>CM059612.1:1937500-4437500 GCA_030412105.1 Cyclura pinguis
CTTCTTCTTCTTCTTCATCATCATCATCATCATCATCATCATCTCAGGAGGCCTCTTCCAATTCAAGGAAGAGAGATAGGATACTGGAAAGGCTGAAAACAGAAACAAAAGGGAAACATAGAGAAGATGCATGAACCAGAAGAAGCTGTGGAGGGAGGGAATCTCTGCTTTGGTGAACAAGGAGGTACAACTACCAATCTAGAGATGTTACTAGTTTTCTTCACCTCGAGAATACTTACAACTCAGGTTAATCTTTAAGGCATCTACCAAAAGCAATCCACAACCTTGTCAAGTGCCAGAAGACCACCAGGTGTCTTCATGGTGGACATACCAAACTCGGCACAGCTCAAATCACTTTTCCCACTGCTTTTGACATTTTTAGACTTCCTTCCAAAGATTGCCTGTAATGAACACTGAGGCTGCTGTGGCAAAATGCCGATTTCTCCCCTGCTGTTATGTAAAAGTGCACAACCACAGAGATGGTTCATGATTCATTTGCCGGCAAGGATCACAGAGCTTCTGCAATCTCAGAAAGAGCAGGAGAGAGAGATGAAGATGTGAGCTATGGACACCACCATCCCATACTTCTCAGTATGGGCTGGTGGACCATTTCTAAAAGGCATTGCGAACTGCTTCAGGGAAAAATCAAAAGCTGAGTCATTTTCTGCACACAACAAACCTCACGTGCACACATGTACCCAAGCCCCACAATGCTGTCCCTCTTCCCCTTCCCCCCTGTGGATCTTGCCAAATGGCTGATAGATCAATCCATCACTTCCCAGGCAGGCTTTTGGGTTGCAAGGATGACAATGGCATTAATAACAGGGAAGATACCAGGGCGGCTATAATAATCAAAGCCATAAATCACTGGCTGGAGGCTCAGCAAGAGCACCAAACCTGGGAATGAGAAGCCTCATTGGGAAAGACATTGCTGAGGATCATCCATGGCTGGAACTGTTTTCAGTCCCATTAAGCTGTAAGCAGGGAACTTCTTAACAGATACACACACACATACAGAAGACAGATTCCAACATAAAATGACTATACAAGAATTTATCAAGCAGCTCAGCTTCATCTCCTTTGTGGCTTGGATAGGGACAAAAGTTCCTTAGCCCACTACAGACGGTAAACTACTCACCGATGCAAGAATGTTGTGTGGTATTGTGATGGAATCCCCCTCCAGATTGGCCCCACAATTTCAACCTCTGACCCTTTTCCCTCTGAGACCCTTCCCTGCATCTGATACTCAGGCTTCAAGGTGAGCTCTCTGTTCTGGACCAACGGCTGGGTTCATCAGCGGATTCAGGCCACTTCCGCACGGGGTGAGGGAACTGCCCCGTGCCGGTACTTACCGGACTTCTTGGCTCCCCAGTCTGGTCCGCAGTGCTCCGGAGCGGTGCGTGCTCGTCGCTCCGCGCTGCTCCGGGGACAAAAAGGGCAGCTTCCAGTCGGTCGAAGCTCGCCAGCCTAAAGCCCGCCCCCGGCAGATCGCAGGCTCGCACTGGTGAGAGCCTGCAAATCTGCACCGGAGCACGGGGACGGAGCGGCGCGCTCCGTGCTTTTGAAAGACCTGTTTTAAGCGGTCTTTCAAAAGCATGCTGGACGACCGCTTTGGGTCATTTGGGAGCGGGCGGAGGTGCGGAGCTACAGTAAGTGGGTCCGACCCAGTCCGCTCCCAGGTGCGGACGTCCTCCCTGGAGGACGCTCTGCACCGTTTCTTTAAGCCCGTGTGGAAATGGCGTCGGTGTGGTGACACATGATCAGTCCTCCCTTTCAGTTCTTTAACAGACAGGAACATTTGTAGAAAATAAAACCGGTAAAGATTTCTTATATATCAATTAAGTTAAACAAGAACTCCTAAAACCCTGTTCAGAATCCTCTCTTCTTAACCGGTCTTCGGTCTGCCTCTGACTGCCCTTATTAGCACTTTTTTCACCCTGCTTCTATCTCTTTAACAGACAAGTCACTAGGTTATACTTCCAGTAGTCCTGCCCCCTTCACAATATTCCAAAGACTAGGACTGGTTGGCTCTAAGCAGGCGTGCCCAGCTTCTCACAGTTACCACCCAACTACTGTTTTCTAATGACCACTGTGAGGGTAATGGCCACCACATTGGCCTGAACACGCCTGAAATCTCCCCTACTTCCAGGGATGGAGGTTGGCCTGAAAGAAGAGCATCCGGATCTGGACCCTTTGCCTGCATGCTGATTGTTCAGTCAAGGAGATAAAAGTTTTCCCTAGAGAAGCACCATGCATCCAACCTCTGTCTCCAGGTTCTTTAGATATCCATCCCAGATTCTTGAGACACCTCCCATTTTCCCTCCTCATTGGAGTATCTTCATGAGGAGATATGCTGTGCGTCAGCAGTGTTGGATCTTAGCCAGGGACTTCTGTGGAATCACACCACAACATTATTAATATTATTAATACTAATATTATTGCTGTTGTTGCTGTTCTGATGTTGATGTTTGTGGTGATGACGATGATATGTGTATACTTCTTTTTATCCCAAAATTTGGACTCAGAATGGCTCACAGTTTAAAAGAACATTACAATTAAAACAAGCAAGAAGTGGACATTAAAATAAAATCAAACTATTCCCAGAATTAAAAAACCTCGAGCTAAAAGAATAAAGTGCAATTTAAAAAGATTAAACAAGTATTAAAAACAGGTGATAGTAATACAGTTAAAACGATACAGCACTCCCTAGCCTAGTTTTCAAAAATGTTCTGTCTGAAAAGCCCATTGGACCGAAAAGGCCTTTGCTGCCGAAGGAAAGACAGCAGGGAAGGGGCCAGTCCGGCCTCCCTGGGAAGGGAGTTGTAGCGTCTAAGGGCAGCCACAGAAAAGATCCCGTCTTGCATCCTCAACAGCCATGCTTGCGGTAGTGGTGGGACTGAAAGAAGGGTCTTTCCTGACGGATCTCGGGGTCCAGGCCGGTTCATACGGGGAGATACAGTCTGCCAAGCAGCCTGGGCCTGAGCATTTATCCACCAGAGCCGGCATTTTGATTTGTGCCCAGAAACAAACTGGGAAAACAAACCGCTTCTCTCCCTTTATTCTCCCCACTTTGCACAATCCCAACCTCATTGTAATCCCGCTGGCTGAAAGGAACACACTAGATATAGTGATTTGCAGGCAAAACCGACGGACGTAAATGGCATTTAAGAGAACCAAATGAAGAGCAATTGGTTATAACAGATAAGATGCCTAATTGAGATTTCATTGAAACCCATAGGAAATAATTAAAATTGACTTTTAATACTTCAGAAACTAACTAAGAGTATTGGACTGGATAACTACATCGAAGTCTAGGTGCCGCTTAATTGGAAGAAAATGAATCATAATTGGAAAGAAGCAGAGCACAAAACAATAAACATCAACGCCGGTGGGTGGCTGGTGGGAGAGAAAGAGGCAGCAGTTGAGCCTCTCTCACGATGGGGAGAAGTTTAAAGAAATGCAGAACATGTCCTACAATGAAGGTCCCACCACACGAAGGATCAAAGGCCATTTCCGCACTAGGCTCTTATAGTGCTATTATCCCACTTTCAGCATCCTGTGGAATTCTGGGGTTTGCAGTTTCCCGAGGCCAAAGAGCTCTCTGGCTGAGAAATCTAAATGCCCTCCCTAAACCGCAAACTCCAGGATTCCATAGGAGGTTGAAAGTGGAATAATAGCACTATAAACAGCACAGTGCGGAAATGGCCGAAGTCTCTTCCTATGGAAATGACACGTTGATCCAGGTGAGTCGGGAAATCTTTCAAAATTTGTTTCAGTGCTGCAGGAACAAGAAGAAATTACTGTATTGAGAGGATTCTTGATTTAAAGTCGAAAAGACTGCAAATATGCAAAAGAAGAATTTGTAATTATTGATTGAGTCATATAATGTATATTGTATATTCTATACTATATTTAGAAGATCATAGTTGGGGTAGGAGAGAGGAAGAAGATAATAAGAATATATATACCTATTTACATGTGTATAAATATTATTGATTGATGTATATAGTGTATGTTGTATAATGTATTTATGAGATCATAGTTGGAGCAATGAGGAAGAAGAAAGAAAAAGATAAGTATATTTACATCCAAAGAAAGTATAAATCTTAATGATTGATTTATATAGTGTATATTGCATAATATATTAATAAGATCATAGCTGGGCTAAGATGGAGAAGGAAGGGGAAAAAGACAATAAGAATATATATACATATTTATATGTAAATAAATATTGATTGATTTATATATTTATAAGATCATAGTTGGAATAATGAGGGAGAAGAAAGGAAAAAATTGTAATAAGAAAGTGCACACACACACTTACATCCAAAAGAAGAAAGTATAAATATTAATGACTGATTTATATAACATATATTGTATAATATATGAATAAGATCATAGCTGGCTCAAGAAGGAGTAGAAGGGAAAAGAAGACAATAAGAATATATACATATATATTTACACATAGTGAAGTGCCGAGACCAAAAGTAGAAGAAGTCAAGAGGAGTTATTAATTCGATAAGACACTAGGGATAAGAGAGTTTAAAGATTAATGGATTTAAGCGATGTTGGGTTATGTGTGACATCGACCATACGAAGTACAGAACGATATGTAAAATCAATAAAAATTATGTTAATAAAAATTTGTTTCGGTGCTAATAAGATTACATGGTTGAGACCAGGTGTGTTTGCCATCAGGCCAATTTCCGCTTATGGTGAGGGATCTCCAGGAACCTCCGGTCATCAACAATCCTTCTCGGGTCTCGCAAAACCGAGGCCAGCTGAAGCTTTCTTGATGGAACCTCCCCACCGGTACGGGGGTCTTCCATTGCCTTCCCCTCTACCAAGCATGGTCACCTTTTCTGAGTTGTGTCTTCAAAACATGGACTCTCCACCTGCTAAGCCATACCACTGGGGACAGGGCCTGGCCAAAGATTTTCGGACGTGGATAACCTCACGTTTGCTGGAGGATTATGTCGGTTATTTTAGTTTCTGTCTTTAAAGGTCAGTGCCGAGACCTTGACCTGGGCTCCAAAGAAAATCAACAGCCAGAGTCATTCTTTCCAACACAGGACATAAAGTTGTCTTCACTGAGCAGAACACAACAGATCAATCTGGGTATTTATCAAAAGAATATGATCCCCAGAGTTCCATCCTTCATCTCCTAATTAAATCAATACCATAATGGTCAATTAAAAACGGCAAATCATATTGCCTAGAACAACCGCTACGGTAAGGCAGCAAATCGTCCAAAGAGGAAAGATATAATCAGAGTGTCCAAACAGGTCAATAAAAGAGACTTCTTGTCATTTGGTGTCTCGATTGATGGATGGGAAGCAGGGGGTTCTGAATAAACTTGGAAAACTTTCTAAACTACAACTCCCAACCACATATCCCCAGCTGGAGGAATCTGGTCATGGTAAGGTAAGAGAAGTTTGATAAAAGGGAATTGAATTCAACAGTTTGAAAAAGAATGGAGAGCAGTTGTGGATTTGGTTAAAAGTAAGGACAGACTTTAAAGAATTAATAAAAAAAAGGAGGAATATAAATTGATCAACACTTATTTGTGTGTATTATGTATATTATTAGTTTGACAATGGACAAGAAAGGGAATTTCATGGAAAATCAGTCTTGATAATGAAAAGTGGATAAAAGGACATAACTTGGGGAAAGCGCGAAGGAAGGAAGACGGGTTGTGCATTGCAGGAGGGGGTTGTTTTTAGGCGAATAATGTATATAACGTAGATCGGATAAATATATTATATCATTGTAAGTTTTGAAACTAAAAAGATAGTAAGGTAAGAGAAGGCAGCCCGGTGTGGTGTAGTGGTTTGAAAAAGTGGAACAGATTCTACGTGAGTTCAAAAACTCACTGGGCGACCATGGCTGATTCACACTCTCAGATTCAGATGATGGAAATAGCAAACCTTTTTGGAAAAATAAATCTTGCCAAGAAAACTGTAGGAGAAAGGCTCAGGCTCAGACCATGGGAGACCAGAGTTCAGATCCCTGCTCAGCCCCAGCAACCCACTGGGTGACCTTGGGGGAGTCACACTCTCTCAGCCTCAGAGGAAAGCAAGGGCCAAAAAAAAACCCCTTGGAGCAGATTGCCATCAGAATCAACCTGAAGCCACAGAATAACAAGTGTAAGAGATGAGCTCATGCACGCTTCTGATGCGTATTCACTGGCCAGTGTCCTGATGTGCACTGGGAAACACACACACACACACACACACACACACACACACACACACACCTTGTGCATCAATGCACATTGGGCCACGGAGCATCAGTCGCTCCGTTGGCCATAATTGTGCAACAGACACCCACATGTTGTAATGTCACGGCAGCCCTTAGGTGAACACAGACATTTTGAGACTCTTGTTGTTGTTAATTGCCATCCAGTCAACGCTGACCTATGGCGACCCTATGAAGTCACCCTATCAGCAGCAGCCCAGCTCCAATCCTGCGGATTCAGGGCAGCCGTTGCGGCTTCATCGTTGGGATCCATTTAATACCGTCTTCCTCTTTTCCTACTGCCTTCCACCTTGCCAAGCATTATCGTCATGTCTTCTCAGGAGAGCCAGCACTGTGTAGTGGGTCTGAGTCTCAGGCTAGGACCGGAGTTTAAATCCCTGCTCAGCCATGGAAATTCACTGGGAGACCCGGGGCAAGTCACACACTCTCAACCTCAGAGGAAGGCAAAGGCAAACCCCCTCTGAACATATCTTTGCCAAGAAAACTCTACGATAGGGTTGCCATAAGTTGAAAATGACTCGAGGTACAAAAACAACTACTTCTCCTTCATGTCGTGCCATGATAGGGCCAAAGTACGACACCCTCAGTTTAGTCATCCCGGCTTCTATGGAGAGTTTACGCTTGTTTTGCCCCAGAACCCAATTATCTGTCTTTTAACAATGCAGGGTATCTGAAGAACTCTCCTCCAGCACCACATTTCAAAGGATTTTGTTGTATTCCTATCATCTTTCTTCAGTGTCCAGCTTGCATAACCGTGCATAGAAACTGGAAATGCAATGACACCAACAGTCCTGATTTTAGTATTCAATGATACTTCTTTACACTTCAGCATCTTGTCTACTTCCTTTGTAGCTGCCCCTCCAAGTCCTAGCCTTCTTCTGATTTTCTAACTTCAGTCTCCATTCTGATTAATGAGTGAGCCAAGGTACGGAAAACCTTTCACTATTTCAACGTCTGGCTTGCGTGCGTGCTTGCTTGCTTATTCATTTTTGGTTAACTCCAAAACTACTGAGTTCAATTCTGCATAAACATAAGGCCGTTTATGAAGATGTTAAGTACCAAGCAGATGATTAAGAAGTTAAAACCCAAACAAGCTATATTTTCCAAAAACCTTTAAAACATAATGATAAAAATAAATATGTACACCACAAAAGGAGGCTCCTGTGCAGCCAATAAATCACCAAATGCCTGTTGAAATAGAAGGGTATTTACCTGTCAGGAAAGGAAACACAGCCTTGCTTCCCATGAAGAGGAATTCTACAACCTTGGAGCAGCCACCAAGAATGTCTTCTCCTGTGCCTGCATCAGATGGGCCCATGCCAATGGTGAGATCCAGAGAAAGCTGAACTGAATCCAGGTGAAAATATCCATCCACTTCTGGAGGGAAATAGAATCCAAGTTGTGAAATCTCATATGCCATTGCGTGCAAACCAGTGTCCTCTTCTGTTTTGCTTCCTTCCTTCTTCACGATGTATAATTGGCCCTCTACGCCGAAAGCCACATTTATGGAATGCACAAGTATAGGATGGGGGACACGCGGCTGGACAACAGTACATGTGAAAGGGATCTAGGAGTCTTGGTGGACCACAAGCTGAACATGAGTCCGCAGTGTGATGCAGCAGCCAAGAAAGCCAACACGGTTCTTGGTTGCATTAAGAGGAGTATGGTGTCTAAATCAAGGGAGGTGATGGTACCACTCTATTCTGCATTGGTGAGACCTCATTTAGAATCCTGTGTCCAGTTTTGGGCACCTCATTTCAAGGAGGATATGGACAAGCTGGAGTGTGTCCAGAGGAGGGCAACCAAAACAATGAAGGGTGTGGAAGCCATGAAGCCCTATGAGGAATAGCTAAGGGAGCTGGGGATGTTTAATCAGCCAAAGAGAAGGTTAAGAGGGGACATGATAACCATGTTTAAATATTTGAAGGGATGTCAGGTTGAGGAGGGAGCAGGTTTATTTTCCTCTGCTCCAGAGACCAGGACAAGGAGCAATGGATTGAAGCTGCAGGAAAGGAGATTCCACCTTAACCTCCGGAAGAACTTCCTGATGGTCGAGCTGTCCGGCAGTGGAATCTGCTGCCTGAAAGGAGTGTGGCGGAGTCTCCTCCCTCTTTGGAGGTTTTTAAGCAGAGGCTGGGTGGCCATCTGTCAAAGGGAGGGCTTTGATGTGGGTTCCTGCATGGCAGAAGGGGGTTGGACTAGATGGTCCCTGGGGTCTCTTCCACCTCTACGATTCTATGATTCGTCCCCCGCCCCTGCTCCCACCAGCTTGTTCAAATTTGGAGAAATTCCACCATGAAGTGGGAGGGAGAGCAAGAGAGAGGCTTTCTCCACAAAAAGCTGCCCTTTAGAGCCATTGTTTCTGCAGAATTTATTGATCTGGAGTCTGCAGTTTGAGCAAAGTAATCTTGCTCATAAACACTTGAATCACCAAACCATAAAACTGAAGGGAAGGTTCAGTGCAAGACAGCACGGCTGGGAAAGAGGGAGGCACGGAGAAAGCCAGGTGGCAGCTAAAAACACCTTTTTCTTTTCACTCACCTCCACTTTTTTTGATGCTCAATCCAGAATGCACATTAGAAATCCATACATTTAAATGACCTTATTGATCTTTCACATTTATACAGGTATTTTATGCCTGTTTGTACATAGCTCCCAACGCAAGCATTCTTTCTGAAGCCAATATCCAGAAAGTTTTAATAAAATGGAGGCCTTCCCAGAACAGAAATTTTATCTCAGTGTTGGTTCTCTCCGCTTCTAGCACCTCTCTGCCTTTTTCATCGTCGGTGTATACGTGCATGGCCGCACACATGCGTGCGTGGGCCCCAAACTGCAAAACATCACAGCTGGAAACCTGTTGATGTCCTCTTATTTGCATTATCATTTATTTTTTATTATTATTGGCCAAAGGAACCAAAGGACTCAGACTTAACCCTTTGAGGTTTTCTGCCTCCAAAAGTAAAACCCTTTTATTGGACTTCTCCGGTTCCTAAAGTCCTCAACCAAGACCCAAATCACTACGGGCCTGAGGACACTCCAGGATAAATTAAACCAAATATCTCCTCCACCTACTGTAGTGAATGTTCTTGGCTGAGAAGGGCCAATTAAAAAATGGAATAGGTCCCCCTGAGATGCGTGTGGAGTATCCGCCTAGCTCTTGCTCTTCAAACCAGCATAAATTTCCCAAGAGATTGTGGAAGTTGGCCCCCTTTTAATGAAGCACAGCCGCTTCAGCATGCAAACAGGGCCTCAGCATCCCATCAGCAGTTTCCGCGCCATCTGGACATCAGTGCGTGCTTATGCACAAGGAAGGCTGCGAGATAAATCACAAAGTCCTCTAAATGAAACGACCAGCCATGTAGAAGGGAAAAGCCTTTTTGCTAAATATCAGGAAAACAGCCTCCTTCATAAACAATACACGGAAAGGAAAACAAGCCCACAATTGTACAACGAGGTTACGTACGTCCTGTTTTAAAGCAGGCGTGCACCCAAGAGTGCGCAGCCCCAATCAGCAAAAGGTGGCCAAGGAAAAGCCAAACCAGTCCCAAGGCAATACCAAGATCTGTAGAACCAGATGCATAAGCCAACACTCAAACAAAGCCAACAGTCCTGAGCTGAATTCAAAATCAAGACTGACCTTGCCAGCTTACACCAGAAAGCTTTTCTGGTTTTTCTGCTCTTGGAATTTTAGCTGTCGATGCAGAGACATGAGAGGGACAATACTTATAGCAGCCAGCATAGGTGGAAAAGGGAGAGCCAAGCAATCTCAGAGCATCTATATAGAAAGGACTCATTAATTAGGCCCACAGCTGGGTAAGGCTCTGAGCCTATATAAGGAGAGACCAGACTGGGAGGAAGCTGTTGCAATCAGAGCATCTATATAGTAAGGACTCATTAATTAGGCCCACAGCTGGGTAAGGTTCTGAGCCTATATAAAGAGAGACCAGAATGGAAGGAAGCTGTTGCAATCAGAGCATCTATATAGTAAGGACTCATTAATTAGACCCACAGCTGGGTAAGGCTCTGAGCCTATATAAAGAGAGACCAGATTGGGAGGAAGCTGTTGCAATCACAGCATCTATATAGTAAGGACTCATTAATTAGGCCCACAGCTGGGTAAGGCTCTGAGCCTATATAAGGAGAGACCAGACTGGAAGGAAACTATTGCAATCAACTGTTCCTATTGGTGGAAGCAACCTGGCTTACATTTGGATTCCTTGCTTGTGCTCCTAGAACCCTTGACCTAAGCCTTGCATATGGATTTTGCCACTAGAGTGTCTCTCTAGATTTACTGTGAACTCAGACTGCAAAACCACTGCTAACAGACAAACTATACTTGCAGCTGCTGATAAGAGGCTCTAATTTGACAGCTGTAAGGCTTGGCTGGCTTACATGACGTGGACAAATCCAGAAAGCTTTTGTTAGAGATTAACTGTAGTAGAGACTAACAACAAAATCCAGGCCTTTGTTGTGCTTTCAGATGCACGTGCAACAGTGCTTCGAACACCCTTTGGGCCAATTGGGAGACAAATACATTCGAGCAACGCCTGCCATTTAAAACATGCAGCCAAACATGCATAGCATTGGGGTGGAAAACAAGCGAAGAAAGGCCTGGGATTTCTTTTAGAACTTTAAAAGAAAAGACGGAAGTGGGCATGTGAACCCAAAGGAGGCAAAGTGAGGAGGCAAGATGAACCTCAACTTTTGCATAGGTTGCTTTCTCAGCGTTTCTGCTCTCTGGCAGGGAAATTCTGTCTTTTGCCACGAAAGTATTTGTCTCCCTGTTAACAGCTGCTTGCTTTCTCTCATTATCCTTCCTTGCACAACTAATTGGGAGGAATCCTTAAATCCTCCACCTTAACAGCTTGTTTGTATCTTGCAACAGCTTCCCTGCTGATTGTTTATATTAATCTCTATCCTGGAAATGTCTACTTAAACTCTGTTGGCCTTCTAGGGTTCCTTTTGTTTCTTTTTCTTCCAGGTCTCTGTTTTAACTAGGATGAATTGTACAGCCCGGCATCATTCCTTATTCCTGAATATTGCACTGAAGGTCCAATTAAGATCTTGCTCCCAATTGTCTTTTTTAAAAAAATTGGATTGTACATAAGCCATCCCGAGAAACTCCCTCTTTTTTTTTTTCCCTTTGAGAAGTAGGATAAAAATATTTATTATTTGGTTTACAGCGGTTGGAACCTGCTCTTTCCAGAGGGAAAGGCTCTTGCTCAAAGTGGAACGTCTTGGGGAGAGGACTAATTGCGTCTCGCATCTCTCAAAGAACGGAAGCTGAGATGAAGGAACTGTCCGTAGGTCTGTCGACAAAGCCCCTGTGTAGGTGGAGATTGCATTGGAACAAGGTGTGGGGGAAGCTTGTTGAGCTCAGTTTCTACGTTTGAAAGAAAAGAAATAGCACTGGAATCCTACATTGGTTACTTAGTTACGTCGGTGTTTCTAATGTATCCTGGCTTGACCACCTCCAGACCATCTTAAGAGCCAGCAACCAGGTTTCTGCTGCCCATGGGGGTACAAGAAAGATGACGTTTCCAGCCCCCTTCCACCAGCGAGCAAGGCTTTGCCAACCGGAACCAGGATCCCATTGCAATGTGGGTGGTGGAAACGCTTCTTTGCACCCTGATCAGAAGCTGAGCAGATCTACTTCATCCAGACTTTCATCTGCCTCTGAAGGTAGGTTCGGGTGGCATTTACGTAGGTTTTCGGTAAGGCTGCATAGTCTCACTTAATACAGACTAGTTACGGGTCCGTAGCTCTAAGCTACGGATCTGTAAGTACAATGCTGAATACAAGCCATTTTTTTTAAATAATACTTTTTAGCCAAAAATGCTCTTAAGATTCCTGTACAAAGATCATGAACAAGATGCCTGGGTAGAGATGTAGGATTTAAAATAACACAACACAAAAAGGGATGGAAAGAGAAGAGGGTAGATGCAAACTCAGAGGCTAGATATGTTGTTACAAATCCAGCAAATAGTAATTGACTGGGGTGCATCCAGACTAGAAACAGACCACATATTCATAAGAAATGGACCACGTATTCATGGATATTCCTTCCAGGTGGTCAGGAAACCTACTGGAAAGAATTCAAGACCAGCAAGAGTTTTTATACAATTCTCTCCCACTCTTTGAATGATTCAAAGTATTTATTTTATATGCTTTCTTTCTTCCAGCATGGCGGCTCACAGAGCCTAAAAAATAAGATAAAACCCTGATAACCAAATAATTAAAACCCAATGAAACAGTTATCACATTAGAACACCGTTAACTTTTTCAAAAAGCACAAAATCACCTTTAAAGCATCACCAAAAGGAAAAATGTTCAACTGCAAACCTCCCTTTCCACTTTCTGCCTTGACTTTCTTCATTAACTGTTCCAAGTCTTGGCTGTTTTCTGCTAGTAGCATGGTGTCACCTGTATATCTGAAACTGTGGATGTTCCTTCCTCCAGGTCTAATCCTGCTTTACATATGATAAGTTCAGCATACAAGTTAAACCGATAGGGTGATAAAACGCAGCCTCGCCAGGCCACATCGCCAAATGGAAAACATTCCACTTCTCCCTATGCTGTCTTAACAGTAGCCTCTTGTCTTCCATACAGGTTTTGCATCAGGACAATCAAATGTTGTGGCACCCCCGTTTCTTTAAGAGCAATCCATATTTTTCCACGATCTAGGTTCTCCTCTAGTCAAGACTAACCAACAGGATCCTAGCCAAAACTAGAAAAACAAAGACCCAGGACAAACCAATGTGGGCAGATGCACTCATCCTTAGATTTGGAAAATAATTGACCTTGGCATTTACGAAGGAGAATATGGGGGGGATATAATTCTTTCCAGCCATCTCTACCAGAGCCATGATGTGCCCCTAAAAGTCGTACTAGTCCTTTGGGCATATTCAACCAAAAACTTTGAAGGTCTGCCATAAATTTAAACGCTGAATCAAGCGAGAGACCTTTCGAACGTGATTTCCACACGCTCGTCTCCTCCATCACCGAGCTCAAGCTGAATAGTATCATCCAAAGCATGGCAGATGGGACTGCGTTCATGAATGATTTTTTTTTTTAAACATGGTTTAAAAGAAAAAACAGTGTTCTGTCTGCTTCTGCGAAAGAGGTCCTAAGATCTCACGGGCTGTTACATCACCCACTCTCTTCAAGTGAAAATAATGTTATGGTTAACTATGGACCATCTGTTAGCTGCTCCTTTACCAACGGACGCGGCACTCTTTATAGTTTATTAATATTTATTTAGTCTCTTGAAAGTGTAATCATGTTCCAGGAGGCTGGGCAAGGTTCTTGCCAAGCGTTTGAATTCCCCCTACACCGCTGTGTAAGGAAAAAAATGGTAAGAAAATGGGAGGGAAAAAAACACCGGCCTCCACACACATCAAACAGGGTCTTCCACAACAGGCTTTCTGTTTCTCGGCAGATGGCAAACGTGTCGAAGTGCGAGGCACAAATTAGGCACGAAGCTTTCTCCCTGTGACAAAGTTGCATTTCACGCGTCGGAGGATGTGAAGCCTTCTCCCCTCTCAGCCCTTCCCATTGTTCCAGAGCTCTGCTGCACCCTGCATTCCACACCCTCCTTCGTCCCGATTTAATAAAATCCATTCCAGAACGGGAGCGTGCACCATTTGCCACAGCTAGCATTTGGCGTTGTGACTTCTCCTACAGAAGTGGTTGGACGCTTTCATCCAATAAGCAACATCCTTGTTTGGTTCAAGGGGGCAGAGGTGGAGTTGGGCACAGGGCGTCACTTGGCATGCAGAGGTACACGGATGAGTATAGGCATACAGCCGTGCATGTCCGTGTTCATATCCCCGCACATGAGCACTGGGTCACACAGCTGGGCATGCATTCAGCGCTCCAAGGTTGCCACTCAATGGGAGGTGGCTGGGAGAGATCTTGCTCCATGCTGAAATGCAAGAACGCAGCTCACTGGGGCACCAGAGCAACAAAATGGTCCAAATCCCTTCCCCGGTTGCCCACCCCTTGCTGTAATGACCCACCTGTTCTATTTCCGCACTAGAAAGTTATAGCGCTACGATTGCACTTTCAACATCCTATGGAATCCTGGGGTTTGCAGTTTCGGGAGGGGCCGGCCGGCCCCTCCCGAAACCGCAAACCCCAGGATTCCATAGGATGTTGAAAGTGCAATCGTAGCGCTATAACAGTCTAGTGCGGAAATGCTCCTGGCCACATGGGGCACAAGTCAGCAGTTTGTGAACCGTTGGTAATGTGCCATCATCACATTCCCTGGGTCAACCTGCTTCCTTGGATCTACAATTTCTGAAGGCTATCACATCACTCACTTTGCATTCCTAAATGTTACCAGGGACAGAGGCCGTGAAGATCCTGTGGAGGGGAAGGTAGCTGCCTGCCCTGGCACCTTGCCACTGGCTATCATTTGCCCGACTGCGCTCTACATTTCATTAAAGGTCACCTCCCTTGCTTTCCCCATCTCCTCTTTGTCATGTACGCCAACCTATTCGGCCTCATGCAAGGAGTCAGTGGTCTGTTTAATTACGCACCTAATCGTCGCTAATTATGAAAGCGCCGTGCCGAGATAGGATGGTAACAACAAACCAATCAAATTTATTGGTGTCATTTGGGTGTAGGAAAAAAATATATAATAACAATAACCCAAGGCTACACCTGGATGAGATGCTCCTCTGTCTCCTCTCTGAGGTGAGGCCTCGAGAGGAAGGCTCCCTGGTAGTCTATACTTCACCCTTCCATTTAGATTGATTAATTAACCTTTAAAAATGTACCCGGGAAATAAATGGCTCAATAAAATAAATTATCCAGTGCTTTGTAGCTCTCGAAATCCACTTTCACTTGAGAAGGGGCTAATGAAGCATGGAAGGCATCGGAGAAATGACTAATGAAAGGAACGAAGCTAATAAAGAATAATTGATTAGTCGTTTGGAAACGCCACAGCCCGAGCAATGAAACAGGTCTCCCATCGCAGAATAAACAGGGACACCTTTTGCTGCTGAGTGATCTTTGAGGAACATAAAGCCAGCTCGGTCGTTCTTGTCTGCCTGCATAATCCATCCATCCATCCATCCATCCATCCATCCATCCATCCATCCGTTTTGTTTCGGCCGGTTGATGTTCCCAAGGCAGGCTGGGGAGCCATGCGAAAGCAATGGAGAGGCCCCAGGTGGTCACCATGGTGGAAGCCAGAAGTTCAAGCTGGTGAAGGTCCCACCTGTCACTGAAGCAGCTGCCAGATCTGAGACCTGCTGCACCACGGACAGATCCCAAGTGGGCAAGCCCTTCCAACAAGTTCTATTTATGGCTCAATCATGCCAGGGACGTTGTTGGAACAAGAGGTACATGTGGGAGCTGTGTCCACGGTGCTTCAGGTCTCAGATCTGGCTTCTGCTTCAGCAGGAGGGTCTTCGTGTCTTGGACCTTTGGCTTGCACCAGCTTGCATCACCGGCTGCCTCTCAATTGCCTTTTCTGTGTGGCTTCACAGCCCGACTCAAAAACATCAACCGGCTAAAGGAAAATCGATGAATGGATAGCTTAGAAAGACAGACAGGCAGGGTTGGCTGTGTACTTCTAGACCATAATATTCAGCAATTGGTTCACCTATTTTTTAAAAATATGTTTAAATTTAATTTAAGTTCATGCAAAACTGAACAAAGAAATTCTATGGCTTGTCATTTCTATACACAACAAGTATCTCGAACAACATCAATAAGTCTCTTAAATTTGTAATTAAAATAAAATATCAAGATGTAGCTTTCCATTATCATTGTCTTTTACCCATTGTAAGTAATAGTTTATATTTTAGATTGCTTCATTTTCCCAGCACAGGGGTCAAGCTGGCTTTGCTCTCCCTGCCTCGTTTTTAGGTAACTGCTTTAATCTGATGCTTTGCCGGCTTTACTATGTTAGCAGGGGATGATGGGATCAGCTGGTGAGTGGTGTGCTAGAATAATGGGGATGCTATTGTAATGAACAGTGATAAGAGGACAGATGCAGACTCGGCCGCAAGGTTGAGCTGACACAGACACACCTTTAGAGACACAGCATGGGGTTTGTTTTGCAAAAATAGAAACAAAGAATAATTTCACAACCATGTTATGCAAACTTAAGCTCACCACCTGTTTGAAAATTGTATGATCTTCATCGTCTGTCCCACCCCACCCTCATTTAATCGTATTTGCTTGCACCGGTCCAGAGGGAACGAATTGAGGGTGAAGAAAATTCAGCCAGTAGCCTTCTATGGCTGAGCAGGGATTCAAAGCCTGGTTTCCTAGTCACACACTAAACCTATTATGGCACTTGGTGGCTCTTTCCAGAAAGAGAGGCTTAAATATTATTGTTAGTCACACCTTGAGTAGAACCACTGAATCAACGGAGGTGACATGAAAAGGTAAACTTGCCAAGGTCCCAGGGAGTCAACAGATCTGCTCAGGTTTGGAGAAACAAGTGCATTGAGGCCAGAGGTGGAGAAATCCATCTTATAAACGAGCAAACAGCATTGCAGACAAGCAGGTCCTGGATCCTAGAAGGATCCTGCCAAACGCTAAGCAATTATGTCTGAAAAATAAGTGAAAGCTGAAGTGGAGACTTGCTTAAAAGCTGTTTGGGTTTCAGCTTTCCTAAAGAAATAGGGCTGAGGTTTCAAAAGAACACCGTGAGCCAAGGCGAGAGTTTCAGGAACACTTGAGATGGAGCGATTCCAACGAGTACAGTGTGCAGTGAGCATTTATTTTTAGAAAAAAGAAAAACACAAAGGATTTTCGTTCTTACAGCTGTTAGAATCACAAAACCCTAGAGTTGGAAGGTGCCTTATGGGCCATCTCACCCAATCTCTTCCTCAATGCGGGATCTCCAGCTGGAGTCTCCCCCAACAGGTCACTGCCCAGCCTCCTTTTGAAGACATATAGACAAAAAGACGGCACCACCTCTCCAGGCAACGGGTTCCATTGCTGAAACACTCTTATCATCAAGGCATTCCTTCTAAGGTTTGAAATCCACCTTCCTGTGACTTCACACCATTAGCTCTGGTCCTACCTTGCATACTGTCAAGGTCCAGGACGTGGGTGGCGAGGATATTAGGTGCAGGGATGGAACAGGGAACAGGCATTAGGTTGGGAGGCCGGGGCCAGAGCATAACAAGAGCCCAGGGCTTGTTGCTGTGGCAAAGGATGCAGAGGAAACCCAGCCCTTACATAGCTGGCTCCCGGCTGCTCCGGTTGCTCTGCATTTGAGCAGCCGGCTGGGCCTGAGGTCCTGGGCTGGATCCCTGCAGGTAGATTCCTCCAAGGACTTAGCCACAGACCCAAACCCTTACACAGACCTTGGCAGCTGCTTCAGTGGTAGGACCTTCACCGACTCGAACTTCTGGCTTCCAGCACCGTGGCCGCCTGCTGCCTCTCAGATGCTTTTGTGTGGCTCCCCAGCTTGCCTCCGGAACATCGATTAGCTAAAACAAAAACAGAGGGATGGATGGATAGATTAGATTGGGCAGGTAGGCAAGAACGACCGAGCTGGCTTTATGTTGCGCAAAAATCACTCAGCAGCAAAAGGTGTCCCTCTTTATTCTTTGGTAGGACACACGTTTAATTGCTCAAGCCACGGCTTTTCCAAATGACTAATCAATTATTATAAGCAACGCAAGGCTTGCGATAAATGGCAACGTGGCGTAATTGAATGCACACCCTAAGGTGCCCCTGAATGTTGGCACACATGTTGGCATGCTCATGTGCACCCCCACGCATCTGGGCACTTGTGTGGCCATGCACAAGGACAATGCGTGCACAACTCTCTGCTTCTACCACCTTGAGCTGAAGGCAAACATGCATTCACGTACGAAAAAATGCCCAACTATTTAGTAGAGAAATTTAAGACACCAACTGGACTTTGGCTGTTGTTGCTAGGAAAGTCCATTTCCCCTCTAGCTACTGTTAGAATTGCAGCCAAATTCAGAGAAAGGAAGGAAAAATCAAGAGTGTCAGACGGCATCATTATCCCTGCTCCTCAAAACATCCCAGGGCTTTGACCCTGTGCGTCCCAGCTCCACTACACCGCTGGTCGCAAGAGCTTCTCCCTCCCAATTCAGCAATAGGTTCCCCTTCCTTGGGCTTCTGCAGACTCCATCCTGGGACCCAAGGAAGCCAATTAACAGCTGCAATTTGTCAGGAAAACCTATTTTTAGGATTGACGCCTACTGCTCTTTCTTCTTGGGCTCAGAGGCTTTGCAAAAGCAAATCCTCATCTGAGGATCTTGGGAGACCAACCGCTTTTGCACGAACTCTGCCCGGTGGGATTGCAGGACGAGCCAGAGATTGACGTGGAAAGGAGATGGCAGGCGGTACAATCCCCATCAAAAGCAGGCCTTTGCTCTCACCGTGTACGATGTCTAACCAGCCAGAGAACACAAAGAAGCTGGGAGACAGGGTCTCCCTTCATCCACTTTCATCTCATTAGACTCAGAAAAATAGAATGCAAGAGACAGATGCCCCCACTGTTTCAAAGGCGCTTCTAAAATATGCAGATCTCCCCTTTGATTTTTCTGCTTTCAGTACATCTCAGAGACTCCGCTGGAATGAGCAAATCATTCCCCTGTCATGTCCTTCAGACAGTTAGGATTAGGCTCTTTCAAACAAGCCTGAACTGCCAGACATTTCTGCCCATCTGCACGAAAGGGAATGAGGAGGGTGCAGTCCCTTTCTAACAGCTTATGGCACTTGGACAGCTCAGTCTCAAACTGGACACCAAAACCCATTAGCTCTACAAAAGGCCCACTCTTGGGGAGGTTGAAAATTTCTAGAATTGCTCTATATGTTTTCACAGTAACCATTCCTTCTGCTCAGCACATTATTATTTGGATGCCAAGTGTAATATAAGTGAGCTCCTCAGAACTGTTATTCTTTAATTTGTGATCTACAAAAATCTTGGAAATAAAAAACGGGGAAGCAAGTTTCCTTCCCAACTCCTTGATGCAATGACTGTTTGGTAACTCAGATCTGGAAACCAAACCTTATGAGGGATGAATGAGGGAGCTAGGTGTGTTTACCTTAGGGAAGTTCGGATGTCATGTAGGAGATGGAGCAAACTTGTTTCCCCGCTACTCCAGAGACTAGGACACAGAGCAATGGCTTCAAACTCCAGGAAAAGAGATTCCATCTAAACATTAAGAAAAACTTCCTGATGCTCAGAGCTGTTCGACATGGAATATGCTGCCTCAATGGAGTGTGGTGGACTTTCCTTTTTTGGAGATTTTCAGAGATTGGACTGGCATCTCTCATGGGTGCTTTAATAGTATATTTTTGCATGGCAGAATGGGGTTGGACTGGATGGCCCCTTGTGGCCCCTTCCAACTCAAGGATTCTATGGATGGGTGGTTGGTTTTTCAAGCATCCATAAAGTCTTTTACCGCACTGAAAAATTATCCTTTAATTTTTATGGGCTTCTCAGTGTGACTGTTGACGCTGATGGATCGTTTTATATTCCTGTCTCTCCTCGGAGTTTGCTGTGTGTGGATATTGTTCCCTGGGTGGGAAATAAAGGTAGAAATGTGTCCATATTTAATTTACAGCTTGCAATAACTGGAGTTTTATCAACCTTCCGCTGACAAATTAGGTCTTATTGTCATCTTCCTCTTGCCTGAAGGCAGGAGAACAAAAAGCAAATAGTTGTTTTGGAACGCACAGAAATGTCAAATAATCTGGACCGGCAAGCGGTTGAAGACCAAGGTGGAGAGGTTGGATTGCACCCCATTTCCTTGAGGAAAAACTGCACAAAAAGACAACATTCTAGGAAAATTTGTTCCACGTTTCCACGTTTTCCAAATGCATGGAGACCAAGTAGCTCACCAGCTTCCACCCTCTTGATGTTGAACACATTGACGTGGAAACATGCCCAGTTTGGGGCTCATAAATGCAGGTATTAGTGAACTGAAAACAGCTGTTTATTTAATGGCACAGGACTGCTCCAGGTGTCAGCATTCAAGCCGAGCAAGTAGGCATCGAAAGCAAACACACCTCTTACCATTTATAGCCATTTTGGAAAAATCATTTGTTGCCATTCAAGGCAAGAGTTGCACACTCCAATCAATGCATAACTCCACACGTATTTATTGTAAGTTATAATTTCATATTTTTAATGTTTTCAATGGTTTAAATGTTTCTAATTTTTTTTTTTTAATTTTGTGGAAGCTGCCTTGGGTCCCACTTTGGGGGAAAAGGTGGTATATATAAATGCAATAAATAAATGCAGAAATTGATGCAATGCTGCTCTGATGTCTCATCCCATGGTTTCAAGGAACATAATCCAAGCACCCCTCTGAAGCTAAGCAGATCTAGGCCTGGCCAGTGTGTGGATGGGAGACCATGTGGGAAACCCCACATATATTGGCTTGAGTCCCACCAAGAAAAAGAAACTGGGATATAAACAGAGGCAGAGATTGTCGATCAGATACTTAAGTGTACTTAACTCAATAGCGTACCCTGGTCAGACCACCCCAGTCTTGACTTTTCAGGTGGCAGCAGCAGCTGTGAGCATCAGGGGTCTGTTCTCCTGCCATTCGGCGTACAGCAGACCGATGTTTCCACCCCTTTTCTCCCGTGATCTCTGGTGTGACAATCAGAAGCAGGATCCTTGTCACAATTCCTCCTTGTATTGTAGACGGTCAGATGAAAATATCAGTTTTCAGTGACTGCCAAGAGAACAGACCTCAGTCTGCTGCCCAGTAAAGCGGGATGGGGGGATTTTTATTATCGTGGCAATAGAGTCACGGTCCTTTCCTTTTCATGACTGTGACTCTATTGCCATGATCTTGAACAGGTAAGGACCGCAACTAAAATCGGTAACGGATGTGTAGACTCATAGAGTTGGAAGAGACCCAAGGGGCCATCGAGTCCAACCCCCTTCTGCCATTCAGGAACCTCCATTAAAGCCCTCCCTTTGACAGATGGCCATCCAGCCTCTGCTTAAAAACCTCCAAAGAAGGGGACCCCGCCACACTCCATGGAGGCAGCAGCATCTTCCACTGCCGGACACCTCTGACCATCAGGAAGTTCTTCCTGAGGTTCAGGTGGAATCTCCTTTCCTACAGCTTGAATCCATTGCACCTTGTCCTGGTCTCTGGAGCAGCGGAAAACAAGCCCGCTCCCTCCTCGACAAGACATCCCCTCAAATATTTAAACATGGCAATCACGTCCCTTCTTCACCTTCTCTTCTGCAGGATAAACATCCCCAGCTCTCTAAGCAGCCAGCTTATGCATCTACAATTGTGAGACAGAATTACCAAAAGAATCTGCTCTGTCCACACATTTTCAGAGGCAGGAAGAAAACCAGAAGGGTGTCTGCCTGTGGGACAAAGTAATAGAGGAGGCCGAATAAAGCAACATGCACTGCAGACATGGCCAGGGGATTTCAGCTAAAGGGCTTCAGCGGGTTTCAGAAAACCCAGAGGGTTGCAATAGGACCCATGGGGTGCAAGATTTTCACCTGTGGGGACAATCCTTTAAATAACATCAGCAGAACAAAATTCTCTCACATCCCAGGACTGGAGGGCTATAGATTCCTCACCAGCAGCCTGGCAGACCTTTGGCACAACGCAGAAAGGTGGCTCTTGCCGTCAGCTTCTGGCGTCTTGGGGCCTGTAATACGATAAAAAGGAAAATGTGTGCAGTGACCTTAAGTGACATGGAAAGAAATCAAATCTTTTGCAAATTCACCGAGCATAGAAGGCTACTTCTTTGACATTTCAAAGCGATGAAAAAGTACGTTTCTGCTCGGTCATATCGTATTCCCCGAACCCTCCACGTTGCCATAAAACGCCACACTGGTTATGAATGCTAATGATGCCATTAAAAATGGCTCGGGCAGCGAGCATCGATTTTGCAACAAACGCCCGTTATTTAGAGGTGCTGGAAAAAAATGAAAATGAATGGAAATGGAAATGAAGACAAGCGCTCCAACCTCGTCGGCTCAAAAGGATCGGTGGCGTTTCCATCGTGAGACACCGAGAGCGTAAGCAATAAAAGCGGAAGGAGAAAGGAGGGGAGAAAATGAGGAGCGGGGAGGAAGAGGGGAAGACTTTGACAGATGAAGAGCAACCATCCTGCAAAAACAAAAATAACTAATGGATGAAATAATTATTAATGTGCAGCCGTGTTTGCGCAGTGTGGAAAACACAAAGAACCCAAAGTCTGGCAGTCTGCGTTCAGAGATGAATTTTTGGAGTTGCAAAGGCCCGGCGGTCAAATCCACATTATTAATGGACTTGTTGATGCAACTTTATTGGAAACTGGACTTGTGCCCAATTCATAAATCTCGAAATGGAAAACCATTTGTTATATTTGTAACAGGTCTGGGTATCGTTTTTTTTTTTCCATCTGGGGGGGGCCATATGTCCTGTCTTACAGCTGTTTTCGGGGTGGCGGTTCTGTGTGTGGCCTTCCAATCCCCCAGTGCAACCCAGAGGGCACCAATGTGATTAACCAGGGCACCCGGGAAGGCTCCCATAGCCCCCACGGTGGCCTCTATAACTCCTGCAGAAACGCTACAGCTTACCCCCGTTGCTAAATAATACCTACCGGTCCCAAAAAAAGGAACTGCCATACTCCTAGAAGACTACAGAGGCCAGGACAGAGCATTTAAATATCATTGAGAGTGCAGCTTTTCCAAGTTCCAGCACGGGGAGTGAGCCAATCTGCTTCAATAAAAATGGAGCGTGGTCCAAAAATGTCCCAGGGATAAAAAATGTGAAAAGGAGAACCCCTAGAACACAGGAGGCTTATCTAACTGTCTTTGAACAGCTGTCCGATTCCAATCAGAGAATTGGAAGGTATCTCAAGGGCCAACCCAAGGGTTCAACCCCATTCTACCATGCAGGAACCCACAACTCAACTGGAAGATGTCCATCCAACCTCTGTCTAAAGGCATCCAAAGAGAAAGAGGGCCCACCACCCAGCGAGGCAACCGATTCCACTGTCAAAGAGCTCTTACGGCCAAGAAGTTCCTCCTAACGTTTAGGTGGACTCTCTATTCCTGTAACGTCCCCGTCCCTGGAGCAGCAAAAGGTCTGCTTTAAAGACAGAGAACCTTCCAAAGAGAGAGCGCAGGGGCTCTGGGTTTGCCTAGTTTGGCACCCGGACACAAAATTGTTCAAGCAGATCACCCCCATCTCAGTTTTCCTCGTGGTTCTCGAGAGGTACTGTCATTTCTATGCAAATTGCTGTAATTGTTTCCAATTTTGGCATCTGTGGCTATACGCTAGCATATGGAAATTTTATGCAAACCTCTGTCCCCCAGTTCCCTTTTGGAGGAAAATGAGAAATGGCGGACATTTCAACATCTCGTAGGAATGCAACGAATATTTTAAAAAATGTCCCCCCGAATGGTCAAAACACACGTCTCGTGAGTGTCAGAAATCCTAAGGAGGAGAAACCGAGGCTGTGTCCAGACTGCAGAGTTATAGCAGTTTGACACCAGTTTAACTCTCGTGGCTCCGTCTGGTGGAATCACGAGGCTTGGAGCTCTGTGAGGTATTTGGCCTTCTCTGTCAGAGAGCTTTAGTGCCTCCGCAAACTGCAGCCAGGCCCGTTGAACAATAGAGCCGTTGCATATTCCTGCGTTGCAACAGCTTTTCTTATTTTGGCTGGACTTTGGGGAATGCCAGGAAAGGGGGACCGGGCATTACAGAACTCATAGAAACAGAGGCCATTTCCGCACGAGGCTGTTACAGCGCTACGATTCCACTTGCAACATCCTATGGAATCCTGGGGTTTGCAGTTTCGGGAGGGGCCGGCTGGCCCCTCCCGAAACTGCAAACCCCAGGATTCCATAGGATGTTGCAAGTGGAATCGTAGCGCTGTAACAGCCTCGTGCGGAAATGGCTAGAGCTGGAAAGACCCCAGGGGCATCCAGTCCAACTCCCATCTGCCATGCAGGAAGACATCATCAAAGCATTCCCAACAGATGGCTATCCAGCCTCGCCAAAGAAGGAGACTCCACCGCACTCCATGGAGGCAGCAGCCCATTCCACCGTCCCCTCTCACCCTCAGGATTTCCTTGCTAATGTTCGGTTGCCGAGTTCACACCGCCGAGGAGAATCTCTGTCGGAACAATCCATTTCCTTGGCTTCCGGCCGAAAGCACCTCTGGTCGTTGCCCCTCGAACAACCCTTTAGCAGTAAGCAGACTGTGCATTTTCCGACGGTTTCTCTTAACCTCTGAGGCCTCTCTTTATCGATTTCACTTTCTCTCCTTTCTCAGCCTCTGGGACATTGTGAGGTATTGGGTTAATAACCACTGAAAAAAAAAAAAAAAAAAGGAGTTTTAACTGTCCAAAGGGATCGAATCAAGTGCCAGGTTCAATGTGTCGGTGTTGCAGAAATGAAACCTGGTAGGTTCAACAGCTAGGAGGCAACAGATTCCAAACTGGGGCTATTTCTGCGCTGGACTGTTATAGCGCTATGATTCCACTTGCAACATCCTATGGAATCCTGGGGTTTGCAGTTTCAGGAGCCTCCCGAAACTGCAAACCCCAGGATTCCATAGGATGTTGCAAGTGGAATCATCGCGCGATAACAGTCCAGTGCGGAAAGAGTCCGGGAGAGGCATAGCAGGCTCCCAAAGAAACGAAGGGGGAAAGTACAAATACTTTTTTCTTTTTTTTTCCCTTTTTTTCCATTTCAGCCCCGGATTGCGTAGGTAAGTCCCAGTCAGGGTAGACCCATTGAATTAATTTCTGAATGATGAATCCATTTATTCATCATTTATTTAATAGGTCAATTTATCTCATGCCTTTCTCCTTCTACAGATTCCAAGGTAACTTACACGCATTTAAAGAACAGGCTACAACTTTAAAAAATTGTTCCTGCAAAAGTTTTTTTTTTAAAATAAACAATTAAATGACTGTTTGGTTAAAAACACCAGGGTAAAACAATATCAAGCACGATTAAAATGTAGCCCAACCCCATCAAAAGCCCCGACTGGCCTGTGATAGGGCTGCCGGCGGAAGGGAAAGAGATATGGGGCCAACTGAACGTCCAACGGGAAGGAATCCCACAACCTGAGAGCAGCCACCAAGAAGGCCTTCCCCTGAGTCCTCGCCAGGGACATCTAGGGACCCAAAGAACTCTCTCTGTGACGGACCCAAAGAAAGCCCTATCTTAAATATTTGGACAGGTTTGTACAGGGAGAAACAGGCTCTCAGGTGGTGTGGACCCAAGGTTTAAAGGCCATAACCCCATTGGTAAATCCCATTGAGGTAGCGGGTCCACTCTCAACTAAAAAGTAGGGTTGAAGGCCAGGTTGGTGTCACGGCTGGGTTGTGGCCTTGGATCGTTGCCGTTTCCTGGTTGGTGGATCCTGGGCGTATCAACAAAACATAGCTTACGAAGCTGAATTCTAATTTCTAGAAGAGACAGCTAACGCTGCGTAACGGTCTGAGCCTCGGACTACAGCAGACCAGGGTCTGATTCCCCGCTCAGCCCTGGAAACCGACCGGGTGACCTTGGGCTCGTCACGCTCTCTCAGCCCCAGAAAACCCTGTGACGGTTGGATACGACTTGAAGGCACACGGCAACAACATCTGGAGGGCTGCCCTCCACCCACTAGCAATCCAGAGACTTTGCTAGCAAAAATCATTAGTCGGTCTTTCATTCTAGAAGGAACCAATGAGCTCCCTTCAACATCAGAGTTAATTGCTCGGATAAGACGGCCCCTGGGAAACGCCAACGGCTACGTAACGCCACTTGGATGGTTCTAAACACAAATAATCCATTAGATTTGCTCTTTTGCCTCCCTCACCCTCCTCCCGCCTTGTCATTTTCCCTTGAACAAAGGATGACAGGACCAGCAACGGAAAGGTATCAAACGTCCCCCGGATGGTCGGATGAAATGCTCGAAGTTACCCATCTTCCATCTTTTGCAAACTGCCAAGACGCAAGCCTTTCTCTTGACGGGAACCTCTCATTTCAAAACTTTCGTTCCGTTTTGTTTGGCCTGTCAGGGTTTCGCATATTCACACTCCTCGCCACTGCGTGCGTTCTTGGAGCATCCATTAATAAACAGGATGCTGTGTTAAATTCACCACCCCCCTTCCACCCTCTGTACTCAGCACAGGAGCTCCATGTAATTTTCTGAAAGCGCTCTGAAAAATTAATCGGCCAACATCCTGCTTACATGGCAACACACAGCACTTTCTTCCTTCCCTTCGCCACCTCCCTCCCTCCACTACTGAGTTGGTGGGATTTTGGAATACTTTTCTTTGTAAGGGGGGAAAATGTCAAGCATTCCCCGGCAACGTTTGAGTTCATTGCTTAGCCCACCTCATCCTGAAGGAAGGTTGCTGGATCTCGGGACCAGACCTAGAGTCTTGAGTTCTCACGGGTCGTTTTTAGCAGGAGACAGGAGTGCAAATTCTCCAGTTTTCAGGGGCTAGGCACCAGGCAAGAAGAAGAAGAAGAAGTGTAGATCTCCAGCTCAGTTATTATAGTAGCAGCTTGCGACAATTTGCAAGCCTTCATAGATATATTGCTGCCTTGTGTATTGCTCATGCAGATGGGCACCAACATTTTCTTGTGTATTCCGTCGCATGGCATTACTGCCCACCAATGGGCCACCCAGCATGCCTTACATAGAGGAAGCCTCCACGGATGAAGGAGGAGGAGAAGAGTGCGAGGCAGGTGACCAAAGGAGGCTGGCAGCCCTGTTGCGACCAAAGGAGAACCTGGTCCACCCTGCAGGCTTGGAAGAAGAAACAGAGACTCCGTACTGTGTCATGTGCCAACAGTTAAAATGCAGGGAACAGAAACACCAGAGGTGCTCTTCTCCTCTTTAAATTAGCTGCTCTGAGCGATTGAGGCTGGCTGGGCTAATTTATTGCCAGCTACAAATAAGCTCAGCCAAGGCCATTCTGGTGCTGTTGACAACAGACCCAACACCTTTCCGATAATCATATGGAGGATGGAGCAAGCCTGTTTTCTGCTGCTCTGGAGACTAAGACATGGAGCAGTGGTTTCAAACTTCAGGAAAAAGAGATTCCACCTAAATATTAGGAAGAAGTTCCTAACGGTAAGAGCAATTTGACAGAGGAATACGATGGAGTCTCCTTCTTTGGAGGTTTTTAAAGAGAGGCTGGATGGCCATCTGTCAGGAAGGCTTTGATGGTGTATTCCTGAAGGGCAGAAGGGGGTTGGACTGGATGGCCCTTGGGATCTCTTCCAGTTGTGGGATTCAGTGATTCCATAACTTTGTTTGATATCCTCAGCTTCACATATCTTCGCTCCTTGGCTTGAATATGAGCTAATCTGACAGATCCCTTTTTGGCTGCAGATGCAAATCAGGACTCTTTGGTTCATGCAACTTCAGACTATCTGGAACATGCCGTTCCTTCCATGGACACTGGCATCCCTCTGGGAATTCTTCTGGCTTTTCCCTGGTCATCTTCTCTGGCCTGGAGGTACACATCATGGCTCTCTGGATATCATTTGATTCCAGTCCCCATAATCCTTGACCACCCATGTTGACTTGGGCTGATGATGTCTGCATTCCATCAACATCTGGAGGGCCAGAATCCCCACCTTTGATATTGACAATATTGACCTGGTCAGACCAAGATTGGTACATCTATTTACTGGGAAAATATGCCTGAGGGTGGAAATCTTGGCTTGCAAAACAGATCCTAGTATATTTCTTATTTTCCTCATTCCTCCTGCTGCTCTCTAGAAAATATTGCTCCCTGAAACACTCTTTTTCCTCTACTAATTTAATCAAAGGAGGGAAAGGAACCTTTAAATTTCCAAATGGAAATAAGCCACCAGCAGGTCAGAGAGACGTTTGCAGTACCCGTCCTAATTAGTCAAAAATCTACGGCTCTATCTTCAGGCCTTTTCCGCATTTCTCCACACCTCCGCCCGACCATCAATTTGCACCATTACTGGCCGTGGATTAATCATGCGCTTCGTGTTTAAAATTGCAGCCTGCACAAATTGAACAATAGTTCAGAGCCAACATTGGGGTCATTGACTCAAAGTATTGAGCAAACGTCAGCCCGGCAGGATAAATCCTCATTCCAAACCGTTACAGTTTTACTAGCCGAAAACGCCACCCATTGGGTTGGGATGTGTGCACACAACGGTCTTTTCTTGCTAAGACTGTTGGGGAAAGCAGCCTGGGAGATATTTCTGAAATACCTTTCAGGTGGATCTCTCCCTGACTTACCTCCTGAATTACCTCTCGGGCTGAAAATGCTAAATATCCACCCATCAACTGCAAATCCCAGGATTCCATAGGATGTTACTGTGGCAATTAAAATAGCACAGCAATTGGGTAGTGTGGCAGGGCCCCTCGTTTTGTTTCCGACGCCATCAGTGGATGGATCCGGCTTTATTTGCCCATGTATTTGCAACAAAGCTTGGAAAAGGTTACTCTAGACTCGTCCATCCACCATGGCCGGGTTGACTAGGGAATTCAGGGAGTCATCATCCCCCCTCCAAAAAAAAAGTGTGGGATACAGTTGGGCCCTTAATAGGACTGCTATCTCCCTGCACTGCCTTTTCCTTAGCCTTTGGGGGTGCTTATCCATGCCCTCCAGCTATCCCAATCTGGCAGCTTCAGCTCCAGTTAATATTCTGTCATCCAGCTTTTCCAGCTGCTTTTAAAATGTCCCAGCTTCTTTCTCCTCCTCTCACTTTCCCCCTTTGTCCCCAGCTTACTTCAGTTGCTGCAAACAGGCTTCAAGGTAAGAGCAGTTTGCATTCAGTTTACTCAGCAGGGCAGAGAGGAGCGGAGAGAAGAGAGGTCAGTGTCTTTCCCGTCCCGGGAGGCTCAGGCAAAAGCAAACCTCTGCAACCGCTCTGAGCTGGTGCATGCCTCCTTAGTCGTAAATTGTCCTGCGTGACCACACACGGTTTTCATCCGTGAAATGTTGGCAGATCTGCTCATCTGGCTGGTCTTCTCCTTCTAGTCAATGCGAGAAGCCAACCGCTCGTCTCCCCTGTTGTCATGGGTTGAAAAATGCCCTTTAAATTTGCCACCAGCTTGAGGAAAAGGAAGAGGAGAAAGTGGTCCTTTTAGATGGTCAACTGTGGGAGGTGGGAATGATGGAGTATTGACCCCCCACCCGACTCCACCATGACAAAAAAACTAAAATTACCCCCCAACTGCCCCTGAACACACTCAAAGGAGTGTGGGAAGCATTTTTGCCATGTTTGGGGCATTCTGGTAAATAAAGGTGATTGTTGCTAAAATTTTCAAAGCAAAACAGTGTTTAATTTCACGAAAGGTCTCTTAAGTGCCAGATAAGAAACATCATGAGAAACAAGGTACTTGTTTCAAGGCTCTGCTTCAGTTGTTTGTTTGCAAGAAGAGGGGGGAAAAAATAAGTGCTTTGCATTTTCCCTGTGCTTTCTCGCTCAGCATGTTGGCATGTTTTGGAAATTTTTTTACAGCTTTTATCGAATCCAAAGAATTACACAGAGGCTGACATGGTCCGTACGGATTTCTTTCTCGTTCTAGCACCTGCGGATGCTTCTCTCTCAGAGACGTGGGTCTCCCTGCCCAGAAAATGTCACCACTGCATTATGCAGGAACTAAAGAAGAAAAGGGGTGTGTGGGTTGTTTTTCTTCCTATGCAAGAAAGGATGCCAAGTGCCCATGTGCACATACACACGCAGGGTGTTAGAACATGCTGGCACAAACACGGGCTCCGCTTGGACTGATCCCCGCTGTTTGTTCTCACTGCAGCTAAACGGAGCAGTCTGTCTGATGCCTTAATTATTTATTAAGCATAGCGGAGTTTAATGTAAACAATTACTTATGCCGGTATTAATTTTAAAGCCATTTAACTTGGCAACCACAAAGACAATGCTCCTCCCAGCTGCTGCTCTGCTCCCTGGCCTCTGAGAACATGGGTTGGATCAATTCTAGTGTGAAAGCAAAAGCAGACTGGCTGGGACCAGATCTGGCCACAAAAAGGCAGGGGGGCAGAAGGGGAAGAGGAGGACAAAATCAACAAGAGGGGGAGGAAGAGGAGGAGTTCAAGAAGAACAAGAGGAGGAGGAGGAGGCAATGTGGTTGAAGAGGAGGAGAAGTTCAAGAAGAGGAAGAGGAGGAGGAGGAAGAGGTGGTTGAAGAGGTGGAGTTCAAGAAGAACAGGAGGAAGAGGAGGAAATATGGTTGAAGAGGAGGAGAAGTTCAAGAAGAACAGGAGGAAGAGGAGGAAATGTGGTTGAAGAGGAGGAGAAGTTCAAGAAGAGGAAGAGGAGGAGGAGGAAGAGGTGGTTGAAGAGGTGGAGTTCAAGAAGAACAGGAGGAAGAGGAGGAAATATGGTTGGGAAGGAGGAGAAGTTCAAGAAGAACAGGAGGAAGAGGAGGAAATATGGTTGAAGAGGAGGAGAAGTTCAAGATGAAGAGGAGGAGGAGGAGGAAGAGGTGGTTGAAGAGGTGGAGTTCAAGAAGAACAGGAGGAAGAGGAGGAAATATGGTTGGGAAGGAGGAGAAGTTCAAGAAGAAGAGGAGGAGGAGGAGGAAATGTGGTTGGGAAGGAGGAGAAGTTCAAGAAGAACAAGAGGAGAAGTTCAAGAAGAACAGCAGGAGGAGGAAGAGAAATAGGAGGAAATGTGGTTGAAGAGGAGGAGAAGTTCAAGAAAAACAGGAGAAGGAGGAGGAGGAGGAAGAGGATGAAGAGGAGGAGAAGTTCAAGAAGAAAAGGAGGAAGAGGAGGAGGTTGAAGAGGAGGAGAAGTCCAAGAAGAAAAAGAAGAGGGGGAGGACCAGGACAAGAAGAGGAGAAAGAGAACATGAAGAAGAGAAGGGGGCAGGAGGAGATGAAGAAGGGCAAGAAAAGGAGAAGAAAAAGGCAAAAAACAAAAGGAGGAGGAGGTGAAACAGAGCAGCCACCATCCGCACAAAGCATGGCCAGAAGTCTGCTTTCCAGTTTTTGCAAACCGCTTTTTGTCTTGTTTCAGCAAAACAAAGTTCAGAAATCTAGAAATACCAAGAAAGAAAGCCCAGTTCATTTGACTGAGTAGCTGTCAATGTGCTGAGCTGAACTTTCTCATAGAGGAGAATCCTGTTAGATAGTCCCAACTGGAACAGACCAAGTGGCTCAATTGTTGAACAATGAGTCAACATGCAGGTAAATCCCATTGCTATAATATGTCTACTCTAGTCAAGATTAAGGATAGGATTCAGGCCAGGGATAACAGAAAAAAAATGTGATTATTTCTCATATGTCCCAGTTTTAATTTGCCCCAGTTTCTCTCTCTCTCCCCCCCACTTTCCCCCTTTGTCCTTGGCGCCCTTCCATTGCTGCAAACTGTCTTCAAAGCGCAAAAGTAGTTTGCATTCAATTAATTCAGCAATGAGGAGCGAAAGCGGAGAAATCTTGGCCTTCCCAGTAGACTCAGGCAAAATCAAACTGCTGCAGCCTCTCCTAGCTTGCATGTTCTTCCTCAATCTGTGACCTGTTGGAGGAGGAGGATGACTCTGGTGTCTAAATGAAATAATAATGCAAACATTTGCAAAGTGGGAGCTGATTTCCGGGGACTGTTTCTTCCTCCCTCCCTTTCCAGAGTGGTGGAAAAGGTGCCACACAATCCTTAACTGGAGCTCTGTGCGGCGGTTCTGGTGAGATTGAAGATCGGGGGCAAAACTCTGTAGAATTCTCCCGGACGGCCAGCCGCGCAGGAGTCTAACAAAAGCTCTTGTGTTTGGAACTAATTATGCTGTAGTAATTGCCTTTATCTATAATCATTGTGGCATGTTTTCTCATTAGGTTGCAATTGTGAGCAAAGACAATTCCAAAAGGCCTGGCTTTTAGCAGGCAGCCCGAAGCAGGGTGTCCTCGGGGGTTTGGAAAGGCCTCCTTTGAACAGCCACGAAGGGGCCGGCTCTTAATTGAACAGGCCAAAGACGAAGCTGGCGGAGTCGATGCTGAGCTCCAAGCAAGCCGTGAACTTTGCGTTGAGCTATTGGTGCCTCGCGGTGCAGGTTTTTTTGTGCAGCGATAATTCCAGAAGTGTGAGCAAAGGATGGGGTTTGGATTTGGACCAAGCCTGGGGGAGAACTGGATCCCTCGGGCTAGCCTTCTCGGCTGGAACTGGCTGCAATTCCTGGCCTCCTCATGCCATCGCAAGGAGCCACCGTTGCAATGAAGGAGCAGTTGGTTGAGAACTCCAGACAGAATTTTCCCAGAGACGCCTAAGGTTTATTAAAGTGCTTGTCCACAAGTTTCTTGCAGGAAATTTTTGAGCAGTGATCACGTCGAAAAGGATGCTCTTACATACCAATCTTAGTTAAAAGCCCCAGAAGGTAATCTGGAAATATGTTTCTGACCTTTTCAGGGCTCTACGGTTCTGACATGGGCCATTTTTATTCTTTTTTTACCTGGCAGGCGACATTGCCAATAGCCAAGAGGAGAAAACAGAGGCTGCTTTAAAAATTTCAGCAACGGCATGAATGCTGAAGATGTTTCCCAGTCTCTGGCCGGAGCTGCTCATTCAGATGACTTGAACCCCATCAACGTGGACGGGAAAGACAAGGCAGGTTTTATCTTTGGCTTCTGACTTCTTATGCCATAAAAGCCAGGGGCAAGTAGAGGTAATGCAGTGCTTGGAATCACAAGGGTGCAGTCCAGGATTGCGGAGTGTTGTGTTAAGGACTGGTTATAACAACAATTTCCCTAGATTGGGTGATTGAAAGAGAGCTATAATGGGAGGCTTGCTGACAACTCTAGCTGTACACACACTCACACGTGCAGAGAGAAAGAGGGCCTTTCCGCACGACATAAATATTGGATTATGATTCCACTTTAACTGCCATGGTTCTGTTCTGTGGAATCATGGGTTTTGCGGTTTAGGAAGGCATATTTAGCAGTCTCAGCCAAAGAGCTCCAGTACTCCCAAGACTACAAACCCCAGGATTCCATAGGAGGCAGCCATGGCAGTTAAAATGGAATCATAGTGCAATAGTTATGTCATGCGGAAAGGCCCGGAGAGAAAGATGTAGTCCAAAAGTAAAGGACGGAGCTTAGCGGTCTGCCTGTACAGTTCTGCTTGACTACTGGGGTGCAAACAGTAAATGCGGTTTAGCAGACTTCCACAGTTTCTATGCAACTCCTAAATTCAGGATCACGAATGTGTAGCAGTTGCAAATGCATAACTGTGGCTTCCATATTCACAATTGCCCATTGGGATTCTGGCTGATATTTACATCTTTTCTTTTTTTTTAAAAAAAAGGGGGTGGAAAACTGGGCTGAACGTATCTATTGGACATAAAACATTATTATCTTCTTGACCTGAGCAAGAGTGATGGCCCCTTTGGGAACGATTAAGGTGGAGGCGAGATGTTGGGAGCAGCAGCCCAGGCGCGTGGTAATGAAGATTTATGGAAGATCATGGATGCCGTGAGCGTTTTTTAAAGATCCTGTGAAGGGTTTTGGAGAGAGACACAGAGGACTCATCCTAAGAGGGGTCACCCCAACAGCAGAGGGACAGATGTTTCCCTCTACGAGAGCAGCTTTCCGGCACATAGAGGTGACCCGGTTGCAGCTAAAACTGCCCTCCGGGAGCCTTAATTTGGGAGCAAAGATATTGAGAGATGGCCACTTTCCGCAAAAGGCCATGAGAGGACCGCGTTCCCGTCTCCTGGCTGGACATAATAAGGAAACTAGAAAAGGTGCTATCCTAGGAAAAGATAAATGGGGAAATTGTCTTCCTGGAATATTAGAGCTGGAAGGGGCCGCTGATGCGGAATTGCTTCTCCCAGATGCACCGGGAAAGGTTAGTCGGTTGTGCTGGTGAAGCGGGGACCCGAGTTTATCTAGAGAAAGAAATGCACTTCTGTCCCTCACCCTAACAGGCCAAAATCTGAACAGAAAGGGAGCGATGGGCCAGTACACTCTGATATATGGTTGCCAGGTCACTACCGCAGTACTCGTGCACTGGGAAAATTCCATCAAGCTAACAAATCCGATAGAGGCTTTAGCTCTGGGCATCCGTTGGCCACGCACACCTTCCTTTAAGGTGAATAACCATTCCCTAGCCTGTTTTTCATCGCTCTGTGCTCCTAGTCCTCCCATGTCCGAGAAGGGGAGCAACCTCCATCTGCACTGAAATCCTTCAACACTAATTTTTTTTTCCTGTTTTAAATCTTCTTTATTGAGAGTTATTAAGAAGTACAGAAAGAAAGAAAAAATGAACAGGAAGAAAAAATAAGTAAGGTAATATCGAGTTCAATTTTTGTAACCTGTTGCTTACATGCACCCACACACATAAATTTACATCGTAGTTTGATATATAATGCATGGACAAGGATCAAATAAAGTAAGAATATTAAAGAATATAAAAATAAAATTAAAGAAGAGGATAGGGGAAAAAAAACTCTCCTTCAACTTCCTACTCATGGAGAAGTGAGCATTTTAATATGTATCTGTGAACTTTCTATCAAATGTATATACGTGTACAAACAGTGAGACCATACTGCTGTTTGAACATGTTAAAAAAATAATATTTTAACTGACATCAGTTCAGAGAGGATGTAGGCCTTTAGTGCCATCCCCATTTTTCTCCTGTATGATTTTTAACATTTTTGCCTGATGAAGAAGCCAGTGAAGCTTCAAAAGCTTGCACTGATGTATTTTATGCTTCGGAGTTGGCCTAATAAAGGTATCCCTGCTTGGTGGATTTTGGATTTTGTTAGATTTTGATGCACAGCAAAAATGGCTACCCCTGAATATTCTTTTTTCCTGGATAAGAGGACTTACTGAGAGACAGAAACAAGGAGGCCTGAATCCTTTTGGTTAGTCCCAGGTCTACGAGAATTAACAATATAACTCCAGCCATGGAAAGAGAATCATCATAGAGCTGGAAGGGACCTCAAGGGCCATTGAGTCCAAATACATTCTGCCAGGTAGGAAGAAGCCACCAAAGCATCCCTTTGACAGACGGCCATCCAGCTCTGTTTAAAAACCTACAAAGAAGAAGGAGATTCCACCACACTGCATTGAGGCACCATTGAACTCCACTGTCAAAACTGTTCTTATCCTGGGGAAGTTCTTCCTAATGTTTAGGTGGAGTCTCTTTTCTTGAAGTTTGAAGCCATTGCTCCATGTCCTAATCTCTGGAGCAGCAGAAAACAAGCTTGCCCCATCCTCCATATGGCATCCCATCACATATTTAAACATAGCTATCGTGTTACCTAAGAACGCATTGTCTGGGAGTGCGATGGGGTCTCCTTCTTTGGAGGTTTTCAAACAGAGGCTGGAGGACCATGTGTCAGAAATGCTTTGATGAATGCTTACGTTCCTGCACGGCCGAAGAGGGTTGGACTCGATGGCCCTTGGGGTCTCTCCCAACACGATGGTGCTAGGACCCTCAAGGGACAGAATTCCCCTACAACAGCTCATTTAAAGTTCAGACTAAAACCCAGAATGGACTCACTGCTCCACTGACATGGGAGCCGCCAGCTACTCCTGCCCTCAGCCAAAACACACTGTGGATGACTGTGGACCTACCTCTGGCCGTTTCCACACTACACTGTTATAGTGCTATTATTCCACTTTCAACCTCCTATGGATTTGCGGTGTAGGGAGGGACCTTTAGACTTCTCAGCCAGAGAGCTCTTGGGCCTCAGGAAACTGCAAACCCCAGAATTCCACAGGAGGTTGCAAGTGGAATAATAGCACTATAACAGTGTAGCGCGGAAATGGCCTTTCTCTCCCTCTCTCTCTCTCTCACACACACGCGCGCACACACAGAGCGCTTAACCTACCTTGCAGGGCTGCCCCGAGGGCAAACTTGGAGAAAGGGAATCCTATTATATGAGAGAAGAGAGGTATAAATGCAGTCAATAAATGAATCAATATACCCCTGAAGTCTATCCAAATCACTCTCTTTGTGGAAAGGAAAGCTACTTATCCCATGACAGTACTTTTCTTCACACATCAGTCTTTCCAGAAGCCTGCCTAAATTTATGTCAGGTTTAATCAAATTTCTAGGAGGTATTTCTGCTGCTCCATGACACCCTCTCTTTGGCTGCCAGCCCTCTCAAGCTCACAGTGATATGACGGGAGCGCGTGTGGTCCCTGCCGGTTCCTCCTGGGCTGGATGCATTGCAGCATATTAAATTTGCATTAAGGAGAAAAATCTTTGATATCTGTAGACGCGCGTGGGCTTCTAGGTCAAGCTCCGACATCGAGGAGCCGGGACGTAACTTCACGCTCGTGTATTTATGTGGCGTTTGCGCAACACCGCCTTGTTATTAAATTACGGTGTTGCACAACCAAATTGAGAACCGGTCCGGTGTGGTTGTTTTGAGCGTTCAACTCGGGACCCCGGAGACCCGGGTTCGGTTCTCTGCTCGGCCGTAGAAACCCACCGGGCAACCTTGGGTGTGTCACACGCTCTCAGCCCAAAAAATCCCCATGATAGGGTCACCATAAGTTGGAAACAGCTTGAAAGCGCACAGCGATAAACTTCACATAACCTTACGGTCATGTAGCTATGCAGCATTTGCACAATGCTGCCTCATTAGCAAATTGTGATGTTGCGCAACAAAACTAAGGCCATTTCCGCACTAGCCTGTTATAGCGCTGTGATTCCACTTGCAACATCCTATGGAATCCTGGGGTTTGCAGTTTCGGGAGGGGCCGGCGGGCCCCTCCCGAAACTGCAAACCGCAGGATTCCATAGGATGTTGCAAGTGGAATCACAGCGCTATAACAGGCTAGTGCGGAAATGGCCAGAGTGGCGTAGCGGGTTGACTTTTGGACTATGACCTTGGAGACCATGGACACCCACTGGATGCCCTGGAGCACGCCACACGCTCTCAGCCCCATAAAACGCCCTGGGAGGGTCTCCTTAGCATCACCGTAAGCGGGAAATAACAGGAAGGCGTGCAACAACGACAACAAAATTGTTACTACTGTACTCACTGGAGGGATTCTCTTTGGAGGAAAGTCCAAAGCCGCACGGCGGAGAGAAGAAGGCCGCCTCCAAAGATCCCGAAGCCCCAAGAGGAGCGTGCTGGAACGTCCTTCCCGAAGAGCCAAGGGAGCTCAGCTCCGGAGTCCGAAGTTGAAGCAGGGCCTCCTTCCGTCCCGAGAGAGGCAGAAGGAATGAAAACCTAAGCAGGGCGGCTTGGACAGCGGTCCTCTCTGGGAACGGGAGTCCTTCTCAACAGCAAGGCTTTCCTCCCCGAGAGCCCTCCTGCCAACAGATGAGTCCCCAGGGGAAGGAGAGACGTAGTTCACCCACAACAGACTCAACCCTGGTCCCAAGGCGCTTCTGGAAACGGCTTCCGCATTTGCTTCTAGACCAGAGGAGGTAAGCTGGGCGCTCCCTGAGGGGACAGTGTTCTCTTTCCGGAGCCTTCTGAGGGGGCCGTGCAGTCTGACCAAAAAAAAAGCCCTCCAAAAAGTGGAGTCACAGGTGTCTGGAAGCCCACTCCCAGGTGCGAGAAATGAGCTCGTGAAATGACACCTGGGCAACGTACCATCTATGGCTCGCATCTTCTACCTGCTTCCAATGGCAGCAAGTCACCATCGCTTTTCTAGGAATAAGAAGCCTTTTTTTTTGGTGTGGAAAGGGAGCATGCTAAGGTCATGGTCCTGTACCAGCAAGGCAGGGTCATGCCTCGGTCCTGGGTGCAAACGCAGGCAGAATCCTCCCCAACACCCGAAACACAGGGCACTGCTTCCTGCGGCCCAGCAGAGATGAGAAAGAGGGAGCCCGGGGGGCTCCGAGCCCTTATGGAGGGAAGGCTCGTTGATCAGGCAAACCCCTGGGGGAGGCTGCGGCCAAGAAAGACCAGGAGCCGGGTGAGAAGGAGGCTTTTGCAGGTCACAGCCCCTTCCGGTGGGAGTAACCGGTTTCCCTTCGGATCCCTGGCTCACGGTCCCGGACGCCCTCCGCTCCTGCTTTGTGCCCTGGCTGTGGCCACTTCCGCACTGGACTGTCACAGCGCTATTGTTCCGCTTTCAACATCCCATGGAATCCTCAAAGGCCCCTCCCTAAACTGCAAGCCCCAGCATTCCATAGGACGTCGAAAGTGGAATAATAGCGCTGTAACAGTGCGGAAGTGATTATTCGAATTGCCCTTGCTTTACATGGCCTGCTCGTAGGAGGAGGAGAAGTCCCTACTTCTGAATTTTGCTTTTCAGAGCATTGCTACTGAGGTTTGGCAGAATCAAGGAAGGCCGGTTATAGCCTCCAGACCTTTCCAGCGTCCTATTGCTTCACCAGCCTCCGCAAGGCTGGTATTCCTTCCATCGACAGCTTGCCCATGCTATAAAGGCTCCGGTCTCAGAAATGATGTGAACATCCTACTATAAATTCTCCCCCCTTTGCAGGGATGGGAGAGAAGGAGATTTCTGAAGTATAAAGGCAACTTTACGGTCTCAATAACTCCGAGCCACCGAAAAAAGCTTAATTTATTGGAATTCTTCCATCGTTTTGGTGCTATTAAAAAAAATTTAATCAAAACAGCAAGCTATTAAAATGGACAGGGGCTGGCAAGGGATTTGCTGTTGCCTTATGCTGAAAGGGAACCGGCGCCCAATACGCAAATGAAATTGATTTCAGGTGCCAAAGGAAATTGTGGGGAACATCAATAGAAGCGTCGCTCTTGCTTCAGAGTGGAAGGGGAGACTGGAAACGACAGGCACTGAATCTCCCTGCTTTCCTGGTCCACGGAGAGAAAATCCCAGGAGGAGCATATCCTCTGATGGAACAGAACCCTGCAGAAGAAGTATTGTAGCATAACTTTGCACCCCTGGGGACCGGGGAAATCAACACTCTTTGCCCAAGGAATGCAAAAACTTTCCGAAGTTGGGTGCACAAACTGGAATAATCACAGACCGAGATGCAATCATATTATGGAGTCTTTGCTTACGCTTGTGCCATCAAGCCAAATTGGCCACCACGGCCAATACAACTTAAGACAAAAGCAAACCGAAAAATGAAAAACCGTCGGCAATGTTAAGAAAAAGTTTGGGATATCTGCTTGAAAATTGAAAAGCAGTAGAAAACAGCAGCCTTAACAGCAGCCTTAAAGTCCTGCCTTTGCAAACAGCTCCCCAAACCCTGTCATACTAGAAATGGACACCAGAAATCTATTTCTAAATGCTCGAGTTTTAAGTTATCACGACACCGGAAATTTGCTTCCCCCCACCAAGAGATGTCTCTGGAATTGAATCTGGCCTTTGCTCCATGCTGTGAAGGATTCCCTCATCTCTCCCTGTTCTGTTCAACACAAACCCCAAATAAAATACTAAACCATTGCTATGCTGAGTCCCAGCCGTCAACTTCCTATAAACACCACCCCGGCCATCAATCAGCCATTGGCGGCATCTCCGGCATCCGAGGGTCCTCGAAAGCCAACCCATCCATCATTGGTGTGGCATTGGCAAAGGGAGAGAAAGTGGCAGGCTGTGATGAAAAGGGTCAGCGTGGGAGACACAGGGAGGAAAATACAACCTGTGACTCTCCTGTGTTTCTGAGTCTTCCTTGGAGCAGATAAGACTTAAGAGGAAAAAAAGAGATGGGTTGCCTGGGGTGGAGGGAACGTCAGCGTGAAAGCAGCTAAGAAGTCCTTTGGATGCTGGACTTCCGAGATGGAGGTCCGTGGCCTCAATCCACCCCTCCTGCGGTCTGAATTTGGCCCACCGCAGGAGGAATGGATTGAGCCCATGGGCTGAAATTTCCCACCTCCATCTGTCTCTCTTAACATGCAATTCTGCACTTCGAAACTTGTGCATGATGATGAATCTGTTCCTGTGGGACCACCACACACCTCTGATTGCTGGTTTCTTCCCTTCCCTGCTGGAAGTAATGGGAAATCACGTCCAAAGCCATTTGGAGAGGAGTCAATTTAGTAGCAAGGGTGGTACGGCACAATTAAAATCTTACCGCTCAGGAAGGGAGGGCAGGACTTGGTCTCCTGCACTTTGCTTTTGTCTTGAAGAACACCAACTCTATTTTCAGCACAAGGAGCCCGATAAATCTCCCTCCTGAATAATTCACGGCTGGTGTTTATTGAGATTGATCAAAGATATTAGGCTTAATAAGAGAATTTGTCAAGGTTGTCTGGTGTCAGGGAAGAAAAAGCATTTGCTGGTGTGTGTGAGAGAGAGAGAAATGGAAAGAGTTTCCAACTTGTGAGACTCAAACAAGGGAAATCTCTCCATTTCATTTGCTCCCATTTTTAAAATCATCACATTTTTTTTGCCATGGCCAGGTCCGGATTATTTGGGAACCTGTGTTTCATGGACAATGTTGTGTCTCAGCTGAACCATTCCAATAGCACTGTGGTTGCTCCTCCCAAAGGCACACACATATCATAATGCAAGAGCAATTTATTAAGTAGAAGCCCAATATACCATTAATGGTTATTTTGTGTACAAAATGTTACACTTACGGAATTTCGAGGCTTAGTTGTAATTGCTACTTATTTATCTCATCCAAATCCTAATTGACTCCAACACATCTCACTCTGTCTTCTGTTATCTCTTCATAATCCTTGCTGAACCTAACTGGACCCAAAGACACAAATCCCTTCCCTTCACTGTCTCAACTCTCACTTCTTCATTTTTCTTCTCTAACCAGCTCTAAAATGATCTCACTTCTTCCTAGCTGTTACAGACTCCTAGCTATAACTAAAAAGCAAATATAGGATGGGGGACTCGTGGCTGGATAGCAGTCTGTGTGAAAGGGATCTAGGAGTCTTGGTAGATCACAAGCTGAACATGAGGCAGCACTGTGATGCAGCAGCTAAGAAAGCCAACATGATTCTTGGTTGCATCAATAGGAGGATGGTATCCAGATTGAGGGAGGTAATGGTACCACTCTATTCTGCATTGGTTAGGCCTCATTTGGAATACTGTGTCCAGTTCTGGGCACCTCATTTCAAGAAGGATATGGACAAGCTGGACCGTGTCCAGAGGAGGGCGACCAAAATGGAGGAGGTTCTGGAAGCCATGAAGCCCTATGAGGAGCGTCTTAGGGAGCTGGGTATGTTTAGTCTGCAGAAGAGAAGGTTAAGAGGGGACATGATAGCCACGTTTAAATATTTGAAGTGATGTCATATCGAGGAAGGAGCAGGCTTGTTTTCTGCTGCTCCAGAGACTAGGACAAGGAGCAATGGATTCAAGCTGCAGGAAAGGAGATTCCGCCTGAACCTCAGGAAGAACTTCAGGATGGCCAGAGCTCTTTGGCAGTGGGATCTCCTGCTGCCTCAGTGGAGTGCAGGAGGGTCTCTTCCTTCTTTGGAGGCTTTTAAGCAGAGGCTGGATGCCCCTCTGTCCAAGGGAGGGCTTTGATGGCGTCTTCCTGCATAACAGAATGGGGTTGGACTGGGTGGCCCCTGGGGTCTCTTCCAAGTCTATCATTTTATGATTCTATGGATAGTTATCCACAGCATTCTTTTTAAAATCCCATTCAAAGGCTCACCAGTCATCTCAAAGTTTCCATGCTCTCATGTGAATGTGATGTAAATCACATGCCTGTTCATAGCAACTGGATGGACAGGAAAACTGAGGCAAACCAAAGCATCATTTTGCACGGGTTGCTGAGGTCCACTTCTGAATGTTTCTATTTCTGCGCATTATGTTTAAAATGTTTTCACTCATTGTGCATTGCCTTGGGGGGCCCTGGAGATGTGATAGGCAATTTAATTAGCAAATAAACCTCCCCACAGCCCATCAGGGACTTATGGAACTCCCTGCGAAAGGATAGATGTCTACTGGTTTAGATGGCTTTCCAAACCCAGTTTCCTTGGGTCGGATCCTGACTTGTAGCAGACTTCTGAATCACGCACAGAGCCCTGTGGTCCTGATAAATGATTTGCTAAATGGAAACAAGCTCTCCTTAATCTGAAACACAATCCCGATACTGCACTTAACTAAATCCGAAGAGCCGGATCAATACCACGGGGAAAAGGATGTCAGGAAAAGCCATCAGCGTTAATGACCAGGGCAGGTCAAGCAGAGAAGCGGTGGGAAGCCACAGTGCTTGGAAATGTTGTTGGGTTTCTTGGTGTAGAATGTTTTTCTAGACTGTATGTCCCAAAGTCCACTGTGGTGGGCAGCCACAGAGCTTAAGAAAGTTACTTTTTGGAATTATAACTCCTTTTTTGGACTCCAATTCCAGACTCTCCTGTAATGGGCAGCTGCGGCACTTGGAATGGCTACTTCTTGGAGACTACTACTACTCCTTTTTTGGACTACAGCTCCCAGTATCCCCTGAGCAGGGAACCACAGCACAGGGAATGGTTGCTTTTCTTGGAATATTGCTCCTTTTTTTACAAAAAATAATAATAATTGGGGACTACTCTCTGGTGCTGAAATCTCGCTACTTTAAACATTCCTCCCTTTCCCTTCAGTGAGCCTCGTGTGATTGTTTGAATCTTGCGTGTGTGATTAATTCCCCCAATAAAGCACAATTTAGCTTATTTTTGGGTCTCTGGCTCGTTCTTCGCAGGATGGGATACCGATAGATGTCAAAGATCTTGAACATTTCTGCACGACACTCTTATAGCGCAAGGATTCCACTTTCAACCTCCTATGGAATCCTGGGGTTTGCAGTTCCGGGAGGGGCCGGCTGGCCCCTCCCGGAACTGGAAACCGCAGGATTCCATAGGAGGTTGAAAGTGGAATCATCGCGCTATAAGTGTGTCGTGCGGAAATGTTCCTTGTTAGGTTACCCCGCTCTCACAGGCGTCCTAATTCAAGCTGATCATTCCCCACTTTTGCATGGAGGTACTGGCACCACAGGTGGACCTCTGAGTCACCCACGTTTTGGGGTGACAACTCAGAACCCCTGTATTGGGCAGCCGTGGAACCTGGAAATGTTCCTCTTCTTTTTCTTTTTCTTTTTTTTTTGATTGCAGCTCCCAGCATCCTCCTGCCAGCTTTGCTCAGAGTAGCCATCTACGTGGTGAACACTTTGGGGCTCGGAAAGCCCACCCTTTAAATCTTCCCAAGCGTTGTTCTCTCGCAGAGCACCGGCTTCCTTGGCTAGCTTTATGCGAATCGTGCTCACTCCGTACGGACTATAACCCCTCCTCTTCCTCCTCCGTCGGCCGGGCCTGTCCTCTTTTTGACTTGACAAGGAGAACAACATTGTGGCCTTTGGGGTCTGAGCCGGCTGGCACCAGCACAGGTTGGCGCCGTTCCATTGCTTTTTCCAGCAAATTGGGAAAGGCCTGCTTAAGCGAAAGACCCATCTGTTTATTTCGGCAGTGACGGGGAAGAGAGAAACCTTTCTCTCCCGGAGGGATGACAGCAAGAGAACAGCTTCATTTATTTTGCAAACACCGAGCAGCCTCTCTGGACCACGGGGGCCACTAAGCCTCAGTTTAACAGGAGGAGAGACAGGTGAGTGCAAAGCCTCGCCTCTCCTGCGGACGTGTGACAACAGATGGGGTTGCTGGGCTTGCAAAGCCGAGCAAGGTGGGAAACTCGCCGCCCTTGCGTCTTCCCAAGGAGACAGAGGCCGTTCCCACACTACGCCGCTATAGTGATATTATTCCACTTTCAACATCCTGTGGAATTCCGGGATTTGTAGTTTGCTGAGGCCGAAGAGCTCTCTCCCTACACTGCAAACCCCAGGATTCCATAGGATGTTGAAAGTGGGATAACAGCACTATAACCGTGCAGTGCAGAAATGGCCAAAGTCTCTGAAGGGGGGGGGGCACGTTTCACATGGTGTTGGACTACAACTCTCAGAATCCCTTAGCCAGCACGGCCACTGGGGGATTCAGGGAGATCGAGCCCGAAAAAGGAAGTTTCCTAAACTGAGCAGCAGCTAGTGGCTTCCATTTCAAGTAAAACCACTCTGGGTTGGCATCCAGACTTTAAAGGCAATGAACCCTGTTGCCAAAAAACATTCATTTCTTTAAGGCAGGGGCGGGCCACTGGGGGCTACACTGCCCCCCCCAGGAGACCTTGGAGGGCCACACACACCCACTGCACCCCTTGACCAAAATAATCCATCCTTTTGGCCCAAAATGTAGCCAGAATTCTCCCACGCTTCCTAGAGGGCAAAATCAGAATCCCATCTCTTGGTGCGGCTGCCGCCCAGTAAAATGGGGAGGGGGTTTCGGAGGGGGGGAGCCATTTACAACTCCGGCAATAGTGCCGTGCTTACCGTATACAGAACGTTCACTTCATGACTCTAGCTTACAAATCCTTAAAGGCAAGGTAGAAAGCCAGCCCATCTCATTAAAACATAGAAAAATTAAAAATGCAATTAAATATTGCAGGAACTGAAAGCACCTGCCCGTTCGTGGTGAAAGGCATTCTGAGAACACGCTATATTTGTCTGTCTTTGTTTCTTTTTTAATTAAACGATTTTAGAATGTGCCCATTTTAAAAAGAAATACGTACAACACAGCCTGTTATTAAAATCCCTTTCATCACGAGCAGCCGGTTCCCAAAGGTCTGTTGAAACGAAGAAATATATGCCTACTTTTGGTGGAACAGCACACAGGATGATAATCTAGCCTTTCTAGGAAGGGAGTTCTGGAGACTAGGAGCCACCACCAAGAGGCTCTGTCTTGTTTTTCACACAATATGCACTTGTGGGGTTGACGGGACAGAGAGAAGAGCCTCCCTGGGAGATCTCCAAACACGGGCAGGCTCATACAGAAAAAGATAATTCTTCCAATAATCTTGACCTGAGCCGTACAGGGCTTTAAAGATCATAGCCGGCACTTTGCATCTCTCCCATTCAAGCCAAGGTTGCTGATGCAAAGACAGAAGGAGAAACTGTCGACAATGGGTCCTACAGACCATGAAAATGCAAGCGCTACCGTCTGCGACGTTCCCTTGCAAAGCTTGAACATATACGTGGTAAATAAATACAGCAATCATGCCCGACAGCTGTTGCTGGCAATTGACATAGTCTTCCTAGCTTGGCTCTGCTAATTTAACATCTGTACCGGGAGAGGAACCTTGGTTCATTTAAGACTCAATCAAACCCGTAACTAGATTGCAGTTTAGCAATTTCATGCCCAACATCATCCGGAGAGCTCATCACCCGATCACGTCAGAGGTCTGCAGTCTGAAAGGGTGCACGGCTAAACCTGTCTCCCTGGGTGCAGGCAAACCTGGTTGCCTTCCTGCTTGGCAGGAATTCAATCAGGGTTTTATTTACGCCAAAGTTCCCTATGGAAGAGGCTGGGCATTTTTGTCTGGTGCGCAATACCTACTCTGAGTTAAAGGCAGCACAAGCATTGAAGATCTGCAGTCCCACCACCTTTGCACGCACGGTTGGTGAGGACGCGGGAAAGAGCCTTCTCCAAGGCTCCTTCCGAACTGTGGAACTCCCTTCCACAGGAGGTCCAGTTGGTCCCACCCCCGCTGTCTTTCCACCAGCAGGTGAAGGCATTTTTATTTGGGCAGGTTTTTGGCTCTCGAATTTTAATTACGGAGCTCTTGTGTGCGTCAAGTAGTGTGCTGGACTTTCTTCAGTCTGCATGTTATAATCTTTTTTTGATGCTTCATTTTTTATTTATTTATTTTTTTGCAGAAATAATTTATTTTCTTTAAAATATATTAACAAATTTCGTAGTGGTGTGCAGAATTTTTTAAAAAAGAAGATAAAATGCAAAACAAAAATCAACAGTAAAAATTAAGAAAAAATCCAGTAAGTTACGTACTGAAATCAGCAAATCCTTGGTTAGACAAATACATTTTTGGGATTTGTTAAAACACAACAGGGGCCTGTTCTAATGAAGTGTATACTCACCAAGTGTATGTTTTAAGTGCTTGAACTATTTTTAAGCACGTTTTAATAATGGGAATTTTAAATTTCGTTTTAAATTTTGTAAACTAAATGTTTTAGCAGTATCTCTTTGTTTTTTAGATTATTGTAAGCTGCCTTGGATTCTATCTGGGAGAAAGGTGCGATATTATATTTATATCCCACTGTTCTCCCAGATAGAATCCAAGGCAGCTTACAATAATCTAAAAAGATACTACTAAAACATAATTAATCGATGAATTAATTAATGGTTGCAGAAGTGGAGTGCTCCATGCACTGCCCTTGTGCACAAAATGTGCGCCGCTTATGCAGTTGCACATCACAGATTGCCAATAATTGCAAGTGTGCATACATATGCATGTGTGTTCCATGAGCCATTATCCTTTGTAGCTTGCCTGTGTGGGTGCATGGAGAAGCATTGGTGTATTGCTCATGTTCCAATTCATAGTGAGAAGAGTATTGCTTGCTCCCATAAAACCAGAAATTGGGGTCTTTGAATGACATTGGTTGATAGAAGATGCAAAGTGAACCAAAAAAACAAAAGGGAGTACTTCTCTGCACAACGCTCAATTGGCTTACGGAACTCCCTGACACAAGATGTACTAATAACACTTTGGCCTTCCGTGCTCTCTACTTTCCCAAACTTCAGCTTGCAGTTTGGATTTTTCCGTTGCTAGTTGACTGGCATTTGACCTGGTTTGGACTCCTTTTTTTTTTTTTTAAACATCTCGGATTGTTTTGACCATGCTTCCTTTCTTACAGGCCCTCTGAGTATGACCCTGGACTGGCCTGGTTTCTCCACTTTTTGTTTCTTGAAGTAGGGGTGCACTTCCTTGGGTGCTTGCAGCCCTGAAACAGGGCGGTTTGGGTTTGCAGAATCTCGCCCTGCTTGGGATTCAGCCAGGAGAGGAGATTAGAACTTAAAAGTGACTTTCATTTGTTTGGCGCATTTCTAGCAGCGGCGATGATATTCTAGGCATTGCTCCAAGGCAAAGGCAGGCATAAATAACTCACCCATTCTCTCCAGATTAAACCCCAACGTCTCCATCAGCAATTTGCTTCCCCGTCTTAAGGCGGTTAGAGGCCGGTATTCTATCTCAACTAGTTAATCAAACATACTTACCTAAATCATCAGATAAAGGTTTGAAATAAGCCTTCTGCAATTTGCTTTGTACTTGAAGTGCTTAATTGGTTTTTACGTACTGTATCTATGTTCCGCCCAAGTATTTGTTGGGCTTTTATTTGGTTTATAAATCTCGTATGTATTTTATATGTTTGTATGTTTGACGTATTGTTGGGTCTTTGGACCGTAATAAAAAGTAGAGTATAGCATAGCATAGCACTTAACTAAATAGCATCTTCGGACCCAGCCTGCGCCCCCAATCTACTTCACCACGCAGTAGTTGCTCTGAGAAAAGGAGGTCAGTTCTGAGAGAAGGTCAATTCTGAGGGAAGGAGGTCCATTCCGAATGAAGGAGGTCCATTCTGAGGGAAGGAGGTCCATTCGGAGTGAAAGAGGTCCATTCAGAGTGAAAGAGGTCCATTCTGAGGGAAGGAGGTCCATTCCGAGGGAAGGAGGTCCATTCTGAGAGAAGGAGGTCCATTCTGAGTGAAGGAGGTCCATCCTGAGAGAAGGAGGTCAGTGGTGACCGGAAAAAAAGCAGATGGCATTTCCAGTCCCCTCCCACTGACGCGTGAGGCTGTGACAAGGAATTGAGATGGGGTCCTGCTTCTGATTGTAAGAGCTTCACTCGCTAGCAGGAGGGAGATGGAGATGTCACCCCAGCAGAAGGCACCTCCATTCCTCCGAGCATCTGCTGCTGGTGGAGCAGGTTTCGGAGAGGGGTTATGACAGTCACAATAATGCCATGATTGTGACCGTGTAAGGACCATGAATACACAGAGGTTATGGATTGACAGCTCAGGTTGCGCTTCTATCATTAGGCAAGAGAATGTCAGCTATAGATGTAGCTGTAGATATACAGGAGAGCGACCAAATTGGCATTAAATTGGCATTTTATTACCACTCCGTTCTGCTTTGGTGAGACACCACCTGGAATCCTGTGTCCCGTTCTGGGTACCACAATTCAGGAAGGATATTGACAAGATGGAAAGCGTCCAGAGGAGGGTGACCAAAATGGTAGAAGGCCTGGAAACCATGAAGTCCTCTGAGGAGTGGCTTAGGGAGCTGGGTAGGTTTATACTAAAGAAGAGAAGATTAAGAGGCAACATGATAGCTATGTTTAAACATTTGAAGGGATGTCATATGGAAGATGGAGCAAGCCTGTTTTCTGCTGCTCCAGAGACTAGGATATGGAGCAATGGCTTCAAACCTCAGGAAGAGAGATTCCACCTCAACCTCAGGAAGAACTTCCTGATGGCAAGAGCAGTTAGACAGTGGAATATGCTGCTGCCTCCATGGGGTGTAGCGGAATCTCCTCCTGTGCAGGTTTTTAAACAGAGGCTGGATGGCCATCTGTCGGAAGTGCTTTGATTGTATATCCCTGCATAGCAGAATGGGATTGTACTGGATGGCCCTTGGAATCTCTTCCAATTCTATGATTCTATACAGATAGATATAGATATTGTTGCTTGTTGTTGTACCTTCCAGTCATTTCCAGTTGATGGCAACATTAAGGTGACCCTAAAATGCAGATTTCTCAGCAAGGTTTCTTTAGAGGAGATGTGCCACCAATGCCAGCCTCTGAGGCTGAGAGAGAGAGATTGTAAATGTAGGTACAGATCCGTAGATACAGATTTATAGTGGTTATGGGTGTTTAAGGCTGCCCGAACTCTTTCATCTCATCACTGCCAATCCAAGATACAATCTACTCAGAACCACATCCAGGAGGAGGGTGCCATAAATTCTGAAAACTGCACTGCATCTCCCGAAGCCACATTTCACGCCAAAGGGAAGGAGGCATCCTGTGTCCTTGGGAGAAAGGACAGCTTAAAAAAAAAAAAAGGATAATTACAATTCGAGAACCTTCCTTTCCTGGAAGCCCTCTTAGATAATTAAAGGTAGGGACTTTCGAACACCGGAAAGCCTTGATTTACCACTGGTTGTATCCTCAAAGATGGCTTTGCACTCCTTGCTGCCAACCTGATTTGCAATATCGTCAGCGCAAATGGACTTTTCTTTAGCAGAATCGTGGAAAGGACAGCCTCGGAGCCGTTTCCACCCAAGAGGCAGGTCAGGCACCCGCTGCGGGTGGCAGGAGTCCAGCTCCTGATTTCAGCATCTAATCTGGAAAAGCATCTTACAAGAAACACGACCCTCAGCCCTTCATAACATACCTTGAGGTGTGGAGGAAATTGTGGTCAGGTAGGAAAGAAGCCCAGCGGAGTCCAGGTTCAGTGGGATCTCCTCTAAAATCAGTGGGACGGTGAGTTTGCTGCCAGCTCCGGTCTGAATTTTAAAGGAGTTTTTCAAGGTACTGAACCTTCATAATTAAAGACCGGGATTCACCATTGCGGTTACCAAAGGGTAACTTGGGCCGTTTCCGCACCTGACTGGTTGCCGTCACAATCCCAGCAGCGTCTTTGCTGGGAGGACAGCGCGACGGGAACGCTCCCCTCCGCAGCCGGCCTCCATCGCACTTCCTGCCCTCCTGCGTGGCTGGGGGCGACCGCGTCACGTAATCGTGGGTGCTTAATGGTTTTCTTCCGTTAAGCGAATATCCCGCAATTGCAATGCAGGGGGGTATTCGCTTGATGGGATATCCCCGTGATAACGTTGTGCGAGGCCGTGAGACCACAATGACGCTCTATGAAAGCACATCCCTCGGACTGCTGCCGTTGTGTCCCCATCGCGGGATTGTGACGCCGTGCGGACACAGCCCTGGAGTTATACATCCATAACTGATTTGTGCTACCTTCTGTGTTTTCACAATTGTGGCAATAGTGTAGGGAACATGTAGGGATTGTAAAAGTCCCCTAATCCTGACTTAAGCCCTTTCCGCACTAGAGTGTTATAGCTGTTTTTCAAATGTCCCAGTTTCTCTGTCCTCCTCCCACTTTCTCCCTTGGTCCTCACCTTACTGCAATGGCTGCAAATGGAGACCAAAGCAGACAAGCGGTTTGGACTCAACTCATCAGCGGGGAGAGGAGAGGAGGATGCGGGATGGAGTCTTGCCTTTCGGGCAAAAGCAAACTGCGGCAGCCCCTTCTAGCTTCTGCGTTCCTCCCCCTTTGTAATTTTTGCAAACCCCAGGATTCCATAGGATGTTGAAAGCAGAATCATAGCGCTATAGCACTCTAGTGCGGAAAGGGGCTTAGCAGGAAGCAGCTGCTGCAAGTGAAGCAGGTCTGTTCTCCTGTCGATCAGGATGCAAGAGACTGATGTTTCCATTCCTCCTCCTTCAGAAGACCTCTGAAGCTGGTCCAAGCTGAAGTCCTGCTTATCCTATCATCATCTCCCCTGCAATAGCCCAACGGTTGCCCCCGGGGGGATGTCACCAGCAGGACCTACTTGAGTGCTGGTCTCTGGTTAGTGATTCTTCCCTAAGTTTCATCTTGAGGGAAGAAGCAAAGAGTAATTTTAGGAATTGTCTTCCCACTGCAAGAAATTTTTCAAAAGTCATGCCGCTTTTGAAGCCTATTCGCAACTCTGGATTTATTCTGTGCAAAATTCACACACTGAGTGATTTGTATAGAAAACAACATTTTCTGCACAGAAAAAAAATATTCTTGTGTAGACGTATATTTTCTGCATGGAAAATAACGTTTACGGTGCAGAAAATGCTGTTCTGAGTACATGTTTTCTGTGCAGGAAACAGAAGTGATACTGTGCATGAAGTAGTATTTGTGCATAGAAATATCATGTTTATGGAAAATGGGTTTTTCCTGTACAGAAATACTTCTTCCTATGCAAATCACTCACATGCAGATTTTGCACAAAATAAACCTTGAACTGCGGAGCCTCTCGTCAGTCCAGGATTCTTTTTGCCAGGGCTTCTCGACACTTGAAAAGCATATTCCCCGGCCTGTTTTTTAGGTATCTTTGAACATTTTTTCCATCCCTACCAGTTACAGTGAGCAAGCAGAGAGGATTGCAAGCGATTCCACCCATTTTCACCTCCGCTGCCCTCCCCAACCCGTCTGCCTTGTATAATTCATTCCCTACTAATTGAAGGTTAAATGTAATATTGAATGTTTGGGACTTTCATTATCCACTCCTGATGGCTTTCTTTATGGTGTGAGGCTGGTTTTTAAGAGCCTTTTCATTTCCTAACCCAGCAACCGTGAAAGACACAAAAGACACTCTCTTTTTGGGCGTACGCATGTGTTTAGTAGCCAGGCTGTCTACGGATATGAATGAGTTTTCATTTGTGCCGACATCACTCAATAGATCTTTGGTAGAGAATCATACGACCCGGCTAATAAAATTTCCAGAATGCAGATTAAGCTACTTAGCGTGAGGCCAGCGAGTCGAAACGCGTCAAAATCGAATCCAACAGCATCCTCACAAAAAGAGAAAGGAAGTGGGTATAGCCTCATGCTTTGCATAATCCCTGGGCATCGTCCTGAAATATTTTTTTTTCTTTATATTTTATTGATAAAAATATTTATATCCCCGCCCTATATCTAAGCATCTCAGGGTGATGTACAACAAGACCAGTGAATCAATTGAGAACAGGAAAAATAATAATAATAATAATAATAATAATAATAATAATAATAATAATTCCAAGAAATGAAAAGCATACTTTAAAAAATGATTCAACAAGTTAAAACAATATACTTCAAAACTGGTAGAATCATAGAATTGTACAGTTGGAAGAGACCACCAAGGTCATTGAGTCCAAACCCCTACCATGCAGGAATACACCATCAAAGCCTTCCCGACAGATGGCCATCCTGCCTCTGTTTTAAAATCTCCAAAGAAGGAGACTTCACCACACTCCATTGAGGCAGCATATTCCACTATCAAACTGCTCTTACCCTCAGAAAGTTCTTCCTAGTCTTTAGGGGCATCTCTTTTCCTGAAGTTTGAAGCTGTTGCTCCGTGTCCTGATCTCTGGAGCAGCAGAAAACAGGCTTGCTCCATCCTTCATATGACACCCCTTCGCCTGTGAGTTGCATGTGACCTCCAGGGGCATTTTGTGGTCCCGGGAGCCCACCAAAAGTGTTTGAAAACTTTTTTTTTGCAAATTGTTTTGCTTCCAAAAGTCTGCTAGCCAGAGTAGGGACATTTTCACCACATCCTCCCTGGGCCAAATTAAGCCAAACGGAAACCTTTAAAAGAAAAAAAGGCAAAGTGAAGAGGAAAAAACAATCAGGGAACCACAAAGGTAAGGGAACAACCAATCAGGGGTGAGTGTTGCCTTAAAGACCTCTTTTGAAGCTTTCAGAAATATCTAGCTGAAGGAGATAAATTGTTGGTCTGAAATACCCTGCCTCTTCTTAGCTCTTATATCAAGCGCAGAAGCCCTTTCCTTTCGCTTGCTGAAAGCATGCCATTAAAGCAAAATCTGGGCCCATTAGTGTTCATGGCAAAGTTAGCCAGAGAAAAAAAAAAGAAAAGAAAAGAGAAAACCTTACACACTGCTGAAGGCAGGTCCATAAATCTCTGCTCTTAGATCTTAAAAACCAATCAGGGATGTTAAGAGAACGTAGATTGAAAAGGTATGCATAGCCTGAAATTTATTTAAAACCTCATAAGTCAGTTAGAGCACTTGCAAATCTGTCCTAAATCTCACCAGAGGCTATGGAAGTGTTTTAAGAGAAAATCACGAAGGAATGGCAAGGTGTTTTTTTTTTTTAAGTGGTCCAGAGATGTAGAAAAGGGGATTTTGTTCATCTGTTCATTATTCTGCCTTACCCAATGGATCTTTGGGAAACAGTTAGTTACTTCCTGGCCTGAGTCCCCAAATGGCCCTTAAAAGCCAGCAGCCCCATCCGGAGAAGGAGGTCTGGTCAGCTGCCCATCAGGGCGTCACGAGGATGAAATTTCGAGCCCCTCCTGCCGGCAAGCAAGGCAGCAGCGAGGAATTGCAATGAGGGTCGTGCCTCTGATCGCCGCCGCCTTGCTTGCTGGTCGGAGGGAGCGGAAACGTCACCCTCCGCGCGTCCCATCGGAAGCTGAACAGAACTCCCTCACCCAATGCAGCTGCTGGCTCTTAAGATGGGTTTAGGGTGAATCATAGAATCCTAGAGCTGGAAAAGACCCAGGGGCTATCCAGCCCAGTCCCCTTCCGCCGTGCAGGGAGACACCGTCAAAGCCTTCCCTTTGACAGATGACCGTCCAGCCTCTGTTTAAAAACCTCCAAAGAAGGATACTCCACCACACTCCGTTGAGGCAGCAGTATATTCCACTGCCAGACAGCTCTTACTGTCAGGAAGTTCTTCCTGATGTTTAGGTAAAATTTCTTCTCCTGTTGTTTGGAGCAATTGCTCCATGTCCTGGTCTCCGGAGGAGCAGAAAACAAGCTTGCTCCATCCTCTATAAGACATCCCTTCAAATATTTAAACATAGCCATTACGTCTCCTCTTAACCTTCTCTTTTCCAAGCTAAACATCCCCAGCTCCCTAAACCATTTCTCGCAGGGCTTCGTTGTTTTCAGGACCTTTACCATTTCGCTTGCCGTCCTCTGGAACAAACGACCCACGACGGTAGGTGGGCCACAGACTTCAAGGTTCCCAGCCCTGCCTTATAAGGAATGTGGAAGCAATGTCCAACAGTATCGGGGAGGGGAGAAACCTCTCCGTGCAATGATCTGCGCTGCGAAAATTGCCTCTTTTTTCCTCTCTCTTGCAGCAAAGACCTTTTAGTGCCGCTAAATAAAGTAATAAAGACATACACGGGCAGGCTTTATTGGGCAGAAACCTGTTTTGCTGCTTCCCAATTACATTTCATCGCCGCTTGGCACGCTGAGTGAGAGATGGCACTGTAGTGGAGCCAGGTTTGCGGGGTCGGCATCAGCCAGGACTTTTGGATTAGCAAGAACGACGGCTCCCAGCTCTCCTCTGTTCCCACGGAACGGAGCTGCGGTCGCCATAACTGCTCTGGGGAAGGTGGAGTTCCCTGGTAGCCACATGCCATCTCAGGGCGATCTTGGGCAGGCCACACTCTCTCAGCCTGGGGGAAAGGCAAGGGCAACCCGCCTCTGAACAAATCTTGCCAGGAAAGCTCCAGGACAAGGTGGCCTTCGGGTCACCGTAAGTGAAACGTGGCTCGAGGTAACACATCGTCTGGCTTCCCAGCTCCATAAACCCGTCCTCGTGTGGCTTCATAGTTTGCAAGCCATCTACCATTCTCGGTTGCCCTCTCTGGACACCTTCCACTCGTCAACAGCCTTCCTGAACTGTGGTGCCCAGAACTGGACACAGGATTATTCCAGGTGAGGTCTGACCAAAGCGGAACAGAGTGGGACTAATACCGCGGAGGAAAAAAATTTGAAAAAATAGAGGGTAACGGCAATGGATGACTGGCTGTTGGAGATTTATGACTTAACACAAATAGATAAATTGTCCTTTCTGTTAAAGGATAAATAGTTTAGAAAAGATTGGGAATGTGTGAGCAACGATTTGGAAAGCAGATGGGGACCGTCTTCAGTTATTGTGTTGAAAGACCAAATTTGTTTGTATGAGTATAGAGGCTGGAGTAGAGTGGTTTCTGTGCCTCCTATAAATAGTACGGTCATTTAAATACAATGATTGTTGCTAAAATTTGGGAATTTGGAATGTCAGGTATCCGATTGACTGGATAGTCGGATGTAGAATAAACGTAAGAATGTACGTTTGTATATGTATGAGAATAAGACTGTACGTATATGTATAATAAATAAATAAATACATTTTAAAAAAATAATCTTTAATAGGGATGGGACGAATCCAGAATTTTCTGAATCTGGATCCAGACCCAAATCTCTGGAAGATTCTGGGAATCCACGAATCTTTCAAATCCTTTTTTTTAAAAAAGGGTTTAAAAAGCAACTTTTAAAAACTTTTTTTAAACAGAACTTTTTTTAAAAAAAACAAACACTATTTTTGGGTTGGTGGATTTGAAAGATTCCATTCGCCTATTTTTGCACAGGGATTCGGATTCGCGAATCTCGAGGATTCGAGGATTCGGTTGACCCATCCCTAATCTTTAACCTTAAAAAAAGAGAGAGAGAGAGAGAGCGTGATACTAATACTAAGTCAACACATTGGTCAGTCCCCTTGTTCTGCAGGTCTCGCTGGTTGCAGGATTCAGGCTTGTGCATGCTGCTTAATAACTCTCAGTTACACAGCTTTACAAATGTGGTGGAATGCGATATCGGAGGGTTGGCGGGAGAAAAAGGTTGTCAAAAACTGCCGGCTCCAAATATACTTCTTTATTGCAAAGCGAGAACATTGGTGGCTTTGTTCGGCGTTTGGGGGAAATCAGCATGAATAATTATTGTGCTCAGTATAGACTTGATCTTGAAGTGAGCCGAGAGGCAACGGGTTTCTGCAAGAAGCAGACCTGCAGAGTTTAAGTAATAAGCTGCGTCTCCTTTCCTTGTATGTTTGAGAAATCGAGAGTTTAGTGCAATTTTTTTAGTCTTCCACTATACCCAGTGACACCAGTGATCTGTCATATCTATTTTAATGGGAAGAGAAGCCTGGGAGATTTTTTTTTCTCTCAGATTTGGGTAAACCTGAGCCTTGGTAAAATCTTTGATTTATTTAAAAGGGGAAGTAATATTTTGTGGGGAGAGACGGGGCTATAAATAGGCCTAGCGTTCCCTTATTCAACCAATACTCACAATTAAAACCCATTCAAAGTGTCAAAGAGGATTGGAAATTGGAAGAAAAAGCTGGCACAAAAATATAAGGCTCTTCACGTCACGTTTATCAAGGGCTCTTTCGGGTGCCGTCTGCGAGGTTTCGAAATTCCCGGAGACACTCACTGTGAGGAATTGAGAAATGGAATCAAAACCCACATTATAGACCCCCATGAGTTCAGAAAGAAAAGATGGAAGTTTGCAAAATGCTTTTTGACTATATTTTCCGTTGAATATTTCTTAATTTTCATTCCATTCCTTAGCCCCACCTGGAAAGCCCGTTCCTAAAGTTTGATACAATATTTAGCAGCATAATTCATCGGAATTTGCAGGATTTAGAAAGGCTTTAATCTACCGATTAAGTACCTGCTGTATGTTATCTGATGTTCTTTGAACTCCGCATTTCATTTAACTTGTTTGGAAAAAAAAGAAAAGAAAAACAGTGTCGAAAAGTATTCCTGAATTGACTTCAAAGCCAATTTCTCACAACCAATTGCAACCCCTTCTCTGTGGATTAGGAGTTGCTGAGTGTCAGATATTTTTTTCGCTCGCTCATTCGGTATATTTTGCCTCAGGTTCGGTATTATAATGCATTATAATACTTGATAATGACGAGCGCTTTCTAACGCTCAGAGTGCTTTAAAATACGTTAGCTGGTTATAATCCTTCCAGCAAAGGGATTTTGGGAAAGGTCTGGGAAAATTGTGACAGAGGCAATTTTGCGGGGTAAACCAGGTATTTTGAGCTGCAAGATCGCTTAAAAAACTAGTCGTCTGAATCTTACATTAGTACTGCCTAGAGGAGAACCATTTGATCAGTGGGATTTACCTATGTGTTGACTCACCATTCAACAAATGCGTCAATGGGTCTTGGGCCATTTCCGCACTAAGCTGTTATAGCGCGATGATTCCACTTGCAACATCCTATGGAATCCTGGGGTTTGCAGTTTCGGGAGGGGCCGACCGCCCCCTGCATTGCATTGCCTGCTGCAGGCCGGCACACGAAGCAACAGCAGAATTGGCTGGAGCCAAAACCCTCTTTCCCAGTTCAAGTTTTGTTAATTGACTTGCTTGGTGCATACATGCTGCTGCAACCGGACGCCAAAAGTCGGTGTTTCTCCAATCCCCCTTCATCAACTTCCCAGCACTAATGTTGCTAACAAACCTTCCAGCTAGACAGAGGTGGAGGAGAAAAAGGGCAGGGCCGCACGGATGTAAAAAGCCTTTGTAAAGAAGAAGTTCCACTGTGAGAGGCTTTGTGATGTGCCTGCGCTCTTTACATCCTTGCTCTGGGGGACAAAAATATTTTAGGAATTAAGACAGGCCCTTTCTGCTCTAGACATCTTGCTGGATTTCAGAACCATTCCTCATGCTTGTGGCAAGCGAGTAGTAAATACATCCAAAGATCAAAGTGTTGTCGTCGGGATGAATCTGTCTCAGTTAGAGCACCTCTTGCAGCCTGGCTTGATTGCTTGGCAGACGGAGAGCCATCCATCTAAATCTGGGAGCTCCCCAAAGATATTAAGAACCTGGGTGACTCGCTGTAGCCTTTAGCCACCAGCGTTTTAACCTAAACTGTTTAAAACAAATAAAGCCTCATTCGCCATTCGGCTCACAGGGCGAGAGAGAGAGGAAGATTTCCTCGGCTGTTTTGACTTGGAGCTTTGAATATAATGAATTTAGCCATCCGAAAGAGACATATTAAACTCCGGAAGAAAGCAGCCAGAGAGAAGGAGTCTTAGGACCTGAACCAAGCTTGAGATGGAAGATATTGACGTGCAAAACCAGTTCTCCTGCTGGGATTCCCCAGATCTCACATCTCATTGCTCACAAATTGTCCAGCCATTGCTTCTTGATCGGAAGTGGTAAGGATGATGATGAAGTCGTCGTCATCATCAAAGCAGGCCTCTGCCTCCCCGTGCTCTGGGTTTGTTCTTCCTCCACTTCCGAACCGCATCTGAAGGAGAGAACTCAACATTTCCTGACGTTTGCTGGGTTCCATTGACTTGTTTCCTCCACCAAGGGACCCTTCCATAATTGAAAGAGCAAAAGAGCTTGGGAAATTGGCACGCCACCTTCCGACATCTGGGCAGAGGAACCGGTGCGGGGGCTTTGCCTTGCTTGGTGGAACATGCGTGCTCCTATCTCGGTCGCTGGAGTTTCATTTGCTGGCTCTGCTCACCGAGACGACGCATCCAAGCCGGATGGAAGCTCCGACGGGCATCCTTGCCACTGGAGTCGGCTGCCAGGTGACCTTATCTTCCCCTGCCAGGCCTGTTTGAGGCATCCAAAGGAGGAACAAGGAACTGTGCATGAGTTCTTTGGGTTTCCAAGAGGCTGCTTAGGCCAAAATGCAAACATGCAGAGGGAAAAAAAAACCTCATACGTTGTTCGCCGGTAGCATGAAATGGCACCAGTATAGCAGTGAGGATCCCACACCAGTGAGGCAGTGAATGCAGATTTTGCCCTTTAATAGAGCTCTCCAAAGTGCTGAACAGAGAATCACAGAGGTGGAAAAGCCATCTAGTCCACCCCACTGCACTCCTGATAGCTGCCCATCCAAAATCTCCACAGGTGGAGAATCCACCACTGGAATCAAAGAGGCATCAGCAGTTGTATAGATTAGTGAAAGAGAGCTGTGAAGAGCGTGCATTTTTGTTTCATCTCTCTGTTCCTTTCTTTGATCTACTACATAGTGGAGCCTTTGTGCTTGAGATGAGATGGAGAAAAGGAAAGGAGGAGAGGAGGAGGAAGAAAGGAAGAAGGAGAAAAGCTGGGGAGGAGAGGAGAAGCTAGGAAGGAAGGAAGGAAGGAAGGAAGGAAGGAGGGGGGGGAAGGAAAGACAGCCAGTGACAGTGGATGATTTTAAAGCATTATCTAAGTAGCTACAGAAGAAGAAAGCTCAAGGGAGCTGGTTCTTCAGGAAGATGGTCGAAAGATCTCTCGCTGCAGAAACCAATGCCTCTTAATGGATGCCTGCTTCTCTCCTTTCTCCCAGGCATCCAACACGCAAGGTTGCCCCTTCCCAGCTGTCCCTACCCCCTTTTTTGGGGGGATGGTGGAGGGGATTATACATCTCTAAGTAGAAACAAAAGGTTATTGGGAAATGAAATTTTAGATTAAATCCCCAAAGAATGTAATGATATGGCCTGAGGTGCTATAGAATTTTTTCCCCCTAGAAACCCAGCAGTGTGTCTGCTTAAAGAATAAATGTTATTTAGAACAGGTCAATTGGATCCTCCGTGGGTAACGTTGCCTGCAGCGGTCTTTTGAAGCCTGGCGTGGCAAACAGGGATTGTGCAAGCACAGGACAAGATCTCAGCGTCTTTCTCCTCCTATAATTACCTGGACGATGTTTAAATCCCCCGGTGCCGAATGCAACACTGCAGGGAGAGAGTGGAGGTTTTTAAAAAGCAGGATTCTCTTGGGAGTTTCTTAGACCCACCCTGTATGCAATTGCAATGGGTCCAGGGGCCACATTCAGGCTAGAAGAACTGCCCAAGGGCCATGTGTTTTTATCTCTTTTTCAAAAAAGGGAATTCTGGGATTTGTAGTTTCAAGAGGTACTTAGAATGCTCTAGTGCTGGAGTTCAAAGGAGTGCGCTAGCTAGAAAATTCTAAGCATCTCATAAAACTACAAATCCCAGAATTCCATAGGGTGGAACCGTGGCATTTAAAGTGGCATCAAATTGCTATAACTGTGCTGTGCGGATACACCAAATGTCCACAGACAAGCTCTGCTCCAGAGGCATCAGACTGTGTGTGAGCGTGCGTCCCTCTAAGTCAGCTTATGGCAATCCCACAAATTCAGAAGGTTTTCTTAGGCCAGGAATCCTCAGAGGTGGTTTTCCCTCTGAAATACAGCCTATACCACCTGCTATTCGTTGGTGGTCTCCCATCCAAGTACTAACCAGAGCTGACCCTCCTTAGCTTCCAAGGTCAGACGGGATCTCGTGCCTTTAGGGTACTGTGTTGAATGTTTAATCAATTTGGTTACATATTTAGTAGCTTTTTTGTATGTGGTGGTGGTAGGTCCCATAACTGCTGCCCTGCAAGGCGATTTTATAGGCACTATGAGGAAGTATTTGGTTGTTACGTACCTTCAAATTGCTTAACACTTTTGGCAATCCTTGGCAAACGTATCATGGGGTTTCCTTGGCAAGATCTGTTTAACTCATCATAGCATTCTTCTGAAGCGGAGAGAGTATAGATGATTCCTGGTGGTTCAGTGGATTTCCACGGCTGAGCCGAGATTCAAGCCCTGGTCTCCAAAAACCCTACATCATGCTGGCGCTCGAGATTTATTCCGAAGAGATTTGACGTACCGATCTTCTTAGGCTGAGAGAGTGTGACCTACCCAAGGTCGCCCAGCGGGCTGAGCGCAGATTCAAACTATGGTCTCCCAGAGTCCTCGCCCATTGCTCAAACCACTAAAGCTGAGGCCAAAAGGGGGAAGACAAGAGAGAACTTGGGACATTTTAAAAGCAGCTAAGCAGAAGATTAATCACAGCGGTTGCTGCCAAAGTGGGACAGATGGAAAGTGTGCAGACGTCTGGATAGAAGTCTAACAATGGCCAGAAACGAAGGCACCAACCCCATTCTGGGTGACCTGAGCCAGCAGGACAGGGGTGGAGGGGACAGAAGTTACGGGAAGGCAAACAGGCCCTGGTGTGTTCCAGCACTGTCTCTTCTAGATCTACATGTAGACTGCAACACTTAGGCTTTACTTCCCTTCTTCCTTTCTCCAAGGTCACTCCCTGGTTCTTTGTTTCCCACCTAGAATGGGAGAGAGAGAGACAGAGAGGTTGACAACACGCACAGTTTCCATAAAGACTATCAGCAAACTCTTATCCATGAAGGCCAGATCTGTAACCCAACTGAGCTGGGTTTTTCTCTCTGTCCTATCTTTAAATGAGCTTCCCGAAACAATCAATGTAGCTTTTCGCTCCCTTTTTTTTTTTTTTTTGCCCTACAATGAGCGTATTTATCCAGAATTTTGCAGCCATTTGCTTACAGCACAAGCCAGCCAGTGTAGACATCAAAAATTCTTACGACAGTTTAGAAAGGAAGAAGTCTCGCTGGTCAAAAGGAAGGAGGACAAAGTGATCGGCTGGGCTGCTGTCTTCCCTTACGATTTTTGAGCTTTTCAAGGGCTTCACGCTCATTATTTTGATGCCGAAGCCCTCCCCAAAACACACATTGCAGCCGCCAAACCGACAGCTCTCGTTCCCTGAGGTGCCTTTGCATAAAGACTGGACTATCTTGACCTTTCCTGAAAAAGAGAGAAATGGAATGCTTGATAAATTTCCAAAGAACCAAACACATCTCATTTGACTTTATTACCCTTCTCATGAGGTCGGCGCAAGATGGTTTTCCCCCTGCTGGGCTGAACCCAATGTTGCAAAGAAAAATCACTTTTTAGATTTTTTTCCCCCCACACCTGTTTCATATGGAAGGCCTTAGCAGTGGCAGTTCAAGATCATCCCAGGCCCTGAGGTTTCCAGGGTCAAGTCCGAGATCTAAGGAAAACCCCAGGGATGTCTTTAAGCACTGCGGATTAAGGATCAACCACAGTTTCTTGCTGTCGTGTGCTAGCTACTGTTTTGCTCTCAAGAAAACACACAGGGTTTCCCCACTGTATTTAATGACGTATATGAGGCATAGTGTACAACTCTGGCTGAAGCTAATGCTCTCCAACACACACTTGGTTAAATGGTAAATAGTTAAATAGCTCTACAACACACACTCTTAGATGCACACAATTCCCAGTGGTGGATTCTCCGGTTCTTCTCCTCTCCCACCCCTCCAGCGGTTCCCATGGGACTTTGTTTCCATACTCCGATTTAACGCATCTCTGGTGTTCTCTCTTTCTCGGCTCTTTGTGGGTCTGTCTTAACACTGACCATGATGCTCACAACTCGTCATTCAAACACACATACAGGTAACGCATGCTCCTGTTTGGAAATTAAGATAGAAATCTTACCTAAAGGATGGCCCCAAATTAAGCAAGAGGGCTGTTCCTTCTAACGTACTTAGACGGGAGACTCCATGACCCACCCTTCACATATGCGTGAGGAAATTGCAGCCTCTTCCACACCATGATACACACAACCACGTCTCCCACCTCTCTCTCATGTACACACACACGCACACACGCGCACCCTCCATCTTAACACTGAGCTCTCGCACTCGCCACCTCCTCTCTTCGCTTCCCTCTCCAACACCTGAGAAACCACCTTGTGGTCACTAAAGGTTTATGTTTTGACCTTTGTATTCGATGAGTTTGTATTCTATGAGTCTTAAATTTTATTTTTAATGTTAAGCCACTTTGAGTCTTGACCTGGGGAAAAATGACGATAACGATGGTGGTGGTGATGCCTGCTGCACCAACAGTGGAACATTCGGAGAAGCGGAGTGGGGAAAACCAATTTTTTACCACGTTTGAGGTCGGAGGAAGGCATAATGAGGTAAGACACTTCCCGCAAGTCACTATTGTGAGGTCTTGCAACAGCGGTTGGAAAGTTCTTGAACCTGCTCTCCAAAAGTAAAGCAATTTCCCAGGCTCTTGGAATTGGCATCGTTGTGTGTCCAACAGTAGGAGCGTTCCCAGCTGGACTGGTACCTGCTGGGGTTGTTTGAGCGGCAAGTCTTGCAGGGAGATTTGGACTCAACGGCCCACGAAACCCCTTCCAGCTCTAGGATTCTATGATGCCGTGTAACCATTCGGCTCTTTCATGGACAGCAAAACGAAAGCCAGCGTCGAGCGTCTGCGAATTGGCTCCACTCCTTGGCTTCTGCTCCTGGATTCTTGAATCGTGACGGGTGAATATTACGCGCTTCTTTTATGGCTGAGCGAGAGACGTATAATTCAAAGGGTTCTGCAAGGCAGGAGGAGGCTTCTTGGCTGGTATTTCTCCTTCTCCACTCCCCGCCCTCCCCATGAAAGAGAGAGAAATTGCCCTTCACAGCCGAGAGGGGCTTATATCGTCTCGCTAGGATCCAGTTTTCTTTGAGAGGCACGGGACTTTTCGGCGACACCTAAGGTCTGGAAGAGCAATGCTTTCCCTCTGGAGAAGGTAGCTGAACCGTCGCTCGGTGCAATGGCAGCTGGTAGGTCTCATGTCGGTGGGGTCATGGACCTCCAGCAAGGCCTTGAAGGAGCTCTCCAAGGGACTGAGGTCTATTCCTAAATAGGTCCAGCACTTTGGAGAGCCTTCTAAAGCCTTCTAAAGCTAATTCAGCACCAGCGTGCCCACCACCACCACCCTCCTATGGTTGAGTGCAGAGGTGGTCAAAGGGTGCCCTCAGGGCCACGTGAAGCTCTTGAGACCCTTCAGTGTGGCCCATGAAGCTTCCCAGAAGGACTCCAGACTCAAAACAAATTTTTATTTTTATTTATTTTATTTGTGCTTATTGTATTTATTTGTACTTACCCTTTAAGAAAGAAACTTTGGACTCTAACTCCCCAAATTGCCTAGACTTCTAATGGACATGCTGGCTGGGGGATGCTGGAATTTGTTTAAGGTTGTAAATTATGTGCCTTCAGATTGCCTGCTGACTTAGAACAACCTCCATGAATTTCACAGATCGGTTTTCAGAGGTGGCTTGCCCTTGCCTGCCACTGAAATTTTGCCTAGAGAATCCAGAGATCTCCCTTCCAAGTACTAACCAGATGTGAACCTACTTAGCTTCCGAGATCGGAAAGGTCATGGGTAGCTTACCATTGCTTTCCTCTGCAATTTTGGCTAGAGAATTGGAAGCTCTCCCTTCCAACTACTAACCAGGTGTGAACCTGCTTAGCTTCCATGACCTGAAGGGACCCGGGCCCTTCAGGTATTTAGGCAGGCAGAACTTCGGACTCCGATTCCCATTATCCCCCAGGCCACTTCCATCCATGCTCGTTGCAAAGAGAACCTGTAATCCCTTAAAAAGCCACTTTGCCAAGCCTTGGAGACGACAGCCTGAAAGCAGAAAGACCAGGGAAACACACACGCAAGAATGGTGCTGCAGGTGTCAGCACCAATATTACGGCCGGAAAGGTAAACTCTGTTGAAGGGGAAGAGCAGATCTGCCCGGGCGGGAGCAGTATCGTTTTGATTCCCACTCATGCCGCATGAGCCGTGAGCAGGAAATGTGCGGTAATGATTCCCAGCAGCCCCTGCCGGGAGCGCGCGCACGCAGACAGGCAGGCTGGAGGTGGCAACGGCTTCTCCCTGGTTTGTCTCCAGGCTAGCCCGAGGTGATGCCCGGAGTCATCTTTTTAAATGTACGTGAGGCTTCAAAAGCTGGGAAATGGCAGTGTGCGGATACGAAAGGTGAGAGAAGGAACCGCGCTGGGGCTGATCCGTCAAACAAACTGCACGGCCAGGGACTTGGGGAGGAAGGAAGAACGAGGCGGGATGTCGCCCCTGCCAACATTTCTGGGTCAACAATATGGAAAACTAATGGCTGTCAATTTACATTTGTGGGTATTGGTGGACATCTTGCAGGATGGCTTCTCTCTGCTGGACACGGAATAGAAGGCCTGGCTTGGAAGGGCCGGTCAAGCTGAGCTTAGAAAAGTTTTGTTTTGTTTTGCTTTGTTTTTTTGGATAACAACAGTTCCCAGAACTCTCAGCCAGGGAGGGAAGGCTCCCTCCCCAAATCTGAAGACATCTTTAGATTCTGGCCAGCTGGAAGAGAAGGCATACCTTCCAACTTAGCAGGGAAAAACCCAATTTAACCCTCTTCCCTCCCATTTTTCCAGTTGCTTTTAAAAGCGTCTGGTTTCTCTCCCCTCCTCCCACTTTCCCTCTTTCTCTTCAGCTCACTTCAGTTGCTGCAAACTGAGCTCAAAGCACAAAAGTCATTTGCACTCAGTTAACTGAGCAGGGAGTGGCAGAATCTCGCCCTTCCCAGAAGGCTCCGGCAAAAGCAAACTGCTGCAGTCTTCCCTAGTTTGTGTGTTCTTCCTCATTAAAAACTTCTGCCGTCTTCTACCGTGCTCTGTTGTTGCCTTGGCCACACCTGTCACCGTTTTCATCTGCGAAATGAGATTAGCCAAATCTACCACTACTCAGTGGAGCGTCTCTTTTTCCTAAGAGCCTAGTCAGGCACAGTAAAAGTGTCTTGAAAACTTAAACAGCAATATAAATGCCAGTATTACAAGGCCTGGATCCTCTGCGATCCTGGAAGCAGAGCTAGGAAAAGTTAGTTTGGGTGGCGACAGCTGGCCGGAGGATTCTGGGAGATAAAGCCCACAGAAGTTACATTTCCAGCTCACCCTAGAGCCTAGCCATTTCTTTAACTCTGTGCTGCGCTGCCTCCCAGTCCTAGAATCATAGAATCCTGGATCTGGAAAAGATCCCATTGAGCCTAACCCCCTTCTGCCATATACCAAAGCACTCCAGACAGATGGCCATCCAGCCTCTGTTTTAAAACCTCCAGAGAAGGAGACGCCACCACACTCCATTCAGGCAGCAGCAGGTTCCAGTGTCCGCCTGTTCTTACACTCAGGAAGGTCTTCCTAATGTTTAAGTGGAAGCTTTCTTCCCGTAGTTTGAATCCATTGCTCCTTGTCCTAGTCTCTGGAGCAGCAGAAAACAGGCTTGCTCCATCCTCAACGCGACATCCCATCAAATATTTAAACACAGCTATCCTATACCCTCTTAACCTTCTCTTCTCCAGGCCAAACACACCCAGCTCCCTCCGCTGCTCCTCATAGGGCTTCATGGTTTCCAGGCCTTCTACCAGTTTGCTTGCCCTCCTCTGGACATGTTCCAGCTTGTCCATATCCTTCCTGAACTGTGGTGCCCAGAACTAGACACAGGATTATTCCAGGTGGGGGCTGACCAAAGCAGTAGTCCTGTCAGTTCCTATAGGACCCATTTCCCCCCAAGCAAGAATCATGCCCCATAGATTGATCTGGTGATGATTCAGTCTAGCAATAGATGCCGGGGCACCTGCTGGGTTGAGGGACAGAATCTTAGAACTGCAGAATCATAGAGTAGGGAAGGACCCCAAGGGCCACCCAGCCCAACCCCATTCCCCATTCTGCCATGCCGGAAGACACAGCTATATCATTCCCCTGAAAAAGAGAAAGAAAAGGAACTTCCCCATGCTCTTTCCCGGAATCCTGCCCCAAGTCTCCCATCCCACCCCCAGCAGCCTGAACGCCTTCCTTCTATACAAGATGCGCCAGCGTGTGCCCATTCCTCTTTCTCAGTTCCTAAATAACATTCCCGCTAAAACTGCCAACTTTTGTAATTATCTCATCTTTCATTACCGGACGGGCACAGAGCAGTTACCCAGTGACGGGATTCCCTGCAATTCTGAATATATTGATAACGTAAATCTCTGGAATGAAGCAGGCCAGGTTTTTGCTGCCTGGCTCACCATCTTTTTAAGGCTGTAATAAAATGGGCCAGCAACCTGAGAAATTCTACTTGTGCTGCTTACCTCTTCCTTTTGTTTGTTTCGTTCCTTAACAGGCATGTTTCTTCCATGCACTTATAAAAAGAGCTTTAGAAGCTGGTGGCCCAGGCCAAGGGAACTAATAGTGCCGCTCTGTTCTGCTTTGGTCAGACCTCACGTGCAATCCTGTGTCCACTTCTGGGCAGCGCAGCTCAAGAAGGATATTGACAAGCTGTAACATCTCTAGCAAAATGTGACCAAGATTAGCAAACATCTGGAAACCAAGTCTTATGAGGAATGGCTTAGGAAGCTGGGCATGTTTTGCTTGGAGAAGAGAAGACTCTGAGGGGACATAATAGAGCAATCTTTAAATATCAGAAGGGATGTCGTGTAGGAAACGGAGCCAGCTTGTTTTCTGCTGCTCCGGAGACTAGGACATGGAGCAGTGGCTTCAAATTACACGAGAAGAGATTCCATCTAACTGTGAGGAAGAACTTCTTTCCTGGAAGAGGTGTTCTACAGTGGAATCCAGTGCCTGGCATTGTGGGGGTGTCTCCTTCTTTGGAGGTTTCTAAACAGAAGCTGGATGGCATTTGCTGGGGGTGCTTTGAGCGTGTGTTCCTGCACGGCAGAATGGGGTTGGACTAGATGGCCGTTGTGGTCTCTTCCAACTATGACTGTCAAAGGAAGCAGAGGGTTCCAAGCCCTCATTCCCAAGGGTCCCAACCCAGACCACCTCTTGGCCTGTCATTTACTTTTGAAATGGCCACCTCTTCAATTTCCGGTGCGTGGATGGCAAAAAAGTAAAGAAAAGCCATCTTCTCTCAGTCTGGATTCTTCCACACCTTGCCGTCCAAGAGGCCCTCTGGTTTCCTCTGGAGACATTTGTGTGAGTTGTAATGAAGGGTGAGGTTTATTTCCTTCAGATCAATCATTTTTAAAAAAGACAATAAGGGGGAGATCTGTCTGCAATTACGGCCTCCCAAAGGCCTCCGCTCAGAACACCAAGGAGGGTGACACCGCACAGCGGACAGAGAAGGAGACGGTGAGCAATCGAGTGTCGAGAGAATTGAGTCTGATTATCTGACAATTTCACCTTGAAGTGGTTATCTGCGGCTCCCGAAGTGGGCAGCGGAAAGACATTTTCCTCTTATAGATGGTTAGAGTCACCTTACTCTTCTGCTTAGCACCGCGGGGAGATGTCGTCGTCAGCAGAGCTCCTTTCATTTTGGATTGCAACTCCGAGCGGCAGGGGTGACCTCCAAAACGGCTCGCCTTCCTCCAATCCCCAAAGCGGTCGAGCAATTTGTTTGCAAAACAAAAATTTCCTTCTGGAGGGGAGGCGGAACCGACAATGGGCGCGTGGCTATCTGCACACACGAGTGGAAGAACTCATTGTCATGTGCTGGCTACCTCTGAGTTCAGAGAATAGCCTTCGAGGGTACAAAACTTTATTCGGAACAGCAAAGATATGTCAGCCACTTTGGCAACGGCCAAGACTAAAGAACTATTAGGGTTGCAGTACCTTATAAGCTGTAACATTTCAAATAGCACATACTGGAATTTTATTTGATAGTTAGTACTAATTCCCAGACTATTCTCTCTCTCTCTCTCTCCCATTTTCCCATTCCTCCTGCCAGCTGCATGACCTTGCAGCCAGATCTGTTCCTCTTTATCAGGAGTCATTAAAATAACATTCCCTCGTTCCCAGCACACTGTTTCTCCCCCGATCCCATCATCCCCTCACAGCACAATAAAGCCCATTTATTAAACATCAATGCACAGCAACTACTTTTGCAGGGGGAGCAGAGCTGTCCCGACACTCATCCACAAGGGTCTCAATTTAGACCAGCAAGCTTCCTTGCCTACACTTATCCTGTGTTAAGGTTGGTGTGTTCCTGATCGTTACTTCTTTAACTAAAAATTTGGTACCAGAGGCAGAAATAACACGGAAAGACTAGGGATAGGTCCCCACACCACAAAGAGCAGTTCTGCATGCTCCAGCAAACTTTTCAATGAAAACCAACCCTGCACCAGCTCTCAAATGAAACAGACACATCAGGTAAGCTTTGCATAAGTCAACAAAACCATTTTGAACCTCCCGGAGACCATTTGGAAATTTCTTCCAAAATGCAACCAGGGATGATTTCTTTTTTTTCTTTCACCAGCCTCCACTGTATTATAATTCTGGTGAACAAACGTATAGATCAATGCTTTTTTAACATGTTAGGGGGTTGTCCTATGCCAGTAGCCAGCCGAAGTTCACAGCTCTCCAATTAGAGTTTTTACCAGCAGCCACGGACAAAGTTCACAACAGTTTGTTAGCCAGTTCCTGCTTGTTGTTTCAGCAGCCTGAGTCAATAGGAAATCCAGAGCAACAGTTCAAGGGAGTATCTAGTAGCAAAGTCAGTACACAAGGCAGGGGTTGAGGTTTCCAGGAACACGAGTCGGAGATCCAAACGCACATGTCACGGCGTTGTGGATATCGGGGAGGTCCTGCCTGTGCCTGCTGCTGAGTCCTGGGACGGGGGCGTGACAGGGGGCTAGTTTAACTGCTCTCCCTTTTTCTGCCCTTTTTCCCGTTCACACATACTCAGTAAGGGATTCTGGAGGCAGCTGCCGTGCATCTTGCCTGCTGGGTGCAGGCACATCTTGCTACGGTAACACAGGCTAGAGGACAATCCCACTCCTTCCCGGCTCAAGTTCTGTTTACTGCCAACACCCTGCTGCAACCTAATGCTGAAATTCCATGTATTTCCCACTTTCCTGTTCCATCTTCCCAATGGCAATGCTGATAAATAAATATATTAAAAAAAACCTCCAACAAGACAAAGGACAAGCGGGTGAGTTGTAAAAATGAGCTTCCATGTCAGAGGTGTTGTTACACCTGTATTTTTAAAAAGGGGAATTCTTAATTGCGTGCTAAAGCATTTAACACCATGTAAATTTTACCCCTATGGCTCCAGCTATGCCTTACAATAAAGAATTCTAGTTACGTGCAATTAGCGCTGATTATCGTACTAGCAGGTGATATTGAACACATACGAAATCACACTAATGTGAATATTATGAATCAGAAGTTAAAGGTTATTGATTTAACATAGACCAAAGAAAGCTTGCTCCAGCTATAAAGTCCAGCCTGTTTTCATGCAATCAGTTGGCTGCTTTGCTCTCCCTGGGAAGAGTGCTTCCTCTTGAGGCGTTAGCGAGCGCTCCCCTTCCCAAAATAACCATGCCGGTGCAACGCCATCCTTTGTAGAAAATCTTGTCTTCAAAATATGCAGATAGACAGACAGACAAATAGATATTTGGCTTAATACCAAGGCACAGAACATCAAAATGAGGAATATCAGACTAAATTTTCACTTAACCACTTCCTTCCTACCAACAGTGCTTCTGTATACTTTACAAACAGTTTAATGATCTACATCAACTGCAATGTTTGGGGAAATTACTTCATTGGACTAGACCTCTGACCCCCTCCACCAATTTTTTTTTTTTTTTTGCATATGAAATGCAAATTTTTTTAAAAATGTTTTTTCCAATTTTTGGGGGGGGCAAGAAAGAGAGAGAAAGAGAGATTGCTGTTATCTATCCGGAAGTCAAATGTGTCTTATGGTGACTCTTCTCCGAGGCCAGCTTTTCTTGGCCAGATTTCTTCAGGCAAGGTTTGCCTTCCTCTGAAGCTGAGAGAGTGTGACTTGCCATAGAGTCACCCAGTGCATTTCCCTGGCTAGGTGATATCATGCTGCTTCACCAGCACTCAGGTGCAAACACAAACAAGATCCTCCCCAACAGCCAAAACACAGAGACATAAACAGGACAGTACTTACTGCAGCCCAGTGTAGATGAGAAAGGGAGAGCCTACAAGGCTCAGCGTACTTTTATAGGGAAGTCTCCTTAATCAGGCAAACAGCCAGGGGAGGCTGCTGGCCAGTAAATACTAGAGATGCGGCGGGGAAAAGTCCATGGCAAACAACTGCTATTTTGGGTCAAAGCAACATGTTCTTCTTTGGATCCTTGGCTCGTGTTCCTGAAAAACCTCGACCCTTGCTTTGTGTTCTGACTCTGCTGCTGGATGCTCCCTTGAACTGACATTCTGGATTTATGGCTGACCTGGACTGCAGAAACAAGAACGGTAAGCGACTGATAAACTTCTGTAAACCTTGACTGTTAAAGGACTGGGAACCCTGGTTGGCTTTCTAAGCAGGACAAGTGGAGATTTGAACCTTGGTTTGCTACTCCAACATTCAAGCATCATGCTGGCTCTTGCGGACTGAAATACTTGCCTGCCTTTCTGGAGTCTCTGCAGCTACAGGGATTCTTGTGATGAGTCCCTGCTCTTCAGAACCCCCAAGGACACTCCTGATCTGAGTCTCAGCCCGCCCTTTAAGCTCCCTCTTTCTCACCACGCTTTCCTCCCCCTTTCTGCCACAGTCACTTCCCCGTTCCATAAGGTGGAAGGAAGGACTGCTTCTGAGGGGAAGCGTCTGAGAAACCGAGCGGGCGTTCAGGAGAGAGGAAGAAGAGACAGACGCTGGGGAGGAGGTAATTAATCTCAGGAGATTAAGTCTCAGAGATCAGATCAGAAGGATACGGGAGGGGGGCTGCTAATTAAGAAGAAGAGAAGGTTCCCCCAGGGAGCTTTTGCCGTGTTTGCGCAGCCCGTCCGGCATGTGACTACCCGGCTGCTGACAGGTTGCCCCAGGGAACCAGCACCTTCATCTAGACAAACGTTTAGGGGGTGGAACTGTCCTTCTTCCTTCCAGCTCAAAATCTGCCAGTCGAAGGCAGTGCAAAGGACAGACGTACCCCTGAACGTTTTTCCTAGGGCAGGCCATCGGGATGCCAGGTCTCAGGGCCTGGCCGTGGGTCTCCGCTCTTCACGGGGCATCTTCGGGTGGGAATCAGGAAGAAAAATCTCCAGTTCTTGGAGTTTCCACTCCAGCCAAGAGGAAACGGCTACGTGCAAATCTCCAACTCAACTAGGAGAGCAGCATCTTGCTACCGTTTTCAAGGACGAATTGGTTGGTTGAGAAGTCCAATGTGGGTTAGTTCAGCATTGAACTAGGACCTGGGAGCCCAGGATTCCAATCCCTGATGAGCCATGGAAGCCTAGGCCATTTCCGCACTACGCAGTTATAGTGCTATTATCCCACTTTCAACCTACCATGGGATCCTGCGGTTTGCAATGTAGGCAGGGACATTTAGACTTCTCAGCCAGAGAGCTCTTTGGCCTCAGGAAACTACAAACTCCAGCATTCCATAGGATGCTGAAAGTGGAATAATAGCACTGAAACAGCGTAGGGAGGAAATGGCCCTACTGGGAGACCTTGGGCAAGTAACACCCTCTCAGCCTCAGATGAAGGCAAGTGGGGGGGAAACCCTGTTAACAAATCTTGCTAAGAAAATTCCACGATAGGGTCACCATAAGTCAGAAGTGACTTGAAGGCACATGACAACAATGGATTGATTGCTGCAGTCTCCAAAGGCTCTCCAGGGTGTTTGTGTATGGTGGACCTTGGGGTATCTTCCAGGTCTAGGATTCTATGATGCTGGTGGTACCGTTGCCCCCGTTAATGAACAAGTCTTGAGTTTCCAACCCTGCAAGTCCGGGTTCCACTACACTTCTCTCTCTGTGCTGCATTCCTCCTTCTTCCTGCAATTGCATTTTGTCTGCTGCAGTTCCTCCTCTTAGGCTAGAGGTGGGAATCATCTTGGACTGCATCTCCCAGCAGTCCTCAAATGATGAGGAACGCTGGGCACTGCAGCCCACAAAATTCCCCTCCGGTTCTTGGGCTGCCTGAAATCCCTGCCTAACATAAGAGCCTCTCTCAGTCTCTCATCTGAACGGGATGAAAAGAATCGAGCCAAGGATCTCGTCCATAAATAAAGCGCTGTCGCCTCTCTGTTCGAGTCCGGCAACTGTCAGCGGAATCTGCCAGAGTGACATTAAGGTTGAAATATCGGCACATGTTCTGCGGGAACATTTATTGAATGACTCCAGGCCCCAATAAAGCTTTTATATAAATTATTCATTATAAGATTCATATGAAATGCCAAAAAAGTGGGAGGGAAATCCACACCCACCGGGGGATTTCTTTTTATTATTATCTTCAGCCGCTGAAGATCACATCTCAGCAAGTCAGTACACTATGATGTTGGTGCGCCGTTAATTAGGAGCCGGGGAGGGCCGGAGCAAAGAGAAGATGGATGCGGGTGCTGTAACGGTCCCCTTATTTATTAGGGGCAAGGCCGGTTTCCTGGGGCTTTGTTCCCTTAAATCACTACCCCACGCCGATTAGCAGGAGACGGTTGCATTTTTCTTTCCAACGAGAGGGAGCTGTAACAAAATGTTGCAGCGCAGAGAGCCTCTGTTCAAGGCTGCTTTGCTCCGTTCCATTTTCTCTCCATCCATGTAACCCCACAACTTATTGGTATTGGAAAATGCCAGCATTTTCTCTCCCCCATCTTGTTCTAGGCCAAATGGGGCTTAGCTTAGCATAGAGTTTCTTTTTCCTTTTCATGTCAAGGCCTTCTGCCTTCTCACCTAAAGCTTCACTCTTGCTATTTGTGTTATTTAACTGCGTGGCTATGGTATCCAGGTAAACAAACCGTATGACCCAGGATAGACCCTGGGGTCATTGGCCTTACATAAAAGACCCTACTTCTCTGACCTCTCTCTCTTTTTCCCATTTTGCTTCTACTTCCTTCCCTCTGACCATGCTTCACCTCTCCGCCAAGAAGATGGTGAGTTAAAAATGAAGCTACTATCTATCTTATCTAATCTGTTTATTACCTGGTTAGGATCTGGGGTCTCCAATGCATATATAATTGTAAAATTCACTAGTAAACTTTTCGTAAGTTTATAACCTGAAACTGCCTGCCTTGTTTTGCTTTCTAAGCCACTTCCAGTTCCGGGAAGCCACACAGAGATTGGGACATGCTTTTTCTGCAACTCTGCTAAAAGAAGGGTGATTCCTTACAGTTTTAGCTTTCATAGAATTTCCCCCAAAGGGCTAACTCCCTGGGAAACTTTAACTCCCAACAATTAGTTTGGTCCAATCAGTGCGGAAGCCCCAAGGAACCAGCTGAAAAAGGTGAGTTCAGAAAGCAAGTAAACGCTGGAGAGGAGAAGAGATGCAGTTGCTGGGAATATGGATCAGGCCCTTCAAATAAGGCAGCATGGACCAAAGGGGTAAATTGTCAGGTTGGCTTGGCTCTCCCTGGCATGCTTTTAGGTATCTGCCTTGCTTCGATGCTTCCTTGGGCCTTACCGTGCTGCAAAGGGATGATGGGATCAGCTGGAGAACAGTGTGCTGGGAACGAGGAAATGTTATTTCACAGTACAGGTGCAAGCAGACAGGCTCGGCTGTAAGGTCGAACAGTTTGCAAGCTGAATGAGCAAATGGGAGGGTGACCGATAACCCCAGGAAGGCGTTGCTACAATTAGCTGTCGAACAAAATGCTAGCGTGCACCAATTTAAAATGTTACAGCTAAGGTGCTCCAAATCCAGCGTTCCTTCAGTCCTGGCAGTGGCCAAGGTGTGCTTTTGTTTTCTTCAACGCTCCTGAATAAACTTTTGAAACCTCTAATTCCTCAAACCTGGAGCTATCCTATACATCGCATGAATTCCCTATAGCGGGATTTCTGTTATGCATTTGCAAGCAATGATACCCAGAATTGTGTAGTGGTTCAGTATTGAACTACAGCTCTGGAGACCTGGGTTCCAATCCCACCCAGCCGCAAAAGCCCACTGGGTGACCTTGGGCAAGCCACTCTGTCTCAGCCTTGGTCACATTTTGCCCATCCCTGAGCTAAGGCGTAACCGAGTTGCATTACAGCAGAATGCGTACAGCTTGACAAGATTCCTTTTTGCAGACTGTAACTCCCAAAATCCCCCTAATTGACATGCATACAATGGTAATTGGCCATGCTGGCTGAGGAATGCTGGGGGCTGTAGTCCAAGAAAATAACTCCCCCAAACTACATACCTCCTTTTGCAACACGGAAATAAGTAGTTTAGGTTTGAATTGTTTTGAGACCCTGAATAGTTTAATCCCGTTCTAATAGTTGCTTTCTGTATGATTTCATCTGTATCGTTCTTTTTTAAAATTGTTATCCGCTTTGCATCTCAATTTTGGAAGAAAGGCAGGACATGAAGAAGAAGAAGAGAAAGAGGAGGGTATCAGCCGTAACCTGCAAAATTTTCTTGCAGCTTTCACTTATCTGCCAGACCTTTAACATAAGTGCAAACACCGTTTCCGTTTTTTCAGTCTGCAGGGGCCAAAGTGCTTCCGAGCAAAGGAATTCAGCAGGCAGGAGAGAAAGGCAAGCCTTCAGCGAGATCTAATCGCTGGGGAAAGGCCCGGGCAGTGATCTTTCTTGTAAGAAATGGGCTGTGACAAGCGTGCCCCCGGCAGCACGGAAGAAAAGTCAGAGGGGGACGCAAACCACGGCATGTCTCTCGTGCGCAGAATGTAGAGCTTTACTCTCTGGAAGCAGTTTCTTCCCATAACTCATTATAGTTTTCTAAATGAATTCCTTGCCACGGTTTGTGCCAGCTGGCGGCTTGTGTGTTAGCGGGGCTGATGAGTCCACTCTGGGTTTAACTCTGAACTCAAAAGGCACAGAACACAATTCCCCAAATTAGGCTCGGCACCTTGGACAAGCTCTGCTTGGTTTGGAATGAAAGACAGTGCACCATTTTGGAACAATTGCAGGCTTGCGGCAGCAACAGCGGCACTCTGATCCGGAATGATCATTTAAGATAAAGTTACCTGTTCATTTTTTCCTTTCCAACTTAAAGACAACAGAATTGGATGTCTCACTTTATCGACAATCAACTGGATGCATCAACACTTTTCTTGAGTCCAGATCAAGGGAAGAAGTAGTGCCACTCTCGTCCGCTTTGGTCAGACCCCACCTGGAATAATCCTGTGTCTGGTTCTGGGCACCAAAGTTCAAGAAGGATATGGACAATCTGGAACACGTCCAGAGGAAGGCAACCAAAATGGTAGAAGGTCTGGAAACCATGGAGTCCTAGGAGAAGAGGCTTAGAGGGCTGGGTAGGTTTAGCTTGAAGAAGATTATGTTTAGCTTGGAGAAGAGAAGATGAAGAGATGACACGATAGCCATCTTTAAACATCTGAAGGAAAGTTATGTAGAAGATGGAACCAGCTTGTTTTCTGCTGCTCCAGAGACTAGGACACAGAGCCATGGATTCATAGAATCATAGAGTTGGAAGAGACCCCAGGGGCCATCTAGTCTAACCCCATTCTGCCATGCAGGAACACGTATCAAAGCACTCCCAGCTTCCCCAAAATACACAATGAGATACAGAAATATGTACAAGAAACAGGAAACACAAAAGTTATCGTTCTGGGGGACTTTAATGGAGTTATTAATCCAAAAGTGGACAGAACAGTACAAAAGTTAGTCCCCCGAAACAACGGTAAACTGCCTAAGAGTTTTTTCCAAATGATGGATGATTTAGATCTTTATGATACATGGAGATATAAAAATGGACAATTAGATGGATATACTTTTTTCTCAGACAGACATAAATCAATGTCTAGGATTGATATGATTTTGACATCTAAGGATTTGATGTTGAAAACAGTGGATATAGACATTCTTCCAAATTTATGTTCGGATCATAATCCGTTGCAAATGAAACTTAAGATTATAGACAGAGAGAGGACATGGAGATCGAATGAAGAGATATTCAAGAGGGAGAAGTACATTAAACAAGCAAAAATAGAATTAAATAATTATTTTAAGGAGAACATGACATCGGAATTACCAATGAAAATAATTTGGGATGCAAGCAAAGCTGTGACGCGAGGAAACTTTATCAGATGGTCCGCGGAAATCAGGAAAGAGAGGAAACAGACTGAAGATTCGATTCTGGGGAGATGAAAGAACTAGAGAAACAGATGAGGGAAAAACCGACGGACAACAAGACAAGACAACAGACGAAGGTTTGTCAAGCTGAATTAAATCAACTAAATTTGCAGGAAATAGAACAACAGATGCAAAGAGTGAGATATACTTTCTTTGAACAGGCCAAATCAGCAATGATATTGTGGGCTCAAAATGTCGGACATTCAGTTCAATTAGAGCACCGGGAACAGAGTTGGCAACGGACACAAAAATTTACTGCAGCTCAGAACCTAAAAGAGAACTATTATAAACTTTTTCATAGATGGTACATGACGCCAGAAAAATTAAAGAAGATGTATAATACGGGAACAGGTCAGTGTTGGAAGTGTCAGGAGAATGTTGGAACACTTTTTCATACGTGGTGGTCATGTCCTAAGGCTAAGAAATATTGGAATGATATACACAATATGATATGTAAAATATTGAGGGTTCAAATGGATAAGAAACCTGAACTGTACTTATTAAATACGACACATGTGTTAGATGGAACTGTTGCAAAGAAATATTGGCGAATAATGCCGTATATGATTACGACAGCCCGTATTGAATATGCAAGGCTATGGAAAACTGAGCAGATACCTACCATAGATCAATGGTGGGCAACTTTCATTGAAAATCGGAATGCAGATATCGTCTCTCAGAGATTAAAAGGAAAATCAGATGATGACATTAACAAAGAATGGCAAATTGTTCTGGAAATGGGCAGGGTGTTGACAGGTAATAATTCTTAATTCGTGGTGGCATGAACAGTTAGAAGTAAAAATCAGTGGAATATCATGGAACATGTAAAGTAAGGTCGAAGAGCAGGATCTATCTTGTATGTTAACAAATGCAATGCGATGCATAATGTTGAAATGTCAATGAAATAACACTATTGAAATCCAGAGAGGAGTGGAAGATAGCGGTAATAGTTGGGTAAAATGTACAATGAGAAATGTTGTTTTATAAGATGTAATCACAATAAAATTAATTAAAACGAAAGCACTCCCAGCAAATGGCCATCCAGCCTTTGTTTAGAAACCTCCAAAGAAGGAGGAGACTACACCAAACTCCACGGAGGCAGCAGATTCCACTGCTCTGACCATTTGGAAGTTCTTCCTGAAGCTCAGATGGAATCTCTTTTCTTGGAGTTTGAATCCATTGCTCCTTGTCCTAGTCTCTGGAGCAGTGGAAAACAAGCCCGCTCCCTCCTCGACATGACATCCCTTCAAGTATTTAATCCTGGCTATCATGTCCCCTCTTAACCTTCTCTTCTGCAGACTAAGCATCCCCAGCTCCCTCAGCCGCTCCTCATAGGGCTTCATGGCTTCCAGACCCTTCACCATTTTGGTCGCCCTCCTCTGGACACGCTCCAGCTTGTCCATATCCTTCTTGAAACGAGGTGCCCAGAACTGGACACAGTATTATTCCAGATGAGGTCTAACCTGAGCAGAACAGAATGGTACCATTACCTCTCTTGATCTAGAGACTATATTCCTATTGATCCACCCAAGAATTGCGTTGGCTTTTGGCTGTCGCATGACGCTGCCAACTCATGTTCAACTTGTGGTCCACCAAGACTCCTAGATCCCTTTCACAGGTACTGTTACCCAGATCCAACTGACAAGAAAAGAGATTCCACCTCAACATTGGGAAGAACTTCTTTATGGAAAAAGCTGTTCAACAGTGGACTGGATGGCCTCCATCTCTGGAGGTTGGGTTGGCATCTCTCAGGGGACCTTAGTTGTGTCTTCCTGCATGGCAGAATGGAGTTGGACCCAATGACCCTTACGGCTCCTTCCAGCTCAAGATTCTGTAAGTCTACTGACTTTTCTGTCTCTTTTAATGCCTTCGGGAAACGGAGAGGCCTGAATGATATTGCCAGACCCAAAGAGAGTAGACCCATTGAAGGGTACCTACCTACATGTTGACTCACCCATCTGACGTTAATTCGGCGGGTCTGCTCCAAGGGGAACGAACCGAAAGGATTAGGCTGTGGCTGGATTTTTTTAAAAAGGGAGGAAGGGAGGAAAGAATGGAAGGAGGGGGAGAGATTTCCTATTATTTATACTCGAAGGAGCTAACACGCTGCTTAAAACCTCCACCATAAAATTCAAACAGCCTCGTAGCACCTTTAAGACCGAGAGATTTATCGTAGCAGGCCCTTTACGGATTTCAGTCCACTCTCTCAGCTTCGAGGAATCGAGTCCAGAAGTTCGGATACATGTACGCGGTACACCGAACTGGGGCTGAGATCCAAGTAAAATTTGCTGGAGAAAGCAACCGTTGTATGATTCACAATAAGGACTCTTCAGCTAATGGACATTTCTTTTTTCTTTTTCTTTTTTTACATCAACATATATTCTTTTCTTTCATTTTTTTTTTTACAAACATTGTCCTATTAAAATATATAAAACAACCCCTTCCCTCCCTTGTTTCCATCCGACTCTCTTTCGCCCCATTGTCCGTCTTCCGTCATTTTGCTTCTCATTCAGAATTATTACTATATCAAATGATAATTTTTTCCTCTAATTTAATCTTCTTGTGTGTCAAAATCACCACATTTCAATTGCATAGTATATTACATACTATATTCTGTAAAATTTTGATACTGGAAGTATCTTTGCCATTATTCTCATTGATAACGTCTTTTTCTCCTTGTTTTTTTTTAATATATTCTAGAATCAGTTCCCATTGTCTCTCAAATTTCTGAATAGATACTTCTTTAAACAATGTTGTCAACTCCTCTGTTTCCATCATGTCCATTATTCTTAATAACCAGTCATCTGTCAAGGGCTTTTCATCAGATTTCCACTTTTGTGCATAAGTAATTCTCACCGACATGGTCAAAAATAAAACTAAAATTCCTTCCTATAGAATCCTGGGAGTGGTAATTCAGTGACGGACTTAGAATTCCCTGGTCAGAGAGCTCTATTTTTGCAGTTAAGGGAAGTGGAGTGGAGATTTCTAGTTGCAGATTCTGTCAAACTACAGATCCCAGGATTCCAGAGGACGGAGCCATGGCTTATAAAGTGGAATCAAACTGCTATAATTGTGTAGTGTGGATGCATCTCCTATCTATTTTCTCTTCGCCGCAAGACTTTTCTAACCCCCTATCTTTCATCTTCCTGCCCCCTCCCAGCCTCTTCATCCTTAAATAAACTCCTAGCAGACTCCACCCTGGCTCGGTAAAGATCCGTACACATTTCGTGTCAGCTTGACGTTGGCAGAAATTTAATAAACTGGAGCATCAAATATTCATCCTAGTACAGTGGCTTAAGTAATTTTATCTTGCCAAAATCAACATGGCCTGTTCATTTTTTTGAGACTCCTGTAAAACAGGTTTCTCGGTCGCTGTCAAAACAGGATAGCAGAAGGATACGTTTACACAATGCAGGTTTTTTATTCTTCTTTATATTAAACTCCCCAAAGAAATAGCATTAAATAACGCAAGATGTTTACAAAGAGACCTTATGTTTCTGGAGGTGGCTTGTTCTCCAGGTCAGGATTTGTGGAATACTCACAAGTCTGAAATCTGGAGAAGTACTTTTCGTACCTCTCTTGACTCGTGTCGGTGCCAGGAGTCAAAAGCGAGCAACCAGTTTGTGCAAAGCTGTCCTCGAGGCGTCTTACAAGTGCTTGACTGACCGAACCCCCTTTACAGGTGCAATTTTATGAAGGAACCCCCTTTTCCAGAGCAATATCTTCTTTCTAAAGGGCCACAGATATACTGCACTACAGATCTCTCTTTTCAAATTTCCTTCTTCCAAATGACCATACGATTTATATTATATTATCATCTGTCCTTGACCATCAAAGGCGAGTTTCGGAAATGTGCCACTGGTTTCTCATGGGGATGTTTGCAGAAAATAGTGGGACTATAACTTCCCTCAACTTGGAAACTCTATTAATGCAGGCGACGACAGCATTTGCCTTCTGTGTTGCAGCATCACACTGCTGTCGAACATAAGCCGGCAGTGTGGTGCTGGAGCAAAGAAGGCAAATGAGATCTGTAATTTTCCCCTCTGCATTTTTTTTTCTTTTAAAGTCAAATGAACTTGGAAGGGATTTGAGTCAGAGTGGAGGAAAAGCGAGAAGAGACTTCAACAGTTTGTTTTTGCCCGAGTCTATACGAAAGGGCAATATTCTGCCCCTTGCCTCCTCTCCTCCCCGCTGAGTTCATTGATTGTAAATTGCTTTTGCACTTTGAATTCAGTTTCTGACAATTGAAATAAGCTGAGGACAAAGGGGGGAAAGTGAGGAGAGAAACTGGGACATTTTAAAAGCAGCTAAAAAGTGGAATGGCAGAGGATTAATCAAGATTCTACTTGCCAAACAGGACAGTTGGCAGGTGTGCAATGGTGCTTAACGCCTTCTTCTTCCAGTCATTTTTCACCTCAAAAATCAATGTGCACAAGCAGATTTTCCATCCACTGGGGAAAACCAAGGAGTCCATTTCTTCGAAACAGGGCTGGAAAAGCAGCCAGGGCAGAAGATCAGTTTTGGAGGGGAGGAAACTGGAAGGGAGTTAAGGGTTAGGAAATCTCTCCAAATCCCCTCTTTCCTCCTCTTATCTGCATCCAAAGGAGCATCAATAAGGCAATTAGGCCGACATAGTGACTGTATTTGATCAATTCAAGACTCAGGGAGAGACAGAACCACGAAGTGCAACCCGGGACTCTCCAGATGTGCCAGACTACCACTCCCAGCATCCTGCAGCTGGCTGGGGTTTGCAGGGATTGTGCCCCACCATGTGTCAGCAAGCCTATTAAAACTGCTTCTGAACAGCACGGAAAAGGCTTCAGTATCCCTGTTTTTTCAGCCACGTAAGACCCCGCTATTCCCTGCCTAGGATTGCCACCAAGTGGCCAATGCGGGGAAATGGAAAATGCACCAGACGTTTCCACAGGCAGACTTCAAGGCCATTTCAGGACACCCATGCGCGCACATAGATCTGCATACGCTTATTTCGCGGGGCATTTAAAAGTTTTGACCAGCCATTCTCAACATTTTTACCTTGGAGGAACTCTTGAAATAATTGTCAGGTCTCAAAGAACCCCTTCATGAAAATTATATCTGCAGCTCAAAAAAGTCCCCCCCCCCCCCCAATCATGCTCTCTCATGGGAATCCTAGCGACATCTTGTGGAACCCTGGCTGAGAAACCCCAGCATATTTGCTAAGGTCATTTCCGCACTACTCTGTTACAGTGCTATTATTCCACTTTCAACCTCCTGTGAAATTCTGGGGTTTGTAGCTTCCCGAGGCCAAAGAGCTCTCTGGCTGAGAATTTTCCCTCAACTGCAAACCCCAGGATTCCATAGGGGTTGAAAGTAGAATAATAGCACTATCACAGTGTAGTGCAGAAATGGTCTAAGTCAGGGTTGCCAATTCTCAAGGCCTGACCCTTAGTCTCCGATTCTCATGAGTCATCTCCAGGCAGGAGATGAAGGTACAAATTGCAGTGGAGGGGGGACCTCACCTCCTGGCAAGAGGACAGAACTGTGTGCAAAGCGCTGTCTTGCTGAAATGTGCAAGGCTTAATTCATTTTGCACTGCAGCTTTGCAAAGACTCTCCAGAGGGTCTATATATTTATTTAGTTATTTTCCTTTTTCCCAATCACTGGGGCTCAAGGGCTCACCCTCCATTCTTCTGTGCATCCCTCTTCTGTCTAGATGCAATTAGGCTAGATTAGAGTTTCCTTGTCCTGACTCCCTAAGTAAGTGAGAAGCAATAATCCCCTCATTTCACCTTGCTCTGCGAACAACCAGATTTCTGTCTTAATTTCCAAACAGGACAACGTGTTCTCTGTCCGTGTGTTTGAATGACAAGCTATCAGCCATTGGGGCTGGTACTTAAGGCATAACGCTCAAAGACATCAGCAGGGGCATCTCTAGGTTGTGACCCACAAACTCCCAGGCCTGGAACAATCTCAGACTGGCAAACCTGCTTCTGGTTGGGTATAACCAAGTTTCGTTACAAATGTAAACTGATGAAAAGGTTAACACTTTTGTGCCTTTTGTGATGTTGCTACAGTGCGTTAAAGTAGCTTTCCCAGACGAGAAAGCACTGTGTCCAAGCTGTGCATCATGGTGCTGGCTTTCTTAAAAGAAGCTTTCAAAGCTGAGCTGCGCATGCCAACGGTAGAATTCCTCCCCTTTGGAGGTCCCATTGGCTTCATTATTAGTTTCTTTCCAGTGCCAAACCATGTTTCCAGTGCCAAACCATAAGAATCGGAGACTCAAGGGTCAGGCACATGAACTGGCTTGTTATCAAATCCTTTTGGACTCAATTTTAAATGCCCATGTCCATTGTTTTTAACTGTTGTGGCTCTTTAAGCTGTTTTTAGCTTCTCATCCAGTTAAAGAAGGGGGAGGAATCTCAGGGTGAGAGCACTGCCCTCTCCTAAACTGCAAATGGGCAGATTCCAGAGGATTTCAGGCATGGAAGGTAATTTGGATTCATGGTGCTATAATTGTGCAGTGCGAAAGGGCCCCAGGTACATGTCGGGCTGCACGCTGAACAGTACAATATCGCAATCCACTCACAAGGCAGTGTTGCTCAGCCGCAACATGGCTCTCCGGCCCTAAAATTAAACTCCGTTCCTCAAGGAAGGATCTCAGCCATCGGAGGGAGGGGAAAATCAGTGCCCTCCCCACCCGTCCACCCACCACAGTATTACAATTCCACTTGAATCGACATGGCTCCATCCTATAGAATCCTGGGATTTGGAGCTTAGGGAAAGATATTTAGACTTCTTAGTTGGAGAGCTCTAGCACCTCACCAAACCATACGTCCCATAGGATGCAAGCTGCAGAACCGTAATGGTATGACTTGCGCAGCAGGGCACTTGGTTTTGGAAACTGCTATGTGTAAAAGTGAGAACGAAAGATGGTTTATAGGTCTAATTTTATTTTCTTATAGGAATGGAGAAACTAATTTATTTCTGATTCTTCAAATGACTATTGAATGCCGTACAGTGTTACATTTGATCATAAGCCCGAGGCAAAGACTGTGTCGGGGTTTTTTTTCCCCCTCCCTCTTTTCTTCCCAATATTTGTACAGCACCTGTCAGTTGTATGTGCTTTACAAAGCCACAGAATAACAAATAGGTACGGTGCTCTTGTGAAAGAGCGCTTGGTCTTTCTTAATGGAAACTCAAAAGAAAAATTGGCAGGGCAGTTTTGAACAGCCGACCTGAAAAGAATGGGAAATCGGTCCTAATAAAGGCTAGAATTGATTGGCGTCTCTCCCCTGGTGTTTAAAATCTAAGCCAGTCAATGCAAATGTAGTATTTTATCTCCATATTATGGGTTGGGAGAACAGGTAGCTTGGAGACAGCAACATAAAACCACCCTGCTGTGTAGGCCACCCAAACAGTGGAAGGTTGAAGATCCAGCAGAGATTGTGGGTGGCATCCTTTTGGTGTCTGGCATAGATATTAATTCCCCTATAGAAGCAGAGGGATATTTTAGTCTCACAAGGAACGTCTGCATTCAGTCCAAGGTTGTGGAAATGGGGTCGTGCCTGTGCATTGAGCATGCAGATGTGTACATGCATATAGCTGTTCCGTGATGCATTCAATTGCACATTTGCAGGTGCACACAGATGTACAACCCTGATATTTGGCACAAAGGTTGTGTAGCCCAGCAATGTGCAATTCCACATGCAGAGATTTAAGCTACACAATCCCAGTGGAGGATCTTGTGGCCTATTACGATACACTGTTATAGCACTATTATTCCACTTTAACTGCCATGGCATTATTGCATGGAATCATGGGATTTGCAGTTTAGGGAGAGGCATTTAGGATTCCCAGCCAGCAAACTACAAACCCGAGAATTCCACAGGATGCAGCCATGGCAGTTAAAGTGGAATAATGGTGCTATAACAGTGTAATGTGACAGACCTTGGCCAGTGGTTCATACTACGTTATGTTCTTAGAGGTTGAGCCTCACTTACCTGGAAATCTGAAATCTGAAAACCTCCAGAAACTGAAACTTTTTGATGCCAGCCCCTGCTTCTGCCTTCCAAGCTTCATCCATGGCGCTCCTCCTTGTTTGTCTCTCAGATCCGAGGCATGTTGGAGCCGCCGCCAGAACATTTCTGGTCCCAAGCATTTTGGATAAGGGATAATCCACCCATATGGATTTCCACTCAACACTCCCTCTCCACTCACACACACAAATCACAGGAAATCAGATCATCTCTCTCCACGCAGCAAAGCTCTGCTGAGTTGCAAGCAAGTGTATTGTCTTTTTAAATGGTCCAGTGGGGCAATTCTGGAGGCCATGGTCTAAACAAGTAACTTTTCCAAGCTCTGCATCTGAAAAAACAAAATCATGCACGTGATAATGTTGGCCAGGGTTGGAGAACCTCAGCCAGAGTCCTCCAGAAATAGTTGGACTCCAGTTGCCATGAGCCTGAATAAGGGTGAGTTGCAATGGGGGTTTTAGACTGATAAAAGTCTGGGCAATTGTGTTGCTCACTTTTAGTGCATGGTTTTAAAGAATCAGTTTGTCGTTAGTTATCAAATAACTCAAAATGTCCCATTCCAGTCTACTTTAGCGCACTCACTCCAAGCATCGCAATGTTTATAGCTTCCATTTCTTTGACCGTTTCCACACTACACTGTTACAGTGCTATTATTCCACTTTCAACCTCCTGTGGAATTCTGGGCTTTGCAGTTTCCTGAGGAGGCCAAAGAGCCCTCTGGCTGGGAATTCTAAATGCCCTTCCCTAAATTGCAAACCCCAGGATTCCAGAGGAGGTTGAAAGTGGAACGATAGCACTGTCACAGTGCCGTGCGGAAACGTCCCTTGTTTCAGTACGCCTAGCTTCCCCGATTCGTGCTTCTCACGTTCCACGTTCTCATTGCACGCACCGTGCCGCTTTGGTGTTCCTTTTCACCTCTACAGCTGAACGTCCTTTCAGCTTGAGTCCAGTTGCGCCATCAGCCACAATGCTACTTATAACTGCCCTCTGCTCATCGAGCGCCATCCAACCTGGGAGTCTCGTCTTTGGACGCTGTTTCGTTTTGGATTGTCTCATCGCACGGTTTTCATGGTAAAAGACATTCAGAAAGGGGACCACCGTGCCTCCTTCGGCACAGCACTCAACCAGCGTTAGCTACGGTGACACTGACTCATTCCACACTACACTCTTATAGCGCGATGATTCCGCTTTCAACATCCTATGGAATCCTGGGGTTTGCAGTTTGGGCATCTCATCTGGAGACTTCTAGTCCACTGTCCTGAACGACAGCTCCCAAAATGCCGCCAGAAGGATTAAGCAGTACATCCAAACACTGGGAATTGTAGTTTATGGCTGTGCTGTAAAGCACTCCAGTCCTCCCCAAACTACAAATCCTGGGACTCCTAAGGACGAAACTGCAGTTGGTAAACTGTTATTAAACAGTTAAAAAGAGAAGGTGAAGAGGGGACATGATAGCCATGTTTAAATATTTGAAGGGATGCCATGTAGAGGAGGGAGCGGGCTTGTTTTCCGCCGCTCCAGAGACCAGGACAAGGAGCAATGGATTCAAGCTGCAGGAAAGGAGATTCCACTTGAACCTCAGGAAGAACTTCCTGACGGTCAGGGCTGTCCGGCAGTGGAATCTGCTGCCTCCATGGAGTGCGGTGGAGTCTCCTTCCTTGGAGGTTTTTAAGCAGAGGCCGGATGGCCATCTGCTCGGAATGCTTTGACGGGTGTTCCTGCATGGCAGGGGGTTGGACTGGATGGCCCCTGGGGTCTCTTCCAACTCTACATTTCTATGATTCTATGAAACTGATCAACTAGATAATATGTAATGTAGATGAGCTTGGTGTCTCTACACTTTTCATGACTGTATCTTCTATGTGGTCCATTTTGCCCTTTACAAAGATGGCCGCTCGTCTCTCAAAAGAGTTCTGGAAGCACTCGACTATTCAAAAACAGTCTGAAAAAATGGGGGAAGTTCTTCTTAAACTATACCCGTGGCCCTACTCGGTACTAAAGCTTGAAGGGGAAATTAACGGTGGCTTCCTGGCAGCATCTTTTTGTCTTCTTTGACTAGGATGCCCTTAACAAAGATGGCGACACAGGTTTCCCGTCCGCCGGTGAGAACCCGCGCGAAGGGGTGGTCGGGAAGAGGCGGGGCCGCGACGCTGAAACAAGCCGCGGAGGCGGAAAGGGGCGGGCCTTCCCTTGCGCCGAGCTTTCTGATTGGACACTGATCCCGGGATGCGTCGGGGCGGAAGCGAGTTTGAGTGCCGCCGGAAGTAGGTGATGGAGCCCGGTGGAACCGACCTGGTTGGGGATCAGCTGCCGCCGCTTCCTCCTCCTCCGCCTCCTCCATGCGGGCCCGGAGGGTGAGTCGAGGGCGAGGCCCGGGGCGGCCCCAGCGCTGGTTTGCAGATGCTAATAGATTGCAGCCCCCGCGAGGTGTTAGTCCATGCTAATTTAGGCAAATATATGCTAATATGAATTGAAAATGGCTCATGGGAGTAACGGTAATCCGCTTGAAGCCGTTTGTTGCAGTTTTAGCCCATCGTTCGTCCCCCAAAAAGGATAGCCTTTCACCCTCCCTCCAGCCATTAGGAGCTTCACAACAACCCTGCGAGGTGGGCCAGGCAGAAAGAGAAGAAGAAAATACGTGTGTGTGTGTGTATATATATACATACGCACATATATACATATATACATATATATATATACACACCGTGTGTGTGTGTGTGTGTGTGTGTGTGTGTGTGTGTATGGTAGCTATATATAGTTATATATATGGTGTGTGTATATATAATATGGTAGTTATATATATGAGGTGTGTGTGTGTGTGTGTGTGTGTGTATATATATGGTAGTTTTTTATATATATATATATATACACACACACACATACACACACACACACATACATACATACGTATTTATTTGTGTGGGTGTGGGTGTGTATATATATATCTATATGACAGTTTCCAGCTTTGCTAACTTAGTCTATTGATCATTCTACATACAAGCCACTTCTGTAGTTGCCAATACAATTTAAATGTTTCAATTGCTACTTTTCTACCTACCCTACTCTCACAGTACTCTTTTTCTTCCAAAAAGGTTCCCAATCCTGCATGAAAGTCACCACTGATTTTTCTCTTATCGAGATCCTCCATTTATCCATTTTGGCCAAGTCTAACAGTTTTATCGGCCAGTCCTCTTTTGTAGGGATCTCTGCATTCTTCCATTTCTGTGCATATAACAGTCTTGCTGCTTGGTGTATATTTAAAATTATTAATTTCTAAACAGGGTCCTTCAAGGAAAGAGACCGACCGGCGGCCTTCCAAGAAGCTGAAATGTGAAAAGAGGGTTCTGGCAAAAGCAGACGACAAGTGTGGGTTCGCCAGCTGCAGACTTTGCTCAGGAGAGCCAGCAGAGAGGTCCGCCACGGAAGGGAGTCCGCACAGTTTCACGATGATGCTGCAGAGTGAAGGGAAACAGGATCCCAAGATGGCTGACGAGATGCCGGCAGATCGAGCTGCCCTCTACGTGCAACCGTTGGTGCCGGACGCTGATGGCTCTTTTCCAAAGAGTGACAGCGAAGCTCTCTTCCAGCCTTGCATTCAGAATGTGGAGGAGGAGGAGGAAGAGGAAGGAGAAGAGGAAGACAACAGATCTGGACTATCAGAGGACTCGGAGATGGAACCGGAAGGAGTGGAACACCTGCCACTTGAGCTGGACAACAGCGCATTCTTGAACGAGGACAGTAACCAGCCGCTGCCAGTGGACCGGTTCTTTGGAAGCGTGGCATTCATGCAGGTAAGGGAAACAGAAGGAAAATCAACCACTGTCAGCAGGGACCATAGGTTGGAATGGATAACCATGGTGTCCCTGGGGGCCTTATTTTCTTTTTTTGCCGTCTCCAGGGCCTCATAGGCTGTTGCTGTCTTTCCCCCAGCAGGCAAAGACCTTTTTATTGAGACAGACCCTTGGTTTTTAACCTGTTGTGGTAAATGGAGCTTTTCATGGGGGATACTGTATTCCTGAGAGCCAGCAATCTTGTTCATTCACTCCTTGTACTGTGTGTGGGACACAAGGCTGGAGAGAGGCTGAGGATCTGAGGGTTTGAGGGTATAAAGGACCTGATATATATGTAAAAAATACAATACTGTACGGGAGATCTCAGGAGAGCCCTTCAGATGCCTGCTTCCACCTTTGAGATGGTGTCTGTGGCACTCTTGCCAGTTCACTCCCAAAGATCTCCTTTACAGTGCTGTCTTTTATGAGTTTGGAAATACAGGTATTCCAAAATATGAAAAAATCCAAAATATGAAACGCTTCTGGTCCTAAGCATTTCAGATAAGGGATACTGAAGCTGTATGAAACAAAAATGGAGATGTTTAGTTGTGTTATATCCCCATTGTGGACTGTACATAGCCCCTCCCTAGGATATTTGCTACCCTTTCCCCAGAGAGTTCAGATGCTATATGCTGGCCTCCCTCCCATCTTTAACGATCCTCACAGCAACCCTGTGAGTTTGGATCATAGATGTGGACAGGACCACAAGGGAAATCTGATCCAACCTCCTCCCAACCACATAGGAATCAAGAGTTAAAAGCCCATGAGAGGTGGCCTAATCCAAGCTCTGTTCTAGAACCTTCAAAGAAGGCAGGTCCATCATCTTCTGAGACATCTACATTATGCTGTGGAACAGTTGAGCAACCTGAGGTCACTCAGTAACTTTGACAGCTGAATGGGGAATCCAAACTCACCCCAGTCAAAGTCCAACCCTCTAGACTGAGAGGTGGGAAATGTAAAAAGTAGGTCTCTCCCAGTGTTTTTGGACTACAACTCCCAGTAGCCCCAACAAACATGAGTAGTTGTTGGAGATGGTGGAAAGTGGAGACTGATGACCTTTGTTGTCTCCTCACCTCACCCTGTTGGCTTTCTCATTTGTCTTTGATCATGATATCCACAGTTTCCATGCAGCCTCTCTGAATCATTCTTATCTTAAGGCCATATTGGACGGTGTTTTTTATTTCTCCAGGACCCTCCACCTGTTCCTCTCACAAGGCCCATCCCCAGCAGGAGAGAGTTCCGGAAAGCCCACTTCATAGCCAAGGATGACGATGATGATGATGAAGAAGAGGAGGAGGTCATTTGAAGACTGAGGGGAGACCTTTGGCCTTCCGTCGCCGTATTGCTTTTCCTTCATGCAGTTGATGACTAAGCCTTTGTCGCATCATGGTGGCATCTTCTCAAACGTGTTTTCTTCTTTGAAAAGGTCTTTCCTAACACGGCCACCAACCCAAGAGACCGAGCCAAAGACAGCGGGAGAAAGAGAGCCCAGTTTGGAACTGGTACCAAGGGCACTGTTTCCTTAAGAAAATCTGATGGCACTGTTACCGTCATGGTGAGAGAACAGGACCTGAAGTTCTCAGAGATACCATGAGTTTCTCTCTCACTGTTATTGGGCCCCTTTTTCTTTTCAAAAAATCTAGTGTCCAAAGAACAAGCTGCCAGCCTGGTCTCTCTCACTTGCCCTGAAGCCGAGAGCAAGCCTTTGATGTACTTGTCCCCCTGAGAGGGAGAAAATGCTGACCTATAGCAGGTTCTGTGGACCTCTGGAGCCCTACCAGCAGAATCCCTCAGAGGGTTCCAGGAGGTGCAATGGGAAATCCTCTCCCGGGGTGAATTAACTGCAAATTCACAGCACCTCAGATCCTTCTGTAATCCCCCCGCTTTCCCCAGAGGTTATCATTGCTTTTGGCCAAAGTGTTTTCATACAGCCTGTTGGCCAAGAATTGTGCAGTGCCAGTCTGATCCAAGAGAGAGCACTTGAGAATGAATTAAACGACAGAACACTGAAGTCACCTTGCAAAGCTGCTCACAGTAGAGAAAGATTCTCTCTCCAGGTTTTGTTTTCCTGATGAAGGATAGGAGTGAGAGGCTTCCCAAATGAAAGCACTCCTCAGATTTGCAAGAAAAGTTTTTTTCCCCCCAGAAATCAATAAAATGAATGGAAGGCAGGATGTAAAATTAGGGGAGAAAGCTGTCAGTATTTTGTCCATGTTTTTCCTACTGACTTTCAACCACAAGGGACAGCTTCTTCCAGAGTATGAAAAGGGTACATTTTGGACTAAGCCTCCCAGAATTCTGTTCCACTAAGATGACTGTGGCTAATAGCCTTGCCATCCCTGAAAGGACTTCTGTTCCAAGTTATGGGTTGCTGATCCTATGCTGAAGCTCCTGCTGGTTGGTTCTTTGCACTCATCAGGTGAACAGATATTTGGGTGGGGGAAGCACTGAGGAGCTGAGAAACTGTAACTTAAGGACTAGAAACAGCATACAGTTTTAGCTCTTGGCTGTTACTGGCTTGCAAACCACAGTGTTTGCTAAAACAGCACTTTGAGTTGAACTTCAGCTGCCAAGATGCTTTCTTCCTGATTTCAGGATCAGTCGGTGAAGAGAAGAGCTCACACTCACCATTTTAAGGTCTAGAGGAAAGGCAGTCTCTGAGTGTTCCTAATAACAAATCAGTTCTTTCAATCCTGTATAAAAACAGCTTGCAAGCCACTCTGGATCAGTTGGTCTGTCTGTGTTGCGCTCTTGAACTGCATTGTTGTGTGCCTTCAAGTCATTTCTGACTTACGGAAAACCCATCACAGGTTTTCTGGGGGCTGAGAGGATGTGATGTGCCCAGGGTCACCCAGTGAGTATCCATGGCTGAGCAGGGAATCAAGCCCTGATTTCCAGGATCATAGTGCAGCACTCAAACCACTGTACCACACTGGCTCTGTTTAATTGCTTACGGGAGAATAAATGGAAAAGTTACTCCTGAGAAAATAATAAATGTTTATATCTATTTTTCCAACCCTTGACAGCCCCGAATTTTCCCAACCACGCTTTAGGTTTTTTAAAAACCCTGCAGGAACAGCAGGTCGTGAGGCCCTGTTAACTGTATTAACTGTTAAAAGTTAACTGTCAACATGAAAAAGATGCATGTTTCAAAAATGAAGTTTGTCCACTTCTGGGAGTTGTTTATTGGACTCTAAATCCCATCAGTCCACACCTGCATGAACAGCAAGTAGGGATAAGGGGAACTATAGTCCAGCAACATCTAAAAAGTCACCTCTGGTGCATTTAGACATGTAGTGTTCCCATCAGCTGTTCTTCTCCCCCAGTTTCAAATCACTGCAGAGTTGTTTTGCAGGGACAGAACTGCCTGTGTTAATAGCAGCAATCATCCTTTCTTTAAAATTGGTTTGCCCTCACCCCTTCTGGGATATTTGAGCCTTCCAAGACCTTGAATCAATTTATTTTCCTGCTGTGGCTTGGACCCCTGCCCTAATCCTGAACGGACTGGATTGGATCCTACACTGCAGCCCAGAACAGCAAACAGTGTCTCTATCATGAGATGGTATCCATTAATTTAACATTCGTAATACTTGGCTCATTGCCCTTTCCTTTCTAAATAACAGGTACAACTGCCTCTAGAGAATCAGAAACCTTTATTTTTTAAAACAGTAATACAAAAATTATTTTAATCCCTGAGAACTGTGCTGGTGTGAGACCTATCGTTTCATTTCTATAATTATTACATGATGGAGCCTCACATTGTTGAAACTTACTGCTTCACAAATATGCAAAAGGATCTTGAAGTACTTTTAAAAATGAGAGAAATTGATAGCGTAAGCTTTCGGAAACTTAAGTCTGCTTCATCAGATGCACAGAGTGAAGTACCTAGGAGCTTCACCAAAACTTTAAAAAAAAAATCTAGTAAAGTCCTGCCCGTCAGGCAAAATATGAGGGAGGAGGCACAAAATCAGGAGATACTTCCATAGGAGGCAGTCACACTGAAATGACACGGACTTAGTTTAGTGGAAATGTATTCAAGGAGCAGGTTGCTGTGTCCTGATATTTTACCGGCAACAAGGATGGTAAGAAGTATGGCGAACAAATGTAGGAGGAAAGGTTGAGGGAGGTGGTCATGTCCAGCCTGGCGAAGAGGAGACTGAGGGGTGACCCAGTTGCCCTCTTCAAGGGCTGTCCCAGAGAGGAACGGGCAAGTTCTCTGTTCTCTGCTCCCACCAAGGGGAGAACCAGGTCTGATGGTTTCAAGTAACAGGATGGTAGATAACAATGTTTGTAAAAACACCAGAACCAGTAACCCAGGGAGGTGGTAGGGTCTTTTTGTCTGGAGGTCTTCCAAAAGAGGCTGGACAGCTACGTTCTTGGGATGCTCAAGCTCAATTCGTTCCCAAACTTTAGTCCTCCAGATGTTTTAGACTTCATCTACAATTCCTGACTTCCTAGGAGCTTTACGAATTCCTGAGAGGTGAGTCCAAAAACCCCTGGAGGACAAAACTTTGGGAACCGTTGCTCTAGCTGGCGATCCCGCACTGAGCGGGAAGTTGGACTCAATGGTCTCAGGAGACCCCTTCCAATTCTAGGATTCTGTGACGGGTAGCTTGCATCCGAGGAAAAAGCTAACTGTATACTTCTTGTTGATGAACATCCATATCTAAATATGTTAAGATCCTTACAACAGAAATGGGGACTGTCAGGCCCTGGAGCCGAATGTGGGTTTTCCGTGCACCTGTGTCCCTTCCATACTTTTTTTATGGTTTTCCCCCCACTGCCAAAGGTTGAGGTTTACTGACAGTAACAGCTTGAAGCTAAAATATGCTGCTATTTTTTATTCCCCACAGCTCCACCTTGCCTTTGCCTCTGCCCACTTTTGGAATGCAGCCCACAAGAACTTTTCTCCAATTGGGGTGCCAGAGGGTCCCCAGCCTTGGGCTAAAGAATAGTAATATACTATTACGAAGTTGGATTTTAGACTTTGAGAATTTTGCTGACCATAGACCTTTCCTCCTCCAACCAGAAAAAGAAATTTAAAATTATCACTCTTCATTTTTCTCTTGTTAAGACTGCAATCCTTAAAACTAGACCTGTGATAAAATATATATATATATATATATATACTGTGTGAAGGCTTCTCGGTGCCTCAAAGAATAAAGATAAATGAAGCTACAAGCACAGATTGATCTGAAGAGGGGAAGCAACGCTACCCTATAGTGCTTTCCTGGCTGAAATAACACCAGAACCTCCTCTTTACCTCACAGAAGAAATCATACCCTCAGCAAATCCATTACTAGGAACACACTTCTGCTGAACTCAGTGGAATTTTTTTCTCAGTGGACACACTCCGGTTTGGACAAAAGTTGAATCAGGATTGGTGGCTTTTTTGGAAGTCCTAAGAGAAAAGCTTTGGGCTACAAAATAGCTTGGGCAGCCCTGTTAGCAAGCAATGAAGAACTGAAAAATACCATAGGGAATCCTAGAGCTGGCAGAGATCCGAAGGGCTATCTAGTCCAACCCCATTCTGCCATGCAGGAATACACTCCTAACAGATGGCCATCCAGCTTCTGTTTAAAAGCCTCCAAAGGAGACTCTACCACACTCTCAGGCAGTGTATTCCACTGTCAAACCGCTCTTACCATCAGGAAGTTCTTCCAAACATTTAGGTGGAGTCTACTTTCCTGTAGTTTGAAGCCATTGCTCCATGTCCTAGTCTCCGGAGCAGCAGAAAACAAGCTTGTTCCATCTTCCATTGGAAAAGCTTGACTTGGATGATGATACAGGCACTAGCCAATAGGTACCCACACTGGAAAAAGCCGCAAGTTTGGGATTTCCAGAACACTGCCTATCCCACAGACAGCAGCAGGCAGGTGAGGCTGAGGCAGAGGGTAGAGGAAATGAATAGGAGGAGAGCCTGCCACATGACCACATATATACCTGACCACTTCCACAGACTCTACAGGGACACCTTTCCCACTGTTCCACAGCCTGAGAAACCTGTCTCCTGGCAAATAGCTCCCAGCAGGGGCTATTTTCGGATCCTGCGCACACGTTTCCTTTTTTGGTAGATCTTCCTCTTATCACAGCCGATGTTGTGGTTTGTTTTCTTGTGGCAGGCAATGTGGACGAGTTTCAGATTGTTAACGGTGAACAACAGCTGATAGAAATACTCCCAGTTCACTTCCGTCCTGTCCTGGTCCTTAATGGCTTCCGCTAGCACCGGGAGGATCGTCCGTTTCTTCTCGATTCTGAAATGGGAAAGAACAACAAGACATGTATCCGCACGGCACAACCGCAGCAGTAACTGACATGGCTCCATCCTGTGGAACTGTGGGATTTATAGTTCTGTGGGAGGCTTAGAATTCTCTAGCCAGCTCCCCTAAACTACAGCATTAAAGTTCTCTGGCAGAAAATTCCAGTACTGCTGCTTCCTGGTACATGAGGGTGCAAGAATTCTGTACCTCCAAACACAGGCACGCGATTCCCCTTAAGAAAATAAATTAGCCATTTCATTTTAGCATCCAAAATGGCCTCCATACACAAGCCCCTGGATGTCACCCCGATACCTACACGTGGTCCAGGTTCCAAGTGCTGAAAAGGATCCGGCTTTCTTTATTCCCATAAGGATTGATGGAGTGTCCAGAAGGACAATCTTTGGTGTCGAAAGACCCCTGCGGAGATACAGTAGCAAACAAGCCAGTGCTGAGAAATCACAAGGCAAAGAATGAGGCCGTGGAATACGGAGCAGCGCCTCTGCTCAAATGGGTGTCTGGAACTTTCTTCCATGCTTTAAAAAAGTGGCACACCTTGCATGCAGTAAGGTAGTTCAAGAAGAAAGCTTGAGTAAATGGGGCCTTCCAGATGTGCTAGATTTCCAGATGCAGGGAGCATCTGGAGACAGGTTGTGTTTCCTCATAGCAGGGTAGAAATCATGCAGGCTGCAGACAGTCTAGAGTAGGGGTGGGCAAAATGCAGACACCACATGTGGCCCCAAGTAACTTTTGTGGCCCTGAAAAGGCTGAAATACTCCAAAATGCCCACCTCCATGTCTTCTCGGGGAGCTAATGCAGCTCCCTAGCTTTCCACAGTTGCCTACCACCCCTGAGATATTTTTTGGGCTCCCAGGCTTACCCCAGCCCAGCCCCATGAAAAATGTGTACATCTTTCAGAGCTTTTTAGCTCCAAAATTATCAATCACCAAGTGGCTTGAGGGTGGAAGTTACTGGCCTACCATTGACAATGGTGTTGATGAGGGAGCTCTGCTTCTGCTAAGAACTCTTTTGGAAGACAGCCATACGCTGACCATTTCAAATGTGTGTTTCCTAGATCCAGAATGAAACTTACTTGGCAAGAGAACCAGCCTTCTGGCGTGCAAAGGCACACCTCTTCTTCCTCTGTCCGGTCAAAATAAAAGCCGTTATACTTCTCAGCCTTCAGTTTCTCCTGCATCGCTCCTGCAATATTTTGGAACTTTGCACGGGCAGATGGATGGACGACAGAAGCATAACTGCTGACCTTATAAGAACATAAAACCAAAAGCGACAGCTGATTATTTCCAGATCTGAAGATTTGTGGACCCGGTGAGTCTACAAGGTAGCCAGGGAAAAGAATTTGTAAGGACTAGCCAAGATCATCCTGCGTGGAACTCCATGTAGAACAGATTTTAAGGAGTGTGGCCATTGTTTTCTGTGCCCTCACGTCATTCTGACTAATAGTGTCCCCAAGACAAACCTATCATAGGGCCTTCTTGGCAAGATTTGTTCAGAGGGCATTTTAACTTCTCCTTCCTGTAAGGCAGAGACAGTGTGACTTGCCCAAGGTCACACAGTGGTTTCTGTGGCCAAGTGGAGATTCGAACCCTGGTCTCCCAGTGCCCTAGTCCAGTGCTCAAACCACCAGATACCGTTTTCACTCAAATCAGAAAGGAAAACCATCAGTATCAATCAGGACAATCCTGGTAAACTTCTTAGTTAATAAAGAGAATTGAAGGACTTCAGCTAAAACAAAAGACCTTGCATTCATCAACTGTAAAATCCTTCCACAACCAAACTCTTGTTCTTGTGTGCCTTCAAGTCATTTCAGACTTATGGCAACCCTATCACAAGGTTTTCTGGGGCTGAGAGTATGTGACATACCCAAAGTCACCCAGTGGGTTTCCATGGCCGAGCGGGGAATCGAACTTTTGTTTCCAGGGTTGTAGTCTAATGCTACACGGTCTTGGCTCTCCCAGAACAGAATGCTGATGTATAAAAAGAGTTACCTCTTTCATGTAACCTCGGATTCTGCTCTCACAACTGTAGCGCATGTAGCTGGACTTTGTCTTAAAGCGAGACTCAACACCTAGGAGAGAAGGAAAGAATATTACGGTCTCCATCCCCAGCAGGGTTGCCACAAAACAGAAGAACCACCCTTTCATAACTCAGTTACTAAAAGTCAACCAAAATCCAGAGAGAAAGGAGAAGAATCTTCACAGGAGCTCCTTGAAGTTTCTAGTCCCTATGGAAATACTGCCCCCAAGTTTTGATGCTGGAAGTAAAAGTGTGCAAATAGGTATTTTTCCCCATAGGCTAAAACTAGAGGCATATTCTGCCATAAATTTAAGAAGATAAAATATGTGTTTTCTCAGCTGTGGCTAGAAAACTGCCTCTGAGTGCTAGAAAAACTGTGACCACATCCACACTACATTGCTAAAGTGCTATTATTTCACTTTCACCATCCTATGGAATCCTGGGGTTTGCAGTGTGGGGAGGCACATTCAGAATTCTCAGCCAGGGAACTCTTTGGCCTCAGGAAACTACAAAGCCCAGAATTCCACAGGAGGTTGAAAGTGGAATAATAGCACTGTAACAGTGTAGTGCAGACAGGCCCTGTGATAGGGGCGTTACGAGCATCAGACAACGAGTCGAGAGATCAGGTATTCCATTATCCACAGGGCCAAGAAACTCACTGGTTGACCTTGGTTGGGCCTGGTCACTCTCCTCTCTTAGCCTGACCTACCTCACAGGGTTGTTGTGAGGATAAAAGCAAGGAAGAGGAGAGACATATACTGCTCTGAGCTCACTAGTGGAAAGGGGGAGGTAAAACATAAGTGGCAAAGGAATACACCAAAATAATGGAAAAGAAAGTTGCGCCTTAACCACCTCCTTGTAGTCTGTCGTAACCTGGGCAACATCTAAGAATATTGGTTGCTTATCAGTTTTTGCCTTTAGCTGATGTCACTTCCCACATATTAATGCAAATTTTGAGAGGAGAGCATGAGCCCCTACCAAAAGGTCATTGACTCAGAGAACACACCTAAAATGGTGCATACAGTTGCGCATTAAAACTTTATTGGGAAAGTGGATTCTTTGGATTAGAGATTTCCCAAGCACTGATAAAAGTGAGACTCTTGGTATTGTGAATTTGGTTCAAGCATTCTAAATTCCAAAGAATAAAGGAAGAGAGAAAGGCAAAGAAATATGACAACCTCCTTGGGCGGTGTGTCTGCAACAGGGCAGAGCTCACCTTGGAACCACTTCTCGTCCTCTGCTCGGCTTTCCGCGGCAATGTTTTCGCTGAGATTGTGAATCAGATCCGCCAGCAGTTTCCGTCTCTTCGGGGCCTGTTCGCCAGAGAGCAAGCCTTGAGCCGCGTGGATAATATCATCTGTGTGGCTGGAAAATGCATTCAGAAAGTACTGGATCTCGCTCGCATCTGTGGGATGGGGGCAGATTCAGGAAATGGCAAAAGAAACCAAGAGTATTGACAATTAACATTTATTTTTCAAACCATTTTTATTAAAATATTTCCATTTTGCCCTGTATCACAAGGTCAGGCAGATAATATAAACTTAGAAGACAACTTAGAACAGTTTAAATTTAAAAAGGAGTTGTTTAAGCCAACGGTCCTTAGACTTTGGCCCTCCAGGGGTTTTGGACTCCAAATCCCCATGATAGGTTCGGCGTAGGGTTGCCCTAAGCTGGAAACAACTTGAAGGCACACAAGGACAACAAGAATTCATTACTGTCCCCCTTTCTGGGAGTTTTAAGCGCCTTGTGATAGGTTTTATCCTCTTCTACCACGCAAAATGACCTTGGTAGCAATATTGTGCTATTTCTTTCTGAGCACAGACGTACACCCAGGCATGAGAAATGCAAAAGTCAAACCCTCACGTCATACTTACAGCCCTGCCAGTTCTCTCCCGGGGCTAACAAGACCAGCTCGGAGTTATCCGGGATCTTCTGGAAACAGGCTTCCGTCACCTCCGTCCCGTCCTCATATAAACACAGCCGGGAGCTGGGAGAAGGAAGCTATGGGAGAAGTTGCCCATGGAACCAAAGAGCTGGCAGAGAGCCGAGGCAATCACCAGCCTTCCTCATGGAGCGACTTCATCTCAGACACCGGCTCCGTTTAGACATCATACTAAAGCACGGTTAAGGAGGCACAGGGATGGCTTGGTGTGATGTATGGAGGGAAGAACCCCAGCATGGCTAGAGCAGAGGGGGAAAGTGCGCGTTTCACATAGAAAAGATCCAGAACCTGTCTGGATGTAATGGCAACCTTGGGTTTGATTAGGGCAAGACATAATAAAATTAAGGTCTGCAGCAGAGGAGAAGGAAATGGAGGAGGAAGTTGCATTTACTCCCCAGCATCTAAAGCATAGTCTGCTGGAAAGCACGCTTTCCAACTGTCCTGATTTGGCAAGAACTGTCCCAATTAATCTTCTGTCTTCCAACGTTTTCAGCTGCTTTGGAAATGTCCCAGTTTCTCTCTCCTCCTCCCACTTTCCCCTTTAGCCTCAGCTTACTTCAGTTGCTGCAAACCTGAGTTCAAAAGAAAAGAAGTCGTCTGCACTTGGATAACTCAGCAGAGGGGAGAGGTCAGAATTCTGCCCTTCCCAGGAGGCTCAGGCAAAAGCCAACTGCTGCAGCCTCTCCTAGCTCATGCGTTCCTCCTCGTGAATAACTCTGACTTTCCGACCCCACTCTGATGTTTCTTGGTCACCCATGTCCGCTCCCTAGGTTTAATTTGAATATTAAAGACATTGTCCAAAATGCTGAAACTATTTTGCATGTAAGGTTCAGAACCCTGGATAGCTCACTAAAAATTCAGACGAAAACCTGAAGTCGATTCGCTGTTCCACTGACATCAGCGATATGCGCCTCCATTAGGTCTATAGGAGAGCCGGCGTGGCGCAGGGGTTTGCACACTGAACTGCGACCCTGGAGAGCCGGGTTCGATTCCCTGCTCAGCCGTGGAAACCCACTTGGGTGTGCCACACACTCTCAGCCCCAGAAAATCCCATGATAGGTTCACCTTAGGGTGGTCATAAGTCAGAAAAGATTTGAAGGCATGCAAGAAGAGTTCTCTATTAACTCTTCTTCTCCAATTGCAACTCAGGGATACCCCAACCCTTCAAAAAAGGAAAGTGATGCAATCAGTTTTGACAATAGGGACAAATAGGGGCGCCTGCAGTTCCACAGAGCCACCAGCAGGAGCCAGTGGTCGAACCCCTCCTCTATAGGGGCCTCGAAGATTCAGGGAGTCCCCGCCCCACCCACCGCACCTTAAAGAGGGCGCAGGCTTTGGAGAGCAGCTGCTTCAAGCTCTTCGCCGCCACTCCGAATTTCCGGTCACCGGCGGGGCGGCGGATTCTGAAAGCTTTGGTCACCATGTCGCCGGCGGCGAGACTCGAACCGGCGACCTCCTGATCTTGTCCTCCGGCTCCCGGCCCCAACGAGGTAGGCGTTTACTGGTCGGCAGAACGGTCTGTCAAAAGATGGCACCGCCTTCTCCCTGGTTTTTAAAGACACAGCGGCGCGTCTTCGTTACTCATCAGCTGTTCAGCTCTGACAGAAAACTTTCTAGAGAGAACGCTTCTTAACTCGGACATTCGTCGGACGGAAAGAAACAAAAAGCCTCCCAAGCCGGAGCGGGATAGCTAGTTTTATTTACGACGCATGCGCAGAATGCCTTCCTGGGCGCCCTCGCCCCAAAGTCGTAGGCGTTCATTGGCTGACAGGACGCTCCTGCCAGTGACCTCACCGCTCTTTGTCCTCGCTTGCCGGAAGTGCTGCCGGTCTCTCTAGGCGTCGCTCGGCCTCCTCGCTAGGCTCACCCCGGCGGCGCCTGCGCAGTAGCGTCTAAGCGGTTGCTAGGAGATTAGTGGCCCTAGTGATGGAGCCGGAATAAAGTAGGTAGGAAGGAAAGAAGGGGAAGGGGGCCGGGGGCTGGTTGGGGGAAAGGGAGGCGGGGTCCCGGGCTCCTCCCCGGGCCCAGGCTGCCCCATTGCCAGGGGGGTCTCCCCTTCCCTGTCCCTGACAGGGAAAGGGAGAGGAAGGCCCGTCAGGGAAGGCGCAGGGGGGCTTCGCTTCACAATCCGCCCCTGGCCTGGGGAACCTCCTGCCACAAGATGTGCCTGTTTATTTTACGGGTGGCTGTTCAAAAGGGGGTGGGCGGGCTTCGTTTAGAGGTGCCCTTCCAGGTCTTGTTGGACTGCATCTCCCATCATCCCAAGGAGGAGGAGGGATGATGGGAGCACCTGTCTCAACCCTCTTTCCCATCATTTTCCCTAGGTCTATACTGTGATGGGGAAAAGAAATAAGAATAAAGGTTATTTGAGCTGGAGATGTAATAATTTTTGTGCGGGGGGGGGGGGGTCCTGAAATTTAAAAATTATTTCAAAGGTTCCTGTAATATAAAGGGTGGCCGTCCAAGGCTTGTTGGACTGCATCTTCTATCATCCTTGGACACAGGCCAAGGAGGAAGAAGGATGATGGAAGTCTGTCTCAACCATATTTCCCATTATTTCCCCTAGAGGTCCACAAGAGGAGAATAATAATAATACTAATAATAATACATTGCCGTTTGAACTGTTGATATAGTAATGTTTGTGCAAGGATTTCCTGAAATTTGAAAATTATTTCGTGGGTTTCTGGAGGCTGAGGAAGGCTGAGATGTGGAAGATCAACCCAGCACTGGGAGAGCTCAGGATATGAGAATGCACACTTTTACCCCAAAAGAAAGCAAACTTTTGCATGGCACGGTTTGTTGGTATTATTTGCCATCCTGTTGGCTTTGGTTTATGGCCAACCTCTGTGAGAGATTCCCCCCCCAGGTACCTTGTCATCAATGGCTCTGACCGAGGCCATTTCCGCACTAGCCTGTTCTAACGCGATGATTCCACTTTCAACATCCTCTGGAATCCTGGGGTTTGCAGTTTCGGGAAGGGCCAGCCGGCCCCTCCCGAAACTGCAAACCCCAGGATTCCAGAAGATGTTGAAAGTGGAATCATCGCGCTAGAACAGGCTTGTGCGGAAATGACCCAAGTCTTGGAACTTCAGGGCAGTCCGGGCTGCCCTTATTAAATCCATCTGTAAAGTGCTTTAACTTTGTTCCTTCTGCTTTTTGCTTTACGTTATTGTCTTTTCCAATGGGAAAGAGCCAGCATAATGTAGTGGTGTGAGCACTGGTCTATGTGCGATGTGTCCGAGGTCACCCAGTGGTTTTCCATGGCCAAGCAGGGGATTGAACCTTGGTCTCCAGGGTCATAGGTCAATGCTCAAACCGTTACACCACACTTAATATAGCCAACGAAACATTAGGTTTCTGAGTCATCTTGCAGAGTTTAAGGTTTCCCCTGTGAAAAACACTAAGCTGTTTTCCTTGCCTTTGCTTTTCTTCCAGCTAGCTCAAGAGGGCAGGATGCCGCACAAGATTGGGTTTATTATTGTAAGTTCATCAGGGCACGAGGATGGCTTCGGTGCAAAAGAACTGATGGTCCACGCACCGACCGTTAATGGATGGAGGTCACCAAGGTACTGGAAGTGGAGGATATTTTAAGGAAGCGTTTGGCATGGGCTAGATGTTGTCAGGCTTATCGGAAGCCTGACAGCATCTAGCGGGACTTTGCTAGCATCCCAAGACTCTTGGCTTTGATTTTTAAAAATGTATTTTCTGACCATTGTCAGAGCATATTGCCAAAAAAATTTTAAAAATGTTAAAGCGCAATCACATTCACTAGGGTTGGGTGCACAGGACCCTTGCAAAAGTGGAAGAACGCAAATATCAACACATATCTGTGCATCTATGTGAAGGGGACTGAGGCACGGTGAGGAGAGCAGGCACCCAAGGTCCAAACCAGGTCAGAGAAAGGAGAGGGAAAAGGTGTGGGTAGGTTTGATCACCCAATACTTCCTCTCTTGCCCATCTCCTTCCTTGGGTGGGTGGGGAGAATCAGGAGAGATTTGTGTGAGAAATTGGGCTGCGATCCATTGTTAGCTGGCCAGGCAGTGGCAAGCGGAGGAGGAGGAGGACCAGAGGTGATGTCTGAAGGGTTACACAGCCTGATTGGAACTGTCCTGTGTTTAAAGTGGAGTACAGCAATGCTTGCGCTGGATCAGACCTAAAATAATAAAATACATAGTGAACAGGCAGGTAGTGATGTTTAAAAATAAGGTTTGCATACGCACACACAAACAAAACCCTTCTGCTCTTGGACGGTGGTAGCATATACCTTTAGGGAACAAGCTCTGGTTCAGGAAACTGAGCCCTTGTGTTTTTCTTCCGTTGCAGGCTCTGCCAGTATCCCCAAGAAATTGTTCTGCAGATGGTGGAACGATGTAGAATTCGAAAACTGCAGTTGCTGGCTCACCAGTATATGATCTCCAGCAAGATTGAATTCTATGTCAGCGATAACCTGCCTGAGTACTTTGCACCGTACAAGTCAGAGAGGTTCCGAAGGCTGGGGTAAGTCTCTCCTTTTGCAGTCATGCCGAAGTCCAGAGCTGTCCTGATTCCCGCAGTGCTCCTAGGCATAGGATTTTGTGAGCATCTGCACGGTTGGGCAGCTCTTCTTGGGTTTTGCTCAGCAGTTCAGATGCATCAATAGTATCACCATTGGTGACACCGCAGCCTGACTAAATAGCTGTGGCACACACATAGATGTATGCTGCTTACAGAGCTTATCAAAATTATTTTTTTGGAAGACTGCCTCTCTCAGAATCTCCCAGTCCAAAAGAGTAACTATTCCAAGCTGTGACTATGTGGTACCTTTTCCTCCATTCTTTGTATCATTGCCTAGGTGAGGTAGGATTTGGTGTCAGCTTAAGAAACCTCTCTACAAAGTGCTTAGTGAAGGGAGATATTCTGTGGCGTTTTTCCTTTTGTGCCAAACAGAAGTCGTAAAATCATTGGAAGAGACTACAAGGGCCATCCAGTCCAGCCCCCTTTTGCCATGGAGGAATACACAACCAAAGCATTCCTGACAGATGGCCAGCCAACCTGTGTTTAAAAGTGTCCAAAGAAAGAGATTCCACCACACTCCCAGGCAGCAGCGTATTCGGCTGCCAAACTGCTCTTACCCTCAGGAAGTTCTTCCTAATGTTTAGACAGAATCTCTTTTCCTGAAGTTTGAAGCCATTGCTCCATGTGCTAGTCCATCTAGGCTATCAGTCCATCTTGATAGCCTCTGCGATACATTCCAACTCTATGGTTCTATGGTTGTATACAACCTCCATGTCTCAGTTGCTGGGAAAAACAATGTGGGAGGGTTGCTCTTATATCCCACCAGTGGACAGTCCACTAGGACTCCTGGCTTGCAAAAGCATGCTGGACTGGCTATGCCTTTGGTCCAGTTTAGCATGGCTCTTCCTGTACTTCTGTGCAGTTCTCACCCAGTTGAAACCAGAGCATTCTCCCACTTGATTCTCCCCTGTGTTTAAACTGGTCCTGTGATGGGAAAGTAAAGAGGCAGGCTAGGACACTGTGCAAGTAAAGCCTCATAGTTTTGAGGAATCAGAAACTTTTAGATGTGATTATATGTGATATGGTAAAAATCACAGGCAATGAAAAAGGTTAGAGTCCATCAGTTATCTCCCATTTGTATGCTTGTTTGTTTGTCTGTTTGTTTCAGGTGCCCTTGTTTTGAGAGAATAAAATTTTAGTGCTTCATGTATTATCCTGTTAGATACCATGATGTTCACAAATGAGGAGCCACATTGTTTCAAATGGCCATATAGCATATCATATCTGACCCCTTTTCCTTCTGCTGTGCAGGTATGTCTCTCTCTCAGATAATGAGAAGACCGGCTACAAAGCCCGAGAACTGAAATCGGTCTATGTGGATGCTGTTGGCCAGTACCTCAAGTTGACCTTCCATAAAAACTATGTCAATAGGTACAATTTGTACAGCCAGGTAAACAATTTTTTAAAATATATTTTTTCCTAATTTATAATATCCTTTTCACAAGATCTATGATCCACAAGTGAAAAAAAAAACAGGGGTACAGAAGAACCTACTCTCATGTTTGTTCGTCCTCTCCCTCCCCCTCCCCCCCGCTTTCTTTTAGGTTGCTCTCGTAGCCATAAATATCATTGGAGACCCTGCAGATCTCAGCAGTGAAAGTAATCATGTAAGTTGTGAAATGGTGAGATGGAGAAAATTTAGAAGACACCAAATTTTTCATCATGTTAAACCAGAGAGATGATTGGGTGGTAACACAAGTCAGAATTGAGGTTCCAGTCCTGTACTGGAAAGACAAACAACAAAAGTCACAAAACATGCTTTGCTGGTGTAGACAAACAACTGAACCATGGTGTTCCTCAGATCAAGACAGGAGGCTCAGAAAGCCTGTGTGAGAGAAGAGGCAGCACTCATGCATTTCTGGAAACTGAGCAAAAGGAGAAAAATGATTAAATTCAGCTTCTTTTTTCTAGTCTTCCTTTGTAATGTCCTTGTTCAAGGATTGTGACCTCCCTGGACATACAGTACAGGATTTAAACGTTGCAGTCCTTGAACAGGGAAATTACAAAGGAAGACTAGAAATAGAAATAGCTGAGTTGAATTAGATTCACAAATTCCAGTCCGTTACAGAGGTATGAACAAAGACCATGGCTTAATGGCAGGCTACATATATTAATAGGAGGGTCCTTGGTACTGCACATAAAACAAAAAGATTCTTCACAGAGGGAGTTTTGAACCCTAGGAAATTGACTTTTGGTAAGTAGATTTATTGCTTTCGCACATCAGCACTAAATTTTAAATTTTGTTGCTTTCATATCCAATTGGGGAACAGTATGCTCTGTAGAATATGCCCTAGAATCTTCTGCAATTCAGAGAGGCTTTCTGTGAGAAACCAGTCAATCCAGAATGAGTTCTATAAAAGCAAAAAAACTTGCTAACATTTCTGGGTATTTTACAAAGCAAAATGTTCTGTGCCTTTTTCTTGATCTTTCTAAAGGGTTCCCGAGAGAAGCTGATCGACCATTACCTTGGGAACAGCCCAGACGATTCAGCCTTAGATGGAGCATACATTGGGTGAGGATAACTATGATAAGGACGCTGTTTTATCTGCCAGACCCTTGCACGCACACTGGTTACATTTTCTATGGACATGCTTAAGTGTGGCTGTCCCTCTCCACCCCAGGAAACCCGATGCCATTTCCCCACTGGACGATCTGGCTTTTGACATGTACCAAGATCCAGAGGTTGCCCAGATAATTCGTAAGCTGGATGAGAAAAAGCACGATGCGGTACGCCAAGAACACTACGATCGTGCCAAGAAGCTCAAGCAAGCCATTGCAGACCTGCAGAAGGTAGTGGCTAAGCGTGATGAGGATTGTTTCCCTGTCACTCATTGTGTTCAGGCCACAAGGCAGAATAGGGAGGTGGGGAAAAATAGCAAGCCTCATCCACTTCCTCATCTACCACAGCTAGACTCCTTATGTCATGAAACACTGCTCCAGAGAGCTCTGCTCTATTCATTCAGTGTGGGGAACTTTGTAGGAATTGTGGGAAGAGATTGCCCTAGCAAGGCTGGGGTCATCTGGCAGCTGCCTTGCCTTCAGTGGTCACCTCTGAGCCCCCGCTTTGCAGGTCGGTGAGCGTCTGGGCCGCTACGAGGTGGAGAAGCGGAGCGCTGTTGAGAGGGAGGACTATGACCTGGCCAAGCAGAAGAAGCAGCAGATGGAGGAGTACCGCCTCAAAGTGTACCAGCAGCTGGAGCTCCACAACCTCCTTGATCCGGACCTGATGGTGGGTGGTGCCACACCCACTTCCCTGCATGTTTTTTTTCCACAATCAAGAGAGAGTGGGGTGCCCACTGAGGTTTCTGTTGCAAACTTCAGAATCCCCTCTGCAGTTATACTCAGTAACGGTTGAAAGTTACCAAAAAGGACCAGCTGAATGGCTGCTGTAAATCAAAATTGTCCATATATTAGGTGCTTCTCAGTTATAAATTAACTACTCTTTGATATGGTTCCCTCCCGTGGCTCCTTCATGCAGATCCGACGGCCCCCTGAGTTGCCTCTTGACCCCCTGGCTTATCCTGCCACATCTCCTCACCAAAAGAAGTCTCTGCTTTCTCCCCGCTGGGATAAAACTGAAGCGGAGGCTCCCGAGCCTTTGCCACCTGAAAAGCCGTCAGAAACTCTTTCTCCTGAGCCCATCCCAACTCAGAACGTCTCTCCTCCTGCAGCCCAAGCTGCCCCCATCTCTGCGGAAGCTGGATTTCCAAAGATAAATGTAAGTTTTGTTTTGTCTTATGTATGACAGGTTAGCCAGTGTGCAACCTGAACTGCCTTCCCCCAAGGCCTTTTGCTTCTCCCCTCTCTTGTCTCTTGTCAATACACCCAGGGTCCACTCCACTGGCTTATTTTAAAAAGGCTGAGCAATTAAACACCTGGTTTCTCAAGGCCAGGCAGTTACAAGTCCCACTACTGTTGCCGAATGTTTTTGTTGTTCACTGTTGTCCTCGCTTCCTGGTTTTTATGCTCTTCCTGCTCAAGGATTTATTTGGATTCTTCACCTCTGAACTGGCTCAAGTTTTATTTAAAAAAAAAAACTTTCATCTTTCCCATGTGACTCTCTTGAGTTTCCATGTGAGATGTTTGACATTTGGGGCTGCTGTGCTCAGGAACAGAGAGGAGTGCGGTCTGCCTATATCAAGAATTGGCTGAGCAGTCTCTGTTCTCGAGGGGAAGTCAGAGAAACAGTGGTTTTTCCTTTGCCAGTCAAAGGTCTTTCCCCTTCTGCTCCCCGATGATACTGCTGTCCTTTTTCTCCTCTGTCACTTAGCTTTGCGATCAGTCCACCTGAGGTGAGAGGCCAGGCCTCCTGCTTTAGTCAGTGCCTTCTTTCTTGGGAAGGGTAAAGTTGCAATCCACTAAAGGATCCAGAGGTAGCGTCTTGCTCCTTAAGCCTTCCTTGAATTCACGGTGAGTATCAGCCTCTCATTCTCTGACGCAGGTTGACTTCCTCCCTTACGACGAGAGGCCTCTCCCAGCTACCCGGAAGCAGCAGCAGCAGGAGGAAGGGTTCGCCTACCTGGATCCTGAGATGAATGAAGAGGACCCAGGAGACACGCCAAGAAGTGGCGTTGTGGGAGAGCCGGAGCCATTGACAGAGAAAGCGCTGAGGGAGGCCAGCATAGCCATTGAAGTGTTTGGGGAAGGGCTGGTAAATTACCTTCTGTAGTCATTTGTTGTTGTCACGTGCCTTCATGTCAACTCTGACGTTAGGATTACCTTGTCCTAGAGATTTCCTGGTGAGATTTATTCCACAAAAGTTTGTCATTGCCCTCCTCTAGGGATGAGAGAGAGGGAGGGAGGGACTTGCCACTGGGTTTCCATAGCTGAGTGGGAGCTTGAGTCCCGGTCTTCTAGCATCCAGACCCAGCACTTGAGCTCTATACTGGGATGACTTCATCATCATCATCAGGGATCTGGTGATGGGGTCTCATAAATGAGTGTACTTAGCAAGGACCTGTGGGTGGTGACTGAACCTGAATGCTGCTTATAGTTACCCTACCAGCGAACAGCACTGAGGCTACAGACTGCTCTTCCATGAGTTTTGCTTCTCAGTCATGCTGGAGTGCAACTGCCCAGTTGGCATTGGCTTCTCTCCCCATCTCCAGACTGTTCATGTCCTGCCATGGTTTTTCCTTTGGGCCAGGTTGCCGGGGCCTACTCCAAAACGTGGTCCTACCGCGAAGACTCCTTGCTCGCAATCTACAAAAAGATGATGGAGGTGTCTCCAAGTACGCCAAAGGAAGACCTGAAGAACCTGCTTCGGGGTGCCATCTTTCTCATAGTGAGAGCCATAAAAGACATTGTCTCATCGGTGAGTGAGGCCTAAATCCAGAGCTATCTGGTATGTTTGTTGAAGGGAGGCCTTTAATTTCTTTTTCTTTTTCTGGGGGGGAGGGGCAACTCTTCCTTGTGCAGTCCCCTAAAACTCCCTGTTTTAAATGCAAACCCATGGGTAGTTAGCTGTGGCAATCCTTGCCCCCATTACTGTTTTCCCGGCTCTGCTTGTAGATGCTACGGATTGACTCCAAGACCTTCTTCTTGAAAGTGTGTCTGAGCTACAGGCCGCCTTTTTCCTTGGGCCATTGTTTCTAAAAGCCAGTCAGTGGATTGAGGAATCATTGAAGACTTATTTCAATGCCTTGATATTTCTTTTTTGTTTGGCGTGGTAGGTTTTTCACGCTTCCTTAAAGCTCCTCAAAATGATCATCACTCAGTACATTCCCAGGCATAAACTGGGGAAGCAGGAGACGGCTCACTGTGTGGAGAGGACTTTTCCCAACCTGCTTTCCAGGACCGGAGACTCCTCTGCCCGCCTTCGCCTGGCAGCTGCCAACTTCATCCAGGTGGGTCAACCTGCAGAAAGATGGTGTGAGATTAAGCGTCTTGTTCAGCTCCTCCTTCAGTGGCACACAGTGGCTCTGGGTTGTGCCAGGAGTGATAAAATGAAATCCAACTCCCATGAGCTCAAAGCACTCATCTGAAAAGGTGGAGGAGGGCATCTGGGAAGCTAAACAGCAGGTCCCTCCACTGATCTGTAGAGGTTTATGTGCCCTACAGGCCACAGACCTGCTGTGGCCGCCCACATCTCCTGTAAGGCAGGCAAATCTTGCAAGATTAGGGAGGGCTTTTTTGGGCCACCCATCAGCTATTCACCTGTGCATGATGTCTCTCTTCCCAGGAGATGGCCCTCTGTAATGAAGTGAGGCCCCTTCAGATCATCCCTGCTCATCTGGTGCAGCCTCTGAAGCCAAACACCCCAACACATCTCGCAATGAGCCAGGTGGAGTTAGTGGAACGATTGCTGAAAGATCTCGGAACAGATAACACCGGCTTCACCGTTGACAATGTCATGCGGGTAGGAGGCTGAGCTGCTAGGTTTCCTTTGTCCGTATTGGTGAACCTATAATGGATTTTTCTTGGTAAGGTTTTTCAGAGGGGGTTTGGCTTTGCCTTTCTCTGAGGCTGAGAACGTGTGACTTGCCCAAGGTCACTCAGTGGGCGGAGCAGGGATTTGAATCCTGGTCTCCCAGAAGCCTAGACCTCAAACACTTATACCCCACTGTCTCTCCAGCCTAACCTACAAGACAGCAAACACTCTCAGGCCAGTCCACCACCTTTACAGGCTGTTCTCTCTTCCGTTGTTCTCAGTTTGCCACAGGCGCTTTGGAGCACCGGGTCTACGAAGTCCGGGAAACAGCCCTCCGGGTCATCCTGGACATGTATCGCCAGCACCGCATCGTCATCCTGGATTACCTCCCTCCCGACGATGCTAACACCCGGAAGAATGTTCTCTACAAGACACTTTTTGACGGGTTCGCTAAAATAGACGGCAGGCTCACAGAATCTGAAATGAAAGTAAGCAGGGGCAAAACCCTTATATCTCCATTTAGGTTGGGGGCCAATCAAGATACAGCAAAAATGTGAGAGGGGAAGACAGAGAAGAGTGCAAAAATGAGGCGTATTGTAGCCATAAGGTCTGCAGATCAATAGAACTAAAAGGCTAAAGGTAATGAGAAGCTAAATGGTCACAGAGTACCAATGTGGAACCAGTTTTGGGCTTCTCCACCATTTAAGTTAGTCTCTTTCTGGGACAAAGGCTTCATTGTAAAGGTAGGTGGCATTACGTTCTGTCAGGTCAGCTACACTTTCCCTGCCATGATTCAGGCAGTAGTTTTGTTTCTAAGATGCTTCACTGATAAATGGGGGTAGGGATGATGGATGAGCTAAGAACCTCAGGAGTGTTATGGGACTCGTAGTGATAAGAACAGCCAGGCACAACTGCAAGGTTGGTCAGTTGGCAGGCTCGGTGAGAAATTGGGAAGGAGGCAGGAAAGCCCTGGAGAGGAATTGTTTTCATTTGGTAAGAAATGGGATCATAGCGCCCACTACTCTGTAATGTAATGGTTTATAGACTACTGCAGACTCGATGCTTCTCTAGTTTTGGCAGTGAGTGCTGAAGCTTTCTGCAGCAACCAGTTAACCTGTCTGAATAAGTTTTTGCCAGCCAGGTAAAGGAGAGCATGGACGAGGCCAGTAAGATTTCATAATCTAAAGCCTATGACAGTGGCAGTATTCCAGACGTTGGGATTCCAAAAGACAAAGAAGCCCACCCAGGTCGTAATGTTGTCCAGGAATCCCAGGACTCTGAAGCATGTTATGTGTATATATGCATCCTTTTGACAGGTGCAGAAAAAGATGGCCGCAGAAGAAGCCGAAAAACAAAAGAAGGATGAAATCAAAGTTTTGCAAGGTCAGCTGGCTGCTCTGAAGGAGATGCAAACTGAAGCTCAGGCAGCAAAGGTACCTTAGGGTAGCCTGGATCCTTGGAAAACGTTTGGGTAGCGCTGTTGGTACGGGCAACTCGTAAACAAGGGGTGGACAACCATTGTGGGCTGGGGGGGACTTCTCAGATTGGTCCAGTGATCGAGGCCCATGCCAATGTTTCATGTTGCAGGGGTTCGGTTTTTAAAGAAGTTTTTAATTTAGGTTTTTCTTTTCAGTTTTTTAATGTTTATTTTCAATTTTTACACAAAGCATACCAACTACTATGTATAACATAGACATAAACTAAAACACCATGCTGAAACAAAAAAGTAAAAAAAAACACTAAAGCACTAACTCACTAGAACACTCACTTATTAACTAATTAAGCACGAACTTACTAAAACACAAAGGGGTTCTGATGTCACCCCAAACAACCTTTAATGAAAGAGAAAATGAAAAATAAAAATATTGTTCTGCCACTACATATCCAACAAAGCAAACTGCTAATAACCATATCCACAATCTTTCAGGTTTTTGTTTTAAAGTTTTTAAAGGAGTTTTCAAAGCAGCCTGAACTTTAAGCTGTTTGGGTGAGGGCTTTGTCTTCATGCCACCACCTTCAAAAAGGCACAGTTGGTGGGAACACACAAGAGAGCCTTTTTGGTGGGTTCTCCCAGCTTGTGGAACACTGTCCCACAGAAGACCCAATTAACCCCCTCCTTGCGCTCTTTCAGCCAACCAGTTAAGACCTTATTTAAGTCAGCCTTTGACTGATTTTATCATGTGGAGGAATTCAGAGTGCTCTCTTTTTATTTTGTGTGTTTTATTTATGTTTTAAATGTATTTAAACTGTCTTTTACTATGTGCTTTTAATGAAACATGTTTAACTGTTTTTTCACAGTTGTAATAATACATGTTCAGCTAAACTTTTACTTTAAATGTTGTAAGCCACCTTCGATTTCTTGGCAGGAGGAAGTCAGAGTGTAAGCTGAATAAAATGCAATATTTATGTATGTATGTATGTATGTATGTATGTATGTATGTTAGCTACATAATATGTAAATACAAACATAATATGTAAAATAGATTAGTTAACTCCTCACTAAAGATTATTACATTAATTAAACTTTAACATTCTTCTACTCTCCTTTCCCTTTCTTTTAGGAGAAAGAAGCTGATTTTCAGAAATCCAAGAATCAAGGTAGGGTTTTTTGAAAAATGATAAGCCTGCATAGAACGTGTTACAAATATTTCTGGTGATTTGTGGAACACAGATTTACCAGGACAAAATACTCAAAGCTATGTGCACTAAGAACTTAAAGATTAAATTAAATATTCTAGTGACTTAACTTCAAGAACAGAGGAATTTCACAGCCTTATAGAAGCAGCATTTAAAAGCTGTTAGCTTCTTTTTTTTTTGTCACTGGGAGAAACTGGGAGGTAAATCACATTGACTCCAAAACACATCAGAACATGCTTTTAAAGAAAGATTCAGCTAGAAAGATGAATCGCCTACACATTCCTGAATCAGATTCGTATCCCCTCTGTGTCTCTTTCTGCATGGAGAAAAGCAGGTCTCTTTTTTTGGACTATATCTCCTAGAAACCCCCAGCCAGCACTGCTGAAAGTTGTAGTGCTGAACGAAAGTCACTTTTCCGAACTTTGCAAAATGTATTTTAGTTTGACTGTAGGAATGTTATCAGTCTCTCCCCATGAGACCTATTGCCTTGAGCTAACACACCCTCACCTCCGAAGAGTTGATATTTTCATAAAGAACAGCTCCCTGGTCAAATATTTAAACATCTAGCCTTCTTTTCTTCTTTTTCTAACAGATGAGGCCTTAAAAGCCCCACAGCCCGTGGCAGCCGAAGTTTCAGAAGATCATTCCTCTGTCGCAAATTATCTAGACAAGTAAGTGAGACAGTTGCCAGCCAGTATTTATCCCAGGGAACAAACTGTGTAACCACGGCCTGAAACCCTGCTAAGGTACTCTCACTCTGTGTGGAAAGTACTGAGCTACAGGGACCAAGAGTCCCAATCAGTAGGACATTGCTTTGTAGACTCACTAGGAGCATCCAGAGCTCAGTGGTACAACATGCATTTTGATGCCAAAGGACCCAGGCTCAGTGCTTGGGGTGTCTAGAGGAGGGTCGGGTGATGATAATTACCTGAAACCCCTGGAAAGCTAGTGCTGTTTAGCCCAGGCCAAGGGTGGGGAATTTCTTTTAGCACAAGGGTTGAATTTAATTTTAGATCAGTTCTTGAGATGGGTGGGCAGGGCCCAAAAATATCAGCCATGTTTTCGCTGTTACTCCCAGTAACCAGCCCTTGGAGGAAACATTTTGTCCTTTTAATATGGGTGAGAGGCACACTGTACAAAAGCTGGGAAACCACCAAATGAGGATGTCATGGGTGTGGCCCATTTGGGGACTCCACAGGGTCAGGTTTGGTCTCTAGGTGTGACATTCCCCACCCTTATTTTAAGCAATACTGAGGTGGATAGATCAGTAATTGGACGGTGTTATCAGGCAGCCTTTGTGCTCTTGAACGGGAGGAAAGACTTGGACTCACCCGTTCCTTTGCCTTTATCTCTGCCCTTATTCTTCTTCCTCCACTCCAGTCTTTGCATCTTCTGTGGGGAAAGAGATGAATCCTTCACAGAGGAAGGATTGGATCTCCACTACTGGAAGCGCTGCCCCATGCTAACAAGATGCGACTTCTGCAAGCAGGTGAGGCCTTCCTTCTCTGCCTGGCTATCGTAAATATTTCTACCTTTGCCAGAGCATAAAGACTCCTTCTTGTGCAGTGAACCTGTTACCCTCTTGACGTCCTTATGGCAGAGATAGCATACGTCCCACCAATTCCAAAGCCTTTCTTATCAGCTCTGTTGTCTCCACACTCCTCCACAGGCTATCTCTTTGTTCTCTTTGATTATTTATACATTTTTAAGCACCACTGCCCCTTGTACTTTTTAACATATGCTAAATTTCATTCACTAGCTTTTCTTCAAGAGCCGGTGTGGTGTAGTGGCTTGAGCATTGGGGCTATGGCTCTGTAAGGGAGGGTTTGAATCTCTGCTCAGCCGTGGAAAACCAGTGGGTGAACTTAAGCAAGTCACACATTCTCAGCCTTAGAAGAAGGCAATGGCAAATCTCCTCTGAAGAAATATGGCCAAGAAAGCACTTTAAGGTTCACTTTAGGGACAAAAATGACGGGGGTGATAAATCCAGGGTGGCAGTCAGGGTGGGAGGAAGGGTGCTGAGCCCCTGTCCGTCTGTTAGTAACTTCACTTACTTTATTTATATCCTGCTTTCCCTCTAAAATTTAGATTCCACACCTCAGTCTTAATCCCAGGATCTGACAGTTAGGAGTTTGCTGGATAAAATCTTGGTTTTCCACCAGGTGGTCAGGCCTGCCCATGTCTTCCCCCAGACCCAGGACTGTCTTTCCCTGGTGTAGGTTGTTGAGATTGCCAGCCTGACCGAGCACTTGCTGACGGAATGTGACAAGAAGGACAGTTTCGGCAAGTGTCCACGCTGCTGTGAAGCCCTTCCGAAGGACGAACTTCCTCGACACATCAAGGGGAAGGCCTGCAACCGTAAGCATGCCTGGCAGATGCGGGAGATGGAGGAAGGGGGCAGATGAATGACCACTTCTCTTCCTTTGCCACTGATGAGAAAGCAAGAATGGGAACCCTACACCCTACGTTTAAAAAAGAAAAACGTGCATGCCTCTGTCTGACTTCTCTTCCTCCTTTCTTCCTGCAGCTGCCAAACCTGAAAAAGTGGCCAACCACTGTCCCTTGTGCCACGAGAACTTCACTCCAGGAGAAGAGGTGAGAGTGATGATAGATTGCTGTCTGCTTTAGTATGGCTGTTGTGCAGAAACTGTTGGCTTTTCACAGGGCCATATTCTCCCATGCAAGCCTACCTGGGCTTTGCGATCTTTTGGGAAGTCCCTTTGCTCAGTCTCATTGCCCCCAGAGTCAGATGGGGCGGGTGGGTGGGTGTAAGAGAGGGCCTTTTTGATGGTTGCTTCCAGGCCGTGGAACTCCGTTCCAAGGGAATGAGGCTGGTTCTCTCCCTATTGTCCTTCCACGAGCAGGTAAAGACCTTTTTGTTCAGGCAAGCCTTGGCCAGCAGGCTGAATGGCTGCAGAAGGAGTTTTTAACTGGGTGGGTGACGTACTTTTTCCCTGAGGTCTTGTTAAATTTTAATTCACTTTTAATGATAGCATTATAAGTTACAGGAGTGCTTTAAGGGAAAATTTGTACCTGAGGAGGCTGTACTGGCCGCTGGTGGGATCCCTTCTAAGTGACTCAATTATGTTTTAACAACATATTGTGTTTTTACCTGTCCTTTTCCAGTTACTATTTTTTTGAATTGCCTTGAGTCCCAGTTTTGGGAGAAAGACAAGATATAAAGTAAATGAATGAATAAATATATCTGGTAATTGCATTTGCGTTCCACCTTTCCTCTGAGAAGCTTAAGGCAGCATCCCTGGCTCTCCCTATCCCCACTTTTATTCTTACCACAACCCTGTGAGGTAGATCAGGCTGAGAGAAAAGGACTGGGCCAAGGCAACCCAGGGAGTTTTATACGTCTGTGTAGGCCAGGATTTGAATCTCTCCTGTCAACTAAACCTCTGCATCTCCCTGGCTCATAGCTATCACAGAAATCAGAAGCTCCCCTACCCCATAGGGTTAGTAAATGCAAAGCATGTGACTTGATCCTGTCTTGTGGTGTCTCCCCTCCGCTTCACTTTCTTGTCCATGGGAAAGATCTGACCCTTTTACCTTCTCATCCACTCCGCCTCATTCCACCCCTCTCCCACAGGCCTGGAAGGTGCACCTCATGGGCAAAGATGGCTGCCGCATGAACCTGAGGCGGACGCAGACCTTGAACAAGAGCTTGCCGACACAGTCAGTCACTGGTACGGCCTCTGTGGCTCTGGGTGGGGTTTTATCAGCAAAGCAAGAGACAGCTGGTATCAATCCCAATTTAAAACCATACTCCTTTGGTTAGGGCAGAAGGTGGTCTTTGGGCTAGTGCATCATGAGGCAGGTGTGTTGATCAGACACACCGGTCAGAAACAGCAGAGAGGCTGGCACCAAATAGATTTTTCTCGGTGGGGAGACTGTGCACCACTGGCCTCAAAACAGCAAAGGATAAAGCATGTGTAGGGAAGGTGCAGATCTTGCGAGGGTGGCCTGTTTTGCATCCCTCCAAACCCTCTGCTTGTATAAAAAAAGAATCAGCCAAAATGTTGGAGGATGTTGGAACCACTCCCCCCTCTTCTAGTCTCTGAATAAAAACTCAAAACTGTGTAGAAGTACAGCCAGTCTCAAAACAGTAAGTGATATCACATTGCTTCTGTGGCACCAGAAGTACCAGGGTGGCCTGTGGATGGAGAGTGGAGGGAAATGGCTGTCACACCTTCTGCAGGCGTCCACCCCTGGTGTAAAGCATAAGTTATATCACTTGTGGCAGAAAGGAGTGCTTCTGGGCAACACACAGCACCCAGTCCTAGATGAGACACCGGAGTGTCATTTGTGTCCTCAGAAGGATTCTGATGTTCTTGAACTAATCCGGGCAGCACTTTTCTTACAGTTAATTTACAGAATTTGCTGCTGTGAGCAAGACGTGGTGACAGTTGTTACCTTAAATCTTTCTAAAAAGCAAAGTTAGGACATAGAAAATAAGATAAACAAGGGCTAGAAGGCATGATGGCAACCAAGCACCTCCATGTTGAGCGCAGAGCTAAGAAAGGTCAGGTGTTTAGATTACAGCTTCCAGAATCCCTTGGCTGACATGGACATTCTCAGGATGCCTGCTTTTGCAGCAAAGTGAGATTCCACACTCATCTTGGGGGTTGAAGGAGATACACACAGCCCTGGCACTAGTGGCATTAAATCCCTACGTTAGATTCCAAATGGTTACATCCCAAAGTGTCTCTTCCTCTACTCAGACCGCTGTGTTCCTCTTCTGGTTTGCAGGCAGGCCTGCCGCCATGCCACTCAACCGATCCGGGCCAACAGGCACAAAGCTTCGCGCCCCCTCCGTCGGAAGCAAGATCCCCACCCCACGAGGAGGCTTGAATAAAAGCACTAGCAGAACGTATGCCAAGCGATGACGTGCATCTCTTCTTCCCCTGAGATTCGGTTGGCAGGTGATGATGGCTATGCCCGAACCCCTCTCCCTTGTCCAAGCAACACACGTGACCCTGGCTGATGGCCAGTCGGCTCTCTCTATTTATTATCATAGGTCGGTTCTCTGATAGGTTGGTTGCATCTGTCCACCCCAGTGCTTTGGTGTGGAGATGCTGCGCTTTGAACGCTCACCAAAGTTCCTGGGTCCTTAAGCCAGTTTGGGGTTCCATCATTATCCCTGGTTCTCACGGTACAAAATGTCGTGTGGTTCTCTTTGAGACACCAAAGCAAGAGGAGAAGGAGGTTAAGCCATACTTTTTTGCTCCTCTTGCCCTCCAACATCCCTGTTTGGGTCCTCTGGTTTCAGTGGGATTTACCAGGAAGCTCTTGTCAAATTCCAATGAGTTCTCAAAGATGTTTCCCAGGCAATGTGAATTGCAATCAAGGTATGCACTGAAGTGTTCACGTGGCATATTTGAAATGGGAGGTGTGGTTTGTGTGTTCTCGTTTTTCTGAAGGTTCGCACAGAGCTGCTCTTGTTTTTGAGAGGGGCTTCCATGGGGGAGCTTCCCTGTGAATTGTACTCCATAGATGTCATGTCCTGGATAACTTGCACTTTGCAAGTTTCACTCAGAATTAAACAGAAGTGTTTATTTGTAGCAAAGCAAGCAACATAGCAACCTTCTTTGGAAGCTGCTGAGACTAAGGCATACAGGATGGTTACAGGTTTTATACCTTGTCATACAAAGTTGGGTGTGCAAAGCCATGATTAGAGAAGATCATAAATCTCACATCATTCCACTGGTTAGATATTTTCCCAGACTTTTGGTTGTTTACGTATCTTTCATCCTTGAAGCAGGAACAAGTTCCTGTCCTCTTATCTTCGAACATTGCCAGTTCCCATAACACCCCAGCCATTCAGTGGTTAATGGAGAGCTGGAAAAATGTCTGGTTATGTCTCCGTAGCCAGGCACAGAATGATGACATCATTCCTTGAGACCTCCAGAGGAGCCTGATGGATCTCAGTCGCTGATGTCATCAGTCTGCGTCTAGTTACAGAGACACAGCCAGACAATTCTCTGCTGTCCACCAACCACTGAATGGCTGTGGGGGAAGGAGTCCAGTAGTCCAAGGGTGTTGGGTAGCCAGCTGTATTGCGCTATGCTGCGCCAAACCAAATCTCAACCATACAAAGATGTCTGTTGTATTAACAAATACCTCTTTTGTTCATCGCCACAAGGTGATGATGATGCTCTGTTCTCTTTGCATATCGCTGTCTTCTGACCTTGCAATTCGTCTTCCTTCCCACCCACCCCAGCATGTGGCATGAAGCTACCAGCAGTGGGTAACGCTGCCTGCATCAGATACAAGTGGACAATATTGCACAAAGGCTCACAGTATACTAAACTCATTAGTCTTTAATGTGCTGCCAAACTAATTTTGCTGAAGGGCTCTTCCTCTGGAAATACAGGCCTTGTGTGGATGCACAAGCAGGTTCTTTTGATCTCTTCCCAAAAAGTATTTTCATTCTTTTGAAAGTAAGCGTGGGGCAATGAAGGCACATTTGTCCACCCCAGAGGACTGTGTAACATATTTTTGTGCACTCTGGAGCCCCTTCCCAGGAGGGAATTGCAGCCAAGGAGAGATAATTCTTCCTTAAACTCAGGTACATGGCCTTCATGCACCATCTTCTGATTCTGAAGGGCAGAAAATGGTATTTGTTACCAAGCACATAGGCGTTCAGTAGTGAGGATGGTGTGGACTCTGATGGGGTAGAAAATTGCCCCCTGGATCCTCCAGAGTTGCCCACCCTTGTGCTGTGAGGAAGGAGAAGCTGCCTCCCCTCTTTAGTCCCGCTCCCCAACAGAGGAACAGCAGCTTCTTCTGTTAAAGTGAGTTGCACAGGAAGACAGTGGGTATCTGGAAGCTGACATAACGTACCCAACCTGCAGCTTCTAGTCCTGCTTCCTTCACCCTCTTCCCTCCATCCCAGAATCCCTCCCCTCCTGAGGCTGTCTTAAGCCAGGAATTGGCTCACACACTGGGATCCCCCGCTCCCTGCCCTCATATGAGGCTGGGGGCTGTGGTGAGAGCACAATGTAGTACAGAGGAACAGTGGCACTTGTAAGGGCTGATTGATAGAAACGGGCAGAGGAGGGAATGTTTCCCCAAATAAACACACTGTGCTTCTAGATTGGTTTTTGGCTTGCTCAGGGTGATTTGCGTGTTTTCACCAGGAAACACACGCTCCCAGGCCTGTTTGTTGAATCACAGGAATTCGGACATGGAGGGGAGCAGCATTTTCACACGCAAAGTGTCAGGGGGTGAAAAAGAAACACTACTTGCTGGGTGATCCCAGTACCTCTTTCGCCCCAGTACCCCCATCCAGATTTATTTCCAGTCTTGAAGGGGAAAAAACCCCCCCAAACAAACAGGGAAGGGACTGAGACATTGGAAAACCCATCCTGGGGAAAGGGCTACGTACTCTCACTAATTTATGCCCTCGGTCGCTCAACACACGCACGACCTTGGGCCATTACCTGGGCTAGAGATTCCTGACCCATCTCTAGGCTTGGAAACCTGTTTGCGGGAGCAGGCCAGCCGGGCCGGAGGAAAGCCATAGGCATGCACCGGCATGCCCTCACTCCAGAGCAGAGGGGAGGACCTTTTCTGCAGGCAGAAGATGAGTTCAAAGGCTCCTTCTGGATTCCCATCAGCCAGCCTCCAGTTTGAGCTTTGCCGGCGCCATCCTGCCTTCAGCTGGGAATTTTGAGGGGCATGTGGACAGTTTTGCGCAGTTAGAACTTAGCCACTGCAAAGTGTCAACTATTCTAGGAATTAGCAAATGGCTGGAAAGCAGGTCTGATTCCAGAGGGGTTTCTTTTGTGCGCTCTTCTTTTGTTACGTTAGACTGAGTAAATGCACATGTTTGTATCTGCTCTGACAATAAAAGATCTATATTTGAAAAAGCAGCAGCAGTGAGCCTTTTTTGGACAAATGGATTTTGCTTAACATGCGTTGTAATGGACTGAATAGCAAATGTGGTTCCAGTGGTTCAGGGATGGTTGCTGTCTGTCTTCAAGTTGTTTTTGACTTGGGCCATTTCTGCACTAACCTGTTATAGTGCTATTATTCCACTTTTAACATCCTATGGAATCCTCAAAGGCCCCTCCCTAAACTGCAAACCCCAGGATTCCATAGAATGTTGAAAGTGGAATAATACCACTATAACAGGCTAGTGCAGAAATGGCCTTGGTGATCCCAAGGTGGACCTATGACGGAGTTTCCTTGGCAAGATGTGTTCGGAGGGGGTTTGCCTTTGCTTTTCTCTGAGGCTGAGAGGGTATGGCTCGCCCAGGGTCATCCCGTGGGTTTCCAGGGCTGAGCAGGGGCTCGAACCTGCCCCGGAGGAAATGGGATACCAAGGTAAAGAGAGATGGGCTTCACCAGAAAAATGTTAAATGTAGGTGTGGATGCTGGGAGCTGCAATCCAACAACATGGGGTGCGTGGGTGGGTGGCATAGTTGCTACCCCCTTGGTTAAGAGTGACAGGTCTGGCTTAGGGAGACAGTCTTTAAAGGGACAGTCTTTAAAACAAGGGAGCAGAGGTGCCCCTCCAGGTGGAGTTGGACTACAACTCCCATCAGCCCTTGCCAGCTTGGAGGGATTACGAAAATAGCAGTCCAACCAGAATCTGCAAGGCCACCCACAGCACAACCCCGATCTATTATTTCCTCTTAAAGACGCACATTTACGGCTGTCACAAAGTAGGAGCTGGCATCCCTCTGCATATTCTCAACCCTATGGGGTGAAAAGGTTCATAGTCGGGGGCAGAGCAGGAAAAGGCGGGCTGGGATTGACAGTTGCACGTCCAATCCACAAAGAGCGAAGCGGGCCAATAGGAGACACCGGGGAGGGCTGCAAAGCACAGATTGGTCACTCCGATTGGCTGTATTAGTACCACCTCCAGTGGGCGGGGCCAGCGGTTTCTCCCCCTGTACAGCCACCATGGAAGCCTTCCCCTCCCTGACCTCTCTTTTCCTACCCGGATGTACACACCGGAAGCGGAAGCGGCTCCGCAGCCGGAGCGAGAGAGGAAAATGGCGGCGGAGGCGGAGGAGCCGTGGCCGGAGGTGACGGGCTCCGGGCGGCGGGAGCTGAGCCTGGAGCCCGGCGAGGCGCTGGAGCGGCGGGTGCGGGCCGCGGGGGGCCGCCTGCCGCGGGCGCTGGGCTCGCTGGGGGCGGCGCTGCGCTCGCTGGAGGTCCGGGGCGGCGGCTGCGCGGCGCTGCGGGAGCCCGGGCCGGTCCTGGGCCGCCTGACGGGGCTGCAGACGCTGGCGCTGCCGGGCTGCGGCCTGGGCCCGGCGGGCCTCTCGCAGGCCGGGCCCCTCCTGCCGGCCGCGCTCCGCACCCTCGACCTCTCCGGCAACGCGCTGGAGGAGCTGCCCGCCGAGCTGGGCGGCCTGGCCGGGGGAGCCGCGGGGACGACGGCGCCCTCTTCCCCGGCCCTGCCCGAGCTGCGCCTCCTCAACCTCCGCCGCAACCGCCTGCGGGAGCTGGGGCCCGGCCTGGCCCGCGCCGCCCCGGCCCTGCAGGAGCTGCTCCTGGGCGGGAACCGCCTCCGCGCCCTCCCGGGGGGCCTCCTGCCCCCGCCCGCCGCCGACGGCGACCGCCGCGCGGCCCCCCTGGCCCTCCTGGGCAGCCTCGAGGCCGCCGGCAACGAGCTCGAGGAGCTGGGCCCCGCCATCGCCCGCCTGGCCGGACTCAAGGTGAGGCGAGGAGGCTCGTCTCGTCTCCTGATGGGCTGCGGTGGGCACCTCGAGCTCCCTTCCTGGTCGGAAAGCCTCTTACACAGCCGTCCCTCCCCATTCGCCAGGGTCAGGGGCGCGGGACCCTGTGAAAGTGGAAAAACGTGAATAACTCCAGGCTCTCCCGAACCGTATTTAACACACAAAAAAGGACGGTCACCCTATTCAACCCACCGTGGATTCCTTTGAGGCGTCAGGGTTCCTTCCCGAGGGAGAAGTGGGGGGCTGGTGGGGCTTATGGCCACCTCCATTACTGCCCCGCACCGTTTTTAAGAGGGACTTACAAGCCTCGTTCGCAGTTTCTCAGCCTCACCAGGCTGGCAGTCCCTATAAAAAATGGCCTAGGGAGACAGCAGAGGGGACAGCAAATAATCTGGGAATAATCAAATCTGCAGAAGTGAAACCCACAAGTTTGGAGGGCTGGCTGTACATCTAGTGACATGAACACAGTGTGAGGTACTTCTGCCTTTCTTCTCATACTCTTTACAACAAGCCTGTGGAGTAAGGTAGTGTTGATACCACTTTGTGCCAGATGAGGACTGTAAAATTGGAGTTGTCCTCAGCTGCCACTTGGGCCCCTAGGAGAGATGAGAATCAAACAGACTTTTAAAAGGAGCACCTCTATGGACCAAAGGCTTCTTCAGTCCAGTGCCAGGTATTCTGCAGTAGCCTGGAGTATGGTGATTCAGCATCTGGGATGCTGAACAACTGCAGCTCTCAGAATTAACGGAGGAGTGTATAAAACTCGGACCAGAAAGAACACGTTTATGAAGACACACACGGGCTGGAACTGGGCATTATAGCTATGTTTTTCCTTAAGTTTCTCTGGAAGGATGCTGTAAATGAGTGGAGCAGATAGAGGTAGTTTTTTGGAGCCTAATTCCTTGGAGGTTCTGTGAGATATCGCAGAAATGAATTTTATGAAGTAGTAATTTATTTATATCTTGTTGTTTCATAACCTCTGGGACTAAAGCAGATAGAGATAAAAGTTTGTATAAGCATGAAATGTACTTAAAAGCAATAGGAAAGAGTATGTGTACACTCTTTTATCATTTTGAGAACTAGCATTCTTTGCAGATGCTTTTAAGGTTCTTTCCTTTATTATTTGAAGGCCCGTAATTCAGGTAAGAAGGCCTGAACAAATGTCCAAATCAAAACAGAGTATTAATCTCCTTTTTTTTCCCCCCTTCCTAGACCTTGGATGTGTCCAATAACAAACTCTCCGAAATCCCTGTGGAGTTGGCCGACTGTCCTAAGCTGAAGGAAGTCAATTTGAAGGGAAATGCCCTTAAAGACAAACGGCTTGAAAAGATGGTGAATGGCTGCCAGACAAAATCGATCTTGGAGTATCTGCGCGTTGGCGGGCGTGGGGGTGGCAAAGGGAAAGGCAAGCAGGACGGCTTGGAAAGAGAAGAGCCACGGAAAAAGAAGAGGGAGAAAAACAGGAAGAAGGCAGGCAGTGATGTCGAGGATGAGGTGGAAGAGACCCAGAAGCTGCTGTTGAAAGTTCTCCACATTGCCGAGAACCCCGTGCCCTTGGTGGTCAAAGCCAGTCCTGGCGTCAAAGACGTCCGCCCATATATTGTGTGCTGCGTGGTGAAAGGCATGAATTTAAGCTCAGGCAATGCCTTGAAGAGGTTCCTTTCTGTTCAGGTAGGGCTCAAAAGATGGTGCTTGTAAGCTTCCCAGTTGGGATGGCCTGGGGTGTGTTTACAGTCTCAGACTGAGTTGTTTCCTACAGGGCTATTGTGTGGCAGAGGACAAAAATGTCTTCATTCATGTTCTTGAGGGCGGGGTTTAAGGCCAGCATACCTAAGTTACTAGAGGGCACTGTTGTGAGCTGAGCCTCATCCACCAAGGAGATGGGCTTTGGAGTCCTTGTTGGCATCATGGCCAAATGCTAAAAGCTATGCAGGGGTATAGAAAGAGTTAATTTCCGATAGTGACTTTTTAATGTTAACTTAGTCTTGTGACTGAGGAAAGGAGTTTTTCTACGTTACCAATCTGCTTGCACAGTTCTCATAGTTATGGAAGTGGGGAGATGGGTCATGTCTGTGCACTTCAGTTTTCTTTGTGTGTTTCAGCTATATGTAACACTCGGGTGCCCCCCTTCCATTAGCTTTGCCCTGGAGGGTTTGCACCCCCGTCCAGGTGCCCCATTGAACCAGCCAGGGACAGTTGGGGAACAGTTAATTGTTTAGAGGCCCGGTTCTGCCATTGGCTGTGAGGGGGTGCCAGATTCTGTCAGTGAATCTTGGCAAGTCACCCTCTCTTAGCCTTAGAGAAAGGTGATAGCAAACCTAGACTCACATAACAACTGTTCTGAAGGAAGAGTGAAACTGCCCGTTCACTGCTTGGTTCCTTCTCTCTCCTCTTCTGGTAAGGGAGTGAAGGTGCAAAGTCAGCGTTGTGAGGAGAAGGCTTTGCTCGTACTCTTAAAGGCAGCCCTGTTTCTTGACTCTTTAATATCACTTTTTCGTTAACGTCAGACTAAACTACATGAGGACCTCTGTGAGAAACGGACAGCAGCCACCATTGCCACACACGACTTGCGCCTGGTAAAAGGCCCTCTTCTGTATGATGTTCGGCCACCAGATGATTTAAAGGTAGGATATGCTGTGACAAACATTACCATTATTATTATCATTATTATTATTCCTTAAAATCACATTTTTCTCAACTTGAAATGGAACTCGTGAGTGGTACAGAGAGAGAGAGAGAGAGAGAAGTTAAAGGAGTGTCAGTTATCCCTAACCTCAGTTACAGAAAGTTGAGTGATTCTGGTGCGGATGTAACTGGCCCCACGAGATGTAACTGGCTCCACAATGTCTTTGCCCTCTGCTTCTGTTGTAGATCACTCCCTTGGGCCGGAAAGAAGTTAAGGCAAAAGACCTCCTCCGGCAGCTGCAGTCCGAAGCTGAGGAGCAGCGGAAACAGAAGAAGAGGCAAAATATCTCTGGACTGCACAGGTTAGTGCTCACCTTTGGCTCGAGCCTGGTCTTGAAAAGCTCTGCAGAACACAAATGGAAGGGGGAGAGCAAGAAAGCAGCACCAGAACATTCTGGCTGGCTGGCACCACAGGCTTTTTCGGTCATGGTTCCAGAATCAATGGGGTTGTGAATCTTTCATGTGAATTCTGAAGGAGTTTTGCAAGGTGTTAACCCTGTCTCCAGATCAGGAGCAGCAACTTGGACAGCTCTGTAAAGTTTAGGCTGGAACCTGGAGTAAGTTCACTTACCCTACTGACATCAGGGCACTACCAGTTGATGAAGGCGGTTTGGTTTACCACATTTTTATTTTATCCATCTTTTAAAGAGATCTTTACTCTTAAAGAGATCTTTACCCTACTCCAAGCACATCTGTACATTTTGTCCATTGTGGAGTGGGTTGCTCTGAGAAGCAAATCACCAATCCAAGGCCTCCCCATGGCAGCTGTCGACGTTGGGATTAGAACCCGAAGCTCAGCAGCCTCACTCCAGAAAGGGGGTAAAAATCACTGAATTGGAACATTGATGGGGATGATGACAGACATGGCTTCATCCCACGTTGTGCTTCCATCCAGCTTGTGTTTCAGTAAATGCTCACATTTCTTCCCTTTCAGTCAACCTAAAACTGCAGTCCTGTGCTCATTCTGCTCAGTAGAACTTACTTCTGAGTAGACACATGTAGGAGCAAAGCTATAAGCATTGCTGTGCTCATGCGTCAAAAGTAACTTAGTGTTTGGAAGTTGTCGCAATCATAAAAGTCACCTTTTCTCAACCTCTTTACTTTTGAGGAGTAAAAGTAAACCCTGAATAAAAATTATATCTGGTGGTCAGAAAAATTAATAAAGCATTAAACATAGCGGATGAGAAGCTCTTCTTTTTCCATCGTATCTCTTTGGCACATCCACTGATTCTCGTCTTCCTTCCTTCTTCCTTTTCCAGGTACCTTCAGTTACTGAATGGGAAAGAAAACTACCCCTGTCTCATTGATGCTGAGGGCACCGTGATCTCTTTCCCACCAATCACAAACAGTGATAAGACAAAGGTATGGCCCAGTTTGTGTTTCCCATTGTGATATGAAGCCAGGGTAAAACTGAGAAAGAAATTAGCCATGGGAAGTAGACCCTAGAATAATCAGTGCAGCTTGACTGAAGAAAAGATAGCTCTTTGTAGTGCTGGTGTCATTTGGAAATCGGCAGAAATCTGTTTTACAGAACATAGGGGTTTCTCTCAGCAAGCTCTTCCCAAGGTAAGTTTCGAGAATGCTTTTCAGTCTCTATGGGAAGGGTTTTTGCTCCTGGGAGAAGAGTCTGCAGGGCATTAACCCACTTTGTCCACCATGTTCTGAGGTGGGGTGTGGAGAACGGGTTCTTTCTCTTGTTCGTTGTTATTTTTTTTATGTCTGTGATTGTAGGAGATCAAAATCAGATTCCCTGCTGCTGTTGTCCGTAGTATATTGCAATCTGGTCGTTCCCTGGTCATCTGGTTATTTTTGGATTTTTCTTTTAAAGCTTGGGAAGACCACCTCTGATCTGCTTCTGGAAGTAACAAGTGCCACCAGCCTGCAGATATGCAAGGATGTCATGGACACCCTCATTCTAGTAAGGACTCCTGAGTCTGCTCTAGGAGGTGGGGAGGTGAAGCTGGTTGGGGAGAGGAAGCTCATCTTCATTCTGAGTGGGAGATGGACCTGCCTGAAACCCTATTGATTTGTGAATTTCCACTGGTTGGATCAGCACGCAAGGAGGGGAACACGATAGCCCGGTTCCCCCTCCTCACACTTCCGTCATCCTCCTATCAGGCAGGTGGCAAGCCTGAAGAGGGGGAACTTCCATTCTCAGTGGAGATATTCTGAGTTGGAACTGGGTGGAATTCCAGGCCTTCCCAGGACTTTAATTGGTGCCAAAAACAGACACATCTCACTGTGATGTGTGTGCGCCTTCAACTTATCTATCTATGTATGTCGATCCCATGAATTCAGTACAGTTTGTTAGGCAGGAGGTTTCTTAGTGATAAATCAATACGACGAATGAGATACAGGAGAGAAGAACATTGCAGACTTTTAGCTGACGGTGCCCAGCATCCTCTCACACCAATCAGGCTCCTAAGCAACTAATTCTACCCTGGCAGGAGCAACACTCCAGCTCCTCTTGACTGGCTGAATCTGGTCCTTGAGCTGTGGGTGCACTGTCCCTTCAGGTCAAAGCCCTGGAAGGCGGATCTCCAAGGATATGTAGGGCAGAAGCAAACCAAGGACACAGAACTGCACACGTGTGATCCAGTTCCCATCCTAGTAGCTATGCGAACGTGACAAGTAGTTTGCCCGCAGGAAAATTTACACTCCCAGTCCATTTCCAGCAGGTGATCTTTTCACTGAAGCTGAACTGTCTAGCAGGGTCTACTAAATACAAAAGAACCCTGACTGCTGGTAACATTTGGCCACGATGAGAGCAATGGCTCTGAAACAGGTCTCCCTGTTGGGGCTTTCCATGTGAGCCAGAACTATGCGAAATCCAGCCCTTGACTGGGCCAGCACTGGGCCACAGACCACCATGTTGAGTAGTCCTCCTTGAGACAACGTTCTTTATGATGTACGCCCCTGGTATAGTCCTGCCACGCTGCTTGTAGGGAACGGAGATGTTCAAACCCAGCAGGAAGCAAGGAAAGGCTTTCTGTGCTTGGGTGAAATCATGCAGCTCTCAAAATGTTCCTGGGCTGTAGGTCCCTACAGTCCTAGTCAGCATAGCCATTGGTGAAGAATGCTGGGAGCTGCAGTCCTGCTTTTTCAGGCAACTCAGATCATCTGGAGAAAACATGTGCCAGCATTTCTGAGGGATAAGCTTTTATCCGCTGCAATCTTTTATGTTTTTCAATCACAGAAAATGGCTGAGCTGAACCGGTCCACTTTGGAGAACAAGGACGGGGAACTGGGTTCTGATGATGAATCTAATGATATTGTCAGGCATGAAAATGCCAGTCCTGGAGGCGTTTCTGCAAACTCCGCTCTACAGCTGGAACAGGTTCGGGTCGTGGACATGGATGGGAACTTGAAAGTCCTCTATCCTTCGAAAACTGATCTCAATACAGTCTCGTCTCTCGTGACTGTCATTCATTAGGCGCCTTCGGCTTTCTCCTCTTGTTGTGGGATATGTTCTGCAGTGTCTGTAAGCAGTGGCCTCACTTTGGAACATTTTAAAAATATGAACGGCAAAATAACTACCACCTTTCTCTACTTGGGTGGGTAGGAGGTTCAGTTAACGGTTAAATACTACAGGATTTTGTGGTCTTGAGAGAGACTCAAAGCCCTGCTTGGTTAAAAAAAAACATGATCTGCCCATCCACAATCACTACAGATCTCTCCTGAATAAAGGTGCTCAATTTTATTTATTTTAACAAAAGACACAGAATACCTGTACTACACAGTGACACTCAGATCACCACACTGTGATGTGGATTGGCAAAGACCTTTTGAATGAGGCACGGTTTTAGAATGACCAGCGCTCTTGATGCTTGACACAGGTATGTACCGGCCCAATTGCCACATCAGCAAAGGTTCAGGCTAGTAGGTATTTAAACTGTTCCCTTCACCCCAGACCTCCAGCTGACATCAGCCGCCAGACATCTCCTGCTTTATTCAACAGGTTAGAGACCAGAGCACTGTTGAAATCTGGAAATTCTAGCAATTCTTTTTTTTTTCCCTTCAGTTTGCAAATGCGTTTTGGCCACTGAGAAACACCAAAAAATGCTTCTTTGTATTGTTGTTGAAACAGGACGAAGTAAGTGGAAAGAGCGCCAAATGTGGCAAGTGTGGGTGGCTGGCAGCAAAAAGTTTCAGATTGTGGAGGTTTTTGGATTTCTGGATAAGGGATATTCAACCTGTGCCTGTCTAAAGGGCCTGTAATTTTATTTTACTTAAGGAGTAAGGCCAGGAACCAGAGTCACAAGAGGGCCCGTAAATTAGGTTTGTTTGGACATGACCTTTTCTCCTGCCACATTTTTGAAATGGGGAAGGGAGTTTTTTTTCCAAGAGCAGATAAGTTGCGTGGCGTTGAGTGCAGCATTTGAAGGAAAAAAAAATTCTGCTGGACATAGACAAGACCTTTCCCTGGCTCGGGCCTTCACCTTGGCTAAGCTTCTCACCCTTTTTGAGCACATGGAAGAACTCTTAAAATGTGTCAGCCGCCAATGCTGAAAGGTGTACAAATAAAGCAGTTAAATTACGAAGCACGTGAATGTCGATTCATTACATCACTTGATCCTGGGGCACTTTCTAAGGGAGGGATTAGAGTTTTCTGGCAGAAGAATTGCAGATCACAGATACAATAAGATTAGAAATTATCTTTTTGAATTCTTTAGCGAGGGGTTATTGTTTTAGTTGTGAGCCACTTTGAGTCCCAGTTTTGGGAAACAAATTAGGAGATAAATACAGTCATCATCATCATCACCACAGCTTGAAGCTATGTTTTCCATTTAGGGTTATAACATAGTCCCTCCAAAGCTGTTAGCCCAGTTTCTGATCCAGCTCCACCCTTCTCCTCCGGAACTGGCCATAAGTACCACTGGGATGGCCTTGGATCTCTGCTGAGGTTGCATCAGTAGGCATATGGTGTCCAGGTCGAGGGAAGGAATAGTCTATTCTGCTTTGGTCAGACTCTACCTGGAATTCTGTGTCCAGTTCTGTGCACTACAGGAAGAATATGGACAAGATGGAACATGTCTGGAGGAGGGCGACCAAAATGGTAGAAGGCCTGGAAGCCATGAAGCTCTGAGGAGAGGCTCAGGGAGCTGGATGGGTTTAGCCTGGCGGAGAAGATTAAGAAGCGACATGATAGCTATGTTTAAATATTTGAAGGGATGTCATATGGAGCAGGCCTGTTTTCTGCTGCTCCAGAGAGTAGGACACAATGAAGCAATGGCTTCAAACTTCAGGAGAAGAGGTTCCACCTAAACATTAGGAAGAACTTGATGGTATGAGCAGTTTATAGTGGAAGACACTGCCCCAGAGTGTGGCGGAGTCTACTTTGGAGATTTTTATGGCCATCTGTCTAACACTCTTCTCTATCAAAGCAGAACAGAGTGGTATTACAACTTTTTTTGTTGCTGCTGCTGTTCAGTAAGAATAAGTTAGAAAATTTTTAAAAATACCACTGGGCATCCTGAACCTCTTGAACATGACTTAGCAGCACAATAAGTGCTTGCTTACTTTGAAGCAAATCCCTTTTTCGGTGGGGCTTACTCCAAAATAAATATGTACATAAAAGGGCAGCTTCGGTACATCTTTGAATCCCAACTTTTTCCCCTTTATTTAATCTATGCAGCCATGAGGGCTAGAAACTTGGGTTTATTTGGTTTGTTGCTCTTTTTTCGTCATGGCAACAAACGGGGACGCTTGGTGCACAGGGAGGAGGAGTGAGGGAGCAGCTGCCAAGGCACCAGCGGGGTTGAGAAAGTGGCCATTTGACTTACAGATTGTCCATTGTGACTCAGAACATTGAACCTGATCAGCAGCTTTTGGGAGGTGGCTTTCTCCCTGGAGCCTCCAGGGCGACGGACAGCGTTACCGAGAACGCTGCGTGCCGATCCCTGCCCACTGAAAGGCTCAGCCTTGCCAGGTGTCAAATGTCACTTGCCAGCCTCCAGCCGCCTGCTCTTCCGAAGTCTTGGTCACTCCTGTATGCGTCGTGTGTGTCTCTGCGTTGTCTAAAGGATTCCTCCTCTTCCCCAGCAAGTTAACGGAATGCAAAGCAGGTTTCTTCGTGGACCTTCTTAAGGAAAGTCCTCCTTGCGATGCCTTGGAGACCGAGGTGTCCCCGGGGGAGCAAGTGGCCACCGGCAGGCCTCTTGGGTTTCCTCCCCTCTCCTTTGAGGCCCTGCCTGCTGAAGAAAGAGGCCGCGGGGAGACCGTGGGAGGTCAGGAGGATTGAATGGCCAAGCCACGAGGGGAAAATCAGCCCCAGTCAGCCCCTGGGGCCAGGCGGTCCCTCGTCTCCGTCTCACGCAGGGGCATCCGGCTCCCTCTCGCCCATGGGCCACTAGCACTGGGGGCCCCACACCAACCGCCTCTGCCCTTCCAAGCCTGGGCAGAGCAACAGAAGGGCCACGCCAGGCCAGGCCAGGCCCCTCCAGGGGTACGGGAGGGCCCTGTTGGTTGTAATTCTGCCCGGAGGACTCTCGGAGGTGCCAGCGGTAGCGGCCTGCTCTCTCAGAGTTCCCTTTTGCCACCGCTGCCCCGGAGCAGTGGCCGGCGGTCAGCGCCAAGTGCCCGGGGAGGGCAGCTGCTCCTGCTGGGGGAAGGCCTCGGTCGGAGGGAGGCCCCGTGGCTGCCCCAGGCTTTTCCCCACACACCACGAGAGCCCCGGAGAGACCAAGTCAGGAGCAGAGGAGGAGGAGGAGAACGGAGCTGCCTGTCCTGTCCGGAGAGGTCACCCCAGCTTGACTCCGAAACAGAGAAGCGCATCCTGGCCTGGCTGGAGGAGGTGAACCAAAGTCTCTTCGCCCCCCTGAGCTGCGGCTGCAAGCAGGAGGTGGAGGCTGACACCTCCATCAAAATTGTCTACCTGGGAGACTGAGAGCCTGGAGGACAAGCAGAGATCGGGGACAACTTAGGAGTAAGAACTGGCTTTGGAAGACATCGTGTCACAAGATGCTTCAGCATCTCTTTCCGGATCTGTCACAAAAGGTCTCACTCCATCCTCCTCCTTGCTCCAGCACATCGCAGTAGAATTTGTCTCTTGCTTTCTCCACCATGCTGCTCAGCTAACGGTCTTTGTTTGCAGTAAGAGGCAAGAAGCGTCCCTTGCATCCTGTCTTTCAGCAAAGAAAATGCTAAAAGTTCTCCCTCTTCTGCAATACGAGGACTTGGGAGCTCACCTGTGGAAGACGAATCAAAAGTACATTGAAGATCAGTGAAAGGGAACAGGTTTGGTGTGTACTTAACTCCTGGGACTCACTGCTGCATGATGTGGAGATGCCTTTGGGATGATATGGCTTCAATACAGTGATAGACACATTAATGGGGGAGGAGGAAAGCAGCGCTAAATAATGACTAAGAGAACCTGGGTCTGCTTTTTTCCTCTGCCCTCCTGCAAGACTTTTCTTTTAATGCTGTGACTTTTTAACTAAATCTAACAGTTAGGACTGCCTTCCCATTTATCTTCTTTAGCCAACCTAGGAGTTGTTCCAGCTGAAGAGTGGGGTCAAAATGCGTTCAGCTGGACCAGTCTGCCAGAGATTACTGGGAGATGAAGTCCAAAGCATCTGGGGGGCCCCAAATGGGGAAAACTCTGGCTCTTAATGATTCCAAAACCTCTCTCCCAGCCTTTTCCAGTTCCTCCGAGTTGTTTTCCACAGCCACTCCCATGTGCCCTATCACGCACAGACGGCAGCCCTAACAGATGGGAGTTGTAGTCTGGGCATCCAGCCAGACAAGCCTCAATCTAGCTTTTGAGGCCACATTTGCCTTGAGAACAAAGGCTGCCCCCCTCTCTCGCTGTGTTTTCTTCTTTTGAGGAGCGCTCAGCCGGGCGGAGGGGACCCGTCCCATGCCGGTGCCCTGCCTCTGCATTCCAGTTACGCAAAAGACGCTGTCCAAACACACGGCGCAGCTGGGCCGCAGAAGCCCTGCGGCCACGGCATTCCTAGGCTGGCCTTCAAAGCGGCCCACCGGGGTCTCTCCCTGTTTTTCACCCCCCGCCCTAATTGGAGGGTGGGCGGATGGGAGGGGGTCTTGCTACTTTTGGCCTCTGGCCAACATCCCCTCCTGTTTACTTTGGCCGGGCTGAAGCCCTCCTATCAGAAAGACTGCGAGAAAAAGAAGGAGAGAGATGGCATTTGTTCTCGTCCTTAAAAGAGCGAGCGGGAAACCCCTGTCCCCTTTCTGCTGCTCCCTTCCATTCCCCATCTCCCCTCTCCGACCATCTTGTGGGCCAGCTGCAGACCCCTGAGGGATACTGGGGCCAAGGGAAGCTGAGAGGCATTGCTGGGCCTCACGAAACCCCTGTCCAAACTTCCAACTTTTCAGGGAGGGGGAATACTTGTTTAAGGTCTTGTTGTTATGAGTTGCTCACTCTTCAGGATTCAGTTGCCCTTTCTCAGAAGCACAGCCTCTGAGTGGAAATTGGATGAGCCCTGTTTCTAGTATAGGTGTGGGTTACTCATGGCCCAACAGTTTCCTACCCTCCAATTGTCCTGTTTGGCATCGATCCTCCACCTTCCAACTTTTTCAGCTGCTTTCAAACTGTCCCGGATTCTCTCTCTTCCTCCCACTTTCCCCCTTCGTTTACTTCAGTTCCTGCAAACCGAGTTCAAAGTGCAAAAGCAGTTTGCACTGGACTAATGCGGCAGAGAGGAGAGGAGAGGGCAGAGTCTTGCCTTTCCCGATCGGCTCCGGCCAAAGCAAACTGTTCTTTGGCCATCTTGACTCCGCTCTGATGTTGCCTTGCTATACATGTTCCGCTTCTCGTCTGTGAAATGTTGCCGGTGCAGATGTTGGAGGCAGAAATAAGGGAGCGTCCAACAGAATCCACAGAAGAAAGTGGAAATGTGTCTCAGGATACTCAAAAGACGGCTATTTTACTAGTATAGTAGGAAAGAAAAGTGTGTTTTGGCCTTTGTAAACTGTTGGCCCTCCACATTCACTAGGGTTAGGGATGCAAGATCCTTGCAAAAGTGGGAAAATCATTAATATAAAAACGTGTGTTTGTGAGATTTTCAAGCTGTGATTGGTTGACTCTATGGGCACAGAATCCATGGTTATCGGGGGCCAACTGTAATCAAATCTGTGAAAGTCAAACATGCAAAGGTAGAGGGCTGACTGGACATAAACTTTTCCATATAGTTTAACAGGAGAAATTGAAGTGGAATTACAGGGAGTCCCCTGTATCTTCTGGGGTTTCCTTCTAGGACCCCCATGGATACCAAAATCTGTAGATGCTCAAGTCCCATTACATACCACGGGGTAGTAAAATGGTGTCCCTTATATAAAATGGCAAAATCAAACTCTGCTTTTTGGGGGGTTTTTCTTTTAACATTTCCAAGCCGTGGTTGGTTGCATCTGAGGATACAGAATCTGCAGATATGGAGGGCCAACTGTAATGAAATCTGTGAAAGTCAACCCTGCAAATGCAGAAGGCCAACTGTCCATAAACTTCCTTGTATCATTTAACAGGAGCAATATTCCCGCATGCAAGAGGTATGGCAGAAAGGATGTGGGGTGGAGGTGTGGGCTGGTTTGGACCTCCTTGATGCTTGAAATGTGTGTTCGCTTTTTTCTCCCTCCCCTGCCTTCTGTTTTCTAAGCAAACAGCCTTTTCCGCTGTACTTCTCTTCATCTTGCTCCCAAGTCCTGATATCAGCGGCTGGTCCGTCTCTGTGGGTAGTTTTTTTTGCTAGAACAGGACTGGTATTTGATCAGAGTGGGAGATCGGGGGGGAAAAAACAGCCTCACCATTGAGCCGGAAATGGTAAAGGGCCATTTTACCTGCAGGAAAGAAATGGCCACACACTTGCCCTTCCCCTCTCCAAAATCTAGAAGGTTGAGGGCACGGGGGGCAAGGTGGGAGGAATTTTAATTTCTGCATTCCCTATGGCAAGAGAAAGAGAGAAAGGTCCTCTAAGACCCCCCAAAGACTCCACCCTCTTTTCTGTTTCGCGTCAAATACCATTGCCAGATTTTCAAAATGGAACAAGGGTTGGTCAAAATTCATGCCACGCAGGGTTGACAATCAGGCAGTAGCTGTTAAGAATCATAGTGTTAGAAGAGACCTCAGAGGCCATCCAGTCCAACCCCCTTCTGCCATGCAAGAAGTCACCATCAAAACATCCCTGACAGATAGCCACCTAGACTCTGTTTAAAAACCTCCAAAGAAGGAGACTCCACCACAATCCCAGGCACTATGTTCCACTGTCAAACTGCTCTTACCACCAGGAAGTTCTTCCTAATGTCTAGGTGGAATCTCTTTTCCCGTGCTTTGAATCCATTGCTCTGCGTCCAGGTCTCTGGAGCGGCAGAAAACAAGTTTGCTGCATCTTGAACATGACATTCCTTCAAATAGTTAAACATGGCTATCATGTCACCTCTCGACCTTCTTTTGCTCGGGCTAAACCTACCCAGCTACCTAAGCTGCTCATCATAGGGCTTCATGGTTTCTAGACCCTTCACCATTTTGGTTGCCCTCCTCTGGACATGTTTGATCAGCCCGGGAGCACCCCGGCCCTTTTGCTGATGGGGTCCAGCACCCTTCACTGCTAAGGGCAGAATTAGACCCACAAACGAATTTTACCCAGATTATCCCTTCGGCCTACAATCAGATTAGATCCCCATCAGTGGGCACCTAGGGAGCCCTTGGGCTGGAGTACCCCCTCCCCAAACCAAAGCCAACAGAAGATTGGCTCCCAAGAGTTACAGAGTGCAGAAATTGAAAGTGTGCAAGCGTGACCCATCTCTTCTGCTCTGACAGCAATGAGAACAGCTCGTGCAGGTTAACAGGGATGTCATGTTGAGGAGGGAGTAGGCTTGCTCTCTACCGTTCCAGAGACTAGGACAAGGAGCAATGGATTCAAGCTGCAGGAAAGGAGATTCCACCTGAACCCCTGGAAGAACTTCCTGACGGTCAGAGCTGTCCGACAGTGGAATCTGCTGCTGCCTCCATGGAGTGTGGTGGAATCTCCTTCTTTGGAGGTTTTTAAGCAGAGGCTGGATGGCCATCTGTTGGGAATGCTTTGATGGGGGTTCCTGCATAGCAGGGGGTTGGACTGGATGGCCCCTGGGGTCTCCTCCAACTCTGTGATTCTATGATTCTATGAACAGCGGAGTAGAGTTCACACACACCCCATCCGTTCCCTGACTTCCTATCATTTTCCAGGCTCAGACTGCCAAGCGAATGCCAAAAGTACCCAACAAGGTCGTGAAGGCAGCTTAACCTCTTTTACGCCACTGAGTAACTCCATGATTGGCCGGGATGCCAACAAAGACTCTAAAACCCATCGGCTTTGGAACAGAGGTGCAACTCACTGCACTGTCAGCAGATCACCCTTGGAAGCCACGGGCAAAGATAGTTCGTGTCTGAAAGGGGAGCTGAGACTGGCCCTTTCTAGTTCCAGGCCAGCATTTGCTGAGTAACATTGGGAAGGACGGAGCGAAAGAAGCCTCACTCGTGTCTTGGGTTCACAGAAGTGACTCGTATTTACCTATAGTTACCGTTATTTCTTCTGGGGAGACCACAGCGGCATTTTTAATTCATTGATGATCTTTATTTAGGGGCCCACAATGGATCAAAACACATTAAAAAAAAACCCTTTCAATATCTAAAAACCAATTAAGAATCTCCAGTTGTTGTTGCATGCCTTCAAGTCATTTCTGATTTCTGGAAATTAAGTCCCATGCTGGGAGGAAAGTAGGATATACATTAAATAAACGATTCTGGAAAAAGAAACTCGGCAGGTAGCGAGCTACATTTGCTGCAATGCCCTTTTCTACACAATCATTAAAGGTATAAGAGCCCTCTCCAGTTTTCACCCTGACAGCCTTTGCAGGCGTTACAACACTTGTATGCCACTTTAACTGTCGAGGCTCTTTCCTGTGGGATTCTGGGCTTTGTAGTTTGGTGAGGTGCTTAAAATTCTCTGCTAGAGACCCCTAACAAGCTCCCCCTGAAATACAATTCCCAAAGAACCCTGAGAAGAAGGATTGAAGATTGAAGGGCCTGCCTGCACAAATAAATCAATCCCCAACTCTTCTTTTCAGGGTACCTTGGGAAATGTAGTGCAGGACTTGAGAATTCTAAGTATCCCTACCAGCTACAAAACCCAGGATTTCTTAGGATGGAGTCCAATTGCTATCAAATTGCTATGACCTTGTGGGGTGGATAACACAACCATACCACTCTGAATGATTTAAAAACTGTATTGAAATGGGAAAGATTGGAAATCATTTTACAAACTTTTTGAGCGGTAAGAAACCTAACCATGGAAAATAAATTGTGGGTGTGGCTATTAATAGTTTATTTAGGTGGGTCTCCGATGGTAGAATAATATTTTTCTGTCCTTTCTGTCATTACAGAAAATGCAGAGGCCTTTGGGGTTTTAGTATTCTCATGAGTTACTGTTTTGTGGTGTCTCAGTTTATTGTTCTAGCAGGATGTTTTAGTTTATGGCAGTGGGCATTTATGTTACTTTGTGTAAAAACAGACAAGTAACTACATGTGAAAAAGCAAGCCCCAAAGCAAGACATGCCCTGAAGTCAATGGACCCCTAACACCTGTCATGGAAAAGGTAGATTGCCTTGAAATGTGGAGGTTCCACGGAGCCCCAAACCCAGGCCACTTCCGCACTGCACTGTTATAGTGCTATGATTCCACTTTGACCCTCCTGTGGAATTCTGGGGTTTGTAGTTTCCTGAGGCCCAGGAGCTCTCTGGCTGAGAACTCTAAAGGCCCCTCCCTGAACTGCAAACCCCAGGATTCCGTAGGAGGTTGAAAGCGGAATGATAGTGCTATAAAAGCCTAGTGCAGAAATGGCCCAAGTCTCCCTGTCTTCATAGGTCTTCTCTCCCCCAAGTCAAGCCTGCAAGCTGGGTCAGTCCGATTAACCCACAAACCCCTACCACCATTTCTGCAAAAGAGAGACCTGTGCATTTATTTTGGTGCCTAGCCAGGAAAATTATGCATATAAAGTCCCCTCTAGGGCATCTTGGTCTGGTGGGGGAAGAAAAGCCCAAGGAGAAAGGGACCTGGGGGGGGGGGGAATAAAGAAGAAATAAAGAAAAAGAAATAAAAATAAAAGCAGCCATAATGGAGGAGAGGAACTCTCTTGCAAATCAACCCCTTGCTTGGGCAATATATATACAGACATTTCTTGCAATGTATATAGATCGCAAGAAGTATCTGCAAAGGGACCCAGCTTTCTCCTTTTCCCCTTTCTTTCACCACTCTCCAAGGCACGTTTTGCAAAGGAGCCCCTCTTTCTCTCCGCTCCTCTGCCACCCACTAAATCCACCCCTCCAGTGTTTTCTTTTCCAAAGTCTCCCTCCCTTTCTCCTCCCAGACTCTGGTCTCTGTGTGTGCGTGTGTGTGTGTGTACTGTATCTGCCCATTTTGGAAACTCTTTTGCAAAAAGAAGGGAATGTTTTGAAAGGGGAGAAAAGGAGGAGGGGGGAGAGAAACCCTTTGCCAAGGAAAGGAAGGGGGAAAAAAGATAAGAAATCTTGCCTGGCTGGAGGGAAAAAAAAAAGACCAGAAGAAAAAAGAATCTTCAATATCTTTTAAGATTTTTTTAAAAATATATTATTATTGGGGGAGGAGAAGCAAGAACCGCTTGCAAGGAGAGAGATTTTCCTGCCCTTGTTTTTATGGATCTCCTGCAAACCCACCCAGTTCCTGGCTTTTTTGCAAAGAACCCAGAAGTGATCTGCAGGGCGACCCGGAAGATTTGAACTGCGCTTTCTCACCACCCAGCAAGGGAGGCGGAAAAAAAAAAAAGAAGAGGAAAAGGGGGGCGATAAAGAGGGGAAAAAAAGGGAGAAATCCAACCTAGGAACCTCCCCACCCCCTCCTTGATCAACTTGGGTTTTATTCTTATTTGCAAAAAAAAAAATCTATATTTTTTTTGCTCTCCTCCCCTCCCCCATGTCTGTTTGCAAAAGAAAAAAAGCCCTGCGTTTGCAAAACTCTCCAACCGAAGGTGTGTATTTTTAATTCCTAAAGAAAGCAGGGGTGGGAAAAGATAAAAAAGACCGACTCCCCCCTCTCTGGCTACTTTTAGAGTTTGGAAAGAAGGGGAGGGCACGAAAAGGGGGGGTCGAGGAGGAGAGATTAGGAAATGTCTCCCCGCGTGCTAGCAAAGTTGCATGCTCCCTTCTCCTCCGCTTTGCTCGCCAGCCAGCCAGTCGCCTCGGTTTCTTTCCTCTGTCCTCCCCCCTTTTTTTTCCCCCTTGTGCAAATGCATGGGCACAAGCTTGCAAAAAAATAATAATAAATAAATATGCACGGCTTGCAAAAAGCTTGCAAAAAATAACATTGCAAGCCAGGCTTGCGTCTAGATGTCAGAGCAAGGGTGCAAGAGAAGTGGCCCCCTCCCCGAGTCAGAATGCATGTCAGGTCAAGCTTGCAAAATGTAAAAGTAGAGAATGCATGCGAGGGGGAATTTGCAAAATGAGATTGCAAAAGGGGGGCGCGTTTGCAAAAGGAGAGGCATGCCTCTGGAAGTGGGGGGGGTCTTTCCTGGTCTCTCCCCCTCCTCTTCTTCCTTTTCTCCCCCCCCCCCACGACGTATTGGAACCTGGGAGGGGGGAGGAAGAGGAGGGGGGAGGAGGAGGAGGAAGCTGAAAACCGGGGGGCGGGGGTGGTCATTTTCTTCCTTTGCGGACGGAGCGCTGGCTGGGTTGCAATTTACAAGTGGAGCATGTGTATTGGTATAGGAAGTGTCTTTTTTTTTTAAATAAACAAAAAGCCGGGCTATTCAAATAGGGGCAAAGCGGGCCTTTGGAGGGGGGGGGGGAAAGGCAAAATAAAATACCCCTTTTGGTGCAACCGTCCGGCCGTGCAAGGATTAAATGCAAATAAATAGCAATGGCCAAAAAGAGAGAGAGAGAGAGAAAGGAGATTTTATATAAATATATATATATTTTTCCCCCTTCTCCTTTTCCTCTGACTTTGTAGTTTTGCGGCTGCCTGGAATTTTTTTTTTTTAAACCCTCTTGGAGTTAAAGCTTCAGATTTTTTTTCCCCTCGCTTCCTCTGGGCTTTTTTTTTTTTTTAAAAAAAGCAAGAGCTGCAGAATATGGCGTCCCCGTTCTGTTTTAAAAATAAAGCCCGGGCTGCCATTTTTGTTTCTCTTTTGTCTGGAAATTTTAAATAAAAGCTTGTCTGAGAATGTGGGAGAGGCGGCGAAGGAGGCACCTAAAAGGGGGCTTTTGTTCTGTGATATAAATATATATATTTTGGGGTGGCGATGGTGGGGGAAATCTGCTTGGCTTTGCATGTGTGTGTGTGTGTGTGCCTGTGCGCGCGTGCGTGTGCAAGGGAGTGTGCAAGAGATGTACAGTTGTGTTTTATTTTTCCTACCTCCTTGCAATTGCATGCTATTTGCACTTCCTTTGATACCTTTATAAACATTTGTATCTGTGCCTATGCAATAGGGGAAGGCGGTTTTAAGGTCTGAAGTTTAAACTTATGCAAAAAGTTCACTAGGAAAAGAGGGTCGAGCAACCACCCTCCCCTTGTAAACTAACTCCGATGTATAATTTTAATTTTTCTTCCCTTTTTTTTTTTTTTTTGTTTTGCGGGGAGGAGACGGTCTGGTATGGGTGCGTTTTGGGAGAGAAAACCAGTTTCTTGAATCTGTTGGTGCTTTTTTAAATGCTGCTTTCCTGTCGAGGTTGGAAATCGCTTTCCCTTTCCATCCCCCTCTAAAAAGAGTTGCCTTTTTTTCCCTATTTTTAATATATAAAGAAATGCCACCTTTCCTGAAGAGCAGTGTGGAAATCTTGTTTTTCTAAAATAGTGTGGAATCTGCAACTTTAAAGAAAATGGTGAGATTTCCTCCCACCTTCCTTTCCCCTGTGGTTTCACTTCTATAAGGAAAAAAAAAAAGGTCTGTGGTTTATAGGAATATAGATTTTGTTTATATATACATATATATATATTTGTTTTTCCCTTTCCTCGTTCCTCTCCTTCCCCATATGTATGTGGTGTTGCTATATTTGTAATATTTTTTTAAAATGATTGGGACCATGATTTCACCATTGGACTAAAAGGAGCAAATATGTATTATGACAAGTATGGATTTATTTTTGGAAGATCCTGGGAAAAGGGAGGGGGCAGGCAACACATTTAGAAATGTGCAGGGTTTTCTTTTTTCTTTGCTTCTCAGTGGAAGGACTTGCTCTACATTAATCGGTTGGTGCATGAGCAAAATTGCCTTTTGTTCAGTTAAAATTTCCAGTTCTTTGGTCCAAAATGCTGTATTTTTCCCCTCCTTCACTGTGCTGACTGGGCTTGGATTGGGGTTTGTTATCTTTTTCTGCACCGGGCCAACAGACAGGCCCTTAAAAAGATAGAGACTGGTTTTTTATTATTATTAATATTATTATTATTATTCTGAGACTATACATAACTTCAGAACCCAAATTTTGAAACTGGAAAAGAGATTTTTAGCAGCCTTTATGGAATTGGATGCATGCCTGGTTCCTGAATCTCTGGTTGTTTTTTCCTTTAAGAGAATAAGCAATACAAGGACAGGTAAGGTTTTCTACTTGGGTAGAAAGCTAGTTTGGGGTCTGGGGCCTTTTAAAGGCAAGGCCAACTTCTTTTGGGTTCCAAAGTGTGCAGGTTTCGGGGATCACACAGGACGCTTCTGTCCTTAAAAGAAATTGGTTTGGCTGGCTACTCTGCTGCGTTCCCTGTGTTACTGTTTTATGTTATGTGCAATGGGGGAGAAATGTTTGAGGGGTTTGGATCATAAATCGGTGTGAGCCGGATCCTTAAGTTCTGGGAGGGGTTAGAAATGAACCTTTGTAGGACCGGCCACATTGATATCACAGGCAGTGTCTCTTGTTTCTCCCATGTGGTTCCTCTGGTGCCAGAGCATCATGGGAAAGAGGAAAAGGAAGTGGAAGTCACAGTGGTCAGGCATGACAGTAATTCCCATGCAGTGCTGGAAAATTGGAATCTCCTGTGAGTTGCTTCAGAGAGGAGGTTGACCGTTGCGTCTCTGTATGATTCCCCTGATCTTGCCTCCTTCGGTGGCGTTTCTGCCACGTTCTTTTCTTGTGTGCAGCGGAGAGACTCCTGATGCAGGTGGGCAGCCCCTGTGGCCGAGGCAAGGAGTTTGCCTGTTGCAACTCTGCACTGATTCACCAGTCTGGTTGTTGTCTCCTTCTGTGTAGGGCTGCTTCCAGAACAGCAGTGCATTCAGGTAGAAGAAGTGGGCAAATCTAGTATGTCCATACTGTCCAGTATAACTCTTCTGGGGTGTAAGGGACAATTGCGTCTTTAGGCTTCAAATAAGAAAAAGAATGCCTCACGCAAGAAGCTTGGAGCAGTTGGCCAAGGGTTTGTCGTATATTGAGGTTGGATGGTTTGCCTTGTTTGAGATGTGTGGATTTTTTTACTGCTAGTTACATTTCTGTTGTTGTTATTGCTAGTTGCTATTGCTGGTTACACTTCTGTCCTGGATCTTCAAGGCAGCGTTGGTGGATTTCTCTCCTCTCTGCTTGATCCCCGTGGCGGCCCTGTGAGGCAGGAGAGGCTGCAAGCGCGTGACCGGCCCAAGGTCCCTCCTCCGTCGTTGCCCCGATTCCTGATGGACAGCCTGACGCTGGGCCGTTTCCCTTGCACAGGAGTCGCAAGGAGCACCCGATTTTTGCTGGCCCTGTAATCTGTACTTCAGCTGGTCTCTTTTACAGGAAGAAGGCATGGGGACGATATAAAGGCGATCCTCAGCTACCAAAGCACGTGCAGACAGCCAAAGCCCACCAGACGAGGAGCTTCTTTGGGCTTTTTTTCTGGTGGCAGGCGGCCCCGAGTCTTGGCTCAAGCCATACGCTCATTATCATTGTGCTAATCCACCCTGAATTTTGCCCTCTGTGGTTTCATTTACTTCCCGTCAGCCTCTTCCTTCCCAGATTCCCCTTCTTCTCTCCCTTTGTCTGGATCCGTCCCATAGCGTCTGGGCAAGGGCACCCACGCGGCCTGGTTGGGGTCTTGGCGCCCGTGCTTTGCCTGCCTGCCCCTTCCTTTTGACCACCCCTCCACCGACACCGCTGCCGGAAGGGCCACTGGCGCCCCCAGAAATAACCTTTTAGCTTCACAGGGACCACAGAGAGGCTTCATACTTTTCCGGTAGCATGAGGCCTCCCTGTAGTCCCTGCAAAGCTAGAGGGTTGCTTCTGTTGACAGTACAGGGTTCGGTAATATCCGTGGTTTCGGGCATCTACAGCGGGTCTTGGAAGGTATCCCCCGTGGATATGGGGGGATGACTGCAAGGCTGGAATTCAGCAGGAGAGGTGCGTCTTTGTAAATAGACTTACCTGTGCAGGAAATAGAATTGATAACTTTGACCGGCTTTCCGTTCCCCTGGTGTTGCCGTGACGTTACAACCTGATGGGCGTCGGTTGGACGATAGTAGCCCTAGTGCACACTGCTGCTCTCTGGGGCGCTCTCACTGCACATCCAGACACCAGATAGGAAGTGCCGGGGCGCACCAGGAGGGCCCAATGCGCATGAGAAGTGTCCGGGTCTCGTTGGGAACACTTTGGAACACTCTTGTCGGTCCCTGGATGCAAGTCACCAGCAGGTTGGGTGGATTTTTGCAGCGTATCTGTGGGTACGTAAAGTCACGCAGTCGAGACCCAGATGCAGAAACTCAGCCGTTAATCCTAATACTGATCCTAATGCAAACTCGATATTAAGTTGTCTGAATAAATACTCTCTTTTTTCCTTTCTTTGCGCAACTGTAGCATCTCTGATCTTGTCAGAGTGTGGCAGCTAAGCAGCATCGGGCACAGTTAATCCTTGGATGGCAGACCCCGAAGGAGGAAAGGCCAGGGATGTCCGGGCAGGGCTAGGAAAGAAAGAATCGTGGCTGATACTTGGAGAGAGCCATGGCTTCAAAGTTTCGACTGAGAAGAAAGCACCTTCCCACGTTCTTTCTTGCCTGGTCTAAAGGGAGAGAAGATCTCTGGAAGTTTTTCTGGCTCGCCTCTTCTGCAGCGTGTGGCTTTGGCTCTTTTTTTGGTTATGGGTGATTGAGAACGGAGTGGCACAAGGGAGGGAATTGCTAAACTGGGCATCTTCCTGGTGATCTGATAATTAAGATGATTGTGTTCGGCATTCAATCTGGTGTTTATAGTGTTTCGAAAAGCTTTAGAGTAAAGGTCTGTGATGTTCTGGCGACATCCCTAAGAGGCAGGCTGGTGTTCTTGTGTCCATGCTGTAGGTTGAGATGATTCTGGCTTGTGTTAGGGCGCTGTTTGTGGGAGCTAGCAAATTTTGTGTAGCCGTAAGCAGCAGTGACTTTGCCGCTTCGTTACAAGCGAATGAGGCAGGTGGCGGGACTGAGACTTTGGCTTTTTAATTTAATTTTGTCAGCCTATTGGCCAGGTGACCGTTTCGTTTGCCAAATGACCATTTGACTCTCAAACTCAGCCTGCGGCGCAGTAGCCGGAGTCAAACCCTAACTGCCAAACCAAAAATCCAGTAGTATTTTGCTATAAAATATTACCGGTTGAATTACTCTCTGACAGTTGGGACTTCATCATCTTTCCCATATTTTAGTGCATTTCTCTCTATTTCTTAAAGCTTGGAGACTGAAAAACACGATGTTTTTAGGATTGCTCACATCTGGATACCAATCCGGAAATTCCCTTTCAGAGACCAAAAACCCTTCCTGATTCCCTCGTGGAATATTCTGTCCCGGAAGCGAGTTTCCCAGCTACTGCTCTGCTTCAAAGAAGGCTAAATCTTAACTTTTTGCAAAAACTGAATGGAATCTCCCTGCAGGTAGGAAATCTAGGTCCTTGGAGAAGCAGGCTAGGTTAGATATTCGCCCAGTTACTGTGGGCAGCGATTTGCAAGGGGTGTGTCCCTGATACCCTCACCCCACCTGGCTGTGTTCGCATCCTGAAGTTGCACAGTTGAAGACATTCTAAAATTCAACAACCAGCCATCTAAAGTAAGGAAATGACACAGCCCTGGTTGCATTTCCTTGTTTTCCGGTTTCTTCTTATTAATTGCCGTCAAGGTGGCTTTGGCTTGCGGTGACCCTAGGAATGAGAAGATAACTCCGTCATCAACCACCTTGCTCAGATCTTGAAAATTCCAAGCTGCGGTTTTCTCGAGGGAGTCTGTCCACCTCTAATGGGCTCTTCCTCTTTTGCCTTCTGCCTTGCCAAGCATCGTTGCCCTTTCTAGTAAATCAGGTCTTCTTGTGGTATGGTAGGACAACCTTAGCTTAGCCATCTTGCCTTCTGGAGCGAGTTCAGGTTTGATTTGCTCTAGGACCTGTTCAGAACTTTCCTCCAGCACCATCTTTCGGAAGAGTGGGGTTTCTTCCTGTCTTCTTTCTTCACTGTCCAGCTTTCACAACCCTACGTAGAAATTGGAAATATTGTGGCATGGAGTATCTTGACCTTGGTATTAAATGGTAGATCTCTACAGAGTTTATGGCCTTACCTAGTTCCTTTGTAGGTTCATATGAGGAGACAACAGTTTGTCAGCCCGAACCTGAGCCGTATAGGACTTTATGGGTGCTTTAAATTGTGCCCAGAAACAAATTGTCCTATCCTAGTGCGTGAAGGTTAACATTTTGATAATTTCTCCATGCTTACTATTTTCTTACCAGCTGCAGAACGGTCTTAAGTATGGATCAGTGTTTGCATTAAATGCAGATTGTGTGGTCCGGTGATCCTTTATAGGTCTTGCTGTCCTTCTACTCATTTGCCATACAGACTGAGATGCGATGGATTTGTAGATCCTGGTTTTTCATCTTTCCAGCCCCATGCTCTTTCTGCAGTGGCATGCAATTTTTTTAAAAAAAAAAATCCATGGAAAATTCCATATGCCCCATAATGCATATTTTTTCCCTACGTTTTTGTATGCTGTTTTGGCTGATGTGTGCATTTTTTTCCAAACCCTTTTCCTTAATGTGTTTTTGTATGTTGCTTTCATTTCGTGTTTATTTGTGCACGCTTTCCCCTTATACGTCCTTCTTAATGGAGCTTTTTTTTTTCCAACTGTCTTCCAGAATTTGAGAAAGTATCAGCTCCAAGGGGTAGCTTGTATATTGATTGGAAAGAAATGTGAATTATGCAGAATCACATCAAATACAGCGTGATTGAGTTCGTACCCCATTTCCAGTGTGTTTGCCGGGCATCTCATAGCTGAAAAGCAGTGTGGGCTTTTTTATTATTTGAATGTAAAAAAAAAAGTGCATTTCTTGCATTCAGAGCAGATCTGAATTAGTACGATCATTTTACTTACATTTAGTAAGTAAAACTTTAGTGTGAGATGGCTTCCTTCACATGCTACAAAAGTTTCTGAGTGTTTTGAAATTAGGAAGGAAAAGTAATAATAAATTCCATGTTGCACTGCTTTTGCTCAAATGCAACACTTTATTTAGAATCCATGTAACTTTTTAAAGATAAAGGACAACTCAGTTGCACATGGCTTTGTTACATAGTTTAGATTCTAAGGGGAGGAACTGAAGGCACTGAAAACAGCCTGAAGACTCGTTTTAGTAAACTTAAAGAGGTTATATGTATGAATATATATACTGTCTTGGGGGGAAATTAACTAAAAAAACTAATTGGCCAGTTTTAGATTTGGTTGGTGCTTCGATTCTAGATTTGATTAGTATCGGCTCAGTACTGGATCAGTTCCTCAATTTGACTTGTATTCTGTTTATTACGTTGTTAGTTAGTTTGCTCAAACGTTGCCTTTGAAAACTAGGGAAGAAATTTTGTGGCAGGTGTGTCGGGGGAAATCAGCCACATCTATGAAATAGGTTCATTGTCAAAATAAAATTGCAGACCTGTGGGACTTCCACTTTGGAGAAGGGTTTTTCATTTTTTAAATTCCACGCAAAAGTCAAGGCTTGCCTACTAGCAGTGGAGTGCGGTCCGCTGTGTCCCTGTGCGAGTTGCTGAAGAGGGGCAGCGTGCCTGGTTGGCAGGAGGTAAGGCCAGAACAGAGACTCGTCAAGGGGTGCAAGGGGGCACTCGCCGTGGTTGCCTCCCCGGAGTCTTAAGTCCTGACTTGTCCTGTGCGGTCCACAGTTGCTTCTTTGGAGAAAACCAAAGGCCTGAAAAGCATGAAGCCTTAAGAGGAGTGGCTTAGGGAGCTGGGTGTGTTTAGCCTGGAGAAGAAAAGGCTAAGAGGCGACGTGATAGCTATGGCTAAATCTTTGAAGGGATGTCATATGGAGGATGGAGCAAGCCTGTTTTCTGCTGCTCCAAAGACTAGGACATGGAGCAACGGCTTCAAACTTCAGGAAAAGAGATTCCATCTAAACATTAGGAACTTCCTGGGGGTAAGAGCTGTTCGACAGTGGAATATGCTGCCTTGGAGTGTGATGGCGTCTTCTCTTTCTTTGGAGGCTTACAAAGAGAGGCTGGATGGCCATCGGTCGAAGGGAGGGCTTTGGTGATATCTTCCCGCGTAGCAGAAGGGGGTTGGACTGGATGGCCCTTGGAGCTTCTTCCCTCTCTAGAATTCTGTGACAGATAGGGTTCAGCACCATGGAGAGTTTTAAGTGGCAACATGAGAGCTATGTCTAAATATTTGAGTGGATGTCATATGGAGGAGGATGGAGCAAGTCTCTTTTCTGCTGCTCCAGAGACTAGGACCCTGTGGAGCAATGGCTTCAAACATCAAGAAAAGCGATTGCACCTAAACATTAGTAAGAACTTACTGGTAGTAAGAGCTGTTCAGCGGTGGAAGATGCTGCTGCCTCAGTGGAGTGTGGTAGAGTCTTCTCCTTTGGGGGTTTTTAAACAGAGACTGGATGACCATCTGTTGAGAATGCCTGGATCGTGGTGTCTTCCTGTGTGGCAGAAGGGGGTTGGACTAGACGGCCCTTTGGGGGTCTCTTCCAGCTCTAGGATTCTGTGCATGTTCGCCTGTGGTGAGTCAGACTTGCACACAGGTGAGCAGGTAAAGGATGTTCCCTGGAAACTGGGAAAGCAATTTTGCTGTTGTTTTTGCTGTTGCTTTTCTCCACCCTGTTGGTATGCTAGTGGTATGTGTTGATGGGCTAGTAACTTTTGGACAAGAGAGAGACTTGACTGTATGATGGGCCAAATCTTCTTCGAGAGTTGCTACTGGCTTAGCTCTGCTCCTTGGCGTCTAAAAGCTTTCCTGCAAACTCACCAGGGCTTGAAAAAAGTTACACTTTTTGTGGCAGTTCCCAGCATCCCTGAGCTGATACAGTGAGTGGTCTGAAGCCCTATTGCTTTAGGCTGAAAGTGTAGAAGCATTGCGTGCATGCTCACTCAGAATTAAGACCTACTGCGTTCAGTGGAATTTACTTCCAAAATGCACTTTAAAATTACAGCCTTGAATCTACCATCCTACGCAAACAGGACACAAATGCACTCGTCCTTGTCCTCTTTGTTTATCCTCCAGGAACTAGCCTGCAGAGGTAAACTTCTCTCTATCTGGAGGCTCTAGAGTTTGGTTAGTCTCTCCAAGGCACCGAATATGTTGCCAGTTGCTGGGTTTAAAAAATAATATTTATTTGTTTCTTTACTTATAGGCGTTCTGTGTTTCTCACGCTCTGGGACCCGAGACAACTCATAATAAGGATTAAAACATAGTACAGCATTTTAAAAAAAAAGACCAGTGTAATGAAGAGTTTTAAAGACAGTTAAATGAGTTACCCTGTTAAAAACCACATCGATTTAAAACAGTTTAAAATGCTCTTAAAACAACATCGAGAATAAAAGGACAGCACCAGCCCAGCGTGGCATGGTGCTTTGAGCACCAGACTGTGATTCTGGAAACGAGCGTTCGAATCCCCACTCAAGTCACACACTCTCAGCCTCAGAAAACCCTGTGATAGGTTCACCTTTGGGTTACCGTAAGTCGGAAATGGGATGAAGACACATAACAGCAGTGCCACACCTCCCATTAAAACACCCATCTGTACTGGGCGATTAAGAACCCCAGAAAAGCCTGTATAAGCAAGAAGGTGTTTGCCTGCTGATGAAAGGACAACAGGGGAGGCGTGCCGGCCTCCCTTGGGAGGGAGTTCCAAGGCCTGGGAGCAGCCGCCAAGAATGCCCTCTCCAGACATGCGAGGGATGGCGATAGGCCAAGCAAGAGAAAGGCCATCCCCAGGGCTCTTGAGACTCTGGCAGGACTGTATCGGAAGATAGGGTCGCCCAGAGAGAACCAAATATTTCCCAAGCCCGCTTTGACTTCTGCCCGGAACCTGACCGGTGAAGCTGTTGCAACCTGGGAGTGATACGCGTGTCTCTACCTATCTCATTTCTCTCTATTTCAGCCGGGCGAAACAGAGGGGCTCCCCCCCCCCGCAGGCAGAGACGTCCCGCTCGGGCCCCTAGCTTGTATTAACAGCCATTTGGTAAGAGCTGGCGGAGGCCTGTGAGCTTTCCCCGCCCCGGCCCGCCACCCCGGGGGAGCTGGTGCTTTTTTCCTGCCTGCACCAGCGGGGGAACCGTCTGCCGCCCGCCGGCCTGGGACACCATCTCCACGTCTCCTCGGGCAGCTGCGGCCACCGGGAGGCCAGCCTGTGAGTACTGAACCGCCCCGGCGCAGGTAATCCTCTTCCCTTTTGCAGGGCTTCGGCCGCACGGAGCCGAGGCAGACCTTTGGCCTGGCGAAAGGATATACGGTCACCGTGAGCCCTTGACTGGATGAGGCCCAGTCCACACAATTTGGGCTCTCCTGCTTTGAAGCTCTTGCTGCCAGTAGTTAAGCCTTAGGAAAAGTATTTCGGCACCGAAAAGAAAGGGTGTGTTATTAAATGGCTTCTCCAGTGTTGTCCGCAGGTTTGTCTCATCTGGATACCGTGAGACCCCAGTTTGCCGTATCAATTGCATATGACAGATCGCCACAACCTGATCAGTCTTTGGAACTCATCTTTTTTGCCAGCGTTGCTTTCCTCGCATACCGTGTGTGTGTGTGTGTGTGTGTGCATGTCATGTCCTGTATCAGTCATCTGTAAAGATACGGAGAAGGAGCACAAATTGTACGTACGGTATAAACTCGACCGTAAGTCGACATCGTGGATAAGTCGAGGGCAGGTTTGGGGCCCCAAATGGTGGAATTTGCTACAACCCATGGATAAGTCGAGGATAAAACTTAACACTCCTCCCGGCTTGAGGCACACGAGGAATAAATACAGGATGAGATGGGAGAGGCCAAGGAATGGATAGTTCAGGTTTCTATCCTACGGGTGGTTTCTATCCTACGGGAGTGGTGGGGTTGGGGGAACGTCTTGGAGCTGCCCTGGGACAAAAATAGACATGTTTGCATAGTTTACGTTTTTGAAAGGGAAAAGAACTATTCTTTTAATTGGGATCTATAAGTTCCTTGCATATCGAGAACATTTGGTCCAAAACTCAGATGAATTCTCTAGTTTTGTCATGCATAATGCATAACTTTATCTGTATCTTTCTGTCTATTTAATTTAAGCACTTGTTTGTGGTGTTTGTGCGTGGTATTTTAAGCGTATGCCAGATGTAATCCCAGGAAAACGATTTCTGTATACAGTGAGCCCTCTGTATATGCAGGGGTTCCGTTCCAGGAACCCCCACATAAAACAAAGCAAATGCTTACGTCCCGTTGTCTTCAATGGATGCAACATGCGTGCATCAGCAGCAGTGCAGGCGCATAGTGTTGCATCCCTTGAGCATAATGGACACAGTGCTTTGCACAACCTCAGATTTCTGTATGCGGAGGTCGCACCACAAGAGGGCGTACCGTACTCCTGCGACTTTGTGCTGCAGTGACAGAATCTGGGTCCAGAGTTCAAATTCTGGACGCATCATCTCTTTTTTAAGAGCGCAAAACTGAAGTTGCTAGTCTTTACAGTTGCAAAGGTAGACTAGAAAGGGTTGGACAGCTCTTGCTGTCGCAAAGTTCTTCCCAATGTTCAGATGGAATCTCTTGTAATTTGAGTCCCATGGTTTGTGTTGTCCTCTCTGGAGCAGCAGAAAACAATTTCAGTGCCTCCCAAATATAATACCCCCTTGAGGTGTTTAAATGTGGTTGTTGGATCATCTCTCAGTCTTTTCCAGGCGAAGCTTACTCCAACTCTGACTGCGATTGTTTTCTTCCAGTTTTATTTGTGGGCTTGATTAATAAATGTTGATCAGGGTTCAGAAACCAATTCAAGTGACTAGTTGGGGAAAGGTTTTTAACAGTTGCGCACAGAAGGTATTTGGAATCCCAGTGACTCCAGTGTGGGAAAATCTTTTGATGTCATGCCAACATAAATGGCAAGGTGTTGGAACAGCTCAGCCAAGGAAGTGTTTAACCATCAGAACGTCTGGTTCTGAAGGGTAGAGGCGAGAAGGATGGGTTGACTCTCAGCGTTACGGGAAACTCAATTTTGGATGTGTTTGGTGTAGCTCTGTTTAATTTTGTTTTACATGAAACGGTGATTAAAACAGACTTTGTAGCTTTGTCTTTGGCTTCTAAGATGCTGACTTAACTGGTTTCTCTTAACGTTCCTTTTCCTGCCAATTATCAAATAAGTACAGTGATGAGAGGTTTAAAAGCTACCCCATTAATTGATAGCATTTATGTTGGGACTGGATTCGTTCTTCTGTTCTTCCTTCCCTCTCTGAATGCCACTCCGCTACTTTGGCTTGGCCTTAACGTGATGTGATTCTGGACAGTTGAGGAGGAAAATTGCTTTCCCAGCAGGACCAGAGATTTCTGAATCCACTGTGACCCATTCTGACCCATAACCATTTCTCCTTTTTTTTTCTCCTTCTGCTTCCCCCCCAGGATGGCGGAGCCGCGCTTTAACAACCCCTATTTCTGGCCTCCCCCTCCCACCATGCCCAGCCAGGTGAGCACCAGAGGACTGCTTCGTCCCCCCTCTGACTTTGCGCGTATGTTTTGCACTGTCTTTGATTTTTGAAACGTCATTTTGGGTGCATTCGTTCCTCTGAAATAAGCCACGAGCCTCACAGAAATGTTTATTCCTGAAGCTGGTTGCATTTTTCCCCTGGTTAAGCCCCAGGAGGTTCAGAACGAGTGCTTTTGTAGCCAAATTCATGCCCAGGGGAGTTCTTTTTAAAAACTATATCCAGACCATCTGATTTAGTCTCTTGCTCTGGGCAGGAAGTTGTAGTGATGACAGGTCAGAGTTTGGTAAAGTTACTTTTTTAACTATAGCTCCCAAATAGCAGTGGCTGGAGGATTATGGGGGTTACAGTCCAAGAAAGGACCTCTTCCCTACTCTGGGGGAGACAGGCTTGTGCCAGTTCCTGGGGTGGATGATGGGGCCTTGTAGCTCTTCCCCTTAACTACAATTCCCAGAATCCCTCAACCAGAAGCAGCCATATTAGCTGGGGGATTCTGGGAGTTGGAATCTAAGAAAGTCCCCGTCCTGTACATCCGAGGAGACAGATTTGTGCCGGTCCCAGGCAGGGGAGATAGGATCTTGTTATCCCCCCGCCTCCCATTTCGGCTGATAACGTCGGTTGTGTTCTCCTTGCCTCCAGCTGGACAATCTGGTTCTGATCAACAAAATCAAGGAGCAGCTCATGGCAGAGAAGATCCGGCCGCCCCACCTGCCCCCCACCTCGGTGTCTTCCCAGCAGCCCCTGCTGGTCCCTCCTTCACCGGCAGAAAGCAGCCAGTCCATCATGTCCATCCCCAAACTGCAGCAGGTGCCTGGGCTGCACCCCCAGGCGGTCCCCCCGCAGCCCGACGTGGCCCTCCACGCCCGCCCGGCCACCAGCACGGTCACAGGTAGGCCCCGGCGCTCGGGAGGAGCGTGATAGGAAGACCGACCTTGCACCGGCAGCGCCGTACGGGCGTCCCCTGCGTGCTCCACAGGCGAGGAGCAAAAGCGTTGTCAGAAAGTGGCTATCGTCAGAATGCACCACGGATCAACTTGGCGCCGTCTCTTTTGACCACGAGTTGAATTTGTGGTTTCTGGTTGTAATTGAAAAGGGACGAAGGAGGACCTTGTTGAAAAGCAACCGTGCGCTGCGTTTTCTCTCAAATGACTCAGAGCTGTCTTTTTATTATTAGTATTATTTTGAAAAAGAAAGTATGAGTAACAAATAGAGGGTAGCCACAGGCATATGTGATTATGGTTACATAAATAAAGCATATAAGAACACACACAAGAATATTTGTTCAGTATTCAGCATATTATATATGGGGTTATCCTCATATTTTATTTAAGTAGCGCCTATACTAGTTCTGTGTAATCTTACCCTTTTCAGCATATCCTATTAAAAAGTCCAAAAAAAAGTTTCCAGCAGTCTCCTCCCCCTGAAAAAAAACCCCTGCCTGGTACTCATCTGCAGTACAATTATCCAGTTGCTGGGTTTATCTATGTAACTTAGTGTTACTTCTATTTTCTCACCCCCCTTTTTATTACTGTTACTCATTTATATAGATTCTCCGCTTATTTACATCTTAGTTTCCGTTTTCCCTACAAACAAAATAATAAATAAATAGAGACGATCTGTGTGTAGACTGAATGAAACGATGGAGCCGAGTCAGTCGAGAGAGGAAGCGGCATGTGGTTGCTTTTCAACAATCCTCACTTTTGACCCTTTTCAGTTACAGCCGGAACACGTACATTCGATGCGTGGTCAGAAGGGCCGCCCCACTTGTCAAATCTCTGGATTCGGGTTATTTTTTTCAAGTAGTGTCCCAGGCTCAACTGCTGCTATGAACTCTGGGCGAACAACCAAAATTTCAATAGTCACATCGGTGTTGTTGTTTTTGGTTTTTTCCCCCGATACCTTCCAGGTTTGGGTCTGGGCTCCCGGGCTCCGGCGGTCAGTACCTCGGAATCCAGTGCCGGGACGGGCACCAGCACCCCTTCCACGCCGACCTCCACGAGCCAGAGCCGCCTCATCGCCTCCTCGCCCACCCTCCTCTCAGGGATCACCAGCCCCCCGCTCTTGGACTCCATCAAGACCATCCAGGGTCACAGCCTGCTGGGGACGCCCAAGACGGAACGGGGCCGCAAGAAGATCAAGGCGGAGAACCCTTCGGGGCCCCCGGTCCTGGTGGTGCCGTATCCCCTCTTGGCCTCGGGCGACATTGGCAAAGAGGGCAAGACGTACAGGTGGGTACGGGAGAGTCGAGGGGCCCCGCTCGGATGTCGGAATCGTAAAATCATACGATCGTGGAGTTGGAAGAGATCCAAAGGCTGTCTAGTCCAACTCCGTCCTGCCGTTAGGGAAGACACCATCAAAGCATTCCTGACAGGTGGCCATCTAGCCTCTGTTCATACAACCTCCAGAGGAGACTCCCCAGGCAGCAGTTCTGTTGTCCAGCGGCTCTTACCCTTAGGAAGTTCTTCCTAATGTTTAGGTGGAGTTTCTTTTCCCGTAGTTTGAATCCATTCTTCCATGTCCGAGTCTCTGGGGCAGCAGAAAACAGGCTTGCTCCATCTTCCATGTGACACTCCTTCAAATATTTAAACCTGGCTGTCGTGTCTCCTCTTAGCCTTCTGATCTCCAGGCTAAACGTACCCACCTCCCTAAACCGCTCCTCAGAGGGCTTCATGGTTTCCAGGGCTGTTCCGTCCGCCTGGCTTGGGAGATGGACGCCCTGTGTCACGAGGTCAGATGCCGGCACAATGTGGTCCCTCTTGGATTGGGCCAGCTCACGCTGAATTTGGGAGGTTGTCAGTCCGGGATAACGGAGCCGCCGTGATGCTGTGGTTAGGGAAAGGCGGGGTGAGAGTGGTGATGGGGGAACTTGTTCAAAATTCAGTTTCCAGAACTGCATTCCCGTGGTGGGGAAGACCAAAGGCAGAAAGGTTGGGGTCAAAAATAGAGATGCGAAGGCCCCCACAAAAATAGAAAAATGGGAAAAGCCCCTCTTGTTCCAGAAGTCTTTTTTTTTTTCACGAAGAAAATGGATTATAGAACGTTGACTGAAATGTTTAAGATAGCATTTCCTGCACCCAAATCTTTTCTAAAAACTATCTAGCGGAAGAGGTGGGGCCAAAAATAGAGATGTAAAGGCCCCCGGAAAATTAGAACAATGGGAAAAGCCTCACAAAAAAGTCCTTTTTTTCCCCTGAAAAAATCTTGATTGAAATGTTTAAGATGGGATTTCGTGCCCCCTGTGTAGGAGGAAGACTTTCAGCAACTCACACGGCTTCAATTCCTAGTTTTGGTTTGCTTTTTTCAATTCTTTCCATGCAAGCGAATACGTCGTGTCTGGTCGGCTCTAGGGTGGAGACAGACTCGTTTCCTTTCTTGCACCGATGTTGACTGTTTTAACCCCGCTTGTTTGTTCGTTTCTTGTGCTTTTTGGCAAAAGGGAAAGAGAGGTTTCTTCCAGTTCAGGACCTTGCAACTCCATTTGCAACAAAGATATTTTCAAAGTAATTACATCGTGCATTTTGTTAAAAGTAACAGAGTGAGTTCAGTCTCTAAACGGTGCAAATTGTGCTGCAAAATAGGCTTGAGTGCAAATGGGATTCTCTGATCGCCCCTTTCCTCTGCATCTTGGCCTGAGAAGTTTCTTTTAAGGCCCTCCTAGTCTCCAGGATAAAGGCAGAGGTGTTCCGAAAAAGCCTCTTTAGCATCCGTGGATTTTGGTATCCATGGGTGGTGCTGAAACCAAATCCCAGCAGATATTGATGGCCTCCTGTATTTGTTTACCTAATTTATATCCCACCTTTCTTCCAAAAGGGATCCAAGGTGGCTGATGCTGCTAAAATGTTTAATTTACGAAACACCCTGTCTGAATTTTAAAAAGTTCCGAAGACCTCTCTCTTCTGGCATACCTACCCAGTCAGTTTTAAATGGTTTTATAGTGTATTTCAATCCAGAGTGTGTCTTTATTGGATTTTAATTTATGTTGTACCCCGCCTTGAGCGTTAGGGAGAGGCAGATAAGAAATATTTTTTAAATAACAACAAAATGTTAATAAGAAATTAAGTATCCCAATCATTTAAAAATGCCTTAAAACAGTAGAAACAATTTCATCTAAACAAAATGTTTAAAATACAATCAGTCCTCCACATTTGCAGGTTTCACTTCTGCATATGCGATTATTCACGGATCATTTGCTGTCTCCTCCGCTGCCTCCTATTTTTAATAGGGACTGCAAGCCTCGTGCAACTGAGAAACTGCAAACAAGAATTATAAGTCCTATTAAAAAATGGTGTGGGGCAGCCATGGAGGTCGCTATAAGCCCCACCAGCCCCCCACTTCTGTCTTGGGAAGGAACCCCGATGCCTCGAACCCACAGTGGGTTGAATAGGGCGATCGTACTTTTTTGTCTGTTAAATATGGTTTGGGAGGGCCTAGAGTTCTTCATGATTTTTCCGCTTTCACGGGGGTCCTGTGCCCCTCACCCTAGGGAATGTGGAGGGACGACTGTACAGATTAAAAAATACAGGAAGGGAAGAGGGGAGCGCTTGCCTTCGAACGTGAAGATCCCTCCCAAGCCTGCCTGACCTTGGCAACCCCGGTTTTGTAGCCCAAGCCTCGCCTTTGTGAGCACCCCCTTTTCTCCTTCCCCTTCGCCCAGGTGTAAAGTGTGCCCTCTGACCTTCTTCACCAAGTCGGAGATGCAGATCCACTCCAAGTCGCACACCGAGGCCAAGCCCCACAAGTGTCCGCATTGTTCCAAGTCCTTTGCCAACGCCTCGTACCTGGCCCAACACCTTCGCATCCACCTGGGGGTCAAGCCCTACCACTGCTCGTACTGTGAGAAGTCCTTCCGCCAACTCTCCCACCTCCAGCAACACACCAGGTAAGGAGGCCGGCCGGCCGGCTCGCCTTTCCCTGCGCGGTTTCAGGGATCCGCCGTCACGAATGTCTTTCCGAAATCTTTTCGTGCCTTGTCGCATTGGGATGTTCTGCAGTTCGCGCGCATCGGGCTGTTCCCAGGACAAACGCGGCGCACGGCGAGCTCCGCGGGGTTTGTTTTCCGTGGCCATCAGATCTCACTTGCTGCGTCTCGTTGCTTTCTTGCAGAATCCACACTGGGGACAGACCCTACAAGTGCCCTCACGCTGGCTGTGAAAAGGCATTCACTCAGCTCTCCAACCTCCAAGTGAGTAAGCGGAGGGGGGTGGTCAGCGGGAAGGAGGTTATAACCCACCCATTTCCCCAGGTTGTGTACACTGTATCTGGAAACCCCAAAACCTTTGAGGTGGTGGCTGTGGCGCTCCTGCTTGTTCATCTTTCAGATCCTCGACTCTCTCTCTCCAGCCTCCGGTCCCATACGCAAGAAGCGAATGAAGGAGATGCGAGGCTGGCGAGAGATTTGAGGGTCTGCAAAATGGCAGGAATTCAAGCGAATGCTTGATGAAAAGTGGCAGCTGCAACCCTCTGGTTCATTTGTGTTTGTGGGCTCCCTGGAGACCTGTACAGTTCTGTATTTTATCCATATGCAAATACAGGCATTCCGAAATACAAAAAAAAGTCCAAAATACTAAAGACTTCTGGTCCCAAGAATTTCAGATAAGGGATACTTAACCTGTATGGGGTAGGAATTTGTGGATATCTCTGCAGCAAGGAGAAGCTCTTGGTTGAAGTGGCCTCCGTTCTTAACGTTGAAAATCCAACTCTCTGTATTGTGATTGTGTTTTTTAGAAAGGAACATTTTTGCAATAAGCCCAGGAGAGACCTTTTTTTTTTCTTCTTGGTAGCAGGAAATGTCTGGGGATCATTTCTTGTTTTAAAAAAGGCTTCTCCTAGGCCAGAAATAGCATGTACACCCCCCTGCCGTTTAGTGGAATTGCCTTCCTGTCTGTGTTTCTGACGCCTGGGGCCTTCAAGGACATTCTGAAACTCTGTCCTCTACCCAACCCTGCTCTAAACACACACAGAGAAGCCTGAATCTGTTGGTAGTCCCGACTAGACCAGACCCAGTGTATCAACGGTTGGATATTGAGTTGGCACATCTGTCGATCGAGCAGGCCTGTTGTTGGAACGGCAAATAGGATTCAAAATAAGGAAGGCTTCCTGTCTCTGTGGATTCTCCGTCCGTCATCTTCAGTCCAGAACGGTCCAGCCCTTCGGCTTGGCAAGGGTGGGTGGCGAGTGCAGATCCTGACGGGGGCTCAGGCAGAGGGCTTTGGATGGCTTGTCTGAGTTGCTGTCCTTCTCCTCCTCTTCCCTGCCCAGTCTCACCAACGGCAGCACAACAAAGACAAGCCGTACAAGTGTCCGAACTGCTACCGAGCGTACTCGGATTCGGCCTCGCTCCAGATCCACCTCTCGGCACACGCAATCAAGCACGCCAAGGCCTACTGCTGCAGCATGTGTGGACGGGCCTATACTTCAGTGAGTCGGGGGGCCGGTGGGTCGGGCGTTGAGACCTGCGCACAGACGGTTTTCTGAGACAGATGTCACAGTCACAGCTGGAAGGGATCCCAAAGTCCAGTCTCCTGCCATGCAGGATTCCGCAATTAGGAGGCCATCCAAGCCCTGTTTAAAGACCACCAAAGAAGGAGACTCTCACTTTCTGAAGGAGACTGTTTTTAAACAGAGTCTGGCTGGCCATCCGTTGGGAGTGCTTTGTGTGTTCCCGCGTGGCAGACTGGAAGTTTGGAAAGGATGGCTGTTGGAGTCTCTTCCCCCCTCTCATTCTCTTTTTCCCCTTCAATCTGTGTGTGAGTTTGGGTCCTGCTTTCCCCTTCTCCCCACAGCCAAATCTAAAACATGAGGGGATGGAAGTCTGCATGTTGCTACCAGTAATCATATATTGAGTGCTCAGGGATGGGAGGGAAGGAAGGAAGGAATGTGGAGCAGGCTGTTGAGTGCTCCAGGCGCGATCCCTTGCTAGGTTGCCTTCGGGACGGTTCAGTCAGTGGGATTCTTCCACCCTACCCAACTTCTTAGGACTTGCCTTATTCATCACGGATGCTTTATTCCGTGCCAAGATGGGAAGAGCACAGAGTTAAGGTTCCTGCTTGCAAATCTAGTTTATTGCAATCTCCAAAGCAGGAAGAAGGCAGGGTGTGCCACTTTGCTGGAGTGAATATGCCCCGAATGAGGAAGTCGGGCAGCATCCCACCCAGCACTTGCCAGTGGCCACAACCGGGACAGCCTAGCGCAACTGTCCCCTGGTGGAGTTACACACAGAAAAGCAATGTTACTGAGGCACGGGCCCTGTTGCGTGGCACACAGTGCTTCCTTGTGCACCATCCCACTTCCTCCTGTCACCTGGATAACCACTCTCTGCAAGCTGCCTTGCTTCTTTCCCTCATCCCCGCTTCTGCCCTTTGTCTCGTTTCCCAGGAGACGTATTTGATGAAGCACATGTCCAAACACACAGTGGTGGAACACCTAGTGAGTCAACACTCTCCTCAAAGGACGGAATCGCCCGGCATCCCTGTACGGATCTCCCTCATCTGAGTCCTGGGGACACCAACTCCCTCTTCGTGCAGCAACACCCCCCTCCCCAATTCCAGAACCGGGAGCAGGGGGCCAAACAAGACAGCCTGGCATAGGGTCACTCAAACCACGGTCTCCGCCACCTCACCATCCCGGGACGCCTCCCTGGCTGCGGCAAGGACAAAGAACAAAAATCCCATCTCACAAGGATGGGACCGCCCCCCCACCGCCCGACTGCCGCGCTTGCGGGGACGGAGCTGGGAGGCTTCTTCTCCTTCATTTTTGGTGTCAGCCAAAGACGATTCCAGAGCACTTTGAACCACCGCATTCCCTCCTCTCCCCACTATGCGCCTGTGCACACGGACAGAAGCCCCCCGCCCGTGCTTTTGGATCTTCTGCTGTTTTCTTCGTCAGCCCTGTCCGAGCTCTGCCATATCTTTATTTTTTTGGGATACAAGAACATTTTATCAACGAGCCAGAGAGAGTGAGACTGAGACTGTAACGGACTGCTCATTGCCCTCTCCTGGACTCTACTCGGAGCCACTGCGGGACCCGTCGGGACAAGAACGCGACAGGTGAGGGGGTCTGGTACGCTTTGTGAGGGTGCGCGTGTCATCCGGCCCACCCCCGGGGGGTGCAGTGCGAAGATCCGGAGCGTACGGCCTGTGGCAGCGAGACGTACGGAGCCACAGGTATCCAGAGGCGCGAGTCGGGATTGCGGCCACACGCGTGTCGAAGCAAGGGGAGAACGGGTGCTGGATCGGGGCTGGGCAGAGCAGAAGGCAGGCCTCTTTTGAGAAATAAACGGGAAAGGGAACTTTGGAAGATGGGTATCTCTGGTTTGACCGGCGTGCGGCTCACACGGAGATGCAAGGAAGGGGAAACGAGGGGGGCCCAGTGGTTGGCAGCTGTGCATTTTGTTCATGTAAACATAGGGAGAGTTCCACTCTTTTTAGCCCTTGGGAGAAGACTTTTTAACAGAGTGGTGGTAGTGGGGGGTGGGATTTCCAATCAGATGCCTGGTTGTAACTCAAGAGGATGTGGAAGGAATCAAGCCACGGTGAGGAACCAAGACCAAATTCCTCTGAGCATTGTCTTTTTTCTCTTCCCTTTGCTGGGCCAGTATAAACCATGCTTTGCCTTCGGGTGACCCTGCTGCCCAACAGGCCTCGTGTCTCCTGCAGGGTCTGTCCTCTACGAGGAGAATTTGCAACAGAGGTTCTGGAGCGGAGGCCCCGTTCTGTGACAGCATCTGAGTCACCTCAGCTGTCTAAAGCTCATGGCTGCCCGGCTGGCTGTCGATCCAAATCCTCTTTGTCCCCAGCCTTCATCCAGGGATAAATCCAGCACCAACCACCTCCTTCCTTGGGTGGACAGTTGAATGCTCGGCAAGCTATAGGGCCAAGAAACGCTGAGAGCTGCAAGACCGTTCTTGGTTTTGCTCAAGTGCTTATATGGCAAGCGCATAAAGCACGGGGACTCAGGCGGGTGTCACCTTCAACCCCCGTAGGAAGTCTTTTGAGTTCTTTTGCTTGGTTGCTGTCGCTTTAGCAAGATCATTTGGATACAGCTGGGCAGGTGAGGCCCTCCTGACTCCAGGCTTTGGGCAGAAGGAGATCCTACAGTACCATGTTTGAAGCCACCAAGAAAGTTGTGGGAGCCCGTAGCCCTGAGAGTTCATTCTCAAAATGGTAAACTTAACAGCCCTGTGTGGAGTTGTATTCTAGACATGGTGTGCGCCGCACTCTTTCTGCCTGGTTGGGGTAGTAGTGGGGTTGACGGGAGGAGACAGCTGTCCCCCAAGAACAGAGCACTCCATACAAGATAACCCTAGAGCACTCTTGGTAGGCTCAGATACCTAAAAACTGTTACACCCAGTTCTGTAGTGATACTGAAATCCCTTATTGTTTTTACTCACGCCCGATCTCCTTTTGCCTGAAAGCTGTTTTAAGAGGATGGAGGCCGTTTCCATCTGAAACCTTCCTTCAAAGACCGATCCACTCCCCTAGAACAGTAGTTGGTCGGGGGGACAAATGAGTAGCGTGCTTCTCCAGGAAAAAAAAATAATAACACCACCACCCCATTGTTACTACGCTTTTGGTTGTTTTCTCCCATTTCCCCTTCAAGCCTTAGCACATCCTTACTTGAACCCCTTCCTGGCCACCCTCTAAGCAGGGCAGAATGCCCAGTAATGCCAGCCAGGCTGTGATCTTGCTGGGGCCTTTGGGAATTAAAAAGGAAAAATCCAGATCACCAGGGATTAGCTGCTTCCGGGTACGTACGAGGGACTGGCATAGCTTCCTTGCAGGATCAGCTATGAGGACCCTCCAGTGGCAGTTCTGCCCCCCGCAATACACCAAAGGGCTCCCCGCTCCAAGATCGGCGACTCAGTGGGGTCGACTTTGGGCAGCCAAGACCTGCCCCGCGACCAGCCTCTTTCCTGTCCTTCAGGCCACGCTTCCTGTTCTCACAAGCAGCCGTGAGGGGCCAGTGCGTGGAAAGCAGGGGGACCCTCCCAAAATTTACCGACCACCTCTGTATTACATGCTCTTTGGTTCCTTTAAACCAGGAGGGGGAAAGGAGATACGAATTAACTGATTTTTTTTTTTTAAAAAAGAAAACGATTCTTAGGCCTTAAAAAAAATATATCATTTCGCTTTTTGTTTTTAATCTGGTTGTTTCTTTAATTGCTGTTTATATTGATCTGATCCTTACGTTTATTTTTCTTTTGACCCCTGTCCACCCCTCTTTTGTCTTGAATTGATGTTGTATGATAGTCAATATTGTAGCCTCTTTTTAATTTTTTGGTCAGCATGTTAATAACTCTGTAAATAGGACTCTTATAATGTTAACATCTCTCTCTCTTTTTTTTTTCCTATATAAGAGCCCAGGCCACATTTAGCTAGATTCCTAGTTATTATTATTATTATTACATTATTAATGAAAAATGGGGGAAAAAACATTTTCTTTCTTCAAAAACAAGCTTTTCTCTCTCCTTCCCACCCCTTCCTCTCAAGTCTTGCATCGTGGTAAGAAAGACAGGTGGGAGAAGATTGGGTTTTTTCCTTCTCCCTGGTCCCAAGAACTGTTTGCATTGTTTAAAAAAAAAACAAAAACAAAAGGAAATGGGAAATTTTAAAGAATTGCTTTGTATTTCTCTCTGTTGTGGAAAAAAAAAACCTGAATAAAAATGTCTTTGCACCCTTGGGTCGGACTGGTGAGGCATCCCCAGTCTTCTGTCTGTGGGGCAGGGATGTTAAGAACAACTATATATGTGCGTGTGTTAGTCTTTGTTCTGTCCAAAGAAAGCAGAAACCAAGCGTTTGGGTTAGGAACTGTAGACGTGGCAGGGCAGAGACCTGGCCTCTTTTACTCACTCAAGTGCTTTACAGATCGCCCTCCGTATCTGAGGATTTGGTACCTCACCTTTCAGTTTCTCAGAGAGCCCGAGATGCAGAAAAAAGCAGAAGCACAATCAATCCAGGGCAACAAAGCCTTCTCAATTCATTTCTGCAAAAGGAGTTTTATTAAAAACCAAGGTTCGGGGGCGTGGGAATCAGTAGAAATTCATCTGCAGCCTCTAGAGGCTCCGGTGCCAGTGGCCAGCACGAGAGAGGAGTGGGACCGGGGCAGGGGAAGTCACCCAGAAAACGTTCCGAGCGGGGGGCGCAGCTCAGCTGCCCCACTCCCCCCCCCAATTCCCCCTGCACCCCCTCCCATCCCTGGCACACCTGAGGCCAGCTCCATCTTCCAGGGAGAAAACCGGCTCCTCCTGTCCTGCCTTGAGATATGGGGGGTACAGGGGTGGTAGCGTAGGTTGACATTGGTGGCAGGCGCCGTGGGGAGTCTTTTAAGGCAGCTGAAAAAATAACAACAAACTGGTCCAGAAATGGGGAAGGCAGCTAAAGAACTGACCCCAAGTCTTGAGGAAAGGAACCTGTTAGGAAGATCGGTAGCCAACCGAGAAGCCCAGGTGGTTGCCGAATTCTGACGGCTCACAGCAGGCCCCTCTCCCATTCCCCGACGGGAACGGCGCGGAGGGAGGCAGTTTCGATCTGCATCTCCCCCCAGCCGTCTTGCTTTAATGTGCGCTCGCCCTGGGCCAGAAGAGTAGGGAAGAGGATTCTCTATGGAGAAACGCTGGCCGATCGTGAGAAGGACACCCAAACCCAAACTTTAACCCACCTTTCTCCACTACTGCGGAAGCTACAAACCCCAAAAAGGTGGCAGAGGGAGGAAACGGGGAGGGCACTATGTGGCAACACGCACGCACATACACACACGCCTACACAAAAAAGTTTAAGGCAACAGTCTGTTTGGCTTTGAGGTTTCAAGTAGGTTCGTCCGATCCGAGGGGATTTTCAGTACCTCCGAGGAGCAGGAGAACCAGCTTCTAGTGAGGAGGAGGAGGTCTCCCCCTACCCTAAAAACACACACTCCCCCTCCCACGTCTGGTCTTGTCACCCCCTCCACCAGCACAGCGACCCTGAGGAGGAGGACGAAGGAGAAAGGGAAGCTAACGCTACCTATTATGTACAACCCCTACCCTCGTCCTCTCTGGACGCGGATCCCTGGAATGGGGTCCGCGTTGGGTCCATTTCTGCTCCCGTCAGCAGGGGAGGGGGCTTTGTGCTCAAGCTAAATCGGGGCGGTGGAAGGGGCCACGAGTCCGTCCCGTCTCTAGCCGTCCTTCCACGCCACCGTCCTTGGAGAAGGAACAAAAAAAAAAGGAACACATCCGTGGCTGGGAGAAGGGCCCCCCGTGAGACCCCTAGGAGTCTTTCAGCATGCAGATGCGAGCGTAGATTTTGAGCGCTGGGCCCAGCTTGATGTTCATGGCGCTCATGAGGTGGTCTTCCTTGAGGAGCAGCAGGGCCTGGCCGTCGATTTCTTGAGCGCGGAACTCCTCGGCAATTTCTTGGCAACCTGCGGGACGAGGGAGAAGTGGTGAGGCCCTTCGGGGAGACGAAATGGACTCTCGCCGAGGCACGGACCGCTCGAAAGACAAGCCTCCCTAGCCAACTGAAACAAGGTGAGTCACTTGGGGCCAAGCTGACCCCCTCTCACGCACACCCCTTTGTTTATATACGGTACGCAGAGATTTTTCCCATCCGGGGGCCACGGAAACCAAATGCGGTTCTTTCTAGAGGTGTGACTTTCCTATCGAGGGGTCCCCGGTGCAGCCTTGTGGCCATTTGTGGCTGTTCATGTGGCCCCCAGATGGGAGAATCACACCTCTGGGGAGCACGCACCATTTAGGACAGGTGTTGGCATCCCGTTGGTGATTTACAACAGAGTAAGTATGAGTCTGTTTGCCCAAGGACTATCTACTGGAGGAGCTTATACAGTACTCTAAATCCAATCGTTCTCTAGTCTTGGCAATTGCCAAAATGTGCAGCTGTTTTCTTCTATGTTCCTGAATAAAGCTTTTGAAACTTCTAAGCCTAATTACTGGGACATGAAACTCCTGCACATCAGAGTTTATATCCAAAAAGATCATGCTCAAATACAACCCCGTTAGTCTTAAAGGCATTGCTACAATCCTTATTTTCCCATTCCTTCTTATTAGTCTTTCGGTTCAGACCTGACCCACAGAAGGGCTTTATGGGTCATAACTACGATGGCAGGAAAGTCTCGTCCCAAGTTGTGCCCTCCCTTGGGCAGGGGCAGCACCGAGCTTTACCTGGCAAGGAGCGGATGAACTCGTAGACGTCTTCCACGTTCCACTTGGTGGGCTCGCTGGGCAAGAAATGATGCCCGATGGCCACCAGGTCCCGGACGTGGACGTCGGGCAGCTCCATCTCCCGCTCACCCAAGCGCCGTCGGGAGGCGGACGAACTGGCCGAGATGGGGGAGAGGGGCTCCTCGTAGCTGGAGTTGTCCGAGCAGCGGCTGGAGTCCTCCTGAGCGTGGGCCAGCTGCAAGGAGCCGGTGACAGAAATGGGGCCTGAGCTGGGGGGCAATGCTACCGGTGCCTGCAAGGAGAAGATAACCATGTTTAGCTATTTGAAAGATGTCATATGGAAGATGGAGCCAGCTTGTTTTCTGCTGCTCCAGAAACCAGGATACGGAGCAATGGAGCCAAGCTACAGGAAAAGACACTCTAGGTAAGCAATAAGGGGAACTTTCTGATGCTAAGAGCAACTAAACAATGGAATATGCTGTCATCTCGGACCATGGTGAAGTCTCCTTTGAAGGTTTTTAAGTAGACCCTCTGTTGGGAGTGCTTTGATGGTGTATTCCTGTATGGCAGGATGGGGTTGGACTGGGTGTCCTCCGACTCTGGTTCTATTGTCTGCTCTTACCTGTTTCTTGCTCTCTTTGCTGAGAGGGGGTAGAGCACCCTTGCAGGTCCGACGGCGGCTGTGGGGAGGCGTGCTCGGTTTCGGAACCTTGCTGCGGTCCGGATGGAAAAGTCCCACTCTCTTTGTACAGCCCACGTTGTATCTGGGGCGGGCAGGGAGTGGGGAAGAAGAAAAGAGAAAAGGTATAGGGACACGCCAATGTTCCAGACTCAGAACAGTTCACTAGCTAGCATACCCATACTTTGTTAAAATATTCAGCAGCAAATTTATCAATGAGGTTTTTAAAACTGCACGTAATGCATATTTTAAGTGTTGTGTTTTAATGTCAGTGTCCTTTTCTAATATATTTGTCAATTTCTAGGCAAAATAACAAACTCCAACTAACATTTTTAACATAAACGTAAATTAAATTAAAAGAAAAAACGAAAACCGATTGTCGTCGTTACTACCTCTTGGCACAGGCCATGGAGCAAAAGCGTTTCGACCGCTTGAACTTGTATGCAAAGTCGAGGCGCCCGCAGAGTTCACACTTCAACTTTGGGGGGGACCCCTCATCTTTGGATTCTGAGGAAGAGGAGGAGAGGTGTCAGGAGAAGGGAAAACTCCTGTGCGTGCTTCACTGCATCCACGTTTACATCACTGCCATTGTACGTATAGAACGCGACATTCCCCAGTCACTTGAAATCACAGATTCTTGGAGGGTCCACTGTACATTTTGGGTTGCCTGCTATGCCCTCTGATGGCCCAGGGAAGAATATACTTTCTGTCTACTCCTCTCTCCAAATGTTATACCCAGAAAAACCCTGCGAGGTAGGTCTGAGAGACAGCGACTAGCCCCACGTCACAGGTCCCCCACACCTCCACTAGCAGTCAGGTTCAGGGCCAAAATGGTGACATTTGAACCCAGGTCTCTCCATGCTGTTGCATTAAGCAGAGACATTTTTATTTGTATTAAGGTTGGAAATGAAAGGGTGACCCCTCACTCTACTCCCAGGAGCAGAGCTTAGAAATCTCCCCTTCCTAGACTGCAACTCCCATGCTGCTAGCTAGGGGGTTCTGGGAACTGCAGTCCTCAAAAGGGGACAATTCTACGTTCCGATTAGGAGGCAGCAGAGGAAGGGAGATGGAGTTCACTGGAGAGGAAAAGAAAGACCCTCTACCCATGTTCTGAGACACATGAACACACCCATGGTGGGCTTTTCTCACCTTGCAAATAGGGGTCCTCCATTTCAGAGTCAGTGGTGGTGGCGTTGTCTTGCTGCTGCTGCGGTTTCTCTGCCAGAAGCACCTGGGCATACTTCTTTTTCAGGCTCCCCACAAGCAGCGAAGAGCGCCCCACCTAGAGAGAGAGAAGTAAGGGGGCTTCAAAGAGAGCAGGGAAAGCGGGGTGTCCAAGGGGCTCCAACCCCTCTTCAAACCGGCACCTTCCAACGCCACAGCAATCCTGGGTCCAAAATTCCCCTCCAAGGCTGCACAAAACACCTCTCGCTCCAAAGGCTATGCCCAGAACAACCCTGCAAGGTAGGCCTGAGAGAGGTAATGGCCAGCCCCGTGGTTTCCAGCTCTTGGTCCTCAACAAGTTTTGGACTTCAGCTCCCACCTGACTGTTAGCCAAAATGCCTGGGGTTTCTGGGAGTTCTTGGCAAGATCTCTTCAGAGGAGGGTTGCCACTGCTGTCTTCTGAGGCTGAGAGAGTGTGACCCACCAGGTTGAAACCAGGTCTCCAGAGTCCCGACGGCCAGCACGGCATAGTGATCTGAGTGTTGGATTACAACCCTGGAGACAAGGGTTTGATTCCCTGTTCAGACATGGAAACCCACTGGGTGGACACGTCACACACTCTCAGCCCCAGAAAACCCTGTGCCGGGTTTGCCTTAGGGTCCCCATAAGTCAGAAACAACTTGAAATCACACAAGAACAATAACTCCAGGGTCCTGATCCAACACTCAAAGTGCTCCCTTCTGCTGTCTCTTCGTTCTAGTTCATTTCAGTATAAAAATAAGCGGAGTAAGATTTTTAAAAAAGGATTTTGTTGTGCCTTCAGGACTCATGAGTTTGTTTCAAGCATGCACTTTCATACTCTGCAAAGTTCTCTCCCTCTAGACGTCTGATGGGCATGTAAGGCTGTTGATTCCAATCTCCTGGAGTCCTAGCCCAATGCTCAAACCACTAAACCACGCTGCCTTTCAGCAAATAGCCCTCGAGCTGGAAGGGGCCCTGTGGCCCGCCGACTCCAAACCCTTGCTAAACGCAGCAGCTCCAGCTAGACCACCCTCAGAAGGTAGCGGCCCAGCCTCTCTTTCCTGAAAGGCAGCCTTTGGCCTTTTCACGTGCTTTGCCTTTGGGCTCCCAGAATCTCTGCCAGAATGGCTGGTGATAAACGACTGCTGGGAGTCGTAGTCCAAAACAGAATCGTAGGGCCGGAAGGGGCCTTAGGGGCCAGCTGAGTCCAACCCCCTACTCAGTGCGGGAACTCCAGATGTCCGGCCAATCTGAGGAGACCCTGCCATCTCCACCTGTTTCTGTTTAGAATAAAAACACCTTCTTGTGAACCACGGGGAGGCCCCGATCGGGCGGAACGTCACCGAATTATCCGGTCTTAAGGCCATTCCTCCTCTGCCCAAAACGCCTCCCCTGCACCTCCAGCCCAAGGACCCTCGGCCCCCCGGGGTCCGGGAGCCCTACCGGGAACGGCTCGGCCCCTTCCTGGATGACGAACCCCTCGATGACGTGGGTGAGGATCTGGGGCTTGACGACGGCTTGCGGAGGCTTGTTCTCGCCGTTCTGGGGGGCGGTGCCGGCGACGGTGGAGGAAGACGTCCCGTTGCCCGAGGTCATGCCGCCGGGGCTGCCGGCGTCCGGCGGCAAGCGAACCCTGTCCCGGCCGGCCTCTGTCGCCCACGGAAGGACGAGGCGTTAAAGAGGATTTGCAGTGGCGGGGGGGGGAGAAAGAAGAAAGAAGTGAGGTGCGGCACGGAGACAAAGGCAGAGAAGTACCGAGGGCGGACCGGCCCCTAGCCTTTCGCCCCCTCCCCTCTCCTCCCGCCATTACCATACAGCTGAGTGCTCTCCCCTCCCCTCCCCACGCAGCCCGGCCTCACGGGACGCCCCCTTCTCTCCCCCCCCAAGCGGAGAGCATTATTGTACCGGGGACGAGGCTGGCCGAGGAGAGAAGCAAGGGAAGGAGGCGGCGTCTGCCAGGCCGGGAGACCTGGCTGCTATCTAGTGAGGCAGCGAGATGGGTGGGTTGGGGGACACAAAGACCCTGAGTGCCCACTGCTGGGGGGGGGGGCGGACAGAAAGGCCGGTGCCAACTCCACTTAAAGGTGCCAAAATCCATCCTCCGGCCATTAGCTTTATTGAGCCAGCCGAAAGGCGTCGGTAGCTTTTGAAGCCTTCTCCGTTGGAGAAAGACAACCCAACGGCACACGCAGGGGAAATACAGGGAGGGCGTTGCGGTCCTGGCGGCAGCAGATGATGGCTCTCGCCCCTATTTCTCAGCACCCCAAACCCTCTCTTGATGCCCTCCACACACACCCGAGGAAGGAACGGGCGAGAGAGAGGAAGTATAGCGCCGCCATGCCAACCCACCCCCTTTCCCGTCTTTTCCGTGACCTGGCCTGGACCCTGAATGCGTGCTCTCCCCACTGTGCCTCGGCCTCCTTTGCACAGATACACAAACACATACTTTGATATTTCTAATTTTTCCACTTTCACAAGAGTCCTGTGCCCCTAACCCTAGCAAATGTGGAGGGCCAACTGTTTATCCTTAAAATGAGGTGCACAGAACTGAACACAAGGGCTCCAGATGAGAGAGCAAGAATACAGTGGGTCCATTCCTTCTCTTGACTTGGAAATCACACTTCTATTAACACAGGCTAAGACAGCATTTGCCTGCTTTGCTGCAGCATCACGCTGCTAGCTCACGTCCAATTTATAATCAACAATAATCTCAAGCTCCTTTTCACACGTAATACTACTGAGCCATGTATCCCTCCTCCTGTAGCTGTGCATTTGCTTTTTGTGGTGTAAAGGCACCAAAGAAGTGCATCCACATTGACTTAAACTTAACAAAGGCAATTTTGTTGTTACTCTCTCATTCAAGTTTTGGTTCATTTTCATTACTGAGACCAAGGCCTGTCTTGAGAGAAAGGGCTGGTGAGCTGAAACGTGGTAGGGGAATTTTAAAAATGAAAATAAATAACTAGAAGATTGCTGCTTCCTGTCGTCTCCTCCACTAGATAAAGGGAGGTGTCAATATCAAGAAATAAAAAAACCACAACCTTTGAGCGTGGAACGATCCACAGCACACACATACACCCATGAAAAGTGAGGTCACGACGAGATATACAAAAGAGATATACAACTCCAGCAAAGATGGCATGATTCTCCCCTCCCCACCTAAGTTACCCCTTTCTTGATCAACCACCAAAATCAAGACCAACCCAGAGCATGAACAGAGAGTAAACAGATTGCGTGAAAGGAATCGGTGGCTGAGATGAAACTAGAGATCACTCTTAGGTCGCTCTTCCGGCCCTCAGAGGAACCCTGATTTCAGCATCGCGTGTGTGTTGTGTATGGAGGTGTTGCCTAGAAGACAGGGGTGCCTAGTGGGGAAAGTTGTTATTCCCAACACAAGGAAAACTTGAGTTGCCTCCACACACAGGACTGAATCTAGGAGAGTGAAACCCAGAGGCAAAACGGCAGACTCACAAACTTCCTGGACAAAGATCTGGGTTTGAAACCTATCGATATGATAACAATTTCCATCCGTGCTCTCTCAGACTCACACTTAGTGGTGCTAATGCACCAGCCCGCTTGCCAAAAACCACATACAATCTGTTGTCATTCTTGTTCCTGTGCGCCTTGCAGTTCTTTCCGACTTATGGTGACCCTGAAGTGACCCTGTCATGGGGCTTTCTGGGGCTGAGAGGGTGTGATGCCTTCAAAGTCATCCCGTGAGTTTCCACAGCCGAGCAGGGAACTGAATCCTGGTCTCCAAGCTCCAGTGCTCAAGTCACGACACTGCGCTGGCTCTGTGTAATCCACTACACACCTGAAATTCCACAGGAACCAAAACTATGAATTCACTCCCTTAGCAAACACGTCACACCCACCAACTGCCCTGACAAACATCTATCTTTGAAACCTACCTATGCAATAACAATTATCTATGCTCTCTCAGACTCACACCCAGTTGGGCTAAGCCACCGACCTGCCCGCCGAAAACCTCACGGACTCCACTCCACACGCCTGAACTTCTGCAGAAACCAAGGCTCCGGGGGTACTAAGGATTTACTCGCTAACCAAAGACGCCCCACTTTCAAGATTCTAGACCTCATGTTCTACGGTCTGGTGTGGGCAACAGCTTTAAACGTGTAGAAGAGGCCACCTACTAAAAGCCAGAAGGAGATCGGAGGAATAAAACAGTGCTTTATTATGGCTATTGTTGGTACCTCTCTTTTCACCAAAGGGTTTTCAAACAGCCTTGAACTCTTACTTACAGCGACGGGCATTAGATGAAGGCAGGAAATGAATGTGGAACAAAGCTAGAAAAAATTATCTATATATCCCTCTTTCTCTCCCTTAATCCTGAAACTTCCTGCAGATACATGAAACTGACCGAAGGAGATCCGACACACTCTGCTCTTGCAACCTTGGCTTGAACGGTAACTCAGATCTGAACAATTGCGCCAAAACAGATTCTAACTTGGGACAGAATATGATACACGAGACAGCCAGAGTGGTGTGATCACTGGAGTGTTGGATTATGACTCTGGACAGCAGGATTCGAATCCGCATCCTGCAATGGCAAAGCAGTGGGTGCCGTTGGACAACTCGTACTTTCTCAGCCTCAAGGGGAAGAATGCCAACGCCACCCTGGAACAAATTTGGGCAACAAACATCCCGTGATAGCTAGCGTTGCCTTAAGTTGGAAACAACTCAAGGGCTGATATGATACACAAATAGGGCAATGACTCCTTTTTCCTCCCTGCTGCCTCCAACAAAACGTTGCCTTGTATCGTTACAAAATAAAATTCAGTAGCAAGTTTTTAAAAAATTGGAACAACGTTGTAGAATATCTCATTCATCTCGTTTACAGCAAAACAGGAATACATTCTGCAGAAAGGAGGGGGGGAATATGGCAGAACAAAAATGCAAAAGAAAAAAGGATTAAGACCAATCCTGTGTAATTTCTGCAAGTCACAGAATCCTGGATTTTCCTGCCGAGGAATACAAAGACCCTCCATTATGTGCTGGGGATGGAAGATGTGCAATCTTATTTCCCTGGAAGAGGCGCGGGGGGGAAACCCAACCAAACCTGAACTCCCTATTTTTGCACATTATCTGGAAGCACAGAAAGGTCGTGCCAGCTCTGACGCATGCGGGAGACGGCTTCTGGGGGCGAATGGCGAGCCATCTTCCCCCACCCAAGACTCACACACACACACACACACACACGGAGACCGGCCAAGCCTCTTTCAACTCCTGGGAGAAACAAGCATTTGCACGGCTGCCCCCTCCCCGCAGCTGCTTTCCCCCGGACGCAGCAGGCAAAGCATTAAATATTAACCACCCCGGGAGGAGAAAAGCGCCAAGGATTCAAAGCAGAGCATTCTGGGAGCTCTCGTGCCAAGGCCCAACAAAAGAAGGGGAAAGAGGCACAGCTGTCGGCAGGCATAATCACCCTCCTCCTCGCACAATCTGGCTGCATCTTCCGCGGGAGGAAGCAAAGGAGGATGGGGAGAAAGCAAAAAAAGAACCCAAGCTGGTTCCTTTCAGTTTAGCCCCGGCCCGGGGTGAGAAATGTTTCTCGCCCACCGACTGCCCTAAATTCTGAACCATGGAGACATGGGGGTGGGAAGGCCTTGTGGGTTCAATCTCAAGGTAAACTGCAGAAAGATCTCTGATGGAGACCCCGATCTATGCAAGAAATCAGGATTAGAAATCTGGTGATCCTTGTCGGCAATACTGAGCCAGCTTCTGGTCTCGCTCAGAAAAAGCAGCTTTCACAGAATCACAGAGCTGGAAGAGGGTCATCTAGCCCAACCCTCTCCAATACAAGAATGCTATACAGATCGTTCTAGTTCTTCTTGATTGTTTAATTGTGTTTTAACCTTTGGATTCTGTGGTTTTTAACTACTTTATTTGCTGGCCTATAAGACTCACTCCTTTTCCCGAAAAATACTGTTTGAAAATGGGGTGTGTCTTATATGTCAGCAACTAGTATTTGCCAGTGTATAAATGAGGTGTATCTTATACACGGCTGTGTCTTATACGCCGGCAGATAGGGGTATATGTTTTTTTAATTGTAAGCTGCTTTGAATCCCAACTTGGGAAAAAGTGGGGTATAATCAATTACAGTAACAATAATAATAGTAGTGATGATGATTCCTTATCTGAAATGCTTAGGACCAGAGATGTTCTGGATTTTAGAGTTTGGAATATTTGCACGTACAAATCCTGACGCAGGTTCTTTCATCTGTTCTTCTCCTCTTGCCTCCTCCCTGTAGGCGACAGGAAGGAATTACGGAGGGTCGCTTGGGACCGTACTCGCAGGTTGCTTGCAAAGTGAGCTGAGGGTAGGTAAAAAGGCACCAAGCCAACAAAGGGATTTTGCAAAGCAGCATGCACACTCCAAACCAAATCAGGAGGGAAACAGGGTGCCAACCCAACTGAGAGACTTTGCAAGCAAGGTGCGTGGTCCCAAGCGAGTCTCCGTAATTCCCTCACGTTCCCTCCAGGAATATGACTGGGTTCCACTTTTCAGAAGTTTTGGATTTTGGAGCATTTTGGAGAAGAGATATGCAACCTGAACTTAAGCACCCTCGAGCAGCGGCTGGTCAAAGATCTACAGCGGAGACGAGCTGCTCACCATCTGAGGCAGTCTGTTCCACAGTCAAACAGGTCCTGCCGTTAATTAATCCACAGGTCGTTAGCAGGGGTTGGTGTTATGCTCCACTGACTAGTCAAATGTTGTCAGCTGACTGGTTAACAAATCATTTGCTTGCATGCTAGACAGATATTGCCGAAAAACCGAGGAAGCCGAACTTTGCACGGTCCCATCTAAAATGGCACTCTTATTAAAACCGCGAGGACTTGGATCTTGAGTTTGTGGGAAGGGCTGTCCCAGTGGTTCTCAAACTTTATATACTTTGGGTTCCAGCTCCCAGAAAACATTGACTATTAGCCATATTAGCAGAGACATCTGGGAACTGAAATATAAAACATACAGAGAGCCAGAAATTGAAAATCCTCGCTCAAGAGTGGATAACCTGGACTACTAAAAAGACAACAAGACTTGCCTGAGAGCAAATCAAGCCTGAACTCTCCCTAGAAGCCAAGATGACTCAACTGAGGCTGTCGTACTTTGGCCGTATCATGAGAAGCCAGGACTCACAAGAAAAGACAATAACGTTTGGGAAGGTAGTCAGAAAAGAGGAAATCCACATTACAGATGGATGGACTCATCCAACAAAGACACATCCCTGAATCTGCAAGTCTCTCATTTGCAAATCAAAGACAGCAGACAACCACAAACAACAATAATCACATGCATGTTCTCCCTGTATGCTGAAAATTAGCTTTATTTACTGTGTCTTGCGGTATAAGGGATGGTTTTAGGAATAATAGGGTTAATATTGCATCAAGAAATGACTGTTTCATTTCTAATCATTTGGTTACATGGGAGAACTGTACTATTCTGGAACATGTTCTTCCTCAATTTCATCCCCCTCCCTCTGTCCCCCCACCACACGTACACACAGAGAAATGTGAGACCCGCTTCCCACACAGTTCCCACCCTGCGCTAGCCACAAGGCCTTCTGTGTGGTCAACATACGGCAACCACATGGATGGCAAGGGATCTTTTGCAAGGGAGATGCCAACTGGGTGGGAAAGTGGCACAGGAAAAGCTGTGGGGTTGTGGAACCATCAAACAGAATCACAGAACCACACAGCTGGCAGAGACTCCAGGGGCCACCGAGTCCAACTCCATTCTGCCACACGGGAAGACACCATTCCCGACAGATGGCCATCCAGCCTCTGTTCAGAAATCTCCAAAGGAGACTCCGCACACTCCATTGAGACAGTGCATTCCATCATCAAACTACTCTTACCATCAGGAATTTCATCCTAATATTTAGGTGGAATCTCTTTCCCTGAAGTTTGAAGCCATTGCTCCTTGTCCTAGTCTCTGGAGAAGCAGAAACAGGCTTGCTCCATCCTCTATATGACATCCTTTCAAATATTTAAATATGGCTATCATATCCCCTCTTAACTTCTCTTCTCTAGGCTAAACATTCTCAGATCCCTAAGCCGCTCCTCATGGGCTCCTACCATTTCCTGGCCTTCTATCATTTTTGCCACCCTCCTCTGGATACATTCTACCTTGCCAATATCCTTCTTGAATTGTGGTGCCCAGTACCGGATGCAGTATTCCAGGTGACGCTTGACCAAAGCAGAATACAATGGTACTATCACTTCCTTTGAACTATGCTCCTACCGATGCAATCGCCTTAGCTTTTTTAGCTGCCGCATTACACCGCTGACTTGTGTTCAGCCTGTGGTCTCCTAAGACTCCTAGATCCTTTTCACACATATTGTGGTCAAGCCAGGGGTCACCCATCTTATATCTGTGTTTGGAAGTTGCTGTTTCTGAAGCACCTCTGTTAGATTCTGAAAGTAACTCTTCCGAGCTCTGGATGTTGCTCTCTGAAGAATGCAGGCCTCTCCTGTGTTTCAAACTCAGCCCCTTGCAAGGGGGAGAAGAATATGGGACAGTTGGGAGGGGGATAGCGGGAGGAAGGGAGAAAAGTACCAAGCGCTGCTCCCCACTATTAGCACCAGCCCCCCCGGGACTCCCCCACCCCAAGGCTTGAGCTGAAATTAGGGGGCCTGTTGCATAAGAACTCCTGGCTGCTTTTGGAATAAGCTGAAAAATGAGAGCAAATGAGGGTTGTAAACCACTGGGATCTTCTGATGCAGCTTGAGAACTCTCTGACCTCATTATTGTGTATAATGCTGTAGTAAAAGAAGGCTCAGATTCGCCTGTCAAAAGACCCATGGACATCAGGGGGTGCTCCTGCAGTTGGCACAGAGAGCACTCGCCCAACGGCAAAAGTCCTACATCTTGCTCCAGAGGAGAACTGACCCAGAGGGTAGGACCAGGTCTAATGGTTTGAAGCTGCAGGAAGGTAGATTTTGATTGAACCTCTTGGCAGCAAGACTAGCCTGGCAACGGAACCCAATGGACTCTCTGGACATCTTCGGAAAGAGGCCGGACAGCTCCCCTCTGAGGATGTCCTAGCTGGAGACCCTCCATTGAGCACGGGATTGGACCTGATGGCATATAGAACCCCTTCCAAATATCTAATTCTATGATCTGCATTTTGGTGTCCAAATTTTATTGCCTGGGATGTCACCCTAGGCCCCAAAATTACCCTAGGGACACAGGTGGCCAACAGACGTCATATTAGTTGCTAAAACTGTCTCCAAAAACAGAGTTGAATTTGAAAAAAAAAAAATACTCCCCCACATGGCTTCAAAATTTCTGGAAAGGTTACAACTCTGCAAAGTGCTGCCAGGTCAGGAACAACCAAGGAACAAGTAAGCGGCCCAGAAATGCAAATCATTCAGTAGGGAGACACGGGCCAGTTGGCCTACATGGCTCCGCTTCTCCTCTTCAGAGAAAGAGAACTTACTCCCCTGACACAAAGGAGGGAGGGCGGAGGGGGAGGAAGGAGGAGAGAAATGGCATCTGTTGTCAGGGCGGGCTTGCTGCTTTGAGCCCAGGAGGAAAGGGGCAGCACAGAAATCTTGGCACAGCCTGACCTACAACATCATTAGCCGGCAGAGGGAGGAAAAGAGGATGCGAATATACTACGGTGAGAGAGCAAATAGCTGGATGTGTTTAGTCTCGGGGAGAGGAGACTTGAGAGGTGATATGACAGCCATCTCTGAACACTTGAAAAGACGTCACGCCGAAGATGGAGCAAGCTTGTTTTCTGATGCTCCAGAGACTAGGGGCCATTTCATGCTACACAATTATAGCGCTACGATTCCACTTTAACCCCCACGGCTCTGACCTTTGGAAATCTCAGGAGCGGTCCGCCCAGACCCACTCCAGCCCCGTCCTTCTGGGTTAGTGTGTGGTGGTCAGACTTTCTCTAAACAGGTGCAAGAGAATCCAGTCACTACCTATTCTTTACCCGGGTTTTCAAGCAGGGATGGAGAGAGGTTGGGCAGGGAATGAGGGAACACCAGCAGCTGATCTACTGCGTGTTTTCCTGATGTTCTGGAACAGCCACCCTAGGGAACGGTGTCGGCCATTATCCCAAGCTCACAGGGCAACCAGTTTGTTTACCCGGCCATCATCTACCTGCAAAACCGCAGCAGCATCCTTGCTGGGTCTGTGAGCAAGGATTCGCAAACTGTTTGCTCCAGAATCAAACCAGATTCTGGGCTTGCAGATGGGTTTAAAAGGCCACCGAACTGTTGGACGGTGGAATGAACTGCCCCCTCCTCCTTTGGAGGTCTTTAAACAGAGGTGGGGTGGGTATTTTTCAGGAGTGCTTTAGTTGCATCTTCCGGCATGGCAGGGCAGGGTTGGACTAGCTGACCCCATCATCCCCTTTCAACCCTAAGACTGTATCAGAAATAAATCTGCAGGGAAGGCATGTCCCCAGAGGCATTCAGCCTCCACAAAGACTGAACTGTTGTGTTCTCAAGTTCAAATCTGCTCTCCAAATGAGAACAAGAGGCCCCCACTCTCCAAATATCCTGGAAAAAGTAGGAAGACACCCTGTGACAGAAAGCGAGAATACGGATCGGCTTCAGTTCTGGAGCCTCTGCTAAACACACGCCCAGAAGACCTAAATAGAAAGAGAGGAAAGAGAGAGGGAAGGCAGACTCAAAAAATTAAGGAAAGCTGTGAGAACAGGCCATAGTGTAACTGCACGAGATGAAACACAAGCTATATATTTATCTGTTAAAATTCTTTCCCAGTCCTCCTCCAGAGAGCCCTTCTTCTTCTCAAAGCACTCCCTCTGACAGATGGCCATCCAGGCTCTCTTTAAAAACAACCTCCAAAGAAGGAGACTCCACCACAATCCACTGAGGCACAGTATCCCACTGCTGAACTGCTCTTACTGTCTGGAAGTTCTTCCTAATGTTTAGCTGGAATCTCTTCTCCTGAAGTTTGAAGCCATTGCTCCATGTCCTAGTCTCTGAAGCAGCAGAAAATAGGCTTGCTCCATCCTCCATATGACATCCCTTCAAATATTTAAACCTTCCATAAATATTTAGCCTTCCAACCTGAGGGGAGACTGACTTGTGCAAGGAGTCCATTTCATGGCTTGCTGGTGACTTGAACCTAAAACTCCCCAGCACTGGGGAATGCTCCAAGTCTCATTAGTGCCCACTGCACACCGGGCCATGGGATTCCACTGGTTACTACTGTACAATGGACATCTGCATGTTGCAATGTCACGGCAGCCCCTAAGCAAACATTTCCCAGATGAAAACTGGGACACATGGCTAAGCAACATCAGAATATGGGCAAGATGGAAAAATGAGGAAAAACACACAAGCAAGGGAGAGGCTGCAACAGTTTGCTAGGAAGGGCAAGATTCTGCTCCCTCCTCTCCCCGCCAATTGAATTTAAAGTACAGACTGGTTTTGCATTTTGAACTCAGTTTACAGTAACCAAAGCAAGGCGGGAACAAAGGGGAAAAGCAGACGGAGAAGAGGGAAACTGGGACATTTCCAAAGGAGCTGAAAAAGTGGGGTGACAGAGGATTTACTGGGACTATCTCCGCCAAATCTGGACAGTTAGAAGGTACAAAATTAACACAATTTAACGCACTTTGGCTGAGTATACACATCCTCTCTCTTAGCCCAACAGCTGGATTTCCAGTGGGCCTTGTTTCCAAGTGAGCACGCCTCAACTTTCCTCCGTTGGGATTCGAATGAACAAATATAAAATGTCTTTATCTCACGGGAGATGGATGGTTTAGATTTAGTACAAAGAGGAATGCTAAAATCTAGTACAAGTGTGCGGTTTTGCTTGGCATCTCACAAGAGTCACATCTGAAGCCCTTGAACCTCCAAACAAGGGGGCAACTTTGGAAGGAATGGGGAAATAAGACTGAAAAAGAGGAAGGGTTGGGGAGGCTGGCATTGGATTCTCTTTTCTGCCTGCCTGCATCGGGATTATTTGGGCATGCCCGACTTCAGCTCCAGGAAAACGGCTGCTACAAGGAAGGATCCTTCGGGGAATTCCAGAGGGAGCACATTAACAGCAGACCGCCGTGCCAAACGAAGATGGAAAAATTCTGAAGCAGGAGGCATAGACAAAACTCACCACACACCCTGCCTTCTGTTACCAGTGTTTGGCACTCGAGAGGTAGCCTGTCTCTGAACGTGGGGGCTCTACTGAACGAGAAGAGTGAAACCACAAACCCTCCAGCACGTTTCTTGCCAGACTTGCCAAAAAGGAGACGCCGTGACTTCAAACCAATAGTGCACCCAAGAGTCTTGGAGGAAAAATGCAACCGCACACACTCACTACACACACCAAAACTTTGAAACGTTTCCTTTCTGGACTCCACTGGCTGTGCTTGCCGCAATATTGTGAGAGTGGCATTTTTAAAAGAGAACCGTTCAAAGTTTTTACACACAAACCCACGCACCAGGTCCCTCGCTAACGGTTCTGTTTCCTCCTTCTAGGGCCCAAACCAACAGCCAAGCGACTTCCTCTCCCCTCCAAGATCTCTCTCAGTTTGACTAGGTGGCAATATTGCAACAGTCTCACCGAGCCGGTCAGATTAAAAAGGTCTGCATTTGGAAAACGGGGTACCACACCCCTCCAACGGTGGTGATGCTTTCCCATCCCGGTGGCTGAAAACATTAACTCTTTGGGGCTCTAAGTCCCAGAATCCTCTAGCCAGCATGTCCGGTGGCCCCTGCAATTACTTGGGAAAGTCATCTCCCCCGGCCCCTGGCCATTATACTTAAAACCAGATCTCAGGAAAGTGACTTTCGGGAACAACCGTTCCCCAAATCCCCCCCGCCAGCATGGCCACACAAGCCGAACGACGTTCGGACCGCAAGTCTCAGAATCCCCCAATCGCTGCCCATTTTCAGACTCCAAGTCTCAGAACCCCCTCACTGGTGCCCCTTACCATCCAAACCCGATGGCCCATCCCGCTCCTTCCGATGCTATCATTTTACGAAAAACGGATCGTGGGAAAAGTGACTTTCGGGGGGACTACGGCTCCCACAACCGCCTCGCAGCGGGCCGGAGAGCAGGGAATTTGCCGCGTCAACAAACCCGTAAGCAGCCGGCTGAAGGCCGGGCACAAATACGCGTCGGCAAGGGAATTCGGGGAGTCAGAGTCCCCCAAGTACCGGCTGAAACGGTCATAGAAACTAAACCGCTTTCCCTCCGCCGCCTCGCTTGGAAAAAGGAACAAGCCGCTCACCCGACTCCCGAGCGCAGCAGCAGCAGCAGCAGGAACTCCGCAGCCCGGAGGGGAAAGTCCCATGGGGGCCTGCCGAGGCCTCCTCGCCCTAGCCCCGGGCGACGGGGGAGACGCCGAGCCGGGCCTGGAGGCCAGCCGAGCGCGCCGCCTTCGCCTTCGCCCGGCCGCCACGCAGCATCTGGCGGCGGCGGCGGCGGCGACGCCGAAACAAAAGCGGGCCGGGGGCGGGGGCGGGGGCGGCGGGCCGGGGACAGCCACGCTCCGCCCGCCTCGCACCTGTTCGCCCCGGCCGGGAGCGGGGAAGGCGCGCGCCGTGCCCAGCGGGGACCCCGGGCGCCCTGGGCGCGCTCCGGAGGCGCACGGCCGGCGGCGGCAGCAGCGGCGGCGGCGGCGGCGGCGGCCCGCTCTCTCGCCTCCTCGCCCGCTCTCCTCGTCCTTCTTCGCTCGGACGGAAGAAGGAGAAGCGCAAACAATGCCGCCCACCGGGCCCGGCCGAGGGAGGGAGGGAGGGAGGGAGGGAGAGCGGGGAGGAGGCAGGCGCAGCTCCCCGGCCTGGCCGCTCCCATTGGCCGCGCGGGAAGCCTCCGCCTCCCCCTCGGAGAGCCGAGAGGAGGGGAAAGAGGAGGAGGGGGCGGGCGCAGCGGGCCGGCCCGGCCGGGCTCCGAGCGAGCGCGAGCGCCGCGGAGCTGCAGGGACGCCCGGCGGGAGGGAGCGGGGGAAGAAAGAGGCCGCGCGGGGGATCCGCGCTGGCGGAGGTCCTCCCGGTTCCGGGAAAGCGGGGAAGGAGGAAAGAAAGGAGGGCGAGGCTGGCCGGGGTGGCCGGGAGCCGCAGCCCAACCGCAAGCGTCGCCCGTGCCCGAGAAGGGCCTCTCGGGGCGCGCACCCCGTCTGCCCTCGCTCCGCCCGCGCGGCTCCCGCAGGTGTGGCCGCGCTTCCCTCGCCTTTTCCGCCCCCTCTTAGCGCGCCCCCCGCGCTCTCTCCAGCGCGCCCGCCTCACGCGCGCGCGGCCCGCCCCGTCCACAGTCTCGGCGCGCTCTCCTCGCGCAGCCGGCATCCCGGGAGGGACGCTCCACCCGCTCTCCTGGCCGCGCCCGTGCCCGTCGGACCGGGGGAGGGGACGGCGCCCTCGGGACACCGTCGTCTGCCGCCCGCCCTCGGCTCCCGCACCTGCCCGTGACTGGCACCCCCGCGCTGCGGCAACAGCCCCACACCACATCACAGCACCCTGGAGGGGAGAGAGACCCCCGGCGCCATCCCGTCCCGCCCCACTCTGCCAGAAAGGAATGCGCCACCAACGCCGCCCACGTCCATCTCCCCCCCCCACCGACCTCCCCCTCCCACACACCTTTGCAAAACAAAACCGAAAAAACCACGGGTGTTTCCAGGCACGGTGGTTTTCTTGCGTAAAACAGTTGAGCTTTCCCGGCCCCCCAAAAAACCCATGGTATGTGTGCAAAAAATATATTTTCGCCTACACTTTCTACGTTAAAAAAAAAAAGCCACGTGTATTTCCGCACCGAGCAGTGTCTCAAACGCTTCAGGATGGCTGAATAACTTGGGAAAAAACCTGCAGGGACTTCTCTCCTCTGCCTGACTCTCCCCACCTATCTTCCAGCCTGGAAACCAATCACGAGTCTGTATTCTTTCCACTGTCCTTTTCAGGCTTCAGACTCATGCTAGCAAAGTAACTGCTAGATTTTGTAATTATTATTTTTTTAAGAAAAGCCGGCGGGGGGGGGAGAGAAAGCAGGACAGCCGTTATTTTGTGTCTCCCAGCTGCCTGTCTAATCGTATTAGGGCTGCCCATCGCCTCCTGCCCTCCACCGAAAAACAGACATTTGGGCTGCTCCCCCTCCAGCTCTCCTCCGTGGCCCCCCCCCGCCCTCCCATCTTTTGTCATTTTGATCAACATCCCAACTGAAGGAGAAGGAGAAGAATGGAGAGCCCTGGAAAAGGCTCTCTGTCTCCCTCCCGGATGTGCCATTTTAACTGGGCCTTGAAATAAAATTGAATTTACTAGTGGCGGGCTTTGACTTCATCACAACATTTTCACAGGTTTCTGCAGAGACACAATACATTTACAAGAGAAAGGAAGATTATTGACCTTTAGTGTCCACTCAAACAGCTCTTTTTTCTCTAGGCCGACCCAGAGGCCGCACGGAGCCCCAAAAGGCTGTTTTCACAGCCTTCACCCCCTCCATTTGCCCTAGGTTGCCAAAATAAATAGTTTGGATGCCCCCAAGAGTTGCAATTCACCTTTCAAAAACATTCCAGGGCATCTTCTTCACTAACATCTTTAAAGAACCCCCCCTTTTTTTTTTCAAAATCGGGAGCTCTTATGTTACATTGGAAGATGGTGCAAGCTTGTTTTCTGCTGCTCCAGAGACAAGGGCATGGAGCAATGGCTTCAAACTTCAGGAAAAAAAACTTTCCGCCTAAACATTAGGAAGGATTTCCAGACAGTGAGAGCAGCTTGACAGTGGAATCCGCTGCTGCCTGAGAGCGTGGTGGAGGTTTGGAGGTTTTTGAAGAGAGGCTGGATGGCCATCTGTTGGGAGCGCTTTGACCGTGTCTTCCTGCACAGCAGAACGGGGTTGGACCGGACGGTCCTTGGAATTTCTTTTTCTGTGGTTTGAAGCCATTGCTTCTTTCTCTCTCTCTCACACACACACACCACACAGATGGGATGCCATCCATTGTTTTCCCAAGACCCAACAAAAACAACGCCAAATCCAAAGGGAGGGGCGAAGATTAGAAAGGGGCTGAAGGAGTGAAGGTCGGGGGGGGGAGTTTGCCTGAGAAGCCAGCAGCTGGGAGAAGCTTTGGGAGGAGAGAGAGAAGAAGCAGGTGTGTGCTTGTGTGGCCCAATGCCCCCCCTTTGAAAAACACCCCTCCCTCTTCCCTAGCAGTGGTGGGGGGGCTACTCTCATTACCAAGGGGGCAGAGGAGATCGAAGGACACAGCAACAGCGGGAACGAGTACTGCGTCTTCTCCCGGCCGGGAGATTATGGAGCTGCAGTCCTCGAAATCGCCCCCACCAGCTGCAGATGCAAGGCTCCCTCTCCCCAAAGAGTTGCGTGGAGCAACGGGGAAGGTTTGCTCCATTTAACTTGATTGGAGGGGAATTTGCAGCCAGGTCAAAAATCCCGCAGCAGGGCAGAGGAAGGAAAGCAGAGAAGGGCTTGTCCTTTTATCCTGAAACCAGGCAGGGAAGTGGGGACGGGGGACTGACGCTCCCCCTACTCATAAGCGTTGGACAAGCGCAGGTGTGTGGCACAGGGCAAAATCAGTTGGCAAACAGGGGCCTCACGTGCACAAATTTGTAATGTTCCTGCTCATACGACGCTGTAAACCCGAAAGGACATTTAGTCTTGGCGATGGCCAGAATGTGCTGCTGTTACTCTGAAGTCCCCGAATAAAGTTTTTGCAAACTTCTCAGCTGAATGTCTGGGACTGGAGTTGTCCCGTACGTGACATACAGGGAAACATGCTCCACCGGACAGCCTGGATCTAAGCTGTACCGGAAGGCCTAAATACCCTGAAGGCCCCAGATCCCATCTGATCTTGGAAGCTAAGCAAGGTCGGCCTCGATTAGTACTTGGATGGGAGACCACCAATGAACATCAGGCACTGTAGGCTCTATTTCAGAGCTTGGCAAAACCACCTCTAAGTGCTCCTTGCCTAAAATCCTCTGAATTTCATGGAGTCACCCTAAATCGACTGGCATTAGGTCCAGATCTAATGGTTTTAAGTTGCAGGAGGGCCGATTTCCACTGAAAATTAGAAGAGATCTTCCTGATGGTAAGAGCAGCTTGGCAGCTGAACCAATTGATGCTAGGGATGCTCTAGCTGGATTTCCTGCACTGAAGGGGGGTGGGGTTGGACTTGGCCCTTTCCAACCCTATGAGTCCATGACGGCATGCACCCATAACCCCTGTATAGGAATTTACAGGTCCTACCCAGCCCTCTGACTTGCAGTTTGTAAGACTTTGTCCACTCGCAGGAAGAGCTCCGCAGTAAAAGTTGTGGGTGTTTCTGGCCCTGCCCGCCACTGGAATGTGGCCCCTGGGAACTTCTCTGACCGTGAAATTGGCCCCTGGCTGGAAGAGGTTCCTCATCCTGAGTTTAAAAGTTCCTTCACCTTTTTACACAAATACAATATGGAAACAGGCAGTCCTTCTGAAGGTGCTAGGTACCGACTGGGGCCCCGCTCATTATAAGAACTGTGAGAAAACTGCAACTTGAACCAAATAAATCATCTTTTTTTCCCCCAATTGAGAAACCCACACCACCCTGGGTTTGCTTCGGCAAAGCCTGAGGACAAAGACGGAAATTCTCTCCTGAGTTTGTTTTCTCGGGAGCTAAATTATGGAATGCAGCTGTTAAAGCCACTGAGCTATTCTGGGGTTGTGGTGTGAGGCCTCCTCTGGGCGCAGAAGACGACGGGCAGAAGGAAACGGCGGCAAAAGCTACAGAAGGAGAAATGAGGAGCCCGTCAGGAGACAGATGTCTTAGCTGCTCTGCGTCGAGCAGCCCGCGCAAGTACGGATGCAGAACACACGTACACAAACCACAAGGCCTCTCTGTCGGCCTCAGACCCTGCTCCGTGTGAGAGGAATTTCCACAGAAACCTGTGTCCGTCTCTTCCAGTATGAAGGAATCTTAGAGCAAACGCTGGTGTTCCTTTTACAAGAGATACTAAGCAGCACCTGAGAGTCCCCCTTCCAAAAAACCAAAGAAAACCCTACTTCAGTGCATGTCAACGCACTTCACTGTGGTCCAGTTAACTGCAATGCACTTCCTAGCAACAGACGGGTAGATAGTGTCAATCAAGGAAGCCATGGCTGCTTTGAGTATGCAAGATTAATGCTAATGACGGGGGTTTCTCATTCATCAGGTCACTATAAGTCAAAGCCAACTTGACAGCAAATAATAACAACAGATCAAGACCAGAAGATCCATCTAAGGCCAGTTTGCTTTTCCCACACAGCTCTAGAAGCAAAAGACCCCACCCTACTTCCGTCGCTCAGCCTTTGGTGTTCTTAACATCCAAGCCGGTTCACAATGGGACAAGTGCTTCCTCCAACACCCAGGCCCCGAACCGTTAAGGGCAAAGTCAAACCCTGCCCCTCAAAAGGCTGGCTGTCCTACAGCACCCAGCATTCCTCACCACTGATGGGAGATGTATTCCAACAACCTCAGCAGAGCTGCCCTGTGCCCATTAGAGCGCTCTCCGCTTTCCTTCTCCCCCTTTGAGGTTCTCCAAAACTTCCCCTCTGCATCATCTCTTGTGTCCAGTGCCAAGGACTGCATCCACCACAACAAAACTAGTGCCAGGCACCCCAACTTGAGGATGCACCGCTCGCTGGACCAGCCGCCCCCATGAGTTTTATTTCTTTATTATTTATTTGGTTTATATTCTGCTTTTCTCCCCAAAATGAGACCCAAAGAGGCTTATGATATAACTTGAGACAAGACAGCTAAAACAAGACGTGGAACAAAAAGTTGCAGACGCCTTAATCAATCGAATTAAATCTCTGTTTAAAACCATTAAAAATATACTAAACACATATTAAATATTTATAAAATCAGCACATCCTTCTACCCCAAGTTGGGTAATTGTGAGAGGCTAAGGGGTCACTTGGACACCCCCAGGAGAAGTCGGAAGATATGCAGAAGGAAAACTCTTTCTCCATCTCCTCTTCTCCCCACCCAACCCAGCCACAGGTAATGCTTAGGACATTACAGCCAGTCCTCCGTATTTGCTTGGAAAAGAAACCTTTGGAGTTGGGGGGCGGGGGTTGGAGTAACTCACAAATAATCAAATCTAGGGAAGTCAAACCTGCAAACGTGGAGGGCCAACTTTACTTTTAAAAACGATTCATTCCCATTAACCTGACATTACTTGTTGCAGTGCTGGACAAAGAAGTTCACTTGTGTGTTAATTTTTCCCTTGTCTGTTTTGGCCTGAAAAAGGCCTCTTTGAAATGCCTGTAAAAGTAACTTGTTAAAAGTAACTGGACAGTGTTACGGAATGCAGGCAGGGGTTGGCGACGACACTTGGATGGACTGCTGCTCCGAAACAACAGCGAACAAGAGAGGGTCTCTAAACAAGCAAATCAGCAGAAAACCAGAGGGGAACTCCAAACAGATAACCCAAAAAGGGTTAACAGGACTGTGAGCAATATTATCAGAAACTCAAGGGATACAAAAGAACTGCAGCCTGCAGGAAATACAATATAAAGGGAGCGTTACAACTTATAGGGTTACAACTTGTAAGTATTGCAACTTACAGTCTTATACAATAAGACAAAAAACAATCAGCTTTTCATTGGTACATAGTTCTTGGATTCTGCTTTTGTTGTTTGTCCTATTCACGTGGATGTTTGAATAAACCTGGATATTTATTTTATGGCTTCCACCATCATTGCAGAATTCCCTATCTGGTTCAGTATCAAAACTGCAGTCGTTTTGTAATGGTTATCTAGCTACACAGATGCCCGCAAGTATTACAAGTGTATTGTACTGACTATAGGTTGTTGTTGTCTATTACAAACTGGCTGCATTGACACTCTGATACAATTTATAGTTGCCATTTGCTCATTTGCTGTTTGCAAAATCTATATATTTGTCTGCTATTTACATATGGCTTTCCTAAGCTGTGATATTTTGTTATATTGTCTTGCCTACAAGCTGCAATTGTTTTGCATAGCCTATACTTCTTATAGTAGGCCGAAATACCCTACAGGCACCAGATCCCACCTGATCTTGGAAGCTAAACAGGGTCAGCCCCAGTTAGTACAGCTGGCCCTCCGTATCCGTGGGTTCTGTATCCACAGGTTCAACCAGCCAAGGCTTGAAAAATATTTTTTAAAAAATCCAAAAAACAAGCTTTGATTTTGCCATTTTGTACCCGGGATGCCATTTTACTACACCACTGTACATTCTGGGACTTGAGCATCAGCAAAGTTTGGTATCCATGGGGGATCCTGAAGCCAAAACCTAGCAGATACCAGAGGCCCACTGTATTTGGATGGGAGACCGCCAATAAAACCCAAACCAAAATGGGTTACATTTCCGAGGATCAGAGGAAGAATTGGCAAAAACCCCTCCAAAGATTCCTTGCCTAACAAAACCTTACAAAATTCATCACATTGTCCTAAATCAATATGCAACTTAAAGGCAACAGGTATGCACAGACATTTCTTATAACATTACTTTTCTATTAACACTCTTTAAATTATCTGTTTGTCACTCTGTTTTATTTCCCTCTGGTTTTCTTTTGTTAGGCTGCAATGTCCATCAGCCCCTAGCCAAGGGGGAGGAAGGCTAGGAGTTGGACCCCTGTGTGACTCCCACTTGCTGGTTTTTGAGAGGGGGCTTTGTCCTGCCCTTGCAACCAAAATAAAAGAGAGGTTCGATGCAGGGAATGATATCTCTTGCATCTGGCCGGAAGAATTTTTATAAAGATTCCTCTTACCGTGGAGGGGGGAACCAGTGCCTTCAGGAGTCTGAGGTTCAGGAAGGGCCGACAGGGGTGTGGAAGTGGCCTGGGCGGGCACCCGTGATTCCATCGGGAGCTTCTCAGTGGGAGAGGTGTCTTTCCTGGAATTCTCCTGGAGGGGAGGCTGCACGGAAGGGGGCAGAAGGAAGAGCAAAAGCAGAGAGAAAAGGTTTACAAACAAGCTGCCCTGGGGTCATGTGCTCCCCATACAAAAGGAGTGCGGACTAGCCCAAATCTGACCCTCTGGGGCTCCCAAGATAGCCACATCCCTCTCCGTGTGAGAACGCTGTTTGGTGGTTTCTCAGCATTCATAAAAGGGCTTGGTTTGGGTCCAAGTTACCTACAGGATTGCCTCCTGCTGCACAATCTGCCCCACAAAAATTTTTGCAATGCACAGTCCTTGATCACTGCAATACCTTAGGGCGTCTGTGTTGATCTGTTTTAAAAATTACACACAACCCATTGTTGGCTTGCCCACTTACGGCTGGGAAAATACACTTCCCGCCCAGCTCCTGTGGCAATTGAAGCTCAAATGTGTTATTTATTTATTAGTAGCTATATTTTAGGCTTTTATATTTTCTGTACGTTTTCACTGATTAGAACTTTTCACTGTTATCCCTTTTAATCTCTGTAAGCTGCCTGGAGTCCCAGGGGGACTCTGCGGAAACGGTGGAATCAGAGAAAAGTCAGAATAGCAGCAGTAATGACAATAATCGTGATAAAAATAAGGGCCCCAGAACCAAACTCACTGTGCCCACCGGGGGCTGTAGCTGGAGGATGACAGCCGACGCATGCTGGAACTTGCGCTGGGCCGCGTGATTTGCGCACCCAGCTTGCCGGCCGGGTTGGCCGCTTTCCGGCCTCTGCGCCCCAAACGCTGGCTGTCCGGAGGGGTGTGTGGCATGCTGGCAAGATTGGTTGGCGTTGCCGGACTTGTGCTGAAGGGGGCCTTGGCAGGGCGGGAGTTGGGCCGATGTCAGCCCCGGGCTCGGCACATGCCCAGCCGCCGCCGCTTGTGGACCAGAGGATGTGCTGAGGCTCGGAGAGGGGAGAGGCTGAGGTTGCACGGGGCGGGACTGGATCTGCGGCTGGATGACAAACTGGTGTTGGACAGTCTTCTGTTGCTGCTGAACCAGCTGGTGCGTCTGGAGTGGAGAATACGCTGGGGGGGAGAAAAGCACAGACACAGAAGGGCGTGTGCAGAGGAAGCACAGATCTGGCTGACTAGGCTGGCTGCTGAATAAAATTAACCTTTTAAAAAACAATCAATTCAGAAGTAATTAAGTACTCTAAAGGCACCAGATCCTGCCCAATCTTGGAAACTAAGCAGGGTACGTCCTGGTTATTACTTGGACGGGAGACTGCCAATGAATTTACCAGGTGCTGCAGGCTCTATTTTAGAGGAAGGCACTGGCAAAAGCACCTCTGAGGGTTCCTTGTCTAAGAAAATTGTCTGAAATTCATAAGATTGTCATTAAGTTGACAGGCAACTGGCACACAGGCTCACAAAGTTCAAGCAGGTTAAACCGCTTGAGTAATTATAAAGAACTTTAAAATATTAATCATAAAATGATCCAATGCCTAAAGGGGACAGTGGCTTCCAGGCCAGGACTGGTCCAAGGTGTTGAAACCTCCCATGGAAAAACAGGCTCAGCACCTTGGATTAATTCCTTTAAAATTTGGACTAAAAGCTAGAAAAGATTCACAGATACGGGAGCCATCGTAGCCTCTCCTTTAAGTTATCAACTGGGCCCAGAGCTGTCTCCACAACATATACCGGGCACCTTACAGAATCCACAAACTGCAGGACTGGGAGAGACTGCTGACCTGGCGCGATGAGTGGGTGAGTGGTTGCGGGCGTTGCCGTCCGGTTGGAAGTGTTCCCGCGACCTTCTGAGTGGCCGGCAGTCCCATTGCTTGCGTTGCTCCCACCGCCGCCGCCGGCCCCTCCACTCCCTTCTCCCTTCCTAAGGTGCTCCGGCGGGTGCTCGGGCCCACCCGCCTTTGTGCTCGGGGTGGCCCCGGCACCCTTGCCCTGAGAAGCGGTGGAGGAAGAGGAGGAAGCGGAAGAGTGGTTGCTGAGGCCGGGGGTCGGTTTCATAGCCAAGGCGGGCAGCTGTTGGCCGGGAGAGGGAGCCAGCCCTTGGGTCACTGCCTGTTGGGTGCGGAGCGAAGGGTTTTGTACCTGCAAGGTGGGACAGAGACGAAGAGGCGGGCGTTGATTTGATCTTCCAGAGGAGCCTTAATAGGCTTGATAAGTGAAGTTAGAATCAAGGTTATGTTCACACAGAATCATAGCTTTTCATAAACCATAGCTTAGCATTGCTGCTCTGTGCCTCTAAGCGCCTTATTGCACTACACTGTTGCAGAGCTATTATTCCGCTTTAATTGCCATGACAACATTGTATGGAATCCTGGGATTTGCACTTGAGGGAGGAGCATTAAGAATTCTCGGCCAGAGGGCTCTTGGACCTCAGTAAACTACAAACCTCAGAATTCCACAGGAAGTTGCCATGGCAGTTAAAGTGGAGTCATAATGCTGTAACAGCGTGGTGCGATAGGGCCCTAAGTCATTCCCAAATTATGATGACACTGGCAACCCTATCATGGGTTTTCCTGGGGCTGAGAGAGCATGTGATGTGCTCAAGGTCACAGAATCAGAATCACAGAGCTGGAAGGGATCCCAAAGGCCATTTAGACCCACCCCTGCGACGCAGAAAGAGACAACCAAAGCGCTCTTGAAAGATGGCCATCCGGCTGCTCCAATAGCACAGGTAGCTAAGTCACGGGTAAGAATCACACAACCTGTCATTCCTAGCTTATGCGTCAGAGTGGTGACTTTACCTGCCATAACGGAACAGGGGGTAAATTCATTTACAGGGAGAAATTTCCTCAATAGAACTTCCTCCTCAAGCACAGAGGTCCTGGCATCCTGTGTATGGTAAACGCTGCTCCAAATCAAAATGATCTCAGCTCTTTATCTGTACTGCCAAAATGGGAAACGTGTGGTCTTTGGCCATGTTAAAAAAAGGAAGGAATGTTATGGAGCACTTTGGATCAGGAAACGGCAAGAGAAGTGAGAAGATCACCATCACAAACTACGGGCAACTGCCATAAAATTCCTTTTGTCTTCAACCATTCCTTCTGTCGCTGGGGCTAATCTCTTGTAGTCCTTGCGCTCCTGGCTTAACTGCTGTTTTTCTATTGGGTTTCAATTTCTGCTCCCTTACAAGTCCTGCTGGACCGAAGACAACTTTGTTTGCAAAACGGAATAAACGTGTTAAACCGAACACACACGGACAGAAACGCCCATCTGGCTACTCCCAATAGTTAAGCCACGCGTAAGAATCGCACAACTCGTGAGCCAGGGGTGATCCATCCCCAGGTCATTTCTGAACCTGTGGACCCCACCTCTCCAGGCACACACACCCTCACCCACTTCCCCAACCGAATGCAAGGCCCACCTCCCGCCAGACCCCTTACCTGAGCCGTCGTGGTGGATGGCTGGGTGGCGCTGGCGCCCTCGGGCTGCACCGCGGCGACCGTGGCCGTGGGCGTGAAGATGAGCTGGGGGGACAAAGGAACAGCGCGGCCTAGGCTCCTAGCTACTTGCACAAGGTTACTCTGCTGGGCCTGGAAATCACAGGAAACGGGGAGGGTCCCCTTACACATCACCCATCACCGTCCCAGCAGAGACATTGACACAACAGCGGGCGGGGGGAAACGAACCGAGGGACCGAGAAATGCCCCCCCTCCACGTGGCGGAGGGCAGCTTGACCAGTGACGGGGGGCAGAGGGAGCACGCTCAGTGGATGTCGCCCAAGTTCTTGCAGGTAAAGAATCCCAACTTTTCCATGGAATGGACTGAGGGCTTTTTCACAGTACGCAATTAACAGCACTATGACTGCACTATAACTGCCTTAGTGCCATCCTACGCAAACCCTGGGATCTGCAGTTTGGGGGTCACTTAAAGAGTTCCCAGCCAGGGAGCATTCTGAACCTCACCAAACTACAAATCCCAGGATGCCATAGGATGCTCCCAGGGCAATTCAAGTGGAATCACAGCACTATACCCACGTAATCCAAAAGGGCCCCCGGTAACAGGTGACCTCCTATATTCCTAATATATTACATATTATTTATTCTCGTTTCTAAGGGCTGAAATGTAAAGTTCATTTAAAAAAAAATAATCTCCATGCCTCAAATGCTAAAGATTAATTGGATACACAACTTTCCTTCTCCTCCTCAGTTCCCAAGGCTTACTTCCAGGCTAATTTCTCCATCCTTCACCAGGAAAAGCTGGCTGGAATGAAAGCTCACTCCATTGCACTGGCAAGTCTTGGTAAAAGGCATGGCGAGGTGAGGATCGGATAGTGGAAGTAGACCGTGGAAAAGTTACCATTTGGGGCTAGGCAAAACAGTTAATTTTTCCAAGCTCTGCCAAAGAGACCTAAACACACACTTCACGGAATACAGCGCTTCTTACAGGTTTCTCGATTTGGTGGGGAATTTGAAGCCATATAAAAATAAAAAACATGAACGGGAAGCTGAGGCAAGGTTTGGTTACCCATTTCGCTACTTCAGTGCTCTCCAACAGGTTGCACAAAGTGCCAAAAATGTTAGGAAACAGAAACAAACAAATAAAAACAAAACAGAAGGGGGGAAGACACCTAATTTTGGGGGGTGGGGGGTGGGAACAGTACTTTTATTACTTTTAAATAGTACAAGTAGGTAGGGTTGGCAGACTGAAAACTCAAGAGGACTCCCACACAACCGTTAACTCTTTGATGATTGTGTAGAAGAGGGAATTGCAGCTGGTGTTGCTTGTCCCGTGACAGGTAACAAGCAATATCTGCTGAAATTTCTGCTCCTACACAACTGTTAAAGGTACACGAGCCGTCTCCAGTTTTCACTCTGGAAGCCTCACACCTGGATTACGCAACCTTCCTAAGCAGCGGCTTGCCACTCTCGAAAATTTCCAGGAGAAGCAATTATTTTCGGCCGGACGAAGGGCACTCTTGGGCATCTGGAGGTCCAATATAACCAGCCTAGGGGGCCCTTGAGCTGTGCTATGCTACCCACTGGGTAAGAATACAGGTTGTGTATTCTTTATCCTGAAATCTGAAATGCTCCCAAATCTGAAAGCTTTGAAAAGCAGAATCCAGTCTTCTTCCTGTCAGGGACATGAGGGAATTATGCGGGCTTGCTTGGGATCGCTTGTGTGTGCTACCTGCAAAGCCTCTCAGTCAGCTTAGTGCCTTTTCCCCCATAACAGCTCGCTTTGCAAGCAGCAAACATACCATTCCAAGTGGACCTCTATAATTCCCTAATGTTCCCTAGAAGAAGAAGAAAAGAGGAGAATAACTGATGGAAGAACAAAAGAACGGTATATAATCTCATTGTGCATATGCAAATATTCCAAAATCCAAAAACCCCCCTCTGTATTCAACCCGTAATCCCGATACCAGACCAAACGCCTATCTAGTCCAGCGTTCTGCTCATGCCGTGGCTGAGCAGACGCACGCTAGGAAGTCCATTAGCAAGAGCAGAGGGCACCCTCTGAGGGACTTACCATCTGAGCCCGGAGGTACATCTGGGCCTGGCTGGCGGTCAGCGTGGGGCTACTCGTGTTGCCCAGGAGGACGGCTTGCTGGGCAATGCCCGAGGCGGCAGCCGCAGCAGCCGAATTCACACTCTGGGCCCGGTTGATGAGCTGGGCGGCCGCTGGGGAGGCGGCCAGATTTATCTGAGGAAGAAAGAGGGAGAGATTGGTGGTATGGGCTGTTGAGGCGAACACGGGCAAGGGGACAAAGAGGAAGATCTTGGCCCGTTCCAAAAGTTTCGAGCCCTACCCCACCCTCCTGAGCCCTGAAAGTGGTGCATTACCACCATTGCTTAGGGAAGTTGCAGTACTTTTCTCTGGAACACAGTGTTGTCCAGAAAAGTAACTCTCCTAAATTCTGACTACCGCCAACCTAGAAGTCAGCACCATTATAGGCACTTTGAGACCACTCTGTAACAGCCCTAGCTCCATCTTTCTACGGAAGGTTCCGTGCAGGAGAGGGTACTCCACAGGGGTTTCTCCCCCAACTAAAAATCCCAGGATTCCACAGGAGCATAGAGCTGTGACCGCCACAGAACGGTCTCAACAGTGTAGCGTGTGGGCACAACTCGGGGCGGAGAGAACCCAACAGCATGTCCTACCCCCTTGCGTTCTGGGCTCAGAAACAGGCCACAGGCAGCAATGGAAAGAGGGAGAGGGGGAAGGTCTCCTGGCTTACCGTGGGCTGCTGAGGTGGGGTCTGTGCGGGTCCATTATTGCTGGACGAACCCCCCTGCCTGTTGGCTGCCAGACTTGCCTGGAAGGGAAAGAGCAGGAGGGAACATTTCAGAAATGAAATCCCACCACATCATAAAAAATGCCATAAGCTATTACACCGCCTGTCAACGTGTATTCGGTCCTCACTTATAACCAAGTGGGATACAGCAGTCCCCCCTTATCCATGAGTGATCCCTTCCAAGACCCCCATAGATGCCTCAAACCGCAGATAGTACCAAACCCTATGCAGCCAGCCCTCCAGATTTGTTACGGTTAGGGGCGAAGGACCCCTGCAAAAGTGGAAAAAACACAAATATCAAAACATGCGTGTGTGTCTGTGGGACGCGGGTTGAGCATGGTGGGGAGAGCGGGAAGTCTGCGTCCAAAACAGGTCAGAGAGAGGAGCGGGAAAGGAGCCCTGCGCTCAGCATCGTGGCCCTATGCTTCCTCTCTCTCACTCATCTCCTTCCTTGGACGTAGGGAGACATCAGGAGAGGGTTTGTGGGCTCCGGACCGTGTGGCGGGCACCCTTCTTTGCCGGGTGACTCCGATTCTATGAAAGAAGCAGGAACCTCCTCTCCGGTTTCCCTCCAGCCCGGGTTTGCTCGGCCCTCCGGCTTCTGCCTGCCACCCGTCCACCTTCATCCCTAAAGATTTACCTGTTGGACAGCAGCCAGGCTCTGGAGCTGGGTGCTGCCGAGGTGCTGCTGCTGAAGGGCGGCCGTCTGGAGCATGAGGTGCTGCTGTTGCGCCGCGTACATTTGCTGCAAGTACTGGGCGGCCGTGTTGGGCTGGCGATGCAGCGCCTGCTGGATCACCTGCGGAGGAGGAGGAGGAGGAGGAGTCGGGGAGCAAAGGTGGCTGCTGGCGCACGCACAGCTGCGGGTGTGTGCGAGAGATCGCCTTTGGCCTGGCCAGGGGTGGGGGTGCAGATTCACCTGCAAAAAAAGTTCTTGGGGTGGGTCATATTCCAGTGATGGACAGGAAGGAAAGGTGGGACCACAAAAACATCAACCGTGTTTTGTCTCCAGTGCCGGTAAGCCAGCCAAGCATCCAATGTTTCATTTCAAGCCTTTACCTTGCAAAGGAGACGCGGGAAGCACAAAAGCTCAGCCGTGACCGCGCGGCAGAGTCACAAGGAAGGAGCGTAGCCATCTGGCACCCCAAGGAGCCCAAACTGACCCCACGACTGACCCCACAATTCCCCCCCTTCCCAAAGGGCAGACGCCCACAATTCTCCCCCTCCCCTCGCCAAAGTGCTACGTAGTGAGCTGGGCCTCTGCCAGATGGGCTTTAGAGTGCTTGTTAGCATGGCGGCAAAACATTAACACAGCTGTCCGGCGGTGCAGAAGCGTTGGCTTCAACCGGTGACCCTTCCGGATACTTTTTATTGTTGAGACTGGGAAAAAGACAGGAAGGCCGGGGACAGACGGAGGGGCAAATTTTTCCTCCTCGCTCACCTGCTCACACCGTTCTTATCACTGTTATGAGAGAGGTCAGGAACCTTGAGGTCACCGCAAGCCAGGCTTACGAATGCACGCGAGCAACAACTACAACCATGTTCTCTCTCAGCCTTCTCTTCTCCCAGCTAAACATCCCCAGCTCCCTCAGCTCTTTCTTTCCAGACCTCTGGCCATCGTGTTCGCCTTTCTCCAGACACTTTCCAGCTTATTGGTGCAGAAAAACCCTAAATTGGCTTTTAAAACAATTTTGCATATGTTTTTAGAGTCGTTTTTTTTTACTTGTTTTCCCTTTGGGAGCCATGATGGGCAAGGAAACAATTAATCAGCACTTTTAATAAATAAATAAAGGCCACAGCAGCGAGCTACGAGCGGTCCAGCCCCCAGACGCCCCCCAAGACCACTGGCCAGCTGGCAGAAGAGTTAAGCCCAAGCGCAGCCAGGGCCAAAACAGATTTCAGCTGTTTTCAGAAGAAAAGGGCCGAGTAATTTGAGCCTAGGAAAGGCTGAACACATTATGCGTGAAAGGAGCATGTAATTGGCAGTCAAAGCCTTTGGCCACATGGAGGGGGGGGCAGTTTAAGACGAGAAGAAAGATAATTTCGTAATGCTTCTGCTATAGGAAGTTGGGAGGGACTTACAACCGTTTCCCAAATTTGCAGTAGAGGTACTTTTCCCACCAAAAATATGCTTTATGTTAAGCAGGCAGACAAAGGACTCTGTCTTCTTTATCCCTGTATGGTGATCCTAGCACGCTTCTTAACAAGAGCTTGGAAAAGTTACTTTATTCCGGTGCCAGCTCCCAGAACTGCCCGAACAACAGCAATTTTTAAAAGCAACGTGTTGCATTGGTTGTTCCCAAAAAAAACCTGCCAGATGATAAGAGAATGGTATCAAGCTTGAAAAACTCCCCTGAACATGGAACAAATAATGTATTTTCATACTAATTTTTATAAGTAACTGGGAAATATAGTAGTTGCTGCACCAATAACATGACTTCATTCCTACTCATGAGGTCATGTTTGAAAAGTGACTCCATTACTTCTTCTTTCTCTACCCTACAGGAAAAGTAACTTTTTAAGGCAGGGGTAAGAATCATAAGGTCTTCCAGATGTTGTTGGATTGCAGGTCCCAGCAGCCTTATCCAGCCGTGCCGATGTTGAAGAATGCTTGGAGCTGCAGTTCAAAAACACTTGGAGGTCTGTATTATTCCCAGGTGTTTTTTTGAGTCCCATTGGGGAGAAAAGCAGGATATAAATCAAATAAATTAATGTTATTTCTCAAGCATTATTTCTAGCAAGTTAGTTCCACGCTTGGTCCAAAGTTGCATTCTGCTATAAACTTATACAGCATCTGAGAAAAAGTCTTAGAAGAAAGGGCAGACGTTGAAGGAATGAAGGCAGTCTTTGTAGCATGCTGGATTCAAACAATTTCAATCTTTAAAAGGTCAAAACTATTCACTCGTTCACTTACTTCTCACCGTAACCGTCCCCTCACAAACTTTGGGGTTTGGGATTGGGGCTTTCTTGCCCTATTTGAACCAGATACATTTTCAAGCTTTTGTTACCCTGAATAAATGACATAGACACACTTACTTATTTGGTACAAGCAGCATTCTACAAAAAAAGATGTAAGCTTTTGAGTCCTACTGCATTCCTCCTCTGCCACACAATTCTGCGCAACCTGCCAGCTTGCATATTTGGTAATGGGCTTTCATCCTACCTCTTTTGGAGAAGTTGTAGCAAGAGGTCAGCAACCCATCCTTAATGTCCTTCCACCCATAAGCAAAAACTTTTCTCAGAATCTTTCACAAACCGGGTTCCTTTCCAGATCTATAATTCTGTGATGCTCTTTTATTTATTTTTCTCGCCAACTTTTTAACAGTTCTGGAGGATCTGCTTTAAAATCCTTTTTAAAGGCTACTTGGTAGTCTTTTCAATTGCAGGGGATGGAGGTAGAGAACATAATAATAGCAGGGGGAAAATCCAGATATAGCCCAAAAGGGTAAGAGAAGGAAAGAAGAAAGAGAGAGATGGGTTTAACTATGGAATCCTGCACCAGCACAGGGTTGGACTAGATTGCTTTTAGGTCTCCCTCCCAATCCTTTTTGGGGAAGAGGAGAGAGACCCTGTCTAAGCATTCCCGCACCATGAGCATCTCCTGTCCCCAGAGCCCCCCAAAGGGAAAAGGGCCAGGGGAGAAAAGGGTCGGGCCAAAGGTTAACTGTGGTCAGCAGGGGCCCGAGGAACTCTGACCTTGTGAAGGCTTTGCAAGATGCTCGGGAGGGGATTGGGGCACCCCCATCCATCACTCTGGCTCTCTGGCACTCCAGGGGTCCGCAGCCCATTTTTTTAGGGGAAAATCCCTCACCCACTCACCCTGCCCCTCCGTCCCACTTGCCCCTTTGAGAAAACAACAATTCAGCTGGAATGAGACACATCAAAAGAAAAGAAAAAGGCTTTTGGGAACGGTTTTCTGTGCCGTGTCACCCAAGAGATTTACCCTAGAAATGAGCTACTAAGGAAACAGAGTCAAAGTGTGTACTGCGGCAACTTTGGGGCAGGAAAGTCTTGGAAAACAGTTAAAAATCCACAGGTGACGTTGTTGGTATTGTTATTTGGTTGGAATTCAGCCTAGGACTTCGTAAGTGCAGGAAATAGAACGGAGTAGGGGTTTTTTTTCAAGGTACCTACTCACCTAGGGGCTGCATGATGCTACAAAACACACTTAACGGGAGCGGCGAAACTGACGCACCACAACCGAATGCACAAAGGGCACTAATGCACCTCCGGACACTGGCTAAGAAGCGCCAACGTACATCGGAACACTCTTGCTGGCACCCAGGGACACATCTTCACAATTCACTAACAGGGTTTCGTTGCATTTCAGCAATGTTGTTACAGATTCGTAAAGTTATGAAACATACACCGTTCCGCAGAATCTCAGCCATCATCTTGGATTCAGAATCTACTGGCTGTTACTGGGGTTTTGGGCCATCCGTAATTCAAATCCTGTCCTGGAATCAGTGAGGTTTTGTAGCCTAAAATCTTTTCAGCATGAGCCTGAAAGACTTGTTGAAAACGGTAAAGGAAAACTCTCATGGGGCTTTAAGATTCAAACTGATAAACCAGCAGAACTGGGGCGTAGCCACAAACTCCAGTCCACCGACAGTGGGTTGCACAGAGACAACGGTTTCCTAGCACACTACACATATTGTGACACTAGTTAACTCCCCAGCATCATGACGGCTCCGCTGGACATCCTTTTTTCCCGCATGGACCAAAATGACTGTTTGTTTCTCAACACCCTAGATGTCGCACGGCAGAAACAAACACACAAATGAGACCGGCCCGTATAGCCAAATATCACACCACTGCTGGAATTAATTTGGCCCCAAAGCTTGGAAAAAATCATTTCTTTGGACTGCACCTTCCACTATCCCCCATCAGAGGATTCTGGGAGCCGCAATCCAAAGAAAGGAACTTTTCCCAAGCTGTGCTTTTCCCCCTTTCCCCTTTGGACCTTTCCCCCTAGTGTTTGGGGAAGTTCCTTTTTTCCTGACTACGGTGACTCAAAATTTCCCAGCACACCATGCTCTATACATACCCTCCTTTCCTAACCAGGCTGGGGGATTTGGGGAGCTGCAGTCCAAAAAACCCTCTAATTTATCAGCTTTGCTTTTCATCCATCCCTCTCTGGAAAGGCTTTCTTAAAAAATAACAAACCTGAAACATGTGCAATTGAACAGACCAGATGCTCGAGCGCAGCAGTGCATGAAGGCTGCATCACCTATGTTGCAACAAAAAATTGCAACCACACCACACACACACACCTCTGTCCCTTGGTAAGATGCACAAATATTCCATGGGCAGAGATCAGAGGGTACCAACCTGGGCACTCAGATCCTGAGCTCGAGAAGAAAAGGGTGCCAAGCATCCCCCAGACGGTGCCCACCTCAGAAGGGGGAGAAGGTGGGGGTGGTTCAGGGGGACCTGGACTGGCATCCCCCAAACCTAGGCGAGTACACACATACATATTCTACCCCTCTCCATTCTCCAAAGAAGCTGGACTTGTTAGAGACACCAAAAGCTCAGCCGCAAAATGGAGTTACTTACACTGGTGGCAACAGAGACCCAGGACGCTGCAAGGACTCCAGACGAGAGGAGCGGAGGGCAGGCAAGGGGGGCAGAGAGTGAGAAGCAGGGAGGCTGCCCTGACCCCCAAGTCCTGTCATTTGAAGCACCAACAGTCCTCTTCCAGAAAGCAGGATCCAAGCATACAGTGCGCCAGGGAAGAAAAGAGGGACTTGCTGCTTCTCCAAGTCCCGTTCCACCTCCTGGGGTCCCCCGTTTTCCAGGGGTCCTGTCTCCGCTTCTCCCCACGGCTGTGTGGGCGGAGAGAGGAGGACAAAGGACTGACCTCTGGCCTCCCGCCTCCCGGGCCCAGGAGCGAGAGGAGGGGGAAGGGGAGGGGAGGGGAAGGAGGTCCAGGGATGAAAGGTGGGGGAGAACCCAGGCGAAAGAGCCCCTTCCATACTCCAGCCTCAGAACCCTGGAAAACTCCTTTGGGGATGGGGAAACTACAGCTCCCAGCATTCCCCAGCCACTGTGCTCCAAACCAGATCTTGGGAAAGTGGCTCTGGCACTACGGCTCCCGGAATCCCCCAACCGTAGAGCTTCTAACCAGATTTTAGGACGAGCGCATTTGGACCACAACTCCCAGCATCCCCCAGCCACTTTGCCTTAAAGCAGATTGTGGGGAAGCGACTTTTGGACCACCACTCCCCAAATCCCCCAGCCAAAGGCCGCTGTCCTTCAAAATGGATCTTGGGAAAAGCACATTTGGACGACGGCTCCCAGAACACTACACCCCCCCCCCCGCAACTGCTGCTGTGCTTCACACCAGCTCTCAGGGGAAACCATTTTTGAACTCCATCTCCACAAATCCTCCAATTACGGCGTTTGGGGAAAAGAAACTTCCAGATTAATGGTCCCAAACACCATGGCTCTCGTCTGAAAGAGGAAATAACATTTCCAACTTTTGCCCAGCGCAAAGTCCCATCTTCTCTCAAGAGACCCAGTGGACGTTTGTGGATTTGCAGAAAAGTTTGTGGAAATGCACCAGCACGTTTTAACAACAGTTTAAAAATAATAAGGCGGCAGCTTCCAGAATTCCTGCAGTCACAAAACTTTCTCTCTTATATCTGCATAGAGACAGACAGACAGGCCACTTCAGCAATCCAACATAATTTCCACTAGGAGCAGGTGTTTTGTAAAGTCGGTGGCTCTGAATTTTCATTCACGCTCAGGTTACAAACCAGCCTCAACCTCACCAAAAGTAGGCCTTTTGTAGAACTCATGGGTCTCAGTCATGCATTTGACACCAAATGCGTGCCTGCTTAAGACAGAGACGGGACGGGACAACACAGGCATTCCTCAGTTAACAAAGCCAATGTGCCCCTGGGCACGGCTCCTTTAACAGAATATTTGGCTACGAAGGCAGAAAGAGCACAGAAATAATAGAGAGAGAGAGAATTTTGAAGGCACGTGACTGCAAACGACACTGCCGGCTCACGTTTAGCACGAGCTCTACTTTTTGCTTGCACAGGTTTTCAAGCCAGGCGTTACCCACCCTATATTTGTGTCCGGTCATTTTTAGCGCTTAGATACAGCACCTTACATTTATCCTTGTCGAATTCACAGAAAGGCCAAGAATGTGCTCTCTCTGAGTGGGGTTTTTAAAAACCTTCAAAGGAGGGCTTTTCCCCTGTGCCGCCCACCATCACAGGCCCACTTGGTGAGGACATGGGAGAGAGGAGACAATGTTTCCCTCTATTCATTATGCCCCGATGATGCTTAATTTTATAAGCCCCATTTTCCCCCAAAAAACAAAAGAGCTGCAAAACCGCCTCTCCTATCCTCACAACCGACGCGCCGCAGCTCTCTAGATGTCGGCTGGGGATTCGTCAAGCTGTAGTCCAAGAAAGCATTTTTCCTCACCTCTGGCCACCATAACAGACAGAAAGGAGGGGTGGTTAGAAGTCTTCCTCCCATTTCACTGGACGAATGTTGCACTGCACGTTGGTTTGTTTGTTTAAGTTACGCACGTGCGCTCCCCGGCCGCAGGGGTGAACCAAGACATCGCTCTCCGAAAGCCGCTAGAGGGTGCCACATCCCCACAAATGACGGAACTGCACTGGAATTTACGAGTCTGAGCATTCCTGCATGCTCTCCGGCCAGAGTCTCCGGATAGGGCAGGCCCCATGCGCTCTGTCCCCGTTGCAGCATCCCACAACAGGAGAAAAGGACTGCTCCAAACCCACCACAGAGTCCTCCCGATCGATTCAGAGGAAGTTTCCCCTTGTCTTCCTCTGAGGCTGAGAGACTGGCATTTGCCCAAGGGCACCCCGTGCGGTTCCGGGGCTGAGTGGGGATTTGAGCCCTGCTCTGCCAGAGTCTCAGCCCAGTTCTCAAATACCACGCCAGCTGTGATCTGTTGAGAGGAGATTTGCCTTTGCCTTCCTTTCAGGCTGCTGAGAGAGTGTGCCTTGGCCCAGTGGGTTTTCCTTGGCTGAGCAGGAATCTGAACCCTAGTCAACCAGACTCTTAGTTCAACACTCAAACACTATTCCTTCATGTCAAAATACAAATCTCAAAATTCTGGAGGATGAACCCATGAGAGCTAGAAACACAGAATTACAGAATTATACAGTTGGAAAGGACAGCACGGGCCATCCAGTACCAGTCGGGGGGGACCCTGCCATGTAGGAACACACATCAAAGCAGATGGCCATCCAGGTAAAAAACCTTAAAAACCTCCAAAGACGGAGACTCCGCCACATTCCATCGAGGCAGCAGCAGATTCCACTGCCGGACAGCTCTGACCGTCAGGAAGTTCTTCCTGAGGTTCAGGCGGAATCTCCTTTCCTGCAGCTTGAATCCTTTGCTCCTTGTCCTAGTCTCTGGAGCAGCAGAAAACAAGCCCGCTCCCTCCTCTACATGGCATCCCTTCAAATATTTAAACACGGCTATCCTGTCCCCTCTTAACGTTCTCTTCTGCAGACTAAACATCCCCAGCTCCCTAAGACAATCCTCAGAGGGCTTCACGGCTCCCAGACCCTCCACCATGTTGGTCGCCCTCCTCTGGACACGTTCCTTGCTGAAAGGAAAAGAAACAACCATTTGCAAACCCGACAGGATGAATTGTGAGGTGCGCTGTCTCCCTGGGGCCCAAATTCATGATGTAACCGAGAGGCTGACAAGAGTGGCCAAGCCCACAGACTGTCACCCCTTACTTTTGGCTCATGCGGGAACCAACGACACCGCTACGGTGCAGCGTCCAGGATATCACAAAGGATTATGAAGTTATGGGTAGGAAGCTGAGGGACCTGGGAGCCCAGGTTGTGATTTCATCTCTCCTCCCTGTTGAAGGACACGGCCCACAAAGGGAGAGGAGAGTAGCGGAGGTGAACGGGTTCCGCAGATGGTGCAACCGGGAACGATTTGGCTCCTTGGACCACGGCCTGCATTTTCACAAAGACGGACTTCTGGCAGGGGATGGGGTGCACCTCACAGCTATTGGCAGGAATGTTTTTTTAGGGCTGTGATTTTACTTTAACGGCAATTGTGATATATTACAGCTTGTGGTTTGGTGAGGTGCCAGCTAGAGCTCTCCGGCTGAGAGATCCAAATAACCTTACTGAAACTGCAAATCCCAGGATTCCACAGGATGTTGCCACGGCAGGTAAAGTGAAATCATACTGCTATAACGCTGCAAGGACCTCACTCACACACGCCACCAGTGGCAAACGTACAACTGGTTCATAAACACCATTCTCTGACACTTAGCGTGGATACAGCGGATATAGTTTTGTGGAGCACCTTCAGAGCTCTCCAGCAAGGAATTCAGTGTGTCTCCACAAACTACAGATCCCAGGATTCCAACGGATCACAGGGTCATGGTGGCCAAAGTGGTATGAAACGGAGATAACTCTCAAGTGCGGACAGAACTGTCAGACTCCAACCAGGGAACTTCCGCTTACCTGAACGGTCTGTCGGTCGGGAATCCCGCTGTACACAGAGATCTGGGGGCCGGCCTGGCGCCCATTAGTAGCAGCGGTCGTGGGGGCGGTCATGGAGGAGGAAGCGGCGGCGGCGGCGGCGGCGGCGGCGGACGTAGCACTGGCGCTGCTGGGAGGAGCGGGCGGGGCCTGCGGCTGCTCATTCTCCATGGTAACCATCCAGGGCTCCAACGGCGCCTCCCAAGAAAGACCGTGGCCAAGATGACGGCGCAGGCGAGGAGCAACTGCGGGGACACAAAGGAGAGCAGCAACGTTGGGATTCAGTCTTGGGTGCAAATCCTACCTCAATGAAAAAACTCGGAGTGGCGGCTTCAGTATCGGTAGAAGAGGTCAACTGACTACGGTTTTTAGTCCGAACTTTCAAGGCGTCATCCAGGGTGCTGAACACTAGTCCTATGTCCTTCTTAAAATGAGGACAGGGGTCCTTTCCCATTTGTCCCTAGTAGCTAATTTCCACAGGTAGACAGGTGCCACCTACGCAGCTTCCATTTAGCATTTACAGCCAACAAGAGCTGCTATTTTTGGACCAATGCTTTTGCCTTTGGCCCTGCCCGCCACTGGCTTGTGCCTTCCCCTGATTCCTCCAAAACTGAATCTCGCCCTCAGGTCGAATGGGGTCCCCTATCCATTGCTGACATCACAGGTGGGAACTGTGTGGCCCTCCAGATTTGTTCGACTGCAGCCCCCAGCCAGTGGTGGGGAATGCTGGGAACACCGCCTGGAGAGCAGCTCATTTCCCAGCTTGTCGCTGTCCACCTCAGCACACGGCCATCACCCATCCCAGTGGCATGGAGCTCCACAGGTTCATCAAGCATCACACAACCTATTTCTTCCTTCTCCTTCTCTTCCGAACCCACCTCCCACCTCCTCCATTGTGCGATCCCCGGCCAGAAATCACAGAAAAGAGAAGTTCTATCCATCACATTCATAACCGTTCAAGTTTATCAATCCCTCCCTTTGTTTCTAAACCATTAAGCATTCCCCATAGCCTTTCCTCTGAAGGAGATTCAACATTGATTCCACATTGGCTACTGTTTCGTGACTTGGGGTGACACTCTCACAGTAGGTCCTACTCCAACACTCATCCCAGAAAAAGAAGGAAGGAAGGAAGGAAGGAAGGAAGGAAGGAAGGAAGGAAGGAAGGACGGACGGAAGGAGGGAGGGAGGGAAGGAAGGACGGAAGGACGGAGGGGCTTACTGGTTCTACAGAAGTCAAGCAACCCACTGCTAGACTTCCTGATCTCAATGTCTATTTGCTTTCCCACCTTTCCACTGCCTGAAAATTTCCCTCCATATCACCCTGGGGTCTAGAAACTTGTCCGACTTGGGAAGGAAACCTAACCTCCTATTGAAAGTGGGCACCTACGTGGCAAGCACACCGGATAAACACCGGCCTCGCCACGCACACTTTGGCTCTCTCCCAAAGACGTATCCAAATCAACGCTCTGCTCTCAAAACCCACCCGGAGACCTACCTCCGCTGCATCCACATTTTAACAAGGATCTGTGGGCTGTGTCCACAGGCAGGCACCATCTCCAAAGGGCAGACATACACACCACCCCCTCAAGGGTCCCGCACTCAGCTCCACACTTCATCCTTCAATCCCACACATGCCCGGGCTGCACCAAAGAAGGAATCCTCTTCCAAAGACGGTACCGGAAACTCACCGGCTGTTTCGGGTTCCCACCACTCAACCGGGCAAGGCCCGGGGGCGAGAGGCCAAAATTTAGAGGGACTCGCTGTCACTGCGAGTCAGGGATGCGCTGGCTGCGTGCGCTATGAAAGATGTCACGGGGGGGGGGAGGAATTGCCATGCCCACAAGCAAATCCGGCTGTGAACGCTCTTTGTCTCCCATCCTCCCCCTTCCGCACATCAACTGCACATATATTCCAGGGTTGGGAAAAAGGGGGGGGGGGTGGAGGGAGTGGGAGGGGGAATAAAGAAGAGAGCCCAATTTCCTGATGATTATGATGTCACTTAGCAACCGCCAATCGGGGCCTTGGCTTTTTGCCTGCAGTATTTCATGCAAATAGTTTTGGAAGGTCTCTCTCCCGCCCTCCCTCTCATTCTTTTAAAAATCCCGTAGGGTCAGCTAAGCAGTTTAGTGCTACCACTTCCCCAGGGATACATTAAGGGACCCGATATGATGTTCCTGGCCGAGACGCCCCCCCTAGGCAGGGACCAGGGTTGTGGGGAAGACTACAAATCCAAATAATGGAAGGGGCAGCGGCTGGCCACGTGAAATAAGACCATCCCGGTAGCTGGAGCGATTTTCTAGCCAGTTCCAAACTGGCAACCCCTGCGTGCCTCCTCTTTGCCTTGGAGCATCTGGCTCCAAGCAAGGGGGAGGTTAATCTAGGGTTTAACGCTGGGTGCCCACGCATGGAAGGCCGCTTTCATCCAATCCATGGGGGCCAACCCAGTACCGCTCTCAGGCCCTGGGTGCAAGCAGGACGCTCGCTGCCATTTCACAGGCCCTCCTGGCTGTCCCCAAATGCAGTGCCCCTTCCTCACAGCACCCCTGTTTTTGGTGGTTTCCCAGCCACTTTACCAGGTTCTCCCCCATCTGACTTAGCTTTCCTAATTCTTAGTTGCTGGCAGTGCAGCCCTTTAAGCTAAAACGTGGCCCCGCCCTCTTTGCATTTGGCCCCGCCCCTTTGTATTTGGCTCCTCCCTTCCCTCGGAATGCCGCTTCCACGGATTCCTCTGAATACAAAACTGACCCTTGGACAAAGTTCCCCATCCTTGTTTCAAAGTCCCCTACCTTTTCATTCCTTTTATGTTTCCCCGCTTTTGCTGCACACAGGATGCAAAAATAACTGTAGGCTCCTACCCAAGTCTTCCTCCCTGTGGCCATCATTAATTAATTACCCACCTTTTCTTCCCAATATGGGACCCAAGGTAGCTAAACGCGCTGGAAAAAAATAGATTCTTTTTTTTTTAAAGTTTTCCTCTCCAAAGCCGAAACTTAAAGACCAGAAACTTGCTTTTTGTTTTATAAAACGCAGGTCCAAAAACACCCCACTCTCTTGGAGTTCCTCACTCTCTTCTCTCTCCCCTAAGTTACAATTCGCTGGAAAAACTTAAGAAAGAGCGTGTGTGCGTACGTGCTTTCAAGTCACCCGCTGACTTATGGCGACCTCATAAATTTCATAGGATTTTCTCAGGCAAGGAATACTCAGAGGTGGTTTTTGCCAGTTTCTTCCTCTGAAACGTAGCCCGCAGCCCCTGCTATTCTTTCCCGGCCTCCCATCCAAGTATTAACCAGAACTAACCCTGCTTAGTTTCCAAGATCAGACGGGATCTGGTGCCTTTAGGGTATCTGGGCTGTACACGCAGAGAGAAAAGGATGAAAGGAAGAACACTGATGTCGGAAAGGTAGAGCAATAACTCGTACCACCGGAGTACAAAGCACTCGACCATTTCTGCCCCCTCTCCCCCCCCCCGAAACTGTCCCCCCCCCAACCAGCCCATTTATCGTCCCCTAATTGCCTCGTTTTCATTGCTGGCGTCGGCCTCAAAAGGATTCCATTAGCTGGCTGGTCCTCGGTAGCGCCCGTAGGATCCCCTATTGATCTGCAAGGCACCATCGATTTCCATCAGGCTAATTAGCATATAAATTAGTCATTTTCAGGGAGGAGGGAAGAGAGGAAGGCATTAGGAGCAAATTAATTTGAGTTTGGTAGCCCCTTAAAAAGCGGTTGCGGAGGGGGAGAGAGAAAGCAGAACGGTTGCGGGGGGAAAAAGCATTAGAATTTATTCAGACTTCCAAGTCAGAGTTGGTGATCGGAAGGAACGGAGCTCATCCTCCAGCGAAACACACACCAATTTGGCAGGGACCGTCCTGGTTAATTTTTCATTTCACTTTTCCAGCTGCTTTTAAAATGTTCCGGTTTCCCTCTCCCGCTCCCACTTTCCCCCTTGGTCCTCAGCGTCCTTCAGCCCCTGCAAACTGGTCCAAAGCGCAAACGTAGTTTGTGCTCAACCAATTCAGCATGGAGAAGGGGTGAAATCGTTCCCTTCCCAGCTGGCTCAGGCAAAAGCACACTGCCGCAGTCTTTCCTAGCTCGTGTCATCTTCCTCGTTAATATCTTTGCCCCCCTCCTTGACCACAAACTGATGCTGCACCGCCGCACTGCTGGAGGGTATGGAAGCACAAGCCCAACCGAAGCATATCAAGTTTCTTTAGCTGCCCCGTTTGGTCTACTTAATACCTAGCGAGACAGGCAGGCTCTCCAAACCAGAAATCGTTCCCTAGCCTTGCAATTTTAAGACCGGAGCGACAGAGCGGAGACGGCCAAAGAGAAATGGTCATTAAAGTGGGAAGTGTTAGAACGAAGAACAAGCCATGCTCAGGAAGGACCCAGCATGGCTTCAGCAAGGAGGAAGTCCCTCTCCCTTGGACCTCCCAATTCCCTCACTGAATCTCTCCAATAAATTTACAAATACATAACAGAAGTTGCAGGCCCACACAACCTGTTACGGGGTTTTCTGGGGGCTGAGCGTGCCTGAGACGCCCATCTGAAACATCAGAAGGGATGTCATGCAGAAGACGGAGCCAACATGTTTTCTGCTGCTCCAGAGCCTCGGACAGGGAGCAATGGATGCAAACTACGAGAGATTCCACCTAAATGTTAGGAAGTACTTCTTTGCTATAAGAGCTGTTTAATAGTGGAATGGGCTGTCTCGGGCTCTCCATCTTTGGAGGTCTTTGAATAGAGGTTGGGTATGCTTCTCTCAGGAGTGCTTGAGTTGTTTATTCCTGCATGTCGGGGGGTTGGGCTAGATGACCTTTGGGACCCTTCCAATGCTAAGATTCTATGAAAAAAAATTTTTTTTTTCTTTAAAGGGCTGACAGTCTGGGATGAGGGAGCCAGCGTAAATTTCTGCGGTTGCAATCACCATTCAGACAAAAAGGCAGCTGCTGGGATTCCCCCGCGTGGAAAGGAAACTGTCAGCCACAAGAGGACACCAGACAGAGCCCTTCCTACCAGGACGCTGAGTGCGATTTCCGGAAGATTTACAGCTTCGGTGCCTGTAAGCAGACAGAAGCCATTTGGGTAGGCTAATGGGGAACTCTGCAACAGCCTTTTATCACCGCTTCCGGGGCAGGGAACGGATCCTGCCAACGGTTTTTCACTCTTACTTATTAAATCCTTTTTTTCTTAAAAGCAAGCTTCCCATGCTTACAACGAAGAAAGAAAGAGGGAGACCAACCAGATGTTTAAAAAAAAAGAGTAACTGTGTTAATAAATATTGCCAAACTCCTTCAGGGGTTTTGCAGAATGGAAACGTAGTCCAGAAAAGTCATTAATCAGGCAACGGTAACAAATAAAATTGGAATTAGTTAAGCCTTTATGAGTTAGACCAGTTCTCTCCAACCTGGGGCCTTTCAGACATGTCAGATGACAACTCCCCAGTAAACTGGGGGATTGTGGGGTTTGTAGTTATATATAACTGGTTATATATAACAGATAATGATAAATAATTATAAAATTATCATTATTGCACCATAATAATATAATTATATAAATTACTAAAAATCTAACATCATATATCAATTATATAAAAACATAAATATATAGTATACAATATACTACCCCATCTATTTTTAACTATATTTTAAATTGTGCTTTTAATTGTACTCATATATTTTAATTACAATGTCTTTGCATTTTAAATGGTTTTGTGGTTTGGTGCATTTGGTGCAACAACAAAATCTGTTTTACAATTGTACAGCATGGTTTCATTATTCCTTCCTTCCCTCTGTGTGTGTGTGTGTGTGTGTATACACATGTATTTTAGATTGTACGCTTTCAGCGGGACCCACTGTTTCAGGCTGGTTTACATGTAAATCGCCACATACATGGATGGCACCATTTAAATGAATGGTAGCAACCTGCCCGTTATCAGAGGTAACCAAGAGGACTAGAAACTTGAGTCCTTTTTTTAAAAAAAAAAATGGAATTCCTAAAAATTTCCACAATCCTATCCAGAATCCTTCACAGAGTTCCACACACATGGCTATTCTGACCCCTACTTTCAACAATTCTGCCTCCTCCCCTGGCGTACATTTCCTGGAAAGAGATATAGAAACATCAAGCTTAAAGAGAGGGGATATATTTGTGTCCGGAAAGCATTCACTTCCAGCAAGAAAAAAGAACATAAAGGGAGACCAGGGAAGCGAAGGGAGGACCAGCGTCTCTCTCGTCATTTCAAAGGTCAGCTGTGCCTCTGATTAAATATATTTCAAGTAATCCGCTTGCGACGTCCGCCATCAATCAAACCCGTCTGACGGCCACTGCTACAGCTACAAATTTTAAAGACAATAACAAGCAATAAACTGCACAGATCCAAACGGCGAATCCATTCTCCTTCCTCCACTGTTTAAAGGGAGCACCGAAACAGAAGCAACCGATCACAGGAGTATCTGCTTCTGTGATTTCTACGTATCGTAGAAGTACGGCACGGAGTTCTGCCTTCAGTTCTGGGTGCCTCATTTTAGGAAGGATAAAGGTAAGTTGGAGCAGGTTCAGAGAAGTGCAGTGAGGACGATAACAGAGATGGAGAACCAAACCTATGAGGAAAGGTTGGAGGAGCTGGACGTGCTCAGCTTGGGGCGTGGGTGACGTGACAATCTGGGACCTGTCCAGAGGAGGCGACCAAAACGGTGAAGGGTCTGGAAGCCATGAAGCCCTGTGAGGAGCGGCTTAGGGGGCTGGGGATGTTTAGCCTGCAGAAGAGAAGGTTAAGAGGGGACGTGATAGCCATATTCAAATATCTGAAGGGATGTCATGTTGATGATGGAGCAAGCTCGTTTTCCACTGCTCCAGAGACTAGGACAAGGAGCAATGGATTCAAACTGCCGCCTGAACCTCAGGAAGAACTTCCTGATGGTCAGAGCTGTCCAGCAGTGGAAGATGCTGCTGCACCAGTGGAGTGTGGTGGAGTCTCCTTCCTTGGAGGTTTTTAAGCAGAGGCTGGATGGCCATCTGTTGGGAGTGCTTTGAGGTGGGTTCCTGCATGGCAGGGGGTTGGACTGGATGGCCCCTGGGGTCTCTTCCAACTCTATGATTCTATGATTTCCTTCTTTAAATATCTCCGAGGTTGTTACTGAGATGAGCGGGCAGGCCTGTTTTCTGCTCCACCAGGGGGTACGACCACATCTAATGGTTTTCGGTTACAGGAGGGTAGATTTTGGATTTAACATTAGAATGAACTTCTTGATAGTAAGAGTAGAACCCACTGCCGAGAGAGCTGGTGGGGTCTCCACTTTTGGACATCTTGAAATAGAGGCTGGACGTTCCCTGCTGGGGATGTTCCAGCTGGAATTCCCGTACTTATCAGAGAGTTGGACTTGACGGTCCATGAGGCCCCCTCCAACCCTGTGATTCTATCTCGGAGTCAGATGGAACCACGACGGCCATTCAGTCCACGTAAGAAGACACAGGTAAAGCACTCCTGAGAGATTCCCATCCCAGGTGTGTTTAAGGACCTCCGATGAATGAGTCAGATCTGAGAGATACACCACTAAATGTATTGTTTGTGGGAGGCAGTGTAGTGTACTGGTCAAAACATTGGCCTGGGATGCGAGAGCTCTAGGTTCCAGTCCCCAGTAAGCTAGGAAACTCATTGCTGACATCCGGGCTCACCCTTGACTCTTTTTGCTTGTCTCTCTCCCTCGATGTGACCTCCCTCACAGGGTTGTCGTGCAGGCGAATGTCAGGACGTGGGAATACATCTTCTGCAGCTCACAGAGAGGAAAAGTGAAATACAAAGGCAACAAACAATACAACTGTGGATTGACCCAGGCTAGCAATGAGAAAGATCACAAAAGCCTTAAAATCACTGAAATTCAAGGTCCACGTGGGGAAAAAAGGGCAAGACAAAGTCTCTGAAGGAAGCAGAGCTCAGGGGGAAAAAAGCCATTTTGGAGGAGACCACAACTTCCAGAATCCCCACACTGGCTTGAGGGGGATTCTGGGAGTTGTAGTCTAAAACAAACACCTTTTCCCAAGCCCTGGATGGAAGCCAACGCTCTCCATCACTTCCCCGCTCCCAAGCAGCATGAACTTTCTGTCTTTTCCAGAAGGGGTGGCTCCCCATCCAAGACGGAAGGCCGCTTACGCGAAGGCCAGACTTGTGACTGAGAATTTTGGGCCTCTGCGGTGAAAATAAAGGGGTGGCTTCTCGAAACCCCGGTTCTTTCAAAGTCCGAGAGCCACAAAAAAACCAACCCAGTAGGCCACACACAACCCACGGACCCCACGCCTCCACCTTCGACGGACAGCAGGACAGAGGCTGGACCTAAAGGAAGGCGAATAGTCCGGGGCGCTCAGAAAACTCCGACGCAGTGGACACCCCGGAAAACACGCTGCTTTTTTCCGGCGGCAAGAGGGGGAACAACGAACTCTCCACGGAGCCATCCGGATGTTTCTGACAACCAGCCAACCAGACTCCCCTTCGCTCATCATTAGGCATCAAGGAGCCTGGATGGAAGTTAATTAGCCTGACATAAGGAGGATGGGGAGGGGAGGCAGGAGCCACTGGATGCGAGGTGGGGGGAGATATGGGGGAAGACATCAAATGGAAATTAAAAATTCTGCCCCCCCCCCCCCGATCCACCCCATGAGCTCTCTAATCTCATCTCCATTTCAAGGGACTGGTTCCCAGGAGAGACCTTCATTGCTGCGATCAGACCCACTATAATCATGAGCCCGGGAGTCTGTTATTTTAAGACTCCACGGCAGCTAGCCTAGCCTCTCTTCTCTAACCTTGCACGATGTCTCCCAACGTCTTGCCTCACAACGACCCTGCAAGGCGGGTTTCCCCTAGAAGAACACAGGGATCCTCAATTAACAAAGCAGATGCGTTCTTAGGCGTGACTTCTTTAACAGAAAATTTGGTACCACGGGGTAGCTTCGACGTGCTCCACGCAAACCTCTTTTATCCGAAACTCACAATGCGCCTTTGTGAACTGCAACAACCGCACGGCATTTCCGGTTTCTATGCCTGGGTGCGAACGCTGACAGCGAAGAAAGCGGATGGGAAGAAAACCAAAGCGTTGGAAAAGTGGCGCTGGAGAAATGTCGCGCAGATCCCCTGGACTTCCAGCAAGACAAATAAGCGGGTGATGCGGAAGGCGGTGGGGAAAGAGGGAGACCACAGTACAGATGGACAGACTCAATCAAGGAAGCCTTGAGTTGTTGCCATGGTTATATGATCATTATTATATTTACTTTTATTCTGCCCGTTTTCCCAATCTAGTACTCAAGAAGGCTTAAAAGAAACACAGCATCCCAAACCCTCTCCCAATGTCCCCAAAATACCCAAGGAAGGAGATGGGTGGGACAACTGAATTATAGGGCCACCGTGTCAACCCGCTCACCCCTTTCCACTCCTTTTCCTGACCTGTTCGACATTTGTGAGTTTGCCACAAGGGTCCTGCACCCCTAACCCTAGAGAATGCAGAGGGCCAGCTGGATAATTAAACTATCCGTAAAATTAAGGCCAGGCAAAAACATTGCCATTCAAAACAGCAAATAAACAAAACATAGAGGGTACAGCACAGTTCTACCAGGCTGACTTCTCTTGAGCAGTCTGTCTTCCAAGTTCTGCCAAAATAAAATAAAATAAAAATCTTACCCTGCTACAGAAAAATACCAGCTAGGGTGCCAATCTAACCTTTCTTTGCAAGACCTGGGTAGGGCCGGGGCTCCCCTTCATAGAGTCACCATTAAGTTGAAACTGATTTGATGGCATATAACAACAATAAAGTTCTGCAACTTGGGCAGCTTGTTCAAAGTTCAGACTACAATCCAGAAGAGAAGGCAGCCAGCTTTGCTCACAATCTTCATTCAAAGCACCTCCAGCAAACAGCCATCCGGTTCCTCTGTAAAAACCTCAAAACAAGGAGACTCCACTGCACTATACTGAGGCAGCAGCGAATTCCACTGTCAAACTGCTCGTACCAGCAGGTACAAGGCTCAGGCGGAATCTCTTTTCTTGTAGTTTGAATCCATTGCTCCACGTCCCAGTCTCTGGAGCAGCAGAAAACAAGCTTGCTCCATCTTCAGCATGACATCCCTTCAAATATTTAAACACGGCTCATGACATAGAAGACGGACTAACAAAAATGTCCTGGGGCTTTAACCTTGACGGTCCTCTGTCTGAAAACCGTGTTATCCATCAATGTCTGGCTCTACTTCTATAAACAAACATATGTTATAACAGCTTGATTTACTAAGCAAGAAAAGGTGTTAACAATCCATTTCCAAACAGTTGAGAGCGCGTACAGTAATGTAATAACGGCTGACAAACATCCACGGATATAAATGCAGAAGCTGTAACAGAAATATTATAAGCTGTAACTGTCAGTAACACAATGTAACAGTTTGGGCATTAATGGATATATACCGCTTACAGGATGGGTCTGTAGAGTATACAATGATGGATAACAGTATTTTCAGGCAAAGCAGAAAGCCCCACGGGCTGCTTGCTTCCGCTTTGCAAAGGAATCCCGAGAACTCAAAGGCATCCACGGTGAGTTGAATACGTCAATCATACCCCTGTGTTAAATACGGAGGGTTTTTTGGGTGGCGGTGGTAGAGTTATTTGTGGTTTTTCCACTTTCTCAGGGGTCCTGAGCCCCTCACCGCAGTGAATGTGGAGGGATGGCCATATAGTTAGTCCTCCACATTCACTAGGGTTAGGAGTACAGGGCCCTGAAAAAGCGGAAAAAACTCCAAATATCAAAATGGGTGTCTTATTTGGCTGTGGGAAAGGGGCCGAGGTACAGTGGAAAGAGGGGGCACCCAGGGCCCGAATCAGGCCCGGGAAAGGAGAGGGAAAGGCAGTGGGTTGGCATGGTGGCCCTCGACTTCCTCTTTTCTCTCCCATCTCCTTCCTTGGGTGCGTGGAGCACTGAGAAAGGGTTTGTGCTGCTGAGAAATTAGGCTGTGATCCATCTTTAGCTGGGTAGGCGGCGGCTGGCGGACGAGGAGGAGGAGGAGGAGGAGGACCAGAGGCAGGTTTTTAAAGGGGATTATGGCCTGGTTGGAACTGCCAAGAGAGAAGGTTTCCTCAGAAAAGAAGTGCCTGATATGGGGAGGCAAGGGCTGGAAAAACTCACAAATAATCGAAGTTAAACCTGCAATTGTGGAGGGCCAACTGGTTTTTGAGAGAGTTTGCTGATTCTTTTTACATAGGAGATGGAGCAAGCTTGTTTGCTCTGGAGACTGGGACATAAACCAATGGATTTAAATTGCAAGAAAAGGAATTCTACCTAAACATTAGGAAGAACTCCTTTACCGTACGACCAGTGAAACGGGCTCCCTTTAAAGGAGGTGCAGTCTCCTTATTTGGAGGACTTTCAGCAGAGGTTGAACCGGTATCTTTCAAGAGTGCAGGCAGTTTCTCTTCCTCTATAGCAGAGGGTTAGACCACATGGCCTTTGCTGTCTCTTCCCACTCTGTGATTCTGGTTCTGTGCCCTGCTAGGTCACTGGGGGAAGATGCTTGTCTACATACAGAACCTGCATGGGGTAGCGGATAGATCCGCAGCTCCGATCCTTGGGTTCCCCAGATGTTTCTCACTCCAGTTCCCAGAATCCCTGGCCCCTGGCCCTGTTCACTGTAGCTTCTGGGAACTGAAGTCGACCACCACTCCGACAATCTCTGACTACTAGTCACACTGCATGAGGCATTTAGGAATGGAAACCCAAAAGTTGAGATGCCCAAAGACTGAGAATCACTGAAAATGTTGGGCTGAGAAATCCAGGTTCAAGGTCCCACGGCCATGCAAACTTCCTGGACCATTTATTTATTTAATTTGTCCCCTCTATGGTCAGACCGACCTACATCAGAGGGGTGTTGTCGTGGGAGGGACTGTGGGCAGAGGACAGCCTGGTACGCCGCTTAGAGGTCACCAGATGGCAATTTAAAGTACCAAATACAGAAGACAAAGGACATGAATCTTTTGATACGATCAGGCAAAAGTCTCCAAGCCTCATGAAAAGAAGGTTTACCCAATTCCTATGGTAACTGAGCCAAACCTGCCACATCCAGGCACAGCGTATCTGTTAAAACAAGCGTCCTGCAAGCAAACCACAGAAGACAGCTGATTTTTTCCCCCCATATTCCGAATGCAGAGTTTCTAAGAGGTCTCACCTGGCCCAGTTACCATCTCCAAACGTCTTGGATCACAGTTCTCTGAAGAATCAGCTGGCAATGACAAGGGCAGTGGATGATGGAACTGGTAGTGCAAAATATTTCCAGAGCACTACACTGGGGAAGGCAGAAGCCAGCTCTTCTGATACGTTTTGAACTATTATCTTTCTTACCCATTTCCTCTATTCCTACAAGATAGCGGTTCTCAGCCTCAGTTCCCAAAGAGGTTGCTGGACTTCAGCTCCCAAGAGTCTCAGCAGGCCTGGCTCAATGGTCAGGAATTCTGGGAGCTGAAGCCCGACAGCATCTGGAGGGTCACAGGTTGAGAGCCATGCCACCATCCACATGCACAGAGTAAGAAATGTCTGCTGACACATCTATGATACAGGCTCAGATCAGAGTCTAAATCCTGAACATCAGCCTCGGGTCCACCGACCGCGTCTGTAAGACGTGCACGCAAAGCAAACCAAGCCCCAAACAACCTCCTCATCCATGACTGGCACACAAACAGCCATACCACAACCCATCCTGTGCAATGCTGCATCCTGGGCAACGTATGCCTTAGATACAACGGAGCACCACCACAAGGGACAGTCACTGAGAATGCATCGAGCATGGTGCAAGTGACCATTGCAAACTGAGCCTCCGACACCGAGAATGGGCACGGCAAGTGAAACCGAGCCTTTGCAACTGAGACCGTGCACGGCAACTGCACGTTGCAAACAGAGGGTGGCCACTGAAACTTGACATCTGCAGCTGAGCGCTGCTACGGAGGCCGACCATTGCTAAGTGAGCACTTGCCACAGAGATCAAGGGTGGTAACTGAGCTGAGACTCAGCATTTGCAAGCGAGCGCTGCAAGCTCATCGCTCAAACTGAGCACAGGCACCAAGGACCAGGCATGGCAGCTCCGCATTGCAAAGGGAGCATGGCGACCGATCATGGCCAAATGCAACTCGGCCTTCGCAGTGGAGCCCCCCGCATACCGAACACTGCAACTGGAGCCCAAACACGGAGGCTGAGCGTTGCCAGCTGACCCCCAGCCACGGCGATCAAGCATGACAGCTGAGCGCCGGGAAGAGAGCATTTGCCACAAAGACGACGGATGGCAACTGAGTGCTGCTGCCCCAGCTGAGCACGGGAAACTGAGCGCAGCCCAGAGCACTTGCAAGCAAGGCGGCATGGCAGCGACGGAAGACCCGAGCACTGCGAAGCTGCACATTTGCCGAGGCCACCGAGCATGGGCAAAGTGAGTGTGCCAAGTGACACCTTAACCTGGACACACACAGAGCGGTGGTCTTTGCAAGCCTCAGGCCCTCAAGAAGGGAAAAGATGAAGGAGGCACTCACCCCCTCCTCTCCTTCTCCCCCTCCCCACCATGACAGCCACGCTGCCCTCCCGCCCACCCCCCACCCCACTTACCTGGCCTCCAGGGGCATGCGCAGCCGGCCACTCTGCTTCTCCTTCCCCCTCCCCTGGCGAGAGAGAGCAGAAAAAGCAGCCAAAACAGAAGAAGAGGAGGGCAACCAGGCAGCAAGCAGACAGAGGATGGAAACGAGGGGGCTGCCGCGGGATGGGGGGGGGGGCCTAGAGAAATACCAGGATTTATTAGCATTCCAGCGTGCGTCACGTGCGCGCCTCCACCAATGGCAAGGCGCAGGTCCTGCCTGGGGTTTCTCCCTCGCCCCGCCCCTGCCGTGCCTTCCAAAAAAAAAAGAGAGAGAGAGAGAGAGAGGGAGGGCATGTCTCTGTCCCAGGCAGTTGCCATGGCAACCGGGGAGGAGTGGGGGGGACCCCACCCTCTGCGTCATCGTCCTCCTCAAAGGGGAGAAGAGGGTGCCAGCAAATCACTGCCTCCCCTTCTCTCCCCCCCTTTTGCCCGGAATGCAAATGCATGTTTAAAATGCAAATATATTTAAAGGGCATGCATGGCCAGGGAGGTTTTTGAGGGCTGCTGTCTTGGAAGGAATGAGGATTTGCCTGGTCCTTTTTTAAAAAACAAAATAAGGAGGTTTGGGATTCAAGCTGGCAGGCGAATCGATGCTGCCAGCTCGTTTGCCGTCGTTGCCAACTGTGGTCAAGTTGACTTCGACTCAGAGACCGCCCCCCCCCAAGTCGCCCTCTGTCCTCAACAGCCCAGCTCAGGTCTTGCAAATTCAGGGCCGTGCGTCTTCTTTGATTGAGGGTACCCCTCTGTAATGGGCTCTTCCTCTTTTCCTCCTGCCTTCTGCTTTACCAAAAATTATTATTGCCTCTTCTCCGGAGTCATGTTCTTCCCACGATAGGGCCAAAGTACAACAGCCTCACTTTAGGCAGTTTGGCTTGGATAGGGAGAGTCCAGGTTTGGTTTGCTCTGGGACTCACTTATCCATCTTTGTAGCAGTCCAGGAACATTTCTGCAGGACACTCTTATAGCGCGATGATTCCACTTTCAACCTCCTATGGAATCCTGGGGTTTGCAGTTCCGGGAGGGGCCAGCCGGCCCCTCCCGGAACTGCAAACCCCAGGATTCCATAGGAGGTTGAAAGTGGAATCATCGCGCCAAAAGTGTCCTGCGGAAATGGCCCAGGATATCTGCAGAACTCTCCTCCAGCACCACATTTCAAAGGATTTGATTTTCTTCCTGTCACCTTTCTTTGCTGTCCAGCTTTCATAACCATACGCTGAAGCTGGAAATACCATGGGGTGGACAGTCCTAACTTTAGTATTCAATGGAACGTCTTTAAGCTTCAGGATCTTGTCTCCTTCCTTCATAGCTCTCCTTCCAAGTCCTGGCCTTCTTCCGATTTCTTGACTGCAGGGTCTTGCCGCACTACACCGTTATAGTGCTATCATTCCACTTTCAACCTCCTGTGGAATCCTGGGGTTTGTAGTTTCCTGAGGCCAAAGAGCTCTCTGGCTGAGAATTCCAAATGCCCTTCCTTAAACTGCAAACCCCAGGATTCCATAAGAAGTTGAAAGTGGAATAAGATCACTATAACAGTGTAGTGCGGAAAGGCCCCGCAGTCTCCATTCTGACTTCTTATCTTCGCCACAGCCCTGTGAGGTAGGCCAGGCCAAGAGAACGAGGGGCCCAAAGTCACCAGAAGGAGGTTCCTGGATTAATGGGGATTTAGAGACAAAACAAAGGCCATTTCTGCCCTACACTGTCATAGTGCTGTTACTCTACCTTCAACGTCTGGTGGAATTCTGGGATTTGTAGTTTTCTGAGGCCAAAGAACTCTCTGGCTGAGAATTCTAAATGCCCACCCCTAAACTGCAAACCCCAGGACTCCATAGGATGTTGAATAGGGAATAACAGCACCGGAACAGCGTAGTGTGGAAACGGCCAGGCTCAGGGTGTTCTAAAAGACAATTTTCTCCTTCCAATTAACCCAAGGCATTATAGCCTATTAATATTTAAAGGCCTTCTTCAGAGGGTGATAAAAAAATAAAAGAAAGTAAAGAGACAATAGATAAATAACAAACATCATGACAGGAGACAAGTTACAATTTGCTATATCCATTATGTATGCGTACATATATGTTGCATAAAAATGAATGTAAAAATGTCTCAAATTTTAAAAATCCAGAGAGACTTATACAATAACAAAATGTTACTGACGAAACGTTACTTGTTTGCCAGGTATAAGCTTGCAAAACACTCCTTCTGAAATCCCTGCAAATGGTTTTAAAATTGCATTGTGAGTAACATTTTGTTTTTGCATTCTACATATCTTAAATTGCTGGTGTTCCTTCTTCCAGTTTTCACACCTCCTTTCTCCAAGCCTAATCCTGCTTTACATATGATATGTTCAGTGTACAAATTAAACAGGTAGGGAAATAAAATGCAGCCTTGCCTGACCCCCTTGCCAATTGGCAACTATTCTGTTTCCCTGTATTCTGTCCTGAGGGTAGAGTTTTCTCCGGCATACAGGTTACGCATCAGAACAATCAAACGCTGTGGCACACCCATTTCTTTAAGAGTGAGCCATAGTTTTTCATAATCCGTGCAATCAAAGGCTTTGCTATAATCTAGAAGCTGCTGCTTATTCTGCATTTCACAGTTTCCGGTCTTTCAAAAAGTCTTCGATTTAAAATCATAGAATCATAGAGCTGGAAGAGACCCCAGGGGCCATCCAGTCCAACCCCCTTCTGCCATGCAGGAAGACAAAGTCACAGCCCTCCCTTGGACAGATGCCCACCCGGCCTCTGCTTAAAAACCTCCAAAGAAGGAGGAGACTCCACCACACTGCATGGAGGCAGCAGCAGATTCCACTGCCGGACAGCCCTGACCATCAGGAAGTTCTTCCTGAGGTTCAGGTGGAATCTCCTTTCCTGCAGCTTAAATCCATTGCTCCTTGTCCTAGTCTCTGGAGCAGCGGAAAACAAGCCCGCTCCCCCCTCGACATGACATCCCTTCAAATATTCAAACACGGCTATCAGGTCCCCTCTTAACTTTCTCTTTTGCAGACTAACCATCCCCAGCTCCCTAAGCCACTCCTCACAGGGCTTCATGGTTTCCAAGTTTCCAATCTCTACCAGTTTGATTGCCCTCCTTTGGACGTGTTCTACCATCCAGGTCAATTTTGCAACTTGGGCAAGATCCCCAATTTTGGGAGTGCCCATGGGCTTTGAATTCTGTGCAGCACTCTTTTTATGCTCTGTATATAGGCTTTTAATGAATCTTCACGTGTTTAGCTTTACAAATTAATTGGTTTGTTTTAAAAGTAACTTTTATACTTATATTTTATGGATGTTTTTGCACATTTAAAATCGTTGTCGGCTGCCTTGAGTCTCATTACTGGGAGAACGGTGGGTTACAAATGAACAAAACAACAGCAGCCATTCCTAAATTGTGCATCCCAGGATTTCATAGGATGAAACCACGACCATTAAGATGGAATCATAGCCCTATAACTGTGCACATAATTTGTGCATCTGTTATTTCTTTCCCTTCTGGAGTGATAACAGCAGATTTTTATTCCGTTTGTTTTTTCTCTCCTCCTCTACTGAACATACCACATGATGATCATCTGACAGAAGTAGGAGCAGCAACATTTTTTCTGTCGAGCATAGATATTTCTTTCTCACTGTGTGGTAAATGCACTTCACTGGAATCACTGGAGAAACTCTTTTCTTCCATCAGCTTTTCATCAGAACCAGCCCTGAGGTTAAAGAAGAGACTGGATGTATCAAAACACTAAGAAAGGAAATATTGTATTATTTTAAAAAATAATACAAAAAAAATAAATAAAAAAAATAAGAGAGTCCTACGGAATGGAAAAGGCTAACATTTTTGGAGTTGCACACGATCTGTTGACAAATAAAGGAAGATACTTTGGGCCTTATCACACTACATTGTTACAGCGCTATTATTCCACTTTAACTGCCATTGCAATATCACGTGGAATCCTGGGATTTGCAATTTAGAAAGAGGTATTTGGAATTCTCAGCCAGGGAACTCTTAGGCTTCAGGAAACTACAAACCCCAGAATTCCACAGGAAGCTGAAAGGGGAATAATAGCACTATGACAGTGTAGCGTAGAAAGGCCCTATGATCCACAAAGAGGAAAACTATTGAGTCAATATTTTTTAAAAAATGCACAGAGTTGGGATACATTTTCCACAATATGGCTTCCATTTATTGATGCAATCACCAACAAAAGAATGTACGCTCCTCCAGTAACAGATGAGGATTTATAGAAGGAATAATAGAATCACAGAATTGCAGAGTTGGAAGAGAACCCCGAAGGGCCATCCAGTCCAACCCCCTTCTGCCATGCAGGAAGACACCGGCAAAGCCCTCCTATTGACAGATGGCCAACCAGCCTCTCTTTAAAAACTTCCAAAGAAAGAGAACTTTCCACCACACTCCACTGAGGCAGCAACGTATTCCACTCTCAAACTGTACTTACACCCAGGAAGTTCTTCCTAACGTTTAGGTGGAATCTCTTTTCCTGAAGTTTGAAGCTGACAGTGTTTGACTCACCCCAAATCACCCAATGACCCACGCCTTGCTAGCTCTTTATGTTCATCTATTTCACTATAAAAAGCAGTAGAGGAAGATTTTTGCAAAGGATTTTCTTATCCCTTTAAGACTCCTCAGTTTATTTTAGCATGAGCTTTTCTGCTTATCTGTCACCTCAGTGCATGTAAGGAAATGGACTGTAATCTAAGGAAGCTCAAGTTAAAATAAATCAGTTGTGTGATGTACACGATCAGCAGAAAGAAAGCAAAATCAATAAATTGAGGCCTCTGCCCCAAGGCGCATGCAATATACAAAGTTTTCAGTAGCGAGAAGCAAGCAGAAAGAAGGGAAGAGCACAGGTGTTGCGGCCTCAGTGTGAGCAAACGTGCTGGTCCGATTTGGGGAACGGCAACTTCAGTTCTCACGCACACACAGACACAATCACGCACAGAGCTTCTGAAGCTGCCATGTCTATTTTAGTATGGGGGCTCCCCAGCGTCCACACCAGAAGCCCAGCGGGGTGGAACTAGTGTGTGAGCCGGAGGAAGAAGAAGCGGGGAAAGGCACCGACAATTCCCGTGGCTCTGGTCATAAATAATTCCAAGGAGGATCAAGGGAACAGTCCCTGCGGCCACAGCTTCTGCAGAGGGAAAGGGCCCTTTGGCTGAGCTGATGGGGGTTTCTCTCTGAAGTTTCCGTTTCTAGATATCTTGCAGTGGGCAGATGCATGGCGGGCGAGCCAGCCATCCGTGCTCTTTTTGGTCCCCTGGGGCTGAAGGGAAATCCACACAGATGTTTGCAACTTGACTTTCCTGAGGGTTCTTTTTTTTTTCTTAAATGACTGGAGAGCTGGGCCAAGGCTAGCAAAATGAATTTCAACAGAGACAAACGTAAGGTCCTGCACCCAGGCAGAAAAACTGAAATGCACAAATATAGGATGGGAGACACCTGGCTGGACAACAGTCCATGTGAAAGGGATCTAGGAGTCTTAGAATCATAGAATCATAGGGTTGGAAGAGACCACAGAAGCCATCCAGGAACACCCATCAAAGCATCCCCAACAGAAGGCCATCTAGCCTCTGCTTAAAAACCTCCAAAGAAGGAAGAGACTCCACCACACCCCACTGAGGAAGCATCTTCCACTGCTGGACAGCTCTGACCGTCAGGAAGTTCTTCCTGAGGTTCAGGTGGAATCTCCTTTCCTGCAGCTTGAATCCATTGCTCCTTGTCCTAGTCTCTGGAGCAGCGGAAAACAAGCCCACTCACTCCTTGACATGACATCCCTTCAAATATTTAAACATGGCTATCCTGTCCCCTCTTAACCTTCCCCAGCTCCCTAAGCCACTCCTCATAGGGCTTCATGGCTTCCAGACCCTCCACCATTTTGGTCGCCCTCCTCTGGACACGCTCCAGCTTGTCGACATCCTTCTTGAATTGAGGTGCCCAGAACAGGACACAGGATTCCAGATGAGGTCTAACCAAAGCAGAATAGAGTGGTATCATTACCTCCCTTGATCTAGACACCACACTCCTATTGATGCAACCAAGAATTGCATTGGTTTTCTTGACTGCTGGGATTTTCTGAGGCTGAGAGAGTGTGCGACAAGAGAAAAGAGTTATTTCAATGCAAATTTGTAATCTCATTGCTTATAAGACACTGTAAATTCTATAGGTCTTTAGTCTTGGCAATGGCCAAAATGTGCTGCTGTTACTCTCTTGTTCCTGAATAAAGCTTTTGCAAACTTCTAAGCTTAATTTCTGGGAATGGAGTTATCCCAGACACGACACATAGAGGGATCCATTACCAATCTAGGATGAAAGGCAGCCCGTTCCACTATGAGTCCACTGAGCTACCATTCATTGGCTGCTCTCCTGTAAGTGTATGCTTCAATTTGTTTGCAGATTCCCCATTAGATCTAGGTCTGGTCAATGCTTGCACAGGAGTACCTGCAGGGAACCCCAATCAGACAGGATAGGGATGTAATAAATATTTAAGGTCTAGGACAGGAATCTCAACCTTTTATAGCGGGGAAAATTCATACAAAATTCATACAAAGGATGGGAGGCCACCAAATATTGGGGTCAGAGGGAAGAGGTTGTGATTTTCTGGGGAAAACTGGAAAGCCAGATTGAGAACCAAGGAAGGCAGAAGACTCCCCGCTCTTGCTCTAGGATGCTGGTGTTATTTTTGTAGCTGATTGCAAGCAAGGTGTGCCTTGGATATCAGGCAGCTTTGGCTTTAACCTGTCTAAAGCTACTTTCAGGCTACTGTTAGCCTATTGGTAGGTTTTGGTGCCACCTAGCGGAGAAAAGAGTCCGCACGGTATAGCGGTTTGAGTGCTGTGAACCTGAAGGTAACCCCTAAATGACAGCAGCCATGATAATTAAAGCAGTCTCAAAGCGAGATAACACTGGCATGGATAAGACCTTCATATTGTCTTCTCACACTGAAATTTGGGCCTTTTCAATTCAATTTTTCACAATGTGTGCATTTATGCATTCAATAAATTTACTCAGCTTTCTCCTGTTGACTACAGAGTGTTTATCCCATCTTTTCCCCAGCTGGGCACATCCTGTTTGGGGACACTCAGTAAGCCTTGCAATTGTGCCGATGTCCAAGGTGAGGTGTGCGTTGCCTTGCAACAAATCTTGGGAGATGTGAAAATGTTATTTTCGTCGGAATGGTCAAGTCTGGCGAAATTCCTTTTCCTGCCTCTGAGTGTAGCTGCAGCTCCACAATAGCTGAGCAGTGAAAGGATATGGATTTTCTCCAACTACGCTGTGTTATGTGTGTGTGTATGAGTAAGAGAGAGAGTACAGACTATTAATAAATTGTTGCTGCTTTGTGCCTTCAAGCCATTTCCAATATAAGACAATCTTTAAGGCAAGCCTATCGTGGCATTTTCTGGGGCTGTGGGTGTGTGACACACCCAAAGTCACCCAGTGGGTTTCCATGGCCAAGCGGGGAATCAAACTTTTCTCCTCCTCTCACTTTCCCCCTTTGTCCTCGGCTTACTTCCATTGCCGCAGACGGAGTTCAAAGCAGAATTGTAGTTTGGACTCCATTAATTCATCACGGGGAAAGGACCAGAAAGGGTGGCATTTTGTCCTTCCCAGGACATTTCAGGCAAAAACAAACTGCTGCAGCCTCTCCTAGCTTGGGTGCGCTTTCTTCTTGAAATATATTGTTGTTGTGTGCCTTCCAGTCATTTCTGATTTAGGGTAACCCTAAGGTGACCTTATCATGATGTTTTCTGGAGGCTGGAAGAGTGTGAAGTGTCCACAGTCACCAGGTGGGTTTCCACGGCCGAGCAGGGAACCAAAGCCTAGTCTGCAAGGTTGTAGTCCAATTCTCTAACCACTACATCATGATAGCTGTCTTGATATACGTACAGAGGCCCAGATACTTTGGGCTTCTAAAATAAAATAAAACAAAAAACAAAACCATCCACTGAGCACTTGGAGACGTATCTCCCCTTTTTTCCTCGGATTCCATTGGGGACTCTCCAGTATTTGCCTCTTCCGCATGATTTTAGGGCCATAAATTCATCACCCCAAGTCCAGGCAATTAATTAATCCCAAGCCCTGTGCTGACTTCACTCACCCAGGCTGCCCTTTGGACTTTACTGGACAAGAAGGACTGTTATAAAAGTTCTGAGCAACAGGGGCCTGGCCAGAACTCCAAGCTCTCACACGGATCCGGCGTGTTCCTGTGTGTGTTTTGCTTTGGCCTTTGGACCTGCCTTTTGGACTTGTCCTCAGCTTCAGCTTGTGATTTCTTCCCTTGGCTGATTCCTGTTTTTCCCCCAACTCCACGACCTGATCAGTCCCTCTCTCGGTTTTTGGCTTCCTGTTTCTTTGACCCGCCTGGTCTCCCAACCAACACCCTGGACAGTGGCTGAAAGAGTGACGGTTTGTGCACCCGGTTCATGCACTAAAACCGATGACAATGTTCTCAGATACAAAGGTTATCCCCCCAAAATGAGTCTCTTTCTCTCTCTCTCCTGAGCCTAATAATTAAATAATGCCTGTATTGGCTGTTCCTACAAATAACACGGATCAAGTGGTTTGCACGCTAGATGAGGTGCTCCAGGAGACTGTATTCAAATCCTTGAAGAGTCCTGGCAAGTCACATTCTTTCAGCCTTAGAGGAAAGCAATGATGGGGAACCAACTCTGGGCAGGGAAAGCCTCAGATTGAGTCACCATGAGTCAGAGTCAATTTGAAGGCACAAAAGAGACTCGGCTGTTCCTAGAATGTCCGATGCATCCAGGAACTGAGGAGACACACAGACACAAACCATTATTCTGCAGTGAGTTGGCACCCGCTTTTCAAGGTCATCTGGGAGCAGCTGATAGAGCAAAGCAACCAGGGTGGCCCAGCAGCACTAATGAGGACCCTCCTCTGCGAAACGGAGTCCCGGCAACCGTTACAAAGGCCAAAGCTGTGCCACCATGTCATTTCCCACCATTGCAGCAAGAGTCGTGGCCTTGGGCCCAATTGATAGCACCTCCGGAGGGCGACCTCAGACAGTCCCCACACAGGTGGAGCACGTGGGAACCAAGGCCAAGGCCGTAGGTGGAAAAGAAAGGAGATTTGGAAAGCTTCTTAGTTGGGAAGACTCATAGAAACCTACCCACCAACTGTCCCAATTTAGCAAGGACAGTCCTAATTAACCCTCTGTCATCCCACTTTTTCCGCTGCTTTTAAAATGTCCCAGTTTCTCCTCCAACATCCCCCCTTTGTTCTCAGCTCCCTTACATTGCTACAAACTGAATCCAAAGTGCAAAAGTGGTTTGGACTGCATTATTTCAGCTCGGGCGGGAGACTCAGGCAAAAGCAAACTGCCGCAGCATCTTGTAGTTGGCTTGTTCTTCCTCAGGAATACCTTCTGTAACCTTGACCACACTGTTGTCACATGTGTCCCAGTTTTCATCTATGAAAAGGTAGAAGGTATATAGAAATCAGTGATCTCCATTCTAGATTGCCAGATTTCTCTGTTGGTGTGCTGTATACCATACGTCGATTTAAATTCCTTTGAACTGGTTTAATTCCCAGAATCGCCCAGAAGGCATGGCCAGGCTATGGAGAGGGGGCATTTGAATTGTTAATGGATCGCTGTGGCAGAAATGGTTGCAAACGTTTTAAAGGCCTTTGAGATTTGTCATGAACCCTGGGGTGGGGTGGGTACACCGTGTTTCAGAACTACCAATATTGGCTGAACAGGATGGAAGAGGCAACGGCATTAGATAGTAAACTTTGTGGCTGAACTAAAGTTGATTCATAAATGACACAATTCCTTTTTTCCTAGAATCTGGGAAAAGGACAAAAGGGGGAATGCAATGTTGAGGAGGATGGGTGCCACTTCCACATTGTAGATCTAAAGGGGGTACAAAGTTTGAAAACCTCTGATTTAGGGGGTTGCAGAACCCTCACTCCAGGAGGCACAAAGCTCTGGTCCCAAACTGGGGGCTCAAGAAAGACTGTTTTCCAGTCCCAGTGGGGGCCAGAATGGGAAAACACACCCAAGGTTGGCAGCAAACAAACTAATTCACAAAAGTAGACAGCAGAAAAAGAAAAATATATATATACATAAATGCTAGATATGTATGATTAACAAGAAAGCTAAACTAAACCAAATTAAGCTAGATTAAAACTAAGGCAAAATACTAAAACACATTATTAAAATATGGATCGACTACCATAAACACAACCTAGCCACACTAACATACAAAAGAACTCCGATGCCCCCCATAAACTGTAATGAAAACAAAAAGCAATTCATAAAAAGTGTCTCATTCTACCACTACAGACCTGGCTGAATTCATCTTACTCGAATTACCAATATCCATAACTGCAGCTTGTTAGCATCGTTAGATTCCTTCTTGCTCAAAAAGGCCAAGCAACTTTGAGTTTTAATTGTTGTTTGCCGTATGCCATCAAGTCATTTCTGACTTACGGCAACCCTATTCCGCACTAGACTGTTATAGCGCTATGATTCCACTTGCAGCATCCTATGGAATCCTGGGGTTTGCAGTTTCGGGAGGGGCCGGCCGGCTGATAGCGCAATCCTCAAACCACTACGGCGCACTGACCGTAAACATGTCCATAGCCACCTTCTCTATAACACAGTGCAGAGTTTTATCAGCCTTTTCTTTTGCCTGTCATTGTAAGTTCAGCTTCGGTCGTCATTGTGCCTCGAAGCTTACTCCGACTTTAATGGCAAACCTCTCCCAGAGTTTTCTTGGCAGATTTTATTCTGCACAGCATGGATCTAAGGCAGGGCTGAACCAAATGTGGCCCTCTGGCCACGTATGGCCTTCAGGGTCTTTTTGTGGGCCTCGGCCCTTCAGACTCCCCAGACCACCATTTCGTCTTCCCTCCTCCCCCACCAAAGGGTCACGGTAGTCACGAACTGCCTCTCTCGGAAGCCCCTAAGAGAAGCAATTCAACTTTCCAGTAGGGTTCACCACCTCTGCACTCTTTAACATTGTATGAAATATATATACATTTCTCCAAACCAAAAGTGGACTTCTGATTTTTGGGTTTGGGGGGCATATTGGGCAGCCTGGAGGATCTGTCCCCAAGATTTGTGTGAAAGGAAATGGTAGTGCAGGGGTGGACTTTTGTCTGTGGACTCCAGTTCCCAGCGTTCTTCATTCTGGTAGTCGGGGCTGCTGGGAGTTGTCATCCAACCACGTCTGGAGGGCCAGACTATGCCCAGTAGAAGGAGGTGCCCAGGCTCCTTCGAGGCCAAATCTCTGACTTTTCTTGGAGTAAAAGGAGAGCCTGGGCAATCCAAGGACGCCGGAGCAGCTTTGTGGCTCCCCCCGACTCACTATTAAATTGTTCTGCCCCAGTGGAGCTTGGCAGCCCACCCATGCCACCGGGTCTCCTTTTGAGCCGTGGGGCGGCGGAGCCGTAGAAGCCGGGCACATGCTAATGGGTCCCGACAACCTCTCCGGTTCAGGAGCCAATCTGCCCGGTTTGCAAACAGACAAGAGATGGGCGCTTTACTAATGAGGGCTAATGAGGGTGAGAATCCCAGGGGATAAAAGTGGGGGGTGGGGGACACAGGTTCGAAAGTTGCCAGCTTTCTCATCCAGTGGTGGGACTGCAGACGTTGAGCCCGTGGGAACACTGCCCTGGGCAAGTGGCTACGAAAAGCCTGGACATTTTGTTTTCGCCCCTGGTCAGTTGGCAATCTGGCCAATGTCACACAAACGACATACACGCTCCCTGCCTCTGTTGAGAGTCAGCAAGGGGTCGCTGCCAACTTTTTCTTTCCAGCAGGCTCTGCTGCTCAAGTAGGAGAAGCGCACTGTGGCTGGAAACCTGTGGTTCAGCTGGAAATAGAGGAGGCCCGTTTAAACAATGTTGGAACGGTGAGTCAATACACAGGCAGATCCAACTGAGTCAATAGCTCTGCTCTAGTGAGGACTGAGCCCCTTTCTGCACTAGAGTGTTATAGCGCTATGATTCCACTTTCAACATCCTATGGAATCCTGGGGTTTGCAGTTCAGGGAGGGGCCGGCTGGTTTGCTACATGAAACCCCAGGATTCCATAGGATGTTGAAAGTGGAATCATAGTGCTATAACACTCTAGTGCGGAAAACATGGGGAATTAGACCATTGGAAATACACTCTTGAGAGCAAACACGGTGGAGTAATTGGAGACCAGTTCAGCTTCCAGTTCAGCCATGAAACCCGCTGGGTGACCTTGGGCATGTCACACGCTCTCGGCCTTAGAAAATCTCATGATAGGTTCACCTTACGGTCACCATAAATTGGAAATGATTCGTAGGCGCCCAAGAACAACGAGATATACTGTACATTTTAAGGGTAAAACGGGTGGTGGGGAGAAGGAGAAGAGAGGAATTAGCTGCGGGCATAAAACCAACAGGTGTGGCTTTCCTTGGTATAGAGCAGCAATAGCAGCAAATGGTGGGGTGGCTTTGGATGTGGGTACAAACCCCAGGTTTGTGTGACGTGGGCTCTGCTATCAAGGTCTTCTTTTCCACCCCTATTTCTCAACCACCGTGGTCGCCAGCTGACTAAAGGAAAAAAGCCAGCCTGGACTGCTCTTCCGCCTTTAAACAATGGATGACTCCGCAAAAGTCCGGCAAGAGCACCACCGCTTCCACTAATGTCCAGGCTGCCACCACACCGGCTGGTAGAGGAGAGAGCATTCAGCTCGCCAAGGGTCTTTCCCAGATACGTGGCAGGTGAGCAGTTCAACAGGTGTGGCTTTGGCAGCCCTGTGAGTAAAGAAACCAGCTTCTTGCAAAAGCAAGCTGTTTTGGAACTGGTTTCTAAAAGGGGCGCCCTTTGCTTCTGGGGGAGGTGAGGGGGTATTTGTCCTCTTATTATGGGGGTTCTATGGGATTCATAGGAGAGAAATCAACCCCCACAACAAAAGGGGGAACATCCCGGGGGGGGGCGCACTGAACCACTCCCTCTACCAAAGATCTCTACGGCCAACATTCAGAGGGATTACGCTTCCCCCGGGAGCAGTGGGGCCTTGCCAAGAATTTGTTAATTCCCTTGTAATTAAAAAAGAAGGGCAGGGATGGGGGGAGGGAGGGAGGGAGGGAGGGGGGCAGGTGACCCAACATCCTTTGCTTAGGCTGAGCGCGCTGGTTCCCACACATCCACCAAGGGCCCTGCTGACTCATGGGACCACCGAGGCGCATGGCAAGGAACGCGCTGGAAAAGCCCAGGCCACCCCCGGCACACGTGTGGGGCCGCTGATAACACGGGGTAAAGCAAAGGGTAGTGGAGCCATCCCATGTCTTGCCGGGTTTACCTTCGCCACCAAACCTACTCCTTCACAGCCCTGGCGGCCAGAAAAAATCGCAGGTGACGATGCAACGCATTGGTTAAAGTTCCAGACCAGGGCTCTTGACCGGCATTTTGTTATGGTGTCACGCACACGCAGAGGATCTTTTTTTTTTTATCATGGCACAACAGATGTATTTCAGTTCGTGGTTGTGTAAGCACACATCCTCCAACATTTCACAGATGAAAACTAGGACCCAGAGAGAGACGTAGCTGGTCTTAGCTCAGTGGGGGATGAAAAATGAGAGCATGTTCTCAAATCCACTTTTTCCTTCCCCAAGGAGCCCAGAACGGCTGCGTCTCCGCGATCCGAATTGCCTTCCTCCTCCCTCTCCTTCCACCTCACACAAACCTGGGGTTCGTACCCACATCCAAAGCCACCCCGCCATTTGCTGCTATTGCTGCTCTATACCAAGGAAAGCCACACCGGTTGGTTTTATGCCCGCAGCTGATTCCTCTCTTCTCCTTCTCCCCACCACCCGTTTTACCCTTAAAATGTACAGTATATCTCGTTGTTCTCGGGTGCCTACAAATCATTTCCAATTTATGGTGACCGTAAGGTGAACCTATCACGAGATTTTCTAAGGCCGAGAGCGTGTGACACGCCCAAGGTCACCCAGCGGGTTTCATGGCTGAACTGGAAACTGAACTGGTCCCCAATTACTCCACCGATTTTCCTCTCAAGAGTGTATTTCCAATGGTCTAATTCCCCATGTTTTCCGCACTAGAGTGTTATAGCGCTATGATTCCACTTTCAACATCCTATGGAATCCTCGGGAATCCTGGGGTTCTGGTAAGAAAGACCAGTACCAGCCTCTTCTGGGGCCTGAAGCTGCCAGGCACGCACTCTCTAATACTTCACAGGTGAAAATCGGGACGGGTGCAGCCAAACAACGTCAGAGAGCAGCCAAGATGCCCAACACGATTAATGAGGAAAAGCAGACAAGCCAGGAGAGGTTGTGGCAGTTTGCTTTTGCCTGAGTCCCCTGGGAAGGGCAAGATTTCTCCCCCTTCTCCTCTTCTCCACTGACTCGACCAAGCGCAAACTTGCACTTCGAACTCAGGGCCTTTCTGCCCTACGCTGTTCCAGTGCTATTATTCCACTTTCAACCTCCTATGGAATCCTGGGGTTTGCAGTTTAGGGAGGGCATTTAGAATTCTCAGCTGGAGAGCTCTTGGGCCTCAGTAAACTACAAACCCCGGGACTCCAGAAGATGAAAGTGGAATAATAGCATTAGAACAGTGTAGGGCAGAAAGGCCCAGAAGAAGGCAAAGGCAAACTCCCTCTGAACAAACCTCGCTGACAAACCTCTGTGACGGTTTCGCCTTAGCATCGCTGCAAGTCAAAGATGACTTGAAGGCGTAGAACAACTAGAACCCTGCCAAAAACCAGGGCAGCTGGAGGGTATGCGTTCCCCGATGGTGCATAACTCTTTATCATTGCCTCGAAGGTACCCCTTGATTCGCTGGGAGGGCAGAAGCAGCTGATGTTCCTTCTGCATTTCACAAGGAGATGGCAAGCAGGCCCAAGGGCAGACAGATCACCGTTTGCACGGTGTTGGTATTCATAAAAAATGTAACGCAATGCCACCACTCGAAACCAGAGAGTAACGACTTGAGTGTCGATATACACACTGCGCAAGAACAATGCAGGATCTCAAGCCTCTTAGGCCATTTCCGCACTACGCTGTTAAAGTGCTATTACTCTACTTTCTACCCCAGGATTCCACAGGATGCTGAAAGTGGAATAATAGTGCTATAACAGTCTAGTGCAGAAAGTAGAACAGTTATGACAGAGAACAGGAACTCCACTAAATCCCGTTCTTTCCAACAGTAGCTGGTCCCATAATCCGGGAGCTTGTAAGCCCTTCTCCATCTTGATTTCTTGGCAATGGGCGTTTAGGGGTATACACTTCCCGCACATGGAAGCTCCACTGACCTTCGCAGAGGTAATCTCTTTTGATAAACCTGCCCGTCATGAGTTTTATCTAATCCTTTAAGAGCATTCTATCGAACAATGTGCTTAGTAGTCACAAGGCCAGCGACTGCCCTCCCCACAGAGCTGGAGGGGAGTGGTGAGTTCCTTTTTCGGACTTTGGTTGTTGTCGTCGTTATATGTTATCCGGTTGGCTTCAGCCCTCTGAATTAGAGGCTTCCGAGAAATCCAGCGATTTAACAGCCTTGCAGGACAGCTGGGGCTTCCTCGAATTGAGGCAAAACAAGTCCCAAAATGCCATGGCCCAAATTAGCCCGTGGGCACGGTGGCTGAGGGTTTCTGAGAGCTCTAGTCCGAAAGGAAAGAGAAAAGGAAAGGCTGAAAAAAGAGAACTTTCTGAAGCACTGGTTGTTTGTTCCCGCCTCAGCTATCCATCGATAGCTGAGGATACGGAGGTTCTTCTATCTTCCATCCTCCCTGAGTCCATCTTTTCTTTTCTTTCTCCCAGGCTGCAAAAGATGACTAAAGAAGAGCAGGTTTTCATGGGGAGTGCTATTTGGCAATAACAGATGAGCACCTTCCTTACAAATCCCCGCTTCTGATATCCCTGCACTGGTTACCCGTTTCTCCTAAGATTCACGACAAGCTTCTTGTTTTAATACTCAGAGCCCCACGCAACCTAGCTGCTCCCCCTTATCTTTCAGCCCTTATTTCTTTTTACCGGCCTGTTTGAGATCTAGGAACTCTCGGTTTCTCACCCTTTCCTTGGCTTGGCTTTGCCCTTTCTCGCTCGCTGCTCCAGAATCTTGGAATTGCCTCCCTGGACGTTTGCAGACTGCTCCTTCTCTCCTTACTTTTAAATCTCAGTTAAAAACCTCATTGGGTTCAAAAGCCTCTAGAGCTTTAGTTTCATATTGTTTTACAATTTTGGACAGTTTGATTATCTGTACTTGTCAGTTTGCTTTATATTACATTGTATTTTTCCCTCCTATTTTATCTGGATAATTTGGTTTGCAATTGCATGGTATGGTTTTATTATCCCTTCCTTCTGCCTACGTTTGGGTAGATCTGTGTGTGTGTGTCTGTGTGTGTATACATATACATGCACACAATATATATTTTCTTTTGCATGGGGAGCAGTTCACAGCCCCTCCCCAGGTCTATCTAGCCCCCAAATCAAAACCATAAAGTGTATGTCCAGTCCCTTCCAGATTCATTTTTAGTATTTCTGGATCCGTTGCAGCTTTTGATGGGTTCTGGGGGTGAAAATTTGCCCCCCTCTAGCCCTGCCCAAGTTGCCCCCCTTGCCCTAGAGCAGTGTGGGGAAAATGCAGTCAACAAACCCCAAGAGGGTCTCTTGGAGTCCCTAGAAGAGACCCACAAAAATTCTGAAACCTTCATTTTTTTTTAAAGAAAAATTAAGCTCCTAAACATGAAAACAGACATAAAAACATAATGGATTGGATCCCCTTGTCTCCTACCAATCTGACCCCTTCCAAAATACAAAAATTAACAGTGTGTGTGTGTGTGTGGGGGGGGAATGACCCCTCCACAATTGCCCACCCCTCTCACATATATATATATCTATCTCAACGCATGAGTAGCTTTTCTTTGTGTTGCAGTTGAGTTGGAATGCGTAAGAATTCTGTCGTTGTCTCTATCGGCCTTTGCAGATGATACAATCCCACGTTAATAATGGTGGACAGGTTATTCGCTCATCCATTGTTTCAACTGGTCTTGGTCCCTTTCAGAGGAAATGCTATCTCAGTGTGGCGGCCTTTCTCTTTGAGGTCCAGCGCAGCCCCCAGACAATGCAAACTGCCTGTCTGGGATTTTGCTGTCTGCTTCTGTAATCTCTTCCCTGGACTATGCACTCTGCTAATTTCCCTACCCTTTGGACCGACGCAAGCGCCAGCTCCTTTAAGCTCATCCTGCTTTTTGCTGTATCCTCAGTTCTTCCAAATATTCCAAAGGAGGGACGTGTCTCCCTTTGGTCTCCATTGCAGAACAAAAATGGGGACCTCTTTTGGTCTAACTATTCCTCATTTTTGGGGGCCCACTTTCCAGTGGCGGGTGGGCCAAAGATAAAAGGGATGGAGCCAGAAATGCCAGTGTATCCTAATTTATGGAGAGCAAATACCAAGAGGAACTTTACCTAGTTAAAAAGAAAAAAAAAAGAGGAAATGTGGGTAGGGACTGAATATTGGTGCCAAGTTGACTGGGGATAGGGAGCACATTCTTGAATGAAGAAGTCAGTGTTGACAAAGCCAGGCTCCAAAGCTGTAATTCACGGAGGACACAGAGAAAGTTTTCCCAAGGTGCTACTGTGTCAGGTTGGCTTTGCTTTCCCTGCCATGCCTTCTAATGCCATGCAGCGCTTTAATGCCTGATGCCATGTCATGCCATGTGATGCTTTGCTATTTACTGTCAATTAATGCTTGGAAGGGAATGAAGGAAATTGAATGAGAAAACAATGCTTTGGGAGCAAAAGAATGTTATGTTAACAAACCCTGATAAGAGAGAGAACCAACAGAGATGCAAGGTCGTGTTGCTGGCAGGCAGGAAATGAGCCTGGGAGAAGAATTATTTTAATTAGCTGACATACAGGGGGCTTGTACACACAAATTGGTAATGCAGCTTAAGACATGGTAAATCTTAAAAGCCTTTAGTCTTGGCAATAGTCAGACTATAGTGCTGTTACTCTGCTGTTCCAGAATAAAGCTTTTGTAGAACTTCTAATTTTTGGAACTGGAGTTAGCCGGTACATGACAATTGGGAAGAAGGGGATCGCACAGAAGTGGGTGTTGCCGATGCCCACATCCTGGGTGTAGAGCGAAGAGGATGGCCTGTGTGTATTACGTATTCTTTACCTGGCATCCCTGGGCATCGCCTTCCTTTGCGCTCTTGTCGCTCTCTTTGGCAGCCAACCAATATTTGCTGTGGTTGTGTAGAGATAACAGTCTTACGCAGAAGCCTTCCTGTTATCATGCCACACACCTCAGGTGACCCTCCGAGCTGCTGGAACTCTGCCTTACTAAACAAACGGGGAGGCGGCCGCGTTTTTGCTTGCTCTGTTAACAGCGATGCCAAGTGTTGCATGGACTTTAGGGAGATAACCACGCAAGCGGAAACACGCGATCCTTTCAATTAAGGCCTGATTGGCAAATGGGTCCTTCCAGGTGAGAAGGAGCTGCGGCAAGTCCCCGAGAGACAGCCGACGAGTGAAAACGTAAATGCTGGACCCCGGCCAAGGCGAAAACGGTATCGAGTGAGCAACGCGAGAGCAGGTGCAGAGAAAAGAAGCTGTTGTTACGTGCTGCGAAGTCAGCTTCAACTTATGGTGACCCTATGAAAGAAAGAGCTCCAAAAGACTGTTGTAACAGCCCTGCTCAGGTCTTGCAAACAGGGTTGACTGAGCCAGTCCACCTGTCACGTGGGCTTCCTTTTTTTTCCAAGTATGATCTTCTTCTCCAATGAGTCCTGTTTTCTCATGAAACGTCCATAGCGTGGCAACCTCAGTTTAGCAATTTTGGCCTCTAGGGAGAGTTCAGGCTCGATTTGCTCTCAGAACCATAGAATCGTAGAATCATAGATTTCGAAGAGACCCCAAGGACCATCCAGTCCAACGCCCCTCTGCCACGAAGGAAGACACAAAGCATTCCCATCCAGCCTCTGCTCGAAAACCTCCAAAGAAGGAAGAGACTCCACCACGCTCCATGGAGGCAGCAGCATCTTCCACAGTCAAACTGACCCTAACCCTAACCCATCTCTTTGTCCTTGTCTTTTCGGCAGCCCACGGTATCTGTAGAACTTGCCTCCACGCTACCAAATATTACAACAAAGAGAAAAGGAAGCTGTATGTACTTCATGATACAACACGGGAGAAGGATTGGATTCCCAAGGGCACTAAAACTTGACAACCTAGGTCCTTTCTGCAAGAGGCTGGCGAATCGGTTCGTGCCTTTTCTTACTGGATTTTCTGGGCTCGAAACAAGGCAGACTTTCCCTCAGATCCTGAAGCTTAAAGACATTTCATTGAATACTAAAGTTAGGACTGTCCACGCCATGGTATCTCCAGCTTCAACGTATGGTTATGAAAGCTGGACAGCAAAGAAAGGTGATAGGAAGAAAATCAAATCCTTTGAAATGTGGTGCTGGAGGAGAGTTCTGCAGATATCCTGGGCCATTTCCGCAGGACACTTTTATAGCGCGACGATTCCACTTTCAACCTCCTATGGAATCCTGGGGTTTGCCGTTCCGGGAGGGGCCAGCCGGCCCCTCCCGGAACAGCAAACCCCAGGATTCCATAGGAGGTTGAAAGTGGAATCATAGCGCTATAAGAGTGTCCTGCAGAAATGTTGCTGGACTGCTACAAAGATGGATAAGTGAGTCTGGCCGGCCGCTCCCGAAACTGCAAACCCCAGGATTCCATAGGAGGTTGAAAGCGGAATCATCGCACTATAACAGTCTAGTGCGTAAATGGCCCAGGTCAGGGAAAGGGGGTAGGTTGGCATAGTGGCCCCGAACTTCCTCTCTCTTGCTCATCTCCTTCCTTGGGCACGGGAGGCATCAGTAGAGAGTTTCTGATGCTGAGAAATTGGGCTGCGAGCCATCCTTAACTCTCCAGGCAGAGACACATATAATTGAAAAAGCTAAATATGAATTAAAACCATTTTTCCTCAATAATTTAGGCAAAGGGATGCCAATGGATGTTTCTACAGGAGGCCAGTAAGGCAGTAATGAAGACCTTCTTCATACGACAGGAAGCACAATTAAAAAGGAAAAGAAGAGACAAGGAAAAGGAGATACAAGAAGAGAGAAAGAAAAAAGAGGAAGGATTGAAATGGAATCCCAAAAGCTTGAAACTGCAATACGAAATGAAAGCACTACAAAACCAGTTGGAGTTAGAGATGACATTGGAGATGTAAAAGAAACTGAGACTTGCTAAACAGAAATGTTTCGAACAGGATAACAAATGGGGTAAATGGTTAGCTTGCAGATTAAAGAAAGAAAAAGAAAAGCGATTTAGAAGTTAGAGAAGGGAAAACAATCCTCAGACAACTAAATAAAATTTAAAAAGTGTTTGTGGAATATTTTATGAAATGATTCAAAGAAACATGGGTGAATTCCAGGAAGCTAAACAGAGGTGGGTTTTTAAAGGGCTTTGCAGCCCGGTCAGAGCCACAAAGAGGGAAGGTTCCCCTGGAAAAGAGGCACTTGAGGTGGGGAGGAAGGGTTTGCAGAAACTTGGGCCATTTCTGCACTACATTGTTATAGTGCTATTATTCCACTTCCAACCTCCTGTGGAATTCTGGGGTTTGTAGTTTGCTAAGGCCAAAGAGCTCTCTGGCTGAGACTCCTAAATGACCCTCCCTAAACTGCAGACCCCAGGATCCCACAGGATGCTGGAAGCGGAATAATAGCACTATAACAGTGTAGTGCGGAAATGGCCTTGCAAATAATCAAACCCGTGAAAATCAAACCCACGAATGTGGAAGGCTGACTGTACACCACACTGGCCTCTCTATTGGAGGGTATGCAGTTGCAAAAATAAAACGGAGAAGAAATTGCAAGTACTGCGTGAGGCTCATTCCGAGTTGAGACTGACAGTCAGCCCGCGCCAGACAAGACCTGTCGCTGCACCTACGAGGGGGTGGCAGCATCTGAACCAAGATCAGGGTCTTGATGCTCGTGCAAAACATCTGAGCCTCACTCCTCTCACACCAACCGTAACGAGAAATGTTTGTCCAGTATGGGCCCACCCATCCTGTTGCAGCTAGCTTGGCCAAAGATAGGACCTAGCCATTTATTAACGCGCACAGATCCCTTGGTCAGCTTATAGAGATGTCTCAATTTCAGTCCTCGCGTGCAAACATCACGTCCACACTCTTGTGCCTTAGAAGGTTGCAAAAATGGTGGTGGGGGAGAGTAATTTGTAACACGCTCCTTCCGAGGGTGTAGCTAAGTGGGGAGCTGCAAAAGGAGTCACTGCCCCTCAAATAAGGATTCTGCCTCCCACCCACGAAATTTTCCTTCAGCCCCCAAATTTGTACCGTTGCAGTAAAGTTCCTTCCTTCCCAGAAATGCTAGCCTGGCTATCTTTCTGCAAGCAGGGAAAACACTTTTTTTATTCTGGCAGGCCTTTGTGAATCGATATTGCAGGGGAAACAGACCTTGTATAATGTGCAGAACTACTAGCCGCTCTTACTGTTTTAATTTGTTTTAAGTGGTTTTAATTTATGATTAATTGTTTTTTCATTTTCATAGGGTGTGAATATTTAACTTTGTTTGGTTCAACTGTTGTAAGATGCCTTGGGTACCACACTGGGGGAAATGCAGATAATATTAATATTAATAATAAAGCTTCTGGTGGCCAGCCAAAACAGGGCTATTCCACATGGCATTTATTGTTTGAAATTGCTATGTTTCTTCTGCCTCCCTCCCTCCCTCCCTCCCTCTCTCTCTCTCTCTCTCTCTCTATAAAATAGTTTTAGCTCAAAATAACTGAAACACCAACTAACATTTTTAACACAAACATGAACCAAAACTCAAAACACAATATTAAAACAATGAACTAAAAAGCACTAAATGCTAATTCACTAGAATATTAACTTGCTAACTAAACACTAACTTACTAAAACACAAAAGGACTCTGATCCCCAACAACCAAACTCTAGTGAGAGGAAAAAAAAAAGAAAACGCAGGAAAAAAAATTATTATTCTACCATTATGGATCCACCTAAACAAATTGCTAGTAACCACATCCATAAATCATTGTATCTGAAACGGCTGTTTTAACTGTTTCAGGGCTGGATTCCGGGATTGTTTTTAGCCTGATTTTAGGAGTTTTTAAAGAATATTTTAACGCACTTTTAAAAATGTTTTATCTTAATATTGTTTTAATTGGACTATGTTTGTTCATCGCCTCAAGCGTCCTTATGAGCTGGGGGAGGCGAGAAATACGTTAAGTAATAAAATAAAATAAAATAGGTGGGCAAAGTGGTCAAGGGAACGTGAACACAGCCGGTAGATGCGTCACTCTCTGCAATGTGGGCCCTTGAAGGAAAAATTCATTTGGGAGGGTTTTTTTTTTCCTTATTGGGGAGGGAAATGTCTTAATTCCAGCCTCATAGCTACACCCCAGGCTCGTCCCCATCTTCCGCACTACACTCTTGTAGCGCGATGATTCCACTTTCAACATCCTATGGAATCCTGGGGTTTGCAGTTTCGGGAGGGGCCGGCCGGCCCCTCCCGAAACTGCAAACCCCAGGATTCCATAGGGTGTTGAAAGTGGAATCATCGCGCTATAAGAGTGTAGTGCAGAAAAGGCCTGTGACTGAAGTTCAGCCAGAGAGGGATGTTGAACCCAAACTTGTCCCTTGGGGCCTTTGAGATGTGCCAGTGTTTGAACCAAGGCCTGGATCACAGCACAACTGTGCGTGCGCGTGTGTGTGCGATGGAGAGGGGGAGGACTACGGAAGAGAATCGGGTACGGCCGTTGATCCTTATTAGAAACGTCTGAGCCCCCGCAGAAGCCCTGGTGGGAAATGTTTATCCGGCGAGGGCTGCTGTGTACACCAGAGTGCCAACAAAGAGTGGGAACAAAGGCTTCCTTTATGCCTGAGTTTGTTACTGACGCGAAAGGGGTCTCAACCAACAACAAAGGAGTTTAAGAACGCAACCGGGAACGCCGCTTGGCTAATTAACGTCAGAAAAACCCTTTTGCTCCTTCCGGGCAGTGGTGAAGCCGCCGGGCCCTTTCCGACATTATGCCTTTCCGTTACAGAAAGGCAAAATAAAAATTAAGGGGGAAAAAACACACTCTTTCCCGCAACCAGTGACGTTTCCACCAGTGGAAGAAGCGTGCCCTAGAGTCCTTTGCAAGACGGCAAAGGGATGCCGGCATACGGTACCCAGCTCGCGGGCATTTTTGCAGCGCTACCGTGAAGAACGCGTCTCCCGTACTTTCCAACTCTCCCAATTAATCATCTCTCGTCCCACTATCTCAGACGCTTTTAAAATGTCCCCGTTTTGCTTTCCTCTTCCCACTTTCCCCCTTCGTCCTCAGCTTCCTCCAGCTGCTGCCAAGTGAGCTTAAAGTGCAAAAGGAACTTCCACAGAATTAATGGAGTGGCTCGGCAACCTTAGCGCTATGGGCTGCTTGTCCATTTCTGGGTGCAATTCAAAGTGCTGGTTATGACCTCTGGAGCCCCATACACCTCAGGGCCAGGTTATTCGAAGGACTGTTCTTTTCCCATACCAGCCAATCCATTTCTTTGAGATCTTTTGGGAGGCCCATGTCTCTGGCCATTTCCGCACTAGCCTGTGATAGTGCTATTATTCCACTTTCGACATCCTATGGAATCCTGGGATTTGCAGTTTAGAGAGGCCCCTCCCGAAACTGCAAACCCCAGAATTCCATAGGATGTCGAAAGTGGAATAATAGCACTATCGCAGTCTAGTGCGGAAATGGCCTGTGTTTCAGCAGGCCTTTGAGGAAGAGCCTTTCATAATGTGCTGTGTCACTTATATTTGTCGTTTTACTTTTTAACGGTCATGCTCCAAACCCCTTTTAATTATGGCAGTTTAACTCTATCCTTACCACATTTCAATGTGCACAAAGTGGGCTTGAACTGAATGCTTTATTTTAATCCAGTGGGCTGAGCAAACAATCTTCACACAACTGTGTCCAGTCGGTTCTACTGTCTCTAAAGCTCACCCGCCCCCAAAAAAACAAAGGTGGGGAACCTTAAGCCCCACCTCCAGGTTTTTGGTCCCAGTCCTGCTCCACGGACTTCCCTTTGACTTCCGATGTCTGTCTGATGGTGTCCGTTTAAGAACGTTTGCCAGCATCCTATGCAACCTGCTACATCACGTAACTTCCTGCATACCTAGCGGAAGCACCGGGAAACGTCTTTGCTGAATTGCAAAGCTGGATAATTCGACGCTGGCAAGAGTGCCCAATGAGCACTGACACAGATAACGTGCTGATGTGCATGGCGCACCAATGCACATTGGGCGTTGGGCCGGCGCTGCTCATCTTCACAGCAGCCCTCTGCAGGGTATGGATGTTACAAACGTATATTAATTAGTATTAGCAAGCTTAATGTTGTAGAATGGTAGCACAAGGCCTTTCATCTCCACCGTGTGGATCATTAAGCTACTTAAGGCTCACAGAACATAAAATAATTTATTTGATTGGGTATAAAATATAAGTGCAAACTGGTATTATTTGAAGGATCCTATCTCCTTTTATGAGTCTCTTAGAGATCCAAGATCGTCCAGGGGGTCCCTTCTGTCTTTCTCATCACTCTCTCATGGTTGTTTGGTGGGAACAAAGGAGAGGGTTTTTTTGGTGGCTGCTCCCAGACTTTGGAAGCCCTTCCCTGGAGAGGCCAGGATGACCTCTGCACTAGACTGTTATAGCGCTATGATTCCACTTTCAACCTCCTATGGAATCCTGGGGTTTGCAGTTTCGGGAGGGGCCGGCTGGCCCCTCCCGAAACTGCAAACCCCAGGATTCCATAGGAGGTTGAAAGTGGAATCATAGCGCTATAACAGTCTAGTGCGGAAACGGCCCCTGTTTTTGCTCTCCTTCCATCAGCCTTTTACAAACTGATCAGGGTTGGGCTTTGAATGCCGTGTGGTTTGTCCATAGCCTTTCAATAAATGTTAATACTCTTACCATTTAATATTTTAACTTTGCAAGTTGTTTGATTGCTTTTTGGATCTTGCCTTGACACTTTGGTTTTCTGTCTTTTTAAATTTGTATTGCTTTAAAAATATTTAAAATTTAAATATCATTTTCTGGCGTATAAGAGGCACCCCATTTAGTCGCCGGCAAGATGCACTGGCATACAAGACGCACCCCATTGTCAAACAGTATTTCTTGGGGGGAAAAGTACATGCCAGAAAATAGGGCATGCTGTTAGCGGCCTTGAGTCCCATTATTGGGAGAAAGACAGGATGACAACAACAATAGAAGAAGAAGAAGAAGAAAGAATTATTATTTATTTTTCTTCCCACAGATGTAAGCCCACTCGCAAAGAGAAAAGTCCCAACCGGATTTCTCTAATTTCTCTATTTTCTTTCTTCCTGGAAGCGGCGCACCCCGAACAGCAACCGCCATGGCTGTTGGCCTTGTTCCCTTTCCCCCATCTTTGCCCTCCTTCCCCCTTGCCAAATTGCTTCCCCATCCCAGCTGCTTTGCACAGCCTCTCCCCCAAGCGAATGAATGAGTGAACGTGCTTTGCAAACAGCCCTAAAACTGAGTGAGGTCCTTTTGCGGAAGGAAGGAGGCGGCCGTTTTCCCCACAGCAAAAGGTCCCCGTTTCTTCTACGACGGCCACCCCTGGAAGCCTCCCTTCCAAGAGCTTCCACCCCACCCTGGTCAAGAGGCCTGGGGGTGGCTTTCGTAGCTGCAGAGCGCCCAAAGCAGAGGGGAGCACAGAGGCCGGGGGCACCGTTGAGGAAAAAAAGGACTGCAGGCCAAATTGAGTAGGGGGTGGTGGTGGAAGGGGAATGGGGAAAAAAAGAAACACACAGCCAAGGCCGAGGAGGAGGACGGAGAACAGAAAAGCATCCAGCTAATAGGGGGAAACACAAATTGAACCCCACTGGGACTCCAGTCTTCTCGCTCGCTCCCTTTTGGTTTAAAGGTTCGACATCTTTACAGAATACGTCGGCAAGACCGACTCTCCTTTTATTTTATTTTAGGAGGGGAGAAAGTTGCTCTTTACGCAGACAGGTGTGGCATACCCTCTAGCTGTCCTGATTTGAGAACTATATCAATATCTTGTCTGAATTTTTGGATCGGAGAACACTGCTGAATTCTGAATATTAAGGCGCTTCCAGTTTGCCTGTGCCTTTGGGAAGTGCCACTTAGCAAGTGAACCAAGCGGATTTATCTCTCATTTCTAGCAAGTGGGAGGGAGGCTTTATGGAGGAATAATTTTTGCAGATGTTTTACATATTTTTCCTCCATGCCCTTGGAAGAAACAGACCCACAGAGCAAGGACTTTTCTTGTTGCCGCGTGCCTTCAAGTCATTTCTTACTTAAGGCGAACCTATCATGGGGTTTTGTTGGCAAGCTTTGTCCACGGAGGGAATGCCTTTGCCTTCTTCTGAGTCTGAGAGAGTGTGACTTGCCCACGGTCACCCAGTGGGTTTCCGTGGATTCAGACTCTGGTCTCTGGAGCTACAGTCCGATGCTCAGACAATTACACCATGCTAGAACATTCCTAGTAAGGATGAAGCCCAACTCTATATACGTAATTCTTCAAAATTTTCATTTGCGTAGGAATATAATTTAAGTCCCTGGGACCTAATGGGTTAGAGACTCATCCTGGTAAAGATACTTATCTTACAGCAACCTCTTTCACTGTTAGATACGAGACAGTCCAGGCCACGCAGCGTTATCTGGGAAATGCAGCTATTTCGGGAACTCTCTAAGTGCCAGAGGCGGTGGGAAGGAGAGGTGAGCAAATGGAGTGGAACATCTCAAACGAATCCATCCCTTTTAAAAGCTTCCATTTTAGTCGTGATTTTGCCTCCAGTCTTTTTTCCCCCCTCTTTCCTTTGCAACAGCATGCTCTGCTACTATTCACAATTCAAGAATCAAATCCACTCCCTACCTCTATGGATAATTCTAATCTCCTTTATTCTCAGAATTAACATGTTACAAATAGCATGTTGCTTATAAACAATTGTCTGTGTGTGTGAACAATGAAGGCACGCCCAAGTTACACTAAAACTGTAATAACTTCACTCTTTTTGGCACTGTAGACAGAACCCTAAACTGCATGCAATATTCCAAATGAGGCCTGACTAGTTCAGAATACCGTGAGACTATTATTTCCCTTGTCTTGGAAACTACAGTTCTATAAATGCAGGCTAAAATAGTATTTGCCTTCTTTGCTGCAGCATCACACCACTGGGGCATATTCAATCAACAATAATTCCAAGGGTTTTTTCTCTCTCGCACGGATGACTGCTAACCCATCAATTCCCCTCCCTCAAGCAATGTCTTTAAAAATCCAGGCCCTTGGGTGAGGGAATCTTGTCTTGGACACAGAGGCATATCATTTAGGAGTTGGCCATTTGTGGCCTCCCAAGAATTGTTGGACTGCAGCATCCATCAACCACAGCCAGCATAGGCAAGAGTGAAAAATACTGGGAGCTGCAGTCCAACAGTACCCAGAGGGCTGCAAGTGACCCCTCTCAGATGTGAACTCTCACAGGTTCAGGCTTGGGAAAGTCCTTTCTTTTGGGAACTCCAGAAAGAGAGCTCAGGGCCACCAAGGGACTCTGGGATTTATAGTTCCCAAAAGGAACATTCCCAGGCTCTGCCACTGAAGTGGGTGAGTGTAATACGAAGCCTGAGATTCTGCGCACGGGGGCAGGCAGCTAATTTTGGACTTTGGATAAGAGGTTGGAGGAGAATTATGCTCTCCCTGCATACCTTTAACCACAGGGCAGAGAGCTGTTGGCTTTGAGATCGGAGCGGGACAAGCTGTTGCAAAATTAAAGGAATGCAATACACCTATGGCTGAAGAGCACGATATGCTCTAGGGGTGAGCAACTTTGGGGGTCCAGAGGTCACCTTTTTTGCTCCTGGCATGGTCTGGAGGGATCACTTTGCTCTTATGCGCCTTTCCGACAGGCTCAGGCAAGGTGCAAACTCCTGCAACTCTGCCTAGCTTGTGTGTTCTTCGGGAATAACTTTTGTCACCTTGACCACACTTTGTTGCTTGGCAGTTTTGATCTGTGAAATCTTGTAGGGAAAGCCAACCCCGAAGTCTCCAAGATAGGGGAGAAGAACCCGGTAACAAGAGGGGTGTGCTCTTGCCGAGGAGCCAATCATTCTTTGAAGGGAAAGCAGAACAAAACGGAGGCCCATTTTGTTGGCGTGAGCTGCCCACTTTGAGGAAATCTGTCTCCATCTTGTTTTCCTGGAGCTGATCCGTTCTAATACGTTCTCCCTCCACCACCTCTGCCTTTATTTTTCCTTCCGAGAAACCCCCATCTCAGCTCTTGGTCTTGCAGTCATGCGTTTTTGTGCATGAACACTGACCTTTCTCGGTAATGCCAAGCCAGGGCTAAAGTGCTTAGCCGATTACGGTCGGAGAAGAAAAATCACACAGGGATAAAAGGGAGGCCCGAGAGATGTTTGAGCAGTTAGAGGCCTCTGTGCTCCCAATTAGCTTCTTTCCCAAAGAGGGGGGTTCTGGTTTTAGCTGTAATTCCTCCAGATTTTCACAACAAGGGAATAAAGGCCATTTTCTGCCAGGAAATGCCCATTTAACACCCCCTCCCCTCGACTCTGGCCCAGGTTAGTTCACAGCTTCCGTTTCTTAGCTTGTACTTTCCAAAAACAGGACGTCCTGTTAATGTCGCATATGTTTCGTGCCTCGCCTGGGTAAATAGCTGCCCCCAATTTGTTCTGGTTTGGCATTTGAGCAAGAAATGCTGGTAGCTGGCATATATATGATGCACAGGAATTATTTTGGGTCCTTACCCGCTTGACCAAAGACATCTAAAAATTAAATCTTGGTCGGAGAGGTAGGGGCAGCAGCTGGAGCCAAGCTTGTGAAGTTACTTATTAAAAAGCAGATTGAAACTGCTGTTTCAAATGGGATTTGGTGCTGCCTACTACAATTCTGCAAAACATAACTTGAAGCTTTGCTGGCTTTTTTTCTTAAAAAAAAATGGCACAGGACTTGAAAGATTCCTGTCACAACAAAGCTGCAGAAATACCTTTTCAACAAATCAAAAAACCTGGAAAATGTTATTTGTATACCTAGCAGCATGGCCATCCATATTTGTCCCAATATTTTTGAAATGTTAACTTCATAACTTCTGAAAGGTACCTTTTAAAAAAGGCCACATTAGCTTACACCTCCTCTGTCATAACATCTAACTTAAGGAGAGATGCTATGGTTGAATTTATTATTTTTTGCAGGCTGTGAACCTATGAGGCAAAGATTTCATATAGACACTGAAACTTTGGAAATTAACATGCGACGCTGGGTGAATTTTTCTTTGGTTTGGTCTGTTTGGTCAGTTACACTGTGTCACTGTTCCATGTTGCTAATTACTCAACAAAATTAAAAAAGAAACAGATGTCATTGAAAAAAAAATTAGAGTTATGAGACCTTCGAAAAGTTGAGTTTTGCACTGGAGATTCCAGAACCTCCCAGGCAGCACAGCGAGCAGCCATGCCATTGAGTGACCGCAGGCTCTGCAATCCCAAAGTGACTTTTCCAAGCTCTGATCACTACAGGTATGTTTACTACTTGCGGGCAGTGATAATTGGGGGCTTCAGAGTCAGTGGGGTTACTAGATTTCAGGATCTATCCAAGACCCTAGCTCCAAAATGAGTTTAGCACCTTGGATAGCTCCCTTAAAGTCCGAACCAAAATACCTTTACTGTCCAATTGACATGGAAACCAGAAGCCCCTACTGCTTGCTACTTCCAAAGACTGACCTTGGCTCGTTTACTATGTATGTAAATACATGCAAATGGATGTAATACAGCAGTCTGCTCTTTTGTTTCACTATCCGCTTCACTTCACTTTCTTTCTATTTTCTCATAACCAGATAAGGGGATATTTTGCTTGTATACGGTAGTGAGACTTTGCTTTCCCACCTCCTCTGTGGAATTTGTGATTTCAGCATTGGAACGGAACTCTAAAGACCAGGGTTCAAATCCCCACTTGGCCACGGCAACCTACTGGGTGGCCTTGGGTGAGTCACACTCTCTCGCCCTCAGACAGTGGCAAAAGCAAAACTTCCCTGAAGAAATATGGCCAAGAAAACCACATCATAGAGTCACTATAAGTCAGAAACGACTCGGAGGCACACCACCACAAACATTTTTATCACTGCATTTTTCCAAATGCAATTTTGAAATGTTGTTAGTTACCTTGAGTCCCATTTTTGGGAGAAAGATGGGAGATAAATGAATAAAATAAATAAATAATGTATGCAACTCATGTGTGTTTTCTCCTTTTGTATGTTTTTCTTTGCACATTACTAGTACAGATTTTTTAAATTACCCATTCTTGTAAACTCCAGGGACAAGCTATGTGCACAAAATGTAATAACCCATCTTGGAATACCCCACTGCAAATGGAAACTATTGCAGCACGCATGGGCAGTCAATTGTTTGCTTGCCTACATGGATTAAAAGAGAGAGAGAGAGAGAGAGAGAGATTTCACCTAAACATTAGGAAGAACATCGGTTTTGAATGTAAGAGCTATTCAACAGCAGAATAGGCTTCCTAGGAGAAGAAGGACTCTCCATTTTGGGAGATCTTTAAAGAGAGCTTGGGTGGCTATCTTTCAGGAGAGCCATAGTTTTTTCTTCCTGCATGGCACAGAGTTGGACCAGATGGCCCTTATGGTCTTTCTAGCTGTAAGATTCTACGATTCTATGAAATGAGATGCAGCTCCTCCATGACATAACAAGTAAATATCTCCGGCTTTTCTGTTTTGCTTAGGACCTGGCTGCATAAATCTCAAGATCCCCTGCAAACCTCATGGGCTGTCAAGGGCTCTGACTGATCCAAGGCAGCGGCAGCAGCAATCTCCACTGCTCGCTCTGCATTGAAATTAGCAATGACTGTTCAGTTCACACTTTGCATGTTGCAATGGTGCTGTGCTTGGTTTCGTGTTATGTTTGTTCACTGAGCCCCGTGAGGAGCGTGACCTCTACTTTTTAAAGAGGTAAAGCTCTTTAAGTCCCACTCCATGGTTCAAAGCTGCTAAAATGGATCAACCTGCAGTGGGTCCCAAAGTTTCCTGAGTGTATCATACACACAGTAGGAGGTGGATCAGAGGATGAAACCTTTTCTGGCCAGAACCGGTAGAACCAATCATGTGTCCTTTGGATCTCATTCTGCCTCTGACTGAGGTTTGCACTTGGTCAATGTCCCCAGAGGAGATCCCCGTCCAGCAACATCAAGCCGTTCAATTGTGGGATGCTTGGCAACAGACACGTGACTCATCACAGCTGACCGTCCATAAAGCAATTGGGAAAAAAGAGAGAGAAAACAATGAAGTGGAGGAAAAAAGAAAAAAGAGTTCAATTAATTTTAATCCCAAACGGTGCCACCCAGGAAGTGGCGCGAGATGAGTCTGGCTGCTGATACAGTCAGAATCAGTGGCCACAATGCTCTCACGCTGAATTTATATGTAAATGGGAAAGTGCCGGGAAACACTCGCACTAGCATGCTTCCATTATTGCACACTGAGTTCAAAGTGCAAAAGTGTTTTGGACTCAATTAATTCAGCAGAGGGGTAAAGAGAAGAGGTGGGTGGAATCTTGTCCTTCCCAGGAGGCTCAGGCAAAAGCAAACTCCTGCAGCCTCTCCTAGCTTGTCTGTCCTTCCTCGTTAATAACTTTGGCCATCTTGACCACACTCTGATGCTGCTCGGCCACATATTTTCCCGGTTTTCATTTGCGAATTGATGGAGTTTATGTAGCCCTTGTCTCAGGTTTGGGCCCCGAAATGTCGGGTCCGTGGAAAACCCTTCATCCCCACCCCACTCCATTACTATCCCCTGTTGTAACTTTCCATTCCACTCACCCTGTTAGGCAGCTGGACTTTCAGGCAGCCAGGGAAGGAGTCCAGAAAGAGGAATGCGGCTTGGCATCGAAAGGGCCCTGGAATGTCTCCTTCAATCAGGCTGGGGCGGAGGCTACTTGCCAAAAAATGTTAATGCCCGGATGAGGTGGGGGGGAGGGAAGAAAAACAACAAAAAAAGCAATCCCGCCGGCACTACAGCTAATTAGAAAAAGTTGCTCCAGTGTCTGCAATGAGGTCCCCTGGGCCAGTCTCCCCAAAACAGGCCCTGCCTGGACCGCCGATGTGCTCTACCGGCTGGGCCTTTTCCCTCTGGGAGAAGAGGTCTCCTTTGCCATCTCTCCACGGTCCCCTGTGCTGCCAGGCTGGGTTATTATTATATCAAGGACACCTCATTAACTAAACGAATATTGATGAAGGTGCTTTTTTAACCCCTCTGCATTTTTCATGATACTGGAACCTAGCAAAAAGCTGGATGGTGGGAGAAGGTTCAGGACAGGTAAAAGGAAATGTCACAGGCTGGCTATCGGCCGTCAGACAACAGAGCGCAGGGCGAGCAGGAGGCAGGTGACAGTCAAACAGAGACGCTAACAGCCAGTACAGCTTGCCTGTTCAGCATGGGAAGAACATTGCCCAGAAACAGTCCAAAGATCAGGAATCCAACAGGCAACATGGCCAGACAGTCCAGGGTCAGAAAATCCAGAAAAGCAACAAGCGTGGAATACAGAGAACAAAAGACAAGGGCCAGCAACACACAAGTCGTTTCTGGCCTTGAGCCACTGCCTTGTGTCTTCCTTAAGAAGGACGGAGGCAGCTGGTTTTCACCCCAGCCTGATGAGTTCCTGGTGCGCTTGCATCTGCATGTCCTTGTTCGAGGCTGCCGTTCACCTGAGGAAGCGGAGTCCTGGCCCATGACAGGAAGGGCTTCTTTGCGTAGTTCAGCTTAGGGCTTCCAAGTCAGGACTACGGAAAGCACACAGATTTTGACTCCAAAATCTCACCCCCTGGAATAACACTGTGTGATGTGATACAGGTGGGCCTTGGAGATTTTACAAGGGGCAGCTCCCAGTGACGACATCAAGCACGACACAGGAATACTCTCCAACTGTCTTGATTCGTCAAGGGCAGCTCCAATTAATCTTCCATTGTCCCGCTTTTTCAGCTGCTTTTAAAATATCTCAGTTTCTCTCTCCTCCTTCTACTTTCCCCCTTTGTCCTCAGATTACTTCAGTTGCTGCAAACTGAGGCCATTTCTGCACTGCATTGTTACAGTGCTATCGTACCACTTTTGACCTCCTATGGAATCCTGGGGTTTGCAGTTCAGGGAGGGGCCTTTAGGATTCTCAGCCAGAGAGCTCTTTGGCCTCAGGAAACTGCAAACCCCAGAAGTCCACAGGAGGCTGAAAGAGGAATAATAGCACTATAACAGTGTAGTGCAGAAATGGCCTGAGTTCAAAGTGCAAAAGGAATTTGCACTCCAGTAGGTCAATGGAGAGAGGACAATGGAGAGAGGGCAGAATCTTGCCCTTCCCAGTCAGCTCAGGCAAAAGCACAGAGCTGCAGCCAACCTTACAGCTTGGATGCTTCTACCACTTGACCGCACTGTGACGCAGCTCGGCCGCATGCATCCCAGTTTTCATCTACGAACATTTGGTGGGTATGTAGAAGTCAGTGGTCTTCACTCTGGATTGCTGGATTTCTATTTTGGCGTCCACCGCATATTGTGCGTTGATTTAAATTGCTTTGTACCGGTTTAACTCCGGAATTGCTCGGCGAGCATGGCCAGTGGCAGTGGTCAAAAAAAGTTACTTTCCCAGGCTATGGAGATGAGGTATTTGAATTGTTACCAGATCGCTGTCGCCGAATCTGTTGCAAGAGTGTGAAAGGCCTTTGAGTTTTGCCATGAACCCTGGGGTGAAGGGGCATTCCTCCTTGTTAATAACTTCTGCCACCTTGGCCACTCTCCGATGTTGCTTGGCCCCAGTTTTCCTCTCCGCTCCAGTGGCTCATTGGGATATCTTGCTCGTAGGCCCCTCTGTATTAAGCTTGGCTGGCGAGGAGCTTCATGCTCTCTCCTGCACTTAGAGACCTACTCCATCTCCCAGTCCATTGAGTGGGTTGGTGTTCTTCCTCCTTCCATGGCAAGAGCTACACTAAGCAAGAGGGTACCAGACAGCATGGTTGCCTTTCTGCTCAGACCCACCGAGACCTGCCAAGGTCACTCTTCCCTCCAGTTGCTCTCAATGAAGAAAGAGGGAGAAAAAGAAGAAGGCAGTGACAGGAGGGGAAAAAAAAGAGAGAGAGAGAGAGAAAACAATTAGAAGGAGGAAATTGGAAACAGGCTGAGCCTCAGCTGGAGCAATTAAAGCCCAGCCCTTAATGAGTGTTTAATTAATACAAAGCCTGCACGAGAAAGATGGACGGGCTTGTTGCTCGGGCACAAAGGAGATAAACGAAAGAGAGGTCAGGGGGAAAGAACGGGCCGGGCCGGACAGGCCACCGGGCAAAAAGAAAGGTGGCACCAAATGCCAGTCCCGTAGCCGGTGCTCCGTTGTAGAAACTGACCACTCTTTTCTGCTAGAATTGGTGCTGCTGTATTGGACAATATTGCCACCAAATTTGCCTTGATACCTTTGGCACATGGGTCCTGAAAAAGTAACTTTTCCCAACCTCTGAGATTTTCTAACTCCGGTAGCATGATTATTTCAGTGGCTTTGGATGTTACGGACCTTGGCTTGGGAGGGTGAAGGCTGCTTGCTGTTTGGATTCATGTAGCAAACTGTTTTTTGGAACACGGACAAAAGCGTTTTTTTTTTATGGACTTTGGGAATTTCTATCCAGGCAGCATAAACTTACTAAGACTATTCCAAAAAGGCACCGTGTGCTGTTATTCCTTAATGAATTTTTATTTTGTTTTGGTTTGTTTTCTGGTTAAGAAAAAGAAAGACGGATGAAGGAACGAGGAGCGTCAGGGAGGAAAGAAGATGAGGTCCTCTAGAGTTCCTGTAAAATTCTGTCTCTGAGAATAGATAAATTGTAAGATAAAAGCAGAAACTGGAAAAATGACTTATGTGGACTCCCAGAATTGTAGGATAAAAGCAGAGCTTGGAAAAGTGATTTATTCAGACAGCAGCTCCCAGAATTGTAGGATAAAAGCAGAGCTTGGAAAGTGACTTTTTCAGACTACAACTCCCAGAATCCCCCAGGCAGCATGGCTATAACCCACCCACCCACCCCCCTCAAAAAAAGAAGCACCCTTGCATTCTTTGCTTCTCTGGCTCAGGGTTTGTTTGTTTTTTCTCAGATGCTGCCAATTTGTCCAGGGCAGAGAAGAGCAATGTCTCTAATGGGTTTTAATCCAGCTTGAAAGAAACTCTCCAAGCTGCTGAACCTAAATAGGAGGAGGGTATAGAGTTCAGCACCTTGGATAAGTCTTGAGATGGAAACTAACAGTGGCCACTCCAGGGCCATTTCCGCACTAGACGGTTATAGCGCTATCATTCCACTTTCAACATCCTATGGAATCCTGAGGTTTGCAGTTCAGGGAGGGGCCGGGCGGCCCCTCCCGGAACTGCAAACCCCAGGATTCCATAGGATGTTGAAAGTGGAATGATAGCGCTATAACCGTCTAGTGCGGAGGAAATGGCCCAGGGTTCCTGCAGACCAGAGCTCACCTCGCCGCCACCTCTCCCAGGAGCACCGCATGACTCACGGCTCGCTCCAAGGGCAGGCCCTATCTTGGCAAGCGTGGGGTCAGGATGGGACCCGCTCACACAGCCTGCCAAGGCCTGCAATCTTGCCCCGCTGAGGAACAACAGAAGCCAATCGTTGGCTGGGCGAGAATGCCTTCTGGCGTGCGGTTGGCGTCCTTGTCAGACAGGGCAAGGTTTGGGCATGTTGTCGGAGCCTTCCTTCTGCTGAGCTGCCAGACCTCTGGAGAGGGTGCATTGTTATTCTGGGATGGCACGACCATGCTCAGTGAGAGCTGCATTGCTGTTGCACAACCTGCAGGACAAAACAGGTTTTCCTCTGTTAATAGGTTCCAAGATTTGGCCCTGCGTCTCAGGGTCTGGATTTTCTTCCTTGATCCTTGAGAAAAAGGGATGGAATCTCAGGAAACTCCCAGAATCTCCAGCTGGTTGAGAATTCTGGGAGTCGTAGTCCCTCCCCAAAAGCAACCTCCCACCAAAGTCCACCATCAATACACTGGAGCAAAAGGCTAAGGAAAGCAAAGAGGAAAGAGAGAGAGGAATGGAAAGGTCGGAGAGAATGTATGGCAGCCTATTGGGAGCAGAGCCATTCTGGGCTCCAACAAGGCAGTGGTTGCAGTCCTGGAGGAGGTCTCAAAACGGGGACCCCAGTTTTGGCATTTCGTTGGCCTCTTCCAAGAGCCGTGGCCCAGAAATCAAATAAATAAATAAATGGAGAAATAATAAACAAAATCCAGAAGACAAAGTCAGGATTGTCCGTGCCATTGTATTTCCAAACTCTACGTGTGGTTGTGAAAGCTGGTCAGGGAAGAAAACTGACAGGAAGGAAGTGAACTCCTTTGAAATGTGGTGCTAGAGGAGAGTTTGACAGGTGCCGTGGGTTGCCAAAAAAACAAGCAATTGAGTGCAAGAGCCAATCACTAGAAAAGGCAATAATGCTTGGGAAGGTGGAAGGTAGCAGGAAAAGAGGAAGACCATATTACAAATAGATAGACTCAACCAAAGAAGACATGGATGCCCTGAATCTGCAAGACCTGAGGCAGGATGGTTGCTAACAGGGTGACTCAGAGGTTTCTCATTCACAGAGTCTCCACAAGTCAAGGTCGACTTGACAGCAAGTAACAACAACAACAACCAAGGACAATCCACAGCAGCACAAAAATCTTCACCTGCAAATCCATTGTTCGGCAAAACTGCTTCCCAGGAACACACAAAATATTCCTGATGACAGAAAAATCAGGAGGTTCAGGACTAGGGAAGCAACAGCCACACGACACATCCTTTTTTCTTCCAGCACTGGGCCCCTAGCCAATATGGCTAGTTGCCCCAGTTGCACCACTGATAATCCAGCCCTGGCTACATGACTGTCGGGACAACACCTCTGGAGCTGCAATTGCTAAAAAATAAGAGGCTGCATCTCTTGACAAGGTTGTGCAAGGAGGAAGGGAGCCCCTTCTGGGGAAGGGGGCAAATGGAGACCCTCACGGACCACCCCTCTTCCAAGTCCTCTCCCCGTTAGACAGGACTTATCCCTTTTTATTTTGAATTATTTGATTTATAGCTCACCTTCCTGTCAAAGATGGGGCTCAAGCTGTCCTTCAGTATTGGTTAAAACAATATGTGGTGCCAAAGTTTTAAAAGGCATTAAGCAATCGCTCCGATTACAGCATTAATTTGAAACAATCAAAAACACATTGAGCAGCTATGATATATTAAAAGCAAAATGCCAAGATAAAGACTGAAGGCCTGTTGGAGTCATCTAGACTAACTAGATGTCCTCAGTCAAGGGATCCAAAAGGTCTTTTAGTCTAAACTCTTTCAGACATGGAACTGTGCACCTCAAGTCCAACATCTTCTGAAAACCTCCAAGAAAGGAGAGTGACCATCTTCTAACAGAGTCCGTTCCACTCTTGAAGAGCTTCTACTTGAGCGTGCCAAGGGTTAAGCACCAGCTGCAAACCTGGGGGCACCCCCTCCTCCTCCTCTCCCCTCCCCTCCCTGCCCTCTTTCTATCTGCAACATTGCTTCTTTTATGAATGATTGCCCTGGCTGTTTATTTTGCACTTTCAGAAATGCTGACGAATGCGTCTGAGAGCAAGCGGTCACCCCTCTTTGCCGTTCGGAACTATTTACTGTTATTACAGGACTGGGTCCCCCCTGCCTTGCCTCCTCTCCGCAGTCAGAATAGTTTCGGGATGGATGGCTAAGAATGGGAAGTCCCCCTGTGAATACAGCAGGCAGGTGCATGGCAGAGATGGGAAATTTCAAAATATTCAGACAACGGATTTAAAGACATGATTCACAAGGGTCAAGCAATTCTGGATTGATGAGAATTTTTGCACCTTAGGACTTACTCTGCACAAAATTCACACATGGCTGTTTTGTGCAGAAGACAGCATTTTTCTGCACAGGAAACAACATTTTGCTGCACAGCATTTTCTATGCAGAAAATGTAGCTTCCGGTGCAAAAGGATTTTCTAGTCTGTTTTCTGTGCAAAAATATCACATGCAAATTTGGTGCAGAATAAGCCCCAAATTGTGAATCTCCTTTGAAAGCTTTACCATTTTTGAAAATTTTCTCACAGAAGCAAGAAATTTGATAACAAATGATGCTTCCTTAAAGAAGAAATTTGGCAAAGAATTAGTGCATAGTTCTGCTCCTAAGCAGAGCCAACTTGGAGGAGGTGGAAGAGGTTGCCCTGGTTTTGAGAGGAGGAGCGAAGCCACAGGTTGCAGACTCAACAGGCTTTGAGCAATGGTGACTTGTGACTCTGATGCCAGCGGGGTAATCAGAACCTTAAGGGAGCTAGTCAAAAGCTGAGCCCATTTTGAAGGCAGGGTTTAGCATCTAGGACCATTCCTTTAAAGTCTGCACTAAAACTCAGATTGGATTCACCATCCCACTGAAATGGAAGCTACCAGCCGCCACTGAGGCAGTGCTGCCTAGTGTGACCTGCTGGAACCAGAGAATCAAAGAGTTGGAAGAGGCCATAAGGGCCACCCAGTCCAACCCCTTTTGCCATGCAGGAATATACAACCAAAGCATTCCCAACGGGTGGCCATCCAGACTCTGTTTAAAAACCTCCGAAGAAGGAGACGCCATCAGGCAAAATATTCCACTGTCGAACTGTTCTTACCCTCAGGAAGTTCTTCCTATTGTTCAGGTGGAATCTCTTTTCCTGTCGTTTGAAGCCATTGCTCCATGTCCTAGTCTCTGGAGCAGCAGAAAACAGGCTTGCTCCATCTTCCACATGACATCCCTTCTGATGTTTCAGATGGGCGTGTCAGGCACACCCGGCCCCCAGAAAACCCCGTAATAGGGTCGCTTGGCCGTAAGTTAGAAATAGCTTGAAGGGCACAGCAATAACAACAGCACCCCCAACCCATGCTGTTATGTTTTATGGTTGGAAACTGGATGCTAGGTTGCATAACAATATTTAAACATGGCTATCATATTACCTCTTAACCATCTCTTCTCCAGGCTAAACATCCCCAGCTACCTAAGCTGCTCCTCATAGTGCTTCATGGTTTCCAAGCTGTCTACCATTTTGGTTGCCCTCCTCTGGACACATTCCAGCTTGACAATGTCCTGGAGATAAGAATTAAGAGATTAACCAAAGTCTGGTTCCTCGCTTATTGATCCATCTCTCCGGACATCCCAATGCCTCCTGAGGCTTTGCAGATTCAAGCACCCGTATATTTCAATTGTCTTGCTGCCCTTTCTGGACGGACAGAATGCTGAGGTTTGAATCAAAAGGGTTCACCCGCGTCTTCACTCACTGTTGAACAACGTATTCAAGTGGGTCGACTCTCACTGGAATTAAACAATAGGATTTAGGTCCACAGTTTCGGTGAAAAGTGTCCTTACACATTGAGTCTGCATCCAAACTAATGAGTTTCACGGAGAATTGTGTCACATACTGGAAAAACGCTTCTGGACAAAGTCATTGCCCTCTGCAACAACCCTCGGGGGAAATCGCTGAAGTAGGTCAAGTGTGTTTATCCTGAGTCAGGAGGAAAAGGAACATTCTCTGGCTGCCAGGTCGAAACGCACCAGCTTTTAAGTCAAATTTTGGGGAGCTGATGTAAACGGTGGAGTCCCGCCGAGTGTAATGGGAAAAGAGCTTCTCCACAAAATGGTGGGGTCCCATTGGACAAAATGAGAAAGGGGCTTCTCCACAAAATGGTGGAGTGCCGTTGGAGGTAATGAGAAAGGGGCTTCTCCACAAAATGGTGGTATCGTGGGCTTCCCCAGGTGAATGGCAGCCTTGAAGAAGACATTCAGACGCAAGCACACCCGATGCTAATCAGGTTGCGATGAGACTCAGCTGGCTCCGTCCTTCTTAAAGAAGACACAAGGCAGCAGCTTGGTGCCAGAAACAACTCGTGCGTTGCTGGCCCTTGCTTTGTGTCCTCTGGACTCCTTGCCTGCCTGGACTTTCTGACCCTGGACTACCTGACCATGTTGCCCGCTAGGTTCCTGACCTTTGGACTATTTCTGGACAATGTTCTTCCCACGCTGGACGGGCAAGCTGTATTGACCGTTGGCGTCTCTGTTTGACTGTAAACTGCCTCCCGGTAGCCCTGCATTCTGCTGTCTGGTACGGACAGCCAGCCTGCAACAGGTGAAGTCCCGTTGGACGTAATGAGCAAGAGGCTACTCCACAAAGTTGTGCCGTTTCCTTGGACGTTACGAGCAAGGGGTTACTGCGTAGCTTGGGAGTACTCCTGAATCCATCTTGGTCCCTAGATGCCCAGGTGGACTCCATGGCTTGGAGTCCTCAGGGCCAGGTTTGAGGGCCAATTATGGTCTTTACTGGAGAGGAATAAATTATGACTTTCTGATTAGACAGCTTTAATGCACTGCACACGGGGCTGCTCTTGAAGGGGTCTCAGAAGTAAATTCAACATTGAGATCACTGACTGAGCATCCCACCGGTTTTAAAGGAATTACACTGGCTGCCAATTCATTTCGAGACTGAATTCAAGGTGCTGCCAATGGCATCCAAAGCCCTAAGTGACGGAGGAGTCCATACTGGAAGGATCCTGTATCCACCTGCCCAAGAAATGAGACCAGAGGGAGAGACTCTCTACTTTCACCCACTGGGAAGAGTGATACACCGTGGGAAGGCAGGAGAGAAAGCCTTCTTAGCTGTGGCACCAGTTGTCACCTGCATAATTTTTGACAGTGGACACAGCCGGAGAGGAACCTCCAACGACAAGCGCAACTTGATCCTGAGGTTTCTGCAGGCCTTGTTCTCCGTGCTGTCAAGCGTAGCGTTGCCATAAGGACTAGAAATAACAACAATTTCTTCTTCTTCCAATCCTTCAGAAGGCTGATTCTATTCCCACCCTGTCTAGCATCACTTCACGGTCATAAGGACTGGGAACCTCTTCTTATTTTAAGCCAAATTCCTCTGGAAGACGGATGCTGCGTGAAGCCATCTGACCTCTTTCCGCAGGGTAATGCACCCAAGAGAAGGTGCAGGCCTCTGATTTCTAGAAGGACTAGGCCAAAGTTGCCTGTGCTCCAACCTTGAGAAGATTGACTCTGCACCTCCACTTTCAAGCATATCTCCCCTGCCATAAGGATGAGAAACTCATGTTGTTGTTTTTAAGTCACCCAATATCCTTCAGAAGGTCCTCATTACTTTTTTTTTTTTTTTGCAATCCTGTGGGAGGAAGGCATGCGCCTGCCTGCACAGAGGCATCGGACTCTTTGCCGTGGCTTAACACACCCAGGGGAAGATGCAAGCACCAGATTTCAAGAGGGATTAGGCCAAAGTTGACCCACAATCCTCTGCTGACCGCCTCCTCCTCGGTGCCGTGCACTCTTGCAAGGCAAACCGTCCGTCCGGTTTGATGCAGGGAGCCGCAGATCCAAACAGAGTGACTCAGCAGCTGCCTCCATCCCGTCAGACTCACCGTCATGTGAGCCAGGTGTAGAAATCGAGGTGTGTCAGGTGGAGCGCTGGCAGGGAGGGAAGGAAATAGATCTGTCGCGATTAGGAAACGCACCCAGGTTCACCGGCTGTTGTCCGTGGAAGGCCGTTCTGCATTTCCAGCGCGAGTCTGTAACTTTATCTTCTGCCGTACAGGAAAGTCAACTTCGTCCCATGCCTTGGGGGTATTGCACAAGGACACTGTCAAAACTGCCGCATGATGCATTTCCCCACATAGCTTCACTGCCTCCTTCGTTCCTTGGGCTGTCTTCTTTTCCACTGATGGCTGATTCTGTCCTTCTTGCTCCATCAAGCAGACTTTTTGAAGCCAGCAAGGAGATGAATCTGTTCTGAGTTTTAGCCTAAGCTTTAAAGAAAACACTCCAGGTGCTGGACGTATCTCGGAGAGAACGTGCCGCACCTTGGATAGCGCCTTAAAAGTTCAGAGTGGATTCCCTGCCCCTCCTATATGGGAACCACCTGCCTCCACGGGCCTGGAGGCTTGGTGAGCTCCAGTTCTCTGTTTTCTAATCTTGCAGCCTTCCATCCCCGGATTTCTGAAAACGTGGCCAACAAACGGCCCCATTCCCCAGCGCCAGCATTTCCACTGCTCAGTGAGTGCCTGGCACTGGGACTCTAAATGCTGAGCCAGACCCACTGACAATGTGGGGCACAGATCTCTAACCACAGAGGTCTCTCCTCCATGTACTTAATACAAATCTTTCTTTTTTCTCTGCTCCTGTATAACTCTTTCATACATTTTTGTTGTTGTTCCCCAAACTGGCCAAAATCTTTCAAAATTGCCTGAAATGTAGTGTTTTGCTTCCCCAAACCACCCAAGGCCCCAACCGGTGGGTTTCCATGGCTGAACAGAAATTGGAACTATGGTCTCCAGAACTGTAGTCCAATACTCAAATTACTACACTGTGCTGGCTCTCCCAGCATAACTAGCTCTCCTAAAAGTAACTAGATGTAATTAATTAATTATAATTAATCCTCTTTAATTTCTGTGTAATTCCTTCATTTGCCTGGGCCATTGCCTCCCAGTGACAGGTATTTAGAGACAAGGTACCTGTAAACCTGGGCCATTTCTGCACTAGACTGTTATAATGCTATTATTCCACTTTCAACATCTTGCGGAATCCTGGGATTTGCATTTAGAATTCTCAGCCAGGGAGCTCTTTAGCCTCAGGAAACTACAAACCCCAGAATTCCACAGGATGGTGGAAGTAGAATAATAACTCTATAACAGTCTAGTGCGGAAATGGTCCTGGAAATTTCAGTTAGGTAGCAAAACAATTCTTCTAATCATAAGACTGTGAATCAGAAAACGACCTAAGAGGTCATCTGTCTACTCCCTGATCATAAAGGAAATCCGCTGACGCAACAAAGCTGACAGGTGATTCAGTTAAAAGGGATGCTTAAAATAAACCTTTTTGGCTACATCTTATTATATTAAGATATTGTAATAGCATAATAAGATGAATCAGGTCTCTTATCAACTTAGGACAGTAAAATATTTCTGATTAGCTTCCCCACCCTTCCCAAGTAAAAGTCCAAATTCCTGTGTCACTCTGCAGCTCCACCTGCATGATCTGACCTGCGTGCAACACGGCATGCACAATCATGCTAAATGCACTGCCTCCTTTTAACTACTTTAATTAGGCAATGCCTTAAATGGGTTGTTTCTCTAATGTGAAGGAGATACCACATGGCTGAACTCATTGGTCCAGGATGGCTAACAGGTCACACTGAACTAGTTCTGCTCCCCCACCCTCTAGGGCCCTCCTAGGACTACAGTACCCATAATTCTGCCCAGCCATAATCTGTGCTGGCTTCAGATAATGGGAACTGCAGTCCAAAACATCAGCATTGGGATACAGTGTCTTCAAACATCTCTTCAGTTTGATTAATGGCAGGAACCGGAGCAGACTTGCCCTAAAACCACAGTTCTCTTGCTGGGTCACACCCATGTCTGTCTGGCGGAGCATCCTGCTTGCAGAAGTGGGCAGCTTGCTGCCTCCACAAGGAGAAGCAGAAAGTTATGAACAGCACTGTTACCCCCTTCTTTGCTATGCCACTGATATTCTTCTCCTGAACGTGGGAGCTCCACAGAAGTGCCACAGCTGACAATACCCACCAAAGTCTCGTCAGCTTCCCCAAGTTGGCTAAATGGGTAGGCTCCCATCCAGCTTCCTAGTCCATGGACATATCTTGCGGCAGTGAGTTCCATGAGCAGGAAACTGATAGGAGTATAGTAAAATGTGTAGCGTCTATTGTCTAGGCTAAGGGAAGTAATAGCAACACTCTGGTCTGCTTTGGCCAAAGCTCAGTTGGAATACTGTGTGCACTTCTGGACTCCACGGCTCAGGAAGGATATTGACAAGCTGGAGCGTGTCCAGAGGAGGGCAACCAAAATGGCAGAAGGCCTAGGAAGCATGAAGCCCTGTGAGGAGTGGCTTAGGAAGCTGGGGATGTTTAGTCTGCAGAAGAGAAGGTGAAGAGGGGACATGATAGCCATGCTTAAATATTTGAAGGGGTGCTATACGGAAGATGGAGCAAGTCTGTTTTCTGCTGCTCCAGAGACTAGGACACTATGGAGCAATGGCTGCAAACTTCAGGAAAAGAGATGCCACCTCAACATTAGGAAGAACTTCCTGACACTAAGAGCAGTTCGACAGCGGGACGTGGAAAGACCAAATGAATGTCAGAAGCGCTCACTGCATATCAGAAGTGCCCAATGCACTTCTGACATCCCGAATGCACATCTTGCTGGTGCCCAGATGTACATCCTCACAACTCACCAGCCAGTTTTGTTGCATTTCTGCAACTTAGTTACGGATGCGTAAAGTTATGCCTCATTGACAGCAATGTAGAATCCCAGCCAGGTAATCCTTTTAAAAAAAAAGTGTATACTTCTGGGTGGATTAAAGCAAGCCTCCACTTTCAATTCAGATAAGAGTTTGTCCAGACGAACATCCAAAGTTTAAGAATTGCTTATCTTAAATACTTGGCACCTGTTACCTTCCATTCCGGAATTGAGCTTGGGGGCAAGGAGCGTATTACTTTTTTTTTAGACAACAGCTCCAAGAATCTTCCAGCCAACACAAACCACACAGGTCATGGGGGCGGGGAGGGGGAGAAATTATGGGAATCTGAGTCCAAAAAAGGAAATTCCTTTGGCTGTCCTCAGGGAGGGTGTTACCTTGAGGCAAAGCGGTGTAGTGGCTTCACACAGCAGATTTTTGAACATCCCAAAAACATGGCACAACATTTCCTTCCACCCCTGTTATTGCATTTCTGCCACCAGGAACGAGATGAGACGCTTGCAGGACTTTCTACTTTCATGTACCCAAATCGTTTGGCTCATCTGGGAGCACGACGTGTCTTGATTTGGGTAAGTCTTTGGATGGGGAAGGGGTTGAGTCCCACTTGCTGGACCCCCTCAGGCAGCAAAAAGTCTTGAGATGGCCTTGACTGTACAGCTTTTGTAGGATTTTATTTTATTTCATTTTTGCTGTTCTCTCTCCCTTCTTTCTTACCCCTGAATTGGCATTCCTTCCCTCCGGGGCCTCTTACAGTGTTGGAAAAGAGAGGACTCCTTTTGCATGTCAAAAGCCCCAAATTCTCCCCCACCCTGCACCACACACACACTCTCACGTCCCCTCATCTGCTAAATAAGCACAGGCAGACAAAAGCTTTCCCTGAAAAGGCAATGGAGGGAAGACTTCCTGGTGGATGCACATCCCTTAGAATAGCAGCCAACCTCATTCACTGTGAAAAGATAACAGCTCCAATTTTGCGGCACGCCCACAGCTGTGGAATCGTGCACCCTGGCACATCTTCCAGGGCCGACGGGGCTGACACACACTCACAACACACACTCACACACACAGAGCTGTCTCTGCGGCTGACTTTCAAGGCCTCCCGTTGGCTGCAAAAGCTTGTCCCTTCTTGAATTCTTGAAAATCGGTATTTAAAAGCAATTACAGCAAAACTTCACCTTTCCCATGAACCGCTTGTAACGCCTCAGGGCCAAATCAGTCTCGATACTGGGAGATGCAATTGTGAAACAAGTGAAAAACTCTTCCAAAAAGCAGTGCTGTGTGGTGGTTAGAGAGTCCAAAAAAAAAAAAAAAGGCATCCAAAGTTCATAATCCCCTGCTGAGTTATGGAAGTTGCTGAGTGATTCTCAGCCTAACCAACTTCACAGCTAGGTTTCAAAGAAGTAGCCGTGTTATTCGATTGCAGCGTAAAAAGGAGGACGGGGAAGGGAATGAGGGAATGTAGCAGCACTTTTAAGGCTGACTAGTTTTTATTTTACTATCAAAGCCCATGCTAAAATAAAACTTAGTTAATCTTAAAGGTACTGCTATATTCCTTCCTGCACATCCAGAAACCCCATTCGGAAAATAAGGAACTACCGTAAGATTCTTCGTAATTTGGGACTTTTTAAAAAGAAAATTCATTTGAGCAAAAAAATCCCTTGTTCTTTGCATCAAAAACAACTTTTTGGTCCAGGGAAATGTGCTTATTCCGAATGGCAGGGCCCGTGTGTGTGTGTGTGTGTGTGTGTGTGTGTGTGTGGTGTGACTTCAAGTCATTTCTGACGTACGGTGACTCTAAGATAAATGTATGATGGGTTTTTTGGCAAGATTTGTTCGGAGGCAAGTGGTGTTTGTCTTCCTCTGAGGCTGGGAAAATGTGGATTGCTCAAGGTCGGCCCCGCCCGAAACTGCAAACCCCAGGATTCCATAGGATGTTTCAAGTGGAATCATAGCGCTATAAAAGTCTAGTGCGGAAATGGCTCCTTTCTGGTTTTAGTGGGAGCTCCCCAAGGTGCTGAACCCAATCTCTCCTCTTTCCAGACAGTCATTGAGGGTCACTGTAGCAACCCATTGGTTTGCTACATTTCCATTGCTTCTTTTGGGGCTCCAGACCAATGTTCACACTAAAACCCAGAGTGGATCCAGCAACCCCAACAACATGGGAACACGCATGCTGATGGAATCATAAAACCTTAGAGTTGGGAGAGACAACCAGGGCCATCTTGTCCAAACCTTTGCCATGCAAGAACACACAAGTACAGCTCTCCTGAATGATGCCCATCCAACCTTTGTTTAAAGGCTCCAAAAAAGGAGAATCTGTTACCTTTCAAGGCAATCTATGCCACTGTTGAATAACTCTTGCAGTAAAGAAGTTCCTCTTAATTTTTAGGTGGAATCTCTTTTCTTGTAATTTGATTCTGTTGGTTCCTCTTCTAGTCTCAGGAGCAGCAGAGGTTAATTTTCTTTTTTTTTTATAGAATCAAAGAAGTTTGGATTTTGGAAGGAACCCCAAGGTCCAACCCCATTCTGCCGTGTACTGTAGAGACTCCAAACCTCTTCGATTTGCTGCATTTCCATTGACTCTTTTGGGGCTCAAGGCCAGGGTGACTCGTTCTTTACCTTTTCAACCAGACTCTGAGGTAGGTCAGGCTGAGAGATAAAAGCGGCTCTCCTGCCCAGGCCAGCTAGTGGGTAGGTGACGAATCAGCTCTAGATAGCTTGGAGAGGTTGAAAAACAAGTTTAATATCCCCATCATCTGCATGCATGACCTCCCCCCAAAAATTGAAATCCTTTCCTGCTCCAGGCAGGTGAACTTGAAGGTTCCATTCTAAACCTCGAACCATCAGGTAGGACCATATCTGACATCTAAAAGAGGATGTTTCTGTATTTAGGCCCCCGAAGAGAGTGGAACAGAAAGGAACTGAGAGTGTGAACCTCTCCTTCTTGCTTCAAAGACCAGAATGCTCGCCAAGATCTGAACACAGCGCAGACAGTCCAAGAGGGTCCAGAAATTAGAAATAGGGTTATTAAAAATTTTGGCACAATGGAGATAGATGCACTTGCATTACATATTGAAGAGAAGACAGACAAGGTACTGGAAGAGTGGCTACCTGTTAAAAACATCCTCAAACTGAAATGGCATTTTGTCAGAATGAAGGTACAAAATAAGATTACTTCGTCAGATTATCAGGGCTAAAATATTGGGTACTTAATTTTATACTCTCTTTTCCTTTTCCTTTTTTAACATAAGGATGAAAACCTCAAAGCAGAGGCAAGAGAATTAATAGACTTCAAGGATTATCAGGACTGAATTAATTACAGAGAGACAATAACTCCAATGAGGTGTAAAGAGAAAGTCCACTTGCATTTGTATTTCTCTTCTTTTCTCTCCTTTTTCTTTTCTTTTCTTTTTTTTATGTTTCCTGTGTGGTTGTTGTAATACCTTTTGTATTTGCTTTGTTTTATTTTTTCTTCAACAAAAATGTAAATAAAATCTTAAAAAATTGTCACTTTGCCCAGTTCAACACAAGCTCCAAATACAGCACAAGCTTGCTGAATACAACATTTTCCCCAGCTCTGAATCCAACACGTGCTTTAACACAACACAGACTCTCAACACCTATAACACACACTGAATACTACACATACAGTCCAAAATTGCCATTTTGCCCAGTTCTGAATGCAACAGAAACTCCGAATGCAACTTGCTGAAAAGTAAGGCCCATTTATTTCAGCGCATCTATTTATTATTACCTACTATCTATTCCTCTTTCTCCTCCCAGCTGCTACCATACCACCCAAAACTGGGATTCAAGGTGACTTACAAACTGAAACAAATGCACCATCGTTTTTTTAAAAAACAGGGTTGCAATTCAGAAATCACCTGAGTCTGAGCTGGTTTTAATACTGTGCCATTATTGGGTCACGGTTGACTGCCTTTTTACACATACAGGGTGGGAAAGCAATGAATACATTTGAAAATCATCGTGTATCCCCAGCGTCCCAACAACGCTTCTGGAGGCCTCCGTGTCGAGCGTGTAACGGCTGAACTCGATTTGGCATTGACTGGAGGGGTGCAATTAAGGGGCACATTAAAAATGTAGATGACCGTTGTTTTTGTTGGAGGGGGGAGAACCTGAGCACCATCCTGATCCTAAGAGGAGAGTTTAATTGTCCAAACTCCACCGCGGTTCCCGAACCTGCCCCTCCTATGAATAAACTCTGCACACGCTAATCCTGTGTTGCTCGGCTGCCCTCCATTGCCAGTTTGCTCCCTGCTGAGCATATTTACATTTTTAAAATTCATGCTAATTGCTTTGATGCAATTACTGTCACATTCACTCGTGGCTCTGAAGGCTGAAGCCCAGCTGCCAGCTTTCACAACCTTACTGTGACACTACAGCTCCCAGAATCCTCCAATTGGCCAGGCTAGATGCGCGGAGTAGTCAATGCCAAACTGGGGAGGGCTATCTTTGGACTGCCACCCGCCTCCCAGTCTCCCAGCCTTCCCCCACAAAGTTTGCTTCCCCAGTGGGTTTTTATTACAGAGCGCTGGCTGGGGATGATGGAAGCTGCAGTCCATTTAAGAATTTGGGAAAGTACCACTGAGTGGTGAACAGCTCTCAGAATCCATCAACCAACATGAGCTGCATTGGGCCAGAGGTCCATATAGACCAGCCACAGAGGCCCACAACATATCTCGGTGGCCGGGGCCTACAAAGAGAGGCCATGACAGTGATGCAGCGGTGGCAGGCGCCTCCCTGCATCCACTCCGGTTTTTAGTCTGAACTTTATAAGGGCTAGGGTCATGCATGTCACAGTTCTAATTTCTACATATGGCTGTGAAAGCTGGACAGTGAAGAAAGCTGACAGGGAGAGAATACACTCATTTGAAATGTGGTGCTGAGGGAGAGGTCTACGGATGCCCTGGACTGGGTCCGAGAGCAAATCAAGCCTGAACTCTCCATAGACACCAAGGTAACTAAACTGAGACTGTCATATTTGGGATGTATCACGAGACGGTGTGATTCCTTGGAAAAGAAATAATGCTTGGCAAGGTGGAAGGCAGCAAGAAAAGAGGAAGACCACATTGTAGATGGATGAACCCAGTCAAAGAAGTCATGGCTATACTTATTCTGCAAGACCTAAGCAGGACTGTTGATGATTGTCTATCTTAGGCCATTTCCACACTACACTGTTATAGTGCTATTATTCCCTTTTCTACATTCTGTGGAATTCTTGGAGGCCAAAGAGCTCTCTGGATGAGAAATCTCAATGCCCATCCCTAAACTGCAAACCCCAGGATGCCATAGGAGGTGGAAAGTGGAATAATAGCACTATAACAGTGCAATGCAGAAATGGCCTTAAGGTCTTTCATTCATAGGGTGCCGTAAACAGAAGCCGACTCGACAGCAGTTAACAACAATAACAAAAAACATCCAAGTTGCCGAGCCCTATACCCACCCCCAAATAGGTTCAGCACTTTGTATAGTGTTTTTTAAAGTTCAAATTAAACTCCAGAGCAGCTTCTCCATGCCACTCCCATAGAAACCATGGCTCACCACTGCAGCGACGCTCCCCTCATTGCTCCAGGTTCTTATGCTACCGAGAAGCATGCGACTGCTGAACCGCAGATGCACAAAGGCAGGCAGCATTAACATTGCTAAGAGAAGGGTGCTTTGCACATGCTCAGAAGGCTGTCTGTTCCAACTATCTACAAAGGAAGAGGTAACATGCAGGTACCTGTGCCTGATCTGACGTGATCCAGGTCCAGCTGGCTTCCAGAACTGACCGTTGGCCATCCAACGTCCTTCTCTGCAGAGGTCATCTGAAGCTGGCTAGCTGATGGTGCCGCCATGGTGAATTTCTTCAGTGCCTCAGGAATATGCTGAATGAATGGGAAGTCTGCCAGAAAAGAAAAGGATTCCACAGATACAATTCATCTGATGTCAACTGTCTTAGGAGAAAAGCCCAGGTGCCAAAGTGAGGCTTTCCCTAAATAAACAGGTATAGCAGTGCCATGTACATCCAGCATGTTTATTTTATTTTTTTTTAAAGAAAAGCCCAGCCAAACCATTTTGGCTACCTTCTCTTCCTCCTTGCTAAAATCTTGAACTATCTTTATCTTTTAATTATTTTTATTAAACATGTTTTTAAGTTTTTAAGTTTTTAAGTGTAAAACTACATACAAGGAAAATGCAAACAAACAGTATAATTACAGACAGGACAACCCTAAACTAAACAGACTAAACTAAAATAATACACAATATACTTATTAATCTACTAGACAATTACTAGACAAAGATTAACTAGGAAGTATAACATAGACAGATAGACTTCTCAACCTCTAGATAACCAGTTATTGTTTGAACAGTCTTATACTTCCTTTAAAATGCTCTCTAACCTATGACATATGGAAATAAAATGTATAATATGAATTCCTACTAGACTTTGTACCATATAAAGCTTGCTATTCTTGAAAATTAAGGTTCTAAAATAAGGATACAAATAATAAAAAAGACTACTAGAAAATAACCCACCTTCTTTACTTAAATAAGACATGAGGGCTTTCCATACTACACAATTATTGCACTATGATTCCACTTTAACTACCATGGTTGCCACCTATGGAATCCCGAGGTTTGTAGTCTTGGGAGGTATTGGAGCTCTCTGGCTAAGAATTGTAAATATCCCTCCCTAAACTGCAAATCTCATGATTTACATAGAACAGAATGGTAGCAGTTAAAATGGAATCATAGTGCAACAGTTGTATAGTGCGGAAAGGACGAGAGTCCTTAATCTCCTAAAGAAAGAAGAAAAGCAAGTAATTATATTGTTATTAATGCTACTGATTAACCTATCTAACATAAATTCATCATCACCATGGTATTGCTCTCAGCCTATCTCTTTTTCTTCTTCCACCAAATCATCTGCAATCTTTAAATAGCTGGTGAGAGGTCATGTAGAAGATGAAACAAGTTGACCCAGAGAGTAGAACATGAACCAATGGTCTCAAATCAGAAGAAAACTCCACCTAAACCTTAGAAGGAACTCCTTTAGAGTAAGATTAGTTCGACAGTGGCGTGGACTGCCTTTCAGAGCGGGGGTTTTCCCATCTTTGGGGGTCTTAAAATGGTGGTTGGGTGGGCAATTTTCAGGAGAGCTTCAGTTGTGTATTCTTGCATGGCAGGGGGTTGGTCCTTCCCATGGCACTTGTGGTCCCTTCCAGAGCTAGGATTCTAAAACCCTGGGATAGAGTTGCCTTAAGCTGAAGTTGTTGTTCTTGAAGTTGTTGCTTTCGTGTGTCTTCAAGTCATTTCTGAGTTACGGGAACCCTAAGGTGAACCCGTCACCGGGTTCTTTTGGCAAGATTTCTGTAGAAGGGGTTTGCCTTTGCCTTCCTCTGAGGCTGAAAGACTGTGACTTGGCCAAGGTCACTTGGTGGGATTCACACTCTGGTCCCTTAGATTCCTAGTCCAATGTTCAAACCATTACACCACAGTGGTTCTTGAAGAGAAATGACATTTTTTTTAAAAGAACCCACCGTGGTGTAGTGGTTTGAGTGTTGAACTAGGGTCATTTCCACACCTTGCCCATCTCTGTTGTCGTCCTGTTGCAATCCTGGCAGTGCCACTTGCCATTCGGTGCCGTGAATGCTCCTCTCTGAACCTGGCCGGTTGCTTGCGCAAGGGTAGCACAAGTGCCACGCGCCTTCCTTCTGCAGTGCAACCGGCCACTTCCCCTGTTGCACGGGGGAAGGAAGTGCCCTGGATTGCACTTCCTCCCTTTCCACATGGCAGCTGGCAACAGGGGTATTGTGCAATTGGGGGCTATACTGGACTTTTTCCATTAACTGAATATCCCACCATCGCAACAGGTGGGGATGCATTGGTAGTGGGACACAATGATGTTGTGTGAAAGCATGACTCGCCGTGGACTGGCAGCAATGCATCCCCATCGCGGGACAGTCGCGTCACGTGGAAATGGCCTAGGACTAGGACTCAGCCCTTGGGCACATCACACTGTCCCACCTCAGAGGCAGGTTACAGCTTCCTCTGGACAAAACCTTGCCAAGAAAAGGTTCACCATAAGTTGGAGTCAACTTGAAAGCACTTGAGAACAACAGTAACGACAGCAAGATAACAGCAGCAATCCTACATAAATCCTGTATGCAATGAGATCTCTTGGAGACCATGGGACTTCACTCCCATGTAAACACGGATAAAGTTCTGCTACAAATTCATGAACTCCTCAGCAGGCGCACCAAGACGCTCCACCAAATCAGATTCTGTTACATATTGTATAACCGGTCTGCCAATTGCATAGGCTATTGGGTAATTCATATTCGGGTTATTTTCCTTTGTTTGTTCTGGTATGCAGTCGATTTGGCCAGTTTAAATAAGTCTTTCTTTAGCCGTTCTGTTTTGCTAAGGTTCTCATGACTCATTTTCAATGCCTCTCAAATATTATTCTAATTGCAGTCCGCATATATAAAAGAAGATGCTGCATATTTTGGGGAGGGGGTTGGTTCAGTCTGTCCCTCCACTTTGTTCGTTCTGCTTCTAGAAAGAACATTAAAAAAAAAACCTCCCCACAGAGGCAGCATAGATAAGAGAAGAATAAATATAAGAGTGAGAGCGTGTTTTCCAACACAGTAAAAACTTTTTAAAAGTCCAAACAGCTTAGTCTCTGAATGCATTAAAGATTAGGACATCTTTTTCCCAGCAGGATCCTGCTTGCATGTTAATATGTCTCCAAGATGCCTTTCTGCTGTTTCCGGCTGCTGTTACAGACAAGGCGGCCGATAGGCAACAGCTCTTGCTCAGCGGCGGCTCTAGAAGCTACCACACCCCTCTGAACGTACTTTCCATTGTCTCATTTCGGGAACAGAGGAAAGTTAAAACCTGTTTAGTAGTTTGGACATGAAATGTTAGGGATGGATTTGTTGCTATATGAGCGGCCAAGCAAGCTACGGCCATTAGCACCTATGGAGAAGTTAATTTAGGCCATTTCCACACTAGAGTGTTATAGCGCTATGATTCCACTTTCAACATCCTATGGAATCCTGGGGTTTGCAGTTTTGGGAGGGGCCGAAAATATATTACACATATACTATACATGTGCCTGTGTGTGTATATAATATACACAATTTATATACACATATATACATATATACGTCTGTGTGTATATATATATATGTGTGTGTGTGTGTGTGTGTGTATAAAATGTATATACTACATACATATGTTATATACATATTACATACATACATATATTACATAAATTGTATATATTACATTATATTATATATAATATGCATATGCATATATAAGCATATATATATATATACGCACACACATGGAAACACATATAAGGTACAGTATATACAAATATAAATATTATTTAACATTAATATTACTACATTATAATATATAATATGTTTTAATACATTAATACCATATATGACATATAGTATTTTATATATATACATACACAAGCACACAGATATGCATACCCTTTGTATTCTTTAGTACTAACCAATGTTTGCAAGCATATGGAAGCCTATGTGTACCATATGGCTCACTGCAAAGAGCGAACGTGATCGTCACCATTTGGATGTGATCTGTGTGATCTTTCTGGAACGCCAAGATCTTGCACTGAGCAAGGGATGGACTCCACGGTCCATGAGTCCACTTCTGGGTCTATGAGGCCTCCTCTATAAATGGGTGTCTCTCTTTCTCTCTCTCTGTGAATCATACATATCTGTCTGTATATCATATGTACATATAAATTGCAATTATTATATAAAAGATTTATATAAACACACACAAGAATGCATGCCTATGGGTGTACATGCATAAGTGACTCTCTCTCTCTGTATACGTGGATTTATACACATCTATGCATGCATGTATAAATTGTACACTTTCTATTATATATTATTATATCTATCTATAAAAATATAGTATGACATAGTATATAGTATTATAAAAATACTGTAGATATTATACACACACTCGCAATGTGTGCATTTGTGCCCGGGTGAATATGTGTGTGCGTGTATACAGTACCACAAATACGCACACAAATACCCTCTGTATGCATGTATATGTATGTACACATGTGTAGGTATATATAAGCTGTACATATTATGGAGATTATATTTAAGATATATACAAACACACACAGGCATGTCTATTAGTGTATGTGCACAAGTGAACCTTTCTCTCTCTCCCTCTCCATATGTGAATTATTCACATCTATGTATGTATATTATATATATGTGTGTGTGTGTGTGTGTGTGTGTGTTAAAAATAACATATTATATGTCTTATAAAGAGACTTGTGCATCTGTGCATTTGTAGTTGTGTGACTAGGCAGATGCACACACAACGCCACGAATACACACTCTCTCTGCCTCTGTATATACCTATACGTACGTATGTATAAATAAACCTATGTGTAGGTACAAATGTACATATGGGTGGATTACACCCATCTAACTCCGTGTATATAAATTCAACCTGTTATAGAAACAATCTATGAGAGGTATTAGACACTCACTTGTGTGAGTGTATTTGTGCGAACGAATATACTCTTTATGCATAGATATGTACAAATACATCTGCATCAACATATACACACACACACACACACACATGCACAGTATGTATGTATGTATATGTATATATATGTGTAAATATATATATATATATATATATAAAATTTTATGTACATATAAATTTGTATCTATCTATCAATATACAATTATATATATATATATATATATATCTAAATTTTATATAAAAACGATATATAAACTATAACACGTACTATGTATCACTGTACATACTACAGAAATTCTGCATAGAAGGCGTGTACAAACACGCACGCCAAACGGGGGCCTAGGAGAAGGGCTGCCCAAGGCGCGCTCCTCTCCCCGCCTAGGCGGATGCCACGCATCTAGGTATGCGTGTATATTATACGCATCTGAGTATATAAACTCCAGGCACGCCGAAAGCAACGCCCAAGGCGCGTCACGGCCCCCCCGGCGCGCGTGCGGGGAGGCCTGGGGGGCGCGCGCGCGCGCTGGCCCGTGTGTGTGAACAGCGGCGCTGCCCCCGCGCGCATGGGTGCGCGCGCCCCGGCGGGGTGGCGTGTGCGTGTGTGTGCGTGTCCGTTGCGCGCGCGCGCCTCTTTCCCGGGGCAGGTGACGGCGAGGCGGGGCTCCCCGGCCTCCCCTCGTGGCGCGCGCCCCCGCGCCCGCGCCCGCGCGCCCGCCCTCTCCGCCCGGCGGCTTCTCGCGCAGGAGGGCGGGCGCCGGGAGGGGGCGGGCGAGGCGGGAGCCGCCTCCTGCGCAGCCGCGCGGGGCGCGAGCGCCCGCCCCTCCTCCTCCGCGGTGCGCGCCCGCCACACACCTCCGACACACCCCCCCGGGGAGGGCGGCGGGAGCCAATCGGGAGCCGCGACTGCGCAGGCACGCGCCCTCCTCTTAAGCCTCTTCCTCGCGCCCCGGGAGAGGCAGAGAGCGCGAGGAGGGAGGCGCGCAAGCAGCCGGGCAGGCACGCGCGCGCGGGGGAGCAGCGCTGCCGGCCGCCGAGCGAGACCGAAGCCGCGGCAGCAGCAGTAGCGGCGGCACCGGCGGGAGCGGAGAGCCGGGCCGGGCGTTGGAGAGCTCCCCGCGGCGCCGGGAGGCCAGCCGGGGAGGCCGGGCGGCGAGCGCGGCGAGCGGAGCGCCCGAGCGGGACGAGCCTTGGGAGCGACGGGGCGCGCGGCGGCGGCGAGGCGGACGCGGAGGCCGGGCGCAGCGCCATGGAGTCCGGCGGCAAGGTAGAGGCCGGCCCCGCGCCCCCCCCGCGTCGCTCTTCCCCCGCGGTCCTGCCTTCCTTCCTCCTCTTGCGAGGTTCAGGGGGGACCCGTCCGCGCGTTGCGGGAGGGGGGGGGTCGCTGGGAGACCCCGCGTGTCCGTGACGCGCGGGTGGGACCCCCGCAGGGGGGCTCTCCTCCTCCTCCTCCTCCTCCTCCTGCGGGGCGGCTGGGCTTCCACGCGGAGGAGGGGGGCGACCAGGCGGGCGAGCGGGACCCGGAGGGCCGGCGGGGTCCCCCCTGCGGCGGCCACCGGGAAAAGCTTCTCCCCTCCCGGCCCTCCTCGCCTCCCCTCTTTGTTCCTCCTCCGGAGAGGGCTGGAAAAACCCGGGTTGGCGGGAGGGGGCACGGCGGGGCCGGGGGCGCCTGCGGATCCCCCCCCCCCGGTCAGGTCGGTTGCCTTGCCATTCAGAGACTGACCCGGTGGGTCTGATCCCCCTTCTTGAAGCCCACCGACTCCGTCGGACCGGTTTGCCGTCCAGGCGCTGCCCCGGGGGCTCTGCTTTCCCTCCTTCAAGGAAACCGATTGCATCAAACTTTGTTGCCGTTCAGAAACTGACTCCGTGCGTCTGCTTAGAGGAGACCCGTTGAATCGACTTTTTTTGCCGTTCAGAAACGGATTCAGTGGGTCTGCTCAAAGCCAGCCGGTTCAATCCACTTTTTTTTTTTTTTTTTGGCCATTCCAAAATTGGTACAGGTAGTTTGCTTCCTTCTCCCTTAAACGCCGGTGTTGTTTTGCCCTTGAAGATTCGATTCAGTGGGTCGCCTCCCCTCCCCTTGGAGTGAACCCATTGGGTAAAAAGGCTTTTTGGGGTTTTTTTTTGATATTCAGAAATTAATTTAATAGAGCCGAGATGAACCCTGGGAGGGATTCAGGAAAGCCCTTTGACCTCAGTCCAGTTTCTAGTCCTAGCGGCCAGAGGAGACCCGTTGCCGTCAATGGCACTTTCCTAGGTGTCGAGGCTTGGCCGAGTTTTCGTCGACTCCGTACCTCTCCTCTGTTTGGGGCCAGCGTTTGGACTGAAGCCCTGCAGTGGCTCTCTTTCTTAAAATGAGCCAAGTTTATCTTGGTGAAGTGCTTAAGTTTGGTGTCGTTTTCTCCATTTCGTCTTAAATCTAATTTCTTTTTTTGGGGGGGAGAGATCAACAAATATTACTTCCCTATTGGCCACTGAAACCTTCTGGATTCCAATATCAGAAGGGAGTTTTGTGCTCCTTCTCTCTGTCCCGCAAGTAAGTTTCTGCTGATCTTGGTGGGATTTGCAGCAACGGAGGAGAAGGGCTGGTAGAAAGGAATCGGAGAGTCAGTTGCAGTAAGAAATTCTGGATTGCAGAAAGGCAAAGAGATTTGCTAAGTATCCCTTGTGAATCCACAAACGTAATTGGAAACATAAAAGTAGGTATCTTTTCTCTTTATGTGAAACGTATACAAATGTTTCCTCTTTAGCAACTGGATATTTTTGTTAGTTGATATTTGTTTGGTTCTGTTTGTTAATCTCTCTCGCTCTCTCACATGCACATGTATATATCTGTTGGTGGTTAACTGTATCCTTCTGGGATCCGGGACAAACTTGGGAGAAATGCTGTCGGTTTGCTTTTTAATCACCTATACAAGCATGCACACACACGCATACACACGTAAGCATCTTTAGAGGAAAGAACTGGCCAAGCCACCCCTAAGTATCCTGCCCTAAAAAAATGAAATCCTCTGAAATTCGTGGGGTTGCCATAAGTTGACGGGTGACTCAAAGGCACATATACGCTCGATATAGCAGAGGGCCTCAATGCCCCAAAAGTACCAGATCCTGTCTGATTTTGGAAGCTAAGCAGGGTTAGTACTTAGATGGGAGACCACTAGTGAATATCAGGTACTGTAGGCTATATTTCAGAGCAAGGAATGGGCAAAACTATCTCTGAGTATTCCTTACCTAAGAAAACTCTGAAATTCATGGGGTCGCCATAAGTCGACAGGGGACTTGAAGACACAAACTTACCCCTTTTTGATTTTACTGGAATTTTTCAAGTAGTTTTGCATTTCGAGGGCCGACTGGAAACAGGTCTGGACCGCACTTGTATTAACTGTCCGAAAGTTCGGATAAGGGCTGGGCAGAACCTATTTAAACTGAGGCATTGGTGGGTGGTTGTAAGGGGAAGCCTATCATTTTGGGCCATTAAACGCTTTCAGTACAAGGGCCTTGTGTTTAAAATAGGGGTGTGTGGAGATTACGGTGAGGTGGAGAAAAGAGCATGCATAAATATAGAGGCGGAAATCTGCTGCCGAGCTTAAATAAACAGGAGAACGTCAAAAGATTGGTGGCACGTTTAAAGACTTTGGATTTAACAGGCATTCCCTTCTCTCCATTTCCATGTGTGCACACACACGCGTGCGTGCACACAAAACCAATGCATTTTGAGTCACCGGCCTGGCTCGGACCAAAGATCCGGGTTTGTTCGAGGGCCAGAATGGAAAATTTTTTCGGCCTCTGATTGGTGCCGGCTGCTCTGTGTGTGCGCGCGTGTGAGAGAGAAAACGCACATGATGTGAAACTCCCTGTCGGCTTGCTGGGGACTGACTCTTTTTTGCTTTGGTTTGCAGCATCCAAATCTCCCTGCAACAAAACAGAATTCTGTCCTTGGATGCAAAGCCCTGGTGGTATTGCATGTTCGTTGATACTGTATCGTCTCTTTTGGAACAACAACAAAAGTACAGCCCTCATCTTTAGGTTATCTTTCTTATGCTAGCACATCTCAAAAGGGAAGAAAATAAATAAAATACAGATCTGTTTTTTCCCCCCTCTCTTTCTCAATAAGTTAATCTACCGTCAGCCCTTGTTATTATCCGTATTGGGGGCGGTAATCAGCAAAGACAAGATCTGTGTGTGTGTGTTTTTGGAACACCCTGTAATGGCTGGCCTTGCATCTTACTCTAGAGTAGGCGGAGAGAGGTTGGGGTGGTTTGACTCACTGTTAGAAACTTTACAGCCTCTGTAGCTGTGAAGAGAGGCCTGAATCCAGTTACTCATCCACTTGAACAGACCAAGTGAATCAACAAGATTTACCTAAATATTGATTTTCCGTTGAGCAACTGATTAGAAGTTTTTGCTGTAAATGGGACGAGCAATTGGATTTAGGCCAGAGCTGTTGCTTTTTTGCCTTCTTGTGATCCATAAGTCGCAGTTGCCGGCCCTGTGTGCATCTGTTTTGTTGACCTTTTTGTAGATTTACTGACTGATCAATATCGATTGATGTTTGTATTTACCTCACATACAGTCAGCCCTTTACACGTGCAGATTTCATTTTTATGGGTTTGGTTATTTGCAGGTTTCTCCAATTCCTGTCCCACCACCTCAAGCACTTCGTTTCTGGGGGAACCTTCCCTCTTGGAGGCTCTGAGCAGTCTTCATAGCCCTTTAAAAATCCACGTCTGGTCCTCCCGCACCCCAAACCCACTCCCAGTGCCCTCCGTACAACCTAAGAAAGGAGATGGGCGAGAGAGGGGAAGTATAGGGCCACCGTTCTCTCTTCTTTCCTTTTCACCCTGGTGTCCATTCTCCCCACCGTGCCTCTCCCCTCTTCCCACAGACAGACATATACCTTTTGATATTTGCAGTTTTCCCACTTTTGTGGGGTCTCGCGCCCCTAACCCTAGCAAATGTGGTGGACCAACAGTATGTGTCTCCTGTTGTTCCCCCAGGACAGTGGTGATGGGGGAAAGACATTTATATGTGCTCATTTCATTATCCTCCTGCTTGCAAAAGAGGCTGGGCAGAATTACCTAGTGAGTATGATGCAGTAGTTCGAGTTTTGGACTAGGACTGTGGAATCTGGAGGTCAAAGCTTGCATTGGTTGTGAAACCTGTTGGTGACCTTGGTTAGTCCTTGTCCCACAGCTTGACCGACCTCATAGGGCTGTTGTTAAACTGAAATGGGCTGGGAAACCAGGGATGACCCTCTAAGAGCCTCCTGGGCACATATGCAGTAGTACTCCTCATTGCACCGGGCTTGGATGGCTGGGGCCCTCTAAAAGTTGTTGCAATACAATTCCCATCAGTCCTGGTGGGCATACTGGGTGTTGTATTCCAACAGCATCCGGGGGATCCCAGCTGTCCACCCCTGCTCTCCCCTGGCCCTCTGGGGCTGTCTGGTAGGAATTATATGGAATGGAGACATAAGAACAAGTGTGTGGTGGTGGTTTTGAGTGTTGGTTTAGGACTCTGGGAGGCCAGGGTTCAGATTCCCATTCAGCCATGAAAATCCACTTGGTGATCTTGAGCAAGTCACATTCTCTCAGCCTCAGAGGCAGGCTTTCTCAGAATCAGTCCAGCTGAGGAAAATCTATGGGACAATTGCTGTAGGTCAGAGTTGACTCTGAGTCACATAACAACGAGAATGGATGTAGGTTCCACAAGGGGCTCATAACCGGAGAAAGCTTAGATTTCATCTGATTTTATGAAACTGTAGAAGTGAAAGACTGGCTGGTGGATTCTGAGAGCCGTAGTCCAAAGGGGAACATTTGAACTCTTTCCCAGAGTCCGCCGATATGCGACATCCATGCGTATCCGTGTACTCAGGCTGTGCCTGTTAAAATGGCTTATCTTTCCACCTTTAGTACACTTGCGTGTATCACACCTTGAATTTGCAAAAGTCTTCAGGATGACAAACAGTATGTGTACAGTAATAAAATTCACAGTAACATTTAAAACAGAGGAAAAAAGGCACCAAAAACATTCTATATACTTATATATATGGTTGCTAAGCAGAAAAACTGACAAGGTTATTTCCATTTTAGAAACTGTTTCATCTGGCTGCTGCAGTGGTCATTCTGTCACTCATTAATGTTATGAAAATGAGCCATTTTGAGAAGTGGACAGCTTTATTTTTCTGATTTTTGTCATGCATTTTTTTTGTCAGGATCCCCACTAGGGATTCTGCCTCCATGATATTATTCATTATATATTCTTTCACAACAGCCCTGAGAGGTAGGCTTATTGTCTTCTTGCAGACTGGAAGCTGAAGTTCTGATCAAGTGGTTTGTGGCAGCCTAGGCGTGGAACTTGTTGCAGAGCCAGAACTTGAACCCAGGTTTCTGGCAGCCATTTATTTATTTCAGGGCTAGGAATCATGTGGCCCTCTGGGAGTTTTTGGACTGCAGCTTCCAGCAGCTGTAGCCAGCATAACCAGTGGCAAGGGATGCAGGGAGTCTTAACAACATCTGGACATCCGTATAATTTTCAGTCCTAACTACACCCACCTTTTCTGCCAATGCTTGGAAAGGTTGCTTTTTTGGATTAGAAATTCCACACTCTCCTGGCCAACTGGATCCTAGAGACTGCAGTCCAAAAAGTAATTCTGCTTCCTCCAAAGAGCCCAGGCTTATATGTTCTTCCCTTCCTTTTTACCCCTGCAACAACCTAAACGGGCAAGGCATTGGCATCCTAGGCTAGGGATTGTGGGTTCAAGTCCCATCTGGGGTGAGATTTATTTTGAGGGCCAGTGCAGTCTAGCAGTTTGAGCATTGGATTACGACCCCGAAAACCAAGGTCAAATTCCCTGCTCTAGCTGCGACTCAGGGCCATTTCAATATATAGTTAAAATGTAAAGAGTGTGCAACATCATAACGTTATTAAGGGAGGGAAACAGATATATTTCTTTCAAACAGGATTTTAGGAAGTTGCAGCAAATGTATATGCAACAGTTAGAAGAGGAAAGAAAAAAAATAGGAATATATTTGTTTTGAGGATTTTTTTCCCCTACAGTGTGAAATAACTCCACTTCATATGATGCAAGGGTGTGCAAATTTTTCCATGAGGAACCACAATCTTTTAAATTTTGTAAAGTATTTCCATCATGTATGTATATGTCACATTAAATAATTTCATTACAAATTACAATTTTCAAGTTGCAAGTCATGCAAGCACAATAGATTCTGTTTGTAATCTTGTACAGTTTCCATATTGTAACTATATATTGTAACTATATACTATATATATTGTAATTATATCTGTAACCGTATTTTGTATTTTTTATACATACACAATCTAGTACGAAAATGCATAACCAAATTCATCTCACTGCATAGCAGATGCATTTAAATAGCTGCTAGATGAGCGCTCTCTGCAATTTTGTGCCCCTTGGTTGTATTGAATTGCAACTCTCCTATTCCTCAGCTAGAAAGTTAAATTGGTGTCTGGGAATGATGGGTGTTATAGTCCACCACCTGGGTAGCATTGTAAGAAGGGCTACACTTGAGTAGTGCTGTTTTGCTTTCAATGAATAGGAAGTGTTGTTCTTTCCATAAACTCTGGGAGGCTGTGGTTATTAATACAGATAAGGCATTTGATAATTAATCATACAGATATAGTTATGAACTTACCAGTGATCATAAATCCACTATAAATTGCCTATAATCTCTGAACACGTTTTCGTGATAATTCCATTGTACTGTATCTGTATGAATCATGATTCTGTTTATATTGTACTAAGATACTGACTGTTAGTATCAGTTACAAAAGTCCAGTAAAGTAGATGTGAATTGCTAGAGACCTTGCAGATTCTTAATTTTTTGAAGACCAAAATGCAATTTATTGTAATGAGAAAACACAAACGCCTGACTTTGTTAGCTGAATGAGTTATAAAGTTGAGATTCTGGGTAGCATTTCAGCATTTCCTTTTAGGTATATGTGTAAACAATAATGAATGTCCAGATTTAGGGACGTCATTCCTCCTTCAAAGGAGTTTTTGAAACGGAAATATCAAAAATGTCTGTTCTTTCCACATCGTATATATTTTTTGGGGGGAGGGAGTACTGGTGTAATATTTCTAGACATTCTCCTCATGGCAGAGGATGTTTAATAACAAGATTTGGGATGAATTGCTAAGTATTTCAGAATTGTCGTGGCTATTTCAGATTACAAAAGGAACAACCACTGTAACTAAAATAGTCTCTGAACTCATTTTGGGAATATGGTTTTTCCACTATTAATTAACATGCATCACTGCAACAGCCTGTGTCATATTATTTTTAGCAGTTCTGATCTCTCTTGCTTTTTGTATGATCTTATTGAAGTGGTCCTAAATGCTTTTAAAATCTTCTTTTTTCAGTATCTTCTTTTTCAATATCACGACCATGATTTTTTTTTTTTTAAAAAAGAGTGACCCATAGCAAAAGTTTATTGTAGCCTGCCCTAGCATGGGCCATGATTTCTATTTAGGAACAAACCATTTCCCCCAGTTTGTGGTAAAAAAAGGGTTCCTGGCATTTAGTCTTCAGTGGCATTGTGACCTTGGCGGTATGTATAATTCCCCGCTTCCGTGCAGACACTGGGGCCGTTTCCACACTAGCCCGGCCGGCCCCTCCTGAAACTGCAAACCCCAGGATTCCAGAGGATGTTGAAAGTGGAATCATCGCGCTATAACAAGCTAGCGTGGAAATGGCCTTGGTGTAGAGCTTTGAGTGTTGAACGGTGATTCTGGAGACCGTGGGTTCGAATCCCGCCACTCAGCCATGGAAACCCACTGGGTGGCCTGAGGCCAGTCATGCTCTCTCAGCCTCAGAGGGAGGCAAAAGCAAATTCCCTTCTGAACAAATCTGGCCAAGAAAACCCTGTGGTAGGTTTTAAGATTGCTATAAGTCAGAAATGTGGGAAAGGCACAACATAGCAATAATAATTTCCTGCCACAATACCCTGCACCAACTGTCTTAGTTTGGGAGGGACAGTTCAGATGAATCCCCTGTCCCACTTTGACTCTTTTTAAAATGTTCCGATTTCTCTCTCCTCTCCCCACTTTCTCTTACTTTCTCTTTCTTACTTACTTCTCTTGCTTAGCTTACTTTGGTTGCTGCAGACTTGAGTTCAAAGCACACAAGTAGTTTGCATTCAGTTAACTCAGTAGGAGAGGAGAAGAGGGGAAGAATCTTTCCCTTCCCGGTTGGCTCAGGCAAAAGCAAACTGCTGCAGACTCTCCCAGATTGCCACATTGGGAACTTTTGCCGCCTTGACCATATTCTGACGTCGCCCGGCTTCACGTGTCCCAGTTTTCATCTGGGACATTTCCTTGTCCGAGGCCACATGCGTAGCGTGACAGCCCTGTCGAATCCGCCGCAAAAAGAAAGCCTGAGGGTTTCTCCAGAGAGACTGTCCCACTGGTAACATCTCATAGAAATGGAATTTCTACAAGATTTAAAGAAATATTACAAGGCTTTTTTTTTACTATTTAGATCCCTGATGGGGAATTTTGGGCCCCTCAGGGCCAAATCTGGCCTGGGTTTCCCCAGATTGACACATCTCCCTTCTCATAATTCCATCATTGAATATGTCTCCAAATTTTGTACTTTTTCCCAATTCCCAAAATTTCTCCTGAGGCTTAATTCCTGTCTTTATTCCTGAAATACTTCCCGGAGGCCCATATTTTCGGACTTATTTCTTCCGCATTTGACCCTGCCAAACTGGAGTAGGTATTAATATGGCAAACATGAACGGTAGGTTGTTCCAAAATAACGAGGTGAAGATAGGAGAAGAGATTCAAAAAGAGGGGGTACATAATGGGACTTGAGCATCCTTGAATTTTGGCATCCGTGGGGGTCCAGGAACTAAACTCCAGTGGTTATACCAAGGGACCCCTAGCCCACAGTTCTGTTCTCCGTATTCCCCTCTCCCCTAACCCTTTTCTCCTTTCTCTATCCTTCGTCTTTTCTGTCTTCTTCTCTTTGTTTTTGTTGTAAGAATTTTTTAAAAAGAAAACCCGTTAAAAAAAGCAACACGGCTGCCCTGCCGTGCCTCTCAGTGTGACGCACGCCTCTCTCCCCCTGTGGATTGCATTAATGAGTCGAGCTGAATTTTTCATGAATTGCTGAGAGAGGACGTTCTTCCCTCTCCCTCCTCTACCAGAGTGAAACCCGTGGCCTCGGACTCCTTTTTTCTGCACGGACTGCAGACTGGTTATTTGAAACCACCGGGTGCTTCTCCTAAATTCAACTCCCGCTGTGGCTCCGTTCTTAAATTCCCTTGCTGCACGAAAGTCGTGGATCCATTTGTCTGTGTCTCTGAACAACGACATTAACAGTAATCATTTTTTGGAAAGCAGAAAGGCCCTCTGATTTTCAGTTCCTTCCACGGTGCCGGCGTTGAAAAACGCCGTGGCTTCCCTCGCTGCCCGCTTCGCCTCTTGCAAAGTCGCCAACCGAGCCAAGAGAAGGCCCAACCCACAGCAGAGGGCATCCGAGGCGACGCGTCTGTGTGTGCATTGGTGTGTCCGTGTGCTTTTCTGGGTCAAGATGCTTTCGAAATGGCGCGAGTGCATCCTTAAGTCTCCCTTCTTTCTGTATGGCGTGGGTGTGTATGTGTGTGGGTAGGCTTTGTTTGGCATCACAGAGTTTCATTAAGGCTGCGACACTCCGGTCGCAAATCTAAGGACAGGCGCAGGCAGACGGGCACTCTTTTGCTCTGGAAAGCTGCCGGCGGGAGGCGGTTAAGAGCCAGGCCGGACCTCTGCCAAAGTTGGCGGGGCAGAGTCGCTCGGTAGGTGTGGATTTGGAACAGGGACGGGGGACGTGACGGCCGGGAGCACACCTCTGGAGCTCCCCGTGGGGGACGGAAGGAACAGCCCTTTCCCGGGGCTTTCCTCCTTTATTCCTGTAGGCAAAAAATTTGGAAACCGATAGGATTAAAAACAACACTTTGTGAAGAAGGGCGGTGCAGGGGTGTGTGCCGTGCGTCTGTTCTCCTCCTTCATCAAAGAGGTCTAAGGCACAATAGAGGAGGCTTTGATCCCCTCTCCAGACCGGCTCGGGTCAGTGGGAGTTGTCCTGGATCATTGTTTTGCAGGGCGATAATAATAAATATTGGAGAAATTTGTGAGTTTTTTTTAAAAATCGTAATCTGCTTTGCTGCTCCCCGGGAGTTCTGCAGGCTCCACAAATCCTGTGTCTATTTGAAAACAATTGCTGTTAAGATCCGGGTTTCTTCCTCTGGGGTTTTTCTACACCAGAATAGAGTGTTTCTTTTGGTGTGCTATTAATTAGAAATTAAATTACTATCTCACCTTTCTCCTAGGATGGGATTTAAGACAGCCTACAATCAGGTAAAAACACAATGCGTTTGTGGGGGGAAGGCTATGAATATGAAAGTTAAAATGCAATTAAACCAGAACACAGTTTAAAAGGCCACAAGTTAAAAGCGGTTTTGAAAGCCTGTTTGCAACATAATAAAACAGAAAACACAGTCCTCCCCGATTAAAAGCTCAATCTGACGCAAGATATTAAAAACCAAAAACCTCCTTAAATAAAAAGGGTTGGGCTGGCTGGTGGAAAGAGAGCAGGGAAGATATTGGAATATGGGGATTTTGGAGTTGCTTGCCCTGGAAGCCTCTAGCAGCAACTCATCATATATGTACATATACATATACATATATTTTTATATATAAATATATATACACACGCACACACACAAACATATACATACACACATACATGTATGTGTATATATCTCTATCTATCTATCTATCTATCTATCTGAGCACACAAAATAACATAAGCCCCAAGTGTCATTTTAGACATAAACATAAACTAAAATTAAGATGCAATACTAAAACAGTGAACTAAAAACACTAAACAGTAACTCACTAAAACACTGACTTACCAAAACACAATCTTTCCAAGCACAAACGGGCTCTGAGTCCCCAAACCAAACTGTAATGAAAAAGAGAAGATTAGAAAAATGGGGGGAAAATATGATTCTGCCATTGCAGATTCACTTAAGCAAACTTACTAAGAGTACAAGTAGCCGTATCTAAACATTATTGCATCAGTAGGTTTCTCCTTGCTCAGAAAGTTCCAGAAACGGCTTCCAGTTTTTCAAACAGTCTTCGTTTGGCTTATTCTTTAAAAGACACGCTAGTTTGGCCCTTTGGCATAGCCCCAAAACTTTAACAATCTAATCTTCTGCTGCTGGTGCTTCAGTCTATTTCTAGATTTGAGCAAACAAAATTCTTGCCCCTGTTATCATATCACGAAGAAGGAGCTAATATTTAATATTCAGTTCTTTATCCAAAATACCCAGTAGAAACATGTCTGGTGATGATAGGTCACAAGACCACTTTCCACTGTTCGGCATGGAAAACTACCAAAATTTTCAAAATCAGATAAGATATCCGGCCATCTTTTGGGCAGTCTGAGTGGCCCTGGCGGGTCCCAAGGCAGAAGAGTGGACCCCAGACTCACTGAATTTTCCCGCTCTTGTAGTAGGGAAACATGCCTCAAGAAAATTTGATGAAATGCAAATTTGGTGGGGCAGGAATTTAGCCGGTGGAGATATAGTGTTTGTGTTGGGTGGGGGAAACCTGTGATGCGATGAGCTCCGGGAGGTTCACTCCTAAATCGGTGGAGGACTACGTCCTTCATATGGGACAAGAGATTATCTGGAAGCTTCTACTGGGGTTGTGTTTGGGTTTTCTTATTTTGGAGCCAGTGGGAATACAGAGACTGAGCCTGCATTTGGAACTGCCTGGGCTGTTATATTGTGTTCGGTGAGAAAGGAATTCAGTGCTATTGAAAAAGGCTTGCTCACTCAAATAGGGTGTGTCTCGGCTGAAGAAATGTCTGTAACTCAGAAGCTTACTTGAGCCTAGTGATGGAAGAATTCAGGTCCGCTCAAGTGCTTGCTCGCCTAAATAATGAGCAAACAATTCTGTGTGACTCATAAGTTTGCTTGCGTGGAGTCAGTTTTTAAGTTTTATCAGTTCGAAGCGTCACTTCCTGCCGCCCAGCATTTAACAGATGAAAACCAGGACGCGGGTGGCTGAGCAGTTTGCTTTTGCCTGAGCCTCCCGGGAAGGGCAAGATTCTGCCGCTCCTCTTCCCCCTGTTGAGTTAGTGGAGTCCAAGCTCCTTTTGCCCTTTGAACTCGGTTTGCAGCAACCAAAGTGAGCTGAGGACAAAGGGGGAAGGTGCGAGGAGGAGAGAGAAACTGAGGCATTTTAAAAGCCACTGGGAAGGCAGAACGGCGGAGGATTGATCCGAGACCGTCGCTGCCAAATTGGGATAACTGGAGAGTAGGTCAATTTGATACACTCTGAAGTCAGTGGTCTTCCGGTTGGAGTTTCAGGGGGAGAGTTTAGAAGGGGCTGGCTGTGTTTCACTTGGCATCCGCACCTTGTTCTCCCGGCAACGGTGTATTCAAATGTCTGCAAAACCACACGCCCCTCTCGGTGCTGAGGTTGGGCCCGTCGCAGCCTCCCTGTCTGTCGTCCATCGCGAAAGGAGCGGCTGGCACGTGCGCGCAACGCAAGAGAAGCTCTTCCACTCCCGCCCGTGTCTGTCTGCAGGCGGGAAGAATGCGTCCACGGATGTAGGTGAAAGGTGGGCATGATGCTCCATGCTCGGGGACGGGGGGGCGTTGCCGCCATGCGCGCAGGGATCTGAGAGCCGATTGGCTGCCGGGGACGAGCCCCCTCCCCCATAAGGGAGCTTGAGATGTGAGGTCAAGGGCTGGCGGCCGGCTGGAGCAAAGGGGAGAAGAAGGGGCGTGGAGACGTCCCGAGACATAAGCCCCGTTCAGAGCTGCGTGAGTCACTTCTGGAGGCAGGGAGAGCCGAGACGTGGAAGGAAGGGGTTACTTTCCACGGAGGGTGGGTCAGAAAAATCAGCCCTAATCCTCTTTCTCGTCTTACCCTCCCTCCAGTCTCTGCCAAGGGAAAAAGAGCATACGCTTCCAGACCAGTAGGTTTGCTGGCTTGCAACTTTTAAAAGTTTAGGGAGCTGCGCCACGTCAAATTACAGTTTCAGACACAACCCGCCTTTGAATATTAGCTGCGGAGGAGCGGCAGAGAGAGAGCGTGTGGCGATCCATGTTGTGTGGAACTACTCACCGCTAGAACTTTAGTAGAGCTCTAAAAATGACATCTCACGTTCCAGAGGCTTTCCTCGGGTGTGGAAATCTCTCGGACGGTTTCAGCTGCTTAGGATCCAACAGAAAACCCCAGGAGTTCATGGCACTGGCTATGGAGACTCTGGAAGTCATAGTCTTTTATGGCACTAGCATGTGGGGAAAGTCACAGAGTGAAACAGGCAGGAATTAAGTTCGGGAACGAGGAATGCAAAATGCCTCCTTTCCCCTTTCTGAATTTGTGGAGTTAGTTAACTTCCGTGCTTCCTCCTTCAGATCGGACGCTTTGTCAGCTCGGTCAGGACTGGCCTGGCGCGGTGTCCTCTTACGTCCATTGCCGAGCCCGGGCATGTGATCGTGATGAATAGCTATTACGCAAGAACAGACAGACAGATGGTTGGCAAGCCCCGTCCCACGCTGCACCTTGACGGGCGTTCTCGAGCGGCCCAGCTGGCAGCTTTGGCTCCTCAGCGGGCCAGTCCCTGCTCACCTTCTCCCGGCTGTAACCTAACTGCAGCACCGGCATCTGTTTAGGAGACTCTTTGGATGCGTTGCAGTGGGTCGTTCTGCCTGTTTATGGGTCTCATCCTGACGCTGGAGGAGAATTCAGTCGCACTGCCGGCCAAGAGATGGAGGAAACACTGCTGGTTAGCTGAGAAGGCTGTGCTAGTTTCAGCTGAATGGGTCCCAAACTGTAGCGGTGGAACTGAGAGCAGGCGCAATGGTGGCAGTGCCCACCGGTTGTGTAGTGCTGTTCCTTCTTTTCTTCCATTCCACCTAGCTGCATTAGTGTGGTTTGCTCCAGTAGTGGACTTGAATTTTATTTTTTTTTTTGGTATTTTTGGATAGGTCATGCTCTATCCTTTTGCGTTAGCAGCTGATTCCATCACTGGTACCTGGTGGACTTCAGTTTGGCTTGCGCTCAGGTTAGGCATGACCTGGAACAGGTTGCTGTTTCTTGCTCTCGGTTCTCCCCTCAGTGAAATGGATGTAGTTCCAACTTGCATTCTAAGGTTGTCGTGTGTGGCTACATAGTATGAAGACTCCCAAGTCCAGTGCAAATTTGAAATGTCCCACCATGGTAGTAATACACCTTGCTTGCAGTGAATGTGGATGAACTTCTATTCTGCACAGGGAAGGATAAAAAAATCTGTTTGCAAATTAAGAATACTATACAGATATTCAAATATTATAATAACGATAATAATGCTTCCTGTATCAAAGCTTGAGAGCCAGTGTGGTACAGTAGTTTCAATGCCAGGGCTCTGGGAGACCAGGATTCGAATTCCCACACAGCCATAGGAAACCCACGGGGTGACTTTGGGCAAGTCACGCTCTCTCAGCCAGACAAACCACCTGTGAATAAATTTTACCAAGGAAACTCTAGGAGAGGATCACTGTAAGTCAGAGTGACTTTCAGGCACACGCCAGGAACAGCATCAGTGCTTGGAAGGGTCCTGGTCAAACTACCTGATTCAGGGAGTTGTAAGCCAAAGAAATAACATTTTTCCCAATTTCTCCCAGTGATGCCTTTTTAGTTCACAGCTGAATAAACTGATCTTTTAAGGAGCCAATGTTGGACTGTGAGCCTGCAGGCCAGGGTTTGGTTCCCAGCTTGGCCATGGAAATTCACTGGGTGACCTTGGGCATGTCACACTCTCTCAGCCACCCGAAAAATCCCGTGATAGTTTCACCTTGGGGTTGCCCTAAGTCAGAAACAATTTGAAGGCAGTGGACAAAGAGGGTGGGGTTTGTAGCAAGGGTGGAGCATGAGTAAGACTATAAATTAGCCAGAAAAAAATGTGAAAGGTTGGTTAGGTGGTGTTGTTTGGTTGCTTCTGGGCTGTTTTTAGAGCCGCTTTTCTGCATATTCAAAGCAAGAATAATGGCTTGTCCATTAGATTAGTGGGGTTTTTTTTTAAAGGTATAAAGTAGTTTTAAAATCAAATGAGCAACAGCAGTTTTGGCAGGTGTGCAGGCCCAAAATTGTGCACCCCACATTTGCATGCTAAGGTGGCAAAAAGTTACTTCTGAGATTGCAGGGCAGAGGCACACCTCGCAAAGAGAGGCCGGTGGCTTCCGTGTTACCGGGGTGGGAAAGCCGAGCTCCCCCGTGTGCTGAACCCGACTCCTCCAAAGAGGTTCAGCGCCCTGGACAGTTCCAGACTGGGGCCTGGGGTGGATTCACCAAAACAACAACGTGAGCGCCACTGGATTGCACTGACAACTGCAAATATTAAGCAGTGGAGCCCTTCCTTTGCTTTCCTAGCTGTGTCCCTTCGTCAGAGCCATATTGGAGAAGGCCTATTGAAAACAATGAGATATGAGATAGTTGTGACCCATTTAAGACCCATTTAAGTTGCTTTAAGTCTGGCTACCTCTCAACCCACCCACCCCTTTTTATTATTTTATTATTCAGAAATATCTCTTATACAATGTAAACTTCATGTTATATAATGTATATATAATGTCAAATAGAACACAATAGCGCATATATATATATATATATATATATATATATATATAAAACCATATATAATTGAATTTAATAAATTTAATAGATTATACTTTATAATTTAATTTAATAATATACAGCATTCTTCATCAGCAACTTTCTAGACAAGAGTATTTAGCTCCTCTCCTCTCTTTGTCTTATTACCCTGTCTAAAAATGTCTTTCTTCCTTATTCTACTGCTTTTCTAGACTGAGCAATCATTGAATTCTCCCTGCATTTATCCTCCAAATAACGGCATCAACAAGCCCAGTCTTCTCTAAATTTATCAGATCAATCCAACTTCTTTTTTTGACTGTACCTTTTTGGCGTGTTGGATGTACCTCCTTCCAAGGAAGAGGCACACTCAGTCCAACCCTTTGTTTTGAGTGTATCTCTTGCTTGGAAGGAGGTACCTCCATTGTGGCAAATGGCCTTTCCGCCCTACACCGTTATAGTGCTATTAATCCACTTTCAACCTCCTGTGGAATTCTGGGGTTTATAGTTTCCTGAGGCCCAAGAGCTCTATGGCTGAGAATCGCCCTTCTCTAAACTGCAAACCCCAGGATTCCATAGGAGGTTGAAAGTGGAATGATAGCAGTATAACAGTGTAGTGTGGAAAGGCCCTAAGGGAGGCAACAGCTTCTCCTGAGACTGAGGATTTAGGAAGGGTGGGGCTTTTTGGACCAGCGCCTGATATGCCGTAGGCTTTATGGCAGAGCTGTTTTTGTTATTAAAATGTATACATTGCGTCATATATCAAAAGATCTCGGGGTTGATTCCAGATAATGAAACGGTTTGGAAACAATGCGTCGTAACCAAGGGATTATAAGCCTGGCAAGTCATGATGGCCCTGGAAGCATAGCGGGAAGCCGTGTTTTGACGTTGTGCCAAAATGAGAGTGATGCTAGTGCCAATCACTCCACCAAAGGGAAGGCATTCTCCAAGTGGGGGCCACGACCGAGAAGGTCCTGCCTCCCTGCAAAACCCATTGCTTCTGCTTGTGAAAGGAATGGCAGGGAGGGGGACTCCCTGGCAGATATCAAAGCTCAGGCAAGTAGCTGCCCCTCCATTATTGTCATTGTTGCTATTGTTATTGTTACTATTACCATCATCCTTATTTGTACTCTGCTTTTTTTCTTGGTAGGGACTCAAAGCAGCTTACAATAATTTAAAAAAAAATAGTTAAAAAGTTAATATTGAGTTCCCAGGAGATTTTTTTAAATAGTTATTTTTACTGAAAAAATAAAATGCATACAGAAATAATAAAAAAGAAAAGTCTCAAGATTGTCATAATAATACATTTCCACTTGAACACGAATTAACTGAAAGATTTAACATGGATCGAAATTCGGAAGGATTTGAACTAAGTCAGAATTTGAGGGAATTGTATGTGGTGCTACCTGACATGCCACACCCCAGAATACAAAAACGATTGCTCCAACTAAACTTAAAAGAAACTACTAGAGAGGCCCCCATGACGTTTAGGGTTATAAGGGTCACTGCCACCTGTGAGAGCAAGTGAGGTTTTTGCAGCCGAGGCAGAGCTGCAACACGATTTTCAGCTGCCCTTTCACCCGACGGAGCCTGGTTGGAAGGAAGCGAGAGAGGGCCGCCGTGCAAAGCACTGTGTGGCTGGGAAGATCAGACGAGCCCGTGCCCTAATCCCGCATGGCAATCCTTGTACCCTTTGCCCAAGAAGAGGTGCACCCTCGCCCGGCTCTGTGCCTCAGTGGTGTGATTTTATTTTTTATGATGATTTGATGCAAAACATTAACCTTTTTCATGAAACAGCAGGCAATGCAGCGGTGAGGTCGCTGTTGTTTGGGTCAGTGTGTCCTTCTGTCTGTTGCAATTGTGCAGGGTGAGTCAGAAAGACAAACACGGCTGATATTTCGTGGCAGCAGACTTCCTGGGACAGGCCTGTGGCGGAGGCAGGTGGGGGAGGCAGATTCCCCTTTAAGAAACTGCAATGAGCAGAGGGCAAAGTTATAAATGATTGTTGCATTTTTTGTTTTTTTAAAAACTGGGTGCAAATTGCGTGGCTCTCCCGAAGGTTGTCGCATCCGTAATCCCAAGGCGGTAGCTTGTGTGTGCTGGAGGATGCAGTCCAGAAGCAGTAGGAAGTTTATTACAATTTAGCCACTTGCCGTTATACACAGTTAAAACCCAACAAATAAATCACTACAGTATTATAGTTGCATTCCAACAACATCTCAGAGAGCCAGTGGGATCCTCACCACGTCCAAACCTTTAAATCAATTCTTGTACATACCTGATCTGTTTTGTTTGCCCCTCAAACAAGCCTGTAAGGTGGCCTCTCCCAAGCTGGACCTCTTCATATGTGTTTGTCTTCAACCTCCATCATTCTCAGGCAGCGTGGCTGATGGGAGTTGTAGTCCAAACCACCTGGAGGATGCCAGCATGGGGGAAGGCTGCTTTTAAGGGTCTCAGGAGGAGAAAGGCCAGCTTGTCCCATTACCACCAAGTCTGCCCTTGGCAGAGGCCAAGTTCTGAAGTATGGATGTTCAACTCTGTCTGTACCATGCATTTACAGTGCAGTCTATAGTGTATACTGTCATGGCTCCATCCCTTGGAATCCAGGGATTTGTAGTGTGGGATGGTACTTAGAAACATGTGCTTGGGAGATCTAGTCTGCCCCTCTGAAGGAAGGTTCCCCAGGTAGCCTTGATTTAATGCTTAATCCTCCTTCTCAGGCTACCTTGTTCAACTACATTCACTAGAGCCTTTGAGCAGCAAATTCCAAGTACTTCCTCAAACTATAAATCCCAGGATTCTACGGAATGATGCCATGGCAGTTAAAGTGGTATCAAACTGCTCTTAACTGGGTAGTGCAGATGCACTCACGGTCCGCAAAACATTATCCTGCTCTAAATCTCCTACGTTCACATCTCCAAAGCCATTCGTGTTTCCAAATCCACTTGTCTGGGCAGAAAACCTCCCAGTCATCTGTATGTTTTTTTTTTGAAAAAAAAAAATATCTGTAGCAGTGCAGACGACAACATGCATCTGAAACATCTTGAACAATATCTCCGGTCCCGTTGGGCTTGGCTTTCTGTGAACGGCTGCCAGCGTCCCTTGGCTGCCAGCGCGCCTTTGAGATTCAGAGAAAAGGGAAACCGCGGGAGGTGCTTCCGCCTTGCTGGCCGGGGGCTTGGCCGGGAAGTGGAAAGATCAACCGAGATCTCCCGCTTTGGTCCCTTGTTCTGGCGGCCTGCTCCGCAGCCTTGCTCTCACCCCTGGGGCTTTGTTGGGCCTCTGGGTGAAGCTGACTTCCGGAGGCGGCCTGGTAGCCGCTAACCTCTGCCGTTGTTGCGCGCCTTCCTTTCTTCCACGCGGGATAAAATAAGACAACCACACCTTCTTATGTAATGAGGAGAGCTTTTCCAACTGTGTTTGGGGAGAACTTCGGGAACCCACATACATGCTCCCCTTGGCAGCATGCATAAGGCAGATAAGGGAGCACGTATAAGTTGTTCGCTCTTGATCGCTGTCAAGTCAACTTTGACTTGCGGCAACCGTATGCAAGACAGACGTCCGTAGCCCTTCTCGGATCTCGCAAAGCCAGGACGGCCACGGCTTCCTTGATAGAATCCATCTGCCTGCGATGTGCTCTTCCTCTTTTCCGCCTGTCTTACCAGGCATTATTCTCTGTTCTAATGAGTCACGTCTTCTTAGGGTCCTAAATAGGAAAATTCACCTTTCCTTTGGAAGAAGGGTTTTAGATCGGGAATAGACAGCATGCATTGGTTGCAAAAATTGCCCCTTTCAGTTCAAATTTCTCCAGGTTTGGGAATGAAATGTTTCTGCCCAAGACAGTGGGAAGTGGCTTTCGGTCACCTCCCACTTCTAGTCATCGTTATGTGATTTAGGGCTGGGTCATTTCTGGCCTTTCTGATGTTGTCATCATTGATTGCATCTCACATCATCTCTCCCCATTCACTGTGTCAGTTGGGGTTGCTGGGAGTCGCAGTCTTAACAGATGGAAGGCTATACCCAGCTCCGTAAGCCACTCCTCATAAGGCTTCATGGTTTTGATGGTTGAGAACTTTTGGGCAGATGGAAAAAGGGGCTGGTTTTTTTGTGGCCCGTGGGCTAACCCCGTTCCCCCCGGAAAGGATAGGAGAGGAAGGAAAAATTGCTGGAGTTAGAAAGAAGAATGGGGTATATGGGTCGGTCGAATGAACGTAATTGGCTAAGGAGGTGGAACAAACGAATAGAAACAAAGAAAAAAGGGTACAAAATTATAAATGGTACAATTCATTAAAGGAAAGGGGTTTTAAATAAACATGGACTTTGTTCTTTGGGGGAGCGAGGGAAGGGTTAAAGCAGTATTATATTTATTGGGAAAATTAATTTGTTGGTTGCGGGTGGGGCGCCGATCGTTTTGCCTTGGTTGTTGGAATATTTTTTTTCTATGAGTATATCAGTGTTAAAAGAAACAAAAATAATAACAGTTAAGAGGAAGAATTGCTGGAGTACCTCATGGCAGTAATGGCTGGGCGTAACCTGATTGCCCTGCTGCCTAAAGCCGATTCTTGTGGCTCGGTCGTCCTGGAATCCTTCTCTTTCTAAACCAAGCTACGCCGTCCGGGATTAGCCCGGCGTGGCGGCTACCGTGTCCCTCTTCCCAAAACAATAAGCGAGCCTGTGGTGCGGCCGGGAGGAAAGGACTTTGCAGGGAGGTTCACGGGAACGGTCCAAAGCAGCTTAGGTTGGCCACGAAAATCGGATCGGCCCTTCCGCTCGCCGGTGGGGGGACAAGGTGTAGCTTCTGGGCGTCCTTCTTTTGGCAGACGATTGGGCGAATGTCCGAACTGGGCTGCCCTTGCTGACCCCTGCCCGAAACAAGGGCCCGATTGTTACTTTGGCTTAAGCAGAGAGGAATCTGGGAAGGGGGCTTTGCCAAAGCTCGCCGGCCTCCCCGGTAAACCAGAGCCTAATTTCGCTCCCTTCGTTAGCCACGGATAATGACGGGGGCATTTTCTTTCTGTTCCGCTTTGGAACCGATGTCCTCGGCAAAGTGCTCGTAATTAATTTGCTTTTTTAAACGAGAAAAACAAGCCAACTCTCACCTTTCTGAAGGACACATGTGAGGCGGCCAATGGTCAAGGAATAATGTCGTAGCAAAGCCTAAATGATGATGATGATTAAAAGAAACATAATTCCCAATTTAAAAGAAAAATGCCACCAAAAGGAGCAGACAACTGAAAGGAAGAATTAAGTAGAGGGAATGATTGCGGAGTTTACTGTTTTCCCAGGACCTCAAAGAAACCTCTTTGGAAAGAGAATTGGCTTATGTTGGCCGCTGGACTGAGGTCAGCAGTGAGGAGACAAGGTGAAGTCCCCATGGAAGGAATCTCACAATTCCTGGGCCTCCACGGAGAAGACTTCTCTTTGTGTCGTGACCTGCCATGTCTCAGTCGCCACAGGAGAACATGCCATAGCCACTGATGCATCTGGAAGAAAAAATACATTTGGATGCATTAATTTATATGTATAGATTAGGATTGTGAGGAAATCGTGCAAAGTGACACGTTCTCAATGAGACAACCTGTACCAGCATGTCAAGCCAGCCTGTTGAGCATTCAGGGTCCTGAGATTTCTTGCTTGCAGAGTGAAAAGAAGTGCCTTTTCCCCATTTTTTACAAAAATGTCACACTGCAAAACTAGCGCCTTTACCCCAGGGCTGTGGGGTCAGTATGCCAAACCTTCACATCCTGACCATCAGGAGGTTCAGGTGGAATCTCCTTTCCTGTAGCTTGAATCTATTGCTCCTTGTCCTAGTCTCTGGAGCAGCGGAAAACAAGCCCGCTCCCTCCTCGACATGACATCCCTTCAAATATTTAAATATGGCTATCCTGTCCCCTCTTAACCTTCTCTTCTGCAGACTAAACATCCCCAGCTCCCTCAGCCGCTCCGCATAGGGCTTCATGGCTTCCAGACCCTCCACCATTTTGGCTGCCCTCCTCTGGACACGTTCCAGCTTGTCCGTATCCTTCTTGAATTGAGGTGCCCAGAACTGGACACAGGATTATTCCAGATGAGGTCTAACTAAAGCAGAACAGAGTGGTACCATTACCTCCCTCGATCCAGACACCATCCTCCTATTGATGCAACCAAGAATCGCGTTGGCTTTCTTGGCTGCCGCATCACACTGCTGGCTCATGTTCAGCTTGTGATCTACCAAGACTCCTAGATCCCTTTCACACATACTGTTATCCAGCCAGGTGTCTCCCATCCTATGTTTGTGCTGATTTCTTTTTTCTTTTCCTAGAAATCCCTCCAACTGAATTTTTTCTCTCCTTTTGTCTTTCTCTGCCCTGCCACCCTGTTTCCAGCAGATGACGGCTCGGCTGATGCTAGCGGTTGGAGGAGCAGTAATAGGTTCGTTGCAGTTTGGCTACAATACCGGTGTCATCAATGCCCCGCAGAAGGTAAGACCCATCCAAGTGTGTGTGTTTATGTATATATATATAAAATTTCCAAATCTATGACTTTTTCTTCCTAAAAAGCAAGGGTGGTAACAAGTGTTCCCTTCTCAGATTCTTTTACCCCCAACTCCCAGCCTGATAGCCAATCCTGCCAAAATAGCACATCCGGTTAGTCAGCTTACTGCAGGCTCTAATGGGATTTCTTAAGTTGGTTCCCAGGAGAATTAATTTTTTTCCCCCCGGGCTGAGAACGCTGGGGAGCAGTTTTTGCATCAATGCCATCCCTGTTTGGTTAATACTCAAAAGCCTCGAGATGGACTTTGGAAGGGAATTTATGCCTGTCCGGAGGGATTTGAGGGCCTCAGGCAGGATCCCTCCAACCTTTGGACTTTGTACAGCTACAGAAGGTGCTAGAAAGGGCCACCAAAATGATCTGGAAGTCTAAGGAGGAGGGTGTATTTATTTAGGGTGAAAAACGGGTTTAAGGATTGGCAGGATGTGGTAGAACAGGGGTGCAAACATCACTCTTTATCCCACCTTTCTTCCAAGATGGGATTCCAGGCAGCTTGTAATAATTTAAAAAACCACTATAAGTCTCTTAGGCTGAACTGATCCCCAGGAGGTTCTCTGGATGATTTTTCTACCTTCCGCATTGCTTGGCCATTGCTCAAAGTTCGGACTGTTTTTTCCCCCTTTTTTAAAAGGCTGAAATGCCTCTCAAGGCTTAGTTGGGTCAGAATGGTGTAGTGGTTTGAATGTTAGACTCTGGAAGCGCAGGATTCAAATTTCCCCTCAGCTCTGGGAACCCACTGGGTGGCCTCGAGCAAGTCACACTCTCTCAGCTTTGGAAGAAGGCAGCAACAAACTTCCCGAGTTAATCTTGCCAAGAAGCGTCAGAATTGACTCGAAGGCGCAAAACAACAAAAAGCTTTGTTATCGTCTGAGGTTTTCCGGGAGTGTTGAATATCCATTGCAGACTTTTTCCGCTAGTCTAGGGGCAGTTGTACTCAGGGCTGCAGAAAATGGTCTTGGAGGCCACAAGCGAGCCATTGGCCACCTGATTCCCACCCCTGAATTGATCAGATCCAGCAGGCCCTTCTTCTTTTAAGCCATTTCTATCAGGGAGAATAATTTGGCCAACCCTGCCTGATCACCCCAGAGTAAGAGAACCTTCTTCAGCCAAAGGAGCCGGGAGTGCCGTTCGCCAGCCCTCTTTGTAAATGATTACATTTTGCTCATGGCCACGCAGTGTAGAGGTGAGGATGACCTGAAGTCCTTATTCTTTGCTTGAAATAACCAGCCAGATTTTACTGTCGTGAGCCGTGAAATGACACGCTGCCGCTTATTGCTTATGGCTCAGAAATGCCCTCAAAAGCTCCCTTTAAACACATCCTAATCTCTGCTCTTGGTACTTAAAATATTAATTTGAGCTGAAAAGAGATTTTTCTTCCCGCGCTTCGCGGCTAATTAAGAGTGTGCAGTAATCTCCTCTTTCAGAAAACATCTGAGATGGTTTTCTGCGGGGGCGGAGAGACAAACCCATGACTCGCATTGGCACCGGTGGAAGGTTGCCCGTTTCTGCCGTGCGGAGCTGGAGGGAGAGCCCACGTTTGGCACTCTAAGAGCGCCCGGTTCTCAGGCGGTGTCTCCGAGTCACGTCCGGCTGGGTAAAGGCAGCCCTCCATTTTAGGAACATCTGTAGCACCGTATCAGTGAATACCAAAGTCAGCATCATGCGGGCTATATTACTTGTGGAAGCTAGACAGTTAAATGGCAGGGTTAGAATCTGTTCTCCTTGCTCTGCTAGATCTCTACTTACAAGGTCGGTTTTTAAAAACATACAGAAAGCTACCTCTGGAATAACAGAATAATCGACAGAATAACAATGTAAAAAAAATTGGAATCCCCTTGAAGGTAGTTCAGCTTACAATAGGTTCGCCTTTGTTCTTGTTGTAGGTCTTCAAGTTGTTTCCAGCTTATGGTGACCCTAAGGCAATCCTATACTGTTTTGTTGTTGTTGTTGTTGTTGTTGTTGTTGTTGCAGGCTTTGTTCAGAGAGGAGTTTGTTTTCCCTTCTTCTGAGGCTGAGAGAGTGTGACTTGCTCAAGGTCAACTCAGTTGGGTCTAGTCCAGCGGTTCTTAACCTGTGGTCCAAAGATCCCCGGGGGGGCCTTGGTGTCCTATCAGGGGGTTCACAAAGGCTTGGAGAAATGTTATGAGCTTTTACAGTTAAGGAAGGAAGGAAGGAAGGAAGGAAGGAAGGAAGGAAGGAAGGAAGGAGAAATAAGTAGGGTTTTAAATCTTGAACTAAGTCCTGGTGGTCCGAGGCAACAAGAGATATTTATAGAGGGTCCAACTGCCGGTCTACCCCAATGGGCAGAAGCTCTGGCAAAGCTTCAGCCAAGATTTGTGCCTAGCGGATTGAGCCTGTGACCTCTTTGCATGCAACATCAGCGCTCGACCCTGGAGCTAAAGCGCCTTAAGGACGTAAGAAAAGCCACGTTGGATCAGACCGAAGGCCTCGCTTGTCCACCATTCTGCTCCCGCAGTTGCCTCTGCGGCGCGTGCGAGCCACTTCACCTTCCGTCTCTCATTCCCTCACGACGGTGGTGCGGAGAGACCTCTGTGCCCCCGGTGCCGGAGGCGATACGTAACTTGCTTTACTAGCAGCTACTGAGTTGCTCTGACCTCTGCGAATTCACCTAATCCCTTTTAAAGCTGTCGAAGCTGGTAGCGATCGTACCTTGTGGCAGTAATCGAGTCCAGACAGAGTGACCGGGGCTTCTTGGAGGAATCTCTGGTTGGAAAAGTCTCAGATAGGTGAGGGGATTGCCTCCCTCTGCCTGAGACACGGGACAGAGCCTGGGAAATTGAAGCCACGGCTCCCAGACCTATATTCTGAATCCTATTGGATTCGGGAATTTCCCGTGCAACGTGGATGGGAGATTCTGGGAGTGGCGGTCCCCAAAAATAGCTTTGCCAAGCCTCGCCACCTGAATCGAGTGATGAATGGTGGGTTGACATGCGTGTAAATACCATTGATTTAGTGGGCCTGCTTTCGTTGAGAGGAAGTAATAAGATTAGACCCGCAGTCATTAATGCAATTCTGCTTCTTTAAAAGAAAATCTTAAACATGACAACGGTTATCCAAAATCTTTGTTTTTAGCCCCGTGTCAGGGGCATAGTGATGGAATATCCGTTACCAATCCTGAATATCAAGGGTTTCGTGGCTCGTGAATTATTCTTGGAATGCCGCCTTGACTTTTTTTTTAAAAAAAACTATTTCATAAAATATTTAAAATAACACACTCACAGAGGGAAAACAAAAACAGCAAAGAGAGCTTTATTAGTGTGTCACAACAACGCTCGATCTGTTCACGGCAGAAATTACGAATTAGATATGGCCAGAAATTGGCCGGCGGTCTCTTTTCCGTCACGGTGTCTTCTTTCACTCCTGCACAGCCATTGTGACTCAGCGTGAAACCCGAGCACTGGAGAGAGCTGCCCTTCTCTTTGTGTGTGTGTGTATGTGTATATTTAATCAGCAACAGGTGGTAGGGGAGAACCCGTATATCTCCCATTTCCTGCTAGGTCTCCTCTGCAACTGGGTTGGCCTGGTACCGGCCCTTCTCTGCCACGCCGGGTGCCCGCCACCACCTAGTGGACAAAGCTTCAAGCAATCCCAAAGTCTCAAAGAATCTGGCGACTTGGAGATGTTGCTTTGTGAGCATCAGCGGCTGGTGGCGCCCGTGTCAGTAGGCGTGGCAAATCTGCTCTGGGTTTCAGTCCGAACTTTAAAGGAGCTTCCCGAGGTACCGAAACGTATCCCCTCCCCCAAATGGTTTCGTGGGACAATTGGTCCCGTGAGTTCAGCATCCTTTAAAGTTTAGAGCTTACTGCACTGACGTGGAAGCAATCAGGTGCCGCTGCAGGGAAGTGTTGCCTTTCATCAGGCCTGCCGGTGTTTCTTGTTTCGACCTTTTTGGCAGTTCTGAGAGGTATTTTTAACCGGACAGGCAAGCTGGAAATGCCCTTAAGCCCACTAAGAGGGGATGCCTTTATGGATTCAGCCCCATGGGTTTCTCTTTGCCATGCCCCTGCAGGTGATAGAAGAGTTTTACAATGAAACGTGGTACAGCCGTTACGGGGAGCACATCAGCCGCGGCACCCTCACCACGTTGTGGTCGCTCTCCGTGTCCATCTTCTCCGTCGGCGGGATGATCGGGTCATTTTCCGTCGGGCTGTTTGTCAACCGCTTTGGACGGTAAGTAGCGACCTCTCTCCCCTGTGGTGCCGGCTCGTGGCTTCCATGTCAGCGGGACTGAATCCGCTCCAGGTTTCAGGACAGACTTTAAAGAATCTGTCCATGCTGCCGGACTCTGCACCCCTCAAATCAGTTCAGTACCTTGGTGAGCTCCTTACTAAAGAAGTTCATTGTGGTGCCCCCTCCCCAAAATAAAAGGCACCTGGCCTTGTTACTTGTGTGGTTCTGCCAGGGGTATCCCACTCACGCCTGGCAAAGACTCCCAGTTCTACACACACATGCACACACGCCACTTTTTGTACGGCAGCCGTGCTTTGTGGTATGTGCCGTGCCCCCACGGTGACTTGGCCGGTGGTGAATGTGCTTTGCCGTGTTAGGCTGCAGTCCTGGGACTAGAGGAAGGCCGGAGAAGCGTGTGATTTCCGCCCGGCCCGTTGGCCCAATTGAACCTCAGAGAAAGCCGCAATTTTGCTTCTCATCCAACCGCCATGAAAGCCTGGCCTCGTGACCCTGTGCCAGTGAAGAAGACATCCCCATGTTTTAATAACCCGCTTGAGCCCGGCCACTCTGTCCGTCTACAACGTTCCTTTCTCCTCTTAATCCTGCCCCCGCCCCATGAAGCCCCCCATTGAACGCCAACCCTCTTCTTTGTAGGCGGAACTCCATGCTCATGTCCAACAGCCTGGCTTTCCTCGCTGCCATCCTCATGGGGTTCTCCAAGATGGCCAGCTCGTTTGAGATGCTGGTCCTCGGACGCTTCATCATTGGGGTGTATTCCGGCCTCACCACGGGCTTCGTGCCCATGTATGTCGGGGAAGTCTCGCCTACGGCCCTTCGAGGGGCTCTGGGGACGCTCCACCAGCTTGGCATCGTCATAGGGATCCTCATAGCGCAGGTGAGTTGGTTTCCAATGGCTTCTTGTAGTGCGGACAGAAAGTGGGGTCCTGTAATACAGGTGTGAGGAGCTCAAGGCTTTGGGGCTCTGTCTGGCCCTCCCGCGGCCCCAGCCTGGTCCTCTGCATCTCCTAGGAGGCCGTGCCCCCTTCCTCGAGACACCATATTTTGGTGGCGCCTACATTTTACTCATTCTTAAAGGCTGAAATGCCTTTTCTAAGGCTCAGTTGCTGGCACTGCGAGTTTAAATATTTTGTTATTTTGCCCCCAAAGGTCCCTCCCTAAACTGCAAACCCCAGGATTCCATAGGATGTTGAAAGTGGAATAATCGCACTATAACGGTGTAGTGTGGAAATGGCCTATGTTTGCTTGTTTCCTCCCCAGACCTGTCACCGTGGAGTGAAGTGATGCCTTTGGGTTTTCATTTTGTAAAGGACTCTGCTTTAGTTAGTAGATGTTTTGCAATTGCCGTCTCACCCAGTGTGTTGTGTGTCAATCTCTCTCTCTCTGGGATGGGTGTGGCAACGCGTCTTGGCCCTGAATCCGGGGTAGCTGATGACAGAATGCCAGCTGTACTTCCAATTTTAAATGTCAAAGGAGAAACAAAAGGGGAGAATGGAAGGCTTGTTGGTGGTTTGTTTAATGTCATGTTATTTCTTCCCCACATTATGTTGTCTGTCCTATATATATTTTTTTTGTGTGCATTTTTTAATCCCGGGCTGCAGCAAAAGCAGCAAATATCTTCCGGGGTGGGGGGTGAGGGTACGGGCCTTGAGTGCCTGAATGCATTCAGATGGGTGGAGGCAACTGTTTGAAAAATAGTCCCGTCCCAAAAACACGCATGTATTTATTTATTCCTGTTAAATAATGTATTTAATCTTTTAATTACGAGTTACAATTTTATAATCTCACCTTTCCTCCAGTGGGCACTCCTTCCCACCTTATCCTCACCATAATCCTGTGAATGAGGTCAGGCAGAGAAAGAGAGAGAGAGAGAGCGAGAGAGACAAGCAGAGAGACTGGCGGAAGGGGGATTTGCTACAGGGGTCTTTTTTCTGCTTGTGGCTCATGGGAAGGGGTGGGAGAATCAGGCGGCCACCTCTCGATCAGAAGGGGAAGGAAACCCCCATTGACCCCAGAGGCAGCTTACCAGTAAGTGAGGTTTGTGGGGGTGGTCGCAGTGGAATTCACTGTGTAGCAATGTCGCTACCGTGCTATATAATGCACAACGGTTGTATAGGATTCCAGTGTCTCCCTCTCTTATCCTTACTTAATTCATAGGATTGCTGTGACGGTAAAAATAGGGGAAATGTGAATGGGGGAAAAATGTACGTTAGAGGGGGAAAAATGGGGAGAAGGGGAGCCTGTGTACAGACACCTGAAATACCTTGGAAGGAACAAAAAGGTTGCTAATGTGAGAGGTGATAAAATATCTCTCTGGCACGCACGCGTTAGTGGTGGTGACCGTGCGCTCCAGGGAAGTGCTCGTGGGGAATAAGGATGCCAAGGGACCTCTAGAAGAGGGGCAGGTAGCCCGGAGCTGACTCTGTCGTTGGGTCCTGTAAGGTGGGTATCCGCCGCTCTCCAAATCTCCAAATGCTTTCAAAAACTTGGCTCTCGGGAGTCTTCAAGAGCAAAATACTCCAGGCAAGTCGCTGGGAAAATCATTGGGCACACTCAAGGATTTCGGAAGCAGCCGGTGCTGCGCAGAGCCCTGCACGGCACGGGCGATTATTTTCCAGGTGGGCCTGCCCACGGCGCCCGGCTCCGAGGACTCCTCGGCCCCCGGGTGTTTTGGAAGTAGCCAGCTTTGCGCAGATCCACGTTGGCAATCAAGGAGTCGCTTTACTTCCACGCTGGCTTCTTCTTTGTTAGCCGTAGCAGCTGGGTAGACAGACCTGTCGAGTGACCAGGGCGGGGAGAACGGGACGCAGATGGGATGGCGCTTTGCTTGTCGTCTCCGGTTGCAGGAGGGCTCGGTCTCCCCTGCCTTAGCTTTCTGGGACTCCGTTTCTAAGCCTGTTCACGGTGCCTTTTCCTCCTCCTCCCCAGGTGTTCGGCATGGATTTGATCATGGGGAGCAAAACCCTTTGGCCGCTGTTGCTTGGCTTCGTTTTCATCTTTGCCTTGGTGCAGTGTGTCCTGCTCCCGTTTGCCCCAGAGAGCCCCCGCTTCCTCCTCATTAACCGCAACGAGGAGAACAAGGCCAAGAGTGGTAAGCGGCAGGTGCCTGAGGGTGATGGGATTTGTAGTCCAACACACCTGAGCACCCCTTTTTTGATGGGGAAAAACCCTTTGCGATTTAGATATCACAGGCCAGCATTTTTCAAGAAGCTTGCATGGTGTGAAACTGTGGAGTATTTTCAGACCCCGGCAGAAATTTCCTAGTGTATTGCAGGGTACAGAAATACTCCTTGTCCAAAGCGGTGGACACATGCACACAGAATTCTTTATTCTATAATTTTATTTATACCCACCGCTTAGTGTATTGCAGGGTACAAAAACGCTCCAAAGTAGTGGGCGTATGCACACGGAATTATTTATTTTATTTTGTTTTATTCATGCCTCACTTTTTTCACACATGGGACCCAAAGCAGCTTACACTGTACGTTAAAACAATATCGCTAGAATAATCTGTAATACAAATTTTTTTTAAAAAAAGAGCATTAAACAGCAATCCACCTAAAAGCATTGATTTAGAAGAGTTAAAAGCGCTGTCTGCACATTAAGAATCTGCACACCAGTTGCGCTATCCTAACCAGCTAAAAGCTGGAGCCCTGTTTAAATAAGGAGGCATTTGCCTGCTGGTGAAAAGAGAGCAGGAAGGGGCCTAAATGAATCTCTTTAGAAGATAATTCCATAGCCCTGGGTGCCACCACCGAGAGGGCTTGTTGATTTGTTTAGGGAGAATAACTATATCCCCCGCTGCCCAGGACCCCCGTTCGGAAAACACAAGCAGGAAGGACAGGGAAATAAAACCAGAGGAAATAAACTAAAACCAATACCGTTAGCGTGGGGCTGCTCCCAAAGCCAATAGCCTCACAGGGAATCCTAGAGTCAGATTGGCCTTTGGTGCAGTCCCGCAGGGGTCTTCATACGCCCCTCTTGCTTGCCTGCCTCTCCTCCAGTTCTGAAGAAGCTCCGAGGGACGACGGATGTCAGCAGCGACCTCCAGGAGATGAAGGAGGAGAGCCGGCAGATGATGCGGGAAAAGAAAGTGACCATCCCGGAGCTCTTCCGCTCGCCCATGTACCGCCAGCCCATCGTCATCGCCATCGTCCTCCAGCTCTCCCAGCAGCTTTCGGGCATCAACGCGGTAAGTGTCCGGCCGCAGTCACGAGCGTTCCTGGTCTTTAGGTGGAATCGCCATTTTTGTACTCATGTGTGTATGTTCTTTTTTTCTCGTAGGTATTCTACTATTCAACAAGCATCTTTGAAAAATCTGGAGTCCAGCAACCTGTGTATGCCACCATTGGGTCTGGGGTTGTGAACACAGCCTTCACCGTTGTCTCGGTGCGATTCTTGCGTTGCTTTCTCCCGTGTAAAATGGGGCGGGAGTGCTCATGCGGAGAAAGGTGGTGGCAGGGGCTGGAAGTCTGTTGCCCCAGGCTATTTTAAGGCCAAAGCTGAGAAAAAAGCGAGCTGCCTTTTTTTTTTTTTGGCCCATAATTCCCAAAATCCCACAGGGAGGAGTAGTCCAAAAAAAGTTCACTTCAGGCGCTGTTTAATAACTGTTGAATACTCAGTGCTTCAATGATGATGCTATGCTATTAAACCAGAAAACTGCACACCCCTGTCCCAAAGATCTTGCAATCTGCTTGTTTTCTGACGAAAGGACGGAGTGGAAGGAGAAAGGGCAGGTTGCGGGCATAGGGTCTTTTTCAGCTGGGAATGGGAAGACTAAAGCTAGGATAGGAATCATGTGGTTCTCTAGATGCTGATGGACTGCAATGCCCAGCATACTTCACCATGTCTATGCTGTCTAGGGCTGCTGGGATTTGTAGTCCAGCGACAGGAGGAGGGCCACCCAACTCTCACCTGTGAACTATAGGTTAAATGCAAGGTTTAAGAAGCAGAGACAGGCTTATTAGAAGCCTATAGAAACCTCCTCCCTTTCCGCTCCTGATAGCCTCTGCATTACCCCGGTACAGATCTTTCCATGGACGTGGTAAAGAGATGGGACAGAGTCCTCCGAGCTCCTCGAGGAAGAGTCTTTTGAGCCTGGCAGAGCCTTTTGATTCAAATTATTTTTTCAGGGTGACTTTCTGCACTTGGCTCTCGGGCCTAAATGCCCTGAAGGTACCCGATGTTGTCTGATCGTGGATGCTAAGCAGGATCAGCCCTGGTTGGTACTTGGCTGGGAGAAAGCCAACGAATACCAGGTGCTGTAGGCTACATTTTAGAGGAGGGAACTGGCAAAACCACTTTCGAGTATTCCTGCCTAAGAAAAGCCTATAAAATCCGTGGGGCCCTTATAAGCTGAAAGGCAACTCGAAGGCACGCGCATATAAATACGCACACGCTCAACTCTTTTCTTTTCCTTTTCTCTTCCCCAGCTGTTCGTAGTGGAGAGGGCTGGGCGAAGGACTCTCCACCTCGTGGGGCTGGCCGGGATGGCAGGGTGTGCAGTCCTCATGACCATCGCCCTGGCGCTTCTGGTGAGTGGTGGTTGGCCGAATTTCCCTATAGCAGGAGTGGGCAAAGCGTGGCCCGTGGGCTGTATGCTGTTTTCGAGGCTCCCAAGGGTACAAATATATACATATATTTGCTCCAAAAGGTCCCTAAATGATTCCTAGGGGATGCAAAGGACATTTCCAGCATACTTGGACCCCCAAGGGAAAATGCACAAAATTCACCGCTGGAATCAAAAAGAACAAAACGTTATAACCTAGTATATGAAACAGTGATGGATTGGGTGGGATCCAAAACAATGGAACAATATCAGATCTAAGAGATTTTTACATCCCTAGTTAAACACAGAGTCTCTCCAGCGATGTCATAAGCCATGTGTCCAGACTGGGTTGCATTCCCTTTGTGGACAGCAGCCTTTCTCCAAGCTGGTGTTTTCCAGATGTTCTAGACTGCAACCTCCAGAAGCCCCAGCGATCATGGCTGGTGGCTGGGGTTGATGGGAGTTGTAGTCACAAACTTCTGAAGGATGGCGGGGGGGCAAAATACAGCAGTTGATGCAAGAGTGCCTCCCACTGGCAGCAAACCATACTGCAGACAGAACCAGCAGCCTGAGCAGTGGGTGGGAATAGCCGAAGTATTGAATCAAGCTCCCTAGGTAAGTTTAGTTGGGTTACTTTCTCTGGTTAAGCAATTCCAGTGGATCGCTTACTAGATAAAACATGGGGAGCCTGTGAGAACTGCTGCCTACGTACACCGGCGTGTACCTTAAGGGTTTCTCTTCCGTTGCTTAGGACCAAATGTCCTGGATGTCCTACATCAGCATCATCGCCATCTTTGGCTTCGTGGCATTCTTTGAGATTGGGCCGGGCCCCATTCCGTGGTTCATCGTGGCAGAGCTGTTCAGCCAAGGGCCGCGCCCTGCTGCCTTTGCTGTGGCTGGCCTCTCCAACTGGACTTCCAATTTCATCGTGGGGATGGGCTTTCAGTACATTGAGGTAAGCTTCTGATCACGCGGAGAGAGCTCAGTGGGAGATGGATGGGTGGATGGATAGAGTGACTGACTGAGCAACTGATCCCCTTTTCTACTGACATAGGATGTCAGTAGAAGCCCCCAACTGCCCTTGTTGGATGGGGGCATGGTGGATGCAGCACTGGAGCCGATCCACTTGAATTAGGGATGGAAGTTATTTGTTTTTGGTCTGGGAGGGTTGAACTCCAACTTGGAAAGGGACATAGCGCTTCATTTCAGTGAGAGGTGGAATAAAGGTGAGAAGGACCGTCGCTGGGGCCAAAATGAAGCCGGCAGGGCCAGCTGTCACTCTTATCAGTTTGGACCCTTTCCCACCAAGCAAACAAAGTGCCTGGGCAGAAAAGGGGGCTGGCATTGCAATTCTGTGCACGAGCTTGCAAAAAGCATGGAAATGCGTGCAGCTTAGTTCTTTGCAGGGTTGCATAACACTTCAACACTTTGCTTCTGATCACTGATCAGAGATAACAACTTGGATGGTGGGCTAAATCAGCCACTTCTGTGTGATCTCACAGCTGTTCTTCTGGCTCCTCAGCTCCATCTCCTCTATCCTGTTTTCTTCTAGAGGGATGCTGCAGTCGCAGAGTGGCTGGATGGGGAAACCCCCCGGGGTGTGATCTGGCTCACGTGCTGGAAGTTCGCCGTCTTTACCCATTTCCGCACTACATTGTCATAGTGCTATTATTCCACTTTGAACATCCTGCAGAATCCTAGGCTTTATAGTTTACTGAGGCCAAAGAGCTCTCTAGCTGAGAATTCTAAATGCTCTTGCCTGAACTGCAAACCCCAAGATTCCATAGGAGGTGGAAAGTGGAATAATAGCACTATAACAGTGTAGTGCGGACATGGCCTTAGTCTCAGATGGAGATGCCAGAGAGCCTGGGACTCCATGCACACAAAGCTGCGACCACTGAGCACATGGAGAACTTTGCAGTTAGAGAGTCCGGCTGTCCTATCAACCCACTTGAGTCTGCTGGGTTCGTGGATCTCCGTGTTGGAGCGTGCCAGCTAAGCTGGCATGGCTCCTTTGAGCTGACCCGTGACATCCCTTCCTCTTCCTTTGCTTGCAGGAGCTCTGTGGTGCCTACGTCTTCATCATCTTCATGGTTCTGCTCATTGTCTTCTTCATCTTCACGTACTTCAAGGTGCCCGAGACGAAGGGTCGAACCTTTGACGAGATCGCCTCTGGCTTCCGCCAGGGGGGCACCGGGCAGGCTGACAACAAGACGCCGGACGAGTTCCACAGCTTGGGTGCCGACTCCCAGGTGTAAGCCATAAAAAGACTGCTGGGGGCTCCTCCTTTCCTTCATGCCCCCCTTTCTTCCTGCCTGTTCATGATGCTTGTTGAGAGAAGCCAGGTCCAAGGTGAGGTAGGCATCCCAGGGCCGTTTCTGGGCCCTGCCGCCTGGTTTCTGGGTGACGAACTTGATGCCCGCCTTGCTAGGAACGGTTAGCCGGTTTTTCATGTCCAGGATTTCAATGCTGACAAGGTTCAGAAGCAGCGGCTGAAGTTCAGGCAAGTCTCCTCTTTTTGGGGCTGCTGAACTGCTGTCTCCGGTGGCCCTCCCTTCCACATGCACGCCCCAAGTTTGCAACACTGGAAGCAAACCATTTTAAAACGTGGGATCAGCAAGAATACTGTTTTGAAATTGATTTTAAAAGGCCAGCTTCTTTTAAAGGCCAATGTTGCTGTTGTTTTTTTAAAGGCCAGGTTGATAGAGAGGACTGTGGCTTTCAGGTCAAGCTTCACCAGCATTTTTAAGCAAATCAATTGGCTTTTTCACAAAAACTTGTGTGGGCTCCTCACCAGAACCTCTCCTGAGATTTCCACCATCTTGAGAGTGCTGCAAAACTGAGGTCTGAGCCTACTTTGGGCAAAAGGACTGTTTTCCCCATCCCAACCCTGATTATTATTATTTTTTAAGAGAGGTCAATAGAAGTCAATATGTTTGGCCCATTAAAAGTAAGACATTAGAAGCACCAACGCTACATGTAATGTGTTCCTTTTGGGGTCAGAATGTTATTATCTGAGAAGTGATAAGGGTAATAGCATTCCTCTAGAAGTAGCACGTTGCAGGCAGAGTTAATCTTGCAATGTGTCCGCTGTCTTTAAAGAAGTAACATTTACTAGTTACTGCAAACATTGGTTTGGAGAATTTGGAGACATTTTTTGTATTTTTAAGTGTTTCTTAAAAAAAAGAAAAACTAACTAAAAAGTAACTCATCAGCAATAAGCAATACAATGAGCCACTTTTAGTAACAAATAATGGTCTGTTACTTTTTAAAGGAAGAATAAACCCAAAGAGCAATAGATTACTTTTAAAAAAAGTAAACATTCCACGCTCTGCCAAACTGGGTGTTCACTTGGCAGGACCTTCAGCGCCCCGACATCTGTGCCACCCGTTCCCGTAGCGAGGGGGTCTTTGAAACAGAAGGGGATTAAAGTGAAGTGTCAATGAGAGAGCAAAGCCAGTTTGGGAAGGAAAGAAGACGTTTTTGCATATTTGCAGATTTGGCTTGTCTCTTGGCATGTTTGGCACTCTGCGTCATGCCCTAAAGCAGGTATGGGAAAACCCATGGCCCGGATTGCAATTCCCAGCATCCTTCATAGCCAGGCCACACTGACTAGGGCTGATAGTGGTTAAGAGTCCAATAACATAGGTTGCTGGGGATGCCCCAGTTTGTTGAAGAAAGAATTTGGCATCCCTCAGACAGGGGAGTTTCTAAATTGTTTAAGAGAGAGATGGGCCACCTCTGGCCAGATTTCAAAAGCCCTCTGGGAGTTTGATCTCTTTCCAGAAAGGTCTGTCCCTTTCGGAAGAAATGTGCTGGAAAGAGAAGAAGAGAAATGGGGTGCAGAAGGAGTGAGAGGAGAAAAGGAAGCCAATTTTGGTTTGAGTTGAGCAAGTTAGCCCCCGAGGGAATGGCAGAAGACTGGTTCCCTGTCGTGAGCACGAGCCATTGACCTTCTTTCCGTGTTCGGAAAAGCAAACACAGGTTTCCTCTGTAGCTCTCAACACCCTTTCTCCTCCAGTGGGGTCAAGTCAAAGGTCCGTCAGGCTCCTGTTTCCGAGAGTCGCCATCCCCGGGCCAGCGCCTGGAGGCAGAACGCTTCTGGAACTGGAGGTTCCTTTTAGCTTTGAGTGGACCTTTCTTCTCCTTCCCTGAATTGGTCCCTCTCGCCTTCCAAGCAATCGAAATGAGTGGCCATCCCCACTCCTTAGTGGCAGCCAACACCAGATGTCGATGACGCAGGTATAGAGAGGAGGAGGAAGATGTTAGAACAGCCGGGCTGGAAGAGACTCCGAGAGTCGTTGGGTCCAGGCCGTTCTAATACAGGAAATTGGCCGCTAAAACAGTGTTGACAGGTGGCCACCCAGCCTCTGTTTAAAATCAGCCAATGAAGGAAAGTCCACTGCCTTCAAAAGCAGCCTGTTCCCGTGCCAAAGAAGGGAAGCCGTCCCTCATGTTGAGTTGGAACCTCCCTTCTTTCCATTCCAACCCACTGGTTCCTTTGGAACAGCAGCCCCTGGACACAAACCCAAGCCCTCTTCCGTCTCACATCCTTTTGGATGCTTGAAAGGTGAGCCCCGAAGAAAAAACGACGGCCCAAACATATCGAGTGTCCCCTCCCCAAAAGTAGCCCCCTCCTCTTTCTCCCTCCCCCAAAGGACCCATAAAAGACACAGTTCTATTGTGCCAGTTCCGGGGGGCCTTTGGCATTCTCTTCTCCTTGCCCTGGACTCACTGAACCAAAAAAAGAAAGAAAACATTTAAGATTTAAAAAAAAAATCAGTGAAAATGGCTGCATACATTTCCTGCTTACTGTGTATAGACTGGAAAATATTTATATTATATATATTGTATTTTTTTGTTGTTGTTGTTGTTGAACCATGTTAATAGTACACTAAGTTATAGTGTGGTTGTAGATGGACAAGCAATTTAACTGTAAATATTTCTTGAATTCTACCCACACTACACTGTATGATGAACAGATCTAGTTTCTATAGCATCTGTAATGCAAAACTTGTATATGACTATAACGACTTTTTTTTTTTGTATAGGTAAACTCACCTGCACTGTAGTTGCATCTATTGCACTGACATTTTAGATTTTCCTGAGTATATTCAACTCACCCCATCCTTGACCTTAAGTGAACCCCGGCTTCCTGAGAAGGATTTTGGTTAGAAGCTCTTGGGCAGGTTTGCAGAAAAAGGAAAAAAAAATGCACAGCTATTTAATAGTCTATTTTTTATTTATTTGTCTGTTTTTAAAGTGAAGACACAACCACACTTGAAAAAAAGACAATGGTATTTTTAGGAATTTTAAAAAGAAAAAGTTGTTAACTTTGCATTTGCTGTGTCTGGTGTGATGTTAAGACTGAACTCCTTTCTGAAGTGCCAATAAGAAAAGAGAAAAAAAACTCATACATACACACAGAAAGGAGGCGACTGTATGGACAGAATAAATGAAACGAGCGGTTGAGAGTCCTGGACTGTGTCTTATTGTTTTATTTCAAGTCTTTACGGGAAATTGTTTTGCCCTGATGGGACAGGGAAGAGTCAGAAAGAGACACGAGCAGCCTATGGGCTCAGGGAGCGGGGAAATGCGCGCAAAGAATCTTTTTGTGGGAGCTGGTTTTAGATCCCTGCTGCTCTGGTCATTTCATGGTAGAGATGTTAAGTCTTTGCAAAGGTCCTTCTTGAAGGAATCAATGATTAATTTTAGCAATTTTCTCCCCACTGTGCGGTTTTCAAAGACTCGCTGGATTCTTATTCTGAGCAAAATTCATGTGTGGGGATTTTTGCACAAAAAATTCCAGCAGTTAGAAGAGTAGGGGATTCATATCTCCATGAGGGGATGCACATGTGTGGGAAACAGAATTGAGCATTCACCTAGGCGCTGCTGTGACATTTCTGTGTGCGGGCATCCTTTGCACAATGGTGGAATGACAGATGCGCAAAGAGGATCCATCTGCTCCCCAGAGATCATCCAGACACACACACACACCCATCCACACCAACAGGATTCAAGCAGAAGTCTAAACTGGGATGTTGGGATCCAAAACAAGCCCTTCCCATGAGTACACTGATGAAACGGCACAGTCACACACAGGGTAAAAATCAAGAAAGTGTCCTTTAATTTTTATTGCTATACCATTCTGCATTGGGTAATTCTGTACCATTGTCGTGGAGGCAAAATGCCTCCTGGATCTAAGAATGCTGGATACAGCAATCAAAGATCTCTTGCTTGCTTAAGTTTCGTGTCTCACCTTTGCAACACAGTAGTAACAGTAGGACTTCTACCTTGCCCTTCAGTGAGCAACTTGGCTTGCTTGCCTAAGCTTCCCCACATTACTGGTTCTGCATTTGCTTTATGTGGCCCATTCGGTCCCTCTGTGCACAGCATAAACACCAGGGTTTCAACTTTGTCAGCTGATGCATCTTCACATGCGTCAGAAATTGGACTGGAAAGCCACCAGGATTCTTCCCTGACTGCAGATATGTGAGAAGGGCAAATGTAGTTTAAAAACTGAAAAAACAGAGGAGCGGCAACATGGCTCAGACAGTGGCTACCAGGTTGCAGTTCCTAACATCCTGGCTATTACCTGAATGCCACCTGGGAAGCAGCTCTGGAGGAGGGCTCTTATTTTGCATAGACAGGTTTGGACTTCAGCAGTTTGACCAAGCGGTGAAGGGTCTCCTTGGGTACTGCTTTGGGCAGCTGCTTCCTGATTTGCTGTAATCTGGCCACAAATTCCTGAGCCTGTAGTGACACACAAGAGGGACAGAAGGAAAGAGAAGGTGGGGAGGACGACACCATACGCTTTCCAAGGGCTTTCGAATCAAGAGAATAAAAGGAAACTAAACCCAGCAGAGGGTCGGACTGATTAGCATTAACTTGCTTCTCAGCTGACCATAGGTAACTGAAACCACGGGAAGCAAAACTGTGCATAAGTGGCAACTACTGTCTCACCAAAAGAAGAGGATTTCTTTTGCACAAGGTGGCCCTGTCCAGTTGTACAAAAGAATTTCAGCATACAGCAGGGGTGGACATCTACAGGGAGCTTCAGGGGAGTGAGTTGTACAGACTACCCAAAAGGCCAAAAGACTTCCCAGACCCAGGACTGATGGGAAATCCACCTCTGCTTTTCAAAAACAGGGTCTTTAAAAATAAATACAACATTGTAGGAAGCCCCTGCAATCTGTTTATTAAACCACCATTCCTGGAGGTTTTCAGAAAATACCATTCATTCTTTTTTTTTTTTTTTACATGGATGGAAGAGTATTGTCCAGTGAGTCTGGAATACTGCTACTATTACTAATAATAATGTTAATGAGTTTGGGGAAACTAAAAAGCCCTATCCTTTAACACCCTTGGCCAACTGGATGCCAACTTACCTTTGACAGATCCTGGATCAAGTAGTGAAGCATGGCTAGGGCCTGGATGACCTTGGCTATCTTGGCCAGCTGTGGTCTTGTAGCCTGCTCTTCAATATCTAAGATGGCGTTCAACATCTGAGTCGCTTCGGCTCGTTCCTGGTCATCTGCAATGGGGGAAGACATCTCAGTGAAGGTGGAAAGGGAGGAGGAGGAAGGGAGGGGAAAAAAAGAAGCAAACAACACCTTTAAGACTGATCTATTCTGGCATGAGCTTTCGTAAATATCAATCCGCTCCTTCAGACGCACTGATAGAGGAATATTAAAGCCACAAGTTTTTTTAAGTATAGTTATAGAGTCGTGAGAGTGGAATAGAATATAGCAGGACGATACAGGTCTTTCACGTCCCTGGTAGTAGTCTTTAAAGCAGTCTGTGACTGAGAGTACTGTACAGTAATGTTTGTTAGCATATCTGAATGCTAGACAAGATTTCTCTGGATCAGATGCTGAGAGAGCATGCCCACTCCTTGTGCAAAAACAGAGGCACTGGGCCAGCTGTAAGAAGACTCTCAGTAACCTTATTCAGTTAAAACTTTGGCATTTTGCTAATATGATCAGGGGAGATGTAAAAGAGAGGTCTAAAATTCTGCAGGGGGTGGAGAGAGCAGGTAGGGAGAAACCTTTCTCTTTCTTTTTGAAAAAAGAGAACCTCTGGTCATCCAATGAAACTAAACAGTGGGAGATTCAGTACAGGAAAAAAACACATGCACTACTTCACGTGGAGCATATTTCAATTGCGGAACTTGCTCCCGCAAGCCGACAGAAGGGCTACCAACTCAGATTTCTTTAAAAGGGGTTCAGTAAATTCATGGAGGGGTGGACCAGTTATGGCTACCAGTCATGTTGACTTTTTTTGCCCAGAAAAAACTTGGAGAAGGGGGCATGACTGGGGCAGTTTGCCAAAACAGAGTTTGGGGGTGCACTTTCCCTCACCCTGGTTTATTAAAGCAATGGACCACATCTGCATACCCTTGCATAAGATCAAAAGAAAAGCTCTGAGGAAGAAAGGAGCTGTGTTTTCCGGTAGTGCGTTCCCCACCAAAAGAGGCACCCCCAATTTTTTCTCTCACACCGTAAGGAATGCCTCTTCTAAGGCAGCTGTGACAAAATTTCAGTCCTTGAAATATGGGGGAAGAAAGGAAGCCAAGGCATCCCAGGGACTGCGGAGTTACCCAGGGTCTCTTTGGTGGGCTCCTCTTCTTCAGCAAACAGGTCAAGTTCAGCCGGAGTCATCAGCGTTTGATAGCGGAGATTGATCAAGTGGCAGAAGTGTTCGTGCCAAATATCAACAACCTGGTGAGTTAAAGAGCAAGATGTTTGTGAAAATAAGGGGCAATGTTATCCTTGGCTCTTTTAACATTGGGCTAGACTACCGCAACACACTGTGTATGGGGCCACCCCTGAAGACGTCTCTGAAGCCTCAGTTTGTCGAAAACTATTGTCTGGGACCCACCTGCAGGGAACACATCACAACTGCTCTTAAATAGCTGGTTTTATTTATTTCAGTTCATTTCTTGCCCTATGTTCTCCTATCATAGAACTCCAAGAGATGGACACCGTGCAATAATACCCAGTTGGCATCTCATTCAGACATTAACCAGATCCAGACCTAAAAGTATACAGTCTTGGACTTGGTCAGCATAGGACGGAGCAAGGACAGTTTAAGAAACCTCTCTCTTTCTCCTTCCTCCTCTCTCTCATTTGTCCTCTACGTATAAGATTCCCTCACTTCCATGCCACGTGTTCTTATACCGACACAACACACAGAACTTGACAATTGAGAACAGACAATTTGGGCCTACCAACCTCTGTGTACAGGGACTTTGCGACATCCATGATGTTCTGACGGAAGAAAACATTGGCCATGTGGAAATAGCCTCCTGAGGCGGCAATGCTCCTTGGCCCAGAAGCACAGGAGGCAAAGTATATCTGCAATCAGATATAGATATAGAAACAAAAAAAAATAGTTGAAATATGCAACCAGGAAAGGTGATATAGATTATTTGACCAAATCTTGCTAGTGCAAGAAAATGTTAGGTTTCAAGACAAACAGTGTTTTATTAATAGTGGTTGTATCTCCATGGGAAAGGATGCAATTTGCAAGCAGAAATGTCCAGATTCAACTCCTGGCATCTCCATCTGGCAGCTGGGTCTGAAAAAGGTTTTTCTTTGCCTGAAACCTTAGAGAGACACTGCCAGTTGGACTGGATAAGACTGGCCTAGATGAGCCAGTTATCTGACTCAGCATAACGCAACTCCATACGCCAGAGGAACGAAAGCAACAAAGGCAGAACACGGCAGATCTGTGGACTGTGGTGTGTATTCTCCCTCTTTGTGAGAAACAGCATGGATTCAGAAGAGGAGACAGCGCCAGGATTGGGGATAGCTGGGCCTGCACCCGAGGACAATTGAGCCTTACGTCATTAGCCAGATGGTATAGGGCGTCCTCAAAGTCCCCTTTGGCGGCATGGAGGAGACCCAAGTTGCGATGGAGCTTTGACTGAATGGCGTCGCTGCAGTCAGGGTTCTTGAGGACAATCCAGAGAGCTTGGGAGAGATATTCCTCTCCTTGGGAGAGGTGACCGAGGCCTGCCGAGAAGGAAAGTCAACAAAGGAGAAGTTGCCTTGTGGAGTTTGCATGGTATTTAGCACCATTCCGTCAAACAGGGATAAAATTCCACACCCCCAAGCCTATACACCCCTTTGTGTTTGTTTTTCATTGGAACGAGGATGGTGTTTTAGAAATAATGGCATTCTCCCCTTGCTCGGTCCCCAAAGTCGACCCATTATCAGCAAGATTGCTTCTTTAATTTACAAGGGTCCCATGACAAGAAGGATAGTCGTTATATCTGGGGTCTGTATTTAGAAATTTGGGATAGGGGACCAGTTGAAGTAAGGAATATAAAGCAGGAGAGGGAGTTCAAAGGAGCATAAAATGACAACTGTCTCTGTGTGTATGTGATGCGAGTATTTCTCCGGTTGAGAGGTGGAAGATGGATTGAATGGATGGTACAGGGATTAGATCCATGGGACTGAGGTTAGGAAATGGTTAGTTCCAAGCCCAGTCGCAGACATTCCCCCCCCCCCCCCCAAAATATGCATTTGTTCTATTAACCTAAATTCCTCTCCAGCCTGGGCAGGATTGAGACTAGTGGAGAAACTCACAGCTCTCTTCCTACAAAGAGGCTTGTGTTTTGCACTGGAAAGAGACAGGTTTGCTGTTTCAAAGATGTCCTCTGTATTTTCAATCGCTCTGCTCTTATTGCCACTGGAAGTATGGCCTGATGAACCGGATGTGATATTCTGTGGTCCCTTCCTCCCAATCCATTGGAATACAACTTACTGACAGTGGGATTCTATCACTATCACTCCCTCTCCCATTCATCCACTGCATGCTTTTTAAAAACACGATGGAGAAACTGGCATGCAAAGCTTACACAGGAAGGTACTTTTGGGGCTGGCCAAATAAGGGTATAATCAGAGTACGGACTTTGGAACTGGTTAACCTTCTGAACTGTCACTGAAAGCCACGCTCTCAGTACAAACTGTTCCGAAGACCTCCTCCTGCATAGACAGCAGTCCCGCCACATTTGTGGGTCTGACATTGATAGAATTATTTGTGAGTTTATTCAAACCCATTCCTCCCTGCCAGGTGCTTCTTTTCCAGGGGAACCTTCCCTCTCTGTGGCTCAGATCAGGCCACGCAGCCTTTAAAAACCCACTTCTGGTCGTCCTCCTTCTCCACTAGCCACTAGCTGGCCAACTAAGGATGGCTCATAGCCCAATTTCTCAGCACCACAAACCTTCTCCCAGTGCCTCCCACACACCCAAGGAAGGCGATGGTCAAGAGAGAGGACACATAGGGCCACCATGCCGACTCATCCCCTTTCCCTCTCCTTTCCCTGACCTAGGCCATTTCCACACTAGAGTGTTATAGTGCTATGATTCCACTTTCAACATCCTATGGAACCCTGCGGTTTGCAGTTTTGGGAGGGGCCAGGTGGCCCCTCCCGAAACTGCAAACCCCAGGATTCCATAGGATGTTGAAAGTAGAATCATAGCGCTATAACACTCTAGTACGGAAATGGCTCTAGTTTAGACCCTTGGTGTCCTTTCTCCCCACGATGCCTCTGCCCCTTCCCAAAGATACACCCACACATTTTGAGAGTTTTCCACTTTTGCAGGGATCCTGCGCCCCTAAGCTTAGTGCATGTGGAGGGCTGACTCTAACACCCTACTTTTCATCCTGTAGATGAAAGAGAGCTGGCTCACAAACAAATCTTCTGGGGCTTTTCAATTTAGGAACAGAAATTCTTCTGTGGCCTGCCAAATGAATAGCATTTCTTCTTTTATATCTTACTGAACTCAGTGAGCTCTGAAAACCTTGGACATGTTGATACCATCCCTAAGGTACCTTTCTGGTACCTTAGAGATGATTGTCCCCATCTAGAAAGCAACGCAGAACTTCTCTGAAACCGTTCTTGCTCAACTTACCCAGGCTTGCCTCGGCTAAAGTGAGGTACGCCGGCACCAGTTCCGCAGAATCTGAGCCGTGAACGCTGATGCTGAACTTCAGAGAATGCAGCGCTGCTGGGATGGCATCCTCATGTTTGCCTTCAAACAGATAATTCTGGGCTATAGTGTGTGTGAGCCCTGCCAGAAACTTCTGTTGGAAAACAGGAATAGATTGTTAGGTACACTGTTCCTGACAGCAATCTTTATTTTGGTAAGTTTAAACAAGTTTTTGTACTTGGTATTGCTGGTTTCCCATGGCAGCATGCAAAGAATTCTAATTCCTTCCAAACAAATTAGGGAAGCCTTGGGAGAAAAGATACATCTGGGAGTGATTCTTAAACGCCGAGAAGGCTTAATTCATCGCCGTCTGGAGGCAATGAGTTCCAGAGAGGATGCCTCAAACTCAAGCCATGGTTCACAGGCCTTTCTCCTCTCTCTTGATGACTTCTGATATCTTCCTCACTCAACCCCTCTGTTTTGAGTACTCAGATGCAACACTCTGTTGCAAATTCTGCCACAAACATAAATACAGGCCAGCAGATTAACTATATTCAGTAAATAATAACATCCAAACGGATGTTATCACAATTTGGTTTCTCCTGTAATTTGTCTGAGACAGAGTTTTTAGATTTCTTTGGTGAGGTCAGCACGTAGGAGGTTGTCTCCTCTCTCTCTTTCTGCTCCAAAGATAAACACCAAACACCTACAAGACTGTGAATAAGACAGAGTCCTCTGTTCACCATTCAGAGCAATTCTAGAGTTTTGTTTTGTTTGTAATGCAAGTAGCTATATTTCCAACTGTGCTCAGATAAAGGTAGGAACAGTAAAAGGAATCACTCTGCTGATATCATTTCTAGAAACATGAATATCTGTTTGGGAATTTGCATTGGCTGTAGCTTTAATGAATGCATCTGAGTGACAAATTGAGCTTTAACAAATGAAGCTGCAATTTGGCTAACGCGTTGGTGAACGAACCCCAATCTCAGGCCAAATTATCCAAAATCTATCCAAAAGTATATGTACAGAGCTAATGAGTCTGGCTGGACCAAACCAAAGGCAGACAAAATTACTCTTTTTGCAATACAACTCCCAGAATTGTCAGCCAACATGGCCAATGCTCTAATTCTGCGAGCTGCAAACCAAAAATCCTTATTTTGTCAAGTTCTGACCAAAGATCCATCTAGTAGAACATTTTCTTTCCGTCTTCTCATGACTAGAAGAGCAACCCCTTTCCTGCTGCCACCTCCACCATCAGGTCTTCTCAGACACACGTTTTCCGAACATGAAGGTATCTGGTATAGCCTGGAGTCATGGACAAACTACTCTGCTCTTAGAATCACAGAGCCGGAAGAGACCCCAAGGGACCCCAACCCCTTTCTCCCACGCAGGAATACACAATCAAAGCATTCCCAACAGATGGCTATCCAGCCTCTTCTATAAGTTTAATTTCCGTTTGATAGTTTACAGAGTCATAAGAACAGACTCAGTAAAGTATTCAGTACCAAGCTGTATTTTCTTCCTTGAATTTCTCTGGGCCATAATGGGGGGAAAAAAAATCAAACTGCTCCTATTTTTTTTTAATCAAAACATCAAGGCCTCAACACTCAGGCTTTGTATTTTAAGCACACCAACTTAATCAGAGTTAAGTCACCGAGTACCCCCGACTCCATCTCCTCTGCTGAGTTACCTCTCTGCTTATTTTTTGCTCCTGCCCATGCTTTCTCTCTTTCTCTGAATTGTAAAAAGGTGACGCCGTCCGCAGTGGGATGAGCAGCTGGCAGATCTTCTCATGGACGCTGGCCCAGTCAGCACTCTGATGCTCTACCTCACTGTGAGGAGGCAAGAAGGATTTATTAGTTTATTAGTTTATTATTTATTTAGTTTATTAATACCATCTGACATTCTGTATCTCCCCATATAAGCCTCCCCAGCTTCCTCCTTCCCTCTCAATCCTTGAGGTGCCAGGGCTCACCCTCCATTCTGCTGTGCAACAACCTTTTGGCTAGAAACAAATAGGTTAGATTAAAGGGTTGTTGCTCCATATCCATAAAAGAGACAGGATAATCTCCTTATTTTTTTTTTAAGAGCAATACCTTCATTCACCAACCAAAATGCAGAAAATAAATCATGCAAGCTTTTTTTTAAAAATTTCAACGCATCAAAACACCAAAGATAAACAAATAGACATTCCTTCATCATTTATTCACCCATTCCATACATCAAACTTAATAAGAACATAAGCTAATTTGATGTAGAGTCGAAGGCTTTCACGGCCAGAATCCATCGGTTCTTGTGGGTTTTTCGGGTTTTGAGACCGTGTTCTGGTTGTATTCTCTCCTGACGTTTCGCCTGCATCTGTGGCCGGCATCTTCAGAGGAAGAGAGAATACAACCAGAACACGGTCTCAAAGCTTGAAAAGCCCACAAGAACCAATAAGCTAATTTCTTTATTAAGAGGTAGATGGGAAGACTAGTTTTGTAGACTAGATCCCAGCATGTAATTGACGCTGGGGAATTGAAACTGGATAATGTAGAATCGAGTAAATAATATCATTTTGTTAGCGTTGACTTTTGTCGTTGAATATAGATGGACCATACAGTGATTTAATGCTCAGACAACAAGGAAATGGAACTGTGAGAATTACGTATGCGTAAAAATGAGATCTGGTAAATCTGATAATGGAAGGTGTAATATAATGGAAACCTGATCATCTTATTTTAGCTTGCACTGGGAAGAGCCCCATTAGGCAGGGTTTCTGTCTCAGTTTGCAAAGAGGAAAAGCTGATATCACCCAGGGACATCCTTAGGTCTCAGGTTTGGGACCAAAGGCCTCGGGGCCCGGGGGGTGATCCTGAACTGGTCAGGCTGGTGGCATAATTTTGGGTCTGTTTTGTGATCCCGAAGCCCCCAGCTACATCTCTACCGGACGAACGGCTGCCTGCCTGGCTGACGCCCTGGTTTGGGGCCAGAAAGCGCTTGTGCCAGGCCTCTCTCGGCCGGCGGCGCTATTCTGGGGCTGTTCTGTGATCCCTGAGCCCCCCGCTACCTCTTGACCGGACGGGTGCCTGCCTGCCTGGCTGACGCCCTGGTTTGGGGCCAGAAAGCACTTGTGTCAGTCCTTTCTGGGCCGACGGCCCTATTTTGGGTCTGTTTTGTGATCCCGAAGCCCCCAGCTACATCTCTACTGGACGAATGCCCGCCTGCCTGGCTGACGCCCTGGTTTGGGGCCAGAAAGTGCTCGTGCCAGTCCTTTCTGGGCCGACGGCCCTATTTTGGGTCTGTTTTGTGATCCCGAAGCCCCCAGCTACATCTCTACCGGACGAATGCCTGCCTGCCTGGCTGACGCCCTGGTTTGGGGCCAGAAAGCGCTTGTGCCAGTCCTTTCTGGGCCGACGGTCCTATTTTGGGTCTGTTTTGTGATCCCGAAGCCCCCAGCTACATCTCTACCGGACGAATGCCTGCCTGCCTGGCTGACGCCCTGGTCTGTGGCCAGAAGGCGCTTGTGCCAGGCCTCTCTCGGCCGGCGGCGCTATTCTGGGGCTGTTCTGTGATCCCTGAGCCCCCCCCCCGGTACCTCTCGACCGGACGGGTGCCTGCCCGGGCGGCGCCCTCACCAGTAGTAGGTGACCCCGCAGCCCCCGCAGCGGACGGTGGCCGGCCCGAGGCAGAGCTCGCAGTGGAGCCGCCGCCCGCGGGGCAGCGACAGGGGCTCCAGCCGCTCCGTCCGCATCCCCGCCGCGCCCGCCCGGTTGCTAGCGACGCCGTTGCCAGGGACGCCGTTGCCGCGGCAGCGGGGCGGGACTTCCGGCAGGCTCTCTGCGCCTGCGCAGTAGAGCTACCCCCGGCCGGCGTGCGGCGCTCCGGTCCTCCGGACTCAGAAAGGGCTGGGAGGCGGACAGCAGCGGCAGTAGGGCAAGTCACGCTCTCTCAGCCCTGGTGCCTTCGGGTCACCCTACGCCAGCAGCGATCGGGAGGCACACAACGACAGCAAGTCAAGGAACCCCAGGAAGACTTAGGCCTTGGTCGGCCTTCCCGCACTGCGGAGCTATGGCGCTATGAGTCCCCCTTAACTGTTCTGTTCTATCTATGGAGTCATAGGTTTTGCGGTCTAGGGAGGGATATTCAGCAGCCTCCGCCAGAGAGCTCCAGTGCCTCCCGAGACTGCAAACCCCAGGATTCCATCGGAGGCAGCCATGGGAGTTAAAGCGGAACCATACTGCAATAGCTGGGTAGTGCGGAAAGGCCGTGTAGGGTCATAGCGCTCTTATTCTATTATTATCATCGGCCTGTTTGAGAGCCAGCCCAGGGGCTTGAGCCTTGGACTACCACCCTTTGCTCGGCCGGGGAGCCCCCCTCTGTGGTGGTTACACACTCTCAGCCCCAGAAAACCCCGTGACAGCGTCGCCGTAGGTCGGAACATGAGCAGATCCTCAGCCCAGCGGGTCCGTCGGCGGGCGCGTGCGTCTGCTGTCACAACGCAAAGGGAGCCACGGCTCGGAAAAGTCCCTGTGGCCCAACGGCCAGCCCACGCCTCCCAAAGGCAGTAGCTTCCCCAGCCCAGGAAACCCCACCGCCCCGTTTTCAGGCGGGACTCGCCAGACAGGACACAAAGCCGGCGCGGCGCTCGCCGGGCGGCGCGAGGCCACGTGGCGCGCCGGGGCGGAACTTCCGGCGAGAAGGCGCGCTCGCGCTCCCTCCGGAAGCGGAAGCGGGTCTTCCCGGAAGAGGAAGCGGGGCGGCGGCGGCGGCGTCCGCCGGGGCGACCGGGCGATGGCCGAGGAGGAGGCGGCGGCGGCGGCGGCGGCGGCGGCCGGGCGGCGGGTGCGGGCGTGGGCGGCGGCGCAGCGGGCGCGGGGCCGGCGCGTGGCGCTGGTGACGTCCGGGGGCACGCAGGTGCCGCTGGAGGCGCGGGCCGTCCGCTTCCTGGAGAACTTCAGCAGCGGGCGGCGCGGGGCGGCCTCGGCCGAGCGGCTGGTGCGGGCCGGCTACGGGGTCTGCTTCCTGCACCGCGCGCGCTCCGTGTTCCCCTGGGCCCGCGCCCTGCCGGCCCCCGGCCCGGCCCTCCTCGACCTCCTCCGCGTGGACGGCGCCGGGCGGGCCGTCAGCCTGGCCGAGGGCGCGCTCCCGGCGCTGGTGCCCGCCCTCCAGGCCTACCACCGGGCCAAGGACGACCAGGCCCTCCTGGCCCTCGAGTTCACCGGCCTCGAGGAGTACCTGGCGCTCCTCCGCGCCGCCGCCGGCGCCCTCGCCCCCCTCGGTACGTGGCCGCCGCCGCCGCCGTCCTGGGAGGGGGCCGGGGGAACTCAGAGGCCCGCCGAGGGGCGCGGAGACTGCTTCGTGGAAACGGGACTGCGGCTCTCGGCATCCCCCCCCCCGACCCTGCCGCGCGTGGCCGCTGCCTGGGGGATGCTGTCCGCCGCAAAACATCTCTTCCCCAGCTCAGGCTCCCAGAATCCGGACCCCACAGTCACGTTACTGGGATTTTTGTAGCTGAAGGAAAAAAGAACTTCCTCTTCTACGCTCCATACTGGGGCCGTTTCCTCACTGGACTGTTGCAGCGCTGTGATCCCACTTCCAACCTCCTGTGGAATTCTGTAGTTCCTGGGGCCCAAGAGCTCTCTGGCTGGGAATTCTCAAGGCCCCTCCCTGAACTGCAAACCCCAGGATCCTGTAGGAGGCTGAAAGTGGAATAATAGCACTATGACAGTACAGTGCGGAAATGGCCTAAATCATAACCTTGTGCTTGCCTAGAATCATGCTGGGATTCTGGGAGTTACAGAGGGGGGAAAAACATCAATTAAGATCAAAGGTAAAAAGCTAACAGTAGATATGAAGAACAACCATTGTAGCTGTTCAAAAACTGACTGCACAGCAAAATGCATTCTTTATCTGTGACACTTGTACTTTGTACTTGCACTTTAGGTTTCTCTCCCGGTTGTAACTTTTTGAGGGTTGAGGCAAAAAGAATTCCCTTGCTATCTCCTGTGTCTTTGCTTTTAGCTTGTGGAAAAAGCAGTGGAGAGGTTTCTCTTGCAAGTAAAGCTGGTTGTGCAGAGACTCAGCAGGGAATAGTTACCCAACCAACAGTTCATACTGATGGAAGCTTTAAAAACAGAACGACAAGAAAACAGAACTCCACGGTGGAGTTCAAAGAAAAAGAGTTAAAAGGATTGTGCATCTAAACCTCCTCTATCTTGATTGCCCTGTGGTTTCTTCCCCCAGCAGTCTGATTTAGGGGAATTTTTGTTGATGCCTTTAATGACTGCTTCCAACTCCAGGGTCTAGTTTGGATTTTAGAGGAGCTGTCCAACGTGCTGCATCTGCTGGGGATAGTGTTAACCACCTTGGAGTTAATGGAGTTAACGCTCCATTAACAATGAGAGTAAAATTTGGAGGTGATTTCTTTATCCTGCGGGTACCAAAGTCACCAGTAGGCATTGGTTGCTGTAATTAAACAGTTGGGTGCCAGAAAGCTTTGCTAGTCTACAGGACATTCACTCAGAGATCGAGCTCTACCTTCTTTTTACCCATTAGTGTGCATTATATATTTTCTATGCAAGTATCTTCTGATGGCACATTTTATATATTGACACTGTTCTTAAATATCTGAACTGTCCAAGATTTGAGTGTGAACAGAGCTTGCAGATAATGAGTTGGTGATCATGATACTTGAAGCAATCGTGTTGCCAATGCCATTACTTTTAAAGAGTAAAGCAGTGACTGGTAATGTTATTTTCAATGTAATAAATAGTGTTTACCTGTTACATCTAAACATTATTTTTAGGGGGAGGACTGTGACTGTTTTTCTAATTTTTAAGCATTCTTTTAAAAAGTAAAAAGTTACTTTTAAAAACAAATGGGCAATATAAATGTTATTTTTAAAATGTAATATTACAAATTCTAGTTAGAACTGATCACTTGATGCAGGGAGTATATCTGAAGCTGTGGACAAGTAGTGCTAACAGTAATTCGTGTTCTTGAAGGAATTATTTGGTGCTGATGATTATAATAGAAGGAGTGTCATGTTTAGTGGAAGTTGTTCAAAGATGTCCAAAAGCAGTTCTTTACAGAGAAGAAGCAATTCTTCACTTTTTAGTGTAGGCTGAACATTGTGGAAGCACTGTGCATGGCAGCTATTTTGTGTTAACAGTCATTTTCATAAGTAATCAGGGTGTTTGGGGGCAATTGCATACTGCTGTAAAGTGAAGTGTAGATTTTGCAGTTTTGACCTCATCGAAACAAGACTTAGTTTTGATGAGGTCACTGTAAAAATACATTAAAAGAAAATCATACTGGCTTGCATGTTTACAGCATAAAGCCTGTAGAACTAAGTGACCAAAACAAATGAGAGACCATTAAGAGTTGGAATAGTTTAGAATTGGCTGAAAGCAATGAAGAGACCTTAACACTTTCGTTTCCTAAAGGATGGGCTGTTTTTGTCCAGGCATTAGTGTTCGCTCAACCTGTGACACCCATATGTATCTCTCACTTTCTCACTCCTCCCCATTAGGTTCCAGTGCCATGTTCTACTTGGCAGCTGCTGTGTCTGATTTCTACATCCCACCTTCAGAGATGCCTGAACACAAGATCCAGTCTAGCGATGGCCCCCTCCAGGTGAGGCTAAACTGTGATTGGAACTTTTTTTTTAACCTACCTGGTCACAAAAATGGCCGTGGAGGGCTACACTTTGCCCACCATGATCTAGGCCAGTGTTTTCAACTCTGACTTTCAGACACTGTCCAGAGTTTGAGACACAATTCTTTTTTATCCCTAACTGGAGATTCTTGGCATTCCCCCATAAAGGTACCAACCAGGTCTCGTTGCTTAGCAAGGAAAATCAGTCAGGAGTGGGTATATTTGGGGTGAGTTGGGGCCTTGAGGAGAAATGTGAAAGAAGTAATGTTGCTCCACCACATCCCCACCATCATCTTCGTGTTTCCTTCTCAAACTTCAATCTTGGAAATGTTTTTGTCTTTTCCTCAACTTGGCATTCTTCTTCCCTTCGTACAGATCACAATGAGGATGGTACCAAAAATGCTCTCCCCTCTGGTGAAAGAGTGGGCGCCCGAGGCATTTGTGATCTCTTTCAAACTGGAAACCAACCCTGCTATCTTGGTTGACAAAGCCCGACAGGCCTTGGAGAAGTATCGCCACCAGGTGGTGGTCGCCAACATGCTTGACTCGCGCAGAACCTCTGTGATTGTGGTCACCAAGGATACGGAGACCTCGTTGGCCCTCTCTGACAGTGAAATTGCTCAGGGCATGGAAATTGAGGAAAAGATAGTGAGCCACCTTGAGTCACTGCACAGGGCGTTCATGGAGAAGTGATTCTCTGAGTAAATAAGTGACTTCTTTGAATTTACAAAGTATAACTGATAAAATGGTTTCGTGGTGGTGGTGGGACTGGAAGGCTCCTCCATAATTGGAGACTGCTTCACTCAAATTTTGAATAGGATCAAAAGGGTAAAATTGTGATATAACTTGACAATTTATTTTTGCATAACTTTGCACAAGTTTGCTGCTCACTGGAGAAAAGTTGTATGTACGTGAATAGTAGGAACATTCCAAGGGTTGCAGTGTCTCTCATTGGGTGAGATCTGCCTGGGTTTTTTTTTCTTTTGGTGAGCTGTTGAACGACAGCCTTGGTTATAATTAATACCTGTGGCTTGCCTTGTTTTTGATGTAGGCTTTCGGAAATCACAGTGTGATGATAGCTAAAATGAAACGTTACCCAAGTTCCTGAGATTTTTTTTAGGAACTAAAGCCTAGTGAAATGGAACTCCATCTCCCCCTTGCATGTAATATCTTTTCTGTCAGTGGGATTGTCTGAATGCTGGTTTAACACACCCTCCAACCGTCCTGTTTTGTCAGCAGCAGTCCTGATTAATCCTCTGTCATCCCATTTTTCAGTTGTTTTTAAAATGTCTCTGTTTCCTTCCTCGTCCTCAGCTTACTCCAGTTGCTGCAAACTGAGGTCAAAAGTGCAAAAAAAGTTGCACTCTGTTAATTCAGTGGGGATGGGGGAGAAGAGGGTGCTGTTTCCTTAGGCTCAGGCAAAAGCAAACGTCTGCAGCCTCTCCTACCTTGTGTCGTCTTCCTCTTTGCCATCTTGACCATACTCGGATGTTTCCTGGCTGCATGTATCCCAGTTTTCATATGTCAAATGTTGGAGGATATGGTTTAATTGTATGCAAGGTTAAACATGATGCTGTGTTAATTTTGCTGGGTTCCATGTAAATCACATCACACTACAATATGAAAAATCTCAGGAATTCAAGAGATTTCTGAATCTGTTTTAAAACAGGATTCGGGGATTGATTAAATATCTCTGATTTTGCCTTGGCGGAAATTCACGTTCCTGTCATCTCTAGTTACGTTACATGAGATCCATGCAAACAATGTGGCAGACCCAGGATTCTTGGTTCAGCTTGCATGTGGCCACACTTTCCATAATAAACTCTGCTTTATTTGGACAGTGCAAATGATGCACGTTACCCTTGGTGGAACAATGGAAGTGTTTCTCCTTGCAGGCTGTCCCAGGAATGCCAACTGTGGTGGTGGTGGTGGTGGGAGATCGTTGCATGAGGGGACATAGGAAGGAAGGAAGTGAGTCAGGTGATCAATGGCTGCCTTGTTCGAGTGGGAGCTCAGAACAGATTTGAAAATGGTGCATTTGAGCGGGTATGTGAAAGGAAGGGGTAGCAATGTATATGTTGCGGGTAGGGGCAGCAAGAGAACCTAAGTGGAACGATTCCCACTATAGAAGAAAAAATACTAAATAACTTGGAAGCAAGTCCAGGGCTTGCTTTTATGTATGCCCATTTGGAATTCTGGTGATTTCACTTATATTCAGTTCTGGGGAAATGTGCATACAATGGCAGTGTTCAAAGAATGACATAGGTGGTGTCTTAAGAAAACATTGCAGTATTAATTTGCACTTCCAGTGAGGAAAGGATGCCTAAGTACATTTTTCTTGTATTTGAAATCCCAGTTTTTGAACACCAGCAAAATGGATTGATAGCGTCACAGAATATGGTTGGGAATGTAAGCATTGGCTTTTGAGGCTTCATGCACCTCTTGTGACCTGTCTGGTCTGTTTCCCCCAAGAGAAAAGCATATAATGAGAATGGGGGAGCACTGTGTAGAGCAAGCCATAGTGCTGCTTGCCTCAGCATCTCACTTCCAGTTGGATCCTGTCAATATTTGTGTAGAAGTACCTTTCACCAACACTCTCCTATGCAAAATTAAAAAATAATCAGTTTTATATTCCGGACTGCAGTGTTGTACTTGTATGCGTACATAAAAATCTGGGAATGAGCACATGAACACCACTTTGATTAGCTCTAAAACATAAGATAGGACTTTCTCCAGTCCCGTCCCTAGAATGTTGCAGACAGGGGAGCAAATAAATAAATAAATAAATGGCAAATTCTCAAGGGCTTTCCCCTGAGCATGCGTTTGGGACCTGATATGGTCGGCAGGAAACAAATATCCTTCACACGTAAACTATTTAAAAGATTGGCTTTTTGGTACGCATCATTTATTTAATTTATATCCCACCTTTCTCCTGGCAAAGGCACCAAATAAGGTTACAAAAATTTAAAACAGAATTGAGCTAACATCTTATTTTACAAAAGTTGAAAACCAAGTAAATGGTTCCATTTAAAAAGCACGTAGTTAAAACAGTTTAAATACACAAAAAGATATAAAGCACAGCACACCATACAATGTTTTAAAAAAACACCTTTCTGCCCCATTCTAATGAATTAAAATAAATAAAACAGGTCTTTGCCTCAAGGAGGAAAGGAAGCAGGCAGCCAATCTGGTGGGAGAGAAAGATTATACTTTAGGGCAAAATAGACCCTGTGTATGTTTGCATTTGAGTCCCATTTGGGAGAAAAGTAGGATGATATCATCATCATCACCATCATCATCTTTATCTCCCGCTTTTTTTCCTCAGAGGACTCAAAGTGGTCTACTTATAAAATGAAAACATAGTGAAAAAGAAATCATGGCATACAAAAGTTAAAACGCAAGTTAAGCAATCAGATAGTAATTAAAACAAAGTTAAGATACATATTTAAAACCACAAATTTCAGTTTGATATAAATCAGATTAATAAAAAAATTTAACTGCTTTCAGTGGGGCTTAAGGATAATAGTAATAATAATGATTTGTTTATTTGTTACCTGCCTCTTGCTAAGACTTGAGGCGTGGTACTGCCCAGATACAACTAAATCGCAGTTAAAATACACTAAAACACAAGTCATTTAAAATACAAACTACCATAGTTAAAATCATAATTAAAAATGGAATTAAAAATAGCCTGGGCCCACTGGGCTTACCCCGAGAGGGTTGCATTGCTGGGCTAATCATAGAATCCTAGAGTTGGAAGAGGCCCCAGGGGCCATCCAGTCCAACCCCCTGCTATGCAGGAACCCCCATCAAAGCACTCCCAACAGATGGCCATCCAGCCTCTGCTTAAAAACCTCCAAAGAAGGAGGAGACTCCACCACACTCCATGGAGGCAGCAGCATCTTTCACTGCTGGACGGCTCTGACCATCAGGAAGTTCTTCCAGAGGTTCAGGTGGCATCTCCTTTCCTGCAGCTTGAATCCATTGCTCCTTGTCCTAGTCTCTGGAGTGGTAGAGAACAAGCCTGCTCCCTCCTCGACATGACATCCCTTCAAATATTTAAACATGGCTATCATGTCCCCTCTTAACCTTCTCTTCTGCAGACTAAACATACCCAACACCCTAAGCTGCTCCTCAGAGGGCTTCATGGCTTCCAGGCCCTGCACCGTTTTGGTCACCCTCCTCTGGACACGTTCCAGCTTGTCCATATCCTTCTTGAATTGAGGTGCCCAGAACTGGACGCAGGATTATTCTGGATGAGGTCTAACTAAAGCAGAACAGAGCGGTACCATTACCTCCCTCGACCCAGACGCCATCCTCCTATTGATGCAACCAAGAATGGCGTTGACCTTCTTGGCTGCCGCCTCACACTGCTGGCTCCTGTTCAGCTTGTGCTCCACCAAGACTCCTAGCTCCCTTTCACACATTCTGTTATCCAGCCACGCATCCCCCATCCTATATTTGTGCGTTCCGCTTTTTCTACCTGGGTGTAGGACCTTCCCTTTCTCTCCGATTGAATTCCTTTTGCTAATGGGGAGGCCCGTGCGCGTTTACTGGGGAGTAATCCCCACTGAAGGAAATGAGCTGCTAGATCTCAGGGAGGAGTGATGGGGAGTCGGGACCAGGCGGGAGTGGGCGTGGCCTGGTTGCCATGACGCCGCCGGCGGAGTTGGTGGTCCTCCTGGGCTGCGGCCTAGCGAAGCCTCTCGGGCTAGGCCGCGTTGCCATGGTTTCGCGGCCTCCTCCTCCTCGGGCTGGAGTAACCCCCTCCCTTCCCGCTCGCCCGGCCGAGCCCGCATGGAGGGAGCCCCGCCGGTGAGTACGCGGCGGGGGGGGGCCAAGCCCGGGGGGCTCTGCCTCCTTACAAGGGGGGGAGGAAAGGAACGGGGGAGCGGCGGCAAGGCCCTCTGTTGCTCTCTCTCTGAGGAAAGTTGCTGGGAGCCGGAGGGCGAAAGAGTAACTTTTCCAGAGCGCTGAGCCAGGGACGGCCCGGGGATGGGGGCGGTGGGGCTCTGCCGGGGATCCTTTCTCCCCCTCGCCGGCGCGGGCGGTAGGCCGTCCCTCCGGCGCAGACCCACAGAAACGGAGCCTTCCATGGGTGCCTCTTAAACAGGGGCGGGCAAAGAGTGGTCTTCGAAATCGGGGGTGAGGAAGACCGTGGGGCGGGCCGCAGAACGTTGAACTGCGACTCCCGGCGTGGGCGATGCCCCTTCGGGGTGATGGGAGGTGCGACTCCCATCACCCCCAACTGGCATCGCCCGTGCTGGGAGTGGCAGTGTGGCGCCTGGAGGGTCCCTGGGTCCTTCCTCCCGACTCTGAAGCGTGCAGCCCTGAAGCAGAGGATCAGCAGCTGCCGGCAAAGAAGTTTCTTGCGGGGAAGCAAGATGCAACGGCAAAGGTAATGCGGTGACAGTTAACTTTCTTATTTCAGCCAGGAAACGTTCCTGTTGAAGGCCTGGAAGTTACTTTATCAGGCTGTTTTGTTACAGGAAATGTTTGACAGCAAATAAATTGCATGCAGTTCATATGCGCATCTAAATTGTCCCCTTCCTCGAATGTAATTAAGACGAACAACAAGCCATAAGCATCACAAAACATTTTAACAAATTAACTTTGAAGCGCCACGATGAAAACGTCTACGGTGAGTAGTGGGAACAACTGACCTTTTAAAAGTAGTGTTCCCAAGCTCTGTGCAGATGCTGTTGGGCTGCAAGTCTAGCATTATTACCACTGGCTGTGCTGGCTGCTGGGAGTTGCAGTCCAGAGAGGTGTGCTTTCTGCCCACTACTAATCTAACATAAAATGGGCCCTGTTGAATCAAATCAAAGGGCCATCCATCCCAGTTGGTTACACTTACTGGAATTTCTGGGCGTTAAGCTTTAAACTAGAGCTTTGCCCATCCTCTGATTGATCCAAAGACCACAAGGAGGACATGGAAGACTGGGGTAGTTGTCTTGGTCAGAGACCTAAAAACAAAATCCAAAATCCGTGGCGATACCTTTATCGGGCCAACCAAAATCTCACGTACGACATGCCGGCTTTCAGAGTTCCACAGGCTTCTTCATCAGCACAGGCATGGGGCAAAAGACAATGTTGTGGTCACTGTTTATGTGTTGCTGTGAGATAGGAGTGGTAGTTTTGAGTGTAGGACTAGGACAGGGAGAGACCAAGGTTCGAAGTCACCGCTCGGCCATGTAAAGCCACTGAGCAACCTTGGGCACGTCACACTTTTTCAGCCTCAGAGGAAGGCAAAGGCAAACCCCTTCCGTACAAATCTTGCCAAGAAAACCCCATGGTAGGTTTGCCTTAGGGTCACTGTAAGTCAGAAGTGACTTAAAGGCACGCAACAACAAGAAGAACACCACTAATTGTCATCCACAGCTGCCAGCCGAGACAAATGCGTTATCAATGAGATACAGCCAGTTCTGGAGAACAACACAGCCCTCTCGCAGGCTCTAGGAGGTATGCTTTTAATGTCCTCCAGACAGCCTTCAAATCTTTTTCTGTTCACCTAGACCACAATACATCACAGGGACAAGACCTTGCCACAAAATCCAGATGCCGTAAGTTGGAAATGACTTATATGGAAGACATAGGCCATTTCCGCACTAGCCTGTTATAGCACGATGATTCGACTTTCAACTTCCTCTGGAATCCTGGGGTTTGGGCGGGCCCCTCCCTAAAGTACAAACCGCAGGATTCCAGAGGATGTTGAAAGTGGAATCATCGCGCTATAACAGGCTAGTGCGGAAATGGCCATAATGTACTGGGCTAATTTAAAAACAAAAACAGCCTGGCTATTGCAAGAGATTATAAAAAATTCCTGGCATCCAGTTCTTTAACAGTATATCCCATATAGATCGAACTTTTTTTTTTTTTAAAAAAGAACTTTTCTTTTTTCTCCTGTAGGAGCGTGCTCATGTAGAAGACGTCAGGCAACAACTCAAAGAAGAAGGGGTTGACCCTGCTGCTCCCGCAGAAGATCAGCTCTGTTATGTGTGGAACTTGTTCCTGCGCGGTCAGGAGGAGTTGCGTTCTGCTGCCAGTGAGTTAGAGAAGCTCCGGCAACAGCAAGCGGAAGAGATGAGAGAGGTTAGGTGTGAACTGTACTCTAGGATAGACTTCTGAAAGAATAGATGCTTGCAGTTTAATAAACATTGTTGCTGTTCTAAACTGGTTGTGGGCCATTTGTTGAGGATTGAGGTCCGTAGCAGAAAGAAATATCCTGAGGTAGAGGACAACTTTATCTTAAAGTTGTGCTCCTTTTTATGAGTGTAGTGTGTTCCAGATTACAGTCAGCAAGCATTCTGTGCATGTTCCTGTTCTGAAATGGCTGCTTTTTTGTTTTTTTCTTTTTGGAGCTGGTTTGAAACTCTTTTTCTCCCATGTAAAGCACAACTGCAGTGCCAACACAGATTAGCAAAGTACTGTCAAAGCTTCCCTTTAATTAGAAGTTTAACTGTGGCAGCTTCTGCCTCTGTAATTGCTACCTGTTCAGTGTGGCAGCTTTACTGAATTGCCTCTTGACTGGTTAGGTTTCTGTTCCCTGCAGAGATTGGACTGGTGTAATTACTTATTTCTCACTCCCTCTACTGTCCCCCACTAAAATAACATTATTTCACAATTAAGAAACAAAGGGTGTAAACACACAAAATCAGTGGATCATCCCCATCGGGGGGAACAGGAGATAAATAATTAAAGGCATGATTTAGAAGCATTCGTCAGCATTTGTCACTGAACAGGAAAAATTGGAGGGAAAAGCCACAAAGAGAGTTGCTTTTAATAAAAGATTCAGGGAATGATTGCTGAATAAAACTTACTTTTGAATAACATTTTAGCATTAGCCATTATTGGTGGTGTTAGCTGCCTTGGACCACCTTGGAATATAATTTTTTTTAAAAAAATAAAACCAGAGAAGATTTTGAGTGCAGCATGAGCGTGAAATAGTGCTATGTTAAGTGCTGTGTTGGTTTGGTATTTAAAAAGTGCTTCTTATCTCATTTTTCATTTGTTTGGCGAAAAGCACTGCCTGGGCAGCACTAAAGGCCGTGTGAGTGTGTAAATAGCCTTAGTTAGAGAGTGGAAAATGTTGGGAAATTAGGCTGAACATGGGTGACATGAGACATAAGACTGGGCTTGTTCATGCGTTATGCTTTGTCTTTAGTTAAAATACTATTTGGGGTAGCACGGTGGCTGAGCACTGAAGCTGCAATGATAATACGTTACAGAAGGCTTTGGTTTGCCTCCATCTGAGCATGAATCTTCTCACGAGGCAGAGGGCAGGATTTGATCTGTTCATTTTTATCTTGATTTTAACCTTCCAGGCATACTGTGTTAGCTGCTGGGAAATCAGGAGAGCTTATCCGGATAGTGTTAACCTTTGTCTAGACCAGAATGCATCTCTTTCAACCCCTTGCTTTATCTCTGCCATCTTTTAGGGCCTCCCAAATACATACATATACAGAGCTTTTTATCTTTTTGTCCCATTTTATATCCTGCTTATGTTGGACTAGGCAGAGTTCATGTTTTGTTTTTGTCCATGACTTCTTGGTTCTGGTATTTTACGTATGTCAGAATTTGCATCCCGTTATCATAGGAATCTGGTGTGCCGTCAATAGAAAATCTGTTGTGTGCAACCCATGGGGAGCTTTCCGGCAAAGTCCCTTTCTGAACAGAATGGGATTTGCGCAGGCAAAGCTTTCTTCATCATGGCTGGTGGTAGGAGTCATTCTGGGTGGGTTGTTTCCCCACAGCCTTCAAAGCGGGAAGGCAAGACAATAGAAACAGCAGGGGTGAGAGATGTCTCATATTTTGACCTCAGTTGCCAATTTCCTTTCTCTGCTGATGATTGATTTCCTTTCTCGACTGTTGTCGTCTTGGCAGGTGACAGCTAGATCTTTGCTAGGATGCCTCAAGTACCCAAAGGCTATTTTTCCAAGTGTGTTTCACATTTGGAAAGCTTCTGTCCTGTTCCCATCTCCCTCCTCCTGCTGTGAGTAGAAGAACATGCTACGTAAGCCAGACATGTCCCTCTTTGAACAAGGGATGTACGAAGGGCACATAGCCGTATGCATTTTGTTCTGTTGTTTGGCTTTTTGGTAATTCAAGAAGAAAGAAGACCAAAATAGACTTCTTGGACTCTGAGATTCAGAGAGCATGAGTACATATGGTTCTTCTAGATAAGGCAAGAAGATTTGTGGTGTTCAGCATCCTGTTTCTCACAGACACCTACTTTTGTCTCCTTGCGCTTTGAGACCGGGGATCATTTTCCATGTTTTTTTGGGACATGGAATGTGGGAGGACTTTTGTGTGTGCGCATGTGCCTCCAAGTTGCCTGTCAACTTATGGTGACCCCATGAATTTCATGTGGTTTTTCTAGACAAGTAATACTCAGAGGTAGTTCTGCCATTTCCTTCTGAAATATAGCCTACAGTACCTGGTATTCATTGGCAGTTTCTCATCCAAGGGCTAACCAGGATTGACCCTGCTTCGCTTTGAAGATCGGATGGGGTCTGGTAATTGTTAGGGCATTTAGGCCCCAGGAGAACCTGTAGGGATAGCTAAAATGTTTTTCACTTTGGAACTTTCTGGAACTGATGGGTTACAGAATGGATGGGCATACCTTGTCTGCAAGGCCTGTTGTGCTTGGAGAATCTTGAAAAAGTCCTTTTAAATGCCACCTCGAGAGCCTTGTGAGCTGGGAGGCATATAGAAATATCTGAAAGAAATATAGAAATATCTGGAGTGGTGATTTACTTTCAAATAAGTTACAGGCTGCCTTTGTAGTGATTAACATCAAAAGTATCAATTTTTTATACCACAAGTGGACTTCTGGTCACCTCACCCCCATTTTGGGGAGCCCAAGAGGGTCCCAGAGTGAGAAAATTAGCACCCTGTCTAGCTAAAGTTCACAAGTTCTGATCTACTAGTAGATCTCTGAGTTACCAGCTGTAGATCAGAAACAATTTCCAACGTAAATTGTTTGACGGCAGCAAAAATAAAATGGCTGTCCTTGAACTCTAAATTATATCTCTGATTGATATGCTGTTTATCTTAGGGTAACCAGAAGCAGATTTTTATTTAGGCTCCAAATTTGTTATTTCTAAGCATATTTCCTTTGTTCCAAGTTCAGGTCAGTTGGTCTCAGTGTTCTATTAAAATGCAAAACTCTACTGAAATACGAAGTCTGAAAGTCCGAAGTCTGCATGCTCTTGGCTTATTTTACATAGATAGCACCAGACTGTTCTGACTTTGGCTGGATGCTGGGCAGATTAGAACTGCTGTGCTGGAGAATTCCCCAAAGAGTTAACCTTTGAGCAGTTTGGGACCCTCATGGTTATAGGCAGGGCGTTCCTTGCACCAAGAGTGAAGCAAAGCAATGGCTCCATCTGCTGACAGCTAAAAGAGAGCCTAACAGTTGTTTTTTTTTAATAAAAATCCTCCGAGCTTTTAACTGGCCAGCCTCCAATATTATTAGCGGTGGTGCTGTAGGAGAGATAATAATACTGGTCAACATCTGATGGCAGAACAGTGGGATCCAATAACACAAAAGTGTGGTGTCCTTCTCCCCACTGTAATCCCCTGCACACCCCAAAACCAGCTCTGGAGGGGTGGGAAACCTTTTGGAGCTGGTTTTCAGGTAGCACGGGGGCTGAAGCGAGAGGTGGAGGGCAAGGGAAGAAAACCCTGCTGTGCCTGCCAGTGGAACATAGGATTTAGCACCCGGATTGTGGATCATAATCCTTACAACAATCCTATAAGGCAGGACTGGGGAATTTGTAGTCTTCCCAGATATTGATGAGCTGCCACCCCCATGAACAGTTCCCCACCCTTATCATATTGAACCTTCCTATATTCCTCTTGGGATTTCTTTGGGGCTTGCATTGTCGTTCTTCTTTCAGGTGGAAAATTACGTGGGCCACGTCCGTACCCTGACAGAAGCACGGGATGCTCTGATGGCCAAATATGAAAAGGAGAACGAGCAGCTCAGGGTGGAAGTCACCCAGTTTCAGCTGGAGCGAGGTAATCTCCTTCTTCCCCTCTTTAGTGTGCTGAGCAGATGGGAACTGGGAGCTTCAGGAGGGCTGAGGCTGGCATCACAGAAAAACTGAAGGCAAGCTGCATGGACAGCATTCTCTTCTCCCTCTGTCTGGGTAGCCTGCTATCTCACCCAGAGGTCTTGATTGGTCTGGAAAGTTCTGAGCTTTCTTCTCTTCACTGTCTCCCAATATGCTGTTCCGCGTGCACTGGCCAGAAATGAAAGGCCATATAGTGATGGCAAAGCTTTGAAATGTTGCTTTTTGGAATATAGCTCCCAGAATCCCCCAGTCCTTGGAAGCTCCAGTTAACAGGAATCGGGTAGGATTTTGGGAGTTATGGTCGATGCAAAAATGACATTTCTGAGTTCTGCTTGGTTGATTGACTGATTGGAAGCACAGGAGTCCAGGGGCTGCCCAAATCTGCCCCCCTCATCCCCATGGGCCATTCCCTTCACTTTTCTGAAATGAAAAGAGACTGGGATGTTCACCTCTGGTTTTGGGGAAAGGTTATTTTTGCATTCCCCAAGTGTGAGGATCCTTGAAAGGCTCTGAAAATGGAGAAAAAGTGCACTCCCTTAAAGATTTCTGGGTGTTCAGGTTTGGGATCAAGTCTTTTTCTACAGATGGGGAAGTTCTGGGGGCTGCACTTTGGGCCTTGGTAGGTCCCATACCATTCAGCAATTGCGCACTTCTCATCCAGGTTTATGGGATAAGGCCATACATCATTTTTCTATACACTGGTATTCTATTTCCTGCTCTTTTTGTTTGCTTAATTACTCTGAATCTCAATATGTTTTTCAAAAAAGCAGTGGTATGTGGAACAGCCCTAGGATGAGGTGAGAGCAGTTGGGTGTGTGTGTGTATGAAATGCTGATGCTTGGAGGTGAGTTGTGGCAAGACCGTCCTTTGAGAATGCGAGTGCATGCACTAGATTGTATGCCCACAATTGTGGCTGCAAAAGATCAGGCAAGCGTGTTGCATCCGGTGGCCTTTAGAGGCCTTTCCTTTTTTTTCCCCGACTGCTGATGATATAGCAAAAACACAATCTGATTTTCTTCGGGTCACTGCTCTTGTTGGTTCTCATTTGCTCCCTGAGCTGCATCCACATAACTGACCTTGAGGGAGAACTTACTTCTGTAGCACTTTGTGAGTGAATCAATGGGCCTAGCGTGGTAGGATCAACAGCTTTTGCAAGAGGAGTCACTTGTTTGCAAAACAATATGAACGCAAACCAAACTATTGAAAACACATAGCAATTTAGTATCGGAGAAAAATGCTTTTGTTGACAGCACCACTGCTTTAACTACTATACAACAATGTATTTTTTTTTAAATGATGATGAATCAGAGAAACTCTGTTTCTCCAAGAGAGCTTCTTCTGCTGAAGGGCATAAATGTGTTTTGTATTGTCCCTTCCTCCAGAATCCCAGCAGAAGGAAGTGGAAGAAATGCTGGAGCAAGAGGGCCTGCCTGATATTGCCCATAGCAGTCCCAGTGAGCAGGTGGCCTACTTGCTAGTTGAAAGAAGCACCCTGCTGGAGAAAATTGAGGCCCTGGAGCAAAAGCTGGGCTTCCCTGCCTCTTTGGAAAGCCTCTGTGCTGCTCAGCTTCAGGTATGTAGTTATCTATTTGGAATACTTTTGTATATTGATCTTAAATTTTATTTTTCTTTTAAAAAAAGTGATCAGGTGTCTTTTTGACCCCATGTATCACGTTCAAAACATTCAGAACAAATTCATTTAAAAAAAATAGCAATAGATAGAGATTCAGTAAAAGCACAGGAATTTAAATAAATGCGGCACAAAAAACTGGATCCAAAACAAATAAAAATACATATTCTAATAACAGCCACATACAATGATTTAATCTTGTAAAGCAAGAGTGAGCAATTGCCAGGGCTTTGGGGCCCACAATGGCCCCCTGCAGAACTTTGGGGAGACACAGGCCTCCACCCACTGTGCCCCTCCCCACATTTTAAAAATTCCTTGTTACTCCTTGTTAGGAGTGATTGGTTTGTCTGTAAGGTATTGCTCCTCTCCTAGTTCTACTGAAGTCAGCTTTTCTGCCAGCAGAACTCAACTGTTGAACCCTGCCCAGCATCTCTATGAGAATTAAAACCAAGGTAGCTCATAAAACTGAAGTCAAACTGTTCTTAAAAATTCTCTTTTTGTGTGTGTTCAAGGATGAATTGGACCAGATCCGTCAGACTCTGGAAGATGAGCTTCAAGAGCAACGGGAGTCCATCCAGCGCACCAAAGAGATGATGAATAATGTAAAACAAACAAAAAAACGCAGTGCAACAGCAAACCCAAAATATTGCTCTCCTCTCTCATCTTTCATAGTGTGGCCTCTTAACACAAAAAGCTGTGTGGTGGGCATGTCTAGTATATTGTGGTGACAATTAGATAGAGAGTGAATTGGACTTTTAACTGTTGGTTTGTTTTTTTAAAGAAAAGTGTCACTATTCCCAAAGAAATAATAGCCACAGATTACAAAGGAACCTAGATAGTAACCAAAGAATGAGATTTAGAAAAAACAGTTATTTGTTTATTTTTATCTCTTTCTTTCCCATCTTTCAAAACTGTGGTTACAGTATAACAGTAAAATCCATTAGATGAGGTTCAGAATATGCCAGTTTAAAAAGGTGGTTGAATAAAACACAGTGTCATTGATGGAAACCAGCTCCAGGCAAAGTAGCTTGTTCTGCCAATGTTCTGCTGGCTGAGAAGCAGTGCAATTTTCAGGGTCTTGAATCCTCTCTATACGCATACATCTGAGTCCAGCGGGGCTTCTGTACAGATAAAGATGTGAAAATCTGAGAATTTTGGTTTATTTCTGTTTCTCAGAATTTTACCGCGTTCTCGTTCCATCTTAGGTTGCGAGATTTGCCTCCCTCTCCTGGTATGCAGAATTTATATGCTGGTATGCACTTTGAATGAATGCATATTTGATAGAATTATAGAATCATAAAGCTGGAAGAGACCACAAGACCCATCAAGTCCAACCCCCTGCCACGCAGAAATACACCATCAAAGCATTCCAAAAAGATGCCTGTCCAACCTCTCTTTAAAAACCTCCAAAGAAGGAGACTCCACCATGCTCTGAGGCAGCATATTTGACTGTCAAACAGCTCTTACTGTCAGGAACTTCTTCTGAGTGTTTAGGCAGAATCTCTTTTCTTGTAATTTGAATCCGTTGGCACATGTCCTCATCTCTAGAGCAGCAGAAAACAGGCTTGTTCCATGTCCTCCATGAGCACCCTTCAGATATTTAAGGATGGCTATCATGCCACCTCTCAGTCTTCTCTTCTCCAAGCTGAACATACCCAGCTCCCTCAGTCATTCCCTCAAGGAATATTCTTAATGCACACATTTTTTTTAAATTTATTTTTGCCATTTACTAAAATAAATGGAAAACTGCTGAATGTCCAGGAGTTGCACATTTTTAAAATACACTTGTTTATAATTGTGCACATTTATTTATGTAGAGGAAAAAAAAGACAATGCCTGTGATTTCCTCATGGACCAAAAACTCTAAAGATATGTACATTCTTCTGTTGATAGTCTCACATACTTTCAATTGCTAATAGTAACATTTATAATTTCGTTAATGTAGATTTCTTTTAGAGAGCAGTGGGCTGTAGTGGTTTGAGTGTTGGACTAGAACTCCTGGAGACTTGGGTTCAGATCCCTGCTTAGCCATGAAAACCCACTGGGTGACCTTGGGCAAATCACATTTTCTCAGCCTCAGAGGAAGGCAGTGGCAACCTTCTCTGAGAAATCTTGCCAGAAAAACCTCATGGTTGGATTGCCATAAATCAGAGTTGACTTGAAGGCACATAACAATAAGACAGATTTATTTTTCCATCCCTACTGGCCCCTGAGCCTCCATGGACCAAGGTGTTATTGTTGCTGTTGTGTGCCTTCAAGTCATTTCCAACTTATGGCAACCCTCTGGTGAACCTGTGGTAGATTTTCTTGGCAAGATTTGTTCAGAGTGAGTTTTCCTTTGTCTTCCTCTGAGGTTGAGAGAGTGTGACATTCAAACCCTGCTTCCCAAAGTCATAGCCCAGTGCTCAAACTGCTACCTGCCGGCTCTCACTTAGTTCCCAAATATTAATGCAGAGAGCATTCCACTTCAGCGTTTGAATTCTTGTCTTCCAGTCTCATGTGGAGGAGCTGGCAAAAGAGAGCGCCTTGCGCAAGCAGGCTGAGCAAGACCTGGATGAAGCTGCACGCCAGCTGCAGGTGGCTCACGGCGAGATCCGGAGACTGACGGAGGAGCTGGATGCACAGAAGGAGGAGGAGCAGAGCAAACTGGGTAAGTTCAGCTCCAGTGCGTTGGGTTTATCTTTGGCTGGATTCTTGTCTTCTTCTGCTGAACACGACAAACCATTGACTTGAATAAGGTGCTTGCCAATTAAGCCTCTAAGATGGAGTAGGAGTCCAAGGGTGGGAATCGAAGCCCCACATGTGGCTCCCTGGGTTGTTTTTGCACTCTGCGGATGTTCTTGGACAACCCTGACAATTTTTTTTCCAGCCAGAAGAGGGAGAATTGCCCCTTCTGGTAGCCTCCAGGAATAACAATGCTACTTTAACCCCAAGTTGGATGGGTATCTTTCAGGAGTGCTGTAGCTGTGTGTACTTGCATGAAAGGGCTTGGACTAAATGACCCTGCAACCCCTTTCAGCTCTGAGATTCTATGATTCTATTAAAGTGCTCTGCACCACGTTTTGCACCTTGTTTTATGGAAACAGTCGCCACTGGTGATCAGTCTAGCCTTTGATTGCTTTGCATGTGATGGACTAATAAAGTCACAGCCCCTGAATTATAGTAATTCCAAATGGAGAGACAAAAACACCTGAGTGAAATTGCCAGAGACAGGATCACAATAGCACAATTACAAGAGGTGACTGTCCTTGGTACCTGCCACATTTTCTGATGACACCTTACTGGTTCCAGTATTCTTGAATAGACTCCTTCGATGGCTCAAAGCTCCAATCAGTAACATCTGGTAGACTGTGAACTGACAGAGGGGCTTTTGGAGGAACATCCAGGGCAGCTCACAAATACTGTTAGGAATAGAATAAAGCATGGAGCCTATTAAAACCAGAGTGTGGTTTAATGGGCTCCAGCAGAATCAATACAGATCAGCAGCTAAAACCCAGGTTTGGAACTCCTTCAAGGTTTATTTCATTTTTTACAGTATCCAGTCAGAGGAATATGATCCAAGCTGCCTGCTCCATTAAAAACTCTTGATGGTTACATTTTGCATGAGTCAAGAGTTCTGTTTTGGAAGGATTTGCATCCTGACAAGTAAGTCCTCAGAGGTTTTAATACAAGTGAGAATCACTATTAGCTGGATGGAATTTGCAGCCATAAAGAGAGCGTGGAAGCCGCTTGTCTTTCAAAGAGGTTGCTTTCACAGCTTTTGAAGAGGTTAGGCAAAGGCACAGACAAAGAGAAAGCAGATCAGTCATTGCAAGGTTTGCGTTGCTGCTCCCTTCGGGATGCCAAGTGAATTTTTGTCACTCAGGTGTGGCAGGAGAGTGCTGTTGCCCTCTTGCCCTGACTGTGGGCTTCCTGTTGGGCGTCTGGGTGGCCACTCTGGGAAACAAGATGAGGCCTTTGGCCTGATCCAGCCTGGCTCTTCTTCTGTTTTTATTTCCAGGGTTTTCCTTCTGGAGTGTTTGGCTGTTGCTCCCTTTGCTTCCAAACAGATAGTGTTGTAAAGCTACCAGAGAGCATCCAGCTATTGTAAGTTTCAGAGTGGGTACTTCAGTTGTCATCACTCAGCCTCCCCTCCTGTTCTGGTTGATCGATAGGCATATATATATACATATATATAGGGAAGGTTTTGCATCAGAGGGCACGTTCTCAGCAATGTGTTGCTGCCTCCGGACAAAGCTGCCACACTGCTCTCCTCCTCTGGGTGACCCTTTGGTGCAATGAACCAGACGGAAGGTTTATTGTAATTTCCAAATCATGCATCTGGGCATTGTTTTGTGTAGCAGTGGCCTTTACAGCACAATGCTCTGTGTGTCTACTCTGAAGTAAGTTGCATTGTGTTCAGTAGGGCTTACTCTCAGGTAAGTGCATACCCATTCTTAGAGTTTTTAGTGTCTCTTGTTGTTAAGGATGATTTTTGAGAATTTTGCATTGACTGTCTTGGTTCATTTGGTCTCTGTATTATTTGATAAGGCTTGCAGATATTAATAATAGGTTGAATTTATTGTGATACTTCTTTTATGTGTAAGGATATATATAAGCATATGTATATATATCCAGAGCTTTAAAAAATTATATTTTTGCACTACAAGTCCCAGAAGCTTCTAGTGACCATGGTGGCTGGAGAATTCTGGAAAGTGTAGCAGAAAAGTAATGTTGACAAGCTCGAGGGGTGTGCCTATGAGAAAAGGTTGAGAGAGCTGGGCATATTCAGCCAGGTGAAGAAAAGACTGAGGCCTTCTTTGACTACTTCAAGGGCTGTCACAAAGGGGAGCAGGCAGGCTTGTTCTCTGCTGCTTCAGAGGGTAGGGTCACAACTAATACTTCTTCACAGTAAGACCAGGTCGGCAGTGGAACCAATTGCTTAGAGATGTGGTGGAGGATCTCCTCCTCTGGACATTTTCCAAAAGAGGCTGTACAGCTACCTGCTTGGGTGCCCTAGCTGGAGACCCTGCATTGAGCAATGGGTTGGACTCGAAGATCTATGAGGCCCCTTCCAGTATTTTGACTCTGTGATTCTCCAGTTCAAAAGTTCAGCCAGCCATTCCAGGTTCCCTCTTTTCCATTTTTTCTGCCTCCCTCATAAAAGAAGAAACCCATGAAAGAACCTAGATTTAATTGCCATTGAGAATACTCAGTCCTCTTTTGGATTTTTTTCCCCTTTGATTTTTCTCTCCCCTAATTCCCCCCCATCACTTCTGCAAATCGTATGGTTGCCCTGAGCATGCTGATATCTTTCTTCTGTTTCTTCTTTGGCCCCTTTTAAAACTAGCAATCCTATCAGCTCTCACTTGCTGAGTTTTCAGCTAAAGGGAGTGGTGCTACCTCGGGGCATATCTGTATCTGAATAGTATCTGAAAAATGATATATTATTAAATGACACTTTGCACCATGTTGGGGCCAGTAAGAACCCAATAGCTCAAGTGTGCTGTGTTTCATTCTCCCTCTTATTAGCTTTCATTGGGGCCTAATTAACCCCAGTTAAGTCTCTTTTGGTGAAACTCACAACCTAATGTGCCTGCAGTTTTGGGTAAAGGTATTCCGATATGCTTTGGTCAGCCACTTGGAATAGAAAATGCCTAACCACCTTCTCCAACCTGGTGCTCTCCAGATGTTTTGGACTGTACCTTCTGTCCATCCTGCTCTGCTGGTTGGGGCTGTTGGGAGCCGAACTTCTCCAGGTTGGAGAATGCTGGCGTACCCCTTGGTAAAAAGGCAACATTTACACGTTTGTATGCTTGCACGGCATCAGGTTCAACTTTGCCAGTTTCACAGAAGGTTGGAAAAAATGTGCTATAGCCAAATGGGTACCTTTGGTGCCCAGTTGTTGAATGTTGTTGTGTTACGTGATTATCTGTTTACATGCAGTTGTCACATTTGTAGCCCAGTGAAATCAAGACAGCAAAACTAGGTCCCCCCCCCAGTTTTATCCTTATAACAACCCTGTGAGGTAGGCCTACTTTTCCCACCCTTCAATGAATTCATAATAGTGTATCTGGATCTTTTCTTCCCTCCACTTTTTATCCTCCCTTTCCTCCTGGTGCACTCAAGGTGGTGTAACTGGGTGTCTTCCTCCCCACTTTATCCTTATAACAACCCTGTGAAGTAGATCAGGCTGAGAGCGTGTGACTGGCTCAAGATCATGGGGTGACTTTCATGGCTCAGTGGGGACTAGAGTCTCTCTCTCTCTTAAGTCGTAGTCCAAAATCTTTACCATTACGTGGCTCCCTCTTCCTCCCAAATAAATAAATTGACCAGTGCCAGTCGCTGCTGCTGACCCTGATAAAGCTTCCAGTCAAGAAGGAAATGGTTGTAGCCAAGGGGCACAAATACAGTGCCCATCCCCAGCACATTGGGGAGGAACATTGCTGGTCTTCCATGTGAGACAGTTTCGGAAGGACAGATTTAAAGAGCTGGAACACCAGTCATCTATCATGCTCCCCGTCATAAAATTAACGGTTTCTTCTTCCTCTTCTTTTTTCCCCCCACTCAGTTCCATCCATGGCGAAGAACTCAAGAGAAGAACTGGTTGAAGCGAATGACAGCGGTAAGTGGCATGCCCCTGATCATTTCTAGGCCATCTGAAGGGCTAAGACCAGCCCAGCTGGAATCAACCAGAGCCTAGAGGGTACAAGGCCAGACAGATGCTAGAAAACATGTGGGCTACCTCAGGCCCTCATTCTGAAATTGGCCCTTATGAGGCCCCAGTCCAGCTCTCTGGGCTTCCTCACAGGGCCACATCTTCTTCTTAATAACATCATCATTGGATGGCCTGCCAGTTTTGTGTGTGTGTGCATATGTGTTTGTACTCCAAAATGCTGGCCAGGGGATTCTGGGAGTTGCAGTCTAAAAATAATGTTTCTGAGCTGTGGCTTCACCTAACTAGTCAAATTAATCCCCCCCCACCTCTGGAGAAGCAATAAATTGTGATGTACAGGATAGCTCCATGTTCAAGTAACTGGGCTTAGAAGTTTCAAAAGCTTTCTTCAGGAACATTGAACAAATTTCAATGTAAATTTCATCATGTGAGCCTCCTTGACAATTTAGCCAGAGAACAATGGCTTAGTAGCCACATTTGAGAGCTTGCAGCTGCTATAACTGTGGCACCAGTTGCGGGCTTGTGGGCATCTGGTACTCCTGGGGAGAGGGGGGAATACCATAGGACACAAGTACTCTCCCAAGAATGATGACTCTCTGGATCAGTTCTAATCCTGATGTCCAATTGCCTTTAGAAATTCCTAAGCACAGTGTCCAGCTGGAGCAAGAAGTCTCTGCAATACGCAACAGAGTCCGATTTCTCGACTTGTCTTTCTTACCTGGATACCTGGACCGGGTAAGTCTGGCTTTTACAAAGTTTGGGGAACCAAGGAACTCTGTCCCTTTATGACTGAATATTTATTAATTTTAGTTCGAAGATATAGGCAGACGAGTCCACAACTATGGAGGAAAAAAAAAAGAACAAAAGTAAAGGAAACAAACTACATAAATGGGATACACGTGTAACTAAAACTAGAACTAAACTAAACTAAAACTAAGACATAATAACAGAACCTGCTATGAAAAAGCTAATCTATACACATGCTTCCTACACTGACTGAAACACAAAATAGCTGATCTCCCCTATACAAACTGTAATGAAAGAGGAAAAAATCCCATATCTTATTCTACCCTTATGAATCTATATGCATTGAGTTTACTACAATTACTAATAATCACGGCCACAGATTGTAAGCTTGAGGGCAGAGAACTGTCAAACTGACACTTTGTAAGCTGCTTCAAGAACCTTTTTGGCTGAAGAGCAGGGTGTAGATGCTCTGAATAAATGAAGAATAAAATGCCTGAGTTTTCCTCAGCAGTCACTCTCATGTAATCCAAAGCCCACATGGTTAATACCCCTGTTTTAAAGCCTGGTGGCCAAGTTCCAGTATCTAAAACTAAAAGTTAAAATTGATCTTACTGGTATTTTCACCCCCCCCCCCCCCGTTTCCCGCTCTGGCTGGTGAAAGTCTTAATTCGGTTCTCTCTTTTTTGGCATTTTCAGGCTGAAAGGCTCAACAACAAGATTCCCCAGGTGACTGAGGAGGAGCCGAGATACTTATTAGCTGAAACTGTTGAAGAGGTATTTTTAAAAATGTTCTGGTTTTGGTTATGCTAGTCTCTCTCCTTTCGCAAGGAGTGGTACAGATTCATTCCTTTCATCCTCACTGATAGGCAGCTTGGACTAAGAGAATCATAGAATCGTAGAGTTTGAAGAGTCCAATCCCATTCTGCCATGCAAGAAGGCACATCAAAGCACTCCCGACAGATGGCCATCCAGCCTCTGCCTAAAACCTCCAAAGAAGGAGACTCCACCACACTCCATTGGGGCAGCAGCATCTTCCACTGCTGGACAGCTCTGACCGTCAGGAGGTTCCTCCTGAGGTTAAGGCGGAATCTCCTTTCCTGCAGCTTTGAGCCCTTGGCTCAAAATCACCCACTCAGCCTTGTGGTGGATTAAGGGCTTTCAACCCAGGTCTCCCAGATCTGTGTTTACCCCTGGCTCCATGCCCCCCTTAACACAGGAGGCAAGTAAATCGCTATTACAGCAGGATAATAGTATCTTTGACAGGGACTTATCACATTACCTCCTTCCTCGTCTGTTGTTCTCCTGGCGGGAGAGCATTTGAAAAGCATTTCTTTTACAAAGAAGGTTATTAACAGGGGGTTTTTTTGTGTGTGTTAATAAAAGAAGCACTTTTCAAACTGTCTCCCAGTGGGAGTACCACAGAAGAGAAGTGGTGTCATATAGTAAGTCCCATTCAAAGACTCCATTATCCTGCTCCAGTTTCCCTCTGCCTGCCTTGAGTGATAAAGCCCTAAATGGGGAGGGTGAGAGTTTGGTTTGAAATAGGACAGTATCTTCAGCACTACCCTTTCACCATCCTCTGGAAGCAACAAGTGGTGTGGCTTCCATTATCCTTGCTTCTTTACATGGAAACACAGTCTCATAGCCCCACCACTTGTTAGATATTAGGTGGATTTTGCCCTGTTACAGTAGGGTTTCGGAAGCTTCCTCCCCCACAGATGTTTTTACCTTATCAACCTCACCTAGCACAATCAGTAGTAAGGGGCTATGGGAGCTGAAGTCAGTTCAGTTCAGTTTTACTGTAAAAATTAAAACTTTGGGCAAGATCCAATGATGTACTTCATTATCCAGCACTAATCTATTTCCTGCAGAGGATCATGGCAAAGTCATGCTTCAGCAGCACTAAAGAGACTGTGTCTGAAAAAAGCCACAAAAAAAGTAACATACAGTCCAAGTTTTCCCTGCAAAAAGCCTCTTGTATTTCCAGGTTAGGCTAGGAAATACTCTGACCTGAAAGCCTGCATGAGTTTTAAACGCTGAGCTGATGGTTTGGCTCCCAGTTCCCAAATGTCTTTTGGTTGCAGGACAAAAAAGGAATGTTGGAGGCCAGGGAAGCAAATGTTCTGGATGAAGCTGCCTCAGATCTTGAAAATACACAGACCCTTCATAAAAGGTGAATGGCCTAAAAGTTATGAAACTGAGCAAATGTAATAAAAAACAGGTAATTTCCCCCTTACCTCCTTAAATAGTGCAAATGTTTCCTTTTCTTTGATGTTATTGCCTTGCCATGCATTATGTCTTCTGCACAGTGGCATTGGTTACCGCCTGTTTGCTTTGGTCTTAGCTACAAAGGTATTAATTGTCCATAATCTTATATCTCATGGCTCACAAGGCTGTTGTTATGCACCATCCATGCCCCTCACTCTGAAAATTATTTGGAGGGCCTATAAATGGGCAGCCATGTCTCTCCCCAAAGCTTCCAAGCTGGCCTTGCTTGCTTCCCCCTAGTCCTGTTTTAAATGAGGAAAGGAAAGTTTTTGGGGTTACCGAGGGCCATTTTAAGGCTCCCCTCACTCCGTATTTTCCAGGATGATGAATGTGAGGGGCAAAAATGGCAGGGCAGGAGCACCCTCCCATGGCAGTTTGGAAAATGGCCACTTGGCCATCTAGAGTTGCCCACAGCTGTGCTTTTAAAATGAAGTCCCTGCCATTTCTGTCTTAGAATTGATAACAAAATGGCATTGAATTTGCAATGTTCCTGCCAGAATGACTTTAAAATAATTAATTAGACAAATGAGCTTGCTCCATTTACCTTACTTTTGGAATATAACTTTGTTATCCCCTTATCTTCCCCCTTTAACTCATTCTAAGTGACAGCATTGCTTGTAATTCATTATTTCTAAGCCAGAGTGGAGAAAGCGCTGCTTGTGGGCTGCCCGTGGCCACCAAGTTCTTACTTTGTGGCCTGGACCCCTGCTTTTAGGAAAAAGAGCCCCCCCAATCCCCTCAGACTATGCAAACTGCTACAAAAACAAAACAAAACAAAAACAAAACAGTGGCTTTTGGGGTGATCCTTTTGCCCCTCACAAATCTCCCCCTTGTCCTTTGCGAGTGTGAACAATCTGTTTTCAGCTGAGCCTGACGTGACATCATTTCCAGGGTTGTAGCCTGTTTGAGGGAGGATTCTAGTGGGAAATGGCCCCCACCCCTATTGTAGCTACCCAGCCCTGCTCTGATCTCGGGATGGAAATTACTGATGGGTGAAAAGTCACCCCAGCGAGTTTCACGGCTGAGCTGGGATTTGATCTGAGGCCCTCGGGCCACGACACCATACAGGCTCCTAAGTTGAGGGCAGCCCACTCCCCCATTAGCATGTTGATTGTTTGTAGAACCCTCCCAGCCAACCAACCCTGTTGTCCTTGGGTGCAGATGCCAGCAAGTCATCGAAGGCATCGAGTCTCAAAACTCACAGCTCCTCCACAAGCTGCAGAAGCTGGAGCGTGAGCACGAGGACCTGGTGGAACGGAATGAAGAGCTGGAGTCGCTTTTGGGAGAGACGCAGAACCAAACCAGAGACGAGCGTGAGCAGTATGAATGCGAAGTGGATGGGCTGCATCGGAAGGTACCCACAATTGCCAGACGGCTGCCGTCTTTTCCACCTCTTCCCTTCTAGGTCTTTCTCTGTCCCCAATTTACCGCTTCCTGATCGTGTAGTCAGTAGAGCTTGCCTGAGGCCCAGTCTTATCATTGCAAGAGGAGATTATTTTGATTTGTACAGGCAGTTTTGACAAGAAAATCTACAAAATCAATCTCTCTTTCTCTCTTTCTCATCGGTTTGTTCAAGATCTCACATTTAGAGGCAGAGTTGTGTCAAGCACAGAAGGCTAAATTGGACAGAGTCATTCAAGAAACAACGAAAGAAGCAGTCAGTTGCCAAGAGGCAAGGACCAGTGGGAAGCAGGTGTTGACCAGGGGAGTGGTACATGGCTAGATTGGGAAGGGCATGGGAGAAGAGGCCTGCTGCAGGTCACTCTCCCCTCTGCCTCTGTACCCCTGCCTTTCCTGCAGCTGAAGGGCTGTGATTTCATTGGTTGCAGATGCTGAAAACTCACCAGGAGAAAGTTGAAGCATTAGAAAGTAAACTCTTGGAGGAGAGGGAGTGGAGGAGGCAGTTGGCATCTGACCTCGAAGTGACGCAGAAAGCTCTGAAGGATGAGAAGAAGGTGTGCTATTCCCAAATAGTTGTCTGTTTATGTCTCACCTTATTCCTCCTTTTACTCAGTGAGCTGAAGGCACTATACATAGCCCTCATCCTACCTGCTTTTATCTTTACAACAACCTTGTTGGGGTAAGTTAGGCTGAACAAGATTAACCATCCCTCAGTAATGTAAGGAATTTCATGGCTCAGTTTGGACTTGAGCCCACACTGTTTTGCTGGAATACCTTTCTAAAACAAACCAGTGTATTGTTTGTTTATTTGACTACTTCTTTGGGGAAGAACTGTTAGGACTGAAAAGTGGCCTAGAATAAGTAGCATCAATAACCTGGCTGACCTACAACAATGGTATAAAATATTATGTTGCATATTGCTGGCTTTCTTATTTTTTCCCCCTAAGAGTGATGAACTACTGACAAGGAAAACTTACATGTGTTTCTCATAATTAAGCACCACTGTCCTATGCAGAACTTGGTAAAAATTCCAGTTTTGGACTATAGCTTCCCAAATCCCCTAGCCAGCACAGCCACTGGGGATTGTGGGACCTGGGGTCTAAAACAGGAGCTTTCCTAAACTCTAGCTCTATTCGCAGATAAATGTGTGTGTACAGAGCTGCAGAAGAAGTGTTTTTCTAGCTAAAGGCTCCCTAATGGGGTTTGTTGCTTTGTAACCTCCATGCTGTTTTGCCAGGAGCTGCACAATTCGAAGTCGGAACTTCTGCGGCTTTACAGTGAGATCCAGGTGCTTCGGGGAGCAGCAGAAGATAGGGATCTTCTCCATGCGATGCATGAAAAGCTGCCGCAAGAGAACTCACTGCTTCCAACAAAGGTGAGTCCTCCAGGAAATGTAGCATTGCAACAACACGCCAACATGGCAGTCTTGGTTGATTTTGGAAACTGAGCAGGGTCAAGTCTGGTTAATATGTGAATGGGAGACCACCGGGATGGAAGATGACAGATCTCCACATAGGCCTAGGAAACCCCAGAGAGCCATGGGGCTGCTGGTCAGAGTTGGCAGCATTGGGTTGGGTAGACGACTACGGGTCTGGCTTGGTTTAAAACAGCTTCCTGTATGCCTGTGGTTTAGGCTAGGGTAGACAACTGCTAAGGGGGCGAGGACCATTTTTCCTCCCTGCAACCCTCCCCGTAGACTGCACGAGAGCATTTTGGGATGCCTGAAGTGACTTGGCATTACTTCCATTTTGCCTGATCTTGGGCTTTTTCTTTTCTTTTTAGGGGTTGTTTTTGGGAAGTCTAAGCGGGGGCTTAGGGTGTTGGGGGGACCCAACTACTGCATTTTTAGGTGGCTTTGGACATTTTAGGGGGCAAGAAAATCACCCTTTTGTTGAAGGTCTGAGAACTATGCAGAGCTTCTTGGGGGTACCAAGGGCCTCACTTAGGGGTCCCAAGGTCTGCATGCTGCCTGCGGACCACATTTTCCCCACTCCTGCTTAGACAGTGGGGAGAAGGCAGGGAAGGAAGGGATGAGAGATTACCAAAAATGTGCCCAGCTTAATCTTGTTCATCTGTAAAATGTCTGCTGTTTTTGTTGTGGCAGACTAAAACAGCTCTTCTCCTGGGAAATGTGGTCTCTGTTATAGCTGTTTTCCTCATGTTCTGTCTGGCTCATGCAGGGCTCACCAGGAGAGAAACTCCTCCACCAGCAAGAGGAGCTCCAGCAACTCCGGCACGACCTCCAGCGGGTCCAGAATTTGTGCAGCTCCACTGAGAAGGAGCTGCGCTACGAAAGGGAAAAGAATCTGGAACTGCAGAAACACAGCATTTTACTCCAACAGGAAAATATTAAGGTAGGGGCTTGTTATATTTTGGTTGGACTCCTTGCTACAGGGCCTGTCTTTCTGTTACTTTATGTGGCTTTTTTTGAGAGCCTAAATAAATAAATCTTAGAATTGGTAAAAGAATGATTAGAAGAGACTTGGGGAAAAGTCCTATTAAAATGCCTCGAAAAATTGTCTTTAAAAGTAACTTTTGAAACTAAGTAGCAATGGTTACTCATTGCACTGGTAAAGTGACTTCGCTTGTTAACTTGTAACTCCCCAAGTAACTAGTTACAGAGTACTGAACAGAATGGGAGGTTTGATTAGGTCCTCTTTCCTTCCACCAGCAGGAGAACACCTTTATCGGGTTGGACTATGTTTTCAGTTGTATTTTCCATTGTTTTAAACTTTGTTCATTTAACCAAACTGTTCTTGATTTTTTAAAACTTCTGTTCAAAACTTTTTTTTAACTGTACCCTGTGCTTAGTTACTTGTGAGCCACCTTACAAAGAGTAAGGCGGGACATAAATAAAATAAATACAGTACTTGTAACTTGCTCCTTTTGCACGCTGGATAAAAATGCCACCTTCTTCTTCCTTTTTTCAGGCCAAAGCCGAGCTCAAGCAGGTGCAGCAGAAGCTTTCTGATTCCTCCAAGACCTGTTCGTCTCTCACGTCGCAATGGGAGCTCAGTCATCAGAAGGTCAAAGAGCTGGAGCTGGAACTGCTGAGGCAGAGCCAAGCGGCAAAGCAGCTGAGCAGCTTGCAAGAGAAGCTTGCTCAGGAGAAAACCCGGGTGGCCAAAGCCGAGAAGAAGGTCAGTAGTCAGAGAACTGGGTGCTTTCCTTCCTCCCAAAAATGGATCAGTCGGGACATTTCTGGTAAAGGCTTCATGCTACCAGTGAGAGATCCTTGGGACAGGAAAGTCCTATCTGTATTTTACGTTTGTAGTTCAGGAGAGACAGCGTGATCTGGTGGTTTGAAATTTGGACTGTGACTCTCGAGACCAGGATTCAAATCCCTACTCAGCCATGAAAACCCACTTGGTTACCTTGGGCAAGTTGCATTCTCTCTCAGCCTCAGAATAAGATAACAGCAAACTTCCTCGGAAGAAATCTTACCAAGAAAACTTCATGATAAGTTTGCCTTAGGGTGGCCATAAGTCGGAAATGACACGAAGACATCCAACAACGATCATGAGATCTCAGGACAGCGTACGTGTAAAAGAAGATGGACAGTTAAAAACAATAAAATAATTTGGACAGGATAAAGACTTACTAAACCAGTTAACAAGTTAAAAAAGCTTGAAAGGTTAAAATAGTTAAAACCATGCGCATAATCTTAGGCCCCGAGAAAGCTTTGATAAATAGCCATATTTCTGGTTGGTGCTAAAATGAAGCCAGCGTGTGGTGCCAGTCAGGCCACTCATGGGAAAATGTCCCAAACCAGGGTGCCACAGCTGAGGAAGCCCTGTTTTCATGTCCTGCAAAAGTGTGTTGTTCCCATTTGTGGGACACAAAGGAGGGCTTCTCCAGCAGACCTCAGTGCTTGGGCAGGCACACGTAAGCAGGGAGTACCTGCAATTGTTCTTCCCAGATTGCAGAGCTGCAGCAGAAGCTGAAGGAATCTAACCATCAGCTGCGCCTCTGTGAGACCCAGGTCTTGGGGAGAAAACAGCTGGACGAGGAAGTGAAGGAGCTCCGAGAAAAAGAGATGAAGGCTCAGCGGCAGGTTCAAGAGGAGCAGCGGAGGAGGTACCACACAGGCCTTGGCTTTCCTTTCTGGGAGAGTGGGTGCGATGAGTGTCCAGTCTCATTTTGGAGCTTGGAGGGGAGGAATTAGCCAGCCTTGTGAGGAACAGAAATGTGTCAGAAGAAAGCATCAACTTCCTGACTTGAAAGATAAACAGATGCGAGAAAGGAAGCATTGGAGAGCCAGGTTGAAGTGTGTGAGGGGTCAATTTTTTTTCTGGTGGGCCCCTCCAGGGTTTCTGTTGCTAGATGGTTAGTGTTGACAAACTATTTTGACACTTGAACAAGATGTTTGGAGGATGAATGCCTTGTTTTAAAGTAGGATTGAGCTTATAGATTTGTTAACATATTTATAGGATCAGAGTTTAGGAAACATTCCTTTTTTGGACTATATCTCACAGATGTCCAAAGCCAGCACTGCCAGTTCAGAATTTTGAGCCATCAATCACCAATGGTCTAAGGTTTTCTCCCTTAGTGAAAAAAAAAGATATCAACCTATTTCTCTCTCTCTCTCTCCCCCCCCCCCCCCTTTCCTACCTTTCTTCTGCCAAGGGACTCAAGGCAGCTTACAAATGTAAAATAACACTTTGGTTCAAAATCTATGATGGAAAAGTTTTTTAAAAAGTCGGTTCTCTTAAAGACGTATAGTAAAAAACAGTTTTAAAAAATAATTGGAAAAAATATGTTGGCCTTAAAATCCAAAAAAACCATCTGCCATAAGCTTAAAATCAATCAAATGCCTGTAGTGAAGTAAAAGTCAAGCCAACGGATTACTTTTTAGATGTTGCGGGAAATGACAGCAATGGGCGTTACTTTTAAAAGGCCTTAACAAGCAATGGGAATGAATTAATTTTCAAAGGTACCTTTCCAAGCACAAGGCTGGGGTTGGCAGCATCTTAACTCCTTCCCTGATTTGTTTTTCTTCCTGCGGTTGTGATGCTGCCCACCAGGAAGCTCTTGGATCAGCGGACAGAAGAGGTCCAGCAGCACCTGAGACTCCAGCGGGAGAAAGAGGCTCAGCTCGTGAGGACGTGCGCAGAGCTGCAGGTCCAGGGGCAGCAGCAGGAGGCCCGGTTGCGGGTCTTGGAAGAAGAAAAGAAAACCCTCTCTAATGAGGTGAGCAGTGCCAGTGCAGAGTATGGTCACTGCTCCCATTTTGCAGATGGAGCAGAGCTTAGAAAAGGTGTGGCAGGGGGGAGGTATGAGGGGATTATAGCTCCCAAAATCTTCTAGCCACCATGGCCTTGGGAGCTGTAGTCCTGCAGGTCACCTTTTGTGAGTTCTGAGCTGGAGAAACAAAGTGAGGAAAGAGAGAATGAGAGAGAGAAAGAAGGGATTGAATGCAGAAAGATGCTTGGACTAGCATCAGTCCCGTCACCAGGTGAGCCAGTTACTACTTCTCAGCCTGACCTACCTCCCAAGGTTACTGAGTGAGGATCAAAGCATCTGGAGCTCTGCTTCAAACAAATGAGCTCGAAAATTGACCGGGAACCCTCCCACCCCAATTTCTGTCTTCAGCATCTGCGTTGCCAAAAATACAGCCAGAAACTTCAGGAGCAGCTTTTAACATTGCAACGGGAAAAGGAGACCCTCCACGAAGAGTATGGGCACATCCTGAACCAAGTGGACATATCTATCAGGTGACTATGACACAATTTAGATTAACCATCATGCAGCAGGATTTTTTTTTTTAAAAAAAAGCTTAAATAAATGAGTTGTGGTGTGGTAATTTCTAAAGCCAGTGAGGGTATGCTTTGGAATTGGGACTGAGATTGGTATTAGGACTGTTTCTGAAGGTGTTTTCAACTTGCCTCTCTTCTCAGAAAACACAATGAGCGCCAGCTGCGGCACAAAGCAAAGCTCCGGCGGGCCAAAGAGACGTTCATCTGCGAAGTGAAACAGCGCAACGCCCGCATCAGGTATCTTGAAGATGAACTCAAGCTGTCAAAGAGCCACACAGAAAAGGTGAGATCCAACAACAGGGATCAGAAAGGGGCACCCCTTAGACCCCACTGTTCAGCACCTGAAGCTTCTTGCTAAGCCCCCCAAGTCCCCTAAGCCTAGAGGAAGGCTGTTGCCAAGACAAACCCATGATAGGGACCCCCTCACCTTCAGGTCACCATAAATTGGAATAAGTTGCTGTAAGTTGGATTTAAAGGCACCAAAGGTCCATCGAAACAAATAAGTCTTCACCCACCAGCAGAGCCCAAAGAATCCTGTCTGGCCATGAGGGTTAAAAAGACTCCTCAATGAAGACCTCTCTTTGAAGCTCCTCCCGAAGTTCCTCACTTCTGCCGGGAGTGTTCCCAGCAGAATAATGGGTTTACGGGGCAGGAGACTTTTGAATCACATGGAAGCCTGGAGATGGTATCCTGTCACACAGGGACTTTTTTCTGCCTATCTGCCCTCCGCACAGGATCATGCGCTGATCCAGCAGATCTCTGCAGAAAATGAAAGGCTGCTGCAGGAGAAAAGGAAACTCCTGCAACGGGTCCACGACCTTGAGGAAGCCGAGCGAGGCAGTAAACAGATCCTCTCCACAATCCAGAACAGGTAAAAGGATGACAACAGCAATGAGGCCATTTTTGGATTGACCTACCATTCTGTCGTGCCACACCTTGGAAAAGTTACCTTTGCTAGGGTTAGGGTCGCAGAGCCCGTGCGTGTGTGTCTGTGGGAAGGGAGCCAAGGCTTCCACTCCCTCACCCATCTCTTTCCTTGGGTGTATGGGGGCACTTCGTGTTGGATGAAGGAAATGTGGCACTGACCCCTTCCCCCCACCTCCATTGTGCAATTTCCCAGAGTGCAGTTTTTGGATGAAGAAAACAAGCAGCTTCAGGAACGGATCTCCCAGCTGACTGCTCAGGTTGGAATGCTGGAACGGACCTTGAGGAATATTCACAGCCACAGCTTGGAAGTAAGAAGACATTACATTTGTTTTATCTGGGATAGTTGTGGTGGTGGGGAGGAGGGAAGGCCTCTGTCCCCATAAACTCCACAGTTGGATTTTCTCCTGCAAATTTTCTGAAGGTTTGCATAACTGAATCTTCAAGCAATCTAATATTTATGGACTAACCATGTCATCCCATGCATATCTACTTAGGAGTAACCCTCAGTTCATCTGGATTTACTCCTATGCCAATACATGTAGGAACATGGCCTGAGAGGTCTCTAATTGGGTAAAAGGTCAAACTCATTGTTTCTTGGGATTACGTTCTCAAAAATTAATTGGTTACTCATCTTGAACCTACCAGATACCTCGTTTGCACCAATGTATTTTTTTTTTCAAAACCTTGAAAGCAGACCTCCAGTCATTTCCAGCTTTCTCTGGAAAGGTGGTGTGGCCTGCAATGGGTATTGGTTCCTGGACCTCAAAACTGGCCCTTCTCTGATCCTGCCTTGATAATGTTCTTTTCCATCTTGGGTATCTCTGTATTAGGAAGCAAAGGCTTTTACAGGTGACTTCCTCATTTGTTTAAGTTTGATTTTTTTCTCCTTAGGAGCTGAAAAGCATTGGCTTCCCTGAGCGCCAGCTGCAAAGCGGGATTCTACCTCTTCCCAACGTCAGGTACTGTACCAGTGTGCTCTGTGTACAAGCTGGGTGGTGCTGGGAGGGAACAAACATCTCTATGCAGAAACAATATACTTCCCTGTAGCAGAAAAGCAATAAACATCTCGGGCTTCAACATGGCTTTAAAATGAGATTCCACAATTTGCTTCCTGTCAGGGCTTAATTTCAGGATTTGCTTTTAAGGCACACTTTCTGGTCTGGAACCTCTGCCACTAGCATTGAATCTCAGAAGGGTGAAACCTGCTGCAGGAGAGGAATTGTGCTCTGCACATGCTTGGATGTACTGCCCCCCCCCCCTTTTTAAGACTTACAAAGACTTACAGAGTTTTAAGAGTTTGACAGGACTGCAAGGACTGCCTCCTCCAGACCTCTGGTGTGGAGGAATATGCTGTTAAAGCACGACGGAAAGATGCTTGTCAGATCTCTGTTTGAAGAAGAAGAGTCCATTCCAAGAGTCTCAAGCAGTTTAACATTTAGGTGGAAGCTCTGTTCTTGTAATATGAATCCACTGGATTGTGTTCCAGACTGTAGACCACACTCTGGCTCCACTGAGGCTCATTTTCTGGTGAAAAATGGGGGCTTCTTTTTGGAGAGGGGAGGGTAAGACAGGGTGTTTCTTCTTGTTTAAGAAGAAAGTCAGACCCCAGAGAGGGTTCCAAGTGCATAATCCTACCTCCCTTTTATTTTCTGGGGGCCTGTGTGATTTACCCCAAATGAAAGTCTTTTTGATATCTTTTTACCAGGCCCCATTTTCCTTCTGTGGGTCATGGGGAAAGCAGGGGGCAGGCCGAGGAGTGATGTGTAGGGGGAGACAAGGACACCACGAGACAGGGAGACCCACCCAGGGCTAACAATGTCTCTTCCAGCTTTTCAGCCATGGACCTTTTGGACCCTAGTGGCCCTCTGAAAGCCATCCAGAGTGGCAAAGCTGAGGATGTGGTGGAAGGAGCCTCGGCTTCCCCAGCTCCTTTCCATTCTTCAGAGATCGGCTACTTGAACGTGGTCTCCCCGGGGGATCCGGCAGACTTCCACAAGGAGCAGCCGAGCGAGCCCTTCTCCTGTGATCAGGTTTAAGAGGGTGAAAGTGAAGAGGCTTGAAGGAGAAATGCAGCACAGCTACCTCCAGTGGGGGTTACCCAGTTCACGTCTACACCATTTTTCAGACTCTGTGACGAAAAAACACCCTGACGTCTTCCAAATACCTTATTCAAAAAATATTATTTTTGGACATGTATATTTGTAGTCATTAGTCTTTATCCTTTACTGGATTAATAAATGTATATATTTTTGAATATACTGCAGTTGGTCCTGACTTTCTGAACTATGACAGCTCAGAAGTTTCAGGCTGGGCCATAAAGCCTCGATCTTGAATTATTTGATATGTTGCCATCTCCAAGACAAAATCTGAGGGGCCTAGAGCTTGGGAACACTCAATCTTTTGGTCTACAATGCCTAGCATCCTGCAGTCAGCCTAAAAAATAACGTTTCCAAGCTCCAAGGAGATCATACAGTTGCATAAAGCATTCCCCCAAAATTTAAGGAGGGGGAGTCTTGCCCTTCCCAGGAGGCTCAGGCAAGAGCAAACTGCTGCAGCCGCTCCTAGCTTGTGTGTGCTTCATTTTTTATCACTTTTTCCTCTCTTGACCACACTGTGATGTTGCTTGGCCACGCATGTTCTGCTTTACATCAATGAAACATTGTCACGTGTGCGATCTGGAATTTTGCAAGGGAAGGTCCACACCATCTGCAGGACCCAAAGTCGGAAGCCACTGATTTTGGGCTTTAAAGGTGAGCCAAATTCTGCTCAGAAACAGAACAGCCTGCAACAGAGTTGTTTAAGGGCTAGTGAGGTGTAGTCCAGATATTCACCTGGATCTCAGTAGCTGTGAAGCCATGGAGCAGATTCTCTGAATACTTTGGTCCTCCTATCATTTGGGGCTTTAAACTGAGCACGTTGAATTGGGGCGAAAAACCAATAACTTGCTGGCATAGATGGCACTCTAGTGGACCTGATGTGGGTGGTGTCAGGTGGGAAGGAATAGAATGGAGAGGGTGGGAGCGGTTGCTAGGGAGACAAGCAAGAACGCAGTAGAACTGGGGAGTTAGGACAGTTTAGGTGGGCAGTTGGAAGGCAGGAGGACGGACCTTAAGGATTGGTGAGAAATGCAGTTTAATTCTAACATAGCCCAGGTGGGAAGAATGTGACCCTTCAAATTTTTACAGTGCCTGCTTCGTTTGAAATTCTAACGGTTGCCTTTTGCAGGAGTCGAGAGTTCTGTTTGGGAGAATTTTGTATCTTGACAAGTACGTCATCAGTGGTTTTTAATACATCTGAAAAATCACCGTGAACGGGAAGGAATTTCCAGCCACAAAGGTAGGGCGGCAGCCGCTTGTTTTCATGGTTTTCAAGGGAGTTAGATAAATTTATGGACAAGGAGAAGACCATCAGTTCACAGCCAGGCAGGATGGCTGGTTTGTGTGCCCTTCAGGAAGCTAGGACAATTTCTGTCACTTAGGATTAGCGGGAGACCTTTATTGCCCTCTTGTCCTGGGTGTGGGCTTCCCATTGGGCATCTGGAATGGGAAACAGGATGAGACCGTTGCTTTGATCCAGCCAGGCTCCTCTTTTGTTCTTATTCCTAGAGATTTCCTCCTGGAGAAGTCTCCAGGCTGTTGACCTCTTTCTATCCAGGTGGATGGTCTTGCAAAACCAACACAGAGCACTGTGAGTTCCACGGATGCCCCAGTTTGATTGCTCTCCCCATTGGGGCTTATAATTAAACGTCTTTTTTTTAGTGGAACCCACAACCCAACATGCATATATGTTGAGCATACGTATTCTGAGGTGCTTCAGTCAGATGCTTTGGGTAGAAAACAGCTAAACACAGGATCAGCAGCCATCCATCACTCTCTCTGCCCAGTAAAAATGATGACTTTGGTGTCTGGACATTTTTTTCAGTTGGCACCATCCGTGGCAGAAAACATGAAAGAAGAACCAGATGAAGAGGACGACAGTGGTAAGTGGTATGCCACCAGCTCATTCCTTTTGAAGATCATTTTAAGAAATAAGGCCTGCCCACGTGAATTGAAAAAAATCCCAAAGGACGCAAGTGTTGTATCCTGTTCATATCTCCAAGTGTCCCAGTATTGCAGGGGCAGTCACAATCGCTCCTCTTGTCACCCCACTTTTTCAGCTGCTTTTAAAACGTCCCAGTTTCCCTGTCTCTTCCACTTTCCCCCTTTGTCCTCACTTTGCTTCAGTTCCTGAAAACTGAGTTCAAACTCTTTTTGCACTCAGCTCGATTAAAGATGGAGAGGAGAGGGCAAAATCACACCCTTCCTGGTAAACTCAGGCAAAAGCAAACTGCTGCGCCTTCTCCTAGGCTTGTCCATTTTTCCTCATTAATAACCTTTGCCATCTTGACCGTGCTGTTAGGTTGCTTGGCCATACATGTCCAGGTTTTGGTTTGTAAGATGTTGGGGAGTATGTGGCATGAGCTAGACAAGGGATGGGAACTTCAGGCCTCGGTGCTGAATCTGCCCCTTCCGAGGCCCCAGTCTGGCCCTGTGGGCCTCCTCAGAAGGCCATGCCACCTTCTGCGTGACATATTGTTGGGTGGTTTGCCGGACTTCGTACATTTTGTTCTCATCCCCCGGGTTGCACCCCAGGACAGCAAAGTCCCAAAACATGAAGGTGTGCACTTTTTTACTATAAGAAGCCACGAGACACAAAACAGTGGCAAGGTAGCACGGTTGGGGTCTTGCACCTTCAACAGTAATAGGCCTGAGGGAATTCGGTCCTCCAAGGAATGAATACCGTGGGATGCCTGTACCCTCCCAAGAGCAATGACTCCGCTGGTCACGTTTGTTTATCATCTTTAGAAATCTCAGAGCTACAGAGGGCAAGGGAGCACAACATTCATCTGGACCAAGAAATCTTGGCCTTAAGCAACAGAATCCGCTCACTTGACTTGTCTTTGTTACCCGGATATCCAGACCAGGTAAGTCTGGTTTACTAAAGTCTGGGGAAACAAGGAGAGTTGGACTAGGCCACTGGCAGACCAGGATTCGAATCCCTGCTGAGCCCTGGAAACCCATTGGGTGAACTTAGGCAAGTCAAACTCTCCTCAGCCTCAGAGGAGGGCAAAAGTGGCAAACCTCCGCAGAACAAATCTTGCCAAGGAAATCCATGATAGTTTTGCTTGAGGGTTGCATGAGTTTAGAATGACTTGAAGGCACACAGCAACAAATTGATGCTGATGCTAAGTATCAACTGATGATGCTGATGTAAGTATCAACTGCCTTCTTCTGAGCTCCAGTAAAAATGCCCTTTTTTTTCCCCCCAGACCGTAGCCGAGCTGCGACAGGTTCAGGACGAGCTTTTGGATGCCTCTGAAGCCTGTTCGTCTCTCACTTCGGAGTGTGAACTCAGTGATCAGAAGACGGAAGACTTGGAGTTGGAGCTAGAACTGCTCAGGCAATCCCAAGCGACGCAAGAGCAGAGCAGCCTCCCAGAGAAGCTTGCTCGGGAGGAGGCCAGGCTGGCAGAAGCAGAGAAGCAGGTCAGTGGCTGTTCATTCCCCAGCACTCCCCTGGTCTTTTCTTCGCAATGCTGATCTTCCGTTTCAGGAGCGGCATAATGGGGAGCATTTGAGAATTTCAGAAGACAGTTTGCGCTTTAGCAGTTAGAGCAAAGCCTTTGATTGGGTTGCTTTTAAGGAAATGAGGAGGGAGAGAAACCCCAGATATTTTAAGAAAAGAGTTTGGATACAAACCTGGGAATAGGCAGATAAAATCAAAACAAAAAGAACTGCAGTCTCTTGATAATTCCAGAGATTTTTTTCCCCTCTCCCTTGCATTGTTCCTCCTCCTTCTCTCCCCCTGACTGAGTGTCTAATCAAGACTCATGTAACATATTAGAAATTGATTCTCACCAATTTCCATGTCCCTTTCTTTCTCATAATGCTGGTATTATTGGAAAAGTGCTAAAAGGTTTTAGCATCATTAGACTAGGTAAATATTAGCGTTTTGCTTTGGTGCAGATGTTCCTCTTTCTTTTGCTTGATCTCTGTTGAGTCTGTGGTCCTGTGTTTACTGGCAGTGGACACCATTTCCTTTCGGAAAACACTTGGCTGATTTAAACTGACCTAGGAAGTAGAAATGAAAAGTCCTTGATAATGCCAAGAGCTCCCAGGAAATACTTTGGAATGAAGAAAACATCATGTGGATCTCCAAAATAAAATAGTTTTGTACAGAAACACAACCTAGGGCTTCAAGAGACTATACTCCGTAGAAGCATGGAGTACAATTTCAGTTCCAACCTTTTTAAAGCTCTGACTAGCCTTCTGTCTTGGTCAGTGCCTCTCTTACAATATATATTCCCCATTCCAGATTGCAGCGTTGCAGGAGAAGCTGAAGGAATCTCACCACCAGATCCAACTCTGTGAGACCCAAGTCTTGGAGAGGAAACAGCTGGAAGAGGAGGTGAAGGAGCTCCGAGAAAAAGAGGCAAAGGCTCAGCAGCAGCTTCAAGAGGAACAGCAGAAGAGGTACCGCCCAGTCACAGGACTGTCCTTGTCAGATAAGGACAGTTGGAGGATATGGAATGAATTGCTTTTCAAACGTCCCTTTCCAAATTCTGGGATGTTTGGCACCATCTTAACTCCTGATTGTTTTTCTTCCTATGGGGGTGTGGTGCTGCCCACCAGGAAGCTCTTGGATCAGTGGACAGAAGAGCTCCAGCAGCAGCTCAGACTCCAGCGGGAGAAAGAGGCTCAGCTCGTGAGGACGTGCGCAGAGCTGCAGGTCCTGGGGCAGCAGCAGGAGGCCCAGTTGCGGGTTTTGGAAGAAGAAAAGAAAACCCTCTCTAATGAGGTGAGCAAAGCCACTCCCTGCAGAAAATGGACACAGCTTAGGAGTGGACTAAAACACACAGAATCCCAGCATGGCTGTCCTCGTTGGGGGACTCTGGGAGTTGTGGTTTCCGTTATTGTTGTTGTGTGCCTTCAAGTCATTGGTGGCTCTAAGGCAAACCTGTAACAGGGTTTTCTGGGGCTGAGAGTGTGTGATGCACCCCAGGTCACTCCGTGGGTTTCCATGGCTGAGCGGGGAAATGGACCCTGGAAAAGTGCTGGAAAATTGACTTCCATCTCCTTTCCAGCATCTCCACTGCCAAACACACAGCCAGAAGCTCTTGGAGCAGATCATAGCCTTGCAACAGGAGAAGGAGGCCCTCTTCAAGGAGCTGGTGCTCCTCCTCAAGCGGGTGGACGTATCTGTCAGGTGACTCTGGGCACAGCATTTATTAATCCTCAGGCAATGGGATTTTATTCTTTAAAAAATCCTTTGCATTAAGTGAATAGTGGTATTTTCTAAGGCCAATGAGGTGCACCCTACAACATTTCACAGATGAAAACCGGGACACCTGTGGCCAACCACATCAGAGTGTGGTCAAGATGACAGAGACGGTTAATGAAGATGAACACATAAGCTAGGAATGGCTGCAGCAGCTTGCTTTTGCCTGAGCCTCCTGGGAAGCAAAAGATCAGTCTCCTCCCCTCCTCTCCCCCTTGCTGAGTTAACTGAGGCCAAATTAGATGTATCGTTTTGAACTCAGCTTGCAGCAACTGAAGTAAGTTGAAGACAAAGGGGGAAATCAGGAGTACTGGAGAGAAACTGGGAATTTTTAAAAGCAGCTGAAAAAGAGGAATGGCAGGGGATTAATCAGGACTGTCCCTGCCCAGTCAACACAGCTGAAGTGTTTGGTGAGGTTTAAGGGTCAAAATTAGGGTTGTGGGCAGTGTTAGGAATAGCATTCATTTCTTGTGTTTCCTCAGCCCAGTGAAAATTCCAGCATCTGCCCTTCCCCAAGAATGGGGCTAGCTTGCTAACACTCAGAACGCATCACTTCTATTTCTGTGTACCGTGGGTCACTGAAAAAACAGCACACAATAATTCTTTCTGGGTCAGAAAGTGCTACTGTGGCAAAAATCAGTAGATTCGTTGGTGCTTTTCTTTGTTGTTCTTCCAGCTGCTTTTTGCAGTACAAAGAACAAAACAAAAAACATACATGGCAAGCGGCTGAATTTTGGGGAGATCATGTACCAGTTGGAAATGTCCCTTTGTGAAGGGTGAGAAGTGGCAGGGAAATCCATAATGGCACTTGGATTGGTGGACAACACAGATTCACAGTGGTGGTGATAGTGGTGGAGAAGAGAGACGCTTTTCAGGTGGCCAAAAATACCCCCACCCGCGCCCTACTTCTTCCACTATGATTGCCCGAGCAGAGATGGGCCACAGCTTAGAAGAGCTGTTCTGTATGGGCTTTGCAGGTTGCAGTGAGGCTGTGCTGTTTTTGAAAATGGCCTTGGCTTGCCTCCTTTTCTTTTTCAGAAAATATCATGAACGGAAGCTCCAGCACAAGGCAAAGCTTCGACGGGCAAAGGAGATATTTGTCTCAGAACTGAAACGGCGTAATGGCTGCATCCGGCACCTTGAGAACAAACTCCATTTATCCAAGTGCCAAACAGAAAAGGTGAGAGCCTGCAGCCGGAGAGAGGAAAGCTTGCACCTCCTTCTCTACTGTCTATGTTTAAATATTTGAAGGGATGTCATCTAGAGGATGGAGCAAGCCTGTTTTTGCTGGCCCAGAGACTAGGACATGGAGCAATGGCTTCAAATTTCAGGAGAAGAGATTCCATGTAAATATTAGGAAGAACTTCGTGATGGTAAGAGCAGTTCGACAGTGGAACACGCTGCTTCAGAGTGTGGAGGAGTCTCCTTCTTTGGAGGTTTTTAAACAGAGACTGGATGGCCATCTATTGGGAATGCTTTGATGGTATATTCCTGCCTGGGAAAATGAGGTTGGACTGGATGGCCCTTGGGGTCTCTCTTCCACTTCTATGATTCTGTGACTCCATTTTTGTAGCCCCTGGAACCCACTGCCCAATTTTTTAAGAAAAATGCTCAAGCATTTACCAAAGCCCAGTCTGCCTCAGTACCATGCCCCTTCAAATATCTTCTTTTCTCTGTTTCCCCCACAAGCACAGGTCTTAGAAGTTTTTGCATATTCAGTTTTTCTGATCTAGAGTTCCCAACTAGAAGTGGGACTGAGGATTAAGTCAGGGAACTATACTTCAGAGGAAGAGCCTGGTTCAAGATTCTTCAGGGTGTTCCCATCATGGTTTTTGGAGTTTGTGTGGCAGAAAGGGGACGTTGAATCATGTAGAATCCTGGAAATTTAGTTATGGAGGTATTTCTGCCCTGCTCTCTGCACAACTGTGTGCTGATCCAACAGATGTCCACCGTGAATGGAAAGTTGCTGCAGGAGAGAACAAAACTTTTGGAACAGCTTCACGACCTGCAAGAAACTGAGCGGAACACCAAACAGTTTCTCTCCACAATCCAAAGCAGGTAACAGAAAAACAAGCTCTGCTTTAAAACATATCCTCCAGCATTTCACAGATGAAACCCAGGTCATATGTAGCCAAGCAACCTCAGACTGTGGTCAAGATGGCAGAAATTATTAATGAGGAGGAACATACAAGCTAGGAGAGGCTGCAGCAGGTTGCTTTTGCCTGAGCCTACTGGGGAGGGCCAGATTTCCTTTCTTCTCCCACTGCTGACTTAATTGACTGCAAACTCCTTTTGCATGTTGAAATCAGTTTGCAGCAATGGAAGTACGCTGAGGACAAAGGGAGAGAGTGGGAAGAGGCGAGAGAAACTGGGACATTTTAAAAGCAGCTGGAAAAATGGAGAGTAGATGTTTAATCTGGACTGTCTCTGCCAAATTGGGACAGTTGAAGAGTATATACTCTCATGTGGCTTGGCCACATGTGCCCCAATTTTCATTTGTGAAATGTTGGAGGGTATGCACACAGGAGCCGTGACTAGTAGATCACCGGAGTTTGTCCAGTCCCCTTTCAGAGTGCTCCAAGTTGGCTATCTTGGGGCATGAATTCCATAGCTGAACCATGTGCTCCCCAGCTGGATCCAGCATTCAGTTTTCTTTCTTTTGTGTTGAATGGAGTAAGTGAGACACTGACCCCTTTTTTCCTCTATTGTGGAAATTCCCAGAATGCAGTTTTTGGATGAAGAAAACAAGCAGCATCATGAACGGAGCCTCCAGCTGGCGACTCAAGTGGGAGATGTGAAGCAGGCCTTGCGGAAGATCCACGGCCAGAACTTGGAAGTTAGAAGACATTTTTGTTTTACCTGGGGCAGAGCAGGAGGGGGGCAGCTCCCTCCCCCCCACCATGAGGGATGAGGACCCAACTTCTCTTTGGCCCTTCTGGGCTCTAAGGGAGGCCTCTTTGGCCATTGTCATTGCTTATTTGTGTCCCACTTTTCCTTTGAAAGGCACTCCAAAGTGGCTAACAAGATTGTACAGCAAACAAATAGAGTTGACATCTTGGCCTAGCCCAAGACGTTTTGCTGCCTGAGACAAAATGGCTGCCTCCCTTACCTCCCCGTTCTACATACAGTGGCTGTATGTCAGTGGCATGGTGAATCCACTCCACATATTGGCTCTTTTTAAAGGTGCTTTCCAAGGTGCTGGGCCTATTTAGGAATAGACTTCAGCACTTTGGAGAGTTCCTACAAAATCTGGGTTAAAGCCTGGAGCGGATTCACTAGCCCATGGCCGTGGGGCCCACTGGAATCTTGGGAAATAGAAAATGTCTGCATATTTTGATCTAGCCAGTGAGGGAGATATAACTTGGCTGCTAGCCCAAGCGGGAGGAAATCTTTATTTCTTTCTTCTTTCTTTCGTGGACAATTGAAGCTCCTTCGATTCCCCCCAAGAATGGTAATTTTCCTTTAGAACAACCCACCGGATGCCTCATTTTGCAGCCCACCCAAGTGTGTCGTTCCAAAGAAACTTTAAGAGTGAACCTCCAACAATTTCTGGTTTTAGTTGGGAGGGTGATGTTTCCTATTCTTTTTTTTTTTTAAAGAGTCTTTTCCCCCCTAGGAGCTGAAAAGCATTGGCTTCCCTGAGTGCCAGATGCAAAGCAAGATTCTACCTCTTCCCAACGCAAGGTATTGTACCAGTGTGCTCTGTGCGTGTTTGTGTGTGAAGTGTAGCGTTGTGAAGGAAGAAGTATCTGCAGGCAGAGGCCATGCATTCACTTTCCCTGCAGCAGGGAAGGAATAAGGGTCCCAGACTTAAACGTAGCTGAAGAATGGAACCCCACAACTCTTTTTCCTGAGGGTAAGTGGAGCTTCCACATTCCGAGGCACTGTACTGCTGATTATCTGGTTGCTGGAGTACAACCGCAGGAGAGAGCTTTTCCTTTGATGCCTGCCTTTATGGAATTTACTTGGAGGCACCTCTGTTGCCCAAAGACGTGGAGCATCTTTCACCTTAAGGGTTGAAGTTCTTGCCAGGGGGGCGGGGGGCAACAGTGCCAAAGGGAAAAGAGTGAGAAAAAGAAATATTGGTATATTGTAGCTTCAGGCTGTTACTGCCGAGAACAAAAAGTGTATCTGCACTGCAGTGTCACTGGTTTGATTCCAGTTCTTTCCAGGGCCAGGGTGGAAAGCGGATGCCAAGCAAAGCAGAGATTTATGGGGGAAGACAGTGTCACCACAAAATAGGGAGACCCACCCAGGAGTAATAATTGCTCTTCCAGCTTTTCAGTGGGAGACCTTTTGGACCCGAAGAGCCCTCTGAAAGCTATCCAGGGTGGCAAAGCTTTGGAAAGGGCCCCGCTGTCCTCGGTGCCTTTCCAGTCTTCAGAGATTGGCTACTTGAACGTGGCCTCCTCAGAAGATCCGGTTGACTTCCACAAGGAACTGCAGAGCGAGGTCTTCTCCTCTGATCATATGAAAGGAGGCCAAAGTGGGTTTTGAAGAAGCAGCACAGCAGAGCTGCCCCAGCGCAGGTTTCCCGTTGCTCCCAGATCCGGTCTGCGCCATTTCCCAGACTCTGTGGTCAAAAAACACACCAATATCTTCCAAGTAATTTTACTCAGAGAAAAAAATTGTATTTTTGGACATGTATAATTGTAGCCATAAGCCTTTTTATCTTGTTGTAGATTTAATAAATATATATCTAAATATAGTTTGACTGCTATGGACTTTGTGAATAAAAGGGGCTCAGTTCTTTCTCTTTTCCTACTGCCTTCCTCTTTATCAGCCATCACCTTCTTTTCCAGTGAGTCACATCTCATGATATGGCCAAAATATGTTAGCCTCGGTTGGGTCATTTCAGCTTCTAGGGAAGAGCTCAGACTTGAGTGGTTCTCAGACCCATTGACTTGTCTTTGGCAGTCCAGGGTATCTGCAGAACTCTCTTACAGCACGGCATCTCAAATGAGTTCTAGAAATTTGCTGGCACGGATGATTGGAATGAAATGCACACAATGCAAGCACATGTAAAGGAACAGCTTGAGTAAAGAAGATTTTAGGAATTCAGAGTTTCGATTTAGAAGTTAGAAGATTTTTAAGACTACAACTAGCTGAAACGATGAGGCTAGAGATTCTGTGTATTTTAGTCGGGGGCAAAAGGGCTATTCCCCCCCCCTAATCTTTGCCAAGGATACTCTGCACATGCTTTAAAGAAGGTAGCCTAAAATGGGACGAAAAGCGAAGAGAGGTTATTGACTTCACCCTATTAATACAGATGAGAATGGAGAACTAGAGGGCATTTCCGCACTAGGATGTTCTAGTGCTATTTTTCCACTTCCAACATCCTGTGGAATCCCGGGGTTTGCAGCTGAAAGTGGAAGAATAGCGCTAGAACCACCGACTCCAGAAACGGCCTAAGAAATAAGACATTCAGCGGGAATAGAGTTAAAAGCCAGCGCTCTCCAGGGAACTGGAGGGGGACGGGCCATAGAGTCGAAGTGGTAGAGCGGACCACGCGCGGAGTCCTCTCTCTGGTTTGGCCGGCCGCGAGGCCGGAAGTGACGCGCTTCGAGCCGGCGGCGCCCGCGCTGAGCGGCGAGGCGGCGGCCTTTCTACCTCCGGGTGAGAGGTGGTCGCCATGGCGGTGCTGGCCTCCAACCCCAACAACCCCGTGGTCTTCTTCGATATCACGATAGGCGGCCAGGTAGGCCCGGGGAAGGGGCCCGGGTGGGGCGGGAGTCCCGGGGCTGGCGGCTTCACGGGCGCGCTCTCCCTCTGTCTCTCTCTCTCTCCCCCCCGCCCGCAGGAGGTCGGCCGCATGAAGGTAGAGCTCTTCGCCGACGTCGTGCCCAAGACGGCGGAGAACTTCAGGTGAGCCCGAGTCGTAGCGCTGTCACGCCGCTGCCCACCTCCCCTGGAATCCTGGGGTTCGCAGCTGAGGGAGAGGCCTTTGTCAGGCGCCTCAGCCGGAGAGCGCGTGGGCCTCGGGAAACTACGAACCCCAGAATGCCACGGGAGGCTGGCAGTGGAATGATGGCGCTGTAACGGTGCAGTGTGCAAACGGTCACGGTTAGTGGACACGGATTGTGGGGGACGTATTCTGACAGATCCGGAGAGAACCGGGTTACACACTCGCTGTTGTTACCCAGTGGATCCACCTCCGAGTAGGGCTTCGGCAGATCTCTTCTCATTTATTCACATGCGCCGCTTATTTCTTGCATCTTAAAAACTATTATCGAGGTTGCCACAAGAAACAAACAATTACTGTTATGTACAAGAATTATTTGATTGATTGATTGAATGTATATCTTGCTGTCCTCTTGAAATGGGGTGCAAAATATGCAGAAAGGACTGTGATGGCTCAGCCTAGAAATGTCATATGTTTGTGACTGTGTGACCCCCATTCTATTGGCGTCTTTTAATTTAACACACAAATAAAGTTCTGTTAAGCAGTAGCATTGGAATCTGTGGCCCTAAACTTGATGAGCGTCGCTATGAGTGGATTTAATCTGAAGCTCTATTCTTTCTTCTTCTTTTTTCCCCAGGCAGTTTTGCACGGGAGAGTTCAGGTATGTTGGTTCTGTTGATCTCTCCCCCACTTTCAGAAATAAATAAATGCATCCAGAAAAGCCAGAAAATCAATGGCATAGGTTGTTATCTGAGGGACTAATATGTATATGCGGGAGAACCTAGGCAGTTGCTTGTTCTTCTCGTTTATGGAGGAAGCAGGCCACTTCCAGAACTAAATGATGACACGTCTCTCTGGTGGCCCAACAGCAATACCGCTACCAAGGGGTGAGCTAGCTTTGCACAGAGTTCCTCCCATATATACGTGTCTCAATTCTAATCCTGGAGAGGCTCTGTTTTCTTGGTATTTTTGTCATTGTTGTTTGTGAAGGCCTGCTCCATCCATTTATAGCAACAGATCCAACCGACCTGGAAGTTTCTGTTGGGGTCAGGAAGTACCCCTGATTTGACCTACCAACATCATGCCCATGCTTAACTTTTCTGGCTTAAGCTAACCAGTGCGACACAGCTGTATGGGCATATCTCTGTTAATGATTCCTGCCTATTTTTAAACATCTGCTTCCTTTCCTTCTAGGAAAGATGGTGTTCCTATTGGTTACAAAGGCAGCACGTTTCACAGGTATGTTGCTGGTTGGATTCTTGAAGCAAAGCGCATAGGGACTCTCTGTCTTGTCTCAGCTTTTAACCAGGCCTTAGAAAAGCTACTGTATCAGGACAGTTGGCTGGCACAGTGTTTCCTAATTGTGGTTGGAGGCCATGAAACCTTATGTCTGTTAGTCTTTGAGTTTCCCCAAGACATTCGGTTGGGTTTCTTGGGATTCCTGTTGACTAACCTGCTGTTATCATGTGGAAACTAGATGTAGTTTGTAGAGGAACAATGCAAATGGTTTCTGTAGTCATCTAGGAACAGAAGGACCCACCCTGAGCCTCCATGAGTATTATGGACCCTGGCAATGAGCTGTAGAGAGCCAGCAAAGGTGGTCTGGCTGCCTTTGAATGGCAGTCACCTAGCCTACCCACCCCATGTTGGAGAGCGGAATCATGGAATTGGAAGAAACCCCAAGGGCCATCCATTCGAACTGCATTCTGCCATGCTGGAATACACAATTCCTAACAGATGGCCGTCCAGCCTCTGCTTAAAAACTTCTAAAGAAGGAGACTCAAGCACACCCCACAGAGGCAGCATATTCCACTGTTCAGCCACCTTTACTGTCAAGAAGTTCTTCTTAATGTTTAGATGGATTTTTCCCCCCACAAGTTGAATCCATTGCTCCTTGTCCTAGTCTGTGAAGCAGCAGAAAAGAAGCTTGCCCTATCTTCCATAAGACATCCTTTCAAATATTTAAACATGGCTATCATGTTGCTTCTTAACCTTCTCTTCTCCAGGCTAAACCTACACAGCTCCCTCAGCCACTCCTCATAGGACTTCGTGGTTTCCAGGCCTTCTACCATTTTGGTCACCTTCCTCTGGACACGTTCCAACTGGTCAATCATTGTTTTGTATGTATGTTTCATGATATCTTTTTTCTTCTTTTCTAGGGTTATAAAGGATTTCATGATCCAAGGAGGTGATTTTGTAAATGTAGGTACACTCAGTATTTCCTCCACCTCCTAATTGTGCTTTGTTATATTTTGGGAGCTGTATGTGTCGTGTTCCCTTCTGGAATCTGGAATTTACAGTTCTTTTCAGCCCCTAGCCCCCTTTAATGTCTCTCAGAGTAAAAGAAATGGGTAGATTTTCTGATAAGTGGTACCTCATCCCTGTAGGCTAGTTAGTTCCAAATGGATCCTGCAGATAGTTTTGTGCTGCTTACCTTAAGACACAAAAAAAATGCATTCTAGACTTCTTTGCTGGACATATTTAAATTGGTGTATGAATATGCAAGCCTCAGGGTCACACAGCATTCTTCACTCCGGGTAGAAAAGTATGTCTTGGATGTAAAATGAATCAGCTTCCTGCAATGCCATCAGCCCTCTCCAACCTGCGTCAAACAAACCAAGAGACAGCCCTGGCAATTGGTGTTTATTACCAGTGGGGACTGCAACACTGTGTTGCAGTGTGAAGTGCTGCTGGGCTGGATTTACAGTCACTGTCCTGTGAAATGTTGGAGAATATGCTATCTCTCTGACTGTGGCTGCCTTACTGAGCCCCATGGGCATCTCAGACTTGTCTGTAGCCCCACAGCAGGAGAAAGGAATGGACAAGAGCAGAGAAGACCAGAATGCCAGCAAATGTTACTATATATGCAGCCCGGTTAGCATTGGGAACAGGGATGTTGGAGGCTAAACCAAACCCCATTCAAGAGAGAAAAGGAAAAAGAAATTGATTCTTTAAAGCTAAATCCTGGGATCAGTCCCATACAAATGAAGATATATCCTGCTCTTTGAGTTTTCTTATATGAAGAATTGGCATATTTGTGTATACACAAAGTAAGGAGACCACCAGAAGGAGGTTTTCTTGTGTTTCACATGAGCGTTTAAGTGAGGTAGAAACTACTAGGCTGGCGGGACAGGAGAGGCAACACATTTGTGGGAGCAAAATAAGGTGGTGTGGTGTCCAGACAAACAAACAAACACGCAACTGACATGAAAGGCATGCAAGCATATTTGAATTCCGAGGTGTGGCTCCGATTGGCTTGGAGCACATTACGCAAGGTTCCACAAGCAAACACAGGTGCCTCAGGTGAGACGGCATGCATGGAACTGGACTCACAAGGGTGATAACACTGTTCCCTACTGTGCTGGCCTGCCAGCTGTCCCAGAAGCACTTTTTTTAAAAAAATGCATTGCTGTTTTTTTACATCTGAGTTTCCAGCTTGGCTTGAGAAGAGGCCTGGGTGGAACCACTGTGAGGAGCCACTGCCTCCAAGCAATAGTTTCCAGACTTTCTGGGAATGCTTTCCACATGGTCTTGTCCTGCTTCACATGGAACTCCTTTTGCCTAAAGGGGGGAACCTTTGAATACACGCAGCGCAGCTAGTCCACCCAGAGTGCTGCCCAGTTGTGCTGGCCCTCCCTATTGGCTCTGTGCAAATGGAAAGAATTCCCAGGAGCCCACCCACCCTAATGAGGAGGGGGCACATCACAAGTTTAACTTCTGGTTGTTTCCCGGGAAGAAATGGTCTTTCACCTTTGGCCTTCTCAGTGAAGATTCCCCACTCAGCACTGTGGGATGGGGTGGTGGGTATAAACCACAAGCTTTCCTGGAAAACTGCCATGCTGGAAAGATTTGGCTTTTCAGAATTCTCCTTTCAAAGCTCACCTGTGATGTTGCACATCAGCTTTCCCAGGACAGCAAGAGACTGAGACAACAAAGGAGGAATGAATCTTTGTCCTCCACTGCCCCAACTGCCAGTCTGCTATACTTTCTCTGGCAAGATGGCAGCCCACTCGCTCCGAAGCTTCTAGAGAGGAAGGACGGGGGTGGAAAACATAATCCTTTCCAAAGCCCATTACACTCTGTGCTGCTTACTCAGGAGGAGTTGTATTTATTTTTTAAAATGCACATGAGTGTGTATAGTGGTAGTGTGGCTTCAAGTAATCTGACTTATGGTGCCCCTAAGGTGAACCTATCGTGGGGTTTTCTAGGGCCGAGAGTGTGTAGCACACCAAAGGTCATCCAGTAGGTTTCCATGGCTGAGCAGGGAATCCAACTGTGGTCTCCTGGAGCATAGTCCAGTGCTCAGACCTAGCGATTTTCCATCCAAGGACTAACTGGGCCTAAACCTGTTTAGCCTTTGGAATCAGATGAGATCACGTGCAAATTTCAGTGTTATACGGCAGCAGATCTGGTTGACCATTCTTCGTTTCTAGAAAGATAGGTGCTGGCACTCAGTTTCAGGGTCCAGCGTTGCAACCCAAATGGTTTAAGCCAGAGACGGGCAACTGCGCAGAGGGCGGGGGCCATTTTTTTTCACCACAGGCCCACCCTGCAGGACGTACTGGCACGTTTCAGTGCACCCAGAGTAATGTGGCATAATACATACTGATTTCTTACCCATTTCTCCCCATGGATCGAGGTAGGGGAAAACAATAGATTAACATATAACAGGTAAAAGCAGTACATGATGTCTGACCACTGTTTTGACTGAACTTGGTGGCAGTTTTTAACATTTCTTTCACGTTTTGAAAAGGTTTGGGGGCTTTGGAGGGTAGGAGAAGAAAACTGGGTACATTTGAGGCTGTTGGAGGGGCAAAAAATCACCCCATTTTTTAGGGGGCTGCTGGGGGGTCCTAGGGGCCACATAGGATCAATCAGGACAGTGGGAGGGTATGCATTCGTGCACCGACACTAAAGCCAGGTCCTGGAGGAAGCAGCGCAGACCTAGCTAGCAGGGGCCTCCGCTTAGACACTGTACGCGTGTAGGCTTAGCTTTCCATTTAGGTTCATGTAGTGTCGGTTTTTAAATCTTTTTGTGAGCGCACAGGAGTCTGAATGACATCCTCTTTTTAAAGTCTTTTTGTGAACCCACAGGAGTCTGAATGACATCCTCTCCCCCCACCGGCCCCCTTCCCATTGCCTAAGGGAGCTAAAATCACAGCCCCTTTTTAATCCCCAGCCTTCCATCCTCTCCCCTGATAGGAATATCTCTGTTCCCAGGGGGGCTTGGCTGACCTAGTTTCCTTTCCTCTCACTGGAGGCGAGGGCAGACCAGTAGCGGTGCAGCTGCCTTTTTTTTCCTGAGGAGACCTCTTAGTCTAATTGGCTGCCACAGCAGCAGCTCGGGAAGGCCAGTCAGGGCTGTAAAAGTAGGACAGGCGTGTCAGGGAGCCCAGCTCACTGAGCCCAAAGGAAAAGCCCCCCAGGGACAAGGCTCAGGTAGAAAAAAAAAGGATGCACCCATGCTAGTTAAGCAACAGGACAAGGAATATGAAGCCTGTTCCTTCCCTAACTTGTGCTCATAGTCATCACCGCCAGGGTGTAGCTGTAGGGACAAAATGAGGACACTGCCTGCCAGGTAAAAATTCTGACCTCCCCATGAGATATTCTTTCAGCCCCCCAGATTTTGAGCATTGTAGAGAGTGAGACACTGAAAATGGTTCACACGTCAAACATACCCTTTGGCAGGGACAGTCCTGATTAATCCTCTCTCTTCCCACTTTTTCAGCTGCCTTTAAAATGTCCCAGTTTCTCCTTCCTCCTCCTACTTTCCCTCTTTGTCCAAAACTTACTTCAATTGCTCCCACATTTCTCATGCAAAGAAGGCATTTTCCAACGCAGTTCTACACAATATTGCTGAGAAATAAGTCTCACTGTATTCAGCAGGGTTTTGTTGTTGTTATAGCATGTCTTCAAGTTGTTTCCGACTTACAGTGATCCTATAGTGAACACTGCCACGTAAATGTATATATGCTTGGATCCCTAATGTCATATCTTCCAACGTTTCCTGGATGATACATGTGGCCAAGAAACTTTCAGAATGTATTCATGATGGCAAAAGTTATTAATGAGAAGGAAGGACAGACAAGCTAGGGGAGGCTGCAGCAGTGTGCTTTTGCTTGAGCCTCCTGGGAAGGGCAAGATTCCACTTCTTCCTCTCCTTTCTTTTCCTCCCTGCTGAGTTGATTGAGTGCAAACTACTTTTGCAGTGTGAACTGAGTTGCAGCAATTGAAATAAGCTGAGGACAGAGGGGGGAAGCGGGAGGAGAAAAGAGAAACTGGGACATTTTCAAAGCAGCTGAAAAAGTGGGAGGGCATAGAATTAACCGGGAGTGTCCTTGCCAAATCAGGACAGTGGGGGGTATGTAATGCCCGTTGAAATTGAATGCTGATTCCCCTTCCTTCCTTGAATAGGGAGATGGCACTGGCGTAGCCAGCATATACCGGGGCCCGTTTGCAGATGAAAACTTCAAGCTGAAACACTCGGCGCCTGGCCTGCTCTCCATGGTAAGTAACCAGGTAGAAAGGGCAGGGGTCCTCTTTCAGAACAAGGGCTGAATTTGCCTTTTTCTAGTAGGTTCTTGGAGTGGGTGGGTTTATGGTGGTGGGAAGGGTCCAGAAGACCAGCCTATTTTAGTTTCAAACTCTAACTGCCTGGTCTGAGCAGGGTTTCTCCATCCAGGTTGCTCAAGAGGTTGCTACGGGTTCCACACCAAAGCATTTGAGCTGTGGATGTAATAGTTTTTATGCAGGGGTTCCCTGAGACCTGAATATTTTTTCAAGCACTCTTTCAGGGTGAAAAGATTGAGGAAGGCTGTTCTAAGCCTTAGAGGTGGCACTACAACCTCTTAGAATGGGAAGAAACTTGTAGGAAGGCTGGGAAACCGATATGCAATCAGGTGGAAGGAGATGTGATCATATGGAGAAATCCTAAGGGGCAGATTGGAACCCCAGGAAGGCTGGAACGTCCCCCACCCATGTTAGAATTTCAGTTTGATTCTCTCTTTGGCTTGGACGTTGGTCTTAGATTGAGGAGAGTTACCTTCTGGATTCAACCTGTTTTGCCTCCCCAGTTTGTATGACCTTGAGCCATTCAGCCAAATCCTGGAGAAGGGCCCTCCCCAAGATTACAAGAAGGAAGGGCTGAAGCCAGTGTGGCATTCTTTTGTGGAAGGAGAATGTCCGTGAGGATCAGAGTGTGGAGGTCCCATCCCATCCTTTTTGTTGTTTGGAAGAGGGCTTTTTTTGCAAGCGAGCACTGGGAACCAAACAGGGCCGCTCAGGGGTGGCTGGCTGGCTGGCTGTGGGGAGTCCCTGAAGCATGCCAGTTGGGAAGTTAAGCCTTAATCCTTGGCATTAGCTTGGTAAAAATCATGTGCCAAGGCTGCCTTGTCAGCTAGGCTCAGAAGCAATTATTCCAAGCGTAAGCTTCTGTGGAGGGGAAGGAATTTGATTACTCTTGGGGCTGGGATGCAGATGGCCTGTGGTTGGGGATAACTGCAAAGCCCCCCGCCCATGAGGGGCTGCACCAATGCGTCCTCCCCGCCCCATTCTGGGAGGCATGGATTCACTATCCATGAAATTTACACATATGCGGTGGTGAAAGCTAGAGTTGCCCTGATGTTTTGATTAATAATAACGATCATGATCATATTATTCTAGTCCCAGGGTCTAGCTCCAACAGCAGTGCCTTCCACTGTAGGGATGGCATACTCTTGGGCCCTCCAGGTGTTCAAATTTCAAATTAAATTAAGAGTTTTTAAATGATAAATTGTTCATAATTTAAATTATAAATTGAATTATAGTTCAGTTATGAATTGATTGTTTTTAATATGTATGTATTTTAACTGGTGTTTGTGTTCTTAACTATGTTATGTGTCACTTTGTTGCCGTATTTTAATCTGTTGTTCCTCACCTCAATCCATAGAAGAAAATAAGAACAGCAGCAATAATACAAGATGATGGTGATGATATACTACATCTCCCACAAATCCGCTGGCCATGCTGGCTGAGGTTTCTGGGAGCTGCAGTGCAGAGTGGTTGAATGTTCCACATTACTTGAGTGGTTTTCTTAAGGATTTAGAAAATCTGTAGCCATTTCAAAGTTCTTAATCCAAGCATTCAGATTCATCTTCTGCAGGACTTAAGACTGTTTGCTGAAATGAATTTATTCTGGTATTTATTTCTCCTGATTAACAATATACATGCTGTTGCATACACAGCAGGAATTTTTTTCTGACTTTTTTACTGCCATAATGCATTTATTACACTTTGGCATTTAGGGCATGGTTCTTTGTTGTTTTGCCACTGGAGTAAACTAGGCAGTGGTTTTCTAGCTTTCGTCCCCCCAGATGTTTGGGACTTCAGGCCCCAGAATTCCGTGCTGACTGGGACTTCTGGGAGCCAAAACACTTGGTGGGCCAAAGACTGAGAAGCACTGGACTAGGGGCTGTCAGCATGCAGCCAGGTGGAAGTGGGCAGGAGAAGAGTTTGCATTTGTCCCAGTGGTTCCCAAACTTCCTCCAGATGTTTTGAACTTCAACTTCGAGAATTCCTGGGCTCCTGGGAGTTGAAGTCCCAAGCACTCAGAGGAGGACAGTCTGGGAACCGCTGCCTTTGGGTGTTTTTTGCCCTTTGTCCAACTGCAGCAGGGCATCTCCAAGTGTGACCTTCAAGAGGAGAAATCCTTTCCTTTCCCTGATCTCTCCTGTGTGACCTTTATGCTAGGCAAACAGCGGTCCCAGCACCAACGGGTGCCAGTTCTTCATCACATGCTCCAAGTGTGACTGGCTGGACGGGAAGCATGTGGTGTTTGGTGAGTAGCTGCAAGCCCTGAAATCTTGGCATGCTTGTGGTGCTAAAACTTTCTTTGCTCTCCTGTGTGTTGTGATATCTCCAGGAAAAACAGAATAATAGAACTATATGGTTGGAAGGGGCCCCACTGGCCACTGAGTCCAGCCTCCTGCTCGGTGCAGGATATCCAGCTATCCAATCCTAGAATCCTAGAGTTGGACAGGGCCCGAAAGGCCACTGAGTCCAACCCCCTGCTCAGTGCAGGAAATCTAGCTAGAGCATCCCCAGCAGGTAACTGTCCAACTCTTCTTGAAGACATCCAGGGAAAGAGACCCTACCACCTCTCTAGAGAATTGGTTCGATTGCCCAAACTGCTCTTTTCATCAAGAAGTTCCTTGTGATATTCAATTGAAATTACCCTCTTGTGACTTAAAACTGCAAGACTTGGTCCTGCCCTCTGGGGCAGCAGGGAACAAACCTGCTCCCTCCTCTCTGTGACAGCCCTTTTGGTTTTTTTAAATTGGGCAATCTTGTCACCCCTCATGTCTGCTTTCAGAAGCAGTCTCTCCCAAAACTTTACAGTCAGCCCTCCACAATCGCTGGGTTTAGGTGCACAGGACCCCTGCAAAAATGGGAAAACCACAAATATCAAAATGTGTGACTGTGTGTGCCTGTGGGAAGGGGGCTGAGGCATAGTGGGGAAAACGGGCACCCAGAGTCCAAACCAGGTCAGAAAAAGGAGGAAGAGAGTGGTGGGTGGGAATGGTGGGCTTTTACTTCCTCCTCTCGTCCATCTACTTCCTTGATTGTGGGGAGCACTGGGAGAGGGTCTGTGGCACTGAGAAATCAGGCTGCAATCCATCCTTAGCTGACTAGGCAGCAGCTGGTGGAGGAGGAGGAGAAGAATGAGGACCAGAGGTGGGTTTTTAAAGAGTTGTGTGGCCCAATCAAAGGAAAAAGAAGTGCCTGAGGTAGGACGGCGGGGAGGGCAGGAGTTAGAGAAATTTGCAAATAATCAAATCTGTGAAAATTAAATCCACAATTGTGGAGATCCTACTGTAATTGCCTTTTGACTACCAAATCTCATTTCAGTCTTTGTGCCACCTTGTTCTCGCTTTTCAGTGTTTTTTGCCCTTTAAGAGGAGGGTACACTGGTTTTTCAAATTATTCTTACTCCCTTCTATTCTTTGCTTCAGCAGGACTTCAGTATTGCTTACAAGTTAGAAATTTCTGACACACTAAAATAATAATTCTCCTTTTTTTCTTTTCTAACCTGACAGGCAAAATAATTGATGGACTGCTTGTCATGAGAAAAATTGAAGTAAGTATTTAGTTGAAGCTGTCCCATCTTGTGGACCAGGCCCTGCCTTGCCCCTCCTGTGGACGGATCATGCCGACCTCAGCTCCTGGTCATGGTGCTTTTTGTTTTTCCAGAATGTTCCCACCGGTCCAAATAACAAACCCAAGCTCCCTGTGGTGATTGCTCAGTGTGGCGAGATGTAGGGGAAGAGAGCCTTGGGTAAGTGCCCACCTTTGTCTGTGTGGCTGAGGCAGTCGTTTGGTCTCTGAGGACAAAAAGCGAGATCTTCTGTGATGGGGAATTTGGTTTGCATCTGTGATGCAGGGGTGACGGGATGAGTAACCTTTGCCTCCTCCCAATTCCAGGTTAGTCTTCCTTCATCTCGGATCACCATCGCCTCCTTCCTGATTCTTTCCACACCATCTTCCTCTGGGGTCTTCTCCATCCCACATTCCAGCTTGTTACTCCTTCCCCACTGTAAATAAAAGAGATTTGTATAATTGTCTTTTCTTCCATCTGGAATACCTACAGAATTGCCACAAATTAAGGATCGTCTGGGCTATGAACTGGCAAGAAAAGTGCATTTTGTTGGTTCTCAGTACTAGCCATGCCCTTTTCCAGGATACTCTGTGCCCCGGTGCTACTCAAAACAGACTAGCGCTGGTCTGCAAGCCATTGGCTGCTGGTCCACAGAGAGTGCTCAAGAAGAAAGAAAAAGTTGTCACCAACTGGTATAAACACGGAAGAAAAATGGCTTGTCCCCCTGCCTGAGAAGCACCGGTCTCCCCCACTCCGCATTCCTTGTGCACTGTGGATGCTCCATCATCACTGGGCTGTACTGGTTCCCACCTACACTTAAGAGTAGCTGTGCACAATGGCAGAGCAGGTGGGGGCCACACGGGGTCAGCAGAGTCACCCGACACTGGTGAAGACTGAGAGGTGACGAGACAGACACCTTTTAAATATCTGAAGTGTCCTTTTTTCTTTTTTGCTGTTCCAGAGACTGGAACACAAACCAGCAGATTCAAATTGCAAGAGATTCCACTTATTAGGAGGAACTTCTCGACTGTAAGAGCAATTTGACAGTGGCTTCGGCTGCCCCAAAGGGTAGTGGTTTGTCCTTCTTCGGAGGTTTTGAAACAGAGGTTGGATGGACGTCTTCCAGGAGCACTGTAGTTGTATATTCCTGCCTGGACTGGACGGCCCTTGTGGTCCCTTCCAACTCGGTATGATCCGCAGCGATAGGACATCAGTTCCAGAGAGATTGTGCAGTTCTGGGGAATGAGTAAAGCAGGTCAAAATACCATGTTACAGTATTTTCCAGCTGCTTTTTGGGGATGAAAAAGTTTAAAAATGAGAGGTCTGAAAGCTTCAGATGTCTCTGGTGTTCTTCAGGGACTGTCAGAAGCCTGTAGGTTCATGTATCCCCACCCCGACTTAAGTTTTTTTCCCTATGGTGGGCTGCCTGCAGGCTTCTTGGAAATTCTCTATCCTGTTTCTCTAAACTCATTCTTGTTATTATTGTATGCTGATATAAAACTTATTACTTGATCTTTGGGTGTGAGAACCCTAGTTGACACTCACAGAATGAGAAAAGAAAGAAAAATCCTGATGGAAGGGACTGATGAGAAAACCCCCAGCGAGCTTTATTTTAGATCTGAATACTTTGGAAGCCCTCCTTAATGATTAAATGAGTGTGGCGGGGGTGTGTCCAAATACATTTTCTCTCTCTGTGTGTGTGGATAGCAAGACGATTTTGCTTGCAGCGTATCTGCCTGGCCTTTCAATCAGCAAAATAATCTGAAGAGGCTTCGCGACACCCCTGCCCCGGACTAGAACATGTCATACTGTCAGCTACATCAGACAAAATCAACGACAAGAATGGAAAAGTGCAGCACCTTGCAAAATTATTTCAAAGAATTAAGATCAGCAACTTTCCTGCAGCAAGCAACAGCTAATTTACTGTATTTCAAGTATCTTTTTCATTTTCTATTCATCTTTCGTTGTCTTTGGTACTTTCTAGTATGTGCTTATGGGGAAGATAGTGAAACTACCCTAGGAAATGAATGGAGAAGTATCTCTTCAAAGGCTGATGTAGGCAGGAATGAAGAATTTCCCTTCTTGAGTCATCTGTGCCCAGTGGGACACAACACAAGTCTTAGAACTGAGTTTGCAAAAATGATGTGTGCGTGATCATTTCTTCTAGCCTGTGTGCCCAGTTTTTCCCAGTGAAGGAAGCCAGACAGTGGGCAGTATAGGGCAGCCAACTCTTCAATCCTAAACTTCCTGGCCTGGGGCTGATCCTAACCTGGCAACTTCTTTCCGCATGTTGAAAGAAGAAAGGAGATGAAACCTCCGAGCTCAATGGCTGTGATATAAACTAGTGCTTTGGTAAGAGCTGGCAGAGCTGCACTGAGAGCCAGAAGCATCATGTGGTGCAAATCTGGGTTATGATCCCAGGTGTACTTGCTTGGCTATGAATAAGCCCTACGCACACTTACTGATCTTACTTATGTGAGTAAAATCTTGACATTCTTCATCAGGCGGTAATTCTCACTGACCATTGCTGAATTTCCACCTTGAGTAAGCTGCATGAGGAGGTATTCATGATGTCCTTACACCGCTAGCCTTGGGGTAAGGCATGAATGGGCAAAGTGTAGCCTGGCCTAACTCCCTTTTTGTGGGGACAACCGTCCTTCCCCCGTTTTTAGATGATAAGTCACACAAGAGCACCCCAATGTACAGTAGCTGGGCTTTATTTCCTCCCTCTGCCCTTGGGGAAAAAAAAAGCCCAATCTGGGAATCTTACTTTCATTTGATCTTCAGCACCGATGTGGCCTACCGTGATACCGCAGGGATAAAAACCGGCCGCCAGTGCATTTCCCCACTGGGATGAGACTTGAACGAACTGGTCTGCTATTTCAGCTCCTCCCTTGAGGTTATCCCTAGTGAAGCGGAAGATAATCAGTTCCAACCCCATTGCTACTGGGAGTGGAGGGCCAATCCTGTGACATTTGTTTACAGTATAATCCCGTGTGTGTCTACTCCAGGGGTGGGCAACTGTGGAAGACCAGGGGCTGCACCTGATTTTTTCCCCCTTTTTGCCCCCAAACGACCCCTGAGTGACATGGGAGGGGGTCATGTTTTTCTGGCCTTCCTAGGCCCCTAGAGGGCGTTTTGAGACAAAAAAAACTTTTTGAAAAAATGTGCAAAATGTCCTTTTGATCCTTGGGAGATTCGGGATAGTTCCAAACATGGCGGAAATGCCTCCATCCCACCCCGGCCTCCAAGAGATTATTTTGCAGTAAAAATTCTGGGGGGGGGGGATCCCATGCAGCCCATGGTTGCACTTCGCCCATCCCTGGTGTACTCAGAAGTCAAATCCACCAAGCCTGGGCACCTTCACCCAGCTAAATGTGCTTCCATTGAAAACCTTGATCCAGTAGAATATAGATGCAAGAGTCAGTGAAATACAGCCATTTCCCTCTAAATGAACTGACGGTACACTCCTGCCCGCATTTACCCTGATATAAGTATTCCAGGCAATTTTAGGACCTGGGAGTAGTTGCTATTAGAAGGGATGGAACTTACCTCTGAGTAAGCACATCTAGGAATGCAATTTAAAAAACGGAATAATAGCCACTTCCTTGATGTATGGTGCACTTAAAAGTCTTTCCTCTTTCAGAAGCTCAAGCTAAAATAAGCAGCTGAGTAAGAGCCTCGGGTGGCCACATGCCAGGGCCGGGGCCCTCATCGCAGGGCAAAAGGGAGGAATCCCAGGGCAAGAGTGCTGCCTTGACAACCTCCTCCATTCTTTCTTTAAAAATTGCTTCTGTCCCCAGTACTATAGGTTGCTTTACTGTAGACTTTCCCAGGCGTCCAACTGGCTGTTGTCATCTCCACCTCCCCTCCCTCCCATGGCAGAACTGTGAAGGAGGGAACAGACAAAACGGTCAACATGGGCCATTTTATTCAAAGGGCATACTCCAAGTAACTGCTTGACAATGTTTAAATGTACCATGGTTAATTAGGTCACCCCCAAGGCTCGAGCTTTCCCCTCAAGACCTGAGCTGAAAAAGTTAAAGAGCTCTCCCGACTAAGAGCCATCGATGGTCCCCTCCTCTGTGAACTTACCTAATACCCGTTTCGAGACATCCCGGTTGCCAGCTATTGCTATGCCTTGTGGCAGTGAGTTCCACCACTTCGTGCTAGGTGAAGAAGTTAATTCCTGTTTAATCCATCCTGCATCTCTCACCCCTGGGCTTTTACTATGACCAACCTGGGCTTCTAGTATTAGGTGGAAGGGAGTGTTAGCTGCTTAATGCTCTCCGTGCCCGGTTTTACAGCTATGTTGCCCCAGACTTGCTGGCCTTAACACTGGCTTCCCCCATCTGGGGCAGTTTTCTGGTTTATTAAACTACAGTACCCAACCGGCACAGATATTGTCTTTATGCTTTTAAGGCTTTTTTAAAAAACTTTTTGGAAGCCACCCGGAGTCCCATCTTGGGAGAAAAGGCGGCGTAGAAATTCCATAAATAAGTAAATATCGGGAGAAAGACGGGATAGAAAATAAAATAGCCCAAGGCTACTGTAGTCCACGTATGAGTAAACTTTAAGGAAGGAAGAAGAGATTTCCTGGCAGACACATGTTACACTAAAAGGGGAGCCACGTGGACTTACCCGGGAGTAAGTGCTACTGAAGTCAATGGGACACGCCTCACACTGAGTCAGGCCATTTCCGCACCAGGCGGTTATAGCGCGATGATTCCACTTTCAACGTCCTATGGAATCCTGGGGTTTGCAGTTTCGGGAGGGCCGGCCAGCCCCTCCCTAAACTGCAAACCCCAGGATTCCATAGGACGTTGAAAGTATGAATCATCGCGCTATAACCGCCTGGTGCGGAAATGGTCTCAGGCAAGAGCAAATACACAATTTAAAACCGATTGGTTGTCGTAGGGAAGTGGGCGAGGAGGGGCAGCCTACTTGCAGAGAGTTTAGGAAAGTTACTTTTTCCGAGATTACAGTTTCCAGCATTCCCCCTCCCGCCTGGCCCACGTCCAAGGCGGCTCAAAGGATTCTGGGGTTTCCGATCCCCTAAAGTAACTGCCTCGCTCTCTGCCCTCGCCTTACCACGATTAACGGAGACTCCTTCGGCCACATGGTCCCCATCGAGGGCGAGCGGAAAAGGAACTTCCTGGCTGCGCCTTTTTTCCCGGGAAAGCGGGGTGGGGCCAAAGGAGGGCTCTCATCCAATCAGGTTTCAACGTTCCAAGCTTCGGGACCCCGTAGGAAGCAAGCAAGCGTGGAGAACACGGACTTACAAACCCAATGGCTCCCCGAGTGGGCGGGGAGAAAACGGCGCGGGAAACAGCCAATGGCCGGGCGAGGATTTTGACTGGCGGGCCCAGCGGGCCACAGAGGTCCCTCCGAAGATCCGAAGCGGCGGCGGCGGGCCAATGGGTGCGCGCGGCGGCTGACTGGCACCGCGCGGGAGCCAATGGGCGCGGCGAGGTGGGCGGCGCCTGCGGGGTGGCTAGCGAGTGCGCGCCGCCATTGTGGGCCAGTTCGATCGGTATCGGGAGCGGAGAGCGGAGCCCAGCGAGCCCGGAGCAAGGGAGCAGCCCCCCCGCCAACGGCCGGCCCCCGAGTCACCATCAACACCGCGCGGGAGGCGGCGCTGCTGCTGCTGCGAAAGCCAGTCACCACCACCGTCGTCGTCGCCCAGTGACAGTCACCGCGACGCCATGAGCAGCGAGGCCGAGACCCAGGCGCCCCCCTCCGCCGCCCCTCTACCCGCGGCGGCGGCGGCGGCGGCGGCCCCAGCCCCAGCGGCCCCCCCGGCAGCGGCGGCAGCGGCCCAAGCCACAGCGGCCCCGCTGGCGACGGCCGCGTCCCCCGCCGCCCCGGACGCCAAACCCACCAACGGCGGCGGCGGAGGCGGCGGCGGCGGCAACGGAACCAACAACGGCGGCCTGGGCTCGGCGGCGCCCCCCGCCGGCGGGGACAAGAAGGTCATCGGTGAGGCGAAAGGGGGGGCAGGGCGGGCGCGAGGGGGTCTCTCTCTGTGCGTCCCTCTGGGGGAAACTGGGGGGGGGAGTGGGCGGGGCCCGCTGGTCGCGAGGGGCGCACGATTGGCGGCCCCCGTCCCTCGCGCTCGCCGTGGCTGCGGCGCGCGCCCCCTTTTCATACCTCTCCTTTCTCTCCCTCGCCTTCCCCCTCCCCATTCCTTCACTCACGTTTCTCTTTCCCGCCTTCTGATTGGCTGCGGGGTGGCGCGCGGGCGCGGGCGTGCGTGCGTGCCTGGCTGCCTGCGGGCGGGCGGGGGGGATGTGCTCGCGCCGGCATTCTGAACCTTTTTTTTTTTTTTCCTTTTCTCCTCGTTCCTGATTGGTGGGCTCGATGGATGCGGGCTCCCTTATGGTCTGGCTCTAATCTTCCCTCCCTCCCTCGGGTCTGGAGCGCGCGCCCCGGCTGTTTGAGGCGAAGCCTCACCTCGCCTTCCTCTTTTTCCCCCCCCTCTCTTTAGCGCGCCTGCGCAAAATGAAGGGGGGGAGAAGCCGGGGGGGAGGGAGAGAGAGAGAGAGAGCCCGCGCGCGCGTGGGAGGGGGCGTGGCCGAGGGGACGGCGCAAGATGTCCGCCGTGCGCGCGCAGCCTTTTGTGTGTGCGCGCGTGAGAGAGCGCGGGAGCGCGCGCGGCCGAGGCCTGTAACCACTAGGCAGTGTTGCCCTTTCTAGCGGTTGGGGCTGCTGATTCGGAAAAATACGTGTTTGCCAATTTTATTTATTTATGATGAGCCCCTTCCTCATTTTCTTGGTGGTACTGGGGTTACTTTTTTAATAATAATAATAATAATAGCAGTAAGAATGCTGATAATAGTACATATTAATTATTACCCGCCTCTCTTCAAGGCTCGGGGCGGGGCACGGAATAGATCTACAGGGGCTCAGGGCGATAGATCGAGGTGACAAGGACATCCGCTGCCTTATTCTTCCAGGACGCATTGGAGGCTTTGGAGTTCTGTTAGTCCCAAAGTTTAGTACAGGTGTCTTTTTTAAAAAAAAAAAAAAAAGTTGCAGCTTCCAGACGTCCCCGCACACGGGCCTGGAGAGAATTTGTGGAGGATGTAGTTTTTCTTGGGTTTCTACGGCTCCTGCCCCTCCAGGTGGTGCTGGACTGCAGTGCCCGTCGCCCGTTGGCAGCACAGCCGGCGGGGATGGGTGTTGCTGGAGCCCTTTGCCACCTGGAGAGGTCCTCGTGTTTGTTATCTCTGGGGTTGCAGACAGGAGGCTTGCTCCAGCCCTCTGTAAATGCCAGCGGCTGCTCAACCAGAAGGAGCACGTGTCTGCTTGCTTATTTATTTTTTGATGATGAACTCCTCTGTCATTTTTTGGGTGGTGTTCCCAGAGAGGGGCTTAGGACAATAGATCAGGGACCGAGGTTTGCAAGGACATAAATTATCTTAATATTACGTGACACACGTCAGAGGCCCTGGAGCTCTGTTGTCCACTCCGGAGTTCAGTAAAAGTTACTTTTTTAAAGAAAATCGCAGGTCCTGGACACACACAAACACGGGCTGGAGGGAGTTAGGGAGGATGTAGTTCAGTGAAGGCAGTTTTTCCTTCACTGGGGTTTCCACCCCTTTGGCCTTCCAGGTGGTGCTGGACGGCAGGCCCGGCCTGCTCTAGCTAGGACAACCAGTGGTGATGGGCGTCCTTTAACATCTGGAGAGGCAGGGATGCTCCCGCTGGTGTTTTTTGTCTCTGGGGTTTCAGATTGGAGCCTTCTCCAGCCCTCTGTCAATGCCGGCTATAGATGCTGGTAGGCCTTCTCAAAGTCTGCCTGGACTCTGGTTCCTCTTTAATTTTTTAAAGCAGAATTGCCTAGTGGTAGCATTTTCTGCAGCACTCTTGCAGGACTTCAGACACATGTTAAGGCCTCCCAGTTGTGCCCAGTGTCCCCATTGAGTGGGGCCTTTCAAGATGCATATTTGGTCTTCAGCTGTGAACTTCCATTCCTGGCTGTTGCAGGTACCAAATCACTGCTAAAGGCATGAGAGCAGGCAAGACTGAGTCCTGTTTATTTTTTTCCTGGCCTTTTGACAAACCAGTGTGTATAAGCACATGCTTGTTTACTTTATTCTTTGATCTGTATCCCATTGAGATGCAAATGCACCACAGAAGGAGGTTAGGACATTACATATACAAAGGCAATTAGGATGTTACAAACTGGGCACATTACAGCCTTAAGGAAGCTCTCAAAACTTTAGTCCTATATCTATTTTCTTGGGAGTCCTATTGAATATAGCAGGTTTTAGTCCCAAGGAAGTATGTGAGATCAGGCTGCAAAAATTTTGGAAAGAGTATATTTTAAAACCTTGCCTTTTCTCAACATCCTCTTCCTTTTAGTTGTGTTTTTTTTCCTCCAGTTAGAGTGAAGGATATAGGCCAGTGACATTATATTTTAATATGTAGTTAATATTTTATTAGTATAATCTTAAATAATGCAGCCAGATCCCATGCAGTTTTATCCAGAAGTGAATCCCAGTGGGTCCGTGCGCCTATATGATTTCTGCGCTTTACAGGCTTAACACATTTCAAGTGTTCAGGGAAGTTCCACCAGCCTTATCTCTGTAATTCTTGGAGCAACATGGTGGGTTGGAAGAGTATTACCTCTGACAGTGCCACCTGTGTCTAGGATGGCAGAAGCCACAAAGCAGGTCTCTGGAACAGGTCTCGCGTGTGTAGAAATTGTTTTCAAGAATGTAAGGCTGAGGGTGGGTCCTCTCTCCACCCTCTCATGTCTTAACTTGCATACTTCTTCTCTCTTGTAGCAACGAAGGTTTTGGGGACAGTGAAATGGTTCAACGTAAGGAATGGCTATGGCTTCATCAACAGGTAAGGAGGGGCCGGGGAGCTTGGGTTTCTTTCTCTTGTTCTCTTAAGCAGTTTGGGCAAATAAAATACACCACTGCTGTCATCTGCCTGGCATCTGGATAGACTTTAAACGGCTCATCTCATCTTGCTTAATGTTATTTCTAGTGAATCTCACTGGGTTGATCTAGGGTCTGCTTGTGCAAGCATCAGTTTTTATTTGGAGATGGCCATTTTTGGCATGCTGTACTATTTTTACAATTACGATTCTCCTAACAGAAACACTAATATCTGGACACGGTAACTCAGGTGTCAGCTACAAGGTGCAAAAGGGGAGCTAGTGTAGAAGTTTAGAATAAGAGAGAATGTAGACCTGAAAGCATCATTTAGGGCTAAATTGAGTGTGACTCAAATCAGTAGAAGTGTTGTGACATGTGGGCCAGATTTAGGAAATGATTGTACCCTTTGGCTGTGAGCCAGTGAGTCTTCCTTTGTTTCTCTGTTTAGCTGCAGCTTCCATAGTGTGAAGAAGGGGACTGGAAGGGAGAGCAGGAAGCCTGGTGTAAGGGAATTGGAAGCAAGTTGAGGAAGGGCTGGACAGGATCTGTTCCCCAGTGATCGTGGGCATCTGCTGTTCAACATGGGCCCTGGGTCGTTTTTGAGCGTTAGGTAACGAGGCTGGTGTACAAATAATTATTGCACATTTACAAATGTGTATCTTTCTACATTAAATTATAATGGTGCAACTTGAAACTAAAACGAAAGCAGCCTCAATGTGAGAGAGAGAGAGATTGAGAGAAATGGCCCAAGGTGATGGGGTTAGTTTTTAAAAGGCAGCAGCGCCAAGTGTATGATGTTAATTAGATTATAGGTCATTAGGCCTAACCCAGAGAAATGCCCCAGGGACTTGATTTTCTTTAATCTCTCAGAGAGATGTGCTGTGAAACAACAGTTAATTCTCTTTTCCAGTCAGGCATCTTCTGCTGACATATCTCAAGGTTTCCTTCCGCCTGACATGCACGAGCTGTTTTGAGGGTAGTTGTGAGCTATCTTAAGTTACGATGATTTTGGCATGGACTTGGGCTTCTCCCCTTCCCTTTTCTTGCCCCATGGCTGCTGTTTAAATGTCAGCTCTGGGGAATTTGGAAAGGGGTGTTACTTATTTCTCTTTCTGCGCTCATTAAGTTAATACTAGTCAGACATTCTGAGCAGCAAGAGTAAAATCACTCAGTATCTCTGCTGTATATGAAATTGCTCCTTTCAGTATATGTTAATCTGTGTACACCTAGGTCTTACTGTTCTCAGGGCAGGCACTTAAGGAGAGCTTGCTGGGTATGCCTACAAACACCTTACTGAGATGCTAAGGCTAGGCCCATTGATTGTGTGTCTGTGACGCGGTGCGCCAGCAGGTCACCGGGGCAATATTTTGAAAAGGACTGCCAAGATAAATTCCTTAAAATGCCAATAGAAATCAATCAGTTCCTTGAGTAAACATTGGCAGCTTCCCTAGACAATTGGAACACCTTATCAGTTGCCATTTTCTGTGTCTTTCTGCACAGCAGGTTTTGAAAACTGGGGCCCCACTTTTAACATGATCCATAATAATAACAATTGGCTCTGCCCATAACATTTGTCTGTGCGCTAAGAATGGGTAACCTCAGCTAAATGTGGCCCCTTGTAATTCTGCTCTGGCCCTCTAGGCTTCTCAGATGGCCATATCCTGTTTCCCATGATCCCACTGTTTGGTGGTTTCCAGGCTTTCATGCAGATTTCGCCTCCTTGTTTGAAAGGTTTGGGCGCTTCTAAAGCTTAGTGACAGGCAGTAAGACCTCAAAGCTAAAATACGCTGGTATGCTTGGCTCACCTCCTTTTTCTTTCAGGCCCACCCACCAGTGGAATGTGGTCCCGAGAAACTTAGCTGAAGTGGAATTTAGCATTGGGGCTGAAAGGCATTCCCCCTCCTTGCAGTAGACAGTGTAGGAGAATCTGTCTCTGAAAGGCAGTAGCCCCACTCACTTGAAGCTATAGAGCAAATGCAATATGGGGATGAATAAATTTGGTACTTTCAGACCCTGTAGACCCCAGTTCTCTTTTTTGCTCTGCCTTTAATTCTTAGTTAAACAAGTCTGATTTTGGTCGATAGTAGAATTTGCTAAGAAGTACGATATAGTATATCTTAGAATACTCTTAAAGTTCGTGCGTTCCTGTGAATATTACTGTATATCAAATATTAATGAGGATTTTTCTGCGGAGAAGAGCTTTTACATGTCTAAAGGGGCACTTTGGCTCACTTTCAACACAGTCTTGCTTGACAATTGTAGCTATAGTTTGCAAAAAGAAATCTGAAACTTCCAAGTTAAGGCTCTCTGTATTTTTAGCTCAAGAAAGTAATGGGCGTGAACTACGGGAGTGATAGATGTTCTTACCTTGGCAGCCCCCCAATGCCACAGGCGGTCCTCCATCCAAAATGTAGTACCACTCCTTACTGGAGAATGTTCATTCTTTGTGCCACGTTTTCTCAACTGAGAACACCTTGTTTTGCAGGAATGACACCAAGGAAGATGTGTTTGTCCACCAGGTGAGGTTGCTTTATTTTTTTGCTACTAGATGTGTGAGATTCTGATGACGTGAATTAGCTTGTTCTCTGGCTGAAAGGAATGGAGGAATGTCAGCTCTAAGAGCCCATAAGTGCCCATTCCAGTTAGCGTTTGCGTTCCTCTCATTTCATGCCCCTTTTTCTTAAACATAGTTCTTCTCCTATACCCCTAGTCGGCATTACTTAAGTATCTGGTGCTCTGCTGCATCCCAGCCTAAATGCCTCTTTGTCCCTTAGTTTCCTTGCTTTGCTTACGTTTCGCTATTCTTATGCGTCTTGTTATAGACCCCTGATGATTCTAACGGAGCACCCCAAACCTTATTTCTGTGACTATAAAATGATTTTTAGAAACATAACAGAAACACTAAAGGATTTGAAGCAAGCCAGTAAATCGTTGTGGAGCCACAGAAGGTGCAGCTCCTTCTTTGTCCATGCAACTTGTTGCAGAATTCAAGGAAAAAGCTAAATGCATAGTTAAATTCAGCCCAGTGTCTACCTAGTTAGAGTGTTGCGATTTTAAGCATTGTTTTCAGTAGTTCTCATGCTTCATGGAAGCCTCGATGGGTTTCCATCTGTTCCTTGGTGCTACTCAAACCTTCCTTTCCTAAATTGACTGACAGCTGTCTTGCTGGGAGGCTGAGGTAGATGTGGAACAGCATGTGTTTCTCTCCAAAGAGCTAGGGCATTCGGGCTGCGCATGCTGGTACATTCACAAAAGGGGGCTAGCGGTGCTTGCTTGTCCAGAGGCTGGGTACCAGGAAAATGCTGTCAGCACTCTTAACTGTGCTCCCAGTGCAGCTGTTACTATTGACACCAAAAAATGTTTGGTAAGCAAACCATGAAGGTCAGTTTAATTGAGTCTAGTCACATGAGCCCCTGAGAATACAAGCCTCTGCCCCAGCAAGAGGCTGAGTTTTGCTGTGCAGGGCCACTTAGAGGCTAACTTGTGACACTCATGTGAGCCCCTAAAAATGATTTCCCTGCATTATATGGCCTTCTCAGGGGAAACAGAGGAATCGCTCTGGTTTTTCTCTCTGTGTTAATATGAGAGTAGAGCTTTAGGTCTGGAAGTGGAGGCAGGAAGCTGCCCCATAGCTGATGCCCTCTTTGTTACCATTCCAGTTCATTAAATAGATTCCTCTCCACCCATAGGGTGTTTTTTTTTTTTTAAGCGAGTATCTCTCTGATCTAGGAAACTGTTCATACTCGTTAAACCACAGCCAACTGAGTCTAAATCTGAACTGTTTCTCCACAGACTGCTATAAAGAAGAATAACCCCAGGAAATACCTCCGCAGTGTAGGAGATGGAGAGACTGTGGAGTTTGATGTGGTTGAAGGAGAAAAGGTGAGCCAGGGAGCTGGGGCAGATGGGAGGGCTTGTTTAGCTCTTGGAAGCTCAACTTCTGAGTCTTTGGGCCCAGTAAACGCCTGCAATGAAGTCTGGCGCCTTGATTTTCTCCCAGGAAGCAGGACTGGTGCTTCCGTGTCATTGTGCCAGCCCAGCTCACTCCCGTTTGCGTTCTCTCTCTCTCTCTCCCCCTCCTGCTCAACTCTTTCTAGGGAGCAGAGGCAGCCAACGTTACAGGTCCTGGTGGCGTTCCAGTGCAAGGCAGCAAATACGCAGCAGACCGTAACCAGTACAGACGATACCCACGGCGTAGAGGTCCTCCACGCAACTACCAGCAGAATTACCAAAACAGCGAGAGCGGGGAGAAGAACGAGGGGTCGGAGAGCTTGCCAGAAGGCCAATCCCAACAGCGCCGCCCCTACCGCAGGAGGCGGTACCCGCCTTACTACATGCGTCGGCCCTACGGCCGGCGGCCACAGTATTCCAATGCTCCCGTTCAAGGAGAGATAGTGGAGGTAATGTTCGTTGAGGCTGCTCACTGTTGCAAGGCGGGAGGGGAGGGCAAAGGGGGGGTTATGGGAGGAAAAGGCTGTGGATATCTGCCACGTACATGCTGTCGCCGTAATGGCTAGTCTGATAAGTACAGAACCAGCCAGAACTGTGAGTGAGCCCAAACAGAAGACCAGTAGCCTCTGATGCAGTGGCTTTTCTATGTCTCCCCCTCACCCGAGTAATGATGCGCATTTTCCTTCTCTTAAACTGGCCACATGGTGTGGTTCAAGTGAGCTGTAGGTGAAGAGGATGGTGCGTATTGCATGTTCTCCTCAACGTGCCGCAGGGTGGGGATCTTGTCCGCTGCTCTCTGTCAACTCTCTTGCCATCTTCCAGGGTGCTGACAACCAGGGTGCAGGAGAACAAGGCAGGCCTGTCAGGCAGAACATGTATCGGGGTTACAGACCACGCTATCGCAGGTGAGCCCCCGCCGAGCACGTGTGCTCAGGGCTGTAATGTGTGTGGTGCTTGGGAAGCTGAGCTGGGGTGCTTAAAAGCCTTGCTGCGTCTTTCAGGGGTCCTCCTCGCCAACGACAGCCCAGGGAGGAAGGCAACGAAGAAGACAAAGAGAACCAGGGGGATGAGGCCCAGGGTCAGCAGCCACCTCAACGTCGGTACCGTCGCAACTTCAATTACCGACGTAGACGCCCAGAAAACCCTAAACCACAAGATGGCAAAGAGACAAAGGCAGCCGAACCACCAGCTGAAAACACGTCCGCCCCCGAGGCCGAGCAGGGCGGGGCTGAGTAAATGCCGGCTTACCATCTCTACCATCATCCGGGTGAGTGTCGCCGTAGCTTCTCGCCGGAACTCTGTTAGGACCGGGTGACTGGAATGGATTCAGCACTTGTTTAAGTAAGGCGCTTCGTAGGGCTCTTTAATGTGCATTAGCCCGGGGGGTTGAAATGTGTCGAATGTAGTATTATTGGTCATAAAAGTGGAACACAGCCTTTGACCCATCACAAAATGTAAAGTTGGAAGCAGAGATCGGATGGGCACCTTTCAGCCGTGCTTCAGTTGTGTAATCCTGCGTGGGGAGGTTTGGACGAGACGGCCCTTTGCAGTCCCAGTTCAGTGTTTCTATGATTTATTAAGTCTCACTGCATCTATGCAATTCAGATTATTTTCAGTGTGAACTTCTGAGCAGGTGCTTCTTAAAATCTAGTCTGACTGGGGAGTAAATTTCAGTTCTGTGAAGAGTAGGGAAACTTGATCCTGTTCATACCATGACTCAGGTCATAAGTTTAGGTTCTCCTGCCACGAGTCTCTTCCGAGTAGTTTTCACCTTTAAGAGGCAGAACATTGCCCTAAGGAGAAGGGCCTCCGAAAGCAACGGCTCAGAAAAGACAGTGTACGGATGAGGTGGTATTTCAGTTTTCATCAGGTAAAGAGACACGTAGGACCATAAAAGGAGACAATTGGTGACTTTCTTGCTCTTAACAGGGGAGGACAAAAGCCAGGAGGTAACTTGCCGGTGTATCCAAAGATGTTGTTGCTTGCATTCTTTTTAAGAAGGCCTTTAAGATAGCCCAGTACGGAAGAACATGCTTAACTCTCAGTCTGATGGACTGCATCTTTTTAAATACTGTGGTTATAAGTGTGCAGGTTTGGGAGCTTGTGGCAGAAGATTCAGCAGGGTTTGCTTCGAGTCGATACATTTAAATGAAGCCGAGAAGCAAAGGCAGGTGAGGCGTGCCTTGGAAGTAGTAACAGATTTTATTGGTTGGGATGCCAAATCCTGAGTCTTTGAGGTCATGCCTTATTGCGCAGATGCCTTTGTCCGCTGTTTGAAAACTATGTTGGTGTCTCTCAGAGATCTGTGGCTGTCCTACCATTTAGGGTTTGGGTAAGATAATGCAACGATTTGGTTTTTTCCTTTGCAGTTTAGTCATCAAAGAAGAGAGAATATGAAGTAAAGTGAATCTGAAATTCCAGCAATAAGAAATGAACAGAAGAATTGGAACTGAAGACCTTAAGTGCTTGCTTTTTGCTGTTGACCAGATAACTCGAACTCTCTGCATTATCTATGCAGCATGGGATTTTTATTATTTTTACCTAAAGCAGTCTGTTCCTTTTGGGAGCGGCATACATGTTTTTTAAAGGTCTGTTTTTTCTCAATACACCTTTAAAGGTTTTTAAATTGTTTCATATCTGGTCAAGTTGGGATTTTTAAGAACCTCATTTTTAATTTGTATGAAATATACACCTGATTTTTTCAAGTCAAACTGCAAGCATCTCTTAATAAAGGTCTTAAGAATTGCCTTGGCGTGGTCTGCTTATGATTTTGATGACTTAAGCAATAGAAGATATTTTCCATTCCCTAGGACAACTCAGTCCAAAAATCTGGAGGAGAAAATGTTTTCCCCAAACTCTTGACTCTGATGTTTTGTGATTTTAAAGTGTTGCATACTCCTCAAATTAATCTGAGATAAACAGCTAATAGGATATTAAGACTTAATGGCTCTTGGAATCAGTGGAGCTGAATCCAAAGCAACAACAAGACTATGATTACAAACATCAAATCAAGACTTGCTGGTTTAGTTACGGGGGAACAGTCTGGCCAGATAAGGATATTTGAAGTCATGGTTTGGAAAATAATAGTTGCAAATTGACCCGCAGATTAAAGGCATAGATACCAAGGACCTGAGGATCATTGAGCCTGTCAGAAGGACCAAAACCAGGCCCCTAATGCCCTTAAATGAGTCATGGGATTCCAGTGTGTCGTGGCAGGGTGTTCTGAGGGCGCCTTACGCTCATCTTGACTTACGAATTAAATTGCTCAACTGCCAGCGTGAGCGGCAGCTTTTCTCTATCCAGGTGTCCCTTACCGTTAAGCCGGGAGATGCCCTTAATCCTCAGCAGGCCAAGCTGCCCCAGGGAAAACGGCCTCCCGTTGACGCAAGCGAGAAGGTGCTCCAAATCGCCTCATTGTCATGTGGTCGGTTTGTTTGGTTCAGCGTAATGGCACCATCAGCAGTTTTAAAACCAGAGGAGCGAGCGAGAACAGCTGGCGTGCATCCCCAGTGGGATTTTTGTGCTTCATTTTTGTGTTGCAGCCAGTGTCCTGGGCCCTTCTGTTCAATGAAAGGGGAGGGGGATTACATTGCCCTCCAGGTGTTTGGGAGTACAGCTCCTAGTATCCTTGGGGACGATGGGAGTTGGGAGTCCAGCCAACAGTGGAAGGGACATAGGATTTTCACCCCTAACTTCAGTGCTTGGGAGTTGCTCTTTTCAGGTAAAATTTCTGTCTGATCTGGCCAGTAAGTGTCACTGTCAAGGAGCACTAATCTCTCCTGAAGATCATCTGATTTTTAAGATACGTATTCACGCATCAAAGAGGGATGTTGCCTCCTTCATTACATCTCAGTGTGAGCCATTCTGGAAACCCTTTTTGTAAGAAGGACGAAGTACCACCGCTTTTTCTTTTTCCTCCAGGACCCTGAGAGCTCTGTCAGCCAACTGAAACTTTGAAAGAACAAAACCAGAAGTGGTTGTCTTTGTAGTTTGAGAAAATGGGGCTTACTATGTGAAATATCTCAGTGGGAGCTAGTGGCTCATAGGTCGCAGTTTCGGAAGGGAAGATTTACCCTCTTTGTTTGACAAGGAGGAAGCCTGCTGGAACAGCTGGGGGCCAAATACAACCCTAAGGCCGTGCTTTGGCCCTTCTTGACCTGCCTTCTGGTGCCTGCTGACGGAAGAGTCCATAGAACAGCTCTGGAAGAAAGGATTTGTTGGAAATGCCAGCAGTGTGATCAACTGCACTTAAAATGTGTTCAGGTAAGATCTGTGAGCTCTTTGTGAAATCCAAGTTGCCCAAGTATGGCTGAAGTTCATGTTCAGGAGATGCAAAAGGTTATGTCATGCCTCTGAGAAAAGTAGATGGTGCCACAGCAATGTGAAAACCTTTGTGTTACTCATCATAATTTGAGTGACATCATAATTTAGTGACTAGATAGATCCCAGCTGTTGAGATGACTGGGATGGCAATGCTACACCCAGGACTTCACTGACAACTGACTTGCAGGATTGTTTCCCTCTTGTCTTTATAGCTTCTGCTAAAAAAAGTATTTCAGTGCAGCAGGAATAAAACACCCACCAATAATGACACAAAAGACCAAATCCTAAAGCAACTGAAACAGGCCAGCCTTGGAGCAGGGAAGTATAAAGTCCTTAAACTCAGTCTCTGAAAGTCTGGGGCGGAAGTGAGGCAGTCCACTGCTGTTAGACTAACAGCAGGACGTTGAGTGTGGCCTCCCATGCTGATCTCGGCATGTTGATTTGGGTTCTCTTGAGAGAGCTTCCAAATCTAACAAGAGGCAAGTGTTGAGTGACGTTGCCAAGAGAATGTGGCTCCGTTTTACAACAGCCTGGCTGACTGGGTCCCTTCCTAAACTGGAAATTCCCGAGTGCTTGGTATTGCGTGACATGATAGCTATGTTCAAATATTTGAAGGGGTGTCCTATAGGACAGTGAGCAAACTGAAGAGATTCCATCTAAACGTTAGGAAGAACTTCCTGACGCTAAGAGGAGTTTGACGGTGGAATATGCTGCTGGGGAGTGTGGTGGAGTCTCCTTCTTTGGAGGTTTTCAAACAAGGCTGGGTGGCCATCTGTCAAGAATGCTTTGATGGTGTCTTCTTGCACAGAAGAAGTGGGGTTGGACTGGATGGCCCCTGGGGTCTCTCCCAGCTCTAGGATTCTGTGTTGCAGCTCGGGCTTTCCCCTTGTGCCTCTGGTGCTTCCTGAGCGTGGTGTCTGGATGCGCATGAGGGAGCGCCTCCATGGTCCTTGGTCGCCATTGAACACCTGGCTGGGGCGCATCAGTTGCTCCACCTGCTACCATTTTGCGCAACGGACAAGCACACGTCTTAACATCACAGCAGCCTCCTGGGTGAGTATGGATGTTACTAAGCTCCTCAATTAAGTCTTGTGCACATGTAAGGCCATTCATGATGGTGGTAGAATGACCTCCCTCACCTTCTTCCCAGCAACCGTCTCCCATGGACCCCCTAGTGACCTCTTGCGGATTCCTCGTCTTCCAGGGAACCCAGCTTGAGAAACCCTCTTGTAGAGGTTTGCAGCGTTAACACTGATCTCCCCTGGCAAGCAAGGATCAATGGCTGGGGAGGTGGAGGGACACTTTCAACAGCACTCCAAAATGAAAAGGGTTATGGTAGTCCTGCCTGGGGTTGGTTACTTGCAAAGCTGCGCTCTCTCTTTTTCCTAAATCCTGATTGCACCGTTTCCGTTAAGAAACGGTACATGACTCAACGCTCCGAGGCTGGGCCGTGCCTGACCGGTGCCATTTTGGGCTGTAACAGGATCCCTTTAGTCAGCAAGGGCTGCAGGCCTTTCCAAGAGACCCTGTTGACAATCTGGCCCGGTGCCTGGAGAGACTTACGAGGACGTCTCAGATGCCCAGATTGCACAAGGACGGGCCAAATTATGTTTAGTCTGCGCCAGGGTGGGTGGGAGGGAGACGCAGATCGCCGTTTGATTGCCGGATGATCAGTGTGGGTTTCTCATTCTCGGTAGTCCAACAATAGGAATGACTAAGGAGCTTTCCTCTGGAATTGGGTTACTGGAGAGGCTGCTTGAGGAATGCTCAGCGCAAAATCCAGGAAAGAAAAGACTTGAACCTTGGTTCTCGGTTCTCTTTGGTCCTCCCCTTTTACTTCTTTGTCCTCTGCCTATACCTCCACGGCTGCAAGCTCAAACTACAAAAGTTGTTTGCAGTCAATTAACTCAGCAGGGGACGATGGGGGCAGAATTTTGCCCTGCCCAGTCAGCCCAGGCAAAAGCAAACTGCTGCAGCCTCTCCTAGTTGGTCTTTTTGTTCCTCATTAATAACTTTTGCCTTCCCGAGCGTGCTCCGATGTGAGGCTGCTTGGCCACAGGCGTCCCAGGTTTCCTCTGGGACGTGTTGGAGGATCCGTTCCGGCCTCGGTCCCCGGGAGGAAGGGCGGAGGTAGGAGCGTCGACGTTTTCATTCAAAAGGCCGTTGTTCTTTCTGTCCATGTCGCGCAATTCCCACAGAGACCCCTGGGCGGCAGGCGATTGAGCGTGGGACGGAGGCGGTCGTCCGGCAACTTGGTCTTGCTTGCGTTAACAGAAGTCTTTGCGGCGAGGAAATGCTTCACGTGTGCAGCGATGACACGGCTCCTTTGCGATCTTGGATGTCACGCCGGATCTGTGGCGGGGAGTGCGCGAAGTGAGCCCAAACCAGGCAGCAAAAACAGCCCGAGAGGCCCCCGTTCCAACTTTCTAGGCGGCGCGGAGGCTTCCTTTCCCACTTGAGTTTCCACTTTGACTCCCAGGACTGCGTCCTGTGGAATCCTGGGATCTGTGGTTCAGGGAGGCACTAGAGCTCTCTGGCTGAGAATTCAAAATACAATATGCAGTCGACCCTCCACGCTTGCGGGCTTAACATTCACCGCTTGGATGATGTGTGAGTTTCTCCGACCCTTGCCTCCCTCCGCCTGAGGGGCCTCTTTTCCAGGGGCGCCTTCCCTCCCGGGGGCTCCGGTCGGGCCCTGCGGCCCTTTAACAAGCCACTGCTGGTTTTCCTCCGCCAGCCGCCGCGTGGCCGGCGGAGGACGGAGGGCAGCCGGGCTTCTCGGCACCACAGACTCTCTCCTGATGCCCGCCGACACCCGAGGAAGGAGGTGGGCGAGAGGGAGGAGGTCCGGGGCTGCCACGCCGCCCCACCCCTTCTCCCTTCCCCGGCCCGGTGTGGGCCCTGCCTGCCTCAGCCCCCTTCCCCTTGCGCCCCCCGCCCCGGGGGACGCGGAGGCCTGACCGGCCACGGTTGCTCGGGGCCTCTCCTGCAAACACACCGGGGCGCCGGAGACCATCTACCTCCCTCTTCGGAAACCGAGAGAGAAGTCAAGGCGCAGAAAGGAGACTCTCCTCTCTCTCCGCTTCAGGGACCTGGGGTCAGAGGCATTCAATGCAGCCCCAGCAACCGGGACGGAGGGAGGGATTCCGGCCCTCCCCGTGACCCTTTCCTTCAGCCTTCAAAACCCCCCACGGTGGCAGAGCCCGTCCGCGCGCGGCCTCGTTCCCCTTCCTGTGGGCCCCTCGCCTCCCGGCTTTTCGCCTCGACTCTCCCTTCCCCTCGGCGGCCATTTCCAGCCCCGCGCGGCCTCGAGTTCCCTCCGTTTTCATTGGTTCTCAAGCAGCCAATGAAATCCAAGCGGCGGCTTCGAAGTCGGGGGCCTCTGCGGCCGGGGGGGGGCCGAGCGAAGCCCTTCGGCTGCGGGCTTCCATCAGGTCCGCTTCCAGGGTATTTAAACAGGGGTCGCCCGGGCGCTTCGCCAGACTTTCTGCGGCGGCGACGGAAGACGGTGAAGGCGACTAGGAAGCTGTCGGAAGTCGCGGTGAAGAAGGCGCTGCCGGCGGAAGCGCATCGGGAACGCGAGAGGGGGAAGAAGCGGTTGGCGCAGGCGGGAGCGACGGCGGAGGCAGCCGTGAAGAAGGCGGCGACATCGGGGCAGCGGCGCCGGCGAAGGAAGGTTTAGGAAGGCGGAGAACGTGAAAGGCGGCGGCGGCGGCTTTGAAGGCGGGAGCGCTGAGCGGCGGCGTCCGCGGCGAAGAGGCGTGAAGGCGGCTGTCCTAACGGCTCTTCTCAGGGCCCCCGAGCTGAGCGAAAGGCGCCCTCTCCGTCCTGAAGGCGGCTGTGCTTAACGGCTCTTGTCAGGGCCCCGGGGCTGAACAAAAGTCTCCCATCTTTCGTCGTCGTGTGTTTATTTGTGTCGGTGTGATTTATTTTGAGGGGTTCCGTGGGGGGGGCGGGTCCCCCGGCCTGCGTGCAGGCTGGCCAGCCGGAGCCCTGGCGCTGTTGGGGGCGTTTCCGCTCTTGTTCTACGCGACGGAGAGCTCCGCTCGAAGAGGCCCGAAGAGCGCGCCCGCGCGTTTACCTCAGGAGTGCGTCGACGAGTGGTTCAGCCTGCCGTGCAGCGATTTACGATAACAGATTACATATAAATACATATTACATAAAAATACACAAAAATAACCATAAACTAAAAAATAAATAAAAAATACGATAACTACAGTAACTGCACAATACGAATACAATAAAAACTAATTACAGTAATTAAATTACATATTACGGCAGAGTTCACAGAGGGGGAAAGGTCACTGAACACTTAAAGTATAAAAACGGGATCACGGAAGTGGCAGGTGGAAAAAAAAAGGTGGAAACCTCCATTGCGCTGGTATGTGTATAAAGGGCGCGGCCCTAAAGGAGGGACTTGAGGGCAATAAAAGAAAGGTGTCGAGGCTGAGTGGATCAGGATTCAGCCTGATGGCTTTTCACACCCCTGAAATGGGATGCGTGCGTAAGAAAAATGGTACTGAAAGGTTAAATGTAATATATCAGTAATGTGCTTGGATGAGTTTCTAGCCAATGGGGAGGGGTCACCGGGCACCTGTAGAGAAACAAGGTGCGTCTAAATGCCAAATGAACGATAAATAAGTAAATAAAAAAATGCACTCTTTGCCTGGCCTTGTTTCTGGACTGCCGGGCTCCCCTATCTTGTTCTACCATTTCCGATCTAAGTATGTTCAATTTACTAGAATCATTAAAACATAACCACAGATGATGATTATGGTTGGGTTGTATTTTCTCATTAAATGGAAAGGAAAGAGGTGGAAAAGCAAGGTAACCTTCGTTTCACCAATTTGTATATAAAGGTTTTAGCACAGCACTAAATAATGGGACTTCGGCACAACTGGGTTCAATAAAAAAAATGCATGTGGGAGATACGGTGGGTAAAGCACAATGGGCTTTGCAGTGCTGAAAGCCAGACTAAATTCAGCCTGATGGTTTTTTCACACCCCCGGAACCGTAACAAAGGTTTTACTGGATTGTTCTGGGAGCTGCTGTAAAGCCCTGGGGATGCATTTGCTAGAGGCGGTGCTGGTGAGAGTTACGTTCTGAAAACGATGAGGTTTTGCGTGTTATAGACAGGTGGGGAAAAAAAATGCTTGGATAATAAAAATAACGTATTTATAAAAAAAGGTGAGGGCTGCCCTAAAATAACCGAAAATGGCCTCACGAGGTATAAAACATACTGCCTGCATCAATTAAGCCTGCCTCCTGCATGGCTGAAATGTAACTTTTGAGTGAAGAAATGAGCTCGCGCGTGCGCAAATAGAAAACGGTACTAAAAGCTTATATATAACATGTAACTAATGCATTTTATATGGGTCCAATTTGTTGTTTTTGAAAAAAAAAAAATTTTTAATGCTCAAAAAAAAAAAAAAATCCATAAATGGTTTCCAGTCTTTCAAAACAATCTTCGCTCAATCTGTCTTTTTAAAACTCCACATCAATTTTGCAACGGTGGGCAAAATGTTGGGATGCCCACAAGATTTCAAAATGCTCAATTGCATTTTTAAGTTACTGTAATGTCAAGTTACTGTAATGTTAGAATATTGGAGAGTGGAGGAAAATTAATTCGGGGGACAGAATTTTTATTTGGGGGGGGGTGACACACTTTTTGCCTTCTGACCCGTAGCTACACCCTTCAGTCTTCAAATCCGTATCATTCCAACCTACATATAAAATTACACTAAATGTACAAAGAAAGAAAATTACACACACACACACACACACACACACATACATATATACCATACTTAAACCAAAATAATCAAATTATACTGAACTAAGCAGCACCAAAAAGAGACTACATCTAATTAAAAAATGGCCCCTACTTTTCTTGCAAAAAGCTCCAAGTTATGAAAATGCACTTAAATTCGTTACTTTCTACTGTTTTCAATTTGTTCCTCCTTGCGTTTATATTCCCAAACTATTTTAATTTCTAAGTTGCTTATATTGCATAAATTTCCATTTCAGAAATCAATATCATGAACTATTTTTAAAATACTGTTATTTAATTCCACTACATTGTCTTTATTATATATTGGTTAGTTTACTATATATCGGTTAGGTTGCTTGGTTGTTTTTGTTTTATGTGTTTATGTCCATTTCTTTTAAGCTACGGTCAAAAATTTATATCACAATACATCTGAGATCCAATACATTGAAAATAATACAAAATGTAAATCCCGTGTCCCAAACTTAATCCTCTGCCGACTCCTTCCTCCAAAAGATTGGGCGCTTCCTTATTTCTTATTCAGCTTCTGTATAATGTCTAAATCATATATATGTGTCCATTTTTAAAATCTCTAATGAAAAAAAAAAATTAATCCCTGTCACGGCAGGGAGAGCCGTGGAAACCCATTGGGTGCATTGCGTACTCTCAGCCCTCGGAAAACCCCAGGATAGGTTTGCCTTTAAGATAAGTTTTAAGAAAATGTGATTAAAAAAGTGACGGCAGGTGGCTTCCCTTTCAGTAGGATGGTGAATCTGCTCAAAGCCCTGGGCCCAAACAGTGCCTCCCCATGTCAGTGGGGCAGTGAGTCCATGCCAGGTTTTGGCTAGATTCAAAGAAGCTCTCCAAGGTGCTGGATGTTTATTTAAGGATAGGGCTCGGCACCTTAGACAACCCCTTTAAAATACGGAGTAACTCTCGATCTGTTGTCCCAGTCGCACGGAAGTCAACGGCTGCCCCGATAAAGACCACCATTGTGCGCTGATAGACGCGTGATGTGGTGGCCAGAACCAAGGTCAGAGTCCCCGAGTGTCGCTGAAGTAGAAATCCAGAGTTACTCATTAACGTTCTTCTCACGAAGGTGAAGTGGCTCGGCGCCAACCTGGTGATAAATCTTTAAACAACCACGATGATTTTCCTGAAAAAAAGAGCCGCTGCTGCTACTGTCGAGCCAGGCGCGATTGGGGCCGGGTCTCCTTCTTACCCTTGCTGGCAAGGGGAGGCATTTGCCCTGGAAATCGCCGAGAAAGAAGGAAACGGAGGGGTGCAAGCCGGTCAAAGATACAACAAAGAACCCAAAGAGGCTCCAAAAGAAGAGATGGAAGATAGGACGGGTGAGGTAGGATATGGGACTCAAATGCTGGGATTTGGGTGTTCAGCATCTCCCGTGGAAAATCAGGGTTCAGATCCCCCACATCAATCAGGGATAGGCTTGGGATTTCCAACCTTCTCTCCTCCGCCATTTTTGGTTTCCCTCGAAAGCTGCAATACTTCTGCCGAGAAAGAAGGTCTCCAGCGCTCGGACCTGGACCCAGACTGTCTCATCTGCTCTGAACAGTACAGCCATTGCAGGCCACCCAAAGTCCTGGCTTGCCAGCACGTCTTCTGTCCCACCTGCCTGAAGCTCCTCCTGCAGAACCAAGAGGGCACCTGGAGGATTGTTTGCCCCGTCTGCCGAAAGGCCACCGTCGTCTTTGGGGGTCTCATCTGCAGCCTGAGCACCAAGGAGGGGCCTCGTCAGGGCGCCTTGGCCAACCGTGGCCCAAAAGGAGAGAGACTTTGCTCTCCGGACTCTCGACAGGCGACAGAAGGGGCTTTCTCCATCCACCAAGAAGATGGTGGCCACCGAGGGGCTGCCAAGAGGCTCCTTTGTCTTCTCCTGCTCTTGGTGCTGCTGGGCTTCCTCGCCTTTCCCTTCATATATCATGGGTCACTGAAGTGGGCTATCAGCGTGGCCATCGTCTGGGGACTGGCCGTGGTCGGGGTGCTCTGTTGGAACCCCAATTGGCAATACCGTTGCTTGGACGTTTCCATCCCAGCCTGGAGGAAGACAGCAAGCCGCTCCACGCCCATGTCCTAGAACTCATGGGGACGCCGGAGAGTCATAGTTGCCCACCCCATTGTAGAGAGCCGGAGCTTCTGGATCCTTTCAGAGCCAACATCTTCACTGGAGGCATTGGGGGGAATAAAGAACAACAATTCTTTATTGCACTCCATGGATCCACCGAGTCTAAATTAACAACATGTAAGAGATATTAAAAGCATGAGAAGCCACTCTAAGGTCAAGTCATACACGCAGGACTTACTTCAAGCAATTTTTTTCTAATACAGAAGTTAACTGATCTCTAATCTTGACTGCCTCAGATAAAAACTTGGCAATGACCAAGGGCACACTGAGATTCTTACCTTCTTATAGGAATTTGACATAAAATTGGGCTGGTCATCCTGGCAGATTCTCCAATAATGGATTCATACAAACGGTGTCAAACCTGCTTGTAAAATCCCCAGGACCAAAGCGTGCGTTTCATGGATATTCCTTCTGGGGTTTTGCAGGGACGAAACCCTGCATTGTAAGGGACAGCAGCAAATCTACCTTGGAACATTTCATGGGGAACGTTCCATGGGGGAAATTAGGTGGTTCATAGCGCCTTTGATCTGACGACGACGACGAAGATGAGGCTAATTAATCTTCTCAACCTTTTTATAGTGGAGGGACCCTTGAAATAATAAGGGGACTTGTGCAAAAGCTATTATAGCTACGGCTAATTTTTTTTTCCCCAATCATGATCTCTCATGGAGTCTATAGTGACCGTTCATGGAATCCTAGGGTTCCAGGGGACCTCAGTTGAGAAATCCTTTCCTTTCCAGCAAGCCTTTGTGAACTGGTTTTTAACAAGAAAGGGGCTTTTTGGAGGATTGTACTATTTTAAATCTTGGCTGTAAAATAATAGTTGAAATGGTTTTCGTTCTGTTGCTGTTTAAGACCACGTTAACTTGACATGTTTTTTAAGGATGTGTTTTTATTGCAATTTCCTGCCTTTTTGTATGCTGCCCTGACCCCAGTCTGGAAGAGAGGTGGGTTTTAAAGCGACGGTTCAATGGGTGAAGTCCTACCCTCAGAGGATTCTTAACCGTGGATGCTTTGGATCTCTGCAAAATGTCACCAGTAGACAAGACTCAAGCCATTTCCGCACTACACTCTTACAGCGCGATTATTCCGCTTTCAACATCCTATGGAATCCTGGGGTTTGCAGTTTTGCAAACCCCAGGATTCCATAGGATGTTGAAAGCGGAATAATCGCGCTGTAAGAGTGTAGTGCGGAAATGGCCTCAGATGCAAGCTGCTAGGGGACCCATGTTGAGGGAAAGGCAGTATATAATATAAATAAATAAATAAACATTTTAAAAAAGAAGACTTTGGGATTTTTTTTTTTCTTGCCAAGACTGCAAAGCACAGGATGGCTTCTTCTTCAATGTTTTTGGCTTTGCGGTCACCTAGGCAAAAGTTGGACAACTGCCTTCACTCCAGCACGACTGGAAGGCTTGCCTGTGAGCCGAATTTTTTGGGCTATTTTTCCAGGATTGCAAAAGACATCGTGCTTATCGCTCTCAGGGTGGCTACAATTCCAGTGGCAACGTTGGTGGGAGATAAAGGGGGGGAAAAGGGAAAGATGTAGTTCCAAAATGTAGATCTGGGCTAAAAGTGTGTCCCAAACATGAAATGGTCGAAAACCTCTGAACTACACAGAGGTCCGGTTTCAGACGATGGCAGCTTTACCTGCTCTCCAACTGTCCCAGTTTGGAAGGGACAATCCTAATTTAATCCCGTCACCCCCCTTCTCCAGCTGCTTTTAAAATGCCCCAGTTTCTGTCTCATCTTCCCCCTTTGTCTTTACTTCAGTTGCCACAAACTAAGAGTGCAAAAGCAGTTTAACAACAGCAACATCTATTTATTTATGTCCTTTCCACCAAAGAAAAGATATAATAAGACATACCACTATACGTATATATATATCCCAATTGGGTGAAATGCATTCAGTTAATTCAGAAGGGAGGAGAAGGACAGAAGTTTGACCTTCCCAGTAGGTTCAGGCAAAAGCAAGCTGCTGAAGCATTTCCTAACTTGTCTTTTCTTCCTCCCCTATCAAATCAAATCAAACTTCATTTTTATGGTCCCTAGACCCAACATAGAGAACCATCCAATGGTGCAGTATAGAGAAAATACACCTACTAAAAATAGGATATAGAAATACAAATAGGATCGATTATAAACAGAATATAAAAACATAAAATAGGACATAGCTGCGTCAAATAGTATAAAAATGCATGAGGTAAATTAAAATCATAGCCAATATGGATTATTAGGTGAAATATAAAGAGCGGTTCATCCATAACTTTTGCCCTCTGGACCGCTCTCTGGTGTTGCTCGGCCACGCTTGTCTTGGAAACGCCAGAGGTCATGCCTTTACATTTGGTTCGGAGGAAGAAAAGCAAAAGTGTGAAGATGGGGAAGGTTGAACAGGAATGAACTTTGGCTGTGGAGGGTGTTTTGTTTTGTTTTCCCCCTGCAGGGCCGGGGCCACGGTTTGCCAAAGGAACATTTTAAGAGCTTCCCAGTCCTCTGCGTGTCTGCGCGTGATGCGAAGAACTTGAAATGAACCGGAAACAGCCAGGTGGGCAAACGCTATCAGCCGGACAAAATCCATCAACGTCAGCGGGGCCCTAATGGGAAGAGAAGACCATAAATAAAGTACGGAGGTCAAGGCGATAAACCAGCGGAAGGGTGGTTATTGCTTTCGGGGACAACACGGTGCTCCAAGGAGCGATGAAGGAGGAAGGCCGCCAGGCAACCTGGACGAGGGGCGCGGGAAAGCAAAGCGCGTGCAGGGTTTGTGACGGTTTAGGAGTCAGCACCAGAAATGACTCTTCAGTGGCGCAAAGAGGGTTCCCAGGCAGGAAACTGGAGGGGGGTCCGTGAGAGGGAGGCCGACTTTGGATCATCCCGGGCTCTGGAGGCGTAGGTGCCCAAAGGTAAGGCCGAGGGACAGCCCCGGCCGTGTCATTAAGCAGCAGGTATTAATTATGGCTGCTCAGAGCTTGACGTTCAGACACGCACGCATGTTCCCAGAGCTCATTTGTTTGGAAATGAGAAGAGAAACCTCTAGATCAAGGCGGAAGGAAGGGATTGTTCCTTCTCGGTTATTTAGGAGGAAGGGGACGAGGAACCTCGTGGCCCCTTCCAGCCCGAAGGTGGATCCAGAGCAGAGTGGAAGGGGAGCCCGGGCGCCACCGCCGCTGGGGGGAAAGGAGGCGGCGAAACAAATAAATGCACAGGGTCTCTGGATTTTTTGCAAGGGAAAAAAAGAAACGAATCAAGGCTTGCAAATCGCAGCTAGCTGTTGCTCTTGCTTTTGGGGGTTTGCGCACAGCTCTTCCTCCTGCCCAGAGCTGTGATTTAACTTTCGTATTCTGTGGTTTTTAACGATGGCCATTTCCGCACTGGACTGTTACAGCACTATTATTCCACTTGCAACATCCTATGGAATCCTGGGGTTTCCTGCCGAAACTGCAAACCCCAGGATTCCATAGGATGTTGCAAGTGGAATCATAGCGCTCTAACAGTCCAGTGCAGAAGGGGTCTGTGTCTTTTCAAGTGTTCTAAGCTGCTTTGAGTCCCAACCTGGGGGAAAAAAATCAGGGTATAAAGATGATGATAATAATAATGATATTGAAAAACTCTGGCAGTTTCTGAAGAAGCAGCCCTGTTAAGCCTCTAACAGCATAAAGCGGAGGAAGCTTTTTTATCCAGCCAGGCCTTTGGCTGCAGACAGGGCTTGCAATGGGGTTGTGAGTGTGTTTAATTTCTTTTATATTGAAATACATAAATATAAAATTACATATTATTTTATATTGCTTTTTTTTGTTTAACATATTATATATGTATATTTTATATTACATTTTTTATTTTTTATATTTTTTTATCTTGCTTTAACTGTCGTGTTTTCAGCCACACAGTTGTTTTCAAACTTTGGTGCAAATAATTTTTTTAGCTGCATTCTATACAAGAAGAAAAGCAAAATAGGAATGAATAAAAATTAATAAGGAAAGCAAGCAAGCCAGCAAGCAAGCACCGGAAGGTCTCCCTGCCAGGGTGCCGCCTGTGGGATTCTGGGAACCGTAGTCCAAAAAGAGCGGAATGCAGAGGCACTCGACCGCTCTAGGACTCTGCCCCCCCATAGATTTGGAGGCTTCTCTATGATCCCGCGCTTCCTGGTTACGCTCGTCACGCGATGGAGGCGGGCGCGGCGTAATAGCGGAAGTGGGATGCGAGTTGTGCGCAGGCGCGACCGAAGGAGAGGCGACGCCGGCTGGCCGCGATCATGTCTCGGAAGCAGGCGGCGAAGGCCCGGCCGGGGAAGGCGGAAGCCGAGCGGAAGCGGGACGAGCGGGCGGCGCGGAGGGCCCTGGCCCGCGAGAGGCGGAACGGGCCGCTGTGCGAGGGCGAAGGCGGCCTGGCCAGGCAGCTGCAGGCTCTGGGGCTTCGCCTGCGAGAGGTGCCAGGCGACGGGTGAGTCCGGCGCCGCGCGCAGGCGCAGAGGCGCCCCGCCCGCCCCGCCCACTGATCCCCCCCGAGAGTTCTGTGGCTGGGTGGTCTTCAGGCTCCGCCCACGTAGGCTTCTTATCCACGCCCCCAGGCAGGCCCCGCCCACGAGTCTTCCCCCTTGAGATCCCAGGGAGCTTTTTTTGATTCATTATTGTAATTACCCCTCGCTTGGGGAATCGAGGTGGTCGCTCCAAACCCGCTGGTGACCTGGCCGTGCACCCAGGCACCCAATGTTTTTAATTTACTTTTTTTAAAAATAAGCATTTTGCCCTTCTGGGGCATTATTTTGCAGTGGGGGGATGAGCTAGAGGTGTAAATGTAAATCGGTCAGCTGTCTTTGGCCGTTTCCGCACTAGGCTGTTATAGCGCGATGATTCCACTTTCAACGTTCTATGGAATCCTGGGGTTTGCAGTTCCGGGAGGGGCCGGCCCCTCCCGAAACTGCAAACCCCAGGATTCCATAGGACGTTGAAAGTGGAATCATTGCGCTGTAACACTCTCGTGCGGAAATGGCCGTAGACTCACCCACCCCGTCTCCCTTGGGGAAGTTGGGCTATTTCTTGCTGTGAGCCTTCAAGCCCTTCCTGACTTACGGCGACCCAGGCACGGGGTTCTCTGAGGCCGAGAGTGTGTGACTTTCCCCAGGGTCGCCCGGCGGGTTTCCGTACCCGCGAGGGGAATCAAATCCTCGTAGTCCGGTGCTCGGGCCGCCGCCTCGCTCTCTCAGCCTCCGGGGAAGGCAGAGGCAAACCTCTTTTTCTGAATAAATCGTGGCAAGAAAACCCCGTGATGCATTTCCCTTAGAGTTACCGCACGTCGGAAACAAAAGACGCCCAACTATTTCGTCTCACGGCTGTCCTGGGAGCGCAAGACCTCGGCTGTTCCCAGGTCCTGGCTGCCTTTCTTAGGTTTTCCAAACTCCGAGCGGCCGTTGCAGTTCCGTGCATGAAGCCATTGCACTAGTCCTATGGTCTTCCTCTTTTTTTTTTTCATCCACCTTCCCCTTTACTAAACGTTAAACCGTCTTTTCCAGTGAGACGTTCTCCAAAACGACCAGAGGAAAGCAGTTCTCCCTCTCTGGATTAGTGATTAATTAAAACCGAAGTTAATAGAGAAACCAGCATGGTGTAGTGCAGAGCTTTCCAAACTTTTGCTGTTAGCGACACACTTTTTAGACGTGCCTCATTTCGTGACACGGTAATTCAGTCTTGCTAGCAAACTGGAGGTTAAACGAACCCCTTGTGAGAGACACAGATGTATACGTAAACTGTAATAACAAAAAGGTATAGGGACGCAGCATATCCCATGAAAACCTTTTATATATTTTTAAAAATATAGGATTTATAAATAACGTACCATTCCAGGATTGTAGGCGTTTCAGGCGACACACTAATGTGTCGTGGCACACCATTTGGTTTAGTGGTTTGACTATGTGGTGGATCACGACTCTGGAGGCCAAGGTTTGAGTCCCTGCTTGGCCGTGGAAGCCCGCTGGGTGACCTTGGACAGGTCACGCTCAGCCTCAGAGAAGGGCGCTGGCGAGCAAATCTTGCCGAGAAATCCCCGTGATCGGTCACTGTAGGGTTGCCATAAGTCAAAGGTGCACGTTAACAATGAAGTTAACATATCCTCTCTCTCTCTTTCCCCTCACCGGCGTTACGGATTTGCTTTAGCTGATTCTCAGCCGCCGCCCTCTCTTCCCACAGGAACTGTTTGTTCCGGGCTCTTGGGGACCAGCTTGAAGGACACTCCCGAAACCATCTCAAGCACCGCCAAGAGACGGTGGACTACATGATAAAGGAGCGGAAAGACTTTGAACCTTTTGTGGAGGACGACATCCCTTTCGAGAAGCACGGTGGGTGCACCTCCGGCAACAGAGAGGTTGTGTTCTCCTGTAGATCCGGCCCTTCCATTGAGCAGAGTGAGGCAGTTGCTTCAGGCAGCGAGTTTTTTGTGTGGTTAAAGGCGGCAAATGACTCATTACTTCTATATCAGCCTCTTTTGAAATTCATCCAGAGAGAGGGCGGTGAGGTTTTCTGCCTCAGAGTGCCGAAAGAAGTTGGCATTTGGGGGTGGAGACAGGGAATGGCAGTTGAGGGAATGGGGTGTTTTTGGATTGACTGGCCAAATAAGACTTTATGGGTGTCTTTTTATGCTTATAACTGGTGTCCTTCCAGTTTCAAGGCCTGTGGTTTTAAAATTGCCTTATGCTCTTACAAATGGGTTTAAATTGCCTTGTTTTAACTTACCAAATTGTTCGATATGCTCTTAAGTTGTTCCTGAGGTTAAAACCGCTTTTAACTTTCTAATTTTATTGCATGCCACCCTGAGGTCTTTGGATAGATAGCAGGAGAGAAATATTTTAATTAACTGATAAAAACTGTTCAATATGATTGCACCAGAGGAAGCCTTCATCTGTACCCATATCTATTCAGAGGAGCCATTATTTTTTTTATTTCTAATCATTAGCTTTGGGTATTTAAGAGTCTTGGCAAGAGGTGCAAGTGGGATCCTTGCAACATTTAGGAAAAATGTTGCAAAGGGCACAGGGAAACTGACTGAAGAAACACAGCCCCGCGGTGGTTTTCAGAACTGGAGTCGGCTCCTGCAAGGTGTTGGTGGCGGTCAGTTCCCCAAGCATTGCCCTTTTTGTCCACTGTCCTCTGTTCTCCATAGATATACTGGTTTTGCCTGTATGGCAACATTCTGAGTATGGCATTCACATTCCTCAGAAAATGTTTACTCTCTTCTTTCTCTTCCAGTTGACAATCTGGCCCAGCCGGGGACTTTCGCTGGCAATGACGCCATTGTAGCCTTTGCGAGGAACAATCAAGTGAATGTGGTCATCCACCAGCTCAATGCCCCTCTGTGGCAGGTAAGGCTTAAAACACCACGAGGCAGGAAACTGACCACCTGAATAAGAAGGTGCTCTTATGCAGGGTGTAGAGCAGGCTTGTTTTCTGCTGCGGAGACTAGGACACGGAGCAAACTTCAGGGAAAGAGATTCCATGTAAACGTTCAGAAGAATTCTCTGATGGTAGGGGCAGTTTGACAGTGGAATCTGCTGGAAGATGCTCTTGAGAGTGCTGGAATCACACTCCAGCCTTGGGAGTGTGGTGGAGTCTCCACGTTTTGAAGTTTTAAAAGAGAGGCTGAATGGCTGTCTGATGGGAATGCTTTGATTGTGTTTTCCTGTGTGGCAGAATGGGATTGAACTCGATGGACCTTGTCTTCCAGCTGTGTGATTCTGTGAGTGCCCAGCTGAGTTCTGAGAATGTCACACACACTCTCAAGAGCATCTTGATTTTAACCCATTTGTGCAGCATCTCATAGAATCATAGAGGTTGGAGACGCTCTCAAGAGTGTGACAAGGACCGGCTAGTCCAACCTCGCACCGGCTCGGGGATCCCTAGCTAAACGAATTCTGAGGCATGGCTATCCAAACTCTGTGTGAAGACCTCCAGCGAAGGAAATTCCTCCCCCTTCCCTAAGATGGTCCCACTGTTAAACAGCTCTTATCCTAAGGTGTTCACCACAACTTCTTTTTCAGATTCGGGGAACAGACAAAGGCAACGCCCGGGAGCTACACATTGCCTATCGCTACGGGGAGCACTACGACAGCGTCCGGAAAATAGACGACAACGCAGAGGCTCCTGCCAGGCTACAAACAGAGGTTGGAAAGAATATTTGAAAATATTAGAAAAAATGTCAAAAAATGTTCTTAAAATGTTGAGAAACTTTGGTGACAAGAACCCTAAACTGGCAAGAATATTCTGCACAAATTTTGCATGTAGTTGTTTTGCACGGAAAACACAGGAAATATTATTTCTGTTTCTGTTAATTTCTGCATAGAAAAAACTGTTTCCTGCTCAGAAAATTGTGTTGGCAGGGAACAACTGTGCAGAATCCCCAGATTTGTGATTTGCATAGAAAGCAGCATTTTCTGTGCAGAGAATAATAGTTCTGTGCATTGGTCCACCTATTTCACATTGTACAGTGCTTTTTTATTGTCTGTACTGTACCCGAGTGACTCCAAATAAAGGATGGAAAACAAATATTTTGATAATGTTCCTTGGAGATTTTTAAACAGAGGCTGGATGACCGTCTTTCAGGAATGGCTTGATGGTGTCTTCCTGACTGAATGGCCTTTGTGGTCTGTTCTAACTCTGTGATTCTATGGTAAACAAATAAGAGAAGCCCACGACATCGTGATAGATCCAGGCTTTTCCTGGCCTGCATTACCAGCTCCCAGAGGACTTGGACTGGGGCTAAAGGGGAATGCATGTCCGCCCATTCCCTTCTTCAGCATCGTGAGGAGAGAATTTGGGATATGGGGTTCTCATCGGAGTTGCATTTTTTTACCGTATGGCTCATCACCTTCTGCCTCCTTCCAGATGCTCTGCAGAAAGGAGCCCAGTAAAAAAGAGAAAATCCCATTGAAGGAAGAGGAGGCCGAATCAGAGGAGGACAGGCAAGATGAAATAGAAGATTCGGTCCAGAAAGTCCGGAACGCAACTGGCTGCCTGGTGAGCCTTTGTGTGGCAGCTGCCAGCAAAGCAGGTTAAGGCCGAAAGCTTAAATCATCGCACCTAAATCCTCCTGGCATGTCAGAAGCCAAAATCCTGAGTGCTGGAGGTGTTTGGTTTGGGGACAAGTGTTGATGGCCTGTGTTCCCATGGAGTCACAAAGCTATGTGAGGGTACATCCTGTGAAGAATTTTTGCTGCATCTAGTGACCAGTGCATGCCAGAGTGGGATTCCTCAAACTGTGTCCAGCATGTCTTGTCTTTCTCTGCAGGATTCTGATCTAATCCTCCAGATCCTTCAAACGGAGGACTACAACATTGAGTCGACAATATTTGCTGTCTCTCAGGTGAACGAGGTGCAAAGGCTCCGTAAGTATCAGAATGTTCGTAGCTTGTCCCCACCTCCCTCTAGACAGATCTTGGAAAAATTTCCTTCTTATGTTTTGTTTTGGATTACCCCTCCCAGAACCTCTCAGCCTTATGGCCCCATGCTGGGTGGGCAGTTCTGGGAGCTGTAGTCCCCCCAAAATTTTTCCAAGTTCTCTCTGTTTCTTGTGATTGTTGGCCTCCCCGTCCTTTGAGAGGAGGTGGGCTTCCTTCCCTTATTTGGTGGCCGAATACGCTCGGAGGAAAAAGAGCACAGTCTCTGGGCATTGCCACAGTAATCATTGGCGTACCTGGAATTTTTGGTGGATTTTTTTGGAGAGATTCCATGGAGGAATTTGTTATCTTTGTGGGTGCAGTGGTGGAGGGAACAAGGAAGGCTATTATTGATTATTGATTATTTGTTTAAAGTTGCTTGTTAGTAAAGTATGTCCTTTAAAGGAACTGGGGTACAGCACTCATTTTTTTCATTATTTGGCTCTAAATCATTCTCCTTATGCGATGCAGTTTTAGAAATGCTCTTTCTAAAATTCTCTTTCAATGAAATGACAATTCTGATTTCCCATCGTGCCAGTAGTATACAGTCTCAGCATGTTATAACTCCTTTGGGTATCCATCTGGTTTATGAAACTGACCTGTTTGGATATATAAACTTTCATTGGTCGTTGGGGTCCTGTGTTTGTTTTTGTTCCAGATTTTCTAATTCAGAATTGCAGTAGGGACAATTAAAATAAGAGGTGTGTACCTCTCGACCAGTGGTGTCCAACCTTTGGTCCTCCAGGTATTTGGGACTCCAATTCCCAGAAACCCTAGCTACTTGGTTAACAGTCAGAAATTCTGGGAAGGCAATGAGATCTGGGAGTGGAAAGTGTTTTGTCTCTGAGAAATGGCTCTCCTCGTTCCAGATGCTGAGGAGGCCCAAGCGGGCCAGGCAAACAGGCAGAAACAGCATTCCCAGCCGGCGCTTTGGGAAGAGAACGGCAGCGGAACCAGAATATTTGGAAGCCAGGAAGTAGAAAACAACAGGCCTCAGGGGAACCCAGTGGAAGGGAACCCAGCTGGCAGAAAACAGCCTGCCCCAAAGGTATCTCAAAGAGAAGACTGGGAAGGGGATTTGGGGTATTCTGCCTTGAGAGCTGAGCTCCACCAAGGAGTCTGTCTGGGTATTGTCTAGGAAATTCTGAATTCTCCTTTCTCTTTGTTAGCTCTCTGTTGCTTTTTCATAACATCAGCCAGGTCTCTATCCCTTGGGTATATCCATGACCCATCCTGTAGAATTCTGGGATTTGTAGTTTGTGGAGGTATCATTTGATGCCCTTCCTGAATCATTGAATCTTAGAGTTGGAAGGGTTCAGAAAGACCGTCTCATCCAACCCCCTGCCATGCAGGTATAGACAAGCACAACACTTCTGAAATGTGCCCGCCCAGCCTCTGTTTAAGGACCTCCAATAAAGGAGACTCTGCCACACTCTGAGGCAGCACATTCTACCGTCGAACTGCTCTTGCTACCAAGACATTTTTCCTAATGTGCAGGTGGAATCCTTTCCCTTCTAATTTCAATCAGTTGGTTCATGTCCTAGTCTCTGGAGCGGCAGAAAACAAGCTTGTTCCATCACCTACATGACACGCTTTCAGGTATTTAAACAAGGCTGTCACGTCACCTTTCAACCTTCTGTTCTCCAGGCTAAATGTGCCCAATTCCCTCAGTCTTGGTTTCCAGACTTTTAATCATGTCAGTTGCCCTCCTCTGGACACATTCCAGCTGGTCGATATCCTTCACGAACTGTGGTGCCTGCAGTTGAACACAAGCGTCCCAGTTCTGAGCACTTCAGTTTGAGAAAGAGATCTACAACCTGGAGTAGAACTTTTAGAAAATTCTAAATACCTCAAAGGACTGTGAATCCCAGGATTCTGAGGGATGCTAAAGCTGTATCCAGTTGCTGTAAGTGTGCACTGTGGGGGTGTATTCTGGGCTCTTTTTTCCCTTCTGCTTTCCGTCATCACCTCCCTCCAGACTTCTGCTGCTGGAACGATCAAATTCCCTCCTACCTGATGTTTCTAAACTCACCGTGGCCTGCGTTCCGTCTCCCTTGCTTCCGCAGGTCTCCGGCAGGCAAAAGAAGGAGCAGCAGCGGCTGGAGAAGAAACGACGGCAGGAGGACCGGCACCGGCAGAAAGTCCTGGGCGGCAAGAACAACAATAAAAAGGAACCGGAGGCCGAGTCGCAGGTGACGCTAGTGAAGACCTTTGCTGCTCTCAACATCTGACCTCGCTGCGTTTTTGCCCTTTGAGAAACCCTGAAAATACAAGCAAGGATGAAATGGGCCCCCACTATTGCAAGTCAGAACCACCCCTCTTCAGCACAAATGCCTCACTCCTGTCTGTCTTTGTTGGCTGAGGTATCTGCTTGGCTCCTTAATGGGTGCTCAGCAGTTCATTGGTAACGGGTGTGAAAGCTGGCACGGAGGAGACGAGCGGTTTGGGGTGCCGGAGAGGGACAACAGGAGGGACCTGGAGGTAGACCCCTCCCCGCAGCTCCTCAAATCTGCTGCGGCGTGGCTTCTGAATCTTTCATAACTGGCATACGGCACTCCCCAGCCCACCCTTGAGTGCCAGCATTTTCTTTACTCAGGAACGTACTTTTCTTCTTCTTCTTCCTCTTCTGTTTTTCAAAGCAAAATGCTTCTCCAGTTCAAATCCAAAGTGAAACTCTCTGCCAAAGGTTGGGTTGAGCGTGATTGACTGTTGGCTTTTCTTTGCAATGCTAAACTCTACACCGTGATCAGCTTGGTGTTTTTGGCTACGGGAATGGGAAAGTAGGAAAGTGGGAAAAGTTACCTGACTGCCTTAGCCTATATTCTGGGTCAGTGGGGTCAGTGTACGTATGTCAGATTCTTTACACACCCTCAATTCCCGGCTGTTCTTAATTCTTACTCCTCTGGAGTAGCAGTTGCAGCTGCTTGCTTCCAGGTCGGTGGTGTGAAGGGTGAAGTTGATGTGCTCTGAGTTTTAGTCCCAACTTGAAATGAGCTCTCCAGTGTGCTGAAGCTATAGTGGGGTCAGGCCCGGCACCTTTAACATTCAAATTAAAATCCTGCGTGGATTTGCCACCCCACTGACATGGAAACCACCGGCGGCCGCTGTCTCGTACATCACATTCCCGAGGCTGAAGGTGTAATGAATTGTGCTTGGAGGGGATTTAGTTCTCCTGCCCTCCTCCATTCTACGTTCCAGCCCTGTCTGGGCACTGCCTCCCCCTGTGGCTCCGTGTGGGGGGAATCTTGAGAGATGCCCATAGCACTTGGGACATTCTGGACTCATTTATTTTAGTTGAAGGGATTCTTGTTAACAAGCAGGGGGGCAAGGCAGGAACAGGTGAGACTTTCAACACTAAAAGATACCCCCTTTTCTCCCTAGTTGTAAAAATGACTTTTTTTGAACTGCAGCTCCCAGCATCTCGTGGCCAAATTCCATAACCCCTGGTGGGGTTAATTTGGGAGATGTAGTTCCCCTCCAAAGTCATTCTTCCACGTGCTGCTGCTTGGAACATGCAAGGAGTGTCCAACGTATAGTTTCATTGTGAACGTTAGAAATTTGCTTTACTCCCGGATGGTACAGGCTGTCAGCCAAAGACGCTGGGAACTCGAGGTATAGACTCAAAAAATTATGTTGGCAAACCTCTTGATTGCACTGCATTCTTGTTTGCTCTCTGAAAGCCATTTGCCTTTTTTCCCCGCCTTGGAGATCTCTATTCTTGCTAATGGATCTAGCGTGCCTTCGTTTGGGTGGCTGCAAAGGGGAATTTTGGGAAGTGCCGCTTTTCTCTCCCCCTACTTCTGATAGAGTGAGAAAATGTCTGTGAACCTGCCAGTGGTGAAGAAGAGAAATTTGGTCCACTTGGTAATATTGACTGAAAGATGGATTTACTTGATGAGCACTTAAGAAAAATAAGGATTTGCATAGAGGAGAAGAAACGTAAAATTGCAGTGAGGTTTTACAGCAAGTTCACTAGTAATAGAAAATGGTAGATAAAATGACAGCCTGAATCGTATTGGTATCTTGGACAAAGACTCATTCAACCAATTGTGAGTCAACACTTAACCCCCATCCAATTAAATCAAGGGTATTTATGTGATCAATAAGTTTCAGGTGGGCTTGTGTGCCTCCAGAACCAGAATGAGGTTGTTGCCATCATATCTAGTATACGGCATGAATGGCGCAGGGCGATCCCTCCAGAGCTCCAGAGAACTAGCTTCCTCCTGTTAATATCTCCCCCCTCCCAAATCTGGATGGTGGCCTAATTCTTTTCCCCTGAAAATCCAGGCGCGTCCCCCTCCTGCCTCCGGGCGGAATGGTACTGGCTGTTCTCATGCACTTTCCAGGCATTGTCGCACACAGTTCGCTTTCAAACTTCTTAGCCTCCGCCCCCCGCTTCCTGGTTTCTCCTCTTCCATTCTCTTCTTTTTTTGAAGAAAGGCATGTCTAGGCTTTAAAAGGGGCTCTACGATGCTGGAAATGGCACGGCCAAATAAAAATCCCTGAGAATATGGTGAAAAGGCCAGTAGCGCGCACAAGTGCAGAGCCTGGGAATGAGGTTTCTACTGGCCGTTTGGGAACAAAATTCCCCCACTCCAATTTTAAGAGGAGGCACAAAACATATGTGGGCCGCACCCCAAACACTCCCAAAGGCTCTCACTAGGTTGAACGGCCGTCTGTGGTGCAGACTCATTTGTAACAGTTTTATATCACCACGAACCTGGGGGTCCTTCCACACTGCCCAGTTACAGCACTGTTGTTCCATGGTTCCATCCCGTGGGATCCTGGGGTTTGTAATTTGGGGAGACCCAAGAGCTCTCTGGCTGAGAATTGCAAACACTCCTCCCCAGACTGCCAGTCTCAGGATTCCATAGGAGGGAACCGTGGCAATTAAAGTGAGATCGTAGCGCTATAACTGCTGTACGTGGAAGGGCTCTCGGTATTCTCTGCAGCACCAACAGCCATTTCTTTTAGTGATGGTGGGCACGATCGCTGGTCGTCGTTCCAGTCCCGGTAAGAAGAAGGCATAGCAGACGTACAAACTGATGGCTGTGCAAAGGAGTGTGAATGTATTGAAATGGCTGGCTGGAGGAGGTTTGAGTTCTGTAGCTTTTGTGGGTCATCGCAATAAACTTGTCCTCACTGAGGCTGTCAGCTGGTTCAGCCACCAAAAAACTTGCTTCTGTCTTTTGATGCATGTCTCCGTTTTCAACCGTGTGGGTATTTGTGGTTTCCCACACTGACAGCCTGGGAACAGCTTTTGTACCTCTCGGGAATTTCACTCGCCACAGCTTTCCCCTTCCCCTTCCTGCTGCTTTAGTAATGAGTGAAGCTGAATATAGTAGGACTGTTCCCTTTGTAGTTCCTTAGTAATAGATGAGCCCATAACGGGCAGCTGTCTTTGCCCTGTTTCTTTTTTTGGTGGTGGTGGGGGAGTCCAGGCTTGGGTGTCTTTCCTTAAGTCATGAGAGTCCAGAAGATGGTACAGCAATCTCCAGTTAGCTTCATAATAGAAGCCAGTTTCATTGCAGAGTCAGTTTGCAATTTATGAGCTTCTCTGCCCCAAGAAGTGATTGCTCTTGCTGTAAATAGTTTGGGAGGGGGTACACAAATTAAGGAAAAGTTCATTTTTGCCAGTATCCTGGGAGTTATAGTCCAATATTCCAACCCTGCTCCCCTTTGAAAGCTCTGCTTTATATAGTCCGACATGCAGCAGCTCCTTGGCTGTTTCCAAGTCTACGGCATATGGGAGGATTCTTTGGTCACCAAATTTTTGTTGGTGTTGATCGGCACAAAACTTCCTCGTCGTAAGGGAGCAAGGCGATCCTTTCAACCAAGGCGTTGCAAATTCGGACCACCATTAGTATCAAGTGCTGCCCTTGTGAATCTGATTTTGGAACACTTGGCTAAATAATAGCGGGTGATTTCTATCTTGTCCCTGTGCTTTAACTCAGCGCACAATGCTGTTTAATTGGAACAGGAGATGCTTAAAATTGGGGCAATTGCACACAGCCTGCCTCTGACACACAACTCGTATAACGAGAAACCATGATCACGGTGGAAAATGCAATTCTACCACGATCTTGAGATCGTAGGATCTTAAAGAAGAGCCATTAGGCCACGAAAGCCAGTCCTCTGCCATGCGGGAATCTGCAGTTAAGGCACTCCTGAGAGAAGGTCATCCAATCTGGGGTTAAAGTCCTTCGAATAATCGAGTCCAAGACCCACAGAGACAGTCCGTTTCATGGTCAAACAGTGTTTAAATAAGTTCTTCTTAATATTTGGGTGGGATTTCTTTTCTAGGAATTTGAACCATTGGGTCATGTTCTAGTCTCTGGAGCAACAAAAAAGCTCACCTCATTGTCTATATGACATCCCTCCAAATATTTAAAGATGATTATGATGTTGCATCCCGGTCTACCCTAAGCTAAAGCTACGCAGCTCCCTAAGCCACTCCTCCGAGGGCTTCATAGTTTCCAGGCCTTCTGCCATTTTGGTCGCCCTCCTCTGGACACGTTCCAGCCTTTCCATATCCTTCCTGAACTGTGATGCCCAGAACGGGACACAGGATTCCAGATGAACTCTGACCAAAATGGCATAGAGTGGTACCATTACTTCTCTCGATCTGGACACTCGTCTGTTATTGAAGCATTCTGTTACTGAAGAATTGTATTGGCTTTTTTGTCTGCCGTGTCACCTGTTTAGCTCATGGTCCGCTAAAACCCCTATACCCTTTTCACACATGCTTTCAAGCCAGGTGTTGCCCATCCTGTATTTGGACTTTTCATTAAGATAGTAAGGACTCTTGTGGGCCAGACAAGTTTGTAAAATAAGATCTTCATTGTAGATGTGGTCTGTCTTTCCATAAAAACACAATAAAAGTGGAAATGTATATTAGGTCCATGCTTAGGCCAACCAAAGAACAGCGAAATGGGAGGTTCTGCGATCCCGAAAGAGACCTCTAATCCGTCGAGATATTGCAAGACCACCGGATTTAGAACAAAGGAGAGAGCATGCAGGATCCAGGGATCTTACACGGTATGAATACACTGCTGTATCCCAAGCTTGTGGAATTTGGAGTTTAGTGAAACACTCCGGTGATATGGATGGGAATTATGAATACCCCTCCCTAAACTGCAAGACCCATGATTCCAAGGGACATTGCCATGGCAATTAAAGGGGTAATCGCAGCACGATAATTGTGCACTGTGAATGGCTCATTGAAAACTCACGGCCTGCTTTCAATCTCGCCGCTCTTTTTTTGGTTGGCCTAATGAAGATGGGACCCCGATACAGGTGAGAAATCTACGACAGCATCCCCTGGAAGAAGGAGGGAGCCGTCTGCTATCAGACCCTAGAGAGATCGGCGTCTCCTAGCAAGGCGGCGATGCTCCCCTGCAGAGGAAGTTTGGGAAATAAACGTTTTTGATGCTAAAAGCGGCGGTGCTGAAGCAGAGGCTGGCGACTTTGTCACATTCGCAGATCATTCTCTGGCACAGGGTTTTTCCGCCTGGAAAAGAAACAAAAAGGCCAAGGGTTGGGTAGGTTCACTTCTCCTCCTATGATCTCTTGAAAGGCTGAATTTTGGGCTGCTGAGATTTCAGTGCCTGTGCTTGCTTTCAAACGCAACCGGAACGGCAGCTTGTGTTGAAAGGCTGCTTCTCTCCAACACCCCTAAACCAGAGCAACTAATTGTATGCTGGTTTTTTGGTGTGCCTTCAAGTCGTTTCTGACTTACGCTGACCCTAAGGCAAACCTATCATGGTGGGTTTTTTGGCAAGATTTGTTCAGGGGGTTAGCTGCCTTTGCCTCCCCTCCGAGGCTGAGAGAGTGCGGGTTGCCCAAGGTCACCCAGTGGGTTTCCGTGGCTGAGCAGGGATTCAAACCCTGGTCTTCGGAGTTGGAGTCCAGTGCGCAAACCACCAACCCACGGTGGCTGTCAATTCTATGCTGGCCCACCCTAACGCATGGTGTGCTGGAGGAAGAGATAAAGACTGGTTGTACATGCATGCGTGCGCGCTACGGTGCACATGCATGCATAGCTTTAGATGCACAGTGTGAAAACTTAGTTTTGAAATAATTAAGTTACACTTACGATTTCAAAGCAAGTATACTTTCCAGTTACTTTTAAACAAAATTCTGAGTGCTCCAAGCCACTGATTTGGGGTAGGAAATACGCCCTCTTTCCCTCTGCCTCATTACTGCCTTAGCAGAAGAAAGCGGGAGGTAGCAGCAAAAGCCAGCACTTGAACACTGTGATCCTCCTCCTCCTCCTCTACTTAGTGAAGCCACAAACCTACAACTGTGTAAAAGTACCTTTAAACATTGCACAAAAGGAATAGAGGCATATTTTGCCAAGTTATAATTGTTGTGTAACTTTTTTGTGTGTGCTTCAAGTCACCTGTGGACTTAATGGTGACCCCATGAATCTCAGAGGTTTGCTTAGGCCAGGAGGTGAGTTGTCATTGTCTTCCTCTGAAATTTAGCCCCTGGTATTCCTTGACAGCCTCCCACCCAAGCTGTAGTGACGTTAAAAGTAATTAATTGCAGTTAACTAGGTATTTGCAACAAGTTACTTCTCAGCTTGGAGCTGGCTTGATAACTAGTTCCATCCAAGCAAGAATATTCGCAGTTTGGGACTGTGTGAGTTTTGCGTGTAGTTTTGTTTGGGTGGAAAACATAATTTTCTGTGCAGAAAACAGCATTTTATGCAGAGGAATTATTTCTGTACATCCGTTTTTGTCCACTGGCTATTCATCCAGGATATCCAAATAGCAAACATCAAACTCGCTAAGCCCTTCCCACATATATTCTGTATTTTCACGTACTGCAAACTATGTTGCCCTCCTGGATATAGTAGGAATAAATTTCCATCTTGGGGTCGCACCCAAGCGATGACATCCTTCCATAGCAGCAGTCGTGGGCATGGCAGCACCTGACAACAGTAACAAAGGTGGTGGTGGTAATAATAATAATAATAATAATAATAATAATAATAATAATAATAGTAGTAGTAGTAGTAGTAGTAGTAGTAGTAGTAGTGGTAGTAATAGTAATAATAATAATAGTATTTATATACCACTTTTTCCCCAAAATTGGGACACAAGGTGGCTCGCAATTTAATTTTTTTAAATAACCTTCATTGCTTTAAAATATACAAACACTTAGGAGATTTTAAACAACCTTACCACAAGAAAATGGAAAAAGTAACAAACACCCACAGAAAAAGACAAGTTAATACATAAAGAAAAAAGTTAAGAAGCTCTACGCCAAGAAAGTTTAACATACAAAGACATACTTACAAAAAATACATACACTTAACACTTAACTTCCCGATTTACTTCGGCTACGGCTCAAATTACACATTTCATTCCGAAAGCTCCTTTTTGATTCATATATTGCCTGTGTACTCCTTGCCCTACTACAACTGCCTTCTTCTCATATGTCAAATCCAGTGGTCATTAAGTCTCTCCCTTTATTCCTTACACGGTCCGTGAAAAGTCTCCAAATTAAATAAGATTCAGTTGAGTTTCCCTTCAATAAAGCGACTCACAATTTAAAAGAACTGTACAATTAAATACATGCAACAAGTTAATTAAACTATCTACAGTATTAGAGCAATAACATATCAGTTAAAGAAGAAAATGCAAAATCCAGTCTACCAAGATCATTTCGGATGGGTAAAAATGAACAAATGACTCTCCGGTACTGCTTTCCTTTTGGAAGCAACCAAATCCTTCCTGGCGGTTTTTCCCAAGAATTCCTTTCCATGGGAGGCTTGCCTGGCCCCTTCTTTGCTCCCTGTTTATTTAGGCAGGTCCTTGAGTCGTCAGTTACTGCAGCAAAAGGCTCTTTTAACGGGGCATGTAGTGCTCCTTGCCTTCCTGCTATGTTTTAAATGAAGTTTAGTGGGTTTTTGTTTTCCCTAGAATTACCTAATGGTTTTTCAACTTTTAGTATGAAATAGCTTCGAGCTGTGCTGTGTTTGAGGCGAGCCGCTCTGGGTTTTAGTTTGAACTTTAACTATGATACCCAGGGTGCAGAATCCTATCCCCGCCCGCCTCCAAACAGCACCATGGATCTCTCAATGAGAATTCAGATTGAGTTTGGGAACGGCTGCTTTAAAAACTTAAGCTGTCTGAGGTACTGAGCCCTACTTAGCCAAAACCTGGCGTAGATTCACTGCTCTGCTGACATGGAAGGTACCAACCACCGGTGTGTATAACACAGGGGGCAAAGGTGTAGCTTTGGAGTTGTAGGTAGCCCTGAACCCCATGTCTGTGGGACCCCAAGTTTCCCGTAAGCACTCCCGGTTAAGGAGGCCGTAAAGCAACACTTTACAGGAGGTTGTTTTCTTGCTTTTCCAAGGGAGGTGGATTACTTCATTGCCCACGGAACGGTGAATCCACTCCGGGCTTCCGTCCAAAATTTGAAGTGGATTTCTACGGTCTTCCTTCAAAGTTTGGACTGAAACCCAGAGGTGATTGCCCATCCCGACGACATCCGAGCTGCCCACCCTCTCTGCACCCCTTCTTCCTCCATTCCTAGGCTTTCGGCATCCTGACTTACCAATCCGTCTCGTCCCGGGGCTGCTTAGATCCCCCGAGGCCGCAATAACAGCCGTACCCATTGTAAAACAGAGAGGGGAGCCGGCTGGTCGTCTGCCGGACCATATCGCCAAACTGGATCAGGTTGCCCCCGGCTAGTGAGAAAACTGAAAGAGAGAGAGAGAGAAGGGCTGTTGGACATCCCGGCAGTAACCGAACTGTGCACGCCTTACTTTCCAATAGCTGTGCGCTATTTTATTTCATGAAATTAGTAGCAGAAATAAAATGCAAAATGGAAACGGAAGAGGAGAAAATATTTTATAAAAGAGTTTGCAAAAGTTTTTGCTTTTTGAAAAATTTCTCCCAGGACCAGCTGGCTTACAGCAGGAATGAACACACAATACCGCTAAAAATCTATTAGCTGTTGGCTCCGGGAGGGGCTTCTGCTAGTCCCTCCACTCTGGCCACCAACTGGGGGGGCTTCTACTTAATCCCACCTCGGCAACCAAGGTGAGGACGTCCTCCTCAAACCGGATGACAGACCCTGGGTGACCATCGGTGTGGCACACACTCTCGGCCCCAGGAAGCCCCATGATAGGTTCACTTCAGGGTCACCATAAGTGCAGAATAACTTGAAGGCACCCAACAACCTTAGAGCCAGCGCCCTGAGAAACTACAACGTCGCTCCCGCTGGTAAAGATTCCCGTTTCTGCTATTTGGAGCGGCGAAACACACAGACGCACATGGGCTGAGATACTGTCGCCGCCTTAGTTATAGGCGAGCTCCTACAGAAGTGGTTGGACATTTTTGTTCAAAACGGAATGTCCGTGATGGGTTCAAGGCTTGCGGAAGCAAAACTGCTCCTGGGAGAACGTTTCAAATTTAGATGGGCGTGAAGATCCGGTCTTGGTGTGCCTTCAGTTATGCTCAGTTGCATCCAACAAAATGGTTAGAATCGTAGAGCTGGAAGAGACCCCCAAGGGCCATCCAGTCCAACCCCTTCTGCCACGCAAGAAAACACCATCAAAGCACCCCCAGCAAATGGTCATCCAGCCTCTGTTTAAAAACCTCCAAAGAAGGAGACCCCACCACACTCCCAAATTGCGTATTCCACTGCCCGACTATACTGCCAGGAAGTTCCTCCTGATATTTAGGTGGAATCTCTTTTTCCAGAAGTTGGAAACCATCGCTCCATGTCCTTGTCTCTGGAGCGGCAGAAAAAAGGCTTGCTCGCACAATGAGCAAGTTTGCCTGCGGAGCTTTATGCTGTGCAACTTCAACCTAGGATCCAAACCACAAGGAAAGAGATTCCACCCAAATATTTGGAAGAACCTCCTGACAGGCAGAGCTGTTTGCAAGTGGGACGGGCTGCCCCGGAGCGTGGTGAAAACTCCTTCTTCGGAGGTCTTCATACATACTTGATGGGCAGCTTTCAGGAGTTGTGTATGGTTGTATGGCACGGCGATTGTAGTAGAGGGCCCTCATAGCCTTTTCTTTTTCTATGATTTCATCTCAGTTTCGGAATTTGTGGCAGACCCATTTCTTGGTTCAGGCCAGGTTCGTCATAGCGTCCCAGATTACACGTGGGTAGTCTGTGCCAGGTTTTTTGCTTGGCTCCAGGAAGGCAAGGACTCTGCCTTGCAGCCTCTGGCAAGGAAGAAATTATGGAAGAATCCCAGCCAGAACTCCATGAAACCTTAAACTGGCACTTTCTGTGCTTTCTTGGCCCTTCTGCAAGTCCCTAGTACACGCAGGCACTCCACAACTACACACCCTTGCAAATACCTGCCAATTGTTTGCTCAGCAGAGCCACCCAACGTAATTCCAGCCTAGCAACGCTAAGGTAAATTAGATGCAAGCTGGAGAACAGAATCTCAGCCGGTATCTGCACCTTCAGCTGAATGCAGGACTCAGACTCCGAGAAGCTCGGGGTTCAAATCCCTGCTCGGCTGTGGAAACTCATGGGGTGACTTTGGGCCTTGGAGGAAGACCGTGGAAAGCTTCCTCTGAATAAATCTCGAAACCCAGCATGGTGCTGGACTGGGACTCTGGGAGACCAGAGTTCGAATTCCCACTCATTCATAAAAACCCATTGGGTCACCATGCACAAAAATGAATGAATGAATGAATGAATGAATGAATGAATGAATGAATACTTAAAAAATAGCTCTCAGCCTTAGGGGAAGGCAACCATTGCAAACCTCCTCAGATTAAATATTGGCAAGAAAACTGCATGATAGCTCCACCTTAGGGTCTCCATAGGTTGGAAACAACTTGAAGGCCCGCAGCAACAAATTTGCAGCTTGCAAGCTTTGTGTGAATGCGAGTTCTTAATTCAGGGATCTAAACACATTGGTGTACCCCGTCCCTCTTCCAGCTTGGACTCACCACACGGGAGAATGAAGGGGATTCCCATCAAGGGCTTCATTTCTGTGCCGTTGCTCAAAGAAGAAGAACAACGCGCGTATTCTTTCCAAGTGGCGAGTTCTGGAAACTGAGAGCTTGGAGATGCCTTCTGCGTGGGACACGGTCTCTCTCCCCTAGCATTATATACACACTCGGGCTATTGTTCTGTGACTTTTTAATCTACGGCCTTAGGAAAAGGTATATCAATATTGACAGTTCTCACTAAGATCTGTATGACAGACCTGAGGCGTTCCCAAGGACCAGAACACCCTCAAAGGGCAGCGAAGCAAGGCAATCTTTATAAATTTCCTTGGGGGAAAAAAAATCCATATTTTATTAAATTCAATACAGACAAACTGATTCATGCCAGGATTAAAAGAAGAAGAAAGAAAACAAACTACATCTAACATATATGTATAGTTTTAAGCTAAAACTAAGCAAAACTAAAACTATAGCACTTTACCAAAAGAGTTCTTTTGCGTTCAAGTTACCTAAGGATTAGATAGGCTGTGCTTACGGTAATAGATGGGCATAAATCCTTACAAATTTCATTCTAAGGAGCAAGAACCAATAATGTTAGCATCGAAAGCTGAGCCGTTTTTAAAGTCTTATTTGCAATCTGAGTGGATGTCAGGTTGGCTTTGCTCCTGACTAAAGGCGTGCAGGACTGAGACGTTCTCAAAGGCCCTTGAAATGCATGTATTTCTTTAGGACGACCATGTCCGACGGTGCATTGGGATACTGGCTTTGGAGTGCCGATGCACATAGGTAGAGCTTGAAGCGCACGGGGAACGCTCTTGCCGTGTTACACAATTTGCTGACAAGCGTTCTTACTGCCTCTGCTATGTAGCTGAGTACTGTATTTGCTGGCCTATAAGACCCACTTTTTGCCCTGAACTGCTTGAAAATGGGGTGCATTTTATGCATCTTACATGCCGGCAAATACGGGTGTGTGCAAAATTATGCAACGTACAGCACGGTAGAGGATTCCAGCCGTTAAAAAACAACTGCAGCGGCTTGTCTGAGGTCTCTGCACGTCAGGGTGACTAGTTTTCTGAGACGTATAACATGCATTTGGTGTTTCAAAGCATGAGGCAGAAGAAAAATCATGCACTCATGAGGGGCTTCCCCTCAGAGAACATTCGGACGGAGGGTTTCCAGGGCAATCTCTCGGCCCGGAGGGAATGAATTCTTTGTTGAATAAACCGTGGGAATCCCGCAGGCAAGTGGAATAGCGGCTGTCGCACTTGCACACGTTGGCTTTGCACCACACGGAATCGTTTGCCATGTCTGTCGGAAGAAGGGAGAGGGGGGGAAAAAAAAAGACCGAAGAAGAGAAAGAGACGAATCAGGACGAGATGAGAACAACACAAAACACTCGGGGGTAGGAACAACACGCTTCTGTAATGTACGACTTCCAAAATGGGGAAGGACCACAGCTGGAGGAAAGCACCCTTGACTTTTTAATATAATGAATTTTGCCACGATGTTTTCGTTTTAAAGGGACTATCGCAGCTAGCCCAAATATTCCTGCTTGTCTCTGCAGTCCTTCTCAAAATGGGAACAAGAAGTGCCGTCCCATCACCTCCTGTCGCTATTTTGAGAGGGACTGCGGAGCAACACAGAGATATTTGGGGTTAGCAGAGGCTTATGGTGTCCTCGGGGGATGGAGTAGGGTATTTCCATATTTTTTTGCACATTTTTGGAGGCTTTCTGAGTGATCAAGGGCAAAAATTGCCTGCAAATGATACTCTTGTTTTTTAAATTTGGGGGAAGGGCTGGGGATCTTTGGGAGAAATTTTAAAAAACAATTAAAACCCCCGCATGAAACAATATCGAATCATTTAAAAACATACAGAAGTTAAAAAGATAAGCATCCCAATAAGAAGGGTTCCTGCTTATGCATTGAACAGCCTGCTAAAACCAAAAGGTCTTTGTCTGATCCGGCCAGTAAAACACAGTAAAATGTAGTACAAATTACACCCGGAACTGCAAAGGGAAGAGATACAGAGAAATTGCACAGGTATTAGCCAATAGGTGCCTAGCGTAGCAAACCCTGACATGCTGGAACCAAAAAAGATTTATGCTCTCAGTCTAGCAGGGGAAAACATACGTCAATCTCCAAGGAAGGAGACTATAAAAGATGTATAAGACCATTTTCCTCTTAGGCGAAAGGAGAGGAAGGGGAGAACTCACAGCACTCAATGTTTTCCCCGTCATAGATGTACTTGTAGCTGGTGGCTTTGGCATCACACCTGGAAATCTTTAAAACCTCATAGCAGCAGTTCAGGATCTGACAGCACCTAGAAAGAAAAAAAGAACAGAAAATGTACCTCTTTTTTTTTTTTTTTTAAAGCGACTGCCAATGGAGCCTGTAAGGTCCCATCTGGGGAAAAGGCGGGGTATAAATTTAATAAAAAAAAAAAGGTGCAACGTACACATCGATGTAGTCCTTGGGCTCTCCCCTGCCGAGGCCGTCGACGCCGCAGTAGCAGCCGTAGGACCGAAAGAGGCTCCCGTTCAATTTGATCATATCTGTGACCATCCTCTCGCAGTCGTCCTCCCTTCCGCGAGCAGCAGGAACACCTAGAAGAGAGAGACAGGGAAGGGACCTGCCCGAGGATGCCTCGAGCCCTAACCCTACGGCTGCCCTAGATTGCGGCTTTTCCGCCGCTCTTCCAGAATAGGCAGTTCATCTTTTTTTTATGGCCAGCAGAATCAGAGTTGGAAGGGACCCCAAGGGGCCATCCGGTCCAACCCCGTCCTGCCACGCCGGAAGACACCATCAAAGCATTCCCAACAGATGGCCATCCAGCCTCTGTTGGAAAACCTCCAAGGAAGGAGACTCCGCCACACTGCAAGACAGTGTTCCACTCTCAAAGTGCTCTTACAGCGAGGTTCTTCTTCCTAACGTTCAGGTGGAATCTCTTTTCTTCTGATTTGGATCCATCGGTTCATGTCCTAGTCTCTGGAGCAGCAGAAGGCAAGCTTGCTCCGTCTTCGACATGACCTCCCTTCAGATGCTTGGAGGTGGCTATCGTAGCACCTCTGGTTTTTCTCTTTTCCAAGCTAAACGTACCCAGTTCCCTCAGTCACTCCTCACAAGGTTTGGTTTCCAGCCCTTTGATTGTCTGGACGACCCTTCTCGGGACGCGATTCACCTTCTTCAACTATGATGTCCACAAATGGACCCAGCATTCCAGGTGAGGTCGCACGAAAGCAGACTAGAGCGGTGCTACCGCTTCCCTCAGTTGGACGCCACGCTCCTGTCGACGCTGCCCCGAACAGTTTTGGCTTTTTTGGCCTCTGCATCTCAGTCGTGAGTCTGGATTCACTTGAGGTCTACTAAAACCCCTTTTCACACGTACAGCTTTCAAGCCAAGGGTCCCCCGTCCTCTATTGGTGCCTTCCATTTTTCCTGCCCAGATGAAGCCCCTGACATTTAATCCAGCTGAAATTCGTTTTTGTTAGATTTGACCCAGCTCTGCAGCCTACCAAGGTCATTTTGAATCCCGATTCTGTCTTCTGGGGAATTAGCTGCCCAAACTAATTGGGTGTTCTCTGCAAGTTGGACAGTTCCGTCAACCCAATAAAGATATTTAATGACACCAGGCCTGGGGGAGAGAAGTCACCCCAATGGTCACTTCTCTCTACTATGAAGATGAACCACGGGCGAGTACTCTTTGAGCTCGATCCATCCATTTTATTGTTGGAAACCACCTTGGGTCCCATTCCAGGAGAAAGGCCGTATACAAATATAATCAACCAACCAACCAACCAACCAACCAAATATAAATCCACCACTGTCCAGCCAAAGAAGAACAGCCCAGGGAGCCTGGAAGGGTTGAGAATTTTCACCCAGCCCCAGAACCATACTTTGGCCACTACTGGTATATTAGGAGTTGTAACTTTGGATATGAGTTTGCCTGTCAACTTCGTGGATTTCAGAGGGTTTTCTTAAGGCAAGAAGTCCTCAAAGTTGGTCTTGCCAGTTTCCTTCCTTGGTCATGCAGCCTCAGGACCTGAATTTATCTCCAGTTTCTGCGTATGGGCCTTCAAGTCACCTGTCCACTTAGGGCAAGCCCGTGAACTTCAGAGGGTTTTCTAGGCAAGAAATGCTCCGAAGGAGTCTTGCTAGTTCTCTCCTCTAAACTAAAGCCCAAAGGACCTGGGGCTCATAACCCTGCTTAGCTTCCAAAATCAGACAGGATTCTGTGCCTTTAGGGTATACACGGTGGAAGAATCCCAAGGTCACAAAAACCCAGAAATACTCATCGTACTTACAGAAGGCAACGACCGCAGCAGCAAGCAGGAATTTTCTCTGCATTCTCCTCTGAGTCTTCAGCGTATTTTTTTCCAGACTCCTTTTCGACTCCCCAGTCCGGGACCGAACGAGACGTGGCTCAGAAATCCCACGCCCACGGCCACCTCCAAAGGTGGAACATCTTGCTCTCGGCCTGGTTCAGTTTGATCTAGAGGTGGGGATAGAATCATCAAAGCAGACAATTCTTGGCAGATAACTTTTCTTTCAATGCATTTGGTTTTGAAGACGAATATACCAAAAATAGCCAAATTTCTTCAAATTTGGGATGGGAATAACTTGATATTTTAGACATTCGAATGGAAGAAACCAAACTGTAGAGACCCAGGCCTAGTGGAGATTGGTGGCTCCGTGTCACTGGGCAGTGAATCCACTCCAGGCTTTAAAGACACTCTTCAAGGTGCAGAGCCCTACTCCTCACTAATTCCAGCACCTTGGAAAGCTCCTTTAAGTGGAGCCAAAACGTGGACTGGACTCACTGCCCCACTGACATGGGAGCCACTGGCTCCTGCTATTCAGGTTTGGGGGCTGGCGTATTTGATTCTTAGAAGTTTGGATTGGACTCGTTGGGCATTCAAACACGTTGATGGCATTGAATCTGAGTTGCCAGGTCTTTTTTCTTGGAGAGGCTCACCATCCGGATGTCAGATAGCTGTAGCAGAGTGATCCCCACTCTGTTATTTCACTAAAGCCAATATAGGGTGGTGGAAAGGGGGAGAATTTCATTTCATTTTATTTCTGAAGAGCTTCCCCAGCTCTGCAAACCGCTTCACATTTTGGGAGAAAAGAGATTCATTTATTTATTTAAAAAACTGAATGTGGGAGAAAGCAAAGGTGGCAGCTTTGTCTTCTGTCTGTAGTCTTAGAAACCCTTCATGAAAAGCGGTAAATATGTCTGTTTGCACACAAGCGGACCGGATGTCTTTTGTCTGTTTGTTTGTTTAAGGTATTTCTGTGTCACCTTCCAGCCCACAAGGACTCTGGAAGCGATGAAGAAATAAACATCCAACTAAAACATGTAAAAACACATTAAACTGCTGTTTAAAAATGCCTAAAAATCAGTCTAAAAACAATCCTAGAATCCAGTTTTGAAATAGTTAAACAGCACTTTCAAACAAAGAGTGTCACACGGAACCAGATGCCTGCTGGAAATGGTAAAAGAGATGGGACCGGCCTCACTTCCTTGAGCAGGGAGTTCCACAGATGAGGCACAACACTCATTTCTGCTTTGGATCAATTTATGACCTTTTTTTTCTGGTTACCCTGACCGGGAGCGAGAGGTCCCAAGTTCGAGTCTAGCAGCACAGAACGAGCCGGAAGGAAGTTATAAATATAATTTTGCTCTGTTTACTTAGACTTTGCACACGAAGGACAATGACTCGAGATTACGGTGTGTGCCGAATGAGTCAGGGGAGGACGGGGGTCAAAGGGCTGAGAAAGTGGCACCTCCCTGAGCAAAGCGGGTGGGTCCCACGATCTGGGGTGGTTTATAAAGGAGGGAGGGCCTGTCTCCCACATCCTCACCAAGCGAGCCTGAGGTGGCAGCAGCATCCGGAAAAAGCTTTCCCCTGCGGCTATTAAAACCCTATGGAGAGACTCAGTTTTTCAAATATTATGGGCCTGAGCCATTTAGGGTTTTGTGACCAGCACTGTGAATTTGGCCCAGAAATGAACCGGTACCCATGGAGCCATTTTAACAAAAGACCTATACGCTCCCTTTAACTATAACTACATAACTAAGAAGGCAATATAGAATTCCTGCCCTCCAAAACAGAATCAAGCTATTACCATGATTAAAAGGTCCACCTTAAGGGCCGATCCACATTGATTCAGAATACCGGAGAGTCCCACCTTTTTCTTCCCGTTCTTTCCCATTTTATCTTGGAGATCCGCCTTCACCCCAGGATATTTTCTGTCAGCTCCTGATACAACCCAGAATTTTGACCTAGTATGCAATCAGAATTTTAACCCAGTGTATAATCAGAAAGAAGAGGAACAAAAGCTGGGACTTTTCAATCAGTCTGTATGACTGAAAGAAAAGGTAAGCTTTCTTTTTTTCTTTCTAAGCAGGAAAAAGGATTTCCAGGTTCTGCCTGAGTTCAGGCAAAGGACTAGCTGTGCCTCCCTCCCACTTTCGAAAGAACGAGATGCTCCTTTCGGAGAGGGTGACCAGCGAAAAAGATCGCGTCCCTTCCCTTCTAAATATCTCCCACCGCTGTCGTCTCTGGGGCAGGTTACCCTTCCCTGGCAAGCCAGCTTGGAATTAAAAGCCTTCCTTGATTCCTAGCGTTGCAATTAACAAAAGCAAGAACATTTATTGCCTTGCAAACCTGGACGCCACGTACCGGCCGGAGATCTGAAAAAGAGAACTCGTGTCTACTGGGAGATCCTGAAAATATTTTATGGCTAAAACGTGAACAGTAATAATAATAAAAAAAGGGATTGGCAATCAAACAAAGTATAGGCTTCCTCCACCTCTCCGAGAGGTTAGGGACTGGAGCATTGTCAGGAAACGGAATCGGTGGAAAAGGGGAACCCGTGGACCGTGCTAACGGGAACGTGAAGGACTTGGGGAGGGTCACTTGGGACCGGCCGTGCGCGTGCTGCTCGCAAAGTCTCTTGGTCGGCATAGCCCTTTTCCGTTGCTCAAACTGCTGCCCTGTGCCGGCTCTTACGAAAAACACGCAAACGTTAAAACAGAAAAATAAAGGATCCCAATCAAAGCTTCCTGACTTGCGCATTAAAAGCCTGCTTAAACAAAAGGCCTGTTTTTAACATTTGCATTTTATATTACACTACAGGTCCAGCCAAGAGGAGCCAACTATTTTTTTTTTTTAATCTACTAGACCAGCGGTTGCCAACTTGGGGTCTGTGCACCCCAAGGGGCGGGATGTCCTCACAGCGGGCCTGCAGATGTTATGCCTTTTTACAATTAAAATAGAAAGAGAGAAAGGAAGAAAAGAAAGAGAGACAAATTTGTATGGAACGATTCAAAAAAAAATTATTTTAACAGGAGTGTGTGCATTTCTTTATTTCTCTCTTCTTTTCCAATTTGGAGACCTTTGATGAGCAACTTTAAATAAATATTGCACTTTAGGGTTTTAAATCTTCAGTCTTGGTGGTCTAGGGCAACCAAAGATATTTAAAGGGGGTCTATGGTAAAGAAAAGAGTACTACACAGTTTCCATACCATGCAAGTGTCCCACTTTGGCAGGAACAGCCCTGAATAATCCTTTGCCATCCCACTTTTTCAGCTATTTTTAAAATGTCCCAGTTTCCCTTTCCTCCTCCTTCCTTCCCCCTCTGTCCTCAGCTTACCTTAATTGCTGCAAAGGGAGTTCGAAGCAGCTTTCAGTCAACTAATCGACCTCATTAAAGAGAGAGAGCGGATTGAACAGGATAAAATGAATTGCTTTTATTTGGTTACAGAACAAGAAAAGTAAAACTATTTTTTGAAGGAGACACAGACTTTACATCCTTTTGGGGAAGTAACTTATAATCTCTTTGCGTGATCAGCAGAAGCATCGCTCAGCACGAAGGTGGGTCTTCTTTGCAGTGAATGTCTGGGTAAAAGCGGTATTTCTCGTTGTACGAGGACAGGTTGTCTTTGAAGCAGAGAGCGGCAGCTTTGTCGCACGCGCAGATCTGCTTCTCGCACCAGCTCCCTTCCCCTGTTGGAAGAACAGACGACAGTGCACTGGTCAAGTTTTCATCCCAGTCCTTCTTCCAAGAGGCTGTGTGTGTGTGTGTGTGTGTGTGTGTGTGTGTGTACAGAGTTGTCCTTTCATTTTTCCTCTTAACCACCCTGCGAGGTTGGTTAAGAGGAAAGCTGGTAACTGTGGCTTAAATCAAAATTTAGTCCCAGCCAGAATAAGACCTGGTACCAATCTGAATCATGGGCCACCGAGGGCCGTCTAGTCCAACCTGATTCTGCTATGCAGACCATGTCTGGAAGATGCCCTTCCAACCTCTCTTTAAAGACCCCTGAAGACAGAGTCCAACATTCTCTGAGGCAGTCGAACATCTCTTACGGTCAAGAAGTCCTTCCTAATATTTAGGTAGAACCTCTTCTATGGGCACGGGAAAGCCTTGGTTCATGCTCTAGTCCCCGGAGCAGCAGAAAAACAAGCTTGCACCATCTTCTACCAGACATCCCTTCCAATATTGAAAGACGGCTATCACGCCACCGCTTGGCTTTGTCTTCTCCAAGCTTAAACACGCCCAGCTCCCTAAGTCATTCCTCGTAACGCTTGGTTTCCAGAACTCTGAGCCTCTTCACCACCATTCTCTGGATACGTTCCTGCACTTTCAGCGCCCCTCAGAGGCCTCCAGTCGCTCCGAAATCCCCCGTTAGTGGCTGGAACTGGCCACAAAATGCAGAAACTGGCAGCCAGAGGTGACATCGTATCACTTCCTGCTCTCCCAGGATGTTTGGGTATGGCTCACGGGGCATCACGGGGGCAAAATTTGGCCCTTGTTTGCCTTAGCGTCTCCATAAGTTGGAAATGGCTTGGAGGCACGCACCAACGACAATTCCAAGCAACGGCTTGACTCTCGCCTAATGTAAGGGCTGGTCTTGTGAAGGAGGTCTTGAACTTCGGTCTCTAAGGCAACTCACCGCACGTGACGACTCCGTCCTTGACGGTGTACTCGTATCGGTCCGTTTTGGTGTTACACGTACCCAGCTTTTGGTAACAGCAGTCGTGGACAAAACAGCACCTGTGAGATGGAGAAGAACTCTATCCAGAAGAGAGGTATCACGCGAGGTTGGACTACAACAGAAATCATTTCCATACCGCAAACTGGGGACTGCAACGCCCAACATTCATGCTGCTGGCTAAGGCAGATGGAAGCGACAGTCCGGCCACACCTGGAGAGGTTGCCCATCACTGCCTGGCCTGGGTACCTTGGAGTCGAGGAACTCGTTTATTGTGTTTGTTCAAAACTGCTTGATCGTCACAAGAAAGCCCCAAGAAAATGGGTTTGTATGTACACCATGGTACACGGTACAGTTGAAGGAAGCAGAGGGCTAAAGGGGGAAAGCAGGAGGAGGAGATGGAAACCGGGACATTTCAAAGGCAGCTGGAAAAGTGGGATGACGGAGGAGTAATTGGGACCGTCTCTGCAAAATCAGGACAGTTGGAAGGCATGCTTCAGCCAGGACTGGCAGGAACCCTCACATATTTTGCAATTCGCGTCCACCTTTGCCATTTTGGTGCTGGTTTTTCCCCAGAGCGCCCTCTGCAGGCAGCGTCCGCAACACCACCCCCAAAGACCCCTCTTTGCCTATGCGGTCCCTCTCAAACCGGCACGACTTCCCGTCACCGTTTTGAGAAAAAGACTGCAGAGAAGGAAAAAAAACAACCCACAGATATATTTGAGGGTGGTGCTTGGTTCTGATGTGGCTTTTCTCATGTTTCCACGTGTTTGGGGGTCTTTGTGTGTGGTTTTTGCGCATGCATTGTCTGAAAACTGGACTAATTTTTAAATGGGTGGATGGTTTGGGGAGATACGGGGGAATGGTAGGGGCCTCAGCGGCCCCAAATTGGGGCCCGGGGTTGCATTTTGCCCACAGTAACGCCTTCTGTTCGAAAGGGGTGGGTTTACCTGTCCGTGGCGTCTCGTGGCTGCCCCTTCCCGCCCAGTCCGCAGTAACATCCGTAACTGGTGTAGTCTGGGAAAGAGCTTTTGTTGGTGAGCTCTTTGATCAGATCTCCAAACTCCAAGAGGCTCCCCTCTGCCTCCGAAACACCTTTACAAAAAACCCAAACAAACCCCAGTTAACAGGGTGTTACCTGCCAAGTTACTTCCCCAAAGCCATTAGTTACAACCATAGCACCAAGGACTAAATACCCTAAAGGCACCGGGTCCTATTTTTGTTCAGAAAACAGTATCTGGCATCCTGTTGGTAACATATTCAAATGTAAGTGCACTACAAAACCAGATGGGCATTGTGGTCTCATACAGAGCGGCTGCGACACCTCAATCCCTCGACTGTACCGGATCCGGCCTGATCTCGGAAGCTAAGCAGGGTCAGCCCTGGTTGGTACTTGGATGGGAGACTGCTCACCAGTACCAGGTGCCGCAGGCTATATTTCGGAGGAAGGAACTGGCGAAACCACCTCGGAGTGTTCCTTGCCTAAGGAAACCCTAAGAAACCGATGGGGTTGCCATAAGTCAACAGGTGACTTGAAGGTCCACGAGAGTCATGGCAGCAGTTACAGCTGCCTTTTACAGAAGTCACTCCTGTTACCCAAAATGCATTTAAATTTCTAAATCTTACTTCTCAGGTTTTCTTTTTTGAAGTGAAAAAGACATCTACATGGCAGTTTTTCCATGCACAAAATGCTGATTCTTTTCCCCACTGCCCAGGTTACCAGTTCTCTTTCCCGTTTCTCCCTTACTTAGTTTGCCTCATGTTTCAAGTCTTCCTCTTAAGCGGAAGGATAACGGGTGACTTTTTAAAAATAGTATTCCAAGCATGGAACGTATGCAGGGCATAGCTTCCACCAACTTCTCCTTTTAAGCATTTTCTACTTTTACTCACCACAAACCAGCAGGACCAGCAGTCCCCAAAGGAACTTCATTTTTCTTCAACACAGATCTGGAAAAGAAAATAATAGGGAATTTTTTGGAGGTTTCAGATCATATCGAATCGTAGACCATAGAGCCGGAAGGAGTGGAAGGGCTACCGAGTCCAACCTTCTGTAGGAAATCTCTGCTCAAATCCAACCTCTGCTTAAAACCCTCCAACCAAGCACATTCCTCCACCTTTTGTGGTTCTTCCATCTCTTACCATTACGGTGCTCTTCCTAATGTTCACTCAGATCCTGCTTTTAATTTTAAAGCATTGCTTGCAACCTCTGGAGCAGCCAAAACCCAACATGCTCTATTGTCCATGTGGTGACCTCCCATCCGATATTTAAAAGCGGCTCCAGGGATAATCCAACATTTTAGGTAGAAATTGATCCACGAATGCATTATAATAGAAGGCAATGGCAACCCTTCTCTGAACAAATCTTGCCAAGAAAACCCTACGATAGGTTTGCCATGCAATTAGAGCTGGAAATGACCTGAAGGCACACAACAGAACAAAGACTTGTAAAATTTTTGAGTGATTTCATGCTGCAAGGAGAGGGCCAAGTGATATCAAAATCCTCGTCTGTTGAAGAACCAGAGCATTCACGGGTCTTATAAATCCATAAAAATGGCTTATAAATAGCCATTTTTAAAAAAGAAGTTGAGGAGAATGCCACTTACCTTTGGAGACTGAGCAAATGGCTGTTTTAGGAGAAAGAGTCAAGCCTATATATAAGAGATAAGGAGGTGAGGGAGGAAGTGTGGAGGAGAGGAAGGAAATTACCTTAGTGCTTTTCCTCAGCTCTTGTACCTGATGAAGAAAGAGAGAAGTGTGCCGGAAAAACAAAACAAAAGACAATCCACAATGCACACAGAGTTTGGAGAGTGAGTGGTGGGATATTAATTGTTTTGAAGTCCATTCCCGCTTTTTTTGGTAGTAATATTGTTGTTATTTCCTTGAGAGGATGGTGAAATATCCCAATCGCCAAATGGCCGGGCTGGGGCATCGTATCCTTACGAATAAACCCGATGGCCTCAAAGACGTAAGTAAAAAAATTGCATCATTCAACTGCACCAATTTTTCATCTCCGGTTACAGTGCATTGCGATGCATTTCTACACACACAAAGACACGCGCTGGGAAGGGTTCAGCAGGATTCAACACACACGTAGACACATGTGGTCTATTTAGCACGCTGGTTCTTCCGTGGGGATGTTTTGCAATTTGCTCGAGCAGAAAACAAACTTTCAAGGTGACCTCTCTTCCTTTCTTTCGTTGTAATCTTCAGCAAACGCTACACGTCACTTCCCCCTTTTCAGTTCTCACCGTAAAAAAATCAGCAATCAACATGAAAACAATTTTGCTTAGCTGTATAGACTGAATAATTAAGCCGCTTGGGTGGTTTTTAAATGTCTATTTTGCTATTTGTTTGTGTGCTTAATGTACGTTTCCCCTCTTCTCCGAAGACGGACCCATAATTTAGAGGGGGCTGGGCACCCAAATGTACTTTAAGAAATAGGGGCTGAAAGTCACAAACACAGTTCTGGGTATGTAACCTGGGGCTCTGCATCCGTAACTGATTTGTGTTTATATACCCGCTGTGAATCCAACAGTGTAGGGAACACGTAACTTTTGTAAAAGTCCCTCAGTCCTGACTTGTTGGACAGCAGCTGCTGCAAGCGATGAGGGTCTGTTATCCTGTTGATCAGAATGCAGTAGACTGAGGGCCTTTCCGCGCTATGCTGTTATAGTGCTATTATTCCGCTTTCAACATCCTGTGGAATTATGGCATGTGAAGTTTCCTGAGGCCAAAGAGTTCTCTGGCTGAGAACTCCAAATTTCCCTCCCTAAACTGCAACCCCCCCCCCAGGATGCCATAGGATGTTGAAAGTGGAATAACAGCACTATAACGATGTAGTGCGGAAAGGCTCTGACATTTCCATCCCCTTCCCAGCAGCCATCTCTGATGTGAGGAGGAATTGCAGTAGGGATCCTGCCTCTGATTGTCACACCAGAGATAACACCAGGGTTGGAAATGTCGGTCTGTTGTACCCAGAAAAACAGATCCTTGTCACGGTGGCAGATGTCTGGCACAATCTGGAGAAGGGTCAGGCCGGGAGAAACTGATCTAGAATTGTACATTGGCCAGAATCCTGCTGGGGAACTTACATCTTCATGAGTAGACTTAGGAATTAGAATTGGGAAGTTCTGTAGTGTCCATATCCAGGGAAGGGTTGTCGCCACGTTCCTGCGTAGGGAAGCCAGCCAAGTGACTGACATTTCCTTTCCCCTTCCTCCGGTTCAAAGAGAAATCGCGATCGGGTCCAGATTCTGGCTGTTGCACCGGAAATCACTTACGGGAGGGTGGTGGAAATGTCAATGCGTTCCGTCTAAATTGACGGGAGAACCAATCCTCATTGCTTGCATTGGCTGCTGCTTGGTAAGGCAGCACTGGAGGAGTCGAACTAGGAGATCCTAGTTACTAGGTGCTCGATCTAGAATTTCGGGGCCAATAATTTCGCCGTCACGAATTAACACTGAATTTCTAGACAGCCGTTAATTTATCATTTTCTCCCAAAAAACAGCTGTGTTCCTTTGATATACTTGCATCCAGCCCTTTCACCCAGAAGATTTCCTAGTCACTGGATGACTCTATCGAACCCTGTGCCATAGGCATCCATTCATTGTCGTACTGACCCCAGGAAGTAATCCTAGGCAGGTTTACTTGGAAGTAAGTTTCATACCACTTACTCCCTCGGACAAAGTTGAGAGGTGAGTCACCAGCGTGTTTTTCTAATGTTGGGAACCGTGCTGTTTGAAAATGGCATGTTAGAAATGCTTTTTAGACTGTTTAAAAGGTTTTAAAAGGAAATTTTTATACATTTTTTTTTAATTAAAAAAAAATAATTCTACAGTTTTATGATCTTTATTCGTTCGGCACTTTCGGAGTGCTCGTGGGCTGGGAGGCAAGTTTGAAATCCTTTAAACAAACGAAACTGTGCCTACCGCTCCAAACCAATGAAATCAAAATTGCAAGAAAGGAAAGTCCGGCTAGACATTAGGAAAGGCTTCTTGAGAGGAAAGAGCTGTTCAGAAGTGGAACGGATTGCCTCAAAGGGTGGCAGATTCTCAGCCATCGTAAGGGCTTTTTTAGCAGAGGATGGACGGCCACCTCTCTTGGTTGCTTCACATTTGGACTTTTTGCACTGGTCAGGGGTTGGACTAGATGGTCCTTGGGGTCTCTTCCCACTTTACACTTCCAGGATTCTATGAATTCTCTCTCCCTCTTTCTTTGTTAGGGTCCTTTCACACTTCACAGTTACAGCACTATGATTCCACTTTAATTACTGTGATCCCATCCGACGGAATGCTGGGATTTGCAGTTCACTGTTGGGCGCTTTCAAGTCGTTTCCGACTGACGGCGACCCGAAGGCGACCCGATCATGGGCTTTTCTGGGGCTGAGAGTGTGTGACACCCCCAGTGCGGTTTTCATGGCCGAGCAGGGTTGGGGTCCAAGGCTCAAACCACTTCCCCACGCCGGCTTTCAAAAAGCTTCGCTCCCTTTTTGGACAATGGCCCTTGTGTGCCCTCGAATCATTTCGGAACGACAGTGAACCTAAGGTAAAACTAGCATGGGGTTTTCTGGGGCTGAGAGTGCGTGATGTACCCAAGGTCACCCCATGGGGTTTCATGGCTACGCGGGGAATTGAACTCGGGACTCCAGTGCTCAAACCACTACCCGACGCTGAGTCTGGTTTGCAGTCCGGGGAGCAACATTTAGAATTTCCTGCTGGAGTGCTCTCCCGCCTCACCTAACTACAAACCCCAGCATTTCTCAGGATGGAGCAGTTAAAGCGGAATGATAGCGTTATAACCGTGTCGTGTGAAAGGGCCTCCTTTCTTTCTCTCCTTCTCTCCCTCTCTCTCCAATTCATACGGTACTTACGTCCTCCAGTCTTTTGAAAATATCTTGGAAGTGGAACTCCTGCCTGTCTCCTCTGATGCCCGATCTTCACTCTTTGTAGCTTCGCGCTATCCCCAAGAGACAGGATCATGGGAACATACAGCCAGCTGGAGAGCTTTTGAAGAAGGTCCAGAGAAATTGGTATAGCATTTAAATCCCATCCCAGCATCTGGGTGGAGGAGCAAGTTCCTCCTCCCCGGGACGACCGTGTCAAAAACTCTCCAACCGGTACTTTTCCTATCCCACGGCAAACCGGATTCTTCTCCTCTTGCGCCTTGGGGGTGTCCTACTTTTGGAAAAACGCTCCAGCGGCAAAGGTCGCAGGCCCCTTGAGCCATCTTTCCTAATCCTGACCAGAAATTACCCCAGAAGGGTTAGGTAGTTTCTTGTCAGAGGTGTCCGGTTGCACAAGGGGTTTTGAAACCCATCGCCCCATTGTCAGAGCACGGAAAGTCATTTTTCCGAAGTAATCTATTCACATTACCTATTTGAAAAGTAGCTACGGGAAAGGGGACAAAGACAGCAAAGTAAGGGTGTTGACCCCTGAGTAAGAATTCTGCCCCTCATGAATTTTTTTTTCCAAATTTCTAGCGTGGCTGACACTTCAAACTACAGTTGAACATTTAGAAATTCAGTTTGGGCACCCAAAGAAAAGGGAGAGGGCGACATGGGAGAGTAGTAGAATTTGCCTTTTCATTGCAAGTGGTGTGGGTGTGTGCACATGTGTGTCAGCTTTAGCTGTTGTCGTGTCCTGGCTAATTTTACTCTGAAGAACGTCACTCTGATTTTTCAATACAAAAGTGTTTATTCCCCCAAGCAGACAACACAGCAACATTACCAAAACATGTGTGTATCAGGGGTTGAGGAAGAGAGGCTGATCCCACTGCAGGCTCAGCATTCAAAATAGACACATTGGAAATAGAATAGAATCATAGACTCGTAGAGTTGGAAGAGACCCAGAGGCCATCCAGTCCAGCCCTCTTCTGCCACGCAGGAACCCACATCCAGCCTCTGCTTAAAAACCTCCAACGAAGAAGGAGACCCCACCACACTCCATGGAGGCAGCAGGTTCCACTACTGGACAGCTCTGACCATCAGGAAGTTCTTCCTGAGGTTCAAGAGGGATCTCTTTTCCTGCAGCTTGAATTCACTGTTCCTTGTCCTAGTCTCTGGAGCACCAGAAAACAAGCCCGCTCCCTCCTCGACATGACATCCCCTCAAATATTTAAACATGGCTGTCCTGTCTCCTCTTAACCTTCTCTTCTGCAGACTAGATATGCCCAGCTCCCTAAGCCCCTCCTCATAGGGCTGCTCAGCTTCCGGACCCTTCACCGTTTTGGTCGCCCTCCTCTGGGCACACTCCAGCTTGTCGATTTCCTTCTTGAAATGAGGTGCCGGGAACTGGACAGAGTATTCCGGGTGAGATCTGTTGAAAGCAGAATAGAGTGGTACCATTACCTCCCTTGATCTAGATACCATACTCCTATTGATGCAACCAAGAATTGTGTTGGCTTTCTTGGCTGCTGCATCACACTGCTGACTCGTGTTCAGCTTGTGGTCCACCAAGACTCCTAGATCCCTTTCACACGTACTGTTATTCAGTCACGTGTCCCCCATCCTATATGTGTGCGCTCCATTTTTTCTGCCTGGGTGTAGGACCTTACATTTCTCTCTATAAAGGAGGTGAATACTGCTTGAATACCATAGGTCCTTCTTCCTACCCTCCAACATTTCACAGATGGAAACTGCAACACATGTGGCCAAACAACATCCAAGTGTGGTGGTGACAGCAAAAATTAGGAAAGAGGAAAGACACACAAGCTAGGAGAGATTATTGCAGTTTGCTTTTGCCTTAGCCTTCTGGGAAAGGCAAGATTCCTGCTGAGTTTTTGAGAGCAAACTGCATTTGCAGTGTGAACTGAGTTGCAGCAGTTGCGGTAAGCTGAGGATAAAGTGGGAGGAAGAAACAGAAACCGGGACATTAAAAAAAGGCCTGAAAAATGAAAACTTGGAACAACAGAGGATTAATTGAGTACAGATTCTTTGTTGTGTTTTGGACTCAGTTTGCAACAGCGGAAGCAGGCTGAGGATGCAGGAGGAGGAGGAGAGACAAACTGGGTCATTTGAACAGCAGCTGAAAACAACGGGGCAAAGGAGGATTACCTGGAACTGTCCCAATCCAACTGAGACCACCGGAAAGCATGCTTCTTCGGCAGTGCAAACTCGAACACCGATCCCGTGCCTTTTTGGTCTTGGCTCTGGCATTGAGGGGCCCAGCCAGAACAAAGGAAGTTTGGGTAGAAGCGGTAATCCCCGTCGTAGCTGTAGGAGTTGCTTTTCAAGCACTGCACAAATCTCTGGTCGCATTCACAGGCTTTTTGTGCACACCAGTTTGACACCGTGTTTTGCCACCACTCCTGCTTTCCACCACCTAAGAATGGCACAAAAAGAAGAAGAGTCATACTGAGCCTAAGAACAGTAGGCAAGTGACTTGTTTGCATGTACTGCGTCTCCCAGCATTCCCCGACCAGCACGGAGCTGCTACGGCCAGCCCTTCAGCGACATTCAGGTTTCACAGCCTGGGAGCCGCCACGGAGAAAGCCCTGTCTTGTCTCCTCACCAAACCTGCCCAAACTTTCTGACAGTGGTACAAGAGCAGATCTTAGTGGAACAGAAGTGAGGAAAGTGATTTTTTGGGGACGGGTGGGAGAAAAAGGGGCAGTACAGAATTCCAGCCAGCAGAGCGGTACCGGCATCAGCCCTCCAGAGGCACCCCGGTTTCTCTGCCTGGGAGCAGCCGCTGGGAAGACCCCGTTGTGTCTCCTCGCTAAAATTGACTCCGATGGTGGCGGGACTGTGCGACGAGCTTCCCTCGAAGATCTCCGAACCTGGGGAGGCTCGTATTAGTTCGGACGTTCTGGCTTCACCAAAGTGAAAGACTGATTTTCAAAGTCATTATTCCTTCAGCCTTTGAACGGGACCGCCTAGAGTTACTTGTGAGGGGATTACAACCCCCAGAATGCTCTCGGCAGCAGAGAAAGGATAATTTTTTGACCCCTTAGAGACATTTGAGCACCTCCAATGGAACCTGGGCGAGGAAGGGGAGACCCTGCAAGCAACAGGTGCCAGGGACAGCCAGCAATTTCCATGTCAAGTGGACTAGGGACTCTGTTCTGGGTTTTAGTCCGCTTGAGAGGCGGTCCCCGAGAAGTCCCCGTCAGACTCCAATGGTGGTAGGATAAAGCAAAGAGCTATCCTCTCCATTTGGAGTGGTGGGGTTTTAGAGTTCTGCACATTGAAGAGCCCCCTTTCAAGGCCAGATGGAAATCCGGAATGAATTTGGCACCCAGAGACCCAGAAGATGCCAGAGGGCAAGCTCTGCCAGAGAGAACTCACCACATCTGACTTCCTCCTCATCGACGTTGTAATGGTAGCCATCAGAATGGGGTTTGCATCCCTGGTCCTGTAGGTCCTTGTAGCAGCAGTCATGCTGATGGCAGCACCTGAGGAGAAAAAGGGAAATGGAGTCAGGTGGGGTGAGGCCGCTGGGAGTTAGAGTTTCCCAGGGCGTTAGCTCTTTAGGGGAAATTCTACAAAAGCTAAAACTCTCAGGAATCAGCCTTCTTTTAGCAGAGCAGCAGGGGGGGAAAAGCACGCCCCAATCTCCGCGTCGCTTCCCTGAACTGAAACTGATTAAGAAAGCAAAAACAAAGCAGGCAGTTTCGGGTTGCAAACTTAGAAAAAATTTACTAATGGATTTTACATAGGGCAGTCTGGAGCCTACCTAGCTAATGGATAGATAAGGTAAGAGAGTCGCTTCATTCTTGAGTCACCATCTTCTTGGCAGAGATGGGAAGCACAGTTGGAGAGGAGGATGTAGAAGCAAAGATGGCAAAGAAGAGGAGAGAGGTCAGAGAATGGGGCTCTTTTGTAAGGCCAATGACCCTAGGAACTGTCCTGGGTCACATGGGTTGGTTAGCTGGATACCAAAGGTATTTATAGTTGTGCATTTAAATAACACAGGAGCAAGTAGTGAGACTTTAGGCGAGAAAGAAGAAGGCTTTGTTATGCAAAGGAAAACAAAACTCTATGTTACCTAAGCCCCACTCCAGAGAGAATGCTGGAATTTTCCAGCAGAAGCAACCCGCCCTGTAGGGACTGGCCGTGGCTGACGTGTGTGTATGTAGCTTCAAGTGGCCTAGTGACATATGATGACCCCATGGATGTCATAAGGTTTTCTTAAGCAAGGAATCTTCAGGGGTGGTTCTGCCCATTCCTTCCTCTGAAATTGAGCCTACAGCACCTGGTATTCATTGGTGGCTTCCCATCCAAGCACTAACCAGGACAGACCCTGCTTAGCAGCCAAGATCAGATGGGATCTGGTGCCTTTCGTGTATTTAGGCCCTCGTCCCTGGCTGATACCTCTCGTGAAAGGAGGGCCAAATTCTTTGCCTTTTTCTCGGTCTGGCCACCTTCAGCGGCTGTCCCCTGGTTCTGAAAGAACAGGCCCCTTATTGCGCTATTTGCAGCAACTACTTTTTTTTTTTTTTACCTTTCTTAAAGACTCCGGAGAACTGAAGGTTTTTAAAGGAGAGGGTTTTCTGAGGGAGCTGTATTGTTTTTGTTTTTTAAATTATAGCAACAGAGAGCACGACAAGCAATGGAACTAATTCCTTTTCCAGTACTGTAGCAAGTAGCAGCCTCTGCTATGGGAAATGGGAATGACGTGTGTTGAAACAGCAACTTTACAAACTCTGTTTATACAGAGTTTTGCAAACTTACCTGTCCGTTTCATCCAGAGGTTTTCCTCTCCCCCCCAGTCCGCAGTAACACCCGTAGCTGGAATAATGTGGGACTGCACTTTTCCCAGTAACTTTTTTGATCATGTCAGCAAGCTGCAGGAGATCTCCATCCACCGTAATTGCACCTGAGAAACAACCAATGGAGATTCTCAACTGTCTGATAAAGGGCATGGTAGGTTTTTGATTCCGACCCCACGTTGGCTGAGTTGGGTTGTCAGAAATTCTTTTCAGCTGAATTTCCCCCAGATAAGGATGTTCCACACTACTCTACTTTCTTCTCCAAGAAGTCATCAGTGGCTTAGTCTGGAACGTAAAGGGGCTATCCAAGATTTTCGCTCCCCAGATTATTTCATCGGCTTGGACAGAGCCTTTAAAATCCGGACTAAAATGCGGAGTAATTTCACTGGCCTTGTTCACAGTGAGAATGACTTTGCCAACCGAATTTGCCAAGTTCGGAGAAGCATGATTTGGATTTGAAGTTTGGGAAAACACTAATGCCCCCTGGCAGAAAATTTTAAATCCGTCCCCAAACGACAAATCCCAAGACTCTGTAGGATGCAGTGAAAGTGGGATCAAAAGGCCGCAATTGTGCCGTGTGAAAGAAACCATAGTCTGAACGGCTTCTGAAAGGCCGTGGGTACCCTTACCATGCTTTTAGAGATAGAGAAGAGGTGGCGCATGTTATGGTGAGGCTTTGGAAGGCTCAAGGGATGCCTCTTTAGCTCCAGCAGGACCTGACCAAGGGGAGCAGCCAACGAAGTCATTTGGCCCGAGGTCAATGGGGCCAGTTGGTGAGCCCGCCCTACAACGCAAAGTGCCGCAAAGGCCAGCTTCTTCAAGTGTCCTGGGACCAACTGTCTCTGAAGACACCCGCACCCTGTTGGCAGCGGCTTGGGCCAACTCAAGAGAACAGCATGCTGATGCCAGGTGAGGCTCAGCCCCAGGCCAGGGGGTTTAGGAAACGGGTTGAAGAGCTGGCTTCCCCTTGCTGTCCAGCATCTGGCTTCCTCCACCGGGAAAAGTCGAGCGCACAGGCTAGCAGAAGTTACCGCACACCCGTCGTTTGTGCAAACCCAGCTCCAAGACTGTGTTGCATCCCACTGGGCGTGGGGGACTTTTCATCCCTGCCTGCAACAGCATTTAAAGAGATACTTCTCCATTCCTAGCCTAGTTCCACTATCTTATCTTCCCCACAGAAAGACGATGAAAGACTAATAGAAAATCAAAAAGATACTTGGAAAATACCGTAAATGAGCTGCTGTTGGCTGCACAAATGAAAAGTTGCTGATCCCAATTCTTTGAAATGATTTTGTTAAATTCTGCACTGTTCCATTCCTGTGATTGATTTTTCTCAGCTGTAGCTGACAAATACGACGTGTTTTCTTTGGGGGCGGGGGAGCGGCAAAGCCTCTTCAGATTATTTTGCTGATTGAAAGGCAGGGCAGACATGCTGCAGGCTATCCACACTCACCGAGAAAATCAATGGCAATATTTGGACACCAAAGCGCTGACCACCTTCCCCCACACACTGAATCTGTGAGTTTTCATGGCTGAGTGGGGATTTGAACCCGGGTTTTCCAGAGTCATAGTTCAGTGCTCAAACCACTATGCCACACTGGCTTGCAGAGGGTGACACAGCAATGCAAATAGGATGTAACCAAGGCATGCAAACAAGGCTTGGGAAAATTCAGACCAAAACCCAGGGGCAGATTCATTATTCCACCGACGCAGGAATCATCAACTGGTACTGGGGCCAGCATGGTACCAATAGCAGAAGAACTGGGACTGGAAGCAGAACCAAAACAACCGGCTGTTTCTTTTATAGAACAGGCACAAGTTCTGCAACGCACGTGTATGCGCTCGGGTGTGTGATATGAGGAACAGATGAGGGCATTCTCCAAAGCTGCATCCCTTGTCCTTCCCCTTAGTTCAGCGCTGAGAAAACCAAAGGGAAACCTCCCTTGCCGAAGGAGCGTTTGATCAAGTTCTTGGAAACTCAGAATATGCCAGGGACATGTCAATCTGTTGGTTTCTCTTTCTCCACATTGTGCGGCATACAAAGCTGGCCCCAGGGACCCAGACTCGGGAGGGCTGGCATAGAGGGCTACTGACAAATTGTAAATTTTGAATCACACCTGCTGTCCGTAGTGATGGACTCTAGCTTATGGATGGGGATATACAGGCATAGCCCAGTTAACCAAAGCTCTAACAAAGAGCCTTTTTTGCAAAATCTTTGAATGACCTCCTAGCTCAATGGTTTTTTTTTTTTTTTAAATTGCCTGGGTAAGATTTAAAAACAACTTAAGAAGCATTGGCTGGGATGCCCCATCAATGAAATGGAGCATATCTTTAGACTCACAGAGTTGACTGAATGATTGTGCTTTAGTGAATTGTGACGCTGAGCAAACAAATGTGAAATGCACAACTGAATGCCCAATATATGCTTCCAGGTGCAATGCAAAATGGCACACCGTGTATAGAGACGCCAAACATTCTGCTGTCGTTCCTCAGCCTTTATCTGAAGATGGTTGCTATGTCAGGGTTGACAAAGTGCAACCACATATGTAAGGGAACTTATGCAAGGGTAAATCACCAGCAGGGTGGCAGCCAAGATCACGTTTTGGGCACTTACCGCAAGTCAAGAGCAATGCTGCCAAAGCAAATGGAGTCATCTTCGCTTTGTGAGACCTGAAAAAAGAAACTCAAATGATTTCCTCTGCCTTCCCATTTCAGGAGGTAGACAAAACCACTGGAACTGGCAGAGAGAAGGAAACACGGGCAGACAACTGGAACGGAGGTACTTAGTGCCGCAAACTGGAATTCTCTTGGTTCAAGGGGACCAGATCATTCCAAACAGTAAGTCTGCTGCTGCTTTCTGCTGTTAAACTCTCCCAAATCTCCTTTGAAATTTGTTGCTGAGGGAGACCTAAACTGATTTTTCTGGCTGCCACATTTGAGCCGTCTCAGCATCGTCCAGACCATCCTTAGAGTCCCAAGCAAGAGAAAAGTGCTTTTCTCTTGGCCATACTCTTTGAGGGATTCTGGGAGTTGTAGTTCAAAAGGTTACTTTTCCCGAGATCTGTATCAGGCAGCCTTTTTCTAAAGAAAATCACCAGAGAATTGAGAGGCAGATTTCTGTTGAAATCTGTTGCCAGATTTCAGCAGAAATCTCTCATTTGAACCAACCCCCAGATGAGTATAACATTCATTCAGGAATTCTGCATAACAGCGTGCTGCTGTGGTTGCCAGCTCAACTTTTTCAGTGGCCACAATGGGCTGTTGCTTCCCTATGAGAAGCTCAGTCAATCCACTCTGGATTTGATTTCTGACCTGGAAGGAGTTGTCCAAGGTTCATTTTGACCCTGTGGTCCAGCACTTTGGATAGGTCCTTAAAAGTCAGGAATAAACCCTGGGGTGGATTCCTTCCACCCCTGACATGGAAACTAGTGGCAGCTGCTGCGTACTAGCAGACCAGAAGCAACTCAATCAAGCTCCTGCAAAGGATGAACTATCTGTGATTGGTTCTGCTTCTTTTTCTCCTCCGCCCCATCCCTTGTCATGCCCTGGCTAACTTGCTCACAAGAACTTTGCTCAGAGTTTCAAACAGAAGCATTTATTTTAGCAAAGCGAGCGACATTACCAAACTGTTACTGAGACTACAGCATTGGAGTCGGTTACAAGTTTTTTTCCGTTCCATACAAATTTTGGCATGCATATCAAAAATTGGTCTCACATGTTAGGTTATCCCATCGGCGTGGACACTTTCCTGAGCTCACAGTTATTTACATACCTTTCGTTATGGGAAAAAGATCAAGTCTCTGTCACCTTATCTGTGCATTCTCACAGCACCTTCTTGTTTTTCCATTATTTCCCCACCTTTGATTTGCCATTGCAAGGTGACAATGAACACACAGCAATTGCCTATTTGGAGCCTAGTGATAATTTAACTGTTACAACCAGGTACATCATTGCAGGTAGCAATTACAAGCGGATACACATTAGCCCTTAGCAAGCCCTGTCCTATTGCTGTAATGCAACTATACTATTACATATACCGGTGCTTACCTATGACAGGATCAATGCATCCTGACATTCCTCCACTTACCTCTGTATATATGGGGGAATTGACAGTCTCTGAAGATAATCTCTGTTGGGTCATCAAGCTTTTATAAGAACCCAAGGGTGTGCCTACCCTTCTTTGGGAATTCAAACCGAGAAGTCGTAATACACTGAACTTCCCTTTAATGATGCACAGTTCCTCTTCCAGGTTCTGATGTGAGCTGGGATTTTTTTTTTTTTAATTTGGTGGCGCTTCCCTCCACTCCGGTGGAGGGAAATGGACCGAGGCTGGGGGAATGGACTGGTCAATGACTGGGCTCTGTAGAACCCAACCATTGCCATGCTCCTTCCCCAAAGGAATTACTGTTTCAAATCCTTTTTGGTTAAAATCCCCTCTGTATCCACCAGGACGTTTGCCATCTTTCTCTCCTTCCTTGGCTGTTTTAGGCCCGGGAGAGGGCTTTTTAAAACTGGGGAATTGAACTGGCGGTCCATTTTTTGATGCCAGTCATGGGCCAAACGTCTTGAAAACAGTCTCGGGGGGCTTCATGCAGCCCATGGGGCTACCTTTTTGCACATCAGCATTGAAAATGCCCTGGTGCACAGCGACATAGCAACAATTGTGGGATCGATCTGTTCATCCCAGCTGACATTCCCTGGGCCCCAGGAGGCCACCAAGTCTGTTTTTGTGGCTTTCCACCCCACTGGATTCCCCAGACCGTCTTTTTTTTTTTTTTTTGGTCTGCGTGGCCAAAAAAGTGGAGATGGGGAAGAGAAAAAAGCAAACTGCTTTTCCCAGAAAAGTAAAATTTAGAGACTAGGGCTGTCACTTCCTCCCAGTGTCACAAATGGGAATCAAAAGCGAAATAGTAGCCCTTCTGTTTCCCAGACAAAAATAGTCTCCTATTCTCCCTGATTATGTCATAACGATTTTTCTTTTTTGGAAAATTTAATTTATTTTTTGACTAGAACAGGAAAAGGCATAAATAGTCCCCACTTCTATGAAGCATGAGTCATCACAACCAGAATCAATGGATGAGCCTTGAAGAACCATTGCCATGCTGACAGGGGATGATGGGAAATGTAGTTCAAGTTCATCATATCTGGAAGTCATGAAGTTGGGGAAGATCACGTCAAACAGCTCTGCATCAAAGCAATGGTAAAATCTTCCTTCCTTCCTTCCTTCCTTCCTTCCTTCCTTCCTTCCTTCCTTCCTTCCTTCCTTCCTTCCTTCCTTCCCTCCTTCGTTCCTTCCTTCCTTCCTTTTCGGGCTCAGAAGTTTTTATTCCTAAATATACTTCTTTCTCATTGGGTTCTGGCTGGAGCAGTTACTTTTTTGGACTACAACTCCCTGACTCCCTCACCAAGCATGGACACTCACTGTGCTGGCTGAAGAATTCTGGGAGACGTAGTCCAAAAACTGTCTCCTTTACAGTTCAGACTAAAAGTCAGAGCAGATTCACCACTCCACTGGCATGGAAGGCATCCGCCCATCACTTGAGTCTTTCCTTGATGGGGTTAAACATTTATAAACAAACAAATAAATAGTTTTTACTCTCCTGCTGTACGTCCCAGGCACGGACAAGTGTGGATTTAATAAATGAGATAGGAACAAACCGAGACGCCATTCTGTTAACTTGCCAACTTCAACGTAGCTTCCTCCACCTTGTTGTAACAAGGGGGGAAAGTATTACTTGAAAGACAGCTTTGAAAATGTGAACATCGGTGACATCTTGCAGATTTTTTTTTCTGAAAAAAACCAATTTGATTATTCAAATTCTTGCAGCATTTCATTCCAGCTTGGGAACGGCTCCGGATTTCTTTCCGGCTTGGTTGCCGCCGGCATTTCCTTGGCTGGGCTTCCCGGTCGGGTTGCCGGAGCCTTGCTGTGCTCCGGCTTCCCGTGCAAACACTTGGGGGTGGGTTCCTTGCACAGGACGGCCGGGTAGTGGAGGAACTTTTTGTCGTACGTTTTGGCTTCCTTTCGGAAGCACAGGGAGGCCCGCCGGTCACATTCGCACGCCAGCCGGGAGCAAATGCTTTTGTTTCTGTACTCTGCGGAAACAGAAAGGGGGTTTTCTTAGAAAACCAGAGAGAACATAGACAGGGCCTCTGCTAACCTCCGGTTCTACCCAAGCTCTTGCGATTCCTACACCTCAGTCCTTAACCAAAATGGAAACTGTGCTTGGTCTAGTGGTTTGAGTGTTGGACTATGATCTTGGAGAGCAGGGTTCGATTCCCAGCTCGGTCATGGAAATCCACTGGGTGAGCTGGGGCATGTCGCACGCTCTCTTCCATGTTGCTGGAGATTCGTGAATCTGTTCTGGGTTTTAGTCAGACCTTTAAAGGAGCTGCCCAAAGTACCAACCCCCCAAATAAGTACACCTCTTTAGATAATCCCTTTAAAGTTCAGACAAAAATTCAAGGCAGGTTCACCAAGCTGCCCCCTGATTCCATACTACGGGAACCTGGGCTTTGTAGTTTGAGGAGGGACTCAACGATTTGTCCTCCGGATACAGCCATAGGACAGCAGAAGAGGAATCAACGACTGAGGTACTTAGTTTCGTAAATGTTGTCAAAGGGTGCTATTGGCTAGTGCCAGGGAGTCTCGGAAACAATACCCCTCGACCCACCTGGAGCAAGGCATTGAGGAGGAGGGGGCATCTCCGACGCCCTCCACGGAGGAAAAGCCATTAGTTATTGTGTCAGGCGCAAGACACCATGAGGTGGGGTGTTTGGGGGATGGAATTAGAGGGTATTTAAACCCCGATCACCCCCATCTCACCCTCTTCCAACTCTCCTCCAGTACAGTATGAATGCTGCTGGTCACTTTGCAGCTGGATAGGGACTTCCCCCCTCTTTAATCTGTTTTTTTCCCCCCTTACCCCATACAGTATCTTGGAGACCCTGACAATTGGCTTGCAGAGGTGTCCTTAAATGGATGGTCCCTTGTCAGGGAGTGAGGGAGATGAAGTGACGTTCCTCGTGGATACCTTGGTGCCCTTTTGGTGAAGGGCAGGTCGCTGGAACTTGTGATCCAGGAGGTCTCACGACCCAGGAAATGGGAAAGGGGTCAACTCCTGAAGTAGACCTGGGTTTTTCCCCTCACTTTAAGTCCTGTGACTTGGGTGTGTGTGTGTGTGTGTGTGTGTGTGTGTGTGTGCACGTGCTATGGCTCTGCCTTCCAGTAGATGCCCAGCCAGGAGCAACCCTCAGGGTTCAGGTGGGCCTGAATCAAGGGAAGGCTAAAGAGGAGGCCTAGGGTGACATCTGGCCTCAGCTGAACCCCTTCTTGCTCCCTTCAAGTTCAACCAGTTTAGATGGGCAATGGGTGAAATAACGTGGCCCTTATTCATCCCAGTTCTCTGTGGTCGGTCTCATTTTTTCCACGGTTGGGCATCAAGAGGACCTTCACACCCAACGGAAACAAGGCAGTGGTATCCTTCCCCCTTTTGCAAACCATCTCTCTGCCTGTCATCAGGAAGGTGTTTTAAACCATTTTAAAAAGCCCCCCCGCCCCAGTTCCCCTGTTTCCTCTCCGTCCGTGCGCCTGGGACCTACGGCAGAAGATGTCATTGTTGATGATCAGGTATCGGTAGTGATCGGTGTACGGATGGCAGTTCCTTTGGTGTAGGCCTTCGTAGCAGCAGTCGTGACGGTAGCAGCACCTGGGGGACGACAGAACTTCAAAATGGGATAGAAGAGGAATTGGTTTCGCTCACCCCCTCTGTGAAATATGGCTGCTGGCCATATCCAGGAGGAGAAGCCCCTATGGGGCAAAAGAAGCCTATATGCAAAAGAGGAAGCCCATACTCAGATAAAGCCCGCACCCTTCATCTCTGTAGGACCACACTCAGTAGGAGAAGACCATCTTCAGGAGGAGAAGTCCATTCTCAGTAGGTGAAGCCCATCCTCAGGAGAAAAACAACAAACCTGGGAGAAGAAGCCCATACTCAGGAGGAGGAGAAGTCCATATTCAGGAGAAGTCCATAAGTCAGGAGAAGAAGCCCATACTTGTGAGAAGAAGCTTCCAAGAATGGGTGAGAAGAAGCTTCCAAGAAGCCCCCACCCAGGAAGAGAAGTCTGCGTTGGGAGAAGAAGCCCATGCCCATGAGGAGCAACCCATATTCAGGAGAAAGAACCCATACTCAAGAGAAGAAGCTCATACTCAGAAGGAGAGTGCACACTCACTTGTCGGTCTTGTCTCTCGGCTTCCCTCGTCCACCCTTCCCGCAGTAGCATCCATATCCGCCGAAATAGATGAGGGCGTTCTTGTGCGTGAGCCTTTCGATCATGACCTTGAAGTTGAGGAGGCTGCTGTTGATGATGGAGAAAGCTGTGGGGACAGAAGCAGTGGGAGGGGAGGAGGGGGTACCAGTCGTCAGGTCCTCTGAGATGCTCCACCCTTCCAGGAGAAGCAGGTCAGGTCAGGTTCTAGGTTAGGTTCTAGGTGGGATGTCATGGGAGCTTCGTCTCAAGAGAGACCTTCTTTGAACTCTAGTTAGACAACAGATGTTGAACTTCAGACCATAAGGTTGAATTGCTGGTTCTAATCTAGCCCTCCTGGATCCCAGTCTGGATTTCTAGGTTCCCTCAGGTGGCTTATGCTCCTTTCGTTCCCTTCCCTTGGTGCCCTGTGAGCTTTTGTGAAACCGTCCGTATGCTGAAAGGTGCCTCCCCTAAGGCTCGGTTACGGGCACGAAGAGCTTTATGCCAAAATGGCTGGGAGTTAAGCTCCACCTCTTTTGCCCTTGGCTCCACCCGTCACTGGAATTTGGCCCCCACAGGGAGGGAATTGTACCTTCAGGTACATCCTTGCCGGAGGCTTTGCAATTCTCGATAGGAACTCTAATTTCCACTTTAAGAAAGACTTCCTCTCACTTGCCTTGCTCAGTGAATGATCTAGCCGTGCCCAGACCCTAAACCTGATGTCCGCTTAGAGGAGGAACAACTAGGACAGCAGAACAACACACCGGCACTGCCAAGAAGCACCGGCAGTGTGGTCAACCCACACTGGAATTTACTCCAAACTTTAAGCAACTGTCCAAAGTGTTGAATCTATTTGGGAAATAGGTTTCAGAACCTGGGACAGAGAAAAACTTGAACTGGATTCACCACTACTTTGACCCTAGTGCCATCAGCCACCGGTATGGTTCTCCACAGGTTCCCACGAGAGGCAAACAGTTGCCTTCCTGTCTCAGGATTTGCAGAACAAATAAAAGGAAAGCAAACATCTGCCTGCATGCCTGTTTCTATTTGCTTTCGAGCCTCCCAGACTCTGTTTGTCAACCTCTTGAATAAGGACAACTTCCAGGTTCAAATAGACTATTGCCTACAGCAGAAAAGGATCTTATTCTCTTTGATTCACATTGAATGTATCATGTAGTTTAAACTTCAGGCGGTTGCAGAAGCCTCTCCGCTGTCTCAGCTTCAGGGACCATGAACTTTAAACAGTGTCAATACATCCCACAGTCTTTGGTGCCCATAGGACTGTGTTGCCAGATCTCAGGGCCTGGCTTTGAGTTTCCACCAGTTTTCATCGGTCGTCTCCAAGCTGTGAGCAACTGTGGTTGGTACTTTAATGCACGACACCATCATATCACCATAATCATATCATGATATCACCAGGGGACACCCTTGGTCTCAGCTTTCGTTCCCCAAAAAATCAAGGCTTCAGACAGTTTTGAACTGGCAACCCTAATGCTGAGCTATTGGAGACTGGAATGACCGTTGCCGGCTGCTGATGAAGGAGGGAAGATGCCCAATTTTGCTTCCCTTACCTCCTGCTCCTAGGACAAAGACCAGGAGGAGTCGTCTCATATCTGGGGCAGACCTGAAGAAAGAGAAGGAAGAAGGATGTGACTGGCCCAGGATTCCTGGCAGACCATAACTCGAATCCTGTCGGTTAGTCCCAAATGGTGAAGGGTCTGGAAACCATGAAGCCCTGTGAGGAGTGGCTTAGGGAGCTGGGGAGGTTTGGCCTGAGGGAAAGAAGGTTGAGAGGTGACATGATAGCCATGTTTACATATTGGGAGGGATGTCATGTTGAAGATGGAGCAAGCTTGTTTTCTTTTGCTCTGGAGACTAGGACACGGAGCAACGGCTTCAAACTTTAGGAGAAGAGATTCCACCTAAACATTAGGAAGAACTTCCTGAGGGTAAGGGCAGTTTGACAGTGGAATACGCTGCCTGGGAGTGTGGTGGAGCCTTCTCCTTCTCTGGAGAGGCTGGATGGGTGTCCGTCCAAGGGAGGGCCTTGATGGTGTCTTCCTGCATGGAAGACAGGGGTTGGACTGGATGGCCCTGGAGGTCTCTTCCAGCTCAAGGATTCTATGATTCCATTATTTTAACTAAAGTTGCCAAAGTTACTGTGTGCCTTCAAGTTGCTTCTGACTTATGTTGACCCTAAGGCAACCTTATCGCAAGGTTTTCTGGAGGCTCTTGCCTGAGCCTACTGGGAAGGGCAAGATTCTACCTATTAAATGTAAGTAGTTAATTAATCAATTAATCAAGTCGTGGGGGAGGCATTTAATTTTATCTGCCCCTGGGCCCTCAGCACGGAGGAAAATCCTAGAGTGTGGGACACTTACTTTTTTGGACTATAGCTCCCAGAATTCTCTGACCAGCATGGACATGCTGGCTGGGGGAGAATTTGGGGAGCTGTAGTCTGGGGTGGGGGACCTTTTTCAAGGCAAACCTGATGTACTCCAATAGATCCATCAACAGATTTATTTTTTTTTTTATTAAAATTATATTCTGCCTGTCGGGCAGGAACTGAAACCTCACCCTTGCTGCACCCCAGATAGATGCAGGATGAAATCCTTAATCTGTTAAGAGTGAAATTATTCCACACAGAGAGCTTTCATCAACGGGCTACCCCGATTTCATTGCTGCTGCAAGACTGTGCTTTTTAGACTTTTTCTCTGCATGGGACACTAGGTGGCTTACAACGAGAAATGACAGCTAAAATCTTCTTATACTGAAGCCCCCAGTGAAATAAACAATTCTATTAAAAGCTCAGAGTTAAAATGGTTTGAAACTTATTTAAAACACTATGAAAGAGATAGGCCATTTCCGCACTCAACTGTTATAGCGCTATGATTCCACTTTGAACGTCCTATGGAATCCCGGGGCCCCTCCCTAAAGTGCAAACCCCAGGATTCCATAGGATGTTGAAAGTGGAATCATAGCGCTATAACAGTCTAGTGCGGAGATGGCCATAAACGCCCCGTTGAAAGACCTCTCTGCTGCACGAGTTAAGAGCCAAAGTACTGACTAAATAAAAAGATCTTTGCCAGCCAGCGGAAAGAGACCTGACGGAGCCAAGCAAGCCTCCCATGGGAGACAATTCCATAGTACCGGAGCAGCCACGGAAAAGGGCTTTTCTCCGTGTCCTCCCCAAACGTGCCTGTGGTGCTGGAGGGGCCGAGATGGGATGTGGACTGGCCGATCTGGTTGGTTTTCTGCCCAAGTCACGAATGCGCCATGGACTTGTAACGGTGTCCAAAGCAATCCCAGCGGGCACAGGCGGGCACGGGGACCTGTTTGCTGGTCAGCTTCCAGCCACCTCTGGTCCTGCGGAGAGGTCCTTCTGGGAAGCACTTCCGACCCCAGGAGCCATGGCGCATGCCGCCAGAGAGAAGAAGGCTGGCACGTAATCCATCGCTTACCGCCGGCTGGTAGAGTTCAAGGCTTCCTCTGGAATCGGGCTCCATTGTGATGCTCGCTGCCGTAGAACCCACGGAGGACGAGAAGCGAAGAAAGACAGCAGGTTACCCGACCGAGATTTCTAAGATGGAACCCGGGATTCGCTTTAAATGTGCCACTTCTCGTAACAGAGGGCGGCCTGCCACGGGACATGTTCCTGGTGGGTCGACGTCAGACACGGACCATCTCCGGGGGTTCTGAGGCCCACCGGGCAGATGGGTACTAGAGTCCTTGTCGGCAACCAACCTGGCTAAGTGTTGATGGGTGTCCAGTGGTGTGAAAGCGTTTTAACTTGTCTTGGCTGTTTTGGGCATTCGCTTGGCAGTTTGAGGCTGGCGAAAGCCAGCAAGGCTGAGGAGGGACGGGGAAGTCCATTCTTAATGAGACTTAAGCTCGCAGTGGCTGCAGCAGTTTGATTTTGCCCAAGTCTACAGGGAAGGGCAAGATTTCCCCCCTTTCCCCCTTGCTAAGTTAAGAGAGTTCAAATGACTTCTTTTTTTTTTTGCACTTGGAACTCCGTTTGCAGCAACCGAAATCAGCTGAAGACGAAGGGGGAGAGAGGGAGGCGTGAAACTAGGATTTTTATTTCAAAGTAGCTGAATAGGTGGGATGGCAGAGGAATAATCGAGGCGGTCCCCACGCCAAATTGGCACGGTAGGGGGGTGCAGAGGACTAGAATCATAATTTAAATTCAGCGCATGTGCCCAGATCGCAGGAAGATGGGTTTTGGATTGTGCTGCTGGAGTTGTCTGGTGTTCCTAGGGGATGTCCCCTTATTTGAAGACTGGAAAACTTTTCCTCCATAGGATTGTCAGGGATCCCCTATTACCCGGACTGTCCCCTATTTGAGAGTTGGGAAGATTTTCCTTTTATATAGGCTGAACTAGCTGCCTCCAGACTTGCATTTTGGGCTGCAGGCTCTTCATAAAGACAGGAGCGTGTGCATCAAGTCATCTTGATGCTATGTTAGTTTTACATAGAAACACATGGCGAGGTTCACTGAAACCAAGACTTTAATTTTGGCATTTTTAGGTGGAAGACAACCTTGTTAACAGCTCCTTCCCGCATGGCATGGATTTTTTTCCCCCCTAACTGTCCCTTAGGGTTGCCAGATTGAAAACTGAAGGGGGCTCCTGTCCCACGACTGGGGCCATTTCCAGCACTAGACTGTTATAGCGCTCTCATTCCGCTTTCAACCTCCTATGGAATCCTGGGGTTTGCAGTTTCGGGAGGGGCCGGCGGGCCCCTCCCGAAACTGCAAACCCCAGGATTCCATAGGAGGTTGAAAGCGGAATGAGAGCGCTATAACAGTCTAGTGCTGGAAATGGGGATTTGAGCAGTTGTTGCTTGTCAAGCGACCAAGTTAACAAGCAACACTTGCTGAAACTCCTATACATACAACCATTAAAGGGTTTCCAGTTTTCAACCTGGCAATCCTACTTTTGGAAAACTTGGCAACATCATGCACCAGCCCGGCCAGGTAGCTCAGTATTGTTGCAACCGTTCCCTTGACACAAGCTGGAGTGCTTTTTTTTATGACAACCCCAGCCCAGTGTCGTTGTTATTATTATTATTCAGTTTTGCTGGTGTGCCGACCATTGCATTAGCCTATGGCTGTATGCATAAATTCTGATTCTCTCCACGGAGTCAAAACAAGGAGAAAAGCTTTTTTTTTTAAACTGCAGAACCCATCATCCCCATCGTGATTTGAGCCCACAACGCCCGGCATCCCCCACGCAGCGTGGCCAAGGGGGATTATGAACTCTTAGTCCCAAAAAGAAACTTATTATCCAGCTCTCCTCACTCTGCAGAAAAGAAAGTGGGAGAGGAAGGAAGTCAGAAGGAACCAGGAAGCGCCGCCCTAAAGAAAGAACGGCGGCATTCTAACGTTTTAGTACGTCTATGGGTCAAGGGCGGACCTTTTTTCCCCCCTTGAGAACCAGAAACGTCGGGCCGCTCTAGCCTTTTCCTGCATCTCGATGGTGGGAACGCCTTTTCTGGACGACGTCATCGGGGGAATCCTCCTTTTTCCCGGAAGTGCGAGCAGGGAGCCTATAGGGCAGGTAGGGGGGCTGTTCTTTTCCAGGGAGGGGGAGGGCGTGATGGTGGGATTGCCATGGAAACGGGGGGTCCCGGGGGCTCTGGGGGTCTCCTGCCTGGGAGGGGAGGCCTTGCTCTCTTGGGGGCCCCCGGGGGTGTTGGGGAGGGAGGGCTAGGGAGGAGGAGGTGTGTTGGGGGAGTTGCTCTGGGTACCATTATTATTATTATTTTTTATTATTGTTGTTGTTGTTGCTGTTGCTGTTGTTGAGGTGTGTTGGGGAGTTGCTCTGGGTACCATTATTATTATTGTTGTTGTTGTATTATTATTATTATTTTATTTTTACTTTTATTACTTTTTATTTTTTATTTTTTATTATTTATTTTATTGTTTTGTATTATTTATGTAATAAAACGATCTCTGCAGCCCCTCCCACTGTCAGGGGAGCTAAAGGTAAATTTAACAGCCAGTCGGTGGACTCCAGGGGTGCTGCGGCTGCAACTCTGCAGGTCGCTGCCCAGATCCAGCGGCGGCGTCTGGCGGTCGAGGAAAGGCTAAGGAGGGCTTGCTTTCCGTGGAAGGATGAGATGGGAGGCCGGGGGCCATTTCCGCACTGGACCCTTATGGCGCTGTGGTTCCACTTTCAGCCTCCTGTGGGATCCTGGGGCTTGGAGTCTCCCGGGGCCCAAGAGCTCTCTGGCTGAGAATCCTGAAGGCTTCTCTCTAAACCCCAAACCCCAGGATTCCCCAGGAGTTTGAAAGTCGAATCGTAGCGCTATAACAGGGTAGTGCGGAAACGGGCGAGGGGACGGCGCTGTCGACCTGGCTGGCTAAAATTTAGGGCAGGGGCGGGTGGCCGTCCTTGGAGGCTGGCGGCTGGGGTGTCAGTGGCGCGGAGAACCTGCTCTGGGTTCCGGTGTGGATTTTAAAAGCGCTGTCCAAAGTTCGGAACTTATTTTGGGGGTGAGGTTCAGGATTCCGGGCTTGTTATGCTCTGTCGACGTCCAGGAACTGTGTGAATGAGACGATGCTGCGAACAGGTAAACTCCTGCAAGCCTAAATACCCTGAAGGCGCCGGCTGCTGTCTGACCTTGGAAGCTAAACAGGGTCGGCCTCGGTTAGTACTTGGATGAGAGACTGCCAACGAATATCTATATTTCAGAGAAAGGAACTGGCAAACCGCCTCTGAGTGTCCGTTGCCAGAGAGAACTTGTGAAATTCATGGGGTTGCCGTAGGTCACGCGCACGCACACGCTTGCGAGTTCAGGATAGCTGTGGTTTCCTTGATCGATTCAATCTGTAATGCGGTTTCGTCTTTTCCTGTTGCAGTTGGTGCAGCTCCTTTAAAATTCAGACTAAAACCTGGTGTGGATTTGCCAGCCCACTGACTTTGGAGCTGCCAGTCTCCACTGGTTGCAGTGGGGATGATTGTATCAGCAGTTTGTCCGACCATTATTTGTAACATCGGTGCTTTCTGAGTGAAGAATCTAGAGCTGTCCCCTTTTTTCCCTCTCCAGACATATGTGCCGGAGTTAGACCGCAATCATGGACGGTGCCGGGCGCCCTTCAACGGGCCAAGTTGTTCTCCTGGCGACCAGTTCAGCCGTCACTGCGATTCTCTATGCCATTTACAGGCACAAGTCAAAGGTCGTTCACAGTCTGAAGGTCAGTCTTGGCTTAGTTCGTCGATCCATCTCTGCTCATTGGGCTTTCCGTAAAATTCAGATGAAAAACAGGAGCGAAGGAGGCAGACCGTGACTTTCCATAAGCCCAGATCCAATGGTGGAATTCAGTGCTGGTGGAATATCAGATTTTTTCCCCCCTCTCCTTCTCTTTGCAGCTGTCCACGGGACCAAAAACCTGCTTGCCGAGGATTTACCTCAGGGCAGATTTGAGGGTGCAGGCAGAAAGGGACGGGCTGCTGCAAAGGCTTGGCCCTGTCCCGCATCTGCCACCAATTGTGCGGGCTTCCACCAGTCCTGTTTCTGCCATCCAGTGTGAGGAACTTCTCCTGTCCCACTGTCGCCACTGGAGACCCCCAGAAAAAACTGCTACCACCCCCAACACCATTTGTCTGAACTCAAAACATTCTACTAACCCTGGTGTAGCATTCTCGGAAGCACGAGTATATGAAACAAAAGAAAATTAGTAAACGGAAATTCAACCTAAAGTTTAAGATGACTCGTTGAACACGTCTAAATCCTGATTGACCCTCACTCACTCACTCATATTTTTCAGTCATGCTCCTAACTCCCATCTCTCATGCCTAATCCTAACTGACCCGACATATTTTTGTCAGTGGGCCTGATCAGCTTTCTTTATATCCCTCAACTCATGTTCTTAATTAACTGACCAGTCTAATTAATTTCCACCTCTGAACCTGACTTCATATCTCTAACTCCTCTTCTGAACCCTGCAACTCTCATACATAGCAACCTTTTAAAAGAAATCCTATTCAAATATTCAGGCAATCGTCTCTCACTCCTAGCATTTCATGCTCTCCTTCCCTCCCAACAAATCGCTTACTAGACCGCACAGAAAGCATACTTTGCCTTAATTCCTCTAGGAAGCAGAACAGCATTTCCCTTCCAATAGGCCATCACACTGCGGTCACCAATAATGACAAAAGCAGGATCCAGCAGAAGATCAGGTTCCAGGGTTAGGTCTGGTTAGTGGCTGGTTGGGAATCCACCAGGAGGGAAGGTGAGGGGCCTCCAGCCAGGGCTAGAAAAGACACCTGTCTGAAACCCTGGACAGCCGTGGCTGCCGGTCAGAGTTAGAAGAACCCGTGATCAGAGTAGAATTCAGTTTCTTTTGCTCCTGTGGTCCTAATACACCGTTGCGTCCTGACCACTGACTCCAATCCTCACTCCCTTGCCCCATTTTCCTCCTTCGACCTGTCGCTATCGGATGGGCTAGCTTTCAGCAAACTGTGTTTCCCCACTGTTTCACAGTTCGGATCAAAAGCATGTTGCCTGGCGTGGGTGCCCTGTGTTCAGACACTGAGTGGAGTCTATGGCCCATGACTGTAGCTTTGTTTATTAACTCAGACACTTCTTGCCTGATGTGTTTTTGCTACAATGAAGTTTCTGACTGAAGCAAGATTCTCAAATGGTTTTTTCCCCCCCCCCTGCCTTTTAGGGAGCCAAAAAAATCACCCTAGACCAAGACTTGAAGACTTTCCTGATGGAAGCTCCAGGAAAGTGTGTCCCCTACGCTGTGATAGAAGGTACAGGCTATGAATTATGTGGGGTGTATATTAACTTCATTTGTCATCTAGTTTCCTCTGTCCCCCAGACTCGATTAAGAGCAGAAGGCAGCCTTTGGATGTGTCGAACTATTGTGCTCATAAATTCTGATTGCTGGGCAGCTTGCCTAAGTCTTAAAAGAGTCATTCAAAAGACTTGGAGGACCACAAGGTTGCCTGCTCCTGAATGATTGTATAAAGTGGGCATGAAAATACAAACATTATATTCTCCTTTCAGTGCTGGAAATTGACCCCAGAGTCACACTGGAAGACACAGAGATTCCTAAAGAGGACACTTCTCTAGGAATCTAAGTCTTCCAGAATGATTCTATTGTCAACTTCCAGTTGACCACAGAATCATGCGGGAGGATTTAAAGATTCCTTGGGAAGTGTTCTTTAAGGTTTTTTTTGAAAAGTGCATGCAATTTTATATTTAGATTCACTGTTTTTCCATTTTTGCAGAGGTCTTGCTTCCCTGACCCCTGCAAAAGTGGGAGTCCACTGTTGCATCTGTTAGACTTGCTCTTTTGTAAGACTGTATGGATTCTTTGAAATGTATTTCATTTTTTCCCCTTTGTCGGTGTCGTGGATAGGTGTCGTACGGTCTGTGAAAGAAACTCTCAACAGCCAGTTTGTGGAAAACTGCAGAGGTGTGGTTCAGAGGTTGACCCTGCAGGAGCACAAGATGGTGTGGAACCGAACTACCCACATCTGGTTGGTACCTTCACCTCCTGGCACTGAAAGGAGTCAAAGAGGATTGTGGGGCGCTCATTGGATTCACAGGATTTGCCAGGTGGAGGTTGGAGAAAATGGGAGAACCCCTTGGCAAGACAAGATACTATTTAAAATGTATCTTAATTATTCCCCATCTCAGTGATTCCCAAAATAGCTTGCAACAGAGGGTCTCAGCAGTGGTACAGCCCAGAAGGGACAGACCCGCCCTAACAACTTAGAGGGAAGGTCTAGATGAAACTACTGAATTTAAGCAGATGTTCTCCTCTTGCTTTTAGTTTTGCTTATGGTTTCCTACACCACTGCAAGTCTTAATTAAATTAGCAATGCCAAGACTGTATTTGTTGTCTTTGCTGTTGTTAGGGTGCATGTTTTCAGACCACTTTTAGTCGTATTAGATTTTAACATTTGTAGCAATGAACTGTAGCTTGAACTGGGAAAACGGTGGGGTAACTACAGAGGTAATAATATCCCTTCCAGTTACTTCCATTGTAAACAGACACTATACTTCTGCGTCACCCTGATGCCATGGGGCAGGCCATCACCAGTCAGGATTACTGTCTTTTCTCTTTGCCAGGAATGATTATGAAAAAATCATCCACCAGAGGACCAACACAACAGCTTTCGATCTGGTGCCTCAGGAGGGAGGGGTCGACATCGCCGTGAGGGTCTTGAAACCCTTGGAAGCTGTCGAGCTCAGCTTGGAGACAGTATACGAGAAGTTCCACCCTTCTGTCCAGTCATTCACGGACGTGATCGGCCATTATATTAGCGGGGAGCGGCCCAAAGGCATCCTGGAGACCGAAGAGATGCTGAAGGTGGGGGCAGCCCTGACTGGGGTGGGGGAGCTGGTCCTCGACAACGCTGTCATCAAACTCCAGCCCCCCAAGGAGGGCATGCGTTACTACCTGACCAGCCTGGATTTTGACTCCTTGCTTCGGAAGCAGGAGTCGAGCGTGCGGTTCTGGCGAGTCCTGACTCTCCTTTTCGGCTTCGCCACCTGCGCCGTGCTCTTCTTCCTCCTCCATAAGCAGTACCGCCGGCATCAGGAGAAACGGCGGCTCCGCCAGATGCAGGAAGCTCTCGCGGCCGGCGGGGATGCGGTGAACGCTTGCGTCATCTGCTTGAGCCACACTCGGTCCTGCGTCTTCCTCGAATGCGGGCACGTCTGCTCGTGCAACAAGTGCTACGAGGCCCTTCCGAGACCCCCTCGCTGCCCTATTTGTAGGCAAGAAATCACAAGAGTGGTGCCTCTGTATAACAGCTGAATTATGATGACCTCTTGTCCTTATCAGTGGATATTGGCAAATGCCTCAAGGAGCCTTATAGTGATTGTCTTTTCCCCTTAGAGACAAAACACTAAGCCATGTTGGCTTTAAATGCACAAGCAGCGTTCCAAGTATTTTTGAGGGTTGCTGTGACTTTGGAAGCAGACTGCATGTTCTTGCTTTGGATATTATGCCAAAAGGAAAGATTTCTTCTCCGTTGAGAATTCCCAAGTATACAACCATGTGTGTTTCTAACAAATCCCTATATATATCTTTCCTGTTCCAGACTTAACAAGATCATGTTTCTAGACTGTTTCGTTTCTTTCGAGTCGTTTCATCCTAGCGTTGTGTGTGTTTTGCCTTTAAAAATGTTTTTTTAACAAGGAGAAATACAGACAGATTTTGGTTTCGATGCCCAGAATAAAAGAAGCTTTTGTTGCATATGTTTCATTTTTGCTTTCGTTGTTTTTGTGTGCACATAGTTTTCGTTGTTTAGCAAGGAACTGCCGGAATGCAAGCGAGGAGGAAACTGGAGAGACAATGAATGGCCTTCAGCTGGGTGGGTCAGGGATATAGACATGTTTGAGGAAACTCCAGTTTGTGTGGAACCCCGCAAGCCTGATGCTTACTTTAATTCATGTATTTGCCTGTTACAGTACAAGCAAAACTCCCTTCTCTTTAAACCGATAATCAAATCCATGAAAGACAAAGCTGCAAATGTGGAATGCTGAGCGTAGTTGGAGACCACCAAGGAATACCAGGTGTTGTAGGTTGCATTTCAAAGGAATAATAGAATCATAGAGTTGGAAGGGACACCAGGGGCCATCCAGTCCAACTCTTTGCCATATATTGATGCTACATCAAAGTCCTCCCTTTGACAGATGGCCATCCAGCCTCTGTTTAAAAACCTCCAAAGAAGGAGGAGACTCCACCACACTCCGAGGCAGCATGTTCCACTGCTGGACAGCGCTGGCCCTCAGGAAGTTCTTCCTGAGGTTCAGGTGGAATCTCCTTTCCTGTAGTTTGAATACATTGCTCCTTGTCCCGGTCTCTGGAGCAGCAGAAAACAGGCTTGCTCCATCCTCCATATGACATCTCTTCAAATGTTTGAACATGTCCATCATGTCCCCTCTTGACCTTTTCTTCTGCGTCCCCAGATCCCTAAGCCGCTCCTCATAGGGCTTTGTGGCCTCCAGACCCTCCACCATTTTGGTTGCCCTCCTCTGGACACGATCCAATTTGGAAGGAACTGGCAAAACCACCTCTGAGTACTCCTTACCTAAGAAAACCCTCTGATGTTCATGGGAGCACCTTACATAGACGAGAAACTGGAAGGCATATACACGCGCGCACACACACACAAATGCACAAAGCGTAATCTCTGGGAGCTGCTCCTGTGTGGAGCTCTAGATGGCACTACATCCCTACAAAGTTCTCCCAACCTGCTGGAGTGCTGTGGGCACTCTTCTCTTTCCAGCCTGAACATCCCCTTTTTCCAAGCAAGATGAGGAGGTGCGGCAGGAGACGGGGAGAGCGGAGCCAGAGAGAGCTGCCACTCCAAGCTATTTCTGTTCTGCCGCTCTTTCTCTCCCGCGCTATTGGACCTGGGCATCTGTTTTCAAGTAAGGGGGAGAGTGGTCTTCTAAATCCCCTCTCTCCTCCCATCCCCTCTTTTATGGCAAAGTGAAGCAGAAACCTAGCAGGGATTGCACGTGCATGCCAATAGCCCCCGAGAAATGTATGAGAAAGAAGGTTTCGTATGCCTAAATTTTAGGATCATAGAACTGGAAGAGACAAGGGCGATCTAGTGCAACCCGCTGCCCTGCAGGGGTAGAAAGCTAAAGCATTCCTGAGAAATAGTCATCCAACTTGCATTTAAATGCCTCCAAAGAGAAAAAGTTGGCCATTCTTGGAGCAAACCCATTCCATGTTCAAACAGCTCTTACTAATTTTTAAGTGGATTTTTTTTTCTTGCCACTGAAGTCGGTTAGTTTGCGTCTCTGGAGGCACAGAAAACAAGCTCATTCCATCTTCCGCATATTGTTGTTGTTAACTTTCAAGCTGTTGCAAACATACGGCAACCCTAAGGCAAATCTGAGACTCAGAGCGTGTGATGCGCCCAAGGTCAGCCAGCCGGTTTCCATGGCCGAGTGCGGAATTGAATCCCAGTCTCCAGGGTCGTGATCCAGTGCTCAAACCACTAAAACCTTGCAATACCCCAACCAATTAAAAGTTGAAGGCCTGATGTGGAACATCTGCATTCAGTTCAAAGTTGAATTGCCATGGGGCAGGCCATGAGATATGGAGGGACACAAAATGCGTGCATCCAATGCGTCGGTGTGCAGGGATGTATGCATGTATGTGTGTACAGGAAATGCACAGGTCCCTGAGATGAACCTTCAGTTGTGTGAGCATTCCCAATGGCTTCATTCAGTTCATTTTTGGAAAACAGAATTGTTCCTGCAGCACCATTTACAAGCATATGTGCATAGACGCATGCCTAGGTGGATTCACAAGGATGCGTATGCAGTAAACACATACATACACATTAGACAAGTGCATCGTGCATATGCATAGCTAGGTGTCCATAAAGTTATGGTACCATATCTCCCTCCCAAAGAACAGAATTTGAGATCATTTTGCGAAACTCCTTGGCAGAAAACGGAGAGATACCATGTCCTCAAATGTGGTACCACATTCGAGGACATGATATCTCTCCGTTTTCTGCCAAGGAGTTTCACAAAATGATCTCGAATTCCATTCTTTGGGAGGGAGATGGGGGAAAAAAAATTACTCCTCGTTTTCTTGACAGCGTGCATGGATTTTAAAACGCCTGTCATGCTTGCCTGCCAATGCTCAATCTTGTTCCCATTTTTGCAAACAGGGCAAAGAAACTGGGGTGATGGTGGGAGCCCCCAAAGGGAACCTTCCAGAGGTGTTTTGGATCACAACTTGCAACAACGGTGATGGTGGTGGGGCAGAAAGAAAGCCCTTCTCTGTCTGTCTTAAAACTTGAGCAGGCTCGTATAAGGGACTGAATCAGCTACATACAGAGTTTCTTCTTCGTAAAAGTGACTGAGTTTGGGGAGGCAACAGGGAAGAAGGTTTTGCCACACAGCACTCCCCTGCCTGGTTACCCCGTTTGCAAGAAGAACCTCTCCTGTCGTTTGGCTGTCTGGACAGCACAATCCGTCAGGCTTTGCTTTTCCGTGGAGCCGTCTGTGTAAAGGTGACCCAGGTCCCTCCAGCTTTCCAAGCGCACACATTTCAGTTGAGACAAGGTTGCTTTCTCTGTTTAACCAGACTTTTAATTCCTCCCCCTCCTCCTTTCCACTTTTATTGAACTGCTAGATGAAGCGAGGCTGATCCATCTGTTCACTCAGGAGGTGAGGTTAAAAAAAGAGAGAGATGTGTTTATTCTTTGGCGATGATGTTTGGGCGTGAGACTCTGTACGGTGAGCATGTCAGGTTTTGCTGGGAGAGGCGACGAAGGGGCGAGTCGCACATAATGCTTGGAGATGTGATGGAGGAGACAATTAAGTAAAGAAAGAAACAGCGCTCTGCCCGGCACCTCCAGTCCACCTACACAGGTTGGTTTTGCATACCCTCCAACATTTCACAAATTAAAACTGAGAGGCATGTGACCAAGACAGCAGAAGGTGTTAAGGAGAAAGAACAGACAAACTAAGAGAGATGACAGCAGTTTGCTTTCGCTTGAGCATTTTGGGAAGGGAAACATTCGGCTCCTCTCCTCTCCTCTCCTCTCCTCTCCTCTCCTTCCTGCTGAGTTGATTGAGTACAAACTACTTTTGCAAATTGAACTGAGTTGCAGCAAGTGTAGCAAGCTGAGGATTAGGGGGAAAGCGGGAGGAAGAGAAACAAATTGGGACATTTTAAAAGCAGCTGGAAAAGTGGGATGATGGAGGATTAATTGGGACTGAACTCTGTCAAGTTAGGACAGTTGAAGAGTATGAACAATGGAAACAAAGACACACAATCTGGGGGCAGGGGAGACTCACACATGTGTTTGTTCCTTACAGAAATGGTTGGACATTTTTGTTCCGTGCTGAGATCTGCCTTTAATTCAACGTTGCAGAAACCGAGTTGCGTATTGGTGTCACAGGCCCATGCACATGAGATGCAGATGTGCAGATGTATGTATGCAATGCACATCTGTGTAGGTGATCTGCATATGTGCACGAGATGAGCTTTTAGTCGTGTGTATCTTTCCATATGGAAATGGCTGGGCATTTTTATCTGATGTGGAACATCTGCATTCAGTTCAAAGTTGGATTGCCATAGCATGGGCCATGAGATGTGGAAGCACATGAAACATGTGCATACAAATGCGCAGGGATGCATGCATATATGTGCACAGAAGAGATGCCACAGGTGGCTGAGACAAGACTTCGGTTGTGCGCATGTACGCAATGACTCCATTCAGTTCCTGTTTGGAAAGGAGAATTGTACCTGCAGCGCTATTCACGAACAGATGTGCTCAGATGCACACCCAGATGTATATGCACAGATGCACAAGGATGTATATGGAGAAGAGCTGTTAAACACATGCATACACATTATACAAATGCATCGTGCACATGCATAGCTAGGTGTCCATAAAGCTATGGTACCACATTTGAGGACATGGTATCTCTTCGTTTTCTGCCAAGAAGTTTCACAAAATATTCTTAAATTTCATTCCTTCAGAGGGAGATGGCAGGGGACATCTTGTCATTTTTTTGACAGTATGCATGAATTTTAAAACTCCTGTCATGCTCACCTGCCAATGCTCAATCTTGCTCCCATTTTTGCAAACAGGACTAAGAAACCAGGGTGATAATGGGAGCCCCCGAAGAGAACCTTCTGGGGGTATTTTGGATTACAACTTCTCTCTGATGTTAATTAATGCTTGTAAGACATGAAATTTTGCAAATTATCAAAAAACTTTTATTTCTTTTTTTACAATGACTTCTCTAATGTTTGCCATCTGCAACAAACACCACAACAAATTAAAGAAACTTTTTAATCCTAATTCAGCATTCTGGCTTACCTCGCCAACCAGTGTGGCCATTGGATGATAGGAGCTGCAGTCTTTTTTAAAAATCTTTTTGGCAGGAAGTTTAGCACACATTTGCAATTGCACCATCAAGGGACTCTGCAGAAATGTGGCACTGTCACATTACAATGAGACTAGATTCATTTCCAGCCTGTTGCCTTGTATTCCCCTTTCAGCCAATCTGCCAGGATTACTTAACACTGGTTTAAAATCCTGTGAATTTATGCAAGGTGTGGATACACCTGTGAATTTTGGGATCACCTAAAGGTGCTAGACATTAACCAATGACGTTGCACATTGCTGATGTCTCCCTATCAACAGAAATGGTTAACTGTGGTAATGCAAGGTCCATTTCCTCAGGTATTTTACATAACAGAACTACACAAGGGGTGAAGCTACAGAGCAGTCTCTTCTTCTCGCTCTTTCTCTCTCTAGCCCTTTATTTGGAGATTTCAGGACCGTGCATGACAAAAAAACAAGCTAAAATTTTTTAAATAATATAAAACATTAAAATAATTTTCAGAGGCTAAAAAACATCAGCTGGGATCCTGTTGGGAACGTACATCTTTGTAAGTGGATGTAATTGCACAGTTGCTTCATGGCCATCTCCACGTTGGCAGACAGCAGCCAGGCGCCGCTGGGGTGGTAAATTTGCTTCTGGGGCTAGTGCAAAGTTTAGAGGAGCTAACTTGCACGCTGCACCTATTTTGGAGATAGGACACATCTATCACCTTGGGCAGCTCCTTGACAGTCTGGATTAAACCAATGACTGCGGCCATTTCTGCATGGCGTCACTGTCCCGCGATGGGGATGCATTGGTGGTGGTCCATGAATTGTGCTTTCACATGGCATCATTGCAGTCCCACTGCCAATGCATCCCCATTTGTCATGATCGTGGGATATTCCATTAATGGAAAAAATCTGTTAATTGTCCACGAAGGTGCTACGCTGCTGTTGCCAGCAGCCATGCGGAAGGGTGACCTGGAAAGAAGTCTGCGCAGTGGCTCTTTCTGCAGTCCCAATGAACCAAGTGGGACACTGAAAGCACTTATGTGTAGTTACGCACAATCCCAAAACACGCGACAATGTGGCTGGGATCTTGCTGGTTAGTCCCAACTAGAGTAGACCCACTGGATTTGTTTTTGAATAGGGAGTCAACATAGGTGTGTGCATTGCATGAATGAGTAGAAACATGACCAAAAAGTCTTGGCTGCATCAACAGAAACACGGTGTTCAGCCCAAGGGAAGTAGTAATGCCGCTCTATTCTGCCTCGGTTAGACCTCACCTGGAATCTTGGGTCCAGTTCTGAGCACCAAAGCTCAAGAAGGTTATTGACAAGCTGGAATGTGTCCAGAGGAAGGTGACCGAGACGATCCAACGTCTGGAAGCCAAAAGGCTTACGAGAAATATCTTAGGGAGCTGGGTACGTTTAGCCTGGAGGAGAGAAGACAGAAAGGGGACGCAACAGCCATGGAAAATTGGCAACCCTAACCAGGTACAGTCTTTTAGATAGGCTGCAGTAAGCTGTGTAGTGCTTTAAACTTTACAACCAGCACTTCGAATCGTGCCCGGCAATAAACTGAAGCTGTTTTGGCAGAGGAGTTATCGGTTCCCTGTACAAAGAGCGCTTTCTGCTGGCTGCTTTCCAGCGACAGAACGCGTCCCTGCCATGGAAAGATGGACCAAAGTCCAGCCCTGAACACCCTTGAGAAATGCTGTAAGCAAACAATTGCTGGTTAAACCAGTTTAGGGAGCCAGTATGATGTAGCTGTTTGGGCATGGAGCATTCAAATCCCCGCCTGGCCATGGAAACCCCCTGGGCGACCTTGGGCATGTTGCACTCTCTCAGCCTCAGAAGGAGGCAAAGACGAACACCCTCTGAACGAACCTTGCCAAAAAAGAAATCCTGTGATAGGTTTGCTTTAGGATCTCCATAAATTTAAAACAGCTTGAAGGCAAACAGCAACAAATTAAACCTAGATCCATGGGAACGGAAGGGTCTGAGCTCAGCAGCCAAGAACCTCTTTGCACACAGAAGGTCCCAGGTTTTTTGTCCAAAGTTTGGAAAAGTTATTTTGGGGAGAAACGGGGATTGTCGAGAATCACCAAGCCAGTCTGGTCATTTTTAGTGAAAGCTCATTTGAAGAAAAGTGTCTTGGCCCGCTAGCAAAGAAAAGGAGCCATGTAATCTATGCATTTTCATAGGCCATCCAAGAGTTTTTGGGGCACCTTGGAAACCCGAAGATTTATTGCAGCGCTAGCTTTTGTAGAGCACACTCTGCTTTGAGGATTGCGCGCCTGGGAGATTTGGGTTAGAATTCCTCTAGAACAGAGCTTTCCAAACTTTTCATGTTGGTGACACACTTTTTAGACACCTACCATTTCACAACACAGTAATTTCAGTCTTACTGGCAAACCAGAAGTTACGCTAACCCCTTATAAGAGTTGCAGACACGCACATAAATTGTAATAACAAAATGTAGGGGGACACAACATGTCTCATGAAAATCTTTCACATATTTTTAAAGAGATATGATTTATAAATAATAACGTACGTTTCCAAGATTGTAGCCGACACACCTACGCACTTCAAGCAACACGGTAATGTGTCACGACACACTGTTTGGAAACCGCTAGAAGCACTGCTCCAATGTGACTTAGACCCACACCTTCCAATGTTTCCAGATTCAAACCAGGACACGCATAACCAAGCAACATCAGAGTGTGGTTAGGATGGCAAAAGTTATTAACAAGGAGGAACAAACAGGCTAGGAAAGGCAGCAGCAGTTTGCTTTTGCCTGAGTCCACAAGGAAGGACAAGATTTCAGCCTTTCCTTTTTCCCTGTTGAGTTCACTGAGCGCAAACTCCTTCACCTTTTGCTCTGCGTTGTTTTTTTTTTTTTGGAAATTGTTTTATTTCACGAGCTGTTTATAGATTTTTGCGTCTTTGGCTCTATGACTTTGAATGCTGATGAATCTGACCCAGAGTTTAGCCTGCAGGTTTTAAGTCTGAACTTCAGTGGAGCTATCCAAGGTGCTGAAAGCTTTTCCTGAGATAGGTTACCAGGGATTAGAAAAGTTCCTTTTTTGTACTATAGCTTCAGAATCCATTGTGGTACAGGATTCTGCCAAGGGCAGCCACAGTCTACCATGTCAAGGGTGAAATAAACAATCTTATGTTATTATTATTATTGTTGTTACAGTATTATTACAGTATATTCTTCTTATTATTATTTTCTATCTTTTCCCTAATATTAGGACTGAAAGCCAGAACTGATTAATAACATGCAAAAACATCAGTTGTATGCACACATACACGCACATCACAATTACACAATCTATAGAGTTAAAAAACACACAAAATTCAGTAAAATACAAACAACAATCCGCTGTGGGTTTTATCTGAAACATTACAGACACTCTTCAAGGTGCAGAACCTTATTCCCCCCACAAATCCTGTGAAGTTCAGATCAAAACCCAGAGCGGACTCACTATGCTACTGAAATGGAAGCGACAAGCTTCCCTGGCACAAACCCGTTAAGATGCTTCTTAGAAGCCGTTTTTAATGGGGCTACCTTTCTTCCAAGCAGCTGAGAAGTCGCTTCAGTTCCCCTTCCCTTTTCTCCTTACGACAGCCCTGCGAGGTGGATGCATCTGACCAGCCAAAGGTCACCAAGTGAGTTTCCTGGTCAAGCTAGGATTTGAATCCATTTCTTCCTTTCTTTCTGTCCTTGGTGTCATCCCTCCGCCATATTGTCTTGTGGCATTGGATTGTTGTATATCTTCAGTCCTTCAGTGGCTTAATTTCCTTTTAATTGCTGGAATTTATTGAATTTTTGAAAGAAACACAGTTTGACGTCATCTTATATGTTACACTCTAAGGGAAAAAAAATACAGCTGTTGGGAAAAGATCAACGAATCTGGCCGGCAAATGTCATGCGTGCATACAAATTAGCTCCTTAACCTGGATTAAATGCCTCCTTAATGCCATTTTATTTGTCCCTTTCTTGAAAATTCAGCTGATGAGCACACAGTGGCAAATAAATGCAATGCAACACCATACATCCATCGCTTCCTATACGGTTAGGAGGAATGTGGAATTTTAAAGCAGCCATTTAGTGTCGATTTGCATTTTTCTGGTGTAGCGATGACTAACCACCGCATTTGGAATCAAAGGGCAGCGTATAAACCAAAAGTGGATATATAAATAAATATTTTTTTCTCAGCACCAGATGGTGTGACAACATTTGGCAAAATAAGTTCTCACTCATGTGTGCACACATCGCAGATAAAAAGCGATCAGGATTTTTCTTTTAAATGTCTTGTTTCCCATCTTATATTGTCCTCATAATCCAATTTATTACTGCAGTCTTCAAGCCAAAGAAGCCAAGCAGAGAAAAAGGAATAAAAATGTAGATCGAAGCGTATTAAGGGGTGCATGATATGCGCAGAATATAACAGAGACCAAAAAAAAAAAAAAAGCATGAACAGACAGTCAAAAATGACTGAAGCACCCTGATTCATCCTCCCCAATGACTTTTGGACCCTTGCTTGAATTGCAGTGCTATATCTTGCAATTAAAACAATGCGTAACTGGCAAAAAGACGTCAGCGCATCGGTCTGGGTGACTTTTGCCCCCTTGCTTGAACTGCAATATATCCATAGATGTTGCAATACACTTAAATATCACAGTATACTTAATATGCTGCAGTTTGCACATTGCAACACTGCCCAAAGCCTTTCCAGTTGGCGGATTTCGATGACAATTTGGGCCTGGGCTTGCATTCCAAGGTACCCAACGCCTTGCAATATATTTTATGCCTTGCAACGCATACCTTTGGTAAATTGCACGTCTTATCGATACATAAGCAATACCATACAACACCTACACTGCCAGAACAAATAAATACTGAATTGCAGCCTGAGAATTATATTGGCCCTTTTTTTTTTTGCAATAGAAAAGAATCTCGGTCTTCTGGCAGCGTGGTTGCCACCCGTCTGGGAAAAAAGGGAAGAAAGAGGCAGGCTTGGGACAGCCAGAGCTTGGCCGATAGTGAGAACACTTGTGCGTAAAGAGGGGAGAAAAGGGTCTCCCGGGCGTTGCGTTCCTCCTGCGCTCTTTTTCGTCGTCTGGTTCCCAACCCCGAGGAGGAAAGAGGGGACGACTCGTTTGCACGACGCGGCAACCTTCTTCTCTCTCCATCTCTGTCTCCTCCTCTCTTGTCTTTCTCTCTTCACCCCTCCTTTGCTCTGACGCGGCGATTCTCCCGGGGATCTCTGACTTTTCTCTCTCTTTCGCCTCCTCCTTCGCCTCTTTTCTCCCCTCCCTCTCTTCCCCGACTCTTCCTCCTCCTCGCCTTGCCAAGCCAGTCGCCCGCTCGCCTTCCCGTCCAGAGCCACGAGCCTCCAACCTCGCCAGCTGGCTCGGAGGAGACCGGGACCCCTGCGCCACCTCGCGCGCTCCCACCGCCGCCGTCCCCTCGGCCCTCCCGCGTTCCTCCTGGGTTCCCCGCCGCCGCCGCCGCCGCCGGCGTCCCTCCTGCCGCTATCCCGGCTCGATCCCGCGTGGCTTCCTCCTCCTCCTCCTCTTCGTTCCTTCCCCTGCAAGATGTCGGAGGTGCTGCCCTTCAGCGAGGAGAAGCTGGGCTCCTACGGGGACGTCGGAGGGGAGGTGATGGGGCAGATCTCCTTCACCTGCCGCCTCCAGGACACCAATAACTTCTACCCCGGGGGGCAGACCAAGAGGCCCCCCAAGCTGGGACAGATCGGACGGAGCAAGTGCGGTAAGGGAGCCCCGGGTGGGGAGGGGGAGGGAGGGGGGTAACGCACATCCCCGGGGCAAGAAGCGGGGTAAGGGGGGCGCACGACCCGACGGGGCGGTGGGAGAGGCAGTTTTGCAAGGGCTGGGTCCCCAAGGGAGACCCGTCTCTCTATGTGTGGGGAGGGGGCGATCTGCCAATTTTATTACCATCTCTTGGGAGAGGGCGATCTGCCAATACCATTACCAATGTTTGATGTATTGCGGGTAGCCCATTCCTCCAAGACAACTCTTGTCCCTCTTTCTGGATTTTTTTTTCTTATATATTTTTTCCCCCAAAGCTCTGCTAAACTTTCCTAGGAATTTTTTTTTATTGGGGAGGGGTCTAGGGGTGGAAAGGAGGCACTAGGAGGGAAACAAGCCTCCTGTACTGGTTCGGGATCAATTATAGTTCCTCGCCCTTCCCTTTCTTGGCCGGGCAGTTCCCCAGGCAACCCCCTTGCTTACTCAGGAGTAAGCCAGGCAGGGCTCCGGGGGGAATTGCCCCCTCCGTTGGGGGTGGAAGTCCTCCCCGGGGGTCCTAAGCTGCCGGACGGATCTGCTCCCCCCCCCCGCGACCACCAAACCCAACCCTGACCCTCATTCCCCTCTCCCCTGACAAATTAGGGCACCCTTAAAGTACCCCCCACCCATCCTGTGAGAGCGTCTGCCCTCCACCCTCCTTGGGACCCACCCCTTCCTCTGAGAGACCCCCGCCCTCACCCCCCCTCCCCATTAGGGTATTCTTAAAAGATCTCCCTGCTTCATCTTTACCTGAAAACCTCCTCTGGCCCTGTAGTCTCTGAGACATCAGCATCTTTATGAATAATAATAACAACAACAACAACAACAACAATAATAATAAATTTTTGAAAACCAATTTACTGTACCAACGTTGTTGCTCTTATTATTGGCACTGAGTTTTCAGCGCCACTGTTTGTAGAATCGTTCACCATCGAGTTTAACCACATCGGTGTGGTTTTGCATCCTCCTTTTGGGAAAGTCATGGAGTGATAAAGTGATAGATTAGCATTGTGATGGTGATTGCCTTTTCCCCAGTTTACTAAACCAGCATCATATCATTGTTGCTGTTGTTGCATGGTGGTAGCTTTTTTTTTTTTTGGTTAGTATTATTACTATTATTGCATGGTCATCTTTGTTGTCGCTGTCGTGGTTTCATTTGCTACGCTGACGTGGTGGGGGTGGTCATGGTTGTTACTCTACTTCTTCTTTCATGTTCTTCCGTTTCTATTTCATTGTGGCATGTTACGACATCAGCACCTCACTCACTTTAAGCAACCCAACAACCAGAATAACTGTTGCTGTTATTATTATTGTTGTTGTTGTTGTTACCGTATTATTGCATTTACTACACCAGTGTGGTTGTGGTCATGGTAGTTGTTCCTCTTCTTCTTTCTTATTCTATTTCTATTTCTTCCGTATCGTAGCACTTATAACATCACCACTTCATGTATTTTCATCAAGACAACAATTAGAAGAACGGCGTGGGTTACATCACCTGTCTTGCTCTTTTTGTCGTTATTATTCAACGCTTGTTGCTCCTGCTCCTATTATGATGCCTCCTTCTGGGGTCTCTGGGGGGGGGGCACCACGCACCCCACAGCCTCCCCTTCCGTCTCGGCTAAGCCCGGCCCCCCACTCCTTCCTCACCTGGTGGCCTTTTTATACCCGCGGTCCCCTTCCTTCCTCTCCGTCGATCCCCGACTGCTCGAGAGCGAGCCCTTTGTTCCAAAGGGGGGATGCGCACAGCTGATGGGAAGGGGTCTTCTGCGATCTTTCCATGATCTGTTTCTCTCTCGCTCTGTGTGTGTGTGTGTGAGAGAGAGAGACAGAGAGAGAGAGAGATTGGGAGAGAATTACGGCAGATAGCAACAGGGCGATCTGCCCAGCTGCCAAGATGTCGTGGGGTAGAAGAACGTGGGAATTCAGGAGCCGTGCAAAGCATCTGCACTCTACACAGTCCAAAAAAAAAGAAAAAAAAGGATTCCATTTCTCCAAAGGCAGAGAACTACAAAATAAACACAGATACATACAAATACTAATGTGAGGAGTAATAGATGTGGAAGCTGGTAACAAATATGAGATCAAATAAAACAGACGTAGAGTAGGAGCTACCTTAATCACGTAACGTAATAGGAAAGGAAGTTGTATAGGTCCAAGTATATACAGTGTATGTAGTATTGATAAGCTACACAACTATGGGAACAAGGAATATATTTAAGTTTGAGGATAGGATAAGAATAACCTGGAACAAACTTTTAATGTTCTCTTTTTGGTGATAATGGAGGACTTATGTGTGAGAGGTGCACTAATAATTGTATGCTCTGATGAAGAAACATGGAAGGATTACTGCATAAGTAAGAGACAATTGAAAACACAACTGTACATTATATAACTCATTTTTCTTTATTTTGATGAAATGTTAATAAAAAAGAAAAAAGAAAGAAAAAAGAATTCCTCCCCACCAAGCTAAGATTTTGCAGCTTAAGCATGATTTATCAGCGCTTGCATAGGGGTGTCTGCCTGCCCTTAACCCAGCAACCATAGGCGGTGCTGAAGCTGGACATCGGGGTGCCCGAGAGAGAGAGAGAGAGCCATCCCGGTGTCGTGATTTGCACTTTGGACTATGAGTCTGGAGACCAAGGCAACCCATGGGGGGAGGGGGGACCTTGGGGAATGTCACTCTCTCTCAGCCTCAGAGGAAGGCAAGGGCAGACCCCTCCGAACCAGCCAAGAAACCCCCGTGATAGGTTTGCCTCGGGATTGCCGCAAGTCAGGAGTGACTCGAAGGCACACGAACACCAAGGCAATGTTAACTGGTTGCACCCTCTTCCCCCTGCCGTTGCTAACTTCCATTTTCAAAAGAGGACGTCTTGGAGTGCTACTGTTATGCAAAAAAAAAAAAAAAAAAAATTATAAACAGCACAAAACCTGAGAATGCTAAAATTTGTTTTGCATTGCAGAAATCTCCGGCGCTAAACAGCCCATGCCACCGACTAAGAAGCATAAAAGTTTTTTTTTTCTTCGCTGAAAAAAATCACTGAATTTCAAAAATAAAAATCCATATGAAGATGGCAAATTAAAAAAAAAAAACCTTAAATATAGATTTTTTTTTTTTTTGGTAAGACTTTATTGCATCCAGTTCATTCAAATGATCTGATTTATTATATTCCATAGTATTACTGTGGTGTTTATCTTAAAAGTGTATCTAGTCAGTTGCATTGTTTAGAAGGGTTTAAGAAATATGTAGTCTGTATAAACCTGTGCCCCCTAAAGTTAATACTGGACCCCTCTGAGTTCTGTGCCCTGGCTGGTTGCAGAGTTAACCTAAAGTTAGTACAGCCCTTATTGCAGGACACACAAAAGCTAACATACATGGGCAAATGGATTCTCCTCTCCTTCCTCCCCTCCTTTTTCTTTCTTTCTTTTCTGGCAAGAGAAGGACCATCCAAAAAAGGAGGTGGAGACCTGTGGAATCTTAGCAGCTAGCCCATTTATGGCAGCTTCTGACTGCAGAAATGGTGTAATCTTTTGGGTGCCACAGGACTCTTTGTCGCTTTGCCTGAAACAGAATAGCTCGGATGCACCTTTGGGAATGTCAAGCTGACAGGGGTGTTGGTGGCCTTTTTGGAGAGCACCCCATGGCTATAATTTCCCATGGCTACGGCCCCTACAGGTGGCTTTTCTGTCCCATGGAATGGGCAGATTCTCGGACGGTTGGTCCTATTTTCCCTGACGCTCAAATCTAGCCACATTGGGAGTCAAACAGAATCCTGCTCCCGGCAAGGAAAACAGGTTGGGGAGTGATGCAAGACTGAAAAGTTAGGCTGTTCCCTTGCTAAATGCTGTGGCTGGATGAAAACAGAAGAAGCCGAGCTTCTCTGTACATTGAAAATGTACAGGGGAAAGGGATGGAAAAAGGGATGCCATTAGCGCAGTAGATTTCTGTTTTGACTGATTTGCATGGAAAAAAAACACCTGACGAGCGGATTTAATGGTTTTCTCCTGGCAACAAGAACTTCCTTCCTCAGCGAGAAGTATCTAAATACGTGTTCTTGTTGGCATGGGGCCAGTTCGTCCTCTTTGCTTTCCAGTTCTGCTAATTCTGCAATTAATTCCAGATGAGTAAAGACATTATCACAGGATGCTGCAGGATCAGGGCTTGAATCCCCGCTTAGCCATAGATCTTGGGTGGGTCACATTCTCTCAGCCTTGGTTGAAGGCAGTGGCAAGCCACCTCTGAATAAATCTTGGCAGGAAAACCCTATGAGAAGCAACTTGCTATTGTTGTTTGAGTTTTGGACTAGATCAGCATTCAAATCCTCACTCAACCATGGAAACCCACTGGGCATGTCGCACTCTCTCAGCCTCTGAGGAAGGCGACGGTGAACCCCTTAAAAATCTTGCCAAGAAAACCCCGGATAGGCTTTCCTTAGGTTTGGAAGTGACTTGAAGTGACACAAAAACAGCAAAGATGCTACCATACTTTGATGACAACTCTTACTGTTATTAGTTTTGGTCTGAATTCTATTGTTAGGCCCACCTAGAGTAGACCCATTTTACCAATGGGATTCACCTATGTGTTGAGTCAAAGTCAATAGATTCAGGGGTTTACTGTACTGGGGACTCACCAGTCGAATTCAGGCGGCCATTACGAACAGTGCTATTGACTGCTTTTCAAAAAGCACTTTTAATCGTTTTTAATTCTAGGTTTGAAATGGATCATTTGATTCCATTTTAACATATTTTTTTTTGGTATGTTTTTAACATTGCATTGCATTTTAATTTGTAAGCCGGCTTGAGGTCTGGTAAGGCGGGGCATACATTGAGCTAATGATCGTAGTAGCAGCAGCATTCGATTCCAGCTCTCCAGAGTCAGTTCTGCCACTTTTGTGAATAAGTAGCTTCATTTTTGTATTTTTCTGACCTTAAAGAGACCCGGAGCCCTTTGGCGCTGCATAACGGTAGCACTATGTTTCTGCTTTAACTGTCATGGCTGCATGCCCTGGAATCCTGGGATTTGCAGTTTAGGGAGAGACAAGCCAGAGAGATCTAGTGGTTCCCCAAACTGCAGATCCCAGGATCCCACAGGAGGCAGACATGGCAGATAAGATGAAATCATAATTGTGTAACGTGAAAAGGGCCCCAGGTTAAGAATTCAGCCTTCTGCGACGTGGAGAATTTACAGATCTCTGAACAATCAAACTGGTCATTTGTGCAATTGTCTTTTTCTCTCCATCTCTCTCTCTCTTTGCTCTTTGCACTGCAAAGCACTCAGGAAAATGGAGGAGAGGTGATTAAAAATAATTAACAAGAGATACATTGGCCTACACCCTGTTGTTGTTGTGTAGCTTCAAGTTGTCTCTGACTTATGGGGCCCCTAAGGCAATGCTGTCACTGGGTTTTCTTGGCAAGATTTGTTCAGAGCAGGTTTGCCTTGCCTTCCTCCGAGGCTGAGAGTGTGTGACCTGCTCATGGCACCCAGTGGCTGAATGGGGATTTGAACCTTGGTCTTTGGAGTCATAATCCAACACTCAAACCGCATGCTGGCTCTGTATCTTGTTGTTTGTCTCAACTAAAGTAGACCCATTAGCTCAATGGTATTTACCTATGGCCATCTCCGCATTACTCTGTTATAGTGCTATTATTCCACTTTCAACCTCCTGTGGACTGCTGGGGTTTGTAGTTCACTGAGACCAAAGAGCTCTCTGGCTGAGAAGTCTAAAGGCCCCTCCGCAAACCCCAGGATTCCATCGGATGCTTAAAGTGGAATAATAGCGCTATAACAGTGCGGTGCGGAAATGGCTGATGTCTTGACTTTCTACCCAACCGTCGATTCTGGTGGTCTGACTCTAGTTAGGACTAAGCCAGAGGTGGCAGGTGAGGAGGATTTCCCCAAGACAGGCAAATAGAGGGATCTTATACCCACTCACACATATTTATAAATGATCACCGTGGAGCCCAATCCATTGGGAAGTTTCCTTGCAGAAATTCATAAAGTGAATGACCCTCAGAATCATGGAGTCAGAAGTCAAAGGGTACTCCAAGGTTGTCTTTCCAGCACCTTTCACAATGGCTGTTGCTCTTTCTCTTGTAAGGACATTCAAAAACGCTATGGCAGAAAATGCTGTGTGTGTCCTGTAGAGATGGGAAGAATATTTGAAAATATTCAAAAATTGGACAAAATTCTGTTTCTCGAGTGTTGAGGAAAACGGACCAGATGAATTCTGGATTGATGGGAAAGCTTTGCCTTTCAGGACTTGTTCTATGCAAAATTCGCACGTGGTTGCCTTGCCCAGAAAACACAAATTTTCTGTGCAGAAATATCATTTTCCATGCAAAAATATTGCCATACAGAAATGTTACTTTCCAAGCAAGAATGTTTCTGGGCAGAAGTATTATTTTCTGCGCAAAAGAATTCTGGGCATAAATATGTTTTTTGATTCTGCATGGAAATATTATTTTCTGCAAAAAAAAAAAAAAAATGCTGCATAGCAATATTATTTTCTGCGCAGAACAAGCAGTTCCCAGGGCAGGGAATGCTGTTTTCTGAGCAAAACAGCCCCGTGCGAATCTTGTGCAGAATCTATCTCAAACTGTGAATAATTGTCAAAACCTGTGCAAATTTTCAAAGCCAGTGGCAAAAATGACTTGTTGCTTCCTCCTAGAAGGAAATTGCGAAAGAATCACATCCTTGCTGTATTGATCATTCTGTTCTTTTGCTTTCAGTTGTCATTGAAGACGACAGAATTGACGATGTGCTGAAAAACATTTCAGACAAACCGCCACCGGGAGTTTAAAAAATCAGAAAATAAAAAGGAAGGGCAAGGGATTTTTTTTTTTTTTGGCTACCTTTTAACACATTTCTGTGCAAAAAAAACAAAACCACAAACCAAAACAAAAAAAAAAAGCCAACCCTGAGGAAACCCAACAACAAGCAGCAAAAATATATATATATATATATATTTTGCAAAGAGAAAGCACCTTGAAATTCACCATTGATTGCCTGTGATCTACCTTGGAAAACCTGCCAATTGTTCTCTTTAAAAAAAGCAGGCTGAGAGGCAAGAAACAGGAGATGGGAAATGCTGTTGTTTATGTGTACAAATCACACACACACCCTCTCCCGAGTCAGACATCTCGAAATAAAAAGAAAATTTGCACTCCTTGAAATGCACTAGTCGGAATTCGGTTTGCACTGAGTTCCGCTCCCACGCCTCGGATGACTGAATATGGGCACTTTTAAACCTGGATCTTTTTTGTACAAATCCTCGAAACTGTGGAAGAATAGGAGTGAGGGGTGGGAGAAAAAAGCAGTATTTTTCGACCTTTGCAAACCGTGCTCGGTCCTGTTGTTTTTGCATAAGCACTTGTTTACACATTTCGATCTTGCAAAAAAAAGAAGAAAAAATGAGAAAATTCCATGTATTCGCATATACTCTGATGTGTGTTTCCGTTTTTTTAAAAAAGAAACCTGTATTCTTGGATGTTTGGGAGAGGGAGGAGAGAAAAGGATCATCTACGATTATAAATATAACTATATATGTATATAAATACTTACTTCAAGTTCACTTGTAAAGTCTCTGCAGAATGTATGGAACCAAAACTTTTCTAAGAAGAAGGGATTCGACAAGGAAGGATTCTTTTGGTATTATTCTTATTTTTTTTTCTCAGGAAAAAAAAAAGAGATTTTGAAGCTGGTATTTTACTGTGGCAGCACAGAGTTGCTCCTGAGAGAAATTTAATTTTATATGTAAAATGGGAAGAGAAAATCAAAACAGATGTATTTTTCTTTCTAGGTGACTACTTAGCAAGTGGCCTGTAACGTGGGCAATTTCTATTCTCTTTCTTTTTTTCCTTTGGTTTATATTTGTATATATTGTGATGTTTTTTTTTCTCTTTCATAGAGTGTAATAAAATAATTTTAAAAAAATTAAAATTGTAACATGGGTGCCAAATATTTTGAAATGTTAAAATATATTTCCCCCCTTTTAACCCTTCCTTTATTTCGTGATCTTGACTGCACATAAAGTGACATTTTTTTGTACTGGAAAAATTCTCTTTCTGAAGCTCTTTACTAACTTAACGTAGCTGTATCTGTATGTATATATTTGAGAGGTATGGAAATATATTATCTTTCGACAGTTGACTTTCTGAATCTCCTGATTTTTTAGATTTTCTTTCTTCCTGTTCTTCTGAATCCTTTTTGAAATTTCTGTTTGTTTGCATGACATGCAAAACAAGTTTTTTTTAAAAAATGCCTCTTGAAGTGAGGAAATATATATATATTTTTCCTGTTCTTTTTTGCCTAAGCTAAACCTGGAATGACTTTCCAATGGGTGGTTTTTTTCTTTTTCTTATGCAAACTGTGCATGTTATATTTCGATTTCTTCGCACAGGGCTATTTCTGCAATGTATAATAAAAAAAAGAAAGAAGAAAATGAACTGTAAGTGTGCAATTATTGTCTGTCATTTGGGGGGGGGGGTAAGGGTCCCTTATAGAATGTGAGAACTTTAAGGGGCCAAAAAGCTCCTTCAGCCCCCTATCATGCAGGGAAGCACAGTTATCCTGAAAGGAGCCCTCATTTAAAAACCTCCAAAACAGGAATGTCCACCAACCTCCAACCCTGTCCATTCCGTGGTCAACAGCTCTTCAGTAAAGAAATTCTTCTTAATGTTTCAGCTAGACCACTTTTCTTTAAACTGAATTCATTGCTCCGTGTCCTAGTCTCTGGAGCAGGGGAAAACAAGCTTGCTCCATCTTCTATGCGACATCCCTTCGGGTATTTAAAGATCGCCGTTGTGCCACCTCGCAGTACCGTTGGCCCTCCGCGTTTGTGGGTTTTGGCTTTCGCAGATTTGATTATTTGTGAGTTTCTCCAACCCCAACCCGCTCCTCAAGCACTTCTTACCCGGGGGAATTTCCCCTCTCGATGGCTCTGATCGGGCAGCCCCTTGAAAAAACCACCCCGGTCCTCCTTCTCCTCCACCGGCCGCTGCCTCATCAGCTAAGGATGGCTTGGAACCCGATTTCTCGGCACCATAAACCGTCTCTCGATACCCTCCCGACACCCGAGGAAGGAGATGCGCGAGAGAGAGGAAACTCAGGGCCGCCATGCCAACCAAACCCCTTTTCCTCTCCTTTGCCCGACCTGGTTTGGACCCTGGCTGCCCCTCCTCCGCGTGCATTGGCCCCCTCCCCTCTCCCACCTTTTGATATTTGTGTTTTTCCCACTTTTGCGGGGATCCGGTGCCCCTAACCCCGGCAAATGGGGAAGGCCACCTGTATTCTCTTCTGCAAGCTAAACATTACCAAACTCCCTAAATCGTTCCACCTAAGGCTGGATTTCCAGCCCTTGGATCACGTCGGTCACCTTTCTCCGGACACATCTGACATCCTTTTTGAGCTGCGGTGCCCAGAACTGGACACAGGACTCCAGACGAGGTCTGGCCAGTGCAGAAGAGCTGGAGGTCACGATGTCCCATCCTGGCAGTCAAGGATGCTACAATCTTAATTACGCACAAAGGGAAGGGCTGCCATTTAAAACATCCCTCACTGGGGCAGTTTGGGACCTGGCAGACGCTGGCCCGGCCCGGCATCTTGGTGTCCGTGCACGCGTGCTTAAACGCTTCTATTTTACCCTTTCGAAAAGCAGCTGGAAAGACGGCCGGGGCGGCTCAGAGCCGATCGATAAAAGCAGGGGTTCCCGCCCTCAGGTATAGAACCTCGGGAGACTTGACCCAAAAGGAGAAGGCGACGGGGAGGAGAAGAGGAAGGGAGGCGTAGAGCCGGAGTAAACAGACACCTCCAGCAGAGGAGATCTTAAAAGTTAAATCGATGCTGATCTACCGACAAGAGCGAGACGGAAAGGATAGTGTTACGGCGACCGTGAAGGGAGAACAAATATTTGCAAGGAGTGTGTTAAAGAGCCAGGAAGGAAGGAAGGAAGGAAGGAGCTGGGCTTCCCAGCCACGACAGAGACCAGGTAGCCACCCAATCGAGACAACACACGCCCGGGGCTTGGCAACCTGTAAGTGGCATACGGAAGCCTAAGTTCACCTCATGCCTCTGTGCCCCTTTTTCTAGACTTGTCGTAGAGTCTTTCATTCTCCGGAGCGACCGAAGATCTCTGGATTTGCCCCTGCCCTGCAACAGCCCCTCTCCAAGGCCGATCTGTTGCTGTCGGAGAGCAAGGAGGGCGGTCGGAGAAGTGTTCCCCTCCGCACTCACTCAGTGGGAGAACTCCTTTTGCACTTTGAGCTGAGTTTGCAGCAGCTGAAGTAAGCTGAGGGCCCCTGGAGGAAAGTGGGAGGAGGAGAGAGAAACTGGGACGTTTCAACAAGCAGCTGAAAAACCGGGAAGGCAGAAGCTTCATTGGGACTGTCCCTGACAAATCAGGATGGTTGGATGGTGTGCAGTGTATGAGTTCTGCTATGGCCCTAAGGACTTACCATTGTGCTACAATACGCTACAATCTTCTGCCAAGACTTGCTACAGTCCTACTGAGGTCTCATAGATGATATCATTGGTTTGCATCTGGCTCTGGGAACAGCGGCTAAAGAAGCGAGGTGTGTTTAGCCTGGAGAAGAGAAGGTTAAGAGGTGACATGATAGGTATACCTTTGAAGGAATGTCATATGGAGGATGGAGCAAGCCTGTTTTCTGCAGCTCCAGAGACTAGGACACGGAACAATAGTTTCAAACCACAGGGGAAAAAAGATTCCATCTAAACATTAGGAAGAACTTCCTGGTGGCAAGAGCAGTTCGACAGTGCCACTGACTGTGGTGGAGTCTCCTTCTTTGGAGCAGCAATCAAAGCATTTCTTTTTTCAGGAATGTTTTGATAGTGTCTTCCTGCATGGCAGAATGGAGTTGGACTCAATGGACCTTGTGGTCTCTTCCAGCTCTAGGATTTCTATGGCATTATAGCTTTCCAGATGTGTTGGGCTACCAGTCTCATCACCATAGTGGTCCAACACTGCTGGAGGGCATAATGTTGGAGAAAGCCATTACGAGTGTGTACTGCTAACTGTCATGGAATGGCAGCTCAGCCCATTACACCTTATTTCAAAGGAACTGGAGCACGCCAAATTCTTCCTGGCATCTGGGCCCTGGCCGGGGGATTCTGAGAGTTGTCATCCTCAAAAAGAACTTCTTCCAGGCTCTGATGTGGCTCCCGGATACCCCAAACCCTTCTACATTGGGAGCTATTTATGAGTCCTCTGGCAAAAATATTTGAGATCTTGAGTCATAGCATTGAACGCAGCATAATTAAAGCAGCGTTATGAGAACAGCGGCTGAGCAATCGCTCGGAGACCCAGGGGTTGTTTCAGCGCACGGCTGACTACCAGCCCCAGTGCCGACTGCGTGCAAACAAAAGGCAGTTTATTGGAAACAGCTATAGGCGAGCCAATCTGGGGGAAAGTGAGTAACGGAGGGGGTGTTCTTGTAGCCGCACCCCTTTGCTTTAACCACACCCCTTTGGAACATTCCCTTTGCCTCTGTGGATGGATGTCCCGCTCTTACTTAAAGGAACAGAAAATCAGAGCGATGGATGCCCTCGGCACATGCAGAGTGTAATTCCCTCTGCAGCTTGTTTCCACATCTTGCAGCTCAAGGGCATTCTTCGGTTGGGGTGAGTCAGAGGACAACAACTGATCCGGTGATGCTGACCGCTACCACCATCGAGGCTTGGGAAAATCGCTTGGCTTGTACTACAACTCCCAGAATCCCCTAGGCCAGTGGTTCTTAACCTGGGGTTCACGGACCCCTGCTGCCGCGTCCTTGACGAAAGGGACATGGCAGCAGGTCTGTGCGTACATCCAAACTGTGACTCTAGAGACCTGGGTTTGAATCCCAACTCAGCCATGGAAAGCCAGTGGGTGGCCTCAGGCACGTCACATTCTCTCAGCCTCAGAGGAAGGCAAAGGTGGCAAGAAGAACCCCATGATAGGGTTCACCTTAGAGTCACCAAAAGTCAGTTTTCAGAGGGGAGATGGCTAGAAAGGACCTCCTCCGTCAGTGGCACTTTGTGGTTATGTGCCCTCAAGTCACTTCTGATTTATCGCAACCCTAAAGTGACCCTATCACTTCATTTTTTTCGAACATTTCCTTTTTTGAAAGACAAGTCCCCAAATCCATGCGTACAAGGGCAGTCTGGTAGGGACAGCTGGCGGCTTGCCTGCCAGAGAAGCAATGCATCCACGGGAGATTTATTCCAAATTTGAGCTCTCCAAGGTACTGAATCCAGTCCCTAAGTTAGATTCAACATGCCTCTTTTAAAGTCTGAAAATTGGGGAGTTCTTAAAAATGAAGCCTATGCTGTATCTTCAGTTCTGGCAAAAGCAGTGTCTCTGTGCTACGTCTAATCTCTAAAAAAAGTCTCTGGGTTTGCCAATGAAGCCTGACTATTGAATTAGGTTAAAACAGAACATTACAGTTGAGGGGGTAGTCCCCTTCCAATGTTGTGATTCTATAACACTGATCACATTCCAGAAAGCTGCTTATCAGTTGGAAAAGAAAATTCTAAAACGGGTGGTGGAAGGTGGAAGGGAGTATGTACGGCTGGCTGTGACCAGCGTGCGGCATCTTCTTCCATTGCAGTAAGGAGGCACTGCAACATTTTGTTGCAGCTTGAGTTGCTACAGCTCATGAAATCATGAACCCGGCTCTCTCTGCTGCATGTTGCCTCTGGAGCCATTTCCACACTAGACTGTTAGAACGCTATTATTCCACTTTCAACATCCTATGGAATCCTGGGGTTTGCAGTTTAGAGAGTGGACAGCCGGCCCCTCCCGAAACGGCAGACCCCAGGGTTCCATGGGATGTTGAAAGTGGAATGATAGCGCTATAATAGTCTCGTGCGGAAACGGTCTGGGTTTTGACTTGTCGCTGTTGAAGATCCGGATACCTTTAAAAAAAAAGAGAGAGAGGGAGAGAGAGCACATAAGGAAAAGCAAATTGTACACAGGGAGCCCAGAATGCTAGCTCGCTCCCAGCTGGGCACATTAACCACCCGGCTAAACGGAAAGGACATTAAGCATGAGCTTTGTGCTAATTGCATGGTTTAAGCAGCCTAGCAAAACCTCTCAGGGCTCTCCGAGAGAATGGAGAAGAGACGTTAACGACTGCTGAGTGCAATTCTCCAGCTCTTAAGCAGCAGGGGAAAGAGGAAATAAAAGGAGAGGAGAGGGGAAGGAAGGAGAAACACAGAACAAAATGAACGAGATGCCAAACTTGGTGTTCTGAGCTGGAACGGCTGCCAGTCCAGGCCTCTCCATATTTTTGGTGCTGAAAGGCGACCCACGCCAATTGCTATAGCATAAGCTTTATTGGGGGCAAATCAGTGCAACAGAGCAATCCTTGCAACTCTTTAACTGATCTCCTTAAAGCACATGGTAGAATCGGGCCCCTACTACAATCCTTCCCAAACTTTGCTCCTCTGGACTTTATGGACTGCAGCTCCCAGCATTCCTGACTGTTGGTCAAGATGGCTGAGGCTTCTGGGAATCAAAGTCCCCAACATTTGGATAACCAACTTTTGGGAACCACCACCCTAGTCAAGGAGGTCCGTGGTCCAACCCTTCAGGGACCTTTCCACACTACAGAATCATAGTGTTATTACTCCACTTTAGCTGCCATGGCAACTTCCTATGGAATCCTGTGCAGTTTAGGGGTGGGTACTTTGAATTCTCCACCAGAGAACTCTAGTGCCTCACCAAACTACAATTCCCGGGATTCCATAGGATGTTGCCATGGCAAACCTCCTCTGAACAAATATTGCCAAGAAGAACCCATGATAGGATCACCTTGGGGCCACCATAAATCAGAAACAACTTGAAGGGACACCGCCACCACTATGATATTTCAGGAAATGGAAAGATATCCGCCTCCCAGGTTGAAATAATTAGGAGAGCTGTGATGTATATTATTAAGCATTCAAGCAAGACCCTTGTCTTTTGAGCTTCTACCATCAGTCGTGCCTTTATTTGCTTTTTATTTATCCCCATTGTAACGAGGACTAGCGGTTTGTTTTGGAAGCTGGCTTTTTGAGGAACGAAATTTTCATGCCCGCCTCCTGTGCCACATTCTGCAACGCAGACACGCACGGAAAAGCTACACTTCATGGCTGCCTCCGCTTTTTTTCGGACGGCAGAGAGAGGGCTTCGTTCCTCTGCCCGTAGCGTGCATGTGGGGGGGGGGGGCGGACCCTCCATTTGTGTGTGATGTGAGCCGTGTGATTAACAAGACCTGCAGATGAGGAGATGCCACCCTCTGCCATCTCTTGGGATGCCGCCTGGCAGCTCATCTCTCTGTGCACCAGCGTCAAACTTCCATCGCAGGAGACCCAGGGCTCTTGGCACAGCTTCGAACCTTAGAGCTGTGTCGCTTTGTTTTCCAACTGCTCCTCTTGGCAAGACCGGCCGGGGAGACCTTCTCCTTGTCGCAGACAAGAGCCACATTGTGCTCGGGGCCGGGCAAAACAAACAAATTCTTCAGTTGCCACCTCTTTGTAGACCAAGCAGAATGAAACGAGACTCCTTGGAAGGATTTTTCAGTTGCAACGGAAATGAAAACTCACAAACCTTGAGCTTGTCTGGGAAAACAGAACTAAATATTCTTATGCGTTGTTAGACATTGGCCAGACCTTCTGAGAGATCGGCGGAGATGGTTTCAAATGATTACAGATAATTACATTTCTTGGAGATTATTACAGACAATTAGAGATCACGGGAGATTACTACAGTTTTTTTTTTTTTTTTGGAGATGATTAGATTTATCAGAGATTTATTTGAAGTATGTTAGAGATTATTACAAATTTCTCAGGTATTATATTGAAGCATTCCGAGTTCAAACATTCTCGCTGGATGCTGGAGTTCCAAAAGGCCAGATTGTATTTATAAACTGAAACTGTGGTGTCAGGAATTCTCAATTATAAAAAATGAAATGTCTGTGAAGAATATGTTTGTGCTAGCTCTGGGTCTAACTCGAGAGGTGGGGAGGGGAAGAAGCAGCAAAAAGTTCATTTTCTACAGAAAAAAAAACACTTTTGCATGAAAACCGTCGCTGGCATTTTGTACTGCAGTTACAGATTTGTAACGTAGAGTTACAGATGCATAACTGGTCTATCTTCAGTAACATCACACATAATCACAGTCATGCCACTATTGCAACGACCGCAGACACCTCTCCAAGCCCACCTTAACAACCAGCAGCTCCATCGCAAAGGAGGTCTATTTAGCTCCCAATCAGGGCAGGAGAATGAAGTTTCCAGCCCCCAATGACTGAGGCTGTGACAATCAGAAGCAGGACCCCTGTCACAGTTCCTCCTCACAGCCTCATGTGCTGGAAAGGTGGTCCTCCATGTGCTCTGTATTGGCAGCTGAAGAGACTTTCTTCGTCCAAGACGCTGCTGCTGGATGCTAGGGTGGGCTTGGAGTGGGCAGCTCAGGCCTGGAGATGTTGCTTAGTTGCACACTGGTAACTAGGTAGCCAAAGTACAATATGAGAAATCATAGACATGGAAGAGACCTCCAGGGCCATCCAGTCCAACCCCATGTTGGAAGACACCGTCAAAGCTCTCCCTTTGACAGATGGCCAACCAACCTTCAAAGAAGGAGACTCCACCACACAATCCGAGGCGGTGTATTCCACCATCAATCTCCTCTTACCATGAGGACATTCTTCCTAATGTTTTGATAGAATCTCTTTTCCTCAAGTCGTTGCTCCATGGCGTCCTAGTCTCTGGAGCAGCAGAAAACAGGCTCGCTTCATCTTCCATCAGACATCCCTCCAAATATGTGAACATGGGTATCATGTCACCTCTTAACCTTCTCCCCTCCGGGCCAAACATACCCAACTCCCTAAGCTGCTCTTCCCAGAGCATGGTTTCCAGGCCTTCTACCATTTTGGTTGCCCTCCATTGGACACGTTCCAGCTAGTCAATATCCTTCTGAAATGGCAAATGCCCAAAACTGGACACAGTATTCTAGGCGGGGTTTGACCGAAGCGTAACAGAATGGTATTTGGCTTTATATGCACAAATGCACTCACACACATGCTTCCTTCTATATTTCCACGTCCAGCTGATTTGGGGCCTGGAAACCAAACCGTTCCTCCATCCATGGTGGAACAGCTGCTTTTCTGATGGAGGAAGCCAGCTTGCTTGGAGGCGTGCGTGTTTTATGCGTGGGGCTTACACAAATAGATTTTTGGATGGAAGAGAGCACAGTGGTTACTCCTCATCACATCAGAACTGAAAGCTGCATTTGTGTTGGAGAAGGGGAGAATCTGTCCACATGCTTCCAGTCTCCTCGCTTGCCAGGGATGGAGACCGTTTTCAGCTCCTCTTTCGGAAAGCTAGCATCCATACCTGGTATCCTCAGGTAGATTCCAGGGGCCCAGAAATCTGTTAGGGCTCACGAGGGATGGGTTTAAGCTGCCATTTTAGTTTCCCACAGTGCCTTAGGGTGATGTCCATGTGTTTTCTTCCCTACTTTCTGGAGCAGCAGAAAACAAGCTCGATCTTTCTTGAACTGTGGTTCCCAGAATTGGACACAATATTCTGGCCAAAGCAGAATAGAATGGGATTACTATTTCCCTCAGTCTGGACACTATACTCCTGTTGATGCAGCCCAGAATTGCATTGGCTTTTTTGGCCGCTGCATCACACATTTAGCTTATGGTTTCCTAAGGCCAGGAACCTTTTTGTGCATGGTTCTTTCAAGCCAGATGCTACCCATCCTATGTTGGTGCATTTCATATTTCTTGCCTAGACGTAATAATACCTTACAGTTATCCTTGCAGAAATTCATTTAATTGAGTTTAGGTCCAGAGAAGGGAAGGCTTGTCTCTTTAAACGCCTTGCAAGATAATTTCCTCAATAAAACAAGAAGCCAGCTGAAGGGGGATTTAGCGTCTTATCCAAACTCATTTCCAGCTTTTGGAATGCATTCCCTGAGCATATTATGAATAATATTAAGAGAACAAGTGAATTTACAGGCAAGGAGGGGAAAAAAAGGGAATGGGAAAATGTGGTTCGGAGGAGCAATTTGAGGCTTAATTGGTTTTCCCTCCTTGAATCTTTAACCCGTTTGTTTGCTTAAAAGTTGGCTGGAGGGGAAAAGGCAGGAGGTAGCTTTCCAACAGTGCCCTGAAGTTTCATTTTGACTGAGTTTGCTTAAAAAAAAAAAAAGCCCTCAAATTAATATATATAATCCCCGATTCCCTGCCTGCAGATGGAAGTAATTTTGACAGATTTCTCAGCTGGCTTTGCGGGACGTGGAAGAAGACGTATTGCCGTTATGCACTATTTATCTGTTCCTGCTTGGAAGGGTCGAGGTGCACGGGGACCCTTTTAAAAAGGAACAAATGCTTCCCATCTCGAATTAGAAGCATCCTGGACGGAAATAACTTGCATTCTTGGGTTGGGGAGGGAATGCACGCCTGTGTGCGTGTGTTGTTTCATACCCTCCGACATTCCACAGATGAAAATCAGGACATGGGTGGCCAAGCCACATCGGGGTGTGGTGAAGAGGGCAAAAGTTATGAATGAGGGAGAGCACACAAGCTAGAAGATGCTGCTGCAGTTTGCTTTTGCCGGAGATGACAGGGAAAGGCAAGACTCTGCCCACTTCTCTCCTCTCCTCCCTGCTGAATTAACTGAATGCAAACTCCTTTGGCACTTTGAGTTCACTTTGAATTCCAAGCTGCTGCAGTTGATCGTTCATGGTGTCAATCCTCCCTAGGTTTCAGAGTTTGGCCCCTGAAATCGCAGGACCTGGGATGTTACCACCCTGGCAACCCTGGTGGAGAATATCTATCTGTCTGTGTTTATTTATGCGACAAGACTTTCTTCTTTCTCTCTCAGCATGGTATGGCAGCTCCCCAATCTGATAAAGGCACCCTGTCGCTTCACAAACAACTCTGCCTTCCCCCATACAGCACCACCTTTGGGCAAGGTGGTGTGTATTATTCAGTATTTAAAAAAATAAACTGTGATATTTATTAAAATACTGTAATGTACAGAACAGAGTTTTGGAGTTCGCATGCAGGTCAGACTCAATACAGCTCTTCAAAGTACTGTTAGTTTCTTTATATCTTTAAACTCTCATATAAGCCCGAGAACCAGAAACAGCCCTTTGGCCACACTCTCGCCAAAGGCTCAACCCCCAATTTGGGTCACACTTTCTGACCCGATTCTATCAGGGTTTAATTTCTCTTTCGCCACTCTCTGGACTTCCCCGGACATGTGAGTCCACTTCCAAATCTGTAAATGCCAAGCTGAATTCCAGATGACTTCTTTATGGTTTGCTTTACGTGCTCCAGTCTACTGCAATTGATGCTTCATGGCATCTACAAGAATCATCCCTAGGTCTCAGATTTTGGCCCCTGAAATCGTAGGACCTGGGATGGTACTGCCCAGGCAACCCAAGTGAAGAATATCTACCAGTCTGTCTCTCTTATTCTTTTCCCTTACACACACACACACACAGCAATTTGTGGCTTTCCGACTCCTCTCCTAGCCCTCAGCCATGCGCTTCCCTTCACAAGCTGGAGTGCACAGCTGTGCCATCCACCCAATGACACCAAATGTCACTCGGAGAGAAATATTCCCCGCTCTTTTATGTGGAAACCGCCGTCCACACAAAGCGAATCTCAGATTGCTGGAGAGTGACATGAATAATAGAAGGTCTATGGGTATTCTAGATTCAATTACCCAGATAAATAATACAGCCATCAAACGGGATAATGCATAATAACCGCCAAATGAGTGAGCCGAAGGAGGAGAAGACGACGAAGGAGGGGAAGGAAAAGTTAGATTTTGTGTGTGTGTGAGAGAGAGAGAGAGAGAAGCAAGGAAAGGACAGAAAGCAGATGCTTCTCGATCCATGCCTTAACAGTGATATTTTTGAAAAGCGCTTCATTTAATAATGAACAAGCTGAACTCAGAGCTGGCTGTGTGAAATATTTAACCGTTATCCAGAGGCCCCCCATTTTGCTGGATCGCAGCATTGTGGAACGGGAAGGGACCTCAAAGACCATCTAGTCTGACCCTCCTGCCACGCAGGAATGCACTGGTGGCTTCCAAGTTCAGGATTTGCTCTGGTCTTTATTCCAGATGTGAGAGAAGCTGTCCAAGGGCTAGAATCCTATCAATGTCGTGCAAAAATGTGCAACTCCCCTATGAAAGCGGTGGGATATGTTTCTAGAGTTGGAAGAGACCATCCGGTCCAGCCCCCTTCTGTCATGTAGGACACACTCAAAGAACCCCTGGCAAAAAGCCATCTGGCTTATATTTAAACACCTCCGAAGAAGGAGACTCCACCACACTGCACTGAGGCAGCAGCACTTTCCACTGTCCAACTGCTCTCACCATCATGTCAGTGTGGATGTGAATCCACCTCCAGTTTTAATCCCACCCTTAGCCCCTTTAAGCTAAGACTTCTGTCTTAAATTCCAAACCGGAAAACATAGTGTGTATGCTGCATTTGACTAACAAACTGTGTGCAACTGTGGCTGGTACTTAGCTTGTCATTGTGTAACTTTAAGTCTTTTATGAGTTATGGTGACCCTAAAGCAAACCCAACACTTATTTTTTTTTGCAAGTTTTTCTTCAGTGGGGTTTTCCTTTGCCTTCCCCTGAAGCTGAGAGAGTGTGACTTGCCAAAGGTCACCCACAGCGTTTCCATCTCCAAGGGGGGATCTGAACTCTAGCCTCCAGAGTCATAGTCCAACGCTCAAACCGTTACACCACACTGACTCAAAGGCCATTTCCGCACTGCGCTGTTATGGTGCTATTATTCCATTTTCAATCTCCAATGGAATCCTGAGGTTAGGGATTTCGGGAGGGGCCTTGAGAATTCTCAGCCAGAGAGCTCTTTGGCCTCAGGAAACTACAAACCCCAGAATTCTACGGGATGTTGAAAGTAGAATAATAGCACTATAATGATGCAGGGCAGAAATGGCCTAAAGATAAAGCTTTTTTGTTACATGGCTTTCGGTCATTTCTGATTTACGGTGACCCCAAGGCAAACCTATTCCAGGTTTTTCTTGGCAAGATTTGTTCAGAGGGGGTTCGCCATGCCCTTCCTCTGAGGCTGAGAAAGTGTGACCTGCCCGAGGTCACTCAGTGGGTTTTCATGGCTGAGCAGGGATTCGAACCCTGCTCTTCCAGTGTCCTTATGCAACAGTCAAATCCATGCCGGCTTTCCTTTGGACCTTAGCATTAGGTAGGTACTTGGTACCTAACGCTTAATGACATCATGAAGGGGCCATCCCACGTTTCCGGGTTTTGACCTAGGAACTTCAGGGCCTTCGGTGACCCCGAACTGGCAACCCCACCTACAGTGAGGAGAACACCAGGGCAATCCTTTGTCTTTGATTGTGTGTATGAACCAATTGACAATTTATCCCTATACTCTGGCCCCACGCAGCGTGGTTCTTCTCTGACGCTCTCGGAAACCACACGGATTGGGAATTTCCGCACGGCCCGAGCCATTGATAAGAGCAGGGGGTGCCCCTGCCGTCGCGAAGCTCTGGATTCAATTCACGGCTCTGGTTTTCGACAGCTGGGAAGGACCCATTCACAAAAGGCACCCGAGACCCAGCACCGCATTAGGGAATGTAATCTGGACTGCGGCCGTCGACACCTCCCATTGTCTCTGAGAAATGACCTTCTCCTCGGGAGGACAGGGCTTTGCAGTCAAGAACATACGATACCAGGGCTCTGGTTACGCCGCCGTGCTGGAGGTGCCCGTTGCTGAAACCGGAGGAAAATACCCTCCCGGAAAGGCAGAGACGGGAGCTTGGAGGAGATGCGGCGGTCATGGCGACTTGCAGGATCTGCTCCGCATCCTGGTTTCCATGACAACCTCATCCACAAACCAGCCGGGTGGTTTTATGGATGGAGAGAAAACAGCAGGGGACGGATGAGAAGCAGGCTGCTTGGAAAGGACGCTTTGTGCCTCGGCTGCTACCCGTGGTGACTGTGAGGGTCTCTGCACTGCAGAGTTACGGCAGTTTGATACCTGCTACAGCCCCCTGAAAAGCCAGTGTCATGGTCTGTCGTGGAGGCCGGGGTTCGATTCCCCGCTCGGCCCTGGAAACCCATTGGGTGGCCTTGGGTGTGTCACACACTCTCAGCCCCAGAAAACCCCATGGGAGGGGGTCGCCATAATTTGGGAATGACTTAAAGGCCCGCAATGACAACAACATAGCCCTCTGGACAAATCTTGCCTAGAAAAGCCCATGATAGGTTGCCATAAGTCAGAAACAACTTGAAACCACACAATCAAAACAATAATACAGAGAACTGCAGCAGGAGTGTGAAGCAGGGCAGGCTGCAGAGTGCGCTCCAACTCCCCTTTAACTGCCACAGATTCATCCTAGGGAATGCTGGGATTCATAGTCTGGGGAGGCATTCCACCTCTTAGGGGAGGCATTCCCACTGCAGAATTACAACGCTTCTGTTCCACTTTAAATGCCATGGTAACATCCTGTGGAACCCTGGGCTTTAGCGAAGTGCTGGAATGCTCCGACTGAGACTTCTAAATGCCTCTCCCTAAACTGCAGATCCCAGATTCCATGGGACAGAACCATGACAGTCAAAGTGGAATCATAGCTGTACAACTGTGTTGTGCAGAAAGGCCCTCTGTTTCCAACCACTGCCAGTGTTGCTGGAGGTGTTGCATTTTACCGGATAAGTTTCCCTCTCTTGCCCCGACTTTCACCGTTTCCCCGCTTCAGCTTCCTTCAGTTGCTGCAGACCAAGTTCAAAGTCAAAAAGTAGCTTGCCTTCGGTTAACTCAGCAGAGAGGAGAGGAGAGGATGGGGTGGAATCTCACCCTTCCCTATGGGCTCAGGCAAAAGCAAACCAGTGCAGCCTTTTCTAGCTTGGCCGTTCTTCTTTCCAGGTGTCCGTGGTCACTTTACTAATAAATTGCATCACCTCACAACCAAATGCTCATGTGGACCTGTACATGCCATGCTTGCAGCATATGGGCATTCATGGGCCATGGCAACCCATGGCTGGCATTCTGCTAGGGACACATGCATGCACAAGTCCCACCATGCATGTGAGGCCAAAAACACACCATTGCTCAATGGATGTAGTCTGATAACGGTGGAAGCAGAGTTGCACGGACACATTGTGCTTTATGTGTTGTGGCTGTGTGTGCCCTATTCTGCATTGTGGTTGTGTGTTGTGCATTGTAGTTCTGCATCCTATACTTGGCATTAGGGTGTTTCACTACGGTTGTGCAACCTGTACTTTGCACTGGGCTCGTGCGTCCTAGACTTTGCACTGGGGTTGTGCCTCGTGTATTGTGTCTTGCACATTGTGCAGGGGCCTCTGGTCCTTGACACGTGTGCCCAGGGTTGCTCTTATGCCTGGGAGTTGTGTAGTACTTGAGTAGTCTATCTCTGTGTGGGGGTATTTATGCTACACTGAGGGGGACACTGGATTGCAGCCCATGCGTGACTCGGCTTCTACAGTATTGAGCTGAATATGGCCATTCCACATTGGGGAAAAATATGCCCAACTCCTTCTGCAGGAGGACATGTTCAAATGAAAGACATCAACCCGAGGGTGGTCCAAATCCTTTTACAGTCCACGGGACGGACAGTAGAGTTGCTAACAGGTAGGCAACTCTATATGGACCAGAGTCGTCATTTGAACAGAAGAAGTGGACCTTTAGGCAAAGGAGACGTTTTCCTTAGTTTTGCATTTTTCCTAAGACGTTCACAAGGAGTAGGAGATGCTGGCATCACCATGGCAACCTGCCCCTGCATTTGTGCTGAAGAAGTTAATCCAAGTTATTTCTGTGTTCCGCTTTTGAGCTGTGCGGGAAAAAAAAGTTCAGCTTGCTTTCTGAGCTTGTTAGGAGCCTGAAATCTGTTCCAACCCTGAGCTGAAGAAACTCCAGTTTCTCTTCCACCGGAGTTGAACTTTTGTCAAATGCAAAGCAGGCACGGGTGCTTTTCTTCTGCCTATGTGCCTTCAGGTCATACGTGATCTACGGTGAACTTAAGGGAAGCCTTGGTTCAGTCATTAATCAGAATGGAGACTGAAGTCAAGGAATCGGGTAGGACGCCGAAGGGCAGTTATGGAGGAATGAGAGGAGAGTCTCAAGTGATGAGGCAAGTCACATTCTCTCAACCTCAGAGAAAGGCAAAGACAACAGATCTTGTCAAGAAAACCCCCATGACGGGTTCGCCTTAGGTTCACCATAAGTCATTTTTCAAGGGAGAGAGACATGATGGCTAGAGAGAACCTCCCCCTGACAGTGGCACTTTGTGGTTGTACGCTTTCAACTCGCTTCTGACTTACGGGAACCCTAAGGTGCACCTACCCCAGGTTTGTTTGTTTATTGCAAGATTTAGACGGTGAGAGACTCTCGTTCTTTGGAGGTCTTTGAATAGGTTAGATGGCCATTTCTCAGGGTCTTTTTAGCTATGTGTTCCTTCATGGCAGGAGGTTGGGATGGATGGCCCTTGTAGTCCTTTCCAACTACATTATTCTACGATTCACTTGCCTATGGATGGTTAACAAGGAGGGCACCAGAAAATAATGGAGCAGACACGAGGCACATTGAATGCTCAGAAGTATTATCTGGCAAGCAAGAAGCAGGGGCGGCCGCCGGCTCCCCTTCCAGTTGAGCTTTTCATTCATGCTTCAAAGGAGCTGTCCAAGGTACTGACCCCTATGCAGGTTCAGCCAGCTGGGATAACTCTTCAAATTCATGCCAAAACCTGGAGTGGATTCACAGCCCCACTGACCCGGAAGCCACCAAAGTGGACTTGGGGAAAACCCCGGATTTCGGCCAATGGTTAATACCGGACAACCATAAGTTTTCAGAACTAGGTGTGGCCACCAGGCTACAGGTGGGAAATCTTACGGCTTGTTCCGCAGCCCACTTCTACAAGTCCGGCTCATGTTCTTTGCCTCCCTTTCAGAACCTCCTTCCCCACACGAAGCCTTCCTCCTCCTCCCTCCTTCTCGTGCATGATAAATAAACCATTTCACAGTAAAATGCTGACCTAGTTTAACATGCCCTACTTGAGTGAAGAGAGGGGGAAGAGAAGGAATATATATGAATATTTATATATTTCAGGCGGTGTTAGCGAGAACATGGCTTGGAAACCAGAGCTGTGAATAATCAACCTGCTTATCATTGTTCTGGACTCCCCTCCTGCCTCCTTTTTTGGATGAGTTTTAGTTTTCCAAAATTCTGTGAGCCCTGAAGAAAAAAAAACTGAACATAACCTCCAGAAGTAATGAGGGCTCTGCTCTTTCGCAGCGCAACACACTAACCTCTTTTTTAGAAACGGTGTGTTACTTCAAGCTGCTCATGGTATCGCAGCTTTCACCAGCATCTCTCGAACCCCGTGTTTGCAAGGACTTGTTTCAGCCCTGAAACCAGCAAGATCAGCAGGTTTCAGAGCAACTGGTGCGCCGCTGCAGGGGTGCTTAACGCTTAAAGGCCATATAGTCCACCCTGGCTTAGGGCGTGCAATTGCAAATCCACAATTACAGCACGCTCGGCAAAAGTGCATCAAACCTTTGCTTGAAGAGGTTCAGCCCATCCAGGCAGCAGCTAAATGGACTCTTCGGCCACACGGCTGAGAGACAGTTCTCCCAGCACAGCTAAAATTTTCTCCGGCACGGTAGGGGTGCATCCACACTGAACAATTATAGCACTTTGGTGCCACTCTATTGCCAAGAAATCCTGGCTTTTGCCGTTCGATGAAAGGCTTAGAATTCTATATTAGAGCACAGAGGACTTGAGCAGAGAACGTTAAGTCCCTCCCTACACTACAAATCCCAGCATTCCATAAGAAAGAGCCATAGTGATTAAACCGGTATCAAAGTGCTATAAGCACACAGTGTGGATACATCTGGTGAGAGGTTTCAAGGCAGCTGGATCTCCTGTGTTGGATTTTTGACCACACGGGCCCTCGGGGTATTTGTTTAGTTGTTAACTGCCATCGAGTCGTCTTCAACTTACGGTAACTCTGTGGACGAGAGACATCCAAGTCACTGTATCGTCAATGGCTCAGGTCTTGCAGACTGGGGGACATGTCTTCCTCGACTGAGTCTATCCATCTGGAATGTAGCCTTCCTCTTTTCCTAGTGCCTTCTACCTCACCAGGCATTATTGCTTTTTCACGTGAGACATGCCTTGTCACGATACGGCCAGAGCACGACAGCCTCAGCCTAGCCATCTTGGCTTCTAGGGAGAGTCTAGGCTTGGCTTACTCTCAGACCTATTCATTTCTCTTTTCCTCTTCTCCAGCACCACGTTTCAAAGGAGTTGATTTTCTTCCTATCTGCTTTCTTCTCTGCCCGCTTTTCACAACCATACATAGAAATATGAAATACAATAACAAACCTAACTTTACTATTCAATCATATATCTTTACACTTCAGGATCTTGTCTTCCTTCGCAGCTGCCCTTCCAAGTCCTAATCTCCTTCTGATTTCTTGAATGCCGTCTCCCTTCTGATTTATGACTGAGCCAAGGGAAATCTTGAACTCTTTCAATGTCTCCACTGCTTCCTTTAAGGTTATCTAAATCACCGGCGGTCAGTATTTTTGTTCCCTAGTCTCTGGAGCAGCAGCGAACAGACTTGCTTCATCCTCCATGTGACATCCCTTCACATATTTAAACATGGCTCTCCTGTCCCCCTCTTAACTTTCTCTTCTCCAGGCTAAACATCCCCAGCTCTCCAAGCTGCTCCTCATAGGGTTTCATGGTTTCCAGGCCTTCTGCCATCTTGGTTTCCTCCCTCTGGACACCTTCCAGCTTGGCGACATCCTTCCCGAACTGTGGTGCCCAGAACTGGACCCAGGATCATTCCAGGTAGCATCTGACCAAAGCAGAATAGAGTGGTGAATGAACTTGGACTTGGCGGTCCATGGGACCCCCTTCCAACTCTATGACGCTATGACGCCCTTCCTTCTGGAGACTTCGCATCCCGCAGGACCGAAGAGCAAAGAAAGTTTCGGCACCGCAAAAGCATCTGCTGTAAAGTCACGGGGAAAGTTATGCAAGATTCTGTGCTGCCTGGTAAACAGTCATTAAGATGATTGAAAGGCTTAGGCGGATGTCTATGGAAAGTTAAAAAAAGATAAGGGAGGGATTCTAATAACGATGGCAATAATTACAGCATGGAGGGCCATCCATAAATCTGAAAGTATCGGGAGTGGGGAGGAATATACAGGAGAGAGAAGGATGATTAAAAATGTGGTCTTTAGAGGCATGGAGGAATTTCTCCACCACCTATGAAAAAAACGGGGAGCTTAAATGGCACACCAAGATTTTTTTTTTCAGCGCTCTGTTATATAGAAATATATAATCTCTTGTCAGTGAAGGTCTTCCAACATGTTTTTTTTTCCTCCAGGTGCAGGAAAGCATCTAGTATGAGTGAAGGTAGGGAATGGCAAGTTATTCAATCCACAGTTTAATGCAAACACACCTAATTTGCAGCTTCCTGAATCAAATAACCATATTTCTCAAACGGCGTATGCAGACTGGGGCCCCATAAATACTTCGGCAATCGGCACTCTGCTGAATTTTGCAGTGCCTTCTCCAATCAAGTGAATTGTACCGGGGAAAGTGCTCTGGAAAAGACTGTTGCTGCTGAAAACAACAGAAGAAATCATTTTAGGGAAAATTGCATGCAAGAAGGCGCATATTCCTCAAAATGCAGATGAATTTTCATGAGTACTTTGGAGGGGGAAAAAAGACAACGTTAACAACAGGTTGTTTGCTCTCTTTTTTTAAAAAAAATGTAGAAATAATGTTTTAGTTGTGCCTTATTTGTAATTGCTTGCCAGCTGCCTTGGATTCTGTAGAGAAAAGAGAAAGCGAGGAATTTAATTAATTAATAGATTGGCCACCCTGCTAATAACAGACGCCACCGGTCATGCAAGGACCCAGTTCCCCATGTCTCTATCCAAGCATCGAAGGCCAAAGCAAGTGCAACTTCTGCTGAGAAGCAAGAAGAGGGAAATCTCCAAAGAGGATGACCTGGACGTTGAACGCAAAGGGAGTCCCACGCAGCTGTTTTTGACATGAACGGCAAACAGTTTCCCTCAGGACCTGCTCAAGGGAAAGAAAACAAATTGGCATCATTAGGGAGGGAATCGTTTGGCTGAGAAGCAAGACAAAATGAAGATTAATACTGCCTGGCTACCCCCAGCCGCTTCAACCGAGCGGCTTTCGTGGGAAGTGAAAACCGACAGAAGGCCACACATGAAAAGTGTGATTTATTGGAATAAATTAACTCCCAAGACACTGTAGAGACCCTTCTCTTTTTCATACCTTCAAGGAGTTTCCACTGAGTCCATCCAGGTTGGAAATGAGCTGCCTGCTAGCTGCCATTGGATTGCATCTCCCAGCACACCTCACTCATGGCTGCTGGGAGTTGCAGTCCAGCAACATTGGGACTGGCCTAGTGGTTAAAATGGCTCACGTGGGCCTTCCCTCACACCCCATTCCCTTCCATTTTGCGTGGGAACGGAAAGGGGGACCTCGCCCGGGGGTGGGTAGAAGGAAAGTTTGTGCAAGCTCAGAAATTTATCCTCCTTTAATATCAGAGAAAGAGTAATCTGGGGAGTCAGGACAGGTCGAAGACCACACAAAGAGCGTAGAGATCTGCGTGTGATGCCTGGGCAATATTTTGTCCGTCCCAGAGATAAATCGTAGGATAAACCGTGAGCTACACAGGCAAGGACAGTCCCAATGAATCCTCTGCCATCCCAATTTTTCAGCTGCCTTTAGAAAGTCCCAGTTTCTCTTTCTTCTTCCCACTTACTCCCTTTCTCCTCAGCCTATTTCCATTGCTGCAAACTCAGTTCTAAGGACTGAAAGTCGTTTGCACTCCATTAATTTGGGGTGGGGAGGAGTATATTGAATCTCGCCCTTCCCCTTAGACCCAGGCAAAGGCAAAACTGCTGCAACCGCTCCTAGCTTGTGTCGTATCCCTTGTTCCCAACTTCTGCCATCTTGACTACACTTTGGCGTCACTTGGCCACACGCGTCTCACTTTTCAGCTGTGAAGAGTCGCAGGGGATGAGATTGCTTTAATTGAAGGATCGATTCCATTTTTGAAAATTATCCTTCTTGTACCATAAAGTGTATCTTCTCTCTTGTCACCTATACTATAATTTAAAGCATCGCCTCTAAGCAGTAATTTGAAGTGACAACGCATTCGTGTATCAATGAGAAAGCGTCAACACCGGCCTGGACAATGCAGAGGAAATTGCCTCGTCGATGTACAAGCAGAAGGCAACAAAAGAAAAAGCAGGAGAGGAGTATGGTAACTTTCGGGGCCATTTTTAGAAACATGAGTGTACCGTCCTGGCTCTAATTTTTTTTTCAAATCCTCCTCCCTTTTCACATGGAAAAAACAACTTCTTCATATCAGGGTACAATTCAAAGCACTGGTTAGGACCTATAAAGCCTTCTGTGGCTGGAGCCCAACCTATTTGAGTGACTATAGTGGCCTCTTCATGGAAATTCAGTGTGCACAATCCTGCAAAGGTGCAAAAACTGCAAATAACTCCCCCTTGCACTGTCCCTTCCATTCTTTTGCCTTTTGCCCCGGGGCGTGTACCTTCCTTCTCCTTGCTTGGGCAAAAATCAAGGGAACTGGGGTAGAGGCACATGTTCCTTCCCTCCTATTCTTCTCTTTCCATTCCCTTGCCTTTTGCTGGCGTGTGCATAGCTTCCTTTTCTGCACCTGGGCATCATGCACGGAGGACGTGCACATGCCTCACCCGTGCCCCATTCCCTTGCCTTTTGCTTGGGCACAGAAAAGTAACATATGCCTTGCAAATAATAAAATTCTCATATAATAAATAATGAAACCCGCAAATGTGGAAGAAGGAGCGTACAGTTAGCCCTCCACATTTGTGCGTTTTACTTTCACGGATTTGATTATTTGCGAGTTTCTCCGACCCTTGCCCTCGCATCTCAAGTGGTTATTTTCCCATAAGATATACCTAAAGTGAAGGATGGATGGATGGATGGATGGAGTCAGGGAAGGACAGAGGGATGTTATCTTCGGCATAGGGTGAGCCACTTACAGCCATGGTGTGCAGGATGAAGTACTGTTTCTTTCCCCTGGTTGAAAAGTCATATATTTTGGTTCTGCCACTCAAACAGCTGATTAAGCTATTTATCCATAAATAGAAGCTGTTTCTGCTGATGGCTCCTCTTGGTCTGATTGCATTTGGAGAAGATTTGGAGTGTGGTGTGACATCCAGGGAGTGCAGATTCTGAAGTCTCTGACTGAAGGCAGGATGACACCAAAGTCAAGCCACACTTCATGAGAAGGAAGTCAGTGAGGTTTGGCTGGAATAGACCTCCAACTCTGGCTTACAGATGAAATATACCAGTCAAATCTTACCTGATCAGGGTCCCTTTCCAGCCACTTAATTATAGTGCTATGATTCCACTTTGGCTGCCATGGCAACATCCTTCTTGGGACGTGCAGTTTTGCAAGGGGTGCTTAGGATTCTCAGCCAAAGAGCTCCTCCAGTGCCTCCCCAAACTGCAAATCCCAGGATTCCACAGGACGCAGCCGTGGCAGCTGAAGTGGAATCATAATGCTGTAGCTTGGAGAAAAGAAGACAGAGAGATGTCCTGACAGCCGTCTTGAAACATCCAAGGGGTGCCGTGTGGAAGATGGAGTAAGCTTGTTTTCTACTCTTCTGGAGGGTAGAAAACAAACTGATGGGCGCAAATGGCAAGCAAAGGGGTTCCACCTAAAAAGGGAAGGGAAAGGAAATAAACTACAACAATAAACTTTATTTCTTACCTGCCTCACCCCAAAGCTTGAGTTCAACATAGATTAAAAGCACATACACAAAAAAAAAACATTTAAAGTATACCTATTTAAAATTCATGGTCAAAAACTGACTGGGTAGGGCTGCCGGAAGAGATAGGTCTTTAGTGCTTTTCAAAATCCAGACAGTGTGTTCAGCTTTTGAATCTCTTCTGGCCGGTCATTCCACAGTCCAGGTCGACGAAAATGTCCTCTGGGTGACCATGGCCAGTCTAGTCCTGGTTGGATGAAGTAAATGTCCCCCAGAGGACCTGAGTGCATGGGGCAGATCGCATGGGATTGTGCAGGCAACTTTTGCTGAAATTCTCTTTGATTTTCACTTTGGCATCCCTAGGGCCCTGTACAAATACAGCCAACCCTCTGCATTAGCAGGTTTGACTTTCATGGATTTGATTATTTGTGAGTTCCTTCAACCCTCAGCCATTTCTTTTCTGGAAGAACCTCCTTTCTTGGTGGCTCTGATCAGGCTGTGCAACCTTTTAAAAACCTGCCTCTAGTCGTCTTCCTCCTCCACCAGCCACCGCTGGCCAGCTTGAGACAGCTCACGGCCTGATTTCTCGGCACCACAAACCTTCCCCTGATGCCCTCTCATGCCCCCAAGGAAGAAGATGGGCAAGCGAGAGGAAGCATAGGGCCACGAAGCCAACCCACCCCCTTTTCTCTCCTTTTCCTGGCCTCTTTTGGACCCTGGCTGTCTGTGTTCCCCACCATGCCGCAGCCCCTTCCCCGCAGATGCACACACACACTTGGATATTTGCAGCGTTTCCCACTTTTGCAAGAGTCCTGAGCTCCTAACCCTAGCAAATGTGGAAGGCCAACTGTATCGCTTATGCATGAAGATGCAATTCTCCTCTAGAATAAATAACCTCTGCCCATCTGTGAAGATGTGGCATTTCTTTTCTCGTCTTTGATTATCTTCTAACTCCAGCAATAACAATACCCCACCAAACCACAGTTGCCATGGCAGCGGCAAAAGTTAGACTCCCGAGCGGAGAGAGGGAGTGGGTGGCATGGGTGCCAACCACGGGGTGGGTGAGGGTGGCATGCCAGTCAGCCATGGTGCTGATTTTAGATCTGATGAATCTGTCTGGGGGTGGAACAAAGTGATAAGGCATGCTGATGACAATGATTTGTGGGCCCTGAGATGCAGAATGTTTCTAGAAAATGCAGACAGACAGACAGACAAGCAGATATCCTGAGGCCATCAGCCGTTAAAGCTGAAGTATTTCAGGCTGGGTCCAGCAACTAGCAGTCCGTGGCCAGGTGCTGTCCCTCTTCATGGAGACCTCGAGTTCCCAAGCAGGAAACCAGTAGAATGTAAGGGGGAGAAAGCAAGATTCCGGATGTGGAATGGTGGGAAAAGAGCTGGTGTGCCACTCCTGAATGGCTCCCACGTCCATGCGCTGGTGAACCTTTTCCAGGTTTTTAAAGCAGATACCTTGGGTTTAATTCCTTTTCTCCGTTGGCTGTGCAGCTATGCCTTCACTGCTGTAGTTATTCAGCCGTAGAGGCGATGGAAAGGAAAAGGCAAGAAAAGATGAGGAATGTATGGAGTGCGGGAGTCCAGCAATTCAGCTTCTGGAAATCTCGTTGCTTCTCAGTCTGCTGTGTTTGCACGTTCTGTGCCGTTGTGGCTAGAACGAGGCTGAAAGCCTTTGGCAACTTGGATAAAACTGGGGGAAAAGTGTAAGGAGATAAACCTCAAAGAGGAAAGGGTGGTTGAGTGTGGCCCTGAGACTCTGGGAGACCAATATTTTAATCCCTGAGCAGCCATGGTTTATCCTCCAACAGTTAACAATTTCTATTGATTGTATCTCATCCCACTTCTTCAGCTGCTTTTAAAAAGTCCCAGCTTCTCTCTCCTCCTTCTGCTTCCCTCCTTTGTCCTCAGCTGACTTCAGTTGCTGCAAACCCAGTTCAAAGTGGACAGTTTGCACTCAGTTAACTAAGCAGGAGAGAGGAGAGAAGAGGGCAGAATCTTGCCCTTCACTGTAAACTCTGGGAAAAAGCAAATGGCTGCAGTACGTTCTACCCTGTTTGTTCTTCCTTATTAATGACTTTTGACCACACTCTAGTGTCACTTGGCCATACGTGTCCCAATTTTCACCTGGGAAAGTTTGGAGAGTCTGCCACGGGTACCCGCTGGGCAATGCTGGGAAAGTCACAACATCTTGCAACCTTAGCAGAAAGCAATTCCCTGGAGAAATCCTGTCAAGAAAACTACAGGAGACGGCCACCCTAAGTTGGAATCAATAACAAAGACAACAAAATGCATTTGTGCTAATCTCCTCCAGTGTTTCATAAGGACAATCGAAGTCCTCTTTTCTACCCTTTCCAGTCTAGTAAATTGCCCTGTCCACTTTGTAGTTCTATCTGTATTCTCTGCCTGACAAATCAATGGTGCAAAAGCTGGTGCAACAATTTTGTGTCTTTTGGGGTTGGCCTCGTGACCGTAATCTGGCTTTTGGAATTTGCCTTACATTCAACAGGACAGCACGCTTGCATTCGTCTTCCCTCTGGCTTCTTTCCTCTACCCGGGTTGCTCCGCCGCTCCTCTTCCAGGTGACCTGCAACCAACTTGATGCTGTGGTACCCGTCTCCATGGCAACGGGAACCGTGTAGCTTCACCCACATAGCATCACCCACGTTCACAGGCTTTGTGGGACAATTCTCCCACGGCACTGTGTTGACCTACATTTCCAGCAGCAAGACCCGTTTCGTCCTCTCTCCTTCCCCGCCTTCACCAGATTTTTTGGGGGGAGGTTGGGGAGCTGCTGAATTAAACAGGGCTGGATCGGCCTTGGTTCTTTCCCAAAAAGCATCTTTGGAAATCGGGTAAGAAGAGGAAAGTGGGAAGGATTGCTCCAGAGGGGGCTAGGCACAATTAAGACCTAACGAAATCGATAGACTAAAAATCTCACTCTTCTTTCAGTGCAGAGGGTTGACAGAGATTATTAGGGTGGTTGCCAAACAAATGTAAACATTCTTAATTGATCAGATGGCTTGTTTTTTTTAAAACCAATTAAGTAACATCTAAATCCAGTGTATTTTCAGCCTGTGGTCCCAGGCAGAGACGCGCAGCTCTCTCCCACATCCTATCCTTTGATCGATCCGGGAATTTCCTCTCCTTCTTCCATACCACTTTCCTTTTGGTTTAATTAAAAGAGGACTGAGCACAATATGGCTATTCCTGTTCTTTCCAGTTATATTTTGGAGATCCATACAGGCCTTGTTCGTTCCGGAATATTTTCTGTCGGCTACCAGCATGATCAGAGACTTTTTATAGCAGCTTGCCAGGTCAGTTTATTTTAACCCAGTATGTAAATTCTGAAAGAAAAGGAACAATATCTGGGACTTTCCCATCAGTCTGGATGCACCCATAAAGACACACAAAAAGCCCCGTCCAATGCTTGTTGTTTTTGTTGTCTGCCTTCAAATCCTTCGCAACTTACAGCAACCCTACAGTGAACCTATCACGGGGTTTTCTGGGGCCGAGAGTGTGTGACACCCCAAAGGTTGCCCAGTGAGTTGCCACGGTTGAGCAAGGAATCGAACCCAAAGCTCAGATTATACCACTCTGGCTCTCCAGTACGACCAATGTTTAAATAGTCCATGTAGCAAGGCTACAGTCAGTACTTTTCGCCACTATCCACATTTTCCAGAAATGTGCCAAAAAAGAAAAAAAAAAAGGAAACCTGTGAAATTTCTCCGTGATGAAGCAATAAATAGCCGGCTGTCTCATGGCAACTTGTGCTGCAGGAAGTTTTTTTTTTCCTTAAAAGAGAAAGTTGTTCCATTTGTTAGGCAGAGGGGTGCATTAAGCCAGGATTTACGTTCCTAAAGACAAGCTCCTCAGGCTCGCACTTCCGAGGCCAAAAGTCGGAGCTCAGCAACATTGCTCATCATGTGTGCCATGATACCCAAATTCCTTTAGCATCGTGCTTTACTGATGTACACGGAGGCCTTGATCAAGGAAGAACGGCCAGGGCTGTAGCTTGGGGAGGGGGTTGGCAGCAAAATGAGGGCATTGCTTTCCGGTAAGAATTTGGTACGGAGACCACCAGGTGCTGTAGGCTGTATGTCAGAGGAAGGAACTGGCCAAACCGCCTTTGAGGATTCCTTGCCTAAGAAAGCCCTACGAAATGCGTGGGGCCACCGTATGTCTACACACAATGGTAAGGGACATGCACAGACACACACACAAATTCTGTCCCATGGAGGTGGCTCTGGCCCGGCACCTGGGAACCTTTAAGCCCTCATGGCAGCTGTAAAGGATCTGACAGCACCTAAAAAGAGAAGAAAAGAACATTCCTCCCTTTCTCCTCACTCCTATTTGCACGATTGAAGCTTCCAAGCTCTTCGTGGCCAGCTGAGCCATAGGAAAGACTTGCCCCCTATTCAGAGCCTGACAAACTTGGGGAGTTTTGGAGCCTCAACCTCAGAATCCATCAGCCAACAAAATCACTAACTGGGAAATTTGGGGAACTGTTACACTCTCAAGAGAGGCAGTGCGGTATAGTGGTCTGAGCATTGAACTATGACCCTGGAGACCAGGGTTTGATTCCCCACTAAGCCATGGAAACCCACTGGGTGCCCTTGGGTGTGTCACACTCTCTCAGCCCCAGAAAACATCATGATAGGGTTTCCTTAGGGTCATCATAAGTCAGGAATGACTTGAAAGCTCGCAACAACAACAAATTGTCTGCTCAAAAATCACCTTTCTTCACCTCCAACGTTACAAAGACGGAAATTGGGAGGTGTGTGGCCAAGCGACGCCAGAGTGTGATCGAAACGGGAAAAGTTATTCACGAAGAAGAACAGAGAAGCTACAGACATGCAGTTGGCTTTTGCCTGAGCCTTCTGGGAAGGACAAGATTCTGCCCTCTCCTTTTGTCTCCCTGGTGCTACATTAACGGAGTGCCAAATTTGCACTTGGAACTCAGTTCAAAGCACTTGAAGTAATTTTGAGTGCAAAGGACAAAAGGGGAAGGAGGGGAAGAAACCGGGACATCTTAAAAGCAGCTGAAAAATGGGATGACGGAGGATTAATTGGGATGTCCTCTTCCAAACCGGGACAACTGGGATGTATGCACTTTGACGGTCCACATCAGTTGGGATTCTTGCTAGCATAGTCATATAGCTAATGTCACATCTTCCAAAGCCTTAATCCTTGGTTACAAACTACCTGAGCATCTCCATTTCTGCCTAGTAATTTTTTTACTCTTTGTTTGCACTTCATGGCTTCCATCTCCAGTAGTGGGTTGTTGTTGTTGTTGTTTTTAAAAAACACACTCACATTCATAGGCACGTCCCACCGCCATCCACCGTCCATCCCACTCACCATCTGGAGCGTCAGTATCACATGGGACCACTTTAATTCGCCTCTCCCGGCTCCCGCCTACCTCCTGCCTTTCACCGCAGCCTCGGCGAGGTGCTAACAAGCCCCACTTCTGCCAGTCATGAGCTGGCAATGCATCCGAGTGTTGAAATAACCGGACTGCTGATCTGAGATTGCCTTACAGAGGACGGATTGAGATGCACAGAAGTCTTAAACCAGAAGCGGGGAATGGAGGCAACTCCGTGGGCCAGTTTTCCACCCCCCTTATGAAATATGCAATTTTCATAAATTGGGCTTATTAATGATTGGAGAACACAATCAGGGTCCTACTGGCTGGAGACGGTTCTCAGGGTTACACTGACCAGAGATGTGTTCAGGGCCATGAAAAGTCAGATGTGGAAAACCCAAGGCTGATGGGTTTGTGCTAATCCCTTCACCGCTTCAGGTTTTTGGTATTTTTGAATACAATGAAAGATGAATTGCGCAGATTGGTGAGCAGTCAGAGACCATCCTTTGATCTTACCCTACGGAGATCTTCGCTATGAATCCTACGTGACCGAACATTAAGAGATTGTCATGAGTCCCATCAATGTCATGTCACTTCAGAGTTAAGCTATCAGCCCATTCTGGACCCCTTTGTCAGTCCCGTGGGAAAGCTATTATGACTTTGTCAATGCATCCCTTCGGGGTGTGAAATAGGGTATAAAAACCCCAGCTTCGACCCCAGTCATTGGTAGTACATAGAGCCCCAGACTGCGGTTCCTCCATGCTAGCCAGCTGGCCCCTCCCGAAACTGCAAACCCCAGGATTCCAGAGGATTTTGAAAGTGGAATCATATCGCTAGAACAGGCTAGTGCAGAAATGGCCCCAGTTTTTCTCTCCTCCTCCTGCTTTCCTCCTTTGTCCAAAGCTTACTTCCATTGCTGCAAACTGAGTTCAAAGTGCCCCCATCATCCCCTGACAGCATAAGAAAGCCCATCAATGCACAGCGACTATCTTCAGCATGGCAGGGAGAGCAAAGCCGACCTGACAATAATACGAAGCTCTCCTGATGGAGGTCAGCAGCCAACCATGGGTGGTGGGATTTGAAAGACCTGCCTCAGCGGTCGCTGAGAATCACAGACCCATTTATCAGATATCTGTAAAGAACGACCCTGATCAAAGAAACCAGGCTGTGTACGAACGCGCTAATACTCTGTGATGCTCTCTAATTTTGCTTCAAACGAAGGTCGTATCGTGTGGAGAAGGGAAATGAAAGCAAATTTCCAGGCATGTTTGAAGTTTCGCCGCGTAATTGGTCTCTTTGGGAAGGCCTTTACCATCGCCGGCAATCCGATCCAACCACAGAGACGAGGCCCTGTGGTTTCCCAAACTGTCTCCGCACAAAAAGGCTACATCTTAGCGCACGATGCACAGTTTTCTCTGCATCATGCTTTATGATAGTGGGCAGGACTAAACAAGCTTTTAGGGACTCTCTCCGTAACTGCTGGTGTTTGAGGAATTTCATATTCGCAGATCCCAACACAAACTGGCCTCATCTGGACTACTAATGCGCCAGAGGAGAGGATGAAAATTCAAAATGACCTTGGCAGATTGGAGAGCTGGGCCAAAGCTAACAAAATGGATTTCAGCAGAGAGGAATGTAAGGTCCTGCCCTTAGGCAGAAAAAATGGAATGCACAAATATAGAATGTGAAAAGGGTCTAGGAGTCTTGGTGGAACAAAAGCTGAACATGAGGCAGCGGTGTGATGCAGCAGCCAAGAAAGCCAACACGATTCTTGGTTGCGTCAATAGGAGTATGGTGTCCAGATCGAGGGAGGTAATGGTACCACTCTATTCTACTTTGGTCGGACCTCGTTTAGAATGCTGCGTCCAGTTCTGGGCAGCTCAGTTCAAGAAGGATACGGACAAACTGGAGCATATCCGGAGGAGGACGACCAAAATGGTGAAGGGTCCCGAAGCCATGCCCTATGAGGAGGGGCTTAGGGAGCTGGGGATGTCCAGTCTGCAGAAGAGAAGGTTAAGTTGGGATGTGATAGCCACGTTTAAATATTTGAAGGGATGCCATGTAGAGGAGGGAGAGGGCTTGTTTTCCGCTGCTCCAGAGACCAGGACAAGGAGCAATGGATTCAAGCTGCAGCAAAAGAGATTCCACCTGAACCTCAGGAAGAATTTTCTGACGGTCAGAGCTGTTTGGCAGTGGAAGATGCTGCCTTGGAGTGTGGTGGAGTCTCTTCCTTTGGAGGTTTTTGAGCAGAGGCTGGATGGACATCTGTCCAAGGGAGGGCTTTGATGCACAGCAGGGGGTTTGACTCAACGGCCCCTGGCGTCTCTTTGAACTCTATGGTTCTGTGGACCAACGTGTAGACCCTGGCGTGGTTCGTCACCGGCTTTGCAGCTCCTAAATGTTCCCATGTTGTGACCTGCTCACCAAATGTGAGACATGGAAGAAGGCTGAAAGCAGAAGCTGAGCAGAAGCTGGGGAAAGAGAGATGGGATTCCAGAAGGAGAGGGGAAGGAGAGAGAAGGCAGAGCGGAGAGACAAGGAGGCCAGCGAGAAGGGACCCGGGCAGGGAGCCAGAAGGAGAGAAGGCGAGGCTTGATCAGTGGGAGACCAGTTCTGAAGAAGAAGCAGGGTACAAGGTCTCTGCAGAGAAGTGCTTGCCTGGATCCCGAGATGAAGGCAACAGAAAAAGCATGAGACCTTCGTTTCTTGTACGGGCAGATGTACGTGCCTTCAGGATGCCTGTCAACTTGTGGAGACCCCATGTATTTCCTAAGGTTTTCTTAGGCAAGGAATCCTCCAAGATGGTTTTGCCATTTCCTTCTTCTACAGCTCCTGGTATTCGTTGGTGGTCTCCCATCCAAGTACTGACCAGAGCAGACCCTGCTTCGCTTCCAAGATCAAATGGGGTCTTTTAGGATATTTAGGCCATAAGGTCTATGAGATAGGCTTAAAGGTCTGTGAGATAGACATTTACTCTTTATTTTCCTGTTCTCAATTGGAACTTATTATGATCCCCACCCCTTGCACAGCCCTCTTCAGATCAAGTACCTTGGCTGGAGGTTTTGGGTATCTGCCGTCCTCTTGGGCCCCTGCCGAACTGCCTCTCTCGGGCCAAAGCTTTCTAGCATTTTCCCAAGGCCTGTCCATTTCACAGTTCAGCTCTCCTGCCAGAAAGCCCTGCCTGGCTTTGATTTAAGGATGACAGCTTTGATTGTCCTAATTTCCTCTCTCTCTCCTGCACGGCCATCATTTTGCAAAGGAGGGAGAGAGGAGGAGGAAGCCTGCAGCGTGATAATTGCTGCTGCTGCAGGAACGGCCCTCTGGCCAAACACCCTCAGGAGAAACCACTGGAGGAAATCACTAGCATTAAACATGCTGCCAGAAAAAATGAGAATTGTAACTGCTAAGGGGGCTGGGGAACCCTGCGTCGAGTAATGAAACCCAGGATGCTCTTAAAGGAAAGATGCTCGCAAGATCCCTCAGCTTCCGGTGGGTGTCAAAAACACAGTCCTTCTTTCTGTACTGAATCTCTTGGTGTCGTGTACAGGACAACTCCAGTCCCAGAAATAATAATAATAATAATAATAATAATAATAATAATAATAATAATAATAATAATAGTAGTAGTAGTAGTAGTAGTAGTAGTAATAATATTGATATTTTAACTGAACTTTGATAAGAGGAAACTGAAGGCAGCTTCAAGGTTATACAGTTGGCAGGTTGGATGAGAGTCTGGGAAAAGAGTTGCTTTAATTAGCAGAATGTTCACGCACGCTAATTTGTGCTGCTGTGACTAATAAGAAAGGTCTAATCCAATAGTTCTTTAGTCTTGGCAACTGCCAGGGTGTGCTGTTGTTGCGTCAGTGTTCTGAAGAAAGCTTTTAAAGCCTCTAAGCCTGTTCTCTGAACCTGAAGCTAGCTAGTACGTGGCATGCCCCGTGCATCGGGCACTCTCTTTGTGTTTTGACACTTCCTTGCCAGTGTCTAGATGCGCATTGGGGAGCACCTAGATGCGCTTTGGTGCCCATTGTGCATCGGCTATGGGTATCATTTACTCCACCATCATCCAACAGGTGCCAATACGTTGTAATGTGCACACATAAGGCTGTTCACAAAGCCCCAAGGAACTGGCAAAACCATCTCTGAGGATCCCTCACCTAAAAACACCCTATGAAACTCATGGGGTCACCATAGGTTGACAGGCAACTTGAAAACAAGCAGACACACGAAAGTCCAACACAGCATACCAGCCAGCATTTTAATTTTTGACGAAAGGAAAATAAAGTTAGCTTCAGCTAAAGAGACAAGCGTGGGAGCTTTGACTTAGGTCGATTTAGAGTCCCGGGGAGGCCACAGGCTGCCCAGACTCCTGCAAACTTCCCTGTTCCCGTTCGTGTTCGAAAGACTCAAGAGTCTTCTCCTTGAGTCACCCCCAGCAACATTTTCCGAAAAAGACCAACGAGGGCCGTAAAATCGGGACCGTGTTTTGCCGTGGGCAAGAAATCAGATTAAAAAGAAAAGGAACAAGTTTGTGAAACTGTATGGAAGTACTGCTTCAGCACAGAACTTTTACTTTAGGCTTAGCAGCCGCTGAGAAACAAGGGAATGGAGAAAAGCATCTATCAAAGTGCCAGCCAAGAACTGAGACTAGCAGCACAGCTCCACCTAGCGACCCCGTTGGGCATGCAAAGAAAAGAAAGCAGATGCCTACCTTGCAACGGATGAGGAGAGGGATACTTCCTTCAGAACCTGGAAAAGCTGCTTTCCCTCCTGGACTCCAAGCACGAACACGCTTAGGCTGGTGTCCTACTAGCATACGCAAGGCCAAGGCCACCTTACACCTCCATATGACCCAAGACCAGCCCCAGATTTAGGGTTGAGGCACATTAGCCCCCGCCCAAGGCCACTCCTTGGTTGGTGGAGAGCGTCTGGCTGTTTCCCTATAGCCAGATATAAAGATGTATCAAATGTAAAGATATATAATTGAATACCAACATCGGAATCATCTAGGTCATCGTATTTCTGATTTGTACGTATGGTCGTGAAAGCTGCACAGTGAAGAAAGCTGATAGGAAGAGGATCAACTTGCTTGAAATGTGGTGCTGGAGGGATCATAGAGCTGGAAGAGACTGCAGGGGCCATCCAATCCAGTCCCATTCTGCCATGCAAGAAGATAACATCAAAGCATTCCCGACAGATGGCCATCTAACCTCTGTTTTAAAACCTCCAAAGAAAGAGACTCTGCCACACTCCCAGACATTGTATTCCACTGTCCAACTGCTCTGACCTTCAGGAAGTTCCTCCTAATGTTTAGAGGGAATCTCTTGTCCTGAAGTTTGAAGCCATTGCTCCACGTCCTAGTCTCTGGAGCAGCAGCAAACAGGCTTGCTCCATCTTCCATGTGGCATCCCTTAAAATATTTCAACATAGCTATCGTGTCCCCTCTTAACCTTCTTTTCTCCGGGCTAAACATCCCCAGCTCCCTAACCCACTCCTCAGAGGGATTCATCATTTCCAGACCTTCTACGATTTTGGTCACCCTCCTCCGGAAACGTTCCAGCTTGTCAACATCCTTTCCGAATTGTGGTGCCCAGAACTGGACAGGTGGGGTCTGACCAAAGTACGATGCTCAAACCACGCCATGCTGGATGCTATAAAAATTACTCAATTCAGTTTCATACACATGTACAGCCATTTACAAAGATGCTAAGTCCCAAGCAGAATACCCGCCTCAGCTGGCAGCAGCTTCCTGTTCCTATAACACCAGCATTATGATTTTGCATTTGGGATATTAATAGTAAAAAAAAAAAAATGGTTCCAGGATCCACATCCAAAAGTGTACCTTTCCCAAGCTCTGCCTTTCTCACCTTGCCCAATTCCATTCTCTGTTGTGGGTTCCTTCCCATTTTTCTTCATTCACGCTGTTATTAACTAGCAAGACCTGCAACTGCTCTGAATTTTAAACTGAATTTAATGGAGGTATCTTTGGGGCTAAGCCTATTTGGGGGGAGGCAGGGTTCAGCACTTTGGACAACTCCTTTAAAGTTCAGACTGAGATCAGTTCAGACTGGCTGGGAGGATAGAAATGAGAATTTAACCAGGTGCTGGTGGCTTGGAATCTGAAAAGCAACTCTGCAAGCACGCTGCATTCAAGAACACCATGGAGACAAGGGGCTTTCTAAATATACCTGTGCTGAACATCGTTGTCATGATCGGTTAGAAGAGGCTGAGGTTTGTCAACAAGAAGGAGAAAGATCCACAGCCCTTCCTCGATGTCCCTGGTTTAACTGCTACGGCTTAACCACACCAGGACGCTTTACTGGCCTTGCTGGTTCTCGCGCTTTAGGGGGCAGGGGCTGGATATTTGGCATCTCCAAATCATGCCCCCAAAATCCACACCCCCAGAAAAATCAGCTCTGGCTGATCATCCAGTGGTGCAAGAGTTTGGACTTTTTACTGGCTTGTATAAAAAAGCATCTTCCAAGGAAGGCCCAAGGGCTAGCCACTTTTCTTAAGTGGCAGGAGCCATTTTAACCCCCTAAATTCAAAATGCACTGCATAACAAGGCTATTATTTGGACCACATGGCAACTGCTCTGATTTTCTTCCCCTCCAGGCCCACATTTTTGCTTCGCCCTTCCGAAAAAGCTGAAACAAAACACCTGACTTTGGGTAGGATAAAAGGCTGATGCTCCTACCGTGTTATGCTGTTATAGCACTATTATTCCATTTTAACTGCCACGGCAACTTCCTGTGGAATTCTGGCGGTATTTTAGTGTGGCCCAAGAGCTCTCTGGGGATTCTAAATGCCCGTCTCTAAATTTCAAATCCCAGTGAAAGTGGCATCATAGCGCTATAACATGGTAGTGTGATAGGCCCCTGGGGCTGAGAGTGTGTGATGCACCCAGGGTCACCAGTGGGTTTCCACGGCCAAACAGGGAATTGAACAGGATCGCATGCCCAAACCACACTCCACGCTGGCTCTCAGGGTAAAGACCCGGAACGGACTCGCTGCCCAACATCACGTGGATGCCACCGGCTACCACTGTGGTTGGAGACGGTCCCACCCAAGAACAGACACCCTTCAAGGCAACCTGGAAGATTAGCAACCGATACAGGAAAAACAATTCTTGCAATGATTCTTGGTTTATTGGGACACTGAAGCTTCCACAAGAGAAAACCAACACAAGAAATGAGCCCCCAAATAGTGAAAATCCAGGAAAAAAAAATAACCAGAAACCATGCAGATATATTTTTTCTGCCAAAGTTGTGCAATGGCAAGCCCCTCCCTCCTCTCACAAGCCCCACCCACAACAGAGAGAAAAAAAGGAGAGAAATTAGAGTTTAAAACTATTTGGATATATATTTCCCAGGCATCCAGTCTTTTTTTACTTGCAAAAAAAACATCCGATCAGAATTTACTCTTCAGTGTTCCAGAAAGTGGAATGGGCGCTGAACCTTCTCTCCAAACTAGGCTCAAGACCATGGACGGTGTCAATAAAGTTCAGACTAAAACCCAGAGAGGATTTACTGCCCTGCTGACATCAGAGCCAGCCGCCGCCATTGACTAAAAGTAAATAGTTAAAACCATTTAATAAAAATCCAGAAAGCTTCTTCCAAGCTCTGAGCGAAGCTTCACAAGGTGCATCAATATATATTTAGCACACTGATTAGACAAAGTGAGAACACTTCGCCGCTAAGCCCGAAGACGAATAATAAGAGAAAATAGCCTATTTTGCCCACTTTTAAGACTCAGGGACCGGGAAGCCGGGACAGTAAAAACCACAGGCAGCGCAGTCAAAGAGCGGGAATGTATAGGGAGATGTTAGGAATGTGTCCGGTAGGCACTTCAGAAATTCAGATACTTAGAGCATCAAACAGAGCAGCGGAAAAAAGACTCGGTGAGGCCCTCTGGCGGAATGAAAGAGCCAAGCCATTAGCAAATGCTTTCCTGGCTGCAGGAACACAGGGCTTGGTGGAAAGTCAGCTTGAACAGGGATGATCTTGAAAAGTTACTCTTTAATTACTTATAGAACCTTGGAATTGGAAGGGATGCAAGGGCCAGCTTGTTCAAACTCCCACCATGCAGGAATCCACAGCTAAAGCAATCCTTAAAAATGTCCATCCAACCTCTGTTTAAAGATCTCCAAAGTTAAGGATCCATCCCCCTCCCCATTCCCCTGTTCCAGCTCTTGCAGCCAACAAGTTTTTCTGAATGTTTAGGTGGAATCCTTTTTCTTATCATTGGACTCCCGTGCTTCCTAGTCTCTGGAGGAACAGAGAAAAACAAAGATGTTTTGTGACCCTTGACCACCTCAGGCTGCCCTTTCGTTGGCCAAGGAAAAAGGGTCAAATGTGTCTCCTTAGAGCTTCTAGAAGTGAACGCTCACCTTTTAAAAAGTTGCACTCAAATTGAAATGTTGGAAATAGTGATCGGTATAATTTTTTAAAAAACCTGTTCAAAATTAGGAGTGGACTTCTGGTTTCTTCCAGATTTTCCCCCCCAATTTTGGACATTTTTGACCATTCCTGTGGCCCCTCGAGAGGCAGAAATCTATTCCCCCCAGACCACCCTGTAGAGCTAAACATATACGAGGGCAGTTTCCTCTCACTACTGAAGGGTTTAATATTCCCACCTCCACCGAGCTGTAAAAGACTTGGTAACGGCTGTAAAAGACTTTGCACATTTTCAGCAAAACAATAGAAAAGGAGTCATAAAGGCTACTGCAATAGTTCGACAGCACAGCCTCCAACTGTCCCTGATTCGGCCGGGACGGCCCAGATTAATCCTCCGTCTTGCTTTTTCCGTTGCTTTTAAAATGTCCCAGTTTGTCTCTCCTCCTCCCGCTTTCCCCTTTTTTCCTCAGCTCACTTCCGTTGCTGCACACCGAGTTCAAAGTGCAAAGGTAGTTTGCACTCCATTAACTGAGCCGAGAGGAGAGGAGGTTGTCCGGATTTTGCTTTTCCCAGCAGGCTCAGGCAAAAGCCACGTCCTCTCCTTGCAAGTGTGTTCTTTCTCGTTCACACCGTCTGCCGTCTTGACACACACCGTGATGCTTTTCAGCCGCACGCGTCAGGGTTTTCATCTGCAAAAAGTTGGAGGGTCTATAACAGTACCTGAGCAACAGCCCCCTTGGGTGGAAAATAAGTAGGGGGAGTTACTGGGAGAGCGTGCATGGATGGGAGGCTGGCACGACCTCCAAAAGCAGCATGGATAACTGGTTGGAAAGCCTGAATCCACAGACAGGAACATTTCCGGCAGCATCAGGTCACTGAGGGATATCGTTCATTAAGGACTGGAATGGTGTCACACTCTACTTAGCTTCCCACCCATCCTCTTGGGATCTAACTCACTCTTCACTCCTTTTGTCCTCCTGCGCAGGAATAAAGGATTTCAAAAGTTTTCTGCGCAGGGGGAAAAAGTACACAAGTTTTAACGTGTGTGTGTGTTTTTCCAGAAACAGGGCAGGCACGTACACGGTTAGAATTTTCTGCAGAAAACAATGTTTTTGTATGGAACAGAGGGGCTTGGATTCTGTCGGTAGCCCCAGCTAGATGAGACCCCTTGAATGAATATACAGTTTGCCCCCCACATTTGTGAGTTTGACTTGCACACTTGATTACGGCCATTTCCGCACTAGAATGTTAGAGTGCTATTATTCCACTTCCAGCATCCTATGGAATCTTGGGGTTTGCAGTTTGGGGAGGGGCCTCAAACCCTCTCCCGATGCCCCACACACATACCCAAGGAAGGAGATAAGTGAGAGAGAGGAAGTCTAGGGCCACGATGCCAACCCGCCCCCTTTTCCTCTCCTCTCCCTGACTTGGTTGGGACCCCGGATGCCTCTTCGTTCCATCAAGCCCTCAGCCTCCTTCTCACAGAGACAGACACACATTTTGATATTTCCAATTTTTCCACTTTCCCACTTTTGCCCCTGACCCTAGCAATTGCGAAGGGCTGACTGTAGCAATATGCGGACAACGATAGTAAGGGCTGAGATCCTATAGCACAGCTTGCGTTTTGTAACGTCAGAAACCCATAGCTACCTTGCAGGAATGCAATGGAATCCCATTAATGAATTGTGAAGATGTGCATGCTCCAATGAGCATTGGGCACTCTGGATGTGCATCAATGCCCACAGTGCATCAGCCGGGCATCTGGCTACCTCTGGGCAAGGGATGCCCGTACACCGTCATCTCAGGGCAGCCCCTAGGTAAATACAGACATTACGAAGCTACTGAGTTCACTTCTGTGCACAAGTGAGGCCAAATGTGGAGACGTGAGTCTCAAGAGGAATTCAAGCCAATACAAATAACAATAATATAAGAGGAGGAGCAACAGGAGGAGGAAGGCTTCTAATGGCATGCTGTGTTGTTGATTTTATATTCTGCCTTTAAAATTTTTTTACATGGTTTCAATTCAACTGATCGTTTAATTCCTTTTTGAAATAACGCTTATGCACTTCTGCAGCTGTTTTCCTATATTTTTAAACTGTTCTGGCTTTAAGCCATCTTGAGCCCCAACACTGAGAAAAAGTTGGGATATAAATTATTTAGAAAAGAAACCAACAGGATTTACCTGCCAGTGTTGGCTCATGACTCAGTCACTGATTCCACGTCTTAACTCTACTGACAAGTAAACAATAGGACTCAGGCGATGGGTTTTTATTTTTCTGAGCCCAGGTGGAATTTTCAAAATTTCAAGAGGGCGTGTGTGCGTTGCAAGAGATTTTGCTTTTTGCATTTCGGGTTTTATTGGGGGGGGGGGGTTTCGTCAGAGAGAAAGTTTAAGTTTCTCTGCCAAAAAACCTCCCAACATTACTTTCCTGCAGAAAACAGTGCCTTTTTGCGCAAATGACATTGTTGCAAAGAGAATTCCCACGAGCCAAAAATCTCCACCATTCTCCCCATCCCGTGGGGCATCTCGATGTGTCGAGATGCCCTTTTCCCACGGAGGAGTCCTCTTGACAACCCTAATCTCTGCCCGTCCCACTTCCTCGGCTCCACCTCTTTCCCCTATACGTTGCTCGGGTTGTAGCACAGCAGGTTAAACTCCAGGTTTTCATCCCAGTGCCTGAGCAAGACGAAGAGCTGCTGCGCGGCGGCCTTCACCGCCGCCAGGCTCCGGCCCTCGGGGAACGCTTGCTCGCCCAGCCACCGGCTGGCCTTGGCCGCCACCAGCTCCCACTCGATGAAATAGGAGGCCGAGCTGTGCTCCAGCCACGCCAGGGCCACGGCGGTGGCCCAGAACATGCCCTCCGGCTCGGTCTGCTGCTGGAGCTCGATGTCAAAGAGCCACGACTGGAGTTCGGAGCTGTCCGTCTCGGACCCCCGCCCGCTGTCGGCCTGCGACTCTTGAGACGACAGCGGGCTCTCCGGAGAGGAGGAGAAACGCTGGATTGTGATGGCCGGAGGGGAGAGTTTGCTCTCAGCCTTCAGATTGCCGGAGAGGTTTTGCGCCACGCCACGGGCCTGGCCCACCTCTCCGCTGGCCTCTTTGCAATCTGAGGAGTTCATATTTGCACCTGGAACGTTTCCTGGCTGCTGGGTGCCCCCCGGGCGGTTCTCCCCTGAGATGCCAGATTTTCTGGAGACAAAGGAGTTGGCCGAAGGGCTCAGGGACATCCGGTGGCAGGAGAAAGGTGACGTCCACTTGAGTTTCTCCAAGGGGATGTTGATGGCCTCGCAGAACGCCTTGTTCAAGAGGAAGGAGCCACAGGCAAGCTGGAGAGACACCTGAAATGAAAGAGCGGCAGAACACCATCTTAGGACTGAGAGGTTGAGAGAAAAGTTGGTTTCATCGATCATACCTTCCAACTGTCTCAACTGGGCAGGGACAACCTCAATCAATCCTCTTCCTTTCCACTTTTTCACCTGCTCTTAACAGGTCCCGGTTTCTCTCTCCTCCTTCCCCCTTCATCCTCAGCTTATTTCAATTGCTGCAAACTGTATGCAAAATGCAAAAGCAGTTTGCACTCTATTAACTCAACAGAAGGGAAGAGAGAGAAGGGGACAGAATCTGGCCCTTCCCAGGAGACTCAGGCAAAAGCAAACCGCCGCAGCCCCTTCTAGCTTGCCTGTTCTTCCTCAGGAATAACGTTGTTGTCTTGATCACACTTTGACGTTACCTGGCCAGGTGTGCTTTCTTGTAATCTTCGAAATGTCGGGAGGTATGATTAATTAATTCACTGTTCTGCCACGTATCTGAGTGCTCAGTTAGCTGACTAGGAGAGCCAAGGGGAATCCACCTTGCTCCTCAGTCGGTGCAATTTGTCTCCCCTTCCCCTTCCTCACTTGAAATCTACCTGCCTGCATCACCCAACGTTTGTATCTGGTAACTGAAAGCTCCTAAAATAAGAGAAGAAATTCAGACAAGGAGAGTCCTGAAGATATTTCTATCGGCCTTGCTCCCAACCCTGATCTTCTGGGGAGTGACTCCTTCGGTGACGGATAAAGAGACACTCACAAGCGGCAGGTAATCGGCATTCCGGTTCTCGCTCTCCAAATTTGGCTCGCCGGTCCTGGAGGGAGATTTACCCATGAAGCCTCGGGCAGCTCGGGTCAGCAGCCTTGTTTTGTTAAAGGTCAACCTGGGCCAACAAGAAAGCGGTGCAAGAATAAGAACATAAGAAGCAATGTGTTGGGGTGCAAGAATAAGAATATAAGAAGCAATGTGCAAGAATAAGAACATAAGAAGCAATGTGTTGGATCAGACTGGAGGTCAACTTGGTCCAGAATTCTGTTCCTACCATTGCCAGTGAAGTATCCGTGGGAAGTCAAGCAGCAAGACGCAAGGGCAACTGTTCCTTCTTTCTCGCACTCCCCGGCAACCAATATACAGAGGCATTCTGCTTTTGTCCTGGGTGGATAATACACCTGTTGTATCTAGTGACCTCATCCACCACTGGTGGCTTCCGTGGAAGTGGAATACCGACTCCACTCTGAGTTTCCAAACTTTAAAGGAGCTATCTACAGTACTGAGTCCTCACCCTGGTTCAGAACCTCGAACGGATCATTTAAAGTTCATTGTTCTTTTTCACACCTGTGTATATAATTTTATGTTCAGTCAGGGTTTTGTGTTCATTTAGTGTTTTGTGGCCCTAGATTTTGTGTACTACGATTACGCAATTATATACAGTCACCCCTCCACATTCGCTAGGGCTAGGGGCACAAGAGCCCCGCGAAAGCAGAAAAACCATGAATAATTCTAGGCCCTCTCAAACCATATCTGGTGCACAAAAAATGATAATCACCATATGCAACCCACTGTGGATTCCTTTGAAGCACCAGGGTTCCTTCCCAAGGCAGAAATGGGGGGCTGGTGGGGCTGGTGCCACCTCCACTGCTGCTTCACATTGTTTTTAATAGAGACTTACAAGCCTTGTTTGCAGTTTCTCAGTCTTGCAGTCCCTGTTAAAAATGGCCTAAGGAGGCAGCAGAGGGGACAGCAAATAATCCATGAATAATCAAATCTGCAAGCCAAGCTTTAATAAAACAGAAAAGAAAAAGAAAAGAAAGTCTTCCCTTCCACTATGTCCTCCATTTCTGAGACATGTAGAAAGCCTCCCCCGAGAGAAACCGCTAGTCTAATTGAAAACCTTTTTGTCTTCCCTTGGGATCCCTTGAAAACTCTGCTGACACAGGGATCCTCCTAATTAGCTCTCCGGTTTGGCTCCGGGCAAAATGTGGTGACAACTTCAGAAACTAGATGACGGCAAACACAGCAGCTGCAGTAGAGGACAGAACTGCAGCATCCCTGACAGGTTGGCAGCCAGGTTGTGTTTGGATAAATCCAGGAAAGGAGACCCTTCTGCCTGTCAAGGTGGTCAAATTCTCACTCATCTATTATTCTTCCCAGTGGTACTGGGAAATCCATTTTTCAACCAATAGAATCATAGAATCACAGAGTTGGAGGAGACCCCAGGGGCCATCCAGTCCAACCCCCTGCTATGCAGGAACACCTGTCAAAGCATTCTCAACAGGTGGCCCTCCAGCCTCTGCTTCAAAACCAAAGAAGGAGACTCCACCACACTCCACGGAGGCAGCAGATTCCACTGCCGGACAGCTCTGACCGTCAGGAAGTTCTTCCTGAGGTTCAAGTGGAATCTCCTTTCCTGCAGCTTGAGTCCATTGCTCCTTGTCCTGGTCTCTGGAGCGGCAGAGAACAAGCCTGCTCCCTCCTCAACATGACAATGCATGTTCTTTTCATCCCTGCTTCACGCTTGCCTAGTCCGGGTTTAAGGACAGCAACCGAAAGCTCCACTGATGATCTCCTTCAGCAATGCAAGGATGGAGCTGGAGCTAGCTAAAGAACAGCCTCACCTGGCAGCAAAAAAGCCTTCAAAGGATTTCTGGGAAGAAACTGACGGACTTCTCAGCGGCACTGGAGAAAAAGAGAAGCAAAGATGAAAGATAAAATCAAAGACAGACAAGTGATGTAGTTCTGAGGCTAAAGAGACCGGAGGGTTCAATTAGATGTTTCCTTACCATCTGGAAAAGTGTAGCGATCCCATCCAGAGGAGGAAGGAGTGCTACATGGAGACAAATTATTCTCATCAGCATCTGCAGATGGGATAGGGAAGTAACAGGACCGGCAAAAAAAAATGAGTTATCCCTTTACATAGCAGAAGAGAAACTGACTTACAGCAACCCCAAAGCAAAACCATCCCAGTATTTTCTTGGGAAGATTTAGGCACAGGAGGTTTGTCATTCACTTCCTTGGAAGCCGAGAGAGTGTGATGTGCCCAAGGTCACCCAGTAGATTTCCATGGCTGAGCAAGGATTTGACCTCTGGAAACGTAGCCCAACATTCAAATCACTACATCACATCAGCTCCTAGAATTTTTACATTTTGTGAATGCAATCCCCCACTACCACAAATGCTGCAGTTGAGTTTCCTGCATTTGGGGAAATTGCAAGGGTCAGAACACCCAGGGTAAGGGCGGAAAGAATTTTTGAAAATATTTGAAAAATGGTTTAAAATGGAAACATGTTGAGAAACCTTGACGAGAAGAATCCTGGATTGGCAAGAATCTTTGCATGTCAGGACTTATTCTGCACAAAATTTGCACATCATTGTTCTGCACAGAAAATGGCCTTTTCTGCACAAGAATTGATATTTCTGCATGGAAATTTGATTTTCCAGTGCAGAAAATGCTGTTTCCTATGCAAAACAACCAAGTGCAAATTTTGCACAGATAAAAGTCCCAGACTGTGAACAGCCTTTGAAAGTCAGCATGGTTTTCAAAAACTTTTTTTTGCAGTGCCAAGAAAACTCTTGAAATTACTCATTGCTTTTTCCTTCAAGGAAAAATGTCATGAAGAATTACATCGCTAACTCATCGTGCTACGGTTGAACTTCACCTTTGGAAAACCATCTTTGTGACCGTTGTAACTTTTCTGCCGAATTAGGGTAGTGGTGTAGAAAAGGGAATTTCGTCAGGGGCTGCTTGGCACGTAAGCTTCACCTGCTGAAATTCCACCCAAGCATTAAAGGTGCAGGAATCCAGACTTGTTTTTCACCTGGCAACCCTAATCCCTACACAATCCTGCAAGCTATAATGGGCCGTATCTTACTTGTGTTATGAAGTCCATCGTCTGCTCCATCTTGACTGGAGGTTGACTTGGTGCTTCGCAGCCCGGTGGAGGACATCCGATGCCTCCTGCTCTCAGAACTTGAACTCCGCTGACTGCCTGGTTTCAGTGCTGGACCTTGGCAGAAATCAGAAGGAGTGGGCAAGGCTTTGGAAATTATGGATCCCTTGCTTATCCACAGTCTTGTTTTCTAAGGTTTCAGTTACCCAGTCCAAAAATATTGAATGGAAAAGACCAATATCTGGGTCATTGCCTGCTCTGGGTCCTGTTACCCACAGTTCGTATGCCTCACACTTCAACACCACCACAAGAAATGGCTCCGGCATCCCTGGAAATAGTCCTCTAGCTTCGCATGGGTGATAGAGAGGCTTCGTATTACAAGAAAGTACAAAGCCTCTCCGCGGCCCCTGTGAAGCCAGGGGGCAACTTTAGTTCCCAAAAGCTTATGCCATAATGTGCTGGTCTTTAAGGTGCCACCAAATTCTCGGCGGACTCTCGTTCATTGGGTGCTTTTAAGCAGAGGTTGGTGTTCAGTTCTGGGCACTGGAGTTCAAGAAGGATGTTAACAAACCAAAAGGTGTCCAAAAAAAAAAAAAAGCAACTGAGAAGATCAAGGTCTGAAAACCAAGCCCTATGAGGAACGACTAGGTGTATTTAACTTGGAGAAGAAAAAACTAAGAGGTGATGTGATTGCTGTCTTTAAATCTCTGAAGGGATGACATGTAGAAGATGGGACGAACTTGTTCTCAGCTGCTCTAGAGGCCAGGACACAAAGCAGTGGATTCAAATTACAAGAGAAAAGATTCCACCTAAACCTTTGGAAGAAGCTCTTTACTGCAAGAGCTGTTCAACAGAGGAGTGGACGGCCCCAGAGGGCACTGGGTGTCAGGTTGGCTTTGCCCTCCTGCCACGCACCCCTGGCATCCCTTCCAACTCCATAATTCTGTGAAATGCTAGGGTAGATACCAACTCCTCCAAGCTCCAGCCAAGTTCTTCTTACCTGCATGGGGGAATTCCACCACGGTCGGCAAATAGCTGTTACTGCTCAGGTCGACTGGCAGGAAGGCCGTGTATTTGCTGATCACGTTACAGGCCTTGCTGGTGTGCACAGCGTTCACGTGGTACCGCCTTCCGGACCCTGTTGGGGGACAAAGATAGGCTGGAATTCACCCATTTATTTCATACCCAACTTTTCTCCCAGGATATGAGATCCAAGGTGGCTCAACAACGGGTATCAGAACAGAGCCCAACTTCTAAAAAAAAAAAAAGAATAATAAGAAAAAGCTTTTAAAATTATGCAGCTGATCCAGCTGATCCATGAATAGACCCATCATATCGACAGCTCAACACCAAGAATGTCTAGGTAGATCTCATTGGTCCAATAGGTTTACTTTCACTGAGAAGACCAATAGGATCTAGATGGAGGTGTTTGAATCGGGCACTTCGATTCTTGGCCTCGAGGTAGGAGGACATCCAAAGGCAAAGGGTCACTACACAAAATCACCCTTGAAAAGTTTTGGCTTATCAAACCCAGATCGAGTCGATGTGAGATATCCCCTTTCTCCCCGCAAGAGAAGAGCTAGCCATGGGTTACCATGCTCAATTTCGGACTCCCTCTCGGCCAGCTGTTCAAAATCCCGAATAACGGATTTGGCAGCCAGATGATGGAATGTCTCATTCCAGAGATCGTCTTCCTCATCGCCCTTCTTCTCTCTGCTTTGGAAAAGTGGTCCGATGTCAAAAGTGATCTCCCACTGGACCGGCTCATTGTTCCGTAAGCCTTTCACCACGGCCTTGCAGATGGACCTCGGGGAATGTCTCAGGCTCCCACCAGTTGACCCAGTCTCCAGGTCATGGAGTTCCCAGTCTGATGAAGTCTCTGTTTCAAAGTTGAAGGAAGGATGGTGGGCAGAATCTGGAGGAGCGAGAAAGAGAAAGATGTCATTGCTAGGGATGGGGAAGCAAATTTCTCCATCCTTGGTGAGAAAGAGTATTCTGAAATTTCTTGACACATTATGAGATCCTTTCCACATTTTTTCAATGATTTTTTTGCATCCAGGACTTCTTTGCAGAATTTCAACAGCCCAGAAAAGACCAAAGCGTCTAGCATTTTGGGGGCATAATTCAACATTTTAGGGAAAACGCGTCATGTTTGCGCCATGGTTTGAGTTCAGAATAAAACACATCGCTAGCAGGTAGACACGCATACTGTTTCCCTCTATTGCTACAAACAAGAATTGCAGGAGGTCTCTTTAGTGTGTAAATGAACCCCAAATGATTGTTCTTAATTTCCTCATATGTAAGAGATGGGTGACTTACCCACATCCCCGGGGCTTCTGCCGTCAGAAAAAAATGATCCCAAGATGGAGTTAATCTCGGTCTGGTTAGAATTCTTCCCCCCTGGCATTTGTGTGGTACCAGCATGTGGCTGGGGAGAATCCAGATTGTAGCCAAGCGAAAGATGACCTTGCTGGAGCAGAGATGGCCGCCGTGCGCCGACGCCACGGATTCTTGTGGTAGCGACGGGAGGGAAGGTAGTGAAAGGCTGAGAAGACAGAAGTGTTGGACGGGGTCAGCCCAGGAAAGAAGAGGTGTTCCTACATATACGGCACTCCAGCACACAAGTTAAACAGGGACGTCATTTGCACAAAAGAGCACAAAGACAGTCGCTGGTTTTGAGATACCAGAGCAATAGTCAAATATATCCATATCCCTATATTATTGGGGGCAAAACTTGGAAGTCTTCTTTTATTGGAGCATACTTCCCCAAATCTGCCCTGGTGGTTGAGGCTGGGGGGATTTGGGAGCTGTAGTCTTTTTAAAAAGGCGACATTTCCAAAATTGGGTAGTAGGAAGCTGAATTATAGCAGGTCTGACTCCTTGTCCACTTGTGTCAACCAGCTAAAGTCACACTTGCCGTATGAGGGACCCTGAAACGGACTGCACCCCCATTGTCACTCCCTTGCTTTGCCCCCTCCCCAAATTTTGAGGGTTAAATATTTTTGGCACTCGGGTGGCCAACAGAGTCCGCTGGCTTAGTAGAGACATGGGCTACTGGCCATGTTGCCACATTTTCACTCCTTGCCACCCTTTTTCAATCTGTACATCCTTTTTTTGGAGGTGGGGGGAAGAAGGTGGGAAGTAACTAAAAAAAGTGAAGGCACTTTACAATGTCCCAAAGTAGATTGACTATGGTAGTGCTGCTGGCTGAAATATCCCTCCTGCCAAATAATTGGGCACAATGGACAGGGCACCGTCAGGAGCCAGAAAAATACTGTCAGGGTCAGAAAGCCACGTTTTCACCCTCCCCCCAGTTTCAATCCACTCAATGCACATCAGTTTCCCCATTCTTTGGGGCCTCTCTCCTAGCCACTCCTCTGTCCCCAAAAGTCCAGCCGCCTCCATCTCCTGTTTAGCTGCCCCGGCTCGCTGGAGGGGAGGAAGCAAAGGCCACCGTTGCACGTCCGTGTTCCTATAGCAACCCGAAGCCAGGTGCCTGGCGTTGTTTGTCGCTGTTCGTGCAGAGCCCCAGAAATCGTCTCTGCAGCCAGGGAGCCAGGTCAGAAAGGGGGAGAGGAGAAAGCCAACAGAAGAACCAGGTGGGAAGGAAAGAGGAGAGATCGGAAAGGACAGACGAAAAGGGCAAAAGAGGCCGGGTGTGTTGGCAACAAAGTTCAGGTTGTCTGTGTCAGCATACTGTTTGAGAGTGGAACAGACCCTCTCAGAAAGCGCTGAACTCTCCTTTCTTGGAGGTTTGCAGCAGAGGGTGGGTAGCCACGGCTGATTTTCAGCAGCCGGCTGTGCAAAGACAATGCCACTCATCCTAGGACTCCGGAAGTTCCCTGGAAGGTTCTGAGAGTGTGGGTAGTTTGTCAAATTGGAAACCAATCCTCGACAAGATAAAGGATTAAAAAAAAAATCAGCAGAGCCACAGGACTGACAAGAATGGGGCCCCAGAGTAGTGTCCACTTATGCCCATTTTTTAAAAAAAAAATTGGCAGAAGGAATTTTGCCCCAAATGTCTCTTCCACCTTGCTGGAGCGCGAGCGATTTCGGACACCTTTTTGACCTCCTGTTTTGGACCTCCCGGGCTGCGTTTGGCCCAGGAGAGGTTTGATAACAATTCCTGCACAAAAAGAGGGTTGGACTAGATGGCCTTTGGAAGTTCATTCCTTCCAGCTCTGCAATCCTATAATTGTAGCCCCCAAATCATATGAGGCAACAAGTAGGCTGAAGGCAACTTCCTCCTCTTCCTCCTCCCACCAGTTTACAACCTTATTAGAAAAGGGTCTTTTTAAGAACACGCAGGCACGCACGTAACATCGGTAGTGGGGTGAGTGTGTTATTGTGTGTGTGTGTGATGGAAAAGCAGCAGCCTGCTTCTGCATCGGTTTCCAAGCAACTGAGGTCTGATATCTCACATCGCCATCTCCGTCTCCGTAATTTAAAATGGCGCTCCGGACGAAATTCATATATTTTGTCTTCAGAGGGAGAATAAATCTCTGGATAAGCAGAGAAACTCGGTGGAGGCTGCTGAGTGTAGAAGACTTCACTTCCAGATGTGAAACAGGAGGCTGTTTTCTGAAGCAATTTTAGTTTGCCTCGGCTAAAAGAAACCCCATTCACTCAGAATCTCAAGGCACCTTAAAGACTAACAGATTTATTGTGGTGTAAACATTTAGCAAATCGATCATCAGGGGCGCAGGCCATGAAATTTTAAGCCGTCATAAATTGGAGAGTCTTTCAAGACTCTGGCTGAGATCCTATATCAAGGAGACAGGGAGCAATTTTACACTTACAGGCAGAGCTCCTATATTGCCGTAATGCAGTGTAAATATCTGCTGGCAGTGTTACGGTATACTTGTGCTACGAATCCCTACAGAACTGGAAAATCATATCATTTTAGAGTTGGAAAGACAACATCTAGTCCAACCCCCTGCCATGCAGAAATTCCTTAATAAAGCACCCCTGAAAGGCACCCAAAGATGGAGAGTGCATCTCCATAACTTAGAGAGACAGACTAACTCACAACTACAAAGGGGGGAAAAAGAAGTAAAAATGTGGAACAAACGAAAAGGAAATAAACTGTTGCTGCTGCTGCTGTCGTGTGCCTTGAAGTCATTTCCAACTTGCGGTGACCCAAAGGAAAATCCATCATGGGGTTTGCACCATGGGGTTTCCATGGTCAAGCAGAGAATCGAATCCTGGTCTCCCCAGAAAACTGGGGAGATGGGTTACAAAAGAGGACTGGAAATCTCCTTTGGGTCAGAAGCTGAATTCCTCTTTAAGATGGGCCTCTGGACGCAGTTCTTCCCGTCAACGAACACTGCAAAGAACCCAAGACAACGGCTTATATGTTATCCTGTATTGCTGCTCTGGGTAATATATAAGCCATTGCTTCACGCACTTTGCCCTCTCTTATTACTACTCTTGGCCTCCGTGCCCTAAGGGACAGGCCTTCACATCTCCTGAAGCTAAACAGGGTCAGCCCTGGTTAATGTTCGGATGGGAGACCGCCACCAAGAAACACCACGTCTTGTAAGCTATTTTAAGAGGAGGGAACTGGCAAGACCACCTCTGAATGTTCCTTGCCTAAGAAAACCCTATGAAATTAATGGGGTTGCCATAAGTCAACAAGCAACTTGAAGCTGTGTGCACACACACACACACACGTTGCTACTCTGATATGATGTTTCAGGTGATTTTTCTGAAAGAGATGAATCGATTTGATAACGAGTCAGTGGACCGAATTAAATTTTAAAGAAGCTTTTTAGGGGCTGCATTCTAGTGGAAGGCGGATCCAATAGTCGTGGGGCCCCAAAGCCAGAATATTCTAGCTGATAGATTTTACTACCAGGAGCTGAACCTTAGGAGAAATGACTCCGGGATCTGCATTCTTATGTTGGGGTTAAGACTGGGGAAGCCCTGGTTTGAATCTTTACTTAGCCGTGAACCTGGCTAGAAAACCATGGAATCCTAGAGTTGGAAGAGACTCCTAGGGCCATTGAGTCAACCCCCTTCTCCCACGCAGGAAGACTCCACCAAAGCCCTCCCTGTGACAGATGGCCATCCAACCTCTGCTTTAAAACCCCCAAAGAAGGAAGAGACTCCACCACACTCCCAGGTAGCATAATCCACACATCTAAGCTACCTCGCAAGGTTGTCATGAGGATGGCATGGAGGAGAGCCGTGTGTATCATACCAGACTGCTCTTGCAAAAAGGTGAGATGAAGCTATGATCGAAGAAGGTTTCTGGTCTTTAGGGAAAGCCACAAGGTCACTTACCTGGAATTCAAAGTTCTCCAGTTGTCCTTCTGGACTCAGCTGGGTCAGGTCTTGCGGGTGGGCTTTCCGAAGGGGATTCTTAACAAGGGCAGAGCTGGGATCGCTGGCCGTCGGAGCCTTCCGGAAGGGCTGACGGTCGGCAATTTGGTTGGTGCTGTACGCTCTCCTCCGTGACGAAGCTGCAGTGTCCAGTCCTGGGGAGAGAAAAAAATCCCAGTTTCCATTACAGGCTATGATGGCCAGTGGCTGCCGTCTTGTGTGGCTGGGGTCATGATTCTGTTCTGGGTTCTGCACCAAACTTTCAAGGAGTGACCCCCAGAAGTCCCTAAAGAGGTTCAATGCCCAAAGAAGGAGAAACTGACCAGAATCCACATCTGATTCACTCCCCAGATCTCCTCCACCGATCTCAAGATGTTCAGAGCTCCTCTCTGAAGGCAAGCCACTCTCCGGATCCTTGGAAGAGTTCCAGTTATCTGAAGGAGTGCCTTCTTCTTGGGAATGGAAGAAAACGGAGCTGCCCGACTCTTGGGAATGCAGCATGCTGTAACGGCGCCTCTTGTCCTGACGGAGGAAACGAAGACGGTGAGCTACGAAACACAGCTTGCTAAAAGCACTACATATTGCCCAAAGGAAGATGCATTTATATTTTAAAAATACAATGGGCCCTCATTGTATTTCGTTCCAGGGACCCCCTTGGATATCAAAATCTGTGGATGCTCGAGTCCCGTTATATACAACGTCAGAGCAAAATGGCATCCCTTATTCATGCACAACTCAAACAGGTGGTGGAGAGAGCCTGAGAATCTGTGAAATGGTGGGAGGCTACAGCAAGGTATGCCTACACATCAGCCTAGTTCTCAGCGTACGGCAAAATTAAGATTCGCCTTGGGGAATTTTTTGGCATATTTTCAAACCCATGAATACAGAGGACCGACTGTATATATAACATTTAATGTTAACTATGGTGGCAGAGAGCCTACTTCACAGTCTATGTCTTGTAACTTTACGAATCTGTTGCAAAGTTGGAAAAATGCAACAAAACCCTATTAGTGAATTGTGAAGGCGCACATCCAGGCTTGGGCAAACATTCTAATGTGCGTCGGGCAATTCTGACAACTGTTACCCAGAATGGAACAACTTGCCAAAAGGGATCCAATTGCTGGATACAGTGTTTGAGTTTAAAATTAACAACCGCTAAAGATAGATCTATTCCAGCAGGCCTATCCAGATGATTCCTAAATTATGAGTTTTAAGGAATGTATTGATTGTTTTTACCATGCATTTAATATGCATAAAATAATGTCCAAAAGTTGTTTTTCATCCCTTGCTTGGGGTGTGAGAAGCAACCATACTCTTGATCTGAATCGCACTGGTATTAATCCAGCTAGAGTAGACCCACTGAATGAGCTGCTAAATGGTGAGTCAACACTTATGTAAACCCCACTGACTTTTGGGGGAACTACCCAAAGCTGGGTTAGCAATCAGGCAATCCTCCAGATGTTGTAGGAGTGGAGCTTCCATCAGCCCTAGCCAGCGTTGCTCATTGTGGGAGCTGCAGTTCAACACCACCTGGAGGGTCCCACCATTCCCACCCGTGACCCGAAGGATTCAAGCGTGTCTCTTCCGCTTTCCAGGAGACAAAATTGCAAAGTTCCAGGAATGCAAAAGAGCAATGTGGAAAAAATAAATCTTGCCGTTTTTGAGATCTGGGTTGAGTCAGGTCACCTCCGCACGGCTAGAGAAAACAGGTGAGGATTCTCTAAGCCCTACAAGAGTTCTTGCCTCCTACGTGACACTCTTTTCTCCCACATCTCTCCCCCAATTTGCACTTGTAGCAAAGCACAAACACACAGCAAGCACAAAAGGACTGGCTGATTGATGCCAATGAGACAAGCAGCCAGTGGAATGCGAGGAGCGATGAATCATCCATTCAACAAAGCAACGTATACATTTTTATTTTTATTTTTTTTGGCAATCTGTCCATTGATGGAGATGCAGAAAAATCCGTCTTGAAAATGTGCAAAACCCACCCTCAAATCTTGCCATGTCACAGCAAGGAGACGATTGTACTGAATCCCGGTTTGAAAGTTATTGTCGCCAGCTGTCATTCTGCTTGAGATGTTTATCTTCATGAATGGCCTCATACAAATGGGCCAAGCTTGGAAACGGATTAAAGTACCACCAGCAAAATGAGTGAATGACGTTCTGGCTTGAGGGCAAAAGGAAGCTGATAATTTATGTTTCTTTTATGTCTTTTCCCAATTTTCTGTATTACCTATTTTCTTCTTCTTTCCTTTATTTTGAATACCCTGTTTTGTCAGTTATATGTACTTTCATCTAATATATTTGTAATGTGTTTTTTTTTAAATAAAAAGTTAATTTTTTGAAAAAAATAAAGTACTGCCAACAAAAGAATGGATTGCCAAGGCGGTGGACTTTTTCCCCAAAGTTGCCAAACTGATGTGGATTTTAAAAGATAAGCCAACTGAGGATTTTCTGAAAGACTGGAAACCATTTATGGATATTTTTTTTGAGCAATAACAAACCTAACCATGTGATAATTTAATAACGATTCTAGTAAATTGAATTTAGTTAGCTTTGTAGCGGTAGCATAATGCACTTTCTATTGCAGAGTTTCTCGTGTTCTAGTTAGGCACTGATTAGTTAACTTGTGTTATAGTAACAGACTAGCGTTGCAGCAATGTGTTCTAGTTTTAGTTTCGTTTAGCTTACGCCAGTTCTGCACTGCACTGTTATAGTGCTATTATTCCACTTTCAACATCCTATGGAATCTTGGGGTTTGCAGGAGGGGCACTGAGAATTCTCAGCCGGAGAGCTCTTTGGCCTCAGGAAACGACAACCCCAGAAGCAGGATATAAATCAAATAAATAAGTAAGTAAATACAACGGCAACTTACCAGCCTGGGATTCGAAATATAGAGGGACGTGTCGCAAACAACGCTGTAGCCGACCAGCCGATCCCCCGGAAAAAGGCAGCTGGCACTGACGGGAGAGATCAAGGCTTCGGTTGTTTCGGGGAAGACCCAATCCACCGAAATATCGCTGACCACAGGAGACATGGCCTTCTTCAGGGACTTTATCATCTGGAAAACCAAAGAGAGAAGAGATCTGCACTTCAGCTTCCAGCCATAGGCTCCAGTATAACCCTAGAGTTGGAAGGGATCTCAAGGGGCCATCCAGTCCAACCCCCTTCTGCCGTGCAAGAAGACACCATCAAAGCATTCCCAAGAGACAGACATCCAGCCTCTCTTTAATAAACCTCCAAAGACGGAGTCTCCACCACGCTCCGCGGAGGCAGCAGCGCATTCCATTGTCAAACTGCTCTTACCGTCCGGAAATTCTTCCAAAGGTTCATTTCTTAAAAAGAATCTTCGTTACTTTGAAATACACAAACGCTTATAAAATTTTATACAACCTTACAAAAAGAAAAACAACTAAAGAAAAGAAAAGACAAAAGAGAAGACACCCCACAAAAGATTAGTACACAAACACAGAAAAAGATTAAGAACCCAAAAGAAAGTTGACATTAAGAACACACATGTAAAGAATTCATACATTTAACACTTGACTTCCCAGTTTACTCTGGCTGCTGGTCCAAAGCACATTTTCCTTCCTAAAACCTCCTTTTTATTCCTATGTTACCAATGTTCTCCTCTTCTTCCTAATGTTGAGATGGAATCTCTTTTCTTGAAAGTTGACAATCATGTATACTTGTCACAGTTACTCATGGATCCAGGCTGGCTGACAGTCATGTCTTTTACCTGGAGCTGCCCTGGAAGACTGTTCGGTAGCTTTGAATGAGCGCAGAATACAGACTCGGGTCTTTTCACGTGTAAAGGGCATGGGACTGAGGAGAGCATACTTTAATTGGGAGCATAGGCTGTTGATATTATGCGCCTTCATGTCGTTCCTGACTTACGGCGACCGTATTACGAGGTTTTCTCGGCAAGATTTGTTCAAAGACGATTGGCCTTTGCCTTCCTCTGAGGCTGAGAGAGTGTGACCTGCCCAAGGTTACCCCCTCTATTTCCATGGCTGAGTGGGGACTTGAATCACGATCTCCAGAGTTAGGCCATTTCCGCACTAGACTGTTATAGCGCTATGATTCCGCTTGCAACGTCCTCTGGAATCCTGGGGTTTGCCGTTCCGGGAGGGGCGAGAAACTGCAAACCCCAGGATTCCATAGGATGTTGCAAGCGGAATCATAGCGCTATATCAGCCTAGTGCGGAAATGGCCTTAAAGTCCAAGGGAATTCCAAGTATTTCACAGAACTACAGACCCCAAGATTCCAACTTCAGCTATTAAAGTGCAATCGGACGGTTATGACTCTGCGGTGTTGACACGGCCCCGGACAGAGAAGCGGCTTCCTTTGCTCAACATCTTGCCTGGCGACAGTGAAAGACTTTCTTTAACGAAGGCGGGCTTTTCTTCCCCCCGTTGCCGTTGCCACCCCTTGCCTCCGAGTCACCGAAACCCCTTTGCCGCGACACAAAAGGATAAACAGGGGCCCCCAGTGACCGTTCCGCCAGGTCGCGCTTTTCCTCCTACGCCCACTCGCCCTGCGGGCCTCCAAAAAGTGAAGCGCTGGTGCCAGCTGCTGCTTTCCAGCCACCCCCGCAGTCCTCCTTCGGCGTGTTTGGAGCCGGGGGGGTGGAATCATTATACGATCAGAGGTTGACTCAGCTGCTAAGCCGACGGCGTGTTGTCATAAAAACCATAAACAGCCCAGGAGGCATTTCAGAAGGAAGAGACAGCGGAAGTCTTTCTCGACCGGTGGGACCGTGGGAGGGAAAAGAGGTGGCCCAGATGGGTAGAACGGAGTTGGCGTGGAAGGAACGGGCCATTCGAGCGGGCCTGGAGGCCCTATTTTTGTGTCCCCGGGGCCAGATGGACAATAAAAAATGCCGCAGCCCCGAGACTCAGCTGGGTTGGTGAGGACACAAGAGAGGGCCTTCTCGGAGGCTGCTCCTAGGCTTCGGAACTCCCCCCTGCAGGAGGTTCAATCCGGCCCCTTTCTGCCATGATGCGGAGGGCTTCAAAACCCCTTTGCCTGCTATAAGGAGCTGTACGCACCACCACACCCTCCACAAAGGAAATTTGTACATTTGCCTTCTCCTCCTCCATTTGGCAACGGCGCCCTTCAGTCCATGCTGCAAGATAAGCTCATGGGCCACATATCCTAGAATCACGATAGAATCATAGAACCATGGAGTTGGAAGAGACCACAAGGGCCGTCAAATCCAAGCCCATCCTACCATGCAGGAATATACCATCAAAGCATTCCTGACGGGTGGCCATCCAGCCTCTGTTTGAAAATCTCCAGAGAAGGAGACTCCACCGCACTCCATTGAGGCAGCAGCGTATTCCACTGCCAAGCTGCTCTTACCATCAGGAAGTTCTTCCTAATGTTTAGGTGGAATCTATTGTCCTGAAGTTTAAAGCCATTGCTCTGTGTCCTGGTCTCTGGAGAAGCAGAAAACAGGCTTGCTCCATCCTCCATATGACACCCTTCAACCTCCTCTTCTCCAGGCTAAACATCCCTAAGTCTCTCCTCATAGGGCTTCATGGTTTCCAGGCCCTCTACCATTTTGGGCACGCTCCTCTGGACACGTTCCAGCTTGCTGATATCCTTCCTGAACTGTGGTGCTCAGAACTGGACACAAACAAACATCTTTGACCCATCCAGCCTACTTTTCCGCTCTTGCTAAGATCTGTTCTCTCACGTTTCTCCAAGGCATCCATTTTAATGTACCGCTAATATCCCTTATTCAGACTTTCATTCAATCTCATCACGTTTCCCTGAGTGTTAGCTCATCGACCTTGGATCACTTAAACCTTCTGTTTGAGTTTGCACCTCTTCCACTCATTCAACTCGACTTTCTTCATCCTGTAATCATCTTCCATCCTTCTGTGATTCTCCGCTTCGGTTCCCTTGATTGTCTCATACTTAGTTCGAACCGTTTATTTTAACCTTTCCGCCCCTTTCTGCCTTGGCCCTTACTTGTCTATCATCTCCAGTGTCTCTCCGTTGCCCTTCTGGCTACCTCTGTAATCTCTTTTATTAAACTGCAATTTCCTTGTGCTAATTTTGACTCTCTGCCTTCTCCGCTTTGGCCTTCCCTAGGCTGTACTGCCAAGCGAAAGGCTTTTTAAAACCATCTTTTTTTTTTAACTTTTGCTTCCTTCAACCCACATTCTCTTTGATTGCTTTTAGAGATATTTGACCCTTTTCTGAGAGGATGGGACTACAGCTCTGGAGACCAGGGTTCGATTCCCCACTTGGCCACGCAAACCCACGGCGTGACCCTGGGCATGTCACACACTCTCAGCCCCAGAAAACCCTGTGATAGATCCGCCTTAGGGTTGCCAGAAGTTAGATAAAACTTGAAGATAAACAGGAACAAAACAACAAGTCCAAAACAGGAGTTGTCCCAAGCTCTTAGCAGGTTTAACCCTGTCCCGTGATCTCTTTTTACAGAGAACGTGCCCTTCCCCTTAGAAAATCCAAATGTCAGTACCTTGGGTTGCAGCCTTTCCCCTTCCACAAGGAATTCTGCGCTCCCTTTGGACACATTGGCCAAACCCTTCACAAGTCTCCGACAGGCATTCTGGCCGATGCCAAAAGTGAAGCACCTGCACCGAGAAAGAACACAGGGAGGAAGAATACATTTAAAGCAGAAGGCTGAAATGGTGCTGGAAAGGAAAGGTGACTCTAAGAAAATCTGTAACTTTTGCTTTCTTCTGCATTTCATTAAAAAAAAAACATCCTGTAACCAAAGGAATCCCTGCACAAGCGGCTTCAGATTTGCAGAGTTAGCACCAGAGTTACAGAAATGTCTGGCTGCATGAGAGGTAGAGCAATTATTTGCAAAGGGGTTTGCCACTGCTTCCAGAAGAGATGGTAGAAATGTTCGTGCAAGCTGTTGCACAACAGCTTGTGCAACTACGCACGGAACAGCGCACACCCTGTTTACCAGGATTTTCACAAAACAGCTTCTTCTGCACAGAAAATAATGTTTCTAAAAAGAAATATTACTTCCTGTGCAGAAAATGTTCTTTCCTGCCCCCAAAATGATGTAATTGGGGATTTATTCTGTGCAAAGTTTGCATGTGCTTGATTTGCACGCAAAGCAATATTTTTTCTTCAGGAAACAGTGTGTTCAGCACAGAAAATGTTCCCCAAAGGAATTTTTTTTTCCTGTGTAGAAAATGCTGTTTCCTCCCCTGAAAATGCTGTAATTGGGGATTTATTCTGTGCCAAATTTGCATGTGGCTGTTCTCTGCACAAAGCAATATTTTCTCTTCAGGAGACAGCGTTTTCTGCACAGAAAATACCATTACGGTGTAGAAACAGTATTTTCTGTGCAGAAAATGCTTCTTTCTGCACAAAACACCCACCGTATGAATTTTGCTCAGAATAAGTCCCAAATTGCAAATAGGCTTTCACAATTGTGCGGTATTCAAAGACTTTCTTGCAACAGGAAGAAAATTGTTTAAAATTACTCATGGTTTCCTTTGAGAAGAAACTTAATGTCAGACAATATCCTCTGCCCAGTGGTCACCCCAGGCAGTGTATATATAGGGGGCGTAGAGGAAGCAATAATATTTGGAGTGTGGGAGTCAAAACACAAGGCTGTCAAATGCCATGAAGCCCAGCGGCCAAAGAAGCAGCTCACAAAAGCCGCTGGTCTTGCGTCAATCAGTGTTTGCGTTTGACTCAAAGGTCACCAGCCCTAGAAACCTATCAATAGAAGGGGGAGAAGAAGGGAGGGGAAAGCAGGGGAAGGATCAAAATGGAATGTAGTGCGCGCGTCAAACAAAAACAGGGGGAAAGAGCACAGAAAGGAAAGGAAGAGGAATCCATTGTGGATTTCATGGGAGCCACTCTGGGTCTTACAGGAGCTCTCCAAGGTGCTGAACCAATTCCCAAAACGGCTTCAGACTTTGGCCATTTCCGCACTACGTTGTTATAGCGGTAGGATTCTTTGGAATTCTGGAGCTTGTAGTTTCCTGAGGCCAAAAGAGCTCTTTGGCTGAGAATTCTAAATGCCCTGCCCTAAACTGCAGACCCCAGATGTTGAAAGCGGAATAATAGCGCTGTAACAGTGTAGTGCGGAAATGAATGACTTTGGATTTCCCAGCCCCAAACAACTGAGCAACCGGCTGCCTCTCCTCCTCTCCGTTCAGCGGCTAAGCAGCAGTACGTAAGAAAGACTTGGAGGTTCACCCACCTGGTGGAGAAGGAATGGTTCCGTACCAGCTCGATGACTTTCCCGGTATTGCTAACGGCGCCATCGGTGAGCAGGAAAAGAAGTCGCGGGTGGCCTCGGTGGATTGGCTGCCGAATGATCCATTTCAAAGGCGAGAGGATGTTGGTACCACCCATGTCGGCCCGGATCTTCTTGATGCTCTCGCATGCAATGGCCAAATTCTCCTGCGAAGTGGAGACAAGAGCCATTCTAGGCTGTATTCATATGATCACGAGGCAAAGAGCAGATTTGAAGGTCTGTATTCTCCCTTATGAACCAGACTGTATTTTGAGGTCTGTTGGGGAGGCCCTTCGTCTCCCTCCCATCATGGGAAGATGGGAAAGGGCCTTTCTCAGTGGGTGCCCCCAGGCTCTGGAACCCCTTTCTCAGAGAGGTTAGATTGGCACCGTCCCTATTCTCTTTTCATAGAGAGCTGAAGACTTTAATGCTTTGACAGGCCTTTGGGCACTGATGGTTTAGGTGGGACAGATCTTGCACAACATGCTGGATTATCTATTTATTTTTGTCATGCTGTTGTGTCTTTATGGTTTGTGTTTTTAACTGGTTTGAATTTTTTGACGTTCAATCATTTTCTAACTTTTGCATTTTGTGAATTTTTAAGTGAGCGGGGAAAAAAAAGCCGGATATAAGAAGACAACAGAGAAGCTGAAGATTTTGAACATCCGGATGTCTGGAGGGGGTTGTAGGAGCAAAAGACAGCATTTGGAGCTGTACCTTATCCTACAACACCTTGACTGAGGTCCTGCAGAAGAGCTGCAGAGCATAAATCTTTGCATGAGGAGTTATGCGTTGGTTACACCACGCAAACCTTGCACTGAATGGCAATGTCATGCAACTGAACACATAAGCCAATGTGCAACCCACACTGTGGCTCTTCTTGCACAATGGCACCATACGTGTAACTCTGCTTCTGCAACCTAGAATGAGTATATTCTGCATTAGACAAAAAAATTCTGTAGGACAGAGGTACCAGGTATGGGAAGCACCTCCCATACTTCTATTCCATTGAGAGACTCATCTTTGAGCCTCTGAGATTATCTGAAAATCCTCCTGTCCCTCACAGAAAAGGACATATGTATTTATTCTCTTTCTCATGACAGAAAGGGGAATTTGGGGAAAGAACAGAGCAAGCAGTGGACCAGGGTTTATAACTGCTCTGTAACTGTAAGATTATCATTTCCCAATATTTTAGAGCTGGCAGGGGGAGAATCAGCTCTAGTTTGGACTAACAACAGGATCTGGGTCTCAACAAATGGGAGCACTACTTTGTTTTAAAAAAAATGCACTGTTCTCTGGTGTTTTGCAAAAAAAAAAAAGAGTGGAGGTGTTGCAAATATTTTGTCACAAAAACCCAGTGAGCATCGTTCCACAAGGGAAATAATAATAATAAAAAAAAGTGTGCAAACCTCCTTCATCACCTCACCCCTTTAGGGAAAAAAAACTCTTCACACTACTTGTTCTTGTTAAGTGAGGATGAAATATGCAAAGACTTTCAGTCCTGAAACATTAAGGATCTAAATTCCTCACCCATTCGTCTCTTGGGAGAAGGAGACATTTCACCCAGCGTTCCGAAACGGTTTTCCTCACCTCGCAGTAGGTCTGGCTGGAAGGAAACAGGGCCTTAAAGGTTGATCCGAATCCGACGATGTTGAAGAGACAGGTCGGCAAGAGGCTTTTCAGAATGACAAGCAGGGTGTCCTAGGTGGGATAAAAGAAAGGATGGAAACATTTGGAGAAGTTGTGGTTTGACGACACGCATCGTTGCTCAAGGGTGTTGTTGGATTTGACAGCAGTGGAACAAAAGCAGCTTTTTTCCCCCACCCACACAAGGCTTAATGAGAAGAAATTCAACTCGCCCTGAAGATTCGCACACCCACAAGATGTTTGGGAGGGATAAAGGGGTCCCAAAACAATATGGACATGTTAAAATGTAAACAGATTCAGGACGGCCTCCTGTTAGTAATTTACACCCGCATAAAGACAGCTTTGTTGTCGTCGCCGTGTGCCTGCAAGTCATTTTCCAACTTATGGCAACCCAAAGGCAAACCTGTTCAGCTTGAAATTTGGGGCTCTGTAATTTGCTATAGAAGTGATGTATTAATTGGCATTTTAGACACTCAGAGCTTAGCAAACAACCTTGCTTTAAGAATTGTTTATTCTGCTCTGTTTCTGTTTATAGTCAGTATTTGTAAGTGAAGGACTCTTGAGAACGATCTGGGACGAAACGGGGTCATGTAGACTCAGGAACTTAAGGGTCGGATAAAATCTAACACGCGTACAAGCTGTAACTTTGCTGACGCTGATGCATGAATCTTTTCTTCTTGTAAACATTCTTTAATATAAACATAAAATTGATATAAATGAGAAGCCTGGAAGAATAAATCATCCTACCTGGGATCCTTTGATCAAAATACTTCTGTGCGTGTGTCTATCTTTCTTTCTCTTTTCTACCTTACTACCTTGTGTTTGGGGGTTCATATCAGGTCCATGTCCATGTGGGGTATGGTAAGGTGTGGTCTGTTTCTCCACCCTAAGAAATCTATCATGGGATTTTTCTGGGGGCTGAGAGTGTGTGATGTACCCAAGTTTGCCCAGTGGGTTTCCACGGCTGAGTAAAAACTGCTTACACACACATATAAGTCCCTTTTTGGACAGGGGATCTTGCGCTCCACCAACTCCTTCCCCCTCAACACCCAGCGGCTGTCAAACCCCAGACGTATCCTAGTTTCTGGAGCGGCAGAAAACGAGCTTGCTCCATCCGCCATACGACATTCCTTCAAATATTTAAACATAGCTATCACGTTGCCTCTTCACCTTCACTTCCCCAGGCTAAACCTACCCAAGCTGCTCCGCCTTGGGCTTTATGGTTTCCAGGCCTTCGACCATTTTGGTCGCCCTCCCCCGGACGCGTTTCAGAGTCTCAGTGGAGTTCTGCAAGTACAGCCGTGCAGCACATGAAACTGTGCGTGCTTGATGGGGAGAATTCAGCCCTTGCCCCCAACGTACTTGCCCACCTTGAGTCAAGATCTACACTCCTGATTTGAAAGAGACAGTCCTGATTAATCCCATGTCTTCACACTTTCTCTGCTGCCTTTAAAATGCCCCAGTTTCTCTCTCCTCCTCTCATTTCCCCCTTTTGTCCTTAGCTTGCTTCCATCACTGCAAAAGGAGCTTGAACTACAAACATCAACGGCAATCATTTAACTCGGCAGCGGGGAGCGGAGAAGGAATCTTTCCCTTTCCGGTAGGCTCAGGCAAAAGCAAACTGCCGGAGCCTCTCCTAGCTTATGCCTTCACAAGTTTCAGCATCCGGACCACACTCTGGTGTTGCTCAGCCCCATGTGCGCGCATTTCCGTTGGTAAAACGATGGAGGTTGTGCTGACAGCTGCACAGCATTGTCAGTCGGTAACTCAGCAATTGGAGATTCGTGCTCCACGGTCTTGGGGGAGGATGTTGGCCGTGTTTTTTATACACACTCCTATATAAAATCAAATTCCCAGGTAGCGCTTTCCGCCCCATCCCAAGCGACAGTCTCTTTTGTGCTGTCAGACACCCGGCATCCTTCTCTTTCTTCCAAGGAGGTCACCTCGAGTTTTTACAGGAAATGAGGATAATGCAGACAGACGAGCAAGAAAGATTAAAAATTAAAACACATCCAGAGTGAGTCACCGCTGGCTATTTACGTGTTTACCGAGGCATTCTTTGCTTCAGCACCAATTGCTGGATTTTTTTTTCTCCCAGGAGATATAAGAATTCTCCCCTCTGGCAATTTCCATTCAGAGAAATGCCACCGACAACACAAAGGGATCACGACTGCCTCTTTTACCCATAAACCTTTCCCCGCTTTCTGAGGAATAAACTTGTTTATAGGAAGATAATGTTCCTTTCAAGTTTGTCATATCTTCTATCTTGCTCCTCCTGAATACATTAAGAGTGTATGTGTGTGTATCTGTGTGCGAATGAGCCCTTTTGAAAGTGTGCTTGTATCTAGTAGCATTGAGATGAGGGCTGAATGGTTAACTCCGGCTCGGAAACGTCGAGGATCAAACTTGGGATATTTTGCATGCCCGGGAGATGATTTCTCATAAAGTTTTGGGCACTCCTGAAATGGAACTCTTGCGTTTCCTCTTATGGAGGCGTATAGTTGTTGTTGTTATGAACCTCCAAGCTGTTTCCAATTTCTGGAGAACCTAAGGCAAACCAAGGGTTTTCTTGGCAAGATTTGCTCAAAGGGGCTTTTGCCATTGCCTACCTCTAAGGCTGAGAGAGTGTAAGTTGTGCAAGGTTACCCAGTGTATTGTTTCCATGGTTGAGTGAGGATTCGAACTGTGGTCCTACACCATGTCGTCTTCCTTAGAGTTGTAGGCAGCTGCCTTACACAAAGTCAGACTGCAAGTCCATCAAATTGTGTACGGTCTACATCAGTGGTTCTCATGCTCTGCCGCCCCCCAAATGTTTGCTGTTGACTCCCCCTGAGGCTGAGAGAGTGTTACTTGCCCAAAATCACCCAATGGGTTTCAACGGCTAAGAGGGGATTTGAATCCAAATCTGCCAGAGACCTAGTTCAAAACTCCAATGATTGCACCACATTGGCATTCAAGGTTTCTTTGGGGGAGATCTGCCATGGCCTTCTTCTAAGGCTGAGAGAGTGCAACGTGACCAGGGTCACCCAATCAGCAGGAACTGGAACCCTGGCCTCCCAGAATCCTAAAACAACACTCAGACCACTACATCACACCGGTCCTAGGTCTGCTCCAGGGGTAGCAAAGCTAACACTAGAATTGTGGGTATTATTTTCCTAGCATCTCTTCCAGTCCTGAGCATAAGAACAACCCACAATGCTTCCAGAGATATTCTGGAACGAAATGCAAACCACGTGGACTGGAAACCAGCAGAAGAAAGATCCAACTGCAGGAAATTAAAATGTGTGAACTCTCCCCCGTCATTCTCTCAAAAAGCTATATATTAACGTCCTGCTCTCTTTCAACCCTGTTTGCTACATAGAAATGTACGCAGGCATGAACAATCTGCATTAATGGATAAGATCTCCATTTAGTACCAAAGAAAAGGACCGGTGCCATTACTTTTAAAACTATTGGGGTTTTCTTTTTCCATGCAGCACGTCTCAGCCGGTTCTTTCAAAGTCATCCCAGTCCTTCTGTTGAAACTTATCAGCCAAAGGCACAGCATCAGAAGACGTGGAATTAATTGTGTGCATTCCAATGGCCGCAGGGACGTGCCTTTCTAACAGAGGGCAGGGGAAAACTTGCTCTCCAGCAAATGTGAAATGAATATCTGGGGTGTAGCTTGGATGGTAAAGCTGATGGATTTAGTTAGCCTCTGAATAGAACCACCATTTTGTAGAGAAGATCTTCATTGATAAGCTGTTGGAATGACAATGGTGAAGGTAAAATAGATCCAGGTATGATTCTGAGAACAATGTGAGCTGTAAAATATTGTCCAAGAGCTTGCATTAGAATCTACGTTTCGTAACCGTACGAATCTGAAGTTATGTCACAGAAATGCAACGAAACCTTGGTAGTGAATTCCAAAGGTGTACATCCACGCATGGGAAAAAAAGTGCTCCAACGTGCATCAGGCACTTCTGAGGAGCCTTGGGCACTTCTAATACACACCAGGCTTTTCCGATGTCCATCGGGTGCTCCTGTGGTACTCCGGCAACTCCTGGCCGGCATCGGGACGTGCATTGATGATGACATTTTCAAAGGAGAGAGGCTGCAATTTCTTCTATGCACGCCCAGTAGTTGTAATCTGCATTTACTTGTGAGTTTAAAAAGATCTTTCAGCTCCGAGCCATGCAGTCTATGTGTTGTGTCATTTTCATTTAGCTTTCGAGTGGCATCAAGGCTTTCTTCTCCAACATGCCAAGAGAAGGTGATGGAAACCAAGGCCTGAAACTGAGCATTTCCAAGAAATCTGCCTGCGAGTGGGGCCTAAGAGCTCTTCAGCTCTCAAGACAAGAGACCACAGGCGAGGAAGCGGATTAAGTGACATTACACAATATCGCCGGGATGACACACCTGCATCTCCAAAGAATAATTCACAAGAGACACTTAGCTGAATGAAAGGCAAGTCGCAAGCTGCATCTCTGCGTCTCAAACGAAGGATTAATGAACTGACGGTGAGTCACCCCTTCATCAGAGAGGAAAACAGGAGCAATGCTTTACAGCTTTTCCCCCCTAGCTGGGTGAGGAGACAGAAATGACACAACGGGGCACCAGGGAACGTGCAAAGCATCTCAATTGATTCCCACAGACAATTATGTCTGCTTCCCAAAATATTGGCAACGTTGGGCACAAAGACACTTTGTTCTCTCCGAGTGAACCCGCAGGCCTGCAATCCTCTGCTATTGACACGGTCATTTCATATCATGTCTCCATCCCACTCATGGCAGCTGCTGGCTCACATGGGGGGGCACGCAGTGGATCCGTTCTGACATCTAGTCAGAACTTTCAAGGAGCTAGCTATGGGGCTGAGCCCCACCATCAGACGGTAGGCTGTCCAAAGTGCTAAGCGGCACCCCCCAGGCAGGTTCAACCCCTTGGGAGCTCCTCGAAAGTTAAATTATTGTTTTTACGTGTCTGGAAGAGCAACTCCAATTTATGGTGACCCTCTCCTAGGGCAAGACTCATTCAGAAGAGGTTTGCTTGGGCCTTCCTCTGAGGCTGAGAGTGTGTGACCTGCCCAAGGTTACTCAGAAGGTTTCCATGGCTGAGTGGGAATCTGAACCCTTGTCTACCAGAGTCTGGCACAACAGTCAAACTATTTATGCAGTGGTGGGCAGCCGACTTGTGTGCCCTCTGAAATCCGCACTATTCCCCTCCAAAAAATCCCTTACACCCCACAATTTTGTAAAAAAAAAAGGTTTTGGGCACAATTTTTTGCACTCGAACTATTCAGAAAGTTACCCAAATGCATGAAAAGTACCCCTACACCATTCCCACAAGCATCCCAGAATGCTTAAAATATCTGTTTTTCTCCCTCTCAAAATGGCAACAGGAAATGAAGTGACATCACTTCCTGTCACCATTTTGAGAAGGGTGGAGGAGGAAAAGGGAAGCATTTGGGCTTGTTTCAGGAGGAGCAGTCAATGGCAGGGTAGGGCAATTGGCCCTGACCCCCCTCCCCAGTTACCCACCCCTGCAATATACCACACAGGTTCAGTGCAAACCTATTGACACAGAAGCCAAAACCACGACCGTCAGAATTTGTGATGCTTAGCAAGATGGTGTGAACAGAGGAACAGCTTCTTCCAGTATTGCCCTCTTGGTCTCAAAAGCAGGAAAGGAAGGAGAACGGAACAGCCTAGCCTCCTGCGGCAGAGAGTTCCGCAGGCTTTTGTGGCCTGTGAAGCCCCCACATCTTTCCCCTCAAGCACTATTTTTTTTTTAAAGCATGATTTTTGGCCAACTTTCACCCCCAAACGTGCGGAAACATCCCACCACCTGTACAAACACTCCAGAACCCTGTACGACCCCCGATGACCTTCGTTTTACTCTTCGGTCGCTCTCAAAATGGCAACAGGAAGTGTTGTGATGTCACTTCCCATTGCCATATTAAGCAGGACTACAGAGGAAAATATTGGTATTGGGGCTTGCTCGGAGCGTGTGCGCACCCGTGGGAACGGCTGCAGGAATCGGCCTCTCGTCCTCATGCGCTCGCCCACTCCGGCACTACACCACGCTGGCCGAGCTCAGACCGATCATTTCCCGCCACCATTTTGAGAAGGACAGCAGAAGAAGACGGAGGTCTTGGAGCTTGCTGTGGTGGGAAGTGCAGCCCACGGGGAGCTCAGGGGATAAACTGAGTCCTGGATCTCACAGAGGCGTCCACCTCTACTCTAGTTCTATATGTCCAGGAAGAATTAAATCCATGGCACTACCTGGCACCGAATCATGTGAAACTGGGACCTCACTTCTATTTCCAGTTGCCCACCATAACTACGGGTATATGCGGAGGACACTTTTCCCAACACATAAGACGTATAATTTGCAGTCTTGGCTTCCCACCTTGACCCGGCCGATGTTGGCCCCGCTCATGCTTCCGCTGCGGTCGACGAGAAAAATGAACTCTCCTTGGGTGCTCCTCAGGTTGGGCTGGACGTTCTTCAGATCGGGGCAGAAGTTCAGCATGACCACGGGGTGGTGAGGGATGTCCTTGTGAAGGCGCTTCCGGATAATCTCTGTCTGCAACAAGCAACGAGAAAACGGGAGCAGACGTCCTTCCTTTGCGCACACGCTCACTTAAAGTGTATCACGCCCTCCAATATGGGACGGAGGAAGGCTGGGACCTGCGCGGCCAACACGGCAAAAGTTCTTACAGAGGAAGACCAGACGAGCTAGCAGGGGCTGCGGCAGTTTGCTTTTGCTTAGGCTGACTGGGAGGGGGTACGACCCCACCCCTCTTCTCTCCTTCCCACCCTCTAGAGGGCATGTTTTGGGCCCTTCCTGTGTCCTAGAGGACATTTTGTAGCAAAACCCCATTTTTTTTTGAAAAATTTTGCAAAAAAGATTTTGATGCCCTGGGAGACTGGGGGCTTCCAGATGTGGTGGAAATGCTGTCCACACCCCCTAGAGGAACATTCTGGAACCCTAAAATGTTTTGAAAGAAATTGCTATTTTTTTAATGGGAAGACCCTGGAGACCCCAAAAGATCCCTAGAGGGCTGCTTGCAACAGTGCGCTGCTCACCCCTGTTTCAAAATGTGACATTTATCGGTTCTGCCATGCTTTCCTTCTCATTTCCTGCTCCATCCTTTGGAGAGAACCCGCATGACTTGAACCGGAGGCATCGGCAGGGTTTTCATGCCCTCCTCCCTTGGTCTATTATCCAATTACAGCCTCCGCAGATAAAAACTGATTAGCCTTCCACTGACTCCTGGGGATGTTTGTGCCACATAATCCCACCAGCTAATGAGCGTTGGCACAACACGCCAAAGCAAAGGCATTAATTGCCATTTCACAGTGACACTCCGAGGCTAAGTAGATATAAGCAAAAGGGCAACTCGATAGGCAATAGGTCAGTGCCGGAAATCATTCCTTTCCCCCATTTCAGAGGAATTTGCTGCAACCACCAGCTGCTAAGAAAGGACAGAATGCTCATTTCAGTGGCATATCTAGGGTGGGGAAAGTTGGGCACGGATGCCAGGGGGCACAAAAAAAGCTCCGACATTTTACAAGCCGTCCTTCCCTCTCTGGAGTTCCCCCTCCCCTTCCTGTGCATTTTGTCCCAGCCCAGGTAACTTGTGCAAGGCTTCCCTCGCCCCACTTCTTTTCCACTTTGCCTCTGCTCGAGTTCTCTGCGCCAGGGCAAAACGCATAGGAAAGCGGGGAGGGGAGCTCTAGGGAGCAAAAGGAGGGCTTGCCCGAGGCTTCACCCACCCAACACTTTCCTCCTGTTTGGCAGTGGAGGGAGGATTGTATTCAGCTCTGGTAGACATGCAGGGGTAGGGCATGGGGGTAGCAGTAAGAAGGTAGGGGTGCAATTTTTGTGCTCGTCCTAGGTGCTGTTTATACTGCATAAGCCACTGGATCATTTGCTTTTTTCACCTCCTGGCCAAAGAAAGATTTTCCCGACACCTGGAAAGAAATGCCTCCCCATAAATCTCAAAGCCTGGGCTGGTTTGTAAGGGACAATTTTGTCCTTCTAATAACCGGGACCTGAGCCACACAGGGCTTTATAGGTCAATACCAGCACTTTGAAATGGACCAGCAGGCAGCGTTGCTGTTGCAACAAGAGAGCTGTGTGTTCCCGGTAGTCATCCCGAGTCAGCTATCCGTCCCATCCCTCTCCTCACCTTTTTTTCAGCACTTGGGTCCTTTTTAATCCCTTTAATAAAATCGTTCTTCCCCTTCAGGTGTTGCTCGTACTCGATGGGGGACATGTCGCCCTCTTCCATTAAAACGTGAGGCATGTGGGGTTCTGGAAAAGAGTTGTGGGGTGGAGGAGAAACAGTGGAGGGGAAAGAAGAGGATAACAAAATAGTAGTGGCGGTTTGTTGCTGTTGCTGATTATAGTCACGTTGATTCAATCTATGGCCGCACAATGGATTACTCTCCCCAACCCCTGAGCTCAACGCCTCCCCTCCAAAAAAAACCCCAAAAATGACCCATAATGGCAGCCCAAAGTGATGCAATGTTACTTCTGGCATGCCAAAACACAATAGCGTGGACTGCTGGGGAGATATGGGGAAAGAATGGTTCGTGCACCCATCCCACCACAGAGAAAGGCATGAGGTCCTCTGGGGAAGACCAGAGGGCTGGCTTAGGACCCAAGAGGGGCCTCATTCCTATATTTCTCCAATTTGGGGTCATAGTAGATGAAATACGCCAGTTCCCTGTACTGGCCAGAAACAGCTGGACTCCTGGGAATGAGAGCCTCCACTCCTCTGCCGGCAACCAGGCAGGGACAATGACCCACTTACCGCTCGGATGAATCAAAATCTCCACTGGGCGGTCAAAGGTGTGCTTATTGGCCAGAGTGATCACAATGCTCTTCGCGGATCTAGCCGACGGGTCGGCGTCTGCTCGAATCTCATGCGTTGGGCTCTCAACTCCTGTTTGGGGAAGCCAAAGACGGAAGAGGTAACCAAAGCATCGTAGCGCTGGAAGCAACCTCAATGGCCATCATGTCCAACCCCCAACCAGGGCAGAAATCCACAGCTATCACATCTATAAAATAAATACCCTCTCTCTAAGACCAGAATGAAAATTCTTCTCATGGTCAGGATTGTGGGAAGGCGGGATTTTTTTTCGTTACTTCTTAATGATGAAGTGTCAGGCTCGAGGTTCCTCGTATGTGCAAGGCTGAGGAATTCACACAGTCTGGTTCTGGATGCTACGTGAGCGCATTAGTTATTTGAGTGTTGGACCACAGCCCTGGAGACCAGGGTTTGATTCTCTGCTCAGTCATGGAAACCTACATTCCCAGCCCCAGAAAACCCTGTGATTGCTTTGCCTTTGGGTTGCCATATGTGGGAAATGAAGGCACCCCCAGCTGCCACAGATTTGTAGTTCAAAGCAGTTCGATAACAGAGCAGAACCTCAAAACGACTGGCCCTTCCAGCCATCTAACACGAAGGTTGGCCCTCCTCATTTGATATCTCCCCCGACTTACCTGCAAGTAGACATGGTCCACGGATCTCCAAGTAGAAACTGAAGTCATACTCGGTAGGGTTGGTGGCCTCAGTTTCCAGAAGACGGGCCAGACAGAATTTCCCAGCCTGGTCTGTTGTCGCAGAACCGCAATAATGTCTGTCTCTGCTAAGGAAGAGATCATTTGTCACAAGAATGTTTTCAAGCTCACCGAAGGGCACAAGGGAGAGCAAAAACAACAGGGTCAATCCAGGGAATGTTCCCCAAGTTTCCTCTCCCCTGTGTTTCTCTTTTGAGGTTGGTGGGACAGACAACCCTGTTTTGCTTCCAAAGGTGAATCCATGCCTTTGATCTTATACTGGATAGAGAGAGAGCAGCTTTACGCTCGCAGAGTTGCACGGCAGTTGGGCAACACGGCCTCGATAGTGAATTGCAAGGTTCTGCAGCTCAACGTGCAACACGCATGCCTGAGTGCAGATCTCACAGGTGAAGCAGTCAACAGGCACGTGCGCTGCAGGTGCAACGTGAACTATGCATGCAGTGTGCTTCCACGTGCCATTCGCAAGTGCAACGGCAGCACATGCACAAATCTAGAACTGAATGCAGACAGTCTGCACGGGACGAAAAAGCCCATATGCTTCTTTTAAGGAAAACCATGCGCTTGTAAGGCACCAAAAAACCTTCTGCCAAAGGATCTATAATCCTTCCTTCTTGCATTTGTTCTGCACAGGTTGTTTCGAGGACAGTATTCTCCCCTACGAATTTGCCTATGTGTGCCTGTGGAGCCCCTTCTTTCTGTCTCACCACCTTCACAGGGACATCCGGGGGGAACCTGGGAGACAGGGCCTTCTCGGTGGCTGTTCCCAGGCTCTGGAACTCCCTTTCCGGTTAGGTAAGATTGGCACCTTCCCTACTCTCTTTCCATAAACAGGCCTTTCATTTTCAACACGCCGAAGAGAACTGATTGCCCAGGAGGGAAGGATCTTGTTCCACGTGCTGAATCTTCTATTTGTTATTTTTATTATGATGTGGTGGGTGTTTTTTGTTTTAACGGTTTATCTCATCAACTGGTTGTAATTTTCTGATAGTGCAATCCGTATTTTGTGCATCTTTAACTGTGTTTTTTTTAAAAAAGACGCCTTGAATCCCAAATGGAGAAAAAAAGATGGGATATAACACTACTACTAATATATATCTATATCGAGAGTAGGGTGGACGACTCTACCCACTCTCAAACACAATATTTGGAGGCTGACTTTGCTTTCTTCCTCCATCCAACTCAGCTTCTCTCTTCTTTTAACATTTTTGCACTTTAAAATTCATATCTTCCAAAGTGGCTTACACCTACACGTTAAAACAAACCAAGCCTGTGAGAGTTGGGTGACCAATAGAGAGTTCCACCCCAAATCCACCCCGTGGTTCTTAAGACACCAGAAGGTTCCTATTGTACCTTTCTCCTTTTCAGATTGCCTTACTCCCAGCTCCAGATTTCCATGCATATCCTGCCCTTTCCAGCCCCACGGTGTGTGGATTTTGCCCCCCACATGCCATGCACCAAAGAGTCTTCATATCTCTTGTTGGTTCCTTACAAGCGAAGGTGGTATCCAGAGAGGTTGGCCGCGGTGGTTTCAGCACTGTTCTGGGGGATTTTGGGGACGCACACCGGAGGAAGGAGCACTCTGACGGCACCGCTGGGGAGGGTCTGTAGCTCCGAAGAGGTGCTGATGCAGATGGAGACGCTCTCCTGAGGGGGCACGATGCCCACATTGGCCACAAAGACGATCCGCTCCAGGTCTTCATCCAGCACAACGCGTCCTGTGTCAAAGGATGCCACAGAAGGAGATTGCAATGATCCCGTAAAGCTTACTTGTTGGCATAGTTCAGCTCCAATAGGATGCTGTTTGGTCCATGCCACCTCTGCATTTGCCCCCCAACGGAATGCAATCCCTCTGCGCACTCCCCTGGGATTTGGCTCTCAAACCAAAAGAGGTCCTCCACCGCGAAGAGAGGAGCTGGGCAAACTTGGCTGAAGGCAGCCAGTCACAGCTCGGGGAATGCTATGAGAGAGGGTACTAGGGAGGAAAATAAGTAACTTTTCTAAACTTTGTAGGCCACCCAGGATGCTGGCATTTGGAGGTTTCGAAGTGTGACTCCTACTGAGTAGCCCACACTCCTACCTTGTTAGATTATTGCCACGAATAACTCATCCCACCTTCATCTGCTGCTCGTCCATTGGGGAGGCTGCAGCAGTCAAAGTAGTGGTCGTCCACCCTGGCCTTGTCTTTGATCTGCACAGTCACAACCCGCTCAGAAATGACTGCTTCGAAGCCAACCACAGTCGTGTATTCATCCAGAGGATACACAAAAAGGCCTGTGAACAAGAAGGTTTCTTTTGGGACAAGCAACGGGAACAAAACTTCATCGCAGCTTGGGTAAGCGGCCCTCGGCGGAACCTTTGAAGAGCCCATTTAGAGACAATTCTTATGGGAAGAATACATTGCCTCAATCCATTGAATGAAATTACGGCCAAAGTTCACACCTTCTTCAGAGTCTCGATCATAAATGTCCAATTGACATTATCAAAGGCCCTCCCTGCATCCAAAAATAGCAGAGTTGCTACATCTGGATCTACTATTTCTGGATGCAGAGAAGGCCTTTGACAATGTCAATTGGCCGTATTCTCCCTGTATTCGAACATCTTGGAGCGTTGTGGAGAAATTGTTCTCCATTAAATAAATGTGTGTATTGTTCGAACCCAGATCCAGTTTCCTACGCCGACTTATTTTTCCTATGCAAGAAGCATTGCTTTCTGATCAGAAAAATTTTCTGCACAGAAAACAGGTGGGTTGGGTTTGGCTTGGTTTTGCCAAAAACCCATGCATTTCTCTACGCAGAATAATTCCACCTCGCAAGACTTCAGGCTGTTTGAATACTGAGAGAAAACTGCACAAAATTCTTTCTCATCTGTTATTCTTCCTGACACGGTTTCTTGACTATCGGTAAATCTGTTGTTTTACCTGAGAATGGATGAGAATAAAGATTCTTTTGATGTAAAGTCGACGGCTTTCACGGCCGGAATCCATAGGTTGTTGTGGGTTTTCCGGGTTTAGAGGCCGTGTTCTAATCCTATTTTGTCCTGAGATTTCGCCTGTATCTGTGGCTGGCATCTTCATATCCTCTGAAGATGCCAGCCACGGATGCAGGCGAAACGTCAGGACAAAATACGATCAGAACACGGCCTCGAAACCCGGAAAACCCACAACAACCTAAAGACTCTTTTCATCCCTGATATGCTTAGCCCACATCCCTGTCCTATGTTCTCCGCTCTTCCTTCCTTCCTTCCTTCCTTCCTTCCTTCCTTCCTTCCTTCCTTCCTTCCTTCCTTCTTCATAATCCCATACCTAAAAATACTATATATACATATACATATGCATATACATATATATCACTCAGGAATGACACACGATTCGCCTCCTTACAATCCCCTCTTCCCCCTACCTTCGAACGGATGGCTCTCCGAGTTGCCGTAGGTGAGAGAGGCAGTCATCCCAAAGGCGTAGCCGCTGACGCACGAGGTGACCTCCGAGGCTGTGAGTGCGAGAGCAGCGTTGGTCGTCCGGTTGATGAGGCCTGGCATCTTGTCAGCTGTCTTTCAGGTTGCCACTGGAAAAGATTCACAGGTACAGACTGGAAATCTTGTCTACTTTTCTGATCTCAGAGGTGTGTCTGCACTCTACAGTTGTAGCACTTTGATGCCACTTTAATTGCCACGGTTCCGTACCCTCCAACGGTCCCAATTTGGTAGGGACAGTCCTGATTAATCCTCTGTCATCCCCCTTTTTATCTGCTATTAAAGTGTCCCAGTTTCTCTCTCGTCCTCCTACTTTTCCTCTTTGTCCTCAGCTTACTTCCACTGCTGCAAGCAGAGTTCCAAAGACGTTGCTAATGACTTCCCTCTCATCGTAGTAGACAATTTATCCATTTCTGCTAACTTGTTCCCTTTTAACAACCTATCTTTCTTAACTCCTCTTTCTTAATGCAATGTTTCTTAACCATATCACCAGGGGCAGTCCTTAGGTCTCAGATTCTGGGATGAGAACGTTAAGAGGCGATACGATTGCTACGTTTAAATGTTTGAAGGGATGTCATATGGAGGATGGAGCAAGCCTGTTTTCTGCTGCTCCAGAGACTAGGACATGGAGCAATGGCTTCCAACTTCAGGAAAAGAGATTACATCAAAACATTAAGAAGAACTTCCTGACGATAAGAGCAGTCCGACAGTGTAATACGCTGCCCGGAAGTGTGATGGAGTCTCCTTCTTCTTTAAAAGTTTTTAGTCATGGGCCGGATGGCCATCTGCCGGGAATGTTTTGACGGTGTCCTCCTGCACGGCAGGACGGGGTTGGACTGGACGGCCCTCGTGGTCTCTTCCAACTCTATGGTTCTATGATTATCACAAATCATTACAGTAATATTCCCCCATTCCCAGCACACTGTTTCTCAGCTGATCCCATCATCCCCTCACAGTAAAGCCCATTGAAGCATCAATGCAAGGCAACTTCCTAAAAGCACGGCAGAGGGAGCAGCGCTGACACCGTGGTCTTGAGAAAAGAGGGAAAGTTGCCAGGACTGGAGAAAATGGAGCTAAGTAGCTTCACCTATTTCGTCAGTACCTGGATTCCGAGGGATGCGGATTGAGAGCCAAGGCACCCCAGGAGGGGTGGTTTTGGCAGTCACCTTTTCCACAAGACGGGTGCATTCACGGTGCCTTCCTCAAAGCCGCCCGGCTCCAAGGATGCCTCTGCTTCCAAACCACGCACGGCAATGCAACCGCCTCCTCTTCTTCCCCGTGTATGCTCGGAGCCCATGCAAAAAGCGGTGCTCATTAGCCAAACTCTGGCTCTGCACGGCGACTTCCCATATCCACACCTCACACGGCTTGGGGGGAGCGCTGCTTCCAAGAAAAGGTCGTTTTCTCCAAAGTCTGGAGAGACCTCGGCGGGAAAGAAAAACCCCGGCTTCAAACTCGGATAGGCTTTTGAGTGACTAAAACCTCCCCAGCCGCGCGGGACTCCCGTGCTTGAGAGCCAAGCGCCCGTCTTTCCCGCAGGGGACGGGCCTCGCAGATTAAAGTATTATATCATTTCCCACTTGGGCCCACGGTTTTAATTTTGCTTCCTGCCGATTGTGGAAGCGCAGCACTTCGGCAGCGCTCGAGGGCCCTAGCGAGGAAACGAAGGTAGTTTTAATTAAGCCCTAACATTAAACAACGGCTGTTACGCTCATGTTTTCTAAAAAAAATAAAAATAAAATAACCCTGAGAAACTATCCTTGACCAAAAAAAAAAAAAAATTAGTCATCCCGGGACTGTACTACTTCAGAACACAGAGGCAGTGGAGAAATACTATATAAGTACATTTCCAAATACTAAAACTTCCTCCACCTTTCGTCAAGCAGGGACGAGGCTTTCCCTGACGGAAGACTTTCTCGTTACGTTTTAAAATGTGCAAGTTTTCCATGGGTGGCGAGTTCCAATCGTGCTAGAGTATCCTGCAACCTCTGAAGTATTAGCAACCTGCAAGAACTGCATCTTTGTTATTGTTAGTGCACCATTATATAGCCCGTGATACTTTACAAGCAAAAGAACTATTTAATAAATAAATAAATGATCTATTTTTTTTTTTTAAAAAAACAGTAATTCTGATGATGCTTCTGTTCTCACCCAGATTTACAGAATGGTGGACTCTTGGAAGCTAAGCAGGATCAGCCCTGGTTAGTACTTGGGTGGGCGATTGCCAAAGAATACCAGGCGCCATAGACTATATATTAGTGTGGGTTTGCACATTTCACATGGTCAGTTTTTGGAAAACCATAGATGATGTGTTTTTTAATATTTTTTTTTTACTTGAGGATACAATTGCTGTTGTGCTTTAATAATAAACTATTTTTTTTAAAAAAAAAATCTCAGCCCTGAGTGATTTGTATTTTAAACGATTCTGTGCGTTTTTAGTGTAGTTTAACTTGTCATGTATTTTTAATTCTATTTCAATTTATGTTGTACCTCACCTTGAGCCTTGGGGGAGAGGCAGGTAACAAATATATTTTTGTTGTTGTCGTCGTCATCGTCATCATCATTATTATTAGAATGGGATGGACCAGGAATCCAGCCCTGAATAAGACAGATTCCTGTGTTGTTCTTCCCTCCCTTGAACATTTGCAAAGGAGAAAGGCTGATTCTAAGGCCCAAATGGAGAAAGGAGACTTAAAATGCATGACACAACAAAGAAGAAGAAGGAAAAAAAAAAACTGTTGCGAACCGTGGGCCATTTGTCAGCAGGTTTTCTTTTGACTAATGCACCGAGAGGGTCATCTAACTTCTTTAATGATCTGATTTCCGCTTTGGGATCAAGATCAAGCCTGAGTACTTTATTGCAGGGCTGCGGGTTGTCTGGGAGGGTCATAAATCAGGAAGGGACTCTGCGTTCCCGGTTACAGGGAGTTTCTGGTGGTAGAATCAGAGAGCCATTGAATCACAGAATCTTAGAGTCGGAAGGGACCCCTGGGGGCTATCTAGTCCAACCCCATTCTGCCATGTGCGAATGTAACTGAATTACTCCTGAAAGATCATAGAATTATATAATCCTAGAGTTGGAAGAGACCCCAGGGGCCATCCAGTCCAACCCCTGCAATGCAGGAACCTGCATCAAAGTACTCCTGACAGATGGCCCCTAGCCTCTGCTTAAAAACCTTCCAAAGAAGGAGAGTCCACCACACAGCATATTCCATTGCTGACCAGCTCTGACCATCACGAAGTTCTTCCTGATGTGTAGGTAAATTCTCTTTTCCTGTAGTTTGAATCCACTGCTCCATGTCCTAGACTCTGGAGCAGCAGAAAACAAGCTTGCTCCACCTTCAACATGACGACCCTTCAAATATTTAAACATAGCTATCATATCAGCATTTAGCCTTCTTTTCATCAGGCTAAGCAGACCCAGCTCCCTAAGCCAGTCATCATAGCGTATGGTTTCCAGACCTTTGACCATTTTGGCCACCCTCCTCTGGACACGTTCCAGCTAGCTGATATCCTTCTCGAATTGAGCTGCCCAGAACTGGACACAGGATTCCAGATGAGGTCTAACCAAAGCAGAATAGAGTGGTACCATTACCTCCCTCGATCTAGACACCAATTGATGCAACCAAGAATTGTGTTGGCCTTCTTGGCTGCTGCATCACACTGCTAACTCATGTTCATCTTGTGGTCCACCAAGACTCCTAGATCCCTTTCACATGTACTGTTATGGTACATGTAGATGTTTAAAGACCTGCAAGGAAGAAGAATCTACCAGTCTGTTCTACTGTTGAACAACTCTTGACTCAAAGAGGTTTTTCCTAATGTTTAGGTGGGATTGGGGTATACGGCCTCTTCAGACATTCGGCCTCCGGGAAGCGAGTTCCAGACCCTGAAAGCAGCCTATGGGGAGGGCCTGTGGCGTGTCAGCTATGCTTCACGACACAGTTGACAGTGTTACGCATCTATGCTAGCGCATCAAACATAATTGTATTAGAAAATTATTGTTATAGGTTATCTTCTTAGTTTTTTAACTTAGCTTGTTGTACGTAAGCATTTAGTTAATGCTGTTAAAATAGAGAGCCGGGTTAGTTGCTTGTTTTAAAGTATAGCAATCAACTGTTATATGGGCCGGGGAGTCTATAAGCTGTAACTGTGGATGACCATGCCTTTCCAAGGAAGCGGTTAAGAGGAATCGAAAGAGAGACTGGGAATGCTATATAAACAAATAACAAATACAAGAGAGACGCTTTGGATCAACGTATGGATAATTCGGACAGGGGGAGACACAAAGAATCCACCAATGGGAACCGACAGTATGCAAATATTGCATTAAGATAAAACCAAAGATGGGAAAAGTTAGGTTCAGCAACCGTTTTGTGATTAAGCCTAATACGCCTCCTTTATTGGGAAAAACCCTGTGCGTTTTCTTGAGAGCCACAGGGCAGATCAAACATGGCACCCTCTCCCCAGTTCCCAGCAAAAAGGTCTCCCTGGCAGACCTTGAAACGTGGGCAGGTTTTTGTACAGGAGAAAGACGGTCCTTAAAATAAGGGGGGCTGAGCCATCTGGGCCTTTATGGGTCAATACCCGCATTTTGGATTGTGCCTGGAAATGGACCAGCAGCCAGTGGAGCGGTTGCAAGAAAGGAGTGGTGTGATTCCTATAATCGGTCCCAGTTAACAGCTCCTGGGGCCAGCCGAACGCTCTTCGAAGGCAGCCCCATGTAAAGGACATTGCAGTAATCTGACTAGATGTAACTAAGGCGCGCGTCACCAAGGCCAGCTCCGAGGTCTCTAGGAACGTTGGTATACAAGCGTTGATTATGCAAAGGGACAGAGGCCATTTCCACACTACACTGTGATAGCGCTATTATTCCACTTTCAACCTCCTGTGGAATTCTGGGGTTTGCAGTTTACTGAGGCCAAAGAGCTCCCTGGTTGGGAATTCTAAAGGCCTCTCCCTAAACTGCAAACCCCAGGATTCCACAGGACGCTGAAAGTGGAATAATAGCGCTATCACGGTGCAGTGTGGAGACGCCCAGAGACTCCTCTTCTAGGGGGCCAAATCCAGGAGCACAGCCAGGCTATGGAGCTGCGCCTTCGGCGGGAGTACAACACCATCCAGCACAGACTAAATCGCTATAGAAAAGTATATATTTGTGCAAAGGTAAGCGTTAGGGAAAGTTGCATGAGAAAAATCAATGTGTGTTTGCGTTTCAAAGTTGCAGACCGGTGCACAAATGGGAGGGAAGAGATTTATGACCAAGTACATGCAGAACTGACATGGAGTGGATATAGAATGATTCATTCGTTCCCTAGAGGGAAAACAACACCTTGGCTTCAAAATTGGCAGAGGAGCAGGGACAACAAACCCAGCCGTGGTGGAAGCACTTTCTGCGGTAGGCGATGCAGGCAACACAAGGTCTGGGGCCTTACTGTCCGGCCCAGAAACCTTGTTCCACGGATCCGAGCAAATCATTTCAGTCATTTTGATCCTTGCTCCTTGGGATCGCATGAATGTTCCCGTGCAAATGGTAACTATGGCTTGAATACTTTTGTTACAAGACAATTTGTTTGTAAAATTTTGTTATGGGAAATGTGTGACAGGTTGGCACGGGATTTTGTTACAGGAAATTTGTTTGCACAAAATATCTGTGAGCTTGAAGCTATTGTTCGTCCCAACTAGCCTAGACCCATTCATTCACTGGGAATTACTTATCCTTTGACTCTCCGCAATACTATGTACCCTAAAGGCAGCAGAAGCGATCTGATCTCGGAAGCTAAACAGGGTCTTCTCTGGTTAGTGCTTGGGTGGGAGATCGCCGATGAATAACAGGCGCAGTAGGCTATTTTCTAGAGGAAGGAACTGGCACTTCTTAGTATTCCTTGCCCAATAAAACCTTATGAAATTCATGGTGACACCATAAGTCAAGAGGCAACATGAAGGCACACACTTAAACACGCCACTAAAATATGCAAAGATTTGCACAAGGTGCAAAGATTCACTACTGCTAGCCGGGATGTGCTCTGAAGGACCCCAGTCTATGGTTCCGGACATTGCACGAACATGGATGGACTGAAAGCTAGGGCAATAAACCTTGATAGAGCTATTCCAAATGACATATTCTACGTGCGGACTGTGAGATCAGGCATACAGGAGAATGCTGGTAGTAGCGGCCAAACAGTACAAAATGGTTGTTTCAAAACTGTTGGGGAGGGAGAGACACGTTTCCCCTCTTCTCGCTTTGATAGCCCTCTTCCATTCACACTGTTTTTTGCTTGCAGGTTGGGCCTGTTGTCTGTCAATCACAATTCTCCCTCCACATTTGCGGGTTTGACCATCACAAACTTAAGTATTCACAAGGCACCCGCTTGCCTCCCCTGCCCCCCAATTCTCCTCCTTCTATTCCCTTGCACTCAATGCTCCAGGCGATGAATGAATTAAAATCATATTGCATTATATCATATTATCATAATATGCAGCATTACTAACAATAATATAAACAATAACAGGTTGGATTTTACCGTGCCCTTTCTCACTGGAGCCAACATCACTTAATGATCCCCATAAAAATCCATAGTTAAAACCACAAATTGCAAACATCTCAAACCGCAAATCCCTGAGCATCAAAACTGAACATTTCAAATGCCTTCTAAAACACAGTGCAAGTATCCGGCCACAGCAGAATACAAACCAGCACTTGCTCGTTCCACAAAGCGCGAATGAATGAATTTCACTGAGGCCAAAAAAAGGCCAGAGGGCAGGGAAATAGCCGGACCTCTAACTGGAAGGAGTTCAGCAACTTTGGGGCCGCCACTGAGAAAACCATGCCGCGTTTTAATGTAAATAAGTTGACTCCCTTTAATAATACCATGCTGAAGGGTTAACGCCAGCATTAGCATTTCCAAACGGGTACACATTTGTCTCTTATTTTCCCTCTCGTTCTTAGATGCACACACATGTTCCTCTGCTTTTAGGCCCATTTTGGGAAAATAGAGGTACTTAAACCTGCAATCAAGGAATCACAATACAGACGGTTAATACGGAGAGTTCTTCTTTCTTAATAGCACATTGGCTCATTGTACCTGCTTTGTCCAAACAAACAAAACACACGACACTAAACCATTTCTGGCTCTTTGAGTTGCCTCTCCTTGACTCGAGCCATTCTTTTTCGATTGCTGCAAAAACACCCTCGAAGCGCTCACAGCCCTGAAAACTACAGGCCAGCAATTTCCCGGAAATGTTTTCTCTCGGCTCCCACCGAATGTTGCCAAATGCAAGTCGCAGCACGTTGGGAGCTGTTTCATACCGGGCTTCCTCAAAGGGATACAGGATTCCAGGTGTTACTGGGAAATTTGCTGAAAATTGTAGACCTCCTTTGAGTGCCGCAGCGGAAGGGTGAATTAAACTGAATTAAGGAAGATGAAAATAATGAAGACGATAAGGAAAACGTAGGCGATTAAGGTGGTAAAATCGCGATGAGGACGAGGACATGGGAAGGACGCTAGAGTCATGCTTGCTTTATTCTCCTCACATAACCAGCAGCAGCAGAAGCTGCTGCCTTCCATGTCAGCTGGGCAGCGAATCCATTCAAGGTTCCAGCCATAACTTTAATAAAGCCATCCATATCTCTCCATACAAGCCTGCCAGCGTTTTAAGATCTGCAGGAGAAGGCTTTCTCTTGGACCTGCTACCATCCCAGGCTCCCTGGTAAGGGCAAGGGAGACAGGGCCTTCTCCGTGGCTGCTCCCAACCTCTGGAACTCCCTTCCTCAGGAAGCTCAGCTGGCCCCCTCCTTGCTCTCTTTTCGCTTGCAGGCAGAAACATTCTCATTTAAGCAGGCTTTTAGTATATAAGCAGGGGGGCTTTTAATTTATCAAGACGTTTTTAAACAATTTTGTAGGTTTTTATAATTGCACATGCTGTTATAACGCTTTTAATTGTTTGAAATGCTTTATTAAATTTTTTGAACTTTTCTGGAAGCCACCTCGGGTCCCAATCTGGGAGAAAGGTAGCATATAAATATGATCAATAAATAAATAAATGATCCAAGGGGCTTAATCCTAACCCCAAGGTGGGATAGGCAGCTTCAGATGGCTTATTTAAACTTCAGACTAAAACCTAGAGTGGATTCACCACTCCACTGTCATGGGTGTCACAGATGGCCAGCATCTTGAAGGAGAAAAATACAGCAGTCATGTCTGCGTCGTAAATATTCTCAGGAGTGATTGTGGGATCTTGACTCAGGTTTTTTGGCAACTACTTACGTGCTCATTGCCCTTTGTCAAAGCCTACATGCCCGTCGTCCATCCGTGGGGCAGAGTGGGGCAGCCATCCAAGTGTCCCATCATTGTCTTCAACTATGAAGACTTCCTCCTGTCCCACCAAAAAGGCATCAAATGTGGGGACCTTCTAGATGCCCTCATGGTGTCCTTGCTCCTTGGTCAAGATTGCTAACTGCTACACATACTCTCTATCACTTCACAGACCAGGTGTTGCTGAGAGAAAGGCAAAGTTTGGAGAATGCTTCTTGGGAAGACAGAATTACTCCCACTATCCATGAGGGGCAGGTGGGTACACGAAACAGGGCCTCATCTGTTATGGCCCCACAAGTTTCGTAGGAAAAATCCATTGTGGCTCACCTTTTGGGAACTTTCAGGAAAACCAGAGCCTAGGAAAATATCCTTGCAGGAAATGCGATCCAAAGACTCCTTCCACCACCCACGATGGGGCAGATGGGCACAGGGCATTTAGGGCATAGCATCGTAGCTCTTCTAAGAAAATAGCACCAGGTCTCATTGCAACCCAGGTTTGCTGCATGCGATTAGAAACTAGAGCTTGGAAAGGTTCCTCTTTTAGATGCTGAGGGTCATGCTAGTTGGGGGATTCTGGAAGCTGTTTGTCCAAAAAAAAAAAAAAAAAGATACACTTTTGCATGCTCTGAAGAATACGGTGCATTTCTGAGTGGCTTAAGGCAATTGGGTAGATAGTCAGAACTAACGATCGTTTGAGCAAGATGAAATTAAGAGAGATGGGACCATGGTTGGGGTACAAATTAGCAGCTCCTGCACTGCTTTGGAGACTAATCCAGAACTTGGAAAAGTTCCTTACTTATTGCAGTTCCCAGAACATAAAATAAAGACCTAGCTCCTCTTGTTAGTCCTGATTAGAACAGACCATTGTATTAATGAGATTTATACTAGTGTTGGCTGTCCATCCAATGGCTGATTCCTTGAATGTACTGTACTTGGGACAAACCAACACATTTCCAACCAATGAGTTTTTAATCTATGGCTTTTATTATCTTTATATTTTTTCCCCGGGCTGAGGCTCAAAGCAGTTTCCAACGTTAAAAGAAATGCAGTGCAGATGGAAACGCGTGAACGCTCATCACTGAAATGGAATCTGTAAAGTTTAAAAACAATTCAGAGCATCCGTTAGAAAAGCAAATAGACTATAAAGCAGTTGAAAAGTGGTGCTGAACACTGCTAAAAGCCCTTTCTTTAAAAACACTCAGTTCCCAAATACTTATCGAACAAGAAAAAGAAAATTGCTGGCCAACGGAAGGATCACGCACGTGAGAGAATGTTATGGACCTGCAGAGAAGACAACGGCATTTAGGCCACCTGTTCAAGCCATTGTGGTCTTCGATTTCTCTGTCATGGCACAATGGGAGGGTTGACGGGAGAGAGAACGGGTGAGGAAAGGTGGAAATCTGGATTGCAACAGGTCCCTTTTCTAAGCCAGCCTTCCACCAAGATGAGGCTTCCCACGTCAGTGCACCCCTGCTCCTCTTTCGTGTGCAAATGACTGATGACCCCAGAAGGCCCCTCGAGGCTAGGAATGAAATTAGAGCGTGCTCCGGGATGAATCTCAAAGTCTGCTTCCCTCCCCTGTCTCACCACTAACAGCCAAGGCATTGTGCGCTAGGGAAGGAAGTCTTCGGTGGCAAGGTGCAAGACACCCCAAAATGCATCGCTTTAGAAGACCAGGTTTCTCTGAAAGAACTCCTTCTGGTGGCACCAAAAAGTCCCGTTAAATTACTCACCAGGATTCAAAATTATTTTGACTGAGACCACCCCTCAAAAGAGAGGAGACAATACGATGCAAAAAGGTTTGCAGAGCTACGTCAGAGCAGTTCTCTGCCCCCACGCAGTTTACAATTTGCATATCTCAAGGAAACGAAGAGGAGGGGGGGTTAGTTTGTTTGGTTTTTTAAGGCAAAGACTGCTAAGAGGGTGCTGTAATGCTTTAAAGTGGGCTCTTTTTAATTGCTTCTGACCCTTTTAAAGAGTACATTTGAAATTGGTTTAATTTCGTCAATAGTTTGATTATTTGAAAGTTGACCTTTTCCACATTTCTAACAATGTTGCAAACATTTTAGTTTGCAAGTCACTATGAATCCTGCTTTTGAGGAAAAGGTGGAGTAACAACAGTAACAACAACGAGAGAGAGGAGAGGGAAAAACTATGTTTCATAAGGTCTAGTGGCTTAGTGACCTGTAAGACAACTACCAAAACACAGCCCTGGCTCAGTTATAAACCCCCGGCGTTCGGCTGCCAGTTCTCTGACAGAGGAGTAAGGATGACCTTCAGTTCCTTTGCAGCTTCCCTGAGCCTGTGTTTTGCTAACGCAACTCTTGATTTCATCCCCAGATCAGACACTCAACATGCACAAATCAAACATCCAAACAGGGGTGGATGAAGGAGTGAGACAGAGTCAAGAGAAGTGATAAATGGGCTCTGAGCATTTGCTTGTGGTGTATTCTGTCGTCGTTTTAAACACAAGCATACACACATCTATATTTTTCCTGGGGGATTCAATGCAAACTCCTGCCTCCCTAGTTCTGCAAGCTGCTTTGCTCTTCTTAAAACCGACGGAAGAGGATGATGGAGTTGGTTTTGTACCAGTTTGGCACCAAAGAGACCCATCGTTTCTTCCTCCTCTCTTTCTACCTAACTGGAAGCTGGAACCTGCAGAGATGTTCAGACCGAGAGGTGCCACACGCAACTGGGGATTAGCTACTGCACTTTGGTGGGAAAGAAAAACTGCGGGTAGGAGCAAAATAGAAACACAGAATCCCCCCTCCTCAAGACAGACATTTGAAGGCACAGGGAGAAAGATCCTTGGCACCAAATGCAAAAAAAGTATCCAGCATCTGTTTTCCTTCTTACCTTATCTGCAAGGAGGAGATGCTCTGGGAAGCTGAGAGGGGCGCAGGATGGCAGGATCAACTTTGCAGATTCCTCTCGACAGCTTTCAATTTCTCTCCTTCCCCCCTGTGTTCGGTCCAGAAAAGACAGGCAGGTCAGAGGGACAGCAAGCAAACCCTTTCCCCTCCCTTCGCTTTTGCTCTCTGGCTCAATCTCTCTCTCTCTCTCTTTTCAGACACCCAGAGAGAAGCCAAGGCAGAATCAGCAAGGATGGAGGGGAGGGAGGGATGCAGAGCTACCTGTGGCATGCACAACCATGCCCCTCTCTCCCTGGTACCCTGCCTGGGAGCAGCGGAGAGCCAGCCTTGCCTGGACCGGTTCCCTCCATCCAAGCCTAGGTCGGAGACTGTCTTTGCCTCACCTGAGCAGAGCTGGCAGCCGCTTGCTGTTTGCCTCCTTTTTCCACTGGTTGCCAGCTGTCTGAGGCTCTTTGCGATCTTGTTGGGAGGCTTTGCAAAGCGGGGACCCAGAGGGAGGGAGGGAGGGAGGGAGGAAATGAGAGAGAGAGAAAGAAAGAAATACACAGAGAGAGAGAGAGAGAGAGAGAGAGAGAGAGAGAGAGAGAGAGCTTTCCAGACTGCACAGTAGTGCACACTTTGCAGAGACCACCACAACATTAAACTATGAGAACAACAACAAAAATCATAACCCCAAAGGAGTCACCATGGTGATGTCCTGATGCTTACATGTATTTCTTGGTGAGCTGGACTTCTCTCATCATACCATCTTGCACCATTCTCCTTCGTCTTGTAAAGATGCTGTTGGACTGGGATGCCCGATCCCCAGTAAGCCATGAAACACATCGGGTGACATTTGGCCTGCCTCCATCTCCTTCGCTGCTTGCCTATCTGCCTGCCTGTCTCTCCCTCCTGTCACCCTCACCCTGTACTTTGTCTGGCCTGCTTCACAGGGTTGTTGTGAAGACGATAATGAGGTAATGAGGAGAGTGCATGAGTTCATTGGAGGGAAGGCAGGATAAGCAAAGCGATGAGCAGACAAGCATTTTTCTTGACTTTGTCGGGGTCTGTCTGCATTGTTGTTAGGTCAGCTTTTCTTTCCTCGCCGTGCATTCTAAGGCCATGTAGTGTTTTGAAGTTGGATGCCATGTAATTTGCCATGCAATGTAATAACCATTAATAGTTGCTAATCACTTCTCATTTGAGTTATTTACTTCCTTCATTTCTCAAATTCATAAATCATAGGTTAGTTTATACTTATGATCAGGTAATAATCCTCCACACATAAAAAATAACATTTTAAAACAACAGAGTACATCTTCTAAATCTAGTTTACACTTCCCATGTAGTAATATATATTTTAAGTTTCAAAACCTATTACCGTTGGATCACCTTCATACCTGTGTGTCTTGTTCTTAAAAGAAAGATAGCTTTTTAAAAATCGGGCTAGTGGATTTTCCGGGCTACAGAATAAGGCTACACCGGCACATGTGTCCCCTCCAAAATTGTTTGCTATTGCTATTCCACATACAGGTTGAGCATCCCTTATCTGGAAATCCGAAATGCTCCAAAATCCTAAACATTTGAAAAGCAGAATCCAATCTTCTTCCTGTGGGGAACATGCAAGAATTAGGGAGGCTCGCCTGGGACCACGGGTGCATTGCTTACAAACTTACTTTGTTGGTTTGGCGCCTTTTCTTCCTCTCAGCTTGTTTTGCGAGCAGCGCATGGGCACATGTGGTCCAAGGCGAACTGGGGAGTGGGGAAAGGCATCAAGCCAACTGAGAGACTTGACAAGCAGTGTGGGCACAGTCTGTCCAAGCAAGTGTCTGTATTTCCTTCATGTTCCCTACAGGAAGAGGGTAAGAGGAAAACGGACAAAAGCTGCTCCAGAGACTAGGATGCGGAGCAATGGTTTCAAACTACGGGGAAAAATCAGAGGCTGGATGGTTATTTGCTGGGGGTGCTTTGAGTGTGCATTCCTGCCTGGCAGAATGGGGTTGGACTTGATGGCCGTTCTGGTTTCTTTCACCCTATGATTGTATGAAAGAGCAGACTCTGCATTAAAAAGAATGGTACGTAATCTCATTACGCCTATGCAAAGATTCCAAAATCCAAAACACCTCTGGTCCCAAGCATTTCAGATAAGGGTACTATATCCAAGTCAACAGTTACCACTAGAGACCCACACTTCCACTGATCTGCAACCCTCTCTTTGCAATGCATAGCAGACACTTTCTTTGACACTGTCATTGCTCATTCTCTGGCATTCATCACTCATTCAAAACTAATGCATTCATTCATGCCACACACCTGGGAGTAAAGCTCATTGTGATCAATAGGACTCACTCCTAAGTATATGTGCATAGAATTGCATCCTAGTTCTTGTAACTGATTAGATGTGGAATAGATGGGAACGCTGTCGGATGGATCCATGAACTGCTGGAAAACCAGAGTCATCATTCATGGCTGTGCTTCAAACTGGAAGGGGCTCCAGTGGAGTGCCCTGGGAGTTCTGTCCTAGGGCCATTACTCTGCATTTTTTTTTTAATCAATGACTTGGAAGACACACTGGAGGGAAACCTTGAAGGTGGCTCAGTGTGAGAACCACGTGGTTGCAGGGCATATTTGATTCCCAGACCTATTTCCATGCCAATCCTGGGCTCCAACCACTACAACCACCCTCTTTGGTCCTTCTGTTAGTTGCGTGATAGATTAGTTAAGCCATGGTATCACTTTTTTTGGACATGTCTTTATTTCTGAACTTCAATTCACAGAGTCATAGAGTTGGAAGAGACCCCAGGGGCCATCCAGTCCAACCCTCTTCTGCATTGTAGGAACACACACTCAAAGCAAATGGCCATCCAGCCTCTCTTTAAAAACCTCCAAAGAAGGTGACTCCACCACACTCCATTGAGGCAGCAGATTCCACTCTCAAACAGCTCTTACCCCCAGGAAGTTCTTCCTAATGTTTAGGTGGAATCTCTTTTTAGTTTGATTCCATTGCTCCTTGTCCTAGTTTCTGGAACGGTGGAAAACAAGCTTGCTCCATCTTCAACATGACATCTTCTTCAAATATTTAAACATGGCTATCATGCCACCTCTCAGTCTTCTTTTCGCAGGCTAAACATACACAGCTCCCTAAGCCACTCCTCACCCAGGGAGTTTCCACGGCTGAAAGGGGGATCAAACCCAGGCCCCCAGGGTCATAGTCATGCTGGGTCTCTGTTATCATCTTACTCCCTGGTATTCATTTGCTAGGAGAGATAACTGACAAGGTGAGCATTGATCAAGAGAAGCTTGTTTCCCTGAGCAATTTGAGGCTCTCCAAAATTTGGAATTTCTCTCCAGTTTTAAAATATCAAAACATTTGAGTCTGTCCAGTATTCTGAAACACTAAAACTGAATTTAGCCCTCTGGGCTGTCCAGATGAGGAAAGTTCCTCTGTATTTTGTTAAAATCCAAAGGTCCACCAAACAGAGAGGTTGCAAAAGACAGTTCATTAGCATTAAAGATCTAGAACTGTCCCTGTGGTCAGTCTTGCAAACGTCCACTCCAAACTCAGCATGGCTTTCTCCAGTGCAGCTGCATAACTGGAAAGGTGTGGTAGCTGATCTTGATCATCAACTCTGAGGCTGAGAGAGTGTGACTTCCCCAAGGTCACCCGTGGGTTTCCGTGGCTGAGCAGGGAACTCTTGTCTCCTGGAGTCGTAGTCGAACATGCAAATGACTACACCGTGCTGGCTTAGGGTTCTCCCGGCCACATTTCTTGGTGGGGGTTGCCACCATTGGCTTCACGTGAGGCTGAGAGAGTGTGATTTGCTCACATCTATCCAGTGGTTTTTCACGGCCCGGCAGAGATTCGAACCCTGGTCTCCCACTCAGACCACTGTGGCTCAGTTTAAAAAGGACACTGCCAATCCACCCCTCTGCTCTGCATAAAGATTCACTGCTTCATGGTTTTATCAGTCCTGTCAGGAATCAGGACAGAGGAGTGGGAGACAGATATTTTAAATAAACCAATAAATAAAGTCCAAAAGAGACGTGACAGGGGAGACTTGGCTCTTTGAAAGAGGACTCGCCTGCTCCACATGGATATGGAGTGGGACCAGACTTTAGAACAGGGTGGTGCAAAGTGTGGCCCTTGGGTGCACTCTGCAGCACATCCAATGTTTCTATCCCCTGCTCTAATGGGTTACCTGGAAGGAGCTTCGATTCGGCTTATTGAGGCTTGCTACCAAACAGGCCTGCTTAGGCATCGCACTATATATCCCAGGGATGTTCCTAGCCACTCTGAATACAGAGCAGCCTGCTGTCACACGTCTCTGTTGGCCCTCCGCCACCTGCTCTTTCCCAGCAGTGGCAGGCAGAACGGGCCGAAATGCAGAAGGGTCATTTTTTTGCGCGTGTGACCGGCTGAAGGACGCGGAGGGGGAGCTGCAGAACAGAGACGCCGTAATGAGCTGGACAGAGACAGCCCTGGCATTCCGCCCAGCCTCCCCACCGTCAATTAGATCAGGCGACGGCATCGGCTTCTCAAAATAATGCAGGTCCCTGATGGTAGTAGCGTTCAAGAGGAGGAGGAAGAGAAAGAGGAAGAAGGGGAGGAGGAAGATGGGGAGAAGGAAGAATAATAGAAAAATAAAGTTGGAAGAGACCCCAGGGGCCATCCAGTCTACCCCCCTTCTGCCATGCAGGAACACCCATCAAAGCACTCCCAACAGACGGCCATCCAGCCTCTGTTAAAAAACCTCCAAAGAGGGAGGAGACTCCACCACCCTCCATGGAGGCAGCGGATTCCACTGCGGGACAGCTCTGACCGTCAGGAAGTTCTTCCTGAGGTTCAGGTGGGATCTCCTTTCCTGCAGCTTGAATCCATTGCTCCTTGTCCCGGTCTCTGGAGCAGCAGAAAACAAGCCCGCTCCCTCCTCGACATGACATCCCTTCAAATATTTAAATATGGCTGTCAAGTCCCCTCTTAAACCTTCTCTTCTGCAGACTAAACATACCCAGCTCCCTAAGGTGTTCTTCATAGGGCTTCATGGCTTCCAGACCCTTCCCTCCTCTGGACATGGTCCAGCTTGTCCATATCCTTCTTGAAATGAGGCGCCCAGAACTGGCCACAGGATTCCAGGTGAGGTCTGACCAAAGCGGAATAGAGTCATACCATTACCTCCCTTGATCTAGACACCAGACTCCTACTGATGCAACCAAAAAGAAGAGGCGGAGGGGGGAGAAGATGAGGAGGAAACAAAGAAAGAAGAGATGGAAAGCAAAGAGAAAGTGGAGGAAAAGAAAAAGAAGGAAAAGAAGCAGAACAGAAGGAAGACAAAAGAGAAGTTGAAAGAGAAAAGAAGGAAGAGCAGGAGGAAGAAAGGAAGGAGAAGAAATAAGAGGAAGAAGTCGACAGAAGTAGGAAAAGATGAAGGAAGAGAAGGAGGAAGAAGAAAAGGAGAAGGAAGAGAAAGATGGGGAGGAATGGTAGAAGAAGGAAGATAAGTTGAAGGAGCGGAAGAAAGAGGAGGAGGAGAAGGAAAAGAAGGAGGCGGCAGAGGAAAAGAAGAAGAAAGGGAAGACAGGGAGGGAGGTGGTGATGAAGGAGGAAAAGAACGCAAAGAAGAGGAGGAAGAAGAAAAAAGTGAAGGAGGAGCAGTTTGGGGACTATAGCAGGAGGAGGAGGAGGACAAGGCAGGGCCAGGAAGAGCTCCGCAATGGCGTGGGATCTTCGAAAATAGAATGGGCTGCCGCAAGGCTGTCGAACGCGCCGTTGTTGGAGAGTTTTAGGCACAGATTTGATGCTCCTTGGGACAGACCTCCTCGCCAGGCCCCTCCAACTTCTTCTCCAACTCCCCGCACGGCGACCTGGGTATGAAAAAGCCAGCCGCCCTGCCGATTATCGGCTGCCAAACCCTGACTGCACAAAGCTTTTCAGACACTGACTGCTGGCAGACATCAGCTGTCAGGCGTCGACTGCTGCTCCTTTTCTTCATTATTCCGCATGTCAGAGACACTTCACAAGCTTCCTCCCATCCCAATTCCACAGCAGAAACTCAGAGCTTGGAAGTATTGAACAATGGAAGCTTAGGCCATTTCCGCACTAGCCCGTTCGAGCGCGACGATTCCACTTTCTACGTCCTCTGGAATCCTGGGGTTTGCGGTTTCGGGAGGGGCCGGGAGGCCCCTCCCGAAACTGCAAACCCCAGGATTCCAGAGGACGTAGAAAGTGGAATCGTCGCGCTCGAACGGGCTAGTGCGGAAATGGCCTTAGAGTGGGAAGGGACCACCAGGGACATCTAGACCAACCCCTAGTTTGGTTGTAATCCAAACCTCAAAGAAGTTATCCAAAGTGCTGGATAACTTCTAAGCTCCAGCACCACAGAGAACGCCTTTACAGTTCTGACTAGACCCCCCAGCGGATTCCTGGCCCCACTGACACGGTCTCCAGCAGCCCCCACCAGGCTGAGCGATCCTGGGAGAAGCCGTGACGCCGGCTGAAGGCCTCCAGGAGCCTCGTTCTGCAACAGAAGGAACTTTTCCAACCTCTGGCGGTATTTAATAAAATGGAATTTGCAGCTCTGCGGATCATTTCTTTTCGCTGACGATATCTGCTGGATCTCTCCTCTGGTTGAATTTCCCATTGAAGGTCTCTTTGTGGACGCGTCGCTCTCCCCCCCGGCCTAGCGACATGTTGCCATGGTGAGGGCTATGATGTCACCGTGGAAAAACAAGGCTGAGAGAGACCCCGAAGTTCATTTTGGCACAAAAAAAAAAAAATACCCCGAGAGAAGCTGTTTTTCAGAGACAAAAGTTAATTAGTCTTTAGGAAGCGGGAGGGATGATCTGAGGGTAGGAAGGTGGGAGGGGAGAGCAGGCCCAGCAAAAATGCAAAGCCGCTCTTACGCACACCGTGCGCACCAAGTAGCAAATATTCCGGTTATTATGGAGGCACGGAGAGAAGCTACCAGACCATAAAAAAGTAGAAAAGAAAAGAAAAAATGAGGTGGAAGAGAGGGGATGGAGAAAATATCACCATCACCTTCATCTTTATTTATAGCCTGCCTTTGATTTATATTTATTTCTATTTATCATTTGTACTTTATTCACAGCGGGCCCTCGGTATCTGCTAGAGTTTGATTCCAGGACCTCCCGTGGATACCAAAATTTGTGGATGCTCAAGTCCCATTAGGTACAATGGCAAAATAGCATCCTCGATATAAAATGGCAAAAATCCAAGTTCGCTTTTTGGATTATTTTTTAAAAAAATATTTTCAAGCTAAATTTGGTTGATTGCTTATTTTTGGTGGCCCATTTCCTGCACTTATTACAACTGCCCAGCATGCTTTTTTGAGATGCAGTCAACCAAAGTGGATGCAACGTTCCAACTTTGATCACATTGTAGACTCGTATGAGGATATCGTGATCATGGGCATGGGTTTTCTATCAGTTGTTTCACGTACTCTTCCTTTCTTTTGAGATTGCTCTATAACGCCATAATCCTAAAAAGCAACCATCTTGCAATGAATATAAAGGGCTTTATTAAAAATAATTTTAAAAATCCCTTTTCATACTGTCTTGGTTTATTAATACCTACAGGACAGAAAGATATTAGCTATGTTAGTGTTCTTAAGTCTATGTCCTAAACATTGTAAACATGAAGCGATTTGTGTATAGAATCATAGCATCTTAGACTTGGACCAATCTCTTCTCCCTCCAGTCATGGATTAAAAGGCTATAACATACCCTTTTGGCTGATACGATCGTATTCTTGTATTGTGACAGTATTGCGCTGTCTGCATTGGCTGCCTGTCCATTTAAAGTAGGTTTAAACCTTTAAAGTCCTGAAAGGTTGGAGGGCAGGTAACAGAAGGAGCATCTCTACCTGGGTTCAAAAAGCAGGGATGGGAATTGTGCTTAGCTCACGGTGCAGAATGCTGGCAGTTGCAGTCCAACACCGTCTGTATGATTCCAGCAACTGCCCTGAGGTCATCATCCGAGGTCTTTCTCTAGGTCCTCTGCCGTATGAGATGAGGCAAGTGGCTATAAAGTTTCTCCAGTTGTGGTCCCCCCCCCATCTGTGGCAGGCCTACAACTAGGCAAAGTTACTTTTTTGGTCTATATCTAATCATGCTGACTGGAGGACTCTGGCAGAATATTCTCCCCAGGGAAGCTCACCTAGAATCTCCATTAAGGCCTGTTCAATACCAGTGTACAACTCCTTTCAATCCCAGAACTTGCTGGAAGACCTTTTTATTTTGACATCCCAGAGTCAGCACGAGGTAGAGGTTTGAGCATTAGACTATGACCTTGGAGAGCAGGGTTCAATTCCCCGCTTGGCCATGGAAACACACAGGGCGACCTTGGGCTTGTCACACACTCTCAGCCCCAGAAAACCCCGTGATAGGTTCCTCTTAGGGAAGCTGTAAGCCAGAAATGACTTTAAGGCTCACAACAACAACAATCTTGCTATCCATGCCAGAACAGCTTCTCCTTTATGTATCTTTTCTTTTAGCAGACCAAGATAATAGGTTGACAACTATGTTTGCAAAATTCATAGTGGGTGCTGTTAAAACCAGAGTGAGCGTGGCTCTCTGAGTCCTGATTTTACTTAGCTTCCGGAATGTTTTGCATTATATATTATGTTGACTTCATTGAACTCACAGTTTGTGAACATTGCAAAATTGTAACTTTTAACTTTGCTACAGTAGACTATAATAAAATGTTTCTGTTGCAATGGCTCATTGCTGATGTAAATAAAGGATCAGTCTATCTTGCAGTTACTGCTTTTTCAAGCATATAACACTTGTGCTTCTGGTTTTAGCTGTGGCAGCATTTTGAATTTTTGCCACTTGCCCTACATCCTGCCCTGTCTCTTCTTGATGGCCGTAGTTTCTATTTCGTTTATTTGATGTTTTGGACACAGCCCAGACAACTTTGACAACCCATGACTTTAAAAGTGGAGTAAAGAAATAAATGGGACCTCTTGGGATCAGGTTGCAGAGATTTAAAAATTCTAACAGGGGACTGGATTATGACCAGTAAAGAGGCTTTTATGAATGGAGGAAGCTTAAGGATGGCTGAGAGAAACTCCACCCAAGGCACAACCCTTTCGAGAGAGGGCTCCTCTGCCATTAATAATCGTGTAGAAGTGGGAATTTCAGTAGATATTGTCAGGCAATTAGGTAACAAGCAACACCTCCTGAAATCTCCTCTTCTACATAACTCTTTTCTAGTGTTCACACGGCAATCCTAAGCCAAACAATCAGCATCACCACCACCATCATCATCATCTCAGATGGTTTACATAACTTTAAAGCAGACTATGGCCATTGCTGCACTATGCTGTTATAGCGCTATGATTCCACTTTCAACCTCCTATGGAATCCTGGGGTTTGCAGTTTAGGAAGGGGCAGCCAAAATCCTCCGCCAGAGAGCTCTTGGGCCTTGGGAAACTACAAGCCCCAGGATTCCACAGGAGGTCGAAGGTGAAAGCACCGGAACAGTGTAGAGGGGAAATGGCCTCTGAAGCCATTGAGATATTCCTAGATCTTCGCTCAGTACTTAATCAAAACCAAGACTGCTGTCAAGTGAGAAGACTGGGATGGGCAGCTATGAGGGAATTAGATAAGATCCTCAAGTGTAAAGATATATAAACTGAATACCAAAGTCAGGATTGGCAGCGCCATTGTATTTCCAACTTGCATGCATGGTTGGGGTTTCACTGAACAGTGAAAAAAAACAACTGTGAATCATCTCCTTTCAAACGTGATGCTGGAGAACGGTTCTTTGGGCTGCCCAAAAGACAAATGCAAAAAGACAAACGAAGGGGTCCGAGGCCAAAGCAGTCCCAACCTCTCCCTCCAAGCCGAGGTGCCTCAACAGAGATTGTGGCCATATCAGGAAAAGAAATTACTCCCTAAAAAAGATAATTGTGCTTAGCAACGTAGAAGGCAGGAGAAAAAGAGGAAAGCAGGTGGACAGACTCACAGAAGCTGCAGCAGTCCTGAGCTTGTAGGACCTAAGCAGGGCTGTTGAGGACAGGATGGCTTGGAACCCTCTCATTTATGGAGTCACTAAACGTTAATTAATGGCCATTAGCATCAACAACCCACGCCTGAAACCCCGAGGGAGAGGGACTTATAAGCCCCCGGAACTCCAGCGGCGCGGCCAGGGTTTCCGGTCCGGATGGATTTAAGAGCCGCGCCGGGGCGCCCGCCCGCCCGACCGCCTTCTCTTCCTGCCGCGCCTGCGCAGTCCTTCCCGGCGGCTCCCTCGCAGCGCGGAGGGGCTGCCCGGCCCGGCGTTCCTTCCTTTTCCCCGCCGCCCTCTCTTCCTGCGGGAGCATGGCGACCGACTCCTGGGCGCTGGCGGTGGACGAGCAGGAAGCGGCCGCCGAATCGGTGAGGAGCGGGGTGGGTGGGGGGGGGAGGAGGAGAGGGGGCGGGAGGACCCGGATGTAAGCCTGGGGAGGGGGCGTAATTTGGGGGGGGGGCAGCCTTCTGTGTTTATATGTGGTCCTCCATTCCATATAGATGCATATCGTATATAGTTCTTCCCGATCCGACGCCCCCAGGCCCGTTGGACTACAACTCCCATCCTCCCCGCCAGGCGGGGAGGATGGGAGTTGTAGTCCAACGGGCCTGGGGGGCGGAAGTTTAGGGTGGGGGGGGGCTGGATATTTATTTAACATATATCTCACTTTTCCTCCCAGGAAATCAAGGCAGCGTGCGTAGCTCCTCCCCCCTCCCCAACAGCCGTGAGGCTGAGAGAGAGTTGCCCTGCCCAAGGTCACTAGGGATGGGGGTTGGAATTATCTCTCTGCCACCCCAATCTTTTCTGTAATGAGGTGGGGGGGGAAGTGCAGCCCCTTCAGGGGTTGTTGGGCTGTGGCTCCAAGCAGCCCTAGGCTGTGTGGTGAAGGATACTGGGATTTGCAGTGCAAAGACTGGAGGGGCACACTGTGTTCCCACTTACTTGGTAACCGTTGTACTGGCCTGTCCTGCTGGGTTGGCAGTCCAAAGAAAAGGAACAAGAGGCGAAAAGGAGAAGGTTAAGAGGGGACACGATGGCCATGTTTAAATATTTGAAGGGATGGCATGTCCAGGAGGGAGAGGGCTTGTTTTCCGCTGCTCCAGAGACTAGGACAAGGAGCAATGGATTCAAGCTGCAGGAAAGGAGATTCCACCTGAACCTCAGGAAGAGCTTCCTGACGGCCAGAGCTGTCCGGCAGTGGAAGATGCGGCTGCCTCCGTGGAGTGTAGTGGAGTGTCCTTCTTTGGAGGTTTTTAAGCAGAGGCTGGATGGCCATCTGTCCAAGGGAGGGCTTTTATGTGGGTTCTTGCCTGGCAGAAGGGGGTAGACTGGATGGCCTCTGGGGTCTCTTCCAACTCTATGATTCTATGAAGGGGATAGCCTGGCATCTTGTGGAAGGCACAGGCCATTTCTGCACTACCCTGTTGTAGTGCTATTGCTATTATTCCACTTCCAACCTCCTGTGGAATTCTGGGGTTTGTAGTTTCCTGAGGCCAAAGAGCTCTCTGGCTGCGGATTCTAAAGGCCCCTCCCTAAACTGCAAACTCCAGGATTCCATAGGAGGTTGAAAGTGGAATATTAGCACTATAACACTGTCGTATGGAAATGGCCACAGTGATTTCTTACATTTTGTGTCCTGGCTTTCTACAAGGAGAGTTCAAAGTAGCATTTGCTCTTCTTCCCGCCTCTTGTCTTCCCAGCAATGCTGCTGCCTAGGTTAGCCTGAGAGATCGTGACTGACCTGTTGCTGATCACTGAAATTCGCTGTTGAATAGGGAATGGAAAATAAGATCTTCCTTATTCAGGCTGGATACACAGACATTATTCTCCAATTATCCCGATCTGGCAGAGAAAGTCCCAATTAATCCTCCGTCATCCCATTTCTTCAGTTACTTTTCAAATGTCCCAGTTTCTCTTTCTCCTACTTCTCCTTTTGTCCTCAGCTTACGTCAAGGGCTACAAATTGAGTTCAGATGGCAAAAGTAGTTTGCACTCAATTAGTTCAGATGAAGGGAGAGGAGGAGGAAGGCGAGGGGAATTTTGGCCTTCCCAGTCGGCTCGGGCAAAAGCAAACAGCTGCAACCTCTCCTAGCTTATCTGTTCTTCCTCGTTAATACCTTTCCCACTTTGACCGCATTCTGAGTTCATTCTTTTACACTGAAATCTTATTTGAAACAATCAGATGAGAACAAAGTCAAAATACATAATTAAAATTGAAACATTCATATATTTCACATAATGCATAGCTAGCACCAACAGTTCCTCCTAACACCTAGGTAGAAATTGCTTTGAAGCCATTGCTTCGTGTCCTAGTCTCTGGAGCAGCAGAAAACAAGCTTATCCCATCCTCCATATAATAGCCCTTTATATTTTTAAACATGGTTATCATGTTACTAAACCTTCTCTTAACCTCAACCTCTTACTTCACAACACACGGGAAATGATGTGAAGCATACCTGAGATGGATCGTGCAGTCTTTCTATTTATCTGATATAAACATATATCTCAGATTTTCGAAGGGTTACAGTGTAACCCAGAATGCGAATTGTCTTCCTTAAATGTATTTGGGCCAAGTTTCCTGGATGCCAGGTCCTGCATTTTAATCCCTGCCCATCCCATCCTGGGCAGAGAAACAGACTCGGTGCAATTTCTGAGCCACTGCTGGGCCCAAGCCAAGTAGCAATTCAGACCTCTTGTTTTACGGGAAGAATCCTGCCAGCTTGTAATTTCACGGTCATATCAGCCAACGGATTCCAGAAAGAAAAGTGCACGTCCTTTTGAAGGTTGTCTTTGATAACATCTTAACAGCCTCTTTAGCCTTCTGCTGACTTGCTTATGCTGCTGCCAGATATGTATAAATGTAGCAAAGAGCCTTTAAAAATAGGCCGCGTGTGTTTCACAAATACCGAGAAAGCATGGAACGTGCCGCAAAATATTATGTGGAGTTTTTCTTTATCTCTTCAACCCTGCTGGGGCTTTCAAAACGATAGATCAAAATGTTCTTTAAAAACAAATAAAGTCAGAGCTTCTTTGAGAACAGATCAAAATGATCCCAAATACCAGACCAAAAATTGGTTTTAAGGACTAAAGCAGCCTTTCTTGATTTTTTTACCGTGGAGGAGCCCTTGAAATAATTCTCAGGTCTCAGGGAACCACTGCATAAAAGCTTTTATATCTGTAGGTTAAAAAGAAAAAAGCTTTCTTTTAAAAAAAATTGTCTTGTGGAACCCCTAGTGATTTCTTATGGAACCCTAGGACTGAGAAACCCTGGACTAAAGGCTGTATATAACAATAACAATCTGGATTGCCTTCTGGTTGCCTTATCAGGGATGGAGCCAGCCTGGCATCCTTTGGGAGGGAGTTCCTCAGTGGAGGGGCCGCTACAGAGAAAGCCCTGTCTTGTTTGTTTGCTCACCAGCCTTGTCTCTCAGGAAGAGATGTAACTAGGCTTCTGCTGAGAATCTCAGATTTCTAGGCTAGCTGATACGGGAGCAGGAGGTCTTCCAGATATCTTGGCCCTAAGCCGTTTAGGGCTTTGTGGGTCAGGAGTGGCCTAAAGGCACCAGATCCTCTCTGATCCTGTGTCCTTGCTGCTCATTTCAGCCACCTGTACCTTGTTCCATGTTCCTGTGAGCTCATGGTCAAAGAGAGAGATTAGTTAGACTCAGGTCAGTTAGTTAGGATTAGAAGTAAGAGAGAAGAGTTAGTTCATTAGGGACAGGCAGGATTTAGAGGTGTTAATGTTTGAAACTTATATACTGAAGTTCTGTTTAATAAATTAATTTTGTGTTCTACCTCTGAGAATGTGACTCAAGGGATATCGGAATACTTGAGTTTAGACACAGGGTGACTGTGGTGGAAGCAGTAACTTGAGAGTGGTGGCACCCAGGAATGGGATTAGATGCATAAAGTCTCACACAGGAACCATGACGGCATCTAGAAGGTCCCCTTTTCAAGGCCATTGCAGAAGGACCAGAGGTGGTCCTCACATTTAGTGGCAGGGATGGGACCGATGGACAACCCTCACAGCCCCTTTTTGGAGTTCAGAGTATCCAGTCTTCACTCCCCCTTCCCTTAGATGCCAGGCTAGACGCTAGTATATTGGCATGGGTTTTTTTCCCCTCTGTGGTAGTACTTGGCTGTTTGGTCTTCTTTCTGTTACTTTTCTGTTCTATTTTTCTGCTTTCGGTTGCCGTTTGTAATACCCTTTTAATATTTGATAGCCATCGTGTGGACTCTGGCAGCACAGGGTTAAACAAAACCTTTCAAGTAGATAAAAAACATATTTCGATGTTTTTCAAATGCTCCTGTGCACATGCTAATTTTGTCCATGAGAAAAAAAAAGCCTTGGATGCTTTATCCTTTTCCTGACTGTGCTCTCTTCTGTGCTTCTTTTTAGTTGAGCAATTTGCACCTAAAGGAAGAGAAACCCAAGCCAGATGCCAATGGTAAGTCGATCCAGGTTTCATTCCCCATTGCTCCTGCATCCAGGCCTCTTTTCTGCTTTTCTTCCTGTTGGGCAGCATCCACAGTGCAACAGATGTAGGCTCCTTTAGGGAGGCCCCCTAGCTTTACTTTACTATAAAGCCCTGGCTTTACTTGCATAGCAGCTGTGTTGTACAGTGGCTAGAGCTTTGGACTGACACTTGGGAACTCTCATTAAAGTTGCCTCTCAGCCACAAGAAATTAAATGTGATATTAGATAGAACTCAGCAACTGCGCAGCACCTGGTGGCTTCTGGCTTGGCAGGATTCCACAGCAAACAAGCAATTAAGCCCAACTTTACATAGAATTCTTACAAAAAAAACATGAAATGGCAGTAATCGAGCAAGAAGAGGCTATAACATGCATGCCATTTCACCAATAAGCAGCAAATGCTTTTTCCAAACTATGTTGTTGTGTGCCTTCAAGTCATTTCTAGCAACCCTATCAGGGGGTTTCCTTTGCAAGATTTTTTTTAGAGGGAAGTTGTCTTTCCCTTACTCTGAGGGTGAGAACGTGTGACATGCCCAGAGCACCCTACGGGCTTCCATGATTTGAACGCTAGTTTCCAGAGTTGTAATCTAGTGCTCAAACCACCACACCGTGCTAGCTCTTTCCAAACCGTATATTTCCCTTATTCTTCTTGTCTTATTCTTTCTGGCTCTTATCTTATCAGAATATGTCAAGATGTATTGGAACGTGGCTCAGAAAGTTTTGTCCTTATTTTGAAATCACTAGAAACGATTTCCTAAGCAAACTGTTTCCTTCAACAGTTGTTAGTAGGTCATTTGTTTGTCACGTGAAAGATTAGGCTCTGCTGTAATCTCCATTTGTCCGATGCAGGGGCTGTTGTCAAGACAGAGGACAATGCGGAGAAGGCTGAAGAGGAGGAAAAAGGTAAGCCTCTGGTGCTTCAGAGAGGGGGTGTGATGAGGGGAGCATAACCAGAACTTGAAAAAGTAATTTTTGAGTGGTGGCACCCACTAGTGTGGGCTCCTGGGGGAAGGTATGCTCCATTGGTGAGCACACCCTCACTTCTCTCCCCCGTCAACTGACTAGGGAGCAGCTGCTTCTCCATGGTTTGGATCCCCTTTCTCTCACTTCCCCCAGTAAGTGGCAGCAGCACGGGCCCTTCCCAGGGTTTGGCTGTTACCAGGCAGTTGGAGGACTCAGAGTTATACATATGGAGCTAAGAATACTTGTAGCATCTTCAATTCATTCTGCAAACCAGAGCTCCTGTTCCATGCAAAACTTTTTTGGTCTGCAATCCAGAGCTCCTGTCCCACACGTTACTTCCTTAGTCCCTGCAAGAAGGGCCTCTCCTGATGATCTCAGGGCCTGAGCAGGCTCATATAAGGAGATATGCGTCTGCCAGATAGTCATATAGGGCTTTACAACTCATAACCAGCATTTTGTTTAATTATAAGGAAAACAGAACAACACCCCAGCTTTGGAATTATTTGGTCCTTTACATTTCAATCCCATAACCAGTGTAGAGACGGTCGGATTCTTCCATATGAAGTTCTTCCAAATTTCCCATTCCCATTGATATATTGTTGTATATTTGCATTATGCACTTATTCAGGGCAGCAGCTGCATTCCTCTGACTCAGATTATTTTGGCAGCATTTCTAAATTGCCTGCTTAATAACTGCTCCCCAGGCAATGAAGAATAAGAGCGTGAAAACAGTTCAGCAATTTAAAGGTGATGGTATATTAAAACAGGAGGTAGAAATAAGCACAGTTATGAAATTAAGCTGGGGTGTTTGTGTAATATTTGCAAAGTTTTTTGCCTGGTGGCTGAAAATGTATCACAGGAGGAGCTGTTGGGCTTCTTTAGTGAGGCCCGCAGATGCAACCAAATAACTTGTTTCATACAGTGTCTAATTGGGTTAGGCTATGAGGTACTCTACAGAGGTCTGAGTTTGGAAAAATGTCCAGAAACTTCTGTTGGTTGAAAAGCGGCATCCTTGGTGCTCTTCTCTACATTCTGGAGAGCCCAAGGCTCAGGCTCTGTGATCTTTCCATCCTTCTAGAAAGGCCTCACCCTCCTTTTCTTGGCAGGTCTGGGTGTTTTGGTACCCAGCTCTGTTATGTCTGGAGGTAAAGGAAAAACCACCCAGTATTCTGTCTTCGGTGCCAGTGGCTTTTCCATCCGCTGGTTCTATCCTCAAGTGCTGGGACAAAGAGAGGCACAGACTTTCTAGATAATCCTAAAGAAAAGACTGTGGGTGCTGCATTTCTGCATAGTGCAAGGTGGAAGAACTGAAAGTGTATAACTTCAGTGACATCATGGAAACAGAAAGCTGAAGACACTAATCACAGGGAAAAGGAAGGAAAGAGACCTTGAGGTGCACAAGAATTGAGAGGGAGTGTTCTGGATTCTCAAAAGATGCAATTAAACCCTAGAAATATATGGCTGGCATCCTCCATTGTAGTTATGGATTCGTAACTGTTTCGTATTTATTGCCACAATGTCAAATGGCATCCCCACATACCTGTCTTAACAGCCAGCAGCTGCATGGAGTGACAGAGGCGTGTTCTCCTGGAGATTGGGGTGCAGCACGATGAAATTTCCAGCCTCCGCCTGTCAGTGATCTCTGGTATGACAGGCAGAAGCAGGACCCCTTTCACAACTTCTTGTCCTTGATCCTAGCTTGTTGTGATGTGCAGACACAGTCACTGCTGCAAAATAATTCTGGTGTCTGTTCGTAATTAAATAGGCACTTTGGGATGGAGCAGACAGTCATTGGAATTTAAAATAATTGCTTTCCTTGTGAGGTGGCACATCACCAAGGTTTATAGGAGATGTTTTTATCTGAGAGCTGAAAACAGATGGGGGGCCCTTTGGGGAAAGTGCTCCCACAGAGTGGAAAAAGTGGTTTTCTTGGATGGCAGCACCTAAAATCCCCAGCCAGCCAGTGACTGGGGGATTCTGGAAGTTGTTGTCCAAAAACACCATGTTCCCAAATTGAACTGTTCTGCAGCTGCTGTGCACACAACGGAAAAAGCTTCTTTGTGGGAGTGATAGCCACTGGGTCTGGGTTTGGGTGTGCACGCGTGTATATCTGCGCATCTTTGGACTGAAACCCTTAAAATGCCTTATCTCCCTCCCTCCGCCCCTTCTGCTTTTGCCAGAGGACAGAGCAGCCCAGTCGTTGCTGAACAAGCTGATCCGCAGCAACCTGGTAGACAACACAAACCAAGTGGAGGTGCTCCAGCGTGACCCCGCCTCCCCCCTCTACTCTGTCAAGTCCTTTGAGGAGCTGCGGCTGTAAGTAACCTTCTCTCGGCTTTGCTTCCCAGCGCTTGTGGCTAGATTCAAACACAGCTCACCACTCCTGAACGTGTGTGTGTGTGTGTGTGGTGGTGGCATGGGAGGAGCGCCCGTACTGTGGTGTTGCTCTTGTGTCAGGTCTGCCTTGCATTTCCAGAAGAGGATGGGGTGCAGAATTTCTGCTGGACGAACATCCAAATGTGCTCCCCCACCCCTGGGAATCATGGAACCATAGAGTTGGAAGGGGAAGCACCCAGGGCAGGGCGAAAGCAAAGCTCATTTCCACAGCAAAAATAAAACCAGTGGAACAACTTTTGGACTTGCAAAGCACAGCTCAGTTCTACAAAAGATTTTTGACATGAGCAAAGTCTGACTAGTGTAACCTAAAAAATTGTCGGTGTCACAGCTGGAGGAAAACATTTCCTGAAAGGCAGCCTTCATCCTGTCTCACGCTTTGGATTTTGGCTTGCAGAACCTCAGCCAGTATGGCCAGCGATAAAGGGTTGTGGAAACTGTAGTCCAAAACATAGAATCGTATTGCTGGAAAGGGCCCGTGATGCATGAAGCCCAAGCCCCTGCTCAGTGCAGGAACTCCAGCTAGAGCATCCCTGCCAGGTATCTGTCCAGCATCTTTTTGAAGACTTCCAGAGAAGAAGACCCAGTCCCCTTTCTGGGTCATTGGTCCCATTGCCAAACAACTCTTACCATTTAAGTTCCATTTAATGTTCAGTTGAAATCTAGCCTCTTGTAATTTAAAACGATTAGACCTGGTGCTATCCCTTGGGGCAGTAGAGAACAAACCAACACAAACAGAACAAACCAGCATCCTCTGTGAAATCTCTTCATATATTTAAAGAATGTAGTCAGGTCAGGCTTCCCTTCATCAGGCTGAACGTGCCCAACTCCTACACTCTTTCCTTGTATGTCTTGTTCTCCATGCTTCTTTCCATCCTTGATGCTCTTCTCTAAATTCTAGAGAGCCCAAGGCTCAGGCTCTGTGATCTTTCCATACATTCCTCACCCTCCTTTTCTTGGCAGGTCTGGGTGTTTCAGTACCCAGCTCTGTTATGTCTGGAGGTAAAGTAAAAACCACCCAGCATTCTGTCTTCGGTGCCAGTGGCTTTTCCATCCGCTGGTTCTATCCTCAAGTGCTGGGACAAAGAGAGGCATGGATTTTGTAAACAGTCTTCAAGAAAAGAGTGTGGGCATTGTGCTTCTGCATAGTGCAGGTTGGAGGAACTAAAGTGTATAACTTCACTGATGTCCTGGAAGGAGAAAGCTGAAGGCACTAGTCACAGGGAAAAGATGCACAGGGAGAGGGAGAGGGAGAGAATGTGAGTGTGAGTGTGTTCTGGATCCCTGACAGATGCTGTTAATCACTAAAAATATATGGCTGTCATCCTGCATTGTAGTTACAGATTCATAAAATATGATGAAAAAGCATAAGAGGCAATTCACCCTTTTTTGACCAGAAAAATAATTGGTTTGTGGAGTCTGAAGGGGTTTAAGGGGCCTGAAAACAGCTGTTAGGGGGATTCATGTGACCCCAGGGCTACACTTTACCCACCCCCATTCTAACCCAATTCCAGCAGAAGAGCGGTCTCTTCCATGCCAACAGTCCCAAGTGTGTCTTTCCTTTTCAGTATCCCTTTAGAATGAAAGCCCTCTCGGCCTATTCTTGAATGTCCTTTGCATTTTTCTGCAGTACAGATTTCTTTATTTCATCCTTCACCCACACCACCGTTGGAGATCTCCCACTGTCAGGCTTCCCAGCCAAGCACACATTTTGTGCTGGGCAATTGCCATTTGATGCTGGGAGACTGCCAGTGGCCTCAAACACTTTGCTGTGGCCTGCCGCTCACCGAATTCAGCCAGAGGGAGCACCTTTGCTGCCTCCCAAGTTCCACAATTGCTTTCAGCATAGTGTTCCCACCAGATTTTCTAGTGATCATCTCCTGGAGGGCCCTGCTTCTCATTGTGGGATTTTATGTTCTGTCCAAGGCTTTGAGGCACAAGCACTCTTGATTGCGTAACTCATTTCTGCCTTGAGAGCAAATAATTTAGCAGGAAGAATTGTGCCACTAATGATAGCAGTGTTTGGCCAAGTTGAGCCTCTCCTCTCCCTTTGCATGTCTCCTCAGCTAACCATCTCCTTGGCAACTGCCTCAAACGAGTAGGACTTTGTAGGTTTCCCGCATGAACTGACATGTGGTTTCTTCTCTTTTCTTTATTTTATGGGCCAAACTGGATGTGCTGTACACAGGCCCCTCTCTCTCTTTTAGATACCAATCTGCCACAATCCTTTATGAAGCAGGCCATTTTAGGAGCAAAAGGGGTACATGGATGAGGGGCACTGAACCTCTTTCTCAGCCTGTCGTCACAGACATAGGCATAAAGGAAGAATGGGGTGCCATATGTGGGTCCATCGGCCATATGTGGCCTCTGGGTCATAAGCTGCCATCCTTAACTTCAATCCGTCTCCCTTGGCATACACCTGCTAGGCAATATGTAACGCTGGGCTTGTCGTGCTAGTGCCAAATGCACGGCTGCTCTAACATGGAGCTTCCGGTGCTTCTGTTGAAGGTTGGTCAAAAGAAGGCCAAGGCAAAAACAGTTTCTCATGGTATCAACAGCTGGCAGGCTGAATGAGCTTATGTTCCAGGACATGTGGCCAGGAAGGTTTTGGAGATCTGCCTTATCAGAATACGACAGCTAGTAAAATCCTTCATTATATGACAGTAGCAATTAATCACATATGTATGCCAGCAAACAGGTATATTATAAATTGTACTCTGTTATTTGTGGAAAGAGAGCCAGCATGGTGTGGTAGTTTGAGTGTCAGACTACGACTCTGGTAGACTAGGGTTGGAATCCATGCTCGGCCATGGAAACTCACACTCTCTCAGTCTCAAAGGAAGGCAAGAGCAATTCTGCTTTGAACAAATCTTGCCAAAAAAAACAAAAACAAAACCCTAGGTATAGGTTCACCTTAAGGTTGCCATAGGCTGGAAGTGACTTTAAGGCACACAACAATAGTATCTTATGGAGGTTTGGGACAGGAGGAGAAGGTGGCAGAAATGTGTGTGCACATGCTACACCGATGTGTGGTTGTTGTTATCTTATATCCTGCTTTTTCCCCAAAATTGAGACTCAAAGTGGCTCACAGTTTAAAGCAAGTACAGCGAAAAATGTACAAAAGGTGAAAGTCAGAATAGAATTGTGCTATTGACACTATTAAAACAATTTACGTACACTTCAAAAGGAGAAGAAGCTATTAAAAACTTAAGTTTGAGTAGATCTCCTGTCTGGGCAGCTGAGAGAGTCAGCTGTTCTTTGCTTCTTTGGGCCCTTGCTAAGTAACCCTTCTGTGTCCTTTCTTCTAGGAAGCCCCAACTGTTGCAAGGTGTCTACGCCATGGGTTTCAACAGGCCATCGAAGATCCAAGAGAACGCATTGCCCATGATGCTTGCCGAACCGTACGTGTCTGTGCTTATTGTTGTGGGTGTGAAATGTGGGGAGAAGACAGGGTACTGTAGGGTTAAGAGCTCTCCAGAGATCCACGGTGGTGGTGGGTGAGCTCCCCTGGGTGACAGCTGGTTGTTAGCCATGGCCCCTTGTCTTCCTACCATGTCGCCGGCCACGTTTCTGAAGCACTTGCTGCGTTAACGTAGTGCCCTGATGTGGCCCAATGAAGATTGCTCAGCACCCTACTTGTATCAGAGCGCGCTTGCCAAAATCCTCTACGATGTGCCAGTATTCCTGGCAAGAGATGTCTCGTTGTAGGAACGATTCCACAGAAGGGCTTTGAATTCGGCTTCCATATGCTGGCGGAGCGTGTGCATAGGAAGAAAGTCACATACAAAGATCGTTCCTTTGTTTTTTGTGTTGGGTAGCTAGAGTTGGCAGAATATTTCCAACAACGGTATATCTGGTGAAAAATTTTCATTTATGTCCCGCATTTATTCTGAATCCTGCTCAGCCATAGAAACCCACTGGGTGTCCTTGGGCAAGTCACACTCTCTCAGCCTCAGATGAAGGCAATGGCAAACCTCCTCTGGCCAAGAAAAACCTCTCAGAGGGTCACTGTAGGTCAGAGTCAGACAAGAAGAACGACTGTACTGTAACGATGACTTTTATGAAGTGGGAAAGTAACGAAAGACTTTGGTAACTTCAGGGCTCACAGAGTTGTAATCACAACCAGTTACATTTTTAAAATGCAACATAACGTGCTCTCAGTTTTCAAGGGAAATAACCCTTAACTTTGTCTTCTTCTGCTGTGTTGTCTCCAGTCCACAGAATCTGATTGCGCAGTCCCAGTCTGGAACCGGCAAGACGGCAGCCTTTGTCTTGGCCATGCTTAGCAGGGTGGAACCTGAAAACAAACATCCCCAGGTAAGAAGGGGCTCCTGGAAACACTTTTGGCCTTCACACAGCCTGGTTGGAGGTGTTTGTTGGACCAGCCAATTTGAACTGAGTTGATTGCTTGATCGGACCAAAGCGTGGGCTGGCTGATTTTGACCGTTCAACTGAGAGTTTTGATGGATTGGCTTGGCTTAGCATGCTCCAAAATATAATTTAAAAATTGTTTTAAAGGTTATTCAGGGTTTGGTGTGTAGAATTTATTATATATTTTATTTTATTTCTCCCACTTAGGTCCCAAGGCAGCTTACAAGGTAGAATAAAATAGAAGGCACTTAAAAATCAATCTTAATATTTAAAAAAATTAATAATATGAAGACGGCCTGAATTTAAAAAAGATTAAGTCTTTTTTACACATTCCAACTCCCCTTGAAATTAAACCCAGCACTGCTGACTGGGTGTGTCTTGCCAAGATCCTGGGGGGGGGGGGGATATTTTCCAGCCTGCGTTTCCTTTTCTCCTGCTAAGGAAGAGCGCCAGGGTTTGGATGGGGATTTTCTGCAGGCCAAACAAGTGCCCTGCCACCAGCTATAATGCCTCAAAAGGAGGGAATCATATTTTGAATTGAAATTGTGCAGACAATGAGGTGAGGTGGGCAGTGGAGATTTCCTGTGAAGCAAAGACCCAGTTGTGTTTCTTAAAACTGGACTTTTGTATGGGCATCTGCCATACCCTGCAGCAGTGCCATGCTGATCTGGGCTAAAGCTCTTTCTCCCCGCAGCACTCAGTTCCTCCGTGTTCAGCTGTATGCCACTTGGAAAGCCACAAGACTAAGTCAAGCTACCTAGCTAAGTCAAGAAGTAGTGCTTGAGCTTTATTTTCTCCTCCTTTTTCCTTTTATGCCATGTCTTTTAGATTGTAAGGGCTCTCTTACTGATTATTTTTTTTGCCAGCTGCTCTGGAAATCTTCAGGATAAAAGTCCTTCAGATTAAATAAGTAGCAAATTCAAAGGCATGGCAGAAATGAAGCGTTGCAGCCAGTATAAGGCCGAGTGGGAGGTGGGTATGCCTTTGAACCATAATGATAGCAAAAGCAATATCCTTAGAAAACTTCTTCAAATGAGTGTCCCAGGCTGTCTTTCCTTTTCCAGTGTCTGTGCCTTTCCCCGACATACGAGCTGGCCCTTCAGACAGGGAAGGTGATCGAACAGATGGGCAAGTTTTATCCAGAACTGAAGCTTGCTTATGCAGTTCGAGGCAACAAATGTGAGTATGATCTAGTTTTGAATGATAATTTGGGGTCCAAGCCAAATTGGATTCCTTCAGAATCATGTGCAGTATGTCCCATGGTTCCTTCAGAGGCAAACCAAACTGAAATTGGACCCTGAATGAAACCTGTGTGCCAATTTTGATTTTGGAAAGGCAGGAAGGATGTTTTTTGAAATTTGTTTAGGTTCCCCCATCTAATCCTGGGTGGGGATCTCCAGCTGCTGGGCTTCATAAAAATACAGTTGCTTCTTCCCATCTCTCAGTCGCTGTGTTTCTTTGGCGGCAGCCAATTTTTCCCCCCAGATTTTTGTGGCATAGCTGCTCTGGCATGGGGGGGGGGTAGCTAGGGGAAGGAGACAGCAAGGGAAGGCATTATGAATGAAGAAATCAGAAACTGAAGGCTTAGGCTGCTCTGAGTGGGCCGATTTTGCTGTCTTTCTCTTGCTGCAGTTGTGAGAGCTGTTGCAGCTGCTGATATAGTGTGTTTTGTAGCATCTCAGTCCCTGTGAACAAGAATATTTGGACTTCATTTCTTTAGCCTGATCCAAGAGGGCCTTTCTTGGGAACTTTATCAAAACTAAGAGCCCAGTTAGTATCAGCTCTTGGTAGCTTGCATTTTGCCCTTTTTCAGTTCCCTTTTCTGACTTGGATCTTATTGGAAGCATCTTTTTTGGGCTACTGGACAAGCTAGTCATATTTTTCAACGAAATAACTGGGTATGAAATTTTGGGGTATAGGATCGATTGCCACAGATAGGAGAAGACAAAAACCACAGTGTAATCAATCTGGTAGGGCTTCTGCCAGAAAATATTCCGTGAATACTCTCTGGAGGCATGCCGGGCCCTCTGAGGTTTGGCGGCTCCCCAAGAGGTCTCTGTCTCGTCTCTTCGCAGTGGAGCGTGGCCAGAAGATTGCTGAGCAGATCGTCATTGGCACACCAGGCACTGTCCTCGACTGGTGCGCCAAGCTGAAGTTCATTGACCCCAAGAAGATCCGGGTCTTTGTCTTGGATGAGGCGGACGTCATGATAGCCACCCAAGGCCACCAGGATCAGAGCATCCGTATCCAGAGGTAAGGATGGAAGCTAGATTTCTTGCAGCTGTGTGTCATTGACCCTTCCTGCAAGCCATAAATGCTGGAAGAAATTAAATTTGATGTACTTTCTTTTCACCTGTCTAGATCAGGAAAAGCTGGACCTTTCTGTAATTACATGTTTAGGGACTCAGCTCCTTCCTGGTATATGTTACATTCTGCCTAAAGTGTCTTCCTGGGACAAGTAAAGTGTTCAGAGTGCTTCCTTCAAGGGTTCTCTCGGATTAAAAGGAGACCTGTTTTCTCTCTTCCATCTCAGGATGCTTCCCCGTGACTGCCAGATGCTGCTCTTCTCCGCCACTTTTGAAGACTCAGTCTGGAAGTTTGCTCAGAAAGTGGTTCCTGAGCCCAACATCATCAAGCTAAAGCGAGAGGAGGAGACTCTGGACACCATCAAGCAGTACTATGTTCTCTGCAACAGCCGGGAGGAGAAATTCCACGCCCTCTGTAACATCTATGGCGCCATTACAATCGCCCAGGCAATGATCTTCTGTCATGTGAGTGAGGGGATGGAGAAAGCAGGGGCATATTTGTTAAAACGGGAATACTTTGGCTCTTGACACACTTGTAGGCAAGACAGGAGTGTATGTATTCCACAAATACATATAATGCAAGCGTTCCAGGACCTTGCCTGTTATACAATTTTCACATATAATATGGACCCCCCCTTCCGCTGGCCAGCCTGGGATTGGTGACGGCATCCAGGAAACTGTGATGCGGGGCCGAGGAAGTCTTTGGCTCTTGGGGCCCTGCGTATGTCCTGATTAAGATCTTGCAAAATGAATCTCATCACCAGCATTTTAAAAGGAGAGGTGCTGAGGCAGAACTGGTCTGAGTGTGGACGAGGGGGTGGAAAGCCATTGAAAAGCCCCCTTCTATTCTTGGTCCCTTCCCCCAACTGTCCTCTTTATTTCCCTCCTCCCCAGACACGCAAAACGGCCGGCTGGTTGGCGGGGGAGCTTTCTAAGGAAGGTCACCAGGTGGCCCTCCTGAGCGGCGAGATGATGGTGGAACAGCGAGCTGCGGTGATCGAGCGCTTCCGAGAGGGCAAGGAGAAAGTGTTGGTGACCACGAACGTCTGTGCCCGAGGTAAAGGGGGGATCCCCGACTCTGGAAAAACACTGTCTCTGGTGTGTGACGCACGCTGTCTTTCTCTTTCATGGACTCCAGTTCACTTCATCCTACACAAGACGAAGTGGACTGTGTCCACAAAAGTTTATGCTTGAAATTTCTTCTTTCCGGATACTCTTGAAGCAGCTACTGGATTCCTTTATGTTTTTTTATGCTAAAACAGACTAATACGACTATCTCTTTGAACACTGAGTGGGGGAAAAGGATACTTTGGGATAGAGAAGCCGTGGGGAGTGGCAGTTGCATGCCTGTTTCCAATCTTTGTCTCTACTGCATCCTTGTAATCCTGGAATTTTATCATTTTCAGATGTATTCAGTGGCCACCCAACTTAAAAAGTAGTGACTTTCTAGGCAGGCTGCCCCCTAAGCTTTTAGCGCTGCTGCGGATCTCTCTTGCACGTGCCACCATCCCTGTTTCCGCCCCTTTCTAGGGATCGACGTGGAGCAGGTCTCGGTCGTCATCAACTTCGATCTGCCGGTGGATAAAGACGGGAATCCGGATAACGAGACGTATCTTCACCGCATCGGCCGCACGGGGCGCTTTGGCAAGCGGGGCCTGGCGATCAACATGGTGGACAGCAAGCACAGCATGAACATCCTGAACAGAATCCAGGAACATTTCAGTACGTCCCTTCTGGCTTCCGTCCTGCTCGCAGCGGAAGCTCTTCGGTCTTTGCCTGGCAGTTCCCTCGGATCTGCCATTACATGATCCAGAGGGTGCTCTGAGCGAAAATGATTGCGACAGATCCCCTGTGTAGGTTAGCCCCATAGCTTGGGCTGCTGTCATAATGAATTAATTGATTAATTAATGAGGGGTGGTTGGTCTCCTAAAGGGTTACTGCAGCCTGTTACTCTTCCACAGTTGTTTACCCTTTCTGAGTTTGGAATACTACCTTAAAATTACAGCTTCCAGGACCTTCTGGCCAACATGGGGATTTGGGGAGTTCCAATCCTCCCAAAAAGTAACTTCTCCCAACTCTGCCCTGAAGAATGTGATGTGCTTTTTGGGGGGAGTTTGCCGCTGTCCTTTGCTGCCATCCCAACTTTCTTCCTGATTCTCTGACTCTGGCCACCCCCCCCTTTTTTTTTGTACAGACAAGAAGATTCACAAACTAGACACAGACGATTTGGATGAAATTGAGAAAATAGCGAACTGAAGCTGCAGCTGCCGGAACTGGTGTGCACACATCCTCCCACGGGAGATCTGCCGCTCTGATTGGATCCTCGTTCTGATTGGCACCAGTCTTGGCCAGTCGCACGCAAAGGGACGTCTTTGTAGAGATAACAAATACACAGAAATTACCTCAACTCAAAAGAAAAACAAACAAACGTAATGTGGCTGAACTTGATTTTTTTTTAAAAAAAGAAAGAAAGTGCAAACTCTGGGGAAGGAAGAAATGTTTACAGTAACTTTTAACCTTTTTTTTTTTTTTTTAGTTTAGCCTTAAAATGGGAAGATCGCTTAAATTCTAAAGATGATGCCAAAAACACATAGCCAACTAATTAGGAACGATATACACGTCTTTTTATCTCTGAGAGGGGAGTAACTTCTTATACATGCCGGAGCAGTATATTAAAGGTTCAAAACCCAAGTATATAGAAATTTATACAAGTGTGACTTTTTTTTTTTAAAAGAGAGAAAGAGTTCAGTCTGACTAAAAGTTTGCAGGAAAGGCAATTTCACCTAGAGCTCTTTGTATTTTGGGCTTTTGTAGATTGCTCTGCTGTTTCTTGTAGGTAGAAGTGGCGCAGAGGTTGCTCTTCTGTGGGCCGTGAACAATCAATTGACTCTTTAAAAAAAACTATTCCTTTTCTCACACACACACACACCCTACAGACTTTGGGAACAGTAATCTTGGATGAATCTTTTGACCCTGTCCCCTGCTTAGCTATCTTGCAAGACTATCTGGAGTTCTTTGCAGCTGAGATGGTTATGGTGGTAGCTGTCCTTGTTAAAACCAGGCAGAGGGGTGAAGAGGCTGCTGGCGCTATAGGAATGGACGGACGATGCGTTTTCACGAGGCGTGCCATGCTGGTTCGGCCGGGAAGAAGCCATGGGAAGGTCCATGCCAAGCAAAGCTCCTCCGTCGATGTCAAAGAAGCAGGAGAATGATTGGAAGTGATCCAGCGCATCTTGAGAAAGCTTTTTGGTTTAAGGGTTGTAGCTCAGCTGTTACGACTCCCTCTTCTCCGGAATCCAACTCTGCTCTCCTTCCATCTCTGCACTGCAACAAAGAGAACCCACGGGTGGTAGTGGAAGGCCCCAGAAGTTGACAGGGAAAAAGGAGGTTCAAATTATGCATCTCTTGTGTGCACCAATGCAGGTAACTATTCACTTCCAGGCACCTTTTTTTTGGACTTCCCTTTCACAGTACCCAGTCATCACGCCTCAGTTCCACTTTATCTGCCATCTGGTGTTCTTGGGGTTTGTATTTTCACGAGGTATGTGGAATTCTCTGCCAGGTGTCCTCAAGTTCCTCACCAGGCTACAAATCCCAAGATTCCATAAGTTTGGCGCTGTGGCCATGGAAGCACTGCCAAAGTGCTGTTAACTGTGCAATGTGAAAATGAAAGGAGGGAGCAAAGAACAGTTTTAAAAAAGCAGCTGTTGCTAGTGGCCATGCTGTGGTCCACCAGAGCAACGCTGCGGGGTGAGTCTCCATTTTCTTATAGCACTGAAGAAATGGCAGGGCCGGGAGGCGGCGCTCGGAGCAACCTTCTTAGTAAGCTGTTCGTCATCCAATCAGTTGCTCCAAAAAGCTTAGCTGCTTTGATTTGGATTGGGGTGGTAATCTTACCTAGTGTTGCGTTAATCAAAAATAATCCTTCAGTTAGTTATGGGAGAACGTCTGGCTCCTTTGTTCTTTTGAAATCTGTTACAGCTTTTCTCTTTTCATCAGTCTGGGCTCTCCAGCCTATATCCTATTGCTGATTCCCAACTAGAGTCGACTCATTGAATCAGTGGGATTTACTCACCATTCAACAAGTGATTGAACGTTACTCTGGTTCAGGCTAACCAGTAGGCATCTTCCGGATCCACTGTAGCCATTTTAGATATGCAGGAAGGCTTTGAATGGCCTGACTTCTTATTTTTCCAGGCAAAGTAGAAATTAAAAATATTTTTATTCAGAATATGAGAACTGGGAAAAGCAGGTGCAGTCCCCCAGCCTCCTACTTGGTACAGGAATCTCAACTAAAATTAAAGAAATAAGTTGTAAATTCTGAGTGTTTATCACAGCTTACTTTAAAAAAAAAATAACTTGTGCTGTGAAACTGTTCTGTCCAGTGGCAGAAAGGTGGATTCTTTTACCAAGCAAAACAAAAAACAAGAACACTTTGCTTTTTAAAAAGTAACCTAAAATTATAGGACGTTTGCACGTCACCTCTTACGATCAGTTTTGTGTAAATGGCTTTAGGAGTGGTGGAGCAGGTTTAAGAGAAAATAATTAAAATCACACATTTTGTATGCTAGGGTGGGTCTTATTTTTATTCTGCTTGAAGTGGCGGGTGGGTGCGTGCTTTTGCGGGACGGAGGGGCCTGTCACCTCCCTCGCCCCTGGTACGGCTGCGTGACAGTGCGAGAGTCCCATGTACTTTTGAGATGGAATAAAGACCACATAAAACTGAACTGGGTCTCCGCTGCCTTTCTCCTTATGTATTCCTGGATGTCATGGGGTTGGACCAGGGGGCTGATGCGGTCCCTTGCGACTTTAAAATTCTGTGACCAATTTGTTCATTCCCTTCCCTCCCAGTTGGCAACAGGGGGTCTGTAACCACTTGCTTTGCAACCTTGGACTTTGGTGGGAGGTGCAACCTCATTTGTGGCAACCGTGGCCCATATTGCCTTGTCCAGGCCAGAAATGAGAAAGTTACCTTGTTGGAAAAGTCTGGAAGAGTAGTTTGTTCCCCATTTCTCATTGTGGTCCTCCCAGGGTAATCAGTTACCCTGACTTCATTCACTGTCTGAGTAATATATTATTTCTTGTTACTGCAATTAAGCTTAACCACAATGTCCAATGGTTAACAGGAAACAAAAATGTAAGCGGAAACCTTTGGCCTGTTTGATCGGTCAGTTTTAAGTTGTTACTCTCAGAGCAGGTCTAAAGTTTTGGCAAAACCAGTTCTCAGGTGGCACATTTGCCTGGCTTGAAAACAAAACAATGACACCCAAATCACTTTATTGGATCTAACGGCACACATAACAAAACTTCAAATGATTTGAAATGCACAAAGCAGGTAACATTTCCTGCCCCCTAGAATTATCTGTTCCCCAGTTGAAGCCTGATTGTTTTTCTTCATTAACAATTCTTGCTCTTTTATTAGAAACAAAACAATAAACTACTTCTAAGCAAGACAAAAGGATGATTTCGTGGGCATCATGTTTGTGTAGCAGACCCTTCCAAATAAGTGCTACCTTGTGAATCCTGTCTATGCAACTCTCAATTCAAAAACATTTTCCCCAGACTGAGAGCAGTGCTATTTACCTGGATGTATTGTCGAAGCTGGTTCCTAATAGGACCAAAAAACTACTTTTTAAAGTTACTGTCTGATTGTTGGAATGTCATCTTTCCTTCCCTACCCTTTTAAAAAGAACTTGGAAGAGTTATTTTTAGACAAGAGCACCCAGGATCCCTCAGTCAGTTAGGATCTTCCAAATACAACTCTTCTTCTCCATCCCCAACCCTCTGGCCAGAACAAAGCTTGGAATTATGCGGCCCTTGAAATGAGGATGATCTCCGATGGGTAGCAAAACCCACGGTGATGGCTACTGGGAATCACAGCTCAACATCATCTGGAGGGCTGTATGATTTCCAAGCTTTGCCCTAGAAAACAGTTAAAGCTCTTTCTGGACTATGGCTGTACAGGCAGGGAATGTGGGTCACTGCCTTGAATGCTGGAAACTGAATATGGAGCGGTTTTCCCTACGTTCACCAAGTTTGCCGCGGAGAACCCCGGACACCCAATGGTCTGAAGTGGGCACAGTCCAAGCCCAGCTTTATCCCTTGAAGGCTTAAACTTATCCTCAGCTGCCCCTAGGCTAGAAACATCTCTTTTTCTCCCATAAATAAAGGATCCTATTGCCAGCCAGATGTAGCTGTAGAATACAGAACTTTCTGCTTTGCCTACACCCCGTTTACCACTGGTGGCAAGCCAGAGAAAAGGGTAGGCTCTCTCCTATGTCCCATGAGGTTCTCCTCAACCCCTGCCCTGGCTCTGCTTCCTTCCTGCCTGTCATCCACGTCCCAGCGCTGGCAGCTAAGCAATTAACAGCTTGCTTTTCGTGACACAGAACTGCACGTGGTGGGGTACTGAAAGGCGGTGGACTGTGGCATGCTGTTACAAAGTGAATGAGAAACTCCTGCTGCCCCTGGAACCAGGGCGGACGTCCACCTAGAACCCGTCAATAACTTGCGGCAAGCACAGCTGCCAGATCAAGAAGGAAGAAAGGATTGAGCGTTTCTTCCGCCTGTCCCAGTCTTTCATGGCAAAGTTGCCAAGGCATTTGCTCCTGCCCTAGTTTGCAGCTGCCATCAAACTCTCCTCCCAACATCTGCACTCAAGGTTGGCCATCTCTGTGAGGTCCAAGTTGGGTTCCATGAAGAACCAAGAGAGGTTAACACTCAGATGCGCAGACTGTTTTGGCAAACTGTCCACTCCAGTAAGTGAAATCCCTTTGTGCAGAATACTTTGATTTCAAATCCTGTGTGTGGACAGTGGAATTGAAAACATACATGCATAGCTGTGTTCAAAAAGATAAATGGCATTTGGAGAAATGCAAACAAGCTTGGTCTTAATCGAAACAGGCTGATTCATTGTTTTTAAAAAATGAAAAAGTAGCTCGCACGCCCCTTGCTCATACCCAGGCAAAACTCAGCTGATGGTGGAATACTGAAAAAACATGTTTGCAGCTAAGTCACGTCTGTGTCAAAATGCAAAGGCTTTATCCTCTGTTACTTTCAAAACAAAACAACAAAAAACTCTGAAAGTGAATTTTGTACTGGATAAACCCAACAGCTATGATTTCTCCAGACTAATTTGTCATAATTCTCACAAAAGAAAGCAGAAAAGGATTAAATATACATCTACAAACCCTAGGCTGAGCAAATACATCTTTCTTTTATCTTGACTTCTGACACAGGGGGAAGAGGAAGTAGCTGAGTGAGCTACATTGCTCTGCCTTCAAAACCAGTAGGTGTCTTGTCTTTGCATCCTAAACAGAGAACAAACAGATCAACAAAGAAATCCCCAAAATGTCTCCTGAACAAACCTGGTTGAAGATAAAATGAATACATGGGGGGACGATCTAGCTAACAGGGCTGGTAAAGGAGACACTGGACACTCACCCACTCCTTCTGAATCACACTGGAACCAAAGGAATCTATTCTGGGAGCCAATCGGAAAACACAGATCCATTCTCCCTTTGCCAGAAAGTGAATCAAATGTAAAATTTCCTGGCAGAACAGGCCTGTCTTGAAAACGGATCAACAACCTAGCAAATGGCATGGAGTGTACGAGAAGATCAAGGCATGGAGAAGGGGGATAAAAGGGAATTGGAATGCTATGCTTTAAAAACAAAAGGGTTGTACACATCTTTTTTCAGGTGCCCAGGGAAGAGCAGGACACCAGAGGAAAAGGCATTAGCTGGGGTGAAAGGAGCGGATTATCAGAAGAAAAGCCACCAGCTCCAGTAGCATTTAATACAAAGGTCAACCACCGGTAGCTTAAGGTTCCCCGTCCTGCTCTTTCTGCAGAATGCACAGCACCGACTTGTGGGGGACCGCACACTCCTGCAGTGACTTGGAGAGGTCGGAGAAGGTCCTCCGAGGCACCTCCATGGTCTCGATGCTGCAGTGTTGATAAGCGGCCGAGTTCCTTTGCGCAGCCACTGCCAGGATGGTCTTCAGGCTGTCGGTCGGCCTGAAGTGACGCTCGAAACGCTGGCCTGATGGGGACCGGATGGCCAGGAGCAACCTCGGCTCCTCCTGGCCGGGTTCCTCCAGGTTCAACACAGACGGTGGAGAGGCCCCCTCCCTGGTTTTGCTGAGTGGCCTGGCCTTGGACAGAGGAGGGGGGCTCTCAATAAATTCTCCGCTACCCCCTTTGGGTCCCCTTTGTGGCGACGCCTTCCCCGCTAGAGGGAGATCTCTGAAACTCTGCTCCTCCTCCTCCACTCTGGTGCTCTCTGGTTGCTGGCCGGCTTGGTCAGGCATCCCTTCTGTGCTGCCCTTCCTCAGCTCTTTTCTGCTGATGGACGGGAGCACTTGGTACTTATTTAAGGAAGAGGAAGTTCTCAGGGGCACTTGCTGGAGGAGATCCGGGATTTCAGCTGGAAAGACCTGGGCGGGATGGTACAGCGACTGGGAAGATGAGGCTTTCCGGCCAGCGGCAACTTCTTCAGTGGGAGTCGCCCGCGGCTGAGGGGATGATGGCACTTGAGAGGAATAGGCCTCAACACTATGGGAGTAGTTCAAGTGGGGCCTCGTGCGCCCCTTGGCAGATTTTGGCCGAGTGACATGCATGGCCAGAGGGCGCCAGGCGGGTGGCTTCACGGTGCCGAAGGAGGTCTTCCGCTCAGATGGGATGAAGTTTAGGTGCGAGGCGGCCGCCATTGCTTCTCAGGAGTCCTGTGGAAAGAAATTGGCAAGTGCAAGACACAAAGGGTGGGCCAGAAGTAGCCTCGCAATCCAACCACCCACTGTTTCTCAATCTGGGTTTAATAACGCTTCAGATTAAGTTGAAAGGAGTTCACAGCAGCCTGGTTTTTTGTCCAGGGAGGGAAGTGCTAGGAGAGCAATTTCTCATATCCAGCATCTACACTCTGTTCTTGCCACCCCATCTGCTTCCAACACCGGGTGTGTTCACACGAGGAACAAGCCATGCGTTGGTGTGTAATTTGCTCACTCTTGTTCAGCTCATTTTGCCAAGAGAAGTCACTAAACTCACCAGAAATACAAAGCCTACCGCAATATCTGGAATTCTGGTTTGTTGCTCCTTTCACAAACCAGGATTGTATGAGAAGCTTTGCCTCTTGGTTTGCAAATCCTTGCGTATCTGGAAGTAACAAGCCAGGATCTCAGGTTGACTTCTGATTTGTGTAGCAGCTTTTGCTAACAGAAAGACCCAAGAGGAGTGGAGGACAAAAACCAAAATTTACTAGAATCTTGGCTTACTGTTTAGTGTGAATGCTAGTTTGGAAGAGCATTCAGAGTCGCCAGGTTAGGCTACTGTGTCAAGCACGGCCAAGATCATTATGGTACATTATACACCAGGGGTGGGAACATCTAGCCCAGAAGCCCAGTTTTGACCACCAGGGTCCTTCAGGCCTGTAGCAATTCCATAGCTGCCCCTTCCCTCCCAAAGGCTCTGCCCTTAAGAGACGGAATGAAGCTGGGGTGATGGTGACCAGGATTCAGCTTTGCTTCCCAGCCCAGGACGCTCTGTTTGAAGCCCGCTTTGCCAGAATTCAGCTGCCAGCATCAATTAAAATAACAGACTTCCCAGTCAGCAAGTTGCAATTAATTGCTTTCCGCTCCTTCAATACAGACATTCATATTTGCATTGGATAACCTACTTTCCACTGCAAGAGTATCCCAGTGAGTGCTTAGCTTTGCCACTGCATAATGTTCTTTTGACTCTGAATCCTTTTTATCTGCTGGTTTCTGTTTTGTGTGCAATTTTTTTTATGATAGATTTATTTGGAGTCAGGACCTTCTCTTTCACATTTTTTTCCTTGAATGTCATTCAAATAAGTGATAACCACAGGGCCAAGGCACGGATGCCCTTTGAAACAGAATTTGCTGTGGTGCAGAAAGAAGAGCATTCTCTTCGCATGTGCAAGAATAGATGAGGCTCTTCATGCTGTTGTACCTTTCTTTCACTCAGCCAGTGACAGAAACCTTTTCTGTACCACACTATCCTGGTGGAAGCACGTCTGCCTCTTAAGAAAATAGCGCTTGAATGTCAGCTAGACAGAAAATGCCATCTAGATGAGCACATCTTATGATCCTTTCAAGTCCTTCATGTCTGCAGCCATAGCTTCTTGAAGTAACAGATTGGAAAACAAAATGAGTAGACTGGAAATGGGGGGAGGGAAGCTATCCTAATGGTTCAATCTGGGGGAGCGTCTCCTCACATCTGCAGTTCAGCTCTCTGCCCATGACAGCTTACAATCTACAATAGGTCAGGGAAAGAAGGAGGTAATGGAGAACGAGTCAGAAGTGGGAAGACCATGTGGATAATCCAGTGGCAGTTACTCTGGGTTAATGACTCTGTGGTCTTCCACTAACTTGGCAACCTCCAGGTATTTACATATACAGTTGGCCCTCCCTGTTCACTAGGGTTAGGGAACAAGACCCCTGCTAAAGTGGAAAAACTGCAAATATCAAAATGTATGCATGTCTGTGGGAAGGGGGCCAAGGCACAGTGGAGAGAGCACGCATTCAGGGTCCAAGCCAGGTCACAGAAAAGAAGGGAAAGGGGGTGAGTTGGCATGGTGGCGCTATACTTCCTCTCTCCTGCCCATCTCTTTCCTTGGTATGTGTGTGGAGGGCAATGAGAGAGGGTTTGTGATGCTGAGAAATTGGGCTGCAAGTTGTCTTTAGCTGGCCTGGTAGTGGCTGGTGGAGGAGGCGAACTAGATGTGGGTTTTTAAAGGGCTGCATGGCCTGTTCTGAGCTTCTAAGAAGGAAGGTTCCCGTGGAAAAGACATATCTTGTAGGGGCAGGGGGCAGTGGTTGAAGAAACTCACAAATAATCAAATCCACAGATGTTAAACCCACAGATGGGGAGGGCTGACTTTATATAATTAACCTGAACACAAAATAACAAAAACACAAACTGACATTTTTTTTAACATGTACTAAAATCAAAACAGCCCACTAAAGCAGTGAACTAAAAACACTAAACGCTAACTCACTAAAACACTGATTTACTAACTAACTAAACACTAACTTACTGAAACACAGACGGGCTCTGAGCCCCGGAACCAAACTGTAATGAAAGAGAGAAGGATCTGGAATACTTCCCACCAGGTCTGACCAAAGCAAACAAAAATGAAACACCCTGCGTGAGGTGCTGTTCCTCCTTTGGAGCAACCGAGACTTAACAAGGGAGCAACAAGGCCATACCTGGATATTCCTGAGGCTGGCAGAAGCAGAAAAACCTCTGTTGCTGCCATCTGTCAGTCCTTAGGATTAAGAAAAAGAATTCTGCCCCCGGCCCAGCATGGAAGTACTCACGGGAAGAAGACGCTCCATCGGCTTGAAAGGACTAACAGCTCCAAAGGTCCCAAGGATGGATAAGCTGGTCAGTTTGATCAGATCTCAACCTGCACCACCAGGGAGTCACCGACGTTGGTGCCTGAAAAGAGGAAGGAAAAGTGACGTTTCTGTCTATGTGGAGAGGGGTTGGCCGAGGTCAGCTGGTGGGTTTCCACGGATGAGCAGAGATTTAAACCCGTCTCAAAAGTCCTGCTCCAGTAGCTCAATCCCTACACCACATTGGCTCTCCTTAGGACATGAGAAAGGTGTGGAAACAGCAAATGGAGTTAGTAGCTCAGAAAAAAGAACCTCATCCCTGGGCCCCTGAGATTATTTCTTCGTTAATCTCTCCAAGTCTATTCATTAAAAAAAGTAGGTGTGTTGTGTATATATTGGGCGGTGTAATATGCCAAGCAACAGCAACACTGAGGCTGTACAGTTTGGCTCAATATGCCAAACCACAGATAAACTCCACGGCAGCACAGGCGGGCAACAAGCTGAGAGCAAACAGGAGACTCAGTTACATCCAGCCTCACCTTTAAAATTTAAAAATCCGCATTGCCCGAGATTAAAAGATAAAATTCTTGCATGTGGGCTTGCGCCACCAGAGTCCGGCCAGGGACAGCATCTTTCCTTGACCTTTTCCAACAAATATGTGCTATCTTAAACTCATATAGGGCAGACATCTCAGCATGAAAAGTGGTTGTTTCCACACTGAATTTGAATGAAGTGATAGTGCAGTTGGGGGCCGGAGGTCTAGAGCAGTGGTGGGCTCTAAAATGATGCTGGTCCACAAGCCATTGGCTGCCAATCCCTGGTGAGTTTCCGGGGAAGAAAGAAACAATGGTAAGCAATGGGCACAATTGTGGTACCAGCTCCAGGCACGTTGGGAAAAAAATATTGCTGATCCTCCATATCAAATAGCTTGGGAAGCACTGGTCTTGGGCAGAGTCAGATAAACTGGATCCATTTGCTGCCCCTGGATGAATTTGGCGTCTCCAAAGACTGTCAAAAAAACAAACGGAAAAAAAGACATGTTTGAAAGTCCCCCTTTGGCTTTGAAAAGTTGCTGCTTTTGATGTTCAGCAATGTAGGGAAGGACTGGAGACCTACAGGTATATTAATAGTTCTTCTATTTGTACATGATCAATTATTGCTGTTCTGGATTTTAAAAAATAGTAATAAAAAAATAAAATAAAAGGCAAATTGCTTCTGCTGGGAATTTCTAAGGGAGGCAAAATTCAACAAAATCCAAAAAGCAGCAATACCTTTATTGGGCCAATTTTTAAAGAAGGCACAAAATATACCATGTAGGCTTTTAAAATTCCATTGGCTTCTTTGTCAAGCATAGGGTGTTAAAAATCATACAGGGAAGAAAAATGATATTTGAATCACAGACCTACGTTTTTTTTCTTAAGAAGTTACTTTTGTTGCCAGTCAGGATGGCCTGGAGGGATACGGATGCAGGCAGAGGCCGCTCCCCTTCTCGGGGACCAGGGACGAAAAGGGAAGGAAAAGCCAGGAAACCCACCGGGTGGCCTTGGCTGCAAGTCACACACTCTCAGCCCCAGAAAACTCCGCCATAGGTTCTCTGTAGGGTCACAGTGAGTCAGCAACGACTTGAAGGCACACAGCAACAAAACACTGACATGATTTTAAACAGTTGTCCCTTTTTAAAAAAAGTGGTTTTAACTGTTGCTATGTTTCATACGCTTTTATCCTGTGCAAATTATTTCTGCTTTTCATCTAGAAATGTTTTAAATTATTTATATTGTACTCAACCCTGGGATCCTTTGAGAAAGGGCAGGAGAGAATTCCTTTTTTAAAAATAAAATTAAATAAAATAGTGTTAGGATCAAATTGTGGCTTGGAACTTTTTTTTAAAAAAATAAAATAACGGTAGGGTCAAATCATGACCTACAGCAGTCCTTTGGGGGGGGGGGGGCTGAAGGTCCCAGAATCCTGCGATGGGGGGGGATTCTGGGAGTTCCAGGCCCACAAAGCATAATTCGGGACCCCTGGAGGGAGGTGAGGAACCCCAGGCTCTCCTGATGTTTGGACTTCATCTCCCAGCAGCCCCCGCCAGCTTGGCCAAGGGCAGGGGATTGTGGGAATTGTAGTCCAGGAACATCTGGAGGGGCTCCAGGGGCGCCCGGGCCTCCCTGACAGCCTCTCCCGGAGAAAGGAGGAGAATACTGGGCCCCCGCCCGCCCTGCCTCACCTCTTCGCCGCGGCTCCATCCAGCCTCCCGCCTCGCAACAGCCCTCCGCTCCTCTCGGTAGTAAACAGCCCTGCGTTACCACGGCAACCAACGCACTCCAGGAGCCTACTTCCGCCCTGCACCGGAAGAGGGCGCCTCCACTCTCCCGTCGGCGGCCTAGAGAGGTCGCCGCCATTAAGAGGGGAGGTGCAAGGCAGGGAGGCCGCTCTAGCAGCGCCAGCTCTATGGTGGAGCCTCCTCTTTCTCCTTTAGAGAGAGGGTTGGAATGACAGGGGCTCATCCAGAATTATTTAAAAGCTGGATTGGGACGACGAAGGGGTTTGGGAGAGACCCCGTTTAAAATGATCCGCAGTTTATTGCATTTAATATTTTGATTGGAATGTACAGAGAACAAAAATACATAACTAAGCAAACAAGGGAGCCTCTGGTGGAACCTTGAAAGGACTTGCTTGCTCTCCAAAGCTATAACAGCTCCTTTCTAAACGGTCATATTAATAGTAGAAGGCATTGCAGGGCTGGCATTTGTTGCACTCATTGCTGCCTGCACCCCCAAAGGGTACTTTGGTCTACCTCGCAGGGCTGTGTGTGGAACGCCATCACTCCTTTCCTTCACAGTGCGAGACCAACAGCCCCAGACCGCACTGCAGGGTTGTTAATTGTGCCTCAGCCTGGGCGCCCGGTTTACGTCAGACTCTCCAAACCGTCCCGATTGGGCAGAGACGGTCCCAATTAATCTTCTGCCATCCCACTTTTTGGACCGCTCTTTGAAACGCTCAGTTTCTGTCATTTGCTCCCACTTTCCTCCTTGGTCCTCAGCCCATTTCAATTGCTGCAAACAGACTTCGAAGCGTAGAAGTAGTTCCCACTGGAGTCAAGAAGGGTGGGAGAGGAGTAGGCAAAATTTTCCCTTTCCCAGTAGGCTTAGGCAAAAGCAAACTGCCGCACCCTCTTGTAGGTGGTGCAGCCGCCTCCATTAATAGCTTTTACCATCCGAACCGCCCTTTGATGATGCCGGGCCGCGTGTGCCCTGGTTTGCACCTGCAAAATGAAACGAGGACCTGAATGACGTTCGTTTCACAGACGAAAACCAGGACACGTGCGGCTAAACGACATCAGAGTGTGGTGAAGATGGTAGATGCTGTTATTGAGGAAGAAATGAAATGTCGGTGGGGATGAACTATGCAGAGCGCCAGCATGCATGGTGCATTTTATGCTTCGGAGCTGGCCCCGGAAAGGAATCGCTGCTTATGGATTTTGGGTTGGGGATTTGCTGGGGTCTGATAAAGCCGGCGTGAGTTTCCTGGAGGCCGGAGTTTGATCTTGAGCGCATCGCACATTCTCAGCCCTGGAAGACCCCAAGATAAGAGTCGCAACAACAACAGTGAATTATGTGTAATAATTCATTCTGGATAATGGTGATAATCTAATCGAGCCTCTGGGGATTATATCTTGGGCTTCTGAGTTCTGCTGAGCTCTCTATCAATGAGTATTCGGAGCCAGCGCGTTTCGTGGCTTGAGCGTTAGACGAGGACCCTGGAAGACCAGGGTTCGAATTCCTACTTAGCAGCCATGGAATCCCACTGGATGACCTTGGGTGAGTCACATTCTCTCAGCCTTAGGGGAAATCAGTGACAAACCTCCTCTGACGATATCCCACCAATAAAACCATAGGAAAGGCTCACCACAAGTCTGCGTCAACCTACAGGCACGAAAACAACATTCAAACCACAAAGTGTAGGTTAGGGTAATCTTTTAGTGCATTCCTATCACCGTGAAATTCAGGGGCAAACTTTTTCAGTAATTTTGAATTGTTTGGAATTATCTGTTGATTTTTTTAATTGCCCACCCCCCAAACTGAGAACTTTGGATGAGCGTTTTTAAAATTAAAATGAAAGTCAAGGGCAACCTCAAGCCATTTTTTATTATTTCCAAAACTCCTGTTGTGCTTTAATGTTTCGGTCACTAGAGGGCACGAAGCTTACGCCGCCAATGGTCTAAAATCCAAAGTACACGTTGTGGTGCGGTCGTAACTTTACCACGCCAACCAGAAGGCACAGAATTCGTTGCCCTATTTCAACACTCATCAGGCAAAGATGGCTTTAAAAAGCACACAGGGGAGAGAAAATCATTAGAGCTACACAGGTCTCGCTTCTCGCTTGCTTAAGATGTTATAAAGAGACGCTTTATGTTCCAGCCGCGTCGTCCCCTCCTCGAAAGGCATACCCTATGCCATTTTGCAAACGAAACTCGCACATGTGTGCAGCCCAGCAACATCAGAGTGCGGTCAAAACGGCAAAAGTTATTTATGCATCACAGCCTGCAAGCCGGGAGAGGCTGCAGCAGTTCGCTTTTGCCTGAGCTTACTGGGAAGGACAAGACTCCATCCCTTCCTCTCCTTGAAGGGAGCTCCCAGGCTCAAAGAGCTCCTCTATCCTTGCCATAAAAGCACGTTTGGAAACACGCAGCCGTTCGTCCAATAACTCTCTCAGTATCTGCTAGACGTTGAATGCATCCACGTGGCTACAAAAGGCCACTGCTGGGCCACCTGGGGAGAAGATTGCAGGGTTAGCTGCACTGTCCCCAAGACAAAAAAAAACCTGAAATCCCAAATCTACAGGTCCTCTGAGGGCCATTTTCTTAAACCAGCCAGGTCTAGACTGGCAACAGTCACTCGGAGGACCGGCCACCCCAGACTGTGGAACGACCTGCGGGAAAAGTTCGACGGCAAAATGCTCCGTCCAAATTCCAAAAAGTATTCTCCTAGCTTTTCTGGCAAGCCTACCCGGTCTATTTTTAACTATGATGTATTAGCATTTTAAATGGTTTTATACGTTTTTGGTGTATTTTAGTCTACAGAGGGTTCTTAATAGTATTTTAATTTATGTCGTACTTTGCTTCGAGCCTTGGGGGAGAGGAAGGTAAGAAATTAAAAATTATTATTACTACTGATGCTTCTCTCAGGCCAAGGTAATTATTAGACTAGCTTTCAAAACTCAAAGGCTTCATTTGGCAAGGATGGTATAATAGCATGCAGGGAAACATGCATCGTAATCCGTCGGGAGAGGAGAGAAGCCATGTGGGTAAGTAGCAACGAAGAGGTCAAGTAGCCAAGGAATTAGTCAGTAAGCTGGGAAAACCAAGGCCATTTCTGCACTGGCCTGTCGGCCCCTCCCGAAACTGCAAACCCCAGGATTCCAGAGGATGTTGAAAGTGGAATCGTCGCGCTATAACAGGCTAGTGCAGAAACGGTCCGAGATAGGCAAAGACACCTGCAAATAGTCAGGATCCAGTTCCCAGGGTCTAGAAAGCAGGGCAGGGTCTCTGAGCTGGCTCGGGTGCCTTTTCCGCAGAGCAAGTGATGGACGTTGCTTCCAGCAGCTGACAAGCCTTTGCCGCTTGCCTCATCTAGGCAGGCCGATTATTCAGTGAGGACAACACCCGTGACGCTGCAGGTACGCCCCGCCTTTCCTCAAACGCTCTTGTACCACTGGTGTCCCAGAGAAAAGCCCAACAGCATGGAGTTCTGAGTAGGCTGCTGGGGATGGTAGGGACCACTGCTGCTGGCTGTGTGGGCTGGGGATTCTGGGAGATGTGGTCCAAGCTCTGAGCGGGATTCTGGAGACGGGAGGAACCATGACCACGCTGGCCTATAGTAGCCCCAACCACGCTGGCCCCAATCGAGGTCAACAGAAGACTTATCAGTCACTTATCATTCTTGTTTCAGCCGTCCAGGTCAGCCATAAATCCAGAGTGTCAGTGCAAGGGAGGATCCAGCAGCAGAATCGGCACACAAAGCAAGGGTCAAGGTTTTTCAGGAACACGAGCCGAGGATCCAAAGAGGAACATGTTGCTTCCACCCAAAATGGCAGTTATCTGCAAAAATCTCTGCCTCGCCTCTGGTCTTTATTGGCCAGCAGCCTCCCCAAGGCTGTTTGCCTAATTGATGAGACTTCCTTATATAAATGCTTTGAGCCTCATGGGATCTCCCTTTCCTGTCTTTGCTGGGCTGCAGTAAATATTGTCCTATTTATTTCTGTGTGTTATGGTTGTTGGGGAAGATCCTGGAGCGTGACCGTCTTTCATTTTTAAGACCACCGTAAGTTAAAGTCGATGTGATGTCCAATAACCCAAACAAGCTCAAAGTCGGATCAGCATTGCGGTTACGGTTAGGGACAGGTATAGGGTTTCATGTGCAATTCATACATTCCCGCATTTCCCCCATGCCCAGTGCGTTCCAACCTTTTCAAATGGTTCCATCCTACAATCATGGCCCTTCTGTACTGTTGCATCCTAGTTCACTAAAAAAGAAGAAAGAAAACAGTACAGGACTTTTTAATACAAATATATTCCATTAGTGTTTTTTCTAAATGCTCCAACAGTGAAAGGGAACAGATTTATTAGGACAATTCTCCCCCTGGCTATTTTTTGTTTGAAAAGGAAAAAAGAAAGGCACATAGCATGTGGCTGAAATTTGAGGACACTATTTATAGCGGTACAGATGACAATGTCACAGAATGCCAGCAGTTTAGGTCTAGTTCTGGGTGGATTTTGCAGCAAACATGACTCTGGGGGAGTCATAGGTCCCATCCCAATGGATGAGGATTAATACTTACTGCTTCTTTTTTTTAAAACCAAGGAACAAAGAGGCAAAGTCCTCTGAAGCAGAAGATATTTCCTCAAAGAGCAAATTGGGTCACCCTGCTAGCTAATGGAAGCTTCAGATACCCAGGTTATTATCCATTCTATTCTTCTCACTTCTTTTCATATTTAACGCTGCTGTTCCCTCCATCTCTCCAGGACTCGGGTCTGCCAGTTTGCCGGTTCATTCAACAGGCCAATCCACAGTCCTTATGACTCTTCTTTTTGCCGTTATCTCTAACTATAGAATGTTAGTAGTGGTGGAAGAGACCACAAGGGTGATCCAGGCTATTTCTGCACTACACTGTTATATTTCCGCACTATACTGTGATAGTGCTATTATTCCACTTTCAGCCTCCTGTGGAATTCTGGGGTTTGCAGTTTAGGGAGGGGCATTTACAATTCTCAGCCAGAGAGCTCTTTGGCCCCAGTAAACTACAAATCCCAGAATTCTACAGGATGTTGAAAGTGGAATAATAGCACTATCACAGTGTAGCGCGGGAATGGCCATAGTGCTATTATTCCCCTTTCAACTTCCTATAGAGTCCTGGGATTTGCAGCTTAGGGAGGGACATTTAGAATTCCCAGCCAGAGAGCTCTTTGGCCTCAGGAAACTACAAACCCCAGAATTCCACAGTAGTTTGAAAGTGGAATAATAGCACTGTAACAGCTTAGTGCGGAAATGGCCCTAGTTCCACCTCCATCACGCTGGATCAGACAACTGAATCACCCCTGAAAGGTGCTCATCCAACCTCTGTCTTTACCTACAGAGTCTTTCAAAGGCTCACAACAAACCTTCTCACCATAGTCTACCAACTCCATCCTTTTGCCAATAGGATTTGGGATATTGCAATATATCTGTTCCCTTCAAAGCTGTCCGGCAGTGGAATCCACTGCCTCCAAGGAGTGCGGTGGGGTCTCCTCCTTCTTTGGAGGTTTTTAAGCGGAGGCTGGGTGGCCATCTGTCCAAGGGAATGTTTTGATGTGCGTTCCTGTATGGCAGAAGGGGGTTGGACTGGACGGCCCCGGGGATCTCTTCCAACTCTAGGATTCTATGATCCTTCTTTCAATACAGCAGTGGGCAAGGTGCAACCCGGAGGTTGCATGTGGCCCCTGGGGATTTTGGGGGGACCCCACAAAAGGTTAAAAAAAAAGAATTCAACATTTCAAAATGCCCTAAATTGCTCCCAAATGCCCTCTAGGAGGTTGGAAAGACCCTCATAGGACATGGAGTGAAGGAACTCCTGCTAGAGCATCCCCAGCAGCAGGTATTTGTCCAGGCTCTTTTCGGAGAGGTCCAAAGAAGAAGACCACCCACCGCACCTCTCTAGGCATTTGGTTCCATTGCAGGGCCGCTCCAACGGTCAAGAAGTTCTTCCTCACATTCAGGGAGATCTACCCTCTGGTCAGTACTGGCACGCTTTTGGTCTCACAGGCCAGTTTACGCTCAGGAGAGGCCTTTAAAAACAAAGGGGTGGGAAGTAAATAATCAGAACTGAAACTCCAGGAGAGGCAGATAGGGTGATGGGAGTTGATGTTTCCCACATTTTGTTGTTGGTTGGCCCCCGAAGTAGGCTAAGGGCCCGGTGGCTGAGAGTTGTGGGTTGAACCCTCCCTTGAAGAGGAGGTGGTAAAGCTGGGTTTCATAAAGCATTTGAAGAGTCCTTGGCATCCAAAAGACTTTATTTGAATTGCAACAATCCACAAAGCAACAATACCTTGATCGGTCAATCAAAATGCTACAAAATACAGAGAGGTAATAAAATTTCAGAGAGCCGGCGTGGTTCTGTGGTTTGCACTGCCCTGCTCGTCCATTGAAACCCACTGGGTGACCTTGGACAAGTCGCACACTCTCAGCCTCAGAGGACGGCAAAGGTGAAACCCCCTCTGAACAAATCTTGCCCGTGATAGGTTTGCCTTAGGATTGCCATGAGTCAAAAATCGTTTGAAGGCATGCAACAAAACAATGAAATTTCAACTCCGTCAGCAACAGAAAAAATAAGTTTTCCTAATAGAGTTGAAATTTTATTACCTGCCTTTTATGGCCCTTTGTCTTTAGTTGCCACAAGCCCAAGAAGAAGACCGGCCTCTGGCTACACTGAGATCCCGCCAGATCCTCTGAATGGAACAACTTAACGTCTTAATGGAAGTAACAAAATCCAGGCCCGTGACTCCAACATCGTCACTTCCCTTCTCCTGTGTGATTTTTTTTTTTACATTTTTGCCTGATAAGAAGAAACTGGTGAAGCTTTGAAAGCTTGCATGATGTACTTTGTACCTTTGGCTAGCCAAAAAAAGTATCTCTGTTTTATGGACTTTGCCTTTTGTTGTCTTTGCTGCATGGCCAACACGAATAAAATTTCCTACACTTTATTTGGGAGAAGGGTCTGTGTTCGAGCAGCTGCTTGTCATTTTTCCTTGCAAAAGTCTTGGATATTAAAAAACCTTGCCTGGACTCATGCACTGAGAAAAAGCAAGTACTGTTCTCACAGCACCTCCCCATCGCTCCTGGAAGAATGGTGTGAGGGAGATCCAGGATAGCAACAAAGAGAGGCCAGTGTGCCCACAGCGAGTTCATGGGAAAGGCACCGAGTGTCACAACCAGTCTGTGACGCAACCGGCTGTTTAGAGATGCATATGAAAAAAGGAAGAAGGGAGATGCACGGACGCCCCACTCATGGCAAGGGGCAACGGAAGAGTACCATGCAGCGAACGGGCCGGCCAGCAATTCTGTTGAGGGTCTTCCGTGGGTTGAGAAGCGTGCTTTCTTGTAGAACCATTAGATCAAGAGCAAGAATCGTAAAACTGGGATATAGGCGAAGGGCTGTCACGTAGAAGATGGAGTGAGCTTGCTTTCTGCTACTCCAGAGACTATCCCAACTAGACTGTTATACCATCAGCCCTGCACATTTGTGGATTTGTCATTCATGGATTTGATTATTTGTAAGTTTCCCCAACCCCTGCCCCCCGCCTTAAGTGGGAGAACCTTCCCTCTCAGCAGCTCTGATGCAGTCCTTTAAAAACCCACCTCTGGACTTCCTCCACCGGCCACTGCCTGTCCAGCTAAGGGGGGCTCGCAGCCCCGTTTCTCGGCCCCACAAACCCTCTCCCAATGCTGCATCATGTTGCACCGTATACCCTGGTGGCGGGGAATGTCCAAGTCTAACAAAGAAGGAAAACACGCAAATACGGTACTTCCAAGGCAATGCTCTCGCCTTGAGATTCCTTCACTTTGCCCAAGCACTGGAGAAGGGAGTCAGGGGCCCTGAGATTTGGGACCAGGCCTGGAGATCTGGGAACCCCATCTGCCAGTGGAGAAATGTGTTACCGAAGCAACCATCTAATGTTGGCCATCTGACCTCTGTTTAAAATCCTCCGACAAAACAAAGTCCGCTGCATTCCAAGGCAGCCCAAGCCACTGCCGAGCAGGTCCTTGTTATGGTTGTATGTCTTCAGGTCTCTTCCAACTTTTAGTGACTCAGTCCTTGGATTTTCATGGCAGGATTAATTCAGCTCAGGGTTTGCTATTGCCTTCCTCTGAGGCGGAGAGAGTGTGACTTGCCCAAGGGCAACCGGGAGGCTTCCCTGGCTTCTCAGAGTTTTTTCCTCTTAGGAATAAAATGGGTTGCTGTGTGGTGTAAAGAAAGGAATGGTACTGGGATGGGAGTATGTTCACCCATCTTTGTAACCACCTTGGGGCAGAAACCTTATCGTAAAGAGCAGGCATAACAGGGGGACCCGAATAAAGGTGTCCTTCTCCTTTTTTGTCATGCTCTTTTGGAAGCAAAAGCACAAAGCAGAGCTTGGCAGGTCCATTCAGCCTGCAGGAAAAGAAATAAGCTTGCATTAAGATCCTTAAGCCTCAAAGGCAGACGATAAAAAGAAGCAGGGAAAGATAAAAGAAGAAAGATAGGAGACCTCCCCGGCTAAATGGGAGCAGATTTCCTCTCTGGTGGAGTGGAGGAGGCCAGGTTGGTGACGGTCATGAAGTATTTGGCCCAGCGTCTTAAAAAATTTAATAAGCCAGTTGCCATGACCACTCAAAGTGGATCTCCGCCTTCCTCCCCTTTTTTTGACAGATTTTTCTAGAAATGGATTGCCGTGGCAGTAGAACGGAGCTCTGAAAAGACGCAGGCTTTTTCAATCCAGGTTTCGTCTTCTTTTCTGGGCCACCCCCACAACCATATCCACCTCCAGATCTGAATCAGGGAAGGAAATGTATTCAAAAACAAGGAGAGGGAGAAAACGTACTGTATTTTTTTGCGTGCAAAACTAGGTATGGGTTGGGATGCTTTGTCTTCCGTTTCCTCTCTCTCCAAATAAACCTCCCCCGGTTCTCCTGCGTGAAACCCATGGCAGGTTCATTGTTTCTTCGATAATGAGTTGCTAACGCACTCGGCGCGCTCTCTAGAGACCTGGGCACACCACACAAGGGACGGCACAGTCCAGCTTCTGCCGCCCCCACATTGCAATCGTCATGGGCAAACGTTTCTCAGCATAGCTGGGAAAGTTAAGGAAGAAACACAGGCAATAGGAAAGACTGGGTTAAGAATCATAGGGTTGGAATGGACCACTAGGGCCATCCGGTCCAATTTCCTGCCGTGCAGAAATACACAACTACGGCACTCCTGAAAGATGGCCATCCAACCTCTGCTTAAAAACCGTTCTTCCCAATGTTTATGTGGAATATCTTTCTTGCGATTTGAATCCATTGCTCCGTGTCCTCGTCTCTGGAGCAGCAGAAAAAAAGTTTGCTCCATCTTCTGCACGACATCCCTTAAGATATTTAAACATGGTTATCATATCACCTTTCTGTCTTTTTTTTCTCAAGATAAGTATAGTCTCTTTCTTTAGATGTTTTTAAACAGAGGCTGGGTGATTGTCTGTTGGGAGTGCTTTGATGGTGCGTTCCCCCATGGCAGAAGGGGGCTTGACCGAACGGCCCTTCTGCTTTTTTCCAATGCTATGATAATAAATGGGGGAAAACAGTTCAGACTTTCTTTCGAGGGAAGAAGGGCATGTCCTCTGAGTGGACCGGAGACCTGGGGCAATCGTGTTGGGGCTTGGAAAGCTACTTTTAAATAGTCACTGTTATAGTTCCAATGACCCCGAATGCAACGAGTTAGCATTACTGCTACAATTTTGAAACATCTATAGAAATGTATGTATGTATGTGTGTGCATATATATTACTTTTCCATTTTTCCAATTTATCCAAATTGTTGCATTTTAAAAGAAAACACGTGCCAGAATCTTTTCTGTGCAGCAGCATGAGGCAAAACCTGAGCCAGCACTGGAACTGTGTGGTATTCCTCCTCCATAATTTAGTGAGGCTACACCCCTGTGACCACAAAAGCTGCTGCAAGCGGTTATCCCTACGCCACAAAAGTATGACGTTCTCCTTCCCCAGGGTGACAATTGCAGTGTAACACAGGCGTACAGCCTCATTTGAAGGGGAAACAAATCAACTGCAAGTTACTTGCGACTTACAGGCAATTCCCTGCAAGTCTTGTTTCACGTGAGTATGAGCACCGATAGCAGTTCTGAGTCACTCAAGGTGAAGTACATTTGCGCGCGTGCCTTCGAGCTCTGTCAACTTGTGGTGATCCCATGAATTCCATAGGGTTTTCTTGGTCAAGGGGCCCTCAGGGGTGGTTTTGCCAGTTCCTCCTCTGAAATTTAGCTTACAGCACCTGATATTTGCTGGTGGTCTCCCATCCAGGTACTAACCCGGGCTGACCCTGCTTAGTCTCCAAGATCAGAGAGGATCTGGTGTCTTTAGGTTATGTATTATTAGGAAGCAGGATTACAGTGGGCAAAATAGTGTCACCGCCATGCAGAACTCTGCCGGGACGTTGGACAGCGTACCATCAAGTTTGATCTGGGTGGAATATCTTTTACCTCTCAAGGAGAGCTCCCAAAATGAACGTGTGGGGTGATGCTTTACAAACTCAGGGTTCACCCAGAAGGAGAAAAAAGTCTCTGGACGTACCAAGAGTTCCAAGTTCTTTTTGTTTAGCTCTTACCTGCACACTCCAAGGTTTGCATCCAAACTCTTTCTTAAAAATCTCCCAGGTTTCCCTCCCTCCCCGCTCCCTCGTAGTCTTCAATCTCCCCTTCTCACTGACCACACGTCACACTGAGGCTCATGCAACATTTCAGAAAATGTCTTCATCCGTGGAGCCTTCTTTATTACGATCCAGGAGGTCTAGCCAAAGTGCTGAATTGCTTTAGCAACATCATCCTGATTCGACCTTAGGATCAGTGTGTTTTGGGGCAAACTTTCCTCTTTCCTTGCTGAAATTTGTGTCTTGGAAGGAAGAGCTGGGTTTCCTGGCTGCATCCATCGTTGCTACTTGCGGGAGAATACAAACAGATACCCGGTGGAGATACATTTCATTTCAGAAAATACTGGGTGAATCTGAACTGGTTTGTAGAGGAACAAAACCTGTACGGACTTCTCATCTGGGGGAGCTCGTAATAAATCGCCACTCTGTACTTGTGTTTTGGATTTTAACCCCCGAGGGTCTCAGCCAGCACAGCCAATGGCAGTTATTCCTGAAAGTGAAGTTCCCAACGTTTGGAACATCAAAAACATGACATTTGTTGCTGTAGCCAACAGAGATTTTAGGACAGGGATGGTAACCAGAAAGGGTCTGGAACATACCTACCCAGTTTTCCATCGCTACTCAAGATCCACATGGATTAGATTTACCCCAGTGGTTGTTCTCTTTTCCTTTCCAAACCTAGAAGTGACAGGTAGTTCACAATTCTCTAAAAATGTAAAGGAGTGTAAGAGGGGTAGCACTTAAATGGAAAAGTGTGCTTCTTGGAGAGTGTGACTATTTATGCTTTTAAGGAGTGGATGGTTCAGGAAGGAGGCCATGGGTGGCCCACAAGCTGTCCAGAGGAGGGCAACCAAAATGGCAAAAGGCTTGGAAACCATGAAGCCCTATGAGGAGAGGCTTGGGGAGCTGGCTATCTTTAGCTTGGAGAAGAGAAGGTTAAGAGGTGATACGAAATTTTCCTGCACTCCCCAGATTTTGAGCCCGTGGACTCCAGCCTCCAGAATCCCTCACCATTGGCTATGCTGGCTAGGGTGGATGCGAACCGCAGTCAGATAACTGCGGTTAGAGGGCTGCATTTGTCCCACATAAAATTTAGGTGTCACAGGAAAATCGGAAAGCAAGATTCCTAAATTTAAAAGCACGGCATCAAAGTAAGCCCTTCTGAGCCATGCAAGAGAGCCATTGCTGGAGCTTCCAGTATCTCTTCGCCCCAAAATAAAAGCAGCCATGGGTGTGCCTCTGAGGTCCAGGATGCTCACACTCTTTCTGTCATTTTCCTAGTTATATTTGCATATACACTCCTTTCCTAGTGCTCTTTCCCCACTTGCACTGAAAGGGGTAAGAAGGGTACAGATGTAACCTATGGGCAAAACTAGAACCAACAGTTCATAGAATCACAGAGCTGGAAGAGTCCACAACAGCAATCCAGCCCAACGCCCCTTCTGCCATGCAGGAAGACACACCCAAAGCACCCCCAGCAAATGTCCATCCAGCCTCTGTCTAAAAACCTCCAAAGAAGGAGACTCCGCCACACTCCAAGGCAGCAGCGTATTCCACGGTTAAATGGCTCTTACCATCGGAAGTTCTTCCTGATGTTTAAGTGAAATCTCTTTTCTTGCAGCTTGAATCCACTGCTCCGTGTCCTAGTCTCCACAGCAGCAGAAAATAAGCTTGCTCCATCCTCAACATGACATACCTTCAAATATTTAAACATGGCCATCATGCTAATTCTTAACCTTTTCTTCTTCAGGCTAAGCATACCCAGCTCCCTAAGCCATTCTTCATCGGGCTTCATGGTTTCCAGACCCTTCACTATTTTGGACGCCCTCCTCTGGACACATTCTAGCTTGTCAATATCCTTCCTGAACTGTGGCACCCAGAACTGGACACAGGATTGCAATTGTGTTTCGACCAAAGCCGAATAGAATGGTATTGTTACTTCCCTTAATCTCTACACCATACTCCTGTTGATGCAGCCTAGAATTTCAATGTGACTTTGCATTTAAAAATGCAACTCCCAGTTGAAGGGAGGGTGTTTGATCATTATTAAAGGCAGCAGCAGATGAGATTGGGGGGGCAGTTAAGCATTCTCTACCCCTGCTGATGTCCTAACAGACATTGCTACTCCCAAACCATTATTTGCAATTCCCTCGCCAAGGGAGAAAAGAGCAGCTCGGGCAGAGAAGCAAAGAATCCCAGATGGTCAAACAAGGATGAAAGAAAGATAAAACACCTCTTCCTTGGTGTTTTTGCCGCAACCTCAAACCAGCCCACACCTCTTCTCATTCCCATGGGGGTCCTTTAAAAAGGGGAGGAGGAGTCCAGGGATCAGATCATGAATATTGCCAAGCTTGGAAGGACTCATTTTGCCACTACAGCTCCCAGAATCCCTCAGCCAGTATGGCCAATGGCTATGCTGATTGCAGGATTGTGGATGCTGTAGTGCGAAAGAATAACAACAATTTTGCTTAGCTCTGTCCCTCTTATCACATGTAGTCTGGTCTACGGTTAAATTTCCTGAGTCAGGATTTTGCAAAAGACCCAACCACCTGACCAATCAGCCCTTCGTTTGGCAAACCTTCTGGAGCGCCCATTAGCTCGTCCTTACACAGAAGTAGCTATTAGCCCTGCAGAGACGATAAGATCTGAAGTGAGACAGAACATAGCGATCTCCGGGCGAGGGAAGGGAGAGAAGCTTTGCCTGCTCTCCTGCCAACCAATTTTTACACGGTGCAAATAAAAAACCCGGCGAAGGGAAATAAGTTATGGTCCACATGCCCAAGTTCTGCGGCGCCGTGGAGTTCTGGACAGCTTCTTTCCCTGAGCAAGAGGCTAATTTCGGGGTAATCAGTTGATGCAATAATCCAGCCAACCTCCGTTTGCATAAATAACAATTCATGACTGACCTGCCTGGCAGGCAGAGCAGGGAGCTGATCTTAGGAAAACCGGAGCCATGATTTCCGCCATCCCAATAAAGGGCAAAAAGTGTGCAAATATTCAAGGAACTATCCAAGGTGCTGAACCCTATGCACAAAATAGGGTTCAGTACCTTGGCTAGCTCCCCACAGTCTTTGATACTATGGAGGGTAAATGAATGGAGTGGACTTGGAACAGAACCTCCCCGGGTTAAATCTTCCCTCAAGCCCAGCTGAAGCCCACATTTCAGGTCCAAACTCACCTAGAGCAGACGCGCTGAATTCATTGCTGAATGGTTAAGTCACTACTTACATCAACACAATTAATTCAATGGGTCTACTTCGGTTGGGACCAGCAGCTGGATTGGGGCTTTTGTCTTTGCTGGAGCAGAGCCATCTGCCCCGCTCCCAGCCTGGCATCCTTCCAAATGGATCGTACTATTATTCCCACCATCCCCTGCCAACTCACTGGCTGGGGATGATGGGGCAGCAGTTCAACCTATCTAGAGAGCCACACATTAGAAACGGAATCCATGGACTCAGTGAAAACAACGGGAACTCAAGTCTGCTGTGACACACTTGAAGCCCCATTGATTTCAGTGGGACTCAGCTAAGCCCACATCCACTGTGATGTTTAGTGGTATGCACAGAGGCATGCTTCCAAAGAGAGATCTAAGGTGAGGCAGGCTCCCCAGATTCCAGTGCCACCCTCTCACAAACACAATACGACCCCAAAAAAGACATATAGTAGCAGATTCCAATTCCAAGGACAACCATTCTTTATGTATAAATAAATATTCTGTATATGTACAGACACAGACATATATATAAATGAGATTTCCACCTCCTTTGTCATTTTGTGCAAGTTCGAAGAAGCGTGTTACAGCTGAGCCACCTCCCATGATGTGCTGGATGTTCTCTGCAGGCACACAAGGATCAAACTCCACTGCCTCGTTTCTCTCCCTCTGCTGCAAAAATCCACCAGGAGAGCTCAAGACGGAGACCTTTCCAGAACTGTTCATGATATCACTGCCCCAGGGGTTCATGGCTGGTCTTCCAAGAGTCATCGGACGTAGGCACGGGCCGGTGTTCCTTCTAACAGGATGTCAGAAACCCCGAGAGTCCCCGGGAGGTGATGAACAGCTGGAACGGACAGTTTCAGTCTGAACAAAGAAACCTTGGGACATAGGCTGGATAAAATCGGCACATGGAAACCTTGTTTATCAAATCCGAGGGGGAGGCGCACCGGGCTGCTGTTGGCAATCTGTCAGCCTTGGATGTGGAGACAAGCCGGTCGGCAAACAATGGCAGTAAAAGAGTACAAAATGTTCCACGTACGCCCACTCCCCTCCATTTGAAAACCCATCACCGGGAAAGAAAAAGTCTGAAGAAAGTCAGGAAAAGAATGGCTCCAAGATTCCTAACAAGGCAAGCATGGGGAGGTGTCCCTGGGCTCCCAAGAGGGCACATCCACGGGGGGCAGCGGACCCCTCAAAGTGCAGAACCGCAGCTCCTGGGTCAGAGCCAGCACCTCTGACCTCTCCCTGCCTCTGGCCGCCTTGGGCCCCAGAACGGGGGCAGCGTCGTGGCCGGGGGTTGCATCGTCAAAGGTGGTGAGGAGCCAGATGCCCTTAGTGGCGGCACTGCCAGCGGTCCCAGGGAGGGTACCGGCAGCCCTTTCGACGCAGAAGATCCCATTGACTTTGATCCTGTTGACGGCATTTGCTGTGGAAGCCTCCCGGGTACGGGCGGTGCTGGGGGCAGAGCGGCGCCCTCCCGTCTCCTCCCCCTTCTTCTCCTCTTCCTCCTCCTCTTCCTCCTCTTGGATGGCGCTGAGGCGGGGGGCGCTCCGGTTCCTCTCTGGTGGGGGCCTGTAGGGGCACTTGCAGTTCAGCAGTTTCCGGAGGGGCACCAGCGGGATGATGGCCTCGCCCAAGAGCTGCTGGTGGAGGTGCCGGGAGTCGCTCTGTCTCTTGAGGCGCTTGAACTCATTGAAGGCGGAGCAGGAGGTCTGGCAGAGGAGCAAGGCCATGGCGTGGGCCTTCTCCGCCTTGGAGAGCAGCACGGCGTGGCAGCGCAAGACCACCGCCTTGTTCTTGACCTGGTGGCGGTAGACCCAGGCGAAAATTTTGGGGCGCCGCCGGTCAGCCCCACAGTAGGTGATGCGGTGCAGGAGGTAGGCGTGGCTGGGCCGGCGGGCCCCCTTCTCGCAGGGGTTCATGCGGATGCCGTGGGGCCCCAGGCTCAGCTTCATCTTGGTGCTCCGGGCCCCGAACTCGCTCTTGGCCCAGATCTTCTCCACGGCTTCGTCGGTGCAGCCCTCACCCTTGGCCTGTAGGGTGACGGCGTTGCCCAGGTACCAGACGGTGTAGGTCGGGTCCTCTTTGTTCAGCTCCACCTTCTGGCGTTTGCCACAGAAGACGTTGCCCAGGCGCTGCAACGGACACTCGGGCCAGAGGTCCGGGCAGGACCGGACCAAGTTGGAGAGCAGGGAGCCATAGCTCAGGCCCGGTCCGAGGCTCTTGCCCTTGGCCTTCTGCCCGCCTCCGTCCTCCACCAGGACAAACTTGTTCCGACGCCAGGGTAGCATGGCAGCCATGGGAGGAGGCGACGCAGCTCGCCGGCCGGCGAAACTTCTCTCCCGGCCGGCCCTGAACAGACTCAGCAGAGAGGGCAACGCCAACCCTCCAGAAGGGTGAGTGGGCCGGCCAACAAGGAAATGACACCCCCCCACACACACACACACTTCCACACCTCTTGCTTCTTTCCCGCTAGCGAGTGGGAGGAAGCAACCGTCCCTCCCTGTCACTTCTAGAGCCAGAGCCTGAACCTACACTTCGGTGGCACAGCGCCCGACCACCCTTTGCGGAAGAACCCTTCCTTTCTCCCCTTTGGGGCTGCCAGGGCTAGTCGGCTGCCCCGCCCAGAATTTTTCCAAAAAGGGGGAGGGTGGCTGGCCGGTCTTGGTAGCCCCTCTTTCTGTCCTGTGGAACCCCCGTTTCTGCCCTAAGGGAGCCTCAATTTCTGTTCCGAGGAACCCCAACTTCTGTCCCAATTCCTGTTTGGAGGAACCTCCGTTCCTTCCCACATCCTGTCGCAATTTATTTCCTAAGGGAGCCCCAATGTCTGACCCGAGGGAGCCCCCGTTTCCCTCCTGCCAGCTCCAGTGTCTGCCCTGAGCCCAGATTTCTCTTCCAGGCACACTCGATTTCCTTCCCAGGGGAACCCTTGCGCCCCGCTTCTCTCCGGGAGGAGCCCCGATTTCTGCCCTCCCCGTCTTGGCAGGGGGGTCTCTCCGCCCACCCTCTCTCCCCGCTTCCTTCCTTTCCCCCTCAGCGCAGCCTGGCAGAGCCTCCCGCCCGACCCGCCCGACCCACTCCCTCCGCCTGCCTTGGAGGGACCCCCTCCGCCTCCTCTCCCGGCCCACCCTCCGGGGGCTCCAGCCTCACCGCCCTGCTTCAGCCCGACGCCCGGGGAAGAGGCGCTGCCCGCACGCCCGCCCGCCCGCCCGCCGGCCGAGGACCGCGGTGCTCCGAGAGCGCGCCGCTCCGCCCTCCTTCCTTCCCTCCCTCGCCGCGCGCGCCCGCACCGGCGCGCAGAGGGAGAGCGCCCGCGCGCGCGCCCCCTCCCGCTTCCTCCTGCCCACACGTGTCCGCGCTGCACGTGGGAACGAGCGCGCCCGCCTCGTTCTGCGCGCGCCTCGGACAGAGCGGAGGGCTCGGGCGTCCCTCTCCCTTCCTTCCCTCCGTTTCCAAAGCCGTGTTTTGTCTCCTTCTGGAAAAGCTGCTCCGCGCACCCAGCCGCCCGCCCTGCAGGCACGCATCGTGTACCTACACCCGATGCTGCTGGGCTTTGTAGTCCCCCTCCCCAGACCTCCCTTCCTTTCAATCCACTTTTAATCCACTTTTTTGGGGGGGGGAGGGGTGAATGCGCATGCGCTTCCTCTTGCTCCCTTTACTCCTCAAAAAGGAGGACTGTCCTTCTTGTCGTGTGTCTTCAAGTTATTTTCAATTTGCGGCCAGCCTAAGGTGAACCTATCACCGGGTTTTCTTGGCGAGATTGGTTGAGAGGAGCTCTGCCTTCCTCTGAGGCTGAGAGAGTGTGATCCGTCCCGGCGGCCAAGCGGAGATTCGAACCCCGGTCTCCAGAGTCACAGTCCGGCTGTCTACATGGTTTCATATTGGAGTGGTTGTCTTATGTCGTGGTTTATCCAGAGGGTCCATGTAAGCATTGTCTTGGGCCGTGTAGCCAAAGGATTAACTTTTTTTAAAAAAAGTCTGCTTCAAACTGAAAATGACTGGATGACACTGGAAGAGTCCCTCTCTTTCAGCCTAAGTTCTTTCCCAGGGTTGTAGTGAGGATAAAACAAGAGAACGGCACCATATGTGCCGTCTCAGCCTCTTTGGAGGAGCAACAAAGCAAAAAACACACATTCCTTTTTGTATATGTACTGCAATAATAATAATAATAATAATAATAGTAATAATAATAATAGTAATAATAATAATAATATCATCATCATCACATGTTCCTTTTTGTATATTTACTGTTGACATGCAGCAGCGTGTTGCATCTGAGAGCTGGCATGCAATGGTGCTGTTAGTTAAACATTTTCTTGTTCATATTTTGCTTGCTTTGCTTTAGCCAGGGATTAAGTACGGAAAGGCTGATCTTTGTGTTTAACAAGAGGAAGAGATGGCAGGAAGTCTAGCAACTGGATTCTGAGCAAGATTTCATACCGAGAATTCAAATTTCATACCCAAAATCTAGATGAAGGAGGAGGCAAAAACCTTTTTTTTTTTTTTGCTTTTCTTATGTGCTTTCTCTCAGCCCCAAGCTCCCTAACAAAAACGGCACAGCGGCGACTGAGTACCAGATAATCCAGCACTGTTCTTCCTTATCTCTGTTACGGATGGATCGTGGATTTAAAGGTGGAACATCCTTTTCAAAACAGATGGTCCTTTCCCCATCCTTATTTGAGAAGCAAAAGTACGAAGGCTTCCGTTCGTTTCTTTGACATTTAGCAACAGTGACTGACAGGGCATCTTCTGGGGGGAAAAAGGTGGGTTTTTTTCCCCCTGAAAGCTGGAGTCTCACTGTAAGTTTATTTATGGAGCCCGCATTATCCGAATCATGTTTCCACTTCTCGGATTTACTGCTCAGTTTTTGCACAAACAAGGCAGGCTGGGGATCTTTGCATAATAAACACTGATGTGGGTTTTTTTTTAAGAAATGTGGCTTTGAAAACTTGACAGAAGGCGCACTAAGTAAATTATCAGACATTCTCTTAAGCAAGGGAGGCATTCATGCCCTGTTTCAGATGCCACTGGACCACAACTCCCAGCATTCCATTTCGGCTGGCTAGGGATGATGGGCGTTGCAGTTGTTGCCTTGTGCTTGCATAAATTCCCTTTTGGAAGTGGTTGGACATTTGGATGAGCTCCCATCCGATCTTGGAAGCAACGCAGGAAGGAACTGGTGAAACCATCTCCGAGTATTCCTTGGCTAAGAAAACGCTTTGAAATTCATAAGTCGATAAGTGAGTTGAAGGTGTGTGGTGCGTGCGCACAGAATTTAAAATATTGCTGTTGTTTTGTACCTTCAAGTAATTTCTGACTTAGAGCATCCCTAAAGCAAACTTATCATGGGGTCTTCTGGGGCTGAGAGTGTGTGAGACCCACTTTGAGATCAAGGGAAGTAATAATACCACTTTATTCTGCTTTGATCAGACCTTGCCTGGAATCCTGTGTCCAGTTCTGGGCACCTCATGTCAGGAAGGATATGGGCAAGGTGGACCTTGTCCTGAGGAGGGCGACCAAAAGGGTAAAAGGCCTGGAAACCATGGATAGGAGCAGCTTAGGGAGTTAGGTATGTTTAGCCTGAGAAAAAGAAGGTTAAGAGGAGACATGATAGCCATGTTTAAATATGTGAAGGGATGTCATGTTGAAGGTGGAGCAAGCTTGTTTTCTGCTGCTCCAGAAACCAGGACATGGAGCAATGGATTCAAACTATAGGAAAAGAGATTTCACCCAAATATGAGGAAGAACTTCCTGATGGTCAGAGCTGTCCGGTAGGGGAATCTGCTGTCTTCATGGAGTGTGGTGGATTCTCCTTCTTAGGAGGTTTTTAAGCAGAGGCTGGATGGTCATTTGCTGGGGGTGCTTTGAGTTTTTGTTCCTGCATAGCAGGGGGTTGGACTCAATGGCCATTGTGGTCTCTTCCAACTCTATGTTTCTATGATTCTAAGGTCACCCAGTGGGTTTCCACGGCCAAGAGGGGAATCAAACCTGGTCTCCAGGTTCACAGACCGATGATCAGTCATCTACATCACGCTGGCTCTCAGTTTAAGATACACCAAATGGATTTTGGCCCATAATGATACCTGTGAAGAGAGAAGTTGGGCAAGCATGGATCGAGCCAGGCAATCACAGCCTTTGGAAGGGTGCAAAGAGGCCCCATGAGAGGAGAGGCCGTGACCAAATGGCTCAACTGTAAAGAGAGTTAGTTCGGGACAGGATGGAATAGAGTTAGGGCCGTTGGAGACAAAATGAAGACCAGTTAGGAAGAGAAGAACTGTTAAGATCTGAACATGCTTTTGGGAACTGGGAGCCTGGACAGAGCTCAGGGAGTTCCTCTTTAACTTATTTGTTATGCGTCTTTACTGTTTTTATTTGGAGCATTGCCTTCTATTTAAGAATCAATAATCAATAAGGAAAACTGATCCAGCTTTACCAGACTGAGCCCAGCATAGAGGTCACCTTGAAGCCTGGGTATGGGACCCACGGAGGGATCTTGCGGGTAGCAGGACAGGCGCCCAAGGGCTGGAGCCGCGAGGCCGTCCTGGACAAGGATTCTGTCGCCATCAATAATGGCTCCGAGGAATTTTTCAAACTACTCCTTACTTTTTAAAAGTCATTTTCCGAGCTCCGAATGAAGCAAACGAGAGAAACGCTCAACGTGCCTGAGATGGAAGCCCTCCCGAGCTGAGTTAGGACATTTGTTGACATTACACTTCATGCCTGCCATTTCTACATCAATGTACATAAGAAGGCCTAGAGTAAATTCATCTCCGCTCTCTCGGCAGCTCTTGGGAAAATCTACTTTCTTTCTCTATGCCTCTCCTCCCTCCTCCCCTCTTCCTCTCTGACAAAGCTCATAGAAAAAAAAAAATCATTAATTCATTTTCAGAGGCCCTCTGAGAAGAAAGCTGCTTTATCACCCTTTTTATAGCTCAGGAAATGGCATGGTTTGATGTGTGATTTAGCCCTGTTGGGGAACCGAGTGGGTTGCTCCCTTGGGATGCTTCTGCCATTGCTGTTGTAGGTGGAGGGAGAAGATTGCAGCGTTTGGTAGTGGGTACATTAGAGACCATCTTGTCTGACCCCCTGTAATGCAGGGCTGGAGTGTTCCCCATGCATAGCCATGCCCAGCCTTTCAACAGAGGTTGGGTGGGCATCTTTCGGGGGGCTGTAAATGTGTATTCTTGCATGGCAGAATGGAGTTGCACTAGATGGCCCTTGGTGCCCTTTAGGATTCTATAATTCTATGACTTTAAACTCTGAACTGAAAACCTGGGGTGGATTTGCCACCCCACTGACATGGGACTCCCAAGCCACCACTGGAGACATCAAGTTGGGAGGAGAGAAGGAATGTCTGGCAAGAAGAAAAGCAAGAGAAGAAAGGAGGACCAGGATAGTAAAGGAAAAGTGAGGAGAGAGGTCCTTGAGATTCTGCATCCGGGAGATATGGTTCAACTCCTGGGCTGAGATCCTACCCGGCCTCGTTGTTGCACAAACGCTCACCTGCGTGGTTAAGGCGACACTAGCAAATCAAGAAAACCAAAGTGCACCAGCATGACGCATCTCCCCTCACCCACAGCTATGACAACCGTGCAAGCAGGTTAGTAACCATGGAGAATTCGCTCCCGTCGTTCATTCCCAGCCTTCCTATTTTTTTTTCTCAGCCTCAAACTGGCATGCTAATGCATTAAAAAAAAGGAGGGGGAACCCCAAAATTTATCAATACAAATAAACTCAGGCTGGAATCCGGTTGGGTATTTACAAATACATAACCTAAAGGTACGTGTTTGTAATTGCTCCATATTCATGATCCCGAGGTAGCCCCTAGGGTGAGGGTTAGGGTTGTGTAGGAATCATGAATAAGTAGCAGTGATGAATGTGTAACCTGGGTTATATATTTGTAACTCATTTAGGGGCTATGTCAGGACTGTGAAAGTCCCACAGACCCCACTTACCAGTAACCAGGGACTAATGGGGGGAGTCTGTTCCCCTGTTGATTTGCAAAGCAGTCGCCTGCTGTTGCTACCCCACTCTTGCAAGCGATCTCCGGCACAAAGGGGGATTTGCTACAGGGGGTCCTTTTGCTGCTTGTCATGCGGAAGATCACTCATGGGAGGGGAAGAGAACGTCCAGCAGCCATTTCTCACTCGACGGGGAAATGGACCCCCATCATTCCCAGTGGCTCCTTATCAGTAAGTGGAGTTTGGGGGGAGTCGGGCTAGAATCCAGCACGTACCACTGTAGTTATGGTGCTACATCGTATGTAATGGTCATACAGGCCTCCGCTGAATGTTTGTAACACTAGGCAGCTGTTAACATCTGGTCATGAGATCCACAAGGACTCCGAAGCCCATCTGCCTGATGGTAGATGCCAGATCCGCCAGAGGTGATTTCTGTGCCACCTTGAGGCCCAGGCCTTTTGCATTCTGAAATTAAGTATTAGACCCCAAATCACCCCACCAGTGGCTTGAACCGATCATTCAGCCTTATTTTGTATAATGTTTGGTGTCGTCCAGATAAGACCTGCACCAGGTCAAGGCTGGATATATTCCACACCGGTTATTGCTAAAGTGTAGGGAAGATGGTGGTGGGGTTTTTATTTTTTTTGGAACAATTCTAGGAACTCAATGTTCTGAAGATGAAATCATCTTCACAGTTGTGTTGTTTTGTTTTGTTTTTTGACTTGCTCACTCTCCCTACAGAGATAGCTTCAGACCCATAAAGGAATTAAAATACTCTGACGGCGGATGGGAAGTATCGGTTTGGAACAAGCTAATTTGCTCCTTCTTAAGCAAAGGGGAGCTTTGCATCTTATTTAACGGCAGTGCAGATTCATTCATAATTGCTCCAAATAGAACAAATCTATTACGGTGATGATGATTAATTAAATGCAGGTCAGGCTTGCTTTGCACTCTTCTCCCTGGAAGAGACCCATCGTGGGCCAGAAATGATCCGCGCGAGCAGCAACTCAACAGGTAAAGCTTCCCGTATCGTTAGCTCCTGTTGACTCTCCTTCTTGGGGATGGGGTGGCTAAAGTAGCAGTCGGCATGAATGTTGCTGGGGTGTGAAAAATCAGTCCATTTCTCCGCGTGGTTGGAACCAAGCATCGAGTTCACAGAAGCGTGTCGCTTGCTCACTATGTCTAGAAAAGCGGTCACGCTGATCTCGATAAACTGGGCCTTATGCCGTGCACTCCTGCTCTCTGATGTTGTTCTTGGACTTTTAGCTCCCATCATCCCTAGTTGTGGGATGATGGAAGTTGTAGACCGATATTCACACATGGCCTGCTTAGCATTGCAACTGCATAATAAGAACTTTCTTCTTCTTTCCCCTATGCTGGCATATCTCTGCAAGCAAAGTCACTGACAAACAAGCTCCTTTTTACAAAATGATTTTTTATGCTAACCCCTTGAAGCAAATACAGCTGCTCTACAGGAGAACAAAATTTCCAGCTGCTTCTATGGGATTCTAGCAGAGAACAATATTCATGGGTGTGATTTTGAGAGACAACCAGTGCGATGTAGCAGTTTGACAACTGGACTCTGAGAGACCAAGGTTTGAATCCCCACTAGGCCATGGAAACCCTGGGGTAACCTCAGGCAAATCACACTCTCTCAGCCTCAGAGGAAGGCAAAGACAATCCTCCCCAAACAAACCTTGCAAAAAAGAAAATCCCACGGTAGTTTCACCTTGGGTTTTTGTGTCAGAAGGCGCAAAATAACAACGATGCATTTTTTTTCGGGGCATCTCCACCCTGCAGTGGCAAGAAAGCCCTCCAAAGTGCCCCCAACGTCCACTCTGGACGCCCCGAAAATCAGCAGGCGCAACCGACCCTTGGGCTAGAGCCATGCCTATTCTTTTCACTGTTCCCCCCCAAAAGCCGGCAGAACCTCAAGCAAGAGCGTCAGTCTGGTCGAGGGAAAGAACACGAAAGCAATTCCCGCATCGCTTTCATCAGGAGCGGCTTAGCCTGACAGACAGATTGTCATCAGCAACGCTGGGCCGTGGCACAGAATACTAACATCGTGGGGCGTCATCGTACATCTCCAAAGGATCGGGCTGGGGCGGGCTGGGGCGGGCGACGCAATCGCCGAGGCGATGGGTTCCTTTTCCTATCGGTACAGCTCATCGCTTGCATTTCTCGCCACAGTAACATTTTCTGCTGATATATCCGGGGTGTTAAAAAAAAAAAAATGGTAGGAGGATGGCATCGGAGGGACCCTGGAAAGCTAAAGCAAACTGTGCCTGCCTGGCGAGGTTATGTGCTTCATTTTAGAAATTGCTTTTTGAAAGGAGCGGGATGCACAGCAGGGCAAAAAAGAAGTGCGATAAAGGAAAGAAGGGTTGTTTGGTGGGAGCAGGGCGTGCCTGTCCGAAATCCAGCATCAGTTGGTGGATTGCGTGTCCGTGAGAGAGTGAAGCCACCCTGTATCCTTACCCATGGAACCGAACTCATTTTAAGGCTAGGCTCCAGCACCTTGGACGCTGTTTCTAGAGGTCAAAATGGCTCTCCAGGGTGCTGGATCCCAGCCTCGAAATAGGTTCAGCACTCTGGCTATTGGCTTCAAAGTCCGGAATACAGTTGGTCCTCCACGTTTGTGGGTTTTGCCTTCACAGATTTGATTATTTGCAAGTCTCTCTGATCCCTTTCCTGCCCGCATCTCAAGTGCTTCCTCCTAGCGGCTCTGATCAGGCCGTGCAGCCCTTTAAAAAACCGCCTCTGGTCCTCCTCCTCCTCCTCCTCCTCCACCAGCCACTGCCGGGCCAGCTAAGCACAACTCACAGCCCAGTTTCTCAGCACCACAAACCCTCACTGAATACCACCCCAAACCCATGGAGGGAGGTGGGCAAGAGAGAGGGGGTCTGGGCCCACTATGCCAACCCATAGTTGAGGGCCAACTATTGGCTTTGGAGGAAATATCCAGAATGGAGCACAGAGCAGATTGACTCCCCACAGGCACGTGGTTGCCGGTTGCTATTGTCTGTCTCCTGTTTCCTCGCTCAGATGGTGGGAACCAATTTTTAAAACTGAAAACTGCCTGGAGTCCTAATTTTGGGGGAAAGACAGGATACAAAATGATGCTGCTGCTGCTGATGATGCACTTTTTTGGACTACATCTCCTAGAGCTCCCCAGCCCACAGGAGAGTGGGAATTCTGGAAGTTGTGACCAAAATAGGTAACTTTTGCAAGCCCTGGTCTCAGATACCTGGTGGTGGGAGGAGATCAGAGCTTTCCTGCTTCAAATCAGAGTAACTCAGATTGATACCTGGGGGCCATTGGCTGCCTCTGGCTGTTCGTTGCTGGAGACAAGAAGGTGGGTCTGAACCAGCGTTGCTTCCCACCTGGGCGAAATACAGTGAGAAGAGTCCGGAGAGCTGCATGACGGATGAACTCCTGCCTGTTTCCCCCATGGCTCCGAAGGAAAAATGTCAAGGAAGAAATGGATCGCCAAGAATCAAGCTTGCCAGGGGAAGCCGTAAATCACTCCGATGGGTGACTAGGCGAGGACGTAGCCAGATGCCAGTGGTACGTGCGCACACGCCATGTGCTAATTGATGATCCAAGTCAGGCCAAGAGGGAGAGGAGAGCCATCTTGGATGGAATCAGGCAGCACAGAGCCGAGAGTAATCTGAGCTTGGGAACAGTCTTCCATTATGCAAAGCCAGGCTGAATAATGAAGAACCTAACGGAGATGATCGCTTCCATTTTTATAACCGGCTGGGGAGGTGGCGATAGAGTTGACTGGGGGCCCAGAGCAGAACTCACAAACTAGTGCTCACGAGAAAGAGGAAGACAGGCATAAGACACATGAATAAAGCCCCTGAACAGCACTGTATGAGTATATTTGGGATATTTGGGGAGATGTGGCAACCACTGGTTTCAAGAACTGAAGACAGAAGCCATATAATATGTTTTCTTTTTCTTAGTATTTGTTATATATATGTATGTATATGTGCATCCATATGTATATATGCATAGTTGTCTGGATTAGAATGCAATTAGACTAAATTTATTATATTGTAATATCCTCATGTGGGTTAAGTTGGAGTTTATTGATAAGGGATAGAGTTTAATAGAGTTTACTGAGAATAGATTGCAGAAGAGAGAAAAAGAAAGAAAATTTTTATATATATATATATATATATATATATATATATATATATATAAATAAAAATAAAAATAAATAAATAAAAGAAAGTTATTCCAGGAAATCAAGAAGCAGAATGAATGTTTGAGAATTGGAAAAGTTTGTTGACTTTGTTTGTTTTGATGATAACGCAAGAACTAATGTGTAATATTATCAATATAATGTGGTACATTAATATATTAAGAGATATAGAAAACGAAATCTAGATCAGTGTGGAAGGTCAAAGATAATTCAGGTAAATTACAGTTACAATTGCTTGTTTTTATATGTGAATTTGAATAAAATGATTTAAAAAAAAAATTTAAAGAAAGTACCCAGCGCGCATTGGCGCACACTTCCCCGTGTCCTAATCCGCACCTTCACAGTTCGTCAACGGGGTTTCATTGCACCTCTGCAATGTACCTAAGAAGCAATAAAGTTACACAACATAGATCGTGATGTAGATTGGGTGCAACCTTGATGTGGGATCTCAGCCTCTGGGTTCCGCTTTGGCAAGGAGGAAAACATTTCCCTTGTCCCCAGCAGGAGATCCGACAACGTTGCCTCCCGTCTTCTCCATCACTTCCTAAAAGATGGCCCGACTTTCATCCCTCCCTGAGGCTGCTGCTGGTAGGTTATGGAAGGAAGGAATTTTTTCCCCCACAAAGAGTTCTGTCAGTTCAATCTCACTAATGCATGTTTCCTTTTAGGATGATTAGGGCTGTCACTGCCTGCAGCTCCAAGAGCCACCCCATCTACCGCACCTTTATCAGGACACGAGATTTTTAATAAAACAAGCGCTCGTCTCCGGCTGACCTTTCCCAATCTCCTCCAAGAGAGGTTAGTTAGTCCGTGTGGGGGGGGGGGCAGAGGTGCTATTGTACGAGACACGCTCGGCATGCCGAAAACCCTGGGCTTTTTCTCTGGAATGGGAGCCCTCGGCAGCAGCGGGTGTCGTCGGCATCAATGTGGCCATGAATCCACTCTGGTTTTTTGTCTGAACTGTAAAGGAGCCAGCCAAGGTGCTGAATCTAATGTCCATGCAGACAGATTTAAACTGTTTTAGCTTTTGGAATTTGCTTTTAACGTACTCGGTGGTTTACTGTCCTTTTAAAATCTATGCCACGTCACCAGTATTGTATACCGGCTACTTGGTTCGGTATGCATAACTTAGGGTTTGGCCCTCCACGTCCTGGGGAGAAATGTCAGCCATATCCATTGGGACCTGTTCAAGTTGTTGAAGCTATTTTTGGGATAGGGCTCAGGCCTTCGGAGAGTTCTTTTCAGGTTTCAGACAAATTCTCTGCCTAACTGAGGCCATTTCCACCCTACGCTCTTATAGTGCTGTTATTCCACTTCCAACCTCCTGTGGAATTCTGGGCTTTGTAGTTTCCTGAGGCCAAAGAGCTCCCTGGTTGGAAATTCTAAAGGCCCCTCCCTAAACTGCAAGCCCCAGGATTCCATAGGAGGTTGAAAGTGGAATAATAGCACTATAACAGTCTGGTGTGGAAATGGCCTGAGTAACGTCTCCTTCCCTGGCCACCCCTCCAGTCCGCCTTAACAGCCAGTAGTTGCATCGGGGTCTATTCGACTGCCCATTGCAACACAAAGGGGCTGACTTTCCAACCCCTTCCCACCAGTGAGTGTGGCCGCAGTGAGGAATTATAACAGGAGTCTTGCTTCTGATTGTTACAGCTTCATTCACTGCATATTCCCTGCACTTGAATAGTGTAGGGAATTTACAGAGATCACATACGTTTGGAAGCTGGACCTAATTTCAAGGTTTGCATAACTACTGGAGCATATCTTCCAAATGTTCTGATTTGGCAGAGACAGTCCCGATTCCTCCTCTGTTGTACCACCTTTTTTGGCTGCCTTTAAAATGTCCCAGTTTCCCTTCCCTCCTCCCCATTTCCCCCTTTGTCCTCAGCTTATTTCAATTGCCGCAAACTGAGTTCAAAGTGCAAAAGCAGTTTGCATTCAATTAAATCAGCAAGGATGAGAGGACAAGAGGGGCCGAAATCTCACCCTTCCCAGGAAGCTCAGGCAACAGCAAACTGCTGCAGATTCTCCTAGCTCGTGTACGTTCGTCTTCATCTGTAACTTTTGCTGTTTTGAACATGCTCTGATGTTGTTTGGCCCCATGGGTCCCGTTTTTCGTTTCGGAAATGTCGGAGGGCATGATACGCGTGCCCGGAACGGCTGTCGGGTTTTTGTCATCACTCAGGATCTGAGCTCGCCTTAATCCGTCCCCGAGCACCAGGCATTTTCCTGTGAGAAGGCTGAGCAAAATCTTCCCCGTGAGCTGGATCAGCTCTGGTTGCTAGGTGGCAAAACCTGCAATCTATTTTTATCTTTGAGAGCACCGGTGTTAGGGGGTGGAAGGACCAGCATTCTCAGCTTTGCGCCCAGCTTTTTCCCAAATTGCTTGGACCCAGTAAAGCAAACCAGGACACCAGCTTTTATACTTTTAAAGGGTGGCTCTAGCAGCTAGGAAGAGCTCCAAAACGTCGAGCCGGAGGAGGTGGGAGCACCTCAGCTCCCTCTGCCACAAGCTCTGTGTTTTGGTTACGTAATTGTAGATTTGGGTGTAATGCTCTGAAATCCAGAGTGGGCCACATGTAGCCTCAGGATTTTTTCTTTCCAGGTCCACCAGGCCTCCCAAAGTCCCCCCAATCCCCAAATGAGCAAGCTCAAAAAAGCTTATTTTCTGTCCCCGGAAACAGAAGCTGCCTCCTGGAATTTAAGGTGGGACTTGGTACCACTCTGTTCTGCTTGAGTCAGACCTCACTTGCAATTCTGTGTCCAGTTCTGAGCAACCGGTTCCGGAAGGATATAGACAAGGTGGAATGCATCCAGAGGAGGACCACCAAGATGGTAGAAGGCCTGGAAACCATGAAGCCCTAAGAGGAGATGCTTAGAGAGTGGGGTATGTTTGACCTGGAGAAGAAAAGGTTAAGAGGTGACATGATAGCTATGTTTAAATGTTTGAAGGGTTGTCATCTGGAGGGTGGAGCAAGCCTGTTTTCGGCTGCTGCAGAGACTAGGACATGGAGCAATGGCTTTAAACTTCAGGAAAAGAGATTCCATCCAAATACTAGGAAAAACTTCCTGACGGTAAGAACAGTTTGACAGTGGACTATGCTGTTGTCTCAACAGTGTGTCATGGAGTCTCTTTCTTTGGAGGTTTTTAAGAAGAGGCTGGATGGCCATCTGTTGGGAATGCTTTGATGGCATCTTCTTGCATGGCAGAATAGGGTTGGACTGGATGGCCCTTGGGGTCTCTTCCAGCTCTATGATTCTATGAATTATATTTACAGGGGTCCCCGGTAAAGAAAAGGAACCACCGCACTATCCCCTCCAAACAGGTTCAGCACCATGGAGAGCTTCTTCAAAGCAGTGAAACCGGGAACGGATTCACAGCCCCACTGACATGGAAGCTGACAGGCTCCGCTGGGTCTTGCGGCTTGGGGGAACAGTACCCCATCTGCACCAACAGTAGGACTACCCCTGACATAACCCCCACCAAACACACATGGCTGTCAGTCGGGCCGGTTTCCCCTTGAACAGGGAGCTTTTGCCGCAAGAGGTCCACAGCCCTGTGACTCCCCAGCGTTGCTCCGACTGAAACATCTCCCCATCCGCAGTTTTTGCTTGCATCTGAAACTCCAGTGCAGCAGTAAACCCGGCCTGGCAGGCTGCCCGCTTGCCTTCAATGTCTTCTCCCAGCAATAAAACTCTCTCTAAGCTTGGCAATAAATTTGTCAACTTTGGGAATGGCTCTGCCCGATTTCTGTTGCCGGCTTGCCAGGCGAGATATCGTTTCTGCAGTATTCCATGGGGAGACGAAAACTCTCGCTGGAACGGCCGTCTCCCTTGCTGTGTTTAAAAGAAAGAAGAAAAAGAATCCTGAAGCACTGCAGGCGCAGAAGACAGCATGTTCCCAAACTCGCTTTCTGCAGCATTTTGGGCATTAAAGACTCATTCCAATGGTGGCTGGGGGTTCCTGTGGCAGCAGGGCGGTGAATCTGCTTTAGGTTTTAGTCTTAACTTTAGATGAACTATCCAAAGCGCTGCATTTAGTGTGAGAGGTAGCATTCAGCACCCTGAAAAACTCCCTTTCAGGCCCAGATTAAAACTCAGCATTGCCCCACTGATAGAGAAATAACATCCAGGAACAAGTCAGCTTTGTAAATAGTAAAGTTGGATCGTTGGTTCACCAACATGGCCTACCAATCTTTCCCGGTGTGGCTGAGAGAAGAAATCCAGGACTGTGAATCCTTTCTGGATTTTAGTCCAAACGTTAAGAGTGACACAAGATTCTGAACCGATGCACCTTGGGTAGCCCTTTTAAAGTTCACACTAAAATCCGGAATGGATGCGCCGCCCCCAGTGATGCGATGCCACTGAAGCAGGCCTCTTGGGACGTTCTTTGATTCCTTCTCCCAGTCCCTTCCCTTGTTAGCCTAGTTGCAGCCATGAACTGGACAGCGGAGCTGGCCGGCCCTTATTTCCCCCGGAGGAATTAGAGACCTTTTTGTTCGGGTTGTTCGGCTGTACTGGAAATAAAGGGAGAACTCGAACAACCCTACCTGGGAGAAACGGAGGAAGGAAGAAGAGGCAACCAAAGATCCAGCACGGCAGTTGCTGACGAAAGGAACTCACCGCGCCTGACAAAAAGGATGAAACTTTTCCTTGCCTCCCTTGACGGGGACGGGGACGGCTGTCAAGCAGGGTGAGCGCCAATTGCCACTGATTTGCACGGCAATTTCTACAGGCCGGGGTTAGGCTGCGGGTTGCATAACACTTCCTTTGCAATCGCTGCTGGAGAAGTAAGGAGAACATTCCGTTCAAATGAGCAAATTCATTGCAGATAATTCATCATTCCAGGGTGTGTGTGTTTCAGCACTGGAAAATCACTTGAGCATCTCAATCAGGCGGACGGCACATAGACAGAATTCTCTCATTTAGACCCGAGCAAAGTCGACTTGGGACTACGCGTAGTGGTTTGAGCTTTGGAGACTAGAGCTCAGTTCCCTCCTTGGCCGTGGAAACCCACTGGGTGACCTCGGGGGTGTCACACACTCTCAGCCCCAAAACACTTTTCTTCAGGGTTGCCGTAAGTCAGAGTTGGAGGCACACAGCAACGACAAAAAGTCTACAGAGAGAAAGAGTCTACAAACAATGGCTCAAACAACTACACCACGCTAGATTTCATCTGTAGACCTATTATTGCCTAATAACTCACCAAGGCCCAAGGGTGGAGGATCTGAACTCAGCACTGCCACAGAGGGAGTGTTGATTGTTTCTATTCTCCTTCTTTTCTCCCAAGGTCCAGATGTCACCTTTACCTGCTCCATCACTCCAGATCAGCTCTTGGACTGCAGCTCCCAGCATCCCTGCTCCACCCTGGCTAGTGTGGATTCCGGAAACTGTAGTGCTCCCCCCAGTCGTATTTTCTGGCCAAGCCGGGCACCACGTTAACTCTTAAGGGGACAATCAGCATTCGCCTTTTTAAAAAATAATGTTAGTTGCTTTCTGAAATATACATTTCGGAAGGACATCTGTTGAATTCTGACTGAAGAGCGGACGGTGTGTTCTTTCAACCGCAAAAACAAAAGGCAAAGGAATGAAAAAAAATGGCATTAGTGAGAAACATTCCGGTCCATTATGCAGTCCAAAGTACAAATTCCAGTAGTGTGCAAGTGACATTTTACTTGGAAGCTCTTCGTGAATGTAAATCTCTCCTCCTCTCCTTTCAGTGCCAGTTTGGTTAATCATTTCCCGTGTGTAGCAAATTCTTAGCAGCCTCTTCACAGAGGCGGTTGTTTCTCTGCCAGCAAATGTACCCCAAGAGCCAGGGCACCATGTCCCGTTCTTCTTCTCTCACCAATCACCCTGTTAAGCTATTGCCTCTTAGCGCGGGTGTGATGTTTCTTCAAATTGACTCTGCCTTACGGTGACCCCAATAGAGGGCTTATTCAGAGAAAGTGTGCCGTTGCCTTCCTCTGGGGCTGAGAGAGTGTGACCCACTCAGCCACACAATGTGTTCTCACGGCTGAGCAGAGCTTCGAACCCTCATCACCCAACGTCCTAGTCCAACGCTTTAAAAAGCGGCACAGCACGCTGGTTTTTAAGATTTGTTCAGAGGAGGTTTTGCCACCGCTGACTTGCTCTGAGGCTGAGAGAGAGTGACCTCTCCAAGACTTCGCATTCTCAGACCTGCTGGGAATGGCCAAAGACTGAATCCAGGACTTGCACATGCAAAATATTTTGTCTGGGCGGTTCTTGATTATTTTTCTTTTAAGCCCACGCAAGTATGTCTCTTGATTTTTTAAGCACATGAATATTAACACTATGCTTTGGGGATGTTGGATGGAGACCAGAATAAACTAACTTTTTTCTTTCTCTCTTTCTTTCCTTCTTTCTTTCCTTCCTTCCTTTCTCTCACACACCTCCATTCTTTCCTTCCCTCCTGTCTGTCCATCCATCCATCCATCCATCCATCCATCCATCCATTGCAACAAAATACTGCAAGATGTTACTGCTGTTCCCACTCCCTTGGGAAACTTTTATTTAATCATAAGATGTATGCATCAGCAGACAGGTGGGCTCTTATTTCTCAAAGATGGCCTTATAAATCCATTTCTGGAAGTTTGCAACGGCGGTGTAGACCCCGGGGTATCTCGGACTAGCACAGCTGTGACCCCAGGAAACGATACCAAAAATGCGCCCTTCGCAGACCAGCGGCCCACCAGAGTCGCCCTGTAAGAGGCGGGGAAGGAGGGAGAAAGAAGAAGAATTACAGTGTCAAGGAGTGATGCAGAAACCGAAAGAGATGCTGACATTTTGCTCTGTGCATTTTTAAGGAAAAAAGAAAAATCCACTACATTTTCTGAATTTTGATCACGATGCTTTGGAGAAAAGTCAGCCTGCACCCGGCATGTGATCCTCCATAGCCGTTTCTGTGAATCACGGGACAGCCTATATTTTTTAAAAAATATTGAAAGTTCACCCCCAGTGCCACCTAGGGAGCGCGGGAGGCCATTTTGATATGTTGAGCTCTGTCTCAGCCGAAGTAAGCCGAGGACAAAGGAAGAAGGCTAAGAAACTGCGGCATTTTAAAAGCAGCTTGCAAAGTGGGATCACAAAGGATTAATGCCAAAGGTACGAGATGTCGATCCACAACAGCAGCACGGTGTGAAATGGCACACCTTTAAGTGCACATGTGTGCAAGAGATGGGGAAAATCGTGTGCTAGCAAAGACACACGTGCGGCATTCTCCTCTGAATTTTCAAATGATATTCCAAAATCTGTCAATCTCTCCAACAGACAGCAACCCTAAAGACGACGACTGAACTGGGGCTGTGACTTACCAGGCCACCGGGCTGGTAAAATTGGGTCAGCCCTGGAGAACGGGAACAGTGGGGCTGTTTGGAATAAACCTCTCCTTGAATAAGGATGAATCACAGTTCTGATGGTAAATGCAGAAAAGTGGGTGAGATGCTGCTGGGAGAGCTATTTTTAAAAGCACAGCATGATTCAAGCAGAACACCTTTTACTCTAGCAAAACGATTGAAAGGAAGGAATCCGCTTCCTTTCACAAGCAGTGGGAGACCACACACATAACAACTGTCCCATTTCGGTAGAGATTTCTCAGTTAATCCTCTGCTATCCCACTTTTTCAGCTGCCTCAAAATGTCCCATTTTTCTTCTCGTCCTCCCGCCTTCCCCCTTTGTTCTCAGCACACTGCAAGTGCCGCAAGCTGAGCTCAAAGTGCAAAATTAATTTGCACCCATTTAATTTAGCAATTTCCAACATTTCACAGATGAAAACGGAGAGATGTGTGTCCGAGCAACAACTGAATGCGGTCAAGAGGGCAAAAACTAGTCCGTTAGGAAAAGCCGCAGCAATTTCCCTTTGCCTGAACCGACTGGGAAAGGCAAGATTTTGCCCTCTTGTCTTCCCTCTTCTGCCCTTGCTAAGTTAACTATCAACTACCTCTGCAATTTGAAATCATTTTGCAGCAATTGCAAGCTAGCTGAGAACAAAGCTGGAGGAAAAAGAAACGGGACATTTTAATAACAGCCAATAATGTGGGACAACAGATAATGTCTCGGAACTGTCCTTGACAAATTGAAACAGTGGGAGGGAAATGGTGTAAGAATGGGAAGAGGGCAAAATGAAGACGATAAGAATTTCTGTTTCTAGCATTGCAGAGAATGAGGCATTGAGCTCTGCTACATCTCTGTTCCCTTGCTAACATTTCCCGCCCCTTTCCTTTGGATGCCCAAACCGTACAGTATTTCTAAATGCTCAGATGAAGTTTAAGATAGTGCAATGCTAGAAATTTAGGCACTGCAAGCAAATGGAAAGTTAAAGTTCTTATTGCGGGGGGGAATGCCTTCACCCCGTCTCCAGCTAGACGATGCAATCCGCGGACTCTTTTAACATCCTGGTATTTTTTAAAAAGGGATAAAGTTTCACTCTGGGAACATGGTTGCCGAAATGGACAGATTTAGCAGAAATGGGCCAACTGACGGGTTTGATTGGAGGAAGGTCATCAATGACACTTCTCAAAGGTCATTTCCGCACTAGACTGTTATAGCGCTATTATTCCACTTGCAGCATCCTACGGAATCCTGGGGTTTGCAGTTTCGGGAGGGGCCGGCTGGCCCCTCCCGAAACTGCAAACCCCAGGATTCCATAGAATGTCACAAGTGGAATAATAGCGCTATAATAGCCTAGTGCGGAAATGCCCAAAGACCGGAACTTTTTGCAAGACAAAAACGACTTTGTGAACCTGTGGTTTTGATGATTGGAAAGAGTTTGCTGTTGAAAGAAGGGAATACGTCGCAATTTTAGAGAGGTATGAACAGTTACGTGCATATGTATATAATTGTTCATACCTCCCCCCTCTCTCTAAAATTACGACGTATTTCCTTTCACAGCCCTTTGCTTTCAAACCGGCCGACAGCTATGATTGATGGCAGATATTTTCATATCCCTTTGGCCCTTCATTTGTGTATTCGTCAGGCCCCAGAAACTGAGTATTTGCTTCACTGTCTGTTCATTTGGTTCACTATATTCTGAACCAAGAACCAAATTTCCGGGCTTTAGTCTGTCTTGTTTACATGTGAGTTTCAGAAAAGATTTTCTATCTCCTGTCTGACACTGACGGTACGGCAACCTGCAAGGTTTCTCTTTTTGCTCTGGCAGCAATGAAAATTAGGGCAAGATTTATTACTGATATTGCAGTCAGTGGCTCCGGGGATACTCTTTTCTAAGTTTAGAACTGCTGTTCATATTTGATGTGTTTTAATTGTGTTGGATGTCTACATTTTTTTCTTATGTCCGATTTATATGCTGTTTATTTTACACTGTATTTTTATACTGTTGCATTTTGATATTGTACTTATTAACTTTGTATGCAAATGGCCCATGGCCTGAGCATTAATAAGTTACTACTAGCAATGTAACAGCCAAAACGAAGACCAGAAGTCACCGCTTTCTTTCCTTTTTTTTCTGCTTCTCTTTCTTTTTTGCATATTAACATTCGCTTTTTTGTAACTTCTAATGGAGTTCATAGAATCATAGAATCATAGAGTTGAAAGAAACTCTAGAGGCCATCCAATCCAACCCCCTTCTGCCATGCAGGAACTCACACCAAAGTACTCCCAACAGATGGCCATCCAGACTCTGCTTAAAAACCTCCAGAGAAGGAGGAGACTCCATCACACTCCATTGAGGCAGCAGACTTCACTGCCGGACAGCCCTGACCGTCAAGAAGTTCCTCCTGAGGTTCAGGTGGAATCTCCTTTCCTCCAACTTGAATCCATTGCTCCTTGTCCTAGTCTCTGGAGCAGCAGAAAACAAGCCTGCTCCCTCCTCGACATGACATCCCTTCAAATATTTAAACATGGCTATCCTGTCCCCTCTTAACCTTCTCTTCTGCAGACTAAACACACCCAGCTCCCTAAGCCCTTCCTCATAGGGCTTCATGGCTTCCAGATCCTTCACCATTTTGGTTGCCCTCCTCTGGACATGCTCCAGCTTGTCCATATCCTTCTTGAATTGAGATGCACAGAACTGGACACCGTATTCCAGGTGAGGTCTGACCAAAGCAGACTAGAGTGGTATCATTACCTTCCTCAATCTAGACAGCATACTCCTGCTGATGCAACCAAGAATCGCGTTGGCTTTCTTGGCCGCATCACCACACTGCTGACTCATGTTCAGCTTGTGGTCCACCAAGGCTCTTATATCCCTTCCACACATACTGTTATCCAGCCACATGTCCCCCATCCTGTGTTTGTGCATTCCATTTTTTTTTTTTTTTTGCCTGAGTGCAGGACCTTACGTTTCTCTCTGTTGAAATTCATTTTGTTAGCTTTGGCCCAGCTCTCCAATCTGTCAAGGTCATTTTGAAATTTGATCCTTGATCCTGGTTCCCCCCCCCCCCCCAATTCTTCGTAATAAAATTATTTTAAAAGTGATAGATTTCAAAACCATGTCCTGCAAGATAAGGGAGAGTCATCACCCACCTGGCACGCGTCTTTCCCCCCAGTGCTGAACCCGGCGCAAATCATGTTCTTGGTGATGTGTCCCGCGTAGGAAGAGGAGCCGTTGCACTTCCACGTCGGGATGAGAGGCAGGTAGACGCTGCGGAGGGTGTCGGCGGTCCTCCCACCAACAGGAGAGGTGTAGCCCCAGCCGGAGACCTGGCACAAGCGGCCTTCCCGGACCGCCGTCCCTTGATGGGGAAGGGGGACGATGGAGACGTATGGACTGTACCCCACGGGTCTGTTCAGCTGTTTAAGGATCCCCCAAAGAAGGGGAGGATATGGCATTATTTAATCCAGAGTGGGCAACTCATACCTTTGAAATGCCCCAGTTTGGCCAGGACAGTCCCATCTAATCCTCTCCCATCCCAGCTTTTCACCTGCTCTTAAAATATCCTGGTTCCTCTTTCCTCTTCCCATTTTCCCCTCAGCTTACTTCAATTGCTCCAAACTGAATTCAGAGTGCAAAAGAAGTTTGCACTCTTTTAACTCAGCAGAAAGGAAAAGTGGTGGAGTCTTGCTCTTCCTAGTAGACTCAGGCAAAAGCAAACTGCTGAATCTATTGTCGTGTCATTTGGAGTCATTGGTTCATGTTCTAGTCTTGGGAACAGCAGAAAGCACCCTTGCTCCATCTTCTGACATCCCTTCAGGTATTTAAAGGTGGCTATCATGTCCCTTCTCAGTCGTCTCTTCTCCGCGCTAAACCTACCCGGTTCCCTAAGTTGGTCCTCACAAGGCTTTCTCTCTAGACTTTTGACCACTTTGGTTGCCCTCCTCCGGACACGTTCCAGCTTCTCAAACTCTTTCTCAGACTGTGGTGCCCAGAAAGGGACACAGGATTCCAGATCAGGCAGACCAAAGCTGAACAGAGTGGCACTATTGCTTCTCTTGATCTGGACGTCAACTTTGGTGTTAGCTTTTTTGTCCACTGCTTGTGGTCTACTAAGACTACCGAGATCCTTTGTGCATATACTGTTTCCAAACCAGCTGTCGGGTGTCAGTCATTTTGTTTTCCCGGCATAAAGGTAGTACCTGCCATTATAGTCTCTCTTCCAGCTAGGCAGGAGTTCCATTCCAGGAACCCCAATGTATTTTTTAAAAAAGTGAATCCTTGCATCCCATTATCTTCAATGGATGCAACACGTCTGTACCTGTAGTAGCGTGGGTGTAGGCCCATCACGTCCATCGATGATAATGGATGCAACACTTTGTGTGACCTTGGATTTGTGTGTGCTGAGGTCGCACCACAAGAGGACACACTATACTTTCAGTGTGTTACTTCCAAGAGCTGGAAGGGAATATTCTCTTCAACCTGTTCCCCTTGGAGTAACCCCTCACTCTTTACATAGCCTGGCTAGCCCATAGAAAGGGGATTTAAGACGCCAGCTTTTATATAACAACAGCAAATAGCAACAAGGTCCAAGGAAGTTGGAGAAGTGTGTGTGGTCCATTTAGAAGCACTCTGTTTCACGGACCCTCCTTCGTCCCCGTCTTTCAGCAATGGCAGCATCCCCAGAGCAATCCCATTTCAGACTTTATTCCTTCCAGGTCCCTCCTGAGTCCCCGTCCCGGGAAAGATTTGCTACCTTAATCAGCATGATGTCTGCATTCTTAGAAGTGGGGCTGTAGTCTGGGTGGACTACCAGGCGGGCAGGTCGGAAAATCTGCTCCGTGCCTTCAAAAGTGGACAGGGAATATTCCCCAGCAACGATCAGCATTTGGTGGAGCCTGGAAGAAAAGACAGGAAAGGGGAAAAAGGGAGATGTTTTTAGCAGCTCCGACTCCTCCAAGTTGGAATATTTGTGAGCATTCCATGTTGTCCCCAGAGGCCGGCTCTATCATTCGGTCAAACAGGCAGTTGCAAAGAGCACACACCTTAGCAATGCATAGTACTGACCTTTGGCCAGGAAGCACAGCTTATACAGATTGGTTTTGTAAAAAAATGCAACTTGGTAATTTATATATATATTTCAAATTATTTTTATATGAACTACATATATACTAAAAAAAAAAAAGAATAAAAAAAGCAAACATGTACATGCCACTTCCTTAAATCAGAGGACCAATAATAAAGAAACCATTACCTAAATTGCAGATTATTTTAGGACATCAGTTAGTTATAGATTATGGATTATACATAAATTCTTAAAAAAAAAAATTAAAAAAGTTACGGTAATATGTTCAAAGGTAAAACAAAAATGAAGCTTATTGTTTAACTCAGGGATTAATTTATTTACCTTAAATTATATAAATTAGATACATTCCTTAGTTTCCCTAACATGAATACCAACACCTTCTAGCTCCTCTGATTTATGATTAACATATTCCTCTTAATAAAGTCTTCCCACTTCCCCATGTTTCAGTTGATAGACGTAACTTGCATGTTTCCTCCCTTTACTGACCCAATAAGTTGCTATTATTCATACTAATAATAATTCAAAAGTTATTAATGCTGATTATTGAACATCTGCCTCTAACCAAACAATAGAGTTTCCCTTCTCGCCCTTTCCCTTCTCACAAAGGGTTAGAAGTACTAATTTTTAGCCAGTGAACCGATCCTTTATATGCAATCTAATTTTTTTCGTCTCTATATATGTTAATATCCAAATCATGATGACCCCTTTTCCCACTTATTGATGCAATTCTCAATTTGACTCCATTCGCCGCTATAAGATAAAGACCGCAAGAGTGCTAAGGAATATAATTATAAAATCTTGCAATTTTTTTTGCTGGGTCCCAGGTGAGCCAGAAGCTCTGCCGCCCCTTACCCGGTTTTGCAATGGGCGGCCGTCAAGACCCAGCTCCGGCTGATGAGCGCGCCGCCGCAGAAGTGATAACCTGTTTTCCTCCTCAACGACACCAGGTATTTGGAAGAGTGGGGTGGGACTATGTGGCCCCCGACGATGCGGTGGGAGTTGCTCGTCTGTCTCTCTGCTCCAGAACAGAGACAGAAATAGCAGTCAGGTGTTGTGTCAGTCCAGCAAGAGACAGTGGAGGGGTCAGCAATTGGTGTCCGAGACCCAGCTCGATCCAAGGGTATTTCCAGAACGATGATGATAGTGAAGAAGAAGAATTAATATTATTTACATTATTAATTTTTGGTTGAGATCTTGTATCGCAGTCGACGTTTTGTAACTTTACAAATCCTCAGCTATGCTGCAGAAATGCAACAAGACCCTGTTAGTGAATTGCAAAAATGTGCATCTGAGCTTTAGCAACTGTGCTCCTTTTGTCCACTGGGCGCTTCCGATGGACATTAGGTACTTCCGAGGTGCATTAGGTGCTTCTAAAGTACCTTGGGGACTTCTCATGCTCATTGGCCCTCATGCACAGTGGAGCACTCTTGCCTGTACCCGGGTGTGCAGCTTCACAGTTCACTAACAGGGTTTCGCTGAGTTACTGCAACATAAAGTTATGAACCATAAACACTGATTCAGCCATTGTTTTCCATGCAGAAAACAGGTATTTGCCTCTCCAAAACTCCATGTGTTTTTCCTGCATGGAATAATTCCTTTGCAACAGTCTAAGACCTTTGTAGACTAGGAGAAAATTGCACAAGTTTGTTGCTTGTTTCTTATTCTTCCCAGTGGGATTGCCTGAATGTATATCTCATGGGTATTTGTATATGTCTCCTCCTCCGCTTTTTAGCCAGAAGTGGTCCATGGGTTTAACACAGCCCTTGGGACCCCAAAGTGCAGTCCTGGAAGTCCCCCAAAAAGCCGTCCATAAATATTAAATCGCATCCTGTCTCAACTTGGAAGCTAAGCAGGGCCAGCTCTGGTTGGTACTTGGGTGGGAGACCACCAATGAATACCAGGTGCTGTAGGCTGTGTTTCAGAGGAAGGAACTGGCAAAACCGCCTGTGAGTATTCCTTGCCTAAGAAAACTCGAGGAAACGTATGGGATTCCCAAGGTGACTTGAAGACACATACACATACAATATAGCCTAAATACCCTAAAGAAACTGGATGCCATCTGATCTTGGAAGCTAAGCTTGGACATCCCCGGTTAGTACTTGGACGGAAGACAGCCAACAAATACAAGATGCTGCAGGAAGAGGAAGAACTGGCAAAACCATCCCTGACTATTCCTTGCCAAAGAGAAACCTATGAAACTCACGGGGTCGTCGTAAATCAACGGGCAACTTAAAGGCACCAGTGCAGACGTACACAGGGCCTGGAGCAAAGGTGGCCAGTCCCTTTTGCTCTCTCTTCCAGCCCGGAAAGTCCTGAAACACTTTCCTGCAAGATGGAGGAGGCAGCGAGGGGACTGCAAGCCTCTGAGGACAGAATTAGAATTGATCCAGCTCTCTCTTTCTGCCCTCTGCCTGACATTGGCAAGAGGAGAGGCATTGATTATTCATCTGCCCATAAGCTTGGTTCCATTGGGGGAAGTTGGGGAATGAGCAGCCGAAAGCCTGATTGTTTTTCATGGGACTTTAATTATTTCAAGCCTGAGCCAGAGGACAGGAAGCCGCCGAATGACTGGGATGATCTCAGAATGTTTGGAGGTTAGATAATTCAGACCCTTTGCCTTTGCCTCTGTTTTTAAACCAACAGGTTAATTCTCAATATCTCTCTTTCTAGGGCAAAGAGTAAGATTGAACGCAGCTCTGGCGTGCTCCTCCTCCTTCTTCTCTTTTCAAAAAGGAAGGTCTGCCTATCCCTTCTTTGACAAAATTCTGATTGCAAAAACCACATCAAGTCCCATCAGGCTGGGACCCCCTTACCTGCCCACACTGATACGCTCTCCTCGCTGGAGGAGGAAAATTCAGCAGCCGCGTCACTTCTGAAGACATCTTCAAAGCTGCCAGTTTCTGACTCGGTCCACGGAGTCGTCCCTGCAATAAAAGTGCCAAGAGAAGTGGTCATGGGCTTTCTAAACAGTTGCTTTCTCTGTCTTCTTAAATGACTTGCTGTGAAGGACTACAAGACTTCCACTGCTTCATCTCTTGTCTTTGGTCTTCCCTCCAGTTTGCCTTGCCGTTCCACACTTCTGGAATGCTGCTTCACTAAGAAGATTTATATGATGATGATGATGATGATGGCCCTCCACATCTGCAGTTTTCACTTCCACAGATTTGATTATTTACAAGTTTATGCAATCCCTGCCTCTCCACCACCTTCAGTGCTTATTTTCTGGAGGAACCTTCCAAGCTCAGATGTGGCTGTGCAACCCTTTAAAAACCCACCTCTCGGCCTCTTTTTCTTCCTCTTCCCCCAGTTGCTTTCTGGCCAGCTGAGGATGGACTGCAGCCCAATTTCTCAGCACCACAAACCCTCTCCTGATGCCGCCCAACACCCAAGGAAGGAGATGGGCAAGAGAGAGGAAATATAGACGAACCACGCCAATCCTCCTTCCCTCTCCTTTCCCTGACCTGGTTTGGATCCGGAGTGCCCATTTCTCCACCACGCTCCGGTCTCCTTCTCACAGACACCCACATATTTTGATATTTGCAGCTTTTCCACTATTGCAAGGGTCCCATGCAAATGTCTATGCGTGTGTCCTGTCCAAATGCCCTATGGCAAATGTGGAGGGCTATTATTATTAGTTGTGAATCTCTAAGGCTATGTTGCTTAACTTTATCCATACTTAGCTGTGTAGCAGGGGGGCTAAGAAATCTTGCTAGTGAATTGTGAGGAGGAATAACAGGACACTGGCAAGAGCGTCCCAATGCACATCGGTATCGATGCTTCCTGGCCAATACCCCAGTGTGCAATGGTGCCAACGCACAACTGTAACTTTGCTGGCTTCCCTGCGTATTAACCTAGGAGAGAAGAGAAGGTTAAGAGAGGGCATGAGAGCCGTGTTTAAATATTTGCAGGGATGTCATTTTACAAGGGCATATAAAACCAGTACATATTAAAAATGGTCAATGCATCTTTTAAAAATTATAATTTTAAAACCATGTGGATTTGGATTGGGCTGGATGGCCCTTGGGGGTCTCTTCCGGCTCTGATGATTCTATGATAACAGCAGCCCCTTGCTGAAGACGGACGTTGCAAAACTGCTCAGTTCTGTTTCCCACGGACGGAAGTCTACTTATGTCAATGTAAGTCCTGTACCGAATATCATTATCATCGTCGTCGTCATTTATATCCTGCCTTTTCCCCAATATTGGGGCTCAAAGTGGCTTCCAATACAGCAAAAACCAGAGCAGATTAAAAACGTACCAAGAAAAAAAAATCGTAAAAGTATATAGAAGTTATTTCAGAAGGCAATTAAACAATCTACAGCATTTGAATTAAATAATAATTAAAAATATTGAATAATGATATAATTGAATAAAATAATAAAATATACAATTATAGATTTAAAACCAGTTTTAGGTATTGCCAAGTGACAGGATGGGAACGAATTCCAAAATCAGAGCATGCACAGAGTGGCTTGTCATGAGTTCTGTGATGTCCTTTCATTTGTTCCTTCACACATACTCCTTTGTGCCAATTATCTTTACATATCCATGGCTGTGCATTTGGACGCCATGTATGAACCGAGGGCTTTTCTTTCATTCCTTCCATGCGTCAGCCATCTCCCAGCATTGAAATAAAGTACAGCTAAACAGGGATGACGACAGAATAAATACTGAATCATGCAATGAGCAGTTAGACGTTTATTTTAGAAACTTAAGCAAACGACGCTGTTAAAACAGCAGTGATTTAAAGCTGTTGAAAAACGTTTCATGCTTAGCTATGAGAATAAAAATATAACACACATGCTGTCAGTGTTGTGCGCATTCAAGTATTTCCAATTAAGGTGAACCTATCATGGGTTTTTCTGGGGCTCAGAGAGTGTGACCTCTGAGTGGGTTTCCATGGCAAACGAGGAATTGAACCCTGGGCCATTTCCGCACTACACCGTTATAGTGCCATTATTCCCCTTTCAATCTCCTATGGAATACTGGGATTTGAAGTTTAGGGAAGGGTCTTTTGGATTCTCAGCCAGAGAGCTATTAGGCCTCAGTAAACTACAATCCCCAGAATTCCACAGGAGGTTGAAAGTGAAATCATAGCACTATTACAGCATAGTGCGGAAATCGCGGGTTTCCAAAGTCGTAGTCCAACAATTAAACCACAGATTGGACATTGTACTAGGGCTACGAGAGAACCCACTTGGGCACGGAAACCTACTGAGTGACCACACTGTCTCAGCCTCAGAGAAAGGCAAAGGCAAACCCCATCTGGAAAAAATCCTGCCAAGAAGTCCCTGTGATAGGGTTGCCTTGGGATCGCCATAAGTCACAAATGACTTGACGGCAAACAAGAAGTGTGATTTCCTTCCCTCCAAAAACTGGATTTCGAATATTTCTGGTTTCGTGGTCTAGCGTGGCTGTCCCAAATTTTTGTGAGCCACTTCCAAATAGCTCCACAGTTTGGAAGCTGAGTGCTTCAATCTAGCAAGACAACCGTGTTCGGCGACTTACCCATGGCCGGAAAGAGCTGAAAGAAGAGCAGAAATCGTGAGCCGCAGGGCCTCATCCTGCCTCTGCCTTTGATTCTCTCAAAATGCCTTCGGAAAGGGAACTTCTCTTCTCAGGACAGGGACTTGAAGAATGCTCCCTTCCCCTCAAATGGAGGCATCCTGGTTCTTCCCTTTCAGTTGCCATGACAATCCACATCCCAGGAGAACAGTTGGCTAATTCAGCAAAGAAGAGATCTTTTAGGACACCGAGGCCTGGTTGACTTCCCGTCACCTTTGGGTTCTCAGCTTCCTCCCCAGCCAGGATGAGATGAGGGGCGCGGCCACCACGTTTCGGGAACTCGGCCGGTTATCATGTTTCCCGGCAGAATGGATAGGGCGAGAGCAGAACCCCGGCTGTCTTCCAAGAGGCCCGGCCTCTTCTCTCGTGGTGCAAAGGATCATTTGCAACTCGAAAGAGGGAAGATCCATCTTCTCCTTTCCAAAGGTGTGTATTCATCTACCGACACGTTTCTATCCTGACCGATGGCCAAGTTTCTCGGGACGTGTACCATCAAATCCATTTTTACAGTTGGAAATAATTTAAAACAGGAAGAATTATTAAAAATGACTAAAAGCATATCAAACCATCTGATACAACATTTTAAAGAAAGACTAAAATGTTCCAGAGACCAGGACAAGGAGCAATGGATTCAAGCTGCAGGAAAGGAGATTCCACCTGAACCTCAGGAAGAACTTCCTGACGGTCAGGGCTGTCCGGCAGTGGAATCGGCTGCCTCCATGGAGTGTGGTGGAGTGTCCTTCCTTGGAGGTTTTTAAGCAGAGGCTGGATGGCCATCTGTCGGGAGTGCTTTGAGGGTGTTCCTGCATGGCAGGGGGTTGGACTGGATGGCCCCTGGGGTCTCTTCCAACTCTACATTTCTATGATTCTATGATTCTAAAATCAACAAAACAAATTAAAATCAGGCACATGTGCAGATTTCATAGATTTGCCCGGAGACCCCAGAGGCTGTCTAGTCCAACTCCATTCTGCCATGTGGGAAAACACAACCGAAGCGCCAGTCTGGACTCTCTGGAAAGGGGATTTCATTGAGAAGTCCCTGTCTCTCCTGTGTTCCCACCAGATGTACCTGTGCTGTTAACGGGACAGATAAGGGCCTGCCCTGAAGATCTCAAGAAATGGGCAGATTAAAATGAGAGGACACAGTCTCCCAGGGTAGGTGAGTGGCTTCCGCATCAGTGAGGCGGTGAGTCCATTCCAGGCTTGGCTTGGAACAGTTGTTCCCAAACTTTGGTCCTCTAGGTATTTTTCGGACTTCGGGTCCCAGAATTCCTATCTGTCGGCCAAGCTGGCTGGGTACTCTGGGAGTTGAAATCCCAAACACTTGGAGGCCCAAAACTGGAGAACCACCGGACTAGAACTTTAAAGGATCTGTCCAAGGTGCTGAACATTGTCTCCCAAGAGAGGTTCGGCACTTTGGACAGTTCCTTGCCCTGAAACCATGAGCCGATTCAAACCGACCGCCTCGACGTGCTAAAGAGCCCTGAAAAATCTGCATAAATCTCTCTGTGCTGCAAAAGTCCCTCGTTTAATTTAGGAAGTGACTCTTTATGGCCTTGACTAAAATATCAGCTGTTGGTTGCTCGATCAATAATGCAGCTAAGCAAACCTAAGCGCTTTTGAGTTATTATATACTTTGATCTTGGGAACCTAAAGACTCCTCTTGTTTTTCTGTGGTCCTCCTGGTTATTCTCACGCAGCCTCCCTGGGATCGTGCAGGGATGTTCCCCCTCCATCCCTGGACGGATGCCCATGGGCACTTTGATGTTCCCCCTCCATCCCTGGTCGGGTGATCCCATGCCCGGATACATACGGCAATTGGGTTTCCATACATGCTTGCAAGCCTATTGATGTGCAATGCATTGTTACAAGTGGTCATTACCATTTGTTATTTTCCAATCTATTTCTACAAGCTAGCCAAGCATGGAGGTTTCCCCTATAAAGCCATGGCAGGAGTTGCACCTCCTGACAATACATTGCAATGTCACCACAGCCTCTAGATGAATGCTGATGTTGAAAGCGATTCAGTTCTATTTCCCGTGCACGTACGTCCCCTTATGAAGACTTTCACCACACGCTGGACTCCAGCCCGTGATCCAAACTCATGACCCGTGCCAACTCTGTTAGACTAGGCCCAGCCAAGGATGCTACCCACCCTGCAGGGAGTAAGCTGAATTTGGAGCAAGATTCCCATCTCAGGGGCAGAGGAGCACCTGTGGTTTCTCAGATTTCCGGCACTGATTCAGTTTGCGTCCTGCGCCCAGACCTCTCGTTCGTGCGGAGAAAGCATCGCCTGTCATCACAGCGAGGTAAAAAATGTGGCGGGCTGAGTGGTGTCATGGCAGAGTGCCAGGCCTGCCTGGATAATGAAGGAGGTCTTTGTTTGTGGCTTGTGAGACCAAAAAAAGAGAGGAGCGGCTCTTGATCCATAAGAAAGCGCCTGCACAGCTGTTGAAAGCCTGCCAGAATTCTGCTTCAGCCTTTGCGGGATTACTTCTATTCCTAGAATTCTAGGTTGCCCCTGAAAAGAGCAACAGAGGCTCTCTCTTTCTGTAGAATCATAGAATCCAAGAGTTGGAAGAGACCCCAAGGGCCATCCAGTCCAACCCCATTCTTCCATGCATCAAAGCGTTCCTGACAGATGGCCACCCAGCCTCTGTTTAAAAACCTCCAAAGAAGAGACACCACCACACTCTGAGACAGTGTATTCCACTGTTAAACTGCTCTTACCATCAGGAAGTTCTTCCTAATGTTTAGATGGAATCTCTTTTTCTGAAGTTTGAAGCCATTGCTCCATATCCTTTTCTCCCGAGCAGCAGAAAACAGGCTTGCTCCATCTCCGATATAACATCTCTTCAAGTATTTAAACATAGCTATCATGTCACGTCTTAACCTTCTCTTCTCCAGGCTAAATGTACCCAGCTTCCTAAGCCACTCCTCATAGGGTTTCTTGGGCTGAGTTCAAAATGCAAAAGTAGTTTGCAGTCAGTTAATTCAGCAGAGAAGGGAAGAAAGGAGCAGAATCCCGCCTTTCCCAGTAGACGCAGGCAAAAGCAAACCAGTGCAACCTCACCTTGCTTGTCTGTTCTTCCCCATTAATAACTTTGCCATCTTGACCATGCTCGGATGTTGCTTGGTCACTTGCGCTCCAGTTTTTATCGCTGAAACATCGTGTGTGTGTGTGCGCGCGCGCGTGTGAATACCAAAATACTAGCCATGGAAAGAGAAGCTTTGAGCTAATGCTTTAAACCTTTGGAATACCGCATTTCAAACACTCAGTGTGATCGTAGAAACAGCGGTGGAGGAAACCCACCCATCTCCGGAACAGCGACAGTGAGAAACAGTGAACATGGGAATCAACTGCTAAGACATGTGCCCCGCTATGATATTTCAACCTCGGCAGATTAGAAACTGCAATGTGAGCTTGGCTGATAAGGGAATCTGTGTCTAATGCCCCCACTTCTATTATATCTTGATTGTCACACACAGAATGCAAAATCTGTAAATCAAAATGTTGCTCCAATCCGCCACCTGGTGGCTTCCGCATGCCCCAGTGTTTGTCTATTTCTTCCCCAATTGTTTAGTTTCAGGCCACAAGTAGAGGTGAAATTCTAAGGCCATTCTAAGGCTATTCTAGTGCTATTATTCCACTTTGAACATCCTATGGAATCCTGGGTTTGAAGTTTACTGAGGCCAAAGAGCTATCGCGCTGAGAATTCTCCCCAAATTGCAAACTCCAGGATTCCATAGGAGGTTACAAGTGGAATAATAGCACTGTAACAGTGCAGTGCAGAAAGACCCTAAGATTTCTGTCTGAATTTCTAAGCAGGAAACTCTCATGAGCTCGCTCCCTGGTGAGAAAACTTTTGAAATTATTGCTTCTATGTGAAGATGAACTCAGCAAAGATCAAGATCCCTACTTTATGTTTTGGTTGCATCAGGGGCCCCTTCACACAATACAGTTATAGCATTATGATTTGATTTAACTGTCCCAGCAACATCCTCTGGGATGCTGAGATTTGTAGTTTGGTGAGGCTCTCTGGCTCTATGGCTGAGAATTCGAAATGCCCTTCCCTTAACTGCAAATCCCAAGAGCCCAGAGGATGTCGTATAGCTTCCAACATTTCACAGATGAAAACTGGGATGCATGTGACCAAGCATTATTTGACTGTGGTCAAGAAGGCAAAAGGTATTGATGAGAAAGAAGATGCAGGCTAGGAAAGCCTGCAGAGGGTTGCTTTTGCCTGAGCCCACTGGGAAGGACAAGATTCTCATCTTCTCCGTGTTTGCACTTTCAACTCAGTTTGTGGCAAGGGATATAAGCTTAGGACAAAGAGGAAAAGTGGGAGGAAAAGTGGGAAACTGAGGCATTTTAAGAAAAAGTGCGACAACAGAGGGACTGTTTCTGTCAAATTAGTTGGAGGATGCAGATGTTGCTATGGCAATTAAAGTGGAATCATAGCTCTGCAACTGTGCAGTGTGAAAGTCCCCTGTTTTCCAGCCATCAGAGGAGCTGTTCCCCATGAACTCCTGTTTTTCTCCTTTCCTTCTTTCTTCCCTGCTGTTGTTCCTCTGTTTTCCAGAGCCCTGACTTCCACGCCCCTCTCTTTCACTGCCAGAGTTTTCTGTGGCGAGAGCATGTGACCTTCCTTTGAAAAGTTTTCTACGGACCCAAAAGATCTGAGAATTCTCTCCTGGCACACACAGAGCTGAACAGTATGCTTTTGTTGTGCTGCATCTCTGTGCCAAGGAACCAAACTAAGTGTCCAAAGAGGGCCAGAATCTCCAAAGCACCAGGCTTAAGTCAGAGTGACCTTTTTAACAGGCTCATAACTGTTGCATCTCGCTAGGATTCTGTTCTCTTGCAGCCACACAAACTGAGCCAGCAACACGGCACAGTCCTGGCTGAGGAGGACAGACAGACTCGGGAGAGAGGCGTCCGAGCATCTAGGGACACCGGCCTTGATAAGAGCAAAGAAACTGAGGCAAACGCGTTCTTGGAGAGAACGGCTGAAAAGAGAGGGCAAAGGAGGCTGTCCAAACAGAGAGAAACAGTGGACTTGGGTTCAAAGATCAGCACCCTCTTTGCTCCAAAGCGACAACAAAGAAAGGCATCTCGTACTGAAAGAGGACAAGACCGGTTGAGTCTCTGTCCCCCGTGGAGACTCCTGCATCACAGCAGTGTGTTGCTTTGTCTACAGAAGTGTGACTTCAGTGGGTGGATTGCTACACCCATCACCAGGCTCCAAAGGAACACCTGCACACATCTTTCTCTCTCGCTTTTTCCTGAGACACTCCCGTCACCGCCACCAAGTAGTACGATGGCATGTGAGCCAAGCAATGTTCTCCAGCCCATCGGGGCCGACGCTGAGGTTGAACCTGACCGTGTTGAGCTCCTTTTGGCCAAGTCGAGAGAAGCCAAAGAGTTTGCCTATTGCCCCTACAGCAATTATCCGGTGGGGGCCGCCCTCCTGACCTCAGACGGCAAGATCTACACAGGTAAGGGAGGCTAAGTGAGGACAAGCAAAGGGAGAATCTATTCCTTTATCACCATGAACCCTCGCTCCTGACTCCATCCAGGGCCTCTCAGCACTCAAAAGTGACCCTGTATTTGGTAGAAACCCTATTAATGTGCTTTCTTTTTTTCCTTTTTGTCTTAATCTTACTTTTACTCTTTTACTCCTATTCTTATGTGATGTCTGGTCTGATTGATAAAATGAGTACCCAGCTTGTCGGCTAAACACCTTGTAAACCACTTAAGGAGTGCTTTGCGCTAATAATTGGTATAGAAATGTAACTGCTATTGCTCCATTGCTCCATTTCTCTCTTTATTTCTTTTTCTTGTTCTGTTCTTTCTCACTGTTTCTAACATTTGTATTATTGTTTGTATCACATTGTATTTATTATAGGATACATGTGTTTTACATAGTACGTGTTACAAGATGTAATAATAAAGATTACATTTTTTTAAAAAAAGGAAATAAAGAAAAGAGAACCAGCAAGGGTTCGTGTCCACCTGGAACCCAGAGTTAGGGAAAAGTTGCTTCTTTTTGGATTGCAGTCCTCGGAATTTGAAAGAAAACGTGTCCACTTAGCATATCATAGAGATGATTTATGTATTAAAGAGTGCATCTCTTAACCTTCTCTTCTCCAGGCTAAACATGCCCAGCTCTCTAAGCTGCTCCTCATATGGGTTTTATGGTTTCTAGGCCTTTTACCATTTTGGTCACCGTTCTCCGGACACCTTCCAGCTTGTCTATATCCTTGAACTATCGTACCCAGAACTAGACACAGGATTTCAGGTGGGGCCTGACCAAAGCAGAACAGAGTGGTACCATCACTTCTCTTTCCAGTGGAAAACTCCAAGTCCAATCCAGCAATTTGTCTGTCACATCATTTATATCTTGCCTTTCCCCCCAAGAATGGTGCCCCCCATGAAGGGTTGAAATTAAGATAATATCCAACTGTCTGTAGAATTAAAACCATGTTTGCAAGGCAAGATCTTAATCAACTTGGCATTCCCTTTAGGTTGCAACATAGAAAACGCATGCTACCCGCTGGGCATCTGCGCTGAACGTACGGCCGTCCAGAAGGCTGTGTCTGAAGGGCACACAAAATTTCGAGCCATCGCCATTAGCTGGTGGGTGTGACTCCTCTTTCCACAGCGGGCAAGCCATTTCAGTGGGTGCCACCTGTTGTTGCAGGGGTGGATTGCCTGTTTTCCTTCAGTAATACGTTTTGCCATCTTGACCACGCTCTGATGTCGTTTGGCCACACGGGTCTCGGTTTTTATATGTGAAATGTTGGAGAGCATGCTGCATTTGTGTGTCAGGATCCCTGAACTCATGCCTTGTTGTTCTATTCCAACAGCAACAGTCAAGAATCTTATGCCGCGCCCTGTGGGGCATGCCGACAAGTGCTCAGAGAGGTAAACAACTCTTTAACTTCACTACTCTCTCCCTCCCCACACCTATCCAAGAATGATACTGTTTTCCATTCCAGCCCATCATCCCAGTTTCTTTTGGCTAGAAAAACCAAAATTTGCATTTAGGTGAAATCCTAGCACCAGCCTTCCTTCATTGAGATCCCTTCCAGCTGTGTGGGACAACCACTCTCATCATCCCCAGCCAGCATGCTGGAGAAGATGGTCTTTTTGTCAGATTTTAGCCTGGCTCTGGTTAGGTTCTTAACTGACGCCCAAAGGTTGCTACACATTCCATCACCGTCAATTTTTAACATGCCCAAATGATTAGAGTTTAACTCCTGGCAGATGTTATTTGAGATAAATTATTGGATGTGTTACGCAAGAAGGGAGCCACTGCGTACTTTCACAGCCGCTAGAAAATCGAAAACATTAAGAGATTGTAAACACAAATCACAGTAACGGAAAACAAGCCTGCAAATCATAAATTTATCAAGACCTTATTGAGAAATGAATTGCACATCTGGTAAATATTGGACATTAATTCCAGTAACAGAAATCTAAAACAGCATCCAAAATTCTGATTCTTCACACAAACTTTTCCTTTTCCTCCTTAAAATATTTCATTAATCTCAACTCCCTTTAAAACAAGGCTGGGAATCACACAGCCAGACCCAAAGAAACAGCAGTCTGCTGGACTTTAAATCTTTATTATGGCAGAAGCTTTTGTGGCCCAGAGATCACTTCCTCAGGTAATATTTTTCACTGTCAATGGTACTCAACTTGTCCTCATTTTGTCCAGAGAAGATTGCACTGAGGCTGGAGTCCAGTTTTCGCTCCTGTGTCTTCTCTCTGTGGACTGCTCAGGTTTGTTTTCCTAAACCTGGAAACCCAAAATGCAATTGATCCATATTGATAAACCAGTCCCAGCAGTTTTCATCTCTGCTTTGAGGAGGTCTTTTGTAAAACCAATAGTTCTTGTTTACCCGTTCAAAAGGAAGCCTCTCCAAAATACATTATAATGACAGTTGCAAGAATACGTTGAGGGAATAGAGTAGCCTGAGGAGGATAACAGGATACATGGTGTACAGGCTAGCTCTGAGTTCAGAGAATAGACTTAGAGGTTCCAAAAGCTTTAAATCAAGATAGCAAGTTAAATATCTCATACAATCCATCTTCCCTTTCTCTTTTCCAGTTTGGTAAACACTGGGACATCTATTTGACCAAAGCCGATGAGAACAGAACATACATCCACAAGACTCTGGATGAACTTTTGCCTCTCTCCTTTGGACCAGAAAATCTGGATTGCTGAAGAGGAAATCAGAAACATTTTTCCGAGCTGTTGACCCTTTAGCCCAAAGAGGAGATTATGGTGCTTTCTTTATTTACTCCACGTTCAAAGCCTCATGGTAAAAGGAGCTTGCTCTGTGTGCCCGGCCCTATTGGAGAGCTGCTGTGGATCTTACTGAGACAAATAGAAAATCCTTTTGCTGGTTTTCCCTCCTCCCGATGGGAGGCCTTAATTTTGAGGTTGCATTCCCGGCACGCAAAGCTTGAGCTGGATGCAGGAAGCTGCCTTACACCATATCAACAGTGGGAGAAGTGGACAACTGTGGAAAGTCATGGGCCTGCCAAGAGACCTTGGAGGGGCACCCCCCGCTGCACCATCTATTTCTATCTTTCTCTTACACACACAAATCTCTCTCTCTCTCTCTCTCTCTTTTTGCCCCCACATCACACTCTGATGCCACTTGGCCATGTTTCCTGCTTTTCATCTGTGAAACCTTGGAAGGGTATAGGTTTAAGAAGAACATTTTAGCACCCAAAGTTCTTGTTTTTCCAAACCAGAAGTTGAGTGTCTGTCATGCAGTTTTGTTGATGGATTGGGGCAGAAAAACAGCTCCTAAACCTAGTAAATTAGCTCACTCCTGGCCTATACAAATGCATCATAATTTCCTTTTTTGCCTTCTTACCAATGTATAGTCTTCCTCACGTGTGCTGAGAAAACAGTACAGCAAAAAGAAAATACAAACCTTTGCACGATGTTAGCAACATCCTTGTGCTTTAACTATCCCGATGTGCCCATCAGTAAAATGCTACGCAAATAGACACTTACTGCAATCATACCTATGCTTATATCCACGTTGCTTTTTTGCAGTGTTATAGCAAAGCAGCAGTGTTTATCACTAACCCTGGGTGCAATGTGATGGAAATGAACTGAAGGAACTGGCCAGGAACAAAGTACACAAGCTTGGATTTCCAGAATTAATTTTAGAAATGTTCTTATTTAAATGGGAATGGAAGAGAGAATGCCAGCCCACAGAATCTAGAGGGGAAAGGAAATGGACCTCAGAAAATCTTCTCATCCAATAATGTAGGACTCAAGACGAGCAATAGAATTAAACTTTACTGCTGTGTTTTCAACCCTCTCTTTCTGCAGGTGGCTTTTTCAAACTTCCGTTCCAGTTTGCTCTGTTTTTTATTCTTTGCACGCGGGAAGCAACGCTTTGCGGTGTTTATTTGTCCCCGGAGCAGGGTTCCTTTTATGACTGCACCATTTGATTCTGCGAAATTGTATCAAGGATAATGTAGCAAGTTTTAATTTTCCAATAATTAAAGACTGTTAGTTACACACGGCTATAAATGTCACAACAGAACAAAATGCCGCCCGCCAACATTAATTCCATCCTGCTCCATTCCAATCAAAACAGAACATAAATTACTGTGTTTTGCTCCAGTTATGTAACGTGGGAGAGCCACATAATTATAAGCAGAGAAGTCCACCAGGTGGCATTAGAGCCCTTGAATTATTCTGATCATGAATTCCAGGCGTGTCATGCAGGATTTTAAGTCCCACGGAGTTCAGCAAGACTTACTTTCACAGCGAAGGATGTGCAGGGTTGCAGCCAGTGCTCCCAAATAGGCCACTGTTATTAGAATTGTATGGCTGATTATCTAGTCTAGGTTGATGCAGGAAATACAAAGGACCCATGCAGATGACTGTCCTGCGTCCTGCGGTTGCATGTCAAGACCTCTCTGTTCTGCAGATATGGTTAGCAGAGTCATTGGCACATTTGCAAAGCATTTGGAATTTTCTTCTCACGCACAACCGATCTTAGAATCACAGAATCCTAGAGCTGGAAGAGACCCCAGGGGCCATCCAGTCCAGCCCCCTGCTATGCAGGAACACCCACGAAAGCATTCCCGACAGATGGCCATCCAGCCTCTGCATTTTAGTGCTGCTGGGTGCCATCCAACGGACTTCCATCCGTGTGCTGCCCACATGGACGAGAGGTTTCCAGATACCATCAGCCCCGCTTAGGTCTTGCAAAGTCAGGACTGCGGCTTCCTTGATTGAACCCGTACACCGGTTATGTGGCCGTCCTCTTTTTCTACCTTCTCTCATCTTCCCACTTGCCACGATAGTTTTACCATCAGCCCTCCACCTTTGCGGGTTTCACTTTTGCAGGTTTGATTATTCACGGATTATTTGCTGTCCCTTCTGCTGCCCCCCCCGTGCCATTTTTAACAGGGACTGCAATAAGGACCTGTGAGCCTGAGAAACTGTGAACAAGAGTTGTAATTCCCTCTTAACAATCACAGAATCATAGAGTTGGAAGAGACCCCAGGGGCCACTGAGTCCAACCCCCTGCTATGCAGGAACACCCATCAAAGCACTCCCAACAGATGGCCATCCAGCCTTTGCTTAAAAAGCTCCAAAGAAGAAGACTCTACCACACTCCAAGGCGGCATATTCCACTGCCGGACAGCTCTGACCATCAGGAAGTTCTTCCTGAGGTTCAAGTGGAATCTCCTTTCCTGCAGCTTGAATCCATTGCTCCTCATCCTAGTCTCTGGAGCAGCAGAAAACAAGCCCGCTCCCTCCTCGACATGGCATCCCTTCAAATATTTAAACATGGCTATCCTGTCCCCTCTTATCCGCCTCTTCTGCAGACTAAACATCCTCAGCTCCCTGGTGTGGGGCTGCAGTGGCGGTGGCCAAAAGCCCCACCAGCCCCTCACTTCTGCCTTGTGAAGGAACCCTGATGCCCCAAAGGAATCCACAGTGGGTTGAATAGGGTGATCATACTTTTTTTGTGTATGGAATATGGTTTGGGAGGGGCCTAGAGTTATTCACAGTTTTTCCACTTTCACGGGGGTCCTATGCCCCTCACCCTAGCAAATGTGGAGGGATGACTATACTGCACATAAACTAATTTGGTATGTTTTTTTATTAAAAATTACAATAAACACATACAACACATGCAACAGAAAAACCATCAGAAAACAGCTCTACAAATTACAACTCTACAAATTAACATTCTAAAATTAAACCATTAAACAACTCATGTCTCACGCTCACCTCCTCACCTTCTCTTCTTTAACATGCACACTGACTTCCACCAGTTGAGGAGCAGTTCTCGTGTTCTTTATTAGGCTTATTGTCTCTAATCTGTAATGATTATATTTTACGACAGCTACTTAAATCAATCTTTGAATCTTATAAAAAGTGTTATACATTCATTTAACATTTTCAGTAATCTCAGTATTCAAAACTTCAATATTCAACATTTGCCATCATAATATTACCCCAGGTATTCTTAAAACACTGTATAACATTTTTCAAATTTCTCCCCTCTTAAAACATAAGAAAACCTGCCCATCTGAGCCATACCAAATACTTTCATTTCCCAGTCTGAGATAGACGGGAAATTTTTTTTTTTCTTTCCACATTTGAGCCATTATTATTCTAGCAGCAGCTGACACATAAAACAGTCATTTCCCTGCTTTTTTCTCTAAATCATCTTCCATGATGCTCACTAATTTGTGTATACACCTACGCTCGGAGTGACTAGGAGAACAAATATTTTGCCTATTATGGCAGGATGTGTTGTTTTTGTGCTTTCTTTGACCCCCGTTTCAATAACAGTTTTATCCAGAGAAGCAGAAACAGCTTTGAATCATAAAACTGCAGAGCTGGAATCGGCATCCAGAAGTCATTTAGTCCAACCCCTGCAAATGGAAGAATGCACAGTTTGACAGATGGCCCTCCGAGGAAGGAGGCAGCAGCTAAAATGTCTTGCCGTAATATTCAAATATTTCTGGTGCGTTGGTCACCCTAACAAATACACTTCTAAGAGATTAACTGCATATTTCCAGACCCCGGAACAGGCTGGTTTAAAGCTCTCTGCAATGCATTAAAAATCCATACACACATATGTAAAGTTACCAGCTTTCTCCTAGGGGTTAGAGTACCACGCCAAGTTTTTAAAATGTAAAAAGCCACGTTTAATCTGCAGAACTGGCAGATTAATAACAGAATAGCTGACATAAATATTTATATCAATAAAATGGTAATGTCATCTAGTCCCAGGTTCCAAAACAAATATATACATCAATAAAACAGTAAAGTCATCTAGTCCCGGGTTCCAAAACAAATATTTATATAAATAAAACAGTAAAGTCCTCTAGTCCTGGGTTTCTCAACCAGGTTGAAGAGTTCAGTGGTTGCTATAAATTGTGATTAGAAAAAAAAATGTTTCTATCATAGGTCCAATAAATTTTATGCAGGGAAATTTAATCCCTGAGCCCTATAATTTTTATGCAGAGGCTCCCTGAGAACTGAAAATTATTTCAAGGGTTCATCTCCGCATAAGGAGGAGATACCCAAGAAAATTTAGGCTGCCTCCATCTCTTCTGAGCTTCCAGAGGCAGCCTAAATTCCTTGAATATCTCTTTTTTATTTATTTTTATATTTAGATCTCAGACAGTCTGTATAAAAATTATAAAGCTCAGGGATTACACTTCCCTGCATTAAATTTATTGTATCATTGACTGAAAAAATTCCTGTTTTTTTTTAAATCACAATCTGTAGCTGTTCTACCTGGCTTTTTAAAAAATGTTTTAAAAAACTTTTAAAGGGAGTCTTAATAAAATATGGTTTCAAAGCAGTGCAGTTTCCAACATTAAAAAAGCCATAATTATCCCAGAAACAATTATTCTGAAATTAACTCTTTTTTTGTTTTTAAAATGTTTTTAAAAAGTAGTTTCAAAGAATAAAATGTACATCAATTATAGCAAAAAGAAAAGGAAAAAAACCCAAAAATATATACATTCCTATAGAAAAAAGGTGTAAAACTTCCCCCTGAGTGTCATAGGGTTATTCCAGTAAGTATATAATTATAGATCTTCAACAAATTTTTAAATTACTTGTCTAATTCTAACATAAATCTATGCTGATCATAACTGATATTCTGAAAAAGTTAATTTCAGAATAATTGTTTCTGGGATAATTATGGCTTTTTTAATGTTGGAAACTGCACCGCTTTGAAACCATATTTTATTAAGACTCCCTTTAAAAGTTTTTAATGAGTATTAGTAACATATGTTGGAAATGTTTTATCTTTGCATGATTCTCATAGTTTTTATTTGTGGGCTGGGAGGTGGTATAGAAATAACTGAATCTTTAAAGGAACTTTGATAAGGATCAGGAACGATTAGAAAAAGTTTTGCTTATTTAGAAGAACTACAGAAAATACATTATATATATATGTAATATATATGCTACATATATGTGTGTGTGTGTATATAAATATACACATATATATAAACATTTATATTTATATAAAATATATAAACATTTATATTTATATAAATATATAAACATTTATATTTATATAAGTATATAAACATTTATATTTATACAAATATAAACATAATATAAAGTCTGAACAGGGAAGACAGGAAGTTATTAACATATAAATAATCAATTAGAATTCGTTAGGTAAACTTAATGTAAAATAGGTTAGTATAACTGAATTTGTTTTATACACACACACACACACACACATATATATATATATTTCTTTTCGATGCTACCCATAGAATGTGACTGTTAACTCTTTTGTTTTTTTCCTTCTTTTTCTATATAAAAATAAAAAAAATAAATAGCTGAAATAAGATGAAGGGCGACCTGGCCACCCGGGTGCACTCAGCACATGCTCGGGGGCGCTCTCGCCTAGGAAGAAAAAGCCTGGCCCGGCGGCTGAAGGGGAGGAGGAAGAGCCGGTCGGGCTCCGCCTCCAGGGCGTCACAATCCCGTCCACAACAACCACAACAACCACCAGCTCTCTTATCGCGGGACGTCCGGACGCCCGGGGACGATGGCGCTTCGGCAGGTGCTGGGCCGGGGCGCTCGGCTGGGCCGGGGGCTGCTCTGGCGCTGGCTCGGGGGCGCGCCTCCCGCCCCGGCGCCGCCTCAGCCGCCCGCTTTCCTCCTCCTCCGGCCGCGGCCGCCGCAACCACCCCGGGCGGGCTTCCTACGCGAGGCCGCGGCTCGGCTAGGCCTCACGCGGGGCCCGCCCTCGCCGGGCCTCCTCCTCTTCCGGCAAATGGCCTCGCTCGGGCCCCGCCGCCTCGGCCTGGCCTTCAGCCTCGGGCTGGCGCTGCTGGAGCCGGCGCTGGCCGAGCAGAGGCAGGCGGCGGAGGCCTGCAAGGACATCCAGGTGGGCGGCTAGGCCCCGTTGCCGGGGCGACGGGAAGGCTTCGTGGACCGACTAGGCCCCGTTGCCATGGGGACGGGAAGAGGAGGAAGGCTCTTTTGTGCATCTTTTGGGGAGAGTATCGCCATGCTGGCTGGGGACGGGGATTCGGGGAGTACAAAAAGGTAACTTGCCCAAGCTCTGGGCTTGGACACTGGGACCAGTATACGGATATATACTGCCTATATCTGTGTCTACCTATCTATCTACTTCCTATATCTGAGATTTGGATATTTCTTAGGGCAAGAACTCCCAACAGAGCCCACTGGGTTGCCATGGTGGAAGCTGGAAGGGGCTCCTGTCCCTTTCAGGGTTGTACAGAAGAGGGCGTTTAAGCAGGTGTTGTGTGTTACCTGGTTAGGTAGCAAGGCCTACCTGTTGAAATTCCCCCCTGGACCAAACGATTGAGAGCCAGCAAGGTATCGTGGTTGGACTACTGGTTCCCCACTCCCTCCATGGCATCACACACCCTCAGCCCCAAGTCCAAAACGAAGGCACGCAACAACAACAGGCTACAGTGGAACAATAGTGCTATAATTCTGTGGTGGAAATGGGCTGCAAGTTCTCATAATGCGTGATTGGAAGGGAAGCGGTGAAGAGAGAACTAGAGCCAAATGGAGTCCACTTCTCCGCTAATTCCAGTGAAATGATCTTATGACTCCCTCTGCTGCAACCAGATGGAATCAAGCAAAGAAAATATTATTATAAGCATAATGTTGTATGTCTCAGAAGTAGAGTTGGAAGAGACTCCAAGGGCCATCCGGTCCAAGCCCATTCTGCCTTGCAGAAAGACACAGGCAAAGCACAGATGGCATCGGGCCTCTGTTTTAAAAACCTCCAAAGAAGGAGACTCCAACACACTCCCAGGCAATGTATTACACTGCCAAGCTGCGCTTACCCTCAGGAAGTTCTTCCTAACATTTAAGAGGAAACTCTTTTCCTGCAGTTTGAAGCCGTTGCTCCATGTCCTAGTCTCTGGAGCAGCAGAAAAGAAGCTTGCCCCATAAAATGCCCTTTCAAATATTTAAGCATAGCTATCGTGTCACCTCTTAATTTTCTCTTCTCCAGGCTAAACATCCCCAGTTCCCTAAGCTGCTCCTCAGAGGGCTTTGTGGTTTGCAGGCCTTTTACCATTTTGGTCACCCTGTCAATATCATTCTTGAATTGTGGTGCCCAGGAGCGGATACGGTATTCCAGGCGAGGTCTGGCCAAAGCAGAAGAGAGTGGAACTATTTCTTCCTTCAGCCTAGATGCTGTACAGCCTGGAATCACATTGACTTTTTTAGCTGCCCCATCACACTGTTGATGCATGTTCAGCTTGTGAATTACTAAGTATTATTCACCTCTTTTCCATGCAGACAATATTTATCCAGAGGAGCAAGCCCCAGAAAGAATCGCTGGGCTTGTTCCGGCAGCATGGCTTCAAATTGGAAGAATACTTCATTGGCCAACCCATTGGCAAAGGCTGCAGTGCTGCCGTATATGAAGCTGCCGCTCCTTTCACCACCAGCTGCGAGGCAGGCTGGGAGGGAAAAGATGGAGAGCTTCAGGCCTGCAACAGTTCGGATATCTTTGCTGCTGAAGGAGGAGGCCCTTGCAAGGTCACCAGTTGGAAATCTGGCTTCCCCTTGGCAATCAAGATGATGTGGAACATTTCGGTGAGAATCGAGCTTTCGGTTTGCTTCTCAGGAAATAGGAGCAATGTGATTAATTCAGAATATATATATTTTAAAAACTTGCAATCCTAGGGTTTTATGCATATACTAGGCTTATGTATTTTGTGGATTTTTGTAAATCGTGTTGGCTTTGTGGGAACTTGGGGCCAGTTTGACCCTCTACTCCTACCCTTCTTGTAGGCTACACAGCCCAATGGTGTGGGAAAATACTTCCATTTTCAGTGGTATGCCATTCAAAAGAGCTGTTGTAAGTCGTAGAATCTTAAGAGTTGGAAGAGACCATAAGAGTCATCTAGACCCACCCTCTGCCATGCAGGAATTCACAACTAAGGGTGCAACTGAACTGAGTATTTTCTGTCAGATCCTGGTACAATCAGAGACTTTTTATAGCAGTTCTCCAGGTTGGTTTATTTTAGCCCAGTACAATTGGAAACGACAGGAGCAAAATCTGGGACTTTTCATTCAGTCTGGATGCGCCCTCTGGGCATATTGACGCAAAGGATGTTCTGTGTGATGATTCTTTCAGGCTGGGTCTTCAAGCGAAAGCATTCTCAATACCATGTCTCAGGAGCTTGTTCCAGCCAGCAGGTCTGCCTTCCCTGGAGAATTTGGAACAATTGCTTGTCCCAGGTATGATTTGCTAATTCTGGCGAACTGAATGTGGGTGGACTTATTGGTGCACTATTGAAAATAACAACTGTGTATCCAGCAAATTCAAGAAATTGTGCTTGAATAAGTGTGGTGTAGTGGTCTGGGTTTTTGGACTAGGAGACTGGGAGGCCAGGATCTGAATCCTCACTCAGTCATGGAAACCAATTGGGTGATCTTGGGCAAGTTACACTCTCTCAGCCTCAGAGGAAGGCAAAGGCAAAACCCCCTCTGAACAGATCTTACCAAGAAAAACTCCACCTTAGGAGTGTTGTAAGTTGGAAACAAAGGCACAGAACAACAAAACAGTAGACCCAATCTGTCTTCTGTCCACTCAATTCCTAACAATAATTGTTAAGAATAATAATAGGTATGGGGCAGGTAGTCCACATAATCTGTTGCACTAGACAGAGCCAAGGCAGTTAAAGAAATGTAAAATAACAGATTTCTAGAACTTCTTCCTAATCAGCAGTGTTCACAAAACTGTTCCTTTCCCCCTTTTGCTTCCAGTTCAAGTTTGGAAGCAAACTGTTTTTTTTGCAAAGGAATTTGTAAAGAATATCATGTCAAGAAAAGGGGAGTGAGTAGCTTGAGTCATGGTCCTACAGGCCTGTTAAGCTTTGCTTCTTACTAGATCCTAAATAATTTACTTTTACAGACAGCAGGTGATCATTCAGTGAGGCCTTGTGTTCATCAGACTCAAAACTCTTTGCCTCTGTCGCCCTTCCTAAAGAGGATGTGTGATAACCTGCCTCGCAGGGTGGTTGTAAGAATTCTATATGGACCATGAAGTTGGCTTTGCAAATTAAAATAGTTCTCGCTATGGTACATTGCAGTAACGGCAGTGTGTTTTCTTAAAACAGGAAAGCTATCTTTGGGAAGAAGAGGCTGAAACCACACCCAAATATAGTCCAGGTGATACGAGCATTTACTTCTAACGTCCCACTCCTCCCAGGAGCAACAGTGGATTATCCAGATGTTCTGCCCTCCACACTGAATCCCTCTGGAATTGGGCACAGCCGCACGCTCTTCCTGGTGATGAAAAAGTAAGTCAAAAGTGGGCAGGGTGATTCACAGTCTGCATGTCTGTAACCACTTGAAGCTTCTTGTTGTCATAACTTCAGATGTAGGTGGAAATCCTGTGCCACAGTCCATGTTTCATAACCTTATGAATCCATAAGTACATTGTAGAAATGCAATGAAACCCTGTTAGTAAATTGCAAAAGAGTGAATCCACCCTAACTGGCATTAATAGTAGGATGGACTAGAGCTTTGCAGATCCCCCAGTTAATGTGGCCAGCATCATATTCTTCTAAACTTTAGCCATGTCTTGGAACTTAACGTATAGTCAGGGTAAAATGGATCTTTCGTGCTGTCTTGACTGCTAAATGACTGATGCTCCAGTATTGGAAAGACAATACTTCCCCACCTGTGATTCAGTACACAAAGCTTCCAACATTGGAAAGAACGATACATTGACATAGCTTAGAAATGGACTTACATCCAGATATTTGGTCTGCTTTCATTGACATTTAGGAGTAATTTTTTAAAATCTTCTTGCCATAGTGCTAGAATATCATAATATGTAACCGACAACCTTATAGTGTATTCTTTACTTTGTATAAAATTTTGGAACAAAACTTTATCGTAAAAATACTTTTAGAAAGTTAGGAATTTGGAAAAGTTTAGAAACTCTGAAGTCTTGGGTGTCACTGCACAGGGACTGGAGAGACCAGCCTTCCTCTTCCAGTGAGATTTCGCTTGCGGACTCTCTGCTGATGAGCTCCCTCTTCCATCTTGCTTGTCCTCCCTAGTTACCCTTACACCCTGCGTCAGTATCTCTGTGAGAGGACCCCCACCCCTCGCCTGGCCACTATGATGATCTTACAGCTCCTGGAAGGTGTGGACCACCTCGTCCAACACGGAGTGGCTCACCGGGATTTGAAATCTGACAATATCCTTGTTGAAATTGACTCTGGTATGTAACGTGTACCCCAGGCTCCTGGGAAGCCACGCTTGTGCTTAAATGCTACTGTATTTTCAGGTCACTGTTCTGGAGACAGTGGTGTATCTTTGCTTTTGGTCCTGGAACTCTGGGTTGTGATCAGACCTGAAGAGTCGGGAAATAAAAAGAGCTCTGAGATCATACAGATAGATAGATAAATAAGCTTGTCCTAAATCTGTTTAAGTTCAGCCAACAAAAAGATGATTGTTTTGTTTTAAATACATAACTGATACAATTTGTGGTGAATACAGACAAAAATAAAATTTTGATACTAGAGGTAGATACAGTCTTGCACAGGTCATCCAAGCTAGAATCTGCTCTGTCATTTTAATTTAATTTTAATTTATGTCTTGCCTTTCTTCCAATGTGTGATCTAAGGCAGCTTACAACAATAGAAGACTGATGACAAACACTATAAATCAGCCAACATTTAGGAAAGCCAGACACTTTTTGAATTTCGCTTCTTCTTCATTAGCTAATCCAGAGATCACCTAGAGATTACATAGAGTCTTCCTATTCAGTGTGAGATCTCTAAGAAATAACCCCGGCCCTCACCAGTCACTGCCTATTTCTACTCCTGGAGTTTATGGGTGTTACCAAACCTGCCTCAGGAGTACAGGGGTCAGCTAGTGGTTTAGAAACTGCAAATTCAACACAGAAAGTAAGAATTTAGTGAACAGTCAGACAGTTGGTTCTCCTGCGGCTTCTGCCCATTGCTGGTTTGTCTCTCAGTCCCTGCTCTGCTGCCATCTGTTGCTTGGGCTTGGCTGCACATCAGTGATTCCTGAAATCCAGCAGTACAAATAGGCCAATAACTCAACAGCACTGGAATGTGAAGGTACATGCAGGACAAAGCCACACTCGATTGGAGTCCAAAGCACTTTTGCCCTGTTTTGAAGGTGCTGTCAGTGAAACATTAATTACAAGAGCAGTCTTCCAGCTTGGATGTGACTCAGGTGGACAGGAAGCAAGAAACAGAAATCAGAGTTAAGAAATTAACAGCCCTGTGAAAAATTGGCAGGGCCTGAAAACACGGGCTCTGCTTGCCCAGATAAATGTTTTGCAGTGTGACAAGAACATTGAAGCGGTAGCAGCCAATTCAGACTAGAGCTAAGGGCGCTGCGGGGCAGCATGTCGAGAAGTTGAACTTATGGCTGTCCAGTGGTACTTGAAGAGTTCATTGTTGCTGAAGTTGCAAGGTGGGGACAGGGGAGAGAAACAGCTTTCTTTGCTGCCAAAGAAAGTCATTGAAAACTGTGTACTTTTCAAAGTCTGTTCACATTTTGAGACTTATCCTAGACCAAAAAAAAAAAAAATGCGCTCACCTATTTTCTGCACATGCAGAAATAAACTAGTTTTCTTTGCAGAAGATGCATATTTTGTCAACAGGAAATTGTTTTCTGTGCAGAAGTACACACATTTTTCACTTAGAATACGTCTCAAATTGCAGTGTTTCTCATCCATCTAGGAGTCTTCTCATTAGGGATTCCTTGAGAGTTTGACCATTTTTAAGAAAGTGTATTCTAATATTCTTTCCATCCCTGCTGTATTACAGTCCTTTAGCTACAGTTGAGTTCACAGTGTAACACTGCAGGGTCGAAAGGGTCCAGCCCTGTGTCATGGCCCCCATCTGATTTTGGACCTGCCACCCAACAGCTACTAAGTTCTTAAACGTGGCAGGTCCAGATCGCAGATCTGTTGTGGGCCCTAACTCTATTCTGCACATCCAGGATAAGATGGTTAAGTCCTAAGATGGATAAGTTCTTTTGTGCAGCCAGCCACCCCTCTGTCCCTTTGTGATCTCATTCCCTTCCCTTTCCTGACATTTGCAGCTGGATTTCCAGGACTGGTCATCACCGATTTTGGCTGTTGCTTAGCTGATGAGAAGATTGGCCTGAAGCTGCCTTTTACCAGTTGGTATGTGGATCGTGGGGGCAACAGCTGCCTCATGGCTCCAGAGGTAATTCTCACACTCTTTCTGCAAGTGACTGGCTTCCGCTTTCTGGCCTTCATGCACTGACTTCTAGAAATGGGGCAGGGCTTCATTTGGTTCTAACTGGAACTTTTTAAAGTTAATTTTAAGAAGTAATGAATTGCAGTTGAGGCTGCCTAAGCAAATAGCAGCTTCAGAGGAGGACACTGCTCACCACCAGAGTAGAAGGGAAACATTCAAGTCCCTCTCTACACTTGCTGTCATCAGTTTAGAACTTGATGTTTTTAGACTGCAGTTCCCAGAACCCTCACACACAGACACACCAGCAGGCTGGATGGAGCAGTCTCGGCACTGCAGTCCAAAACAGTAACTTCTACAAGTGCTGGCTTTCACTAATTATTAACCCTACCATGCCACCACAGACCAGCATCCTGTTAGGTCCTTCTAGGAGCTGCAATCCAAAAAAGTAAATTTTACAAGCACTTGATTTCATGATGTACCAGCCATTGAAAGAAACTATGGGCTGCCCTTCCATTTGCCTTGCTGGAAATGATCCTTTGCTTCTAGATGTTCTTCCTCCTCTGACTTTCATCTCTCCGTCCCCCTCAGGTGGTGACGGCCACCCCAGGACCGGGTGTGGTGATCGATTACACCAAGGCAGACACCTGGGCAGTTGGGGCAATCGCCTATGAGATTTTCGGCACTGGCAACCCTTTCTACGGCAGAGGTGGGGTGGCTCTGGAAAGCAGAAGCTACCGAGATGAGGAGCTCCCGCCCTTGCCAGAAACGGCACCCCCTGAAGTCAGGAAGCTGGTGGGACAGCTGCTCCGACGGGATCCTGCCAGGGTGAGAACTGTTTTCCCTTTTACAAAGGCTTCTGGGCATTGCCCTTCCCTAAGAGAGTTTGGATTTTTGTTACCACCACCATCCAAGCATCCTCACCCTCAATCAATTCTTGGGCAGCTTTTGGCCACCTTGGTCCTCGCTGTTTCTGTTGGAATGCCACTCCCATAATCCCATCACCAGCACAGTGCAGTGGTCAGGTAGTCTCCTTCATTCCTGAACCTACCTCATAGGGTTATTGTGAGTGTAAGGCATTATCATCATCATCATCATCATCATCATTATTATTATTATTATTATTATTACCATTATTATTTCTGTCCTGCCCTTTTGCTGGTTCAGCTTGCAACAACTTACAAAACACATATTTAAGAATTCACAGGATACAAAAGTTAAAACAAGATTAAACAGTCAAAAAAATTAAAACCAGATTAAAGCATATATCACTAAACAGCAGGGATCTATGACACTAGACAAGGTGGCGGGGGGGGAATATATGCTGCCTTGAGCGTGAAAGGTGAGCAATAAACATAGGAACTAATTAAAAATAAGAAAGAAGCCAGAGTGTTTGGAAGAAGTTTGCAAGCCAGAGCTCAAGAAAAACCACACGAAGGGAATTTTCACATTCCACCGTTATACCGTTATGTGATTCTGATTTAACTGCTGTGGTTCCATCCTATGGTCTCTTGGGATTTGCAGTTTAAGGAAGAGTATTTGGAAGCCAGAGACTTGTAGTGTTTCCCCACAGTCCAGCCTCTAGGATTTTTCAGTATCTGGCCGCACCATTAAAGTGGGATGAGAGAGCTGTAAATCTGTAGTGTGAATGGGCCGCGTGCCTGCACACCGTGAATAGGGTGCACAGGAGAAAGCTGTGAAATCTTCCTTTCCTCTCCCCTTTCAGCGGCTCTCTGCCCGAGTAGCAGCCAACATCCTCCACCTGGGCCTCTGGGGCAAAGACTTCCTCAGCTGGAAGGAGCTGAGATTTAACAAGATGGTCGGCTGGCTGCTCCACGAGTCAGCCGCCACCTTATTGATGGAGCGACTGGGAGGGAGGAGCAGCGTCGAAACGAAGCTGAAGAGATGCTTCTTGGCCAACCTGGACTACGAAGAGCTCTGTGAGGCCGCTGCCCTGCTCCGTGCGTGGAGAAGCGTGGCACTGTAGGACTTGGATGTGTCACCACCTTTGCTGCTGTTTCCTTGCGTGTTTCACTAAAGGCACTGGACCAGCTAAGCCTCGCTTTTCTTTACAAGCCTAAAAATTGCAGAGCCCGCTTTTCTTTCTCTAGGTGAGAAGAAAGATCCAAGATCTGGGGCGTCGTAGGTGCAAAGATGATAGAGCTAGGTCTGACTGCAAAAATTATTTGGTCTGGTTGCTGCATCCAGCTTCCAAAGGAACTCAGGTGGGGGTGTGTTATTGTTAAACCAGAGAAACCTGGACTGGTGTTTCCAATACTCGAGTGCTTAGGAGTTCCCAGTGAGTCAGAAGAGAGCAATGATTCTATAAATCATTACAGAGGAGATTTCCCTCTCTCAGAATTATTTATTTTTCCCTAGTCAGGGAAAAAAAAAAGACTGATAAAATGAAGTCTTTTTTTTCCGTTCTGGTCAGGCTTCAAAGAATATTTTCAGTCTGGTTTTGCAGGTAGGAGGATGTGTCTGCTTGAAAAAAAAAAGATCTGGTGTCTCCTTATCAATATCCCTTTAGTGGAGGGTTGATTGCTTTCCAAGTGAAAATGGAGAATTTCTCACACATGTTCTCTAAACCAGGATTGGGAAGCATTTGGTGCCCATTCTTCTGAACTGTGGAGGACTCTGTCCCATCACCAAAAAAAGAAAAAAAAAAAGAATACATATATTTTACGATAATTGAGAATCAAACTTACAGAAGCTTCCAAGACATGCAGTTCTCAACTAAAACGGTCCCCTCCTCCCCATGCCTTGTTCTAATCCTTTTCCCAAAATTTGAAGTTGTCTGAAGCAGTCTGGGGTTTGGAAGAAAATTGGGGCTGCTGACTGGGAAGGTCTCCTAGTCAATCTGCTACCCAGTGGGCATCCTGTTTATGAATAGATCCATAGACTGGGAGCACCAGAGTTATATCTAGTTCAGGAGGGTGTGGGAAAATGCAAGGAGTGAGCTACAAGAGAGAAACCTACTTCAGTGCACAATATTGTGAAACTGTAGCATCACACTAGGTTAAAAGAGCCCTCTCTTATATGAGAGAACAAACAAATGTTGGTCTTCTTTGAAAGAGTTGGTTTGGGGTATTAATGTTTAGCCCACGGTGAGTATTCCTAATACCTCCTAGTAGATTTTGTTGCTGCATTGTAATTGTTGGGAGAGTTAATTATTTGGTGCAGTAAAGTGTCCCTTGAAACACTGACAAGCATTTTGTTTAGTTTGTTCTCGTTCTCACCAAGACTCGGATAGATGTTTGACTCAATTGTATGACCATGTATATCCTGCGGAAGTTACTGCTGGGTGAGGAATTCAACCCTCCTGTCCATTTCGATTATTTGCTACAGGGGAGAGTCATGTCTCCAGCCCTGTAGGCCAAGGCAGTGACTGACATCTTGTTAGTGACATACACAAGTATAAACCCACCTTGTACCTGCATATATATATTCTTTTGGGTTGTTGCACAGGTCAAAATTCCTTTCCTACCTCTGCAACAACCAAAAGCACTCCCCAAGACTTAATATGGAGCTATGCAGCCTCCCTTCCACATTCTTCCTTTGCTGGTGGAAGGAGGATGTCAGCATCTGGTTATGTCCCTGTAGCCAGACATGAAATAATTACATCATCTACAGAGACCTCTGGATGTCCTCAGTAGACTTCTGGATAACGTAAACAAACATTTTATGGCTGGCCACAAGATGTAGCCAGATGTTTCTTCAAATGCCTGTACCCCTTTCCACAGCCACGGCATCACTAAAATTGACTGTCAAATATGCACAGCCCTGGTGATAACTCAGAGAAGATCAAAGATACATACCAATTTGGCAGTTCCAGTTAACCCTCTGTTGTTCCACTTTACATCTGTTTTCAAAATGTCCCAGTTTCCTTCTCTTCCTCCCACTTTCCCCCTTTGTCCTCAGCTTAGTTCAGAGTGGCAAAGTCATTTTCACTGAATTAACTCAGCAGGGAGGAGGAGAAGAGGCGGAATCTTTCCCTTCCAGTTGCAAAAGCAAACTGCCGCAGGCTCCCCTACCTCGTGTGTTCCTCTTCATTAATAAAATTTGCTGTTATGACCATGCTCAGATGTGGCCTGGCCCCGCATGAGCATGTTTTCATCTGTGTAAAGTTGTGGGGTATGAAAATCTCTTATTTTTGGTTCAGAGAGCCAACATGGCGTAACAGTACTGGACTAGATTTTGGGAGGCCAGGATTTGAATCTCTGCGCAGCCAAGGAAGCCCACTTAGAGGAAGGGAACAGCGAACCTCCTGTGCATTAGTCTGGACAAGAAAACCTGAGAATAGAGTTAATGGGAATAAAGCACACAACAACAACAACAAAGGCAATGTTTCTGCAGAAATGTGTGCCTGCATTCCACCCTTGTTAACAAAAAGAGAAGCTTGCAGCTGGCTGGGTTGCTTCCAGGCTCTGAGCCCTGCCTAGCAAGTTAGAACTGCCAGAAAAGCTACAGCAATTGGAACAAGCTCTCCACGGTTTTTCCGCCAGCTGCTTGCACTGCCCTTTGAACCCATGGGGAGGAGGCAGAGGGCAGGACAGTCCAGAGGGTGTTCCCCTCCTCCGGGTTGCCTATAAAGTTACCAGCAGACGGTGCCGCAGACCTTGTGTGCACACATAGCAGAATGCAGGCTCTTCATTCCTTGGCGTGCAAGCCTCCGTCGCAGGTTTGCAAACACGGTATTCGTGCATTGTCCAGCGTGTTCGCGGCAGCCGAGATTCACCCTCGTTCTTTTCGACTCAGCTCCGGGAAAAGCTGCCCATCCAGTTTTGGCTTCCTGCCCAGCGTTCAGTCTGGATTCTTCTTGAAAAGTTTCAAGGCCCGAGGAATTCTCCCTCACCGCCACCTCACCTCAGACTCCGGCTTCAATGTACCGCTCAGTGCCGAGACGGTGGCCAGGCCTGTGGGGGTTTGTTCCATGTTCAAGCTCCCCGTCCAGAGTTCGGCAGAAGGCCTGGATGTCGCTTTTGTCGGGGTCCCTCTTGACACGGGGACCTCCAACCGCCCTGGGGCCAGGTGAGTGGGGAATCTGGGCTTGGAGGGTGCAGGATGGGATGGCTCCGTGGGTCAGCAACCAGAGAGCGACCCCAAACATCAAGTCCAGGGACAGCCTGAGACTCTAAGGGCTTTACCACATGAAGCAGGTAAATTGCAATTGTTGTTGCTATTGTGTGCCTTCAAGCTGTTCTGACATACGGTGATGCTAAGGTAGACCTATCACAGGGTTTTCTGGGGCTGAGAGTGTGTGACCCAGTGGTTTTCCATGACCAAGCGGGGAACTGAACCCTGGTCTTGAGGGTCCATAGTCCAACACTCAAACCCCACTACGCCACACTGGCTTTCACAATTACAGCAGGATAATGGCGTTTTTGTTGGGAACTTATCGCATGATTTGATCCTTTGTTGATTTCCCAGTGGGAGACCATTTGGAAAGGGTTTCTTTTACAAAGGAGGTCATTAACAGGTTAATCCATTGATGACCTCCTTTATAAAAAGAGCTGCACGGTCTCCCACCGGGAGAACAACGGAAGAGGGGAACAGGAACGCCTTCATGTGCTAAATCCCTGCCAGAGACACTATTATCCTGCTGTAGTTGCAATTTACTTGGCTCTTATAACAAAGACTCTAAGACCCATCTGCCTGGTGGCAGAGGCCCAGCTCACTTCAACGGGTCTCATAGATGGCCAAAAATGCCGTTCCCCTAAAAGTAAAATCTCAAAGTACTTGGAAAATCTACCTTGTTTTTTGAAAAACTGATTAAGAGGGGTTTTTTTTCTTTTTTTAAAAAAGTGCAGAGGGGGCTGTGAACTATTTAAAAAGTAAAGTGGTACTCTGGAATTTTTTGGCTAGAAAAATACAGTTTGTAGAGGCCAAGGGCTGCAAGAACAACCTTGTGGGGCCACATTCAGTGTCAGAACCACACTTTGCCCGCCTCTTCTCGAAGGGATGAAATCAAACAAGATTGTCCATTATTTGGAGAGTATATATATACCTGTGACCTATCAGGCTTGCACAAGACAGCTGAATAGTATGAATGCCTGAGGCTACTCCTCTTCCAGGTTTGGTCCCCGCCACATCCGTGCCGAATCGGCAATGGTGAGGAGTTTCAACCCAAGCACCAGGGCTGATCCGTACCATTCCCTCATGGTTGCCGACATCGGTGACGTGAATGTCAACTTGTACAACCTGAAGGACAGTTGCAGACTAATCCGAGAAGCCTTCCGGAAGATTGTTGCAGGGGGCTGCATACCTCTTACAATGGGTAAGTAAGTAAGGGGGCAGCTTGGGTGATCTAAGTGGAGATTGTATTGTCCAAAGAAGGGGTTGGGGCATCCTTTTACTCTGCAGTTTGTTTTTTTTTCCTCTTGTAGGTGGAGACCACACGATCACATACCCAATCCTGCAGGCTGTTGCGGAAAAGTAAGTCTGAAAGGGGAAACGCACATTTGAGACGATGGGTTGGTTGTGCCAAGGCTAGGGGGCACGATTAGCAATAGGCAATAGTACGTTTGTGTTTTTGGTGTGAGTTGAAAGCAAAAGTCGGATTCATGTTGAAATCCTTGTGCCGCGATGGAAATAAGCTGAGGACAAAGGGAAAAAATGGGAGGAGGAGAGAGAAACTGAGACGTTCTAAAAGCAGCTGAAAAACAGGAGTGTCCCTGGACAGTTGGGGGCATATAAATAAGTGTAATTAGGAGCAGTAGTAATAGAATCATAGAGCTGGAAGAGACCCCAGGGGCCATCCAATCCAAGCCCCTGCTATGCAGGAAGACACATCAAAGCACTCCCAACAGATGGGCATCCAGCCTCTGCTTAAACACCTCCAAAGAACGAGGAGACTCCACTGCTAGACAGCTCTGACTGTCAGGAAGTTCTTCCTGAGGTTTAGGTGGAATCTCCTTTCCTATAGTTTGAATCCATTGCTCCTTGTCCTAGTCTCTGGAGCAGCGAAAAACGAGCCCGCTCCCTCCTCAATAGGACATCCCTTCAAATATTTAAACATGGCTATCCTGTCCCCTCTTAACCTTCTCTTCTGCAGACGAAACATCCCCAGCTCCCTAAGGCGCTCTTCATAGGGCTTTATGGCTTCCGGACCCTCCATCATTTTGGTCACTCTCCTCTGGACACGGTCCAGCTTGTCGACATCCTTCTTGAATTGGGGTGCCCAGAACTGGACACGATATTCCAGATGAGGTCTAACCAAAGCAGAATAGAGTGGCACCATTACCTCCCTTGATCTAGGCTCATGTTCCCTTGCGTGCTTGCCGTGACCTCTCTTCTTTGCCTAGGTACGGCCCCGTAGGGCTGGTGCACGTGGACGCCCACACAGACACAGGGGACCAGGCCCTTGGGGAGAAGATCTACCACGGGACCCCCTTCCGGCGCTGCGTGGACGAGGGCCTCCTGGACTGCCAGCGAGTCGTTCAGATTGGAATCCGAGGCTCCTCCTACACTCCAGACCCCTATAAGTACTGCCGGGACCAGGTAAACAGTCCTTGGCTGGGGAGTGGTGAAAACTCAGTGGATAGACTGCGACTAACGACCCCGTCTAGGCCCAAGGATACAATGTGTGGGGAGCCAAATAATATGAGAGACAGGGTAGCGTAGTGGTTTGGATGTTGGATGATGCCTCTGGAGCCGTAGTACTACTTGTTGTTTTTGTTGTCGTGCGCCTTCAAGCCATTTCTGACTTACGGTGAACCTCATGAGAACCTATCATGGGGTCTTCTGGAGGCTGAGAGAGTGTGATGCACTCAAGGTCACCCAGTTATTTTTCATGGCCGAGCAGGGAGTTGAACCCTGGTTCAGTTTGTATGCTCAGACCACTACACAGTTCTAGCATCTGTCTGATAGAACCGAACTATACAGTGTTTATTGTGCAATCACACAAACCATTACATAAAACCCAGTAGAGAATGACATAACACAGTACAGGATTATGCAATAGAAAAGAGAGTAAGTAGCAATTCATCAGTTAATTAAAACCCTAAAACAGAATGAGCATATTATAATTAAAAAGAAGAAGGGGGAAAAATCTCAGATATTACTTATGGTTCCAAATGATGTTTTGTTATGAAACTTGGCAGCAGGAAAGAAGAAATTTTGCAACAGTTTCTGTTACCTGTTTATTAGCCTCTGCTAATAAATAAATCACGAAAAATAAAACTCACATGTCTGTGTAATAATTATCTCACTACCTGGATTTTATTTTCCTCTGAGTCATAAGAAGATGTCCTTTTCTCTTATGGGGCCCCTGCAAAGGTGGGGAATCTCTGTCGAAAAGCTCCTTGCCTCCCCTCTCGTCTGCAGGGTTTCCGAGTCGTGCTAGCCGAAGATTGCTGGATGAAGTCGCTAGTCCCTTTGATGGCGGAGGTGAGAAAGCAGATGGGGGATAAGCCCATCTACATCAGCTTTGACATTGATGGAATCGACCCTGCCTACGCCCCCGGCACGGGGACGCCCGAGATTGCTGGACTCACCCCTGCTCAGGTAAAATCTGCAAACAGCAACTGAATGTTACAGGTTACATGCGCAGTTGTAGAACCATAGAATTCCAGAATAGGAAAAGACCACAAGAGCTTCTGCAATTTATGTCGAGTGGTTTCAGCAACTTTTGGAAAAATTGCTGTGTTGCTTGCTTTTTTCCTAATAAACACCGCTGCTTGAGTGAAATTTGCAAGAGCGAGCGATCCAGGACACGACAGCTGCCCAGCTAATGCCGAAAGGGTATCTGAGACAGTCACTATTAAAAATAATAGACTCTTTTCTGTGTCACCGGACAGCTCTTCATGTTGTCGATGCTGCAAGGATTCTCAGCCCCGTCTGTCTGCTGATAGAGACCCAGTTCACAACACTAAGGAAGAAGTTAAAGCAGGGGAGGGTGTTTTTAGAAACCCGGGAAAGAACGTTCTGCCCCTAAGACCCCCCAATACAAAAAAATCACTCTCCCAAAGTATTTTACTTTCTCTTTGTTTTTCACTTGCTGCTCCATGCTCTTGGAATTGCCTCCTTGAACCTTTTCAGACTACTTCTTCCCGCATTATCTTTAAATCTCAATTAAAAACTTTCTTCTTTTCCAAAGCTTTAGAAATGTTAGTTCAATATTTTATGATCTCATATATTTTGATTGTGTGCATTTGTCCCTTTGCTTTATATTATCTTGTATTTTATCTGGATAATTTGTTTTACAATTGTATGGTGCAGTTTTATTATTCCTTCCTTCCCTCTGTGTGTGTGTCAACACATATATTTTAGATTTTACTTCTTTGGCAGGACTCGCTATTTATGGTTGTTTACTTGTAAAGCAGAATGTATAAAGATGGCAGTATATAAATGAAGGATTAATAATAATGGTGATGTTTTTGACAGTAGTGGGAATCATACAGGTCTCCAGAAGAAGTTGTACTACAACTCCCAGAACTCCTCAGCACCGTCTATGCTCTCCAGGGCTGCTGGGAGTTGTAGTCTGGCAACATCTGGAGGGCTTCATGATGCCCACCACAGCAGATCCCCAGGAAAGTCTGGAAAAGTTTACGTTTTCAAAATGGCTGTTCAAGGAATCCACTCCCAGACAAGCTGGCCATTCTGACAGTTGTTGTTCCAAACATGTAACTTTTCCAGGTTCCAGAACTCAGCTGGAGAGTTCAGTCCACCCCCTTTTCATTCTCTTGCTTTCAAACAGGCCCTGGAGATTGTTCGTGGCTGCCGAGGACTAAATATCGTGGGCGGAGATCTGGTAGAAGTTGCCCCCATCTACGATGTTTCTGGTAAGCGAATGGCTCAGCAGAGGAAGTTTTATATCTCTTGCTTTTCCGTGAACTTCACCAGCAGCTTGGGGATTCTGAAGGGATCGAAAGCCAGAAGAACAGCCTCGGAGGGCCACAGGTCGTTTTCCCAGGGCCACAATTCACCCATAGATAGCCCTTCAAGAATTTCAAGACAACTATTGTATGAGAGCCGGTGTGATGTAGTGGTTTGAGCATAAGACTGTGAGCCTGGAGGCCAGGGTTCGATTCCGCACTCGGCCATGGAAACCCACTGGGTGATCTTGACTTTGGACACGTCGCACACTCTCAGCTTCAGAAAACCCCATGATAGGTTTGCCTTAGGGTCGACGTGAGTCTGGAAAGACTCGAAGGGCGCAGAATATATTGTATCACTTCTCTGCCCCACTCAGCCTGTCTGCCATGTCACGCTGGGACCCCCAGCATCCTAAATTGCCAGCTCGCTTTGCCAAGTTAGGTGGCAAAGGCCCAGATCTCTTTCTTGGTTCATGGCATGTTTTCTCTGCCTTTTCTTGATAGGTAACACAGCCCTGCTGGGTGCAAACCTGCTCTTTGAAATGCTCTGCTCTCTCCCTCGAGTGAAGTTGACCTAAACGATTCCAGGCCGAAGATGCTCGTAAAGGTGGAAAGGCCTGCTGCCATCCTCGTACCAAACAGTGACTTTGCATTCTAACTGTGCTGGACAGTTGCTGCTCACCTTCCACCACCTGCTCCCTTGACGGGCATCCAAAGCACCATCCAGGAGGGTGGGAAAAGAGCATGGTTGGCACCGTCAAGAGGTCGCTGAACAACCAAAGTGTGAGAAAACTGTGTATATGCTTCACTGCTCTTACGATTCGCCCCACAGCAGAAAGAAAGAGATTGTTTTTTCAAGTGGGACGTGAATAATAGAGAACATTCTTTCTGTCCCTGTGGCAAAGCAATGGCATTGTGCTTTTACAGACTGTCTCAACCATGTGGCTAGAACAGAGGAGTCATTAAAATAAACCCAACCGACCACCTCTTGGTCTCACGTTAAAATAAGTTTATTTCGGTTGCAAATCTGTTAAGTCTTTAAAGCAAAAACCAAACCAAAAGAGAATTAGTGCCTGTTCACAAATACAAGGAAAAAAAAAGGACATTTTTGCCCAATAAATTATTTATTCCCCATCCCCAACAGAGTATCAAAAAGTGCAAAATATTCAGCGCTCTTTTCAAACCAACATTCCCACCAAGGACTAGCTGATATTCGTACCGGGGCCTGAGAGAGAATCATACTTAAGGGGAAAAAGTAAGCAGCACATGTGGAATCAGACAGTATACAAACATCTCCCCTCTAAAGGGCCTTGCTTCAGGTTTGAATTAGAAAAGCTCGAGATTTGTCTATGGCCAAAGTGTCCTTTAGCATAAAAGGACACATGTTAAAATGAACATCTCTCGCCACACGTCCTTCAGCAGTAGACCATTACTAAAGACGATCCATTTATTTTAGAATTTGCATTCAGAGCTTGTATTCATTCTTTTTTTTTGTGGAGGGTGGGTTACAACTCTCAGGGCCTTTTCAAAATAAGGTTACAGCTTCATGATTCCACTTTGACTGCCATGGGGTTTCCTATGAAATCCTGGGATCTGTAGTGTAGGGAGGGATACTTAGAAATCTCAACCAGATTTGCTCTAGTGCCCAACCAACTCCAGGATGCCATTGGATGCTGCCATGTTGGTTAAAGTGGAATGAAAGTGCCACAACTGGGTTGCATGAAAAGGATCTAGGAGTTGTCAATATGGCCCTAAACAAAGTTAAGTTTTCCAAGCTTTGAGATTACTTCTATTCGTGAATCACATGCGTGGGCAGAAGGTAGATGGCACTGATAGTGGCATTCCACTTTGCATGTTAAGCCCGTGTGCAATTCAAGCACCCTATAGCTGGTGCTCAATCCAGCAACAAAAAGGAAGGGAGTGGCATTAACTGGGCACCAACACAGCTCAGTGTAGCTGAAGACCACCCCTGCAGAGCATTTGGGGGAGAAGAGAGGGGTGGAAAGAAGCCTACTTGACCAGACAAAAGGACTACTACTAGCCCATGGTGCTTAAAGTACTGCAGCCTCCCACTGACTGTACTCTGTGGGGCATTTCTGTCCTTGCAAGGCCAGCTTTAGACAATATGGGAGAAAGCCTGCTGTCTAATGATGCGCTTTCTATTTTCTATGCAAAAGGCTTTTCCAACTCTTCCCCTTAAGGTTCTTTGCCCATCCTCAGCTCAGGGGCATTGGCCCCATTGCAAAGTGAGAAGTTGCACTCCTGACTTCCAACAGGCAGTGTGGCCCAATAGCCTTACTGCTGGGTGTTGTAGTCTGGCAACATCTGGAGGGCTACTGGCTTCCCACCCCGCTTCCACCCGGAAGTCTCCTACCAACTACATGGGTTCCTCTGAAATTCCCTGAAGGACTGGAGCGTTCGCCCTTATTCGAACATGGCAGTGCATTAAGTCTGACGCCAGTGCTATTGGTTGCCAACGTCCACATAATCACCACAGCGATGGCTTCCAGGCAGGCACCATCTTTGTATTTTCAAATCAGCATCACTGATTCAACGGAGGCACATGAGTTCCAACCACCCAAAGGCTAGAAGGCAGCAAGACAGCCACGCTCTGCTACAAGAACCCTGTAGGGAAGGCTGGCTTAAATTTGCATCCAGGCCTTCCCTTCCCAAGGATGTCCGAACAAAAACCAGACTTCCTGGCTACGCAGAGTGGGGACGAGACCGTTTTCAGAGCATCTCTCAGAGATCCAGGTCCACTAACGGCAGCTTGCTCTGAACTTTGTCGGTTGCAGCTGGATTTAATGGGTCTAGAAACCTGATGCTCACACAGAGGTCATCTTGGGGAGCCGTTTGTCAAAACTTGACAGGAAGGATTCGATAAGGAGATGACCACAGCGGCAGTTCTCAACGGAAGATTTCCTGCTTGGTTTGACTGACAGGCAGCAGCTGTTTTCCTAAGAAGGCTCTTACTGTCAGCTAACAAGGAAAAGATTCAAGTGCACAACATCAGGCCTGCAAGGGATGGCTGGTGCCATTTTGCCAGCAGAAAAAGACGGCTCAACCCACATACACCCATCCTCTCGTCTCCCCCTTAGAAGTCACCGCTAGCAAGGTGCCAAAAGACCACCCTCGTCTAAATAATCTACAGGCTAAAGAGCATGAGGCTGAAGAATTCAGGGTGGGGCTGGCCCTATGTTCGAATAGGAGGAGGTTCCTGCATGGAGAAATCTAACATCGCAGGGAAAGGGCCACCGTTAGGTCACAATCTGACGCACCAGGTTGCTACAGAGGGGAAGGGTTTGTTGGCCTGACACAGAGGACATTCAAATGTACAACACAAAGACACATGCCCTGCAGTCTTGAAATGTAACAGCCCACAATTCTTTCTGTCTGTACAGTATGCAGAACAGCTTTGAAGAACAAAGGCAACTAGATGAGGGAGGGAAAAAAAAAAGCCTGTATTATACTAAACCGTGCATTCTGGAACGGGAACAGCAGGGCAAACAGCAATAAGGCAGCCTTGTAATTTTCTAAACATACAGCCATCTTGAGACCAGTTTCAAAAGGCTGAAATGACAACAGCTTATTTGGACGGGAAAAGATTTGCCAACAGGAAACTCAAGCTCCCATGGATTACATAACTCGGTGATTTAAGGCATTTAAGCCCTAAACTATCCTGGCAGACACAGTCATCAGAGACGCAGCTCAAGTCCCTTGATACAAAGAAACTTCATCAGTTGCTGTCCTAGAGGTATTCGGCTGGCAGTTTTGGGAGCGGAAATGGGGCTTCTGGAGGACAACGCACAAGTGGGAATTTTAGTTTTTTGCTCTTTCACACAGCTATTGGCTCACGGCAGTTTTGACGTCTACAGTTTGCTGACACGGTTTCAGGGTATGGCTCCAAAGAAAGAAAAAAACAGGCAGCAAACGGGAAGGCATCAGAAAAGAAGCACATTTCAGTGGCTCAACTATGATGGCGCTGCGTGGCTTGGTTGACTGCTCCTCATTCTGGTGGAGGTTTATCTGGAGGATCCGCCACGTGGAATTATTGCATCCAGAGGTCGAGAGATTGCAGGCAGCCTGCCAGCCCCCAAACCCACCCTGTCCCTCACATTTTCATCTCCCATCAGCCACTCAGTACTCACAAGGGAGGCACTTTCCTAAAGATAACGTTAAGAGGAAGCAGGAAACATGTATCACATTGAGCTGCCTGCGAAATGGGTTTTGTAGCATGCGCAGGAAGAGAGGAGAGATTTGAACTGCACGCACGTAGATGAAGAAGGGTGTGCAGTAGAATATTAAAAAAATAAACAAAAAAACCCCAAAATCCACACACGAAGGTGTTCTGCAGCAGCAAGGTTTTTGTTGGTGTTGGAGAAAATTGAAGGAGGCAGGACCAAAACGGGCTGAAGAAGGATGGAGTCACCAATGACGATCTGTTTTCGACTGCATGAATATTTGGAACCGTTTGGTTACAACAATGGATGTCAGTGCAGGGTATTCCCTTGCTCCTAGGTCCAAAGATGCTTCTAATTCATGGGGAAAGGGGGACGGACGACCTAGGAAGATATGTCTAAAAAGCTACCGTCTATCCGACACAAGGTAAAATCCCCAGAAAGAGGGATGCTTACGGATGTCCTCTTTCAAAGTCTGCAGTGTGACAGATTCTCTTTCGAAACCCCGCTTTAAAAAAAAAAACACACAAAAATTATGTTTCAGTCTAGCGCGGGCCAGGAGGGGATATAAAACCTCTGTAAGGATCCTTCCAAGAGTCGCTCCATCCACAAGGACAGCCTGTTGAGTTTGTTTTTCACAGACTTGGCCTGCGGGCTGCAAGAGGAAGACTTCCCTCGCGCCTCCCCCAGGTCGGGATCCTCGCCGGGATGGAGGTGGTCCGCCATGCTGTCTTCGGAGCGGCGAGGCTTGAAAAGGCAGAAGTATTTCTTGTGGCCGTTGAGGGCCAGGACGTAGCCCATGTAGTCTCGCTCCAGGAAGTGCTTGTCGTACTGGTTGGGGATGGGGGCGGCGTCCTGGGCAAACTCCAAGACGTACTCGAGCCATTCCCGGTGCTTGTCCAGGTTGAGGAAGGAGAAGTGCAGGGTGCTGCTCCTGGAAGGGGAGAAGCGGTGAAAAGCAGGTACCATTAGCATCCTCCCCGGTTCAGAAGACTCGGGAGAGAGTCTTCTCCTTAGCCACTCCCAGACTGTCAAATTCCCTTCCTCTGGAGGTCTGTTTGGCCCCCTCTCTGCTCTCTTTCCACCAGATGCAACGGTGCAAAGGTTCTGGAGAGACTCACTGTATTCTGCCTATAAGGTGGCTTGCACCCTTGCACAAGGCAGAAATGGCTGAGATCTCAAAGGGAGATCGAGATGGAAACTGTACTACCTGGCTCTTCCTGTCTGTCCTCCCCACACAGCTAAGAAGGGTTGGGGCCTACCCCTATATCAACCCTCCCTCGAGACTACCTTCAACACAGTCTTAAGCAAATGTCTCTAACAGGATGCAGACTGGTGACTATTTCATTTTGCTTCTCCTGTACAATTTTCTTTTAACACATCTTTGCCTGATGAACCCAGTAAGTTTCACAAAATGGCCAAGACCTTTCATCGCAGTCTGCCTTCTGTCACTTTTAAGAATCTGCAGCTCTGTTGCAGAAATCCAACAAAACCTTGTCAATTGCAAAGATGTGCACCTGGGCCCCACTGAGAGCGCCTCAATGTGCATCGAGTGCTCCTGTTGTGCTCTGGCACTTCCTAGATAGTATCTGGATGTGCACTGCTGAGCGCTACAATGCCCATCGGTGCCCTCTGCACATTGGGTCATGATGCATCAATCACGCCACTGGCTATCACTGTCCAACAACCACACTGTGTTTTGTTGTAAGGTCAAGGTAGCTCCTAGGTGAACACTGATGTGGCAAAACTACTCAATTTAATTTCATGCACACACAGGGGTCGTTTATGAAGATGTAAGCCAGAACCAGAATGCCAGCCAATGTATTTTGTCTCCTTGGGTTAGCCTCATTAATGTGGTGTGTATTTTGGACTTTATCAAGTGAGAGAAGGAGCCCAAGACGCACCCGGTGAACGTGTAGACCTCCAGGGCAAACTTCTGCAGGAGAGGGGTTTTGGTGGCATTGGAAAGGATCAGCACCACATTCATGTGCCCAGGCCGCAGGCGCACCAGGTTGCTCGTGTAGGTGATGTCCGTGAGCTCTGTAACTTCTACGAAGCCCTTCTTGGGGATTCTGCAGGAAACACACAGGAAGAAAAATAAAGTACGAGAGAGAGAAATGCGAAGTCATGCACTGTGGTGCCCCTCTAAGGCTTAAAATACGGGAAAGGCCCCCCATTTTTTAGCCCCCAGACAGCCCCAAAATGGTCTTTGGTCTTCTCTTTGTCCACCCTCCCCTAGCCACCAAGACAGGCTTGTTCTGTGACAGGCTGCATCTGGTGTTCCATTCAGGGTGCCATCTTTTAAAGAAAGTCAATGGCAGCCTGTCCAGAGGAAGGAGGCAAGTTGGGAGCTGGAAACAGGTCTTAGGAGAAAAAGTTGAAAGTGCCAGGGAGCCTTAGCCTCGGGATTTTTAAGGGGAGAGACATGGTGACTTAAATATCGAAGGACTGTCCTCTGGAGCAGGCTGGTTCTCTGTTGCAGCAGAGGGCAGCACTGGGTGGAAAATACTGGGAAGGAGATTTCAGCAAAATCCCCCCCAAGGAGATCCCCCCCAGGAGATGTTCACAAAACTGCTTTTGTAAAACCTCACTGGGTACTAGAGGCAAAATAATGCATGGTGGGTGGAAGAAGATTATACCTTCAGCTATTAACTCCTGGATGAGTCTGAGAACAATTCCCATTTTTCAGCAGATTTCTTTGTAAGGGTATATATGTGTGTGTGGGAGTTTCACAAAAACAGCCCACGGACCACACCGTTTCCACCTTCAACTATGCCCAAGGCTGGGTCTCTAAGAGATCTTATCTCGCCATGGACTGGCAAGAGTAGGGGAATCTGGGTTCAAGCAGGGAGGAGTATCAGACCTCAGCTCCCCTCCCACCCCAAGCTTGCCACTGGCCCTGCTCTTTCCTTGGGCCCTGGAGGAACCATTATCACATTAGTGCTGAGCAAAGTGAATACACCTGTTCTCTTTGGTGTAGCTTGTGTCGTTCTTCTCACTCTTTGGAGGATTTTCTTCTTTCTTGGGGGGAGGCGAATCCCTCTCATCGCTCGAGTCACTGAAAAAGAGCCATTAGGATCACAGGTATGGGACTGGAAATTTTCTGCAATGCTGTTTTCCCTCGACCAATTCTACCTGTTTGTAGTTTAATCCTACATGTTTCTACTCGACAGCAGGTCTCCTTGAGTTCAGAGTGTTAGGTTGGCTTTGCTTTTCCTGCCATGTAATGAGGAATTCATGGGGCTTGCTGGAAGCCAACAAGCGGTTTGAAGACACACGGCATGGGCATGCATTCTGCAAACCCTTGCGATGATCCTAAGTTTGCCAAATTTCCCCTTTCTTTTGTGTGCAACTGTCACCATTTTGGTTACTCCAGGAACTCAACCGGAATTAGGATATAGGCAGCCATGGCTATGCTGACGGGGGAGGATAGGAGTTGTAGTACTGTAGTAACCCAGAAGGGTCCTGGCCAGGATGACCCAGAAGGGTCCTGGCCAGGATGAGCAACAAGTTCGTATGCTCTCTTTTTAAAGCAAGTTTAAAAATGACGCTGTTAAGGTCTCCTCTCTCCCAAAGGGATCATCGGAACGCTGACCAATACCACCATGTTGGTTAACTGTGCTAGAGCTATCTTACGAGTTGTGCCTCGTGCAAATTACTCCTCGGAGCCTCATTTAGGGTTAGGGAAAAAAAAGAACATATTGTTTGGATACATCTTGAAATCAAAAAGAACCCCGTTGGAGAAGGTGGGAATAAAATGTTGAAGCTGGTGCCAAGAGCTGCCAGAAAATGGTTGCATAGTTTGGATTATTTGAAAAAAAAAATCCTCAAGAACTACAGCAACAAATACCACAACTTCTTAAAACATCTACTGCATCTGGTGGAGCCCGAAGGAAGACAACAGCCTGCTTTTGGCAGTTCTACAACAAATATCTCCCTTGGATGTAACAAATGAGCATTACCATTACCCTTGTCTCGTACAGAGGAGAATTAGAGTACTTCCTTATGCAATCCCTCCTATGTGTTTTGATGAATTAACAATGTTCAATGTTTTTTTTTAAAGGAAGGGGAAAAAAGAGAACAAGGAGGAAACAGCTGAAAATACAAAGGAGAGAGAGATGGCTGCTTACCTGAAAGCCTGAACGATCACCGTCCCAAAAAGGATGAACAGGGCTGAGAAGATCAGGGACAAGAGTGGCATCATTTCTCGCCTATAAGGGAGGCAGTCAATGAAGCTCTGATCAGCTGAGTCTCTTTCCCTCTCCCTCCGAATGTTTCTGCCTCACAAGAAAGTCCAAGAGGCTCCAAGCTGAGGATTATCTGCCTTCTGCCTGTCTTCGCTCCCTCCTTCCTGCCTTTTTCCTGCTGTTTGCAAGGGGTAGAACTCCCACCTTTCTCTCTAAGCTTGGATTAGCAGCAATCATCTTCTCATGTCAGAACTGTTTTCTAGTTGATTGTAAGCCTGCCCTTCTCCCCTCAACCTAGTAAAATAAGAATCTTCCAAAAGAATGAATATATATAAAAAAAACATTTTGTTAAAAAAGCATGCTGGTAGAAATTAGGACAGAACACAGGGGTGGGAATTATATGGCTCTCCTGACGTTCTTGGACTGCAAGTGCCAGCAGCTGTAGACAACATGGTCCATGATGAAGGATGCTGGGATTCACAGTCCAACAATGTCTGGAGACCCGCAGGACTCCCACACCTAGAGAAAGACCAGAGCTTGGAAACAAATCTTTGGTGGGGATTACAATTTCTGGAATCCCCTAGACGGCACGGTCATGTCCCCACACTGGTAGGGAGTGGGTGCTCTGTGACCTGCAGTAAAAAAGTAACTTTCCCAAGCTCTGTGAAAGGCCTACTGGATCAAATAATGTTGCCGGTGGAGGAGGGGGGTGTTTAAAGCCAGAAAATGGCTGGGTGCTGCCCATTAGAGGTGGGCAGGGACAGTCCATTTAGATGGCCGCCAATCCTTTTTCACTCCCATACCAGTTCTCTGTTCACCACGGCTCAGAGCCATTTTGTTCCCCAAGTGGTTTCCTTTTCTCAGTGCCCAGAACTGAAATATGACAAGATGCCAGGGAGGAAAGGAGCAATCGGTTCTTCCCCTCAGCAGCTGCCTACAGAGCGGGGAAGACAACGGATAAGCTCCCAGGAAAAAGACAACCTGAAGAAACTGAAGCAGACACGACAAAAAGGATTGCTGAAAAAATTGTAAGTGGAAATAATAATCAGGAGTGAATGGAAGGTACTCTGTTCCAGGTGCAGACATGGCCGGCTGGGCAGTGACACCCAAAGCGCCCATCAAGTTCAGTCTGTTATCACGTGGTTCCTACCTGTCCCTAAGCGGTAACAAGAGAGAAACCATATTGTGTAGGTTCCTCCTCTCTCATCAACTCAGAGAAGCCTGATGTTCATAGGGAAGGCATACCAGTTGCTGTGGAAGAGGCTGTCCCAGCAGTCTGAGAGGTAGTCAACACTGGAATAGAACCATCGAAGGAAGAAAACCTGCAGTTGGATCAGAAGAGGGAGAGAGGGGAGGGCGGGTGACTGCCAGGGAGAGGCATCAGCAAACATGCTCCCTTCTCCAGGATCTCAGCAGCAAAATAAAAATAAAAAAAAAATCCCTTCCTATGTGGTCAGGTGTGTGAGTTAGCACTTCGAGGAACTGGCTATGGTAGCTGGGCCCAGAATTAGTGAGACAGAGGTTTGAAATTCCCCCTCTGTTGCGGATTTTTCAGGTGGACTCGGGGAACTCAATTTCACCCAGAGTCCCTCTGTAAAATGAAGACCTTACCAACTGACTTTAGAGACTGCAAGAACGAATTAAGGACAAGTTGCAAAGGAAACGACACCATTGCTTACAGGAGCAAGTTCGTCATTCAAGTCTGGCAGGACGGCATCAGAAGAGAGGAAGCCCGGGTCTGTCCTCAGCTGATCCAAAAGGTCCAGGAGAATGAAGTTGTCCTCTTTACTGCCACTCCAGGGATCATCCAAGGCTTTGTAGATCACTCGGCCAGCATCGTTGCGCCTCTCCAAGATGATCACCTGGATAAGTGTCAGAGGAACAGAGGACCATACTTTGATGAAAAAGGGCAAATTTCAAATAGCAGCTTCTAAGGAATTAGCTTTGGGTTGTTGGTGTGTTTTTTTTAAAGATTAGTCCTTACCAAAGTTCTACAAGATGACATTATGCCTTTATGAATAGTTTTTGAGATGATTTAGGTTTGGTGGGCACACAGAACACTCACCGCTGACTTCCCCCGGAAGCTTTCATCCTCCGTTAGCAAAGTGTGGACAAATTGCCTCTGATAGTTGCTGTAGATGTGCACAAACCTCACAGCGTCCTTGGTGTTGGCCAGGGCAAAGGCCAGGAAGGCTTCATAGCCCGCTGTGTATTTATCTCCCTCTCCGGTAATCAAGACCACACAGTACCTAGGACGCAAGGGAAAGAGAACAACTGCTATTTTGAGAAACATGGAGGACTGGTTTCTTTGTTGGGATGATGCTGGGTGTGAGCAAGGCAGCCCCCAGGAGAAAGAGGGACTTGCTCGTTCCACAGGGGACCCTAGACCATGGAGGTTTGTTTAGCACAAGAATGGTCCTTTGGATGTTGTTGGACTCTTAATTCTCATCAGGCCTGATTGGCATAGCCAAGGGCCAGGGAAGATGGAAGTCCAACCTCCTTATTGTGACAAAGTCTGAGACCTCTAGAGCAAAGGGGAGCCCTGAGGTAAGTAAGGTAAGTCCCACACTCGGCTTAAGGGTTCTCTTAAGCCATCCCAGGTGGATTTTCTCTGTCACTAGAGAAGGACACCAGCCTCATCACAATCAGTCCCCTAAATCTGCAGAAGCCGTGCAACTAAGGAGTGTTGCCCTCCTCAGGAGACTGACTTGCGTTGCCGGTGGGACTTCTTCACGGGACACAGCTCCTGGAAAAGCTTCTGGCTGGTGAGCCGGGCTGCCATCAGGAACTTGTTCTGGGACAGGAAGTCATCAATAAGCTGCTTCTTCATGTCTCGGGCCTGGCAGAAGGTGGATGGGAAGAAACAAAACGCATCAGGTTCTCAACGGATGAAACGATTTTGAGACGGTGACGAATCTGATTTTGCGGTAACAGGCTGCTATATTTGGAACGATGGGGACAGTCTCAATTTGGACCGCAACCACCTAGCCACACACACACTGGTGGGTGTAGTCGTGTGAGTATTGGACTGGGACTCCACGGGATCCAGATGCGAATCCCTGCTCAGCCATGGAAGCTTCGGGTGGCCTTGGACAAGTCACATGGTCTCAGCCTCAGAGAAAGGCACTGGCAAAACCAAATCTTTCCAAAGCAATTGCATCATAAATTTGCTTTAGTCACATAAATTGGAAATGATCCGAAGCCACAACAACCACCACCACAGGCAAGAAGGGGGAGACAAGTCTGCAAGTGCTCTGTAGACGGTCTTTACTTATCTGAAAGAAGCCCAACAGGTTTTGACTCATGTAATTGTTTTTTAATGGCCTTCTTCAGGGGCTATGTATAATCCTGTGGATTCCTTTACAAGCTCTACCCCCACCCCTGCCTTGCCAATTCCCTTGCTTTAGAGGTCATATCTGGCAACCACAGTACTCTACCTGGATGAAATCTGAAGGTTTCTCAATGTTTTCTTTGAACACCATCATGGTGGGTGTGTAGACGTTGATGTTATACTGGCTGGACAGTTCTTCTGTTCCTCGGAGGCCAATGTAGATGTAGCCGAAGGACAAGTAGTCTCTGTATGCAAATGCGGTTAGCTGGAAAGGAAACGAAAGCAGTGAGGCTGGTGTGGTTCCTCAAACCTTCCAAAGTCCCCAGGACCCCCTCAAATATTTTACAAAACTGGGGGGGGGCATTTTGGGGTGATTTTCCACCTGAAAATTGGCCCAAAGCCCCCTAAATTGGCTACAAACATGTCAGCTTGCTTTCCTCGCCCTCTCTAGAGGCACCAACCCTCCTGAAAGTGGGTTGACTGTCCAAAAGGGATGACAGCTCCAAGTACAGAACTGATTCTTTTCTTACCTTATACAGGAGTGGCACGAGAGGCATGTGATCAAACAGAAGGACATGGGGTTTATTCTCCCTCTTCCAGTTTGAAAGGAACTGGATGTAGTTTTTATCTGTAATCTTCAACGCAGAACATAAAAGGTTATCGGTTCCATTCCTCAGATATTGAAAGGAAAAAAGTCATACTCAGGTTCTGGTTTAAACAGGTACATTTAAAACGCTATTCTGCGGGCCAGTACGTAGGTTACACTAGCAATTTACTTGCTGTTTTTATATAAATTTATTGCGTTACCTTCAAGGCTGGCTAGCCATTACTGGCTTGCAACAGAAGCAGACAGTTCCACAGCGACGGAATCAAATCAAACATCCATTTTAAAGAAATTTAAGAATGAAACAATAAAAAAGCCAAACCCTAAAGCGTAAATGAAGCAGCAAAAAAGCAGAATGAGAAGAATTGCCCTGAAACCATTTCCCTCCATGACACTGCCCTCAATTTCATTCTCCTCCATAATGGATCATCATATGCACTCCTTTCTCAGAAGTCTGCAGCAAAGTGCATTGGGGGGAGGACTAGACCCCCATTCAATTTTTCAGTCAACTTAGTCCCAGTGTCCTTCCAAGCAGCATTTGGGGAAAAATACTGCTTCAAACATTAGAAAATCCATCAAAGATCTTCTATTGTAATGTCTGGCTTGGTCTCAAGGCAAATTTTAAATTACTTTTATGTAAGATAAGGTAAATGAAATGTTTTAGGCCAGCTTTCCCCACCCTGATGTCTTCCCCCAGGACCATTTTGCCTGGGAATGGTGGGAACTGTAATCAAACACAACAGTTAGAAAAAGCTGATTTAGGCCATTGACATTTTTTAAAAATTACCTTTAACTCAGCTTTCCCCATATATTTTAGCCTTCCTCGAGGAAAGAAGGGATAGAAATTTAACCAACAAATGACAAATAAACCAATAAGCGCAGAATCCTGCAAAGCTGAACCATCGCTTCTCCTCCTCTGTGCTGGCTGTTCTAGCCACGCTGTTGTAAAAGAAGGAAAAGAATAATCCCCTGAACTTGTTAAACTCCAATATATATGCACTCTCTTCCACAAAAGCTTATGCCAGAATTTTTCTTTTCTTGGTTAGTCTCAAAGGTGCTAATAGGATTTGTTTACATCCTGTTATATATCATCGCTAAGTCTTGGGACACAATATGAATATGATTTTAAAGCTAAGGGACCCCAGTGTGAGCTTGATACCTTGGGCAGTGGGGAGGAGGGAGACAGAAGTTGCAAGATACCCAGGGAAATATTAATTAAAATAAAAACAGAAAATAGTGTGGAAGGGCCTGCAAGTAATCAGCAGGCGCCAATTACTTTCTCAACAAGGTTCCCTGGAAGGAGGCTCTCCACAAACTGCCGCAGATTCTCCCGAACGACCGCGTTGTGGAAAAACGTCACTTTCCCGTTGATAAGCCCCAGGATGGAGGGGGTGCTGTGGGCCCCCAGGTGATGTGCCAGCCGCCTCTCGTAACCAGCATGGACAACCCCAATCCCCACACCTGAAAGAGGGAAAGAAAGATAAGTTTTTAAGAATTATTTTGTATTACATATATTAAAATTACACCGAACACAGCTATCAGAAGCAGACTAATAGAAAACCAGCTACAAAAGAATTAACTACCTAACAGAATAACTAACTAACCAGTTAAGTACTAACTCACATCTGAAACAAACACATCTAAAAAGTCTGTGTCAGGTGATGACCTCATACGATTGGCTGCCTAAGAAGATTCTATGGAATCCTGGGGTTGGCGGTTTAGGGAGGAGTCTTTAGAATTCTCAGCCAGAGAGTTCTATGTCTGTCTTGAACAGGTCAGTTGCTATGGAGATGAGGCCTAGCAGGAAGGAGGAGGGCAGCGTATTCCCTGAGGAACCCAACCTCTGTCTGTTCGTAACTCTGAATACAGTTTGGATTGGGGAATATGGAGAAACGGTACAGCTACTGGACAAGACAGTTTGGGGAATTACAGACAAAGGATCTCAAATCTTTCTAACAAGTATTACCCATGAAAAAATAAAATCCCGCGCAACCCCAGGTATATATACTAGTATACACACATAAAGCAAACATACCACCACATACACTACAGATCTATCTAAAAGTGACTTCCAACTATCTTTTCTGCAGTTAAACAGATCTATCCTAAAATCCCACCTCTCTCTTTATAAACTGGATATTACACCTTTTCTAATAGTCAATCAAAACTACTCTTCAAAACCAATAGCTATCATTTCACCTTCTTTTTCCCTCAGAAAGGCCTTGAGGCCCCTCCCTAAACTGCAAACTCCAGGATTCCATAGGATGTTGAAAGTGGAATAACAGCGCTATAACAGTCTACTGCGGAAAAGGCCCTAGTCTCAACACTTACAACAATACAGGACATACGGGCTGAATTCCGATACCTTCCCCTGGTCCCTCTGGGGCCTGAACATTTCTCTTACCCAGCGCCTCCAGTTCCTGAACAACCTCCTTCCATATGGGCTCGATGTGAATGCAGCTGAAGCACCAGTCTGACGTGATCTTAATGAGGTACGGCTTTTTGAAGCTGTCCGGCACAACCTCGTTGACGTAGTGGGAAAAGTGCAGCAGGTGCTTCTCGTCGGAGGAGTCGCGGCGGTCCGAGTTGAACGGGAAGTGGAAGAAGGACTCGTCGAAGTAGAAGCTCTCGTGGAAGTGGTGGAATGGGCGGTGCTGTTGCTGCTGCTGAGGGTAACCCGGATTTTCACCCACGTCCCCATAGCGGTCAAAGTTTAATCGCTTCTCCTCGTTGGACAGAATCTGTTTGGGACAAACATGAAGATTTAACCCCCTGTTCTTTGTGTGAGTCCCTAAATACCCTAAAGGTACCAGATCCTATCTGATCTTGGAAGCTAAGCAGTATCTGCTCTAGTTAGTACTTGGATAAGAGAGCACCAACAAATACCAAGTGCATTAGGTTGTATTTCACAAAATACAGAAAACAACCGCTGAGGATCCTTGCCTAACAAAACCCAAGGAAATTCATGAGGTTGCCATAAGCTGACAGGCAGATAGAAGGCACATAAACACACGTGCACAACTGTGTGTGCTCAGCACAAGACAGAAATGCATTTGAGCTTTCCCCTTCCTTTGCTTTCATTTTAGACATTCCAACAGAAAAAGTCCATGCTAGGACTTTCTAACCAAAGTTTGCAGAAGCTGGCACTTCGCTATCTCTGGGAAAATAACATCATGGCCAGGACAGGGAGAAGTCTGTTGGCCCCAGCCATCAGTCAGAGAAAGAACAGCAGCAGGGTATATTGATTTCTTGCCTCCTTACCAGAATGAACACTTACAAGAAGACTGGAATTAAGGCCTAGCGTCTGAGTTTGCTTTCTTTCTCTTCCCTCCTTCTTCCCTATCCCTTTTGTGTCATGTCTTTTATACTCTAAGCCAGTGTTTCTCAACAAGGGTACACTGGAACCCTAGCACATATTCTACAGCTTCCTACCCATGTCCTACCCGATGCTCTTATCTTCGATCAGCAGCCGATCAGAGATAAAAGCTTTTCCCTGCTGGAGAGAAGAGGTGGGAATTGCTGAAAAAACCTTGTAAGCCTGGATGTAGAACCCCCAACAGTGCTCTCCAGAATGCTGGACACAGTGGCTCCTTAATATTCTGCTGTGGCCACTTAATATTCTCACCCCCTACTATGCTGCTATGGATATTTTTCATCCCCTTTGGATTTGTCTGTTTAAATCTTAGCTCCCCCAAATTCCCAGTTTTCTGCAGCTGTGGACTGCAATGAGTCCTTCCCCCATCCTGCCGCTCTGGGGCTTAAGTGGTAAGTGCAAGAACCAGGCTTTTTTTCCATACCATTTAGAATTCACTTCACAATGAAGATGACATCTTTAAAAAAATCTATATTCTCATATTTTGCATCCAAAAATTCAAAAGCAGGAAAGAGCGTTTAATACCTCATAAGCTTTGCTAATTTGAATGAACTTATCTTCCGCTCCCGGGTCCTTATTTTTGTCGGGATGCCTGGAATGCAAATACAAGGAGACCATCAGTAGTTTGATTGCAAGGCTGTCAGCTTTAGTTCAACACTGGCGCTCCGTGGGCGACGGAGCCAGAACTGACATTATTTAAAGAGTCTGTCAGCCAGGCTTAATCTGTTTGATGTTTAAATGGGTTTCTTTGCAAGAGCTTATTCCCAGGGCCCCCAATGGTGGTGCAAAGAGTGAATTAGCAGCTATTTAAGAGGCGAACATTTCATAAGCCAGCGGGTCAACAGAGGCGGGAAACACAGGAAAGAATTTAGAGCTTTAGAGCTGCCTCTACACAGGGAATGCAAGTTCTATACATCCCCTTGGTACATTCTTGAGACTTTCTAGATTTTGACCGCATGCTTTCCCACATTGGATAATGACCTGCTCAGGCTGTGATCAATTTTCCAAACCCCATTAAATGGGAGAGATTTGGAGGAGCTGGATTTTGGACTCTAGGTAGTTTAGAAAAGTTAAAGCACAAAAACACACAAAAGGCAAAATATAATTAAATTAGCAAAAGAATTAAAGGCTATTCAAGAACACGCCCATTAAAAAGGGCAAGACACATTCTCTCAGCCTCAGAGGAAGGCAAAGGCAAACCCCCTCTGAACAAATCTTGCAAAAAAACCCACAAAAAAATCCCTGTGATAGGCTCACCTTAGAGTTGCCGAAGGTCAGAAGTAAGCTGAAGGCAAACAAGGACAAGTTTGGGCACTCACACTGCCTACACCCTGAATCCCTGTTGGTGCCCCGTAACAGGGCTTTGCAGACCCAAGGTGAAGAACCACTGCTGTGGTTCCTTTTCTCCCTGCCCCCCTTCCTAAGAGAGGCACACAAACACCGTGGCACCAAGGCCCTGCTTGACATCAGGGACATAAAGAGAGCTGCATGATACCCAGACAGACATGGGCCCACCTGACTCAGCACTGTCTACACTGACCGGCTGGGTCTCTCCAGGTTTTCGGGCAGGGGACTTTGGTACCCTCGGCAGGCAAAGCAGAGCTAATCTGTCTCCTGTGAGGTTCTTCCTTTTCCTTCTGGCTCCTCTATGGCTCTTTCATCTAATCAGGGGCTTGACAACTTGTGACCCTCCCAGTGTTGCTGGATTGCAATTCCATCATCCTTAACTGTACTGGCTAGGGCTGATGGGAACTGTAGCTCAAGAGCATCTGGAGGGCCAAAAATTGCCAATGTTAGCCTAGTTTAAGTCTATCCAATGTATACAAATCTGTGAAGCTAAACTCACGGATCTGCCTACAAGCTTAGCTTACTACCCCGCTTCTCTGATGGGCACCAGGGTCTCTTGTGAAGCCAGGTATTTGGTAGTTGGTTGCTTGTAAGATTCCTGGGTTGTCTGTCTGGGCAAAATGCCTTTTACCATTCACTGTTTAGCAAGTCACGCACTTTGAGATCTTTTGCCTGGAGAGGCTCAGGACTGAACCCAGGACCTCATGTGAGCAAAGTGTGCGTCCCATCCCACTAAGCAAGGGCCAAGCTTGCCTCCTGGGCAGTTCTGTGGCCCTCCAGCAGTTACTCTTCCTAGTTTTCCAGCTACTTCCCCACCAACAGCACCAAACTCTCCTCTCTCACATCATCTTCTCACCCTCACTCATTTTAATCCCCTGCTGCTCACAGCAAAGACTTGCCAGGTTTCAAACATAAGCTGCCTGTGTTTCCAGCCCAGTATATTAAAACAAAGCAAGAACATTTTGATTCCCTTCAAACTTCTGTTTTCAATTCACTCACCATTCCCGGGCAAGCTTCTTGTACGCCTTCTTAATATCGGCCTGACTGGCCGTCCGGCTGACCCCGAGGATTCGGTATGGGTCAAAATCGATGGCCGACAAGATTTGCAGCGCCAAGATGAGAAACACAACCACAACCAGAGACACGCTTAGCCGTTTCATTTCCATCTTGCTTTCCGCAACGGATTGGCAGAGGAGGGCATTTGCGGGCAAAAAACAGAGGGGGAGCAGTTAGCATTGGCACGGCATGGAACAGAAGTGGACAACCTGAGGCCTTGGGACTGAATCTGATCCTCATGGAAGTTCAAGGAAGCCTTCACAGTCTTCTCCAGATGACCTTGAACCCTTTCCTATGACATCATTGTGTGATAGTTTCCAAGCTGTTCTACAAGTTCTTTCCTCCCAACTCTCAAAGACTGAAATCCCTCTTCTGAAGTTTAGAGACTGTAAGTAAAAGCTTTAAGCCCACCACTGTAATGTGGTCCCTGAGAACGTCTCTGAATTTGAACTTGAGCCTCCTGGGGCTGGAAGAAGTTCAACCTCCTTAGCCCAGACAGTCCAGGCTCAACCACTAGTATTAACAGAAGCCTTTCATCCACATTTCCAAAAGTAGTATTTCATAAAGTCAAATAGTAATTCCAAGCGGATTCATACCCAGTAAAACTGGGCACTTTCCAGGTTTTAATTAACATTTTTTCCCCATAAGATGTACATTTTGCTCACACATAGTTCTTTTGGTGCATTTTGAGTAATATGTTACCCGGTATTGGAAACGTCATTTTCACCATACCCACACCATACCACCAGGAGCAGGAATTGCACAATCCTCCAGTTGCTGTTTGACTGCAGCTCCCAACATTCCTCAACTTTGGCTATACCGGCCAGGACTGCTGTGAGTGGCAGTCCGACGACGTCTGGAAAGCCGCACAGTTCCCCCGCCCCCCCGATCTCAATGAAGTAAAGGTCTGGGCAGTCCCACACAGGGAAATATAGTCTGAATTCATTATGAAGTTCTAGTCTCGTCATTAGAAGCATGAACTGAGATGAAGGTTTCTTATCACACTACGGCCGAAATCCCATCGGCCAGTCCAAAATAGAGTTGATCCATTCAAACAACTACTGATGGATGAGTCAACATATAGGTAAATCCACTGCATTGAATGGGTCTAGTCAGGACTAACCGGAAGATTTAATTGGCTTTCCTAGTGTCAGGATGATTCTATTATCGACAACAATTTAGTTAAAACCAAAAGCTGAGCATTGATAGTATGCTTATGAGTACTTCCTACATTTAATGACCTCTAGGATCCCTCCATGCTGTGTGCATGATGTCTATACACCTAATATTCGAATAAAGGCTCCATGGATTTCATGAAGGCCGGCTATACCCCACAAAGCATCCGCTAGGACAATTTGGCACTACTTTGTTTATAGCGCTATCATTCCACTTTCAACCTCCTGTGGAATCCTGGGGTTTGCAGTCTAGGGAGGGGCCTTGGGAATCCTCAGCCCGAGAGCTCTTTGGCCTCAGGGAACTACAAACCCCAGAATTCCCCCACGGCTGTTGAAAGCGGAATCACAGCACTGTAACAGCCTGGTGCAGAAATGGCCTTGGCTGGGTTTTGCCCTGAGCCTGTGCTACGATTCCCCTTCCAACCTCCTGTGGAATCCTGGGGACTGTAGCCTCCCGAGGCCAACGGGCCCTCCGGCTGGGAATTCCAAGGGCCCCTCCTCCGAACGGCAAGCCCCAGGATTCCAGAGGAGGTGGAAAGCGGAATCGTAGCGCCATAACAGGACAGTGTGGAAATGGCCCTAAGCTGACTTGATGGCAACTAATCACAGCAAAATAAAATATTTGCACACTTCAGCTTCATGGGGGGGGGATAAGCTGCACCCCAGGCGCCCCACTCACACACCAGAGCGCGCAGAATAAGCAGATTAACATACATCGTTATACTGCCTGTGAAAAACAAAACATACGGCCAAAGAGGCCATTTTTCCCCAGGAGGCTTCCCCTCCCCGCCGGCGCCCTTCTGGCACCCCTGCGCCCACCCCCGGCAAAGGGAGGGCTACGGAGGCCGCCCTTCCCATCATCCCCACACGCAACCCCGTCCCCCTCCTCCTGCACCTTTCCGTCCTCCAGACCACAGAGGAGGACCGGGGGGGTGGCTAGAGCGGCCTCCCGCCCCCTTGTCACGTGACTCCCAGGGAACCTTTCACGTCCTCTCTGCCCCCCCCCCGCCCTGTGGGAACGGGAACCCCGGGGTCTCCTCGCGAGGAGGGGGCGTCAGGAAGGGCGCTCGCCATATACCCACCCTCTCGGCTCTCCTCTCTTCGCCCGGACTCCGCTTCCGGCTTTGCGGCCCCGTCTCTGGCCGCCGTCACCATAGAGACGGCGCAGCCAGGGCTTCACTTCCGGCGCGGCGCGGCTGAGCCACGCCTCTCTTTGACAGGCAGGGAGGGAGGAAAACGCCGCGAGGAGGAGAAGGCACCGCGCGGCGTGCCAGGAAAAAGCGGCCGGGGCGCCTGCGGGGAGGCGGCGGAGGACAATGGCGCATGCGTAAGGTCCCGTTTGCGCTCCCGTGACCATATATGGGTCGTGTTGTCATAAGGAGGAGGAGCGCCGGGGGCGTGGCCAAGGGTGGGGCTTCCCTTCCCGGAAGGAGCGGGTTTTTCTTCTCTCGCTGGTTGCAGCTGAAAGACTCCGAGGCATGGAAGAGGCGCAACGGCAGTTGCTTCAACGATGGCGGCTTCGTCTGGTGCAAGAGCTGCAAGTGGATCTCCTCTGGGACCTGCTGCTGCAGGAAGGGATCTTCACCCAGGATATGATCGAGGAGATCCAGGTTCGCCAATGCTACCTTCCTTCCCTTCCTTTGGTTTCCTTCCTTTGCTCTGCAAGGGGACTACAGCTTGGGAAAGTCATTTTTTAGAACTGCAGCTCCCAGAATCCACAGCCTGGACCCTCCAGAAAGTGCGTGCGGAGGAATTCTCCTTTTCCCAAAGCTTGGAAAAGTTCCTTTTGTGTACTACAATGCCCAGAATGCCACCCGCCGGCCATGCTAGTTTGAGGATTCTGGGAGCTGCAGTCCAACCTCAAACCTGTCTTGAGGCAGAGCTTTCTCTGCAAGGACAGCTCAGCTGAGGAATTCCCTCCCAAGAGAAATCCTCCATCCCTCTAGAGCTTGGGATGGGCAGCTAAGACTTTTTTTTTTTGGTATCATCTGGTCTACAGTCTTTGAAACTAGGAGTGGATCATCCGGCTGCTTTACCTGTCTGCCTTTTTAAAAACAACAAGCACACTTTTTAAAAGCAATTGTTCTAATCTGCCCTTAAATACCTCTTTTATCTGTGTAAACTGTTGTGTAGCTAACATTTTAAACATATATATTGTATATATATTAATTTGTCCAACATTGCTTTGGTAAGCAATCTGGTAAGCGGAGGGCTGAAAAATCAATACTTGGTACAAACTTAAAAGTAACTTTTCCCAAGCTTGGAATGGATCCCTTCCCTGGCCAGGTGCCTTAAAAAACTCTGTTCCTAAGAAACTTGCAAGGGTGGAGGTGGTTTTATTTTGGGTTAGGTTAGAAACTTATCCAAGTTGCCATGGGCGCGATTTGGCAGGGGTTTCGCTTTCCTTTGCAAAGAAACTCAGAGGCAAAAGTCTTCAGGTTACAAACAAAAGCCTCCACCTTCCAACCTGGAAGTACTGATTAAAATTCCCATTTTCTTTCATTATTGGCTTGTTAGATGGGGCTGCTGGATAACGTAATTACGGGCACTGTTGTCCCTAAGAGCCCTTGCCCTTAACCTTCTCAGGCTTTCTTTGGGGTACCCTTATTTGCTGGCGTATGAGACTCACTTTTTTCCCTGAAAAATACCGCTTGAAAACGGGGTGCATCTTAGAACTTGCAAATTGTATTTGCCGTCGTATAAATGGGGTGCGTCTTACGTGCCGGTGCGTCTTATACGCCGGCAGATACGGTTAGTGCGTGTTATTTGTTGCTGGCTTCAGATGTGCAAGCTGTCTGTATCCATGATATATTTAAGATGTACTCTTGACACCCCTGAAAGAGAGGCTCTTTTTGCCGTGTTTTTGTGCGAATGTTTTTAATGGGGATCCTTTTGCTTTCCTTTGTCAGAGGGCGGGCACGCGGAGGGACCAGGCCAGGCAGTTAATCGTCGACTTGCAGACGCGAGGAAAGCGGGCATTGCCCACGTTCGTTTGGTGCCTTCAGGAGTCGGGTCAGAAGGCTCTGGCGGCGTTGCTGAGGGAGGGATGTGGCCGGCCGGAGGAGCTCCCGGCTGATACGGAACCCGTCGAGATCCGTTCGCGTGCTGGGCAAGGCGACCTGTGTGAGTCGTTGGATCGAGATTCTTTCTTCCCTCCCCTTCTTCTCGTCTCATAGAAGACTTTTCCAAAAACTGGTTCGGAAACCCTGGCGTTGCTCTCTTTCCAGGCCCTCGGACTTCGGAATCGTTGCCTTTCCCTGTCCAAGTGGTGAACCGAAGACCCCAGGAGCCAACCCAGGATGTTCCGGCTGCTCGGGGTAGGAAGAAATCTGATTCCAAGGTTAATCTTCCATGCTTGCTGGGAATAATGGGAGTTGTAGTCCAGAATTTTTTTAAGCTAGGTTCAGACGGTCTGAAAGACTCTGTCTCTCCATAGGAGGTTGCCTGAGTTTGCTGTAGGAGACTAGGTGGAAAGGTGAAATATCAGTTAAATTAATCAGTCAGCTTCCGGAAGGCATTGGCTAACTCGAAGTCCTGAATTAAACTCTAGCAAACATTATAACGCACTGTATATGTGTGTGTGTTTGTGTTTATTTTATCACTTGTCTTGCTCTTTAGGGTCTGCAGAAGAGAGACCCCGGAGGAACTCAGAAACGGTTAGTTTTTTTTCTTTTCTGATGATCTAGTTTTATTTTGGGCAAATAGCTATGAGGAGGCTTTGTTGCCAGATCTTTTTGGCTGGAGGTTTCTCTCTTCCCGTGCAAAGATACCCAGGGGCCAGGTCACACTAATTATAAAACAGGTAACACAGGAAAGACTATTATTTAAAAATAGACTAAAACAATTCCTTAAAAGATGTTTGAAACACACACACACACACACACACACACACAGAGCTAAAATAGCCACAGAGTCTAACCCTGGTTTTAAGAACTGTGGATTATAAGAAATAAAACAGGTGCGTGGTGGAGATTCTAGAGGTATGGAGCCAGCCTGTATTCCAAGACTCTGCCTCACCAGACAGCTTTATGGAATACTTTTGAGTAAAAGATGCCAGGGGAAGAACTTTTTTCTGCAGACAAGCTTATTTGTCTCTAGTCTGCAGAAGAGAAGGATAAGAGGAGACATGATAGCCATGTTTAAATATTTGAAGGGATGTCATGTCGAGGAGGGAGTGGGCTTGTTTTCTGCTGCTCCAGAGACCAGGACAAGGAGCAATGCATTCAAGCGATAGGAAAGGAGATTCCGCCTGAACCTCAGGAAGAACTTCCTGACGGTCAGAGCTGTCCGGCAGTGGAATAGTCTGCTGCTTTCATGGAGTGTGGTGGAGTCTCCTTCTTTGGAGGTCTCTAAGCAGAGGCTGGATGGCCATCTGTCGGGAGTGCTTTGATGGGTGTTCCTGCATGGCAGGGGGTTGGACTGGATGGCCCCTGGGGATCTCTTCCAACCCTTATTATTCTCTGATTCTAGGTTTATGTCCTGAAAAGCAAACCCTGCGGCTACTGCCTCATTATCAACAACGTGAACTTCGGTGACGAGACGGGGCTCAGCCGCCGTGTCGGCTCGGACATTGACTGTGAGAAGCTGGAGCAACGTTTCAAGTCGCTGTGCTTTGAGGTTCTGACCCACCGGGATCTTAAGGGACATGTGAGCATCAAAGGCAATCCGGCCGCCCAAACAGTGCTCCTGGCGGGGATGTATTTAACAATCGGGAGCAAAGATTTTCTTTACTTGTAAAGTTGAAAGGTACCCCCAATGGTTTAGTCTAACCCTTAACAGGAATCCACTGCTAGCACACCCCTGTGAGGTGGCCACCCATTCTTTCACTGTTTAAATTCCATCAAAAAAGGAGAGTTTGGTCCCTAGTTTCTCACTTCCCGCATCTGAGAGACCAGAAGTGTATCTACAGTACACAATTTGTAGCACTTTGATACCATTTTAATTACCCTGACTTCACCCTGTGGAATCCTGCCAGTTTTAGTTTCCCTTTCCAGATGGAACAGTGCAGAGACATCTTTAGAAATTCAATTTTCTTAGCCCGAGGAAGGGGCTGGTAGCCTCATACAGGACAGAGATAGCCTGGATCTTGAGGGAGGTTACTTTATTGTTGCTAATGAGGCTGAAATTTTATTACCTGGCTTTTACTGTCCCTGGTGCCTACATGGCCAAGAAGGGGAGGTTTTTTGTGTCCTGCGTTGAGATCCCTCCGGAACGTCTCAACTGATAACGGAAGTGTCATCTGAGACAAAATGTAGGTCTGAGACTTTAACGTTATCGCTCATCTTCTGCTGTGTGATTTTCGACATCTTTGCCCGACAAAGAAGCCAGTGTGGCTTCAAAAGTTTGCATGATGTGCTTTTTACTTGTCCCAACAAAAGGTGTCACTGTTTTGTGGGCTTTGGGATTGTGCTTGATTTTGCTGCATGGCCAATATGGCTACCCTGGAATACGTTTCTAAATTTTAGGAGGCGCTTAGGATTCTCTGCTTGTGTGTTCTAATACTGTAATTGAGGGAACGGTAAAGGGAATTCTCAGTCCTTATCCAAATGAGAAGTCCTTGGCCAGTTCCGCATGACATTCTTACAGCACGATGATTCCACTTTCAACCTCCTATGGAATCCTGGGGTTTGCAGTTCCGGGAGGGGCCAACCGGCCCCTCCCGGAACTGCAAACCCCAGGATTCCATGGGAGGTTGAAAGCGGAATCATCGCACTGTAATCATGTCGTGCGGAAATGTTCCTTGAATGCTGTAGGATGAAGGCCTTCTCATTGCAAATGAACATTCCTTGAAGCTTCTAAACATATTCTTGGAGTATAAACACTGTGCAGGGATGATATTGATGATTGATGATTGATGACTGATTTCTATCCCACACCACTGAATAGGATGCCCAAATCAACCAAGCTGGAGTTGAGGAGCCGATCCCTTTTTTCACCCCCATTTTCCCTTCCTTAGACCCCGTGTTAACCTGGATGATTTACGGCGGCCTCCCTTTTCTCCCAGGCTTCGGTTTTGCCATTCTTTTTTGCGGCGCATCACGGCTGTGGGGCAGTTCAAGGAGAGCAGCAGGGATGTGGTTATTTGCACTCGTGGAACCGTTCTGTCATTGTTTCTATAACGTGTGGCCTTTGGAAATTGTCTCTAGGAAATCGCCAGTGAGTTGCGGAACCTGGCAAGGAAAGATCACAGCTCGCTGGATTGCTGCCTGGTGGTCATTCTTTCTCACGGCTGTCAGGTAGGAGAGGCCAGCGCACCGTTCATGCGCTGAGTTGTTGCGGCCGTTTGGGACTCCCTTGTTTTACTCACTGCGGGGGCTTCTGCTAATCTCCGTCTTTGCAACCGATACTCGTCCCACGGCTGTGGTGTCAGTGTGGGGACCTTCTAGATGCCCTTGTGGTTCGTTTGTGAAACTTGATTCGCCTGATCTCCCCACTGAACACCACTGCCTTGGAACGACTGCTGCCGTTGCAGGCACCGTCTGTCTGAACTCAGGCTCTCCGATATCCTTTATGTAGGACTCTCAGAGCTTTGCCGTGCTACGCTCTTATAGAGCCGTTATTCCACTTTAACTGCCGTGGCAGCAGCCTTTGCAATTCTGGGGTTTGTAGTTTACTGAGGCCCAAGAGCTCTCTGGCAGAGAATCCCAAAAGCCCCTCCTTAAAACTGCAAATCCCAGGATCCCGTAGGATGTTGTCATGGCAGTTAAGGTGGAATATAGTGCTATAGTAGTGTCGTGTCACCAGATTCTCAGAGGAACAGGTCTGGGATACGAAAATGATTTGCTAAGGAGAAGCTGGACGTGACGTCAAAAGATGATTCATTTAACACGTCCAAATCCTGACTGACCCGTTGCCTTTTTCTGAGGCTGAGAGAGTGTGATTGGCCCCAAGATCATCCCAGTGGGTTTCCACAGCTGAGCAGGGATTCAAACCCTGGTCTCCAGAGTTATAATCTTACATTCAAACCACTACATTATGGTGGCTTTTAATATCCTCCCACAAATTGGGGTGGGGGAATTGCCCAAAATACCTCTCGTGCCGCTGCTGTTTCATCCGGTCACCCAGAACAGCTGATTTACGAGGAGGTGCCCTGCTTTGTTCTTGTTTCTGTCGTTTCTGACTTACAGCAATCCTATAGCAAACCTATCGTGGTGTTTTCTTGGCAAGATTTGTTCAGAGAGGATTGGGAATTCGAACCCGGGTTTCCAGAGTCGTAATCCAGTGGTTGAACCAGTGGCAAAGGATTTTGAAAAAAGGGATGAAATAAGTAATACAGTGGTAATGAAGAGGTTAAATGGCAGATGGCTCAAAGTGATCTTTGGTTAAAAATCTAATTAATATACTTATATACAATGTTAAGCTGTTATATATTTGTAAGCGTTAGCATGATGAATATGTAATTGATGAATAGAGTTATACTAGGAAATTATATTAATTATGTAACATGCCATTCCTTTCATTGGATAGGATCATTATATGCTGTAGTATATATTGTATGTTTTTATAGGTCTATTTTTCTTTTTGATACCTTTTTATTTTCCTTTTTCCATTTGTGTGTTAAGATAGGATTCTGTAAATTCTGTCTATTGTTTTTGTTAATAGGATAACAATAAAAATTTAAAAATCAAAAGTCACTTTCTGACTTACGGCGACCCGAAGGTGAACCTATCATGGGTTTCCGGGGTTGAGAGCGTGCGGCACGGCCGAGGTCGCTCAGTGGGTTTCCCTGGCCGAGCGGGGAATCGAACCCAGGGTCATAGTTCGGAGCTAAAACCGCTACGCCGCACCGGCTCCGGGCTAGGGGGTACCGCTGGGAAAACTGACGCCCGCACCGTCCGCAGGGGAGTTTTTCCCACCCGGACGAAGCACTAATGGTTGGTCTTTGCTACTTGCAGACCGGCCACATTCAGTTCCCGGGTGGCATCTACGGCACGGACGGCCGTCGCCTTGCGGTGGAGAAGATTGTCAGCCACCTCAATGGGACCAACTGCCCCAGTCTGAGGGGGAAGCCCAAGATCTTCTTCATCCAGGCGTGCGGAGGAGGTGAGTCTGTGTGTTGGGAGAGTAGCCTTCGCACGCGTGGGATGTTGAAGGCAGTTTGCTTCCTAGAAGATAGAAAGAACTGGCATCCATATGCCGGAAACAGGGTGGCTTGCGAGGAACGATGAGGATTAATAGGTCCAAAACAAGCAGAAGTTGGATTTCAGGGCACGGGAGGAATCAATAATCAGAACCGGGCAGAGAGATTTAATTCACCGCATTGTAGAGTTGGAAGGGACATTGAGTCCAGCCTCATTCTTCCATGCAGGAATATACAACTTTAAAACAGTCCTAAAAGGTGCCCACCCAACCTCTGCTTATCTTCGTGAATAAGGAAAAACACTCCTCAAAAACAATATATACAATTTACATATTCAAGTACATTATTTAGAAAGAACAGAAGGTAAGAGCAGTGCCGGAGGAAAAAAAAAAGGATAAGAGAAAAGAAAGAAAAATCAATGTAAAAATCATGTATTTGGGAAGAGCAACCATAGGGAGGCTAAAATGTTGAGTTAATAATTGTCAATTGACAGTAAAGAGCAAGTATGAATAATAGAGCGTTGAGAGAAAGGAAATGCAATGAAAACATATTTTGAAAGAAGGGGGGGGGGGAAAAGGAATCCTTTTATAAGCAGTGATGGGTGCTTCCAGAATTTTCCTGGGAAGTTAATAAGGTTGTCAGTTTCCGTAAACATTCGTTTAAAGGCCTCCGAAGTTGGAGTCCGAAGGAATCTGTTCCGCTGCTGAACCGCTGTCGCAGTCAAGAAGCTCTTCCTGAAGTTTAGGTAGAATCTCTTTCCTTGTCGTTTGTCTGGATCAGTTTTCACTCTCAAATGAATTTTGTGCGCTTCCCTTTCTAGAGGAGAAAGACCGAGGCTTTCAGGTGGATCCCAACTCTTCTGGCAGGACTGTTGAAGCAGACGCCACCCCTTTCCAGGTGCCGGCAGGCAACTCGGATCAACCGGACGCCGTCGCAAGCTTGCCCACCCCCAGTGATATCCTGGTGTCTTACTCGACCTTTCCGGGTGAGCAGCAGAATAACTTTGCAGCCTTAATAGCTGGAAGCTTGCTTTCTAAAGGAAAGCAAAAGGACGGGAGCGAAACTGACGCTCTTGAGAATGCTGAATTTTGTACCCACCACTTGAAAAAAAAAATTTGCAGAATCCAATCCATGTTGGATGGCTTCTTACAGACCCTTTTTTGTGTGTGGGGGGTCTTCCCCTTAGGATTCGTGTCCTGGAGGGATAAGGCGACTGGCTCCTGGTATGTCGAAAGCCTTGACCAAGTCCTGCAGCAGTATGCCCGTTCTGAAGATCTGCTTGATATGCTACTGAGGGTGAGTTCCGCGTCTTTGACTTGGGAGTCCTGAGTTCGGATCTCGGCTCGTCCATAAAACTCTCTGGGTGAAACCTGCTTCCTAGAATTGTGGAGCTGGAAGAGGTCTTGCAGCCCACCTAGGTTGACCCCTGATTTCATTTTATTCAGGCCAGGGCTAAAACTTTACTCAGCTGGTGAAATTATGTGTTGGGTTGCTCTGCATCCAAAACCAGCTGATCGCTTCCAACTTTGAGAAAAGCCAGGCCCCACACAGAAGTGGAAAAAAGCGAATATCCCTACTGTTGAAGGTTGGCTGATTAAACCATATGAAATGGTAGAAGTGGATAAATTAACAGTTTTACTATTTTTTAAAAAACTACTCAAAGATTCAGTGAAGACTGGAAGATACTTTCATCTTTATGGGAAGCCGGATGGGGAAGATTAAGAAGTGTATAGTTCGAAGACTAAACTCCCAAAAAATAAATAAAAGTTGTGGGCATATTAAAAGTTAAACATATTTTATTGTAGATAGAAGAAAATAAAATTTTCAAAAGATAGAAAGCTCGCTACATGTAAGGAAGCTCCTAACCCAGGGCAAAGGAAATCCCTTTTCTTTTCTTTTCGTTTATTTTGTTTTGTTTTCTTTTCTCTTTGTGATTTATATTTCTCCCATTTAAGTATTATTCAGACAGTGTTCATGTTTTGTTTGTATGTATTTATGTTGCTTATGGAAAACGAAGCCAAAGATGATCCTGATAACTCTTTTATTTTTGGAATGTTTTAAAAAAAAATTTTTAAAAAAAGAAAGATCCGCTCCATGGGTCTTAAAATAAGAGATGGGGGCAGCATAGGGTGTGTAGACTAAAGCTCCCTAGATGATGTGATTGGTATTTTGAGGACCCCCCTCCCAAATTTGTGGATGGGACAAGGGTGTGCTGGTGGTACCCTGGGGCCACGTGTGGCCTTGAAAGTGTACGTGGTCTGTGTTTGCGTGTTAGAAAATCAGAAAATCTGCAACGTGTGATCTGTCTCTCCTCTCGCTCAGGTGGCTAATGAGGTTTCGGCGAAAGGGACGTTCAAGCAAATGCCCGGCTGTTTCAACTTCCTCCGGAAGAGGTTCTTCTTCATGGTCAAATGAAGAGCCCTCCACGGGGTGGGAGAAGATCTTTGCCTCTTCCCAAAAGCAATCCTAAAAGAGTCCTGTCTGAAGCGTGTGGCGCTTTGATGGTGCTTTAGATGGGCAGGGCTGAAGCAAGGACCGTTTCGGATTTGTTTCCGCCCTCTCGATGTGGAGCAGCTTACCTTACTGTGAAGAAAACTTCTCTTTCTTTTGAATTTGGAGAAACTTGAAGAATCTGCTTCCTAAATGTGGAGTTTCCTGAAAGAATCTTGCCAGCTCCCGAAAGGAGCGTGCGGTGTCTTGTCGGAACCTGTTCTCCCTCTCCGTAATTTACGTTTTCCATCGGCGGTTTAAGGTTCCTTCTAGGACAGGCGTGAGCAACCTACAGAGATCTGGAGGCCACGTTGGAGCTTGAAGGGTTGGACCATGCCTTGTCTCCTCAAAGGCACGATGCAATGAGCAGATGGTCTCCTCCAGATTTGGGAATAAAGAGAGAGGCTTGAAACGGGCTTGAGGGATATGGCAAAATAACCAGTGGGCACGACGGGGTTGGAGTCATCCATGTGCCGCATTTTACCCCTGCTCTGGAAGGACCTGGAAACATCCATGCTTTCTTCACTACACTTTCATATATTTGCCCTTCTTGGGCCCTTAGTGACTCTGCCCAGTTAGAACAAACTTTAATTGGGATGAAATTCCATTTCTCCTTCTCCTCTTCCATTTCAAGGAACCCTCCCCTTGCCAAAAAATAAAAAAAATCCAAAGTTGTGGGAGGTTACTCTATATGATCTTGGTTTTTTTGCCTTCTCAATATGGTTTGAGGGTAGAGACATTAACTGTCAAACCTGTCGAAACTGGTGGTGTGGACAAACTCCCGAAGAAAACCGAAAGAAATCCCATTTCCTGAAGCAGAAAGTGACACGATTTTCATACTTATTTTTCAATTAAGTATTGTTTTTCCAATTAAATATTCTATATTTCTATGCAATCGGGTCATTTCTCATGTGTCTATGTGATTTGTTTAAAATTTGGATGTCATACAAGAGTGGAGATCAATCCAGCCTTCCAAGATTTTGTTGGATTGCTAATCCCGGTAGACTTAGCAGTGAAGCCAGTGGAGAGGAATGCTGGGAGATGCAATCGAACAACACATGGGAGGGTACACTAGTGGGAGAAGAAATGCCATTTTCCTAGTAAGAAAATGTGATGTGAATGCTAACCAATAAAGAATCCCATTGATAGAAGTGCTTCATTGGTGAAGGCTACCTGGAAGCCTGCAGAAACTGAATCAAGCAGCTTTAAAACAACCGTGGGAACTATTTGAGCTAATTTCTGGACCATGAAAATGGCCTCCAGGATTTTATGTACTGCACTTGGCCCATCTTTGGTCTATTCTGGTGGGAGACTGTCAGGGTCAGATTCACACACGACAAATAAATGGAGTATTACAATTCCCATTTAACCAATCTCCCATACATATATGGAGGGTAACCCCGACAGAGACAATGCTTGGGTTTTCAGGTAGGGACTGAAGATGAGACCTTTTGTTTTCAAAGCAGGCGTTTTGTCACTGAACTACAGCTATGCCTTATGTGTGCCTAGGTTCGATGTTTGGAGCCCTGTGTCTAAGCCAAAAATAGGAATTTTAAGGTCTTGCAATAGCAGGAATGTTAACATGTTGCAGTAAGCATGGACATTTTTTTCATGGGAGGGGGAGAGGAATAAATCCTGGCATGAACTCCAGGTAGACACAAAGAGGTGTTCTTAGTGTTTTTTGGGGTCCTCAAATGAGACCAAAGTGGCACAGAGAAAAGCCAGAGGCAAGCCAACCCCATAAATACATAATGGGAACCGGAGACACTTGGTTTCTTGATAGCCATATTTATTGCAGTTGTTTGTTCAATTCCACATCTGGTTTGATTCCTTGGATGACATTCCTGGCAGCTTACAGCTATTCCCGAGCACCCCTCGCTTTAATATGAGGCCATCACCTGCGGAGAAGGCAAAGAGAAAGACCCCAAAGGCGGGGAAGGACGGTGAAGATTTCATCATGGCTGGTGGCAGGAAGTATTATTGGCACTTGCCTTCCTGCTTCCGTTGGATCGCCACAGATCCTGCTTTACCGGTTGGGTTTGGCCCTCTACACCCTGAGGAGAAATTTCAGCCGGACCCGTTGGGACCTGTCCAAGGTGTTGAATCTATTTTGTAGGCGAGGGCTCAGCACCTTGGAGAGCTCTTCTCAGGTTTCAGGCCATTTGGTCCTTTCCACGACACTGTTATAGTGCTATTATTCCACTTCCAACATCCTATGGAATTCTGGAGTTTGTAGTTTCCTCTGGCCAAAGAGCTCTCTGGCTGAGAATTCTAAGCTACAAACCCCAGGATTCCACAGGATGCTGAAAGTGGAATAATAGCGCTATACCAGTGTAGTGCGGAAAGGCCCTTTGTCTGCCCCACTGATTCAGGAGTCCCCCAGCTGCCGTAGAAAACTTCTCTGCATCCCAAGGAGAATAGGTGAGATTTCTTCCAGACTCCTCTTTGGATTTTTTTTTTTTTTATTACAGTTGGTTGGAGACTTCTAGGAGCTGTGGAGTCCAGAGAATTTCCAAGCTGCAGTTTCCTGCCATCCCAAAGGTCCTGTGTCTCAGCCCATTTTTTTCAGATCTATATATTTTATTTTTATATGAATATAGAAAAACATATAAGACAAAATACGTACAAATTTTGTGTATATGTATGTATATATGTACCGTATTTGCTGGTGTATAAGATGCACCCCATTTATACACTGGCAAATACCATTTTCTGGCATATAAGACGCACTCCGTTTTCAAACAGTATTTTTCGGGGTAAAAAGTCTTATACGCCAGCAAAGACAGTATGTGTGTATATATACAAAAAGGAACAGAAGACAAAGGCATCAAAGAGAACTTATAATAGACATTACTTGGGAATACAGCTGCAATGTAAAAAAAGAACATACTAAAAATAACACTCTGCAGTTTAACGCTAATATTTCAACAGACATACGTAAAGCAAAAAAGAGGGAAAAAAGACCAAGAGAAAAGTAGGCCTTCCCGTATGATGAAGTCACAGTGTCTCAGCCCATTCTTAGCATTTTAAGGAGGCATTTTACCCCGAGACCCATGGCTCACCGTAGCAATCCAGTCATTGAAAGCGGAGACCCGGGTGAAAACCGATGGTTTGCGGTAATAGTTGCAGCCTAGCGAGGAGCCAAAGCTGACGATGCCGTGGACCTCCCACTCTCCGCTGGAGGATTGGCAGTTGAGAGGACCCCCTGAATCACCCTGGAAAACAACAACCCAAACCCAATATTTCCCACCTCTGCTGTGCAGTGTTGTCAATGCTGTCTTCAAACAATCCGAAGTCAGCGATTCTCACTCCCAGCCCCCAAATCTTGTGGCAGTGAGTTCCACAACACGTATGTTAACCATTGCATATCTTGGAGGAGGTGCAAGTCCCAGCATCCTTTCGTCATGCACGTTCCAATCCCATACTCACATTGCAGCTGGAGATCACGCCGTCACCGCCCGCGCAGACCATGTTGGTTTTGACCGTGCTGCCCCACCAGCTGAACTTGGAGCAGGTGGCGTACTCCACCACCAGCAGGCGGCCCTGCTGCAGGATTTCGGGCAAAGCCCCGTTTGCTGGAAGAGCCCAAGACCGCGAGAATTAGCAGCCAACCTAAGTAGCATGAAGATGCCAAGATCGCAATCTCCGGCTTCGTGTAAATGCTCTCCGGTTGGCATCCCACCCTAACGCCATGTAGTGTCTTGTTGTCTGCTGTCGTACAGCACCCTGAAATTCACCACGCACTCTCATAACAGGTTATTTGCTGTTTGATTCCGTGTAATACCTGGAACAATGGGGTTAGAAGGGGATGATGGGCACTGAATGAGAAAACAGTATTTCAGGAACAAAGATGTGTTATGTTAACAAACCTTGATAAGGGGAGGAACAAAGTAGTTACAAGGTCAAACCACGGGCAGGCAGGAGATAAACCTGGGAGAGGAGTTGTTTTAATTAACTGCCGAATAAGGGCCAAATTTGTAATATATCTGCTTATAAGACACTGTAAATCCAATAGGGCTTGTAGTCTTAGCAGTTGCCAGAATGTGCTGCCGTTACTCTGAAGTTCCAGAATAAAGCTTTTGCAAACTTCTAAGCTGAATCTCTGGGACTGGAGTTGTCCGGTACGTGGCAGATGCCAAGTGAAGACGTTTCTGCTTACAGAAGTTTAAGTTAAACTTAATTTAATTATTAGCTTTCTTTCCTTCCTTCCTTCCTTCTTTCTTTCTTTCGTTCTTTCGTTCTTTCTTCCTGATTATTTGCTATTTCTTTATTTTATGATTAGTTTTAATTATACATGTACATTGTTTGTGTATGATTTTTTTTCTTTTTCTCTTTTCCTTTTTTTCCTGCTATTGTGGACTAGTTTGTGTTAAAATTATATGATTTTTTTTTAAAGAAGAGCATGGTTTAAAGTAACCGCTTCCAATGACAGCCAAACCTCAGAATACTAATTCATGGGGAAAGAAGAGGAAGACGTTGGGATGATATTGCATATCTGAGGGCCTTTCTGCATTACACCGTTATAGTGCTATGATTCCACTTTCAACCTCCAATGGAATCCTAGGGTTTGCAATTTAGGAGAGGCATTTAGAATTCCCAGCCAGAGAGGTCTTGGACCTCAGGAAACTACAAACCCCAGAATTCCTCAGGATGTTGCAAGTGGAATAATAGCACTATAACAGAGTAGTGCAGAAAGGCCTCAACATTTGTGGGCAGAACAGTTTCGAGGACAATTCCCAATGCACTTGACATGGGGCAACCCTTGAAGACTGTTCAGGAGGTTCCATCGGGGCAACCGGCAGCAGCTAAACGGTTGAATTGTGTGTGGTCTTGAGATAACAAAGGGGTACAACCGTGCCTATTTCACCTGCTTACACGGGACTAAAGCCATAAAGAACACTTACTCTTCAGCCGGCCCCATCCGGTGACGTAGCAAGCCTCGTTGTTGGGCAGGATGCTGCCAGCGGTTGGGAGGCAAGCTGGCTGGATCTGGTCACTCAAGGTAACCGCTTGGGAAAGTTTGATGAGCGCAATGTCGTACCTGTTTTGACGGGCGGAAGGCAAGAAAAGACCTGACAGGTATGATAAACATGACCTCTTTGCACCAAGTGAAACCCAGCAGAGGATTCTCATAAAGACTTGAAGTACTGCACTCTTTTTCTTAATTTGTTTGGAACCCACATTTCTGGTACCCTTTGGTCTTAAAGAAAATGGACTGAGTTACCCGTTGGAAACTTTGCTGGAGTCCCACTGGGAGTGAACAATAATTTGTGCTGGAGAAATGGCAACCGATCCCGACTCGGAGGCTGTGAGGTTGTATTTTCCGAGGTAGACTCGATAGGTCCGAGACGAACTGGAGAAGGGGAAAAGGAACTGAACTGTTCATTCTGCAACAACATCACCTTCGTCATACAATTCACCCAACAACAGCAATAGAAAACCCTTCCATTTAACACTTCGTGTCAAGAACCTCCCATCCTCACTCAGGCACTACTAAGAAACTGCAGCTGCTGAGGGTCGTGTGTTATTTTGCCAACGTATACACGGGATGGCATCTTATGTGCGGTCAGTTCCAGCTTCACTACCATCTTATGCCAAGTCTCAAGTCAAGTCTCAAGTCCTGGCAAGATAATTCAAGTCAAGTCTCAAACTGAGTCTCAAGCCTGAGAGCTGACTTTATACCCCAACCCATATTCCAGAATTTCTGGACAGAGTCAAATAAAGTCAGTTTTAGCAACGTAAGTAGAACTGGCCCTCTACTTTTGCGATTTTTCCATCTGCAGCTTTGGAAGTGGGGAATAGGGTCCTTCTTTCCTCCCCATTACTGAAGCTCCAAAAGCTTTCGAAGGAAGGATTTTTCCTCCTCCAGTCCATTGCCTAACACATTTGCTGTTCCCCTCTGAGAAATGCACCCACACTTTGGGCTTGAGCCGGATCGTCATGTGAGCAGTAGGCAAAAAGAGATGGAAGCATTGTTCAAAGTTGTAAGGTTTCTGGATGAATGGGTTATGTTACTGAACCAAAAGCAGCAAGTCAGTCACTAAAAATACGCAAGTCTCAAGTCGAGTCAGTGCAGCGTTTATTGTCGAGTCCAAGTCGAGTCACTGAAGTGACTTAAGTCTGACTTGAGTCCGGATCAATTGACTAGAGTCTACATCGCTGCCCTGAGCTGGGATTGGCCACTCTCAGCCAGATCTGCCAAGTATCTCCTTCACAGATCCCATCCTTCCTGAAGAAGGAAAGTTTTGCTATGGGCCCGGGCTTGGCGTACCTGATGCAGTGAGCAGCTGTCAAGACCCACTGGTCTGCAATGAGGGTCCCTCCACAGGTGTGGTACCACTTCCCACTGGAGGAGTACTGAAGAGATGCCTGGGAAGGACAGAAAAATCACCAGCAGAGCTGGGGAGCGAGTTGCGTAGGACTCTTTGGATCTCAGCTGAAACAAATTGGCTCCTGAGAATAATTCCCAACATTCTTTCGCTGGACCAAGATTGTACATCGATGAGACTAAACATTATTTTTATCTTCAAGGACTTGTGTGACAATTGCAAAACACCTCCTTAGTAGAGAAATGGGAAGTTGCGCAAACAAACGAGCATTGCAAAGAACAATGCACATCAGTCCACAAGGGTACCAGAAACATAATTCCACTTCCGCAACCTTGAACTAAATGTGCCCATCCCATAAAATATATTGTTGTTGGTTTTTTTGTTATTCTTATTCTTACTACTACTACTAAACAGCCACGACGCTTATGGTGTGTGCCATGCGTAGCAAAGCAAAGAGAAGGGGAGGCACTCTTCACCACACCAAAGCCTGTGTACCCAAAGCTGTTATTCTATTTCAGGTTATTAGAATTAATTGTAGGTCTGTATGCTGCCTTTCTCCCCACAGTGGGATCGGAAGGTGCCCCTTACCTGCCAGGGCCAGCTGTTTTTTCGGGCATCGGTCCCTCCGACAACTCTGGACACGCTGGGCGGGTAGGTCGGGACCCCACAGCCGAAGGCTGCAAGATAGGAACACAGGGCAGAATCCAGTGGAAAGGTCATTGGAGGAAACCCCCAGCCCTGGAGGGTGCTAAAAGTTTCCTTGCTCATCCCTTCTTAACACGGGGGCAAACCCACTCTGTGAATGGAGCAACCCCTCTAATTTGCCTTTGGCACCAGACGTTTGTGAGATAAAGTGCTCCTGTAGGTGGAAGCTCTCTTTTTTGGCTTGCTTGCCATCCTGGCCAATAACCACGGACAGCTTCATCTTTCGTGAATTTGCCTAATTAATTCAGAAATCCACCCAAGGGAGGATCAGCCATGAGCACACTCTTCACTCAGGAAGATGCACCAAATGAGAGGAGAGACGTAGGGGTTACGAATTCAGCCCTTACCCGCCGGGGCCAGCGCCAGCACAGCAAAGAGGACTCCGATCATGGCTGAGGCTATTTCTGTACAAACTTGGGCTCTGTTACCAGAAGCCCTTATATTCTGGGACAGTTGGCTAGTGGTGGAACTAGCCTTGGGTGCCGGGGCCAGTGAGGCAAAGGTCCAGCCCACAGTCTGGTGGCCTGCCAAGCAGAGATGTGGATGTCGGAGTGTTTCCATGCCTTGCGGAGGTTCAAATCTTCATCATGAGCAAAACAGCTGCTGTTCTTCTCACTCGGAGAGTCACCAATGCCTTGCGCAAGATTATGGTAGCCCTTCATGGTTATTATGGATTATTTTTCCGACAAAGAATTGGACAGCAAATATAGATCACTTCTTTGTTACGTGATGACAGCAGCAAGAACATCGTTTGAGCAAACCTGGAGTTGGATCGAAGAACTGACCACGGAAGAATGGATGGTTAAGGTTGTGGAGCTAGCCCAAACAAGCAAACTAACCTGCGTTTTGAAAGATAAGCAAGCCATATAGGACTTTATGGTCACAACCAGCACTTTGAATTGTGCCTTGAAACAAACTGGCTGTCAGTGGATTTATCACGATTGGGGCATAGTAAGATTCTTGTAGTTTGCACCAGTTAACAATTTGGCTGCAGCTCTTTGTACCAGCAGAAGTTTCCAAACACTCTTCAAGGGCAGTCCCATGAAGACTATGCTGCAGTAATCCAAATGGGATGGAACTAGGGCATGTACCATCGTGGCCAGATCTGGCATCTCAAGGCATGGGCACAGGTATTGGTCCACAAGCCATTGGCTGCAAGCTCCTAGAGAGTTCCCAGGAAATAACAAAAGAACTGTAGCCATCGGGCACAAATGTGGTATCTGTCCCTGGCAAATTAGGAGAAAAAAATCCCACTGCCCACATCAGATAGCTTGAGAAGCGTGGCCGTAAGTGCATATGTTGATGCACATTTCTGGATGAGAAAACGCCAGTGCAACATTTAGAGGTGGGCGAATATGAAAGGATAATCACATTTTGCCTACCGGTTCAAAAGTGCAAATCAGGCTAGCTCACCTTAAAATGTGCAGAGAAGACCTTTTCTCCTCCCCTCCTCCCAAACTCCATGCCTAGTTTTGAGGAGTGGCTTCAGGGAAGTGAGAAAAGTTCCGGTTGCATGACAGGGGAACCCACGCCAGTCTCGATCTATTTTTGGCAGCACGGCAGAGGTGGTCAGGGGTGAGGGAATGCAACACATGATGGAAAGTCAACTCCCCTATCTGTGGAAAAGGCAGACCTTGCAAGAGCCTGATAGCACAAAGGAAATTCTCCAGCGATTTTAGCTTTCTCCTGGGAACCCTACATATGGAGTGATACGTGGGTTGTTTGGAAACATGGGTGCAGGACTATGAATGTCCTATGGCACAGGGAGCACGTGAGGGCACAAGGATAGCATGAAGACCATAGTGCTGCGAGGGACCCCCAAAAGCCATCTAGACCAACCCCTGGCCACGTAGCAATTGGCACCTCGAGCAATCCTAAGAGATGGCTATCCAAATTCTATTTAAAACTAACCCCCTCAAAAAAAAACGAATTCCCCCCAAAAGAACCGTCTTTTTAAAAGATTAACCCACCTCCACTTTTATAATCATTTCCATTTTGGTGGCCAAGCTGACTGGTCAATGCACAGGTCTGAGACGGTGGACACCTGGCTTGATGACAGTACATGTGAAAGGGTCTAGGTGTGTTAGTAGACAACCTGAACATGAGTCAGAAGTGTGATGTGGCTGCTAAAAAAGCCAATGCAATTCTGTTACATCAATAGAAGTATTGTGTTTAGGTCAAGGGAAGTAATAGTACCACTTTATTCTGCTTTGATCAGATGCTACCTGGAATCCTGTGTCCAGTTCTGGGCACCACAGTTCAGGAAGGATTTGGACAAGCTGGAATGTGTCCAGAGAAGGGTGACCAAAATAATAGAAGGTCTGGAAACCATGAAGCCCTATGAGGAGCAGCTTAGGGAGCTGGGTATATTTAGCCCAGAGAAGTTAAGAGGTGATAGGATAGCCATGTTTAAATATTTGAAGGGATGCCATATGGAAGATGGAGCAAGCTTGTTTTCCATTTCTCCAGAGACTAGGACATGGAGCAATGGGTTCAAACGTCAGGAAAAGAGATTTCACCTAGACATTAGGAAGGACTTTCTGATGGTAAGAGCAGTTCGACAGTAGGATACGCTGCCTCAGAGTGTGGTGTAGGCAGGCATACATGGTTACGGTAAGATCACTGAGAGCAGAATCCCCTTCTTTCCCAGCTCTAGCTCTATTTCACTGTTTAGCACAGACATGCTGCTGCAACTCAGCGCTAAAAATCTGTGTTTTTCCAGCCTTCCATCACAAGAGTAAATCCCACTAATTCAGTAGAACTGCTATAGTTCGGGTTAACAATGGGATTAAAAGGAGGTCCATTACTGTTACTAAACACAAGGTCTGGCATGTCCAATTGTGCAGCTACAAATGAAAAAGCTAGACTTAGACATTTGTAGCTGTTCAGTATCCATGCTTACGGTTATGGCACTATTGCTCCAGTTGCAAACACCCCCTACAAGCCTACTTTGATATCCAGCAGCTGCACTGAGCAATGGATATCTGCTCCTTCTGGAGATCAGGGTGGCGTAGGATGACACTTCCAGCCACTTCCTGGCAGAAATCTGCAGTGCAAAAATCAAAAGCAGGACTCCTGTTGGAAATCCTCCCCGCACTGCAGGCTGCGGGTGGGAAGGAGCCGGAAGCAACGTCTTGCGTTGCCCCGATTGCTAGCAGAACAGGCTGTCATCTTTCAGCATGGCTGCTAGTTTTTAAGGTAGGCTTGCAGAGATCAAGTCAGGGAACAATATATAGTTAGGAATGCGTCACTATAGCCGTAATATAGCACCTTGGCCAACGTGTTTCTTTTTGGGAAAAAAAAACTTGTTGCATATCTCATTACTTTTCTATTACTTTCCATTCCTCCTCTTCAAAAAAATCCCTTTTGAATTGAAAAGAAAATGGCACAAATCTAGGGGATATTCCTGTAGAAATATTTTTTCAAATGTCCCAGAGTGCCCTTAAAAAGTGACTTTTGGAAGTAACAAGAAAGGATTATTTATTCCACCTCAAATTGATTTCGTTCTTGTTTTGTCTTTGTAAATCCTCCCTTACCTTAACAACTTATTTAAAAAGGTTACTTTAGCAAATAGCGACCGATGGTCTCCATGTCAGTGGGACAGTTAATCCATTGAGGGTTTTAGTCTGACCTTTAGGAGACCTATCCAAGGCAATGAATCAATGCTAGTGCTCAGGATCAGCACCTTGGGCAGACCCTTCAAACTTCCCCTAAGGAGATCTCCAAGGTGCTGCAATTATTCCGAGGCTAAAATTCAGCACCTTGGAGAACATCTTTAAAGCCTGAGCTACGACCTGGAGCGGATCCACCGCCTCCGAGACACGGGTGCCACCGACCACTACTTTGCCGTTCTTGTTATGTGTCTTCAAGTCATTTCTGACTTACAAAGAACCTAATTTGAACCATTATGGGGTTTTCCTGACAAGACTTGTTCAGAGGGAGCGCGCCATTGTCTTCCCCTTAGGCTGAGAGAGTGTGACTTGGACAGTGTCACCAAGTGGCTTTCCGTGGCTGAGCAGAGGTTCAAACTCCAGTCTCCCAGAGGCCTTGTCCAACAACATGCTGGTTCTCTGTTATTGTTATGTATCTGTTATTTATTATTATGCATCTGAGTTAGGGAAAGCCTATCATGGGGTTTTCTGGGCAGGATTCTTTCAGAAAAAGGCTCGCCATTGCCTTCCTCTAAGGCTGAGTGAGGCCACGACTTCCCCAGGCTGACCCAAGGGGTTTCCAGGGCTGAGCAGAATCACCCGATGCAAAACACTCGCAAGAATTTCCCATTTTTGCCACTGGAGGCATGTGTATGAGTGTTTCGGGAGGAAAGAGACATCAGCACAAAACGTCAACTGATGAAATATTTATTAATGTTTTGTCAGAACAGATTCACAACATTCCCCGGGGCTGGCTTCTCAGTTCTGGCTGATTTTCTGTTGGAGGAAAAGACACAAAAGAAGATGGCTCCATTAGTTTTGAATGGGAGAACAAGCCATCTAGCACATAGCGTCTTGTTTAACTAGCCTAGCAACCGCAGCAAGGAATTCTTCCTCCAGTATTGCTGACAAATACAGATTGGAAACTCCTAGTCTGTAGCCTCTTCGTTCCTTAGCCCTGTGATTTCGGGGCCGGCACTACGGTTAGATAGGGCAAAGTGGCAACAGGATAGCCTAGTGTTGTTCTTCCCATATTTCCAGGCACCCAGGGTTGAGAGGGAGTGGCGTACAACAACCCTGGAGTGTAGTCCAGTGCTGGAATGCTGTTGAGGCACTCCACTTAAGCTGTATTTTCTCCAACATCAGGTCAGGTAAGGTGGACAAAGGCAGCAATCCTGCAAGGTAGTCTCAACTTGGGTAGACCCTTTGAATCAATTATTAGATGGTGAATCAACACGACGTTCAACCCAGTTGACTCAATGGGACTACTTTGGTTAGAGTTAACAGTAGGATTAAAAGGGTTCGCCACTCTCAGTGAAGACAACGGCTGAGATCCTGAATTGCAGACATCATTACAAATGTGTAACTATGTCTTGTCTCCCGTCCTGACTCCTCAAACCGATCTTAGCAGCCACACTGAGTGACGGACGTCTGTTCTGCTGGAGATCAGGGGACTCCAAGGTGGCATTCCTAGCCCTTTCCTCCCAGCGATCTGTAGCATGACAATCGAAAGCAGGCCCCTGTTGCAACCCGTTGTGATCTGTAGCATGACAATCAAAAGCAGGACCCCTGTTGCAACCCCTTGTTGCACCCCAGCTCTCTGGCGGGAGGGGGCTGGAAAGGTCATCCGGCTCCACCCCGAGAACCAGCAGAGCGGACCTCTATCTCTCGGTGGGGCCCTGGCCGTTAAGGTAGGTCTGGGGAGGCATTTTCAATACCGGCGTAGTGCCACAGTTGTAGACACTAATACCAAAAATTTATCAAAGTGTGAATCCACTGGTGGACAAACAAGTGGGTCCATCCAGTATGTCCAATAAGCCTACTCTAGTTAGCACTAACAATAGGAATTAAGTCCTATTTCTCCAAGGCCACCTCTGTGGCCACGGCCTCTTTCCTCCCGCCGCTCTGTCCTGTGCGGTTACACCCGCGTAGCGCACCGCCATGTCTCTGGCCTCAGACTGGTCGAGTCTGTTGGATTTTTCTGGGGAGAGGAAAGAGTTGCGGGGCGGAAATCTTATTGTCGCAATTGCACCCGTGGCTGCAGGGGTCTCAGCTAAAACCCGGGCTGGGTTGGTTGCCTCGCTGACACGGAAGGCACCGGCTTGTGGGATTAGGTAGTCAGCTATCGCATGAAGGAATGGGTTCGGGTCATCGCTGGCAACTTTGCCGTGCCAGGAACCATCGCAAAAGGGTTTCCGTTCTCTCTTGCCCCTCACCTCCTGGATCCACGAGATGTAAGCTGACACCCGGGTGAAGACGGTCGGCTTCTTGGCGGTGTTGCAGCCCTGGTTCGATCCAAAGCTGACGATGCCGTGGACCTCCCACGTGCTGCCGCTCTGGCAGTTCAGAGGACCTCCGGAATCCCCCTGGCCCAAGAAAAACACCACAGAAGAATGTTCAGAGACATCTGAAGCAAACGGAGAACGCGTGCCGGGCTTTCATCCCTGAAAATCAAAAGTGGTGAGATAGCCAATCACTGGATTAAATTAAAACCTGATGGGTCAAGTGTAAAGACGGTGCCCAGGCTGACCCGAAGCCAGTTGCTATCTCTCGACCTGGCCTACCTTTCAGGGGTGTTGAGATGATAAAATTAAGGGAGAGAACGAGAATCATATATACTGTCTTGGAAGGAAAGGTAGGGTACAAATGTAACTGCATAACTAACTAGCTGACAATGGTTTCAAGCCCATGTCAGTTCCTTTGCAAAAATTCATTCATAAATCCATTTCATCTGATTTCCACTTCAATTTGTGAATTTGGATCTTTTTTTTTTTTTAAAAAAAACCATTTATAGAAAGATAATTACAAAAGTTGCATTCAAATATGTTTTGGATCACAGCCCCCATCATATCTTTCATTGACCATGTTGCCTGCTTGACGATGGGAGCTGAAGTCCAAAATATCCAGATGGTCAAAAGTTCTCCAACCTGAGACTAAGAAAATTAGATCACATGGACAAGAGAATTTGGCCATAATATAAAGCTGCTTTTTTTTTTTAGATATACTTAGAGTAGTGACAAGGTTCACTCCGGCTGAAGCGTGTGATTTATACCAGGAACTTGCCAGATCTTACATTTTTCAAAGAAAGAAACATAGGGACCAAGACTCTAACTAGATGATACACTTGGAATATATTTAGCAAATACGTTCCTTCCAATGACGAAAGACTTCCGTTTGTCAAAAAACACGATTGGCCACGGTGGCATTTAGCAAGCTTTTTTTTGTGATTGGTCAATCTTGGGTAAATACAGCTTTATTTGCAAGTCTGATTGCTGGGACATGTAGCGCTGAGGAAATCCCATCGTGAGAGGAAAAATGACCTAACTGAAAGAAATGGGTTAACATTTGAGCATGAGGAAAAGATGAACCATTCCCATCAGAGGGAAAGTGCTACAAGTGAGAAAGAGGATTCCTGGGAGGAGGGACTTACATTGCATCCTGAAACGACACCGTCTCCTCCCGCGCAAACCATTGTTCTCCTGACCGTTAAGCCCCACCAGTTCCACTTGCGGCAAGTTTGGTAATCCACCACGGGCAGTAGGGCCTGCTGGAGGTTGTCAGCGATTGGCCCATTGGCTGCAGAAAAGACAAACGTGGGAGAATAGTCAGGGCCACCAGATCTTTAAACGTCTGAAGGGGTGTCATGGAGAAGAAGGACCAAGCTTGTTTTTCTGCTGCTCGAGATACTAGAACATGAACCAATTGGTTCCAACGACAAGAAAAAAGATGACCCCCCCAGCCAGTGCTGCCTGAGGCAGTCGCCTCACTCAGCTCCATGGTGGATCCGGCCGTCTAAACTTACTCCAAAGCCGCCCCCATCCGGTGATGTAGCAGGGGTAATCCTGGGCCAGCACGGAGCCTTCCGCAGGGAGGCAAGAAGGCTGGATCGTGTTGCTGAATTCGACAGGCTCTGCCAGTTTGACGAGGGCAATGTCATTGCTGCAAAGAAAGACGAGAAAGAGAAACAACAGAGCTTGAAAACTTGCCCCTCAAACGATGCCCCAAAGTGATGTTGCTCAGACCACTTTTCAACTTTGGGCACCTTGAATTTTCTTTGAATTGTGTCTTGGCGGCAATATAGAATATGTTGTTTTCCAAGCCCAGAAATGGAGGAGAGCATTAAATTCATTTATTTAAGCCACTATTGCACTATGCACGTATCCTGGTGATGGTGGCGGTGGCGGAGCGGTGCAGAACAGCATGCTCATCTACGCTTTGTCTTTGCAAGTTGTGCACTGCACTTTACTTCTTGTAGTTGAGCGTCCTTTACTTTACATTGCTCTTGTACATCCTCTACTTTGCGCTAGGGTTGTGCATCCCATCCTTTACATTGTTGGTTGTGCATCCTCTACTTTGCGTTCTGCCTATGCGCTGTGTCATTGACACGTGTTGTGCAATGTTGCTATTTTGCAGGGCGGTTGCACAGTGCTCGCATAATGTCTCCCTGCATAGGGATATTTATGCTCCCCGGAGGGCGTGCTGGTTTGCAGCTCATCTCTGCTGCCTGGAAGCACACCAATGGATCCCCCACTGGGCTAGACTCTATGGGGTGCCTCGATGGGGCTGTTATGAAGATGTCCTGAATACCAGAGTTTACCACTGTACCCTGTGGTCAGAGCTTATGCCAGGGCAAGGCAACTCTTGGCCAGGCCCCCTGAGGCTCACCGACTTACATGACAAATAGCGAGTTCCATCTCTCATGGACGATCGTGTCCTCCACAGCGACGGCCACGGAGCCGGCCTCTTCCTCAGCTAGGTTCTGTTTGCCCAGGACGACACGGTAAGTCAGGCTGGAGCTGGAGAGCAAAGCAGAAAAAGGGAGAAACAGCATGAAATCCAGGGGTCTGGATGCCTTTCCGAGATGCTCCTTCCTCACCATTACTGTAAGAAAAAGACAAAGAGTGTTGGAAACAAAGGGGTATCACGGCTCGTACAGCGTGAGCCTAGATTCCAGAAAGCACATCTGCCCTTTTGTTTCACCTCTCCATTTCTTTCTTTGCTTTAGCTGCTCGAGCCTTTTTGCTTCTCTTTTGTTATGACCCTAAGATTCGATAATTCCCAGGTCACTTTGCCATCCCCTCTCCTTGGGATGCTAAACTCTGTTTCTGAAGGTGCAACTGAAGTTTTAAGTTCCTGCCATTCTAGAAATTTGGGGACTGAAGGGAAATTTCATCACTGAGGGTCAGAATTCTTGTTTGGCGGATCATTCTCTCATTTTGCTTCCCTCCCACCTACAACCCTGATGACAAGTAACCCCCCAAAATGTGCCCATTTTCAGTAGCAGTTTTGGAAGTCACCAATTGAATGCATTTCTTCTCTTTTCCATTCCTAGTGGAGGTATGGCTGCTCCTGTGCTAGAAACATAGAATAGAATCATAGAATTGGAAAAGACCACAAGGGCCATGGAGTCCAATCCCATTCTGCCATACGGAATCAAAGCATTCCCGACAGATGGCCATCCAGCCTCTGTTTGAAAAGCTCCAAGGAGGGAGTCTCCATCACACTCTGGGGCAGCGTATTTCACTGTCGAAATTCTCTTGCTGTCAGGAAGTTCTTCTTAATGTTTAGATGGAATCTCTTTTCCTGAAGTTTGAAGCCACTGCTCCGTGTCCTAGTCTCTGAAGCAGCAGAAAACAGGCTTGCTCCGCCCTCCATATGACATCCCTTCAACTATTGAAATGTAGTGATAATGTCAAGGCTTATTTCAAGTCCAGCTTTAGACAATCAAAGGGCCCAAGCTAGACATGAAATCTCAATGTCACCACGGATAGCTGCTTGACCTGTCCTCTTGGATTTACCTGATGCAGTGGGCTGCTGTCAAAACCCAGTTAGAATCAATGAGGGTCCCACCACAAGTGTGGGCCCAGACGCCATTGTTGTCATACTGGAGAGAGACCTGGAAAGCAAATCCAAAGACAGAAGGGGAATAGCCAACATGAAGCAAGAGAACCTGGAATTAATTGCTAGAACAGCGGAGCTGTTCTTTCTACCAAGTACCATCTCTACATGGTGGTGCTCTGGAGCAATACTGAGCTGATGGGATGCAAACTACTTTTGCATTTTGAAATCAGTTTGTAGAAACTGAAGTAAGCCTGGATACAGGGAGAAAGTGGGAGGGGGAGAGAGAAACTGGGACATTTTAAAGTCAGCAGAGAAAAGTGGGATGACATAGGATTAATTGAAACTGTTTCTGCCTGATTGGGACATTTGGAGAATATGAACCCCTTCCTCTTCTGAGAAGCACACCACTTTCTCTGCGTTCATTATTGTTGTACTTACTTTAAAAAAAAAGCAAACCTTGTTGGCTGCTTCTATGACTTCTGGTGGCAGGAAGTTCCACAGACTGATAAAGTTCACCGTGACTTTTCATGGGGTTTTGGTATTGTGCCTGCTCCCAAAGGACGAAAGCCCTTGTATCTTACCTGCCAAGGCCAGCTGTGGGGTCTGGCATCTTCACCACCGACAACCCGGGAAACGCTTGGCGGATAGGCTGGTTGACCACAGCCATAGGCTGGGAAATGCAGTGGAGGCGGGAGGAAGAAACCACAAAAGAGAGAGAGAGAACAGCAAAAAAGAGAAAATGCGTGACTTGCAAGAAACATTAGCGGTTGGAAAGTTAAATATAACAGCCGGAATACCGTTGGTGTCTTAGGTATGAGTAAATTCCCCTTTGGAAATGGCTGGGCAGTTTTGTCCAAGGCAAAACATCTCCTCAAGGTTGCAGAAATGGAAATTACTACATGATGCCATTGTGCATACAGACGTGCATTGCTCATGGAGGCAAATTGTGCATTGGCATGCATTCCACATTGGGTTGTGGATTCAGTTGCACATTTAGTCTTTTTGCAGACGTAAAAGAGAAAAACATTAGGAACTATTTAGGAAGCCCCAAGCTCCCTTGAAAAGAGAGTGAGGATTGAATCAGCTTAATTCTGCAGTATAGACAGACACTCAGAACAGCCTGGGAATTGTAGTTCAGAGAAGTAGACTAGTGCTGTCTGCAAGAGAATGCCAAACCCTTCACCAAACTGCACATCCCAAGACTCCATAGACTGGAGCCATGGCAGTTAAAGCTGTACGAAACTGCTGTAACCGTGCAATGTGGATACACCCAAAGAAACTCTGCAAACGTGTTCATCCCTAAGCCGCGTTTGCAACTGGGAGCTTACCTCCCAACCCTCAGCTTAGACATCCCTCCAGAACCAAACCGAAAGTCACTTACCATAGCCCAGGAATAAAGTCACGAAGAGGAATTTGAACATGGTGACCAGCTGGCAGTTTAGGCATGGGCAGAGGCAACCTGGCGTATTTATAGTGAAAGTTGGTTTTGACTCCAAGCCAAGAGGCAGGGAAGGCGAGCCAAGTCTGGACAGCTGGCTGTATCTGACCTTGCATGGTTATCAGACATAAATACCAGGAAATCTTTATGAAAAGAAGGACCTTTCTCTTAATGACCCTGACCACTGAATCACAGTTGGATTCTCTCTGCAGTCCAATGGCCATGGGGGCCTCCAATCAGACTAAAACCCAGAGTGGATTTATTGATATGAAACCCACCGCCACCCTTGATGAAAGATTCAGCATTAACACGGTGGGAAAAGAATGTTTTTCCATATAAAGGAGAAAGCGCGTCGAACTAACTGTGAGCACCTTAATAAGCCTTTGGTCCGATTAGTGGCAGCTGGTGGCTCCCAGGTCAGTGGGGCAATGAATCTGTTCTGGGTTTGAGTCTGAACTTTCACCCCAGGCCATGTTGGCTGGGGAAGGTGGATGTTGTGGTCCAACACATGTCAAAAACAGCGGCACCGTGAAATTACTCGGTCGGTCGGTCAGTCGGTCCGGTCCGGTCCGGTCGGTCAGTCCATCCGATTTTTCCTGGTTTCCATTGGTTGTTGACCTAGCTTCTTACACTACAAAGGGGCAATTCAGTCCAACTTTTCAAAGGGACAACTCTCTTGCTATCTAAATGCAGCTCTCCCACTAGGCAGGGTGTTGGATGTTTTTGCTAACTAAGCCCATTAAAAAAAACATATTTTTTGTATTAAATTATTGGGGTGGGGAGGGTTATAATTAAAAAGTCCAGGACAAAAAAACCACCTCAGTGGGATCCTTTTTTTTTAAAAAAAACAAAGCCTTCTAATAAGCGTGCCTTTCTACTCCACATGCAGTGAGGGTTGACAGTGTCCCGATCACTGGGGGACAGTGAATCCTCTCCGGTTTTTAGTCTGAATATCAGAGTGTTAAACTCCATCCTGAAAACTAGGTTTGGCACCTTGGAGTGCTCCTTTAAAGTGGGAAGGAAAAGCTGGACCGGACGCTCTGGCCCCACTGACGTGGGTTGCTGTCCCTGACGAGGGAGGGAGAGAAGGGGGCACCTAGGACTCGAAGCTCCAGTGAGAAACCAGCGGTGTTGCTCAGTGGTGTTGCACTAGCTACGCGAGCAACCGATCTCATCCATTTCATCAGGAACTTATTTTTTAAAAAGACAGAGAGAGAGAGAGAGAAGAGAACACCATGTTTTCACCATTTCACTCCTAAGGCAAAGGACATACTGTCACGTCCTTCTGTTGCCCGTGGAACCAAATGCCACCACCACTTTTGTTCTTGGTGCGGGCAAGCCCAGGGCATGGGGATGCCACACCTGCCGCGAGGTGGCCTTGCAGCCCTGATCTCAAGGAGTAATCGGAGCACCGGTTGGGCAGTTTGGGTGAGAGACGCAGCAGGTGTCTTGCACCGAAAGCAAGGTCCAAGCCCAGCTGTGGGAAAGGCGGAGACGGAAAGATGGCTGTCGCCGCCTCTTCCCTTGGCACGAGACCAGGCTTTGTGCCGAACCTTTCAGCCTCTGGCCATGGCACCCCTAAGGGCTGATAAACTCTCCCAGAATATGAACCCACCCGGCACGGAGTCTTGCTTTTAACACCCTTGGCCGTGCCGGGGGTGTGTGTGTGTCCTCTTTGCTATGCTGTCCTTGCCCTCCAGCATTTGAATCTATGATAGGGAAGCTCCCCTTCCTCAACGCAGTGCATTATTATGGCTGGAGAAGGTAGCGATGGCCGCAGATTCAGGAAAGGTGCAGCTGGTTATCGGCCAGGAGGCCAAAAGAACCCAAAGGGGCTTCCATATATAGGAGCCCCATATCTAAAGTCTGCTCCCTAGATAAAACCGTGGGGGCTGTTTCCCTCACACAGGCTTCCCCAGAACCTCTTTCTTGCCCTCTCTCGGAGACACACGACGAGGGAAGAGAGACTTCTCATCTCATTCTGCAACAACCTGGTCTTTTTGTTAGGACTCCGTGGAGCGTAGGTCCAACGCAGTCACCTTTGTCCAAGACCCGCGGGTGCCCTTACTCCCTATGAAGGTGTATGGAGCTGGCTGCTCTCCATATATATATATTCCCCCCCCCCTCTTGTATTACAGTTTGGCTTGGGGGGAAGCTGTCAGAGCCCTTTTGCATTTCGATAAGTTAGTGTTTCCTGTTTTCGGTAAGTTAATATTCATAATTTAGCATGCTAGTATCATGTTTTAGTTTTTGTTTCCTTTTTTTCCCCCCCCAAATGCATTTTACTTTGATTGTGGATCAGATTGGGTTAAAATTAATAAATATTAATTAATATAAGTGAACAATTAAGCAAAGAGAAGTGTTCAATAAGCATTGGCACACTCTTGCCTCTTCTCAGTTCGCCAACAGGGTTTGGTTCCATTTCTGCCACAAAGCTAAGGGCTTGTAAAGTTATGGAATGTAAACCGTGACGAGGGACCGCAGCCTTCACTTTTATCATCCTTATGTTTCGGCTAATATATGGAGCGGTCTCGGACCAGATTTTTATCCGCACAATAATGCCGTGAGGTAGGCGAGACTGGCATGCCCTGAAAGGCTGGGGATGTTTAGCCTGGAGAAGAGAAGGTTAAGAGACAACATGATGGCTATCTTTAAATATTTGAAGGGATGTCCTATGGAGGATGGAGCTAGCTTGTTTTCTGCTGCTCCAGAGACTAGGATATGGAGCAATGGCTTCAAACTTCAGGAAAAGTGATTCCATCTAAGCATTAGGAAGAACTTCTTGGTGGTGAGAGCAGTTTGACAGTGGAATATACTGCCTTGGAGTGCGATGGGGTCTCCTTCTTTGGAGATTTTTAAACAGTGGTTGAATGGATATCTTTTGGGCATGCTTTGATTGTATATCCCTGCATGGCAGAAGATGGTTGAATTGGATGGCCCTTGGGATCTCTTCCAGCTCTAGGATTCTATGAATCTATTCCCCTTATTTTCCAGTGCCCCACAAAAGAGAAGACGAGAAAGAAAAACTTCTAGACACCGTGGCATGCTTATGAAATATAGTTTTGTTTTAATTATTTTTCTGGTTAAAAAAAATAAAATCATACCACTGAAATGGAGCAGTGTTTGGAATCGAAAGCAACCCCCATCCATACATATTTTCAATCCATCCAGTTAAACACTGTAGGGGTGGGGGTGAAAGAGAAGAATGACAGGAGTGATTTCAAAACAGTACTTTCCCAAACCCATCTCTGGTCCTTTTTCCAACCTCCCCAAGGGTTGCATTAGGAAAAACAAAGGAAGCCTCTAAGATCCACCCCTGGAATATTTAAAAATCATTTATCCTACTCCAGGCCAAAAAAAGAGGGGATGGTTAGGAGGAAAGCAAGTGAAAAACTAGAAATCTCCAGTGAAGAGAAGGAGAGGAAAGGATAAGAGCTTTGACAGAGTGGAAAAAGAAGAGGAAATCGTGCCTTTTGGAAAACTGTGACCTACCAGGGGTAAATATATAACGAAATACAGTATTGAATCTCTGGCTTTTAATACTCAGCGCTGTCGTGCAGTTGTCTCCGTTAGGGGTTTAGTTATCGGGATGGTGGCAAAACAAAAACATTGTTCCAAAAATAAAAACTCTGCCATGCCCATTAAATTTTCCTTCAGTGTCTAGCACTGCAGTAAGGCCTTCTGAAATACAGCTAGCCTCTTGTTCAGTATTTATTATGCCGCAAGCCAGGCTTGCAGCGTTGCAAATATTGCCATTCACATTTACCATCATGGTATTTTTGCAACGCTTCCCCAAATGCACCTCGGAAGCCAAGCAGTGATGACACCAATTAAAAGAGCTTCAAGGGTGCTGGAGCGTGGGGCACTGAGCAATGACGTGTTCTGCCCCCTCTGGTGCAGGAGAAAAAACGGTTGCAACAAACCCACACGGGGGGCAGAGGGCTGGACACGGCATCGATGAGCACTCTGCTTTCCAGGACCTCAGAACTCCTCTGGTTGCTGCAGTTGCTTGGCTTCCAAGGTGGGTTTTGGGGGACTCGGGTCAGGAGACGTAGCTACAGTGAATAGTTACGGGTGACAAAGCAAGATTTCCACTGGAGTTTAGGCACCGAACACAAAAGGGCAGGCAAATCCATCAAAGGAATGAGAACACAGTAAATAGTTCTAGGAGTGACTCATTCTCTGCGGTGCTAGAAATGTGGGGACTGCAGGAAAATTTCCCTTGAGAAGCAGAATTCTTTTCCGGAGGGGCCATGCCCTCTTTTTGCTCTGCCTCCCCATCGCCACACCCGTGATTTCTCTGAAGGGTGCACACGTCCATGCTACTGTCTCAGAAAAAGACTTAACTCTCCATAGATTTTATTCTCACATGCAGCAATAAATTACAGATTTTTTTTTCCCCTGCTGCAAGAAAGATGACGAAAACTGCAGAATTTTTAAAGACTGTTCACAGTTTGGGACTTACTGGCCAACATCCTGCCAGTGATGTGCATGCACGTAAGCACAACTTTTGCACGCATAAATCTTTTTTCGAATAGGATGGCAGGAGGTTGGCATAGATGGTCCTTGTGGTCCTTTTCAACTTCAGAATTCCACAATTGATTCAGTAAGTTTCCTTCAGCGGGCAATAACCAAAAGGATCGAGTCCCGTATCTGCAGGCCACAGGGACAATTTTTGTTTCGCACCACCTACATGTTAAGCACCACACCTTGATTGTCGGGTCCCCAAACTACACTGCAAGATCAGACTCTCTACCAGGGTCTGGAGCCTTAGCAAAGGAGGAGTTGGAAAAATTTCGCAAGGCAAATTGTACCCATTTCCTTTATGATCAAAGAAGCAAACTGGGAATACTTCTCCTTCTCCAAGAAATTCAGATTTTTGGGTTGTGAACGCCGAACAAGAAAACGAAGGGTTGCTGGTCCCTGTCTCTGAAGATCACAGTGCATGCGAAAAATGGAGAAACAGTGAGGTCCCAGATAAACCATACAGACATTTAAAAGCACTTAAGGGTGGGTTTCCCAGCCTGAACATTCAACACAGATGAAGTATTACAGAAAAACATGCTTTTTTTCCCCCTTGAAGTTGTACCCACTGGGTTCTAAGACTTGATCGATTTGCCCCAAATATGGGGGGCATGAAAGAGACCCCCTCCCCTTTCCTAGATCACCTTCCTGATCTTTTGTAATTGTTGCCGTCATCTTTTCTACCACATTGGTTCTACGTGGGTGCACAACTTCAGCACATAGGGTTATTGCCTTAATAGAAGCTGAGTATTTATTTAGCGCCATCTCTCTCCATGCAAAGAAAGCAGGGCTTGGAAAAGTTACTTTGCGGGGCTGCACCCTCCAGGATTTCCCAGCCAGCTGGCCAAATGCCCCTTCCCCTCCGGCGTACAACCAGAATGCAGGGGCAGTAGGAAAAGCAATTCATGCAGGAAAGCAAGCAAGCTTGAGCCGGTTTTGATGGTGCAATGCATATGGAGATGTTATCCAAGAATCAGTTGTACCTACAGACTGGGGTGGGCAACCACATTGCCCAGGGTGTCCCTGCCCGCCCAGGAATCCCAAATATCTCTTTGGCCTCATATTGGCCAAAATGGGGACAGGAAGAGAGGCAACATCACTTCCTGTCACCATTTGGGCTGAGAGACGGCTGAAGAAAGGCGTTTTCATGCCTTCGGGGATCTGTCGTAAAATGTTATTGATTGCTTCAACGTGTTTTGGAGTCTTTGGGCATTGTTTTATCATCTTTTTTTTAAAAAGTAAGAGGACTACAACCTTGGGGGGTCTCAAAAGTGCTCATGGAGGTCACAGGCTGGACTTTCTTCTGGCTTTGGACCTAATCTGGCCACAGTGAGCCTTATGTGGCCCACCACAGGGCTAATCTGGCCCACGGGTGGGCACTTCTTTCCCCAAGGCCTCATCCTCACACAGTTAGCCTTCACAACTGGGGAGGCATGGAGCATGGCAGAGTAGAATCCGGTCCGCGTTTCCAGTCATGTAACAATTCCGGACACATGAGATGGTTTAGGTGCCACCATCAAGTTTAGCTAAGAAAGACAAGAGAACGGAAGAGATCCCATCCCACAGGCTTTCTAAGTATGCTACATCCCACTGCTTCATATTTTCCCCCTCCCAGTATTACTATTTTCTTTTTTGGGAAAGCTTCAAGTACAGGGCCTTTAAAGTGAACCATTCAAAGCATATTCATTGGAAGACATTGCACACGCAAGAGCTGCACTTTTGTTTTTATTTTCTTGCACGAGCACCGTCTTCGGAGGGAGGGGTCTGTTTGGTCCCCTTTGCCAGAGGCGGTTGGCGTTCCTCATGTCAGTGGGGCGGATGAATCCGTTCCAGGTCTTGGGCAGCTCCAAAGGAGCTCTCCAAGGTGCTGAAGCTTGTATGAGGATAAAGGCTGAAATTCCACATGGTTGCGTATATGATGAAAGTTGCAAATGTGGAACTCTGTTGTGGCTCCACTGTTACAAACTTCAGAATGCACAATGGCACTGTGATGGCTCCCACCATGCCCATTCTGTTGGTGACGGAAAGCAGGGGAGATTAGAGAAGAGCCTGGTTATGTTCCCCTCATCCACTGAGATCTTTAGAGAACGCCAGCAGGTCTAAGTGCAAGATGCCTTTGGTCCGCATGGAATGTGGAAACACAGTAGGTCACACTGAGATCTGCTAGGGTTCTCTGGAGGCTTGCATCTGCATATAGGGACACAGCCAGACGCTTTTCCAAACCGCTTTGCTCTCCACCAGCCACGGAACGACTGTGGAAGGGGCTGGTCTATCACATTGTGGGTCAGGAGGGATTCTGGATATGGTGGAGAAAGGAAGAGAATACCAACATCTGCAACTACCAAAATAATAGATACCTAAGAGTAAGGTGGACTTCCAGTGATAGGATGCCAGGCATGGGTGCAACAACACCTTGGATAGCTCCTTTAAAGTCTAAACCAAGACCTGGACTGGGTTCACTACCCCACTGACACGGAAGCCAGCAGCTACCGCTGCTCTCTGCCCCCTCGAACTGTTCAGCCATGACCACAGTGATCACCATACTGTTGGCTGGGACATAACATGATACACAAGTCAGATGCGCAATGCCTGGGCTCAGGAGACACCAAGCGGACACCAAGAGTTAGAGAACGCCCACCAGACAAAGACACACCATTCACAGGGCAAATACAGCACGAGCCCACAGGCATGCAGATGAGGATGGGCTTTGGGAATTTCTTCCCTTCCGCGCCTGCGGTATTTACAGGCCGATGAGAAACAGCGCAAGACAAAGAGGGATGTTTTCGGAGGCAGAGGCCTGAATGGCTCCCAAGATTCGAATGCGACTCTTTCCGGCATTGCCCCCGCACGCAAGCCAAGCAGGGTTGCCAACTGACCAGGAAACCCCCAGCTCAGTCCGCTCTTGTGCCTTCAGCGGCCGGTTGGTCTGCAGCATTTCAAGAGGACAAACACGCTTTTGTGTGCAGATCAAACGGCCGTTCAAGGCACAGGCCGACAGATGGGAACCCACGACCGCTGGCGATTTCCGACGGTTCCCCATTCGGCGGGAGGACCCCTCGGGGACCGCTTTGGCCCTGAGTGCTGTGCTGGCCCCGCCCTGCACCGTCACTGCTTGAACGCCGACTGGAGCTCTTTGAAGGCCGCTTTCCTCTGCTTCATCTCCTCCGCCTGCCGCCGCTTCTCCTCTTGCTCCGCTTTGATCTCCTCTTCAAAACGGCTGGTGACGTTCATGGCTTGGACCTGCGAGAGGGAAACAAAGTCGGCCGTCGGATTCGGCAGAAGGAACGAATGACAGCCCTGTGCGAGGATCTCCTCCTGTCCCACTGCTATGGCATCAACTTCGAGGACCTTCTGGATGGCCTCATGGTTCCCGTGCACAACTTTGTTTAAATCCGCCAGTGGACACCAGGACCCTTAAAGAACTGCTGCGAGCACAGACACCACATGTCTGAGCTCAAGCTTTCCAATGTCCTTTACGTAGCATTTTCAGAGGCCCAAACGCATAAGACGAAAAGCATTAAACAGAAATTGAACACAGCATGAAAGGTTACTTATTTAATACTCTGACTCACATCTCTCACTCATATTCCCAACCCTGACACTCATGTCTCTCCCTCACTCACATCCTAAATAATTCTGACCCTAACTCTAACAAATCGGGACAGCGGAGGGTGTGACGTTGGCCTCGCGACACCATTACGCATCACACACCAAGGTTACGTTACTGTCCCACCAACAGCCCTTTCTTCATCCCACACCCAAAATTCCTCAGGCAGCTTAGTGGGCACCTTACTTTGGCCTCGAAGAAGCTTTTGGCGCCCTTGACCCCTTCCGTTGAGACGTCGATCTCCGACAGGCGGGCTAAGGCGTGGAGGCCGCTGTCTTCTTCCAACTCACCAGCGGCGGCTTTGCGAAAGATCAGGAGAAACTGAAGGAGGAAGACGGAACACAAAGCTCCCGTGAGTTTCATTTCACGGCTCTGCAAGAGGGCAGTTGTTGGAGGCTGGGGCACACACTGATCCCCTTGTGAACTTGGGGGCTCCGTCTCCCACTGCTCCCCGAGGGGGCTTTGGGGGCAATTTTGGCATCTGGCCCTCTCTGATCCATTTTGCATCTAGGAGAAGCCTGTTCATCCAACAGGACCTCAATGTCCAGGTTATTTCCTGCTGGGAAAAAGAAAAAGGGATCTCCTGGGCTTAAAACCTTTTCCTCAATGTCCTCAGGGGCACTGGACAGCATTTTGGGGGAAAAATTCTAAACAAATCCCCCTCAAGTTTGGAGGGGAGGAGGTAATCACAAAATCAGTGGCCTGCACATGGTCCCATGGGTCAAGCTTTCTCCACCCCATCTCTACAAAAACAAAAGGGAAAAGTAATCCCTGGTGGTAGGAAGAAACAGTACTAAATCTGACCATTTCCGCCCCACATTGTTACAGTGCTATTATTCCACTTTCAACATCCTATGGGATCCCCGTGTTTGGGGTTTAGGGAGGTGCACTGAGAATTCTCTGCCAGGGAGCTCTTTGGCCTCAGCAACCTACAAATCCCAGAATTCCACAAGAGGTTGAAAGTGGAATAATAGCACTATAACAGTGTAGTGTGGAGATGGTTTCTGGTATGCTCACCCCCCCATGGTACAGCTCAACTTCCCAAAACTTAAAAAGGTTACTTTTCTGGACCGCAGCCCTCCAAACCTCCCAACCCACTTGGCTAACCATCATGCTGAATGGAGGATTCTGGGAGCTGCAGTCCATCAAAGGAACTTTTCTAAGTTCTATAGGCACAAAGGTAGTCTTTAAGTGGAAGACTGGGTTCTTCCCAGCAATACTATTTCCAGCATTATCACACATTATTCCTCCTGTATTATAAAATATTTGGCCTGAAGCCTCATTAGCCTTAGAAAAAACTGCTCCTGTTGGACACAAAAAAACCCTCCTATAATTTTATGCACAAATAGGACAGAATTAAACTTTCTCTTTAGAAAGGAGAGAAAGTGATAAAGGCAGTAAAAACATCAGTGAAAAGCACAGCTGAGAACAACTGGAGAACCATATTTCAGAAACAGGACATCATTTGGCCAGCTTGAATTTCCTCATTACAATGGAGAACCATCTCTATTGACGAATGAAGACCCAAGGCTGATTGAAACAGGATTTTTTTTTAAAGATCCTGTCCAGAGAACAAGGGGAAAAATAAAGAAAAGCTGGCCAAGAAAAACTCTATATGGATAAGCAGAGATAGCTCCACACAGCTGTCAAGGCATGCCAAGCTGCACAGAACACCTTTAGCAGCAAATGCACTAAGCCAGTAACACTCACCCACTCAGCATGTAATCTTCCAATATGGAGGCTCTTTTATTCTTTGTTACAAAATATATACAATATTTACAAAGTCCAGATGGCAATCCAGCATATCTAGCTTGCTCTTTCCAGCAGAGCCTCCGGCAACATGCATCAGGCAACATGTGCACTTGTTGGCTGGGATTGTGCTACCTTTATACAGACACCCAGCCAGTCCTGGCCAGTCCTTGCATTGTCTGCACCTGGTGCTCATCAGCATGACTCAGCACAAACTAGCTCCAGTCACATTCCTTTCCACAGGTGCACTCAACAATTAAAGCAATTAAAGCAACATGACATTTACACTTATATCACAAAGTATTTTCTTGAGGTTCGGTCCAACCTCTTCTGACAGATCCAACTACAGATACTATATACTTACATATGTCCCAGCTTTCCTTACCCTGGTGTCCTCCAGATGTGTCAGACCACAGCTCCCTTTTTCCCCAGCCAACTTAAGAACGATGGGATAAGTAGTCCAGCATGTCAAGAAGCCACCGGGGTTGGAGAAGGCTATTTTATACCACCAATTCTTAACCTGTACTATACTATACTATACTATACTTGGCTAGGCACATAAGAGAATATAACCAAAACAAGGAATCCTATATATTGATTCATTTTGGAAAATGCCCCATCAGACCCCAAGGGCCCTACTTTCTGCACAAAACAGAGCACCACGTTGCAACAGTTATTCCGCATTAGGCCTTACCTCTCGGAAGCTGAGTTTGGAGTCAAAGTCTTCATCGACCTCCTTAATCATGTTTTTCAATCCAAGGTGAGTCTGGGGAGCGCCAAGTTTCTCCATCATCAGTTTTAGCTCCATCAGATCGATGAAGCCATCTTTCCCTGCGTCATACCTGCAAACCGACCATGAGATAAAGTCAAGCCTCAACTAATGTTGTGGAGACAAAATTCAGAAAAGTTGGAAAAGACGGCTTCTGGATCAAATCCCTCGAGCCTGCATCTGAGGAGTAGTTCCAACTAAAGTAGACCCACTGGATCACTTGAGGGTCTACACCCGTGTTGATTCAACTATCCAACAGTTGGTTCAATGGATCTACTCTAGTTAGGAACTGCCGATTAGACTCAAGCCAAAGACTGCAGTTCACGGTCTGGGAAATGCAGACCTGAGATCCTCCCCAAATTCTTTTTGGGAAAAAAAATTGGTGCAACCCAGCTTGGAAATGCCTCCTCCCCACGTCCGGGAGTGCAGTTAATTTTTAAAACCCTATTGCAACAGAATCTTTTTTTTCCCTAACGGGAGTAATCTAAGGTTCATTATGGATGCACTTTCTGTTACGAAAAGAACTTTCCCAGGATGAAAATGGCACAGACGAAGGAACTGGGTGTTGACAGCAGTGGAATCTATAGTTCTCCAAGGTCCCCTGGGGTGCCACCGTGGCCACCTCACCCCAGAGACTTCCCCACATCTGCCCCAAGGACATGCAAAGGGGTGCAACCCACATCCGGCCCATGAAGCTCATTCCTCTAAGGGAAACCTATCATGGGGTTTCCTGCGGCTGAGAGTGTGTGAGGCGTTTCTATGACCGAGCAGGGAATCGAACCCAGGACTCCGGCGTCATAGTTCAGTGTTCAAACCACTACACCACCCTGGCTGCCTACGTCAACTAGAGTCATGTACATATATTATCAAATCATCTATAAATTACCAGACCTAAGAAACGAGAGAAACTGTTACAAACTGTGCTGTTCACATTAACGTCTTAACATACGCCACATCAACAATCCAGGCTATGAGCTAGACATCCTACGTCTTCATTAATATTCATCTAAAACGATTACAGTTAAAAACATGAAAAGGTCAACATGACACCCAAATTCAACGATTAACCATATTTAAAAGCTGCACTTTAAACAAGGATTTTAAAAAAGCCAACCGCTACGGTGTAAAATACCGCGGCTCCTTTAACACCTCCTCGAAAATACATTACGCACGCATTTCAAAATGTTGCCAAATTCTTCTTCCCCGAGAATACAGATTCTTGACGAATTTCTTTCTTACGTCTAGCAGAGCCATCTTCAGTCTCTCCACCCCTATTCAGGAGTCCAGGAATTTGGTTAAAGGAAATCCACGGGTGTTTTAGTTCCCATCCTTGTTGTCCAAGGGAGGAGCATAACGCTCAAGGAGGCCAATCTAGCATTTCAATTTCCAAATGCCTTTACTGGACCACTGAGGAGAGCTTCTGTGATCCATCCTTTCTTTTTTTGCTTTTCTTTTCTGCAGCCACCAGAGGGAGAAGCAAATCCTTCTTCCCAGAGAAACAGGCCCCTCTCTTCAAATATCCAAAGCGGTCTCTTGCAGAAGGCTTTTCAAAGCAGGGCGAGGGCCACAAATGGCCCACCTTTGGCTCACAAAATTATCAGTCTGTGCTTCAAGAACAAGCTGGCTTTCCCACAACAAGAACAAACATACTTCAAGGGTTGATCCAGAACAAACATTCCGTTCTTGCCAACCCACCAAAGCCTTTCTCACGAGAAGCGTCTTTTTGTTTTTCCATAGGTGAAACATCCGTAATTGTTCAGCCCGCCTGAGCGTCTCCTTCCGTCAGGTGGTTACAGATTAACCGGCGACACAGAGCAGAACGACACCTTCCATTCTTTTTCACATCCTCCTCTGCTTTTCCAAGGCAGTATTATCCCAAGGTGATATTTTTCTCCAGCAGACGCTTCCATGTCGGCGGGTCCACTCTGGGTTTGGGTGTGAACTTTAACAGCACGGTTGAGCCCCATCTCCAAACCAGGTGTCATGTTCAGGCTAAAACCTACAGCAGATTCACCACCCGACAGATATGGACTCCGCTGACCACGATTGCTTTGTGGGAACTGATTCAAATAAAGGAAGCAACAAAATTTTGCCAGGGTCCCAATTCTGGTCGGTAAAGGAGCTGTCTTGATGCGATGGAGATTCCCCAACTGCATGCAAGTTCTTGCTTCCATCACAAGAAACTCCAAGCATTTCTCTTCACCATTAAGCCATGCATTATTTGCACAAAAATATCTCTTAAGTACCTTTTTCCTTTGTGAAACATAAGCATGTTTGCCTTTCCACACTACATTGATTTAGTGCTATTAGTCCACTTTCAACATCCTCTGGAATTCTGGGGTTTGTAGTTTACTGAAGCCCAAGAGCTCTCTGGCTGAGAATTCTCAGTGCCCTTCCCCAAACTGCAAATCCCAGGATTCCAAAGGATGTTGAAAGTGGAATAATAGCACTAAAATAATGTCGTGTGGAAAGGCCCACAGTGAGCAAAAAAGGACAACGTGGTCGACCACAAAGATGCGTGCAAGCCATCCAATCCTGCTTTCCGAAAGTTTGTGCAAAAGGGCTTCAGGTATTGTTCAGACTGGGATGGTGACATGGGAGACATGCCACAGTCCTGCCTGTGGAACTTCAACATTTTCTCTTCCTGGGGCAGGATCTTGACCTCTGTTTCTCGTTTGCTGCTGCTGCCTTTTCAGTTCCCTTCAGTTTGCTGACCTGGAGAGGACGCCTCAATTTTGCATACAAATATCCCCTCTCTTGCAAGTAGCACAATGGTACACTTTAGCATAGGTAGGTAGCAAGAGCTTAAATCGGTAAGCATGTTATGCAAGGGGATTGGCATCAGGCAACGGATTCAGAAACACATTTTCCTTGTCCTGGGGCACAAAACGAGCAAAGAAGGCTGTTTGGGTACATACGAAAAATCTCCAAATCCCCAGCTGGATACTGTTTTTTTCAGAGGGCCAATTCCACCGTGTTTTTTCAGCTGCAATCCTCCGTGTTAAGACTCAGTGGGACTTTTTTGCTTGATCTAAATCAAGGGCGAGCAACTATGAAAAGTTAGGGGACCGCATCAACCCCCCAGGAAAACTTTGAGGTCTGCTTTCTACCACCCCAGCCTCTTTCCTTCTCACACGTACACACAAAAATCGTATTTTTTTTTTTTTGTCCCCTGTAATGCCATCTAGGGGGCACAGGGAACATTTTCACCATGTCTCACCCTGTTTTACCAAGAACTTCCTGATGGCGAGAGCAGTTTGACAGTGGAATTCGCTGCCTTGGATTCCTTCTTTGGAAAAAAAACCTTCTTTGGAGGTTTTTAAAGAGAGGTTGGATGGCCATTTGTCAGGAGTGCTTTGACGGTGTTTTCCTACATGGCAGAAGGGGGTTGGACTGGATGGCCTTTGGGATCTCTTCCAGTGCTATGATTCTATAATTCTATCAGGACACATCTTGTGCTTTTGTTGGTTTCAAAGGCTGCAGACTTTGTGACAGAGGCCTCTCTGGAGGCAAAGAGCTAAGACACTCAGGGCCTTTCTGCACTATACTGTTATTTCACTTTCAGCATCCTATGGCATCCTGGGGTTTGCAGTTTAGGGAGGGGCATTGGGAATCCTCAGCCAGAGAGCTCTTTGGCCTCAGGAAATTACAAACCCCAGAATTCCACAGGAGGTTGGAAGGGGAATAATAGCACTATAACGATGTAGTGCGGAAAGGCCCTCACATCCTTCGTGGTCCTGATATAGAGACCCAGCTTTTCTCTGGTTTCTAACTCACCTTTTGGAGACAGAGCTGAGGTATGAATCGTTTTTTGTTTTTTTTTGGACTACAACTCCCAGACCATGCCATGCTCGCAGGGGGATTCTAGGAGCTGCAGTTCAAAAAAGTAACATTTCCAAGCTCTGTAAAGGGAGCCTCCTTCAGATCTGTTGCTTTGCTCCCCTGCAGTCTTTGAGATGAAAGAGATCTCCGAGATGTTTGGAATCCTTTCGTGCTGGAGGGAGGGAGGAAGGGCTGACCCACTTGCATAATTTTGAGGTTACTGTCTCAGCATCCGTTAGTCCGTCTCCATCTCTCCTCTCTTTGCAAATTGTTTTGCTCTTCCCTCGAAAGCGGGGACGGGTGTGATGGATCCCCTCGCCAGGCTGCTCTTGCAGTTCCAGCCCTGGGTTCCTGGCGCTTTTCCCTTCCTGGATCAGGTGCTTTGGCCACAACGTGACCCCTTATTGTGGACCAGTGGCTGTGTGGTTTTGGTGGGTTCGCTGTAGTAAGAAAGACCAGGCCTCCGCTAAACATAGACCATTTCCGCACTACACTGTTGTAGTGCTATCATTCCACTTTCAACCTCCTGTTGAATTCTGGGGTTTGTAGTTTCCTGAGGCCAAAGACCTCCCTGGCTGAGGATTCCAAATGCCCCCTCCCTAAACTGCAAACCCCAGGATCCCACAGGATGTTGGAAGTGGAATAATAGTACTATAACAGTGTAGTGCGGAAATGGTCCCCGTCTTTATTTCAACAATTTTCAGCCATTTTTCCGGGGCTGGAGGTCATGAGCCCCAAGGTAGCCCAAGTTATCACACTATGCAATGAGTGGGGCAATTTATGGGTGAGTTGCCACCTGAAAAGAATTCAATGCGAGGGTGGAAGCTTTGGGGGTGTCCTTGGAGCGGGATCACAAAACAAGTCAGGAACCACGTGGCCCTGTTTCAGCATCTTGTTACTCTCAGTTTTCGGTGTGTTTCAGACCAGGGCAAGACGCGCCAAACCACAAAATGTACCCTGGGGAAGTTTTACGTTTTCTCCTAAAAACGGAGGACGTGGTTTTCGATATTTATCAACTTGTGGTTCATAAATTTGGTTACTTGCGGTCAACGTGAGGCTGGGGCATGGGAGATGAGGATCCTTTTAATGCTGGGAAAGGAAGGCAGGCTCAAAATGATACCAAAGAGAGACAGAAAACGGTCTCTTTTTGTTGGGTCATTGGGAAATGATTTTATTTTTCCTTTAGTTCCTGCTTTCCTTACTGGAAAAGAAAAAAAAAAGACATGTTTTTCAAAGGAAGAGGTTGGAGGCTTCTGCCAAGAGCATGGATTTGGGTCGAGAAGGCACAAAGCCGTGAAGTTACAGACTGAGCGCATTGTGCAGAGCTTTTTGCAGAATGCCAGCAATGCTGTACAAGCCACTGCTGATCACAACTGTGCAGCCGAACACTCAGCTCAATGCGCAACCGCAAGCATAACCAAAGGGGTACCTGCAACATGCGGTGGGACTCTTGCTTCTGTGCCCTGGAATGGAATGCGGACGCTACTCCCCAGTCGCTTCCACAGGGGAAAGTATTAGGGTTGCCGGACCTTTGGCTGCCACCCGGGGCCCCCAGTTTTGGTGGACCACCTCTGGGCAAATCCTCCCATTTTCACAGACAAGGCTGCACATGCACCTCCAGCCAGGTAGAGACCATTGTCACTGTTTGTGCTACTTGCAATCCTCAAGTGAACCTATCAGCTGCTCCTTTTCTAGGATTTCATGCTCCATTCATGCTCTGTGTAGGCTGGAGACCAGATTCAGCCCTGGAGTTGTTCTCTTTCTAGCTGAGTCTGGCTGAGCAGAAAACACAGAACACATCAAAGCCAGTAGAACAACATGCAAAGCCTGATACAGAAAGAAGATCCAAGAAATCATCTGCTTGGATGTTTCCCATTCCTCCTGGTATCCTGATGCTGCATATGGATTGCATCTCAGTTGGAGGTTTGCATGAACTTCCCAGGACAGTTGCAAGCCATCAGCGAGCAACCTAGAATAGATCCTACACTATTACTTTGTTCTTGTGTGCCTTCCAAGTCGGTGACCTGTAAGGGTTTTTGTGGCAAGATTTGTTCAGAGGGGGCTTACCTTTGCCTTCCTCTGAGGCTGAGAGAGTTTGACCTAGCCCACGGGGTTTCCACTGTTGAGTGGAAGCTTGCAATGTGGATAAGTCCCAACGTAATGTATGTTGGGGCTGAGGCACATTTGGTCTCATTGAAAACCTGACCTCTAGATCCATCAGAATCTATGCTGTAATCCATGGTTCAGGAAAGTGAAGCCTTTCAGATTTTTTCTGCACTGCAAGTCCTAGCATCCCTCACCTTTGGCTACAGGTAAGCTGAGGACAATGGGAGTAGCAGTCCATCAACAATTGGAAGGTCACAGTTGCTGATCTTGGCTGTCGACAACAGTGAACAAGATTTCAACTCAGAGCAAGGGAACTTTGCACCTCCCTCTAAAATTAACAAATGAAATTGCATATATTTTTTTCCCACTGTTTGCTTTCCAACATGTGCTTAGGGCACAAGCCCTGCCACACCTGAGATAAAGAAAGGGAAACTAAGATTACGAGTCTACAGTCCAGCACGGACTGAAGGGAGTTTCCAATTCTTCTTTATAGATCCTGCAATTTGAGGAAGGAAAGCTGGCAGAAATTTTGTGCGGCCTGATCCTGATCCAGACACCCGGGTGCCTCTCTTTGAAAATGAAAAGGTCAGGCTTTTATACACAGTTAAAAAGAAGAAGGAACTAGAAACATTTACTGAGCAAGTCCTTGGGATGTGTACTAATTTATTTCTCAAATTAGTCCTAATTAGGGTTAAAGTTCAAGTGTGAAGATATATATTTGTGTATGTGTGCGTGTACCAAAGTTAAAACTATCCCTGCCATCCTACCTTTGAGGCCTGTGCATGGTTGTGAAAGCTGGACAATGAAGAAAGCAGACGGGAAGAAAATCAACTCATTTGAAATGCAGGGCTGGAGAAGAGTTCTGCGGATACTGCAGACTGCTAAAAAGACAAATAAAAAGGCCCTAGAGCAAATCAGAGACCCAGCCTGGTTTAGTGGTTTGAGCACTGGACTATGACCCTGGAAACCAGAGTCTGATTCCTCGTTTGGCCATGGAAACCCACTGGGCGACCTTGGGTGTGTCACACACTCTCAGCCCCCAGATAACCCCCTGAGAGGCTCCCTTTAGGGTCACTATAAGTCCAAAACGACTTGAAGGTACGCAACAAGATCAAATCAAGCCTGATCTCTCCCTAGAAGCCAAGACGACTAAGCTGAGACTGTCTTAATTGGACATATCATGAGAAGACAGGAGTTCTTAGGGAAAAAAAACAAACAGCAATGCTTGGTAAGGTAGGAAGCAGTAGGAAAAGAAGAAGACCGCGCTACAGATGGGTAGACTCCATCAAGGAAGACACCCGCTGCCCTGAATTTGCAAGACCTGAGCAGCGTGGCTGGGGATAGGGTGACTCTCTCATTCATAGGGTTGCCCTAAATCGAAGCCGACTGGATGGCAGTCAACGACAAACGGCTCAACTGAGAAACACAATCTTCTTTGTCACGTCCTGAGACCGCATTCATCTCCGCTGGAGTCTCCGTGTGCGGTGCCATCGGCGGCGTCTTCCTTGTGCCCGCTTTGCTCCCCAGCTTGTTGCAGAACCGTGCAGCTTCTAAGTAGGCAGAAGCCTTCCCGTCTTATTCCGATCAGTGACTAATTCTTGGCTGCCGGCCGCCCACAGCGGATAAGACGCAAAAGGCCCATTGGCGGTTCCCCTCTCCGGCAGCTCAAGATTTAATCCATGCTATCTTCCTGCAAAGCTGATTAGAGCTTAGATACTTGGGGGCAAATGGCTCTGGACAGGCTTAGCGAGCCGGGAAATTTGGACTTGTATTTGGATTCCAAAACAAACAATGACTGCTTTCTGCATAGGTTTGTCGGACGAGCCGCCCCCTGCAGGAACCCCCGTCGGGTTTCTGCGCTGGAAATTTAGATCTGGATTCCAAAAGGCTCCAAGGACTTGACACACACAAGGGTGACAGCTGCATTCACACTGCGATGGATGCGGTGCAACCCGGCCCCCACCCTGCACCTGTGGAACCCCGGGAGCTGCCAACATTTATGGGGATCAGGGTGCCAACCACGAAGCACAGAGGGCCTTCTCAGTCGCTGCCCCTAAGCTGTAGAATTCCCTCCCAAGACAGGTTGGATCTGCCTGTCTCTGCTGTCTTTTTTAGAATCACACAACAGAATCCTAGAATTGGGAGAGATCCCAAGGGCTGTCCAGTCCAACCTCATTCTGCCATGCAGGAATACACAATCAAAGCATACTCCAAAAAATGGACATCCAGCCTCTGTTTAAAAACTTCCAAAGAAGACGACTCCACCACACTCTGAGGCAGCGTATTCCACTGTCAAACTGCTCTTGCCAACTTAATGTTTAGGCGGAACCTCTTTTCCTGTAGATTGAAGCCATTGCTCCATGTCCTAGTCTCTGGAGTAGCAGCAAACAGGCTTGCTCCATCCTCCATATGACACCCCTTCAAATATTTAAATATGGCTGTCATGTCACCTCTTAATCTTCTCTTCTCCAGGCTAAACATCCCCAGCTCCCTAAGTCACTCCTCGGAGGACTTCATGGTTTCCAGACCCTCCACCATTTTGGTCGCCCTCCTCTGGACACGCTCCCGCTTGTCAATACCCTCCTTAAACTGTGCTGCCCGCAACTGGACACAGTACAATTATGAACGTTAACAATCAATTTTAAATATGTATCGTCTGTTTTTAGCTATTTGTATTTTTTTCTTTTAAGATGATATACATTTTAACCACTCTTTTAAAGGATATTGTTTGTGACTGTTAACATGTCAATCTTTTCCTGCCCCCTGCCTAGATCCATGGAGAGAGGCGGATAAGAAAATAATAATAATAATAATGATGATGATGACAATAGTAGTAGTAGTAGTAGTAGTAGTAGTAGTAGTAATAATAATAATAATAATAATAATAATAATAATAATAATAGGTATTATTATTTGCCAGTACTACTTCCCTTGACCTAGGCACTGTACTATTGATGCAACCTGGAATCTCATCAGCCATTTAAGCCTGCCAATTGGCCTTTTTTTGCTGGTTTGTTTTAGATGTTCTGTTTTTAATTCATATTGTAAAGTGCTTTGAGGCTCATTCAGGAGAAAAGTGGGATATAAATCAAATAATTAAATAATAATAATAATAATAGTAGTAGTAGTAGTAGCAGAAAGAAAACAGGCCAGCACCAACTGCCCCCTGGCCCCACAACTGCAGTTCTGGTCTCTATCTTCCCTTTGCCACATACGACCGAGGCTTAGTCACTTCCGCTACACGAGCCCCAAAGAGGAAGAATAAACAGAAGGAGCCGAGTGTTAATTGGCAATTGGCCGACAGCCCAGCTCCTGGTCACATATCCTGCTCCGAGAGGGAAAACCAGTCCGTTCTGCTCTCCGTCGGCTGAATTCCCCTCTCCAAACAAGGCAAGGTCAACAATGCGCATTTGGAGGAGCTGTTCGAGTCAAGAGCGAAGGCTGCGAAAATTTTGCACGTGCAAACACGAGCCCATCCGACCCAGGAGAAAAGGGGAGGCTGAAGGTAGAGCCACACTCTGGGCTTCAAGGAAGCTGACTTCAGTAAGCGTAGGGAACCACTTGGTGAGATCCCATGGTCAGCGACGCTCGAAGGGAAGGGAGTTTGAAGTTTCTTAAAGGTGTGATATTGAAGCCACAGTTGCAAATAATTCTAAGGAGGAAGAAAAGCAGGAAGTGTCTCAAGAAACCAGGGTGGGTGCACAAAGAACTTTCAGATGAGCTGAGATTAAAAGAGAGATGAATAAGAAATGTCTTCTTCCATGCAAAGTGCCCTAGTAGCCATCTCAGGGTTTGGCTAACAGGTAAGCTAGCCAGGCCTACAAGGTTTATGTTCAAAAGCAGAGAATTTTTTTCCATCAGTTGCACAGTTCTCCTTTGTTGCTACCCATCTTGTCTCCCTGGCCTTGTTTCACAGTCCTATAACATCACAAAAATCAGGAAACTGAAGCAAACAAACTGGACTGGAGGGGAGGAAAAATACTTTTATAGACCACAGCTTCACAAATCGCCCACCCAACCCAGCTGCCGGGGAGTTATGGTCCAAAAAGGCAATTTTTAAACATGGAATGCACCGGTACAAAACAATGCATGGTCATTTCCGCACTACACTGTTACAGTGCTATTATTCCAGTTTGAACATCCTGTGGAATCCTGGGGTTTGCAGTGTAGGGACGGGCCTCGAGAATTCTCAGCTTGAGAGCTTTTTGGCCTCAGGAAACTACAAACCCCAGAATTCCACACGAGGTTGAAAGTGGAATAATAGCACTGTAAGAATGTAGTGTGGAAATGGCCAATAGTTCAGTTACGGAGCTCACAGCCCTAAGATGAGAATTTGGCTGCAAACCCAACCGGTTTCAGGAGGGGTGGACCAACCTCTGGAGAAGGAAAGGCTAGAGCCTCCATACTCGGAGGCAGTGTACCATTAAATATCAGTTACCCAAGGAATAGAGGTTAGGGAAGAATGGAAGACAGAGAGAGGAATACTTCATGTCCGTTCAGGGTAAGTTAGAGTCTACACGGAATCTCTGTGTCCTCAGAGAGAGAGACTGGCAATTTGGGCGGTTGATACAAATCATCATTACAATTGCTCCTGTCTTAAAATGCTGTGGTTATAAATCAATATTTGGCTTGCTGCTTCCGAATCGAAACAGAAAAAATCTTCACAGCCAAATTTCTTTGGCTTTGGAGGAATCACACTCATTCCACGGTGCTTCCGTTGCAAACAAAGTGCTCTCAGCTGCCCATTCCTTTCCAGAGCTTAGAGACGTTTTTTGACTACAGTTCCAAGAATCCCCAGCAACCTACATTGCAGACTACAACGGCCAGAACACTTACTGGATAACCTTGGGTCTCTCTCTCTCTCTCTCTCTCTCTCTCTCTCTCTCTCTGTCTTTCTGGCCCACCTCACAAGGTTGTTATGAGGATAAAGCAAAGAAAGAGGCTCCTGAACACAGCCCTGATGTCATTGGAAATGGGGTATAAATGCAACCCAAGGGCAAATAAATAAAGAATATTAGCCTTGGAGGTATCCCATGTTTGATTTTTGCTCCAAACAAACAAGACGGTTCCACTGGAAATCCTCAAAACCGCGCTGAAAAAATTTGCCCAGAAGCATCTTTAAGCCATTTAAGGGGGAAATGTTGATTTGTACCATCCCGTGGAGGAGGCATGGCTAAACCCAAATGCCACAGAGTGGTATTTGTGCCCCTTCAGAGGAGAAAAAGATGCTTCCTGGAGGCTTAAGCGTCTAATTAATCTATGCAAACTGCCAGGAACGAGGGCGCAACTAAATGCCAAATTACTCAGATCTATGCGACTCATTTGCAAGTACGTGGATGGAGGTGGAGGAACAGGACTGCCTTACGCTACGTACCAAAAGGCAGGGAATCAATATTTTCCATCCACCTTCCCTACGCTGGCACCTTCTGGATGTTCCAGATTACCTCTCCCATCGTCCCTAGCTGGCTGCCGGCATTACGCCACACGCAGTCATCAGCTAAGAAGTCACCAAACTGGGGATGGTTGAGTTCAAACGGAGGTGGGCAACTGCTGGGGTTGAGGTCCACGTGGGCTCCCCGGGGCAACATTTGGGGGGCACAGTACCCCCATTTTCACCCTCCTAACCCATTCAAACTGAGTGCTTTCCTTGCTGAGCATCCCCTAAAGCCTTTGGGAGAATGCCACTGACCATTTTCCTGCGGTCAGGGGATTTCTGAACCCTGCTTTGCCTGCTGATGGGAAGACGGGACCTGTTTCCAAATAGGAAGTGACTTGCTGATTACCAGAAATGTGATTTTTCCTGCTTTAAGTTTTTTTTTTTATTTGCAAAAGAAGGGGAGGGTACAATGGGGGGGGGGCTGCCAAAATGGCTTGGGGGAACATGGGTGTTGATCAGATTTTGTATTTCTGCTTTCTTTACAAAAGCAACAAGACAGAAATAAAACACGGTTGCTTTTCTGCAAAATTTCAAAGTACCCCCTTCCCACCAAACTCCTCTGGATGGCTCTGCCAGGCCTTTGCAGTCTCATGAAAGCAAAGAATGGCAACAGCCACTCTCCAAGGAGGCTGCCTGCTGGGTCTCTGCGTGCTCTCTTTCACATGGAGATCTATTCCAGCTCAGCAACTCACACACAGATACGCAGCAGGGCAACCTCGCTGGAAAGCGGGACTGTCTCATCGCTAACACAGTTTCCTCTGAGACTCAAGCGCACTTTGGAATTTCAGACAAAAATAGAAGAACGCAGCCTCAGTGATCCTGAATCTCAAGGCAGCGAAGCCCGGACAAAACCGCTGAGGGCAAAGAAGTTATGGGATGGTGCGCTTGCATAACCTCTGAGGACTGCACGTAGCTGTGTCTTGCGAGGGCCGGGATGGTAAATTTTGTGGTTTTTAAAGAGCTTACCTACATAAAATAAGTTGATAAAAGAAAAAGACACAAAGTAAAGACAAATAATGGAGGGTAGAACCTTTAAGATCTCTGTGGGCGTTTGTTCCTGTGTCAAAGCAGTGGCAAAGGGCAATATAATATAATATAATAATGCTAGGAGGAAGAACCGAATATACAACACACCACTGAAACAACAGTGCGCCATCACACTCAAGAGGGCATTCTGCAAAATCATGAGTTAAAAATGCCACCAACAGTATTAAAAACTAGAATCCTATATGGTCTTTATGTACAGTCAGCCCTCTCCGTTTGCAAGGTTTGGGGTGCAGGACCTTGCAAAGCGGAAAAACTGCAACTATCAAAGTGTGTGTGTGTGTTTGTGGGAAGGGGGCCGAGACACGGTGGGGGGAACAGGCACCCAGGGTCCAAACCAGGTCAGGGAGGGGAAAAGAAAGGGATGCGTTGGCACAGTGGCCCTACATTTCTTCTCTCATCCTTTCGTGGGCACGTGCGGGGCACCAGGAGAGGGCTTGTGGTGCTGAGAAATTGGACTACAATGAACTTTAAAAAAAACCCAAAACACGATCGATATAACAAATAGAAAATCCCCAAATTGTTTAGGTCTTGTACGATCAGTCCTCCAAGTTCTGTTGAAACAGAACGGTCTTTACCTCTCCGTACGGAGCGTGCCAAGTCGACACTCTCCGGGAAGGGAATTCAAGAGCCTGGGGGCGGCCACCGAGAAGGCCCCGTCTCCCGTGTTCCCGTCAGGTGTACTTGTGCGGGTGGGAGGGACAGAGAGAACAGCCTCCCCAAGCAGATCTCAAAATGCGGGCAGGTTTGTAGGGGAGAATACAGACAGATCTACAGAAAATACAGCTGTAAATCGATCAACGCAATGTGTATACGGCAATATTTGACAATACGTTTGAGGAACGTCTTCAGCTCACGGTTACTATAGCCTGGGCTTGCGGGTTATCAAAGGCGGTCGAGCCTTTCCATCTACAAAGCAGGGACTTCCTTTTTAGTAATTCAATTAGATTCGGGGGGAAAGGCTAGCTGTTTGCCGTTTATGCACAATGTGTCTTTTATTTGGGTATCGCTGAATTCCCAATTTTCTGACGTTTTGGCAGTGTGAGGGATTCTCTTCAGAAGTAGTGTTCATTGTGAAGATTTTTTTTTTAAAAGGGGGACCTGCCATAAATTACAACTTGACATGACAAGCTTTAAAAACAACTGGTAATTAGCTGCGGTTATTGTGCATCTTCAAGTCGTTTCTGAGTTATGGCAACCCTAAGGTGAACCAATTACAGGGTTTTCTTGGCAAGATGTGTTCCGAGGGGGGTTGCCTTAGCCCTCCTCTGGGGCTGAGAGAGTGTGACTTGCCCAAGGTCACCCAGGGGGTTTGAAACAGGGATTGAAACCCAGAGCCCTAGGCCATTTCCACACTGCACTGTTATAGTGCTATTATTCCACTTTTAACATCCTATGGAAACCTGGGACTTGCAGTTTAAGGGGAATTCTCAGCCAGTGAGGTCTGTGGCCTCACGAAACTGCAGGAGCTTGGAAGTGGAATAATAGCGCTATAGCAGTGTAGTGTGGAAATGGCCATAGTCTAAAACTCAACTGACTACCCACATATTTCACTACTTATTATTATTGGATTTTGCAACTTGTTATTCACTATTTCTGTATCTGCAGAGTTCCCAAACTTTGGAAAGCAGAAAAGGGGTCAGGTTTACGGACCAGCTACTTCAAACCACCCACCACTCGGACTACTCTCACTTTAAATATCTCTATTATTATATCATGATTATATATATTATAATAAGCCTACACTAGCTGTGATGAGTTAGGGTTGCCGTATTTTGGAAGGCAAAAAAGAGTGCAGAAATTTTTAGTTCTGGAAAAGAAAAGATACAGTAACCCTACGCAGCCAGGGCCTTGTTGATTTTTACATATTTGCTCCAACAGTTACAATTTGGCACTTTCCTTTTCCCTCTTCTTGCATTTGATGCACACATTATTGTTATAGCTATTTACATTTGTGTGCTCCGATACACTGTTCCCGGTGCCAATTGTGTGGCAACCACAACTAGGAAGCATAAAGCATAACAAAACAAAAACATAAATTGCAAAAACCAGTCAGTGGTTTTTACAGAAGAGGAACCGCAAGGGGCAGGGGAGGAAGAAAAGCAGGTTAAGAGAACAGGAAGCCAAGATAACTGACGGCCACGTCTCATGTTCTCGGAAGGCTTAGAGAAGGTGGTTTCAGGTTTGCTGCAATGAAAACCTGACTCCTTTCTTGCACAAGATTTATTGCCCCAGGGGATTTCGAGATGTTTTAAAAGCAAAAAGCAGAACAACAGAGGACTAAAAACTGTCCCTGACATATCAGAGCCTATAATGGGTACATTTTAGGCTGCAGGTGGGAAGACTGAGGCTGGACAAAATAATTTTTTTGCAACACCAGAAATGCTGTTCCACAAAAGGGCAAATTCTTGTTCTCTGCTGCCCTCGAAGTCATGTAGTGGGCTTCCATTGCAGATGAGCAGATTTGAGAATGAACGTTTGGCTGAACCTGTGCTGCCAGGTCACCCTGAAGGCAGTCTTTCCTCGCCATAGGTGACCAGGAAGTAGCTTTTGAAATGGAAAATTGTTCCTTGGGGTATACGGGCTATTAATATTAGAAGATCATCGTCTCTTAGAATAGGATCACAACATACCCTCCAACATTTTATAGATGAAAACTGGAACAAGCAACCTCAGATTGTGGTCAAGGCAGGAGGAGTTATTAATAAGGAAAAACAGACAAGCTTGGAGAGGCCACAGCAGTTGGCTTTTGCCTGAGCCAACAAGGAACGGCAAGATTTTGCTTCTCCTCTTCCCCCTATTGAGTTAACGGAGTGCAAACTCCTTTTGCCTTTTGGACTCGGGCCATTTCTGCACCAGACTGTTATAGCGCTATTATCCCACTTTCAACATCCTATGGAGTCCTGAGGTTTGCAGTTTAGGGAGGGGCCTTTGAGGCCCCAGCATTCCATAGGATGTTGAAAGTGGAATAATAGCACTGTAACAGTCTAGTGGGGAAATGGCTTCAGTTTGCAGCAACTGAAGTAAGCCATTTGCAGCAATCAAAGAAAACTGAGAACAAAGGCGGAAACTTGGCAGAGGAAATGGAAACTGGGATATTTTAAAAGTAGCCGAAAAAGTGGGATGGCAGAGGAACAGGGCCGAGCTGGGACAGCTGGTGGGTATTTCACCAGTGGCAGGAATGCTGCAACATCTCCATTATGCTTGCTTCCTTTCCATTCTCCTCTGCGGCATCGGGGAGGTACATTAGATGCACCCCCGTCTCTCTTTCTCTTTTCCTTTGGAAATGCTATCCGCAGCTCTCTCCTTTCCTCGTGCTGCCGCAGCTAAGCAGTGGGAACATTTAAAGCAAGGCGCCTCTGAAAGGAACATGTCAGGCATTGGGGCGGGGGAGAACCCAGGTCCCTCTGTTCTCCTTTTTGCGACAGACAGCTGCAACCTCTCTGCCACAAGCGAGCCTCTCGGCTCAACAATAGAGCGCACAGGGGGGAAATCAGCCACAGAAAATGCCAATGGAAAAGCTCTCAAGAGATTTAATGCGGCATCTGATTAGCCATGAGATTTGGGATGCCGTAAAAGCAGGTGCAGCAGGCCATATTTTAAAGACGGGAACTGGTACAACCCCCTCTGAATATTCCTTGCTGAAGAAAACTCTATGAAACTCATGGAGTTACTGTAAGTCAGTAAGCAACTTGACGGTGCACACGCACACGCAAGAGCAAGATTTCAGCAGAGGCTGAAGTTACTCCTTGCCCCCTTTCTATAATATTTTCATTGCACCAAGACTTCCTGGTGATCCGCCCTTCTCAGATTTGAAACTGCAACATCCTCAGGGCAGGGATCTATGCAATCTTATTGGGTCTATCTAATCCTGTGAGGAAAAGCAAAAGCACTTGAAGCTAAATACAACAGTTAAGTCGCAACCAGTGCAGACTCATGGATTCAGGGGAAATGCCGCAGGATGTTAACACTTATGTAAATTCCACTGATTCAACAGGTCTACTTAGCCAGGACGAGCAAGGGCCTTTAGGGCTTGGTGCTTAAACGGGAAAAGCAGAAAGGGATACGAAGGCCTAAATTTTGTTGTTAGTCCTGACAACGGTAGACCCAGTGAATAAGTGATATTTATCTGAAGGCTGACTTACCATTCAACAATTGAATGAATGAGTCTACTTCGTCTGGGACTAACCAATACGATACCAGTGCAAACTCACAGCAAAACAATAAGTTCCAAAATTATAGTATGTGTGTGTGTGTGTGTGGGGGATCTTAGGGATGGAAAGAATATTGAAATTACTGTATGTGTGTGTGTGTTTTGGGGAACCCTAACGAGAAGAATCAAGGACTCACAAGGAGTCAAAATTTGTGGTTTAATATCCTGGATTATAACCATAGGTCAAAATCCTTTGGCTGACTAACACAGGCTGAGTTCTGCTACGCGGGCAGGGAGGCTTTTTTGGAACCGTGTGGAATGGACGCATCCAGCCGATGGCGGCAGGAGCAGAGTTTGAGATGAGAAAGGGTTGCAGGCATGCAATCATGGGCTTAGAGGAGCACGGCATTGCACCACGCATGCCGCCTCGACACATGGCACATTGTGCAATGAAGTGACAGTTATGCATCTTGACCGTTTTCTCATACGTTGCACTACGGCAGTGTTTAGTGCAGAGAAAGGGTACGCGTAGCATGACTCGGCTGGCAGGTATTCACGCTATGCTGAGACAATGCAGGGTCTCAGCCAAAGCTTCCCGGCTTGGAGAGAATGGGGAAGCTGTGATTAATTAGATGTTTCCTGCTGGGATTGCTCACACGGGAAAGGGGTTCCAAGCCTGGATAAAACGCTTGTTTATAACATGTCATCATCTCAACTGGCCCAAAGCCTTAGAGCAGGAGTGGGAATCTCAGGGCCCACCGGCCACACGTGGCTCCAGGACTGTTTTGTGGCTCTCAAAACCTCCCCCACTGAATTTTTAATTTTTTAAAATATTTATTTTTCTTTCTTTCTTTATATTTACTGATACTGATATAAATTATAGAAATCAAACCATCAAACCACTCTTAATGTCAGGAAGTTTTTCCTAAGGTTTAGGTGGAATCCCTTTTCCTGTAGTTTGAAGCCATTGCTCCATGACCTCATCTCTGGAGCAGCAGCAAACAGGCTTGCTCCATCTTCCATACGACATCCCTTCAAATACTTAAACATGGCTATCAGGCCACCTCTTAACCTTCTCTTCTTCAGGTTAAACATCCCCAGCTCCCTAAGCCATTCCTCATACGGCTTCATGGTCTCCAGACCCTTCACCATTTTGGCCGCCCTCCTCTGGACACCTTCCAGCTTATCCTTCCTGAACCGGGGTGCCCAGAATTGGACACACAGGATTCCAGGTGGAGTCTAAGCAAGGTGGAACAGAGTAGTACTATCACTTCCCTTGAGCTAGACACTATACTCCTATTGATGCAGCCTAGAATTGCATTGGCTTTTTTTAGCTGCCGCATCACACTGCTGACTCCTGTTCAACCTGTGGTCCACTAAGACTTCTAGCTTCCTTTCACATCCACTGTGGTCCAGGGTGATAGAAAATGAACCAACCCAGATCCTCCAAAGTTGTGCTCAGAGGAACAGCCAACCAAAGAGGCCCACTTTTAGCTCAGCAGCTGCAAGAGAGGCAGCAACCACTTCCCTCTTCTCAGAACGTGAAGCATTTCCGCAAAAAAAAAAAGTACAGCGAGTTCTTAGTGTGCATGGACGTATGAAAGACATAGATTCTGAACGACAAGGCTAGAGATCTAACAACACATGTTTCACAACATGTTCAGATACGCCAACAGTAAAGGGCAGACTGCAGAAGACAGGAGGATTGTGATCACAGCGCACAAGGAGAGAAATTGTTACAGAGCATTGGGGCCCCCCTAAAGGCCCCCAGGTCCTGTCTGATCTCAGGAACTAAGCAGGGTCAGCCGTGGTTAGTACTTGAATGGGAGACCGCCAATGAATACTAAGGGCCGTAGGCTCTATTTCAGAGGAAGGAAGTGGCGAAACCACCTCTGAGTATTTCTTGCCTAGGAAAACCCAAGGAAATCCATGAGGTTTCTATAGGTCAACAGCCGACTTGACGGCACATACGTGCACACCGACACACACGGAGACTCAATTGTCTCTGCTTTTCTCTGCAAATCCCAGCCCTGAAATCTTGAAGATAGGACCTAAGGTACCTTAATTTTTGCCACTGGTAGCTACTTTGGAACAGCTTGAGGTGGTTCTATCTAGTCGAACATTCTTTTTTCCACCGGCAGCCAGAGCAAGAAAGAAGACACATGGCTTGAAGCAACTGTCACCCTGAACTCTGTGCCTCAGCATCCAGTTTTCAGAGGCAGGCTGCTCCTAAACATTGAGGCTCCATTTCTCTGCCATGGAATCCTCCACGAATCTACAACTTTCCTTCCAGGCCTCCCAGTTTCTTTCAGCACATCCCTTGCGCCACATGCGAGCAAGCCAAGCCACCGGCATCTCCACAAGCGCACGCTACCTACTGGTCCTGACAACTTGCCACAGGCAGTCTCCAGTAACTTATCGGAATCAAACAAGTACAGCAATTCTCCAAGGGCAAGCCCTAAGAAGTCTGAAGCCAGAGACCAACTTTAAATGCGACTCAGGGCAAAAAATACACGCTCTTGGAGAAAAGCAAGACACCTCCTGCAGATGAAACTATTTCCCACAGTTAAATGACGCTAGCAACCCATTCCTTCCGAAGAGGAGAGGCTCTTTTGCAAGGCTAACAAAAAGGGAACATCAGGTTTTCTGAAGAAAATGTGAGAGGGGATTTTTCTGGCTTTCAGTCTGAGTGGCAAAGTCAACTTCTAGGCTGTCTAGGTGGCCCTCAGGAGAAAAACCCAGGCGATTTTAGGTCGCTGATTATTACCAAATATGGTTGAAAACGCTGCTTGTACCCATTAAAGCACAGATAGGGAACATGCAGCGCCCCACCTGTTTGCTTGCAAATTCCAGCAGTCCTAGCCAGCTTTGCTTATGGCATGGGATGATGGGAGTTGCAGTCCAGTGGCTCTTAAAGGGCCACATACTCTCTGGCCCTGCTTTCCCAGAAAGGGCTGTAACTGAATGCTAGGCAATGTACTTTGCACAAAGTCAGAAATGATTCAGAGGGACATAAGCAGCCCACTCCATCCGAAGGCTTCTACAGCAAAATTTTAGGTCCTGCTTACCTTGACCCCAATGGCATCTCTCCCCCATTCAAAGGTGAAAATAGGGAACTTTGCACAGACCCAGAGTACCTGTGTCTGCCACAAAAATTCAGAGCAGAAGCCTAGCTAGAATGAATGCCTGCAACCTTTAATGCCCATATTTCTCAGGGCAGAAATTAAGATGGTCCATTTCTCTCTCTCTGGGTTTCATGCCACTTTCTGTTTTTTGTTTTCTTAGAAAGGGGGTAGAATACCTTTTTTTTTTTTGTGAACTCCACTAAACAGTTCAGCTGTTGGGGGCATGCAGCAGGGATTTAGTTGGTGAAAAGAAGAAAGGCTTGCAAAGGGAAAGCTCACAACAAAACACCCAGAACTTGCTTGTAGCTAGTGGCAACTTCCGTGTCAGTGGGACGGTGACTCAGTTCTGGGTTTTAGCCTAAATTATAAAGCAGTCGTTCAAGGTACCAAACCTGTTTGGAAAAGGAAGGAGAAGAGTTCAGCACCATGGACACCTCCTTCTGAATTTGATCTAAAAATTGGAGCAGAAGCACTGCCCACTGATGGGGAAGTCTCTGGATGGTCCCATGAATGGTCCAGAAAGATTCTGATGAAATTTTGGTATGAGTCAGAGTTTGGATTGGAAGGATGGAACGAATGTTTAGGACTACAGCTCCCAAGCAGCCATGCTGGCTGGGGGATTTTGGGAGCTGTAGTCCAAAAGGGAATCAATTCTCTTTCTACGGACAGAGGCATTGAATTTGTGCCTTAAGCAGCCTGCAGGTATAGGCTGTGTTTGTCAATAACTGCTACCACATTGACTTTGACTTGGAAGCCACATCTGCCCTGAGTCTGCAAGACCTTAGCAGGGTAGTTGATGCCAAGACGTCTTGGCGACTTCTCCTTCCTAGGGTCTCCATGGCACCCTGTCATCGACAGCCCTGATCAGATCTGGAAAATTCAGCAGCCGTGGCTTCCGCGGCTGAATCCATCCCCCTGCAATGCCGTCTTCCTCTTTCCCTCCCGCCTTCTACCTTGCCAAGCATCATTTTCGCACCTAGGGAGTGATCTTTTCTCATGATCTGTCCAAAGTACGACAGCCTCAGCTTTGGCATTTTGGGGCTCTAGCGCGAGTTCAAGCTTGATTTGCTCTGAGACACATTCATTTGTCTTTTTGGCAAGCCATGTCTGAAATGAATTGATTCTCTTCCTATCAGCTTTCCTCACTGTCCAGTTTTCACAACCATACAGAGAAATCAGAAATACCACGTAAACTCCATCTGGAGCCTCCCTCTGACCTAGGAGTCTAAATGACATTTAAAGAAATAAATACTACATGGATAGTGTGGGAGGGATTAGGACTGAACTGAATGGGAGAAGGAAATTTCAGAAGATGGAGACCAGAGATTTCCTAAAGGGCTCCCCGTACCATTCTCTTCCACCATCCCATAACCATTCCAACCTCAGCCCCAGGCTCCCCAAGGAAGGGTTACAAAGGTTGAGTCCTGGCCACAGCTACCAACACTGCTTCCTTCTCCACCTCTGCCAGCAAACAGGGGTGGGGCATTTGTGGCCTTCCAGAGATCCAGGCACGGTTGGCCTACAACTCCCATCAGCCCTAGCTTGCATCACTGAGAGTGAGGAATTACGGGAGTTGCAGTTCAGAAACATCTGGAGAGCTCCAGGGGCCCACCCGAGAAATCAAAAAGCCCGTTCTCTGGAGAGGGCATAAGAGGGGCCTGTCCCGACATATCCCTAATAGAATTAGAAGAAGAAAAAGAATGCAAACTATTTGCTCCTTCACCTCTTTGAGGCCATTTCTGCACTAGACTGTTCTAGTGCTATTCTTCCACTTTCAACATCCCATGGAATCCTGGGCTTTGCAGTTTACGGTGGGTGGGGCTTTGAATGCGGAAATGGCCTGAGTTGCTGTGGTCCTAAAAGGAAGGCTAATACAGCCAGCTCTCCACATTTGCAGGTTTCACTTTTGATTATTCACGGATTATTTGCTGCCAGCTCTGCTGCCTCCCTGTGCCATTTTTAATAGGGACTGCAAGCCTCGTGAGGCTGAGAAACTGCGAACAGACTTATAAGTCCCTCTCTAAAATGGTGTGGGGCTGCAGTGGAGGTGGCTGTAAGCCCCACCGGCCCCCCACTTCTGCCTTGGGAAGGAACCCCGATGCCCCAAAGGAATCCACAGTGGGTTGAATAGGGTGATCCTGCTTTTTTGTGTGCTAAATATGGTTTGGGGGGGGCCTAGAGTTATTCTTGGTTTTTCCACTCTCATGAGGGTCCTGGGCCCCTCACCCTAGCGAAGGTGGAATCCCTCCACCTGTGCTCACATTATGGGAAGAGGGAAGGTAGACATGGGTAGGAGGGCACAGGCCCCCAACTCCTTTCCATTTTATGCCTGTGCTTATAAATAAATTGTGTGTGGATCTGGTATTCATTTGGCCCAGTGTTGTTAATAATAATAATAGCAATAATAATTGCGTGTGGATCTAGTATTCATTCAGCCCAGGGTTGCTATTAATAATAATAATAGCAATAATAATTGTGTGTGGCTCTAATATTCATTCAGCCCAGGGTTGCTATTAATAATAATAGTAATAATAATAATAGCAATAATAATTGCATGTGGATCCGGTATTCATTCAGCCCAGTGTTGCTGCTAATATTAAGAACAACATAGCAATAATAGTAATGCAATAATAATAATAGCAATAGCAAGAATAATAATAGTAACAATAATAGAAGCCTGGTCTGAGCCCGAGCGCCTGGTGAAAATGGAGCCCTGACGAAAACTGCCCTCCTCCCGACGCACGAAGCCTCCCCTTCAAGGAAAGAGGAAGAGCTCCTGAGCGCATGCAGAGCGCACTGGCGGAATCAAACAGGGGGCGAGTTTGCAAAGAGGGGGCGCAGCCAGGCGACAGACGGGCCGGGCCGCGAGCTCCGTCCCGGGGCAGGGGAGAGGAGGAAGGGGAGGGGGGGAAGCCACTCTGCCCATGCTCAGGGGCCCCGGCCCCACTCACTGCCGGAAGAGCCGCTCCATGTCCTTGATCTGCCGGCGGGAGAACTCGCGGAACTCGGCGTAGGGGCTGAAGACGCGGTGCTGGGCGGCGGGCGAGAGCTGCGGCGACTGCGGGTCGTTGAGCCCGGCGCGGCGCTGGAGCTTGGCGCTCAGCTCGCCGCCCGCCCCGCTGTCCAGGGCCGGCGGCTCGGGCTCGGGCTCGGGCTCGGGCTCCGGCGGGGGCTCCGGCCCGGCCTCGCCATTGTGCTCCTCCACCTGGAGGCGGCGGTGGAGCTTGCTGGCCAGCTCCTCGGTGGCCATCGTCGCCCAGCCCAGCCGAGGCGCGCGACGCCGCGACGCCTCTCCCGGCCTCTCTCGCCGCCGGTGGCTCCGCCCCGATCGGCCTACGCAGCGGCCCCGGCGGTGGGCGGCAGAACCGCCCGGACGGGGGGCGGAGAAGGAGGGAACGAGGCGGGGAGGGCGGGCGGCGGCCCCGCCGGGGCGAGGCGGTGCGCTCCGGCTGGCTCCGGCTCCCCCCGTTTGCTGGCTCTTACTCCCGAGGAAGCCCGCCGAGGGCTCGGGTCCCGCGCATCCCCCCGCAGGTGCAGGGCAGCCCGTGCAGCGCGCTCGGCGCCTTTTCCTTTTGTGCGTCTGGGGACCCCGTTGTCATCCAAGGAGAAAGGGCGCGCGCGCTCTCGCTTGCTTTCTGGCGTTTCGGAAGGAGGGTGTAGGAGGGGATCGGGTCCCAAGCCCCTCCCCTCCCCGTCCCACAGCAGAAGCGAAGCGGAGGACTCCCTCGCTGGCCTCTTGGCGCTTACTCCCGAGGAAGCGCGCAGGAGGGAACTGAGTCCCGTGCGCAGCCCCCCCCTCCGCCGCCGCCGATGCAAAGGCGCACGGCTGTACTCGCCCCTGGGCTTCCTCGCCCTTACTCCCGTGGAAGGGTGCACCAAGGGGATCGGGTCCCCAGCAGATGCCCCAGCCTGTGAAAGGGGGAAACAGTCGTCTCTCTCTTTCGTCGCTCTGTCTCTCTCGGGCGCTGAGATTTTTAGCAAGTCTGGGATTTTTAGCCAGTGGGTTGCAAAAACAGCAGGCAGGCATGCAGGAAAAAACCGCAAGAAGCTTTTTTTGTTGTCCTGTGCCTTCCAGTCGTTTCTGATTCTGGTGATCAGGAGCCTTCTGGGGCTGAGAGTGTGTGACACTCCCAGGGTCACCCAATGGGTTTCCATGGCTGAGTGGGGAATCGAACCAAAGTTGTAGTCCATTGGTGTATGACCCTGGAGGCCAGCCTTTGATTCCCTGCTCGGCCATGGAAATCCACTGGGTGACCCTGGGAGTGTCACACGCTCTCAGCCCCAGAAAACCCTGTGATAGATTCTCCTCAGGGTCACCATAAATCAGAAAAAACTTGAAGGCAAACACCAACCCACAACTATAGCCTGTCTTCCCTGGCGTGTTCTGCCTTTAGGCATAGGGCAATACTGAGAATAACATTTTTCAAAGGGAAAACATCCACAAGGTTTTTTCCCTTGCGCTTTAAGCCCGATTCATGTTGCACTTCTGGAACACGGCTTTTGATGCCACTCCAAAAAGAGGGCGTTCACCTTTGCCTCCCAGATGAACCAACATCTGTGACATCCGTCTTGCCAGCTGTCAAAGCAGATGATGATGTGCACTTCTGGGACAATGGCAATGATTTAAATCAAAGTGGGAATCGTGCGGACCTCCCAGTGCCTATTTCAGTGGGAGGATGATACAGCCAGCTGTCAGTATCGGAAGGGATGTCGTGTGGGCCAGGACTGATGTGGGCGGCGGGCAACTAGTGGGAAGGCAGCTAGTGTTGGCCCTCCCCATTTGCAGGTTTGATTTTCACAGGTTTGGTTATTTGCACGTTTCTTCATCCTCTACCATCCCACTGGGCACTTCTTTTCCAGGGGGAGCCTCCCCTCTCAGTGGCTCTGACCAGGACGTGCAGCCCTTTGAAAGGTCACCTCTGGTCCTCCTCCACCAGCTACTGCCTGGCAAGCTCAGGATGGCTCACAACCCAATTTCTCAGCACCACAAACCCTCTCCCACTGCCCCCATACAACCAAGGAAGGAGATGGGCAAGAGGAAGTATAGGGGCACCATGCTAACCCATCCCCTTTCCCTCTCCTGTTTATGGACCCTGGGTGCCCTTTCTCCCCACCATGCCTCAGCCCTCTTCCCACAAACACACACACACATTTTGGTAATTACAATCTTTCCACTTTGGCAATGGCCCTGCTCCTGTCACCCTAGCAAACGTGGAGGACCAACTGTATTTCTTCTCCAGGGACTGGAGCTAGATTGGTGCCCATTGGGTACAACTGTTTCTTTCTTTTCTCCCCAGAAACTTGCCGGGGTTGGCAGCCAACGGCTCAGGGAGTGTCGTTGGCCCGAGGACCACCACTTTGAGGAGCACTGATAAGCTTGTCTTCTGCTGCTCCAGGTACCGGGAGACCACCTAATACATCCGAATGGCAAGAAAAAAGATTTCCCCCTAAACATTAGGAAGAACTTCCTAATGGTAAGAACTGTCGTGGTGGAATAAGCTCCTTCGGAGGGATTTTCATTTCTATGAGGTTTTTACACAAAGGTTGGACACCTACCTTTCAGGGTTGTTTTAGCACCAGATTCCGGCACTGCCAAAGGGTTGAGTTAAATGACCCTTTGAGTTCCTTTCAATTCTGTGGTTCTATGGTGCTACAACCCTTCCCACGAACTCCAGTGCCACCCAGCCCTACTTCAGCTAGCTGCATTTCAACGGAAAGCCAAAGACCTTGTAATTTCATGAGCTGGGGCTGTCCTTTAGGACGCAACAGCTTTGCAAGCAATATTATCTCCCTAACAGCCTCCGCTGACCTTTTCGTTGAACAAATGTCATCAATCTGCCTTGAGACATATTTCCGTGGACATATTGTGGCGGGACAAGGGAGAAGCAGAGGAGGGTTGGCATGGGTTGGATTAGTCAGCAAGCAGAGGCTTAAAACGGTTTCCAAGCCCTTGCTTTTTCTTTCCTCGTGAAATTTCAGTGTACGCTGTGAAGGAATTAAAGGGCTCTTATGATACACCTGCTAATGGATTCCATTAAATATACATCCGCGTGGTACCATCAAAAAATATTCTGAAAACTTCGTAACCTCTGACATTTCACTCGTGAAAACTGGGACACATGTGTCCAAGCAACATCAGTGTGTGGTCAATATGGCAAAAGTTCTTTATGAGGAAGAACATATAAGCCAGGGAAAGCTGCCGCTTTGCTTTTGCCTGAGCCAACTGGGAAGGGCAAAGACTCCATCCCTTCGTCTCTTTCCCTCTCCTGCTGAGTTAATGGGATGCAAATGATTTTTGCACTTTGAATTCGGCTTGCAGCAACCGAAGTGAGCTGAGGACAAAGGGCGAGGAGGAAAGAGAAACTGGGACATTTTAAAGGCAGCTGAAAAAGCTGGACGGCAGAGAATTAATCGGGACTGTCTCCGCCAAATCAGGACAGGTGGAAGATATGAATCTTTTCGGTGAATACTCATTGCTCAACCACAACAACTTCACAATCACAAAACAACATCACAAACATCCATGTCCTGGTGTAAGTAAAAGTACACCTGTGTAACTATGCCTGGGATTCTGTTAGTGAGCTACACATGTGTAAGTCCCTTTACCAAAGTGCTTGGACATTTTTTTGCCGGACAACAGAAGTTCATCTTTCACTGAAGACTGTAGAAGGAGCATTGTGCACATGCATTGAAATCTCACGTTTCACGTGTTTGCACATTCAGTTGTGCAGAGTTACAGTTCACAAATGCAAAAACTCTGTGGAGGGAAAGCTACATTCTATCTCTCTGACGTAGAATCTCAGCCCATTTTGTTTTATGCTTTTAAAAAATGGTAAAATTGCCCTTTTTCTTCATAACAAAATAAATATAATGTCACAGCAATAGTATTGCAAGATTTAAGAGATGCATAAAAATGGCCAAACTACCAAACAAACAACAGCATCAATATTTGAAAACAAAAATTGGCAAGGGGGAGAAGGAATGAAAGCTTAGTGTTGATGGAGAGTTGCAAGGGGGCCCGAAGGTCAACAGAGGTCTCGTTCACGCTACAAAATCATAGCACTTTGATGCCGCGTTAATTGCCAGAATGATGCCCAAGATGGGCCTTGGGTTCCAATCAGGAACGGTGCTTCTGAAGTTCTTACATCGTCTCTTCCAAACTGACCAGAGCTGTGGGCGAATGAACAATGGCACTTCTGTTCTCTCGACAACATACATCCGCATCTACAGCAGCCGAGGCGTGAATAAAATGATTCATCCAGAGATGAACATATGATAGAGTTCGTGAGGGGTTTTTTTTTTATAAAAAGCCCCAATCATAACAGAATTCAGGGCCAACAAAGCAGGGAGCGGGGGCACAATCCAGTTTTAAACCTAGAAACTAAATGATATTTTTCTCTAAAATGACGGAGATTCTGTAATTTTGGGGTTAATTCCATCTCAGCCTGCTCGCCCAGTGCTTTAAATATCCACTTTGTGGGTACCTAGTTAAATAACTTAACGGAGCCAAATTATTGCATATTATTTACTAAGGCCATATAGTGTCTTTCTGCATGGCAGAAGGGGGTCGAACTGGATGGGCCTTGGGGTCTCTTCCAACTCTGTGGTTCTACGACTCTATTCGTTCATTCATTCCTTTAAATATTTGTATCCTGCCCTTTACCTGGAGATCTCAAAGTGGCTGACAATAAAATCAACTTAAAAGATTAACCAATTACAAAAGTTTTGAAAGATTAAGAAATATTATATTAAATAGGTTCTCAATTAGAAACAACCACTTTCGCACTGGTTAAAACGATCTTGAACGGAGTGACCATTAAAACACAGGTAGCCTCGATCGGCTTGGCCCGAAGGCTGTAAGGAAAGGCCAGGTTTTAACTTGGAGTTGAAATGATTTTGATGTCTGTGCCAGTCGGGCCTGAAGAGGGAGGGAGTTCGGCAACTGGGGTGCCGCCGCAGAAAAGGCCCTCGTTCCCACGTCCTCTTCCAATGGATTTCCCCTCCTGATACAAGTATCCAGTGAAGCGTGAAACTCACCGAATGATCTTAAGACGGCCTCTTTCTGGCTCGGCCAGGCTGGGCTCACAGGATTGTCAAGAAGACGGAGGAGAGCGAGGTGTGCCCTCTTGAGCTCCGTGAAGGCTAAAATGCAATAATGCTAGAAGAGATCTCCCTAGGTTGGGGCCCCTTCTCTCCCAGAAGAAAGAGCAGGTTATTTTCATTTCCGAGGAAGCAAAAACGGGGGCACGCCCCATAAAATCTGCAGGAGAACCCAGAGACGCAGCCCAAGGTGCTCAATGGCTGGATGTTTTTATTGGTAAAGAAGCCATTTAAGCCTGTAGATGCTCTCAGAGGCCTCCTAAAGTAAAATTTCAAATAGCCCCTGAAGAAAGCCTCTGAAAGCGTATACAGGCATGACCTTCAACCATCCTGATTGGGCAGAGACAGCTTGGATTAATCCTCACGCATCCCACTTTTCCAGCTGCTCTTAAAATGTCCCGGGTTCTCTCTCCTCCTCCTTCTCCCTTTGTCCTCAGTTTACTTCAGTTGCTGCAAACTGAATTCAAAGGGCGAAGAAAGTTTGCAATCAATGAACTAAGGGCATTGCCACGCTTCACTGTTATAGCGCTATTATTCCACTTTCAACACCCCATGGGATCCTGGGGTTTGCAGTTTAAGGAGGGGCATTTTAGAATTTTCAGCGAGAGAGCTCTTTGGCCTCAGTAAACTACAAACCCCAGAATTCCACAGGAGGTTGAAAGGGGAATAATAGCACCGTAACAGTGTAGGGCGGAAACAGCCTAAGTGAGGGGAGATGGATGGAAAGGAGAGAAGGGGTGGAATCCTGCCCTTCCCAGCAGGCTCAGGCAAAAGCAAACTTCTGCAGCATCTTCTAGCTTTGCTTTCTTTCTCATTAATAACTTTTCCCACCTTGACCGCATGCTGATTTTGGCCAAGCCTATCCGGGTTTCCATCTGTGAAATGTTGGACGGTATGGATATTTCTGCAGTTTCTTCTAATGTATCTCCATTTCCGCCTTGTCCCTCTGCGGCCTCTGACGGCCGCGTCTTGACGAGCCTTCTCCATTTCCAGCTTCGGCTTCTGTTTCCACCAGACTCCCCTCCAGTGAAGTCACATAATCCTTTGTTTGTGACATGGGAGCCAAGGCCGGGAAGGAGGGGGAGATTACGGCCTCCCGGTCTTCCAGGCACTCTAAATACTGATCGGCCTGACAGAGCTGGGTCACCGAGGACAAACAGTGCTGCGTGCCAACCTCGCGTGTTCAAAAATCAGGATCTGGACTCGAAAAATCGTAATTTTAGCTCTCATCAGGCACGCACCTCATAACCTCCAGCACTTCACAGATGAAACTGGGATACATACGGCCAGGCAAAGCAGTCCTGGAAAATGCTCATCAACATCTGTTGAAAGACATCTAAAGATGGAGGGACTATTCAGTTCTCACCATTAAGAAGTTTTTCCTAATACTTAGGTGGAATCTCTCTTCTAGTAATTTGAGTCCACTGGTTTGTGTTCTAGTCTCTGGAGCAGCAGAAAACAAGCTGGTCCCATCTTCTACATGACATCCCTTGAGATATTTAAAGGTGGTTATCATGTCATCTCTTTGGTCTTCTCTCCCCCAGGCTAAACATACCCAGCTCCCTAAGTCATTCCACATTTATACGCTGCTTTTTTCTCCCCAAGACAGGGACTCACAGCCTATTCCGCTGCCCAACAGTCTGTACAGTCAATTCATTCTTCCTGGTTGTGCTCCAGATTAATGTTTAAAACATCTGGAAAAAACTTTGTCTACTTCGGTTATAGATGATGCTATATATATAATAGGAAAAAAACAAACAAATAAAGCTTATGCCATTGGCTCATTCTTTAAAGCTCTGGGATGGTATCTGTTGGATTACAACTCCCAAAATCCCCAGACAGCATCTTGGATGAATTTTGGGAGCTGTAGTATAACCCACCCCCCAAAAAATCCCACTCATCATGTTCTAACAGTTGAACATTGGAGTAGGACTCCAAGAGACTGGACTGTGAATCCCTGCTTATTCACGGAAACTGACCCTGGACCAGTGACATTCTCTCAGCCTCAGACGAAAGCAAAGACAGACTCTCCCTGAACAAATTTTGCCAAGAACGCACCATAATAGAGTTGCTTTAGCATCACCATAGCCTGGAAATGACTTGAAGACACACCACAACAGACTCCAAAAGCAGCCATTCCAAAGCTTTTGCATCACTCAACATGGGCCATGATCAGGGATTATGGGAGATGTAGTCCAAAAATATGGAGGGGGCACTAGGTTGCCAGCCCCAACTGACATTGAATTGCCTTCAGAACTGTGCAACGTTGAAGTAGTGCCTATAAACATAGGAGTTGAAATCCTTGGCGATTGTGTTGGACTCAGTATTTGTGCCCATATTGTTCTGAGACCAGAAGGAGAATTGATCTCTCTGAGGACTGCTTTCAAGATTCTCCAGGATATAACTTGAATATGAGACTGGAGATTTCTGGCAACCTGGATTGTTCTGATTCCATCGATCTGCACTTGTTAATTGGCTATTTGGGCAACACCATTTTAGAGCCACAAGGCAGATACCAAGAAACCAATAATTTCCTGGCAAAAAGCTCCCTGCCTCTGCTAAGAGACTGATCTGAATGTGCGGGAGAGATTTTCAAAGTGGCGGTTTCATCCCTTTTGACGGACGGCTGGGACTGGTGATGGGGAGAGATGCAAAAGCAGAGAATACGGCGCGAAATGGATAGCTGCTCATTAATGTAAAAGCCTGCTGTATGGAAGGGCACAATTAGGAGAGAAGATTTTAGCGGGGGCTGGAATGGCAAAATGCCTCCATCCATTGAATGCAAACAGAAAGGAAGACGGAGGGGAAACCTGGAAACAAGGATGCCCGCATCTGCCCCTTGGCAAGGTCGGCTCCCTGAAATGCACGGACAGCGTGGACGCTCACAAGCCGTTATTTTCGGAGGATGCAATTAAGCTCGGGGAACATGAACCAATTACACCAGAATTCTCTGGGGAGGAACTGCAGCCAACCCGTCCCTGTGAAACAGATGGGCAGGGCTGAGGCAAAATGTTCAGAGTTAGCAGACATGTGAGGTCACGCGTTGTCCTGAAGTAAACCCTCAGATAATAACAGAAAGACAAGGAGAACGGTAGCACGTTTTGTACAAAACAGGGGCAAAAATGCCCTCAAATTACCCAGAAAAGTTTGTGATTCAGGGCCAAAATCCAACGGTCTTATCCAGAGCAGAGCCATAGAAGCAGTGGAATGTATATAAGCATTGACTTACAGCCACGGATTCAATTGCAGAGTTCCAGCACTGTGGAGACAGAGCATAACTTCACAACCTTCAACATTTCACAGATGAAAACCGGGACACTTGAGTCCAAGCAATATCAGAGTGTGGTCAGGAGGGCAAAAGTTCTTAACAAGGAAAAACACACGAGCTAGGAGAGGCTGCGGCAATTTGCTTTTGCCTGAGCCTCCCGGGAAGGGCAAGGTTCTGCCTCTCCTCTTCCCTGTATTGAGTTAATGGAGGGCAAACTCTTTTTGTCCTTTGAACTCAGTTTGCAGCAACCAAAGTGAGCTGAGGACAAAGGGGGAAGGTGGGAGGAGAAGAACAGAAAGGACATTTTAAAGCAGTGAAAAAGCAGGATGGTAGAGGATTAATTGTGCCTGGCAAATTGGGACAGTTGGAGGTATGTAGTTTTACAGTTGTGGATTTATTTGGTAGTTGTGCAACAGCATCTCCTTAGTATATTGCAATATTGTGCAAGCAAATGCATAGCTGTACAGGCTTCGCCCCACTTATCTGACAAGTTAGGGAGTGGGGCACTGTCAGAAAAAGGAACTGGTTGAAAAGCAGAACCCATGTACTGTACTGTAGGGAGTATGAAGGACTTAACGGAAGCTCACTTGGGACCAACCACACATGCACTGCTTGCAAAATCTCTCAGCTGACTTAGCATTTCCTCCCCAACTCACTCGTATTAACAAGATTCTTCATATTTTGGTGCTTATTCTGTGCAAAAGTCGCCTACAGTTGTTTTGCACAGACAACAGCATTTTCTGTGACAAAAATGGTATTTCTGTGCAGAAATATTATTTTCAGTGCAGAAACAGGTGTAGCGTGTACAGAAAATGCTGTTTGCAGACTTATTCTGTGCAAATCACATGTGGGTGATTTGCACAGCAAACAGCATTTTCGAGCAGGAAACAATATTTCTGCATAGAGGTATTTTCTGCACAGAAAATGCTGCTTCTTGCTGGGTAAATGCCATTTTCTGCGCAAAACAGCCATGTACAAATTTGGCCAAGGATAAATCCCAGATTGTGAAAACTCTTTAAAAATAGCATGGTTTTCAAAGACTTTCTCACAGCAGGAAGAAAAAATCCTAAAACAACTTGTTGCTTCTTTCGAGAAGAAACATAGTGAAGAATTAAATCCGACCCCAGTGCAATGTTGAGTCGGCATCCAAATTCCTCCTTTTAGCTGAGAGTGTGATGTTTTGCCTATTCATGCATCCATCCCCACATTTAGCCCTCTGTGGTCCTGGCGAATGGATACCAAACCCATACCGTCTTCTCTCACCAAATATACTCCTGAAGAGCCGTTCAGGCTTGCAAGCAATCTCTCAATGCTGCAGCCACTGAATGATGAGAATCCGTCCATTAATGTGCTCCATGATGCCAAAGGTTGAAGTTTCTTCCTGGTTATCTTAGCCAGAAATTAAGCCTCTTTCTCTTTCCTTCTCCCCCAAAAGAGACATTTGTGAAACCTCTTGAGAGCTGCTTAAAGACTTATCCATAATTTTGTCAAGTCTTTTATACATTCTCAGTAATCAGATTACCAGGTCACTGCCTCATTTGTGCAAATAAATATATACATATTTATAAAAAGGCCATGTGTTTGATAAAACCTTTGCAGCAGGTTCTTGTATTTACAGCTGGCGGGATCATTCCTCCTCTCCCGGCCTCTGGAAAATGAACCTGCCTAGGCAGAGCTGGTACAAGAGACTCTCTTCTTGCAAGCTTCAGTGGGCTTTGCTTCCACTTTTTCATTTCCAGGGAATGGTTTCTTTTGGGGTTGCTGTCTGCAAAATCAGAGAGAGAGAAAAAAAAGATGTACGAACATGTGTCTACTCACAGATATTTTGCTTGTTTATACCATATCCTATACCATAGGATCTCAGGATGGCATCCAAGTAAAAGTCATTTTTGTTGCTGTTGTGTACCTTTAAGTAAATTCCTACTTACAGTGATGATCCTAAAATGATCCTGTCACAGGGCTGTTCTTCACAAGATTTGTTCAGAGGGGGTTTGCCCTTGCCTTCCTCTGAGGCTGAGAGAGTGTGACTTGTCCCACGATCAGCCAGTGGGTTTGCATGGCTGAGCAGGGATTTGAATCCTGATCTTCCAGAGCCCTATTGCTAATTATTACTTGCAACTAAGTATATGTTTGGAGCTCTTAAAGTATCCCGAAGCACTAAATGGTAATTTCTGGGATATTCCGTGTCACTTTGCATCTGGGCCAGGAGGAAGAAGATGAGAAGGGGGAATGTGAAAGTAGCAGGAAGGTGTTATGGGAATGAGATCTATAAAGGATACAGGAACTTTGTCTAACTCCCAGGATGAAAGATACGTAAATAATGAAGGGTCTGGGAAATTCAGGTGCTGGTGGACTGATGTGGTATTTATGACTTTCACCAGTCATTGCTATGCATGCCTAAATTTGTATGGCAAGGTATAAAATCTGTAGCCATCCAATATGCAGCAGTTTCAGCAATTTCTCAGGAAAGTTGCTGTGCTGCTTGCGTGCTCCAAATAAACGCTTCTGTTCTAAATCTAAGTGAAGTTTGTGAGCGCAAGTTATCCAGGATGCGACAGCTATCCTGTCTCTGCCAAAAGCCACCACGGGCAAATAAGTGCCAGCTGCAGCACGAGCAGTGGCAGTGCTTCCCAGCCTATGCCCCAGATGCCACATGTTGCTACCGGCCCGTGACCGAGCTCCACTGCCTGAGAAGTTGGAATACTGGTGAACGTTCCATTGCTGCTGCAATGGATGAGAAATCAAGATTTTTGTGGCTGCTGTCATAAAACCGTCTTCCTATATTTGATCACCTTCCCCCAGTGCGATCTAACAAAGTCTTATGGGCATTTTCTTACCTTCCCGTCTCTGAATTTCTGCGTACAGGCGTGACATGATGAAATTGTACCCCTCTTCTCTTCTAAATGCTTCTAGGTAAAAACAGCAGGACAGAAGGCATGTCTTTCTACATGAACACTAGCAAATACATTTTAAAACAAACAAACAAACAAAAAAAACAGTGCTGCTACTGCCAGCCCTGTAGAGTGGGAAAACGAATTGGCATTTCAGTGGCAACAAAATGCTCTCTTGTAGCCAGTCTGGCTATTTCGCTCTGTTGCAACATCGCCAGTGCATCATGGGCAGTGCTGCTGGGAACCAAGCAAGGTGATAGAGGCAGAGGAGCCCAGTTCGCGTGACACATGGTAGCAGCACTCTTGATAAAGGTCTCCCCATTGGTTTTGCAGAACGACAACAACGGAGGAAGGAAGGGGGCTGCAGGACGTGAAAGGGGTCCCCTATTTGATTTTTTTACCCAAATAAACTTGAATTCTGCATGTGAACAAAATACTGTGCTTTGCATTTCCCCCTCCTCCCCCCCCCCCCAGGAGACTGCATTTTGCTGCCCTTTAAATCAAGCCAACTTGACAAATCTACTTGGGACTGCAGTTATCCTTCAAGGTTTGGTCCCAGGAAATGGCGCAACCCCTATCTCGGCTTGCTCTCCTTCCCAGGGGGATTGGCACCTTGCGATGATAGCAGCGCTGCAGGGCGGATGCTGCCAAGCAGGGCTGGCCAAAAAGCACAGCTCACTAAACAACTTTCTAATTTGCAGTGCAGTGGAGAAGGGATCTGGCAATGGTCCTGGGTGCCTCTGCCCCCCCCCCTTTTTAATAACCTTGCCCCTCTTTCCCCTCCTACCCTGTGGTGCTTCAGAGCCCTATTCAGTCTCCTCTCTTGGGTCAGCTGCATTTTTGTTCTCTCCAGCGCTTCTTTTAGCAAAGCCTTCTCTTCCGTTTCTTGATAGAGCCTGTCCCCTAATTTGGCAATCTCGGACTGGCAGGCTTGCAGCGTCTGCTTGTTGGTCCTGTGTGATTTAAAAAGGAGGAGACCTGGAACTGGCTTCTTGCAAGCTACCTTTACTTTTTTAGAGCTGGAAAAAAAAATCCTCTCCTGAAATTTGTGAGGAAGAAAAATCTTTGCAAATTATTTCACGGGTCTGTCCAGTCTGCAGTGTTTTATGGGATGCAAAAGGCTAGACAAACACACACATATGCCAGAATTTGGCCTTTATAATACCTCTTCTGCTTGCTCGCCTATTGGCATTCATAGCTTGCTCATACGGGATGGTGAGGACTGTGGCTGTTTACAGATCCATGACAAATGGCAGCTTCCAGATGAGGAAGGAAAGGGCACACCGAATTAGACCATATAGGTGATGCTTTTCTTTCTGAAATTTTCGGGTAACTTCCTCTCCAACACTTAAAATGAGGCAACCAGTGACAAACAGAAATGAAGCCTGTTAGGAAAACGGTGCTTACAGTACTCCTGGTTCCCTCTGACATACAACATGGTGCAACATAGGCCTAGTGGGGGGGACCGTGACTATCACGGTCTTTGCCCTATGTCTGTCTGCTTGTCTTGGCTTCCCCTGCTCCCATCTTCTCGTCCAGTTTTCGGTCTCTTTTTCCTTGATGCCCCAGTAAACTGCAGAAATAGCCACGACAAGGGTACACTATGCAAGAAGGAAGCTTCTAATTAAAGACGCAGTAGCTCTGAAAACACTTTATATACCACCCTGAGCACAGCTTAATTACAACAAAGACAAATCAGGTACCACCATTTTACTCTGAATGCATTCAGTTCCATCTGGTTTCATACACTAAACGGGTTAGAGGCTAGTTAGCACTTCAAAGGGGAACCACCAGAAAATTCCAGGAAGCTTTGGTGTTCTGTTTGGAGTCTACCTAGTGTCCTAGCGACCTGCAGTTTCCTCCCTACCTTGTGGCATATGGTGAGAAATATCTTGCTGCACTTTGCACAAAAATGGCTCTCTCTAGCTACTCCAAGTAAGAAATGAAGTGAACTTCAGTCACAATACGACCGGCCACCCTCGCTTTATTGGAACGCATCCGGCTACCTTTCTCAAATTTTAGGGCAATATTTTCAGAATAAGAACACTGCCACTGATTATATCCAACGCCCTCTACCACCAATGTTTTGGCATCTTTCTATGGCCATTTCCGCCCTACAGTGCTATAGTGCTATTATTCCACTTTCAACATCCTGCGGAATTCTGGGGTTTGTAGTTTACTGGCTGAGAATTCTAAAGACCTCTCCTAAACTACAAACCCCAGGATTCCACTGGATGCTGAAAGTGGAACAATAGCACTATACCAGTGTAGTGCGGGATGGCCTATTTTGCAGAAATGGAACAGGCCTGGCAAAACTCTTCCACAGCATACTCCCAAAAGAGCCCTTGGCGCTTGCCCTGCACCACCCTCAGATGTGTACCTGAACTTCCCGATGTCCTTCTCGTACTCCTTCAGCAGCGACTCCTTCCTTTCAAGGCGACTCTTCAGCTGGCCGATCTTTTCGAAGAGGAGCTTGAGGTCCTTCTGCCGCAGCGTCTTGACACGTTCCCGTTCGTCGTGGGGGAGATGCATGACCGTCTGCAGGCCCGCCAGCTCCTTCACATCCACCAGGCTGGCGAGATCTTGAATCAAGCTGAGATACTGGAGAGGAACGAGCAAGGAGTAAAACCACTGGGAAGATGGGCCGCCTGCTCCACTTGAGAAGACCCCATTTCCCCAATGGATCGCTCCTGTTATTTTGTACCGCTGCTGAATTTGCAAAGCTAAGCTAAGACCACCCTGTGTTAAAGCATCAGCTTGGTGGCCGCAGGTGACCAGAAGCTCTGTGCAGGGGAGTGGAAGAGGGGATATTTTGTCCCTCCTCTGTACCTAACATAAAAACCAAGCTGGCTGTTACCCACATTCAGTTTTGATCATCACACTCATCATCATCCTTCCTTATGTCCCACCTTGCATGGTTAGCCCTGCTCAAGTTTTGCATGTCTGCACTCATGAAAAACCAGTTCCAGGGCTCACTTTATGGTTTTTTCCTCTCTTTCTTTTTTAAAATTGGTCAACCTCTGGGCGGAACTCCGGAAGCAGTGAAATACAAGCTCCTTTTTAAAAATTACTAGCTCCCAGAAAATTTATTTTCTTTCACTAGACGCCATCTTAGCACCAAAACTCTGGACTATAGTACCACGAATATCCAACATATTCCCATACAGTGTTCAGAGCTGACTGCCACCTTATGTTTTAGATTCACTCCTCCGTCGCTTATTTTTATCCTGCCTGCTCCACAAGCTGGCTTGTGTCAGGAGCTCTTCATCAAGACAGTGTTATGGAAACGTGACATGCAATGTGCCCCAGAAAAAGAAAGCAGCCAGAAACGCCTTCACATATTCATTTATTTATTTTATTTATATCCTGCCTTTCTTCTGGAGAGGGATTGCTTTGTCCCATCATTTCCACCGGTCCTGAGAGAACAACGCAGGACGAGTTTACTCGTGTCTGTGTGGCTAGACAGAATCATTTCCTTTCCGGTGATAAAAATCGTTCCCTATGATGCTCCAGAAATGGAAGCGAAGATTGTGATTCCAGATCAGCTACTTAGCCCATAACTACCTTAGCTATGTAGTTAATTAGTATCTTCTGATCCACTCGCCCCCCCCAAAATTCAGATTTACAGAGCAGCAGCTGCTGCAAGCGACAGGAATCTGTTCTCCTGTCCATTGGAAAGCAGCTGACTGATATTTGCACCTCCTCACAAGAAATCTCCAGTGTGACAGCCAGAAGTAGGATCCCTCTCACAATTCTTCCTTCCCTTCCAAAAATAGCTAGCTCGTCTGCCCCCTCCAATAGTTCTGGTACTGGCAAACAAAGACTTTTCTTCTCAAGGAGGTTTTGATTACTAAAAGGCTGCTGAGAAAAGAGTTTTTACATTAGGCAGCCTGTACCTTCTCTCTGCCCCAATCCAGAGTGTGTTTTTTTAAGTTCTTCGTAAACTGTTTTGAACTTTGGTAGTTTTAATATGCTGTTTTAATATAACATTTTGTATTTTTAGCTGTGTTTTTTGTCGTATCGTGGGATGCAGAATTAATCAATTAATCCCGACTCAGGGACGTAGGGGTGCAGCAATACACCTCCCGCAGGAAATCTGACTTTCCCCTGCCTCCAAGTATGGTAAGACATCCGCCCGTTTCTGTCGGGAGTGCTTGGAGGGTGTTCCTGCATGGCAGGCGGTTGGACTGGATGGCCCCTGGGGTCTCTTCCAACTCTACATTTCTACGATTCTATGATTTCCATACCGTGTTCTCACTAAGGTCTAGGGCATCAGCCATTTCCAGCCTTGCAGTCCGCTCTATGGTCACATTGGGATCTACACCAGATACACTGCTTTGGAGCTGAAACAAGCAAACAAGATGTAAAATAATCCACTTGAAAATATTTAGTATGTATGAGAGCAAGGAGCCATTGATGAACAGACTATGACAGCTTTTCTAAAGGAAGGCCAGGATGCTGACAAGGAGTTCAGTTTACCTTGTTAGCATCTGCTGTTGTCATCAAGCCCTTCGTGTGCTCTTTCTCTGTTTTCTGCTCTCCCTTCTCCACGGAGCCTTTCCTCAGCACTATCAGGGGCTCTGAAGTTCTTTCTTCCATATCTAAAAGAAGAACACAATGGTCTTTACAGCTGCACTTTCATGTTTCCTCAAAAACTCAGAAGTCCCAGGAATTTCGCATGGGAAAGAGTGGGAAGACAATGGATGACCATTGGTGGAACAGGTAATTTGACTGAGATGTGGAAAGTCCAAGCTGAAATCTCCATTCAGCCTTAGAGCCTTCTAAGGGACATTGGGGCAGCTGGTTTCTTGGAGAGCTCCACATTTGATTTCAGTGTGGGGTACTGAGAGACGGACAGCTTAACCCAGGGTTGTGGAAAGTGCCTTGCTGGATCAGCTCCAAGTCTACCAAGCTCAACATTCTGTCTACAGAGCGTCCAACCAGCTGCCCAGGAGACTGGCCAAGAAGACACAAATACCACTTCACTCTCCATTTTGTGCTGGCCAGCAATTGACATCACACAGAGGCACACTGCTTCTGATCCTCAGTTAGGGAAGTGTTTTATCTAATGTAAACATAGGTATCTACCAGTAGTTCACCAGAACAGCTCAACAGAATGGCCTCCACAAGCTTCCTAGTTAATACTATGGCTCTCACCCAAAGGACAAGCCTTTTCTAGTATCTTGATTCTTCGTCGCAGTTCAGCCAGGGCGTCTTTTTGGCGATGGATGATTTCCTCATGTCTGCTGCCTTTGCATCGTGCCCCCAGATCAGCCAAGTCCAAGGCTGGGCTCTGGAGAAAGCAAAACACAACACACCAGGGTTAGAGAAAACGTCTCTCCAGGGTAAAATGGTAGATGAGGACCTCCTCTGGAAAACTCCATGTGAGTTCCAAAAGGTGCTACACAAAGGGGAAAAATGCCATCCAAGATTTCCCCTTCTATAAGCAAGTCAAGCAGCTCTGTTGCATCCGAATGTTTTGACAGTGTTCCATCTCATACATTGCTCACACTAAAGGAAGCTAGGATGGAGGATCTAGAACTAGTCACTGCTAGTACAAAGTGTACAAAATGACCACTGACTTCCTTGTTTCAGCAGTTAGACTTGCACATTAAGCCTGTATTTATCTTCCAATGACCAACCACAAAGCAAAAGAGCTGTCTTTGCAAGGCACGCTGCTGAGGAAAAGCACTGCTACAACTGACATCTTTCACTATGAGAGATAAATAGAATCCCTATTTCTATCTGACCCCCAGGAAAAAAACAAAGTACTGTCTCGGAATCACCACCACTGTTTTATTCTTCCTTCCTCCTTCTCTTCCTCCTAAGTTGGAGTTTTGGCTCATCAGTGATCTGTATTCTATCTAAGACTCTAGGATCATTAAGGGGTCATTAGATAATGTGGCACATTCCAAGCAATGTTGCTTTCATGCTCTTGTGATCTTATCTAGAGTCATTTCAATCATCAGATGTTTCGTCAGTCCATTTGGAATTCCTCCCAGAGCACCTATCACTACTGGAATCAGAGTTGTTCTCTTTTCCCAGAAGCAAATCATCTCTTTTTTCGTCTACACCCTGCTTTTCCCCCAAGATTGGGACATGGCTCTCTTATCTCTGTGCAGTTTTCTTTTCTCCAAGCTAAAAATACCCAGCAATCTCAACTGTTCCTCTTGGGAATGCCTGGATGGTGTATTCCTGCATCGCAGGGAGTTGGACTCGATGGTCATTGTGGTCTCTTCCTGCTCTCTGATTCTATGATTCCTCATAGGGCTTGATTTCTAGACCCTTCACCCTTTTGCTTGCTCTCTTCCGAACACATTCCTGCTCATCAATGTCCTTCTTGAACTGAGGTGCACAGAAACAGACGCAGAATTCCAGGTGAGTCCTGGCCAAAGCAGAACATAGGAGTTCTTTGCAAGGACTACTCTGTCATTGCATTGCATGTGTGTGCCTTCAAATGTGTGAGACAGGATATGCCGGTAGCCAATTTGGCCTGAGAGAATATTCCATCCCGGCCCCCAAAAAGCTGAATTACTTACTAGCTGCGGTCTGTCGGGATGCTGCTGGAAACAGTCCAGAAAAGCCTTTGAAAAATCCACACCCCATTGCCCTGGGACTTTGAATCAGGAAGTGACCAAGATATCTATTTACAACGCACCTAGAATTGCATGCTGCCCTGCTTGGAGAGCTTTTGATGTCTGGAAAGAAAATGGGAAAGCTGGAACGCCACCCTTGTCTCCTCCCTTGCCAGGCTTAATGAACAATTATAGTAACACTTCACAGTTATGAGACTTTGCATTGGCAAAGCTCAAAAAACAAACAAACAAACAAACAAATAACTGCCCGTTACCTATCACAACATGACTGGGTGAAAGGAACACAGAAAGAACCACTGCATAGGTTAAGATTCAAAATAAATGAATAAACCACATGCCAGATGCTACACTCAATCTTAGCCAAAAATGCCAACAAGCTGAGAAGTGACTGCCTTAGCAGAAAACTTAATCTTCTATCGTACTGGCTAGCTTTGAGTTCAGAAAACAGCCTTAGAGGGTTCAAAAGCTTTATTCAGAACAGCGAAGCAACATCAGCACACCTTGGCAATTGTCAAGGCTCAAGAGTGATTGGATTTGCAGTACCTTGTAAGCCGTAACGTTACAAATTAGTATGTGCTAATATTCTACTTGACAGCTAAGCAAAATCTCTCTTTACTTGGACTCTTCCATCCACTTCTCATTTTCTCATTCATCTTTCCAACAGCATGGCCTTGCAGCTGTGTCTGTCCAAACTTATCATATATCATTACAATAACATTCCCTTGGTCCCAACGTACTGCTTCTCAGCCAGCCCATCATCCCCTCTCAGCATGGCAAAGCCCATTTTTTGCAATGATGCTAAGTGACTACCTAAAGCATGGCAGGGAGACTAAAGCTGACCTGACACCTGCCGTATCTGGCTGAACAAAGGGAGAACATCACAGGACACTTTAATGGAACTCTGTTTCCCCTTTATCAACTCTATTACACCTTTCTGTACAAGGTCCACCACCATTTAAAGGTGTAGAATAACAGACTATGCATTCTGATTGGTTTTGCTATCTATGTGGAGACTGATCACTGAACTGTATTGTCAACAGGGATAGGGGAGGGTGGGGTGGTACAGAGGTACACAATATTACATTAAAATAAAATGTTAAAATGTGACAGCTAAATAAGCTGTTGGCAGTACCATCTCCTTGGCACAGTGAAGCACCAGCTCTGGGCAAGGGTCCAATGGTCAATGCCCGACCTTATTCTATACTGCCTAAACTGACTGGCAGGGACTCTCCAACTTTCCCAGCCCCTCCTGAAATTTGCAAGGAAGCAAAACCTGGGTGCCCGTGTGGTGTAGTGGTTTGAGCTTTGCACTTGGACACTGGTGGATTTGGGGAGCAGTCATCTAAAAAGTCACTTTTCCATGCTCTGACAAGGAGACACCCTGTGCTCTACGGTGCTTGCTAAGCTCCTTGGAGTACCACTTGCCTTGTTGGCTGCAGGAGCTTCATCTGGCGAGGGGACCGCGGTCTGTACGCCCTTGTGCTGTAGCTCTTTCTCTGCTTCTCTGACTTTCTCTGTGGTCTTCTTCGCCATGGCCTCTTTCAGCTTTTCTCTGCTGTTCCTGCACCCCCCAAAAGAGAATTGCTCAGAGATAGGGAGGGATGGAGGACACCAAAGGTGGCCTCTGCTCCTTGTGCTGCTACTGAAAACAAATATCGAGCCAAGAACAGATACTGAAATACGATCCGTAACGGGATAAAAGGAGCAAGGGCAGGCCAGGACTGGCATTCCCTTGTGGAAGGGTAGACATCTTCCTCGAGGGATAGATTGCATGCTGCCACTGTGACTGCAGCTGGGTGAGCTGCCGGGTGCTACTCCTTGGTGCTTTACTATTGAATGCTGCAGCCCATCCACTGCCCGACCCAGGGTCACATCAGTGACTTAAGCGTGTCTATGTGCAGCCTAGGCAGGTGTCAGTTCTTTTCGGATGAGACACTGAGGGCTGCCCTCTTGCCCTTGCCCTCCATCCCAAACCTTCCCAGGTCTGGCAGCATCAAGCCCTGGAAAAAGGCTCCTTCTGCCAGTGGGAAGGAGAAGGAGGGGAAAACAGTTTACACCATAAAGATCTGGCTGCTCTGGGCTCCCGGGGGGAGGAAAACGGGGGTGCACTCCATTTCACAGGATCCTGGAGTTGGAAGGGGTCTCAAATCCAACCCTGCCTAAAAAGCAGGAACTCCGGCTAGAGCCTTCCCAGCAAGTAGCTGTCCTGTCTCATTCTGAAGATGCTTAGAGAAAGAGATTTTACCACTTTCCCGGGGAAAAAAGGCTGAGATGAGCTGCTTCTCTATTGGACTGCCTGAATTTCATACAGTTAAATCAACTATGATTTCTTGAATGGACTGACAATCCTGGAAGTGGATCCTCCTCCTTTTAGTTTTCAGCACATTCTCTGGACATACTGCTAAGGAGAGGCTCTTTCAGTGATGCTAATTCCGCACACGAAAGCTTTTTGTAAATTTCCCCTTATCTCCCAAGCAAGGAGTTATTCAAGGGCAGAACCAAAGGGTGTAGTTAGTATGTCACTAGAAGAGGAGTTTCCCTCTTAGTAAGAGGGAAAAGATGTCTGTTTATCTAAGCATGAGCTTGCCTCCTTCCACAGGTTGCAAATTAGCTTATTTTTGCTCTGTGAGGGTTGCTAGGAGATAAAAATGAGCTTTGTGTGCAGATGTAACTGAACAGTTATGGAGCCTTGAAGCAACTGCATGTCTGGATGGAAAACATTATGAGCTGGAAACAGGCATTTTCTCTTAATGTATAGTTTTACCCTAAATGTACTTTGAAACACTTGATGGTTGGATTATTGTGGTTTTGCCCTTTCTCCTCTTTTATGCCAAGGCAACGCTCACCTTAATTCTTCTCTTACTATTTTGAGATCGGCATCTTTATGGTCCACAAGGTTGCTCATCTCAAAGAGTTTCTCCTGGAGGTGCTTGATCTCGTGCGCTTGGCTATGGACAAGACTTCGCTTCTGCTCCAATTCCACCTTCTGTTTTTCACTGAGTTCTCCTGCACAAAGAAGACTTCATTGCTCTGCTTCCCCTAGCTAGGTTGAGAATATCAGAAACATTCATCCGCATGGGGTCTTTGTCCAGTTGGGAAGGCTCCCTTAAAAGCATTTCTGCATTACTTCCACAAAGGAAAAGAAAAGCTCAGAGCCATTTGTTGCAATTTCATCTAGATTAGAGGATGGATTGGGATTTTTTTTTTAGCCCAAGAATTTGTGCTGTAGATGATCCATCAGTCTTTCTACAGACACAAAACATTTTTGTACTGTTGAAGAAGCAAGAATATTGCTGAAAACACCTACATTAAGAAAGTACCCTGCTTTTCCCCCTGGATTTGGGAAAATGGAGCTAAACCAGATGATTGTGGAGTGTTTGCGATTGTAATTGTATTTTTTCTGGATATATCATGCAATGGTTTTTAAACAATACTGCTCTCAGTTTGTGTCTTCAAAGTGTTAATCTTTGTATTTTAAAATAAGTTGAAAAACCAGATCTTTGGGGTATGTTTTTCCATGTCACCTTGAGTGCACCTTTTTAGGAGCCTGCTTTCTGTTAAGAACTTTTGGAGACACAAAGACAATGGCCAAGTTATGCGGTACCTAATTGACAGCGATGAATTGGAAGTACACCCACGTCTTTACGCATTGGATTTCTCTATTCTTCGGGAGGATTTCTTCCGCAACAGCCACCGCATTGGATTTCTGTCCTCATCATCCCCAGGCATGCTACATGAGGATAATGGGACTTGAAATCCCACACATCTAGAGGGTGCCTAAGTTAGGGAAGGTTGATTTAAGTTTTTTAGGGGGAAGGAATGTACTAACTACGCGTATATCTCGCTATTTCCTCCAATATGCTTCAAGGTTCTCCTGTTCTCTCCCTCTCATCCTCACAACAGTCTTGCAAGGTAGGTCTTGAAAGAGAATGAATGGCCCAGGACGGACTGGTGAGTTTTGGGGTTCAGTGAGAACCCGAACCTGGATCTCCCAAGTCCCAGTCCAATGCTCCAACCACTACACTATACGGCCGAAGTCACGCACCGATCACGTCGGACACCCTGGCTCTGGCTTCGGAGAGCTCCTTCCTCAGTTCCACTATGACAGCCTCGTTGGACAGGATTTTCTGTCTGGCGGCTTTTAATTCTTCCCTGGAGTGAGACCAAAAGGAAAGACATTGCAGACCCGCATTTCCGTAACAGCCCAGGATGCTGATTCTTTGATGATTTAAATGCTCTGCTGTCAAAAATAAGATTGACAATCCCCACGAGGATTCATCGGGGACAAAATGCACCGAGGCTCCAGTGAAGGAGTTGGCATTCACTGCAACAACTCATTGGCATTTTTCCTCCACGTGAAAGACCAATTAGGCCACGGGGCCCATGACCTACCATGAGTGGCCCCAGGGGCACTTTTGTGAGCCCCCAGGCTTCCCCAGGGCCCCATACTCTCAATTTTTATTTTTTCCCTAACCTCAAAGGACAGAAAAACGGCCTGGAGTAAGAGTTTATCTTCCTTCACACCCTCAAAAGCCTCTGAAAATGTATTCAATTATTTTATTTTTATCCAGCCGCAGTAATTATTTAATTCATAATTTCATTTCTATCCTTCCTTAAGATTTATTGTATTTATTATTTTACGCATACTCCACATTTATTTTTATATATGTTTCTGTGTGTGCCTTCAAGTCGCCTGTTGACTTGCAGTGACCCTATGAGTTTCAGAGAGTGTTCTTAGGCAAGGGATACTCAGAGGCCATTTTTGCCAGTTCCTTCCTCTGAAACACAGCGCACACCACCTGGGATTTGTTGACGGTCTCCCGTCCAAGTATTAACCAGGGCTGACCCTGCTTAGCTTCCAAGGTCAGAGAGGATACCTCTAGGATATTTAGGCCACCCTACATACACACACGTGTGTGTATGTGCATGTGTGTGAAATATACAATTATTTTATGCATATACCACCGTTCTCTCAGCATGGGACCCAAAGAAGAAAACAATCAATCAATCAATCAATCAATCAATCAATCGATATCAGGCTTACTGAAAAGTGGAAATTGCACATTTCTGGTTGCAGTTCTCGGACAATGAATCCCCCTGGGACCTTGCAGTTTAAATGTCGGTCCATGCCAATGCATATGCCACCCTCAGATTAGACAAACATATAAGCATTACAATAAACCTTGAAATCATAAATCAGCTCTACCACCTATTTAGAGCCTCCACAGGGACGTACGTTCCTTTTATAGGCTCGTCTTGGTAACAGGTTTTGACCGAATAATGTCATTAAAGAATCAACAGGGAGGAAAGTAAATAGTCAGCTGCTTACTTCATGAAAACATGGCGCCCTTCCGGGGAAACAGCCTCTTGCAAACAGGCCGGCAAGGACTTGCAAGACTCCCTCCGCATTTCTAAGAGAGAAGGAAACACACCCCAGAAGCCAAAATATGAACAGGGAGACTAGCCGCTTCTTAAAAATTCTGAGAAGTTTCCACTTTTGCATTTAGATGTTCAGTTCGGAGTTCAACACATGGCTTTGGGGAAGGTAATGCACAAATAGTTGCATATTCTAAGCGCCCGGGGTACTGACACAGCTTGCTGGCATGACTTGGCCGCAAAGATGCCCAGAATTCATCGGAGTAGCGCAGCTCTACTGACCTTCTATTTGCTTCTGAAGTTTCCCCTTTTCCTCTTTCGCCTTCGTCATGTGCTGGGCAGCTTCTTTGTACTTGCTTTCCAAATCCACAATAGTCCTGGAGTGCTGCTTGACCTGTTCCTTATATTCCGACATCTCCTCCTGATGCGCCCACTTCTGTGCCTCCATCTCGTCCTCCAAGCTTTTCAGACATTTCTCACAGACCATTAACTTCTCTTCCGCTACGGTCTGGAAAACACAGAACCAGGTCATCCCACATATGGGGCAATTTCCTTGACCCAAGAAGACTTGGGGAAAGAGATTTGACCAATAAAGCGAGTTGAATCCCCAGCAAGGATCAGGTAGCAGGTAAAGGGGAAGATCTCTCTCTGTCTGAGATCCTTAAGAAAAGCTGTCAGCCAAAGGAGGCTAGAATAAGTGGACAATAGCCTGACCTGGCTCAAGACAGCCTTAAAATGCACAAATTCCATTCCGAAATATTTTTACAGCTGAAGCACCAACAGGTTGAGTATCCCTTACCTGGAAATCCCAAAACCTCCAAAACCCGAAACTTTTTGCTACCAGTTGCCCACGTCTGCCTTCGAGGAAGCAGCTGTGGCACTCCTGCCTGTTTGTCTCTGAGATTCTCAATTTCCCTCCATTTCATATACAACACAAGCAGGAAACAAATGAGACACTAGGCTGGAGAGAGCTGCACGGCTGGAGAGAGGCAAGAGGATCTGGGAAATGGCATGAATCCAAGCATAATCCTTCGCAAAAAGCACTCCTGCTTGTCTTTCAGGTCCTCCGTCTCTCTGCATCCTCATATCTCATGCACGGCACAAGTAACAAACACACAAGGCCCTATGCTGGAGAGAGATGAGAGGATCTGTGAAATGGTATGAATCCAAGTGTAATGCTTGGCACAAAGTACCCGCCATGGCACCCCTGCTTGTTTGTTCGCAGGCTCCCTGGAGATCTCCTATAAGGTATCAAATTTATTTAGATGCAAATACAGGTATTCCAAAATCGGAAAACATCCAAACTATGGAACACTTCTGGTCCCAGGCATTTTGGATAAGGCACACTCAACCTGCACATGTAGTTAGTGGATACGAGGCAGCAAAGTTGAAGGAAAAAATCCCAACCCTGTAATACGGAGAAAATTTTAGCTTGAATGATTGAGCCTGGGCTACTGGTTACCCAGAAGCCCCAGCCAGCATGGTCATGGATTCTGGGATTTGTAGTCCAAAATATCTGAAGGACACCAGGTTGCCTACCCTATGGATTAGATAGCCCCTTATTCTACATAGGCCCATTGGCCAATCCACTAGTATTGCCTGAGATCAGCTCATAAAACACAGACCACAGTTTGCCACAAGCAAAGAGAAAGTGCCTTGCTCTTGCAGAGGACTTGCAAAATGTGCAGGAGAGGGTGAAACCACCAAGGAGTGGGAATAAGTAGGTAATTCTTGTCCTTCACTGCCCTCCTGGTTCAATCTGATGTCTCTGCCACTCTTTCCTCAATTCTGGTTAAACTAAAAAAATTCAAAATTACTTCTGTAAGTGGAACACGACCAGGTCGCTGCAGCTTTCAGTTTGTTCATTTCCCTCGCCTCACTTTAAAGAAATGGCACAAAAAGAGTTCAGATATCAATACAGCTTACAGGCAACCATACCTGGCGTGCTTTATAGATGTTTTACTGAGACATATGTCCATCTTGATCATGTAGAGGAGGGAAAGAGAGAAACAAGGGGAAACTGCACAAGGCAAACAAATTCATATGCTCTGGTTTCAAAATGCTGGACGTTAAATTATTCTCTCCAGATATTTCCTGAAGGAGACATAGAGGCAGCATTCTTCTAGACCTCCTTGGATTTGAAATCTTTCTAAATATGGTACTTAGACAAGTGGAGGCAGGTGGTCGCCGAGAAATACGAGATGTTTAGACGAAGGCCATAACCTCCACCTCTCCAACACAGCCTGCCAAAAAATCTCCTTCCTGCAGAGTTCACCCTCTTATGGTCCATATTTGCACCAGGGGCTTCTAGCCGATGATCTCTTACACTGAGTTACTTCTGTCTTTTGTTAAGAGTTACCTTTTTCCTCTCAGCCACCTCTAGGCTCTCCAGAGTCTCTGCTACCTTGGCATTTAGAGCTGCCTCTGTTTTTGCTTTCTGTTCTATTACCTGCAATGAAAAATAGGGAAAATAGGATCATTGGGAAGAAACAAGAGATAACCAAGGAATCATTCTGGCAGATCGCAATGCGTCAATAACTATGTGAAAAACTAAAGAACAAGGAAGGGTATGGATCAGAAAGGTACTCATGAAGGGAAAAAAAAATTGCATTTTTCATTCAACCCAAAGTTTGGTTCAGATATATTTCCATTCTGTGCCAAAAGCACCAAGACTATTTATACAGAACATTTGATTTTTGGATTTCAAAGGCAGTAATGCTTTGGTGTATTGCTTTAACTATTGATGTAATGCTTTGACTATTGGACTAGGACTCAAGCAGACCAGAGATCAAATTCCTGCTCTGCTTTGGACCTTGGGCAAGTCACACTCTCTCAGCCTCAGAGGGAGGCATTGGTGGCAAACTTCCTCCGAATAAATTCTGCCAGGAAAACCCTAAGAGAAGGTTGCCGCAAGTTGGAGTCAGTTTGAAGGTACGTAGCAACAAACATATTGGTTGTGTATTCCTACATAGTGAGATGTGTGTGTGTGTGTGTGTGTCTCTTTGTCTGTGGAATACATAGCTTGTAATGCCTTCCAAATCTGGGATTCTATTTTTCTATGACAATTGACAAGTTAACATGTAAGCTGCTGCTAAACTCTTCATGCCTTTCTCATCATAAATCCAGGGGTATTCATACACCTTCTACAACACAATCTACATTCTGAAAGTTCACAGCCCTATGACCACACATCTTGACCAACCCTTGAACTTTCGGCTCTGTGGGTGAACACAGATATGCTGTCCAAGACCCAAATCACAATTTTTTTTAGTAATAATTCAGAAGACAAACACAAACCATAGTTTGCCAGTTTGCACGTAACAGCAGGCTATGAATTAAATACGTGTGGCCGCACAGCGGTTGGGCGAGGGTTAGGTCGTCTCTATTCAACTCTGTTGTGTGGATAAAATCAGGTGGGGAAAATATTATACATGCCACTTTGCATTTCTTGGAATAATGATTTCTTTAACAAAAGGAATGGAGAAATTGTGGACATGCAGGTAGGTGCAAGCCTGCAGCATATTGCTAAGTTTTCAAGGAACAACTTAGGGAGCTGGGTAGGTTTAGCGTCCAGAAGAGAAGATGAGCTGAGAGCCAAGGTGGTTTGGAGGTTCTAAAATATCATACCTGAGCTGATCCAAGGTACACAAGGTCCTTTGAGCATTTGAAATGCACGGTATCTTTCTTTCCCTCTTTCTTTCCTACAGACAGAGATGAAGAGGCAGTGATAGGAGACACCCACCCATCTCTACACACCTCAGCCAATTCTTTTGCTTGACTTTCCAAATCTTTGGCCTTTTTCTTTTCTTCACCAAGGGCTTCTTTCAGTCTGGCTTCTTCCAGGGCAGCCATCCCCTCCAGAACCTGGAAAAGGAATTAGTCCCCAAAGTAATTAATTTTCTCTGGTGGTTATTTATATGCAGGGCTACAACATCTCCAGTGATTTGTTGCCCCATCCTAAGCCAAGATAATGAAACCTTAAAAAAGCGTGTCCGTTTTACCTTTCTGTGTTCCTTTTCAGCTTCCAGAATTTCCCTCTCTTTGTCCTGAAATTCCTCCTGGAGTTTTTCTTTCAGCTCCTTTAGCTTTTCCTCCAGGATCAGGTCCTGAGACTCCTTGGCCATCTTTAGCTGGTTCTTTGGTGAACAATCCAAATAGTAAGATCAGTTGGGGGTTTCTACCTGGCCCAGAAGAGCACTTCTCAGGAGCAAGACCTTTTACCTGCAATGTCTGAAGTTGGCCCATGGTGTTACAATGCTGGTCCAGCAATTTCTTCATGTAGGAGGACAATCCTGACAAAGAAATGAGAAGAAAGGTGAGGAGCAATTCCATTGCACTCCTTCTTGGACCGGAAATGTACTTTTCATTAGGAGGAAACACAACATGTTTCCATTTACGGCAGTCCTGCACTAAACCCGGGTCAAAAAGGAAAAACTCCAAGCAATATGTGTATGTGTGTAAGTGGAAGCTGGAACACACTTCTTATGTTGTTGTGTGCCTTCAGGTTGTTTCTGACTTAAGGCAATCCTGTTTTCTTGGCAACATTTGTTCTGAGCGTTTTTGCTATTTTATGCTATGTTACATTATGCTATTTTATTTATATGCCACTCTTCTCTTGGAGTGGGACCCAAGGTGGCTCACGAAGAAAATAAAATGCACATGACTCCATCTACAGAATCCATGTTGGTGCGATGGTTAATCCATTCTGGGTTTTAGTCTGAAATCTGAAGGAGCTGTCCAAGGTGCTCAACTTATCTGAGGTATATACTTTGCTAGAGGGAGGTCATCCGCAAATCATTTCTCCTTTTCAAACGTCTTCAACCCAGATCTCTACAGCTTTCTAGGAAAGAATTCTAAACACCTCACCAAATTACAAATCCCGATAAATGGAAAGTTCAGGGTCAGAGAACCTTTTTCACAGCCAGACACATCCAGCCCCAGACCCCGAAGGAGATCTTCAGTCGCGTCCACCCAGTTCAGCAAACCTCCCAGGATTTTGGCTGTTGATGCTCGGATGTCTGAGGCTGGCGGAGTCAGGCAGACATTTTCAAGATCGGAGACCTCCTTCCTCAAGCTGTCGCTGCAGTAGGGAGTTTTCAAGAAATCCTGACAAAGAAAACAGGGAAGGGAAGAGAAACCCTTCAGCCGTACGTGACTGGCATAGCTTGTTCAATACCTTAGTAGCCACGAAAACATCTTTTACCATAAAACTGTCTGAGCTGTTTTTGCAAGAGAAATAATCCCTTTTAAAAAATCATCTTGTGCACTTGCTTCAACAGCCTTCGTCTCTTCTCTTGTTCATGACACAGAATTTTGAGAAGAAAGCAAGAACCTTTGGCTTTGTCCCAAAAGTCCAGCCTTGACACTCTGGATAAATTAAAGAGGCCAAATGAAGGAAAGGAGCAGCTCCCAAGGAGAAATTTGGAAAACCTGGACAACAAAGAATGACATACTAATGGATTGCTTCCAAAGTTTGCATTCCGCACTTGCACATATAGCCTTCAGCCCAATCCTATGCCCCAAAGAACTTTAGATTAAAATCTTCTCACCAGCACACGTGCATAAGATTTGGATAAAAGGCGTCTGAAAGCGCAGAATGTGAGCATGTCATCAAAAGGCTGGTTTATGTTCTTAGGTTTATTTATATGTCAGTCTTGGTACCTGAAATCCCTCCAACGATTTCTTCAATGTCTCAACGTTTTCAGACATTTTCTCCATTTCAGATTCCTTGAGACTTATTTCTTCCCTCAGCTCCATTTCCTTCCGACAGTACTCCACGTTGGCCGCTTGCATGTGCTTTATCTTCTCCGCGATCTGATGCACGGTTTAAGAAAGAAGAAATAGCCATTATGCCTTTGATTTTTGGGGGATGGCGGCGGCAAGGTTTATGCCCGGCTTCCCAGCGCAAGCTCCGAAAGCGAACGACAGAGTAACTTCCAAATTAAATAATAAAACATTCAAATTACATTCATCGCCTGCCACTCGTTTCGTTCAAAATCCGGAAAAAGCTTACCTGCTCGTCCGTCACAGACTCCTCCGGAAGCTGAAAAAACAGTATTTCGGCGATTCGGTTTCTAAAGGACTGCGCCTGAGACCGGTAAAGAAGAATGAGAAATTAGCAACGGTCCAATTTAATACACAGGAGTGACCTCCAATCCTTGCAGAAACCCGGAGGGCGGGGAAGCCACCGCTCACGGCCTGCATCCCACGCGCGTGGGCGTAACCTTGCTTTTGCGTCCCCGGCGCCAGAGGGCAGCGCCACTTGTGACAGGCGCAACACAAGATGCTCTGTTTCTTCCTTGCAAGCCCAGCGGCGTAGGGACGGGGCGGTGAGGGGGGCGGCGTGCCCCGGGCAGCGTTTTTCAAGGGCGCTGCCACTCTCCGCCCGCCTCCCACAGGCCGTGGCCCCTCCCCTGTGTGCCCACATGCACCGTAGCCCCTCCCCATGTGCTGTAGCCCCACCCACCTGTGTCATAGCCCCGCCCTCGTGGGCCGTAGCTCCACCCCACCCCTATCCCCTCGCGCCCGGCCGTGCCACCGTGCGAGCCGCCCGGTCAAACCGAGCGGTGGCTTCCGCTGCCCCTACCTGCGTCGCCGCCAGGTCCAGCTCCGATTTGACGAGGCGCTCCCTGCGCCTCATTTCTTGCAGCTGCTGAGCTCTCCTCTCGCGCTCCTCCCTCAGCTCCCCCTCGGCCTGAAACGAAGAAAGCCTGGGCTCGGCGAGGCCGCTCGAACGCGGGGCACGGGCCAGAATGGCAGTCTTTGCCAGCGACGAGGGCACAAGCCCGTTGCCTCGGACTCGAGGAGCTTCGCTGGCTTCTTGGGCTTTTTTTTTTCCCCCCATGAGTTTGGGTAGATTTTGTTTTATTTTAACAAATATTTTTATTAAATCCCAAAAAGAAAAACCTTAAAAACCGTTAGGTCAAATCCTGTTACGCTCTGGACCTTAGAACAACATAAATAATTTCAAAATCCTTACATCTCCAATAAAGTTATTTACAAATTGGTTATCTCTTTCCTTTATTGTTGCCAACTTCTCTAAAAGTTTTGGGTGCTTCTTCATCTCTTAGGTTGCTTGCGCTTTGTCTTATGTGTTCCTGCATGGCAGAATGGGGTTGGACTGGATGGCCCGTGTGGTCTCTTCCAACTCTACATTTCTATGATTCTATGATTCTATATAACTTATATCTCCACAATAAAGCCCTTGGTAATTCCCTTATTTTTATCCATCAATATATCTGTAAATATACATATTTTCTATATATTTCACAGAACTGACACTTTCCAATAAAGAATTTTAACACAGCTGAATCTAAATTTTTACTAATGTTTACATTAGTCAAGATTGGGGTAAAAACATAATCTTAATCCATGTCAAATGTATTTAGAATTTCAGTACCCCCACTTTTTTCCCCTTTGTAAATTAATTATGCCATAATTACAATTATTGCATATTTGCGAAGTACATCTATGCAAAATACAGTTAAGGCAAAAACTATATACTCAATACATAGGACCAGATAAGAGGAAAGTAGAGAGAACAGAAATAAATGTATAACTCCGTATTATATTATCCGTTATTATCTAAGTCATTCTTTAAAAGCTATAACAAAAGATTCTCCTCGTTTCCTACCAAAATATGAGATTAAACCTTCCCACTGTTTCCTAAAGTTATCTAATGATTTGTCTTTTGCTATCCTTGTTAATTTGTTCATTTCCGTTATCTCATAAGTTTCTACGAGCCACGGATCGACACTAGGAATCTCTTCCTTTTTCCATTCCTTGGCATAAAGGATTCTGGCCTTAGTTATCAAACTAAATATGATTTTTTTATATCGTTTCTCAATATAACCTTCAACTGAATTAAACCTATTTAACAAGTATCATTCTGGTTTTGCGGGGAAACCCTTCTTTATGTAATCTGTGATCTCCATTTGAATATTCTTCCAATATATATATTTTTTGTAATTTCTGGCAATTACACCAGCAGTGGTAGAAAGAACCTCTTTCTGATTTACATTTCCAACCTTTTTCATTTTCTTTTTTCTATCTTTTGGCAATTTTAGCTGGAGTTAGACGCCGTCTATATAACATCTTATCATAATTTTCTTTAAACAGTTGGTGAGCTGGAAAAGTAAGGTCTTTCCAAGCCTGTAGGACTTGGACTTGACTTGGTAATAAACGATACACTGACTCGACTCCTGACTTGTATATTTTTAGAGACTTCCTCCCCTTGGTTCAGTAGCCCGGCACCTTTCTGGGCAGGCTTGTCTCCTCCATCTTCATCCATTTGTGATTATTCTGCCATCTAGCGGTGGGCCAGAAGAATGGAGAAAGACCACATTTAGTGGTACATCGGCTTTGGGTTTTCGAGTCGCCCTAAGTTAACAGGCAGATTGAAGGCACAAATATACATGCAAAGCTTTGGGTGTGCAGCCTGCTAGCCTTTTCTCCCGGCAAACTCTCAAGCGTGCACAGGGTTGGGGAAACGGGTCATTTACCTTGCTTTTCTCGACAAGCTGGTTGACCAAGGTGTCCCGCTCTGCCCGGCACTTTTTTATCTCGTCTTCGGATCTCCTCACTCGCAGCTCCAGCTCCGCGATATGCTGCCAAAGGCAACCAGGAAAAGCAGGATCGGTTGTGGGAAATGACGCCAAGCCTTACGCCAGAGGTGAGGTTGGTATGTGAGAAACACGTAAAGTGGTCCTCCAGGTTAGCAACGATAAGAAACTCCAGCCGTCTACAGATTGAAGTTTTCCCCTTATTCCATACAGAATTCTACAGAAGTAATTTTCCTAAGGTCAGTCACCATCACAGTCTAATTTCTATTTCAATAGTATTGAAACTGTACCCAGTCTCTGAGCACTCCTGGCTTGGAGGTAACAAGGAAGAAGCCTCAACATGCTCAGCAAAAACCCCACAGTTTGCATGAATATAAGAAAGGCCAAGATTCTACACTGTGCAACTTTATGAATCCTTAGTTATGTTGCAGAGGGACAGCAAACCTTGTTGGTGATTTGCGAAGATGCGTACCAGGGAACTGGCAAGAATGCTCCAACACTGACCACTTCTAATGCATATCATGCTCCTCTTTGTGCTCCAGCATTTCCTAGTGGCATCCAGATGCACATTGGGGAGCATCCTGATACACATGGGTGCCCATTGCACATGTGTGCATGGCGCATCAGTCACTCCACCGTTGTGCAACGGGTGCCTGCACATAGTAACGTCACATCCGCCCCTAAGTCGATACAGACATTGCAAAACTGTCCAGTTCTGTTTCCTGCAGCCCATTGACGAAGATGTAAGTCCCATACTAATTTTAGGCCAAAGTCTCCCTTTTGGAGGGGTTTTCCTAAGAGGGAAAAACTTTGCAAAATATCCCAAAGAGATTTGAGCATGCTAAGCAGCCATGGAAAGTTGGTTGCCAAATGGAAAAGAGAAATCAGAAAGGGCAGATTTATCCTTGGAATGGAATTGGATTTGTGGATTTTATGCATGGAATGGCTTGTTGGAATTCAAAACGGGACCACAGCAACACTCTGTTCCAGGCCACATTTGCACTGTTTAATCTTAATACCAATAGAAGGCAAAACTGCCTGCATGTCTTTCTCTGGCTTAGAAATAGGGAGCTGCACATGCAAATTAATAAGGTAACAAAAAAGCTAACTCACATTCTCATAGGCATTTACTTCTCTGTCTCTGAGCTCACGCTTCATTTCCTCCTTAATTCTAGAACACTGCAACAAATATTGATGAAGCAAAATGTGATCAACCTAGAAAGGTGTTTACTTTTGTCTACCATGGAACACAAAATGGCACCTTACTGTTATCGTCAAGATTTAAGAACAAGGCCCATGTTTCACAATAAAAAGACAATTAAAAGAAAGTCTGAAAAAGAAAGAAAACTCCAATCCATTTTTAACCCCTTTTGGGCTGCTATATAATTGACACTTCTGCCAACACAGTCACATCAACATGGAGAGAAATAAAGATAATTTTACAAAACTGCAGCACACGGGCAAAACTGACCCAAATGGTCAGTTAATCGCCACCAAAGTCAGCCTGCCCTTGGGGAAAAGTGGAATAATAGCACTATAACTGTGTAGTGTGGAAATGGCCTAGGTGTCATTGCAATATGAGGGAAATGGAGATAAGGAGTCAAAGCTGAATTGGGCTGGAAAGAGCAGAGAATGAAGCTAAAAGCAGGCATAGAGTGTTGGGCTAGGACTTGAGAGAGACAGGCTCGAGTCCTCACAGAGTCTCTAAGCTCCCCGGTGACCTTCGACCACTCACTGTTCTTCTCAGGCTATCCTGCTTCACAGGATGAAGAGGGGAACAGGAGGCCCATGTATGTCACCTTGAGTTTTGCAGGAAAGATGGGTCACGAACGTCACAAACAGCTAGGAAGACACACAGATGGCAGATGGGAAGAAGAGTACAGCAATCCTCCACAAGGAGAGGAGCCAATGGCCGGTCAACAGCAAGGAAGGCAGAAGCTCCAAAGCTCCAAGCGAAGAGGGGGATCGTGTACCATGCCTACTGAATCCACACAGAGCTTCGAAAAACTGCACTAGTCACCTGGGCAGAAACCTGGGCAAGCTGGTTGTCCTTCTCCCTGTTCTCCCTCCTTAACTTCTCAGCGTCCATTTTCAGCTGCTGTATTTTCTGGTCCTTCGAGGTAACGTCTTTTTGCAAACTGGTCACCAGCCCTGTAGGAACGGGACAAATGAAATTCGGAGGGGCGCTTCAAAGCAAAATTAACTGCTAGCCGGAAGGGGACGTTCTTTGCAACGATGTTTTAAGGGAGGAGGAGGAGCAGCAGCAGCAATGCAAGCAGCTTTCATAAAATGACTATGGAAAAAGATGATTTGGAATGAACCTGGGAGCTCTCTGTTTAAATGTCTGCTCCCCCATTGGATCCAGATAGATCTTTATGGAAGAAGATGACAATTCCAGGGGAACAGTTTCCATAATTTCTGAGACCTCTTCCCAACATGAGGTCCCTCCAGAAATACTGGCCTGCATCTCCCATGAGCCAGAATCAGCAGACTACTGATCCAGGACCAGGAGAACTACTTTCCAACTAAGGGGAGAGTGGTGGTAAAATCAAGAGTGGATTTCTTGTCCCCGTCTCCACTGGTCCGTGGGAGCAGATATCCCTGCCACCGTTGTAATATTCCAATCTCTGGTCCAGGAACAGAAAAGCGAGTGGAAGCTATAAGCACCTGTGCTTCCCGTAAGATGCTGAGCAATGGCAACAGAGATGGTCAGTTGCCCGGTTAGTCACAAAGTTCTTTCCTATTAAGAGCACCTGCACCTTATACCATTGCAGCGCTATAGTTCTATTTTAACTGCCTACACTGCGTCTTACTGAATTCTGGGGTTTGTAGTTCAGGGAGGCATTCTAGCTCTCTCGAAAAGAGTTCTAAGTACCCCACCCGGAACTACCAATCCCAACATTTTAAGAACCGTGGAAGTTAGTGGAATCACAGCGCTAATGCTGTGGTTCCCAACCTTTGGTTCTCCAGCTATTTTGGGCTCAGCTGCCAGGCTTCCTGAGTGTTGCCCAGGCTGGCCGGGACTTCCGGGAGGTGAAGTCCAAAACGCTTGGAGGACCAAAGTTTGGAAAATCACTGGTTTAGTGTGAAAGGGCTCTAAGATGATAAGGTGTGGACAGGGAGCTGCCTGCTGAGAAGGCCTTTCAAAGCTGTTTCTGCTTTGCAACAAGAGGGCCAAGAGTTAAGTGTAGAAAAAGACAGAGGCAAAAGACAAAGGTCCAGTCTTTGCAAAACAGAAGCAAGACATGCAACATTATTACAAAGCATACCTGTTGTAAGGGAATAGCTCTTCTTCAGGGCCTCAGTCTCTTGCTTCCAGTGTGCAATCTGTAGGTCTCGTTCAGAAAGCGAATGGCACAAGACTTCGCTGGTGTTTTTCTGCAAGTTGTTGATCTATACAAAAAGGGAGATATATAATAAATAAATAAACAAACCAAACAGCACGTTTGCGGCGTATTTAGAAAAAGTGCTCCCTCGAGCAACACAAGAAACAATTTTCCCAAACTGCATATCTTGCATTTAGTGTGCTTTGTTTTGCAATTGGTCATTGCAAGGTAGGCATGGGTTTAATTTGCCAGTCTGACCACTGAAATCTCTGGGGAAGCTCCACTGTGAGAAGGAAAACAGATTAAGTATGGAATATACCCCTTCTCCAGAAATTCTAACTGTGATCTTGAAGGTCAGGTCCATTGGTACCCCAAGGGGACCTCGTACCTGTTCCCTCAAGGCTTTTATCTCTTTGGCCTTGGCAACCACTTCTTGTTCAAGGCCCATCAGCTTCTGATGAAAGTCAGCTTCTTTTTTAGGACCTGCTGCTGCCACCTTGTCCGTCAGGGCTGCAATCTCCCTCTGCAGGTCAGCGATCACCAAATCTTTGCGATTGCACTCGCTTTCGAAGGCAGAGAGGCGATTGATTTCATTCCCCAGTTTCAAAATCACTTCATCCTGCGTGGAGAAATACATCTGCTTGTGAAAGAATATCAGGTTTGTCCCACAATGGTTACCATTTTTTTTCTCTTCAAGGAAAGGGATCCTTGGGTTTCCTGCAAAAGGACAGATTTCTCATTCCAATGAGATCAGTCAGCTATTTGCCTTTTTTAAATACATGCTGTAAATCAGCTTTCCTCAGCATGGCACCTTCCAAATGTTTGGGATTACAATTCCCATCAGCCCCAGTGAGCATGTTTTAAATAAATAAATGTCATAGGTGTTGCACATTTCCAGATGGGAATACACATCTTTGCAAATTTTGTTCTCGAAAGCAACAATTAATAATTTTGATTATTAGATTTGATTATTAATGTTTTAAATAAATGAATGTCATAGGTGTTGCACACTTCCAGACGGGAATACACATCTTTGCAAATTTTGTTCTCGCAAGCAACAATTAATAATTTTGATTATTAGATTTGATTATTAATGTTTTAAATAAATAAATGTCATAGGTGTTGCACACTTCCAGACGGGAATACACATCTTTGCAAATTTTGTTCTCGAAAGCAACAATTTTGATTATTAGATTTGATTATTAATGTTTTAAATAAATAAATGTCATAGGTGTTGCATGCTTCCAGATAGGAATGTACATCTTTGTAAATTTTGTTCTCAAAAGCAGCAACGAATAATTTTGATATTTTAATCCCATTGCCAGAAAATTCACAAAAACCATCAGGTTTTCACAAACTCTTTGCAATTAGGGACTTATTAGGGCCTCCTATATGGGATGTGTGTGTGTGTGCATGTGTGTGTGTGCGGGCAGAAAAAAGCATCTTCTGAGCAGAAATATTCTTTTCTGCACAACAAAATAATATCATGAGTTCTGCAAAAGAAACTTGCTTTCTGGGTAGAAAATCCCATTTTCTGTACAAGCAACACAAGTGCATTTTTCACACAGGAAAAGAAAGAAGCAACCTGTGACGATTCTCATCTGTGCACTATTTCGTCATCAGGGTGTCCCAAAACTTGGAAAACCCATTTTTCATCTGTCGTTCAAATATTTTTTCCCCATATTCTTTCCGTTCCAACTGCTGGATAGGCACCTCACCCTCTCCCTGAGAAGGGCGTCCCCTTGGTGGGTGTTGGTCAGTGGTCCAATTGCAGGTCTGTCCCCTGGAACACAATAAAATGGACAAATAATTATGTGGTTGAGGGAAACCTCATTGAGCCGGATGCTGCAACACACATAGACATACCTCTTCAGCCACCTTATTAAGAAATTCTAAACAGAAGCACCAGAGATGCAAATGTGCATTAACAGGCCCTAGTTATCTTTCTATTATCTCTGCCATAAAAAAAGGCACTTAAAAGTGCACAATAGTTGAAATTGAGACAAGGCAGCCATTCGTGACCGGCACCTTTTCGTCTCGCATGGTTTAAATGCTAATTCTGCCAATAATTTCACACGGCTCTGCTATGCAAATGTGAAAATATGCAGATCTTTAATAAGATAATAATAAGCCGAAATCAAGTGGGGCCCAATAACTCGCAAGGTTCTCTCTTGCCTTTCCTGTCTGTCCTCAAAAATCTCTCTTTTTTATACAGTCTTTGGCTAAACTCCTCTTCTCGTCTCCCACCATCTTGAAGGCAATCTCTTCTCTGTATCGCTCTTGATTTTTTCTCTCCATCCTTGGTTCTCCTTCCTTCTGTCTTCTCTCTTTCTGATTTCTCCTGCAAGGCTGACAGTTGGACCATTTCCGCACTACCCTGTTACAGTGCTATTATTCCACCTTTAACATCCTGTGGAATTATGGGGTTTGTAGTTTACTGAGGCCAAAAGCTCTCTGGATGAGAATTTTAAAGGCCCCTCCCTCAACAGCAAACCCCAGGATTGCATAGGAAAAGGGAATAATCACACTGTAATGGGGTAGTGCAGAAATGGCCTTGGATTATAGACTCCCTGAGGACACAGATGGGCTCGAGAATGCCAGCATGCCACTGTATAAGACGGGGCATGGAATCCTCTTTTTGCTAGGGCCACATATTTGCAGTCCACACATTGCCATAATAGCAGACAGAAGTCCTGTCTAGGAACAATGATGTGAGATAAAATAATATTATTCCCATTCTGGCGGCATTATGGAGAGGAAAGGGTAGCTCCCTCTTGGACCACGTCATAAAAATAGAACTGTTCAGACATAAAAATAAAACTTTTCAGACAATCTCGTCGAACTGAACATTTCTGACCCCAAGCCTCTTGAACCTCTGAGCCCAGTTCTGCAAAGTGGCACCATTTTGGCCCCAATGAAAACATTACACAGTACCTCCGACAGCTGCAGAAGGCCTGGCGAAGGCATCAGGGGAGAAAGAAGGCGAAGGGACAGCTCTACCCCAAGCGTTTATGGGCTTCTTTTGGCGTGGTGGGTGGGGAGAGGTCCCGCTGGGCCCGTAGGACCAGCTGCGGCTAACAGGTGGCGAGCGCTGAGACGGGAGGGTCGGAAGCTGAGAAGGTGTTGCCGCCGCCGGAGGACTTCTTGCCTCTGGGACTATCTGGAGCTGCCCTGGCCAAGCGATGCGGCGATTCACAGGGGGATAGGAGACCTGCAGGGAGAGGGTCCACACAGGAGGAGAAACTTTATATACGCCCTGATTGCAACATCTGTCAATCCAGAAGGCTGTGAGTTTTGCTAAGCACTGATGCTTTTAAAGCCAAAGTAGTTGCAATATATGGCCACGGCAGGAAAAGTACGGTACGCACACAAATGGAAGAATACAGATAGTCCAGGGAAAGAGGACTGGTTGATAGAACTGCTGGACTTAGCTGGAAGGGAGAAGTTGATGATATTGATAAGAGAAACATCAGCGGCAACCTTTACAAAAGAACGGGAACTTTTTATATACTCTTTGAAAGAAAAAGAGTCGTAAAATTACAGTGAGAGCATTGGGTTACAACTCTGGAGACCAGGATTTGATTCCGCACCCCGTCATGGAAACCCACTGGATAACCTTGGGTGCCTCACACACTCTCAGCCCCCAAAAAACCCAAGATGGGGTCACTTTAGGGTCCCCGTAAGTCGGAAATGACTTGAAGGCACGCAACAACAAGATCGCAGTAGGATTTGATCATCCATATTTCTTGAACAGTAGTAGCCAAAGCACTTGAATGTCATTTGTAGTTAGAGAAGCTGTTTTTAGTTTGGGTTCTGGACCAATGCATACAATTCACACCCTTTTGGTAAAGTGGGTATTAAATATTTTTATAACAGGGGTGACATGGCCCTCAGTGTGGACAGCAGCTGCTATTCCACTTGCCCTATTTATTGCCCCATCTATCATCCAACAGACTCTGTATAGTATGTCCAGAAGTCCCTTTCCTTATTTTATTCTGCCAACTCCCATTAGATTGGTTAGATACATAGGGCACCAGTGAGTTTCGTGATTAATTGGGGGATTTGAACCCATGACACCCTGAGCTAAGTTTAATACCCTAAGTAGATCATGCTGTGTTGGCAGCAACTGGAATCCAGGTTAGTAGCTGGAATAACTAACTTATTTAAACATCTTCCACTTGGAATTCAGCACACTAATTCCTCTCTCGGCCTGCTGATAACTGCTGTGATGGAAATAACTGCATTTGTTTAAAACAAGGATCCCAGAAAAGAAAGGGGCCGAGAAAAGCAAAATCGATGTCGTCTTTACCTGGGGGGCATTGTCAAGCACAAGCTCAAAGGCGGTGCCATTGGAGCCAAATCGCAAAATGTCTCCTGGGCTCACTTTCACCGCCGCGTTCTGGATCTGGCAATCATTAACAAAGGTCCCCTGAGCTGTGTTGAAATCCCGGAGGATGAAGCTGTTCTCCGCCTCGCCGAATTCGACGGCCGCGTGGTGGTCTTCGATCCCTGTAGACTGAGAATTACAGTTCAGAACCCAAAGCCTAAGTGCCCATTGCAAATGCCAACTGCACCAAAGATTTTGTCAGATGTTTTGGGACTTATGGCTTTGTAAGTATGTGGGAAACAGAACTGAGAAATTTTGCAACATGCATACTCACCTAGGAGCTGTGGTGAAAGTTGCTATGTAGGGCATCCATCTGTTGGTGAAGTGAATGATGCAACATGGCCAAATGTGCAGTGGGCACTAATGCGAGTCAGGGTGCTTGCCAATATGCATCCAGACACTGGCTAGGAAATGCCGGAGCACATCAGAAGTACTCACGGTGCATCAGCAGTGCCTGAAGCACATCAGAAGCACCCAAAGCACGGGAGTGCTCTTGCTGGTACCCTGATATGCCTCTTCACAATTCAATAACAGCGTTCTGCAGCATAGCTAAGAATTCGTAAAGTTACACAAACACCTAAAATTTAAAAATGTGTTTGACTCTAATGCTTTCCTCTCCAAATGAAATACTTCAGTTCAAATACTTTTGGGCTCTTGGGACAGTTAGAGGTTCTTCCAACTAAATATAAGTCTTGCATACATAAAGTCAAATAAACATACTAAATCAAATCATGCTCTGTTTTCGGCACGGGAAATTAGCCAGTTGAAAACATTTGAGAAAAGCCACACTGCAGCCAGTCCTCTGCGAAGGATGGGCTGGAGCCAACAGAGATACGACTCAACTTATTCTCAAGATCCATGCTTTTTTTCTTGGTAAGCATGGCTCCCTGTTTCTTCTGTGTAGCTGGTGAGCCTGAGCTAAACCGACCCTATCTCTCCATCTCAATGTAATTTTCATAATAAAGATTAAAGTTCTTGCGTAAATAAGAAAGTAGACCTGGTGTGACTGCATTCCGGGGAAACAAAGAAGCTCTTTAACCAGTCTGATACTCAAAAGGGGCATAGGATTCTGTGAAATTCATAATCTGCTGTCGGGAAGCTGTACAGTTGGCCCTCCATATCCCTGGATCCTATATCCAAGGTTTCAACCAACCATGGCTTGAAAATATTCCAACCAAATAAATAAATAAATAAATTTCCAAAAAGCAAACTTTGATTGTGCAATTTCATTTATAGGGATGCCATCTTGCTACCCCATTGTACATAATGGGACTTGGGCATCCATGAATTTTGGTATCCATGGAGGGGGTTGTCCTAGAACCAAACCCTAGCAGATACCAAGGGCCCACTGAAATTGCAAGAGTCCTGTGTTGAGCAGGGGTGGGCCTAGATGACCTTTAAGCTCCCTTTCAATTATATGCCTCTCCGTAACCGCTGGCGTAAAAAACTTAATAGTCTTATTTGTTTGTTTGTTTAATATTCTACCTTTCTCCTGACATGGGACACAAGGCAGTTTACAACAAGGCTATATACAACTAAAAACCATCTGATGGTAAAAAAAAGTTTTAAAACAATCGAAGTAGCTTTCATACTGAAACACCAATAATTTAAATCAGTATGAAATCATTTTAAAAACTTAAGAGTAAGCAAAAAAGTGCAGCACACACACCCTATTAAAAACCCTTCCACATATTGGCCCTTTTCGCACAGCATTTTCCATGCGAAAGGGCCCCTCCAGCGTCGCGCAAATGTGAGGAGCGGTCCACACGATGCACTCACATTTGCGTGACACTCCAGGGCCTGGCAGGCACTGCTCACGCACTTTTTCATTTTCAGCTTTAAGTCAAAAACGGTGCGCGGTCGCACATTGCTCCGGGGCCCCGCGTGCACTTGCCGTGTGCGCGGAGCCTCGGAAGCCGGGAAGGTCCCAGGCTGCACTGCAAAAGGAAAAGGAAGGGCTCTCGCTCGAGCAGGAAGCTCATGCGGAGCCGAAGGACCCAGGATGCGAGAGCCTCTCTCCGGAGGCTGCTCACACGAGCACTGCACCCCAGCACCGAGCAAAGGTGAGCTGCAGAAAGGGCCAATGGAGTTAATCATCAAATGCTTATTTAAATAGAAAGAGGTTCACCTTCAAGTGGAAGAAGAGCAACGAGGGATCTCACCTAGCCTCACCAAGAAAGATACTCCATACCTTGGGAGCAACCCTTGAGAAGCCCCTCTCGCACATCCTTACTAGACAGGCCTGCAACAACTGTGAGAGTAAGAGAATGCTCTCTTCCAAGGATCTTAAGACTTGCATGGATAGATATCTTGCCCCCTTAACCCTAAGAGCTCAGGATTTCATATACAATTCCCCGTTCACCTCGTGACCAACCACCGACCCTCCATGATGATGTCAATTGAGCATGACTAGCCTAGGAACCAATGTCACGTAATGGGTTGAGCATTGGACCATGTACCTGCTCGACCATGGAAACCCACGGGGTGACCTTCGTTGTGTCATACACACTCAGCCCCAGAAAACCCCATAATAAGTTTGCCGTAGGGTCACCATAAGTTACAAATGACTTGAAGGCACACGGCAACAACAGACTAAGAACATCCGATCCCATGTTGTTCTTTACAGTTGAGCTAAGATCTCAAAAATATTTCTCCACAGCCCTGAACAAACCCTAAAACATGTTGGCAAGGCATTGAAAGCGATGAAACAATTGTTACAACTAATACGACAAATTTGAAGAGAAGCAGAATATTCATAAAAATCACCTTAAGAATAATGTCGGCATCTTCGTGTCTTCCTATAAGCGTTATCTTCGGCCTCAGGGCCCAGATGCTGTCAGGACTCTTCAGAAAAGCCTTCATTGTCTTGGCTTTTAAAAAACCCACAAGAGGCGAGGTTAAGTACCGAGAAGAGGACGGCCGTCACTGTCAATTTTAAGTTCATGCTGATGCCAACAAAATGTCTGTCATCTGGGATAGCGAGTGTCCAAGCTTACTAGAGGGAGCCATCTAATAAGATGTTCCTCCTTCGATTTTGAAATATATGGTTATCAGACAGCCCAGCTCTATTGGTGACAGCAAGGCTGGAAAAAATACATCCCTGGCACAGCTTGTGGCCCCAACAGGACAGACTTTGTGGCTTTTGGTCCTTCCAGATACCCCTTTTCTGCCCCAATTCAGTGAATTACTTATCCTGGAAACCTCAGTATAATCTACATTAAAGTGACCACTCCAGTTTGACCAGAGGCTAAACAGATGCAATAGAGTTTGATTATCCACGCTTGCGGTCTCCAGGGGCAAAGAAGAAATTCGGCTGTCTCCCCCTCCCCAAATATCATCCCCTTCTATTTTTAACCACTGAAGCTGATAGCACTGGAATATTTGCTCTTGGCCGAGAGGCATAAAATGCTGAAGACACCATTTCGTTTTTCATTATTTGAGAGGCTAACAGACAACTGAATTACATACAAGGTTGCAGCCCGCGCAGTTCTGTCCAAAGGCAAAATGTGACCTCTCTTTTCAGAATTTCAGTTTAATTTCACTTTTGTAATTATGTCTATTTGGGTTATATGTATTTGGATAGCTTGTACTGGTAATTTTTGTAATTGTATCAGTTTTTACATTTGTATCCGGATATTACATTTTGCAATTGCTTTGAATTGGTTTTTATATTTCTCTATATTTCCTCTGCTTCCATAAATTCCCTTTTTTACGACTATACTGTAAGCCTCTTTAGCAGGACTGTTTGTCTGTTTTGTTGTTCTAATTTTTATAGTCCCGTGGACATTAACGGCCCTATATAAATTAGTTAACAACAGCAACAACTTCAATGCAGATACAACACGCCTTAGCCCTAAGTGACAAGTAATCTCGCACTCAAAAATGCCCAGCGTACTTCACACAACACCTTCTTTGCTCGTCCCAATCTATGCGTGAGAAAGTCTCTTAAAATTCAGGAGGAAAAAAAAATCTTTCTGAACTTGTTCAGCGAGTCACGATGACAGGGATTTTGCTAATTTCAGGGTGAAAAGGAAATAATTTTGGTTCGAAACTGCAACTCTGTCTTTTGTTTCCTCCTTGAATATATATTTATCTGAACCTGAAGCTTGCTTTGGAAAAATATTTCTGACCCAGTGATGGTGCTGCAGGAAAAAATAACTGTGAGTAACTCCTAAGTAGGGGTTCTGGACTGTGGCCATTTCCGCACAAGACTGTTATAGCGCTATGATTCCACTTTCAATATTATGGAATCCTGGGGTTTGCCGTTTCGGGAGGGGCTGCGTGGCCCCTCCTGAAACTGCAAACCCCAGGATTCCATAGGATGTTGAAAGTGGAATCATAGTGTTATAACAGTCTTGTGTGGAAATGGCCTGTGGTTGTGATGAAAGGTGAGCAAAACAAGGCTGGCAGGTATCCCAGACAAGAGATTCAAGTTCATTAAGTCTGTGTACATAATAACAACCCTGCTGGATGAAAAGCTCGTCTCGTCCAGCTTTTCTCAGAAGCCAACCAGACGCTTCTAGGAAACCCACAGAATATGATAGCAACAGTCTTCCAATACATGCATTTCAAGGATGCATTGCACTTGAACCCAACAGTTCCATTGAACTCAGTCTGATAGACCTGTCCACCGTGAATTTATCTAAAGCACGACCGGTCTATAAATGGAGACCCCTGAATCAAACCAAAATCTGGTCTAGCTTTATATTTCCCACAAGGACAGTGTAATTTCTCCGTGCGAAGGACGACGTCATAGCCCTCAGTCTCCATGGTTTGTCAATGTGTTGCTGTTAAACTGCCATCCAGGTGGACTCCAACCTATGATGACCTATGAATAGGAGACCTAGAGGTCATCCTGTCATCAACATCCCAGCTCAGGTTTTTCAAACTCAGGGCTGGATCTTGCTCGCTTGAGCCTAGCCACCCGGGATGTGGTCTTCTTCTTCTCCCACTGCCTTCCATCTTACCCGGCATCATTGTCTTTGCTAATGAGTCATGTCTTCTCCTCATATGCCCAAAGCATGACTGTTTCAGCTTAGTCATCTTGGTTTCTAAGGAGATGCGATTTGCTCTTGGACCCATCTCTTTTGCCTTTTTGGCAGTCCATGGTATCTGCAAAACTCTTCTGCAGCACCATATTACTCACCTCTTGGGGTGGTGGATCACCCAGAAAAGGCCCTTGTTAAAAAAAAAATACATTTTCAGAAGCTATTTGGACAAAGATTCCTTACTTTCTGAGGAAGGCGTTTGTAAAGATTTCAGAAAATACATATATAGTTCCTTGTTGCATGCATTTTTTTTAAAAGAAATCTTTTTAACTGAGATTTGCTATCTTTGCTATTTCAATTCAGTTTTGGACCCTTCTGTTCCTGGAGCCAGAGAAAAGCATCCTTTGACGACCTCTTCCTACAGTGATCCCCTAGCTTTCCGATTTCATTCTCCAATTTCTTCGTCCAATGAATTTTCGCTTTTTTGCTCCCTTCTATTTCCACCCACTGATAAAGCACAGGTATTCCGAGGCCGCCGTTACTGAGAGCTTGGAAACGAAAAGCAAAAATCAAACGGTTGCTGGAATGAAAAATGGATCACAAGCTGTGAAAAACAAGATCAGCCGTGCGACTCCTGCTTGTGCGTCAGTGGTCTTACCCGACTGTGCCAGCATCACACTGAGCATCTTTCAATTTCCCTGATACAACACGAGGGCCCTTTCTGCGAGTTACTTTCTCGTGGCGGCCGCTGGTGGCGATCCTAGCAGCGGCTGTGCCACGAAGAGAGCGTGACGGTAGTGCTCCTCTCCGCAAGGGACCAGTTCTCTGCGGAAGGGAGTGTGGCGGCCAAGCCTTTTGCTCCCGAAACATAGCCAGATACTTTCCCAGGCTGTGCCGGGGCAGGAAGCTCAGCCGTTGTGCTTCTGGGGCTTTCACAGGACAGGTAAGTGTGAGACGGTGGCATGATCGTGGGTTATCGGCAGGGAAAAACCCATCCATGATTTAACCCACGATCGTACCACGATCGTGGGACCGTGACATCATGCAGGAGCGTTGTCGCGGTCCCATCCTTTTCCCATCCCCGTTGCGGAACAACAACGTCCTGCGGAAAGGGCCTAGGTCAGAAGGATTGTGGGGCCTTAAAAAGGCGGTTAGACGTATTGTGAGATTATGCCTCCAAATCCCCAGTGAAGCTGCCGAAAGTATTCTCTGTGATTGCAGAACGTGGGGGGGGGGGGGATAATGCCCTCTGCACATGCTCAGGGGAGAAGGGATCTCTTGGGTTTTTTTCCCCCTCCCAATATCCAGGGGTTTGAGATATGCAAAGGCATGCTGGGGTCGAACTGTTAACGCAATCGAGGCCTCAGTGTGTGCACACATGGATGCAAGTCTAAGGAGTGGTGCATCTGCCATCAGAAAGGTGTATAAAAGGGGCTTATCGTCGATTACCTTGCCGTTCAAGGGGGGGTACGCTGATGCAAAGTAAGCCCTGATTTGAAGGGACAGCCCCCCATCCCATCACCCTGGGGCCCCAATCAACCTCCCCCCTCCACCAAATCAACCGGCAGCTCCCTCACCTCTGCCTCGGGCCTGTGGACGTAGCTAGGCCGGACGCGTTGCCATGACAACCAGACTAGGCCGCAGCCTCCAGCTTCAAGTCGAGAACTCAGGGCCGGAGGCGGAGCCGAGGCAACGGATTCCACCCCCGGTGTCCACGGCAACCGAACAGGCTGAGCCACTGACGCCTTCTCGCCTGCAGTGAATGGCAGGAACTCCCCTTGTAGCCACGGCAACCAAACAGCCTCCAGCCTCGACCTGGAGTACAGCTTTCTTTTTGCCCCATATGCTTTCTATGCAAGTCCCCACCTGGCCCATCTTACAGAAACGGCCTGCAGTAATCCACTAAAGTTCATGCCAAAATAAATAATTCCCTAAAAGGTGCCACAAAAATTTCAAAACACACTGAAAATAAAGGACGTCCTTAAGTACACAGTAGATCTCCTGTATCTGTTCCCAGACTTACCGTGGATAACGAAAAAAATGCACATAATAGCAAACACAATTTTTTTTTTCAATGAGATGAACAACACAGGTATCGAAATGAGCATATAGGGGAGGAAGCCCTGAAAATGGACACAACTTTAGAATCCAAGAGGCTTTGGAGCCATTATTTGCAGTCCCGAGCCAGCGCGTAACTGTTAAAAACATAAAATTTAACAACAAACGGTCAAAAAAGAGATGGGAACGAAAGATTTTTCGGACATTTCAGCACGGGAAAGAGAAATTTTGTATACTTGTAACCAGATACGGGGGGACATATTGTATGTTACAACCTTCTCACAGCAAAGACACCAAAGCTTTTTCTGCCTATTCAAAGACTGGAAAAGTTACTTTTTGCACCGCTGCTCCTAGCCAGGTTGGCGGAAGGATTCTGAAAATTGTAGTCCAAAAAGTAAATTTTGTACAAGCTGATTCTGCCCAATGAATATTGCAGTTAACTATTGCTGTATTTCCTGGGAGAGAAGGAAAATCTTAAAAATTGTTTAGTGAGTTCCTTAAAGTTCTCTGGTGGGAGTTCTAGTCCACTTCCTCAAGCTACAATTCCCAAAGTACCCTGAGTTCCTGCCTAGACAGCAGCAATGGCCACTGATGGTTTTCATGTTAGCGAGTCTGGTCCAGGTTTTAGTCTGAACTTTGCAGGAGTTATCCAAGTGCTGAATCCTATCCCCCAAATAGATTAAATGGGCCACAGAAAATTAGCAACAGGAAACAGCAAACTCATAGTCCCAGCTATTCAGAAGAACATTTTCCATGGTGCCCATATTAAGGACTTTCCTTTTTTTCCTGCAAGAAGGAACATTTTTGTTCAATTTTCAAAGCATTTCTCACTGTTCCAGTTAAAGCCACACACACCTTGCATATTTTTTTTATTTATTTTTAAAAAAGAGTTTTCTTTTGTCACAGCATCCCAACTCTTGACTTCAAAAGATTACACACTCTTTGAAAATAGGTTTCGTATTTTATAATACAGTAGCTGCAAAATTCGGAAGAACTGCATGTTAGAAAAGAAACATGCCTCTTCATTTGGAAGGATCCAAATGCCAGTATTTTTTTTTTTTCTGATTTGTCAGACCAGAAACTGTCTTAACGCAAAGTTATGTGATGATGCCAAGACTTCGTGGGATTGTAAAAGCCCTTTTTCCCCTTTAGTTTCTATAGTGCTTTATCTCTCTAGTTACGGATGCTTGGATAAGGCACTTGTGTAGCTTCTCTGTTGTGGAAAAATGCCACTTTCACTTGTACTGCCTGCAAAGGTGTGGAGCTTGTGTGCATTGGCTGTAACAGGATGCAACACTTCACATTTTTTGTTTTTTGTGGGGTTCCTGGAACGGAGCCCCTGCGTATACAGTGGGCGCACTGTACTTCCACCTTTGTCGGGAAAAAGGAACCACCCCAAAACGAAGAAGTTATTGTGACAAACAGAGGACACGGAGTGCTACTTTTAGGAAAACCCAAATCCAAAGAGTCGAAAATAAGCCATAGTTTAGAAAAACACAAATATAAAGAGTCAAACTTTTACAACTATCAAACCTGTCCTAGTGTTTATCTGGATCTCATTGCACAAAATTTGGAAGCATTTCTTCTGGGCTGAGTTCACGTTAGAAGCGGTAAATCTCGAGCTTGATTTACTACAGATGAGGTTTCATGCCATGGGAGGAGTGTAAGACTGGTCTGTGCATCAAAATAATATTTCATTGAGATGCCAATCTCACGATGGTCTCACCAATGGTTCTCCAGGCATGCTACCTTGGGAGGCAGTTTATGCACAAGAATTCATGTATTCTATTTTTTTTTTTTAATTCCAGAAATATTCAACATAAAATCTGTGTAGTGCCATGGTCCAGACATAACTGCACTTCGGTCCCTTTTGGAAACAAAGAATCACCAAAACGGAGAGGGGGAAAAAAGGAGTATATGGTCCATCCCATCCCTTTTTAAAGGTTAAAACTTGACTCAGCCCCCCAAATCAAGTCTTTAATGAGAGTTTCAGAAAACCGGTCCTCAGTGTTGCCCTAAGAACCTCCCTGGCTTTCCGGCGGTTTGTGGGAAATCTCGTCGTACTGCGGAGGGGGAGTGAGAGGTTCAATCGTGATCCGGCTCGAACCGTTTCCCTCGGGAAGGTTGACTCGGAGATCCTTGAGGTGGAGCTTTTCAGACTTGATCCGCCGGACTTTTAAGGGTTTCAGTTTTTTGCCCAAACGGGAGCTGTGCCTGCTTGGCTGGCGCTCGAGGCTGGGTTGCCCATCGGCGGCGGGAGCAGGGGGTCTCGTTGGGGTGGTTTCGTCAAGCCCCGTGAGAGATTCATAGGAGGGGAGAGACATGGCGATTGGAGCATCTCGGTCCGTGTCTGTCCGTATAGGATAATCAGCGCTCACTACCTCTTCGTAACTCGGGACGTAATAGCGCGAGTGGGTCTCCTCGTCTTCCTCTTGACTGAAAGGGGAGAATTTTGCATTTCATTATCACAGCTTAGAAAGTTCTTTTTAAAAAGAGTGTTAATTCGTTGCCACGTGGAAATCAGGGGTAGAAATACGGCTGCTCCCCAGAGTTTTTTTTGGATTGCTGCTCCCATCATTCCTCAACTTGGCTAGGAATGAGGGGAGATTCAGTCCAACCTCATCTGGAGAGATGCACCGTTCCCACCCCATTTTTAGTTTTAACACATGCCTTGTCTGTCATTTTTTTATCCCTTTGAAGAATATTGATTGATTCATTTATCTTATATATGTATATCTTGTTCTTTCCCCGACACAGAAATTCAAGGGAGCTTCCAAAATATTAACATCAACACATTTTTTTTAAAAAAATATACAAAACCATCAGCAAAATATATGCAAAATGCTATATAATATTCACATGCTGGCTGTGCTTCTGCTGGCATGTGAAAACTTTGCTATTTCAACAGGGTGTTAGGAATTTCCTGGAATGGGATTTTAGTGAAATGGTATGCTGTTGATTTTTATATTCTGTTTTTTAACGGATTTTTAAATGCTTTTAATTTTGCGTTTACCTCCCTGGCCATTTTAGGTCCAGGAGGTTTTTTTTTCCAAAAAAAATGGGAAGTGAACAAGAGGTGACTCCCAGATTACTTCCTGTTGTGATAAAAAGGGTCTCTCCTAAATGGCCTGGGGACCAAATGCATGACAACACTGCATGCCATTACCCAGAGGGCTTTGGGGCTATTTGGGGGGAGTTTTTTTTTTTTAAAAAAAAAAATGATGGTGGGATTTGCAGAATGTGCAGCTCTCTAATGTCTCCTGAAGGGACCAAGAGCCTTTGAAAATTGCCCTTCCCAACCCTAGCGGCTGTCCTCCTCACCTGTCTTCTTGCTGCTGCTGCTCAACTGTTGCTTGATGCCGCATCCTGGCGATGTCTTCATCTTGCCTTTGCTTCCTTCTGTCCCGGACGCTCAGGCAAACAGAAAAGAGCAAAAGCAGGATCCCAGCCCCGACCAAAACGTAAGCCACAGAAAAAGTCTTGCTCTTGTGCAACGTTCCTCCACCAGCGTCAGTCTTGCTACTGTTTCCGACCGAGTGGGGCTTCGCTGTCAGACCAAACCCCGGGACCAAGTTCCAAACAGCCATGATGACTCCAAGAACAAGCATCCCCAGCCCTATGGCCGTCAAGGCATAGTGTGATCCATACGACCTGGAATTGGCCATCCCGTCCAACGGTGGTCCACAGGATCCGGTGGGAAGAGAACCACTTAGGCCATGCCTCTCATAAATTAAGGATGGAGTCCAAGTTTAGTTTTACGTACAGCTCCTCCCAAGTAATGGTGAATAAAATATGATCTGGGGGGGAAAGGGGGTGGGGGAACAGGAGCAAATTAAAATGATGTTATTGAAAAGAAGAAAAAACAACAGGAGTTCATATTCCCACATTGTATCATCCAAAGGAAACAAGGACAAACCAGTACAGGCATACCTTGGTTAACAAACCCTCTGACAGTGAAGCTCCTTACAAAGTTTTTCATGCCTGCCCAACCCCTTTTCTCCTCATCCTCTGTCTAGCTGGAAAGCTTTTTAGAAGCATTGGGATGAAGGTGGATGAGGGCTGGAGAAACACAGACTTTCAGAGCCTGGTTGTAGCAATGTGTCTGCAGCAAACCATGCAGTACATTTTGAGCTGGGAAAAGGCGGATCTTGCTTTAGCTATTCCTACTGGAACTGTGTGTGCCACAGACCCCAGGTTAAGAACAATCAGATTAATTCCAAGTTGTGTTTGCACCAACAATTGCCCAACAAAAAATTCATGCATACCATCTAGTTATTCAGGGATCCCCTCAGATTACCAACTGGCTCCTTCTGGAGAAAAAAAAAAATCTACCCTCCAAGAAAGTCACTCCTCCGCACAATAGATCAAACTTTTGTTTGCTAAGCCACATCCAGCCCTTTAGTGCTTTCTGACCACACCTCACTTTCCTGCCTTGCAGGAGTTCTTTCAAACTCACCTCATCACCTTTAACTCCCTCCTTCCACCAGTCAATGATTTACCCTATAAATGTCAAGTCATTAGATAAGCCGAGCAGGCTCAGCAATCCAGATTGGTCATGTTCATTTAAGCGAGGGCGTGATGCTGCAAAATTCGAAACAGAGCTGAGTGCAATGCCAACGTCTTTTCTCCCGCTTACGATCGCTAAAGATAAGTCGGCGCTTGTGGGAACAGAAGCTGAAACTGCCCAAGGTTTGCTCTATTATGACGAATCCAACTGAACTCCAGCCCAGGATTACAGAGGCCGGTCGCACTCCTGACAATGTACACGTGCTCAGCTCCTTAAATTGTTTTATCCCTATTCTTTCTTCTTCCTCCACGAAGCAGCAACTCCTGGAGCAATCCCTGACTTAATATCTCTACTTAAACCTGGTGAAGCCCCCAGATTCCATACCACCTGGTTTATTAAAATTTAAGCCAGATTAGTTGGCAACTTCCATTAACAAAACCGGTAATGTTCCAAGTGCTTGGAATAAAGGTATTATAGTGCCAACGTTCAAGCAGGGAAATAGGACCGTGCAAGTTAATTATCATCTTCTTAGCTTATTCTCGGTTATTGGGAAAGTTTACACACATCACCTAAAACGTGAGCTTTTTACTTGGATGGTGAACAGAATTACAGGTGAGGAACAGACTCAACTCAAAGCTGGATGTTCAACTTTCCAAAGAGTGTCCAGATTTTAAAACACTCTCAATGCTGATTTGGAGTAGGAAAAGTAAAGATCCTGATGTTTTGTTGAGTTTGCAATTTATAAATAGATTCGGTTTTGCTGTCTTTTCCTTTTTAACTTCTGTAGTATATTTTTCAGACCACAGTAAACAACCTTACAATGTTTTCTTCTTCCACTGTGCCATAGCTCATTACACAGTCTGAAAAGCAACTTAAGGTAAATATAGGGTAAAAGGCAGAAGAACGGAGTCCAAACTTGAAAGAGGCACAAACCCAACCTGTTTCCGGAGTGCAACCAGGGAGCAACTTGGAAACCAGCAAAAAGAGCATCACGGCGTGTGTTCATGAGTTTTTAAAAGGAAACTAAATGCACTGCATTGGATTTATTAGTATTGCTGTAGATTGTGGCTCTTTTCAGTAGAACGTGTTCGTTGCTGAGCACTTGCTAAATGTCCAGGAGGTTTATTGGGAGATGGAAGAAAGCTTTCCAAGCAATCCACTCTCCTAGAGGTAGAATGAATATTGCCTGCTATTTATTTCCTGCTGAAAAAATGGGATTTGTAACAATCAAGGAACCCATGCAGGAAGAATTTTTCACAAAGTGCTTGCCCATCCCAAAGCATGGGAGGAAATTATTCTGCCAAAAAATACACTGGGTTTGTTTTTTTGTTGTTTTTGCATGAAAATTGTGGGGTTTACGTAACAAAGTCCACATTTTTCCTGCAGAAAATAGGAGTTTTGAGCAAAATTGGATTTTCTTTTTTTCCCAGAACAAAACACCCACATCTATTTCTGGAAACGGTAGTTGTTTTGCATGAAAGAAAGTTTCTGTGCATGACAAACATGTTTTTACAACTCACAGCAGAGCTAGCCAGCATAACCAATAACTAGGAATGCTTGCAGCTACAGCTTAATAAAAATTCCCACCTACTTTCCAATACTTCACAGATGAAATCTAAGCCACGTATGTATGGCCAAGTGACATTGGAATGTGGTCAAAATGGCAAAAGTTATTGAGGAAGTACAAACAAGGGAGAAAAGTCTGCACCAAATGTGGCCTCTAGATCCAGTAATGTCTTATCTCAAATAAAAGAAGCTAACAATACTATAAGGGTGCATCTACACTGCACAATTATAGCAATCTTATATTTTAAGGGCCCATCCTATGGAATCATGAGAGACGGAGGCCGGTGAGATACTTGGGATTCTCTTCCAGAGAGCTCCTCTAGTGACATACTGGGGAATGTCAAGTCCTTCCCTAAACTACAAATCCCAGAATTTCCACAGCAGAGATGGAAAGAATATTCAAAACCATTTGCTTACCGGTGGAAAAATGCTTTTCCATGTGGGAGCAATAATGCCAAGGTGAGAATGCTGTTTTGGCCCAATACTGGGACAACTGAAGTATTTGGGGGAAATGTCTTGTGCAGAAAAACGTGTATTGGTTAAGCAACTCCACCCTGCAGTTTACAAAAACATACATAGGTATTTTTCTAAAGTCTATTTTTTTTTTTTGCACATTTTACCCAAAACAATGAGTTGAGTGGAAATAACACTGTTGCATGAAAATGGTGTTTTTGTGTGAAATGCTTCTGATGAGAAAGAGGAAACGTTCCAATTCCATTAAGCTAAGTGCCCATAAACTTATTTTGCACACTACTGCCAACAAAGCTAATGCAAGTCATCTTTCCTCCACCATCTCGTTCGCGGGCGAAAAAGCTGAGATGTGCTAGCTGAGTTTAACTGGACAAAGCGGCAGCTTGCACAACCATCACTTCCTGCTAAAAGCCATTTCGTGGAAGACACACTTGGGTTTTAATGGTGGTCATTTGGCTCGGCCTCCTCTCAACTGGCAGTCTTGTATGAAAGCCTTATGAAGAATCTTTGTCCGCATCTGCAAAGAATCCTTCTTCGAGGATGAGTCTTTGAGAACTCACTCCCCACTATGAGCGAGCCCGAGTTATGGCAATCCGCACAAAGAAATGGCTTCCGGAAAGCATATTGTGGAAAATAAAAAATAAAAAACTCTTTTGAGAAGGAGCTGCTGAGAAACTTCCTCTACCAGCAAACCCAAATACTAAGCGTCAAAAGGACACAAGAGCTAAAAACTGAAGCAGTGAGATGCAAGAAAGAGAAATCAGCTTAACAGACAGAATATCTAAAAATGTTAGAGAAATTGTCCAAAAATTTCCTTGTTTTTCAAGTGTTGAGAAAACCCGAGAATCCAGGGCTAATGAGAATATTCGCAGTTCTGGACTTACTCTGTAAAAAATTTGCACATGGTTCTTTTGCACAGAAAATAGCATTTTCTGCACAATTTCCGCCCCTGCAATACTATTACTCTCTTCATGGAAAATTCTGTTTCTTGTGCAGAAAATGCTACTTTCTGTGTAAAACAGTCCAGTGCTAATGTCGCACAGAATAAGTCCAGAATGGCGAACAGGCTTCCCAAACGGTGCACTTTTCAAAGACTTCTTTGGCACAGGAAGAAAATTACTTGTTGCTTCCTTCAAGAAGAAACTTACAGAACAGTTACATCCTATCTCGTCGAAACCCCAGGTTGCAGAAGTGGGGACAGGAGAACATCTAACGAGGATTGGAGAGTACCCATCAGGGAAGAACAACAGGAAATTATGGGGTGGTGGTGGAGATGAAGTGAAATGGAATATCCTGGATGAGGGCATTGTTTTCTGAAGCCATGAACAGCCGGATGCGTTGCAACATTCTGTTCCAGACTTCACCTATTTTGTTTGTTGCTCTTTAGCATAAACATTTTAAAAAAAACATCCACACATCTTAGGGGGTTAGCAAATTGCCTGAGATCTGGAGCAGGGCCGAGGAGCCTGAAAACCGATGGTTTTCGGAGTTTGGGTGTGGAGGAGAACGTGCACAAGCTATTAGATTCCTGCATGGACGGGGAGGGTCTTCCACATCCTTTCATGCCATGAAATGCACGGAAGGAAAAACACAGCAGAAGAAGAAAAAAAGACTTGAGATTACAGCAGGAAATTACAGCATGATCTCAGGAAAGAAACGGATTAAGAAAGAATGGAAGGAGGAAGTATTCAAACGCCCAGACCGGAAAGGCTGAACAGAGTTTTCTGTGCCAGCAACAATCTGTTGTTGTGTTTCTAGTGCCCGCCAGATGTCACAACCTCCATCCTCCTTCGCCAGTACCTCCCCAATTTGAGTCTGCCCGGGCCCTGAGATACTCAGGAGAGACCTTTCTTTCAGTCTCACCACCTCCACAGGTATTATTAATGGAGACGAGAAACAGGGACTTCTCAGCAGTTGCCCCAGGCGGTGGAACTTCCTTTCTAGGGAGGCTGGAATAGCCCTTCCTTGCAGTCTTTCCCTCGCTGGCAAAGACTTGTTCATTCTGATAGCTTTTTGAGAACCGAAGACAGGTCTTTTAAGAGCATGCTGTGTTGCTTTAACTGTACGTTTTTTAAAAAATTCTTAACAGACGAGAGACACGAGGGAGTGGTATCTTGCCCTTCTCGACAGCTACAGGCAAAAGCCAACTGCTGCAGGTTCTCCCAGCTCATCTGTTCTTCCTCATTAGAAACTTTTGCCAGTTTGACTTCACTCCGATGTTGCTTGGCCACATGGGTTGAAGATTTCATCTATGTTTGGGTACGGAGGAGAACACGAACAAGCTATAGATTCCTGCATTGACTTGGGATGGATTATTCATGTCCTTCAGCCACATTCAATTATAGTTGGATCCATGAGACCCAGAAAAAAGCAAGACACACAGTTTATTGAAAGTGGGGGGAAAAAAAGTTCTGGGTAGATTCAGATCTTACTTATGAGTCTGTTAGCAAGCTAAGATCTTTGGAGAAACCCTTCTCTCTGTCCCACCACCTTCCTCTGAGGCTGAGAGAGTGTGCCTTGCCCACAGTCACCCAGCGGTTTTCCATGACTGGGCAGGGATTTGATCTCTGGTCTCCACAGTCGTAGTCCGGTGCTCAAACCACTATTCCATGCTGGCTCAAATCAAACATAAAGCAGGGTTTCTCAGGAAAGACTCAATGCAGATGCGATGAAGCGAAGATAAGCAGAAACAAGATTATCAGCAGAAAGTTAAAAGAAGCTAGCAGAAGAGAAAGAGAGAAAATTACATTAAGAATAACAAGAAGAAAAACCATCAAAGACTTCCCGGACATGACAAGGGGCAAGAAGGCATGACCAAGCCAAGCACCTTATTCCAACTTTCAGCTCCCCAACCCTCTTCTCCAGTCTCCAGGGTGAGGGAAAAGAATCTCAGGGCAAGAGCGCTGCCTCAAAAGTGTGAGTCTTTCTTTTCTTTCTCTTTTTTGTTACTTGCTGTTGTTATGTCACAATCAAGTTGACTTCAAATTAAGCAAAGCCACCAAGCCCCCCGGTTACCGAAAGGCCTTGCAAGCTGGGGGTATCAAAGGAGTCCAACTGTAATGCGTCCTTCCTCTTTTCCCGCTGCCTCCCACCTTACCAAGAATTGTCGCCTTTCTCTAATGAGTCCTGTCATCTCGTGATACACGCATTCCATTGCTTGTTTTGCAACCTGCCGGCTGATTCATGCCTCTGACATTCCATGTTCTCATTGAATGCCTCGTGAAGCCACGGACTTTCCCTTCCACTCTGAGCACGTCAACAGCCGAACGTCCTTCTGGTTTGAATCCAGCTGCGCCATTAGACCTGGGGTTACTGATCCTCTTTCTCTCCTTTTCCCCTGTAGCTCACTGAGTATCTCCTGATCTGGGAGTCTCATCTTCTGGCACTAAATCTTGTTTCATTTTGTCTCACCATAGGGTTTTCACGGTCATTCAGACGTGGTTTACTGCCGAGCAATAACAAGAATTAGCTCAAGGGCCGCTGCTATCGTCTCTGAGCGTCACCCACCCATTCCCACTGCTGTGATGACCAGGGGCTGCTAGGCACGTTTAGTTTGTCTTAGCAAAAGCCCACTGGACATAGGAGAACCTGGCCATTTCCGCACTACAGTGTTAAAGTGCTATTATTCCACTTTCAGCATCCTATGGAATTCCGGGGTTTGTAGTTTCCCGAGGCCAAAGAACTCTCTGGCTGACGATTCTCAAAGGCCCCTCCCTAAACTGCAAACCCCAGGATTCCACAGGATGTTCAAAGTGGAATAATAGCACTATAACAGCGTAGTGCAGAAATGGCACGGTTATTGTCAACACATCCTCTTGCCTCCCAGGAGCACGCAACTGCATCACCACGGAAAGTTAGCACCATGGGGGGTTTTCAGACCGGCTTCTTAAAACAGGAAGTTTTTAACAAAAGGGCTAGGGGCCCCATACTATTTTAATTATTATTTTTAAGAGTTTTTTTTTTAAAAAAATAGTTTTTATTGCATTTTATTCTTTTACTGAGGAGTAATTATTTCAATATCATAAATGGTTTACCTTTTTAAGTATTTTAACTTTGCTAATATTTTAACTTTGATTTCATTACTACCGTTTGCTTAATTTTTAACTTTTCTACGTTACAGTTTTAACTCTGTTTTCCTTTTAAACTATTGCAAGATGCTTGAGTCCTTCCGAGCAAAAAAGTGGGATATAAGCAAAGATAATGATGAAAATAATGGTAATCACTTTTTATATTTTTAAATAGTTTTAATTCTTTTAACTTGTGAGCCACTTTGAGCCACTATTTTGAAAAAAGAGACGACGACGATTTGTGGCGATAGTAATAATAGAAGCAAATAGGCTAAGTTAAAGGTCCCTTATTCTGTCTCCCCAAGCAGCAGGGAAGGAATAATCCCCTCGTTTCACCTTGATCTGGGAACACAAATCTTTAGCTAAGATTTGTATCTTTCCAAACAGGAAAACGGAATCTCTGTGTGCGTGAGAGTTTGGATGACAAGTTGTTGAGTAACTGGTACTTAACACACAACGCTTCATGACCTCACCAGGGGCCGTCCCTACATTTCAGGTTTTGCCGGGACAATCGTGATCTAGCAACCCTAATTTTGCTGGCAAGACGTATGGCAAAACGCTGGTCTGACCGTAGGCCAAAACAAAACAGGCAAAACGGAATCCAATCCCTTTCCCAAATAAATCTAACATTTAGATATCTAGTTTTAAATATCTAAAATTTATATAGTTAAAACGTATCTCAAAACGTGTGTGCTTGCTGGCTCTCACATTGCCGGTCGACTTATGGCGACCCCACGAATTTCCTAGGGTTTTCTCAGGCAAGGAATCCTGAGAGGTGGTTCTGCCCATTCCGTCCTCTTAAATACAGCCCACAGGGCCCGGTATCTAAAAATACACAATATTACATTGCTTTAATAGGAAGGGGGTCACTCTGCAAGGCGTGAGGGGTAGTATTTGCCTCTGCAGTGGGTTGCACTGGCTTCACCCCTAAAATCGCCTCCGAGGTGGTTGAAACAAAGCTTTCCGGTTTTCAATTTTGGCTGGGGCAAGATTGGAAGGGTCTTGTTTTTAGATTTTTAACCACGATTGGCGAGGGTTTCTGCTCCCCTAGCCCCAAATTTGGGGAGGGATGGAGGGACTGAGATCCTGCTTCAGGGGGATATGGCGGAGATCTCAGCCCACAAATTTTTTTTGCGATCCACATGCAGTCCAGTGACCACAGTTTCTCCCATTTCGGTCATCTCATCAACAACAATATTTGAACCAAAATGGACATTGGGATAATAATGAAGTAGTAATTAATATCCATAAACGCGCTGAACAGGCACCCACTCTCTTCATCTCTCCACAGATACACACGCTGCCAATAACCCAGATTCACTCCTAAGGTATTCCTGAGCTGAGTAACAACAACAATATTCTCCATCAATAAATATCAAAATCAAGTCAAAACTCTAATACAAACTGCATATTCTTCTGCTGGAGAGATCTTTTCAGCTCAGATATTCTTCTCCATATGAAAGCCAACGGTGTATTCCAGATATAGGTTTTCCCCATAACTGTTTTTTGGGAGGGTCTACTCAGAGTATGACTAAATCTCGATCCAAACCACAACACTAACATTCACCATCAATAAAGATTTAAATCAAATTTTCCTCTCTGGAGCCTTAACAACAACATATCAAAACTTCTGTACCATTATTATTATTATTATTATTATTATTATTTTTACTACTGCTACTACTACTACTACTACTACTACTACTACTACTACTATTATCTTGCCCATCTCTCCCCATGGAAAGAGGCATGGAACAACAACAGATTAATACACAACACAGTTAGAAACATAACATTAATTAAGAATAGTTATAACAGTTAACAGTTAAAATGCATGATAACAATATAAAAGAATAACTAATATAAAGGCCTATTAAACACGTGACTACACATTTGAAATTCACAGTTCACATTCACGATTTAAAATAATCCGGATAAGCTGCTGGAAGAGACCGGTCTTTAGTGGTGTTTTGAATTCAGACAGAGCATTCAGCGGCCAAATTTCTTCCGGGAGACCGTTCTACAGTCTTGGGGCAACTGCAAAAGAAGTCCTTTGGGTGATCATTGCTGGTCTGTTCCTGGCCAGTTGCAAATGCCCCTAAGAGGACCTGAATGTATGGGGTAGATTATATGAGATGCGATCCCATAAGTAATCTGGACCAGGGCTTTAAAGGCAATAACCAACTTTGCATACTTCAAATTGCATACTAGGACATACCCTCTATAATATAAACCAAATATTCTTCTGCTCAAAAGATCCTTTCAGCTCAGATATTCTTCTCCATATGAAAGCCAACTGCATATTCCAGATACAGGTTTTCCTTGTAATTTTTTTTTTTTTAGGAGGGGTCTACTCAGTGCATGACTAAGTCCCCATCCAACCCACGCTCCTCGAATCATTTGTCTCAAAACGTAACCGGGAACGGCTTTGCCCCCGTGGAGATCCGAGACGGCCGAGGTCAACCACAAAGAAGCTCTCCGACTGTCCCCAATCCTTCCTACGGATGAGAAGAAGTGAGGAGAAACTTCCAAACTGTTTTAAATTGACAAAGGCTTTGAAATCCCCTTGGAGCAGAAGAGAGACAGATGGACTAATCGATAAGCAGCTGAAATCTGTCAAGAGTGGGAAGATACGTAGGCCCTGATAAGCTTGTTAGTGGAGATCAAAGTGGCCAAGATTATACCGACATGATTTGTTCCAAAGCTATGCCGCAAAACATGCCCTCTGGCATTTCCACCATGAAACAGGGACACATGGGGCCAAGTGGCATCAGAATACGATGGTATCGGCAGAAGTTATCAGTGAGGAGAGACACATAAGTCAGGAGAAGTTGCCAGCAGTTTGCTCTTGCCAGAGCCTACAGGGATTTAATAGATATTTAATTAAATATATTATGTACACTATAAGAGATGGGACAATTGGGAAGAAAAGGACGTTGCATGTAAATTAGGTTCGACAAAAGATTTCGAAAATAGTATATATTACGGGGGAAACACAAAATAAGCAATGAGGGTAACAAATTGGGGGAGGAGGGTTAAGAATGTCAGGGTCGTACTGGTTGCACAATTTGTAGATACGATAATGTTTTATCTTGTGCCGGAAATGGTAAAAGCAAAAATTAAATGAAAAAGTGGGATGGCAGAAGATCAAGACTGACAAATCAGGATGGTTGGGCAATATGCAAAGGAGTTTCCATGCAGGACCCATCACCAAGGAGGTGAATAGTCTGGAAAGAAAGGTGGGCTTCTGGAATAGTTGCTTCTATTAATTTTGTTACCCCTTCATGCTTCCACTATTTCTAATGGAAAGGCAGGATGGGCATTACTACTAAATAAGATGTCAAACACGAAGCATGCATAGAATCATAGAATCCTAGAGTTGGAAAAGACCCCGGGGGCCATCCAGTCCAGCCCCCTGCTATGCAGGAACACCCACGAAAGCATTCCCGACAGATGGCCATCCAGCCTCTGCATTTTAGTGCTGCTGGGTGCCATCCAACGGACTTCCATCCGTGTGCTGCCCACATGGACGAGAGGTTTCCAGATACCATCAGCCCCGCTTAGGTCTTGCAAAGTCAGGACTGCGGCTTCCTTGATTGAACCCGTACACCGGTTATGTGGCCGTCCTCTTTTTCTACCGTCTCTCATCTTCCCACTTGCCACGATAGTTTTACCATCAGCCCTCCACCTTTGCGGGTTTCACTTCTGCAGGTTTGATTATTCACGGATTATTTGCCGTCCCTTCTGCCGCCCCCCTGTGCCATTTTTAATAGGGACTGCAATAAGGACCTGTGAGACTGAGAGACTGTGGACAAGACTTGTAATTCCCTCTTAACAATCACAGAAGCATAGAGTTGGAAGAGACCCCAGGGGCCACTGAGTCCAACCCCCTGCTATGCAGGAACACCCATCAAAGCATTCCCAACAGATGGCCATCCAGCCTTTGCTTAAAAAACTCCAAAGAAGGAGGAGATTCCACCACACTCCATGGAGGTAGCAGCATCTTCCACGGCCGGACAGCTCGGACCATCAGGAATTTCAGGCGATGTTCTTTCTTCTCCTCTGAGGTAAACAAGCATCCAGATTGGGACCAGCATGTGCGAAAGAAGGACGTTTAAAATCTCACCCTTTCTTGTACGGGTTCCCATCATGTGAGGATTAAAAAAGTATGTGTTTTGGGTGGTAGATATCAGCTGACATTTGCGGTGTGGGAGATACCATCACACATTTAGAATTCCCTGGCTCGAAAGCGATCAAACCCTTACCATCTCTAACATCAGGAAATGATGATGGAAACCATATCTTCATGTTGGCTTGTTTGAGTTAACCATGTTTCAAACAAACCAGAATTCCACTGTGTTCAGGCGTAAGTAAGATGATGGGTAATACAGAACCAGATGCTTCCTATAATGTTAGGGGTTCACTGCAAAGCTTGGAAAAGTTACTTTTCGGGAGCGCAACTCCACAAGTCCTACACCAGCCGCCATGCTGGCTGGAGGATTCTGGGAGGTGTAATCCAAAAAAACCACTTTCCCAAACTCTGGTTCACTCTTATATAGATTGCACGTTGGATTTTCTAAGAGGCATGCTAGAAGAAGAGGGAGAGAAGAGCCCAATTCCATGGAGGTGTGTACATGAAACATTATTAAATGATGGTTTAAGGTGAGTCCATTGATACTCCAAGTCTTAGATCAAATTTCCCCCATAAAATTTCTTCATTCGGCCACAACTGCTGGCTTACAGTCTTTCTTCATATAGATGTATATGATACTCACATGGCAACAAGCAATTATACCAGATTTTTTTTTTCCACCTGTAAAAAAGTCTTTAAAAACTGTGTAGTTGCTTAAGACGATTCATAATTCAGGACTCATTTTGCACAAAATCCACATGGTATTTTTTTTGCCTAGCATCTTCTGCATTGAAAATAAAATGTCTGTATTTTATTTATTTATTGCATGTGAATATTGTTCTCTATACCAAAAACGCTGCTTTCTGTGCAAAACAACCACATGCAAATTTGGGACACAGTACACCCCTAACTAGAGCTCCTTCCACTCAGGAAACATTTTCTTTACAAAATACAATAGTCCTGTGCATAAATATTATTTCCTATGCAGAAAAATATGCCACTTTCAGCGCAAAATAACCATGGGTAAATTTTGCACAAAATAAGTCCAGGTTCTCATCAGCTCAGCTTTCTCATCAGGATTTCTCAACATTTGAAAAACATGCTTGGTGACCATTTTATTACTATTTTAGATTTTAATTCCCCATCTTTACCCACATATATGCACAGAAAATTAACTGTGGTTACCTAACTGCGCTCAGGTACCCACCTCAATAAATTTGATGCAATGTAAAGATAAAAGGGAAATAAAGGCATGAGTGTCCTGCAACATGTGCAACAGCTGGATGAACCTCCTGCTAAAAACCAAAGCAGAGGGCAAAGTGAGCCAAGAGTGTGCACGTATGCGGGCAGCTGGTTTGCTTGCACTGGTACAAATATCGCTAGAGGGAGTATAAGAAAAAATAAAGGTTGGCCCAGGAAAGTTAAGAGTGTGGAGGCAGGGGACAGAGTGACAAACTGAGCCCAGGACAATTTTGCAATGTGCTTCAAGGTTTTTTTTTTTTTAAAAAAACTCCCATGGGCATGTAAAAGGCAAGGTTCAGATCAAACAAAAAAGCAATAACAGACATGATCGCATCACATCCTCCAATTGTCTTATTTTGGCATTGAGACCCCGATTCATTCTCTAACATCCCATGCTTTGTAGCCCTTTTTAAAATGGCCCTGTTTCTCTCCTCTTCCCAATTTCCCCCTTTGTCCTCAACTTCCTTCAATTGCTGCAAACTGACCTCAAAGTGCAAAACTAGTTTGCACTCCATTAACTCCACAGAAGGGAGAGGAGGTGCTGAATTTCGCCTTTCCCATTTGGCTCAGGCCAAAGCACGCTGCGGCAGCCTCTCCTTGCTTGTGCATTCCTTATCTTGATGTTGCCAGGACACACACACCCCAGCCTTTATCTGTGAAATGCGTCTGCATGTCGTGTGCAGAAATAACAAAACCATGGACCACCAGGCCAGAAAGACAAAGAGCCCATTTTGGCAAAGGCTCCCTTGTGGAATTTCATGTTTTTCACAAATCTGCTGCTGTGACAAGTGTTTCAGGATCTCAAGACCAGGGGTCCTTTCACACTAAACAACACTACAATTCCACTTTAACTACCTGGGCTGCATCGTGTGGAATGCTGGGGTTTGTAATTTGGAGAAACAGTAGATCTCTCCAGCTAAGAATGATAAATACCCCTCCCTGAAATGCAAATTTCAGGGCTCCTTGGGATGGAACCATGGCAATTAAAATGAAATCATAGTCATATAATTATGTGATGTGAAAGGGCTCCCAGACCCTTTTTCTGGTACAAAAGGGAAGGGGAAGAATCTCTGGGTAAGAGTGCTGCCTTGTAATGTTTGTGTGCATTCATATTTTCCACATTTGCTAGACTACAGTTGATCTTTCATGTATCATAGAATTACAGAGTTGGAGAAGACTCCAAGGGCCATCCAGTCCAACCTCCTTCTGCCATGCAGGAAGACATCTTCAAAGCATTCATGACAGATGGCCATCCGGCCTCTCTTTAACAACTTCCAAAGAAGGAGACTCCGCCACACCCCACTGAGGCAGCAACGTATTGCACCGCCAAACTGCTCTCACTACCAGGAGGTTCTTCCTAATGTTTAGGCGGAATATCTTTTCCTGAAGTTTGAGGCCATTGCTCCATGTCCTAGTCCCTGGGGCAGCAGAAAACAGGTTTTCTCGCTCCTCCATATGACATCCTTTCAAATATATTTAAACACAGCTGTTGTGTTCCCTCTTAACCTTATTTTCTTGGGGAGAAACAGACTCAGTTCTCTAAGCCGCTGTTCACAGGACATGGTTTCCAGGCCTTTTCCCATTTCGGTTCCCCTCCTCTGGACATGTACTTAATGACCTCACCAGGACCTTCCTCCCATGACATCACCAGGGTGTGCCTCCTATGACATCATAAGGAGTCATCCCTAGGTCTCCAGCTTTCTCCCTGAAATCCCAGGGCCTGGAGTAGCCCAGACCTGTCCACCCCTGCCATGACACCATCAAGGGACACACCGCCGCCTGCCACAGCTGCCAGTCTTCCTCCTGCGCCATCCACAAGTCTCAACAGGAGGCCACCGCATTCCAACCCTCCCGTTTGTATCTTCTTCTGGGTCAAACTGTCAATCCTTGTTTCTATTTTTCAAAAAAGCAGAATTTCCAGCTACACAAACCAGGCTTCCACACCCACACAAAGGGCAAACACACAGTGTGCCTCGCTTCCCGCTTATGCCCTATGTCAAGGCCAGATTTTGTTCCCCAGAAATCAACAGTTCTTATCTGAAAGTACGCCCGGCGTCTGCTTGAATTCAGTCGCAGCGTCCTAAATCGGAGGTGAACGAAGTGCGACACAGGGGCTATTTTTTGTGGTAATAAAATGCAATTTTTTAAATACATTTTTTATTTTTATTTATTTAGCTTTAAAATGCCCCAGAATGATCTCTAGGAGGTATGGAAGGCATTTCCACTACATTCAGAAGGCCCCCTTGGCCTCCCTGGGGTTAAAAAAAAGAAAAACAACTTTCAAAGTTTTATGTCCCAAAATGACTTCCAGAAGGGTACGGGGGCATTTCTGCCATGTTTTGCCCATCCCTCCAAGACAGGTTTTCTTTGAATCGGGAAGTGAACTGGAAGTGACTTCTACTCACTTCCTGCTGTTGAAAAAAGGTCTCTCTTGGGCCTAAAATGACCCAGGAAGGATCCAAAATGTGGAAAGAATATCCCCCAGGTCTGCTCAGGGGCATTTGGAGACATCTGGGGGCAAAAAAAAGTGCAGCATCTGTGCATGTGTAGGGTGCAGCCCTCCAAGTTCTCCTAGGGTGGTCCCCTGGCCGTCTAGTTGCCCACCCCTCGCCCTAGCGTGAGCACCCTTCTGCCCACCAGCTTTCTTTGGACTGCATGTCCCATCTTCTCTATTCTTCCTAGCCAACGGTAAAGCCCTCTGAGAGTTGCAGTCCTAAAGCACTTGGAGGGCTGTGAACCAGAGCAAAATCAATGCCAAAAGAATTCATCAGGGCTTCAACCACACCTTTGCAATCTTGCAGGCCATGGGAGCCAAAGAAAGCGGCAAAGACGCATTTACTTTCTCTCAATTCAAAGGATTCTCAACTTTCCCATTTTTCCGCCCTCTCTGTCAAGCAGCTGACGGCTGAAGTAGCCAACAGGCAAAACCCATTTCGAGGGAACAAAACGACAAGCTACAAAAACGCACACCGAGGTCCGAATGAAAGATTCGTTTCTCTCTTTCTTTCTCTCTCTCTCCCTCAAAGTACGGAGACAGACCAACTGGTTTTTCTACTTGGTTGGAAAAGAAACAGAACGCGTTTTCTTTCAAAGCAGGTGATCTTGAAAAGAGCTACTGAAGCAAATTCACTGCTCTCTTTCATTAGCCGGACTGGGAGAAACCTGGTTCAGTTGACTTGGCCTTGCTCATGCGTGGGCCTCTCTTATCGCTGACACACCTTCCCTGAACGATATACAAACAGTCCCAATCCGGTTCGTAATCCAAGATTCCCAGTAACGGCTTTTGTCCTTGATGCTCCAACTACCTTTCCTTTGGGTAATGTTTGGCCCCTAAGCTCTGTTGGGCCACCAGTGAAACCCTAAGAAAAGTTACGCGTTTTCTTGGACATAAAAAAAGAAGTTCTTCCCTACCTTCCAATAGCGTCCTCCTTCCACATTTGTGGGTTGGACCTTCATGAATTTGTTTATTTGCAAGCATGTGTACCTCCCTTGCTTTCTGCTCCTCCCATTCCCTTGGGTACTGCCAGGCATGGATAAGGGGGGCAAGTGTGCCCAGGCAAAAGGCAAGGGAATTGGGGGGGTGGGGAGGGAGGCACATTCTCCCCTCTGGATCTCCCCCCTCCCTTTCCTATGCCTTTGGCCCGGGCACGGAGAATGCGCACCAAGGCCAAATGCAAGAGCATGGGCGGGAGCCCCGGAAGCAAATGGAAGAAGGAACATGGGGGCTGAGTTCTTTGCAGTTCTCCCACCTTTGTAAGGGTTCTGCACCCTGAAACCCTTCTACCAATCGAGGCCGGCTGCCGATTCAACCGGCGGCGATGAAATGCCTCACGTACCGGTTTACTGCAGTGAATCTGATATTATTAAGATACATTTGCCACTTAGGAAAGAACTGGAGTTAGTCAGGTAGTACAAAAACGGAATCCTAACATTCTAGAGATGGCAGCTCTCCCCCTAAAGCCACTGATCCCAACCCCTGGCTCCATGCAGGATCTCGAGCATCCCAGGCAGGGAGCTGTTCAGCTTCTTTTGGAAGACGTCCAGAGAAAGAGACCCCATCCCCTTTCTAGACCATTGGGTCCTTTGCCAAACCGCTCCTACCTTCAAGACGCCCCTTCTGAAATCAGTTGAAATCTACCGCCCTATAACTTAACAACCTTAGATCTGGTCCTACTCTGTGGGGCACCAGGGAATAAACCTGCCCCCTCCACTGTGTCCTTCAGATATTTAAAGAATGCAATTGTACCACCCCTCGGTCTTCTCTTCATCAACACACCGCACCCCTTTCCTCATACATTTTGTTCGAGTCAGAGGTCTGGTGGACAAACTCCGCAGCCTTGCCGAGATTTAAAACTCTTTCCTGTTTCAACGCATTTAAGGAAAACAATCCATGTTTACAAATTTCTGCTTCTTTTTGATTTGCTGTTGAAATATCCAGAGGCAGAAGAAAGCAAAACAGGCGGATTTTGCCTCTCAGAAGGAAAAAAGACAGGAGGCATCCTTGAGAATAACAGCTCCCACTTTAACCAGGGATGTCAAGCCCTAAAACTGAGAGGCCACAGTCAGCCAAGCAATCTTTAAGCAACGCGTCGTGATGCTTTAAAAATCTGCCTTTCGTCTTCCTCTCCAACCCTCAGCTGCCGCTTGGCCAGCTAAAGACGGATCACAGCCCAATTTCTCAGCACCGCAAACCGTCTCCCAATGCCCCCTGCACCCAAAGAAAAGTTCCTTTTCACATCGTAGCTCCAATCATCCCCCCCTCCCGGGGCCGTGCTGCCTGGAGGATTCTGGGGTCTGCAGTCAAGGGATGAAAGCTTATCTTTGTCCCAGCCGGAGCCCAGCCAGAGAGTTAAACGGAATTTGGAAAACTGACACTTAATGTAAGTTCCATTGATTCTTCAGGTCTACTTAAAATGGGACAATCGGCTCTTTCACGCAACAGAGGCCATTTCCGCCCTACACTGTTATAGTGCTATTATTCCATTTTGAGCATCCTGTGGAATTCTGGGATTTGTAGTTTCCCGAGGCCTAAGAGCTCTCCTGCTGAGAATTCTAAATGCCCCTCCCTAAACTGCAAACCCCAGGATTCCATAGGATGGTGAAAATGGAATGATAGCACTATAATAGTGCAGTGCAGAAAAGGTCATGGTTGTCACCCTTTGATTCCACTTCTGCACCTTGCAGAACTGCTGGGCTTTGTAGTTTGGCGGGGTACTAGAGCTCTCTGGCAGAGAATGCCAAATGGTCCTCCCTCAACTGCAAGTCCCAGGGTTCCCCAGGATGTTGCCATGGCAGTTAAAGCGGAATCACAGCACTATACGTCTGTAAAGCGAAAAAGCCTTAAGGATTCGGATCGCAGACAAGAACAGCAACTGTCTCGAGCTCTGCGCAGGAGGTACTTCAAGCCCCAGAGTTCCTAAGGCGGGCAAATTCGTTCAGGAAAACTGATCTAACCCGCCCCTATCCAGGAACCGCCGCCCTTTGAAAGAACAAAGTCCAACCAAAGTCAAAGCGAGGAGGAGCAAAATCAAAAAAAAAAGGAAGCCAGCGAAAGCCAAACTTCAGTTTCCCTCCCGGAAGTGCAAACACTATAGGGTGGTGGGAAAGAGAACGCAGGGCGCGCACACAAGCTGGCCCTTTACCTTCCCATACACGAACACGGAACTGCGCTCCGAGAAGCAAACAAGCCTTGAATTGCGGGCGGGGAACTTACTTCCGAGGAGACGCGCCCGGGATCGACTCCCCCACCCCAGAATGTCTCCATAGCCCTGACTCTGGCCGGTCGAAATTGAATCCCCTGTTGAACACAGGGGTCAACACAGGGGTAAATCCCATAGATTCCAGCGGGGCCACTCAAGCTGCGCCTAAATTAAGGATTCGGGGTCCCTCCCAGTTCCCTTTTGCCCCAGAAAGAGGTCGAGAGCGTTCTCCTGAAAGATCAGAGTGCGGATCGGGGCCCTCAATTTCTTTAATTAATTTATATCCCGCTTTTTTTCCCCCTTAAGGGACGCAAAGCGGTTGACACTGCCGGCCAAAAGAGCTGAAACAAGCTGGAACGCATCAAAAAAAGGGAAGCATTTAAAGACAACGGACTCAAAAGCTCTGCCTCGCTCAGAAAAATCTCCTTCTCCCCGATCGGAGGGGATCTGGAGACAGCAGATCCGAGGGATGGAGAAGGACCCCCATCCCCTACATAAACACACCCTTGCCTCCTCCTGGTTGCTTCCTCCCCGGCTCAAACCCAGCTAGAATCCAGGCCCGCTCAAAGGCTCTCTGCCAGGCGCGTCGTGGCGCACGTCGGAAAAGGGGGGAGCCAGGCAGACACGTGAATTTGCGCTCCTGGACAAAGAGAATCGGCAGCGTTCCTCCCTTCCAGAAAAAGCGAGAAGCTCCAGCTTTTTTGGGGAGGGGGCTGGAAGAGGGATGGATTGGGGGGAAAGAGGGGCTCTCCGTGCGCCCCTTCTCCAAAGGTTGCCTCTAGGCGCTTTGGAGAACAAAAGAGGCCGGGTCTCTCTCCCAGCGGGGCGGGGAGGCGGAGGAGAAAGGGGCTCGGATCCGGAGTGACTCCGGGTTACCCAGGAAGGGGAGAAAGGACTCACCGGTGCGCTCGGCTGCCTTCCGACGGCGCCCTGACATGGTCCCGGCTGGTGCGGCGCGCAATCCCGGCTTCCTGGCTTCTCTCTCGGCGGCCGCCTGGCTCCGGGTGGGGGTGGCCCGGCCACGCAAAGCGGCAGCCACCGCCCCCTCGTTCGCTCGCTCGTTCGCTCGCTCGCTCGCCAACTCCCGGCCCTCCCAGTCGGCCCCGGCGGGTCCTAGAGCCTCCGGAGCCGGAAAGCGCAAAGGGAGAGAGGCGGAGTGGCCGCCGGAGCTCCGGCAGGTTCCTGTTTCGGAATCCTCTCTCCAGGCTGCCCGGGAGAGAGGGAAATTTGCGGACGACACCTCGCAGAATCCCACCCCCAGCCAACGAAATGCCTTGGACTGCAACTCCCAGCATAACCACCACAAGGCTTGAAAAGCTTGGCCGTGTTTTATTTATTTTTATTTTGCCGTTTCCAGATGGTCGCAGGCAAGCCCCGATCTGGCCGAAGTTCCAGGGCTTTGGGGGTTTTTTTTGCACCTCAATTACCAGAATGCCGCGCCAGCATTGGGGATTCTGGGAGTTGTGGTCCAACAGGGAACTTTTCCTGATGCGGGGCCACTAAGAGGAGGCCAGGGGGACACTGCAGAGTCTGGAGGAGGACGTCTAGGAGTATTTTTACACCTTGCCCACTCTTTTTCCGTTTGCACAACTTAACACACCTTCACATACCCTCCAACTGTCCCAGTTTGGTAATGAGCATTCCTACTAATCCTCTCTGCCTTCCTACTTTTTCAGCTGCTTTTAAAATGTCCCGGTGTATGTCTTCCCCTCCCACAATCCCCCTTCCTTCTCAGCTTACTCCAATTGCTGCAAACTGAGTTTGAAGTGCAACAGGAGTTTCTACTCAAGGAACTCAGCAGAGGGCACAGAACCTTCCCAGTAGGTTCAGGCAAAAGCAAACTGCTGCATTCTCTCCTAGCTTGTCTGCTTTTCCTCCTTGAGAACTTCCGACATTGACTGCACTCTGCTGTTGTTTGGCCATACCTGTCCTGTTTTTCCATCGGTGACATTTTTGGAGAGCGTGCATGCAGTGAGCCAGCATAGCGTAGTGCGTGGAGCATTGGACTACGACTCCATTTGAATCCCCATGCTGCCGTGGAAACTCACCGGGTGACCTTTGGCAAGTCACACTCTCTCAGCCTCAGGGGAAGGCAAGGGCAAGGCGGCTCTGAACAAATCGTGCCAAGAAAAACCTTGTGATAGCTTCACTTTGGGGTCACCATAAGTCAGAAACAGCATGAAGTTACAACAACAACAACAACAACAATGCATGTGGAAATCTCTCATCGCTATTCGGCAAGGGAGTTTCTTTCTTTCTCCATTTATTTTTTTACCTATTTATCGGGTTAATTAAGCTTTGCATTACTCTGATTTGGATATCTTTTCTCTTTCATATGTTTTCTTTTGTCTATGATCTTTTCAAAATCTTTTTTTTTTCCTGTATTGATTGATATTATACGTCAACACTGTGATACGTGGGGGTGATGGGTAACATAATTTTATAAAAATATCAATGATAATTAAAAAAAAACCAATTAGAGTGTAGTCTAGATGCTGAAGGTTATTAATGAGGAGGAATGCACACAGGGCTGGAAAGGTTGCAGAAGTTTGCTTTCTCCTCAGTCTCCTGCAAAGGGCAAGATTTCTGCCTTCTTTTTTTCTTTCCCCCTGCTGTACTTGAATGCAAGTTACTTTTTTATTTTCAACTCAGTTTGCAGCAATTGAAGCAAGCCAGAGGAAAATGGGAGGAAGAGAGAGAAACTGAAGCCATTTCCACACTAGGCTGTTATAGCGCTATGATTCCACTGTCGACATCCTATGGAATCCTGGGGTTTGCACTGCAAACCCCAGGATTCCATAGGATGTCGACAGTGGAATCATAGCGCTATAACAGCCTAGTGCGGAAATGGCCTGAGCTGTTTTAAAAAACATCTAAAGAAGTGAGCTAGTTGATTGGGACTGTCCCTTACCAAGTTGGAATAGTTGGAGATCATGCAACTCATACTTGGAGGACCTGCTTTGCATGGGAATGATTCTCAGTCAAGTCCCTAGATTGTTCCTCCTAAAAGCTCTTTCCCAACCTGTTTCTTTAATTTGGAGCTGCCGGGAATTGAACTCACAACCTGAAGCATGCACAGGAAGTGCTCTTCCCAGCAAGCTAGGCATGTGCTTCCTCCCAGCATCTTATAAAGTGATTAGACCCACTCTGGGAGTGGCTCTTGACTCAGCAATTGGCGAGATGACTGCGTGCCTGTCACTGCTTGGGTTGCAGTCTCCTCGCTCGTTCCTCAGCATCTGATTCTGCCCACGGAAAAGTTCTGACCCACGCATACACACACACCCTCTGAGGACAGTCCCTGAGGATTTGCCTAAAGCAGGGATTAGAATAAGATGCTTCTGGAAGAGTTGGAAGAGACCCCAGGGGCCATCCAGTCCAGCCCCCTGCCATGCAGGAACACCCATCAAAGCATTCCCAACAGATGGCCATCCAGCCTCTGCTGAAAAACCTCCAAAGAAGGAGACTCCATCATATTCCATTAAAGCGGCATATTTTACTGTTGAATTGCTCTTACCGTCAGGAAGGTTTATGTGGAATCTCTTTTCTTGCAGTTTGAATCCATTGCTCCTTGTCCTAGTCTCTGGAGTGGCAGAGAGCAAGCCCGCTCCCTCCTCGACATAGCACCCTTTCAAATATTTAAACACTGCTTTCATGTTCCCTCTTAACCTTCTCTTGTGCAGACCAAACATCCCCAGCTCCCTCAGCAGCTCCTCATTGGGCTTCATGGCTCCCAGACCCTTCACCATTTTGGCCGCTCTCCTCTGGACACGCTCCAGCTTGTCGATACCCTACTTGAATTGAGGTGCCCAGAACTGGACACAGGATTCCAGATGAGGTCTAACCAAGGCAGAATAGAGTGGTCCCATTACCTTCCTCAATCTGGACACCATCCTCCTATTGATGCAACCAAGAATCGGGTTGGCTTTCTTGGCTGCTGCATCACACTGCTCACTCACGTCCAGCTTGTGGTCCACCAAGACTCCTAGATCCGTTTTGCACATACTGCTATCCAGCCATGTGCCCCCCATCCTATATTTGTGCATTCCATTTTTAATGCACATTGTAGGTGTAGGACCTTACATTTCTCTCTGCTGAAATTCATTTTCCATAAGACTATTTGGAAGGAAAGATTCTGCCCCTTTCTCTTCTATCCTCCAGCTAAATTAATTGAGTTCAATCTCTTTTTCAACTTGGAACTCGGTTTGCAGCAACTGAAGCGAGCCGACGACAACGTGTGAGGAGGAGAGAGAAACTGGGACTTTTTAAAAGCAGCTGAAAAAGTGGAAAGACAGAGAGTCCCTGCCAAATTAGGACAGTTGCAGGGCATGAGGCTTCAGCTCTGTCTGCTCTCCTCTTTCCTACCTCGCAAAACAGGAAGCCAGTGCCAAATGTCTCCTGCTAATTAGCCCTTTCCTTCTTAATTAGCACCTTTGTTTTAATTAGCACTTCCTCAAACCTCAAATGCCCCGCAAGTGTGTCTTTCTGTCTGGTCTGCGTGCCACCGTAATGACAGCAGGAACAAACCCAACTGGGACAAAAATCATCATTAAAAAAACAGGCCGCATTCATTTTTCCCTTCTGACGTCTTTCCCAAAGTTGTTTGTTTTGGACTAAGTAGCTCTGAGGCTGGGAGTCCGGGGAAGAAGAGAGACCCGGGGTTTGAATCTCCACTTGGCCACTGGGCGAGTTTCACTCTCTCAGCCTCAGAGGGAGGCAAAAGAAAACTCTCCTCCTTAAATTGGGAGCTAGCTGGTACATGATGCCAGGGTTCACATTCCTGCTCAGCCATGTAAACCCAATGGGTGATTGGGGGTGAGTCACACTCTCTCAGCCTCACGGGAAGGCATCGCCAAACCTACTCGGAAGAAATGTTGCCAATGTCTGCTGGAAAAGCATAGCGTTTAATGTTGGGCCACGACTCCAAGAGACCAGAGTTCAAGTCTCCTACAGCCACGGGTAACCGTGGGCAAATCACACTCTCTCAGCCTTAGAGGAGGCAATGGTAAACTTTTTTGGAATGAATCTTCCCAAGGAAAACCTAGGAGAGGCTCACAGAGTTGGCTTGAAGGCACATAAGAAAACAAAAATTTAACTTCTGGTTTTATTCTAGGCACATGACTCATTCACGCTGCGATGCCTCTGGGTGGCCACGGGAACCCACGAGATGTGCACTGTGGGACACTGGCAAGGCATGGGAAGGAACAGAGAAAGTAGCCTTGTGAACAGGAGCTGTGCAGCGAGGAGGGCCCCATGAGTGGGAGAAATTCCCTCCAGACGCTGTCACCCTCCTTCCGAAACCACGAGGAAACAAAAGCCGCCTCTCTGGACAGGATGTTCTCAGCAGAGGGCAGGGGATGAATCAGGAAACATCACGAGTCACACGCCAGATTCCCACTTTGACCCTGACATCTTATCTCCACGGCCATTAAAGTGTTTAAAAGGAGCATCTTTGTCTTCTCTCACAGTGCTCCGAGCAACCGAATAGAAGGTAATCCGAAGCAGTGGGATGCCATCCAAAGCTGCAAAATAAAGGACTGTTTTTGATCGCCGTGGAATGAAAATACACAGACGAGAAAAACTAGAGAGAATATTGGGATCATTTAAAAGCAGCTTTAAAAAGTGGGACAACAGGATTAATTGGGATTGCCAATTTGGGGCAGCTGGAAAGTATGGGTGGATGTGTTGCATTTGGGGACTAGAGCTCCCAGAAGCCCCTATGGTGGCTGGGGGGATCGTGGGAGTTGTGATCCCCGACTCACTTTCCTAAGAAACCCTTGCCAATTTGTTGCAAAGCACCCATCCCATTTTGCTTTCTGTCTTCTTCTTCTTCTTCTTGTGTGCCTTCAAGTCATTTCTGACTTATGGTGACCCAGAGGTGACCTTATCACGAGGCTGAGAGTGTGTGACTCACCCAAGGCCACCCGGTGGGTTTCCATGGCCGAGTGGGGAATCGAACCCTGGTCTCTAGCATCATAGTCCCTCACCCAAACCACTACGTGCTGGATCTTTCTGTCTTCGCCTCCTGCCTAAAATCCAAAGCAGAGTTTGTTTGCCTCCCTTTTCCCACCTGTTCTTTTCAGGCAAAGTTTTGACAAAACAGCTGCCCTAAAAATTACACACCTAAAACAGCAATTTCATTCCAATTTTCTTAAAAAAAAAAATAAGATGGCAGTTTAAAATAAATTCCAGACAAGCAGAGCGTTCTTTTAATGCTCTGGTCACTTGGCCTGTGCCTTGAGAGCTCTTCTGTCTCCTGTGCCTCCGCAAATTATTGTTTGAAACGCTGCCACCCCAGAAGGAATAAACAGGGACGTACAGGCATTCACGTCCAGGTCCCAAAACTCAGCAAACCTGCAATATAGCTGTATCCCACTAGAGGTCAGGATAAAAGCATTAATAGTAAAAGAAACCCTAAATACTGCCAGCGAAGAACATTTCTTTTGAAAAAGAGGGAAGCCAAGAGACAACGATCAATCCTCTGTTTAAGGCTATTACAGTTAAGACGGTAAGCCCCATGAATTATGAAACCATATAGGTTGTTGGGCTTGGAGTTTGCAGAATTTAGGCTCACACAGGACTCTTCTCTGTGAAATGAGGATGTCAAGCCACAATCTGCAAAATGATTATTCCAAGATTCTAATCTAAGGTCCAAGTCTACTGGTTTGTAGCTGCCGCAGCAGGCTTCCTAGGAAGCGAAATAGAGGTAATAGGAAGAGCTAGCCCGTTGTCTCAGGGGAGCAACCAGTTACTCTTTCGGCATGTCTTCTTCCATGAACTGTTTTTCTCCATCGTGGTCATTCGCTAAGCTCTATAGCTTTAGGGTTGTTTCTGATTCGGCTTGTTTTTCCTTTCCCCTCCTGTTCTCTTTTTCCTTTTGCATCAGGTCTTTCAGACTGAAAACTTGCAGACTCGCTTAAAAAAAAAACAAAACTTGGTAGAGCACTTAACAAATTTTCAGTGCTTTAAAAAATGCAAGTGTTGTGATTCTCCCTCATGTTGCTGGGTGCCTTCCTTTTCAGCGTAGGGTGAAACTAAGGCAAACTTATCACGGTGTTTTCTTGGCCAGATTTGTTCAAAAGTGGGTGGCCTTTTGCTAGGGAAGTGCTCTGAGCCTTGCAGGCTCTTCCATTCTTTTCTCTGCTGGACATTGTCCCATTGTCCAAAAGAACATTGTCCTGTTCACATCTCTGCGTTGTGGTTGTCGGGGAGGATCCTACCTGTGTTTGCACCTGGGATTGGGGCATGAAACCCAGTGGGTATCCATAGCTGAGTGGGAATTTGAACCAATACTCCAAGCATTACAACACACTGAGTCTCCAGTTCCTATTACCCCATGTTATGAGAATAGGGTGGGATGGAGAAAGCGGAGGAAAGCACAAAAGTGGGTCAACATTTGCTCAAAGACAAGGTAGCCTGAGACAGCCCCCAGCCTGGGAAAGTAACAGGGGGAGCAGGCCGTGACCATTTCCGCACTGCGCTGTCATAGTGCTATTGTTCCACTTTCAACACCCTGCGCAATCCGGAGGTTTGCAGTTCAGGGAGAGGCATTTTGAACTCTCAGCCAGAGAGCTCTTTGGCCTCAGGAAACTACAAACCCCAGAATTCCACAGGAGGGTGGAAGGGGAATAATAGCACCATGACCGTGTAGTGCGGAAAGTCCCTCCGTCTCCACGATCCCATGTGGCTCTGTTTATTTTTCTGCAAAAGGTTAACATGGTAAATAAAGTTTGGACATAATTAACTTAATTTTTTTTAAAAAAGGTGTAACTATTGTGGGAACTAATTGCTTTTGGAGTGCTCTGTAATTTCTATTAATTAATTTTTTAATATTAAGATTAATGAATATTCATTTCTATTAATTCCTTTTCCAAAGCAACTGTTCCAAGTTTGCCATGACCTGCCTGTGTTGCCCCCTGAGCAAAGGAAGAGTGAATGGCCTGGGGACAGGAAAAATGAGATGCAAGAGAGGGAAATTCACATGCAGAGAGACGGAGACATGGAAAGACCTCCTGCCAATACTGTCAGACAGATCACCAGCCTGGAATCTGTGGTGCACCAGACAATTACCTTCCCATCCATCATGCTAATTGCACCAATTAAAAGAAGGTGACAAGCCAGGCAGGGTTGTCACAGTAGAAGACTTAAAACCGAAGTCTGGCATCCCTTTGGTAAGCCCCAGAGGGTGGGTGGAAGATGGATGTTTCAGTCGTTTGCACACTCAGGGGCAGATGAGATGAGCGTTCCCAGGGGTGTAGCCACAGATTAGGGTAGGTTGGAAATTAGGGCATTGCTCCTGCAATAAGATCTGTGGTCTCCCCAGTCAATTTACTTCATCCCCAAGTTTCCAGCATTGCAGTAAATTCGAACGTCACTTGAGCATTTAGAAATCCAAGCCAAGATCCTACAACAGTCTACCTTTCATAACTTGACAAATCCACACCTTCTTTGCAAAAATGGAATTAAACTCTTAACGGATTGCAAAGAGAGGAGTAGAGCATCCAGGTCAAGGGAAGTAATAATACCACTCTGCTCTGCTTTGGCCAGACCTCACCTGGGATCTGGTGTCCAGTTCTGGGCACTGAAGGATGCGGAGAAGCAGGAATGTGTCCAGAGGAGGCCGATCAAAATGGTAAACATTCTTTATGGAGACTGCTTGGTTCAGCTGCATTTAGTGAGTGCGTTGGTGTGGTTTTTGGTCATGGCAAGGAGACTAGTTCTTGGATACCCTAGGGCAGAAACTTTGCAAGTGTTACCGTCTCCCAGTCAAAAGAGACCAATGACTTCCCTCTTAGGGATTTAGGCCATTTCTACACTACACTGTTATAGTGCTATTATTCCACTTTCAACCTCCTGTGGAATCCTGGAGTTTGCAGTTTAGGGAGGGCCATTTAGACTTCTGAGCCAGAGAGCTCTTTGGCCTCAGGAAACTACAAACCCCAGAATTCCGCAGGAGGTTGAAAGTGGAATAGTGGCACTATAACAGTGCAGTGCAGAAAGGTCCTCAGTCTTTAATGGAGTTTTCCAGGGTGCTGAATCCTAGCCACAGAATAGTTTCGGCACCTTGGACAGCTGTCCCGACACAAAAGCATCTCCTTGCCTGTAGGGATATAAATTTCGTAGATTTCATTCCTGGGAACAACAACTAACAATGTTGATGTTGTGTTCTCTACGATGTATTTGTGATTTGGGACATATTCTGCACAAAAAAACCAAGTCGTCTTTTTTAAAACTGTCATTTTGTACCTATAAAGTGGCATTTTCTGTGTAGGAAACAACCACCCTGCACAGAAAATGCTGTTTTCTGAACAACAGTCCCACAGAAAAGTCCCCTAGACCGCGAAGATTCTTGTTGGGAAGGATTCTCACTCAGGAAATCCCCCTTTTGTCCACTGACTGTGTATTTGCAAATATTGTTTGTGTCTCTAGCCAGCTCTGCTCCCATGATAAAAGAGGAGGTGATGCAGACAGAGGTAGCTGGCACCTTCTATGTCAATGGGATTGCAAATCTATTCTGGGCTATAATCCATATTTTAAAAAAGCTCTCCGTGGTGCTGAACTTACTTTGGAGGTGGCGATCAGAACCTTGGCAAGCTCCTTTTAAATTTGGGCTAAAACCCCGGCTGGATTCAATGCCCCGATGGCAGAGGAATCATCTGCCCCCAGCTGGATCCAGACCTGTTGTTTCTGTAACATTTTGCTTCTGGGTTTGGAGACAGGAAGATGGGCTCTTTTTGGCACCAACTCCAGCCTGACGGAGGCTCCGCCAAAAATCTGCCTGAGATGAAGCCGATCTTCTATTTCCCCAGCTGTGAAAATTATTGTCTGCGTCCACCCTACTGGAAAGTGTGACATTTCCCCAGAATGGGGACTTAACGACAGGACAGAGAAGGCGGTATTTATCCCTTTAGAAAAAGAGAAGGGCCAGAAGGTGATAGCAGACGTAGCATTCGTGGAGGAGAGCAGCCAGTATGGAAAAGCAAGGATTGTCTGCCTGAGCTGTGTTTAGGCGAGCAACGGAAGACAGGCGGCTGGGCCAAGTTAGCCCAAGCCCTATTAACATCTAAAACTCTCTCAACAGATATTTTTGTCTTTCATGGTTTCAAAGCTAAACTGAGGGGCGGCGTTTACAAGCTGGATCAGGAGCAGGACCTAGGTCTAATTAAAAGTTCAAATTTTGCACACCGGTGTCACTTGGTGAAATCCAATCATTTGAGAGCTCAGTACTCACGAACGCTCACTTTTTCCCCCTTTCACAGAACTACGTTTCCAAACTATGCCAACGTCTGTTCTAGACAGAAGGGGTAGAAATATTCCCAGATGTTTAAGGGTCCGCATCTGTGGCACGGGTGGGGGAGAGGATATTACGCACTACCTACTCTTCTGCCCCCTCCATCAAAATCCCAGAAGGAGATTTTTGGGACATATTTCGGCATCATTACAAGGTGAGACCCCTTTTACAAAACTTTGCTGGCTGCTCTCCGATTGCAATCCACGTTACGTATAAAACAGCCTTATTTGCCAAAGCTGCTAAAAGTGTCCGTGCCAGCTACTCGAAAGAGACTGCTAGAGATTGTGCTGGGGATTCGCTGATTTAATATCTTATATTGATGTATATGGATGTATATATTTTTATACTGGTTTTATTGTTTTTTAACTGCATTTGTAATGGTTTTTAGTCAAATACAGTAAAACTGACCGACTGACTGACGGTATGGAAAAGCTCTGTGTGCCTTTAGCACAAGTGCACTTCTTTCTTTGCCAAGGCAATCTTTGAAAATTCATTGCAGCCAAAGCTGGTTACAAAGCCCCATTGATTGGCTAGTTCTTGCCAAGACTCTGCCCACAAATATGTCCATTGGGGGCTTGACAAGATGGCCCTTGGTGTAACTTCCAAACCTAAGACACTTTCCCTAGTCCTACCAGTACCACTGATTCCACTTTTGCAACTTCTAGTGATGATTAAGAATGCTGAGTTCAGGACCCTTTGCAGTGCACTATAATAATATTTACCTTTGTGCATTGGGATTTTTTAAAAATAAGTTGCATTGAATGAACTGTAGAGTATTTTCTGATGCTAATAAGAATTCTCATCAAACCACAAATCCCTGGATTCCAGAGGATGGAGCCGCGGCTGTTAAAGAGGTTTCAAGCTATTGTTAACTGTGTCGTGCAGAGACACTCAAAGGGGATGGAGAATTGTGCAGAACAGTCAGAAAGGAGGCAGAACGTGGCTGTCCGGACGAAAGGTTTTCTGTAAATTGAGGCACTGAGAAGGAGGGGAATGGGGATAACAGATCTTGTTTTCATCTGTATTTCAGTGCAAAAAAAGCCTCGGTCAGTTGCTCGACCCTCTGATACTGCCAAAGCGTCCTCTTAATAAAAGAGCATTTCAGATCCCACGCTCCATATTTCATGATCTTGTGCGAGTCATGAGCCTACTTTGCCAGACTGTTGTTGGTGTTCCACTCTGGTAAGTTTCCTATGATCAAAAGAATAAACTGAATCTATGCGGAAATTCTCTGGGGTTGCAGAAGCAAGCGTAGGCACTTTCCCCCCCGTTTCTTAAGATGCATTAAAAAAATAATTTGTGTTCTGATACTCATACAAACAGCAGCTAAGTTCCAGAGATCCTTCTCCACGTCCCAACATCCATCAAAGTGACTTAAGGATTTCTCGGCCTTGATAGCATCACAGCTCCTTGGCCGCCGAATGGGGAAAAGGCACCGGCGCAAAAGTACAATTATGTCCCCCCGATAGAACGAGGGCAATCACCGTTCCGTGCAGGTGCGGAACCTAGTCTGCACGGTTCGGCTGCGGTCAACATGCCGCGAGATGCTGCTTAGCGGAACCTGGGGAGTTATTACCTTCCCACGGGAACAGACACGCAGCCTCGCGGTAGTTGACTCCCAAGGCCTGCCGTGCCTGGGCTGGTAGGTTTCCGATTATCTCTGCAGCTAATCACGGCTCACCACGGAGATATATCAGGTCTTGATAAGAGATGTTCGGCATTCCCCGTCTAGTTTACGGGAAGAGGGAATGAACTGTATCCTTGGTACTCGGCAACAGCTTGGCCACATCTGCGCTTTGTATCAAGACCATTCGGGGTCTGTATGGGGAGCCGAAAAAGGTTGCGAGCCCCAGAACAGCTTAGTCAGAGTCTGTGCCCTCTCTGGTTCATGCCCTCTGGTTTCCATTCAACAATTCTGCCGCTAAGATTATTGTGCTGGCTCGTCTTTTTGACTGTTGCCACCCCACTTCATTGGTTACCATTTCTTCCAGCATTCACTACAAGCTTCTTGTTTTAATGTGAAAAGCCCCACAAAGCCTAGCTCCTACCCCACCTCTGGTTTTCAGCCCTTATTTCTTTTTACCAGCCTGCCTGAGATCTGCGTTCTGGGAACTCCAGCCTTCTCACCCGACCTAGGGTTTCTTCTTCCTTGGCTCGACTTCGCCCTTCCTCACTTGCCGCTTGCTCCAGACTCTTGGAATGGCCTCCCTGAACATTTGCAGACTGCTCCTCCCTTTGTGATTTTAAAACCTCAATTTAGAATGTTCTTTTCCAAAAACTTTTGGAGTTTAAGTTTAATATTGTTTTCTAATTTTGTATTGTTCGATTACAGGTACTTGGCCGATTGCTTTATAATATATTGTTAGATTTTTGTTTTGTTTTGTTTTCTATTTGGCTGATTTGTTTTATAATTGAATAATGGCATCACAGAGCTGGAAGAGACCCCGAAGGGCCATCCAGTCCAACCCTATTCTGCCATGCAGAAAGACAGTATCAAAGCCATCCAGCTTGTGTTTCAAAGGAGACTCCACCACACTCCCAGGCAGCATATTCCACCGTCAAATTGCTCTTACTGTCAGGAAATTCTTCCTAACGTTTAGAGGGAATATCTTTTCCTGAAGTTTGAAGCCATGGCTCCATGTCCCCGTCTCTGGAGCAGCCGAAAACAAGCTGGCTCCATCTTCAACCTGACATCCCTTCAAATATTTAAACACAGCTATCGTGTCTCCTCTTAAGCATCTCTCCTCCAGGCTAAACAATTGCACATTGGAACCGACGGAGAATGGGGTCCATGCACAACACAGCTGGTGCATAACAGGACCAACGCACAACGGGACCGCTGTACAACAGGACGCCAGCAACAACGCGTGTGTTTGCTGGCCCTTGCTGGCTACGGACTTCCTGCTCACCGTCTGCCTGCCTTCTCTGACCTTTGCACCGTCCGACCTTGGCGGGCTGCTGGATTCCTGAACTCTTGGACTGACTCTCCTCTATCCTTTCGCTCCATCCTGAACAGGCGAGCTCTACCGGACTGCTAAGCTGTCTCCGTTTGTCCGCTGCACATCTCTGCACGCCGTTGCCTCGCAATGGACGGCTGGCACCTACGACCCATGGTGATGCTCCAAATTGAGAAAAGGAAATTTAACCACAGCCATCTTTGCCGATCCATCCAGTTTATGCGGCAAAGACGTCTACAGAGTACAGACTCCCTTAAAGCTCGCGAACCATTCCTGGGGCGCCAGGATCTGCAGGCAATTAAGACATATATACGCAGAGATCAACAATACTTTAAAATAAGCTTTATTTAGTTGTGTGTGTATTTTTTTTTTTAATATTTTCATATTTGCATCCATGCCTTCAAGGAATTGTTTTTTTTTTTTCTCTCCACACATACGTGGAAGGGAGGGAAAAGTTAAATCTAATGTTACCCATAATTCATAAGCTATTTTAATGGTAGTTCTCTCTTAAATAAATCGCCTTCTTAGTTTTGTCTTTAAAATAATTATTTCCTAATTTACAAAAAAAAAAAAAAAGGGGGGGGGAGAAGGGAGGGAGAGAAAGAGAGAGAGAGAGAAACGAGACAGAAAGCTGAAAAAATAATAACAATAATAATAATAAAAAGGAAATGACTAAATATATTCCAGGAATTTAGCTGCTCAAATTTTTGATTTCTAATCAGAAAGGGGAGGGGAAGGGGTGGGGTGAGGGAGGGAGGGAGGGGTTGAATAGCACTTGCAAAGAAGTGCTCCATTTGGAAAGGTTTTGCCTTGGCAGTGGGTAATGGGTAGCAGTGGTTGCTTCCACTGAAACGCAAACAGCAGCTCCAAGGAGGCATTTTTGGGATTTATAGCAGGACAAGAAAGGGTTAAACTCCCCTCCCAAAAACAGCTCCCCCTATGGATGCTGTTAACTTTTTTCTTTAAAATCATGCATGTTAAATGCATGCGCACAGTTCTATGATTTGGCTCTGAGATGTCCCACACCTAGGCCTTTTCCGCACTACACTCTTATAGCGCGATGATTCCACTTTCAACATCCTATGCAATCCTGGGGTTTGCAGTTTCGGGAGGGGCCGGAATCATTGTGCTATAAGAGTGTAGTGGAATCGTTGCGCTATAAGAGCGTAGTGCGGAAAAGGCCCTACACAAGCTGGCCGGCAACAGCCATTAACAGTGCCTGCTCGATATCACTTTAGCTGCCATGACTGAGTCCTAAGTTCTCTTGGGATTTATAGTTTGGGGCAGGGTTGGAAATTGTCCCCTGATAGCTACTCTAAAGCTCTCTGGCACAAGAAGAATTTAGAAGGCACCACAGCCAAACTACAAATCCAAGGATTCCACAAGAGGGAGCCATGGCTGTTGAAGTGGTATCGAACTGCAATAGCTCCACAGTGCAGATACACTCATCAGCTGGAATTCTGTTGTTTTTATTGTGTGCCTTCAAATTATTCCCAACTTATGGGGACCCTAAGGTGAACCTATAACAGTTTTTATTTTTTGGGAAGAGGGCAAGATTTGTTCAGAGGGGGCTTGCCTTTGCCTTCCTCTGAGGCTGAGAGAATGTGACTTGCCCAAGGTCACCCAGTGGGTTTCCACGGCTGGCCCCTGGTCTCTAGGGTCATAGTCCAATTGTCATACCACTACGCTATGCTGGCTCCTGTATGTGTGTGTAAATGTCCCTTATGCATGTGGGATTCCTGTTTTGGGTGGGCCCTCCTGGCCTTAAATGGACGAAGGGCCACCAAAATCATGGTGGAAATGCCCCCATACCTCAGAAGGAATTTTGGGGCACTTGGGAGCAATTTTGTTCATCCTCAAAACGTCCCTGGAGGGCCACATGAGGCCTGCACTTTTGCAATACCTCTGTGACCCAGAACCCATTAGGAGCTGCCTCTTCCCAATTCCGAAAACTTCTTGGTGATGCTCAAATCCCAGGGATTTTGCTAGGAGACATGGCAAATCTGGAGTGGGTATCTTCTTTCCTCACAGATCTGCATTCGCACCTTCTTGGACAGAGCAGGATTTGGACGGGAACCAAGTCACGGGCTTCCCACATGCTACAGGCCTATGTTACAGCGCCCTTGCTGTCTCAAATCTAAGGAACAAATGGAACATTATGCAGCTATAAGCGTACAATGGATATGAGTTCCTTCAGAGCTATGGCCTGAATCCTATGGCCGCAACCAGAGTAAATCCATCCAATCAGTTACCGAATGGGGAATCAACTCTTCTGCAAATTCCATCGACTCAACTGGTCTTCTCTAGTTGGGACAAACAGGATTTAGGTCTATGCTGCCTTGTGGTGTTCCTCAACAATGTCCCATGCACAAGGAGCCCTGGGATGTACAGTTCCCAGGGCACCTAACCTCCCTACATAGGCACCCTGGGAACTACACGTCCCAGGACGACACACCAAGAAATGCTAGCTTGAATTTATTTTCAGCGTATCACTGTGTGCTTAGATGCATGTGAGGCTTCCCAGTCTTGCACGGAGGGACGAAGGCATCTGACATTTCTGCCAGATTAAGCAGCAAAGGCAGAGGACAAAGAAGCACATTGTGCTCAGAATTTATGTCTTCATAAATGGCCTCATATGTGGGCAAAACTAAATGGGGTAGTTTGACAGTGCCCATATTCACAAAGAGGCTGCCATGACGTTACAGTGTCTGGGCAACCATTTTGCAATGGTTGGTGCACATCCTGGCCACAGGCTGGGAAAGGCTGGAGCATGACATGAGCATCCAATGTGCACCCGAAGCACACTGAAGCACTCTTGCCAGTGGATGCACATCTTGGCTATTCACTAATGGCGTTCCGTTGCATTTCTGCAACATAGCTAGAGACTCATCGAGTTAAGAAATGTAGAGGCCGTCATGTCGGATCTCAGCTTGGGTATCTTTGTCCATCCTGAGCTGACTCAGCCAGGCTGAAAGGCCCAAGACTAGCGTTCAAAATGAACCCCTCAAAGCCCAAGAGCCAAAGATCACTGCAAATGACTGGGATATTCTCAGTGGAAGCAGCCGACCAAATCAACCAGAAATTTATTTGCTGCGACAGATTTATGCCTTTGATATTTTGCACGCCGTGGGGTGTCCAAAAACACCTTTTCTTTTTAACTGGATCAGGGGACAGGGTGGAGGTGGGGAACAGGAAAAGGAGCAAAATAACATTTGATCTCTTGGCATCGAATCCATCACGCTTTCCTCTCTGCAAATTCAACACTCAGAGAGCAGAGTAGAAACACCAACCGTCCCGAACCCCCCACCCGACATGGAAAAATATAAATTCCGATATTTATGCAATAATTTAGTTAGAATACATCCTCTGTATTGTGCAAATAAATTAAAACTAAACAATGGAAGAAGAAGGAAGAGGGGTTAAGGAATTATTCCAGATGGGTATGCATTATATTTAAAAAACAAAACGAAACAGGAAAACAAATAGAACGACAACAGAAAAAAAAAACTGAGAAAGAGAGCGAGCAAGCAAGAACGTACATCCATATAGTGTCTGGGGAGTCTGGCTTGAAAAAAGTCAGACACCTAGATCGGGAGAGGGCGTGATTTTCAAAATGAAAATTAGGAACTGCTTTGCAGATCACAGCCAGGGGTCCTGTTTCTCAGACTCAACCAGAGTAGACCCACTGAATCAACTGTCAAGTGGTGAGTCAGGTAAATTGGATGTATGTGAGTGATTTGAACGGGGCTGCGCTTACACAGACTAACGGCAGGATTTAAACTTCGCTGAAATCCTGTGTGGGAGACATATTGCAATAATAATCCGTCTCCCAATGCACTCCCCTAAAGCCCACCTTAAAAGCCTAGCGGCTGCATCAACTGATGGACTCTGGTGGCGCTGGGGGGGAGGGCACTGAAAGACAAGGCATCCAGCCCCTTCCTGCCGCTAGTGGGAGGGAGAGAGATGCATCGTCCTTCAATGCCCCACCCACCAGCGCCACAAATCTCCTTTGCACGGTCTGGTTGCCTGGATTTTAAGGTGGGTTTTAGAGGGCATTTGTGATTGTGGCAATGGTGCCGTGATTGTAAATATTAAACAGCAAAACTTACAGAGTTGTAAGTCTATCTTAAGACATTGTAAATGCAGAACAGGATGCCAGCCAATGTTTTACCCACTCTAAAAATATATATTTCGGTATAGGACTATGGTCATTTTTTAACAGTTTAAAGCCGCCAGCATCCTCATCCTCATCCTCATCATCACCACCACCATTTTGCTGCACGTCTGGCTCAGGAACCTGCAGCAGGCTGCAACTTCACACCCAGTGGGCAAAGTGTGGTCCTCCAGATGTTGCTGGATTGCAGATCCCAGCATCCTTCTCCACTGGCTAGGGCTGTGCTGTGCCTTCCCCTGGGGGAGGAAGACCCTCACGTATGAAACAGGTGGGACCTAAAAACTGTTGGTTAGTGTCAACTGGAGAGGACTCACTGGGCAGTGCTTGTTAGTGGCCTTCACGTCAGGGTGGCAGGCAGCTCTCCAAGGTGAGGCACCTATTTGCAGGGAACAGAGTTCAGCACTTTGGATAGCTCTTTTAAAGTGGAGTGGATTCACTGCCCCACTGACACGGACTCCTTCCCTTCTCCTCCCACCCTTGATCCACATTAAAGGGGGCCACACCTACACATTGAACTAGAGACACTCTCCTCCACCCAGTTACACCAATGGGAGCTCTCCTTCCCATTTAAGCTTCATCCAGAGGAGGCTGATTGCTCTGACGTGAACAGGCAAGATGACTCCACACTAGGATTTAGCCCAAATCTCAAAGAACCTACCCGAGATGCCACATGCCATCCCTCAGGTAAGTTCAGCACCTTGAACAGCTCTTTTAAGTTGCTAAAACCCCAGAGTAGATGCGTTGGCATGCCCCACCAACACGGAACCCAGTTTTGAAATCACCAAATTTACTTTGCTTTTTTAAAAAGCAATGAATCCCTTCTTTGCTAATGGAAAAAAAAATCACGATTAATTTGGCCTCAGAAAGTTTGTGCTGATGGCCGGATCTCTTGTCTCTAGGCAGCCAGTGGTCCATTCCTGTGCAAAAAGACGCAGTGTGTAATGAGAAGGTCAGTCTGCCACATGGAAACACAGGTCAGTGTGGTTTTCCCCTCCTGGTAGCCATCGTGGCAAAGACATGAAATTTGAAAAACTCCAGCGCATCTCAGGATTGGGAGAGCAGGAAGAGCAGCTCTTTTTTTTTTTTTTGCTGGGGGGAGGACAAGAGACATCTACGAGAACACAGTGCACAATATTCGTTGTCGTCCTTGTTATTTACAAAATACACAGCAGTCCTTCAAGTCTTTCAAGTTTTGTAAAAAGAAAGAGGTGGTGGGGATAGAAAGGGAAGGCCTGAAAAGTAGAAGGAAACAAATGAAAGAAAAATAAAATAGAAAACAGAGAGAGGGAGAAAGAAGGGAGAGAGAGAAAAAGAAAAAGGAAAATTCAAAGCAAAGGAAAAAACAAAACACACCCCAGAACAAAACGAGGGAAAGTTACACAACAACAACTTGGCATCGCTCCATAGACAACAGTTAGTGGGGTTTCACATACGGGATCATTTCTTTTTTTGGGGGGGGGGATTATGTACAGCGAGTTGCAGAAGAGGCAACGCAGAGAGAGAAGGAGAGGCTCACGATCCGCCAGGATTCGGGTTTAGAGGCGTTTGGCTCGCGCACACAGACACTCCCACGCACGCACACCAGAAGCGGGGATGGGGGGGCAGGCCGTCACCAGTCAGCGTCCTCCTCTATGTAATAGTCGGGGGCGGTACCGTCGAAGAGGCCTGGGTCGAGCGATTTCCGTTGCTTCCCTCGGGCGAACACCCGGGAGATGGACCCAAAGCCCATTTTCTCTTTCTTCTTTTTCCGTTTTTGGTCTTCGAGGTCCTCTAGAGACTGAAAAGAGGGGATGGGGGGGAAGAAAAGAATAAAGGAGGGGTTTTCCTCTCAGTGCTGGAAGGGAATGGGGCAGAAAGGAAAGGGGGACAGATTCTGAGTGGATGACGGAGCTGCCAGGTGGGCAGGGAAAAGGAGAGGCAGCCATATTATCTGGAAACTTCTTGAAACACATTCTAACATGAAACAGCTTATGTCTGTCACTGTGGGAGGACTGATATCTGGGTGCAGGAATTGTATGGCTCAAGCCCGTTTCTATGGCCCCTGGCCCAATTCTGTACCCTCCTATATTCCCCTGATATTATTTTTCTTTTTTCAAAACGGAGCAGTGTTCTGCATTAAGTACAGTAGTCCCCTCTTATCCAAGATGGGAAGACCTTCCCAATCCCTGAAACCATGGACAGTACCAAACTCTGTACTGTCATCAGAAGTAGCTCTTTAGCTCCACAGGGACCACAGAGGGGTTTCATACTACCAAACAGTAGGTCTTTAGCTCCACAGGGACCACAGAGAGACTTCATACTACCAGACAGTAGTTCTTTAGCTCCACAGGGACCACAGAGAGGCTTCATACTACCAAACAGTAGTTCTTTAGCTCCACAGGGATCACAGAGAGGCTTCATACTAGCAAACAGTAGTTCTTTAGCTCCACAGGGACCACAGAGAGCCTTCATACTACCAAACAGTAGTTCTTTGGCTCCACAGGGACCACAGAGAGGCTTCATACTACCAAACAGTAGTTCTTTAGCTCCACAGGGGCCACAGAGAGGCTTTCTACTACCAGATAATAGCCTTTAAGCTCCACAGAGACCATAGAGTGTCTTCATACTACCAGATAGTTGTCCTTTAGCTCCACAGGGACACTAGAGAGTCTTCTTGCTACCAGATAGTAGCTCCTTAGCTCCAGAGGGACCACAGAGAGGCTTCATACTTCATTCTCTTCACAGAAAGGTCTGTCTATGGTCCCTGCAATGTTAGAGGGCTACTTCCTGTGACGCCAGAGCTGTTTCCTGTAGTGGTGTTGGCACAGGGGTCGTTAAAGTGGCGGGCAGCCAGGCAGGCAAGGTGTAGGCGGAAGGACCTGGAGCAGGCTGCATGGGTGCCATTGCCCTGATGTCAGGGGTTGATTTCGGGCAAAGGGTGGGAGGAAGGAAGTAACTCTGTAATGGAAGAGGTAACTGAAACTGAAGATAAGGAGGGGATTACTGTAAACTTTATAATATTCAAATATATTTCAATGAGTAACCTCTCCTGGTCTGATCCCCTCCTTCCCAAAACCTGATGGAAGGATCATTCACCCACGCTCTGATCACCAGCAGAACAGACCTCCTTCTCCCTACGCAGCTGATGCCCAGTAGAGTGTGTGTGTGTGTGTGTGTGAGCTGTGAGTGTGGCACCACTGTCACAATTGGAACTGAACTGCAACTGTGAATACGGAACAGTTACCGATGAGGTAAATCTAGTTTCCGATTGTCCTGGCTTGGCAGAAGGGGACACATTTCTTACCTGGACAATTGGGTTGTGCAAGTTTTTCTGTACCGGTCCAGGACTATCCCCCTGCCAGGAGAGAAGAGATTATCTCAGCACGTGCCCCAGGAGAGGAAAGACGGCAGCCAAACCCCTGACATGACATGCCCGCTATCAGGAGAGTCTGGAGAGCGTTCAGAAGCACCAACGCTCCCCTGGCACCTTCTCTAGGATGGGTGGGACTTTTCTGTAAAAGGCAGCTAAAACAGGGAGCTGGAATAAAGACAGATGCAGCCGGTACTCTGAAGGAATACCTCTGTCTGTCTGCCTGTCCATCCGTCCATCCGTCCATCCGTCCATCCATCCATCCATCCACCTATCCAATCTGTATCACTGGCTCTTGGAAGCGGTCACAGGGGATACAGCGTGGCACAGCAATTCAAGTGTTTGGCCTGTATCTTAACAGATTACTCTAAACAAGAGTAGACCCATGAAAACAACTGTTGAACAGAGGGGTTAACACCAGGGATTCCTTCGTATGAGCCAACATCGTGGTGTGGTTTGAATGCTGAAGTATGACTTTGGGAGAGCTGGGTCTGAATCCCCATTCAGCCATGGAGACCTGTTGGGCAATTATGGACAAGTCACACTCTTTCAGCCTCAGAGGAAAGCAATGGCAAACCTCCTCTAAGTAAGTCTGGGACAGAGTCATCATACCTCAGATTGAACGTGAAGGCACAGAACAACCAGCACTTTAATTGTCATGGCTCCACTGGGTGCCTTTGGGCAAGTCACGCTCTCTTGGCCTCAAAGGAAGGCAATGGCAACCCTCTTCTGAACAAATCTTGCCAAAGCCAGGCCTCAAAAGAGCTTACAAATATTAAAAAGAATTCAGTTGTTGTTGTTGTTTATTTGTATGTATGTTTTTTATGTATGTATATTTATGTGTGTGTGTGTGTGTATGTATGTATGTATATAAATATGTGTGTATGTATGTATATATATATATGTGTGTGTGTGTGTGTGCGTGTGTGTGTGTATCGTAATGGGAATTGAGCATTCACAAATTTTGGGATCCATGGGGAGTCCTGGTACCAAACCTAGTGGATTCCGAGGGCCCACTGTACTCACAGAACCACAGAATCATAGAATCCTAGAACTGGAAAGAGAACCAGTGGGGAGACCAGGGTTGGACTCCCCTCTTGGCCATGGAAACCCAGTAAGTGACCTTGGGTGCATCACACACACTCAGCCCCAGAAAATCCTGTGATAGGTTTGCCTCATAGGGGCAACAAGTTGGAAACAGCTTGTTTCAAACAGTACTGAGTCCGACCCCATGCTCAAGGTAGAAACTCCAGCCAGAGCATCCCTAGAAAGAGCTGCCCAGGCTCTTTCCTATCTGATCTTGGAAGCTAAAAAGGGTCAGCTCTGCTTCGTACTTGGATGGAAGACCACCAATGAATACCAGGCACCCCAGGTAGATTGACACTGTTGCTGAGTTTTAAAGCCTGTACATAGAATCATAGGCATCCCCCTCAGCTCCTGCTCAAATGCAGGGACTCCAGCTAGACTACCCCCAGTAAGAAGCCGTCTAGCTTCTTTCGGAAGACGTCCAAAGAGAGAGACTCCACCTCCCCTCTTAGTCATTGGTTCCATCAAGCTGAATGTGCCCAAATTCCTTCAATCTTTCTGCACATGGTTTGTTCTCCATACTTCTTATCAACCTAGTTACCCTTTTCTGAACCTGTCCCAGCTTGTCAGTATCCTTCTTACAGTGGGGTGCTCAGAACCGCATGCAGTATTCCAGATGAAGTCGGTGCAGAATATAGTGGGACATTCCTCTAAGGTCAGGTGTCTTAGGCTGCAACGTTTTGTTGCAAATAACATTTCCCCTTTTAAAACTGTGCATATCCACAAGCAGCAGCAGCCAGTAAGCAGCCAGGCAGGCCCCTCCCCTCCCGGATTTGGTGGGAGAAGCAAACCAGCAAAGCAGCCAAGCGTGTTAGAAAGAGAAGAGAACCGTGTTAGGAACAGTCAATGACCTGCAGAGGCGCCTTACATTGCAGAGCGAATGCGTTCGGTGCCGCGGCGAGTTGATGTCGCTCGGCGTGGACGACCGGTCCCCTTCTGCCGCCGAGGCGTCAGAGATGATGGAAGGCTGCCGGGAGTGGCACGGGCTGACTCGGACCGCTGGAAAAGCAAGGAACAGAGACAGGCGGGTGAGTCCACCACATTCTCAGGTTGCCGGAAGCAGCAACAGAGGGGCAGGAAATTCAGTAAAAAGCTCCCCCGGGGGCAACGTTCAAATGGGTTCCCAGAGGGATGAGACACCACTGCCTCTTCCCATTTTGAGAGGGACCGCAATGCAAAATAAGGAAATCTGGGTGTAGAATAGGAAGTACATGTCATGGAGTACGTGTCTCCTTGGGGGCTTTTTGTGTGAGTTTGGGACAAAATTTGCCAAAATTAACCCTTTTATTTAAAAAAAACCACAGGGTTGAGTCAGAGTCTTAGAGGATCATAAAAGTTGGAGTTCCAGGTCTGCATGATTTCCACAGGTCAAACTTTGCCTGTTCCTGGTCTACCGCACTGCTCTCTAGCTGTCTTGTGATACTACATACAGTACTGATCACCTGCATCAATGTAGAGGGCAGGCCTGGGCAAACTCTGGTTGCATATGGCTACCAAGTTGCTTTTGCACCCCTTACCTGGGCCCTCCTTTTTCTGGCAAGAACAAGGTGAATTACGCCTCTGGAAAGCTTCCAAGATCACCCATCACCTTTGAAATGGCTTGAAAAACCCCCTGCATAATTTAACATTGCAATACAATTTTTCAAAATTTTTTTTTGAGAAATACTGAAATTTTTGCAACACAATAGAAAAATACTGAAAGTGTTTGATTTTTGAAAAATGCTACCTATTTTTCCAAAAAGTTTTGAACAATATTTTTCAAAATGAAACTTGGGAAGGGTGTAACAGCTTGCGGAGTCCCTGGGAGATCACCAGGCGCAGAAAAATGGATCTCGGACCCATCGGGGTTGGCCGTTATTGGAACCGGGGGGGGGCCCGCGGGGGCTCACCTTGCCGGTCCACTGTGTGCTGCGGGTGGGCATGGTAGAGCGTCTGCTGGCTCTGTCGGATGGCGGCCGTGAGCGGGAGGTCGGCCTGCATCACCCATTCTTGGTTGCCGTTGAGCACCGTTTCGCCGGGCATGGCGAGCGAATGCCGCTTGGGGACGTCCTTTGTCAGGGTCGCTAAGGACTGCTTCGCCTAAACAGACGACAAAGAGAAACACAAGAGAGGGTCACGCATCCCGAACATCTCATGAATGCCTGGGTGCTTAATTATTACATCCCCGAATTATTATTCTCCCTAATATTACAGGAACCCTTTATTTTAGGCCTCCATGTTATAACTACCATTTGTTAGGCACCCCAATATTGTAGGAGACCTTTATTAGACATCTCTATATTACAGGTACCTCTTATAATATGTCACAGTATTTATAATATACCCCAATATTACACCCACCTATTATTATACACCCCAATATTATAGCCACTATTTATTACATGTCACCACAATTGTACAGGCATCATTTGGTCCATGCCCCAATATTACAGGGACCATTTATTATACACCCCAATATTATAGGCACACTTCATTACTCCCCCCAGGATTATAGGCAGCCTTTATTAGACCACCCCAATATTCTAGGCCCCTTTTATAGGCATCATTCATTCTATGCTCCAGTATTACTGAAACCAAATATTATAAACTCTAGTTATGGAAAGAAAATAACCAAATATTATAGGCACTAGTTATGGAAAAAAAAATTGCCCTTCTTTGTTTCCTGGCCAAAAAATAGGGTTCTCAAGACTCAAGAAACCCTGCTGGGAAGAATAACGCAATGGCAAGAGTTTTCTGCCATTTCTCCTGGCATCTTTCTGGGAGATTATTCTGTGCACAAATACATGTGTATTTTTTGTGTGACAATTGTGGTGTGTGTGTGTGTGTGTGTGTGTGTGTGTAAGCTCCCCGCATTGTTTTCATATGGGTGGCTACGTGAGGGTTTCTTGTTTGTGCATAGCTACTATTTTTTACACAAAGTTGCACAAACAAACAAACAAAAAAATCTTGCACAGAAAACAGCAAAAACAGCACAAAAGATTACAGCCACAGGACTTATTTTTGTCCAAAATTGCTAGCATTTGCAATAGATTTTTTCTTTTTTTGAGGAGGAGGTAAAAATACTGCTTTTTAGCACAGAAAATGCCACTCTTCAACCGGAAAAAAAAAGTCTATCTGGAAACAGCAGGCTCCTTCTGTGCAACTCCCCAGAATTCTCACACAAAATAAGCATGTGAATATCTTTGCAGAATGATTTCCCAAAACACTTCAGGATGTGAGAGTACTGGGGAAGATCTGTGCAGACATATTCATTTTTCTCTGTAGCGGGGAGAACACTGCGGAAAGGATTCTCACTTGCAATGATGAAGCAGTTGAACATTTACATGTCCCAAAGGCTCCATTTATCATAAGCCCCGATATTATATGCATCATGTGTGCCAGCCAGAACCTGGGAATTTAACTTTTAAAATGTAATCAGTTATATCTGGCATCCCCAAAGTAGCTAGTTACCACAACAGTTGCAATTTCCAAAAAAAACCCCAATGCTTTGCTTACGCATGTCTCAAAACAAATTTAAATAATTATGTTTAGTCAATTAACACATGCAACATCCAAATAAGAGAGGCTGCTAGCCCGTGGTACAGAGCACGGTCCCTTTCAACCATGGCTCGGACTGCTTTGGCCAAGATCCCAGATCAGCTACTAAGCTAAGTGTAGTTATCTAAGTATACTTAACAAAGTTTCATTCTCTGGCTTGACTCCCCCAGTCCTGTTTTACTAGGCAGAAAGTGCTGCAAACAACAGAGATCTGTTCCCTTGTCGATCAGGGTGCAGCAGACGGAGGTTTCTATCTCCCTCCGTCCAGCAAACACCGATGTGACAATCAGAAGCAGGATCTCTGTTGCAATTCCTCCTTGCACCAGCGATCACTGGCAAGAGCGGAGTGGAAACGCCAGTCTGCTGCAACCTCCTCAATAGGAGAACAGACTTCCGTTGCTTGAAACAGCCGCTCTCTGGTAAGGCGGGACTGGGGGACCTTTACAACTGTGGCAGTAGCGAATACATAGCGACCACAAATACAAATCAGTCACAGATGTGCAACTCTAGGTTACGCAGCTGCAATTGTGGAAAGTCAATTCCAGCCAAGGTTTTCAAGTGAATGGTCAATAGGAAAGAATGCTGCAGCAAAAGACTTCCTGCTTTGGCAGGGGCTGAACTAAATAACCTGGGAAATCCCTTCAGCTCTTGGTGATTCTACAACTCTGGGGATTCAAGGGAGGGAGAGGCAGCTTGAGAGGGACCCCCAAAGGCACGGGGCCCGAGCAACACTCACCATGGCTAGCTCGGCCTCCAGTTCCTTCATCCGGTTGTCCTTCAGGTCCAGCTGGGAACGGAGAGCGCTGGCGTGATCCGTGGCCTCTTTGGCTTGCCGGCGCAACTCCCACTTCTCCCTCTCCAGCAGGTCTTTCTCTTTCGCCAGCGCTTTGACGACATCTTCGCTTTCCTGTTGGTTGGGCAAAGGGTCCGGAAAGCAACGGTCGATTGGTTCAAGCCTACATCACTAGCTTTGGCTCCTCCACGGCCACCCCCTGGCCACCCTGAACCTTGGAGGTTCTCTTTTGGGGCGCCCCCACTGTGGGGTACAATGATCTCTCAATAATGTGAAACAATATGACTGGTTCAAGGTCACCCAGGGGGGTTTCAAAGCCGAACAGGAATTTGAACCCTGTTCTAATCCAACCTACTCTCTCTTGAGATATAAGCTGGGATATAAATATCTTAATTAAACAAGCAAACAAAGATTACCGCCAGTGGCAAACCCAGGTCCCCCATCCTTACTTTTCTGTGTTGTTCGTAGTTCCGGATGAAGTCCCGTAGCTGCTCTTCCCGGCTCTCCAACGTGGCATAGAGCTGCTGCATTTGGCTCACCAGGTCAGTCTTTTCCCCTTTCAAACGTTTCCGGTCAGCTTTCATGGCTGGAAAGAAAGAAAGAAAGAAAGAAAGAAAGAAAGAAAGAAAGGAAGGAAGGAAGGAAGGAAGGAAGGAAGGAAGGAAGGAAGGAAGGAAGGAAGAAAGAAGGGAAGAAAGAAGGGAAGAAAGAAGGGAAGAAAGAGGATTGGGTGAGAATTAGTTAGCTCCTGGAGAGACAGAAAGAAATTAGACTTTGAAAAAAAAAACCCTCAAATTACCAATTTCGTTATTGCATTTTGCAAAGAAGGTCATGATTTGCATCTTTCTGGATCTTACTATAGTCTATCCCATTCCCAGAACTGTGTAAACAGGCTTAATAACCCAAGTTTTAATATCACCGTGCATTGCATAGGAAGGATTGATATCCATGAAACTGCATCCTAGAATATAACGCAGCTAGTCTTAAAGGAGCTGCTAGTATTCTTTAAGGTTCATTTGGATAATGAAGTTGATGTCTCAATCGTATGGGACACAGGAGGTAATGAGAGGAATTCTCATACATAAATCTGCAGAATGGAAAAAAGAAATAGAGGAAGAATATTGATATATTTGGGAAAATTAAAGATTCAGAAACGGAGCTGAAGAAAAATCCCCAAGACAGGGAGGCAGAACCTAAAAATACTGCAAAAACAATTGCCCATGATTACAATTGAAGAAGTAGAAAGAAGATGTGGTTATGTTAAACAAAACTATCTTGAATATGCTGATAAACCTGGCCGCGGGTTAGCATATAAAATTTGGAAAGGAAAGAAAAAAAAAACTGAACAATTTCGGAAGTCAAAGACTGTGATCGGAGAATTACAGAGGCGAAGGAGGTACAAAAAAATTGTCATAATTATTTTCTAAATTTGTACAATGCACACCAAATCAATAATTCTGACAGTATAGAAGATTACCTTAGTTCCCAGTATCTCCCCAAAATTCATAGAGATCCCGAGAAACATTGAAAAGTGCTGCAAGAATCCTTTTCCCTTATCTACTCTCTTTTGCTATTTTAAGGAGAAAAACTGGTAGAATTCAAACTTTTACTTCACCCAGTATAAAAACTGCTATTCTTAGGCCATGATCATAGAAGGAAGGTGAGAATAGTTGCTGGATTTCAACTCCAGTATTCTTGGCTACGCTGGCTAGCACAGATGGGATTTGTAGTCCCACAGCACCCAGAGGACTACATAATTCCCACTCTGGCTATACCTTTCTAGCATAAGAGATAGAAATATTTATGTATTTATGAGACTCAAGGCAATTTACAACAAAGCTAAAAGAAGATGATGATAAAATTTAAATTCCAGCACAGTAAAGACAAAAAATATAGCACACACGCTATAAGAAGACTCCCTGCAACCTCTTAACCCTCAAATGTCTGTTTAAATAAAAAAATCTTTTGCTTGTCAGTAAAAGGAGTGCAGAAAGGGGGCCAAATGAACCTCTTGCGGAAGGGAATTCCACCATCTTACAACCTAATGCTTTTTAAATTTTAATTTTGCCATTTTTCAAAAAAATACCTTGGACAAAATTTGATAATTCTGCAGTTGGAAACTGCAAATCTGATCATTTTGCAATTGCATATTTGATCATTTTTCAATTGAAAATTGCAAATTTGATCATTTTGCAATTGAAAAAAAAAGTGCGTAAAGGTTTTGCTTGCTACTTGCGTTGTCACTTTGCAGCTGATCTTTAAAGTTTTGCTACTGCTTTGCTTCTTGCTTCCGGGTAGCGACGGGGAGGAAGGGCCAAAAGAGGACATTGGCCCCCAAATAAGAAATGACCCTTCAGTAACCCAAATTCCTAGCACTGCTGTGCCTTCAAACTTCATTTATGCCTTTAGAAATACATTATAGGTTTCCAAAGAAAAAGGGCAACCAAAGATACCAAAGGGAATTGCAAACACAGCTCACAGAAGTGTCCTAGGTGCGATCAACGATCGGTGTCTCAGTTTCTGCAATTCTAGAAATTCAGAGACGGAATACTTGTGCCTGATTTTGCCCTCCCCCATAGCTACACCCTGGTATGACATCAGAAGCGTATGATGTCATACTATCTCCACCAGCTCCCGTCTATTCTCGTTGGAATTCACGATGTCTTTCTCCCGGTGGTCCGTAGAGGGAGCCCACGACCTTCTATTTCCTAACCTCCCGAATCAACCGGTTCCTTGCCTTCCGAGGTGGAGTTCCTTGTTCTCCGGCAATTCCTTTTCATGCCAGGTGTGCCGCACATCAGTGTGCTGTCCGTACCCAGGAGGCACCAATTTTTTTTTCTTATTTTCGTTTTTCAAAAAATCCCATCTTAAGCTAAGGCACTTTTCCTACAGAGAATGAATTACCAGCAAACCAAACGTTCCAGGAGGATCTTGCTCTGCAGACAAATCGCACAAAGTCTCTACCTGACATTCTATTATTGATAAGCTCTACGGAATAAACGGTACATCTCCTAAAGCTGGCTTAAAAGCCGTTTGTCCCAGGTGATTATGAATGTGATGGATCAGCTCATTGCATCGCCACAGCTACAGTGCTATGGTGTCTGCCTTGGGCCAGGAAGATCTGTATGTATAGAGCGAAGACATTTGCCAATGGATGTTGACAATCCCCTGCAACTGGACGGAAGATACGAAACCTGGCAATGCACTGCTGCTTTCCTGAAGTGCCATTAACTTTACAAAAGACCTGCTCCCAATGGAGATGAACGCTCCTAGAACTGTTTTGGTGACCTGAAACAATGGTTTTGCCTGTATTTTTGGTTGCTCCTCAATGGGAGTGTCTATGAGGACAGTCGTAGAATCATAAAATCATAGGATTGGAAGAGACCCCAAGGGCCACTGAGTCCAATCCCGCTCTACCATCTGCCAGGAATGCTTTGATGGTGCATCCCTGCACGGCACAATGAGGTTGGACTCCACAGTCCTTGTGGTCTCTTCCAACCCTATGATTCTATGCCAGTAATGCCTCACCTCCATGTTCCCTCCATTATGATGCAAACATGCATTCCAACACCATCTCATCTCATGTTTAATATGACGAACAGAAGACCAAGAGGGGCTTGGCAGCCATCTTTAAATATCCTCCCCTCTCCAAATGTCATAGAAAGTGGGGTGAGCTTGTTTTCTGCTGCTCTGGGGAACCGGAACATGAACCGGTGGGTTCAAGTTGCAAGAAAAGAGGAGACTGTACTTGAAAATTAGGGAAAAAATGTCTTTCCTAAAATTGCTGTCCAATATTGGAACAAGCAGCCTGGGAGTGTGGCGGAGTCTCCTTCTCTGGAGGTTTTTAACCAGAGGCTGGATGGCCGTCTGTTGGGAACGCTTTGACTGTGCCCTCCTACAGGGCAGAATGGGGTTGGACGGGATGGCCGCTGGGGTCTCTTCCAGCTCTAAGGTTCTGCGATTCTCCTTCCACAGGTGAGGGACCCTTGTCTGGTGGAGGCATTTAAACAGAGGCTGAATAGCTATCTCTCCGGGATGCTTTAAATGTGGAGGTCCGGCTCTACGATTCTACACTTTGATGATCTCCAACCTCTGGTTCTCTTCCCGCCACATTTCCTTTTCAGAATCTTCCTCCGGAAAGCTCCGGTTCCACAAGCAGAACCAACGAGCCAGCCAAAGTCAAGTCGTGTCTATTTATTTTCCGCGGTTTTATTCTCCTCGCATTATCTCGGTTTTCAGTCTCTCCGTTCCTTTCTCCTTCCTTGCTGCTATTTCCATGAGAGCAGAAATGCGGACCCGCTGGCAATGTTTGCTTGCAAAAACAGTGGAGAAGAAAAAAATATATATACATCATCCCGTCTCCATGACGACAAGCAATCTGGCCCAACTTTCCCAGGCATCAGTTATCTTTCCTTTCCCATTTTGATTGAAGGAGCCTGGAAATGCATTCCCACCCCAGCCGTCACGATTTCTGCAGCAAGAATGGAGAAATACAAGCCCCTTCTTCAAGACAACCCCCCGCTGTGACGCTCTGGGCCATTGCATCGGCCGTGGCTTGTTAAATGCACGGAACTGGCTTTGCCTTTGAGTTTGCCACCATTTAATGAGGTCCCTCGTCAGTTTCCATAGAGCCAAGTAGCTGGCACACACCGAGGGCTGGCTTAGCTGGGACGCAGATTTTTCTTTCCCCCCCAGTATGCAAGAAACTGAAGTAGGTGCCGAAAGAATATTTGCAAATTTTTCCAGCCATGCCAAGACAGCCCACCGAAATAATTGCCAACAGCTGCAAACTTTTTCTTCTGCAAGTGAGAGCAAAAAGATCAGGGCTTCCTCTCATCCCATTGTTTCATTTTTTTTTTTTTTTGGTTTGGCACGCAGCCAAAACTTACAAATCTGGATCTTGTTCATTAGTCCAGGGGGAGGTATGTATGTGGGGCTGTGGCCAAGCGTAGGCCATATACCCAAGAATAAGCCTGATTTCCTTTGCCGCCCCTCTCAAAAGGGCAACAGGAAGTGATGTCATATCACTTCCTGTTGTTGTTTTTTAAAAGGGCTACAGAGGACAAGGGGGGTGGCAGTACAGGACTCGGAGGGCTTGTTAGAATTGAGTGGGAGTATTGCAGCGCTGGGGGGGTTATGTGTGATTTTGGGGGAAATCGTCTAAAAAAACAACCATTTTTTTTTTAAAAAAAAGGGTTCTGTAGTATTGAGAGACTGGTAGGGGGCTTTGGGATTCCCAAAAATGAGGTTCATGCAGACGACAGGCTGCATGATGCCCACCCAAGAATTAGTCCCAACAAGAATAGACCTACTCATAGGGTTGAGTCAACACACAGGGAAATCCCATTGATGCAACGGGTCTATTCTGCTATTCCATCTAAACCTGGGGCAGAACTTTTCCACTCGTTCAGCCGTGGAATAGATTGCACTGGAGGTTCTCGGGAGGTTGGGTGGGCATCTTCCAGGAGTGGTCTCATCATGTATTCCTGCGTGGCACGGGGTTGGAACAAGATGGCCCTTGTGGTCCTAAGGTTCTACGATGCTATGAGACATGCTGGTTTGAAACCAAGAGCCAAAGTCTCGGGACCTGGAAGCCCTTGCACCGGCAAAGATGGCTCCCGCACTTCCACGGGGAACAATCTGTCTCCCAGGCAAAAACATTCAGCATTCCAAGGCGACACAGATTCTTGGCTGCTGATGTTTGCTAGAAATTGTCCTCCGTGCCCACGTGCAAGCAGCAATGGGATTAAAAACCACCGCCGGCATGCGTCCAAGCCAATCTCGTTGTGGTCTCTCATCATGTCCGCTTTCCAAAGGCCAGCGTTGTATTGCCGCGCTCTGCACCTCCATCTGCCGCGAAAGCATTCTTTAGCAATTCGAGGGAAGAAATTGCAACATGCAATCGGTCACCGGCCCACCTGCCTCTTTGCTGGCGATTAAATCAGAGCGCTTGCAGCTAAACCCCTGATTAAAATATATACAGTATCAAGAATGAAAAGTGTTGGGCGGCCCCTTGCTTCTTATTATTAAATGTCAACTTTGCCGCAGCTTGGAGGTTTCTTCGGGGGTAGAGAACGACAACATAATAGTAAGGAAGAGAATGCTGTGCAAGGAAAGAGTACTATTAGACGGGATTAAAATAGCAGCCGAAATGTCAAGGCCCCAAACAGCAATCCCTCTTTAAACATCAGCCGGCTAATGGCTTGTAAGATATTGCTGCTATTAAGGATGTCCAAATGTTAAACTGATTGCAGAAGAGTAAGAGCAGAAATGGACTCATCTGAGAGAATTCATCCATAAGGATGAAGGCTTCAATCTTGGTTCAGTCTTAGATGGTCAAAAGCAGAGCTGTTAACGTTTGCTGGCCCAAGAGGCCATATTGCTCAGCCTGTGAGTTGCACCTGGGGAATGCCAGTGCAAGAAGATACCATGGTGTTATTATTTTTAAAGTATTAAAAAGTATACTCCTATACTCAATATAAATATAACGTGCTATTACTTCCTTTTTCTGCTTTGGTTTAGACCTCACCTGGAATCCTGTGTCCAGTTCTGGACACCTCATTTCAGGAAGGATGTTGACAAGCTGGAATATGTCCAGATGAGGGCGACCAAAATGGTGAAGGGTCTGAAAACCATGCCCTATGAAGGAACGGCTTAGGGAGCTAGGTATGTTTAGCCTGATGAGACGAATGTTAAAAGGTGACACGATAGCTATGTTTAAGTATTGGAAGGGATGTCATGTTGAAGATGGAGCAAGCTTATTTTCTGCTGCTCCAGAGACTAGGACACGGAGCAATGGACTCAAACTACAGGAAAAGAGATTTCAACTAAAGAGCTTCCTGACAGTAAGAGCTGTTTAGCAGTGGAATATCCTGCCTTGGAGTGTGGTGGAGTTTCCTTCTTTGGAGGTTTTTAAACAGAGTATGAGTGGTCATTTGTTGGGAATGCTTGCGTGTATGCTCCTGCATGGCAGAATGGGGCTGGACTCGATGGCCTCTGTGCTCTTTTCCAGCTCTATGATTCTATTAAAATGCAGTCCACTTAAAAACATCTAGAACAGCTAAAAATGCATGAAAACCTCTTATACAGCCAGCACATCTGTTGCACCACCTCAGCCAGTTAAAAGCCGAAGGCCTAGTTAAACAAGTAAGTCTTTGCCTTCCAGCACAAAGAGAGCAGAGATGGGGCCAAGCGAGCCTCTCTTGGGAGAGAATTTCATAGTCTCGGAGCAGCCACCAAGAAGGCTCCGTCCTGAGTCCTTCCAGATGCACCAGTGATGGCGGTGGGGCTGAGAAATAGCCCTCTCAAGATCTTAAAACTTGGGTAGGCTCAAGATTGTGTGCGTTTGCTTTCAGGTTGGCTGATGGTGACACCATGAATTTCACAGGGTTTTCTTATGCAAGAATACTCAGAGGTGGTTTTTGCCAGTTCCTTCCTCTGAAACATAGCCTAAAGCTGTATTTTGGCTTTAGGCCAGTATTTGTTAACCGTCTTCCATCCAAGCACTAACCAGGGCTGATGCTGCTTAGTTTCCAAGATCAGATGGGATCTGGTGCCATAATGTGTTTAGGCCTTACTGGCACCAATTACTTTCCTTTGCAAGCGGGCACGGGAAAAGAAAAACGTTGGAGTCACAAGTGAAAACTGCCATGCAGTCTATTCATGTGCGTGCTGAGTCAGAAGTAAGTCTCACGGTGCCTGGAAAAGTCCTGACCCGGGAAATGGAGAATTGCAATTCTCCAAAGTAATTTTTCCAAGCTGCATGCCCTGGATGCAAGCAAAGAAACAGTCCAGGGACGATTTGCAGGGAAATGGATGACAAAATAGAACAGCAAACCAGCTCTAGGAAAAAAGGAGAAAACAGCTGACGCATTTGATTTTACCGTTCTCCACCCTTCAGTGTTAAATCATGTTCAAATTAGGACAGCGAGCTCGCATTCTATAATGGGGTTTTTGTTCCAGCATTTTGAGCTACCTGGAGGTAATTCTGCACACTGAAAGCCTGCCATGGACAACAGAGGCAAGAAAGAAAGAATGACGAGTCCCATCAAAATGATGCACGGTGCGCCTCCATAATTTAAACACCTGATTTTAAATTAGCTCATTTAACATCAAGCCCGACGGGATGGGTTCGGGGAGGGGAAGCAACGGAGGAGAGCAGACACGAGGGGGATGGAGATGAAAAATGGAAAGGGGAACATGGGAGGGTGGGGCAGAGGCTTCTATGTTATTTTTGTGCTGGTGACAAATGCGCTTGATTAGCAAGGCGTGGCGGTGTTGCTTCTCTGTGGCCATAAATATGTCGAGCATTTCATGCAATCCGCTTAAATAACTTCTTCTCATGTAAACAACCACCTCCTAGCTCATCAGCTCTAGGAGGAGAGGCCCTATGGTCAAATACGTGGTTGGGAATCATATGGCCCTCTAGAAGTTGTTGGACTGCAGGTCCCAACAGCCTCGGTAAGAGTGAGGAATGCTGGATGTTGCAGCCCAACAGGAGCTGGAGGGCTGCATGATTTCTAAGGCAGAGGGGTGGTGACTCCACTTCAGGCTTTAGCACACATGTCTAAGGAGCTACCCATGGTCCTGAAAATCCCCACCAAAATACATTCAGAACCCTGGATAGCTCCATTAAAGATATTCAGACCTGGAATAGACCCACCGTTTCCCCTAACATGGGAATCACCAACCCCACCCCAATGTAATATTATAGATCATCCAATTTTAGCCCAAACTAGAGCAGAGCCACTGAAATCAATGGTTCTGATTGGAATTCTAGCATTTCTAGTCCAATTGTTGGAGGAACATGGAGATTCAACAATTAGCATAGATTCCACTGGTCCAAGGAAATCACATTTTGGCTGCCACAGCCTGTACTTTGCCCACTTCTAGAGGGAATTCCAGGGTTTGCAGATGTACCAAACACTTTCTAAAGCAAGACCAATTGGTTGACTCTGGAAAAAGCTCCCCACAACTGCTCAGTGAAGGCTGAGCATGCTTACTAGCTATGTAATGTTGTGTATAACTTTTTATTTTTGGCAAGGGGAGGATGGAATGGCACGGCCTAAGAGCAGACATGGCCGGCTGATTTTAACCCTGGGCCGGAGCATCTCTGTTAAGGAGGTGAGGATGTATCATAACACCTTGTTGGCGGGCACTGCTTGTAAACGGCAAACCGCAAAAAGTAGCCCAACATAACATGAACCAGCTTTTGTACAGCGTGAGGACAAGGCCTTTCCTGTTATTTGTGTGGACTGCAAGGCCCAGAATCCCCAGCCAGCATGGGGGATTGTGAGGCTCGTACCCCAAGGTCTCATTTCAGCTGCTGAGTTTTAATCAATTCCACAATTCTAATGCAGCTAACGACTGGATTTCTGCTCAAGAGAGGAACTTCCCCAACCTCTGGTTCTTCCCCAAGTCTCCATCAATGCCGGTGCAAACAAAGCCACATTGTTGTTTCTCTGAGCATGCACTGAGCGCATGGATGACCGAGGGATGGCATTCTAATGCAACACATTTGCCCAGTGCAACCAGGGATCCCAACAGCCTTCCCTGCAACAATGTTGTGCCTTCATGCAGAAGTGCTGCAAATTTCTTATGCATATTAACCAAGTGAAAGAAGGGTCAGATTTGTCAGGAAGGAGTAAATGAGGCTGTTTGTGAAGGAGGGAGGGAGGCAGTCGGGGCACCCTAAACAAATTTGAAAGGCACCCTATAAATTAACCACTTCAGATGGTAGTCTGGGTTAAACGGGCTAAATTGCTTAGCAACTTAGATCCTGCTCAGCCGGGAACTGCCGAAGCAGGGATCGTTTCCTATCACCACCCGGAACGTTTGCAACCGAGGCTATCATCCTTTGACAGAAGAGGGAAAAAAGTGGGGGAGGTTGAGATAAGGAACCGAATAGCCATCACAGGGGCTGGGAAGCCACATCGGGCTTCCGTGGTGGAAATCTTTCCATGTGTCCATTTTTCTGGGTTCTGCAGGGGCCAACCATATTAAGAACATTATATATCTTGACTTCAGTAGGGCCTTCAACAAGGTTCCCCACGATATTCTTGCAAACAAGCTAGTAATGTGGAATAGATACTACTACTCTTGGGTGGATTTGTAACTGGTTGACTGACTGGACCCAAAGGGCACTCACTAATGGCTCCTCTTCATCCCGGAAAGAAGCGACTGATGGGGTGCCACCGGGATCTCAGTCTTATTCAGCATCTTGGAAACCACGAAGCCCGTGAGGAGCAGCTTACGGAGCTGGGTATGTTTGGCCTCAAGAAGAGAAGGTTAAGGCATGATAGCTGTGCTTAAATATTTGAAGGGATGTCACATCCAGGATGGAGCAAGCTTTTTTTCTGCTGCTCCAGAGACGAGGACACAGAGCCATGGATTCAAACTACAGGAAAAGAGATTCTATCTAAACATTAGGAAGAACTTCCTGACGGTAAGAGGAGTTTGACAGTGGAATACGCTGCCGTTGGGGAGTGTGACGGCGTCTCCTTCTTTGGGGGTTTTTAAACAGAGGCTGGATGGCCGTCTGTCAGGAATGCTTTGACGGTGTCTTCCTGCATGACAGAAGGGGGTTGGACCGGATGGCCCTTAATGTCTCTTCCAACTCTACAATTCTATGAGTCTATTTTTACTCATCAGAATCCTGTGTCGGCTACTAAGTTAAATATACAGTGGACCCTCCCTTACTGCAACCTTTCCACGCACAAATGCAGTTTCCAGTTTTCATACTGAACTGTGTAGCAAGGGCACCCATCCTGTAGGGTGAGGTGGAGGCAAATTATATCCCGATCTGTGATGTTATGTATACCCACCAACCTAACTTGGTGTTGGGGCACACTCCAAGGTTTTGATATGAAGAGGAATTCAGATGCACCTCTGAATACGTTTAACTTACTTCCAGCTCCTGACTCCAGCCCTCTTTAAGTCCGAAACCTTAATCATTCTAGTTTCCTTCTGCTTTCTCAGTTAGCAATCAGAGGTAGAACCTATTTTTTTAAAAGCAGATCTTTCCTTCTCTCTCTCTCATTCTTTTCCCCCCAAGTAGAAAAAGAAAACTTCTTCTGAATACCAAAAAACCTCTGAGCAAAAAACCCCTTTAATTTGTATGCAGATTCCTCCAGGCTTGTAGCAACAGCATCCCGGCAATGAATTCCATTCAGTGGCTGGTAATCCATAGAAACAGACTCTTTTTTTGTCTAATGAGCAAGTCTGTAAAGAACTGGGGCACTCCTGAGATGCCAACCGGAGGGTGTTTGGATAAAACACTTGGCCCAGGGACCGGTTTGGGCGTTCGGGTTTTGCGATCGCTGTTTGGAAACCTTGGGGGCCCGATTCTGAGTTTGGGATTTTGCAGCTCCGCCGGTAGAGACTGGGTAGGCAAAGAGTGCATTATCTGGAAATTTCCTTGTTCACAGCGAGAGGGGTTGTCACACCCACTGAGACAGCTTGCTGAGGAATTGACAAGCTTCCACGATAAAAGTAACTGGCTGAGATCCTACATGGAGCACTCTGAGTGTAACTGTATACTCACTGAGTTACACAGTGGTTTAACAACACCACTTCATTAGTGACATCTGGTCTAATGGTTCGAAGGTACAGAGCAGTAGATTTCCACTTAGAAGGAACTTCCTGACAGCCTGATGAAAAGAAGGTCAAGAGGCGAGATGATGGCCATGCTGAAATATTAAAAGGAGTGTCGTATTGAGGATGGAGGAAGCTTGTTTTCTGCTGCTCCAGAGACTAGGACATGGAGCCATGGATGTAAACTACAGGAAAAGAGATCCCATCTAAACATCAGGAAGAATTTCCCGACACTAAGAGCCGTTTGATAGTGGAAGACGCTACCTGGGAGTGTGGTGGAGTCTCGTTCTTTGGAGGCTTTTAAGTAGAGGCCGGATGGCCGTTTGCTGGGGTGCTTTTGAGCGTGTGTTCCTGCATGGCAGAATTGGGTTGGATTCAGTGGCCGTTGTGGACTCTCAAAGAAAAGTGTCTACCTGAAGCACGGCAGGGAGACCAAAGCCCACCTGACAGAGCCTTCTTATCAGTACTGAAGAAAGATTCAACAGGCAGGTGTTTAACTTAGAATGGGCGCCATTTAGTTTTGTTTTTGGGCAGCCACATGGATTGAAATAATCCTGTTGCGAAGACAAACCTCACATTCTTTCAGGGGCTGGGATGTTTGCTCCATTTACATTGAAAAGTTGCAAACTTATAAGGATTTGGTTTGGTTGATGTCATCAGCACTGACCAACAGATGCCCCCAAACCATTTTTTCCACCCAAACTGGCCTCTATCAATATCCCACAGAGCTCCAATGCGTGAGGAACATATACCTACATACATATTACTATGTGTATGTACACGTCTACGAGCTATGACTAATTCTGCTTCCATTAACTGCAATTTTTTTCAACCCCCACCTCCCCATTTCCACCCTGAAAAGTCACGCCATTTCAGCCAACACGAATATATTCTGGGGTTTAGGATTGGCAGCCTTTTTCTCCATTTGGAAATTTGACTTGGGTCAGACACGGCATCAACAAATGGCCTCGGTTGATTTAATTTATTAAGCTCCCAGTCCGGCTCAAATTAACGGACATGTTTTATGGAGTGAGCTCTCTTCAATAGTTCCATCTAAACGAGAGGCCTAATTACTTAAATTCAGACCAAGTGCTTATGCTTAATAAATAGTAAAATAGGGGTGGGGATGGATGCCATGCCATTAATCCCCATTTTTCATTTCAGAGGGTTGCACGTGTGTAAAAACACTGAAATTAATATAACTTGGATTTCTCTAACAAAAGATGATTCTCTTCCTTCCCTTCCAAAAGTGATTAGTTCTGAAGTATAAAGGGGGTCGGGATTTATTAAGCATGAGAAAATTCCCTCCCTTCTATGGGTTTAATGAGAAAATTAATAGAAACGGCTACAAACATTAGACACAATCGAACAATTACAGGAGCAGATTAATAGCTGTTGCCAGGAGAGAACGGTTGATGGAAGAATGGGAGGGGATGGGATGGATGAGACCAAAGACCCCTGCAATGATCGTAAAGTTTGTTCGATTGTGCTCGTCCTGAATGGTGGGCATGGTCCGGTCCGGAGGGCTGTACCGCCCTGTCTTTAAATCCTCGGGAGTAGCAGAGGGACATTCTGGCTGCCATTTTGGTTGAGTGGAAGGGATGACGTGGAAGGGATTCCATCTGAGGGATTTTACATCCTCCAACATCTCAGAAATTAGAATCCAGAAAACATGTAGCCAAAGAACATCAGACCGTGGTCAAGACTGCTAAAATTAATAAGGAAGGACGCACAAGCCACGAGAGGCTGCAGCGGTTTGCTTTTTCCTGAGCCTACCGGGAAGGGCATGGTCTCACCTCCTTCTCTTCCGTGTGGTTGGAAGAGACCCCAAGGGCCATCCAGTCCAACCCCCTTCTGCCACGCAGGGAGGCACCACCAAAGCATTCCCAGAAGACGGTCATCCATCCGTGTTTAAATACCTCCAAAGAAGGAGACTCCGCCGCAGCCTGGATTCCACTGTCAAGCTGCTCTTACCATCAGGAAGTTCTTCCTAATGTTTAGATGGAACTAAGTCCTGTTAGATCTTGTCCTCCACAGCAGTGATGCTCAAACTCTGGTCCTTCAGATATTTTGGACTTCAACTCACAGAAGCCCCAGCCAGCATGGCTGATGGTCAGGGATGCTGGGAAATGAAGTCCATGACTCTAGACCAACAGAAAACAAGACTTTGGCCTAAATCCTACTGTTTGTAGGGTATGAAAGAATGGAATTTACCTAAAATTGACCCACCATTCAACAGTTGATTGAATGAGCTTACTCTGGCTGAAACTAACCAACAGAAGGTGCGATTCTATGATTCAAAACAGGCGATTTCTCTCCAGTTCATTTGCAACGTTTCCTCCCATTAGGAGATGTCCCCTCTTGCAACTCCTCCATCCCAGCAAGAACACAGAGAGTGCAGGGAAGCTTATCATATTATTTGCATTACGGTAAACACACCATCAAAAACCCTTCACCAGAAATGTGTTTTTCTGTATCTCAGAGGCGGCGCTGATTAATCCCTGTTCTGCATTCAGGCAGCGATACAAGTAATCTCCTCTTCAGCAGATCTCTGCCGTTTAAGGGGCTCCGGGAAAAGGAACATTTCAGTGTTGAGTTTGAAGATTTTTCAGATGAAGAAAAAAAGTCTTCATCAAAGGCAGCAAAGTACAGGAGTCTTCAAGCTCCAAATGAGAATTAGCATCTCTTCCTAACAACCCGACCAACGTTGAGCCCAAGTGTGCAAATGTGAAAGGGCACTAATGGGAGGCCCTGCACTGAAGCACTGCTGAATCTAAATACCTGAGGAACACGGCAAGCCCTCATTGGGGTTTTGTAGAGCAAATCTCCGCCGTGCGAGGTTATGCATTTGTTGTGCTATGTAACCCATGCCTTGGGCAACAGCGCACCACTCAGCCAAGTAACCCAATGTGCAACTCAGTATGTGTGTGTGCCTTCATGGGCAATGCACAATGCACACCCATGTGCAATGCACAATGGACAACCATGCACAGTATGCAACCATGTGCCCTGTGCACCTGTGTACCCCCCCTCCCAAAAAAGATCAGACTAAATGGACTCACTGCTGGTTTGTTATTTTTTTTTTTGGACAGTGCCTAAGTCCTACAGCCAAGGTCGGGGCATTCTGGTGTTGCCTCTACAAAAGGAACTTTTCCAGGTTTCCCCGCAGAGAGCTGATATCACATCTGGCGTGGCATCCTTGGGAGCCTCGGATTGCAATCTGTTTTCCCTTCTTTTCTTGCCTTCTGCCCGCTTGTTAAACACGCTTTGCGTTTGCAGCAGAGGAGTCGGAAATTTTTCTGACAGCCTCTCTGAGCAATCTCGGGGAAACGGGACCAGACCGAGCGAAGCCTACATGTGGTTCACTGGGGGATTCAAAGTCTATATTTAGAGACCACTCACTGCCAGCAAGTACCGCCGTGAGTCGCTTTCTTGTGCAGGTAATTTGGATCGATGGGAACAATCCGGACTGTCAGTTTGGGGCTGCTATGAAACATCACATCTTTGCTGGATTTCTAGCTCCTCACCGGAGAAAATCCTGTCTTTTCTGGAGTGTTGGAAGAGCTACTTTTCATGTGACATTTCCCAGAATCCTCAGCATCTGTGCTGGCAGAGGGGCTTCTGGGAATTGTAGCCCACTTGTTTGGAAAAGGAACATTTGCAACACAAGACTTTGACGGTTCTGCTAGTGGGAGTTGCAAGTTTGGAAGAGTTTTAAGAGGCAAAGAAAGCTGAAACACTCAGCTATCAGGAGATGGATGGACGGAATGAGGTCCTTGGTACTTTTTGGAAAGCCGACATTCAGAATAAATAAAAATGCACTATAAAGATACACAAAAGATGGGTACTTTTATTTTTATGGGGTCTGAAGGACACTTATGGGTCTATAGAGGTGACGACCATCTATTCTGCTACATGAGCATTATGTATAATAGATTGAATTCTATATAGAATTTGAAAACAAGTCAATGTAGATAAACTTACAAGTAAAAGACATTCTGCAGAAAATATTAAGCAGACATAGTCGGTTACATTGTAGAATAGCAGGGTGAAACAAGGAAACAGGATAGGAAGAAGGCGAGAAGGGCAGTTTCATGGGATTATACAATCGCTTCTAAAGTCTGTGCTAATGGGTAGGAAGAAATTATTTCAAAATGACAGAAACGGTTATGGGTAATGAGTAAAACGATGTGCCAGTCTGGAATTTATTGCTGGAATTTACTTCCGTCATTCTGTAATATTTTTATGCACTTGGGTTTTTTTCCTTTTATTTTTATTGTTCTTTTTTCAATAATAAAAAGAATTAAAAAAAAAAGAATAAATAAAAGCACACTGACACATAGGAAAGAAGGTGTTTGAGACAATTTGTTAGCTGTTCGTCTTATTTGCTCATAAACATCCAGGGCCCACTTCAGACTTTTGGTTCTGGTATTTAAGGCTCTGTGTTCTGATCTCTCCCACTCCCTGGCAGCTCATCAGCCAGGCCACTGGGGCATGCTGGGAGCTGTAGTCCCCCAAAAATTGTTTGTTTCCCCTCCAGCCCTGCTTTCTGGCCAAGCTCTCCCACAACACCAGGCGGGGCTTCTGTGATTAACAAACCCTATCTGAGGAATCAAGATTTGCCACCCATGGGATGGCCGTAAAGATAACCAAACAAAAGCCCTGGCTCCCAGTTTCTCACCTTCATTAGTAACTTGCAAAACCGGTTTCCCTTTCGCCGATGCTTTGCCGAGTTCTGTGCGCAGGGGGAGGATCCTTTTGCACTTTGCTGAACATCAATGGGATTTCAATGCCCGTTTGCCTCTCTGCCGGGCGCTTCCAACTACCATTCCCTTTTTCCTTTCCCAATCCACTGTTGCCCTTTGCCAGCACTGCCATTTCGTAATCCTATTGCCTGCCGTTGCCCAGACCTTCACCACTGCACAGATGAAAAATTGACCGCTTGTGACCTTCCCCCTACAAGTCCTGGCTGCTCCTTTATATTCCTCTTTGGTGATTTCCCACACCTTTAATTTCTTATACATGGCCGTTTCTGCACGGCGTCGCCATCCTGCAATGAGGACACGTTGGCAGCCGTTCCCAAGTTGTGCTTTCACACAACATCGTTGCTGTCCTGCTGCCAATGCATTCCCACCTGTCATGATTGTGGGATATTCCATTAATGGAAAAAATCCATTAATGGCCTGCAATTGTGCAATGCTCTCATCACTGCTGGCCACGCAGAACGGGTAGAACCACAGAGCTGGAAGAGACCCCAGGGGCCACCCAGTCCAACCCCCTGCTATGCAGGAACACCCATGAAAGCATTCCCAACAGATGGCCCTCCAGCCTCTGCTTAAAAACCTCCAAAGAAGGAGTGCAATGTAGGTGTTTCCTTCCGCAGTCCAGCATGGGAAACAGACCGTCTGCACTGTGGAAGAAAGACGCGCATCACTAACCCTCCCTTCCACAGGGAGCCGGCTGGGTGCGGAAGGGAGCATTCATGTCACGCTCCCATCCTGGCAAAGGCGCTACTGGGATCGCGACAGGATGACGACGGGAACCGGTTAGGTGCAGAAATGGCCCGTGTTTCTTTTAAATCTCAGCAGACGCTCAGGACTGACCCCAAATATAAGCCCTCCTTCTCCTGTCTTCTCAGAGACTGAGCTTCAGAGAATGAGGCAACTGCTATATAGAGCTAGTGAGTGCTAGATCTGCCACCAACCAAATTACTGACTCAGCGGGAGCCTTGCACCTTTAGACCACGCACTCAGGGAGAAACATGGCCACAAACAAACACACAAGATTCTAAACTGGGCCCCCAAACAATCAACCCTGACTCCTCGAAACACAAGCTCACCTTCTCTCATCTCCTCAAAGACTGAGCTGCAGAGACCGAATCACTCCAAGATAGTGACTGCACCCCTTTAGGTCACGTGCCCAAGGAGAGCACGTGGCCCCAAACAAACAGGACGACAGGAGCCCCCCAAAAGGGCAGCCAAACAATCAATGTTGATCCCCAAAATACAAGCTCACCTCTTCGTGTCTCAAAGCAAAACAAAGAAAAAAAAAACCTGCCTATCTTGCAGTGGTCTCCACCAAGGATTTTTAAAAAGATTATCCCACTCGTCAGGCAATTACACCCATAATTCACATACCAAGAGGAAAAACAAATCAACGCCCAAAGAGAAGGGGTTCTCCAAACTCTCCAAACCGAAAAAGAGCACAACACAGATGAAGTTGTCCTGGCTCCGTTCTGGGTACAGTGCGAAAGGAAGTAGTCAGAGACTTCCAAGCCAGTGGAGATGATTAATCCGTTCCAGGTTTTGGACTGAATTTTAAAGGAGCTACTCAAAGGGCTCAGCCCTATCGCTCCAAAATAGGTGCAGTGCCTTGGAGAAGCCCTGCAAAGTTCAGACAAAAACCTACAGCTGTTTCGCTGTCTTGCTGACACATAAACCACTGACCGCCACGGGATTCAAAAGCTCATGAAGGACCAAAGTAAACTCTCATGGCGCTGTGACAATTGTCTGCGCAACAGCGTAGGGAAAAACGAGAGGCAAAGGAAGCCCACGGCTTACCTTGGAGGGCTTCTTTGGCTCTCGCTAGTTCCTGCTCTTTCTGGGCCAACTGGACCTTGAGCTCCGTGGCAGAGAGGATCTCCGTCGACTTGCCGCCGTGAGTCTCCTCCAGGTCTTTCGTGAGCATCTCCTTCATCTGCCGGAGTAAGTGGACCTCCTCCTGGAGCTGGGAGACTTCTTCCCGGAGAAGCACTGAAGGGAAATAAAAAGGCAACAGGAGAGAGTGAATGGCTGGCCCTTGGGCAACCCAGGAACCGAGAGGCCAGTCGAGTTCAAGGAACAGCTTTCATCGGCAACAGGACAGCTGGGGGCCCCTTGAAATTTCCTCCGGTAGAAGAGGAAGGTCCAAACGGCATTTGAGATATCAAGCAAAGCAAGCTCCCCCACGCATTTGCTTTCTAGCATATTGCCTGTCTCTCTTTCTCTCTCTTCACTAGGGTTGCCAGAGGCAAAGCTGGCAATGGCTCCTCTACCTTTAATGTTTTGGTAGAAGAGGTCTACATAGCCCTTGAGGTCCCACCCAACGCCCTGAGTCTATAACACTGCTATAGAAGAAAGATGAAGAACAAAAGGTACAGCATTAAAAGCCTCAGCTGTGCATGAAAAACACACTTAAAGTCGCAGAGAATCATGTTTCCACTACCCACCTAAATGCCATCACCGGATGGCGTTAGCCGAATATGTGATTTCCTCCTGTTTCAACAGTTGATCACGCTAGGACAACCGATACAAATTCTCCTAGACGCTTCCCTCACCAAGCATGTCGATATCATTGACTTGGTTTTTCGGACTTTCGGTCAGTGCCATTTTCCTCCTTTCTTTCCCCCATTCTGCCCTCACTGCCCCTTCCTTCATGTGCCTTTGCTGCCCACTGTGGGCAGTGAGGTCCCAGAAAAAAACCAGAACGTGACGGCAACTCAAGATAAGATAAGAACTCAAGATAAGAACAGTGGGACTATATTTATAGTGGAAGGGCATTATATACACTTAAAAAGGTGCTAAAATACAGCCGTGCGTTTCAATGCGCGGAGAAACTGCTACAAACTTTGCCCATCCTCGTTTTTAAAGGGAGATAAAGCAAAGCCAACCTTGCCCCTCAAGGGACCTCCTGACACGCACGCTGCCTCCTCCCGACCCACAATCCAAGCTCCGGCAACCTCTCCGAGCAACAAAGTCTGAGCCAAGGTTTGTTCAGGAAATAACTCTCTCGATTGTCAGCTGAGATACCCAGTTCCTTTTTTAATCACGCAAAACTACAGTCACTGTACAGTTCCACACACACACACACACAAATGCACGTGGGTCCAGCTTTCTGGGAAATGGGTAGGTTCATTTTGTTTCCACATCCGCCTCATGACTTCAAGGAAGGTTGAGGACTTCCTGGCAAGGCCACGGGGACTAGAATGTGGTTTTACTTGCGTTGAGGGCCGGATTAAGACACGCTGAAGGCCTCACCTGGGTTGGTTGTGAAAGTCCCGAGAGTATTTGCAAAGAAGTTACATGTTATTGCGTGTCCTCGAGTCATTTCTGACTTCGGTTGACTCTCAGGTGAACCTATCGTGGAGTCTTCCTGGACCGATTTGTTCAGAGGGGGTCTGCTACAGCCTTCCTCTGAGGCTGAGAGAGTGTGACCTGCCCAAGCTCTCCCTGTGGGTTCCCATGGCTGAGCGGGGAAATGAATTCTGGCCTCCCAGAGTCTCAATCCAATATTCTACATCACACTGGCTCTCAAAAGATGAAGACTATTCTAATATTTTAATGGGCATGTAGATGCCTTCATAACCAGAGAACCTAAACTAGGAACAGGTAGATTTCCAAGATCTTGGGGACTGGCTTTCCCCGGTTATAGGCCTACACACCAACTATTACACCATGGTAGCAAAGCTCTGTGGGTCTCAGACAGCGTCAGCTGGTGGTTTGTGTGTCCGTGGGTTCAGGAATCCAGGTTTTAATCCAAACTTTAAAGGAGCAACCCAAGTGGCTGAACCTAATCTGCCCAATAGGTTCAGTATCCTGGATAGCTCTTTAAAATTCAGGCTAAAGCCCAGGCTAGATTCACAGCCTCACTTACATGGGTTGTAAATATTTGGCTATTTCGTCTTCACCTCCAAGGATGAGCAACTCCCAGAGCGTTCTTCCTGCTGAGGCAGAAAAACAAGTATTTCTGTAAATTTCTTTCCTTGTATTTAAACACCCGGAAGCGTTTCACAAAATTACAGCGTGGAGAAATGCACAGTGTTTGTGTGTGTGTGCGCGCGCGTGTGTGCGTGCGCGCACGCGCCTGAACGCCAAGGCCTTTTTTTGGGTGCAAAATCACGTCATTCACGCAAAACAATGGTTGAGATTGTAAACCACAGTGTATATCTTGTAAGTGTACGAATCCACAGCTGTGTTACAGAAATGCAATGGAATCCTAAAGATGAGCATCCAGGCAGTGGCGAGAGAGTCTAAAAAAATTCATCACCAAGGAATGGTAGCTACAAAATATTCCTGGGTTAACCTACTAAGCAATTTTCAGAGAATCCTAGAGTTGGAAAAAGGCCCCCTTGGCCATTTACTCCAACCCCTTGCTGCTCAGTGCAGGAATTCCAGCTAAACCATCCCCGGTAGGTAGCTTTCCAGTCTCTTGTTGAAGACATCGAGAGACCCCCAGCACGTCTCTGGGTTATTGGTTCCATTGCCAAAGCCCTCTTATTATGAAAAACTTCCTTCTGACGTTAAATCAAAATCCACCCTCTTGGAACTTTAAACCATTAGCCTTGGTCCTACCCTCCGGGGCGGCAGAGAACAAGCCTGCCCTCTCCCCTCTGAGATAGCATCACCCCTTAGTCTTATCTTCACCAAACTAAACACGCCCCGCTCCTTCAGGCTTTCCTCATAGGTTTTATTCTCCATACCTCTTATCACAAGAGCCAACATGGTGTAGCGGTTTGAGCCTCGGACCATAACGCTGGAGACAGGCTTCAAGTCCCCGCTCGGCCATGGAAACCTACTAGATGGCCTTGGTCTCATCACACACTCTCAGCCCCAGAAAATCCTGGGATCGGTCGACCTTAAGACTGCCCTAAGTTGGAAACAACTTGAAGGCACACAGCAGAACAACAAAAGTCTCTTTGCTCCTGCTCTTCACGGTACGTTTAAAGCACAACTTTGTTCCACTGGAAAACGCGAAAATGCATTACTTCTAATACGTTACATCCACGTCCGACGAAATCTTGCGTTACGTCCAAGCCCCAGTGAAACCCACGACCCCTCATGAAAGCGATGTTACCAAGATCTGCCTTTCGGAAAAGTTCTTGACAATATTTTTTCACTTCAAGTCCAGGTTCCCTGCAACGTGCTCAGGCCCCGTACCAAAATCGATGCGATTTACAGATCGATTAAACCGGCCTGCAGCCCCAGTCTAGAATCTCCTGTTGCCGCTTTGCAACTCTGCACTCAACCTCTTGGGACCCTCGAAAGGTAATAACAAAAGGAGAGCAGAGAGTGGATGGAAATGAAAACTCTAATCCTTCTTCCTTGCACCATCCCCGATCCCACCATGCCTTCCAGGAGGATCAAATGGAAGCAGATCCTTTAATCTCACCTCCATGTAATTACGGCGAAGGAAAACACTCCAAGCAAAGCTGTGATGAACAGGTATGCTTGAAGGAAGAGAAGAGCTCTTAAGCCCCCTCTGAGGCAAGGCACCAAAAGTGCATCTGATTTTCTTTTATATATCAATTGCTAGGGGATGCAATGTCCCTGAGGGAGGTTGGGGAGAGATGCCGAAGCAAGAGAAAGTTTTAAAAAGGGTACACACTAAAATGGGAGCCACAGAATGTAGTTGGAAGGGACTTCAAGGGGTGAGGAAGTCCAACCCCTGATCTTGCAACTAAACCATTCCTGACCAGCGGGAAGAAAATTCCAACGATGAAAAACCCGCCATATTCAAAAGCAGTCTATTGCACTGTCGAACAGTTTTTCTTCCTAAACTGTAGGGATGGAATTTGTCGATATCTTTTCTTCTCAAAGGAAGCAACGAGCAATTTTAGCATCCCCCCCCCCCCCGCAATGCAAGAAAGATTTTGAAAGCCACGCAGTTTTTGAAACCTGTTCGTAATTTGGGACTTATTCTGCACAAAATTCAGCCACGGTAGTTTTGCACAGAAAACAGTACTTTCTGGAAAGGAACCTGGCTTTTCTGTGTTGAGGAACAACGTTTCCACGAATGAATACTATTTTCTGAGCAGAAAAAGCTGTCTACTGCGCCAAAAACGCTGTTTTCTGTGCACATGTGCAAATTTCACACAGAATGTATCTCAAACGGCAAAGATTCTCATCAGTGGCATTTTGTACAGCCTGCTGTTGCATTGCCTGGCCCTCCAGGAGCATTTGCTTGAAGTTTAGGAAGAGAGAGAATGTACGTATAGCTAAGTGCATACAGGTGTACCGAAGTTCTGGAAATGTTATTTATTTATTTAATATCCTGCTTTTCTCTCCTACCGGACCCAAAGCAGCTTACGCTGTACATTAAAGCAAGATAGCTAATGCAATCTGTAATGCAAAAATTAGACAAGCATTAAAAACCTATCCACTGGAAAGGATTAATTTAAAACTGTTAATAACACAGTAAAACCTATTACACGTTAAGAACCAGCACGCCTGTTGCTCTATCCCGTTAAAATCTGAAGGTCTATTTTAAATAAGAAGGGCTTTGCCTGCCGGCGAAAAGACAGCAGAGAGGAGGCCAACCAAGTCTCCTGTAGGAGGGAGTTCGATAGCCTTGGAGCAGCCACTGAGAAGTCTCTCTCTCCCACGTCTTCCTCGGATGAGCCCAGGAGGGGAGTGGGACAGAGAGAAAGCCCACCGCCGAAGGTCATAAGATTTGGGCCGGTTCATACGGGGGAGGTACGGGCTTTCAGATAGTCTGGACATCGTATAAAAATCCATTACTGTCCCTTCTCCTCCTCTTTTTGAGAACTAAAAAGAAGATAAGAAACACTGGGAGCAATCCGTAGGGAAGACCTCCCATGCAATACCCCCCGAAAGGAACGGAAATTGCACTCCATCTGCTCCACGGCCAAGAGCCTTTTCCATTTCGATTTCTGGCTGAGGATTCACGGAGCCTGAAGCCGTATCCTCCAGACGAGATGCTTTGTGGCTCAGGGTAAACCACAAGCTATGCGCTGGTTACCCAAGTGCTTTCAACAACAAGATACCATTGTTCCAAGATATGCCAAGAGTTTCTGATATACCAAATGGAAAGTAAACCGAATGAGCTGCTGCAACACTCACTTAGCTTTTTATCCCCAGTTCTTTCTCATCCTGGTAGCAGCTGTCTTACCTAGTGGTCCTGGATGCTATTTAGACACCGATTTAAAAAACCCCGAAAAGTCCCCCGAGCAAAGATAGACAGTACTTTTGATCCGGGTTGACGGCCACAGGACGAGGTCGGACTACCAGACGACATCTGAAGCCGAGTCTCCAAGGCACTGGATCCCACCCCTCGTAGATTCAGAGCTTTGCACGGAAACTCTCAAGTTCAGACTTAAACCCAAAGTGGATCCTCTGCCCCGCTGACACGGAAGCGATGAAGAGAGGAGCTGGTTAGTGCCAGACAATCGCAGCTCAGGGAATGCTGTGAAAGGTGGATTATAGAGGAGAGACTGGAATCTGGTCCGGGAAAGAGTCGGAGAGGAATTAGAGCAAAAGCAATCAGGGACGGGGGAAGATCTGAATGGGGTTTTGGGAGCTGTGCATGAGCAACAAACCCACAGATCCCTTCTTTAACCCATCTGGTATATAATAACGCTTCACTGGTTTTCTTGAAATTATATAACTTTATTCAGAAAGGTAATTGAGTCTGTATATGTATAAATCTGTAGCACTTGAAGATGGGAAAAGAATGAGTCACACAGAGTAGACAAAATTCAAGAATGAGGATAATACATGAAAAGGAAGTGTATGATACAGAGATACAAATGGATTCCAGGGAAGGGTAAGAAGGAAGCAGAAATACCATTTATGTTATGTTTTAATTTTACTTAGAAAATTTAATGAATGTAACTAGAAGAAGATTGTTATAAGGAAACTGGGAACTGTCTAATTCAAAGACTGCAAGTTAAGAAGACAAGGTATTTATATGACATTAATTTTTTCCCATTTTTCTTTTCTTGTTTTTTTTTTTTTAATAAAAATTAAATTAAAAAGCTTCACTAGTTTTATCTTCTGTAACTGTGTTGCATTTATGAATTGGGTTGCGGGAGATTGGTGACCCCTACCACCTTGAACCCACGGACAGCTGCTACTCCACCAAAGAGGTCCCCTTGAAGACTGAGCACCCGATTCAGGAAGGGATCCTGATCAGAAAAGGGGCAAGGTGTGTGATGGGGGCCCAACGATTGGAACCACGTGGCTGGCCCGGAGAGGGGATCCGTGACAGAAGCCAACGGATGCCACAGAGTATCACTACTAGAAACTCAGCATTACCACAGAATTATAGAGTTGGAAGAGACCCCAGAGGCCATCCAGTCCAACCCCCTTCTGCCATGCAGGAACACCCATCAAAGCATTCTGGCCCTCCAGCCTCTGCTTAAAAACCTCCAAAGAAGGAGACTCCACCACACTCCATGGAGGCAGCAGATTCCACTGCCGGACAGCCCTGACGGTCAGGAAATTCTTCCTCATGTCTAGGTGAAATCTCTTCTCCTGTTGTTTGAATCCATTGCTCCGTGTCCTAGTTTCTGGAGCAGCAGAAAAGAAGCTTGCTCCACCTTCAACATGACATCCCTTAAATGTTTAAACATGGCTATCCTGTCCCCTCTTAACCTTCTCTTCCGCAGACTAAACATCTCCAGCTCCCTAAGCTGTTCCTCCTAGGGCTTCATGGCTTCCAGACCCTCCATCATTTTGGTTGCCCTCCTTTGGACATGCTCCAGCTTGTCCACATCCTTCTTGAAATGAGGTGCCCAGAACTGGACACAGGATTCCAGATGAGGTCTGACCAGAGCAGAATGGAGTGGTACCATTACCACGCATTATTCCCCAGATATATTCCTTCTCCCCTAAGCCTTGCCGTAAAGCCACGGTCTACATACTAATTGCACCTCAGCGTCATCATTCTCTCCTCCACTTCTGCTTTCCATTGGATAGACGCTTGTGAATCTGAAGCCAAGTTGCCCTGGAGAAGGAAGCATTGCTTACACGGAAAATGCTGCTAAGCACAAGGCGGTGTGACCTGCTCCACAAACACACTGAACAACTGCCAACCCCAAACGCAAAATTAAAGGGTTGTGGGACAGGAGCACTAAAATTAGATCTCTCAGTTCCCTTGGCTGGACTATTCCCCGGGTTTCCTCCCGAAGGCCTTGGCTGTGCCGAAAACGTACACAACCTTTTTCCAGCATTAGCCCTGTAATTAAGATCGAGTTTTAAAACTGGGCACTGACACCTCTGTCCCTGCAGCTTTTCTTTAATTTTATTATGTTTAAACACACACACACGATCCAAACATACAAAACGACAGCAATCAATCAATCAATCAATCAATCAACCAACCAATCAAAAAATCCATGCAAACCTCAACATCACAGTCTACCCATATCTAAAACAAAGAGTGACAAAACGTAACTCAACGTATCTAAAACAAATACGAACAAAACATGACTAAAATTGGTTCCCACCCTTGATGCAAACAGTTCATATTACTTAAACATTTGCACCGAACTATGGGGTAGGACCGGATGGTAACTCTAGGCCATTTCTGCACTACACTGTTATAGTGCTCTTATTCCACTTTCCACATCCTGTGGAATTCTGGGACTTGTAGTTTACTGAGGCCAAAGAGCTCTCTGGCTGAGAAATTCTCAATGTCTTTCCCTAAACTGCAAATCCCACAATTCCATAGGGGGCTGGAAGTGGAATAAAAGCACTGTAACAGCATAGTGCAGAAATGGCCCTAGTTTCTTCCAAATCTAGGATTCTGTGACTTGCGTTAAGTGAGTTTAGAGATATTTGTGACCTTGCTGGCCCAGTTCGGGGCTAAGGTTAAAAGACTGTTTTCTTGACCACAACGAAAATTCCTGGGTCCTGAGAAACAGGGCCAACTTACAGGCAACCCGAAGTCGCTCTTCTATTTTATTTTGGTGGATTTTCTTACAAGCAGCAGTGAAGTTCACTCTCTGGACCGTTTTCTCTCCTTCAACCCCAGCTGCACGAAAGAGCAAGCAACTCCCCCCTTTTCCACATTCCTCAGATGTTTCACTTATGAAGCCTGGGGTTCATTTTGCGTTATTTTCCCTCCACCCTGCAGTGAAAAGGACCATCTGAGCTTCCAGATGGAGGGAAGAGCTAGTGGAGAACTTTGACGGTAATCCTAAGAACTGTTGGAATGCTTTTGCCAACAAATTACACTATTCGACGGTGCCAAAAAAAATGCCGAGATGGCTCAGACAGACCCTCCTGGGGAACGTTAGCGCCGATGGATGGAGAGATCAGTTTCCCAAATATGTTAGGTTCATAGTTTCTTCCCCGTTCTTTTCCTTCTGGCTTTTCGCTGCTTTTATACGCAAAATCTTTTTATATGCATGTATGTTCTGCTGGTCTCTTCCAGACGAAAACTCTCCACGAGCAAACATTTCACTCCCCCCCTGCAAATCCAAACATGCTGGAATCGGAGCGCTCATCTGGAAGCTCATTCCTGGGCAAGTGCCAAGTCACAGAGGGAGAGGGAGGCAAAACGGTTTTTGCAATTTTCCCACGCTTAGGCTACAGAAGAATTTCCAAGCAATGGATGTCACTTGCAAAACCGCCCACTGAGAGCAAAGAAGCATTCACTGGAGGGTGTGTATGTGTGTGTGTGTGTGTGTGTGTGGTTAAAAAAAAAAGCACAGCTGAAACATCCAAGCGCTTTTATAAATGTGTCTACACTGCACATTATACCAGTCTGATACCACTTTAACTGCCACGGCTATACCTTGGAGAAGCCAGGGATTTGTAGTTTGCTGAGGCACAGAGAATTCTCTGCTAGTGAAGGACACTCCCTCGAACTGTAGCATGAGTGGTCCCTGGCAGATTTAAATAAAAAATAAAATTGCATTCAATTTGAACAACTTTATATAATACAAACTTCTAATTTTTTTTATTAACATAATAACCGCAAAAGACAAATTCCAACAAAAGCAAAACACACACAGCAAGGACTCCAAACGCAAAGAAACAAACCCTATCAATTACAAGAAACAAGCTAAATAAAATAAACAGAAACAACTGCAATAGACAACATCTAACAAAAAAATTGGTTCCTGTCCCGATGCAAGCACGGAATGCTCATCTAATAGTAGTTTCTCATTCTATTCCAAAAATAGCATAAAATTTAAAGTTAGCTGCTTGATCTAAAATTGACCAAAATAATGAATAATTAATTTAATAGTGCCTAAGGGTTACTTAACACTTCTACCATAATTGTTAAAGAATTATAGTTAATCACTCTAAAGTTTTGATTAGCGCTGATCATATCTAACTGACTAAAGTATACATATAAAATACAAACTTCAAGAAAAGTAGTAATACCCTATTGCTGTCGTTCTGTGCCTTGAAGTCATTTCTCACCCTAAGGTGAACTTATCACAGGGTTTTCTTGGAAAGATTTGCTCAGCGGGGGTTTGCCTGTGCCATCCCCCGAGGCTGAGAGAGTGTGACTGGTCCCAAGATCAGCCAGTGGGTTTTAATGTCTCAGCAGGGATTCGAACCCTGATCTCCACAGAGTCATAGCCCAATGCTCAAACCATGGTGGTTCTCCCCTGTTTTGGGTCATGCACGCCTGTGTGTGTTGCATTCCTTCTTTCTTGGCAGCGCTTACATGGCTTCCCTCTCTGGACACTGCTTTCTTAGAGCAGCTGGAATATTTATGAACATTCTGTGTTATTACAGCCAATGCAAAGACTTCACGGCTGCAGGGGAAGGTCTTGAGGTTTGCCTTGCCCTAGCAAGGGGACTAAGACTAAGGGGACTAAGAAAAATACTTCCGGCAAAGCAAACTTCCCCATGAGAGGATCCCTCCCTTCTCCCCCAAATGAGCCAGCGTTTCACATTCCTTGTGTCCTTCACGGACAACCTGAAAAGAGGGCAGGGGGGAGTCAAAGTCACCTGGAAATCAAGATGAAACACATAAGCCAAACCCTTAGGTAAAGAAAGGTTGGGGTGGGGGTTTGATCTGTTCCCATTTTTTTTTAAAAAAATAAAAGGGCAACATTTCTTTTGAAGGGGAAACTGGAAAGAAAGCTGCAAAAAAAAGGGGGGGAGAGGGAGAGAAAATATTCTTGACATCTGCAAGCAATTTGCCAGAATGCAGAGCGTGATGTTTACAGAAGGCCCAGATTTTTCTGTGAAGTTAGTTTGGAGGGAAGAAATGCAATTTTATGGCCTCATGGAAAACTCTGAAGGTTGCTTCCTCATGCTGGTTGCAAGCATACCCCTAACATTGACTCAGCGGATAGATAGATAGGTAGGTAGATAGATAGATAGATAGATAGATAGATAGATAGATAGATAGATAGAGGTAACACAGTTTATTAGTCACTGGATGACGGATTCACAGAGTTGGAAGGTCCAACGCCCCGCCATTGCAGAAGTACACAACTAAAACACGCTTGAGAACTGGGCATCCAACCTCTGCTAAAGAATGAAGGAGATTCTATTACGTTCAGAGGCAGGGAGCTTCCGAGTAGCTCTACGCACCAAGATGTTCCTCCCATTGCACGAGTGGAATCTTTTTTCTTGTACAGATGTGGATCTCCACATCTGCTCCAGTTACGGGCACAGGACCCCCGCAAAAGTGGGAAAATCACGGATCCAAAATCTGTATGTCTGAGAGCAGGAGGCAAGGCATGACGTGAGAACAGATACCCAGGGTCCAAACCAGGTCAGGGAAAGGACCGGGGTGTGTGTATCAGAACGGTGGCTCTATACGTCCTCTCTTTCACTCATCTCCTTACATGAGTGTGTGTGTAGGGGCATCAGGGGGTGCTTTGTGATGCTGAGAAATTGGGCTGCAATCCATCCTTCAGCTGGCCAAGTAGTGGCTGGTGGAAGAAGACCAGGGGCAGTTTTTTAAAGGGCAGCATAGCCTGATTGGAGCTGCCGAGAAAGAAAGTTCCCCTGCAAAAAACGTCCTTGATGTGGAGGTCAGCAGCTGGAGAAATTTGCAAATAATCAAAATTTGCACCCACCGGCGTGGAGGGCCGACTGCAATTTCAATCCACTGGTTCTCGTCCTAGTCTCTGGAGCAGCAGAGAACAAGCTGGCTCCATCCTTCGCATGACATCCCTTCGGATATTTCAAGATGGCTACCAAGTCCCCTCTCCATCTTCTCCAAGCTTAACACCCCCAGCTCCCTAAGTCATGTCTCATAAAGCTTGACTTCCAGACCTTTTGATCATTCTCTGGGAGGAATTCTAATCCAAAACGTTAATAGTCACTCCCAAACTGGATGGGGGAATTTTGGGTTTAGAAGCCAAAAACACTCATGGGTTTTATGCAGTCACAGAGGGAGTTTTAGTCCATGGATGGGAGCTGCAGTCCAGTCACAGTGGCTCCCAACTGTGGGCGTGCCAGCTTGGGGGTTTGGGGATCTGTAGTCCCAGAGAGTAATTTTTTTGGGGGAGTTGTAGTTTAGAACTCCCAGCTATGGCCGTGCTGGGAGCTGCAGTCCAAAACAGCCCCACTTCCCAGCTTTTGGGGCTTAATGCAAGAGAGAGGAGGCAACTGGGGCGGATCGTGCCCTTTGGGGCAGCAAAACACGAGCACAAAAAGAGGAGGAGGAGGAAACCCGGCCGGCTCCGGAGCCTGTGATTAGGCTTCCCGGCTCATGAGCTCAGCCCCGACTAAAAAGGTATGACAAGGTTAATTGTCGGAAAACAGCTCGAGGTATTTTTTTGGCAACGCACGGAAGGAGAAAAATAACAACTGGGCCAATTAGGCCGGTGAAACGCGGCACAAACACCTCCCGCTTCTCACAAGCACGGCAAAAGGTTAGCAATTAGGGGGGAGAAGGTGAACTTCGTCAGCAAAGGAGACTAGGGAGGGCATTGGGGGCAGGAGGAGAATTTGGGAGCCGGCCACAGGGATGGCTTGAGTCCACGAGACGGAGGGCAAAGAGGTGGAACCTTTTTCACCTAGCCAGGGTAAGAAGGGGGTGTTTGATGGCCGGAGTGGGGACCGTGGAGCCCCCGGGTCCAAAAATGGCTCACGCGGCCCTGGTTTGGAAGGCCATGAAGATGGCACTGCCATCCATTCCAACCTCTGTTTTACAGAACATACTGGTGGCTCCCAGAGCATGGAGGAAACCCCATTTTTGGACTAGAGATACTGGGGCAGCAGGCACTGGAGAATCTCACAAATAATCAAACCCACGGAAGTCAAACCCACAAATACAGAGGGCCAACTGCAACAGAGCCGGTTCTAAGCGACCGTACCGGCTTCTTGTGTACGGCCGAGTTGGGTCTACACGGCCTTATAAAAGCGCCATTTCTGCACTACGCTGTTAGAGTGCTACGATTCCACTTTCAACACCCTGCAGAATTCTCGGGTTTGTCATTTACTGAGGCCAAAGATACCCCTCCCTAAACTGCAACTCCCAGGATTGCCTAGGATGTTGAAAGCGGAATCATAGCACTACAACAGTGTAGTGCGGAAGTGGTCTATGTTTGCTTAGGGCCTGCGCGTTCAGCGGTTAGAGCCCCCTTTAACCAAAAGAGAGGGTGCAGCGCTGCTAACAAAATACGGAAATAATTTTGTGATGTTGGTGTACTCTGTTCTTTTTTTTCCGCCCAAACAAAACAGAACAACAGCATACAAAAGCCCTAAAAATAGAAGACTTATCACCAGAGGTCAGTAAGAGATACTTGACATTCTTGTAGCCGGAGGCATAACAGGATCTGATAAGTTATTTACTGCTCTTGTTGTATGAGAAAAAACAGATCATAGTTTTCTCTCTTGGTCCTCGTCTGACTAATCAGTTTTGTGGGGAGGAAGATGACAGGTACTTATAATGACCCAAGCCGGTAACTCATTCAAAGAGAAAAATACAGGCGGAGATTAAATCTGGTCGGCCATTACAACAGGTGCTCTTCCCCAGTTGAAAACAAACAGAGCAAAAGCAAACAACAAGTGAGTCTACCAAGAAACGATCCGTCCTCAAAAGAGAAAGGGCCGTCCCAGTTTTCAATGTTTAAATTAAGAGCCCTTTCATACAACACAACGATAGCTTTATGATTCCATTTCGACATCCATGGATGGAATCCCAAGGGTTGTAGTTTGGTGAGCCAAGTAGAACTCTCTGAGAGAGAATTCAAAGTACCCCTCCCTGAACTGCAAATCATAGAATCAGAGAGTTGGAAAAGATCCCCGGGGCCATCGAGTCCAACCCCCTGCTATGCAGGAACACCCATCAAAGCATTCCCAACAAATGGCCATCCAGCCTCTGCTTAAAAACCTCCAAAGAAGGAGGAGACTCCACCACACTCCATGGAGGCAGCAGCATCTTCCACTGCCGGACAGCTCTGACCATCCTGAAGTTCTTCCTGAGGTTCAGGTGGAATCTCCTTTCCTGCAGCTTGAATCCATTGCTCCTTGTCCTAGTCTCTGGAGCAGCAGGGAACAAGCCCGCTCCCTCCTCGACACGACATCCCTTCAAATATTTAAACATGGCTATCCTGTCCCCTCTTAACCTTCTCTTCTGCAGACTAAACATCCCCACCTCCCTAAGGCGTTCTTCATAGGGCTTCATGGCTTCCAGACCCTCCACCATTTTGGTCACCCTCCTCTGGACACGCTCCAGCTTGTCGACTTCCTTCTTGAATCGAGGTGCCCAGCAAATCCCAGCATGGAACCAGGAAGGTTAATGTGGAATCATAGCGCTATAAAGAACGCAGTGTGAAAGGGTCCTTACCTGCATAGACACCTCTCTCTCTCAACCTCTATTACTAGTAGAAAATAGCAAAGACTTAGAGCGGCTATGGGAGAAAATCAGTGGCGAAAGTCCAAAAAAGGGCCACGGATGATTTGCATCACTTTAAAGCACATGACGAAGACACCGAAATAGCGAAAGATTTCCTACACCTTGCCTGAGTTGTAAATCGAAATAAAGACCGTAGTCAAGAAATCAGAAGAAGATTAGGACTGGGAAAGGCAGCTATGAAAGAACTAGACAAGATTCTCAAGTGTAAAAATACGTCACCGAATGCCAAAGTTAGGATGGCCCACGCCATTGTATTTCTGATTTCTACATACAGTTGTGAAAGCTGGACGGTGAAGAAAACCGACTGGAAGAAAATCACCTCTTTTGAAATGTGGTACTGGATTACTGCAGATACCACAGATTGCCAAAAAGACTTCTTTCACGGGCCAGAAAAAGAGATTCCTTCTAAACCTTAGGAAGAACTGCCTGATGGCAAGAGCCATTCAAAAGTGGAATCGGCTGCTGTCTCAATAGAGTATGATGGAGTCTCTTCCTTCTTTGGAGGGATTTTAAAGAGGGGCTGGATGGCCATCCGTTGGGAACGATTCTGATGGTGTCTTCCCGTATGGCACAATGGGGTTGGACTCCATGGCCCTTGGAGTCTCTTCCCACTCTATTATTCCACGAACCCCCTTTGAAATTAAGGCAAAATGCAGTAACCTGGACTTGTTTCCCAAGAAGAAACCATGCCCTATGAGGAGAGGCTCAGGGAGCTGGGGATGTTTAGCCTGACAAAAAGAAGGTTAAGAGGGGACATGATAGCCATGTTTGAATATTGGAAGTGATGTCATGTTGAAGATGGAGTAAGCTCGTTTTCTGCTGTTCCGGAAACTAGGACACGGAGCAATGGATTCAAACGACAGGAAGAGATTTCAGCTAAACATCAGGAAGAACTTCCTGATGGTAACAGCCATTCGACAGTGGATTATGCTGCCTCGGAATATGGTGGAGTCTCCTCCTTCTTTGGAGGTTTTTAAGCAAAGGCTGGATGGCCATTTGCTGGGAGTGCTTTGCATGTTCCTACTTCATGAAACAATGGGGTTCGACTCGATGGCCCTTGTGGTCTCTTCCAACTCTATATTTCTAGGACTTTAAGATGGGCCAAGGCAGAGTGGCTTTTTTTCTGATAAACGGGGGCTGTTGGAGTATGTGGATTTATGAGCATCGTCCAGAGCTGCCGGCTTTTTCCCCTGCCCAGCTAAGCAAATTCCACATTTTTTTTCAACATTCCCAAGCTCTTCCAGCCAACCTGACGCTTGCAGGGTCCCGGCAGTTCCAAGGACAAAGTCCACCATTCAAGAGTTAAATTGTAACTTCACTTGAGCATGTGAGATTATTTTTCCCCATTATTACTTTCCTTTAATAAGACACAGACAGGCTCAAAGACAGGGGCGGGGGGAGAAAAAAATATCTCACTTGATTTACACCAGCTGGTGTCTGGGTGGGTTTATTTCATTTCACTTCATTATTTTTTTAATGATGATTTTAAATGAATATTCTTTTGAGTCGGTCTTGAATGAGAACCAGGCGGGAGTTCCCAAACAGTCACTGTTCTTTGGGCTGACGTGGCTTCGTTTCAGAGTCTCTCCAAGGATCTAGGCCATACGGTTCACATATGGACCGACACAAAAACTAATTTTTTTCCCCCTCCGACCTCTTCGTCATCCTCTTTAGAATCTCAGATATTGGGACAAAGTGAAACGACCAATGGGCAAGGTTGCGGAACAGAATGTAATCATCAACTTCACTTCCAACTGAGTTTACACTATCTGCCTCCACTATCTGCTCCATCTGAAATGACTACCTTTCTGCCACCGCTGATTCCAGCTTCACAGTGCTTGACCACAACTGTCTCTTTCTTTCCGGGAAACTCACTTTCCTGGAAACCCAGAACTATTTTGAATAGCGTTCCTACAGATGAAAGAGATACGTGCAGTGGTGGGTAGGCAGCCTTTGTGTTGGAGGGAAACTAAGTTTTGTTTTTTTGCATTCATTTTGAGTTTTAGACCAAACTGTAGAGGAGCTGTCCAAAGTGACCAAGCTATCTTGTCGTTCGGCTTCAGCACCTCGGAGAGGTAAAGTGTACAGTCAAACCTGGAGCGGACTCTCCACCCCACTGACATGGAAGCCACTGTTTGTCCCTGGATATACAGTCACCTCCCTACGACATGAAACTTTCCTTTTGCCTAACTAGCATTAAGTTTTGCGTGGCCTGTTCTATACTAGAGGGCAGAGAAAAGAAGTGCTCTGCCCACCAGTTTACCCAGACAACTTTTGCACTCTTGTGCCAAGTTTCTCGAGCAAACGGGAGGCCTTCCATGGTTGGACAAATGCAGAACATTTATCCTTACATTCTGTCTGGCAGTCACAGACCATTAAAAACATGGCAGGCCTAGTTCTCTGCCTCGCAATGCATGGCAGGTAGAAAAATGTTGTAGGCATTGGGGGAATGGCCTACAGCAGGAGTGAATAAAAGGGGGCCCTGGGATGACATATGCCCCCCGAGCCTGCTTTGGGGGCCCCTCCAAGCTCACCATTTTCTGGCCTCGACGCCCTCAGGAGGAACAATTCACATTCTAAACAGATTTGAAGCTCCTTTGGATTTTAACAAATTATACTCTTTTCCCAAAACCCACAGTGTTTCCACTCTGCCTGGCTGTACAGCAGCTCTATTCCATCTATTATTTTATTTATATCCCACTTTTCTCCCCATTATGACCCAAAGAGGGTTACACTGTTACGTTGAAAACAACTAACACAATCTGAATACTTTAAAAAAATGGCATTGCACAACGATCCGCTTCAAAACACTATTTCCGAGCATTTGAAAAGCCCACTGAAAACCTATCCATGTCGAAAACCAACACACCCATCACACTACTGCAACCAGTAAAAAGCTGACAGCCTGTTTAAATATGAAGGTCTTTGGCTGACGGCACAAAGAAAGCAGAGAGGAGGCCAAGCGAGCATCTCTGGGAAGAGAATCTCACCGCTTGTGAGCAGCCACCAAGAATGCAGCTATAGCAGTACGATTCCACTTTAATTGCCACTGCGGCATTCTGTGGTTTATAATTTGGGGAGGCACTAAAGCTCTCTGGAAGAGAACTCTAAACTCCAAATCCCAGGATTCCACAGGACGGAACTATGATACTTAAATCAAAGCGCTATCATAGAATCATAGAGCTGGACGAAACCAATCCAGTCCAACCCCATTCCACCATGCGGGACGACACCATCAAAGCCCTCCCTTGGACAGATGGCCATCCAGCCTCTGTTCAAAAACCTCCGAAGAACGAGACTCCACCACACTCCAGTGAGGCGGCAGATTCCTTTGTCAAACTGCTCTTACTGTCACAAAGTTTTTCCAAATGTTTAGAAGGTAATTGTTTAGTGTGAAAGGGACATTATTCTTGGGCTTGTTTTCTTTTGGTTTTTTCAGTCTTTGCAGGCCCTGGAGGGTCCTGGGGCAGAAATTCTTCCCCCCTGCCAAATCCAACACCACTCCACCCTCTGATCGCACTGATTATCAACATGGACTTGGTGAGCTATACTTTTCCTGCTGGTTTACTTCTGGCACAGGCCCTGGAAGGGTACAAAGCAAGATCATGTGTTCCAGCAACTACTCCTGGTATTGGTTTGGCACTCGCATCAGCTTTATTCTCAACACAGGCTGGCAAAGTACCCCCCCCCCACCTGACTTCCATCCATGATACAAAAGATACCAGGACAACCCTGAAGCCAAGCCAAACTCCGGCTCTGTGCATCCAGCTCCTTCGCAAGCCGGTGAGGCTAAGATCCTTTTAAGAATTATCTCCTGCTTTCGGCACCCAGCTTGCCAATCCCCAGCACCCGCCATGACACAATCTTTCCCAACCCACCGGGTGTTTGGATCCTGGTGCGTTAGCAACGCTCCAACCGCACCTTCCCAAAGGCCCTCATTTTGGGAGCTTCTGCCAGGGACAGGAGAAAGCCAACCCTCTTGCCCTGTGGCACATCTGTAGTTTTCTCACGTCTCCTTACTCCTTCCAAAAGAACCCAGCCTTCCAAGCCTCCTGGTGGGTTTAAATGCAAGGGGCGGCATTTTGAAATCTTCACATTAACGGGCGGGCAGCCCTGGTGCCCACGAAGCGCCCTCTTTTGTGTGGGGGTGTGGGCACAGTCAGATACCCACAGCCCCCTCTTTGCGCGGCTCAAGGAAAACAAGCCACGAACGGACTCTCCTTTCAGACTCAAATATCCTCGGCGTGCAACAGACTGAGCCGACGTACAGGCCTGCAACAGCCGTGCAATCTTTGCCCAGGTAAACACGGAGACACCCCACCTACCAGGCTTGCTTTCTTCATTGTCCGATTTCATGCTGGGGAGGTCTGAGGGCGGAGGGAGAGAGAGACAGCTCTGAAGGTGCTTTCTGTCACCTCTTCCTTCTCTTCCTCTCTTTCTGTTTGTCTTGCCTCTCTCTCTTTCTCCTGTTCTCTCTGCTCCTCCTCCCTCTCCAAACAGGAAGTGCCGCTCATTGGCACTACCTGAAACCACTTGGAACCTGACCCTGTTGCAGGTGGCTGAGTTCTCCGGCGTGAGCCGACGGCCGGGAAAGAGGCGTTCCTCCTGGGAGAGCTTGCTTACCTGCTCCGCCAGGCCTCCAATCAGAGCCTCTCAAGGTGCCCCAACTCGATTCCTGGACCGAGCTCTTTCTCTAAGTTGCCTGGCTGTCCACAAGGTGACGGCATTCCTTCTCTCGCGCGGGGAGATGCGAAAGGTCTGGGCAGAGAACGATGGAGAAGGAAAAGGAAGCAGAGAGACACAGCGGGACACTCCCATTTTGCATCTGAAGAACTGTATCTTCCCACATGAGCCTGCACAAGCACTGGGACACTCCGGAGAGGCACTTAGAATCATAAGAGCTGGAAGAGACCCCAAAGGTCATCCAGTCCAACCCCATTCTCCCATACAGGAAAACACCATCAGAGCATTTTCCTTCACATGAACGACCCCATCAATAGATTGACCTTAGGGTCACCCCAAGTCAGAAATGACTTGAAGGCACACAACAACAACAACAAATTTTGCAATATCCATATTCACCCAAAGGATGTAGCGATGTTATATAATACGGGCAACTGTTTCACAGCCGTAGCCAGTGGAGTGGCTGATGTGCCGGGACCCTTTGCGCAATAAGTACTAATGCTCACCAAGGCATTCCTCCATGCACATCTGGCTACCAGCTAGAAAGTGCCAGGGTGCAACAGGAGCATCCAACGTACGCCAGAACTGCCTGATGCGCCTTGGAGCACTCTTACCAATGCGCATTTTCACAATTCACTAACAGGGTTTTGCTGGATTTCTGCAAAGTACAGGAAGCTCCTGCCTTTTGACACTCCATTATCTGACATCTTCCTCTTTCGAAGTTTCCAAATTAGGGACACATTCCATTAATTTGACATGGAGTGTGTTCTTTCATCCACCCTTCTTGCCTACGGAGGTTTGCTCGGGACTGCTAGGGTTCAGTTCCAAGCCTTGCCTGCCGAAAGGGCAGAATCCCTGGTCAAATTAATGAAACTTGTCTGTACTGCAAGTATCAAAACAGGAGGCTTCCATCAGTTCTTCTTGTTTATGGAGGCTGGCTTGGGACCGTGAATGCGCCCATGGCACAGCACGCTCAGAATGAGGAAAAAGGTGCCAAGCCAGCTCACAGACTTTGCAAGTGGCATGTGCCCGAAGTCGGTCCCAAATGGGCTTCCAAAGTCCTTTATGTTCCCTACCGTACAGTGGTCCCATTTTTCAACTTATTCCACTTTCTGACAGTGCTCCAGTCCCAAACCTGTCAGATAAGCAAAGGAAGTCTGTAGTTGCAGAACTAGTTATGAAACCACAAGGTAGGATCCTGGCCAACACTGGCAACTCGAAAACCAAGGGAGAAATCAGAATGATGCAGGTGCCTTTTGGACGCATCACTGAAGCAGACGCTTATTTTTTCAGGGCTTTTCCTCACCCCCGGAAAGAGATGGATAGAAAAAATGAACTTGAAAAGTGGGGGGGATATACTTTTTACTGAGAAGTTGGAACTGTGCTTGACAGAAGAAATCGTTTTGTTCCTTGTGAATTCTCACGAGACCGTCAGAAAATACCAAACCAAAGTAAGCAAGGCTAATTGCGTCCCCAGTCAAATCGGTGACCTCAGATGGAAAGCCACGGCTTTGCGTGGCTAATCTTTTAAGCCCAGCAGTTTGCTAACGCTTCGAAATTCTGCAGCGTCAGTCGCAGACTCATGTAAACACCAACCTTGCAACAAAGGAAGCTGGAGCGATTGCTACACGGAGGGGAGGAAATATTTTTCCCAGACAACTGAGGGCCAAACGATGCCAATTTTTCATGTGGCTGGCCCTCGGGGGCAAGATGTCTCCTTTCAGATACCTAGCAGAAAAATCTCCACGCTGGACTGGGACCACAGTGAGGAGAAAGGAAGGAAATTTTACTCTGCCTTCCAACTGGTCCGTCGCCAAGCGGGGATTCGAACCCAGGACTCCCTAAATCTTAGTCTAGCACTCACACCACTGCACCAAATTGGATCTTAAGATTTATTCAGAGGAGGTTTGCCCTGGCCCTCCTCTGAGGCTGAGAGGCCATGACTTGCCCAAGGCCACACAGGGCCAAGCAGAGATGTGATCCCTAGCCTCCCAGAGTCCTCACTGAACAACCAAATCCCAAAAACACACTGGCCTCCACTTGTCACATCACACACCGTATTATTTAAAAGAGGAGGGACAGAAGAGTTCCATTTACCTTACACCAAAGTGGGGACTCTAGTTTTCTTCCTTTAAAGCCAAAGCCCCCTTCACCCAAGTACGAGATCTGCTCGGCTGCTGTCTTCTTGGCTCCCAGACATCCTCAAATGAGGTGACACATTAAAATGTGATGTGGCCTTACTCAGCCACATGCCACATGGGGAAGCATGGTTAGTTGCCAGGATGTGTGAGTCAGCCACCCTGTGACACGCCAAAGAACGGGGAAGGCGCATGAATCTTACCTTGTCCTTACGTGCTTTCAAGTCATTTTTGGAGACCCTGCAACCAACCTAACACAATGATTTTTGGCAATGCAGGGGGTTGCCATGCATAGAATCACAGAGTTGGAAGAGGCTACAAGGGCCATCGGGTCTAACCCCATTCTGCCGTGCAGGATGACACTGTCAAAGCATTCCCGACAGACGGACATCCAGCCTCTGTTTAAAAACTTCCGAAGAAGGAGACTCCATCACACTCCGAAGCAGGACATTTCACTGTCCAACTGCTCTTACTGGAGTTCTTCCTAATGTTTCGATGGATTCTCTTCTCCTGAAGTCGGAAGCCACTGCCCCATGTCCTAGTCTCTTGAACAACAGAAAATAGGCTTGCTCCATCCTCCATATGACATCCCTTCAAATATTGAAACATGGCTATCGTGTCACCACAGTTCAGGAAGGATATTGACAAGCTGGAACATGTCCAGAGGAGCATGACCAGAATGGTAGAAGTCCTGGAAATGATGAAGGTCTGTGAGGGTGGCTTAGGGAACAGGGGACATTTAGCCTGGAGAAGAGAAAGTTAAGAGGTAACATGAAACCCATGTTTAAATATTTGAGTGAATATCCCATGGAGAATGGGGCAAGGCTGTTTTCTGCTGCTCCAGAGACTAGGACACGGAGCAATGGTTTCAAATTTCAGGAAAAGAGACTCCAAGAAATATCATTCGACAGTGGAAGATGCGGCTGCCTCAGTGGAGTGTGGTAGAGTCTCCTTCTTTGGAGGTTTTTAAACAGAGGCTGGATGGCCATCTGTCGGGAGTGCTTTGATGGTGCCTTCTTGCATGGCAGAACGGGGTTGGACTCAACGTTCCTTGTGGTCTCTTCCAGTTCTATGATTCTATAAAAACTTCCTTGCCCTTCTTCCCTGCCTTTCTTAAAGACCCCGGTTCTCCCACCCAGAATTGGTGCCCGAGTCCCGTCCGATTAGATTTTGCTGAAGGCATTCTGCAACTGCAGCTAATTCCAGCCTTTCTCGCCTTCGGCCTTTGCGGCGAGGCATGTGTGCAAACTGGTCATACCGGTTTATTAAAGAAAGGAAGCACAATCTCAAAGAATAGGCAGGGGAATTGTATTTTTTCCACTGAAGATCACATGCCAGCAGTAGGCAGGGTCATAATGGGCCGTGCCAGAACCAACCCGTTCTTTGTGCTTCAAATAATTGGTTTTTTTGAGGGGGTAGAGCTAGACGGAGGTGATGGTCTAACTTTATAGGATCATCACTGCCCAAAAGTCATCCTTCTTTTCCAGGGATGGGAATCATTGAGACACGCTGATGTGGTTCCACTGCAAGTCCCATCAGCCGTAAATGGAGATGTAAAATGGCCAGAAATTGTGAAGCCCCTGGGGAAAAAATGGGACATTTCCTGAAAAACCATCCAAAAGGGTTATTGGCACCCTTAACAGAGCGCAAGTCTCTTTGTTTCTTCAGGAATCTAAAACACATGAGGGTATGATGCGGTCTGGCACGTACTTCTCATGTTTGGTATATTAAAAGCATATTTGATCCAGATTTTCATCACAAACTGAATTTGTGATAGTTATTTATTCATTTCCAGTGGAGCACAAAGGATTGCACTGCAGTTGGCCCTCCACATTTGTGGGTTTCACGTTCACAGATTTGATTATTTGCGAGTTTCTCCGCAAATGCAATTTTAACCGGATTATGTGTTTTTAACAAGAACCAGCACGGTTTAGTAGTGGCTTGAACATTCGACGACGACCCTGGAGGAAAGGGTTATATTCCCTGCTTGGCCACGGAAACCCACGGGGTGATCTTGGGTGCATCACACTCTCTCAGCCCCAGAAAAACCAGCGACAGGTTCGTCTTAGGGTCACCATAAATCAGAAACAACTTGAAGGCAAACAAGCACAAGGTACATTAATCGTCGTTCAGACAGCAAGCATAATGTAAGTGGTTTGAACATTGGACTACGACTCTGGAGACCAGCGTTCGAATTCCGCGCTCAGCCCCGGAAACCCACTGGGCAAGTCACACTCTCTCAGCCTCAGAGGGAGGCAAGGGCCATTCTCCTCTGAACAAACCCTGCCAAGAAAACCCTCACGATAAGATTCACCTTGCCATAAGTTGGAAACGATTGGAAGAAATAAAACAGGAATATTAATTCAAGGAGACAAAATTCATCCCTTTCCCAGGCCAAGCGATCCCCTGAGCGTTGCAAAAGTCGCGTTTCCAGCTTCCGACAAGAAAAGGGGAAAAAAATAATCACAACCCTGAAAGCTAGTAATTATTTTTGAAAGGGACATCAGGCATGGCATCCATCAGAACGCTTCGAGGTGACAGACACGCCACGAGGTTCATTAACTTCCCCATCTTTGTTACGAGCAGAAGCAAATGAGGAAGGACCCAAGTTGACGTGCCAGCCCCCTCTTCCAAATTACAACCTCGTAAATGTTGGAAAAACACAGCAATCTAGGGCCATTTCCTGCTCCGAGTCCATCAAAGGGGTGGCTGGTGGCATGTTGGGAACCATCAAAATTAAAAGCACTCATTTCATGCCTTTCATGTCGCTTCTATTAAATAGGTTCCTTTGCGTCTTCAGACAGGCCTTAATCAGATGGATGGATGGATGGCACACACCATTTTCAACTAAAATCAGGCTGGAGGGAGGGAGGGACATGGTGGGGTGGAGATAAAAATTATTTATAAAAAATATTTCCACCCCGTTCTCTCTCTCTCTCTATATATAAAGATCTCGGAGTGGCTTATGAATAACATTAAAACAAGTTAGCAGTTGAAGATAAGAAAAACAATTTCAATAAGATAAAAATATGAATCACAGAGTTGGAAGAGACCACCAGGGGCATCCAGTCCAACCCAAATCTGCCACGCAGGAATATACAAACAAAGCATTTCCAACAGATGCTCATCTAAGCCTCTGCTTAAAAACCTCCAAAGGAGACTCCAACACACTCCGTTAAGGCAACATATCCCACTGTCAAATTGCTCTCAACATCAGTTCTTCCTGATTTTTTTTAAAAAGGTGGAATCTCTTCAGCTGTAGTTTGAATCCATTGCTCCATGTCCTAGTCTCTGGAGCAGCAGAAAACAAGCTTGTTCCATTTTCCATATAACAAATTTACAAATTTGTAAAGAGAGCTGTCATGTGACCTCTTAATCTCATGTCCCCTTCTAAGCACATTTTGTTTTTAAATATGTTGTGAGCCGGCCTGGGGACTCATAATGTGAGGTAAGATGTTATAGATAAATATATAATACATATAGATATAAATATATACTTATATATAAATACACTATATATACTATAGAAAATACACACACACACACACACACACACACACATATAAATAAATAAATAAAGAAAGAAATATAAATATACTGATGACATACCCTGACCAAGGTTATATATAACTACAGTATATACCTGGCGTTGCTCGGGATTTTATTTTCTCCTAGGTAACACTTGTTAGAAATATTTGAGATCCTGTGTCTCTGCTTCCCCAAACCGTCTTGTCCAGTACCTGTAACTTTTCTCCATATTCCCCAACCCAATCTGTATTCAGAGTTATTAACATGCAGAGGTTGGGTTCCTGAGGGAATATGCTGCCCTCCTCCTTGCTGCTAGGCCTCATCTCCATAGCAATCAGGCAGGCCCAAGGGCTCTCTGGCTGAGAATTCGAAAGGCCTCTCCCTATAAACCGCCAGCCCCAGGATCCCATAGGATCATCTCAGGCAGCCAACGAGACGAGGTCTTTGCCTGACACAGACAAACTTTGACTTTTATATATTAGAAGGTATTTACTGTTATATACTTATACAACTATATTGTAGACATATACAAGTATAAATATATACATATGATTATTATTACCATTCATTATAGCCATACAAATACATATTTATTCACTGCGAAGCTGTTTGGAGCAAACCACCACGACTGCATGCTTGGCGTTAATTTGGTGTTAATTCTGTCAGCCTGTTTTCCAGCGACCGAAATGTAAAGCGAGCCTTTCGCGGCAGTCAGAGGGAACCCTAGGGAGGGACGGTTGCCGCGTCCTCCCCTATCCCAGTTGCTAAATGTGCCTTCGCCGTCTGGGGCCCCCTGACGGGGTGGGAAGCCCAGGGCCAGCAAATCCTCCAGACGGGAAGGGCCTCCGGTGGGCTAACAGGGCATTTGTCTCGGCTAATGGCTCCTAAGCCTTCCGCAGAGCCTCGGAATGGGCATTTTTGTCCGCGCTTAGCGGATGGGTAACGGCCTCATTCTGCTGACGGCAGAGGGGCAAACGGCCGCTCAAGTGCGATACAGATACAGAGAAAACATCCATTTCTCGCCTTAGGAAGCTTTGCAGCGGCCGTTCCCATCTCAACGAGAGAGGCGACTCTGCTCCTGGAACTTAGAAGGGGTGGCAAAGGTGTGGACACCTACCTCCCCAAAGTACATCCTGCAGCTCAGACAGCTCTTTTAAAGTTTTGATTAAAAACCCAGCGTGGATTCGCTACTCCACTGACACGGTGACCGCCGGCAGCGACGGCTTGCTTTAAAACAGAGATGGGGAAGATACGGGCGTCTACACTAGCCCCGCAAAAGAAAAGCAAAAGTGTCTGGAAAGTCAGCTTCAGGTTTTGTAAGGCCCCTTTTTTGGAGGATGGGGGTGAGGGAAAAGGCCCTGGGGGTCTCCCGTACTTTAAAAGAGAATCTCTACTCCTGAAATTTTCGGAAATGGCCCATCTTCGCTACAGGCTCATTTATACCCCAACCAATACAGGTTGGGTAGTAAAATTGTAGGGACAGAAGAGATCACAAGACCCATCCAGTCCAACCCCATTCTGCCGTGCAAGAAGATGCCATGAAAGCATTCCCGACAGATGGCCCTCCAGCCTCTGTTTAAAAACCTCCAAAGGAGGAGGCCCCACCACACTCCACTGAGGCAGCATATTCCACTGTCAAACTGCTGTTACCATCAGGAATTTCTTCCTAATGTTTAGACAGAACCTCTTTTCTTGAAGTTTGAAGCCATTGCTCCACGTCCTAGTCTCTCAAGCAGCAGAAAACAGCCTTGTTCCATCCTCCATGGGACATCCCTTCAAATATTTAAACCTAACTGTCATGTCTCCGCCAAGCCTTCTCTTCTCCGGGCTAAACCTCCCCAGCTCCCTAAGCTGCTCCTCGTAGGGCTTCACGGCTTCCAGGCCCTCCACCATGTTGGCTGCCCTCCTCTGGACACGCTCCAGCTTGGGTGCAATCCAGGGAGGGTCCAACGGCCAGAAAAATACCGTCGGGGCCACACACAGTCCACCTGAGTCCCACCTTTGCCTTAACCTACCGCAACCCACCTTGCGTTCCATTTTCCCCAAGTAACGGGATTCATTTCAACGGGAGGGAGACTTTACGCCACCTTCCGCGGGGAAGTTCACCACCTGTGTACGTCAGAGAGCAAAGCAAAGGAGCTCTTTCTGGAACAGAAAATTTGGTACCGGAGGCACAAGCAATATAGAAAGGACAAGGACAGGTTTCCGCAGCACAAAAAAAAAAAGGGGGGGGGGCAAAAGCAGCTCTCGCAACCTTTTTATCCAGATCTGAACAATATGTGCATCCAAAATGAAAGAACCAGCGCAGGAAAAGCCCGGAGTAAGTAAACAAAAACATTCTGAGCTTTCGAGATACCACTTGACAGCTCTTTCCAAAAGTTTCTTTCACCAGGCTTTTACTTTCATTATGAAATCATAGCATTGGGAGAGACCCCCAAAGGCCATCCAGTCCAACCCCCTTCTGCCGTTCAGGAAGACCCAGGTTTGCAGCAAGCTGGGAACAACCTGAAGGCACACGACAAGGTATTGTGCTTTTCTTCTGCATTTTAAATACATGCAAACTGCTACCAATCCTCACTGTATTTAATAAACTTGTTTAATTCCTTTTTAACTCACTGTTCATTCTGGTTGTTAGATTCTTTGGAAATGTTTTAAATTAGTCCCAGTTTTAACAGAGAGACACTTGTTGAATGTTGGTTAAAAACTCTTTTCGTTATAACGGCCTCGATTCTGTTGCTAACCTCCACGGCAACCAATGGAATTTAATTACGCCTTGACTCACCATCCCACAACGGGTTTCCTAGGTCTCCTCTAGCCGCAATTAACTTCTACGGTTTGCCTTTTGGGGGCTTCATTTTTCTTTTAATCTGTCTCTTAATCTGTGTGTTTTGCTTTAATCTGTGCCTTGGGACCCATATGGAGATATAGGACTTAGCGAGTCAATCAACCAATGTCCCACCTTTCTTCCTACGTGAGTCCCAAAGCGCCAATTAAAAACAAAACACAGATCAAAACAAATCAATCCCTCAATTAATTGGGACACATGCGTGATCCCCCCTCCCCCACACACACTGTGGCCAAGAAACATCAGAGTGCAATTAAAAATGGCAAAGATCATTAACGGGGAAGAACGTAAGGAGAGGCTGCAGTGGTTGGCTTTTGCCTGAGCTGACTGGGAAGGGCGAGATTCTGCCCCCGCCTCTCCTTTCCCTTCTGCAAAGTTAACCGAATGCAAAGTCCGTTTGCATTTTGAACTTGTTCTGCAGCAGCTTGAAGAAAGCTGAGGACAAAAGGAGAAAGCCGGAGGAGGAGAGAGAAACTGGGAAATTTTTAAGGCAGCTGAAAGAAATGAGAGCTACATCCCTGGAGGGCAGGGTTTGATTCTCTACTCAGCCATGGAAGCCCACTGGGTGACCTTGGGTGTGTCACACACTCTCAGCCCCAGAAAACCCTACAATATGTTTGCTTTAGAGTTTCCATAAATCGGAAAGGATTCGAAGGCACACACCAGCAACAACAACAAGAGCGTTAGTTGGGACTGTCTATGCCAAATCAGGACAGTTGGTGGGAACGGAATGGGTGGATGCTGCCCCTTAGTTTTTCTTGACCTCTCCTCTCCATTCTTTCCTTCCCTGCACAAATACCTTGAGGCTTTCTGACAAAGCCCTGAGCTCTTCAGGCTGTTTCTTGCAGAGAAATCTCCCAACTCGAATGTTCTCAAGCAGAGGAGGGGGTACTAATTAAACTGAGAGCCCCCTGCCCTTTGCAAAAACAGGTTCCATTTGCCCGAAAGCCTATAATTCATAAGGGTGAGCAGAAGGGTTGAGATAAATGCTCCGGTTTTGTTCCGCTACCAGCCCAGACAGCCTGAATATGAACACCCGAGGCTACATAAAGGACTCTGCAAGTTTACAGCAAACGCTGAACCCAATCAAAATCAGTACAGTTGACCTTTTCTGCTTTTATTAAAAAAAAAAAAGATTTAATGAAAGAGTGTGTGTACGTGGGGCAGAAGGAAAGGTCCATTAAAGATCACTTCGGTTTTATTCCAGGTTTTCCATTATTCATCAAATCTCTACGAGCCATGCAAGGGAGAATATATTAACATATATGATGGCGGTGGAGAAACACAGCAAGGAAAGGAGTTTGCCAAGGCTTTGATTTTTTGCTTTGAGGTGGATGCCACAAGTGCTGGCCGAGCTATTGCCTTGAGATACACCTGGCGAGCAATTTGAATTCACGAATTAAAATATCTGATGGACGCCCTTGCCTAAGAAATCCCTATGAAATCCCTGAGCAGTTTGACAGGTGGCTTTGAGGCACGTATACACACACGCTCTTGCTTTCTCTCCACGGTGGTATACACAGGAATTAGGGATGGGCCAACCAAATCCTCGCCCAGCAAGGAGTCGAGATTCACAGATCCAAATCTGCAGGCCAAAATAGGCAAACCGAATCTTTTGAGTCTGGAAGTGTCTGCTGCCACCCTGTTTTTTTTTTTTTAATCTTCACAACACCCTTGTGAGGTTGACAGATAAGGACTGGCCTAAGGTTGGCCGGAAGGCTAAAAGGGAATTTCAACCTTGATCCCTTTAGACAAAGCCCAATTCTAGCTGCTACACCCTACAGGGTGGCTTACCATCCAAGCTTACCTCTCATGAGCAAAACCCTTGGATGCATACCTTCCAAAACTTCACAGGATGCATGCGGCCAAGCAACAACAGACACCGGTCAAGATGGCCAAAGTTATTAATGAGGGAGGAGAGACAAGCTAGCAGAGGCTGAAGCACTTTGCTTTTGCCTGAGATGACTGGGAAGGGAAGGTCTCTGTCCCTTCCCTCTCCTAACTGCTGAGTTAACTGAATGCAAACTCCTTTTGCACTTTCAACTCATTTTGCAGCAACTGTGGCACGCTGAAGACAGAAAGGGGGAAAGTGGGAGGAGGAGAGAGAAACAGGACACTGTAAAAGCAGCTGAAAAAATAGGATGACAGAGGATTAATTGGGAGTATGCCCTTTCCAATTCTATGATTCTATGAAAGACAGCATTTCCAACTACCTGTAAATTGCAAGCTTTGTTTCTCTCTTTTAAAGCAAGCAGTTGTCCCCGATTCTGTAGCGAACGCTGGAAAACAGTTTTAAGTTTAGAGCTTAGATGGCCTGCAACATCCATCAGCCCTAGGTAACAGAGCCAGTGGTGAAGAATGCTGGGTGGTGCAGTCAATGAGTATGGGGAAGCCAACAAAAAGCCTGCCTTTTATTTATGACATAGAGGGTGGCAAAAACAAGAATAAAAACGGCTCCTCTTTCATTTAAGCCCCCAAGTGTTGCCGAATCCAGCTCCCATCAGCCCCGACCAGCACCGCGAATGATAAGATTTCCAGTCCAAGAATGTCTGGAGGGCCAGAAATGGCCCACCCCTAATTTTTAGAGGAAGAGGGAAACCCTAGACGTGGGGGGGAAATGCTTTTCTTTTTTGCTTTAGAGCAGGGGCTACTTCTGGCTCTCCCAATGCTGCTGTACTGCAACTCCCATTAGTCACAGCCAGGTGAAGGCTTGATGAGAGCTGCAGCCCCACGATATCCGGTGGACCATAAACGGTCCGCCGTAACTGACAGCATATGAAGAGGAAAATCATAGAAGTGAGAAGGCAGGCTTACCACACACAGAGAGACTGTAGTTTCCCTCCTGGAGGGAAATGTTTTATTGGCCCAGTCTTATGGTCAAGCATTGCATGTCTGCTCCCGCGCTCTCTCTCCTCCAGCAGTTTGCTCTCAGACGATTTACAAATCCATGGTACTGCTGATAAGGGCAATGAGATATGTCATCCCGCATCAGATCGGAGACCTGTCACATCTCAAAATGCTGCCCTCTTGTCAGACAGGATCAGACGGCTGGTCCATCAGCTCCCGCTCTCTGTTTCCAGCTGTACCGGCAAGAAAGAAGCCACAGCTGGCCCTCCTCGTCTCTCCAACCGGCTGCTTCCAGCGGTTCCATTCCATCCAGGAAGAGGAAACCTTGCCTCCTGCAGGCAAACTATGCTCTGTCCCTTCCCTCTCCTAACTGCTGAGTTAACTGAATGCAAACTCCTTTTGCACTTTCAACTCATTTTGCAGTAGGCCCCACAGCTTCATCGCTGCATATGAAACCCCAATTAATGCTCTCACCCACCCAACATCTGTCTCCATTTGTTTTCAGCTGGAGGGCTCTTCTTTGAGCAAGCGACTTTCTGTGCTCTCAACGCTGGCAAGCTTTCAACCAGCGGGAGCAGTAGGATCCTCAGAAAAGCAAGCCAGCAACAATGAAGTGAAAGGCCCCCTCTCCATCCCAGCTGCCACTGCCCTGGCCTCGGAGGGAGAGAAGAGGCAGGCTTGGCTCCACCATGCCTAGACTCAGGAGCAGAGGAAAGGCCCTCGCTCCATCCCAATAGCCACTGTCCTGGCCTCAGACGCAGAGAAGAAGAGATCTACGCTCCATCGTGCAGAGATCCAGAAGCACAGGAAAGGTCCTTCCTCCATCCCAGCTGCCACTGCCCCGGCCTCGGAGGGAGAGAAGAAGAGGCAGGCTTGGCTCCACCATGCCTAGACTCAGGAGCAGAGGAAAGGCCGTCTTTCCAGTCCAATTGCCACTGCCTTGGCTTTGGAAGGAGAGACGGAGAGAAGAAGGCACGGCTCCATCATGCCTAGACCCAGAAGCAGATGAAAGGCCATCCCTCTGGCCCAACTTTAGCCCAGGGGTGAACTTGGAGATCCTGACCTTGGAGATCTTTGGGGGATGGCTTTTTCTCCATCCCTGGAATGTTTGATAAGCACGCAGGAGAGAGTCTTCTCCGTGGCTGCTCCCTGGCTGTGAAACTCTCCCCAAATTACGGACCCATTTTGAACAAGCTTGGCATTTACACTTAATTTAAAACACTGGATATGTTTGTGGATGTTCGGGTTGACTGGTAAACATTTCCCGCCCCCAAAAGATATCTAGTCCTGGTCTATTTGTCGCAGAGCGTGGTACAAATCTAATTTCACGGATTTTAAGCGCTGCCAGTAAAACTGTTACTGTTTCATGATAAGATTTCATCTCCAGACTGGGAAAAAAAAAATAACACAGGGATATAATGATACAGCGATACAGTGTAATAATCGAATTAGGGAAATAATTTAATTTGCATTAACCAAGGTAATTTAATAACAAGCAAAATCATTAACAATAGCCCAGGCAATGTTGTGTAAATTTCTTAGTTACGTATAAAGGATTAGATACATTCAAAGTTCATATCCTTCAACATCTGAAACTGAGATACGTGCGACCAAGCAATAGCAGAGTGTGGTCAAGATGGCAAAAGTTATTCATGAAGAAAGAGACACAAACCAAGAGAGATTGCAGCAGTTTGCTTTTGCTTGAGCTTACTGGGAAGGGTAAGGCTCTGCCTGTTCTCTCCTCTCCCCAGGTTGAAGTACAAATTAGTTTTGCACTCCGAACTCAGTTTGCAGCAAGGGAAGCAATCTGAGGACAAAGGGAGAAAGCGGGAGGACGTTTTAAAAGCAGCTGAAAAAGCGGGATGGCAAAGGATTAATTGGTTGCTGCCGGATCAGAACAGTGGGAGGGTATGGAAGTCTATCCGCTGAACCTAGCCATGGTGGCTCATGGCTAACAGCTGCGCCACATTGCCTCCATGTGTCCTGTGATGGCAGCCAGCTAGCATTCACAGTTCTCCAATTTCTTGCTGATGCTAAGTGGCCAGAAGGCCAGAGATGCTCTTTTGGGGGGCTGCACAAATGCAGTCCATCTGCATTATAAACCTGTCCTCGTTCTGCATTTCCAAGTGAATCCCGGTTAGTCAGGAAAGCGTACGGGGGTTTCTACAGAGTATTTCCTTGCACTGATTTTCCTGCTAGGACCATCCTCCCTCATCATCCTGGGAGGGAGGAAGAAAATAAAAGCCAAAAACCAGAGAACAAAACTTCCAAGTCAGGGGCAAGAGCCCGACGCAGTGCTGCCCCAGTTCTCTGCCGCTTTAATACGGAGTAATTGAAGCTCGGAGCTGATGTTCCTTGCAGATTTAGCAGCGCTCCAGATATGTACGACCGTGAGAAGGGCAGCATCGCTTCTGTACCAACAACACATCACAAAGAGTAGCTCCAAACCACAGGAAGCCATCAGATCGTGGAGAGGCATGCGGGAACGTGGAAGCGTTTTTTGACTTCGTCGAGTCCGGAAAAGCGGGCGCATTCACGCTACGCAGTTATAGCACTATAAACCCACTTTAACTGCTGAGGTGACATCCTAAGGAATCCCGGGACTTGAATTCGAGGGAGGGGCACTAAGGATTCTCAGCCTGAGAGATCTGACGCCTCCCGAAACCAAAAACTCCAGGATTTCATAGGATGCAACCATGACAGCTAAAAGTGGAATCATAGTGATACAACTGTGCAACGTGAAAGGGCGCCCGGTCAAGTTTCCCCACCTATTCATGGTAATTACTTTAATTCCTCGCCTTGCTATCGTTCCAAATATAAGTCCATTTCTTTCCTGCGTGGGAAAATGGTGCAGTTTCAGCTCTTGAATAAGCTTAAGTCGGGCCTAGAATAAGTGGTTTAAATTTCGGTCCAACTGAAACCAGCGGCACGGATTGAGTTCGACTGGGCAATCATTCAATCTGAGCCAATCCTTCATTTTTCTTTTACACATCCAGGAAAATGACGACAATGAAGGATCAGAAAGAGCAGACACTGTTGAGCGTGACGGCTCAGAAATTGCGACTGGCTAGACAAACATTTTGTAAAAGAAAATTAATATTTTATGATCGTCTGCTTCTCAGTCCTATATAGTATTTTTTCCCCCCGTATTTCCCCCCCCAGAACATTAAAGCTTTCTGAGCCTGCTTGGATGGCTCAGGAGACAAAGTTAGCAATACACAATCATTCCCTTTGTTTTGCCACAACAGTGATAGTTCCTTTGGCTTTTCAGCTCAAATGTTGTATCAATTCTCTAAAATGAGCAAAGATATTCACAATTTCTTAAGGCTTCAGCACACTGTAGCTCCATTTGCAACGAAATTTAAAGCCACTGGGAAAAAAAACCTGGGTTGATAAATGTGCAATTTTGTTTAAATAAACTAATGTTAAATTTAACATACCCAAATATAGTTTTATGTGCAGACCAAGTTATGCACAATATAACGCTTATTGCTGAAGTTAAAAAAAGGCAACATAAATTCTAAAACAACGATTGCATGTTCTTTGAATTTCCTAACCAAATTTATTTTTCTGCTCCAGGGTATGCAACTTTTGGGGGCACGAGACTTGATTTGGCACCCAGGATTCACCATGGAACCCACCAAACCCAAAACTGCACAAAAATAATAATAATAACAAAAAAAAATCAAATGCTAAACTGTTTAGAAGGATGCTTCCAATTTTATAGAGAAGGATGCTTAATCGATTGGATCCCATTTGAGGCTGAAGAACATTTCTTTGGCGTATAAATACTCTGAATAAATACATAAATAATTTATAGATATTTCAGAGCATTATAGAGTTTGGGCAGCATTTTAACTACTATGGCTCCACCTATGGAATCCTGGGATTTGCAGTTTCCCAAGGTGCACGGAATTCTCTGCTAGCAGCGAATTAGAGATGTGTTACCACAATGCTAGAAATTAGGGGCGTGGAGGAAAATCTCATCTGAGGGGCAGGATTGTTATATTGGGGGCCAGCGATCTCATTTAGATGCTCTTTTCCGGAGAAAAAACAGTAGAGGCCTCCCAAAGGTCCCTCCCTAAACTGCAAACCCCAGAATTCCACAGGGTGTTGAAAGTAGAATAATAGCGCTATAACAGTCCAGTGTGGACATGGCCAGAGACATCCAGAGAAGGAGACCCCACCACCTTCTCCGGGTCATTAGTTGCATTACCTAACTGCTTTTACCATCAAGAACTTCCTTCTAATGTTTGGTTGAAATCTACCCTCCCGGAACTTAAAACCCTTAGACGCGGTCGTTCCTTCTGGGGCAGCAGAGAACCTGCCTCCGCCTCTCTGTGACAGCCCTTGAGATATTTCAAGCCTGCAATTCCGTCACCCCTCCGTCTTCTCTTCACCAGCCTGAACGTGCCCAGCTCCTTCAGCTTTTCCTCATATATTTTATTCCCCATCGCTCTTATCATGCTTTCTGCCCTTACCTGAACCCATTCCAACTTGTCTATATATCTTTCTATGAATGCGGCACCAAGAATTTGGCACAGCATCCCAGATGAGGCCTGACTAGCGCAGAACACAGCGGGATGATTACTCCCCTTGCCTCGGAAACTACATTTCTGTTGACGCAAATGGAAATAGCATTTGCCTTCTTTGCTGCAGCATCACAGTGCTGGCTCCTCTTCAACCATTGCTTGTCAATAATCCTAAGGTCCTTTTTGCATATACAGCTGCTAACCCAAGTATCCCTTATCCTTATGGTTTTTGAATACCAATAATGTTAAGAAAGTTATATCCCCCATTTTCAACCTTTCAGGTACGTGCCCACATGCAAATAGCTCAGTTTACAAAAAATGAGACCTTCAATTGAGCCTCAGCGAGTTTGCCTATCACGGATGGCATCTGTTTTGCCTTGTGGCACCCACTCTGAGCTCCCTTTTCCTTCCACCCATAGCTTTGCATCTCCCGACAAGCCCTGAAACCTGCAAAAACGGTATCATGTTTGCTGCAACAGACTCCCCCGTGGCCTAGAAACTGCATCTCTCTCTTTTTTGTTTCTTCCTGTCAGTTTTTTTTTTTTAAAACAGAGAGGCGAAGCTGTACTAGTTTCTCTGATAAAGGACAAAATCTAAAATAAAAGTGCCGTGAAAATGTTAGCCGAAAGAGGAGACCAGGAGGTGACGCCGATACCCTCCAACATTTCAGAGATGAAAACCAGGACACAGGTAGCCAAGCAACATCAAAGTGAGGTCAGAACGACACAAGTTACCAAGGAGGGAGAGCAGACAAAATAGGGGAGGCTGCAGCAGTTACTTTTGCTGGACCCTCCTGGGAAAGTCAAGAGTCTGTCCCCTTGTTTCTCCTCTCCCCATCCCCAATTGCGTGCAAATTACTTTGGTGCTTTGAATTCATTTGCAGCAACTGAAGTCGGCTGAGGACAAAGGGGGAGAGAGAAACTGGGACTTTTTTTAAAAATTTCTTTATTTAGTTACAATATAGATTAGAAAAAATAAATAATAGATAAAAAATAGAAAAAAAAGAGGATAAACTATCAGCAATTGTAGGCCGCGTATCTGCATGCATATACCTTCTTTTACACACTCGTAATTGTCAAAAAATTCATCATATTTATATAACGTTTACTGTTTTAACTGTTGCATATTCCCTCAGAACTTCTTCCTACCTATTTCTTGGGTGTCTATAAATGAGAATTTTCAAAACCTCCCGCTAATGTCTTTTTGTATTCCACAATAATAATAATAACAATAATAATAATAACAACAATAATAGTAATTTCCTACACAACAAATTCAGAAATTGGAAACCCTCATTTATTAATTGTGATTTATCACTCAGTCTATCAAGTTTTGTTGCCAGTTCCTATCTTTCCCTTAGATATTTCATAAAGGAGTTCCATTCAGCTTCAGTTTCTTTAGTCAAAGTTCTGTCAATTTTACAGGTCAAAAAAAGCATGGTCCTTCATCTCAAGTCTTCCACATTCAGTCCCCTCTGAAGCCTGAGTTCTTCTTCCCAAATATGATGGATACTTTGGAGAAGAACAGTACAAAGAAATTTTGGAGAATCCTTTCACAGATGGTCTCTAGGGCAAGAATTTTCATTTGCTAAGAACTGGAAAAATAGAAAAACCCTGGATATAGATGAGCGGTTAGCTTATTTACTCGAGAAGAAACTGGGGCATTTTAAAAGCAGCTGGAAAAGTGGGATGAAAGAGGATTAATCATAGGGACGGGCCAACCGCATCCTCAGCAAGGATTTGAGATTCGTACATCCAAACCCTTGTGCAAAAACAGGCGAACCAAATCTCTCAAATCCACCAAGCAAAAAAATAGGTGTTTTTTTTAAAAAAGGTCTGTTACATTTTTAAAAAAAAAGTTTGATTTTTTTTTTAAAGTTGCTTTTTAAACCCTTTTTTTTTAAAAAAAAAGGATTCAAAAGATTTGAGATTCGTGGATTCCCAGAACTTTCCAGGGATTCCAATCTGGATTCCGAAAATTCTGGATTCGTCCCATCCCTAATTAATCAGACTCCCCCTGCCCAATTCAGGACAGCTGGAGGGTACGATAAAACCACTTTAAAAGATGAAATTTTGATGCACTGCTTCATACGACGGTGGCATCGTTCCTTTGGCGTATTATTTTATCACCGTACGTGAGCATTTGGGTGCATTAATGAAACAATGACCCCCTTGCTCCAATGAAGCAAACTTGACACAACTGGGCTTAAGGGCCTGATGCCTAACAAAATAGCCCTTACAAGAGCAGATCCATTGATTCAATGGGATTTACGTAAGTGCCAACTGACCACGCAATCATTGATTCAAAGGGTTTGCTCTAAGTTGGGATTCGAGCCCTGGTTGTATCTGTGGAGGGCTCACCAATGCATGGGGGCATTGAACTATGACCCTGGGGACCAGAATTTGATTCCCCGCCCGGCCACGGAAATCCACTGGATGACCTTGGGTGGGTCACACACTCTCAGCCCCCAGTAAAGCCCGTGATAGCTTTGCCTTAGGGTTGCCATAAATCAGAAACGACTTGAAAAAGCACACAACGTTGTATAGATGGAATCTTGATGCAATTAAATGTACTGCGCCATCATAACTGCTTTTCGCGCCGGCCAGAAGAAACCAGAGCAATAAAGGAAAAAAAAAAAGGAATGGGAAGAATTGTTTTCTCTCTAATTGAAAACACTAAAAAGATGCCTTCTGCTGACAAATGCAAGATTCTCATTTCCTTTCCTAGCCTGTCAGTTTCTGCTCATTTATCATTATCGTCGTCGTCGTCAACAATAACATGGTTTCTGGATGCAAGGGCTGGTCAATCGTACGAATGAGACTCTTGCAAGCACCGTGGAATAAATGCTGTGTAACTCTCGAGCCAGTTCGGTACAATGCTATACAGTTGGCCTTTCATATTTGCGCATTCTGTGTGTCCACAGATACAAACAACCATGGCTTGAAAATAAAATTTAAAAGAAAAAAAAAATCTCAAAAGCAACCTTTTTGCCATTTCATATGAGGGACACCATGTTACTACACCCTTGTACCTAACAAGACTTGAGCATGCACAAATTTTGGTATCCACAGAGGATCCTGGAATGAAACCGTAGCGGATATTAAAGGACCACTGTACTAGAATTTTACCATTGTTTCCCTGGATGTCGCCACAGTCAGTTGAGAGTTAAGCAGGATGCTACTGTCGGAACAGACCAGTGGGAGGAGATGAACAGAATTCCAGCATGCCATTCTTTTATTGTTTCTGTCCTCCCGCTTCTCCACTCCTCCTGAATTCCTGTTTCTTTTGGGGGGAAGTTTCTAAAATTAATTCTGCACAGCAAATGAACTTTTTGCACAGAAAAGCCACAGGTATTTCTGCTTAGATAGCAGGGAGAAAAAGTGCATTTCTGCAGAGATGCATATTTCCTGAAGCATGTGCTTCAAAGCAATCTTTGAGGGAAGAACACTGCAAGAAGAAGTTCTTCTTGGCAAGGATAAAGAATACATGGTGTTCATCCGCACTCACACACATACACTTTCATGTGAAATCTCTGACCCACACACTGTCCGGGCTTTTGCAACACTGGAATGAAAGTTATTGACTATCAAAGGAGCATGCGTCAGCCGAAGGAGTAAAGGTATCCTGTTTGAAAGGGAGCAAACCCTAAAGAGCATACGCTCCTGGACCACAGAGGCAGAGTAGGGGAAAGGGAAGCCAGCCCCAAGGTGATACCAGTGTCCCTGGAAGCATAAACCCAACAATTCAAAGGCAAGTGAAGCAAACAGTCCTGAGCCAAGTCTGAAATAGAAAAGTGAGCTGCCAAAGGAATTGGTCCAGGTGCAAACCTTTGTCTAGGTCAAGGGAAGGGATGGTACCACTCTATCCTGCTTTGGACAGACCCCTTCTGGAATACTGTGTCCGGTTCTGGGCACCACAGTTCAGGAAGGATATTGACAAGCTGGAAGATGTCCAGAGGAGGGCCACCAAAACGGTAGAAGGCCTGGAAACCATGGAGCCCTAAGAGGAACAGCTTAAGTTGCTGGGAATGTTCAGCCTGGAGAAGAGAAAGTTAAGAGGTGACATGCGGGCTACGTTTAAATATTTGAAGGGATGTCAGATGAAGGACGGTGCAAGCCTGTTTGCTGCTGTTCCAGAGATTAGGTCGTGGAGCAATGGCTTCAAACTTCAGGAAAAGAGATTCCATCTAAACATTAGCAAGAGCTTCCTGAGGGTAAGAGCAGTTTGACACTGCCTCACTGGAGTGTGGCAGAGTCTCCTTTTTTGGAGGTTTTTAAACAGAATTTGGATGATCATCTGTTGGGAACACTTTGATGGTATAGCATTTTAATCTTTATTAAATATTAAACCCTACCTCAAGCTTTGAGGAGAGACGGGTAACAAAGTAAAATTTATTATTTAATTTATGGTGTCTTCCTGCATGGCAGAATGGGGTTGGGGTGAATGCCCCTTGGGGACTCTTCCAACTCAGTGATTCTATGATTCTATGTAAGTCCAGGGGCAGAGATACAGATAGATAGATGGATAGATGGATAGATGGATGGATGGATGGATGGATGGATGGATGGATGGATGGATGGATAAATAAGTACAGTCATAGACCAGCATAGGAAATACAGATACACAAGGTCAGAAAGAAAGTCTATTGTCTGCAGCACCAGAATAGCCCTGGCTGAACTAATTTATAGCTGGCAGTAAATTAGCACATTAAATTGGCATGGTTTCCTTAAGGTGGTGGAGAGCGTTTCTTGGTGTTTCAGCTCTTGACAAACAACAGGGTGCAGAGACCCCACCTCCTCCCAATTTGCAAGGGCCGCCTGGGACAGACCGGGCTCTGCTGCCGTCCACACAGGGCTGCCAGCCTCCTCCGCCTCCGGCTGGCCTTCCTCTTCTCCTCCTTCTTCCAAGGAGGCCTCCTCCAGGTATGGCACGACAAGAGCCTTCAGCCGAGTGCCGTGGGAGAGCTGCGAGCCCCGGGCGATAATCGTCTGTATGAGAACGGTGTTACAAAAAGGCCTCTGTTTTCATCTGTAAAAATGCTGTTGGGTGCTCTGGTGGTGCCTGTGCGCATGTTGTGACTGCACATGACTGAGCTCCTCTAATTCTCGGGGACTGCGTGTAAGCCTCCGATAACACTCCTCCTTTTGTCATCCGTGAAAATGCATTTGCACTCCCCGATTGTCACGCTACACTTCACGCCGCCGACGGTGGTGGCGTGCGGAAGATCAAACGGGGAAAAGAAAAGCCCGGCGTTTGAACAGCATCGAAAGGGATCTCTGGCGCTCCGGCAAACCAACAACGGGGTGACGTCGACGGCACGCGTAAGGAAATAAATTAAATGCACCGTCCCAAACTCAAAAGCGGATGCTCAGCTCTTCAGCTCACAAAGACTCTCCTCTGAAAATATGTTTGCTTTATTGTGAGATAAGCTAGAAATATAAACATCATCAGCTTGGTGCCTTGTTTATCTATGGATGAGGACGGACCTTTCTGCCAATGTGGAACAGCCATAGGCAGTTTGTCCTTGCAAGAGTGGAGTTCTGCTTGTGGTACCAACTGTACAATACATTCCATCGTGATGGCTGCATCTTTGTCATCACAATTCATCAACGGGATGCACTGTGAAGCGACCATAGCTAGCGCAAGGTTATGCTCCATCACCTTGATATAAGACCTTGTGGTTGTTTTGTTGTGTATCTTCAAGTTGTTTCCGACTTATGGTGACCCTAAGGCAAAACTATCATGGGACTTTCTGGGCTGAGAGTGTGTGACACACCCAAGGTCACCCAGTGGATTTCCCAGGCCAAGCAGGGAATCGAACTTTGGTCTCCAAGGTCATAGTCTGATGCTCAAACCACTATAGCACAATGGCTCTCTATACAAGACCTTGGCCGATCATTTGTCTTCGAGAAGGGAACTGCTCTTTTAAGAAAGATTAACAGAGCTGGGAGGCAACCTAAGGGCCATCTAGTCCAACCCTCTGCCACTCTGGAACACTCAACTAAAACACTGAAGATGACCATCCAAACTTTGTTTAAATACTTCCAAAGGTGGAGAGTCTACCACTCTGAGGCAGTCTATTCCACTTGAACAGCTTTTAGAATCATCAAATCTTAGAGCTGGAAGAGACCACAAAAACCGTTCAGTCCAACCCTATTCTGCCATTCAGGAATACACCATCAAAGCATTCCTGACGGATGGCCATCCAACCTCTGTTTAAACACCTCCAAAGAAGGAGACTCCTGCATACTCCAGTAAGGTAGTGTATTCCACTCTCAAACTGTTCTTACCCTTAGGGAGTTCTTCCTAATGGTTAAATGGAATCTCGTCTCCTGAAGTTTGAAGCCATGGGTCCATCGTGTCTTCGTCTCTGGAGCAGAAGACATCTTACAGAATCATAGAATCACGGAGTTGTAAGAGACCCCAGGGGCCATCCAATCCAACCCCCTTCTGTCATGCAGGAACCCATCAAAGCCCTCCCTTTGGCAGATGGCCATCCAGACTCTGCTTAAAAACCTCCAAAGAAGGAGGAGACTACAACACACTCCATGGAGGCAGCAGCAGATTCCACTGCCGGACAGCCCTGACCGTCAGGAAGTTCTTCCTGAGGTCCAGGTGAAATCTCCTTTCTTGCAGCTTGAATCCATTGCTCCTTGTCCTGGTCTCTGGAGCAGCGGAAAACAAGCCCACTCCCTCCTCGACATGACATCCCTTCAAATATTTAAACACGGCTATCCTGTCCCCTCTTAACCTTCTCTTCTGCAGACTAAACATCCCCAGCTCCCTAAGCTGCTCCTCATAGGGCTTCATGGCTTCCAGACCCTTCACCGTTTTGGTCGCCCTCCTCTGGACACGGTCCAGCTTGTCCATATCCTTCTTGAAATGAGGTGCCCAGAACTGGACACAGTATTCCAAATGAGGTCTAACCAAAGCAGAACAGAGCAGTACCATTACCTCCCTTGATCTAGACATACCTCTTTTCATTGTTGCCCCTCTTTGAACCCACTCTAGCATGGAATCAAAGAATCATAGAATCATGGACCCATAGAGTTGGAAGAGACCCCTCAAGGGCCATCTGTTCCAACCTCCTTCTGCCATGCAGGAGGACACCGTCAAAGCATTCCCAACAGACGTCCATCCAGCCTCTCTTTAAAAACCTCCAATGGAAGAGACTCCACTACAGTCTAGCACTCAAAGCATTGCAGTGTCGCTCAGTGAAATCTGGAGGGCCACACAGTTTGAACCCCTGCTGTGGGGGGGGGGGGGAGTAGACTAGGACTGGTATGGCTGGGCCTACTTCCCCAATTTGGATGGAAAGCCAAGAGGCACAAGAACCCTGCTTTCTCTCTTTTTGTCCAGGTGCCAGGGAAATAATATGATGCATGATGCCTGCAACGTTCCCTGACAGTTCCATCACTCTTCCCCAGCAAGGGCTGCCACTTAATGGGATTGTCCGTCTTCCTGACAGGCCTCAGTTTGGGCTCCAGGATGGTGGGGGGTCCTCCTCCTTTTTTAACTGAGACACTTTCTCATGTTATCGAGGCAGCAAAATAGTTCGATGCCATTGGGAAGGCAGCGAATGAATCCATAACGCACTGATGTTCTTGGCAGAGAAGTACATGCCCACTTCAAGACCGGTGGCTCTTTACTTGAGCCACTTGCCATAAACAAAACTACAAAACTGCAGCATGGACGGGTAGATTTCCATAACATATAAGTTGCATTTTTATTTTTTTTAAAAAAGAGGCAAAACTGGCAGGTTGGAGCAAGGTGGAGGACAGAAAGGGAAAGGGGTAAGCTATAGCCTAGAAGGGATGGGATATTGAGGTGATGTGGGGTTATTATTCCCTTTAAAACTATTTAATTAACTTAATCAAAATATGTTTGCAGACTGCAGTATCATCCTCAGACACTAGATGTCACACCTCCTAATCAGGAGAGAGAAAGCTGGCGGTGAGCCTGGTAGATTCATTCATCCACAGGGCCTGTAGGCAGTTCCTTTCATTCATTTCTGTGCAGGATCCCCAAACTCTACAAGAATTAGCAGTAAGTTTAGTACCACAAGTAGTGATAGGGATGAGGTTTAAAGTATATTTCTTGATTTACTGAACGCTTTAAAAAGGGAAGAGGAGCAAGAAGAGGAAGAAGAAGAAAAAGAAGAGTGACTTGTGCCAGCAGCCAACCAAGGCTTACAGCTGTCTAAGTAGAGCCGGTTATCAGCAGCTGAGAGCAAAGTTTGTGTTAGTTTGTTAGCAAATTACTGGTCATTGTTTTGCAGTCCGAGTTCACAATGAATCCAGAGCAACAGTCCAGTGCACAAGGCAAAGGTCAAGGTTTCCGGGAGCGCAAGCAAGGAATCTGAATGCAAGCTGTGTTGCTTCCACCGATAGGAACGGTTGACTGCAACAGCTTCCTCCCGTTCTGGTCCCTCTTTACATAGGATGAGAGCCTCCCCCAGTTGTTGGCCTAATTAATGAGTCATCGTTAAATAAATGCTCTGAGACTCCTGGGCTCTCCCTTTTCCACCTAAACTGACTGCCATCAGTACTGTCCCTCTCATGTCTCTGTTGGGAAGGGTCCTTGTCCAGGTCCTGGGATGTGGGCATGACAAAGAGGGGGAAGAAGAGAAGGAAGAGGAGACAAAGAGGAGGAGGGTGAAGAAAAAGAAGTCGCAGAGGAGGAGGAAGAAGAGAAAGAGGAAGAAGAGGAGGAGGAGCAGGAGGAGGAAGGGGAAGAGGAACCACCATCATAATCATTATCTGAACATCTGCTCAGCTCAGAGAATGGAGGCATTGGTACAAGCCATAATACAGAATCCACCTTTCCTCTCTGACTTTCAGTTTCATCTAATACATGAAAGTCAAAGTTTGTTTGTCTGTGTCAGGTAAAGACCTCATATGGTTGGCTGTGTCAGGCGAAGACCTCATACGATTGGCTGCCTGAGAAGATTCTATGGAATCCTGGGGCTTGCAATTTAAGGGAGGGGCCTTTAGAATTCTCAGCTGGAGAGATCTTGGGCATCAGTCAACTGTGTCTGTCTTGAATAGGCCAGTTGCTATGAAGACAAGGCCTAGCAGCAAGGAGGAGGGCAGCATATTCCCTCAGGAACCCAACCTCTGTATGGTAATAACTCTGAATACAAATTGGATTGGGGAATATGGGGAAAAGTTACAGGGACTGGACAAGACAGTTTGGGGAATTACAGACACAGGATCTCAAATCTTTCTAACAAGTATTACCTGTGAGAAAATAAAACCCCGGGCAATGCCAGGTACATACGCTAATGCCTTATAAAATGTGGTAGCTCTCTCCCTGTCTCCAGGCAGCTCCAAAGAAGCCTGACCTGAAAAAACCCAACTTCATCATTCTCTTCTTCTTCTTCTTTCAAAAAAGAAGGTAGTGTTTGAATTAATGATCACAAAACACCTAATTGTTCCTGCAGCTGCGTCTGATATTCTGGGTGCTGCATGAATGGGTAAAAAGAGAGAGAGAGAGAGAAAAAAAATTAGTCTTCTTTTGCAAGCTTTCATTCAGCGACTGAAGAAGGCTTTTCAAAGCGGCGAATGAAATAAAGCTGTTTCAAATTCAAATCCGCGAAACGCTTCCCAGTATCTCCAGCTGAGGTTCTGCAGAACGTGCTCTTCATAATTCCCCATTTTTATATATTTTAGAAATGCGTGATGAGAAAGCTGAAATTGTCCCAGTATCACCGTGTACTGCAATTAGTTTTTCAGGGTCCAAATTCAGCCCTGACTTTGTTGGGGATTTTTTCTTTCCTAGGGAAATTTGTTGTTGCTGCTGCTGCTGAGTGCCTTCCAGCTCACTCTGACTTACGGTGACCCTATCCAAAGGTTTTCTTGGCAAGCCTGATTCTGAGGAAGTTCACCTTTGTCTTCCTCGGAGGAAGGCATAATTTGCCCAAGGCCACCCAGTCCATTTCCACGGCCGGGATTTGAACTCTGGTCTCCTGCAGTCAAAGTCCAACACTCAGCACACTGCAGCACGGTGATTTCCTGAAGACTTACTGGGAGGGAATTTGCCACCAGTTTCCTCTGAGGCTGAAAGAGTGTGCCCAAAATCACATAGTGGATCTCCATGGCTGGGGAGGGATTCGAATCTCTGTATCCCGGAGCACTAGTCCAATATTCGGACCACTACACTGCACTGGCTCCACATTTGCTTTTTGCTTTTGTAATTTGCTTTTACCCAAGTCTCTACAGGGAAAGGGTAAGAACCTGCTTTTGCATTTTGAACTTAGTTTGCAGCAATTGAATTAAGCTGAGGACAAAGGGGGGAAATGGGAGGAGGAGAGGGAAGCCGAGACATTTTAAAAGTAGGTGAAAAAGTGGGAGGGTAAGGAATTAATTGGCCAAATAAAAACAGTTGGAGTCTACAGACCAATATGGCCTTCCAACCCTCAACAGTTGCTTACCATGCTATATATCAGTGCAGTGGTTTCCAGGTCTTTTTTAGGCAGTATTTTACTTGTGGAATAGAATCAACCACATGGGAGGCTGCGAGGCACTGGACGCTGAGAAGACTCGGGCTCAAAAGAGTTTTGAGGAAACATTGCTGCATTTTTAATTAAACCAAGAACACACAGCCCCCTTTGTCAAAGCCTCAACCCAACAAATACACACTTTTCCCCTCCGTCTAGAAACCCGGCCAGCTCTCTTTATAAATACTAGTCCTTTCCACTGTATTTCTCTCTCGGGCGCACACCAAGGGCTCGCTACAAACAGCAATCCATTGTAAAATTTTCTCACGGTCCAACAAAAGTCCGCAGCATGGAAATGCTTTCTTTCCACCACCGCCAGTCCAAAGAGAATGAACTGTAGACCTTATCAGGTTACATTTCAAATGGCACCACCTTTCAACTCTCTGACTAGCGATCCGGGAATTTTTTGATTTCCACAGAGATTTCTGCCTCACTGAAAAGAGCCGTTCCGTACCCTCCAGCATTTCACATCAGAGTGTGGTCAAGACAGGAGAAGCTATTAATAAGGAAGAACACGCCAGCTAAGAGAGGCTGGAGCAGTTTGTTTTTGCCTGAGCTAACCGGGAAGGGCAAGACCACTGCCTCCTCTGCTCTCCATCCTTCACTGATGTAACTAAGTGCAATACTCATGTATAAGCCTGAAAATTTCAGTGAAAAAAATCAGCCTCCAAAAAACCTGGTTTGACACGTCCACGGGTCAACCTAAGGACTGTACCTTGACTCTTATCCAAAAAGGAACCATCCCATTCTTTGAGTGGTGAAAAAGGAGAGATTAGTTCCTGCTGGGAGAACCTAAAAGCATCACTGATCCCCTCTGGCCTTTCTGAATGCCTGGGTGGGAAAACTGCACTTTTCATCCAAGGGGCGCCGACAGAGTGGAAAGGGTTGGCGCTCTTCTTCAGTTTCCCAGGACTGCCTAAGTTCTTGCTTTTCTCCATTCTGCACAGGGAAAGGGATGGCTCCGTTTGGGATAAGAGTTAATACCGTACCTTAACTCTTATCAAAATAAGGCTTGGTGGGGAGAACGGGTACCCGGAGTCCAAACCGGGTCAGGGAAAGGAGAGGGAAAGGGGCTGTGGTGGCACAGTGGCCCTAGACTTCCCCTCTCTCGCACCCGTCTCCTTCCTTGGATGTACGGGGGCATCAGGAGAAGTTTCTGGTACAGAGAAATTGGGCTGCGATCCGCCCTTAGCTGGCTGGCCAGACAGCAGCCGGTGGAGGAGGAGGGGGACCACCTGGCATATAATCAAATTGGTGCAAGTCAAACCTGCCAATGTGGACGGCTGACTGTATTACCTCTTTGACTGTGAAGTAGGTTGTTTGCACTAAAACTAGCAAATAATTTAAAAAAGAAGCGCGGGATGCAGATCGGAGTGAAACAGAGAAACGATAAAAGAACAGATTGAATCAAGCTTGGACATCTTACTGCTGGAAACCACAGCTCTCCGAATTGCCCAGTGGCCACAATGAGCTGGTGGATTCTGGGAGCTGTAGTAAAAACCAGTCACTTTTCCTAACTCTGGGAATAAAGTAGATGGAGCGGCAGGTGATGTAGCTGTTCATTCATCTTTGGTAGAAAGAAAAAGAAAGGTTAGCTGTGGCCCTTTCCTCCTTTTCTTCTAGTTTCGACTCTGTTTCAGAGGAAGGAACTGGCAAAGCCACCTCTGAGTATTTCCTGCCGAAGAAAATCCTATGAAATTCATAAGGTCGCCATCGGTCAAGAGGGAGCTCGGACACAAACGCACGCAGGGCACACAACAAGGACATTTTTCAACGGAGAAATAACATTCCATTCCCAGCAGAGTGCCGATGACCCGGAGGGCACACTCCCTGTGGGACGGCAAACATTTGCAACCTAAAAGAAAACACGGTTGCCCTGAAATGGCACACTGGATGGAATACATGGTATTTAACCCTCGCAATCTCATGCACTTCACCCTTGCAATCTCCTCCTCGCATTCTTGTCCGTTTCTTAGCTGCTAACACAGAAGCACAAAATCAACAGCAACATGTTAAAAACAAAACAACAAAAAAACCCAAAACACCCTGCCATTGGTTTTGTGGTCTACCAGCTGCAAAGAGAACTGAGATGGCGGTAGGAATCTGGATTTAGTGCTTGGTGCTAAAGGGTGAACCCACCAGAAGCAAGGAGGTTAGAAAAAATCAGCCCCTCTTCCAACACACAATGGAATCAAATGAACTAAATCAGAATTCTCCTGGGTGGCACTGTTGGGATAGATGGGGTCCACCTTGTCAGAAATACCGTATCTCTCTATATGGGCCTGCTTGAGGTTTAAGATCTATGGGGAAAGGGTTTTCTCTTGGTTCCCCCACTTTCACGCCATTGTTTGGACCAGAAGTCCCTTTTCCAGATAGAGTTTCTTAAAAATATTTTTTTTTAAAAAATCATATTAACAGTTAACAGTCATGCTTGGCACAATAGTCATCCAAAAAGAAGAGCCACGGCTAAAACACAGGCCTAACACACTTAACACTAACCAACTAAAATGCTAAACCTCAATTTACTGGAATACAAAAGGGCTCTGGCGCCAGTGCCCCAAGATGAACTGTAATGGAAGAAGAAAAAAAATATACAAACCAAAACCAAATTATATTGTTCTACCATTACAGATGTGACTCAATAATCCTACTAAACATTATTAGTAAAGACAGAACCAGATTACTGAATCGTTGGACTTCTCGTTGCTCAAAAGGTCCACCAACGGTTTGTGGCCGATGAAGCTTTTAACGGGTGTGTGGTTGCGTTTCCGTTCGGCTGTGTTTTTAACATGTTTTCACGTGTGTGAAATAGAACTAGGGTTTAAAGTTGGCCCTCCATGTTTGCGGGTTTCACGTTCACGGATTTGATTATCTGCAAGCTTCTCCAAGCCTTCCTCTCCGACCTCAGGCGCCTCTTTTTCCAGGGGATCCTTCCCTCTCGGCGGCGGCCCTTTGAAAACCTGCCTCTTCCTCCATCACCCCTCACCGGGGGGCCGAACACGGATGGATCCCAGCCCAATTTCTCAGCACCGCAAACCAAGGAAGGAGATGGGCGAGAGAGAGGAAGTAGGGGGCCAGCCACGACGCCAACCCACTCCCCTTCCCTCTCCTTTCCCTGACCTGGTTTGAACCCTGGGGGCACGCCTTCCCCATCCTGCCTCAGCCCCCTTCCCATGGATGGACACACGGACACACAGTTGGATAGTTGCAATCTTCCCACTTTTCCAAGGGTCTCTGCCCCTAACCATAGCGAATTTGGAGGGCCAACGGTAGTTGGTTTGTTTTTCTCTTATCATTTCCCCCCTTTTAAAAACGGTTGCGGATGAGTCTGTACCTCCGACTAAAATTAATAAACATTACGTCTTAAAGATCCCTTTCTTTTAAAATCTTTGGTTCTCGAAAAGCGTGCCAGAATTTTCCAGAAAACCTTCCCTTGGTGATGGAAGATCAACCAGGAGAGGACCGGGCTAGCTTCTCCAAGTTCAGACTACGGTTCGGTGCGGATTCACTGCCCCTGCTGGTGAGGAAATCACCACCCAGCGCTGGAAGGAACGGACACAAAGCTTTTAGCTGGTCTGGCTTCCATCCCTGTCGGTCTCCGGATTACGCAGACACCACCTCCAGAAAAGAAATATGTCAAACTGCCACTCTTGTGCTACGGAGAGTGTGAGGTCCCCCAGGGTCACACCCCGTCCGTGTCGGATTTTCATGCAAATTACGGAGATCGCTTGTGCAAGAGTGGAGCCCTCCCTTCTAGATAACAGGCATGAAATCAGGATTTCTCAAAGCAGGAAAAAAAAAGGGGGGGGCAAACGATTCCTTGTCAAAGGTGCAGAGGCCTTTGTCCCTTGCAAGTGCATCCCTTTGCGCATGGCACAGAGTGCAAGCAGCAGGGCGGCACGGCAACAACACACCAACAGCTCGCGCAGCCCTGCTTTCCTTTCCAACTCGTGAGAGCAAGAAGGAGCTATTAATTAACGGACGTGACACCTCCACAGCCTGCGAAATTACTGCATCTCGGCTCCTGAGTTAATTCTCCAAAGTGCATCAGAAACACAACCCCGGTGATTCTTTTTTTCCCAGTGCCCAGGTCTGAACTGCAGGCGACTGACCACAGCGTGGAAGTAACTGGTAATATTCAACATTCAGGAGGCAGAGGGCAACTTTAGGCTTGCAGAGCTACGCGGCAGTTTTGCAGTGCTGCTGTCTGGTTAGAGAACATGGGTCATTTCCACCCTGCACTGGTACGGTGCTATTATTCCACTTTCAGCATCCTGTGGAATTCTGGGATTTGTAGTTTCCTGAGGCCAAAGAACTCCCTGGCTGGGAATTCTAAATTCCTCTCCCTAAACTGCAAAGCCCAGGATTCCACAGGAAGCTGAAAGTGGGATAATAGCACTATAACAGTGTAGCGTGGAAATGGCCTGGAAGGTACATCAACCAAGAAAAAACCATCACCTTCGCAGTCTTTTATTTCTTTTTCAAGCAATCCGAAGTAAATTCACACACAAAAAAATGTGTCTGCTGGAAGTAGGTGTGCCAACTCTCCTGGGTCAATGGGGGAAAAAAAATGTGGATATTAAGAAATGTGTGTTTGACAAGAAAATGACTCACAACCTATAAAGAACTCCGATGGGTTGAACGTGATGGTTGGAGACCCAGAACTGCACGAACAATGAAACTGGCAAATTTTCTTCCATCTCGATTCAGAAAAACAGGTGCTTGTTACAAGCACAACAATTTCAGTCTGGAAGGAGGTAATTATACGTTTCAACCGCATCGCTGCTTAAAACCCTCCTTCCCTTTGGCGTCTCTTCCCTGTCATTGCAAGCAAGGATAAACATACATTTAAATAAAAAGATCTCTTGTATGTATTGGAATCTGGTCTCCAAGACCCCTTTGTTCAGCCTGGAAAGCAGATTGTGGATGATGCTTTGCCAGTAAGGAAAAGAAGGTAGAAAGAGTGTTGTAAATAACTTCTAGAAGAGAACCACTGTTGGGTTGCAAGATATCCAAATATCTCTTGGTGAGAGTTTGCTGGAAAACAACCATCAGTTTCCTATGAGCCCCTCTCCATTCCATTTCTCATGCCCCAAAGGTTGTTTTCTCATCACAGTACGGCAGGATCTCCCAACACTGTCACGCACAGGATTACAAAGCCCATTTAGATGCTTTGGAAACTCCACTACAAAGCACTGGGGGTCACCTGTCGTCGCCTTGATGTGCCAAAAAATACAATAACTAACACTCCCGACGGGCGTGAATAAAAAAAGTCCCCTGGCAGCATCGCGTCTGCGATCACAATGCCTCCGTCTCACCTGCACGGATAGGATTATTCAGCTGCTGTTACGCACGCCTCATAATTCAATAACAAAGTGTACATTGGCCCTGAGGGTGGATAATACCCAAAGATTATTGGGTTGGATTAATGTTAGCCTGCTATGAATCATAAATGCAGGTAGTCCAAGTTACAAGCAGAAAGAGAAGGAAAGCCCATTGCAATTAGGATCCAGAAGTGTTTGGCAGAATGGCGCTGGCTGTCTGTATCCTTCTGGTCAGAAACCAGGGTGCTGGTAATGCCTTTTAAAGCCCTGAATAGTGTGGCACCCCAATATGTAAATGAGCACCTACCCAAGGACTGAGGTCTCCTGGATAATTTGCACTCCACAAACTTCCCTCAGAGTTAAGCAGCAGTGTTTATTTGAAGCAAAGCAAACAACCAGCAACCTTCTTCCAAAGTTGCTGAGACCACACTAGATTGGGTGGCTACAGATATTTTACCTTGTCATACAAATTTAGGCATGCATAGCAGAGATTGGTGAAAATCATAAATCTCACATCATCCCACCAGTTTAGGCGTTTTCCCAGACCCTCCGTTGTTTACCCATCTTTCATCCTTGAAGTGGGAACAAGTTCCTGTCTTCTTATCCTGAGCATTGTCAGTTCTCATAACACCTTTCCAATACTTTCAGTTTCCCCCTTTCTGATCTTCTTGCAAACAATCAATCATTTGGTGCCCTGGAGTACCTTAACAGGTACTCCAGGTACATAGTTGCAATTAACAATTGGCACTCAATACACTGTAATACTGTAGCAGACTCTAGCAATGCCCAAGCTAGCAGATCTATTCTTATACATATTCTAACACACATCCAGCAAATACTTAGGAGCCATGCATCCTGACAGCTGGAGGGACCCTTTTTAATGCCCCACTAGTGAGGTCAATACCCTATGCGAGGACACAGTACAGAGGCTTCTTAGCAGTGGTCCCATAGCTGTGGAACTCCTTCCCCTTGGAGGCCCGACTGGCACCAACAGTGACTTCATTTAGGCACCGAGCAAAACCACAACTGTTTACCAAAAATGTTGGTCCTCACCGATTTACTCCAAAAACTTATGCGCATGCTTTAACCATTAACCGCTCTAACTTTTTAAACTTGCTTTTAACCTTTTTATGCATGCAATAGAGGTTTTCTTTTAGTCTCTTTAAATTATTTTGATTGCTTTAAGATGTTTTGATCTGTTTACACCAATCTTACTGGTCTGCTGTCTTGAGATCTTATGATATAGGACAGGGGAGAGGAGAGAGAGAGAGAGAGAAAAAAAAACGTATTCTGGACTTGAATGTGGATACAGGGCGCTGGAGGTTGTTCTTAAAAGTCCAGGTGACAGTGAAATAGAAAGAAGGAAACACAACGGAGCTGTTTTATCCCCTAGACTTCAATGGCAGACCCCAAAAGTGGCAACCCTAATTGGGGAAGTTATGCAGAAATCCAAAAACCTTCAAAGCCCAAACTTTTCATCCCCGGCTGCTTACTCCGGTCTCTTTGCTGCTGGCTGTGGAGCTTCTGCTCATTTGTCTCTCACGTCCTCAGTCTCTCTCCAGCCTCATGTCTGCAGCACAAGTCCCAAGCGAAGAAGATGTGGGGCTGGCGAGAGACACGAGGATCTGCGAAAAGGAGCGAATCTGTGCACACTCCTTGGCGCACAATGGTGGCCACGGTGCTCCTGCCTGTTAATTTGCAGGCTCCCTGGAGATCCCCTGTACAGTACTATATTTTATGTATGTGCAAGTCTAGGTATTCCAAAATCCAAAAGAAATCCAACATCCAAAACACTTCAGAGAAGGGATGCTCAACCTGTATGGCATTTGCCCTCTGACTCTGCCACCGCTCTGCTTCTCCTTCGACAACTCCACTGCTTTACTCCCGCCAGTTCCCTCACCTCTCCCTTCTTCGTCCGTCTTGACTCGAGACTCATTCTGAAGTCATTAGAAGCAAAACAATAACACCATCAACACTTCCCCTCCCCAAAACCATTATTCTCCCGGCTGAATGTTTTGATCTGTCACTCTCCGTTCCTCCTGCCGGGATGCGTCAAAATTGCTTCTCATATGCTAGGCAGCCTGCTGGCTTGCGGGGCCTGTTTTTCCAAACCTTTTGGCTCTTTTATTTTATTTTAATGACATTGATCACCACCTCCCTGTCCAGAGCAGTCATTCTGGCTGACGACTGATGCTCTGATGCATTGATCCAACTTTTTCTCCTGCTTCCCACAGCCAGCTATGGCGAGAGCACACAACCTGTATGTGTTTGTCTGAGGAAGGGAATTCCTAGGGTGAAAAATCAGAATCCAGCAACCTTTGCCAGTGACAGAGGTTTATGTCCGCTGGCTTCCATATGCAGTAAATTTATTCTGTGCTTTACTCTAAACTTTTAAAGCAGGGGAGGTGGAAACGGGCAGCTGCGTCTTATGGAATGCCCCCTTTTACGACAATATTCAATTCAATTTAATTACACCAATCTTACCAAAAGGAGAGGGGGGGATTCCTGGCGGATCCGACAATTTCTACAAATCCCATCTTCCGCCTGATCAAAATTCCACAATCTACGTCTTGAAAAACAGCTGAAGTTTGTACAGCCGCAATTGCCTGTCACATGTCCTCTACTAAACATTTCAATATTTTATTTATTTATTTATTTATTTAAGCGGGACCCAAGGTAGCTCCCAAAAAAGTTAAAAAGGTGAATACACCATTATAAAAACCCTACAAACATTTCTAAAAAATCTTGATAAATTAAAAGCCCACCTGTGTACATATCATAGAGGTTCTTACCATGTTCCAAGACAACATAGCTCATATCTTTTCTGTATTTTACGCCGTATTCAGTATTTTACACTTTTGAAAGAACCATTGTCTCTCTTAAGTGGCACGGTATTTCAAGATATGGTCATCTTTAATTTGTAATCTTTTTTTTTTTTTCCCCACCAAAGCTGGCCAGTGGTTGACATAAAGTTTCAGGCTGCATTTTGGGATGTTGGCGGCCGGACACTCAGCTCAGGAGGGAAGCGATCAACGTGCCACCCTTACGAAGTGAAAGGGGAGCCACGCAGTGGCGTCCGGCCGTGTGGTCTCCCATAGCTGTCGTTCCAGGTTATCGGCTCCTCAAACCAAGAGGCGGAATGGACGACGCTTGGATCCAGCCCCACGGCAGTGCCAATCCGTAAGCAATAAAAGCGGTGGCCTCGTTTTCTCCAAAATGGTGTGTCTTGTGGTTTGTCGGGCCATTTCTGCACTACACTGTGATAGTGCAATGATTGCACTTTCAACACCCTGTGGAATGCTGGGCTTTGCAGTTTAGGGAAGGGCATTTAGGATTCTCAGCCAGAGAGCTCTTGGGCCTCAAGTAAATCACAAACCCCAGGATTCCACAGGATGTTGGAAGTGGAATAATGGTGCTATGACAATGCAGTGTGGAAATGACCTTGCTTGGTTCAGTGGAGCAAGGATTGCCCCTTGCATCCACCACAGCAAACCACTTCTGTATAAACCTGACCAAGACCACCCTCAGTTACAGTCACCATGAAGGCTCACAAAAAGAACAGGAAGGTTTCTTCTCCGGGTCTGTTCCCAGCCACCTTGACATTCCTGATCTGCCAGGTTTATGCACCAATTATACCCAGCAGGGCCTACTGAACATGAAATAACTCTTTTTATGTCACTGGAGAGCAGTTAAATGTTTAGCCGCAGTGCTGCAAGGATATAGAAAAGTATGCCATGTCCTGGATAACTTGCACTCCACAAACTTCACTCAAAGTTAAACAGCCGTGTTTATTTGTAGCAAAGCAAGCAACACAGCAACTGTCTTTCGAAGTTGCTGAGACTGCAGCATAACAGGGTAGTTGCAGATTTTATCCTTTGCCATACAAATTTAGATGCACAAAGCTGTGATTGGAGAAGATCGTAAATCTCACATCATCCCACCAGTTTAGACATTTTCCCAGACCCTCAGTCGTCTACATATCTTTCATCCTTGAAACAGAAACAAGTTCCTGCCTTCTTATCTTTGAGCACTGCCAGTTCCCATAACTCCTTTCCAAGTTTCCCTCCCTCGGATCTTCTCCCCCCATATATTGTAGCAGCCAAGAATAAAGCAATTAAGCATTTGGGGCCCTGGAATATCTCAGCAAGCTTCAACCTGATGCAGAATTGCAATCAACAAATGGCCACTGATGCTTTGTAGCACCCCAGCAGACTTCAGTAATGCCTTAGCCAGCAAAATCTATTATAAGACATGTTCTATTACACATCCAAGAGCCATGCATCCTGACAAACCATGAGACATATAATTTATATGGCCCTCGAGTTCTTTGGAGGCAAACTCACCCAGGTTTCAACCTGCCCTATTCAAGATACTGCTGGTGGCAAATGTGGAAACAATTCCGCATCGAAGAGCCTGGATGTAAAGTCTAGCCATAAATACATACATTTGCTCTCTGCATTCACAGGTTCAGAAATAGAGCAGCCATTAACTCCTCAAATCTATTTCGGCTGCCGAGATCAATTTCCCTTCGCTCCGCTTTCTCCTCCCTTTTCAATTTCACACAGCAATTCAAATGATAAGGGGGAGTATCAAAACGAAACCCCAAATCAGAGTTAAAGTAATCACACCTTGCAGAAAGAGAGGAGAAAGGACAGAATTCAAAATTTTTACACCTTCTTTTCTTCCCTAATTACCCGGTTGGGTCTGGCGATAAGCACCCCGTTCGCTTTCTTGGAGCATCTTCAATCCTTCTCTGACTTAAGGCAAAGAGACAAGCCTAAAGCATGCATGCCCTTATTTCGACGGCTCGCTGTTTCTCTCCGAACAGTGAGGTAAGACTTCCATGGGAAGAGGTGACATTCATTCCAGAGCAGCCCTGGGAACCAGGAGCAGTATTTCTGTACTGCAAGAGGAGGTAACTTTGCAAAGGGGCACAAATCCACTAGATACGCCCACCTCAGTCCTGGCATCACCATTGAATGGGTCACCGTGAATTCTCCTTTTTGCTACATCAGGGATGCGGAAGGTTTTGAGGGCTCCAAAGCTGCAATATACTAAATGTCTGGGCAACATACTAGATGCCTGAGCCAAAACTCAGCAACGTGGAGCAAACATAAACTCTTTCTCACACCCATATTCAGTTGTCTCTCCCACCTTCTCCCTCTCCCTCTCTCTCTCTCTGTAGGACAAAAATAGATTATGGGTATTCAGAAGAAAGGATGTTACACATGTGCAAGCCGGCAAAAGTTACTAGTCTGTGACTTTTTTTAAAACTAGTCTACTTGGCCAAGAAATCATCCAGACTTTCCACACCACGTTGGCTTCCGTGTGTGCTTCACGGACAAGTTTGCTGAAATCTCACACGTGAACGTTATCAACAGCGGAGTTTCTAAAACGGGGTGCAAGGCTTCAGTTAACCTGCCCGCCCACTTTCCAAAATGAAAGATCTGCTTCGCTGCGAGAAGGACTTAAATCACAAGCGATCAGCTTCAGCTGGAAGGCGATCCACCACCCAGAGGGAGCTCTGGCGGAAGGGCTTAACCGTGTGTGTCATATCCAGTCAGCTCACATGCCCACTTGACAACAGTAGGCAGCCAATCCCTGCAAGATCGGCCACATGCTGGCTAGCCGTGGCATTGTCTTTTTTGCAGAACACAGAGGCAGGGACAGATGGCTGATTGCTCAGTTGTCTGGAGCACCGTACGGCGAGTAATTCCAAATGGGAGCGAGCAAAGCAGAGGATGGGTTTGCCACGTTCTTCCGCCCACAGCATCTGTGCCTCAGGGTGCCACCTCTATAACGCCTCCAAAAAGCAGCGACGTGTTTACGTCTTTCGCTCTTTTGCTGCAAGCCTCAAGTCAAGTCTCAAGTCTCTACCTCCAAGTCGCAAGTCGAGTCTCAAGTCTGGGAGCCAACTTCATACCCCAACCTATATTCCAGAATTTCTGGACAGAGTCAAATAAAGTCAGTTGTAACAACAGCCCTCCACTTTTCTGATTTTGCCATCTGCAGCTTTGGAAGCGGGGAATGGGATCCTTCTTACCTCCCACTTGCAAAGCGTGCCTTCTGCTCTTAAGAAAAGTTTTAGAAAGATCCACCTATATGAAGCAGGGAGAGGCTGCTGAGCAAACCTCAAGCCCACCTCAAGCCTTTGCTCTTCCCGCTGAGAAATGTGTCCACACTTTGGGCTTGAGATGGATTGTCGTGCGACCAGTAAGCTGTAAGGTTTCCGGAGGAATATGTCGAGTTACTGAACCAAGGGCAGCAAGTCGGTCACTAAAAGTATGCAAGTCTCGAGTCAAGTCGAGTCAGTGTGTAATTTTTGCCAAGTCAAGTCTGAGTCAAGTCACTGAAGTGACTTAAGTCCGACTCGAGTCCGAGTCAATTGACTCTACATCACTGCCAAAGAGCCTACAGTTCCAGCAGGAAAATAAAATAGGTTGCCTAGGCCATGGAGCCGATCTCAAGAACAGGATGGAAAGAACGCCAGATACGGCAAATCTGAAGTAGATCTGCTTGGGAAGCGGTTCTTGCCGTGTCTTCAAGTTGCTTCCAACTTATGGCAACCCTAAGATGAACCTATCATGAAATTTTATGGGGCTGAGAGTGTGTGACACACCCAAGATCATCCAGTGGGTTTCCACGGCCAAGCGGGGAATCGAATGCTGCTATCCAGGGTCACAGTCCACTACAGCACGCTGTCTGTCCTAACTATAATAGCAGACGACATTGCTGACTGTCTTCACACAGTAATTTAGGGAATTACGAATTGCAAAAAAATCGTAACCACTCTGGGTGATCCCGGAGAACGATCTGTTCTGTGTTTTTCTTGCCATGCTAATGTTATGCCTCTTGTGGTTTGTTTTACTTTCAGTAAAAAATGGGGAAACAATAAACACCTCAAAGTTAGCCAACTAAACTTCTAACTCCAAATGCCTACAGACATTTCATCTGATAATCAGATAATCCCAACCCACCTCTCATCTGTTTTATGGAAGCCTTGTACGAAGGGAGAAAAGAGAACGCCGTGGGGAGAATATAATGCCCCTTCTTTTCCCTTTGTACGGTCGCTGGACCGTGACAGCAAACAGAACATACTATCTTTACAGCCTCCCTGCTTCCACCCAACACGCCTCCAGCTGATTGACATGTGGCAACTTCTTCACACAACCGCACTCGGAGCCCCCGTCCAAGCGGCTGTCACTTCCGTTGCTCATCTCCCGTTGCACGGACTCAGGACGGCATTGACAAAGAGTCACCCGGACAGGCTGACAAACAGAAGCAAAGCGTCTTAGCCGGGATCAGACAACCGGAAGCAAAAGCCACGGAGAGCGTTTCCCCCCGCAAATGTCATGCTGATACAGGGCTGGCATTGTTCGAAAACGACAGGTCGCGATAGGTGACCCGTGCAGGCGAGCAGGCGGAAGGATTTGCTCCGAGGAGGTTTGCTACGGCCTTCCTACGAGGCTGAGAGAGAGTGTGGCTTTCCGAGATCTCCCAGTGGGCTTTCCACGGCCAAGCAGGGATTTGAACCCTGGTCTTCCAGCGTCCAATACCTAAACCACGACATAAGACTGGCTTTCGATGAAATATAAGTAAATTGAAACCAGTACATTGAAACCTTTCAACTTGGAAGGATACAGACAAGATGGGCAACTAAGATGGTACGAGGTATGGAGAACAAAACATACAAGGAAAGGTTGAAGGAGCTGTGTAAGTCCAGCTTAGTGAAGAGAAGACGGGGGCGTGTGAGAAGATCTTGAAATACTTCATGGACTGCCACAATGAGGAGGGGGCAGGTTTGTTCTCCGCTGCCCCACCGAGTAGGACTTGGTCCAATGGTCTGAAGTTACAGGAGGACAGATTGTGATTGAACACGAGAAGGAACTTCTCGACGGTCTTGCAATGGGAGCAATGCCCTAGAGATGTGGTGGGGGTCTCCTTCTCTGGACAGCTTCAAAAAGAGACAGGACAGCTACCTGTTCTGGCTGAATTTCCTGCTCTGAGCAAGGGAAGAGTTGGACTTAATGGCCTGAGGGAACCCTTCCAATTCTATAAATCTACTAGTATATATACTTGGCGTTGTTCGGGATTTTATTTTCTCCTAGGTAACACTTGTTAGAAAGATTTGAGATCCTGTGTCTCTAATTCCCCAAACTGTCTCGTCCAGTACCTGTCACTTTTCCCCATATTCCCCAATCCAATCTGTTTTCACAGTTATTAACACGCGGAGGTTGGGTTCCTGAGCGGAATGTGCTGCCCTCCTCCTTGCTGCTAGGCCTCCTCTTCACAGCAGCTGGCCTATTCAGAGCTCTCCGGCTGAAAATTCCAAACGCCCTTCCCTAAACTGCAAACCCCAGGATTCCACAGAGTCTTCTTAGGCAGCCAATCACACGAGGTCGTCTCGCCCGACACAGACAAACAAAACTTTGACTTTCATATATTAGTAGATGGGGAGCTGATGAGAAGGCAGTCTGGGGAGCAGTTTCAGAGCAAGCACCGTGCACGGCAATCTTGGTTTAGGAGCGCAAGATCGGCAACTCATCAGAAAAATGGGACGGGTGCGTATTTGTGCATTTGGGAAAGCAAAGCAGGAGGAAAGCACCATAGGTCTGATGGAACATACCAACATGTACTCTCCCAGGCATAAAAGTCTGATGTAATGCAAATACACAGCATCCTTCCGACACCGCTGCAAGGCACAGCTAGTTCTGGCATGCCCTGGGCCCCCAAGGAATGAGTCAGCTACAATTATTCATGCAAATGCATAGACTTAATTTCCTCTACGTGCAGCAGGTTAATAGTCAGAACAGAGGGGAAAGGTATAGCGGAGATACCGGGGAAACTAACGGCTCAGTGCTAAGCTGTTCAGTTTGGTATTTAGCCGCTGCATAAAATGTGGAGCAGGTCTCTTAGTGGGTTTCTTTTATAGCAGAGCTGAGGGCGAAAAACTCCACCGGCTTAACGTTCGTTATTCTCTGCCAAATGTGATGCTGAATATTCACAGTTTTTGATTTTCACCTTTGCCGGGTTTTAGAATTTGACAGGCAATGGGATTCCACACGGTGACTGAAATACTTCCCACGTGGAATCCAGCAAAATCTTTTTTTTTAAAATATTTTTATTAACATGTATTTAGTATATAAAACAACATATAGGGGACTGCAAAGACAAACAGTAAGTAAGCAGACAGCAAAACTCTAACATCTAAATCAAACTACAACTAAACTAAAAGAGAGGCAAACACACACGTAAATGGCTTCTAACTCACAGCTTTTGGTTCTAAGATATTCTATGAAATATAATTCTTCTAGTGTCTTTATCATTATCACACTACCGCCTAGTTTTTAAAAGCTATAAGCTTAACCTACCAAACCAATGGCTGACTTTTTCCCCAACCATCAATCTATCGCAATCATTTTTAAATTTAACCAAAGACCCTTCCTTAACTAAAATAGTGAATTTATCCATTTCTGCCAAATCTAAGGATCCTGAAAAAACCTGCATTGTGATTTTATCTCTCTCTCGCTCTCCTTTTTTCCAAACTGACTCTTTCATATTTGACAAGCAGTGGCATCTAGGAGCATAAAATGGTACTTTATTTTTAAAGTATCTGTCACTCTCTGATATAGAACATGCAAAAGCATTCACGATCCGATTACATTTGCATTTTTTTTAAAAAAATATTTGTCAATGTTTGATATTTCACACAGAATTGCATCCAACATTCCATGATGCTTGATTTTTTTAAAAAATATTTGAGAGTCTTTAATATTTGACATGTATTGGTATCAGTTTACTATGACGTTTGATTTATTTTGGTTCATCTTTGATATTTGATATGCAATGGCATCAGCGTGCAGCAATATATTTTTTAAAAATATTTGTTAGCCTTCAACATTTGACATTTGATGGCATTCCATATTCTCATTGCATATTTGGATAAGCAGTATCTGATCTTCTTATTAGATATTGTGATTAGATTATCTATTTTGATTAGATATTGTAATTAGATTACATATTTCGATTAGATATTGCAATTAGGTATCACTTTTGGCATGTGAAAAACACCACCACCAACCAAACACAAAGCAAAGCAAATCTAAAACTAGACCCCTCTTGAAGCAAAAAACTCCTATTGGGATTTCTAGTTCAAAATCTGAGTGGCTACATCTGAAAGATTCAGTTTTGCATATCACTGAACAGTAAAATTGCTCTAATACAGACCTGGGCAAAACACCATTTTTGCAACCAGCTGCTCAAACCCCAGCATGCATCTCTGAGGAAATCCCATTGCAAGAGGCAAAACAGATGAAATGCAGGGCATGCGCATGCTCCTTAACATCTGGCTTGACCCTAGGGAGGCAGGTTACACCTCTCCAAACAGTGGGAACCCAGTAAAACGGCAGGGTGTCCAAAGGACGACCACCTTTGCAGCCATTAGCAGTTAGATCCTATCTGGTTCTCAGCAGTTGCCAGGCTTTCCAAACAACAATAAAGTACAGCTGAAATTTATGACATGCAGGGTTGACCATCTGGAAGAAGCAGCTATTAACAAGTATGTGCTCTTCCTAAATACCAAATGGAAGCATTAGCCACGTGTTTCTCTGTAAATTAACAGGTATTGCCCTCATTCAAAAACTACAGGGTGCACACATTTCTGCTTTTACGGAGGGCCGCCACCCCCAAACGCAAGAAATATAGATACAAATATTGGCATCTCATTCAGTTTTAAGTAAAAGAAGAGACTTTCCAGCAGGGGACCCCCTCCTTATAATAAAGGAGGCCTGTCAGCCCTAACTTTTTCGGACATAGCTTATGATAAAGAGGAAGCTTTGTGGCTGTTAAATAAGGGACGTCCCTGGCCCTTAAATAAAGGGCACCCAGCCCTATAAGGGACAAGCTTTCCGACCCTTAAATAAGGAGTGTCCCTTATAACTAGGGACCGCCGCCATCCTAGAAGAGATGATAGCCCTCAAATAAGGAATATCTCTTATAACAAGGAAAACCGGCCAGTTTTACACGGGACAAGTTTTCTGGCCCTGAAATAAGGAACACCCCTCGTAATAAGGGACCGCCACCCTCCACCTTCCGGCCTTCGAATAAAGGACCTCCCCCCTTATAACAGGGGACGCTAGGACCCCCGACTTGATCTTGCTTTTCCCCTCCCACCCTCTTTCGCTAAGTGGTTTTCCCAGAGCCACTTTGGCAGAACGGTTTCCGAGGGACAGATCCAGGGCGGCTGAGCAACGCTAATGACAGGAAATGATTAAAAACCCCGGGCAGGAGCTGAACCACTGACCTGAAGCAGAAAGCCTCCGTATCCCATTTCAGGCCCTCCGAGCTGCCCACTCCCCCATTTAATTCCAACCCAAACCTTTTGCCCTCCCCGCTTAATCTCCCGCGAGCTCCCTTAAAACAGTCCCTCCGTTACAATTCTCACAACTCCCCTGCGCTCTGCAGTCGCGATCCTCCCCAAATTGGCACGGGTGGCGGGTTTTTGACTCCTCCTGGCAAAGTTTCCCATCTCTCCCGTTACTTATTTACTTACTTACTTATTTTACAGCCATGTTTTCCGCTTGACTGCACAGAGTTCAAGGGGACCCTGGTCCATCCCAGAGTCATCTAGTCCAATTTGTTCCTGAGGGGAAGGACAGAGCCTGCCAAAGTGCCCAACCGCACACAAACCGAAAACGCAAAGTAGCCAGAATTCCACTTTGGGCTTTGCAAAAAAAAAAAGGGGGGGTGCATATGCATTTTTAAAAATATTTGTATTAATTTACTTCTGATACCTATAGAGCCCTGTATGGCTCAGGTCCCGCCTATCTGACAGCACATATCTGTCCATGTGAGCCTGCCCGGGCTGAAAGCATCAGGAAAAGCCCTTCTCTCAGTCCCACCAACGCATTGACGGGGGGTATCTCCAATGAACGCATGGTCCCCTGGAGCGTACAGAGATAGAGCATATCGTGTCTGTCTTGCAAAGAAAGAGAAAAACCCTCCCAGAATGAAGGGCCTTTATGCAAAGAAACTGTTCTCCTTCTCCCGGGAAACTTCCATACAGATGTGAGCAATCGCTGATCCACACGGTTCTCTTGTCCAAGTAAAATGAACGGACCAACATGTGCAAAGATCAATACCAACCAGCCCGGAATATCAGGCGCACAGCTGCCGCCTGACCCCCTGTCAACTCAGCTCAGTATCACGAGACCAATCGATTCTCCTCCTTCCTCTTCATGTTCTATTTTATATTACAATTGCGGGTTAATGCACACCGAGCCAGCAGGACAGTGGAAGAAACATCCAAGTATCTTTCGGTTTCTTAACAAGCCGGACCGTGTCCATAGGAGGGTGACCAAATTAGTAAAAGGCCCGGAAGCTATGAAGCCCCATGAGGACCTGCATAGGGAGCTGGGTATGTTTAGCCTGGAGAAGAGAAGGTTAAGAGGTGACAGGCAGCCATATGTGAAGGGATGTCGTATGGAAGATGGAGCAATCCTGTTTTCTGCTGCTCCAGAGACTAGGACGTGGAGCAACGGATTCAAACTACAGGAAAAGAGATTCCACCTCCAAAAGAGATTCCAACATTAGGAGGAACTTCCTGACGGTAAGAGCAGTTCGACAGTGGAATACACTGCAGCCAGGGAGTGTAGTGGAGTCTCCTTCTCTGGAGGTTTTTAAACAGAGGCTGGATGTTCATTTGTCGGGAACGCTTTGAAGGTATCTCGCATGGCAGAAGGGGGCTGGACTAGATGGCCAATCCCTGTGGTCTATTGCAATTCTATTGTTCTATGACTCTTTGTCTTCTCAGGCGTGCTGTTAGGAAGGGCCTCTCATGGAGGATTTGACAGGAAAAGCACAGGAAGGAGAAGGCATGAGAAAAGCCATGTTTCATCAGACCCAAGGACTGGCAGACCCCATCAGTGGGCAAGGAAAGGCTCTCCAGATGTTCTGGGATTATCACTCTCCTCACCCTCAGCCTGCCTAGTCAACGATGAAGAATGCTGTTGCAATCCAACAACAGCAGTTGTTGCAGCAGCTGGAAGGCTACACTTCACCAGCTCCTGATCAGGCCCGACTTGCCACTTCTTGCAACGGCCAAGCAGATGTTTCTGGGAAGCTGGCAAACAGGGAGGTGAAAATGAACAATTCTCTTGCAGTGTTGGCTCTTCCAGCAACTGCCAGAGGTACATTGCCCTTGCATACAGATGTTCACCATGAGTAATAGCCGTTAAAAGAGATATCTCCCACATGTTTGCCCAATCTATTGGACAGAATGCTATCAGGAAATAGTGTCCTGGTGTCCAAACTGTGTAGGGCTTTTTGGGTCGTGGCCAGCACTCTGAACTGTGCCCAGAAACAGACCAGCAATCGGTAAAGATTTCATAACAAGGAGGCTGTGAGTTCCTTGTAGCCAGCCCCAGTCGGCAGGACGGCATTCCTCCTCAGGGACATCATCCTATACATAATGGTACAGTGGTCCAAATGGGATGAAATTTAGGCCTATCTCTGTGGCCACATCCGGCCTCTCCGAGACAGGGTGCCATTGGGCCATCAAACTCAACTGAACGAATTCATTTCTGCCCCTAAAGAAACCTGGACATAACAGGTTTAAGGCTGAATACAGGCGTACGCAACTTAGCCGCAAACCCACGCGTTCAAGGGGATTGCAACCCCGTCCAGCCGAGACTGAGCCCCAGTCCCCTACTCGGCTTTTCAGCTGACCGGGGTCACCTCCATCCGTCTGGATTAAGCTTCGATTTTATTTTGCTTTGCTTTTTTTTCCCTGGCCCTGGAAGCTGACAAGAATGGCAGACAAAATACTCATTTGGCACAAATGTGAAATGTCCACCCTTTACATGTCCGCCTGCCAGCCTCTCATTGCTTCCCGCACATATTACGGACAAACTAAACTACTCTGGCATCTGCCATTGCCTCTTTGGCCACTGGCCGATTTCAGTCATTACAGGCGATTAAGAACCCTGCACTGTACGCACCGCCATGTAACAGATCTATTCCCCTAAAGGAGTTGTCCGTTAGATCAAATTTGATAACCGTAATTTAAAGTGTGTCTCAACCGGAAAACATATGGGGGTTTAACATAAACATCTCTCTCCTCCGCTCTCACCCATGATGGGCAATGCTGGCTGGGGACAATGGGAGATGCAGCCCAACACACGTGGAGAACGCTATTTTGGGGAGGTAGATTTATGGCTTCTCTCCTTGGCCGGTTTTTAAAATCTCCCAGTTTTAACACAAAATGCTGGATATAGAGTTCTCCACAGCTCCCAGGTCTACATATTCAGTGGCAGCAAAACATATATATATATAAATTAAATAAATATAAAATCCTGATGCGGTTGTACACAGGACACTTTGATTTTTCATGTGCATTCTTTTGCAGAAACTTGCATTCCTTTTGGAGCATTGTTCAAACGCCATAGAACAATGCCTGTCTCCCACCCGCAATCTAGTTGCCCCATCCACTGGAAGGACTGGACAATCTTCAAGGGTAGTCCCATGTAGAGCGCATTACAGTAGTCTATTCTGGAGGGAATGTGCAGCTAACTAAGACAGGAATGTCTGTTGCAAGGTCCACCTTCGGTCAAAAAATAGTCACGATCAGAGAGCCACGGACTGCCGGGAAAAGATACTTGCTGAAGTTGATCCTATTTGCACATTAGAGCCCTACATGGTTTGGGTCCAAGTTAGGTGCAGGATTGCCTGCTCCCATACAATCCGCCCCATACGCTCAGGTCCTCTGGGAGCCATTTACTTAAATGAGCCAGGACTAGATTGGAAATGGTCATCGTCTTGACAGCCGCCCCTAGCCTGGGGAATGACCTGCTGGAAGAGATTCGACAGCTGAGCATGCTGTCCGAAAGTACTAAAGACCCATCTCTTCCGGTAGGGCTATCCAGCAGATATTTTTAACTATGCATTTTAAATTAGTGTATTTTAAATGAGCTTATGTGTTTTTAGCTGTATTTTAATTTATGATGTACTCTGGCAAGAAATAGAAAAGAATCATCCTCCTCTGGCAAGATAAGAATTCAAAATGACCTTGATGGACTGGGGAGTCAGGCCCACGCTAACAAAAGGCATTTTGACAGGGATAAATGCAAGGTCTAGATGGATAAACTCAATCAACACAGACCTGAATCTGCAAGACCTGAGCAGGGCGGATGATGACAGAATGGCTTGGAGACCTCTCATCCACAGGGTCGCCATAAGTCGAGATTAACTTGACAGCCGCTAACAACAATTAGGCACGAGTAGGTTCGGGACTTTGGACAGCTCCTTTACCCCGTTGCCAGAAGAGGTTCAGCGCCCCAGACAGCTCCTTTCAGCTCGTCTCCATAATAAGTTCAGAACTTCGAACAGTTCCTTGGAAGATCACCCTAAAACCAAAAACAGATTCGCCGTCCCACTGATAGGCAAGTCACCAGTTGGGGCTGCCAGCGAGGTCTTCAGAAACACAGTCAAAACGGAACTGGCAGATTTCCATATGCCAGAATTCATAGAAACACTCCCCAGTATATTGTCTGTTTCCCATTGGAAAGACGCTGGTTCTCAATGAAGCAGCCAGGAAACAAAACCACAAAAGGAATGCAAGCAGAGAAGCCAGGCTCTAATGTACGATTTTAAGAATGCATCAGTGGCACGTGGAATTTGGTAAACTCTCCCGCTGAGAGCTGCCATACCCTGCTTCCCGCCTCCATTCATTCCTATCAGCAATCAGGCTGCTATACCACACTGACCGGACGCACTTATGAAGTGCAGCGCAGAGCCGGTGTGATTACAATCAGCTTCCTTTCTCCTCTCAAATGCACAATCACGACAAATCGGGAACAAGCTCCCCAGAAACCAAGAAAACGTGCTCCTTGAGGTGCACGGTGGAAAGAAAGCAGAGATCGGCTTCTCCTTTGCAAAGCGGCGGCTTTGAGAAGGTACACCCTGGGGGGGGGGAGTTATTTTGGTCTTGCACAGCCCTGTAAAGATTCCATTCGAATGTTATAAAGTCACCTGGGAATGGATACCTGAAGATCTAGAGATCCATCCACCCATAGCATTTTTTTCCACAGATAAGAAATGTAAGGTCCTACACCTAGGCAGAAAAGACGGAATGCACAAATATAGGATGGGGGACATGTGGCTGGATGATAGTACATGTGAAAGGGATCTAGGAGTCTTGGTGGACCACAAGCTGAACGTGAGCCAGCAGAGTGATGCGGCAGCCAAGAAAGCCAACGCGATTCTTGGTTGCGTCAATAGGAGTATGGTATCTGGATTGAGGGAGGTAACGGTATCACTCAACTCTGCTTTGGTTAGACCTCATCTGGAATACGGTGTCCAGTTCTGGGCATCTGAATTCAAGAAGGATATTGACAAGCTGGAACGTGTCCAGAGGAGGGTGACCAAAAGGGTGAATGGTCTGGAAGCCACGAAGCCCTATGAGGAAAGGCTGAGGGAGCTGGGGAGGTTTAGTCTGCAGAAGAGAGAAACATGATAGCCATGTTTAAATATTTGAAGGGATGTCATGTCAAGGTGGGAGCGGGCTTGTTTTCTGCTGCTCCAGAGACTAGGACAAGGAGCAATGGATTCAAGGTGCAGGAAAGGAGATTCCACCTGAACCTCAGGAAGAACTTCTTGACGGTCAGGGCTGTCCGGCAGTGAAGTCTGCTGCCTCAATGGAGTGTGATGGAGTCTCCTCCTTCTTTGGAGGTTTTTAAGCAGAGTCTGGACGGCCATCTGTTGGGAGTGCTTTGATGGGAGTTCCTGTATGGCAGAAGGGGGTTGGACTGGATGGCCTCTGGAGTCTCTTTCAACTCTACGATTCTATGATTCTAAGAAGAGGCATTTGTGGCTCTCTTTCTCTCTGCTTTGACCTTGCAACAACCTTGTGATGTAGGCTTAGGCTGAGAGAGAGTGTCACTAGCCCAAGATCCCTCAGTGATCTTCACAGCTGAGCAGGAATAGGAACCTGGATCTCCCGAGGCTTAGCCCAAAGCTCTGACCACTACCCCACACTGCCTGCAGTGAACATACACGAAGCATTTCTTAGTCACACATCTTCCCTAAAATTCAAAGTGGGAGAAAAATGTTCAGAAGGTTTGTTATCTAGCCACAGTAATCCTACCCAGAAACCCCGCAACTTTATATAACTTGCTCCCGGTTCTACGGTCAGAGGAAACATTTTCTGCAGTGAGCAAATACAGGAGAGGAAAGTCTCTCAAACAGCAAAGGTTATCAAAATAGCAGGATTCTGACTAATGCAATTTTTATAGCATCCCTTGTTACTACCAAGTGGTAAAACCGTCTGTCTGGAGAGAGAGGGGGAAAGGAAAGAATATTCTTCTTTGCAAAGCGATAAATCTAAGGTTGCCAAAGGCATTTATTAGGTTTCCTCCTTGCAAGGGTTGGACCTGCTTTTTAGCAGTGCAGAGACCCACGGTTCCCCATTGCTGCAACCTGGTGTCCTCCTAGATTTCGGCCAACATATCCCAACATCACTGACCACTGGCTGTGTCTCCCGGGGCTGATGGGAACTGCATTCCAGCCATATAGAAATTCCAGTCGTATGGAAACATCTCCAAGCATTTTTGCCCTGTTCAACCTTGCCATCATTCGCTGTACAAAGAAACCCACCCCAGATAACCCAAAGGAGGCTGGAGGAAGGGTAAAAGGCAGGACACTTCAAACCTCCTTTCTTGTCTTTGGGGTGAATTTTTAACGGCGATTATTCCAGGGCCAGATTTAGCTCAGCCTTAAAACGCACTGAAATGTCCACAGAAAACCTGGAGATTAAAGAAAGAGAAAGGAATCTGCCTTGGACGTTAATTTCTCCTTTGGCTGATTGATCTGGCAGGACTTTTTCCAAGGCTGTGGTCCCCTGATGGACTCCAGGTTCTAGCTTGTAGGCAATGCTAATACAAACAGAGGAAGGTTAACCTTGCATGCATGTTTGTTTCACGCAGGGATGGGTGTGTGTGCGTATGTGCGTGTGTAACTTCAAGTCACCTATCAACTTGGGGTGACCCCATGAATTTCATAAGATTTTCACAGGCAAGGAATACTCAGAAGTAGTTTTGCCAGTTCCTGCCTCCGAAATACAGCCTAAAGCGCCTGATTCGTTGGCGGTCTCTCATCCAAGTACTAACCAGGGCTGACCCTGCTTACCTTCCAAGATCAGGTGAGATCTGGCGGCTTTGGGGTATTCAGGCCTAACTACATTAAAATTCTAGATTCCTCCAATCAGCAACTCTCATTTTTCCCCAAGTCTAGGAAAGTTACCTTTTTTTAAACCAGAACGCTCCCCATTCTGAGTTGTAGTTTTAAAAAGTAACTGTTCTCTGAGTTCTACTTTTTCCTCTAGAAGGAACAAAAAAATGGCACTGACAGCAAACTGGAAGTCTCTCATTTTTGGACACCTGGGCTTTTCTGGCTATCCGGGCATCCAATTTGAACCAGGACTCCATTTCAGCCTCCAGAGAAGCCAAACTCAATGGAAGAAACAGCGGTTCCACGTCAACAGAGCAGTGAATCCACTCCAAGATTTTTAGTTCTCCCTGTAAAGCAGGTGGGCAAAGCATGGCTCCTGGATGCCATGCAGTTCCCTGGGCCCCCCGGAGGATAAAAAAATGGAAAAACCCCAACCTAACTCAACCCAAACCAATTTTTTTGCCCTGAAATGCCCTTTAAGTGGTAGGTGGGTTTCCACGATGTTCTCCCCCCCTCACCACTGAGCCGCTTTAGTCCCAAGAGAAGCTTTTTCAAAACAGGAAAGTAACAAGAAGTTACTTCCTCTCACTTTCTGTCGTTAAAAAAGGGCCTTTCTTGGCCCTAAAATGGATCAGGAAGGCCCCAGAACACAGCAAAAATACTTAAATGTCCCCTACATAGGGTACTGAAGGCATAAAAATTCAATTTTTTGGCCCAGACAGGTACTGGGAGAAGCTGAAGCCCTCCAAAGTCTCCTGAGGGCACTTATATGGCCACCTGGTCTTCCACAGTTGCACACCCTTGCTTTAAAAGAAGTATCTCACTGGAGAAGCCTGTCCCCAAAGCAGGCTCAGCACCTTGGACACCTCTTTAAAGAGTAAATCCTGGTGTGGATTCACTGTCCCACTGACATGGAAGCCGCCACCGAACTAATCCTGTTCACATTGTGGCAGATAGACCGTTTCTCTACACATAACCTTGCAGGAAGCGAGCGTTCAAGACACAAAAGAAATACGTCCTGTATATAATTTAGCATGTGAACTCCTAAGAGGAAAACACCCACAATAGGCATTTTTTTATCCTCATTTGAAAGTCTGAAGAAATCCACCGGCAGCTTTTTTTAAGGGTAATATATTATAAAGGCTAGATTAAATTAACAGGTTATATAGTATTTCCCCCCCCCCCCCGTCTCTCTCGGCTTTTATTACAGCGTGTAAAATTTTTTAATGAGCAATAAATTGATGGAAAGACGCATTGCCGCGAAGACGGCCAGGTTGGGCTCAATTGTGTGTGAGCTTGCAAGATCAAGGTTCCTATTTATAAATTTCAATAGCAGCCAAAAATAATTTGAAAGAGAAGGTGAAGGAAAATAACATACCCTGCAGGAATGGCGATACTACTGAACAGGAGTCGGTGGGATGCAACATTGGAACGAATGTGCTCCCCAAAACGTCACTGTAATTTCTCTTGTTTCAAATACGGATGCTGAATATTCACCGTGTAAATAACTCAATCCAGAATTGCAGATACATCCATATAAAAAGGCCTTTAATCATCTGCCATTGCAAGAATCCTGACAGGAAGGCATCCATTCTTGATTTTAAAGACCTTCCAAGAAGGAGATCTCGCCACCTTTTAAGACAATCCATTCCACCATGGAGCAGCTCTTTCTGCCCAGAAGTTCTTCCGAATGTTTAAGACTGAATTGCACAAATAAAATAGAAGCTTAAAGAATTCTGCAATAAATATCATCGCTAAACTAATAACAAGTATAGTTAAAGTGGCAATGAAACAAATGAAAAAAGCAGCAGCAGAACATGTAATAAACACAGAAATCATTTAAATCAGAAGGAAGATAGACACGTAGACGGGTACCCATATCTTCAGAAAAGGAAGTTGGAGCGGGAAAACAAGAAAACATTGGACGACGCTGCTTCAGAGGGGAGTGGGGTCTCCTTCTTTGGGGGCTTTTAAACCGAATCTGGACGACCATCTGCCAGGAATGCTTTGGGCATGTATTCCTGCTTGACAAAATGGGGTTGGACTCAATGGCCCTTGTGGTCTCTTCCAACTCTTATGATTCTATCATTCTATGAGATCCTTCACAGGTCCATCAACCATGCAGGAGAACGCGTCCACTGAATGCCTCTTATTAGTCTCTTAATTTTTTTTTTTTAAGTTCTCTATAATGAGGTTCCTCCGAAGATTTCGAAAGACTCCCAGAGAAAAGATATTGGTTAGCGGCTCACATAAGAACGGCAGAGGCATCTCTCCCTTTAAGATCAGAGAGATGACCTTCCATCTCGAGCTGAAGCCGAAACCTGGCAGGGCGTCTTTGCAGAGATTAGGACGCGGTCTCAAGGTTTATCTCCGTAGGGGAGTAATTAAGAAGGGCCCGACCCAATCAATTTTCTGTCCTTCAACGTTCGTTGGTGACACCCTATCACAACACCGGCAAAAAGGAGCAAATCATTATATTTAATAACTGCGGCAAGGTTGACACGTGCGCAGCACTGGAAAGAAAAGAAATATATTGGTATAGAAGAATGGAAGTTAAAAGTTCTGGATAGGATAGAGATGGAAAAATTAGCACGCTCTTTGAAGAATAAATCTATCCAGAACTTTGAGAAAGAATGGAAAGGAGTATTGGATTGGCTAAAGATATAAATGTGTAAGAAATCAAAGAAGAAATAATGTGTTCTTCTCTCTGTAAGACGGAAATTATGTTTGTACGGAATGGAAATAAGCAATTTCAACTGGAAGAGCTAAGCATGGAAGGGTGTGTGTGTGGGGGGGTATTTTTGAGATTAAACTTTTAATAAATAAATAAATAAATTATTAAATAATATAAATAAATAAATAAAAAAAATTTTTTTACTAAAAAAAAAGGAGCAAATCATGTTTTCCCCTCTCCTCCATTCCCGTTCATTTGGAAGTGCTTGAAAAGTGAGCAAAGGCTGGTAGATTAAAATTAAAAAAAAAAAAGATGGGTTATCCTTGCCACATGGTAAGTTGGGTCCAGATCTTGTTATGGTTCGAACAGCAGTTGCTGAGGCCAAGGACCCACGCCTGCTCAACAGACCGGGCGGTGATATCCTCAACAAAGTGAACGTGGAGACAAAGAAAAGTTCATCCTTTGAGGTATCGAGTTTGAGACGGCCGCGGAGCATCCATGCAGTAACAGCAGGGTGGCATTTGGAGACGGAAGACGGAAGCAATTCAAGGTTGGCCCGGTTGCATTGAAGGCCATCCGCATTAAAGGGGCAGCACGGAAAGCCAATGGATTTTGGGGAGGCCAACGGGGGATCACAAAGAGGGGGGAAAGAGCAGAAACAGGTCCTTGAGGGCAGCAGCAGAAGGAGAGAAACCGGAACAAAAACTTTCTGCCTCCACGAAAAGAGTGAATGAGAACACCCATTCCCCCGGGGCCACAAATACTGATAGAACAATGAGATATATAGAACGAGAGATGTCTGAGAACAGAACCATTGAGTTGCACAGGCGAGCGGTCAAGGCACTGGAGAAATCATGTATGGAGTTGGAGAAACCTTAAGATTTTGCCATTGGGTCATTGGAAAGTCCTGCAGAACTGAGGACTTACGCATTCAGGCACGGAAATATTAGTGATACGAAATGCTGGGGTGAACAGCTGCAGCAAATTACGAGACATGGGCACACACCCATTTTCCAGATCCCAGGGGACTGAATCCACCTATGTGGTTTTTCCCAACATCAGAAGTGACGACATGGTTATTTCCAGTCTGCATGGTGGGGCACAGCTAGAGCAGAAATATCTATTTTGAAAAAAAGAACCCACAAGCTTAGCAAAGCATGTAAAGTTCTACCATGATGTTCACCGTGTGCCTTTTAACAAGCCGCTGGCCCTCAATCTAACCCAGATTTGGGACACTGCAGCAGAAGTGTCTAGAAGCCCATATCCAGACCCGGAATTGGACCAGCTTCAGATCCAAACAGAGGCCATGGCTGCCCTACGCTGTTCTAGTGCTATTATTCCACTTTCAACATCCCGTGGAATTCTGGGATTTGTAGTTTCCTGAGGCCAAAGAGCTCCCTGGCTGGGAAGTTTAAAGGCTCCTCCCTAAACTGCAAACCCCAGGATTCCATGAGATGGTGAAAGTGGAACAATAGCACTAGAACAGCGTAGTGCGGAAATGGCCAGAGTTTTCACAGGGACAATCCGGCATGCCTACGGCAATCAGAAGACCATTGGCTACCAAATGCAGAAGACTCCGAATGTTTTTGACACTGCTTTCTCTCTTCCTGCCCTCCCCCAAACACACACGCTTCCTTCCCTGTCTATTAGCCTTTTTTTCCTACGTGCGGATGGCAGCCTTGTGAACTGTGCGTTGATGCTAAAGACACGTTCCTCTGGGGGCCTATTCAGTTCAACAGAACTGCCAGGGAAATTGTTAAGAAATTAATTTAGCCTAAAGCAACATGTCAGAAAGGGAGGGGGGAGATCTGGAGGGGGGAGGCACGCGGAGGGGAGAAAGCGAGAGTAAAAAGAACAAAAAGCCAAGATCTCGGCGTTAACTAGAATGCTGGCTCACTGGAATGCGGAACGCCAAGACCGGGCTAATGACAAGACACCGAGAACTAGTTATTATCTATTCTTTACAAACAGGGGGAAGGAGGTGGGGGTATAACAGCTCATTAGGAAACCCCCAGGAGGTTAAAGCAGCAGATGTAGTTTTTCAAAAGGGGGAATAAAAAAAGGAAAACAGTGTTTCTGGTAAACACCAGAGCGACACGTTTGGCAGCCGTTCCACGTGCTCTGTATCTGGAAGGAAATCAACCCGCTTTGTACCTCCGGGACCGGGGCGCGCATCAGAACGCAAACGCTCTCCGGATTTCGTGCTTCTCCTGGCCTCGCAAACTCATTCTCGCTTCTGCTATCGGACCCAACTATGCACAAAGATGCATATTTAAGATGTGATGGGGAACGCACGAGGCTCACAGACACCTCCCCAAGCTCTCCATGAATGCTTATGTTAAAGGGCCACCGCGCAGAGCAAAATCCGTATTTTCCCTAGCTAAAACCCACAGGTTAAATTGGCTGCATTTCTGTTTAAGTTGGGGTGGAGGGAGCGTGGCCCAAGAGCCCCGTATTGTCACGCCCCTGTGCCGGGACCCGGACAGGACCCTTCCCAACAGTCACGACACAGGGACACGAGAGGGACAATACTTGCGGCCACCAGCGCAGGTGGAAAAAGAAGAGTCCAGGAGACTCGGAGCGTTTATATAGTAGGGACACATTAATTAGGCAAACAGCTGGGGAAGGCTCTGAGCCTATATAAAGACAAATCAGAATGGGATAAAGCTGTTGCAGCCAACTGTTCCTATTGGTGGAAGCAGCCCAGCTTACATTTGGATCCTTTGCTCATGCTCCGAGAACCCTTGACCTTTGCCTCATCTCTTTCCTGCTGCTCTAGAGACTGGGACGCGGCGCAATGGCTTCAAACTTTTGGAAAAGAGATTCCATCTCAACATTTGGAAGAACTTCCTGACAGTAAGAGCAGCTTGGCAGTGGAACATGCTGACGCCTGAATGGAGTGTGGGGGAGTCTCCTTCTTCGGAGCTTTTTAAACAGAGGCTGGATGGCCATCCGTCCAAGGGAGGGCTTTGACTACGTATTCTTACCTGGAAGAATGAGGTTGGACTGGAGGGCCCTTGGGGTCTCTCCCAGCTCTGTAGTTCTATCATTCTAATAGCTGCAAGCTGCCTTGAGTCCCAACCGGGGAAGAAAGAGGAGGAAGAAGAGGAGAAGACGGCAATGTTGGCGGCTGCAGCAGCTGTTAGTGAGGCTGAGGGATTAAAGAAGCAGTTTTGCATGCTAAAGCGCCGTGGTTCAATTCTCAGCATCTCCCAGCAGGGCTGGAAAATGTCCCACGGATCTAAATGAAGGAAGGTTCTGTTTTGGCGATAAGAGACGCTTCCTTGTGTTCCATCACTCCTGGATGCTGCTGTAGCAAAGTATACTGGTATTATTCAACCAGCGAAATTCTAGAGGGCACGCATCTCTTAATCAGTATCTCCTGTTCCTGCCCTGAATTTGTTCTGAGAGAACAGACGCTGCCTGGTAGCTGTCAACACCTATACAACAAGATGGATGAAATATTTTTGCTCAGAAATCTCAGCTCAGCCGGAAGAAACAGAAAGGTGGGTGGTGAAGATCTGAATCTTTGCTTAAGCCATCCTTTTTCTCATAGAAGCACAGAGTTGGAAGAGACCACAATGGCCACTGAGTCCAACCTCCTTCTGCCACGCAGGAACAAACACTCAAAGCACCCCCAGCAAACGGCCACCCAGCCTCTGCTCAAACATTTGCAAAGAAGGTGACTCCACCACACTCCAAGGCAGCAGATTCCACTGCGGAATGGCTCTGACTGTCAAGAAGTTCTTCTTGATATTTAAGTGAAATCCCTTTTCCTGTACTTTGAATCCGTTGCTCCATGTCCTAGTTTCCAGAGCAGCAGAAAACAAGCTAGCTTCATCTCCAACATGACATCCCTTCAAATATTTAAACTGGCTATCCCGTCTCCTTTTAACTGTCTTCCTCTCCTCCTTAGCTGAGGCCTCCATCAGTCTTCTCACCCCTCTCCCCACGATGATGATGATGGTGGTGAATGAGTTATGATTACTGAGAGGGAATTAAATCCAACTTAATTCCGTGTAAGCCACTTTTTTGGTCACCGCAGTCAGGATCCTGTACTAACTGCCCAACCACCAAACCATCCCCTAACCCATCTTTCGGCTGCAGCAGCTCTTCCAAAATGGTCACTTCGTGGTTGCTGGATAGCAGAGGAGTTATGTCCGAATTGAGGTACACCCCAGCGGGGTTTGCCCCCTGAGGCTTCTGGGCGTTGAGTCTGGAGGCCGAGCCATCCGAGGAACAGCGAAAGGAAGACCTCTCCGGCTGAGGATTCTCAATGCCCCTCCCTAAACTGCAAACCCCAGGATTCCATAGGATGCTGGAAGCGGAATCATAGCACTATAACAGTATCGTGCAGAAAGGCCCTAAGACTCTTTGTTTCGGTGAGCCACGCAGACACGATGCATCTCCTGTCTGAGAGACCGGAGAACAGTACAAGTGTGTTGCTCCTGGGATAGTCTGCTCTCTCGATCTTTGCTCAGCTGCCTCTGTCTCTACGAACTGCGGGGTAAACAGAAGCCATCTGGCAGGGTCTACTGAACGCAAAACAAACCTTCTTATGCCACCGGGTAACTCTAAACTCTCGGCCACGATACAGGCAAAGGCCACGCAGCCCTTTAAAAACCTGCCCCGGCTCTCTTCCTCCTCCATCGGCCACTACTAAGGATGGCTCAAATTGCAATTTCGCAGCACCACAAACTTTCTCCTGTGCACACCCACGGAAGGAGATGGGCAAGAGAGAGGAAATATAGGGCCGCCACGCTGAACCGCGCCTTTCTTCTCCTTTCCCTGACCCGGTTTGGATCCTGGGTGCCGGCCCTCCTTCCCCGCCATACCTCGGCCCCCTTCCCACGAGCCCGCACGCGCATTTTGATATTTGCAGTTTTTCCATTTTCGCGGGAGTCCTGCACCCCTACGTCTAATGAACGTGGAGGGAAGACCGTATATTAAAAATATCAAACCATACGTATTTGCGCTGGGGTTGGTAACGGTTCTGGGAGGTTGCACATTTTGCACATTGGAGGTTTCAGATGAGAATCACCCAACATTTAGAGGTTGGGGGATGGAGGGGGAGGCTTTGGGGTCACAAAAATGGAGCCTAGGGGCCACACGCGGCCCACGGAAAGCCTTTTCTCCACTAAAGACTCCAAACTGGAGAGGCCCGCCCAGGACAGCAGAGGGAGTCTCAAGACTGATGCACCAGAGAGGCTCACAAACGTCTGACACCACAGGCTGACGGGGAGAGAAGAAAAATGAAAAGAAAAGGAGAAGGTGAGGAATGAAAGGGGAGAGCGGAAAGAAAAATTCCCCGGCAGACATCAAAGGGAAAAGGTCAGCGCGAGGGGACGGCGACAGCTGTTAAGAAATGGCAGAAGACAAAGTCAAGACGGGAGGACCGATGGAGGAAAAGCGATAGGCAAAATTAAATCCGTCTGTGGCGGCGGCGGCCGTGGCAGTGGCAGACGGCAGAGAGGCAACCGTTGCAGCAAAAAGACAGAAATATCCCGGAAAGGAAGAGGCAAGAGGGTCTCCTGGAAGAGCAGCAAAAGGGGGAGTTCTGCTTTCCTTCCACTCCTTTATTGTTCCTCTAAATCATTCTGCTTGGAGGTCCACTCCCCATCCGTTTAGCTCAGACAGAAGGAATTTCTCAAATTAGTGCCAGAACTGGGCTTTCTCACCCCTCTGTTTGTTTGCATCTTTTATTCCCACTTTCTTAGTCCCAGATATTGGAAGGAAATTCCCCCACGTCCCAAAAAACACGCACCTTGAACTTAGCGGATTTGTCGGAGAGCTTTCGGTGGGGGTGATTCACAACTGTTCACGTGCACGGGACCAAAAAATAAAATAAAATAAAATAAAAATAAAATAAAATAGCTCCTGGTTGGAACTTGAAAAAGACATTATTTTGCACTACAACTGGCACAACCCCACAGGCAGCAAACTTGGGAAAGTTACAGTTGAAAATAACCCCTGCTCTGAATCCTCTAGCCAGCATGACGGGAACTTGGAAACAGAACTATTTTGGACTAACAGAAGTCTCTCAGGCAGCATAACCTTGGGGAAAGAACTACAAATCTCATAATCCCCCAGCCAGAAAAGCCAAAGCTTGGAAACTACTATTTTGGACTACCACAACTCTCTAAGTGAGCATAACTTTTGAAGGGATGCCATATGGAAGATGGAGCAAGCCTCTTTTCTGTTGCTCCAGAGACCAGGGCATGGAGCAACGGTTTCAAACTACAAGAAAAGGGATTCCACCTAAACATTAAGAAGAACTTTCTGACAGTAGGAGCAGTTTGACAGTGGAATACGCTCCTGTCTGGGAGTGTGGTGGAACCTCCTCCTTCTTTGGAGGTTTCTAAAGAGAACCTGGATGGCCATCTGTCAGGAATGCATTGATGGTGTATTCTTGCTTAGCAGAATGGGGTTGGACTTGATGGCCCTTGGGGTCTTTTCTAGGTCTATGAGTCTATAACCAGAGGAGGAGGAGGAGGAGGAGGAGGAGAGGCAGTTTGTTGGACTACAAATCCCCGGATCCCCAGCCAGCAAGGCCAATGCTTGGAAAAGCAAAGTTTTGGACTATAACTTCCAGAACGCTGGCTGCAGGATTCTGGGAGTTATAGTCCCAGATTTAACCTTCCCAGCCTCTGGCCTGACATAACGTGCATCCCAAGTCACATTGTGTTTTGTGCTTTTTAAAAAAATCAGCGTATAAGAAGCAGCTGCAAAACAAAGGGCATCAAAGCCATGCTTTGCTCGCAAAAAGATAACTGGATTAGAAGAGAACCCTTTGCTTGAGACCCTGGAAAGATGCCTGTCCATGTAAATAACACCGAACTATATCAGGGTGGGCAACTGTGGAAGCCTAGGGGCCACATTAGCTCTGCAGAAAATCTTTAAGGACAACCCCTCGCAAGCATTCACTTTGGCAAAAGAACAAACAAACCAACATTTATTTATTTGCCCCAAATGCCCCCTAATGGACATGGGGGGCATGCTTGGCATATTTAGGAGAATACCTGGGTCCCTAGAGAGCATTTTGAGGCCAAAAATATTTTGCAAAATTTTGCAGAAAAATTGTTTCAAGCCCTAGGGGAAGTCCAGGGGGCTCCAAACATAGTGGAAATGCCTTCCGCCCCTTACAGGTCATTTTGGAACAAATAAATGAACGAACGAATGAATTTTAGCTTTGGGGAGGCTACAAAAATGGCCTCGGGACCACATGCGGTGCACACACGGGCCACATTTTTGCCCACTGCTACACTAGATGAAGATGTGACTGAACTGTCTATTTGTCCATCTATCAAGAAAGCAGCATCCTCTACTCCATCCAGATATCTGCACAAAGGCCTTTCACTGGCATGTGCATACATGTGCGCGCACACATGGATTTATTCAAGCCTCGACAGAAGGCAGCGTAACTGAACAGAAACCTGGGACCGAGGAGACGCGCCAAGCGCCGGAACACCGAGAGATCAGAAGCCGCACATTGCAGGTGGCAGGTTGGGAGACTGCCTTCACAAGCCCCGCGCCTTGCTGCCTGTAGGTTGTCTTTCCCCTCTCGACCTCTGCGCACACCAGGGGCACATGAAAAGGTAACGCTGTCAGGCAACAGAAGGGCTTTGTCGGGCTGCAGGCAACAGGAAAATGCAAGGTGCTTTTGTTGTGCCTGTGTTCCTAAAACAGCCATGTTCCAAATTGTTGGCTGGAGATGATGTGAGGTGAAGTGCGCCACGTGCGGGAACGCTGTTCTACAGGGCGGAATGAAGTCATAAACCTACTCCTTACTAATACAGAAAGACATGCTCCCTTTTCCATGGACTTTTAATTTTCCAATCCATTGGCTATTTGGCGGGGGGGAAATCCTCTTCAAATTTTTGGTGGAGTAGTGGCACGGTGTAGTGTTTTGAGCGTTGGACTATGACCCGCGAGATCAGGGTTCAAGCCCCCACTCAGCCATGGAAACCCAACTGGGTGGCCTTGGGCGACTCAAGCATTCTTGGTGGCAGAAAACTCCATGATAGGGTCACCTTAGGCTCACAATAAGCCAAAAATGACTTAAGACGCACAAGGACAACAGAAGGAACAGGGAGTGGAATTGGAAAATGCACTCCTGCAGAGCCCTGTGTGAATAATGCGACTTTCCCCAAACCTCTGGTAGTTTCCCAAGCCTGGCTTAATCCTTTCTTTTAAACAGAAACTTACTGTCCTGAGTTGGGCCCCGGCCACACAGATGGGTTCGAGAGTCCCGGTCAGCCTCACGGCCAAACATTAACACCTGCCAAGGGGATTGAAAGCGTCCACTTGTATTAGTCACCTTGTTTGATGCTTTTTTGCATCAGCTTGGCAGTTTGAGGCTAGGAAAAGACAAGGCTGGGAATGGACAGGGGTGTGAATTGTCCTCTATTGCTAACCTGCTGGCACGGTTCTCATTGCCGTCGAGGGAAATGCATCATGTTTGTGTATTTTGATTTCCTTTGTTGGCTTTGGGAACCTTTGGGAACCTTCTACTGAGTTCATCTTTCAGGGAGGGTACCCCCGCCCAAGGGCTCCCCAAATGCCTAGCAATGGGGCGTCGAATCTGGTCATTCGACAAGGTAGATATATGTCTGGGTGGAATCTGTTAGGGGGTCCCACACGAGCTGTGAGGGTGCTGGACCCCATCGGCGAAAGCATTGAGAGGCTTCTCTGTTGAATACCACCTGCTGCACCATTGAGCACCAAGAAAGCTGATGCGATAGCAGAAATGTGTATCAGCACCGAGTGCCGAAAGACCCCTGGGAGAGGCCTGGAACTACACCCACTTCTGGAATGAGACACCTGCTCTCCCCTTAAAAAATGAGGGGGGAAAGCTGAGAACAGTGGGCAATAAGCAAACTGAACCAGACAGGAATATTTGGTAGGGATGGGCCAATCTCTCATTTGGGGTTTCTCTCCGTTTTTTACTTTTCCTTCCTCGAGCTCTACACAGTACAGACGAGCGCCCAAATCAAGCCGCCAATTAATTCAGCACCCAAATGAGAAGAACGGGGAAAGGAATCAAACGGAGGCAATTCAACTCCTCCTTCCCAGTCGAGACAAAACTAACACCCCAGGGCCACTTCAAAACAAACGTTCTGCTGAGAGAGGTGCCTCCACAACTATCTTGTCCACGGATGTTCACACCACAATAAACCGGAGAGTTTATTCCCTAGTCTTCGAGATGTTTTTGCTGGAGATGAGTCCCCCTTCCTGCAACACCTGCTTGGAGAGAAAGGGGAGGGGAAGACCAAGCCGCAACCGCCATCGCCTGACTCTTCGTGGTCCATCTGCAGTTTCCAGGTCACTGCCTTCCTCCCTGAAGTGGCCTCATGCATTTTAAATGGACAAATTGGATGGGTGACTCATCCGTTTGTCTCCCACAGCCGCATTCACGTCCGCCTCCCCCTAATAAGAGAGGACAGGCCAGAGGGTCCTATGGGATGCTCTGTCTCTAGGAAGCAAAGGAGCGGGGAGTCTACATGGCCCTCTGTGCCGGAACCATTGCCCGGAACTAGATCGGCATACATCCAGGATGGCAGGGATTACGGCCACAAGATTGGTAACCAGGATCGGGTGTTACGATTGGTTCAAGTGACCAAGATCGCAAAAGGCTTCCCTGTGGGGAGCAGCTTAAGGAACTGGGTATGTTTAGCTTGGAAGAGACTGAGAGGTGACCGGATGGTGATCTCGAAAGATCTGAAATGACCTTATGTAGAAGACGGAGCCAGCTTGTTTTCTGTGGCCCCAGAGATCAGAACGAGAACCAAGGGATTCCATTTACAAGAAAAGAGATTCCACCTAAACGTTAGGAAGAACATCTTGAGTATTAAAAGCTGTTAACCGTAGAACGGACTGCCTCAGAGGGTTGGACTCTCTTTCCTTGGAGATCTTTAAATAGAGGTTGGACGGGCACTTCTCAGGAGGGCTTCCTTCGTGTATTCCTGCACGGTAGGATTAGATTGAATTAGATGGTTCTTGCAGCCCCTTCCTATCCTATGACTGAAGCTGCCATTTTGTTCAACAAAGCCTAACAGATCCCATGTTGATGTTGAATCCACTCCAGGGTTCAGTCTGAACTTCAGAGGAGCGATCCAAGGTGATGAACCTATCTGGAAGTTGGATTCACTCAGCCCCTTGGATAAGTTCTGACTAGATTCCAGAGCAGATTTACCATCCCACTGGCAAGGAAGACATCCAGTGGGCTTTGTTAGCTTTACTAGCACACGGGTCTGCTCCTGGGCCGCAATTCAAAGTTGTGATTTTGGCTTTTGAAAGCCTTTTCTGGTTTCAGAGGTACCTGTCTCCACGCGCAGGCCAGTACTTATCTACCACAGCAGTGGGAATCATGCTAAAATAAACAAACAGACTTGCAAACACACTTGATTTTAATTAACTAAATTTATTTTAATTAATTAAATTTATTTTAATTAATTAAAATGAAGAATGTTCCCATTTTTTTATTTGCAAACATTATTTTAAGTAATGAATTAATTTAATCACATTTAATTTAAATTAATTAATTAAAAGAAAATAATTTCCAATAATTTGCCATTTTTTTTCCCTCCTCCTCTTTGCAACCAATAATATTTGCAACTAGTGATATTTTTCCCTTGGCTAGAGAGCAAAAAAGAACAGATGTTTTCTGCCAGCAACATCAAGAATCCATTCATGTGTATATGCCTGTACACTTATGTGTGTATACCGGTGTACACATGTGCATACGCAGGTATGCATGCACACACATACAGGTTTAAGTTCCTTCATTTTACAGTGTTTTGCGAATGCGGTGCCACTTTGTTAACTGTGCTCAGTCTATTCATGGCATTTGTACACTCAAAGTTGTATTCTTGCAATTTTGTATTCATTATTTTTACTTCTGCATTTTTTAGGCCTAGTGCTATTTCACACTTAATAAATGATAGTGTAAATATGTTTTAAGGCCTTTACTGGCACCGGCAAGTGAAAAAAAAAATGTGATTCTCTTTAAAGCGACATTCACTTTACAGCTGTGTTTGGAAATTAACCTGCTGCTATTAGCAAGGTTACTCAAACATGTTGGCTTTTTGAGCAAAACCTTTGGTTTTTGGGCAATGCCTTGGCCTCTGTGCAACCGTCCCTCCTTTTTGAGCAAAGAAACCTTTGCAAATTCTTCACAAAATAAGCCTCCAGTGCAAAAATTCAGCAAAAAAGTCATCTTGCCCAGCAGGGAGGAAAAACTGGATTTTTCTCCCCCCTCTGTGCTTGCATGAAAATCAGTCAGGATTCGCATCTCCAACCTGGAGCACACGTCCAAGAGACGTCCAGGCTGTTTTGCGTTTGTGTCCATCCGCTGGCCTGGGTGGCATCGTACGTGAGAAAGGCAAATGAATAAATAACACGCTGCTGAATAAGTGAAGAATGACAATGGAGGAGCAGGTGGGGATAAATCAGGCAGAGAAACCTCATTTGCTTCCTGAGACCCACAAGGGCCAGGCGGGACACATTCCCGAGACCAAAAAAAAAAAAGAGTCCTATCCCTCGAATATTGCGCAAGGGGGAAACCAAGACTGATGGAGGAAGATGCAACGGAGGGGCCCACAGGCACAGGGACGGGCTCATGAATGAGTAATATTGCCCTTGGCTCTTCCTCGCCTCCTACGGAGTGGCCACTTTGAAGGCGAAAGACAGACAGAAGAGGGAGAAACAAAGAAGTCGGGTGTTGCTTACGACCACGGTTTCTACCCTCCGGTGACAGCGGAAGGGGGAGCCAAGCCCCAGCCCGTCAGGAATCGATGCCGCTTTAAATTCAGCTCCCAGAGCAGGGAAACGCCGTGATGCTCCGGGCAAAGGGTTATTAATGGGCTGCGTCAACTTGGACGAACAATAGGATGGGGGTCCCACGGGGGGTCTTTTTTTCTTCCTTTGAGTGGGTCTGAGATGGCGGCCCACTGAAGTCTGGATGCCCTGTACCTGCGATCGACAACGCCTTCCCTGTCCAAAGGCATTGCGCATCTTGTATTGAAGGCTGCATAAAAAGTTTGAGCATCGTGAGCTCGCAGAAGAGGGAAATTAACCAACGGTTGCACGGACAATGGCCCAACAGGGATGCTTAAGACTTGTGAAATTCCAGGAGGTTGAGAGATCAGAGGGGCAAGACAAAGCTCAGTGGGCATTCGGACTGCCAAATTCAATCTGCGGTGCCATCAGGTTCGGTTCACCTGTGCAGAGGTCGTGAGCCTCATGAGCAAGCTCGTTTGCTGCTGCTTCAGAGACTAGGACATGGAGCAACAGATTCAAAGTACGAGCGGGAAAAAGGTTCCGCTTATATTTCTTTATCACAGCGGGAAGAGAATGGTTGAAATTACTCATTGCTCACTTTGAGAAGATGCTTAATTGCACTCCTAGTGCACAACTTAGCAAGATCTGGGTCATAATGGGCCCAATGGCCAGCCCTTCGCACTGCTTAGGCTGTCCTTTCCTTGCCCACTCAAACATACCTAGAAATTTGGTTTCCCCAGGGAATCCTTGCTCTTTCGTAAACGTAATGAAGGACTCAAAAACAGTTGAGGTCGTTTCCGCACGACACTGTTCGTAGTGCAATTATTCCACTTTCAACATCCTATGGAATTCTTGGGTTTGCAGTTTAGGCAGAGAGCTCTTTGGCCTCAGTAAACTACAAACCCCAGAATTCCACAGGATGTGCAAAGTGGAATAATAGCACTGTAACAGTGTAGTGCAGAAATAGCTTGAGATGCAAATTTACCTTTTTGCTGCCACCACCAGCTAAATTGCGGGGAAAAGGAAGGATTGCCTGTATGAGAGTGAATTTATAAAGGGAGTTGGTGGACGTCACGGCCCTCCTGAAGTCATGGGGAACATGCCAGCACCGAATGGGTTAGGAAATGCCAGGACTAATTTTCAGATTTTTCCAGGAGGGAGTTAGCTGACTCCGTAACATATCCAAATGGGGACAAGAGACTGGCCCTCCGTTCCCCAAAACTCTCCAGAGCTTGGTCATCGGCTAATCCGAGAGGACACGTCCACACGGCCATAGATTTAAGCAGAACGCGGGAGCAAGCGAGGGAATCAGCATTTTGGGCAACGAGCCATTTATTACCCCGACAGGTTAGCCCAGGGTAGACGTGGGCTCAGGCACTAAGTCACAACTTGAGGCTTTCCTGACATCTCATCATCTTAAATGTTTGGCTGGGCTCCGTGGAAGCTGGCTGCAATTCATCTCTGCCCTGCTTTTGCCGACTCAGGTTTTTTTAAAAATAAATTCAACTGCAGTTCTTTCTGTGGATGGCAGATGCCATCATTGACAAGAACCAGGGGGCTCTTTATTGGTACCAATCTCATCAATATAGGGGAGGGCAACAGTAATCCCAATAGGTAGCTGGAGGCCTCATGTGGCCTCCTGCAACTGTCTCCATAATGTTCTCAGTAATGCTTAAACTAGGTAGGAAGTCCAGGGATGCCATGTGGTCATTTTTATGAGACTCAGTCTCTCCTGGACTGCCCTTTTGGGGCCAAAACAAGGTGAATTTCCTCTTCAGGGACCTTCCAGGAAAAGAAGCCCGCACTGCTTAAAACTGTTCGCCAAAACTCAAAGTAGACTTCCTCCTATATTTTATTTTTGCATTTTTTGGAAGTCTCCAAAGTCCTCAGAAGTCTCCAGGGCTGAAATGGGCCCCTGGAGGCTCTAATACCCATGGGACGGTGGATCCGTTCCAGCCTTTAGTCCAAACTTTAGAGGAGCACTCAGGAGTACTAAGCCCTCTCCCCAAAATAGGTTCGCCCCTTTTGCTAGCTCCTTCAAAGGCTAAGGTGTGGAATGGATTCACAGCCCTACTGGCATGGAAGTTACCGGCTGCTGTGGCACCTTGAGTGCTACACATCTTTACTTCTTTAAAATCCTTTATAGTTCCTTGTTCCTAACCAGGAGATCAGACTGGAAGACCCTCAAAATGATAATATTTTATTTCTACCAAAGAAAATCAATTGGTGATATTGAGATGAATAGCAAGGAGAGAAATTACGAAACATAGAATACCGTACAGACGAAAGATGCTACGAATTCAGATAACGTTCTGATACCTGTTTGTTTTATTCTTATTTCAGGTCTAGAATATTACGTAATATTTCAACTTGCATGATGAATTAACTTTTTTGGATTGCGCTTAAAAAAATACGGTTAAAAAAAATAAAGCAGTTCAGACAAATAGGGACAACCCAAACTCACAGCAGCCCAGACATGAATGTATGCATGCATTTCCTGTCAAAATACCTGATCTATATCAACATGGTGTTTTTTTTTAAGAAGATAATGGTTGCACAAATGTAGTGTACACTGTGCTAAATAGATTTGCATTTATCCGCTTGTTTAGAATGATGTATGATGCTTCTGCTAATCATCCAAAGAGCTGGGAAACATTCAAGTCCCACTGTTTAAGCACTAGAAATCCCAGCTGCCCTCAGCACCAACTGCTCTTCTGCAAATTTAGCAGGCAGTTTTGCTCCCCAGTCTATTTTGCATGACCATATAGAAGAGAAAGAGAAAGAACGCTTGCTCAAGGATACTCATTCACAAGAAGAAAGGGTGTTTGAACCCATGCCAACACCAAGAAAAAAAGTAGCCCATGACCAAAAGATCTGTTTTTTCATTTCTGCACTTTTTTGAGCAAACGCTGGTTTGCACAGAAAACCTTTGCTTTTCTGCAAAGCCGACGCTTTCATACAGAAAAGCAATTTTATCTCCCCCCTCCCACAAAACTGTTTTAGGACACAAGATAACCCCCCGCTCCGAGAAATACACTTTTTTACTCAAATAAGAAAAAAATGAACACAAAACAAGGCTTTGGGGAATTCAAAATTTTCACCCAAAGTGCCTAACTGCAAACAACAACAGGTAAAATGAAAAAGAAACACTCTTGTAATTTTGTCTTGTTGTTAGGGGACGGAGGTGAAACCCTTCCTTCTTCCACCAAGGAATAAAAGAAGCAAAGTTTGGCGTCACTAATAAAGAAGCTTTTAAAAAATTAGGCCCAGGCTGGCAAGCTGCAGGACTCAGAGAGCAGATAATGCATTCTGTGTTTACAAGGCAAAGCTGTAAAGAATACACATAATTTATAACTTACAACACACACAGACACCTACGCACACACTGGGCTCTTCGTCTAGAAAAGATGGTAGCTATGCTGAGTCCTCTATCTGGAAGCCTTGGAGATATACGCAAATGCTACTGGCCTATGAATTCTTTCTCAGCCTTTGCATTTATCATCCTGCAGGTCTGAAGTTACAGCAAAGTACTGGGGGAAAAAAATTAAAGGACTCAACATGTTCCAGCCCGTAGCAAAAGCAAAGCCTGCAATGAAGACCTCCCAAATCCAATTTCTGGGTTGTCCACTTGGTTTGTTCCACCCTGTCCTTTACATCTCCAAATTCCTGAATTCCAGAGACACACTTTCAGCTTCAGAGGAAGGGAAAACAAAGCACCTGTGAACACATCTTGTCGAGAAAACATCATGCTAGGTTTGCCTTAGAATTGCAATAGAAACTGGAAGGCACACAAGAACAACAACGACAGCAAACAGGTAATAGCAAGTGCTAATTCCCTGGTCTTTTCCCAGGCTGAATCCAATGAGGTTCAGCACCTTGGGCAGATCCTTTAAAGTTCAGACAAAAACCTAGAGCACATTCCTCAGCATCCTGATGTGCAACACCGGCCAAAGAGTCCAAGATCTAACTGAATACATGACCGCTTATTCCTGCCTGGAATCTTTCTCCCGTCTTTGTGCAAAGATGTTAAAATGTGAAAAAGAACCTCTGGGAGCTCACAGCCTCTGGAACAGGCTGGCAATGTGTTAACAAGTCTCCGGCCGCATTGTAAATAAATCAGAAATGACTTGAAGGAATGACAACAAAGAGATACCCTAAAAGTCGCTCTGAATCTGGGATACTGATGGTCTACCAGAACCTCTCCATTTCACAGTATCTTCTCCCTGCGCTATGGAAAAGATACATAGGTGGTCACATAAAACAATGCAAAAAAAGCCATCCTGACGTAACCGTACATACAGTCCCAACCAAGTTTCTTTCTGTGCTGATTTCCCTCCTCCCTCCAGAAAATGATTTGCACATATTTTTCCACACTTTGGGAAATGCAGAAAGAATCTTCATGCTGCCACACGTCACGATTGTGCTTTTTGCAGTGTTTCATCAACGCACACATGCGTGTTGCTGACACAGAGGAACCGGAAAGACACTACAAGAAGGAAAGAACACAAAGCTCCGTGTGCAGTGTTTCATGGAAATTTTGCAGTCAACGCACAAAACCTTGCTTTTTTTAAAAAAAAATTGCCTCTATTACACTTTGGAAACAAGGACCAGCCATGTGAAACTTGGAAACCTGGGGAGAAATCTGGAAGAAATACTTGAAAGCCACCGTGGTAGCTCAGAAGGTTTGGCTCTGTAAGTTTGGAGACCACTTGGAAAGCAGATATAAGCAGGGAGTGATCTGGACAGAAGAGAAAGAAGAAAAAGAACCCAAATGCACATAATTTTATAAAAATGGGGAAACCTGCGAGATCCACCTTTTTAAATCAGCAGAAAGAACCACTAGTATTAATCCCCCTAGGTGCCAAGGGAGGCTGTGCAGAGCAAATGGTGTTGTATCGATTCATCTGTGTTAGCCATAAGGCCGAAGGCCAGAGATCCATCGATAAAATCAGACACAGGGAATTAATACGCACACACCCTTGTCTTCCGGCAGGGATGCTAAAATGAAATTATTGGGGGGGGGGGATATCAACATGGGATTCATGCTCCACCTCAGTCCCTTGTTTCCATTTAGCAGCTTCCTTTAATTCTGCATTTTAACCTCCTTCTGTTTTTTTTTTTTTTTTTAAACATCCTCTTTCCTTTCCCCGCTCCCACCTTTCCAAACCAAGCAACACACAAAAGCTTTGGGGGAACGGGACCATCGATCAGAAGCAAAGGGGGGGAGAAACAAAAGTGACAAGAGAAACAGACGGGATAACAAAGGACCAAACCTTGTTCCTCCATCGCCGGTTCAGAGCCTCGCACTTTAGAGGTTGACGGTAAACAGGGGAGACAATGGGGCCATCTGTTCCCGGGGATGAATCGAGCGACAGTGAAGACAGGCTCGAACATGGAAAACAGAGAGGGAAAGAGGGTCCTTCCTCCCCGTGGGGTAGGAGGACAGAGAGCTGACAGGCAGCTCATTGGTTACCTGTCAGGTCTCCGCTGGGGAGATATAAAGCACCCAGCCCAGCAGGCAGGCAGGCAGGCAGGGAAGAGAGCGTGGAAAGACCGAGCACGTCACGGAAAGAAAGACCTTCCCAGTGGCACAGTTTCTAAGCCTCCCAGTCTTATTGTGCAAAATAGCACTTTCACGCCACTTTAACTGCCACGGCCACATCCCACGGAATCCCGGGATCTGGAGTTCAGGGCGACGTCAGCGCCCCAGGCCAAAAATTCTAAACATCCCACGGAACCACAAATCCCGTAAGACGAACCGGGGTGATATCAAGCAATATCAAAGTGCCATAGCTAGGTCGTGTGAAAGAGGCTCAGGTGTCTTGTCAAACCAAAACCACCCCCAAGGAATATAACACACACTCCACACCCGCTCCACAGATGTCCTCTCTTCTCCTTTAGCTCTGGACCTAAATCCCAACTAAGTCCCAATTAATGTAGGCCCACTGAATCAGTCTGCTTTGCTACATACGGGCTCACTGTTCAAAAATTGGGTCTCCTTTAGTCGAAGTGAACCAAGAGCACTCTGGCCCTTCTGAACCGACGTTGACCCAAACAACATGCCAAAATGGAGAGGGCCAAAGTGATGTTGGCTGTTATACTGATGTTCTGGCATCCTTTGGTTGGACATGAAGGTAGCTGTAAACCACCTTGAGTCCCAGTCTGGGAGAAAGGCAGAATATAGATAAAGGGATGGATGGATGGATGGACGAACGAATGGACAGATGGGATGTCCTGACCCCTGGGAGACTTTTGAGGGTTTCATCGCTGCAACAAGTATTAATTTTTTGCTCCCAAATACTCCTGGTACCCCCTAGGGTGCACAGGGGAAATTTTAGCATGTTTGGGGGCCCAACATGTTGTGCCAATACTGCCTGGTGTTTTTTCTATAAATTATATACCTTCTCCAACAAAGAGCAGGAACTTCCCTGTTAACAACTGAGTCCCAGAGAAACACTGCAGATCTTCCAACCACCACCAGTCCACTTCATTGCACCTCATCTATTGTGTGAATTCATTACACGACAGCTATCTTGCTGAAGGAAGGGGAGAGAATCATGCAGCTCTCCAGGTGATGCTGGACTGAAGCACGACTTTTTCCCTTGACCTGCAAAAGTCTTTTTCCCCCCTGCAAAGAGGCTTGTAAAGGAAGGAAAACCAGCTCCATGTCTGTCCCGTCAGACAATTTGCTCACAGCCAAACAGTTCCTAGTCACCTAGGGCAACTGTTAAAATCCCAAGCTGGTTTGGAAATATAACAAAACAAGGAAACAAACACCAGCTGCACTTGTTCTACAATATCCGTCGCCTCTAGTTCAAAATCTCCTCCAGCAGCTCTACGGTGTGACACTGGAGGCTGCGTACTGCATTGCACCTAAGAAAGGCCGGGGTGCACGCTGTCGAGGAATGCGCTTAGTCCAGGTGGGGAATCACCAGGGTGGGGATGAAGGAATCCCATCCACATCCAGGATTTGGTGAGGAGAGTCAATGCATGCTGAAGTTGAGTTCAAAAGAAGCAGGGCAGTGAACAGGGATTGGTCAGTCTCTCTCTCCCTCTCTCTCTCTCTCTCGGGTCAGACGGAGCATCATCGGGTTTCAGAGAGACTGCCTAGGGCAAACTCCAGAACCATGCTCAGAAAAGTCAGAGGTCAAAGGTCAGATAGGCAGGGCCACCAAGGCAGCAGACAGCACCTTGGAGAGCTCCAAGTGGAACAGCAGCTGGAAGACAGGCTGGTTGAACAACTAGCAGACTCAGCCTGACATCCCGCTGGTGAGCTCAGGTGGAGTAGACCCATCCAAGGGATGGTTAAATGGTGAGTCAACGTGTAGGTAAATCCCACTGATTCAGTTGGTATGTTCTAGTCAAGGCTAGAAACAGCACTGAGGCCTCTGACTGAACTTTAGGGAGGGTATGGACTTCCTTTCACGTGTGAGCTCTACCTTGCAACTAAACAAGTCCCTCCCTCTTCAAGAGACCCTGTTTGTTCTAGAAGACTTTTAACCATGAGAACATGGTGGCTTTGGAGTTGGAAGTCTGAGGATGAGAATGTGAAACCCTCAAGTTATAGAGGGGCTGGCTGCACGGACTCTTCTGAAGAATGGGGTTCTGGAGAACCCTGAAGAACTTCAAGATGCCCTTCAAAAGTCCAGTTCTCTCCATCTTCTGAGAGATGATCTCATAGTCTTTTTTTTCCCCCCTGAGGGCTGGAGAGAGAGATTAGCACTCTTTTGATAGCAAAAGAGACAAGAGCTATCCATTCCCTGCTCAAATATTCAACCACCACAAAAGACAGAGGAGCCAGGCCCCTGAAGAATGGAAGATCTTGTGGACTCCTAGCATGACAATTGCAAGGATCCCCAAAAAGCGAGGAAGCCAAATGGCTCTGTGCTTTACCAGGATCAAGGGAGAAGAAGTCGAGAAGAAAAAGCAGCATAGAAGAAGGGCAGCCAAATTATCACTGACCAAAGACCCTTGGCTTGCTGCGATGCTAGAACACGGGGGGAAAGAATGCAGATTTGGAGTCACACATGGCCACCAAGACTGGTTTTATGGTCGCTATCCTCCAACGATTCTTTTCATCCCTATTCCTCAAAAAGGATGAATTGCTTCTCCTGGAAATCTCTAAGGGAAAGGATTCACTTTTTAAATATACTGGAGCCCCCCGCAATTACCATTAAAAACATACCTATTCTTCAAAACCGAAAGTAGACTTCTGTACCCTTTTCTTCTTTTCTTTCTGTTCAGGAGCATTTCTGGAAATTGGCCTCTACATCACTGATACTGCCTACCTTTAGACATCATTCCTCACATGTTCCAAAGCCATAACGGCCCCCCTGTCCCTCTATTTGCTATGGTTCTATATTTATGCGATGCATGAGGCTAGGAAGAACATAGGTGAACCGTGGCTAGGTTAATGAATGTGCTGGCCTATGACCTCCGGAGACCAGGCGCGGATCAATGCTGCAGACAAAGAACCGAAGAGAGACCCACGGAGACTCTGAGACGCTAACATCCTCCGGTCCAATCAATGGCAGCAGCGTTTCCTCCATCTTATGGTCAGGGAGGAGTTTGGCAAGCAAAGGCGTCCTTTGAGAAATGGGGGATGCTGCAGAATAAGGCAATCGACGCAGAAAGATTACAGAAGCCAGGATGTGAGATCCATCAGCGTGCTAATTTAATAGCGTGTCTTTGCAATGGTGCGCTTTTGGCATAAAAGATGCTGGCCATCCAAGAAATGGTATGTGTTTGAGAGAGAGAGAGAATGCGCCAACGCATGACTGGGCGTCCACACAGATCCATGTGCTCTATATGTGGCAGAAAATACGGAGCAGCCCAGTTTCCCCCACTTTTGGCTTCAGTCCTACCGCTGGCAGGCAGTCCTTGGACGACTTCCAATGAAGAAAATGCTGGCCTTTACCACGACAAAGCTTGCACGCTCCTAGAACAAGAACGAAAACTGCAAGGATATCCTTGAGTAAACTTAATCCAGGAACTTCATGGCTTTTTCCAGCATTATCACCATTAAGGACTAGGAACCTCGGGGGTCTCGTTGTTACTTTTTGAAAGAAAACAGACGGTCTGCGGAAGTTAAATTCCGTAGGAAATGCTACAACTTCTGGCTTCCACAGAACGGATGGGGGCGGTTGTGTTAAAGCTGAGAGCTGCATCACAAAATCCGATGGAAATAAAGGATAACAGGCAGCTCTCCCGTCCATGCATGAGTCCTGGGAGTTTGTGAACTGGGCTGGTGGGTGGAAGGAAATCTTCAGGTAATTGTGTAGCCACGAGGGATGTAATTCGTCACCAATTTTTCTTCATGAAGAAAGAAACACATTATTTTACTGATTTTCTTGCTAGGGCAAGAAACTCCTCAAAAACCACCAAGTTTTTGAAGCCTACTTGCAATTTGCCATTTATTCTGCACCAATTCGCAAGGGGCTGTTTTGCAGAAATCTGTATTTCCGGCACGGAAAATGCTGTTGCCATTGCAAATCGCCCATGTTGTTAACGTTGCACAGAATTAAGAATTAGACGACACGTATCCAATGGACAGAATTATATGCCATGTTTCAAATGGACAAACTGACTAATCAAAATCAAAAAGAAACACACCAGGACGGGGATTGCATAATGCAAGCACGAGAAAAGAAATGGGGAAATTTAGCAATTGGAGGCCTTGAAGATTAAATCTTTGAAGGTGGGGTTAATGTTCAAGAGGAATTTATTTTCTACAGTTATATCATATGAGCTGTAAAACACCAAAAATAACATAAGAATCGAGCACAACTGTAAAGTATAGAATAATGTTTAGATAGAAGGTACAAGATATCACACTTTAGCATAGATAAATATACGAATAGTAATATAGAGCTATGGTGAGAAGCATGTGGCATCTCTTAAATGAGATACAAGGGTATTTGGCATACCAAAGCATTTAATAAATAATTAAGTTACAGTACATTATTATATTAAAAAGAAATGCCATTGGACCTCCTCCACTAGCCACTGCTTGGCCAGCTAAGGACGGATCACTAGCCCGATTTCTTAGCCCTACAAGCCCTCTCCGAATATCCCCCATACCCAAGGAAGGACATGAGTAAGAGAGCGGAAATATATGGCCACCGTGCCAACCCACCCATTTTACCTCTCCTTTCCGCGACCTGGTTTGGAGTGTGGGTACCTGTTCCCCTCTCCATGCCTCAGCCCCCTTCCCACAGAAATGCATGCACATTTTGAGATTTGGAATTTTCCCCCTTCTGCAGGAATCCTGCACCCCTAACCCTAGCAAATGTGGAGGGCTGACTGTACTGGATCCCCGCTTCACTCTGGTTTTAGCACCCCAAGGAAAGCACTTTTTTTCCCTTTTCTTGACTGTCCTCCACATTTAAGAATTTGCTGTCCCCCTCTTTCAACCCAAGAGCTGAAACAGGGATCAAGACTGTCTAAAAGAAGCTGTCAGAGGGATTAAAGAGCTTGTGACCCTCCTCTTCTTTCTGTTGAAGGAGACCCCGGAGCAGGTGGCTGACTGTGTCTTGCGTCTCCAAATCGTCTCTGCTAAGCGCAACCCGCCAGTGGCAACCTGGCACAAAGCGGGCCACAGGCCTTTGGTCTCCTCGCAGAGCCAGGCACAGCTGCAAGGCAGCTGATCAAAAATGCATCAAAGCCAAAAAAAAAAAAAGGAAAACACTGAAATATGGATTATACCTCCTTCTGTTTCTCAACTCTCCGTATTCTTAGGCCCCCTCCCTGCTCAACCCTCCAACCAGGCGCTGCGTTTCTGGTGGCGACGGGGCAATTACAAGCTTTTGCTGAACGTCGGTCGTGCAAAACGCAGCTGAGTAACCCGTGCTTGTTTGCTCATTTCTCTTCCTTTCTCACTGAATGCAGAAGGAAGCAACCTGCCTTCTGTTCTCCATGCCCACTTTTTTTTCAAATTCATTCATTCCATTTCTTTCCTGTCCTTCTTCCAAGGTAGGACCCTTGGCAACGTAGAACAGCCACTGAAGCAAAAATGAAATACAATCATTGTAATTTAAAAAAGGCTGAAAAATTAAATAAACTGTCCTATGAAAAACTGCTCCAATGGATAACACACTATGCACTTTTAAAACAATGAGGAGAGTGCAGCGCAGCCATGAAAGGACTCTTGTGCAGCATCCAGTAAGTATCTAAAAGTTCATCTAAATAAAAGAAGCCTTTTGACTGTCAACAGAAGGCCAAACCAGCCGTTGGTGGAAAGGGGTTCTCCAGCCTTGGGGCAACCACTGAGAAGCCCCTGTCCCCTGTCCTGACCAAACACGTTCCTCCCCAAACCCATCCCTTTCCAAGCCTTCTTCTCTCCATATCTTTAAGGGACTCCATCCTGGTTTGGTTTGCTGGAAGAGGAGATTGATTTGTTTGTAGATACTTTTACAAGTCCCCATTAACTTTCTTTCAGGGTTCAAAGCTCTCTCCGCAACGACATGAGCAATTAAAATTCTTGATCTGAGCATGCTCATCTTGGCTCTGGCAATGCACACCCAGAGACACAAGGACTCCACGAATTGCATACCCTCAGCGGCTGTAAAGGGAGACAGAGTTTCCCAATGGTTAGAGCCCTGGCCTGGGAATGGAGAGGATCCATGCTCAAATCCCCACTGAGCCAGGAAGCTCCCTGGGTGATGTCGGGCCAGGATATACATTCCCTAGATGTAAAACACACCAGAACACTGTATTCCGTTAATTTTTCCCCCCCTTCATGTGCAACTGAAGCTAAAAATGAACTCTAGATCTCAGACCCATCGTATCCCTTGGCACGAGAAAGGCAGGGTGCCGATGGTACAAATGCACAAATAAACAAACAAGAGATGGAAAGGAGGAAGAGAAGAGAAGAGAAGAGAAGAGAAGAGAAGAGAAGAGAAGAGAAGAGAAGAGAAGAGGAGACTTGTGGTAGGTCTGGAGTGTTGGCCGAAGCAAGGAGAACGAAGGAAACTCATCTAGTCGGAACAGAGGCAGGAAAAAGACTGACTTCTCTTGCTTCCCCTCCTGCAGTGGTGGAGCTTGGAGTGTGAGGAGGGGGGCAGGAGGGGGCGGGGCTATGGCACGGGGGCGTGGCCACCGTGTGTGGAGGCGTGGCCATGGCACGTGGAGGCAGGACAACAGGCTAGGCCGCCCCTAAAACACTGCTGCCCAGGGCAAACCGCTCCTATCAACCCCCCATCCCTACGCAACTCCCTTCGTGGGGACACTGTAAGGTCTTCCTTTTCCCTGCCCCTTGGAGTGACTGGGGAAGCAACTCCGTGAAGAGGGTGGCCCTCCCTTCTCTGCTGAGGAACAACTCATTTGCCTGTCGTTCCCCCGCTCCAACAACGACTGTGCAACCACAGCGCTTTGCAACAGCAACTCGGTAAAGGCTACGTTCAATCCCCTTTTGAGGTGCAATTGCAACTTCTTTGTTAAGTTGGTAGTTGGACAGGAGAGGACTAGCACTAAATGATGGAGAGAAAATAATGCACAATTCCAACACTGGCACATAGAAGAATGTTAAGGAGGGAAATTACAGTCTTGGAGTTGACCTGGACACATGGGCCATTTCCGCACTGGACTGTTATAGCGCTATGATTCCACTTTCAACATCCTGTGGAATCCTGGGGTTTGCAGTTTCGGGAGGGGCCAGCCGGCCCCTCCCGAAACTGCAAACCCCAGGATTCCACAGGATGTTGAAAGTGGAATCATAGCGCTATAACTGTCTAGTGCGGAAATGGCCTTAGTCCTGAGCTGTCCAAGGTGCTGAAACCTATCTTCTAGGTGACCTTGAGGGCCACACGCTTGAAGGGCTCAGGTCAACTGAACCAACCCCAGAGAGATGGCGACAATACAGAAGGGAAGGTCCCTTCCCCACAGAAATGTTCCCCTGATGTCGATTAATATTAATGCCCAACTCTTCAAAGTCAAGGATTAGAGGGCAGAGGAACGGGGAGAACCCCCAAAACCAAACACACCACTACTTCCGTCCCAAAGAAAGAAAGAATGCAGAAACCTCAGGCTGCCTGGCACATTCACTGTGGAGCATTATAATCCCCATTTGAGAGGATTAAAACCTAAAATCAAATTACGTCCTGCCTGGGCAGATCTCGAGCGAACACATTACAGCCGCCGTTTATCCTCGGGTATCGCAGCAAGTTCATTTCTGCTCCACAGATTTGCGGGTTCCCAGTCCGGGCCAGGAAAAAAAAAAAAAAAGGCAAATGAATTCCATCTTGTTAGAGCGACAAGAGGCCAAATCCTCAGGCCTGGAAGGAGGAAAGCAGCTGGGGAAGACAGATTCAAAAGTGCTACCAACCCTTTCCATTGTTTCAAGCAGCTGCTGGGGAAAACAAGAGGGTGGGTGCCTTTACCTTCTCGTCCCATCCAACCTTGGATGGATGTCTTTCAGGAATGCTTCAGTTGCATCAAGAGGTTGGACGACATGGCCCTCGTGACCCCTTCCAACTCACCAAAGAATCATAGATTCTATGATTCTCAGCTCCCCACCTCCCTGCCAAGAACAATACCAGAGACTTAGCATGGGCTTTTTCCTCATGCCGCCCTGAGATGCAACCAGAGCAGAGAAATTTTGCACTGGCTTCTTCCGGAAGCACATCTGTTTGTGTGACACCTCCCTGAAACCCACAAAAGGATTCTCGGGTCTCGATTTGGGATGCTTCTGACACAATCAAGGTTCTGCTTGGCATGAATTCAAATGACTAGAAAAGAGATCCCACCTAAACCTTTGGAAGAACTTCTTTACCGTTAAGATCTGTTTGAGAGTGTAATTGGACTGCCTCAAAAGTGGTGGAGTCTCCTTCTTTGCATGCTGCTAAAGAGGGAGTCATTGAATCATAGAATCGTAGAGACCCCAAGAGCCATCCAGTCCAAGCCCATCCTGCCATGCAGGGAGACAGTCAAAGCATTCCTCACAAATGGCCATCCAACTTCCAAAGAAGGAGACTCCACCACACGCTGAAGCAGCGCATTCCACTGTAGAACTGCTCTTACCATCGGGAAGTTCTTCCTAACGTTTACGTGGAATCTCTTTTCCTGAAGTTTGAAGCCGTTGCTCCACGTCCTAGTCTCTGGAGCAGCAGAAAACAGGCTAGCTCCATCCTCCATATGACGTCCCTTCAAATATTTAAACGTAGCTATTATGTCACCTCTTAACCTTCTCTTCTACAGGCTAAACGTAACATCTTCCGGGGCGGTTTAGTTATGCATTTGTGCATGGGCAGCCGGGTTGAACTAGATGGTCCTTGCCTCCCCTTCCAAAGCTATGAGGGATGTCTCCCTGTTTTCCCTCGCTATGTGCCCTTTTGGAAATGCAACACTGTGAAAACAGCTCCCCCGGCCCCTCCGAAATGTCAGCTGGGCCCGGCCAGCCAGTAAGGCGGGTAGAGAGCCGTGCGTGAGCCTTTCATCTAATTGTTGATTTCACAAAATCCCTCGGCCGCCTCACGTCCACTGAGTTATGACAGCAAGCGTTTGCTGCGGAAAAAGCCTTTCAGAGCTGGAAAAGGTCAGACCTTCTCCGGAGTCATCTTTTCCCCCTTTCTCCCTTCCCTCCTCTTCACAGCCCTTCAACTTGCTTCCCCTTCCTCAAAAGCCACGATGACGACGTTGGGAGAAAACAGCAAAGGCGAACCCTTGAAGTCAGATGCCAGGAAAGGGCTGGCCTGAATACACGCTGCTGACAATGCATCACTAAGGAAAAAATGAGATTCCACCCAAATATTAGCAAACGCTTCTTTGGAGGAAGAACTGCTCCAGGGTGTAAGGAGGCTACCTGAGAAGGGCAGACTTGGCAACTTTGGAGATCTTTGAACAGAATTTCCATTCTAGAGCTGGAAAGAATATTCAACAGTTTTCAAAAAAATGGTCAGCACATGTTTCTTAGTGTTAAAAGACTTGACCAGAATCCTGGACTGATGAGAATTTTTGCAATTTGGGACTTATTCCATGGAAAATTCATTTGCGGTTGTTTTGCACAGAAAATAATAGTCCTGCGTAGAAATGTTCTTCTTCGCACATAAAAAGTTGCTTTCTATGGAAATCACCTGCATGTCAATTTTGCTCCAATTAAGTCCTCAGTTAAAGCATTTTCTGTGCAGGAGAACAGCCTTCTGTGCACATGAAATAAGATTTCTGCATAGAAACATTATTTTCTGCATGGACAAAGCTCTTCCTTGAAGTCGGATACTAAAGACGGAAAGACTATCCAACAGTATTTAAAAAAAAAAAAATTACAGCCAACAAACATGTTTCCTGAGTGTTGAAAGTCTTGATAAGAATCCTGGACTAATGAGATTTTTTGCAATTTGGGACTCATTCTGTGGAAAGCAGCATTTTCTAAACAAGAAACAGTTTTGTCTGCACAGGAAATGACGTTTCTATGCAGAAATCTTATTTTGTGTGTTAAAAAAAAGCTGTCTCCTGCACAGAAAATGCTTTTACCAGGGACTTAATGCAAAATTTGGATGCAGGTGATTGACATGGAAAACCATTTTTTCCTGTGCAGAAAATAGTATTTCTATACAAGAATATTATTTTCTGTGCAGAAAATGCTGTTTCCTATGTGGAGAGTGTGGCTTCCCACTCAGACAATGCCAGTTTCTGTGCAAAACCTCCATGTGTGAATTTTGCAGAGAAAAAGTCCTGAATTGTAAATAAGCTTTAAAAACTGTGGGAGTTTCAATGGCTGTCTTGCCACGGGAAGAAAATTGCTAAAGTTACTTGTTGCTTTCTTTGAGGAAAAAAACTTAATGAAGAATTTAATTCCCATGGGACAGGTATGACTGAGGAAAGCTTTAGTCGTACATTTTTGCACGGTAGGCAGTTGGACTAGGTTGCCCTTGCAGTCTCTTCCACTTCTAAGATTTTATGTTTCTATAATCACCACCACCTTCCACCATCATCATTAAGTTATTCGTATCAGGGGCTAAGGAAATGGAAGTACTTGATCATCCCTGATACAGAATCTTGGATGATCATAGAATCACAGAGTTGGAAGAGACCCCAGGGGCCATCCAGTCCAACCCCCTGCCATGCAGGAACCCACATCAAAGCACTCCTGACGGATGGCCATCCAGCCTCTGCTTAAAAACCTCCAAAGAAGGAGGAGACTCCACCACACTCCATGGAGGTAGCAGCATCTTCCACTGCCGGACAGCTCTGACCATCAGGAAGATCTTCCTGAGGTTCAGGTGGAATCTCTTTTCCTGCAGCTTGAAGCCATTGCTCCTTGTCCTAGTCTCTGGAGCAGCAGAAAACAGCCCTTTTCCATCCTCCATATAAAATCCCTTCAGATATTTAAACATGGCTATCATGTCCCCACTTAACTTTCTCTTCTGCAGACTAAACATCCCCAGTTCCCTAAGCCCCTCCTCATAGGGCTTCGTGGCTTCCAGACCCTCCACTATTTTGGTCACCCACCTCTGGACACGCTCCAGCTTATCCATATCCTTCTTGAAATGAGGGGTCCAGAACTGAACATAGTATTCCAAATGAGGTCTAACCAAAGCAGAATAGAGTGGTACCATCACCTCATTGATGCAACCAAGAATCGCGTTGGTTTTCTTGGCTGCCGCATCACACTGCTGACTCATGTTCAGCTTGTGATCTACCAAGACTCCTAGATCCCTTTCACATGCACTGTTGTCCAGCCAGGTGTCTCCCATTCCATATTTGTGCATTCCATTTTTTCTGCCTAAATGCAGGACTGTACATTTCTCTGTGCTGTAGCTGATGATGTATTTGCAAAAGGAAGTTCTCTGTTGTCCATTTACTGCACCACTGTAGATACTTCAATGTCCAACCAAACCCACATTTCTGCAATTTCTTCTTCTTTTTCTTTAACAAGAAAGAATCTGCTTCACCACAAGAGCATTTTAAAAACATTTGTTGCCTTTGGAAGAACAAAAGGATCCCTCTCCACCTCCCCGCTCCAACACACTTTGTTCTTTTATCTCTAAACGAAACGCATGGTTTCCCAGGGTCCAAAAGAAATTAAAAGCCCTGCCTGTTAAAAGCAGACAACTCATTCATGTTTCTGCCTCTGTTCTGCACAGTTTGGCTTGGCTTTGCCAATCCAAGTACTGGGTGGCGCTTTTGCATTTCACACGGCAAAGCCTGGCTGCAAAACACCACGTTAAAATGAAGCAAAAAGGCCGTTGCAGTGGTGCAAACGGTAACAGTGCACACAACTGCCATGGTCTGGAGCGTGGCCCTTTAACATCCCCAATCCATCCATCCATCAGTCATGAGGACTAGTCTCAGCTTGTGGTTAAATCCATTCATTTTTAAAAACCACACAGCTTTCAGAGTCTATTTGCAATTCTGTGCAAAGTTCACATGGGGTTGTTTTGCACAGAAAACAGCATTTTCTGTGCAGAAAATAATATTTCTGTGCACAAATTATCTCCTATGCTCAGAAAACAATGCGCTCTATCCAAAACCACCAGGTGAGAAATTTGCACAGAATAAGTTCCGAATTGTTAAGGTTCTTATCAGACCAGATTCTTTTCAACAGCATTTCTCAGCACCTGAAAAACATGTTTTTGTACCATTTTTTAAAATAGTTTTGAATATTCTCTCCACTCCGTATTGGAAACATACTGTTCCATCAATCTCTAGTGGGCATCCGGACACCCTTGAGAACATAAGGTCTAGTCTCCTTATAAGATCATGAAAACTATGTTGCTTCAGTGAATCTTTGGAAAAAATGCCAACTCAGCTAAAATTGTCCCTTGAAATAAAAGGCTGACATTGTTTTTGCTAATATTTCCAACAACATCTCACTGTTCAGGCTCTGATGGAGACTCTAAATTTAGCTTAAATCCCACCTTTTTAAAAAGTTGTAAAATGTACCCAAAATAGCTTAACATAAAAAAGGTTTTGGAGAGCAGATAGGGGACACAATTTGTTACCATTTGCTGTGGGTAGGAAAACATAAGGTCCCTTTTTTTGAATTCAAACAGTAAATAAAGAAACTTGAAACCTATTAGTTTTGCTAAAATGCAATTCTAAGCATGTTCGCTCAGGAATTAATTTCATTTTTGTTCACGCATGGGTGTTTAAGACAGCAAATCACATAAATTTTGGCTGCAGTTTTTTTTAAAAAAAGGCATACTCTTACAATGCCCTCCAGGGTATGCTTAGCTCCCTCCTTACTGTAAAATTTATGGCGATATGCTAGCTTGTACGTTTCCAGGGCTGTTTTGCAAAGAACGAGTATGTAAGTCATGGACTAAATACTCTAAAGGTACTGCATCCCATTAGATCTTGGAAACTAAGCAGGGTCAGCTCTGGTTAGTACTTGGATGAGAGACCTCCAATGAATACCAGGCTATATTTCAGAGGAAAGAACTGGCAAAACCACCTCTGATCATTCCTTGCCAAAGAAAACCCTCTGAAATTCACGTGGTCACCAAAAGTCAACTCATGACTTGAAGACACATACACACAGTTCTTAAAATCAGCAGAGAAAATACTCTAAAAGCAATATGTTCTATCTGATCTTGGAAGCTAAGCAGGTTAGTACTTGGTTAGTACTTGGATGGCAGACCACCAAGGAATGCCAGGTGCTGGAGGCTATAATTCAGAGGAAGGAACCGGCAAAACCAACTGTGAAATCCATGGGGTCACCATAAATCGACAGGCGACTTGATACCATGTATACCCACCCACATCTAATCCAGGATTGTCTGTACCATCACATTTCTGATTTCTATGTACAGTTCCGAAAGCTGACGGGGAAGAAAACTCATTTGACTCAATCAACTCAACCCATCGGCTTTTGGTGCTCGAGAGGAGCTCTACAAGTGCCACAGACTGTCAAAAGAGGAACAGATGAATGCAAGAATGAATCAAGCCCAAACTCTGCCTGGAAGCCAAGATGGCTATACTGAAGCTGCTGCACCTTGACATTTCCTTGGAAGGCATGATTCGCTACGAAAGACAATCATGCTCGGCAGGGTAGAAGGCAGCAGACAAAAAGGAAGACCTCATTACAGGTGGATAGACTCAATCCAAGTCTGCAAAACCTGAGTGGGGCTCTTAGAAGTCCTGGAGGAGTGACATTCAGAAGCTCACCAGAAATCTAAGTCGACTTGACGGCAATTAGTAACAAAAGTATGCATGTCGCATTCTCCGTGTCTATCGAGAGGTAAGTCCTAATGAGTCCAGGTACTGGAGATTGGCAGGGGTTAATTCTGCTATGAGTTTTAGCTCAAATTTTAAACAGAAATATCCAAGCATGAACCCTGTATATCAAACTGGGTTTGCATTTCATTTTTGTTTTGTTTTTTTTCCATAATGTTTTTATTAAAGTTTAACAGGTTTGCATTTTGAAATGCATTTTGCATTTTGGGTTTGCATTTTGGAGAGACCCTTTAAATTTCAGACAGAAAGTTGGAGCAGATTCTCCAACCCATTGACCCTGACTCCACCAACTGTTCCAGGAGCTGCCGCCCAAAACTGGAACTTTCCCCTGCTCTGAGCCACGGAATATAGTTGAGCTTGACAACTTGGCAAACGTTATACGCACACATGGTTCAGTTTTATTACTGCCACAGAGCGATCTGAAAGAATTCCAAGCATGCAAAGATACAGCTATGAAGATGTTCACAGAGATACATTCACTGAACATAGCAATTGGATGGGCTCCTGCATCTGGTTATAATGAAGAGCAGAGACGCCAAAGATTTCTCATAGTCCTATCTGGAATTTGTGCTGGATAGACCAGAAAACCCCTTGCTTGCTTGAGGAACAAATCTCACTCCTGTTTACACTGTGGCTGGAATTCAGTTAGCGACATACGCAGAAGTCACACTATGCACGCGAGTCCAAAAAGCCCCAATGAGCAACAGAGGGATTCTGCTGACAGCAATGGAAACAGAGTTGCACAGACAGCATATCCCTCTGTGCCTGGTCCCTCCAAGTTGTACACTGTGGTTGTGCATCCTACAATTTGCACTGGGATTATACATTGCAATTGTGCATGCTATCCTTTCCACTGTGGTTGTGCATAAAATGCATTGCTGGTTTTTTGTTTTCTGACTTATGGTGACGCTAAAAGGGTTTTCTCGGCAAGATTTATTCAGAGGAGGTTTGCTGGTATGTAAAGGTTTGCTAGCGACTAGTGGAGTTCTCCGGTTCAGCCCCAGTGGATGGCATGAGCTTCTTTCATTAAATAAATAAATAAACTACTGAGATGACCAACTTTATCATTAACCAAATGGGAGGCCATAGGTCTAGAAAGAGGGGATTAAACTCCTCCCCCCTCTTTTATCCTCTCTCTTTCAGTACCAAAGAGGAAGGTCAAACGGGAGCCATTATCTGTGAAGGTTTCCTTTCCAGAGAGTCTGTATTTAGCATCATTATGTTAATGTCATTACCAGATAAGTCATTATGTTAATGATGGTGGGTTTTGTCGGTGGATTTTTAAAAGGGGGGGGGACATACATGTATAAAGAGCTTCAAAAAAGAGTCATTGGAGAGGTTTTGCACGTGGAGAAAGCAGGGAGAAAATCACCCCTTGGTCAAGCTGGCCGGCGGTTAACGCCCTTGAGGAAAACCCCAGGCACACGTCTTCCTTTTGCTTTTAGCAAGGAGAGAGCTCTGAGCACCAAAAGAATCACAGAATATCAGAATCTTAGAGACGGATGGGGATCCAAGGACGAAATAATCTAACCCCTCGCTGTGCAAGAACACACAATTATGGCCTGCCTTCCACATTGGCTAGGATTAGGGGCGCAGGACCCCTGCAAAAGTGGGAAAACCACAAAAGTCAAAATATGTGTCCGTGTCTGCGGGAAGGGGGCTGAGCCATGGTGGACGGAGGGAGCACCAGGATCTAAACCAATTATTATTACTATTATTATTACTACAAGGCAAGACAGCTCAAGTTATCCCCATCCTATGTATATTTTGGATTTTGTTTTATGGTCAACAGGATTTTGCTGCGGTTATCTGCCTTGCAGTCAAGCTGGTCCGAAGGTTTTCTTCCCTGATTTGTCCCAAGAGGTTGGCCCTTGCCCTCCTCTGAGGATGAGTGTGACGTGCCCAAGGTCTCCATCTCCATCGGTTGCAAACCCCGGTCTCCCAGAGTCCTAGTGTAGAATTGAGCAGCGGAGATTGGAGCACACGGAGGGGAGACGGGAGGGGGCGGTGTCATGGTACGGGAGGCGGGGCCATGGGGGCGGGGCCACAGTGCACGGGGTGTGGCCACGGGGTGTGGGGGCGTGACCACAGCACGCGGAGCTGTAACTACAGGCCAGGACACCCCAAAAACATTGCCGCTGGGGGCAAACCACCCCTATCACCCCCATCCCTGCGCAACTGGTAGAATTCCCCACTGACTCAAGACAACTACCTTGCGATAGTCTTTTTGAGCAATAAAAAAAAATCTACCGATGCAATAATTTGTGCATATGGTTACTAGTAGCCCTAGTAAGTTTGTTGGTTGGACTTGTTATGGTAGAGTTATATATATATATTTTTCTTATTTCTTCTTTTTCACTACAGTTTGGTTGGGGAGGTCAGAGAAATTTCACATTTTTACTAAGCCGGTGTTTAGTTAGTAAGTTAGCATTTTAGTGAGTTAGCACTTAGTGAATATTTAGTTAGCAAGTTAGTGTTCCGTTTAGCATGGCAGTTTAATTTTAGTTCACATTTATCTTCAAAATGTTTGCTGGAGTTCATGTTGCTTTGTGTCAAAACTGACACAAAAAGACAACTTCCTCGGAATATATTACATTGTACTCTATTTGGGGAAGATACAGTATGACAAAAACACATTTGGCTTTTTGTTTCAAAAGCATCTGCTGTTGTTGCAGTTTACGCCAAGCTTGTTTCTGATCTGAAAAATATTTGTATGCCTTCTTTGTTAAAACCAGTTTATGTTTAGCAACAGAATCTGCAAAAGGTTATGCAAAGCAGTCTCGTCTAAGAAATGTTTTCACATCTTCTTGCAGTTTGCATATATGTCTATTTGCTCTGATTTAATTTATTGTCAAATGCGCCGCATTTGGTATTCGCTGCCTGACTTTTTTTTGGTCTCTTGGTTGTTGCTTCTGGAGTGAAGTCTTATTCCTGCTTGGTTGTTTTTGCAAAAGGCACGTGATGCTTTGTGCACAAACACACTTTTTGGGACACTGACATTTTTTTGTAACCTGCAATACCCTGCAAATCTCATTGCATAAGAAACCATTCACCCCCATAATTCAGACAATGCAGGTTTTATGGGACACGCAAGTTCAAGTCCCCATTGAGTCAGGCAACTCTGGGACACAATTCGCTTTCTCTTCTGCAACTTGGCCTACCTCACAAGGTCACTGTGAGAATAAAAGAAGAAGAACCATAGACACCAGAATGGGATACAGGAGGAAAAAAAAAAATAAAAATTCTGCACAGAAAAACCGAGCAAAATTTTGTGCAAATGAATTTTCCCAAGAGAAGTACGAAAAGTCCTCAAAAATTGCACAGAGCCCCTTCTGTTCTCACAGAGCAGGGAGAAAACTGCAGAAATGATTCATTTGGACACACGGGGATGAAATAAGTCAAGATTTACACGCCTGCTCAGAATGTGTGAAAAATGCTACTTTCAGTGAGAATAACAGATGAAAAGAAATTGTTTCCTGAAGCCTTCCTTCCCCCTCTTGGTGATGTATATTCCAAAACGTAGAATCTATGCAACCTCTTGCAATGCCTGCCACCAAGTCCCTTTCGCACCATATAATCACAGTATTATGATTTCACTTCAACTGTTGTGGTTGCATCCTGTGGAATCCTGGGATTTGTAGTTTGGCAAGACACGAGAGCTCCCTGGCTCAAAATTCTAAGCACAATCCAAATGCCAGGATCCATAGAATGGATCATGGGAGTTAAAGTGGAACCACAGCACTATAATTTTGTAGTGTGAAAGGGCCCAGCTCTGACTGGGTCACAACACTGGTGAATTAAAAAAGAAAAAAAAAAGAACTCAGATGATAAGCTCACAAAAATTCACTAGCCTTAAAATTGTTTCAACTAGCCTTCTAAAAATAGGAAGGAAGCTTGTCGGCTTCCCATAAGCTGGGCAGCAGAGTCTGCACGCCAAACTTTTGATTCTCGCTCCTCTTTTTATACTATCTGACTTCAACTCTTTCGTAGACTGCAAATGTATATTGATTAAATCTACAGTAGCAAAATATTAGCACAACCATGTGAATCACTAAGACACTTAGATTGATAGGACATAAAACAGACATTTGTTCGACTGAAGTTTCTTGACAAGAAAACTTTCCTTAATTCCTATGAAAGCAAATTACGCGATAAACCAAGTTTTTAATTTTGAAGCCAAAATCCGAGCGGGTGTAGTAGTTCGAGTGTTGTACTGTAACTCTGGAGACCAGGGGTCGAATCCCCGTTCAGCCATGGAAATCCACTGAATGACTTTGCACAGGTCACACTCTCTCAGCCTCAGAGGAAAGCGATGGCAAACCCCTTCTGAACAAACCTTGCCAAGAATACTTCATGATAGGGCTGCCTCAGCTGCTCCTTGTACGGCACGGTTTCCGGGGCTTCTACCATTCTGGGTGACCAAACGGGAGAAGGCCTGGAAACCACGAAGCCCTCTGAGAAGCAGTTTAGGGAGCTGCATGTGTTAAGCCTGGAGAAGAGAAGGTTAAGAATCACAGAATCCTAGAGTTGGAAGAGACCCCAGGGGCCATCCAGTCCAACCCCCTGCTATGCAGGAACACCCCTCAAAGCATTGCCAATAGATGGTCCTCCAGCCTCTGCTTAAAAACCTCCAAGGAAGGAGACTCCACCACACTCCATGGAGGCAGCATCTTCCACTGCCGGACAGCCCTGACCGTCAGGAAGTTCTTCCTGAGGTTCAAGTGGAATCTCCTTTCCTGAAGCTTGAATCCATTGCTCCTTGTCCTAGTCTCTGGAGCGGTAGAGAACAAGCCCGCTCCCTCCTCGACATGACATCCCTTCAAATATTTAATCCTGGCTATCCTGTCCCCTCTTAACCTCCTCTTCTGCAGACTAAGCATCCCCAGCTCCCTACGGCATTCCTCATAGGGCTTCATGGCTTCCAGACCCTTCACCATTTTGGTCGCTCTCCTCTGGACACATTCCAGCTTGTCCACATCCTTCTTGAATTGAGGTGCCCAGAACTGGACACAGGATTCCAAACGAGGCCTAACCAACGCAGAATAGAGTGGAACCAGAGAATGTTTAGCCTGGAGAAGAGAAGGTTAAGAGCTATGTTTAAAAATTTGAAGGGATGTTATATGGAGGATGGAGCAAGCCTGCTTTCTGCTGCTCTGGAGACTAGGACATGGAACAATGGCTTAAAACTTCAGGAAAAGAGGTTCCGTCTAAACGTTCGGCAGAACTTCCTGATGGTAAAAGTCGTTCAGCAGTGGGAAATGCTCCTTCTTTGGAGATTTTTAAAGAGAGGCTGGATGGCCATCTGTCAGGAATGCTTTGATGGCATCTTCCCGCATGGCAGAAGGGGCTTGGATTCGACGGGCCTTGCGGTTTCTTCCAGCTCTACAATTCTACGACTCTATGAAGACGACTCGAAAGCACACAACAAGGGTTGGAGTCAGCACATTTCTTCCAACGCCGACTCTGCCCAAAACTGCTTCTGACTCCAACCCATGGTTCCCATCCCACAGCCCTGCCAATACGTTTACGGTTGGCCATTTTTCCAGGAGGAATATTGAACCTGTCGGGTCCTATCAGCCTTTCCTTAGGTTCGTCTCCGCCACGACGATTTTCAGTGGAGGGTCCAGGTTCCAAAGCTGTACGCCTCCAAGTAACACTGGAGAGGTTCAGTTCCACATCTTTCTCACGGGCTTCGCAGAGACATCATGGGTTTGATCAGCGTGGGAAAAGGGATGTTATTTTAGGTGGATCTTTCATCTGATCTAAGACGACTCCTCTTAAAATAACCCAGATCAAGAAATTTAGGCTCCCTCCCCCTCCGCATAGTGGAATGGAGCTCAAAATAAAAAAAAAAAAAAATCCCAAAACCTCAAAGGGAGTTATTAATAAAAATCACCCTGCAGAGATGAAATCCAGCAAACAAGATTATCTTTAATGAGCTTATCTATCAAGAGAGGACGGGGAAATCAAACAAAAACAAAAAAATATAATAATCGGGAACAGTATGATGAGATATAACTTTAGGAAACGGTTTAAAAGTTCGGTCAGGCAGAAAAAGAAACAGAGGAGAGAAAAGTCCATGTTTTGGAGGTGACCATGTTTGGTTCCTTTCGTCGCCAGGGAAGAAATTAGAACTGAGATGCATCATCGATCTGTTTGTCCAAAAATAAAAATCTGGTGGACTTGTTTTCATTAAAAATTAAAGAAGGGGATTTTTAAAAAGATAAAATAAATAAAAATGTGGGTTATCAGTGCACAAGATGAAAGCGGAGACACTTAAGAGTTGGCTTGTTGCCCGAAAGGCACAAAATCCACTTCCGTGACGGTCTGGTTGAGCAGGGTTTGAAAAGCCGGTGGTTTTCCAAGGGCTGGGATGCACATTGTGATGTACTTTAGGTGGTGGGGGACTTCAGCTTCAACCATTCAAACCCAGCAAAAGTTCCTTTTAAAGGCAAAAAGGAACTTGTCACATTCTGAGGCTGGTGGAATGCAGGCCAGGTTGCATTTCCACGAATTGGGTCATTATTCTGGTCTTCCTTTTTAAAAAAAGCGTGAATCTTTTTAAACAGAATCATGACCAAAACACATACAGTCATCCCTCTCCATTTGCTAGGGTTAGGGGCACAAGACCCCCATGAAAGTGGAAAAACCATGAATAACTCTTGGCCCTCCCAAACCATATTAAACATACAAAAAAAGTACGATCACCCTATCCAACCCACCATCGGTTCCTTTGAGGCATCGGGGTTCCTTCCCAAGACAGAAGTGGGGCGCTGGTGGGGCTTACGGCCCCCTCCGTGGCTGGCCCACACCATTTTTAAAAAGGACTTATAATTCTCGTTTGCAGTTTCTCAGTCGCACGAGGCTTGCAGCCCCTATTAAAAATGGCCTAGGGAGGCAGCAGAGAGGACGGCAAATAACCCGCGAATAATCAAATCTGCAAAAGTGAAACCCGCCAATGTGGAGGGCTGACCGTATTTTTAAACCACGTCTCCTCTCAAAGCTACACGGGCCTAACAGAGGAAAAGGTACACACGGATATTTTCCAAATCCTCTGCTATTCTACCGTGCCTACTGTTGCAGCTGTGCCTCTTCTGCTGTGCTTTTCCACTGCCTCGTGTTGCAAAAACGCACCACGGATCTCCAGAACCGCTGGCAAGAGCTAATCTGCAGCTGGGGGAAGATGCTCGCAGCCATCTCCGGCGGCCCCGTGCCCCTACGGACAAAGCATTGGCTTCATCCTGTTTCTCTTGGCATCAGATCAAGCCCAGCTGCTTTCTCATAGGAATTTTCCATGATCCGGCAGCAAACGCTTCTAGGATAATCCCGCTAATTTAGAACCGACGCACACACCGGCCACCCTCTGCCCCGTTGCCAAGACAATGGCAAGTCGACACAAGCTGAGGCTCGCTTTCATAGCGTCTCCTCGTAAAGTCCAATACCTTCGAACCGGGACCCCAAAAACCATCGAGTTCGACCTCCTCCCGGTGCCCCAGTCCACAGCTAAACCATCCGGAGGGATGCTAATGGAAGGACACGAGGGAATTTTCTACAGTTATATCTCTCTCAACCAAAGCTGAAATCCTGGGTATTTTTATTTGGCAGTAGCTTCAATGCACAGAAGGGTCTGAAGGTACTTTCGAAAAACCCAAGAGCATCCAACAAATCCCAAATAGGAAGGAGACGCATCTCAAGACGATACGAACCAACGTTTCATTGTTACAAACCGTGATGTCTTTCAGCCTCTAAATGTTTTAAGGCTTTCTAGGAAAGGAAGAATATAGTTCTGCCCAGACTCTCAAATGACTATTGGAATGATTATTTATATACATATGCATTTATGAGATGCTCTTTGTACTCTTTTATAACCCCTTGGAAGAAGGCCTTGAAATACTTACAGGCCAAAATACATCTTTTGAAAAAAAAAATAAAGCTACAAAATGCGATATTGGGATGTGTCTCCTCCACACATTGGAGTTCAGGAAACAAGAGAAGATGCAGGAATATGAAGAGAAAGTCACATTATCTGAAGGAGCATATCTTCTTATATGAAAACTCTTCTTTTCAAACAGGCTTTTTTGGCAAGCCGGAGGAGCTTTATTTATTAACTCGTTTATTTGAATATTGTTTTAGGGTTTTTAATGATTTTATATGTTTTTCATCGTTTTTAATGTTTTGGTGTTTTAAATTGCTGTTGGGTTCCATACCGGGAGAAAGGTGGCATATAAATATAATAAATAAATAAGGCTATGATGGTTTTCTTCTTGATGTCCCCTCTGTCAGCGAACGGAAACATTTTTTTCTAACAGGACTGACTGCAATAGGCTCCTAATTATGTCCCGTCCTGTTGATATATATCTTCTTTTATTGCATTTTCAAAATGCTTTTAATCCCACAGATTGCTTAATGACTTCCGTACGCTTTTGCTGATGTGTTTGCATTTATTTTAATCTGCATTTGTTTTAAATTTCGTAAGTTCCCAGAATCCCAATGGTGGGAAAAAGTCAGGCATTTGGGATTTAATTCACCACCAACTGTCTTACTGAAGGAAGCAATGTGCAGTTTCAGAAATTTCCTCCCCATGGAGGGAAAGGTTTTGAAAACCACACGGTTTTCAGAACCTACCAGCAATTCAAGATGAGTTCTGTGCAAAATTCACATGTGCTTCTTTTGCGCAGAAAACAGCATTTTTCTGACGAAGAAAGCTGCTTCCGTCACAGAAAACACTGTTTTGGTGCAAATCAATCACGTGCGAATTTTGCGCAGAACGCGGATCCATTCCATTGGGGTCTTGTTATCCTCCACAAGCACGTTTTTCAATTTTTAAGACATATTTCCCACCATTCTTTCCATCTCTTTGAGATATGTATGAATACATAATGTGTTGTTGTGGACGATGAGGACGATGCGTGCAACAAACCATCTCGAAAAGCCATCTCGAGCCCTTGTGAAACTTCCTACCTCCAGCTAAGAGCAAACCACCAGATACTTGTTTTTTTTCCAGAAATATTTACCATTTGCAGAAAAAGTCTCTGTACAGAACCAGCATCTTTTCCTTTTCTGGACTTAAACGCAAGGACGCACACAAATACACAGACAGCAAACACCAAAGGACAGGCGGCTTCCTTGAAAAGACGCAAGCGACACAGAAATGTTATTAAATTCTTTCAGCGGCAGGAACTTAAGCCAAAGGGGTGCCAGAGCTTCTGACCCAAACTCTCGAAAACAACAAGAACCACGCAGACAGTATACTACGCTACCGCTAAGTACTTTGGAAATAAATAACTTGCACACTGCCATCCTTTTTCTTTGATACTTCTCTTGAACAATGGGGAAGAACAAACGCGTCCATTTGCCTTCCAGAAATGTCACATTTTTGAAATGGATGTTTTTCTTCTTATCATTATTTCTGCAACATTTCTGTATCTGTTTGCTACGATAAAAAAAAAGTTATTTTGGTTTAAAACAAAAACAAAATCCACAAGCAAATCCCAAGGAACCGCAGCGCATGCTTTTGCCAAAAAAAACCAAAACAAAACCCAAAAAACTTCCCGACACGTAAGGATTTCAGTACGACGATGGGAAAGCTCATTGCAAAAGCCAAAGGAGCACAAAAACCAAGGTATAATTGTTTCCTGTTTTCCACCTTCACTCAAGAAGTGCAAACTAGGTCAGTGCGGATCCAAACAGGAACTATACAAAAAACCCAATCCCTTCCAATCCCTACGGGATGGATATTTTCACTCGGAATGGCTATTTTTAGCAGTGCTTCCTTTGCAGAGGACTCAAAAATTTCCTCAAGGTCCTTCCAGTGTTTGAACTTTTTTTTTAAAAAAAAAAATCAATTAATTATACCCCTGAGTTTAATTTTCACCTTACTTTAAAAAAAAAAAGACATAGACATAGAAGAGAGTAAAATAATCAACCTGAAGATGGAATCAAGTTCATCTTGTTGTGTGCCTTCAACTCATTTCTCACCCACGGCAAATGTATCATGGGGTCTTCTTGCCAAGATTTCTTCAGAGGAGGTTTGCCATTGCTTTCTCTGAGGCTGAGAGAGCGCAGTTTGCCCAAGTCACCCAGTAGGTTTCCACGGCTGAAGGGGGATTTGAACCCAACCCCAAGCGTGGTGCAGTGGTTAGAGTTGGATTCCAACCCTGGAGTCCACGACCGCTTGGCCACGGAAACCCACCAGCTGACCTCGGGCAGACCACACACTCTCAGCCCCAGAAAAGCCCACAAAAAGTTTCCCTTAGAGGTACCACAAGTCAGAAATGACTTCAAGGCACAAAACAACAAACTCCCCGTGTCCCACGTCCAAGCCACGACACCATGTGAAATAAAATATGCACCATAAAATCAAAAGGTGGGAGTTTAGCAGCTAAAATACACACTCTTCCAAACAGAGAAAAATATGTGTCCGGTTGTGGGTGCCTCATTTCAAGAAAGATACTGACAAGCTGGAGAGTGTCCAGAGGAGGGCGACCAAAATGGTGAAAAGCCATGAAGCCCTATGAGGAGTGGCTTAGGGAGCTGGGGATGTTTAGCCTGGAGAAGAGAAGGTTAGGAGGGGACACGATGGCCATGTTTAAATATCTGAAGGGATGTCATGTCAAGGAGGGAACAGGTTTGTTTTCTGCTGCTCCAGAGGCCAGGACAAGGAGCAATGGACTCAAGCTGCAGGAAAGGAGATTCCACCTGAACCTCAGGAAGAACTTCCTGATGGCCAGAGCTCTTTGGCAGTGGGATCTCCTGCTGCCTCAATGGAGTGTGGTGGGGCCTCCTCCTTCTTTGGAGGTTTTTAAGCAGAGGCTGGGCGGCCATCTGTCCAAAGGAGGGCTCCGATGTGTGTTTCTCCATGGCAGAAGGGGGTTTGGCTGGACGGCCCCTGGAGTCTCTTCCAACTCTAGGATTCTATGGTACAACGTGTGTAAAGATACACATAGGTAGGTAGGGCTTTGGTCTGATCCAGCAGGAGTCTTCTGATATCCTCATGGAGCTGCTTGGACCATCGCCTCCTCTATTTTGCCCTCTCTCTGAGGTCAACTTCCCACGGTACTCCTGTCTTCAGAGGTTTTAAGAGGTACCTGCTGACATGCAGGGTACTGGAAGGACCGTACTCTCCTGTACGAACCTGCCCATATTTTGGGAGAGGCCCTGTTCTCCGTCCCACCACCCTCACAGGTATGTCTGGCGGGAAAGATGGGAAACGGCGCCTTCTCCGTAGCTGCCCCCAGGCTCCAGAACCTTCCTAGAGAGGTTAGATTTGCACAGTCACCATCCTTCCTCCTCAATGGACTCCATTTCCCAGAGGTACCAGATTTCTACCCTCCTTAATATCTCTCTGCAAGCAGGTTAAACCCCTTTTTTTATTGCAGCAGGCTTTTGATTATTTTTAGGGGAAACAGACCTTGTATAATATGCTAGACTTTTATTTATTTATTTTTTTGTTGCAGTTGTTTTAATTTGCTTTAATTAGGATTTTATCATAGCTTAATTGCTTTCCAACTTTCATATACTGTTAATTTTTAACCATGTTTGTTTTAATTGCTGTAAACTGCCCTGAGTCCTAAACTAGGAAAAGGGAGATCATGATGGTAGTAATATTAATATTATTAATAATATTGCCATCATTGGGGGTCACACCAAAAAGTCCACCCCCATTATTATTAACATTAATATTATTAATAATATTAATAATAATAGGGGGTGGACTTTTTGGTGGTGACTCCCAATCATGGCATTTCCTTTCCATGGAACTTTATGCTGGTTGCACTACTGGGCTGAATTTTATTCACTGGTCTAAGAGGGTTTCCCTCATCCCAGCTTTATCTTCACTAAGTCTACCGTCCTAACGCTACCAATTTATCGTATCGACTCGGTTTCCTTGCGGTACATTGTATTTCTTCTGATTTTATGGCCATGCCCTTTCGAGATGTGGGGAAGCCGCCCTGTTAGCAGGCTGCATTCAGAGGCCAAATAGTCCAATAAATAAATATAAATAATTAAAACAGAGGTCTCCATAACATGCAAATTTATTTGCATCGATGGATCGTACACATTTAATCGGGCCATCTATCAGCAAACTAAAAAAATCAATCTTGCACCAGTTGACAGGCCTTCTAATAATGTGGATGATTTAGTAAAGGGAGTTGGTGAACAGGGATGGAAGTACATATAACATTCATATTGTATATTCAGGAAGGAAGCCACCATGGTGGAGCGGTTTGAGTTTTGGACGCCGCCGCCGGAGACCAGAGTTCGATGCCCTGTTTGGCCGTGAAAACCCACTGAGTGACCTCGGGCATGTCACATACTCTCAGCCCCAGAAAACCCCGTGACAGATTCTCCTTAGCGTCACCATAAGTCGGACTTGCAGGTCCACAACAACAGCGCATTCAAGAAACCTTAAGGCCCAGGAGGTGTAGGGTGTGTATATCTAAGGTGTGTGTGTGGGGTAGTATCAGTATAAATTTATTGATGAGTCAATCAACCATATCAAAAGATATAACATCAAATGTTATAAAATACAGTAAAAGGAGTCACCAAAACATGATAGAGTAAAATAAGGTAAGCTTTGACAAAAGATGACAAAAGACGACAAGATGAAATAAAAAGGATAATGTTAATGACTATAAATAAATACCAAAACTTGTAATAATAGGTTACCATCTTGTGATAAGATGAAAATAGTAAAATGCAGAGACAGTACGTATTTAGATTAATCCACCACCCTTGCACGCAACCCCAATACGTTCTATAAATTGTTTTCTCAGATGGACAGCCCTATCGATAAACTTAGCCACTCTGAGGACGACGTACGGGTTAGTGCCTCGAAGGAAATAAGATAATTGTTTCATAGGGTCCCAGTATTTTGTTCTGTCGAGGAATGTCTGTAGATACTGGGTCTTTACTGGGGTGTATAATTGACAGTTAAAGAGAACATGTGCAATGTCCTCTAATGGGGGGGGGGTACCCAAGACCCTGGTCCTTCGAGAAGACTACGGTCATGCCAAACAATCAATCGTATAAAAGGGTGAGATCCTGGTTAGACTACGGTAATGCACCCTACGTGGGGCTGCCCTTGGAAACTGCAAACTTCAGACATTCCAAAATTAAAATAAACCAGCCGGTCCTTCAGATATCTTAGACTTCATTTCCCAGAATTCCCAACCGTTGGCCAAGCCGGCTGGGAATTCTGGGAGTCGAAGTCCAAAATATCCAGAGGACCTCTACTTGGGAATCACCGAAATAAACACTCCTCCAACCTGGCAGGAAAGAATAGTTCCCTTTGGAAAAAAAAAAATACCAAGCCGCATGTGTACATGCCTTGTTGCCGCAAATTCCACAGGGGAAAAAAATACACATACGTACACAAAAAGGATTGTATCCAAACATCACGACAACGCAAGCTGTTCCGTCATCCGTTTGGCTTTTCCTTTGGAGAGGCTTCAGTACGATAAACATCCCAGCCTCTGCAAACGCTCTTTTGCCAAATGTGTGAAGAAGACATTTTTTCTCTGGGGCACGCGGGCATGAATAGGAGGAAAGAGAATTAAGTGGCATATTTCCAGAAGGATACTGGACTTTCAGAGCAGAGTCGAAGGCAAAGGAAGGGACGGGAGACCCGGCCAGTCCAGCCATGAAACTTCCCATTAATAGGCTGGCTGAGCGAGAACTAGTAAACGGAGACCTTGCAAAAGCTTAAGGGAGATTTCCCTTACACGGACGTTTCGCCTTCAATAGGTAAAGCAAACCATAGGAATCTCTCCCCATTGAACCTTTCAATTTTTGCTTTGCACACACACACATGTAGAAAAACCCCACAGAAACTTGGAGTGGAATAACGCACCACCTTCCATTCCAAATGCCGAACAACAGCAGAGAAAGAAGACATTATTCTTACTATTATAATTACTATTACTATTATACTCTGCCTTTCTTCCAAAATTAGGACTCCAGGAGGCTTAGCACTTAACAAAATCTTTCTTTTTTTCAAAAGAATGCAGCTCAAAAGGTACAAAAAGTGAACCTCAAATCGGGAATTCAGCCATGCAGAACATTACAGCGATTTAAATCTGATTTAAAAATGCAATTAATTATTTTATTCTTATTTATTTTATTTTTTTGTCTGAGTGTGCAAACACTTTTGACATCCTTTTATTTTGATATTATAGCTACGAAACTTAATTGAAGAATAATTTTTGTCGGGGCCACAGGATGAAGGATGACGTTACAATATAAAGTCAATTTTAAAAGTCAATTGACAAATTTCAAAAATAGCAGAGAAAGAAGCTAACTAGTTAAAATTAGCGGAGTTATTCAACTAAGCTATCAAGTCAGTCGGAAATTTTTCTAACAGAAAGGGGAAATCCACATTTATTTTTAAACTTTAACTGATTGACTTAAGGTGGAATTTCAGCATTTACCGAATTCCTGAACTAAGTTATTAATTAAACGAGAGTCTAAACAGCTGGACAATATTACATTTCCCAGCTGTAACAGTTTAGTTAATTCCAAAGATTTTAAAACAATAAGTGGTAAGGGCAACTTGGCTGTTTCTTTTGCCTCTAGGTGGTCCTTCTGTGTTCTGTACCAGACATCATGTTGGTCCCAGGAAACTGAATTTGGAAACTCTTAACCCTGGGACTTTTCATGAGATGGATATTGGAATCACCAAGCTAAAGCAACGAAACGGATGGGCAAGGAGATGACATTGTAAGGAGGAAGAAACAAAAAGCAAAGAAGGGATTTTGGTGGGGAGAATGAGAAATGGGGTTTTCAAACATCCACGCAGCTATTTGTCTCCAAAGCCCCAACACAGAGCGGAGCAGTCGGGGGGAAGAAAAAATCATGGATGACGTTTTTCATTTTCCTCCTGCTTGGGCTTTTTTGTGGTGGCATTCAACTTGAACAGGAAGTTTTTGCTCTTCTAACATAAATGGAAAATAGTAATAATTATTATTATTTTTTTAGCTGATTAAAGGTTAAAAGAAAATCAGGGGTGACTGGAATGGAGTACGCCGGAGAAGGCCACGGGGCTGGAATGAAAAGGAGACCAAGCAGCATTTTATTTGTGGGTCTCACATGCCACCCCTAACTTAGAATCATAGAATCATAGAAATGTAGGGTTGGAAGAGACCCCAGGGGCCATCCAGTCCAACCCCCTGCAATGCAGGAACACCCCAAGCACTCCGGACAGATGGACATCCGGCCTCTGCTTAAAAACCTCCAAAGAAGGAGACTCCGCCACACTGCATGGAGGCAGCAGCCGATTCCACGGCCGGACAGTCCTGACCGTCAGGAAGTTCTTCCTGAGGTTCAGGTGGAATCTCCTTTCCTGCAGCTTGAGTCCATTGCTCCTTGTCCTGGTCTCTGGAGCAGCAGAAAACAAGCCCTCTCCTTCCTCTACATGGCATCCCTTCGAATATTTAAACATGGCTATCACGTCCCCTCTTAACCTTCTCTTCTGCAGACTAAACTTTGGACGCTCTATACCCCTTCGCCTTGCATCTCACCTCCCTGTGTTTACAACCACTTCCAATTGACTTACCACGGGCAAATTTAATTAACAGACTGTTTACCCTCTGCAAAACAGCTTGTTAACCAAGTAAATAAATCAGAGAACCAAAGGCACGCTGGGAGACGACCTGCCATTGTCGTACTTCTAAAATATTTATTGGATGACTCTGATAAAAGGGCAACCGAGGAAGCAGCAAAATCCTTTGTTTCCGCTGCTAACGCCCATAAAACAATTCCACAAACTTTACAGTAACCCAGGCCTTCTTTGATACGACGTAATGGTTATTTAATTACAGGCGAGTGACTTACGATGAATACGGCGATAAACACAATTTGCACAATTTTAATGGTATAAATTGAACTTAAGGTCCTTTTAGATGAGATACACATTTCAGATCTGTAAGAAATATGTATTAATGGAATTCCTGTTAAGTTATTAAGTATTGCAATTTAGTTTTTTTAAAATGTATTCCAAATAAATAAAGGCATTTTAATGATGCAAATGTATTTTGAATATAAATGTATTTTAATGATAGTTAATGCTTTTCCCTCACAATGTGGTTGTAGTGCAAAGGAATGCAAGTCTTTCTTTCCTTACTTGCAAGAATAAATCACTCCAAAAGCTTTCCTCTCAGTCAGGGAAATTGCAAAAGTTTTTGTGCCTTTTTTTAAAACAAGTTTTCACCTTTCTGGACTGTTGGCAAAAAATTAGTCTCTTCAAACCTTGAGTTTTGTGCAAAAACTTTTTGGGGGTGTGTGTGTGCAGAAGACATTTTGCACCAAATGCGCTTGCTCAGTGAAATTATGAGAGTTTCACACATTTTTAGCAAGGTTTTTCTTTGCAAACTATTGCGTTTTGCACAAAACTGTGGTCCAAAATCAACATTTGCCTGTAGACACCAGCGCTTGTACACGAGGTACAGCTTTCCACCTCAAAAGGACGGCACTTTGCCCCCACATTTTTTAGGGCAAAAAATCCTAACATACAAAAACAAATCTTGCAGCCGCTGTCCATTTTCTTGGGAGACTGTCTCAACAGGCTGTTTTTCCATCAGGGATGAAGAAATCCAAAGATTTGCATCCCTAATCCAGAGTTTCTGCTGCTGAAAAACGGCCTGTTTCATCATCGCCGTGAGAAAACAGAAGCCGCAAGATTTGCAAATCAGGCGAGAAGTTTATATATATATATAGAGAGAGAGAGAGAGTTCATTTCAGGACAAGGTAGCCCAATCCCACTCCTAATGTTTGTACAGTTCTTAACATTCGCCCTCAGGGATTTAATTTATCACCTGTGCCACCCTCCCCTTCTTTCACCACCACCATTTCCCTTTTCAAAAAGACACCCAGGGTTAGAAAAGCATCGCCAGCACGCCACCTTTCCCGGTGAGGCTCCCTGACCCCTAAGAAGCCATTAAGCATCTTTAATGTCCAATTAAAATGGTCGTTAGGATGATTACATGCACATTGAGAGGCCTCTAAGCCCAAATTAGGAAACAGTTGCAGTTGCACGATGACAATGCAAACTAACCGAGACAACTATGTGCCGCGACGAGGGGCGGGAGGGAAGGCACGTACCCTGCAATATTTCACAGACGAGAGCCGGGACATACGTAGGGTCCAGCGGCATCACAGCATGGTCGAGATGGCAAAAGATATTAATGAGGAAGAACGCACAGTCTAGGAGAGGTTGCTGCAGTTTGCTCTTGCCTGGGTTTCCTGGGAAGGGCAAGAGGCTTCTCCTTCATCTCCTCTCTCTTCCTATCCAGTTAACTGAGTGCCAACGGCTTTTGCACCCTGAACTTGGTTTGCAGCGGTGCTGAGGACCAAGAAGGAAAGCCGGAGGAGGAAAGAGAAACTGGGACATTTTAAAAACAGCGGGAAAAGTGGGATGGCAGAGGATGAACGGGGACTGTCCCTGCCAAATTGGGATAGATCATAGAATCGTAGAGTTGGAAGAGACCACAGGGACCATCCAGTCCAACCCCATTCTGCCATGCAGGAACCCACATCAAAACACTCCCTTTGACAGTGTCTAAAAACTTCCAAAGAAGGAAGAGACTCCACCACATTCCATGGAGGCAGCAGATTCCACTGCCAATCAGCTCTGATCATCAGGACGTTCTTTTCCTGTAGTTTGAATCCATTGCTCCTTGTCCTAGTCTCTGGAGCAGCAGAAAACAAGCCCACTCCCTCCTCAACATGACTTCCCTTCAAAAATGTAAACATGGCTATCCTGTCCCCGCTTAACCTTCTCTTCTGCAGACTAAGCATCCCCAGGTCCCTCAGCCGCTCCTCAGAGGGCTTCATGGTTTCCAGACCCCTCACCATTTTGGTCGCCCTCCTCTGGACACGCTCCAGCTTGTCCATATCCTTCTTGAAATGAGGTGCCCAGAACTGGATGCAGATAAGAGAGTTTAAAGCCAGTGAAGTTAAAAGGAGGAGAGGTGAGCAAACTTCTCCACGGCACGGCACAAGACCGGGCAAGGAATGTAAAAGTCTTTCTTGATATTGGGGATAAAGGTGCCAGCAAGTGGCCCGAAGCATACGAGCGGAAATATACACTCCTTCCTCTCTTCTTCCCCACCAAAAGCTCTTTCTACTCCCAGAAAGTGGTTTCAAGACAGGAATCGGCACACGTTCTTTGGAGGTCCTCCGTGCCCTTCACCCGTGGTTCCTCCCTTCGCTGGATCTCCTCTTCCCTTCAGGACCAGCCACAGGGTGTCATCTTGTCGCCTTGCAGCAAAGGCCTTCACGTTCTCCCCTGTTTGGGCTTAAGCCGCCGCCTGTTGTGTTTAGAGACCTAGAATTCTCCGAAGCAGACTACTTGGGGGCTTCAAAGCGGCCGCTTTCTTGTCCATCACATCCTTCCTCGCCCAGAGCCACAGGCTAACCGTTCCAGCTTTCTCAACAGGAAAACCGAGATAGACCATCTATACCTGGCTGGGCCTTGGAGCCCCACAACTCCCGCAACACACATCAATCAATCAATCAATCGATCAATCTATCTATCTATCTTCAAATGCCCCCAAATGGACTCTAGAGGGTACAGGGGAACATTTCGTCATGTTTTGGGGCCATGTTAGGCCCCCCAAAAGGGTCCTTTACAGGAATCCACTTCCTGTTCACTGCCTATTTCAAGACCCATTGAATCAGCTGGATTTACCTACGGGTTGGCCCCTTTTTCAACTGTTTATTCAGTGGGCCTACTCTACCTTGGGCTCCCCAACAGGATCCCAGCCCTTAACTTGATAAAGCGATAAAGCGTTGCCCCCGGCTTCCCGGCACAACGCTTCTTTCTACAGAAAGAACTAGCATTGCTTTATGTTCTTTGGTGCTGTTGGGATGTGCCGCCAAGTTAATATATACAGACATGCACCCGTGGAGCGACCACGCTGCTAAAATGGCAGCACAGCCGGTCGTTCTGTTCCTTTGCCAAAAAGTCTCTTCCCAACCGTGCTATTTCTTCGGCTTCTCTCAAGAGTTGCCTCCACCGTCGGCGACTCCGCTGCGCATTTCGGACAGCGCTCGAAGAGCCGTCCAAGGTACCGAACCTAGTTGGGAGGCTCGGTTCAGCACGCTGGAGAGTTCCTTGAAGGTCTGAGGATTTGAAGAAGAGAAAAAAAAAAGGTCGGAGGAGATTCACTGAGGCAGGCAAAAATCCTCCGGGCGTCTGGAAAGAGCGGCTTCCGCGTGAGCCGATTCATCACGTCGTCTAATAGAAAAGTAATTGCAGGCTGGCTCTAAAACACACATCGTTTGTCAGATTACAAATGCTCGGAATTTGCAAGAAGCTGCAGCGTTATCAGAATCTCTCATCTCCTCACCTCCACCGTCAACACGGGAGATGACGCGGGTGGAATTTTTAAGAAGCAGCGCCGCCAACTAGGGCTGGAGCGCGCCGCCAGCCCATCTCCACAGCAGATCGGTTCTGGGTTTTAGCCCAAACCTCAAAGGAGTGGCCCAAAGTGCCTAGCTTTATCTCTAAAATGGGGTTCGGGGCCCTGGAGGATGAGTGGGACCTCTCCCAGGGTAGAGGTACTTTAGGGAAATGAAATTTTTCAAAGGCCGCGTGCCTATCTACAGGGATGTCAGCCCCCCGTTGAACGGTTTTTACCTTTAAAGCTCTACCCAGCTTGGGCACAGGAAAAAGAAAACATACCTTCCTACACGCCCCAGCCTGAGTCTTAACATCCACGGTGGGAGGGCTTTCTCTCTTCCTGACTCTATCGCAGACGTGTTTGGTGATGGCGAAGGGGAGCGTCTTCTTGGTGGCTGCTCCCAGACTGTGGAATTCCCTCCCAGAGTAGGTTTCGTTAGCCCTTTCCCTGCGCTCTTTCCACCAGGACGTTGAGACCTTTATGCTTAGTTATATCCTATGATGGAACATAGTTGATACCGGTGTCCTGTGTTTTTATCCTATATGCTTTCAGTATTTTTAAATGCATTTTAAAGTGTTTTAACTCTCCGTTTTTAACACTGTTGTTGCCTAACTGGGTTTTGAAAAAACTTTTGTAGCATAACATTCTAGCCAGCGTCTCTTTTAAGTTATCTTGGGTCCCTTGGTGGAAGAAAGGCACAGCATAAATGGAATAAGACAAATAAATCAATAAAATTTTTTACAGAGAGCTGGGGTCATCTGTAGACTCTACAAAGGCCTGGAAGCCGTGCCCTATGAGGACAGACTTAGAGAGCTGGGTATGTTTAGTCTGCAGAAGAGAAGGTTAAGAGGGGACATGATAGCCATGTTTAAATATTTGAAGGGATGCCATGTAGAGGAGGGAGAGGGTTTGTTTTCTGCTGCTCCAGAGACCAGGACAAGGAGCAATGGATTCAAGCTGCAGGAAAGGAGATTCCACCTGAACCTCAGGAAGAACTTCCTGACGGTCAGGGCTGTCCGGCAGTGGAATCTGCGGCCTCGGAGTGTGGTGGAGTCTCCTTCCCTGGAGGTTTTTAAGCAGAGGCTGGATGGCCATCTGTCGGGAGTGCTTTGAGGGTGTTCCTGCATGGCAGAAGGGGGTTGACCTGGATGGCCCCTGGGGTCTCTTCCAACTCTACATTTCTATGATTCTATGATTCAAATGTGTAAATTTTTGAGGCCAAATGTGTTTCTCCTCCCAAAGACTCTCAAAAGTCACAACAGGTCTCACTTTTTACATTTCTTAGAAGCCAATTAAATTCTTCTCCCCCCTCGTTGTTTCTCCGGTGGTCTCTGGATTGTTCAGGTAATCCACTCTGAACCTATTTACATTTTCCAAAATAAATAATAAAGCAAGGCAATTCATTATGAGGCTGAGGGAGTGTGGCTTGCCTCCAATAGGTTTCTGTGGCCGAGCTAGGATTCAAACCCCGGTCTCCAGAGTCGTGGTCCGGTGCTCACACCGGTCGACCACGGCGGCCGTGGGTACGCCAAGAACCACGCTACGAATCCAGCCGAGGCAGGGCTGCCCTTCCCTTCCAGCTTCTCCCACTGAGAGGAAGAACCGTAGCAACAGAGAGGTGGATGCTTCCCCAAGGAAACCGTGGAACGGTAGAGTCGGAAGAGAGCATAAACGGCATCCGGTGCAGCCCCTTGTCATCTAGTCCAACCCTTCTGCCACGCAGGAGAAGGTGGAACCTCCTAGAAGCATCCTCAAGACCAGAAACGGGGGACAATTTCCACCCACCCGCCCCTTGTGGGTCACATCCACACATCTAGACGTGCCGGAAGCCACGCCGAGCATTGCTCAAGGGTGGTTTTCAGCCGCCGGGGAGTTGGGCAAGCGAAGCAAGTGGCTTAGGCCCAACTGGGGCCGACGTCGCTCAAAACCAGCCTGAAAAAAGATTGAAGAGCTTGGGGAGAATGCCGGAGGGGACTCTGCCGGCCAAATAGTGGGGTTCCGAAGCCGGACGCACTCTCTCGGCCCCACTATCCCCATCCATGCTTACGGAAAGCCCTTTTTTTGGAGGAACAGAGATGGCTCCCGACCCGAGGGCGAGGAAAAGCCAACCATGCTGTTTTAGGAAGGAAGTCGGGGGGGGGGGCTAGTAATAATGAAGTGATCCCAAAGGTAAACAAGGGTGTTGTGCTCCCAGTTTAGAACAACAATTGCCCATTTATGGTGCTTTACGTCTTCAAAGCCCTCAGCAAACTTAGCTAATTAAGGTGTTGGCCGCGGACGCCGCAGGTAGTAACCAAACGCTGGCAGCCAAAACAGGAGATTAAAGAGATCAATTGCCGCCCATGCTTGTTCTCCCCTGAATTGGTGCGTAAACAGAAAGGAGAGTCATAATTAGGCCTGAAAAGCATTAATTGACACAATTAACTGATTAAGACATAAGCAGCAAATTTCTTAAAAGCAAGCCTGCCTCCCCCACCCTCTTTTTTTCTCCCCAATCGCAAAACGGTGCTCCTGAGAAGAAACCAAATGGCGTTGCAAATAATCACATGAATCAGACCTCGGGAGCTAAGCAGGTTCAGCCCCGGTTAGTGTTTGGATGGGAGGGGCAGCCAACAATTCACAGTAGCTTACAGCTGGGTGGGGGCACTGCCAATGACTCAAAGTAGCTCACAGTTAAAAGAATCGTAGCAATACACACACACACACACACACACATATATATATACACATACACACACACACACATACACACACAAAACCAAAAGTTAAAAGTACAATTAAATTAGCCATAAGTGAAAACCAATTAAAAATAGCTATTAAAAGCAACAAATAAACAAAGCACGGACAGACGGTACAGCACGATAGCTTACAGTTAAAAGAAACATAGCAAAAAAACACGCACAAACCAAAAGTTAGAAGTATCATTAAACGAGGCATAAATTAAAACCAGCTAAAAATAGCTGTTAAAAGCAACAGATAAGCAAAATGCAGATAGTACAGCAGAATTCTGCAAGCCCCGTGAGCCGTCTGTCTTCAAAGGGCCGGTAGCTGCCTGCAAAAAAGTTACACAAGGAGGGTGCCAGACTAATTCCTCCCAGGAGGGAGTTCCAGAATACGGGAGCTGCCACCAAGAAGGCCTTCTCCTGGGTTCCTACCAAACGTATCTATGAGGGTAGTGGGACAGACAGAACGTCTTCCATGGCAGGGCTCAAAATACAGATCTCAAAAGAAATTTTTGTCTATCGCAAATGTCTTTAGCAATGTTGCCAGTGTTTAGCAACACCGTAATATAGTATATGTTTTAAGCAACACCGTAATATGGCATATGTTTTTAGCAATGTTAAGGGCTCTGCACGGAAAACATTGCCTTTCAGTATTCATTCCAACAAATGGCAAGTGCTACAGCCTTTATTTCAGAGGAAGGACCTGGCAAAACCACCTGTGAATATTTCTCACCTAAGAAAACCCTCTGGGATTCATTGGGTCCCCGCAAGTTGACAGGCACCTTAAAAAATACACTTTTTATTAAAGTAGGGAAAAAAATACAAAGGTAATCATTGCAACATGAGGAGAGAAAAAAACCAAAAAAAAAAGAGAAAAAAACAAATATGATATCTAAATAACATATTGATACACCCAATTGTACAGATGCCATTGTATCCGCTGAGACTGTGAACTGTAACAATGGTAAATTAAAAAAAAAAGTCACACTTTATATGTCTTGTCTACTCTAAAGAAAAGTTCTTCAATCCTTCCTTAGTACCTTTCTTGGATTCCTAAGTAGTATATTCTAGTACCCTTTATTCATATACTTCTATACAACTGTGTATCATTGCATTACTTCTGTTACTCCTGAAGCGTTATTGGATATCTCTTTGCCTGAACAGATGTTTTCCAGATTAATCCACACGAATACATACTCGAAGGCACCCACCTGATCTTGGAAGCTAAGCAGGCTCAAGCCTGGTTAGTTCTTGGGTGGGAGACCACCGATGAATAGTGAGTGCTGGAGGCTCTATTTCAGAGGAAGGAACTGGCAAAACCACCTCCGAATATTCCTCGCCTAAGAAAAGCCTCTGGGATTCATTGGGCCACCGTAAGTCAACCGGTAACGAAGGCACGTGTGCACACACAGACACACACACACAATGATGGGATAATCTATCCATTTTGTCTTCTCTGCCATTTTACTTCCCAGTCTAGAGAGCATTATGTTCTAAATGCTAAAGAAGAGGAGCTTTTCAGAACAGAAGAGATGGCAACATTAATTCACTACACAGTGATTCAACATCAGGCCTAGAGGCTAAGTTAAGCACTCAAACGGCCTTTCCACACCACATTGTCATAGTGCTATTATTCCACGTTCAACATCCTTGGGGGAATTCTGGGGTTTGTAGTTTCCTGGGGCCTAAGAGCTCTTTGGCAGAGAAGTCTAAAGGTCCCTCCCTATCCAATCCCCGGGATTCTATAGGATGTTGAAAGTGGAATAATGGCACTATAACAGTGTGGTGCGGAAACGGCCCAAAGTTTCAGGACTGGACGGAGGCATCCATCCATTTCAGTCAGTCCCGCAGTCTAAACCACAATACCACACTGGTATGTGGTGACACGGCCTTTAAATGTCTGAAGGGATGTTACATAGAAGATGGAGCAAGCTTGTTCTCTGCATGTAGAGAACTGAGCTGCGCTTTGCATACCCAAAAACCGTTGTACTGGGGAGTCCTTCCGAGCAGATATGCAGAGAACTTGAGCTGTGCTTTGCTTACCTGAAGGCTGAATAAATACGTGAAGAACTGAACAGATAGGCACAGAAGCGAGTGGTGTTTTTACTCTGCTAGGAACAGGCAAATAAAATAAAAACTGACCTTGAGGACTAGAAACTTTGTTTTTTGGAAAAAACAAAGACAAAGCTGTGATTTTAAGTTTCAAACTGTTCTGTGCCAAAGTGGTGTTATGGATCCCTAGGGATCCAAGGAAACAAATTGATCTGGACTGCATGGTCTCATCTACCCAAGAAAGCAGGGGAAAATTTGAGTTGGCAACTGACTTCATCATGCAGACAAACAACCCTGGAAAGACTTCCGCTGGTTGGGGCCCTGGGCTGCTCTTGGCCTCAAAAACCAGTAAAGGAATAACAGCACTGAACTTGTTTCTAGCTGCGCAGAATCCATGTTATAGCTGTCTTTTTTAGGTAACACCAAAAGGTTTTGGAATTTTATTTGAGCCAGCACGTTAATGCAACGTGTTTAAGCAACGGCCTTGTTTTCAAGACATTGTGCCTGTTCACACAACCCACCAAATTGGATCTCCGTGGCCATTCATCAAATTACCCCTTCCCTGAAAACAAACCTAATCCTCTTCAAGCAAACAGAAAACCAAGTTTTCCCCATCTGTACAAACCTTGTTATGTGGGCAATCTGATACTGGAACAAAAACCGTCAATAATTTTGACTTCTAATCAAATGGAAGAGAGAAAAAGGGAGCAGAACAGAGGCAAGTAAGCCTAATTTTTACGAACGGTAGACAGGAGTATTTGAAACCAGCTGCTGACCAAAGAATTGTATTTTCAGCATGTGAGTTTCCAACCAGAATATGCCTGGTGGCTGATTTTTCTAAAATTCTTTTATACGGAATGGGTTTTTCATGCTTTGCAGCCTTCCTTTATTTTATAGGTTTACAGACAGTCTTTTAAGGAATTTTATTGTCCTTAACTTTACAAATTCTTTGTTTTAAAAATAACTTTTATATTTATACTTTTATTGGCATTTTGGGGGGGAAAAGATCGTATTGTGAGTACTCTTTGCCTAAGAAAGCCCTATGAAATTTATGGACTCGCCGTAAGTTGACAAGTGACTTGAATGTGCCCATGCGCCCATGTGCACGTGCGCACACACACACCCCCCTTCAAATACAACTTTTTAAAAAGTAACTAAAAGCAAATACTTTTTAAAAAAGATGCGTTTCTATAAGTACCAGTATAGTACCAGTACTACACTGGTGCTTAAAGACTTTAGTGGATCTTGATTTAATAGTTATTAATTGCTTTTCAAAATTAATATTTCAAGCTTTGGAGGAGATCAGATGAGACCTGCTATACTTGGTCCATTTAAGTTAGCACTGCCCACTCTCACTGGCAATTGCTCTCCAGGATCCTGGGTAGAATTTGATTCCCCTGCCTTCTAGCTTGTCCTAGAAATAAAGAAACCTGAAACCTCCTGAATCTGTTCTCACATTGAGCTGTGAACTCTTTCTTGCATCTGGAATCAAGAGCATCATTCAATACCAGGTTAACTGCCATGGCTCCGCTCTACAGAATCCCAGGGTTGTTTTTTTATCTTGGGGAGGAACAATCAGTTCTTCGCTGGAGAGCTCTAGGGCTCTGGTTCTCAGACTCAGGGCCTTTCCGCACTATGTTGTTACAGTGCTATTATTCCACTTTCAACGTCCTATGGGATCCTGAGGTTTGCAGTTTAGGGAGAGGCCTTTAGAATTCTCAACCAGAGAGCTCTTTGGCCTCGGGAAACTACAAAGCCCAGAACCCCAGAGGAGGTTGAAGGTGGAATGATAGCGCTATAACAGTGTAGTGCGGAAAGGCCCTCGGACTCCAAATAGGGTGGACATCAACTCCCAGAAGTCTCTACCAGCATCACCAACTGTCAGGGATTTGGAAGCCGAAATCTTGAAAGGCTGAGAACCACTGGTCTAGGGCATACAATATTCGGGTTAAGAATTCTTAGTACCTCGCCAAACTACAAATCCCAAGAGTACACAGGATGGAGCCACTACAGTTCAACTAGGATCCACTTACTATAATTGTGTAGTTGAAACACGCACTCTGATCCACTTTTGGAAATCACTGTTCTACAGTGACTGGTCCCATCTAGGAAGCCAGGAGCCTAGAAACCCCACGGATCAATCTATCCCAAGAGACGAACAACCAGATCCCAGCACCCCCATTTTTAAAAAAAGAATTTTCCTTTTCATGCATGCTCACCGGTCCTTCTGCAATGCTCCCACAACCACTGTTGCCAACACACTCACCTATTTACAGTGCAAAGGCCTAATATTTGCTGGGGAAATCCTGGCAGAGCATTAAACCACCCGGATTAGTTTGTTCAAATGGCTAGAACTCCCCGCGCACAGAGAAATGGCTAAATATTACAAGTCTGATGGAATGAATCCCCTAACCTAATCTCTAAATCAATTTGAACTGACAGCGTTAGCAAGGCAAACGCAGCTGACGGGAAGGAAGAGAGCGGAGCGCGGCCGAAAGGACTCGCGCAAGCCACTGACACCCATTCGTGCAGCCATGCAAACCCATACCAAGTGGAAACTCAAAAGAGACTCGGAAGACCTTTGGGAGCATTCATAGAATCATAGAGTTGGGAGAGAAGACAAGAGCCATCCAGTCCAACTCAATTCTGCCAGGCGGGGAGACACAATCAAAGCATTCCTGACAGATGACCATCCAGCCTCTCTTTAAAAACCTCCAAAGAAGGAGACTCCACTATATGAAGAAGCATATTCCACTGTCTTACTGTCAGGAAGTTCTTCCTAATGTTTAAGTAGAATCTCTTATCCTGAAGTCTGAAGACTCCGTGTCCTGGTCTCTGGAGCAGCAGCAAACAAGCTTGCCCCGCCCTCCATACAATGCATGTAGCTTATAAATAAAATCAAAACAAATAGTAAAAGATGTTCAGGACTACGCTGAAAGTTGACTGCATGACACCATAAAACAGGAGCAAGGAAGCTGTGGGCTAGCACTCCCCATTATCTCTCACAATGGGACAAGGAAGCTGGGGCTGATGGAAGATAGAGTCCAACATCATTTAGAGGGATCACCAACTCCTCATCCCTACCAAAGAGCATGCACACAGTGACACAAACTATGTTTAAACCCTAGGATCAAGGAATGAGAGTTGCAGATCTGACATACTGCAGAGGCGGGGAACTGTTAGCTCTCCAGATGTTTGGGGCTTAAACACCCACCAATTACTTATTAATTTACGGATATGTGTCACCAGTTGACTTACGATGCCCCCATTAATTTTCTAGAGTTTTCCTAGGCAAGGAGTATTCAGAGGTGGTTTCGCCAGTTCCTTCCTCTGAAGAATAGCCTACAGCACCTGGCATTGGTTGGAATAAATACTGCAAGGGACTGTTTTCAACACAGAGCCCAACATTGCTAAACAACATACACTATATACAGTGTTGCTAAACACTGGCAACATTGCTAAAGGCAACTTTGCTGAAGACATCTAAACAAAACTTCTTTAGAGATCTGTATTTTGCGATCTTCCACAGAAGGCATTCTCTTTGTCCCACTGCCCTTTGTCTTGCCCCGGCTCCCAGGGCAGCCCCACACTGAATCCACTGCGGTAGTCCAGACTTGAATAGCTTGAAGGCTGGTGTGGGGAAGTACAGCCCATGTGCCTGCGAGCCTTCTATGCAGCCCTCCAGGTAAGGTCTAACCAAACCAGAATAGAGTGACGCTGCTCCTTCTCTCGCTATGGATACTATGCTCCTGTTGATGGAACTCAGAATTGCATCGGCTTTTTTGGCTGCTGCATCACCACCACTGGCTCATGTTTAGCTTGTGCTCTACCAACCACCCTAGGTCCTTATCAATCCAGATGTCACCCTTCCTATATTTGTGCATTTCATTCTTTTTTCCTGCAAGATGGAGCTGTTGTGGCATGTCATCAAGTTCTTACTGGCTTATGGTGACCCTAAGGCAAACCTATCATGAGGTTTTCTGGGGCTGAAAGTGTGTGACATGCTCAAGGTGGGTTTCCATAGCCAAGTGGGGGATTGAACCCTGGTCTCCAGAATCATAGCCTGATGCTCAAACCACTACACCATGCTGGCTCTTGTTAAATTCATTTCATTAGTTGTCCATTATAGGCTAAATATTGGAACCAAAAGTGATGTGACACCCTTTTAAGTTACACATGAGAAGCAATGGCGCAAACCATGGTGGGGGATGGCCTCCATCCCCTTCACAGTTCCCCACTCCGCTTCAAGAGCAGCCCCACAGAGAACCCAGTGCAGTAGTCCAGCCCTGAGGTTACCAATGTGGCCGGGCTATTCCTTACCCCTTTGCTCTGCTTGGGGAACTGAAATCAAAGACATACGGAGGACCAAACATCCACCCCTATTCCATCACACCAGGGCAACTGTGTGTGTGTGTGTGTGTGTGTGTGTGTGTGTCTGTGAATTCCTGTCTATCAAAATGTGTCCAAAGGAGGGTGACCAAAATGGTGAAGGGTCTGGAAGCCATGAAGCCCCATGAAGAGCAGCTTAGGGAGCTGGGGATGTTTAGTCTGCAAAAGAGAAGGTTAAGAGGGGACATGATAGCCACGTTTAAATATTTGAAGGGATGTCACGTCAAGGAGGGAGTGGGCTTGTTTTCTGCTGCTCCAGAGACCAGGACAAGGAGCAATGGATTCAAGCTGCAGGAAAGGAGATTCCACCTGAACCTCAGGAAGAACTTCCTGACAGTCAGAGCTGTCTGGCAGCGGAAGATGCTGCTGCCTCCGTGGAGTGTGACGGAGTCTCCTCCTTCTCTGGCGGTTTTTAAGCAGAGTCTGGATGGCCATGTGTCGGGAGTGCTTTGATGCGGGTTCCTGCATTACAGGGGTTGGACTGGAGGGCCCCTGGGGTCTCTTCCAACTCTTGCATGCTATGATTCTATGAAAAGACCTGAAAGCTCCCACAGGCCTTAAGGGACAGAAGAGACAAGACAAACCTCCAATCTTCCCATTGCAAAAAAAAAAGAAAATTAAGACTCAGAACAAACCCAGGTCACAAGCTCTAAGCTCTTTCTGTGCAATGTATAAGACATAGTGTTTAGAAGCCTCCTTAAGTTCAGTTCCTTGTTGGGGTCGGGGGGGGGGGGCACAGAAAATGGACTCTTCCCCCCCGGCCCACATATACATACCTTTTGAATCAAGGGCTCACTTCCTCTAACAAAACCACCCAGCTTCATTACAGCTCATATATATATACAAACACAGCCTCATGCCTTCTGCAAGGAACATGGGTCTTGCACATCTTTTACACATCAATACATCATCGGTTGTTTCCGTACCAAAGCTGTCTGCCATGAGGACTCGTCTTTCCTCCCCTAAACGCCCTGAGAAAGAAAAGAAATTCCCCGCACAACCGATAAAGCAGATTTTAAATGCTTTGTGCAGCAGATTCAAAAAAATCTCGCCCGAAACATGAACAGCAGAGGGAACACATTTGGAATTTAGCGCAAAAGCAAACACAGAGCACCGCCAGATTCCACAATACTGAGGCTGCGGCAGGAAAAAGGAGGGTTAGGGGTGCAGGGGAAAAAGAAAATTGTTAAAACGCATCTCCCTTTAAACATTTCAACTCTTTCGATCAGCCTCCGATAGCCTTCGCCAAGCAAAAAGGCGTCGGTAGGGGAAAGGAAAGCAGGCAGGGAGCTTCTATGATCCGCGAGAGCTTCACACACTAAAAGAGTCCGTTATGACATCACCGCTCCGGTTTTATGTTCGAACAACTCCCTCCCCGGTCTGGAGGGGGATGGCTGTCTCGTTGCCACACGTAAAAAAGTAAGCACTGGCTGAGAATCTCAAAAGGTGTTTATGGATCACGGAGACACAAAGCATTTCGAGGGTTTGGGCAGCCATGGGTTTGAATGTCACACCTCTCGCAGAGCTGACATCACCCATGCACAAGTGCGCTAGGGGAGGGGGGGAAGCGCCACACGCATTTGGGTACAAGCCAGAAGCCCGGTCCTCCCAGGTGCCATTGGTCCCAATCCAAACCGAGCCAGGGCTGGGGGAACGATCCAGCACCGGCGACCGTTCTCAATCTGTCAACGGCATCACGACCCAGACATGATATTATGCACAGAGCTACACACACCAACTCCCTGCGAGTCACTTATTCCCAAAGTCTTGCAAAAACTGGCCACACATTCGATGCCCAAACAATCCTGCCCCACAACACCTTCTCCGTGGAAGCAAAGATCTGACAAAAGCCGGTTTGAGCTGGATGGAAGGAATGCAAGGTGGGGAAAAGAACAAGGTGCGTTGCATGAAGTCAGCGGCAACCAAACGCAAAGCAATGCCAAGTAACCAGAATCTGAGCACGGGTTGTTCACGCAAAGGACGGCAGAGAGGGCAAGCCCGTCGTGCCCTTAGGCCAAGCCAGGCTTTCTAGTTCTCAGTTTCCAATCGCTAAGAACAAGCGCTTTCGAGTCCAAGCAGGGACACAAACCAAGATGGGACAGAATTTTTCAACGGAAAAAGAAAAGAAATACAGGAGGAAGGTACACACAAAGCAAACAAAAGTTTGCACCCTCTGGGTCAGATCCAGGCGATCACCATACTTGGCAGAGACCACCTGAAACTAGCAAGGCCTCCTTCAGCCCCATGGCTTGCTGGAGTCCTGTTGCTTTCAGTGGGTCACTGCCAGGTCCGGATCCCACCCCGAGGCAGCAAACCTGGCATAATTCACCAGGACGCAGCAGCCTCCGTCCCACAGGTTGGTTCCAGCTCGAGGAGACCCAACGGTTGAACGGAGAGCCAAGACTGAGTCCGCTCCATTGGCTGAAGGAGCTGAGTTCGAGTCAGGCACGCGAGTGGGAGCGGTGAGGTTCACTTCCGACGCACTTTCCTTCCCTGGGGGGCCCATGAGTCTCCTCTGACGGGGACTCCCAATAGGATCGAGGCCGTAGAGAGGTTCACCTCCGAGGAAGCAGGCATGGACTGTCCGTGGGAAGTGCAACACTTCGCTTGTGGAGAGCCTGCAGCCCTAAAACGGTGCTTTCGGGGGGACAGGAGGGAAGCAGTGTGGGGAGAGAACAGCAGAGTAGACCGCTTGGAGAACAGGGGAGGTTTGCTCGCAAGTAAACAAGCAGGGGGCCGAAGCGGGAGAGAGGCGTGCGTCTGGATACACAAGCCTGTGCGTGTGCCTGTGCGCAAAAAGCGAGAGATGCTTTTGAGGGGACAGGAGGGAAGGAGAGGGCGGAGGGAACAGAAGAGAAGACCCCTCGGAAGACAAGGGGCTCGCTCGAGAGCAGGCAACCCGGGAGAGAGGTCTGTACATGCGCGCGCGTGTGTGTGCGCGCATCTGGATATAAGAAGCGAGCAAGGTCTGCGCGTGTCGTGCGTGGATGCGGCTACCCCAAGCCCTCCATCCCGCGCCCGCTTCCTCGAAAGCGAAGCCCACGCGGGGCGCGGCCGGTGGGCTTCCTCGCGAGCCAGCCCGAGCAGCGGGGCGAACGCAGGGCGCGGGGGAGCCTCGGCGCGGCTCCGCAGCCGACCCCGAAGGGGAGGCGGGACGCGACCTCTCCCGCCCCAGACGAACGCCAAGGCGCCCGCCCCTCCTCGCCGGGAGACCCCCGCCCCCGAAGCCCGCCGGGGGCCTTACCTTGGAGGCTGGGCTGGCCGGTGTCCAGGGCGGCGGCGGCGGCGGCGGCGGCCATCTCCGCGGCGCCGGGGCTGCCGTTGTTGCTGCTGCCGCTCCCGCCGTTGCTCCCTCCCGCGCCGGGTCCCGCGCCGGGTCCGGGCCCGGCGGCGGCGGCGGCGGCGCTGAGCTCGGCCAGGCGGCGGCTGGTGGCGGTCAGCTCGGCCCGCAGGGCGCCCACCTCCTGCCCGGCCGCCTGGAGGGCTCCGTCGATGCGCAGGGCCAGCTGCTGGTTCCCCTCCATCATGCTCAGGATTTTGGCCTGCGGGAGGAGGAGGAGGAAAGGCAAGGCGGGCGGAGGAGGAGGAGGACCGGGAGGAGGCTCAGCCGCCGCAGCATCGTGGCCCCGGCCCTCTTTTCTTGGAGCGGGGCTGGATCCTCCACGAGGAAGCGGTTGCGGCACCGGAGACCGCGGGCTCGACCGGTTGGATCCCCGCCTGCCCGCCCGCCCGCCTGCCCGGCACTCTCCCGGGCTGCGCCGCAGCCGCTCGCCCCGAGGACCGCGGTCCGGGGATGGGGGGGAGAAAAGGAGGCAGGGCTCTTTAAATGGAGCCTACCATCTGCCAGCCGGGCGGGGGGGGGGAGAAGAAAGAGAGACAGAAACGGGGGGGGGAGGCTGGCAGGCTGCCCGACGGCCTGGCTCGGCGCAGCCGCTTTCGCTCTCCTTTCCAGCCGCCCCCCCTCCCGGCTCTGTCCGCGATGCAACAGTCGGAGGAGGGAGGGAGGGAGGAGGAGAGGAGGGGTCTGGCGCCCCCTGCAGGCCGGCTGCGGATTGCAACCTCCCCCCCGCCCCCCCGCTTTGGTTTGATTTGTATACCGCTGCTCTCCCCGATGGGGGACTCGAAGCGGCTTACAATGCCAGTTAAAACGGAAGGGCTAAATGGCTGCGGGGTGCAAAAGTTTAAAAAGCAATAGGAGTTAAAAGAGAGTGGCTTAACGGGTATGGGGTACAAAAGTTTGAAAAGCAATAGAGGCTAAAACAGAATGGCTTGAAGGGTATGGGGTATACAGTTTTTTAAAAAGCGTGAAGTCGTAAATCCCATTAGAATGCTCCTTTTGTCCCCTTAAATTTAAAAAAGACAGTTAAAAACATATTGCAATGCATGTTAAAAACAGCACATTGAATTCAATGCGGTCCGTGACTATCCCCCATTTGCCGTCACAGCAGCTGCAACCCTGTGAATGAGAGACTGCAAAGAGGCCTGGCCAGGTCTGTGCAGGTCTTGCAAAATCAGGTCACCCATGGCTCCCATCATTGAATCAATCCCTCTGTCTTTCTCTTTCCCTACTGCATTCCGCTTGGGATTTTTAGCTGGCATTCCCTGCCACGGTTCGAGATATGTCACCTAAAGCTTTGCATCCATAACTGATTCATATTCACGGTCCCGATGTAGTCACGATCACGACGTTATTAAAAGTTTCCCGGTCCTGCTTTGCTCAGCATCAGCCACTGTGAACGACAGAGCTCTGTCCTTCTGTCGATCGGGAAAAGCGGACCGATGCATCCATCCCCTTCCTGCTAGGGCGATCTCCAGCACGAGGAGGAATGGCAGTAGGGATCCTGCTTCTGATCGTCACACTGGAGATCCCTGGCGAGGAAGGGTGGAAAGGCCAGTTTGCAGCATCCTGATTAACCAAAGAAAAGATCTCCGCCACTCCCGAAGGCTGTTGCCGGGTAAAGCAGGATTTGGTGGGGCGGGCAGCAAACCAGGCCAGGGGACCCTACTTAGTAGCCGATCTCTGATCTCAGCCGTTGTCTTTTTTGGTGAATTATGTCATCTCATGGTATGTACATTTCTACAGACAGATGCAAAATTAGAAGCCATTTTTTTTTAATTTAAAAAGAATCACCATACATTTCACTCTAGCGAGGAAGACAGAGGCCATTAGTGCATTCTTCTGTTACAGTCCCTGCATTGCCACTCACACGACGGTAGCGGATTAGGAATGCTGTTTTCTGCACCCTTCCGCCTTAAGTGGATGAGAAGCGGTGCTCCTCCTGCCCTACAGCGTCCGTGGCCACTCCCTTTCCCCGCTTTCACCCTGCCCCACTGCCCCGATTGGTCATTTTTCCCCCCCTTTGGGAGCCGTACTAAGCACACCAGTACACTATTGCATTTTCATGCTATAAGGCCGAAAAAATGTCTTTAAAAATTAAAAAGTTTTAATTCAAAGGAGAACTTTAAAATACACACAGAGAGGTGATCGATTTCAAAGTTATCACGCCATTGGAGTAACAAACTGGGCATGCCCACAGCCCAACCCACTGCTGGATCCATGAAAACGGGAAGCGCTATCAAGCGCTATTATGGTTCTGCAGTGAGCCGGATGATGGGATTGAGGCACTGAAGGAGGCGCTTGATGGATGTTTTTCCGGAAATAATATAAGGTGGTTTTGCAATGCTTGGGGACGGCATAGTAGCTGCACAGCGACGGCATCATGTGGTAACATACCTCCTGGACGGGTAACAACCCGCAGCTATGGCGGGATAGCGACCGCATGTGGAAATGGCCAGAAAGTGGATGACTTGCACGTCTCCAGTCCAGGAATGGCAGACGGCTCCGGTATCTGTAATCTTCCTCTTTATAGTTCTTCCGTGGCACAGCATGATCCGTCAATGGAACTGCATAGCCTCGGTTGAGAAGCTTCACTTTCTAGTGATTGTTCAGGCGTGATATGCTCTTGGACATTATTTATACATTTCTCTGATAGCCCACGGTATCCATAGATTTCTCCTCTAGCAAAACATTGCAGACGACTTGAGTCATGCAGCAGACATATTCATTTCATGACTGTGGCCATTTCCACACTACACTGTTATAGTGCTATTATTCCACTTTTAGCATCCTATGGAATCCTGGGGTTTGCAGTTGAGGGAGGGGCCTTGAGAATTCTCAGCCAGAGAGCTCTTGGGCCTCAGGAAACTGCAAGCCCCAGAATTCAAAAGCAAAGTTTGCTTTTTGGAATTTCTTAAAAAATATATTGTTAAGCCGTGGTGGGATGAATCCGTGGATACAGAATCTGTGGAAACAAAGGGCTGACTGTACATAGTTAGCCAAGGTATTGTTGTTGTTTGGACCAGTTGTTCTGGGAAACCAGGGTTAAAATCCCTGCTTAGCCTTGGAAGCCTGCTTGATGGCCTTGGGCAAATCACACTCTCTCAGCCTCAGTAGTAAATCTCTGAAAAAATCTTACCAGGAAAACCCTACAAGAGGCAGGGCAGTATAATGGTCTCAGTGTCAGATAGGAATCAAGGAGACCAGAAGTTCCAATCTCACCCCAGCCATGGAAACCCATTGGGTGACTTTAGGCAAGTCACACTCTCTCAGCCTCAGAGGAAAGCAAGGGCAAACCTCCTTTGAAGAGAAGCTCCCATGACAAGTTTGGCTTAAAGTTGCCAGAGATCCGAAATGCCTTGGAGATGGACAACAGACACGAGAAGAAGGATGTTGTCAGATCTTGGTTGTCAGCACATATTTCTCCATTATTAAAAATAAACCGAAATCCTTACCCGCCCCTAATCTCAAGCTGAAATGGCTGGATAATTCTTCTTGCTGTCATTTTATTGACAGGGTCTGAATGAAGAGCTATTTTTATGCCGGGAACTGATTGTGCCACAGATCGGGATGATTCTTCCAGGTGCTTCGCAACGGCTCCGCAGCTGGCTCCGCTCACTAGGCTGCCCCACCGGCTTGACACTTTCTAAAAATAACAGCGTGCAATTAGCTGCCTGGTTACTCTTTTTTTTCTTTTTTCTTTCTGCAGCTGGAAAATCTGCCTCCAGAAGCCTGGAGGACGGTCAGGTCGAACTGGAGAGGATGAGGGATCACAAATATGTTCATTTAAGGAACATGCACGCTCTCTGTTCCACCACGTCGAAGTTGGCAGCTCCAAAATGAGAATGTAAGAATAAAATTGCCACGTGCTATAACTGGTGGAATTTTTTTTTTTAAATAAACGAAAAGCATAAAAAGAAGCAATGAATTCTGCATGGAAGCTGTCCTTCTGTATGTTGTTTCTGCTCTGGTACCAAATTTTCTCTCAAAAGACTAATGCCTAGGAACACATCTACTTTGTTAACTGAGGTATACTTGTATTTCTAAATCCTCATCTGGGGATTGAAGGAAATTTTAATTTGGGGGTGGCCAGAATTCTTATTTGAGGGGCAATGCAGCAGCTAAAAAGGCCAATGTGATTCTGGGCTGCATCAATAAGAGAATACAGTCTATGTCAAGGGTAGCGATGGTACCACTCTCTTCTGCTTTGGTCACAACCCATTTGGAGGAATCCTGTGTCCAGTTCTGGGCACCACAGTTCTGGAAGGATGTTGAAAAGCTGGAATGTGTCCAGAGGAAGGAAACCAAGATGGTAGAAGGCCTGGAAACCATGAAGCCCTATGAGAAGCAGCTTAGGGAGCTGGGTGTGCTTAGCCTAAAGAAAGTTAAGAGGGTACATGATAGCTATGTTTAAATATTTGAAAGGGCATGCTATGGGGCAAGCTTGTTTTCTGCTGCTCCAGAGACTAGGACATGGAGCAATGGCTTCAAACGTCAGGAAAAGAGATTCCGTCTCAACATTAGGAAGAACTTCCAGACAGTAAAAGCAGTTGGACAGTGGAATAAGCTGCCTGGGAGTGTGGTGGAATCTCTTTCTTTGGAGGTTTTAAACAGAACTTGGGTGAACATCTGTCTGGGGTGCTTTGATGGTGTCATCCTGCATGGCAGAATGGGGTTGGACTGGATGGCCCCTTGGGGTCTCTTCCAGCTCTGTCATTCTATAATGCGCTCATTTTGCCCACCCCCTGCAACATCCTTGCGTTGATGCTGCTCGGTCCCAGAGATATTGAGATGCGGGTTAGAAAGTCTAAAACGGGAGCCCACGGTGTAGCCTAACATCGCAGAGGGGCCGTAATGAGCCTTTCGGTGGCTTTGTTCCAGGCCACCCCCAGTGTAGAGAACAGCTGGCCCGGTTTAAAATGGATTTTGATCCCCTCCAGAAGAATGTCGATTTCTCCATATGTTGCTCAGCTTTGGCACAACGGATCAGAAATCCTTGGATAGGCGGCTGCCAGGACTTAAAACGTAGGGTTCCATGTAACCTGAAGGGATCTGTGTGAGCCGCAGGCTGGAGTCAGCTGGCTCCCTACAATTAAATCCTCCCCTTGCTGAGTCCATCTGTGCAGACGGTTTTGCAGCAGAACCGGAAAATGTGACTTTGGGGAAACTATACCTCACAGAATCCCCCAATCCAGACAGTGTGCTGGAGCTGTCATAATGAAAAGTAACTTTTCCAAGCCCTGGTTTTCTGGGAAGGGTAGAAAACAAGACTTGAGTAACTAGTAAGGGGTGGGTGGCGGTTTGAGTGTTGGTCTAGGACGCTGGCAAGCAGGTTTCAAATACCTGCTCAGTCATGTAAGCCCATTAGGCAACTCTGGGCAAATCACACACTCTCAGCCTCAGAGGAGGGTGACGGCAAACCACCTCTGAACAAATCTTGCCAAGAAAACGCTACGATAAGTTTGCCTTAGGGTTGCCATAAGTCAGAAATGACACAACAACAAGAACAAATTGTTGACCACATTACTGATGGGTTTTTTTTCCCCTCTGTGTCAAAACAGCCAGTGTGGTGTGATTCGGCAACATCTGGACAGCTACAGTTTGCCCACCTTTGGGCTACGTGATCTCCAAAGACATTTTCTGCTCCGTGCTTCTATGATTATATCAGAGGAGATCGCCACAAGGCAATCTCATCGGTATGCATAAAGTTTTTGGGGTCTTTCCCTAATGCCCGTTCATCGAGCGTTTGCACGCACCAAATGTAAATTTAGAAAAAAACAACAACAAAGGACCAAGAATAGATGAGAAAAGTGAAAAATCTGAATCCAATAGGTTGCGATTTTGGTTGGAAATCATGGATTTGCCCTTTAAACACCAGGTGCTGGAGCCAATCCCACAAATGTCAAACTGGGGTGGAATATCCACAGTCACCGGCTTGCCACAATTCATTAAGCAAATGTAGAGTTTAATAGTCCAGGATGCACAAACTGAGCGCCACATTGATTCATGAGCTGTGCGTTTGGGAGCGTGTGTGTGGAAGGGTACATTTCAGTGAAATTCACGTGGCTGACACGTCACTGTTTTGAAAAGTACAATGGAAGTCAAAAAAATAATTCGGCAACTGATGCCAAAGTGCTGGGTGCTCAACTCAGGGGGATGAAACTTTGTCAGTTTCCGTTCTTGTAGGCAGGAATGAAGAATTTCATCAATTTTCCCCCTGCTAAGAGAAAGTTCTCAAAAAAGTGCATGGTGTTCAATGACTACTTGCAAATTAGGCCGTTTCTGCACTAGACTGTTATAGTGCTATTGTTCCACTTTCAACATTGTACGGCTTTGCTGCAAACCCCAGGATTCCATAGGTTGTTGAAAGTGGAATAATAGCACTATAACAGCATAGTTTGGAAATGGCCTTAGTTTTTCCAGCTTTAAACTACAGATACAGTATAGATATTAAATATATATATATATATATATATATATATAGATTTACTGATCCAAATATTGGTTAATGTAGTAATAAGACTAAGCAACAAATGTAAATTTCAAGTATGTTTAATTTACGATGCTAGCGTTTATATAGATTATTTTAAGTAGTCGATAACAAGGAGGGGAACCACCTTTTAATTATTTGTTAGTAATCGTTCTCTTTTAGGAATTTTTCTGTTTAGTTTAGATAGTTAGATTTGTTGTTTATTGTTTAATTATTTTCGATAGCCAGTTTAGATACTTTAGCATAGTATGTTTCTTTTGTCTATTGTATTTTTTATATTGTTTGATGTTTGTATTGGCTACTGTACTATCTCTCTCTCTCTCTCTATATATGTGTATATATATATATATGTATATATATATTTTACAATAAATATATATAAAAAATGACCACTTGTAAATTAGCACTTTTTCTGTGCAAAAGGCTTGCCTGTTTTTCTCCACATAAAATTGCATTTTTTATGTAGAAATGTTGTTGTCTGCACAGGAAGTCCTATTTTCTGTACAGGAAACTTGCTGTCTTTCTGTAGTCCCCATTTCCTCTGCTTTTCCATGTTTCCCTTTGGACAGAATTTACACTGCATGTTCCTTGGGGCAGAGGCCTGTCTGTTTTTGTCTGTTACTCTGTAAAATGCTGTATGCACTGTTAATACACACACCTAAATAATGATTTCCATCCAGAAATAAGCTCAGTTTCTGCAGTTTAGTCTCCATGATATCAGATAGGGCTTAAGTTCCTAGGATTCAAGGTTTGGGGCTGAATTTTCTGGACCTGGGATCGTCAAGACTGGGTAACCTTGTTCCCTTCTGCACCTGACATTATCTTTTGTCACGTTCTTTGAGTCATTTCTGATTTGTGGTGACCTTCAGTGGGCTTTATCACGGGATGTTCTTGGCAAGGTTTGTTCAGAGGGGGCTTGCCTTTGCTGTCCTCTGAGGCTGAGAGAGTGTGACTTGCCCCAAAGTGGGCATCCATGGCTGAGCTGGGATTTGAACCCTGGTGTCTTCTGCTGCAGTCAGCAAGTGTCCCAGGAAGCAGTCTGGCAGTTATGCCAGAAATTTAACCTCGGCAAACTACAAATCCCAGAATTTCATAGGACGGAGCCAGGGCACTTGAAGAGGAATCACAGTGCTACAACAGCACGGTGTGCCCATACCCTTGATCCAGCAATTACATTTTAATGATGGATTTTTAAAAAATCCCTGTGTATTTTCCCCCCTTTTTATATCGCCTTTGTTATTCTGAGTGTATCCGTTCGAGCGGAAAAGATGTTCATGCACAAGTAGAGATAAATACGGTGCAGGGTTTCCACTTTCCCTGTGGCCTTGAGTGAGATGGTGTTTTTTGTTACACTCAGCACATCCAAGGGGTCCCTGTTAATTGCCGCCATCAGCCAGCATCTGCTTTGATCCTGGGGCATGCTGCATAGATTGCGCGTGCGGCATAGCACGGCCAAACACGCCCCTTGCTGTCTGACTACAGAGATCATAAGGGCTCCGGCACGGAGGAGAGATTTCCTAGGGCGCGGGGGTACTCCTGCCATTTCCTCCCATGGCTCTCCGTTGTCCTTCTGGGCTTGCTTTTGGCTCCTTAACGGAGCGGAAGGGCCTTCTCAAAGGAGACATTGCAAGCTTGGCTTCTCATGAGCGCATCTCACCCTGGCCAGGTGACTTTGGCTACCTGTGTGGTGTGGCTTCACCTTGCCCGAGGCCCTTACCGCGCAACGTTGCTCCTGGTCCACGATGCACACTATGGCACAACATCGTTGCTGACCGGGTGCTGCTGTGTCCCCAGCCGTTGCAGTTGCACCATATACTATTACTGGAAAAAATCTGGAAATGACCCCTGTTCTTGCAAAGATCTCATCAGCTGCAGGCATGCGGTAAGGGCCAAAGCGCTATCGAGTGTTTCCTCCTGGAGTACAGCGGTGCAGGAAGAGGCAGGCTGTACTGCAGAAAGAAGAAGCATGTTCCCGACGGTGCCCGTCCTCTGGCAGCTGGTTTGGTGCAGTGGGGAACGTTCGGGTCCCGATCCCAGAAGGGCTTCTTCTGATCATCTTAGAGCACACCACTCCAACCCGCAGAAGCTGACTAGGGAAAAGCCAGCCCCAGTTCCAAAGCGATACAACGAACGTAGAAGCAAAAGCAAAAGTAGTCCACGCTGTCCGAAGCTGAGTGAAGCAAACAGTTCTGAGCCAAATCCAGAAAACAAGGAAGGAGTTGGCAGAGAGATAAGTCCAGATTCAAGCCAAAGGGCAGAGATACACTGTCAAGCTGAGCATATCAAACAAGGTTACCGGGGGCATCGGATCTGTTTTCTGCAACATCAGACAGCCTTGGCTGAGCTAATTTATATCTGGCAGTAAATTAGCCCAGATGGCCTCATTAACTCAGCATACTTTACTTAAAGCAGAGAAGAGCATCTTTGGTGGGGTGTCTCCTTGGCTTTGGAACTCCCTCCAAAGGGAAACTCAACCTGCCCCGTCCTTGCTGTCTTTTCTCCGGCAGCTGAAGATATTCCTCTTTAAACCGGCCTTCAATTGACCGGGAGAGAGGCGTATGCAATTAGCTATGCTCTTTTTTAAAAAAATGTATTTTGGAAATATATTTTAATTGTTTTTAAGTTAAGGTCTTAGGGCATTTCCACACTACCCTGTTATAGTGCTATTATTTCACTTTAACTGCTACGCCAACCTCCTATGGAATCCTGGGGTCTGTAGTTTACAGAGCAGCATTTAGAATTCTCAGCCAGAGAGCTCTTTGGCCTCAGGAAACTACAAACTCCAGAATTCCACAGGATGCAAAAAGTGGAATAATAGCACTATAATAGTGCAGAGTGGAAAGGCTCTTAGATTATTAATTTTACTAATGGTTTAATACCTTAAACACTTTTCGAGTTTATAATGCTTAGCTGTTACCTTTGAAACTTTTATTATTATTTTATTATTATTATTAAGTGGCTTTGTGTTCCACTTGGCGAAAATGTGGGATATTAGATAGATAGGTAGGCAGGTAGGTAGGTAGGTAGGTAGATAGATAGATAGATAGATAGATAGATAGATAGATAGATAGATAGATAGATAGATGCCTAGCTTTGCAAGTGGAGATTTTCACTGCACAAGCCCAATGTGGAATCTCACCTAAAGGGTGCATTCCCTACCGCTGTGTCTCTGTTCCTCTGATTTGTTTGTTTGGAGTATATATATACCCCAACTTTCAGCCAAAAAGGCTCCCAAAGCAGCTTACAAATTGTGAATTTCACATTTCCGTGCCCTCAGGCTTATAATCTAAAAAAGACACAACACAGCCAGAAGGAAAAGGGAACGGTCACGGAGGAAGGGATTTTGTCCCGCAGGTGCCGGCCGCTCTTCTCTCCCTCGGAGGCCAGAGCAAGGGCAGTTGCAAAGGAAGAAGAGCCTTTTATCAGCTTCGGAGGCCAAGGCGTGACAGAGATCTGCCCGCCTGTTCCCTTCTCTGTCAGCAGCCACAGCAAAGGGGCAGTTGCACACTTCTCTTTAGACAGCCTGAAATTCCATTAGCTCTCCACTTTTCTACTTCTCAGGAAGCCTGGATCCTCACGTTTCAGATTGCAGATCTGCGCTGCTTCTGGTGCAGAATTAATCAGCCTTACGATGAGTTACACCTCCCAGGGCTGAGGTGGCGCCTGGGGGTGAGTCTCCGCTATTTAGGTTTTGCCAAGGCATATAAGCAATGTGAATAATCATTCATTCATTTATTTATTTTTTTTATTGTCCAGGTTTCTGTATTTGCATATTGCCTTAAAAACTACAGCCTGGGGCTCCTCGAAAGGGATTAAAGAGAATTAGTTGTCCAAATCCTATTTAAACCCTCCAAGCTACTGCAAGGAGTGTGGAACCTTTTTCTTTCTTTCTTAAATTTTTTTTTTCTTTGCATTAAGAGACTAGCCAGCTAGCAGTCCGGGCAGGCATCTCATCTGTTCTGACAAAAACCACAGATTCATTGAATCGCTTTCCTGCTTCTCTAAAAGGGAATTGATTCTGGGAGAAATTTGCTCACTTACTTAAGATGCATGGGAGAATTTCCCCGGGACCACATTTTTTTTTTAGGTGAAGCAATCTCATTTGTGCTTCCTGGACTAATAATACACCAATTTGAACACGGTTGTCCTTTGTATTGTAAGCATCTTCAGGCAGAGAGTGTGAGTTTTGCATTAACTTCGCATGGGCTGCTTGAGATAGGAAAGTGGAAACTGCAACAAAGTGTTGCAGCGTATCTTCACACACAAGGCAACACCGGGGTGCGTTGCTTGTGGCCCAGGCCCTCAGCTGCCCCCTAGGCAGCACCCAAAGCTATTGGACTGACATGCTCTGCTCCTCCTGAGGTAGCTATCCAACAGGGAGAGCTGTCTCTTCGCCAGCCACCCCCTCCTGCTCAGACTCCAGATCCTGGCCCAAGATGCTCCCTCAGAATTCTCCTCAACCATCATCCATGCCTCTTTTATCATCGCCATCTCTTCCACCATGACTGTCGCCTCTTCTTCCGTCACCTCCTCCATCTTCATCATCTCTTCTCCCTCCACCTGTTCCTTCTCCACCGTCTTCAGTTCTTCCTCCACTACTGCTATCACCACTATCAGTATCACCCTCATCTCTTCCACCACTGCCAACATCACCATCTTCACCTAGATTCATAGAATCCTAGAGTTGGAAGAGCCCCCGGGGCCATCCAGTCCAACCCCCTTCCACCATGCAGGAACACCCATCAAAGGCCTCCCTTGGACAGATGGCCACCCAGCCTCTGCTTAAAAACCTCCAAAGAAGGAGGAGACTCCACCACACCCCATGGAGGCAGCAGCAGATTCCACTGCCGGACAGCTCTGACCATCAGGAAGTTCTTCCTGAGGTTCAGGGGGAATCTCCTTTCCTGCAGCTTGAATCCACGGCTCCGTGTCCAAGTCTCTGGAGCGGCAGAAAACAAGCCCGCTCCCTCCTCGACATGACATCCCTTCAAAAATGTAAACACGGCTATCCTGTCCCCTCTTGACCTTCTCTTCTGCAGACTAAGCATCCCCAGCTCCCTAAGCCGCTCCTCATAGGGCTTCATGGCTTCCAGGCCCTCCACCATTTTGGTCGCCCTCCTCTGGACACGCTCCAACTTGTCGATATCCTCCTTGGAACGAGGTGCCCAGAACTGGACACGGGATTCCAAATGAGATCTGACCAAAGCAGAATAGAGTGGTACCTCTTCCATCACTGTACATCTCTCTACCTTTGAGTAACATTATCACTTGCTCCATTACACCACCACCTTTTGCCCCACTGCCATCTCGTCCTTCTCCTCCAGCACCACCATTTCCCCTTCTTCTTCCTTCCCCCACCACATCACCACTTCCACTGCCACCATCTTTTCCTCCTCCTCCTCCTCCACCTCCACCATCTTCAGGTATTCCTCCTCCGCCAACCTCTCCATCGCTTCCTCCGCGATCGTCGCCATGACTTCCCCTGCCACCGTGATCATGATCTCCTTCTCTTCCCCCACTGCCCCCCTGAAACATTGCTAAACGCACCCTGTAGCGAGCTGTAGAATGGTGGCACCATGATTTGTCTAATAAACCCTACTTAGTTCACAGAACAAGATTACGTTGCTTTTTAAAAGTAACAAGGAGTGATAAAGTATCTTAGTGGGAAAAATCAATAGGAAGCAGTTTAGCCGCCTCCGGAGTCCTTGAACGGGGATCTTCGTGGAAGTCTCGGTAGGAAAGCAAGCAGCAATCAAACTGGGCAAGCTGGGCGGAAGGATCCGACAGCCCCTCTGCTCCCGAATTCATGCTTTAGGCTTCCTTTCCTATTCACGAGTGCTGAGAGCTAAGTTCAAAGTCCCGGCTTTAACCATTAAAGCTCCAAGCAGGTGGGGATCAGGCCTGAAGAAGTATTTGCTGCCATATCTGGAGTTTAAGATCTTTACCTGAGGCCCTTATCCAAGTGCCTTTATCATTGGCGGCACCTAGTTATGGATTGTCTCGTCGTAGGCTTGTCCAGGCAAAAAAACATTCAGAAGCAGTTTGCCAGAGCTTGCCTGCAAAGTACTAACGAAAGTTAACCGAAGTACCACAGCTGTAGCTTCCTAAAGGCACGTAACTTAATATCACCTCATACTACGGTTGCTTTCCAGTAGCTTGCTTTCCAGAGTTTTTTCTTTTCTTTACCACTAGAAACATCACTTATCTTCTGAGGGAAGCCATTCCTCCCTGAAGAAGATGGATGCATCTTAGGGCTTTTCCACACTCCACTGTTACAGTGCTATTATTCTATTTGCAACCTCCTATGGAGTCCTGGGGTCTGCAGTTTAGGGAGAGGCTTTGGGAATTCACGGCCAGAGCACTCTTTGGCCTCGGTAAACTACAAACCCCAGAATTCCACAGGAAGTTGAAAGTGGAATAATAGAAGAGTAGTGCGGAAAGGCCCTTAGTCTGGAGCATTTCCACCTTGGCTGATCATGCTAGGGAACTTGCTGGGGTCCAGTCTCCTGAAGATATTGGTTTCACTTTAAGACTCTCAGATCCCTACCCCATATTGTGGTGTGCATCTGAGATAGGTAACATCACTTATTTGGAAAGACAATTGCTAAGGGTGACTGAATTACCAGTCCGCCCTTGTTTCCCAGGTAGAATCACAGAGGTGAAACTGGGCCCTGAATCAGGCTAGGAAGGAGTCTCTCTCTCTCTCTCTCTCTCTCTCTCTCTCTTTCTCTCTCTCTCTCTCTCTCTCACACACACACACACACAATTATTCTTGGCCAAGAGAGAACATCTTCTCAGCCTCTGCTGCAACAGTAGTCTGATCGAATGGACAAAGCTTATTCTAAACATAATGTCCCTTCTGGCTTAAATTTTGGTTGGTTTGGGTTTTTTCAAAAAGATTCTGGGATGTGGAGGGTTGAGGATTGTGTGAACAAACCCACTGCCTTCTTCAGACATGTTGACCCATTTTGGGTGGAGTTTTTTTTTGGCCAAACAAAAAGTTTTGAGGCCTGGCAGCTTCCGAGGTCTCAGACTGAGGCCCCAGGGGGCACATGTAGACCTTAGGTGGCATTTTGCCCACCCCTGCCTTGAAGCTATTTGTGTCAGCCAGATCATCACGCAGAACGGGGCAGCACATCTCAACACTATGCATTGGGGATGTCTTTGAACAACAAGGGAAACGTGTTCTTGTAACACCCTGGAGTCAATTCAAGAAACCGGGGGCAGGGCGGGGGGGAGGGGAGATAATTTTCTGAAAAAGTGCTATGACCAGGAAAAAGAAGTTTTAAATATAAGTACAGGCAGCTGCAGCTAGACTGTTGACTGGGGCTGGTTGCAAGGAACAGACAACTCCCTTGCTGAAACAGCTTCATTAGCTGCCAGTCTGTTTCTGGGCAAAGTGCTAGTTTTGACCTAAAAAACTCCTACGCAGCTTGTGTCCAGACTGTCTGAAAGCTCCTATCTCCCCATACAAGCCTGCTTGACTCTTATGATCTTCAGGAAAGGGCTTGCTTCCAGCCCCACCTCTTTTTAGGCTCAGCTGGTGAGGACATAGGAGAGACCTTTCTTGGTGGCTGCTTTGGCACTCCTCAGTTTCTGACGTATGGTGACCCAAAGGTGAATCCACCATGGGGTTTTCTGGGGGCTGAGACAGTGTGATGTGCCCAAGGTCCCCCCAGGAGGTTTTCCATGGCTGGGTGGGGAACTGAACCCTCTCCCCAAAACGAACAAATTCTTCTCCCGTTTGCAAAGTCCAAATTCTACCCCTGGCGATTTCCACGTCAGTCGGGCAGCAAATTCACCCTGGGTTTTAGTTTGCATTCTAAAGTAACTGTCCATGGTACTGAAGCATATCACCCTAAACAGGTTCAGTATCTTTGGCCATTTCTGCACAACACTGTTATAGTGCTATTATTCCACTTTCAACGCCCTTTGGAATCCTGGAGTTTATAGTTTAGGGAGGGGCATTTCAAATTCTCAGCCAGAGAGTTTTGGGGCCTCAGGAAACGATGAACCCCAGAATTCCACAGGATGCTGAAAGTGGAATAATAGCACTATAACAGGGTAGTGCAGAAATGGCCTTTAAGAGTGCCTTTAAAACTCACCTGAAGTGGATTTAACACCCAGGGAAACTAAGAGGCGCCGTGGGCTTCAGCTTTAGCTGCCAGGTAGCTATCAGAGGTAAAATGCCTGTTATTTAAAAAGAAGTAACAGTCCTGATCCGAAACATCAGTTTTGGTTGATTACACATGGATTTAAACACAGAATTTTTACCACTAAGCAGTTAAAGTTCTGGTCGGATTAGTTTGTCCTAAGCATCCTGAAATGTTATGACATTTCCTCATCCAAAAATTATGCCAGCCTCCGAATATTTCAGTTGCTTTGCTTCCCGAACCTTTTCCCAACTCTAAAATACCCTTTCTGCACGAGGCGAGGGAATCGCTCCGTGCCATTACCTACCGCTTCTTCTGGGGGTCCGAAGCAACGCGGACTGTCCCTGAAGCCCTTCCGCAGGGCTCCTCCTTGGTCCAGGGCGAATCGGAGCAGCGCGAGGTCCGTAGATCAGCACTGCTCCGGCTTCCAAAATGGTGGCTTCTGGCTTCCAAAATGGCGGCTTCCGGTTGGCCGTGGGTCCCGACCAACCACCGACGCTCACCACGCCTAAAGCCGGCCCTCCGCAGATCGCAGGCTCGCGTTGGTGCGAGCCTGAGAATCTGCACCAGGGAGCAGGAACGCAATGGCGCGTTCCAGGAAAATAAGGACCTGTTTATTGCGGTCTTTAGAAAACACGCCGGAGGACCACTTGGGGTTGTTTTGCAGCGGACTGAGGTGCGGATCTCGGGTAAGCAGTCCGCTCCTAGTCCGCTCCGAGGTGCAGACGACCTCCGCGAGAGGAAGCACTGCCCTGTTCTAATTCCCTCGTGCGGAAAGGGCCTGAGCAGCAGCAGCAACTGGAATCGCTGAATATCCTTAAGCGGCTTCCACAAACGGGATCAACCCACTACGACTTCAGATTACCATCTCCACTCCATTTGCTGTTGCGTAATTGCCAATTACCCTAATTTCGCTTATATTAAATTGCAATGTTGAAATGAAAATGGAAGACTTGTCTTTTCAGAAGCGGGAGTTGGGCTGGAGATGAACAAGGCATCTTCTCCAGAGAGTTTGCGGCAGATCCACATCGCTGGCCTATTTCTTGAGACAAAGCTGATACGTTATTCTCGATGAAACGGTTAATCACTGCTCGTTTGCATCGTTTCCAATTTCAGAGGGGAAAAAAATTAGGATTAGCTATCCAAAACTCTGCGTATTGGGAGAAAGGGGAATATACGCTCATGATTGTATACATGCTTTATGGATATATGTGTTCTGCAAAAATGCTGCATTAAAGACAAGTAGACAATTCTTTAATTTAAATTGATTGGTTTGTATTCTAGACTCTGGAGCAGCAGTAAAGAAGCTCGCTCCATCTTCTACATGGCAGCCCTTCAAATATCTGAAGATGGTTATTTCATCACCTTTCTTTCTTCCAGGCTAAACATCTCCCATAACCATTCCTTAAAGGCCTTAGTTTCCCAAACCTTAATCATCTTAGGCCATTTCCGCACTAGACCGTTATAGTGCTATTATTTCACTTTCAACATCCTATGGCATCCTGGGGTTTGCCGTTTAGGGAGGGGCCCTAAAGGCCGGCCGCTCCCTAAACGGCAAACCCCAGGATGCCATAGGATGTTGAAAGTGAAATAATAGCACTATAACAGTCTAGTGCGGAAATGGCATCCGTTTCCAAGGTTGTAACCCAATGCTCAAACCTCTACACCATGCCAGTTCTCAACTTAGGGAGCTGGATATATGTAGTATAGGAATGAGAAGACTAAGAGGTAACATGGTGGCCATTTTTAACTATCTGAAGGAATGCCGTGTAGAAGAAGGAACAAGCTTGCCTCCTGTTGCTTCAGAGACCAGAACATGAACCAAAGGATTCACATCAGAAGAAAAGTAATTCCATCTAAACATTGCAAAGAAAGTCTTGACTGTTGCTCTTTGTCTTTCGAGGTCTTTGAACAAGGGATGGACGACATCTTTCATAAGTGGGTTAGTTGTGCATCTTTAGTTGTGTGCTCCTCTTTGACAAGGGGCTGGACCCTTGAAGCCCCTCTGAACTCTACGATTCCAAAAAAACATTTATGAGTCTCGCTGATTTGGCGAGGCTGTTCTAGCTGGGACGAACCAACTGGATTCAGGCCTAAAACTGGGAGGCCTTTTGTCAATCCTGGCTCAGAAGGTCCCCGTTCTAAATCACCACTGAGAGTGGATGCCACGTTTCCGAGCTGCTTTGCATTTCAATGAGGCAGGTGTGGGATGACATACTCCAGCAACAGCTTCATTGGCAAATTAACCGGCACTAAAATGTTTAATTGACCGACAGTCCTCTATTTTAAGCCCAGCTTGCTGAGAACATTTTGTCTGCTTGAATCAACTTTCCTTTCTTTCCTTTCCTTTCCTATCCTATCTTTAAAAAGAATAGTCTCACACTCAGGAGGGAAATGAAGAATCCGTAACCCCCCCTGTGCCACCTTTCTCAGTCTTCACAGATAATGCAGCCCATAAAATTCCATGCCGACATCAGAAATAATACATCGATGGTGGAACTAGAGAATATCTGTATACTTCCGACCGTCTCCGCGTGGCAGGAAGGACGCTTCAGCAGTTTGCTTTTGCCTGAGTCTGCTCGGCAAGACAAGGTTCTACTCCTTCTTTCATTTCCGCCCTGCTGAGTTACAAGAATGCAAAATACTTTTGCACTTCGAACGCAGTTTGCGGCAAATGAAATAAAGGGAGTGCAAAGGGGCAAAGTGGAAAGAGGGGGATAAAAAAAACTGAGACATTTTAAAAGCAGCTGAAAAATTAAGATGACAAAGGATTGATTGGTACTGTCCCAGGCAAATTGGGACAGCTGGAAGGTAATGTATGCTGGAATTAACTTCTCTCACTCTCAGAGGTGTTACAGTTTTACGATGTACAGGGTAGCTCTAAGTTTAAGGAACTGAGCTTAGATGCTTCAAAAGCTTTATTCAGGAACATCAAAGAAACGACAGCATACCTTGGTGTTGCCCAGACTAAAGAAGCACTGGATTTGCAATACCCTATAAACTGTAACATTTCAAATTAGCATATGCTAACATTCCCTTTGATGGCTACCGATAACAACTCCTTTCACTGGCTGTTTCATCCCCCTCCCATTTTCTCATTTAGTTTGCCCTTGCAGCCAAGTCTGTCTGCCTGCACCTGTACTCTTATCACAGTTCATTACGGTAACATTCCCTTGTTCCCAGCACACCACTCACCAGCCGATCCCCTCATAGTGATGTAAAAACCCACATAGCATCAAAACAAAACAGCTATCTAAAACCGTGGCAGGGAGACCAAAACTGAACTGACAGGTTTCCTTTAGATCCATGTTTCATTTGTTTGGCCTCCCCTGCACTGTTGACTGGGGACTGTGACAGTTGGCTTGTGGTGGTGTCTCTAATAGACGGTCACTTGGCAAGCAGTGAGAGGGAGGCATTTGATGGACATCTATGGCACCCATTTGGTGAAGGGAAGGGCTCTGAAATGGCCTCTTCAGGTCATCCGACTAGAGGGATGGGGAAAGGGACTTCTTTTGGGGCTGGCTGAGCCCTCACTTGAATTCATGCAACTTGGGAGAGGGCTTCTCTGGTTGTCCTTCCAGTAGCAGGACAGCCACAGAGCAACCCAGCTTTTGGATTCTCCTTGGCGCTGAGGTATTTTATCCCAAGGAAATTGGGGTCTGAGAGAGGCCGCCTCAGCTGCTCCCGTTGATGGTGCTTACCTCTTTTGCAGTTTACAAGGGTTCAGAGGTTAAACAGGGTTATAGTTGAAGTCAAATGACCCAGTTTTACACTGTTGTTTGTTTCTGATCTTATTATTCCCATGGTTAGTCAGCGAAAACCATGGCACCCTTTGCAGCTACTCCTTGCAAAATCTCTCAGCCAGCATGGCAATAACCCTAGTGGCTATAAATTTCGGGAGCCTTTTTCTAGACTATGACTGTGATCACGTTGCCATGCTGGCTTGGAGGATTCTGGGAGCTGCAATCCAAGCTTTGGACCTGCCCAGACATCTTCAGCTCCACCGCTCTGCAAGTGTAACATTTCTTTGCCAGCCACCTCTTCAGTGCCCAGGCTTGGCATTCCAACCCTAGACTCTCTCATACTTTAAAATCGAAAAGACATTGATTGTCCAGCTGGAGTGTGAAATATCAGCCGGGTGGAAAAGTCATAGGTCACCCCTTCCTCCCTTGCCTGCCTCGAGCCATCCAGCGAGCCTCTTCCATGCATAACAAGCAAGTGTCTCCCTTTCTTTAGCAGTATCTCACCTCTTCAGGAAAGTGCCATGATTCACCTTCCTAGCTGCTCAGCCATTCTTGAAAGAAACACCGGCGGTTACCCTGACAACTGCCTTATCCCCATCACTTGATGAGCACTGGAGACCTCGGTTGGGAGGTTGTTTTTTTCCCCTTCCTTCTTTCCAACACATCCAAGAGCACTAACACAGAAGGGAACGTGGCTGGATTTCAGCATGGGACTTACATCTTGGAAGTGGACTTATGGGTGGGAAGAAGAATCCAGCGGTTTTACAATGTTTGTGCTCGCCTGGGGGTCACTGCAATGTCACTACATACAGCTATCCATTGCACAGTGGTGGAATCATTCATGCACCATGGCCCAATATGCTATGGGCACCAATGTGCCTTGGGCCACTCCCCAATGCATGTCCGGACACTGGCTAGGAAGTGCCGGAGTGCAACAGGAGTGCTCAATGCACACCAAACGTGTGCATCAAAAGTGCCTGACACGTATTGGAGCACTCTTGCTGGCACAACGATATGCATCGTCACAATTCACTAACATGGTTTTGTTGCACCTCTGCAATGCGGCTAAGGACTCACAGAGTTTTGTAGTGTAGACCATGATGTAGAATCACAGCCAATTTCTCTTCCATGTCGTTGCTTAGATTTGATCAGCTCTGCTCATCTCTGGGATTCAGAAAGAATTTTGCCCAAGACTGGTAGCCTAATCCTTCACAGGGAGGGAAAAGTGGAAGGAATAGGAGGACCAAAGGTAGGTTTTTAAAGGGCTACACGGTCTGATCAGGGCTGCTAAGAGGGAAAGTCCCCCTGGAAAAGAAGCACTTGAGGTCAGGGGGCAGGGGTAGGAAAAACTTGCAAACAACCAAATTGGTGAAAATGAAACTCACAAATGTGGAGCTCCAGCTATATATGGCTCTCCTCTTCCCCGTTTTGCATATTAACAACTTTGTGAGGTAGGCCAGGGAGAGGGAAACAGGGAGAAATTGTCTGGCCTTATGTCACTGAGTGAATTTTGAAGGTTTACCTCCAAAGTCCAAAATTCCACCCATTTTGCCACTTGTTATAATGAAGGAAGAGAAGTATTTCACAACCTTCCTTCATTCTTTCATTGCTAGCTATTGGTTTGCTCTACCCTGTGTTCAGCTCCTCCTCAATTCCAGTTTTCTAGGGTAATTTCTGAAGTCCCAGAGAGGAATTACCAAGCTCGCCACAGATTTCCATTCTGTGCCTGTCACTCCACCTCTTACGTCCCCAGTGCATTGCTAAAGCACTTCAAAAAACAAGAAACAAACGTAATCTCAATGTAATTGTTTGCCTGATTGCATCATTATTCTTTTTGTGTGGTTATTTTACTCATGCACACTTGCACAGACTGTATAGTTGCGATATAATGATATGCATATGGCCATATAAAAGCACCCCCGTCTTTCTGTTCATTCCATCACGGACGTCTGTCACACGATTCATGTATTTAACTCAGCCGCATCAAGATTTTATTTTTTGATATGATGATCAAGGTGCAGAAGAACAGTGATAATATTAAACATGTTAAGGGACAAACGAAGCACAGGAAAACGAAAAGGACGCTAAATTGCAAAATTTGCTCAGGGCAGAATTTGGGAAGAGAACAATGTAGAGCGTGTGCATTTTGCATTGGAAGCACACAGAGGCAATTTGAAGCTCCTAAAAGGGAGACGGAAGGGAATGGAAATCGTAGAATTTGGGTAGGTGTTTAGCCACCTGATCCCTTCCAACGCCACGACTTGAAAGCTTTTGGATTTCAGAACCAGGGATGACACGATTCGCAGCCAGCAACAAAAAGACGGATCTGAGTCTTTCAGTCCCGGAGGAGACTAGGGGTAAACCAGAGATCACAAGAAGAGTTCCTTGGCTTTGGGAATCCTCGTGGCTGCCAGCACTAGAGCTTTTGTATATGGTGTGCGTTTCAGATTTTGCCTCAGGTGGCAAAGCATTTCCAGCTGTTGGTAGGTTTGTTCAACTCGATATGGCTTGCTAACAAAATGGACAGTTTTATTTGCTCTCGTACCTACCGCGTTGCATGGACGCAACCCTATTTTAATCCGATGAGCAACGCCAACACACACACACACATACACACTTGATATCAGTTTGGCTTTTCATAGAATTACAGAATCATACAGTTGGAAAAAGCTATCCAGTCCAACCCTCTTCTGCCTTGCAAGAAGGCACCGTCAAAGCATTCCCAACAGATGGCCATCCAGCCTCTGTTCAAAAACCTCCAAAGAAAAAGACTCCATCACACTCCATGGAGGCAGCAGCAGGTTCCACTGTATTTCACTGTCAAATATTTACATCTAAATGACAGCTGGAATTCAGCACAAGGAATTGCATCTTCATAAATGGCCTTCTGCACACAGCAAATTGAATTGAGTAGTTTTGCAATGTACTAGCATTCACTTAGTGAAATTTAAATATTTAAATCTTGAGTTAAGTCTTCAGGGTCCCTGGCAACAAATTATATTAGCAAGGGGGCCCCGGAAAAGAAAAGGTTAAGAAGCACTGCTCAGGACTGTTCAGCCACCTGTGAGGTACGGGAAAATTTTAGACCAAGTCTTCCTCTCGTTGTGAGCTATTACATGTAGTTTTTTTTAAAACTGATTTTATTGCTTGGATTATCAGTTTTCTAGCTTGTTGTCGACGGCTTGGAAATTCACTTGTCCACCCAGTGTGGAAGCCAGATTTTCAATCTTAACACAAAGAACACAAATACAGAGGAGACGGAGGAACTGTGGATGACGTTCCTGCCACACGAGATCTCTGCTCAGATCAATTTATGCTGAATTTCCTTTCTGTGGCAGAGAAAGCACCAACCAGCCAAATATTTAATGGAGAAACTGTCTCTAGCTGTTGTTGCTTCTTTTTTTTTTAAAAAAAAAAAAACCACAGAAGAGATGGCATTAGGAGTTTTCCCTGTTAATAACCAAAAAAACCCTGACCGGTGAGAGATACTGAGCAATTAATAGCTCATCGCTACATGCATAATGCATCACTGAAACCTAGCTGTTGAAAGGAATGCTAATTGACCATTAAAAATTTTTGGTTTGCTTTAGAAGATATAGACCACAGCCCTTCTCTTATGGCATGATCCAAATATAGTAAATTGTCCCTGGTGCAATTTTGGAGGTACCCAGCCTGGTGGAGGCTGAGCATCTCCCAAATTCACCCTGGCCAAGACCCTAGGAACTTTCCCAGGTCACAGGGGATGGTTACCTGGGTACAGAAGGTATTTATGAGCATGCATTTCAATGGATAAGAAGAGGCTTTAAGTTAGAAATTTGGCCAAAATTCACCTTGCCATCCAACGTTTCATGGATGAAAACCAGAAAATGTGTGGCCAGACAACATCAGAGTATGGTCAAGGTGGCAAAAAAATGTTAATGAAGAAGGACAGACAAACTGAGAATATAGGAAGGGGCAGAATTCTCCCTCTCTTCTTCCTTTCTTTCCCTTTCCTTTCCTTTCTTTTCTTTTGTTCTCCTCCCCTCTCCTTCCCCCCTGCCGCATGCAAATTCCTATTGCACTTTGCAGCAATTGAAGTAAGCTGAGGGCAAAGGAGGAAAGTGGGAGAGGAAGAGCGAAACTGGGACATTTTAAAAGCAGCTGAAAAAGTAGGACAGCAAAGGGCTAATCAGGAATGCCCACACCAATTTGGAAGAGTTGAAGGGTATGCAAGATGTGACATCAGGATTGCATAGCGTAACTATTCATATGTGGGGTTGCACACTGACGGTGCTATGGGACCCTTGTGCTGAACATTACCATTGCACAACTGAATGCAGCCCCAAGGGCATATGTCCATGCGTGCACACTGGCACCGCAGGCGCAGTTCTGCTTCTACGAGCTTGAGCTGGATGTGGGCGCACACAAACATCCAGCCACTTTCACAGGAAAACCTATACCTGCGTAAGAGAACAACAAGATTCTGGCCGGTATCTGAATTTCTTCCTGGAGGCTTGGAATCACTCAGTTTCACTGGAGAAGGGCAACTGATCCATTAGGAGTCCCCCATGGATTCCTTGAAACAAAACAAAGCTGGTCAAGGCTCTCTGCATGCAGGGTTCATCACAGCTTTTCTTTACCCAATGAGAAATGGAGGGATCCAACACATATGGACTCAGATCTTGGGTCTAGATACCTCTGTGCTGTCCGTACCAGCTCAAGTACCCCTTTTCTTTTCTTCCTGTTCCTTCCAGCTTGTAGGCTGTTGAGGAAGGGATAGATCATTATTACTAAGGCACGGCATGGTCCCTTGCGTTGGTATTTGGAATTAGGAAGAGGGCTGCTTGAGATCAGATCAAGGACCACATGCATCCCAAGGGCTGGAGACGGCCTGCTATGGCATAGTGAGAGATAACTGTTTCCGGCTTCAGAAGAAATAGAAGGGGGTGCTGGGACTGGCCTCAGGGTAAGAAGGAGGAATCTCAGAGCGAGAGCACTGCTTTGAAAGTGTGTGCATGCTCTGCTTCAAGCTACGTTGAAGCAGCTGCAGGTAACTCCTCAGGGGCTCCACCTGGCAACTTCCCTCCTTCCCCTCTCAAAGTTTCAAGGCTTTTCTTTTCTCTTTTTGCAAAGCTGTTAAAATCGGGGCTTGGTTCGGAGCCAGCAACTTCTTCCTGCACTTGTCTTCGTCTCTGTAGGAGTCACATTATTATTTGTTTTATTAACATTTATTAGTACACACGCATTCCCCGCTCACGGTTGCTTGGCTCTGGAGAGATAAAACATTTCCTGGGCTTCCACACCCGTGCAGGTTAAGAAGCCTTGCAGCAACCTAACAATTCCTAATCGTAAAGTTAATGGATTCATTTATTCTGCCAGGATCTCTCTCTCTCTCCCTCTCTCTCTCTCTTTCTGCTACAACATTATGAATCACTCCTAGGGAAGGCTGAATGGCAAGCGGCGTATCCACCATTCCTGCTCTAAATTCACAGCTCTGTAATCAGCCAGCTCTCCTTGCCAGTGCGAACAAGACCCTGCTTTACAGGATTATTACATCCTCATTCAAAATATTTGCTACGGATCCAATGACATAATCGCATCGATCTGATAGTTGACATGGTTACCTAAGAGCAGACTACGGGGAAAGGGAGGGAAGCTAAAATCGGAGGAGGCAAAAAGCAAAAGCCGCACTCCGCTGGCAGCTCCAATAATTCTTTCTTGCGGCACACAGCGCTTGCATTCTCCGCTTTAGAGAAGGGCTTTGTTCCTGGAGAAATTCAGCTGCAGGGCTTCAAGCCATCCAGTTCTCCATTCAGTTCACCACCTGCAGCCTTTCCTGGTTAGCGATAATCTAGAACACAGCTCCCTCTCCTCTGATAACGTCCAGGATGGACTGCTATCGCCTGCCGTATAAGGTCTGCCGTTGAAGACTGTTTGCAAAGTGCCGTTGGTACAAAATGCACCCAAAAAGCAAAGAGACTCCACCTAAAAAAAAAGGAGACTCTATTGAAATATTATTATCTTTACTGTAAGATGGGTCAGGCAGTGGAATAATAGATTGCCTTGGAGTCATGTTTAGCAGTCAGCTGTAGTGCCTCCCCAAGCCACCTGTCCCAGGATTCTACAGGACAGAAGCATGGCAGTCAAAGTGGAATCATCACGCTACAATTGGGTAGTGTGGAAGGGCTCCGAAGCAAAGATATCGCCGCGCTGGTGGCGCAGTAGTAAAATGCCAGTACTGCAGCCACAACGTTGTGAGTTCAATCCCGCTGGGCTCCAGGTTGACTCAGCCTTCTCTCCTTCCATAGGTTGGCAAAACGAATACCCAACTTGTTGAGGGCAATTAGCTAAAAAAACCCACATTGTAAACCACTTAGGGGGTGCTTTGCACTGATAAGCAGTATAGAAATGTAACTGCTAACTGCTGACACCGCTCCCCATGGTTTCTTAATGGGGTTTCTTGGCACTGTGAAAAGGGAATCCACCGAAACAAGCAATTTTTCCTCACCCGATTGACCAGAATTCTACTGCTGGTCCCAGCTTAGACCCCCTGAATCAAGGGGATGACTCACCACTCAGCAAGCAATTAAGCGGGTCCTCTATAGCTGGAATGAGCCAATAGGATTGAGGCCTTTATATCTTTTTTTTTTGCAATGGGAGGGAAGGACCTTGTTCTCAAACAGAGGCCCATTTGCAGCCAATTAGCTCCCAAGATGCCGCCGAGGATGCTTTAGCACTAATGGATGCTCAAGTGTGACAACAATGCCCCATTGGCCGGGATGAGCTGAGCCCTGAGTATTTAGCCGCTAGAGACGAGGCGCCACAATAGATGTTAATTGCCATAACATCTGCTCCGGAGCCTGCCCTCCCGTTGTGATCGCACCCATTTCGGGCCATTAAAAAAGCCACAGGCATTCCTGCCGCTTCCTAATGGCGTTTCTCAGGGTCGCCTGGGCCACAGCGTCCTTCTCGGGGCAATTCTGGCCGGCCGGTAGCAAATGCTAATGAGAAGTCTCCCCGGACGGCCGCCCTGGGAGCGTTAGCTGCGGATTCACTTTGCAAAAGCACACTTTCCTGCTAGGAGGCCTGGAAAGGGGGCTTCCTTCCACCCAGTCTCTGGGAGATATTAATTTTTCTTTTTCTTTTTTTAATTTCTTTTTTTAAACAATTTTTAAAATCAAAATTAAGTACGTGCAACAAAACACATACAGAACATGACAAAAGTAGTCTTCCCGCATATTGGGGTTGCCGCTTGGACCAACGGAGATCAATGCAAACCTTCCAAAAAGCCAGAAAGAGACAAAAGGAAAAATAAATATTAACTTTTAAAACATCGCATTCTTTTTTTTAAAAAAATTATCCCTCTAAACTGAGATAGTGGACAAAAAATAGCAAAAGGATTGTCTCCCCCACTTCCCAAAAGTATTAGCATCACAAGGGGTTTCTAAATAAGAGCATAAAATTTGCCATGTACTGTCTTGCTTTCTGTTATACACGCATATTTTACAAGAAGGCAATTAAATAACCTAATTATCAAATTAGCATCGTTTTCCTCACTACAGCGAAACCAGAAGTTAATCTAAATACCGATGACCGAAACTCTTATAAACAAACAGTGAACTGTCAAAACTGATTGTACTTCTTTTGTAAAAACTCCTTGAATTGTCCCCAATCTTTACAGAATTTGCTATTCCCTTTGCAATATGGTTGATTTCTGTCCGTGGGAATATCTGGCATCTATATTAAGCAGATTTGGCAGGAAGAGTTCCATTTAATCCTTTCTCAGCTGCTTTTAAGGTGTCCTGGGGCCTTTCCTCATGACATAACTACTGCACAATGATTCCACTTTAACTCCCATGGCTGCCTCCTATGGAATCCTGGAGTCTGTAGTCTTGCGAGGCACTGGAGCTTTCCGGCTGAGACTGCAAAATATCCCTCCCTAAACTGTAAATCCCATGATTGCATAGAACAGAACCATGGGAGTTAAAGTGGAATCATAGTGCAATAAGTATGCAGTGCAGAAAGGCCCCTAGTCTCTTTTTTCTCCTCCTCCCTCTTTCTCCTTCATCATCAGCTGATGTCCAATTGCTGCAAAATGGTGTTCGAGCTGCAGAAGTAGTTTGCTGTCAATTAACCGAGCAGAGGGAAAAGGAGAGGAGGGGATGGGATCTTTCCCTTCCCTGGAGGCTCAGGCAAAAGCAAACCGCTGCAGCCTCTCTTAGCTTCTGTTGGTTTTTTTTTCTCATTAATAGCTTTTGCCACCTCGACCATTCTCTGATGCTGCTTAGCATATCCCTGCTTTCATCTGTGAAACGTTGGAAGGTATAGGAGGGATACTCCTTGGCTTGAGAGACCGACCCCTTGCTGCAGAATCATGGCTTACGGACAAATTCCTCAATCTTGCAAAAGTCCCGAATTCTGCTAAGCCTCCTGACATCCCCAGGAGGCATCTGCCGCAGATAAAACACAGCCCACTCGCTCGTACGCCGTTTCTTCCCAAATGTGTGTTTCCATAGAAATGAATGTTTCTGTTTATGTCTGTTTCTATCAGCGTTTGCCTCACTGAGCAGCTGTTAGGTGCCATTCTGTAAGACAGATCAGCCTGCGAAGGAAACAAATCAACTTACACCACTATTTAGGAACGGAGGCTGTTTAAACAGTTGTGCGGGTTGATTTTGATTGGGGTGGGGCCGTCTGTGGATTTGGGCTTTGGAGCAAAGGGTTTTTGGGTTCAAAAATGCAGCCTAACAGTGGCTCCATCAAACAGATGGTTTGACGTGTTTCTTACCCTGAAAGGTGCGAGACTTTGGGGTCCACCTGAAATGCCAGCATCTTCTTAGAATATGGAGAAATTATAGTTCCAAAGAGGGCTGCAGGAGAGCAGGATCTTTCCACCTACATATACCAGTACTAACTGTAGAGATGACTCGTAGTTAACAGAGTATTTTATTGGGAACTAGCATATATACCCGGCATTGCCCAGGATTTTGTTTTCTTATAGGTAATACTGGAGGTCCTGTGTCTCTAATCCTCCAAACTGTCTTGTCCAGTACCTGTAACTTTTCCCCATATTCTCCAATCCAATCAGCATTCAGAGTTATTAACATACAGAGGTTGGTTTCCTGAGGGGAATACACTGCCCTCCTCCTTGCTGCTAGGCCTCGTCTCCATTGCATCTGGCCTATTTGAGACAGACGCAGTTGACTGAGGCCCAAGAGCTCTCCGGCTGAGAATTCTAAAGGCCCCTCCTTCAACTGCAAGGATCCATAGGATGTTGAAAGGGGAATAACAGCACTATAACAGTCTAGTGCGGAAATGGCCACGGATTTAAAAGACAGCTATTTTAACAGGAAAACAAACATGCCACACAGTTGCACCTTGAAAAGAAGTTCAGTACCTTGGACGGTTCTTTTAAAGTTAGGGCTAAAGCCCAGAACGGATTCACCAACCCATGGAGATGACATCTATCTGCCAGCGTTAGTTCCATATAACCAGTTTTTCTGACACTGACTCAATTACTACCGGTACATATCTGCACATGTTCACTCAGACGTCAGCCCTACGATGCACAGTGTGGTCTTACTCCCTTGTGCGTATGTTTTTGATTCCATCCTACACCTATCCCTTCTGCTGACTCAAGTTTCATTATTTATTTATTTTTCTGTGCCGTCACCCACACCGAAAATGACACCTGCCTCCTCACCCACATTCCCTTGCTTGTGCTGGTGAAACAATTTTCACTCTCTGTTGCATTCCACAAATTATATGGTGCACACTGCTATTTTTTGCACAGCGATGGAGAAGCATACAGATTTGTGCATCTATGTAAAACTGTGTGACTTACAGAGGGTAAAGAAATAGATAACTTGAAAGTAAACTTATCGGAAGTTCCCAAGAAGCTAGGCACAGCCATTGCTACCACGGTGGCTTCCATGCCATTGGAGAATCTACCCTGGGTTTCAGTGTGAACTTTTTGAAGGCACTAGCAAAGGTGCCGAGCCTATTTGGGGTAAGAAGACACAGTAGTCCTTCAGATTAAAATGCAAAGCAGATTTCCTGCCCTACTGATACCAAATAGATTTAAATTAGAAATACTCCACCGATCTCCACTGAGTTTGGAGTTCTGAATGACCTGGGCTGTGTCCACACTACATAGTTATAGCATTTTGATACCACCTTCACTGCTATGGATCCCTCCTCTGGAATTCCTAAATCCACCCTTTGGAGAGGTACTTAGGTGCTGTATTCTTCAGAAGATGTTGCTCTCTTCTATAGTATCAATGAGCCGTTGTGTTTTGATAAAACAGCACACCAAAGGGAAAAAAAAGGTGATTTCAAGCAGAATTTCATCCAGATTTTCTCTCATCCCACCCCTTCTTCTGGTCATTGCCAAGGCACAACTGATAAAACACTGGAAGGGAAAAAAAAAAAGGAAATATGTCATTGCCCATGCAGTCGTGTCGTGAGTCTTTGTGCCCAATGTTTTACAAACGAGCGGAATCACTAGGACAACTCCACAGAAGACAGAATCTTGATGGAATCACATCTAAACGGCTTTGGGGTGATGTTTCCCCAGGGCGCTCCGGCACGCCGATAAGGTGAAGCGTCTTCCGTCGGAGAGGAGGGGCCTTTTACCACGGTACGTGTTTCAGACGATTAATGCAGGAGGAGGAAATCACACGCCAGCAAGGAAGCGAAAGCTGTGAGAAACCGTGTGTGCTCTAATTCTGGAACTAGTTATATTCTGCTGGTTAAGGAATTCTGGAGCACTGGGAGAAAGCCCATTGAAGTCACGTGAGCGAGAAGGGAAGAAGAGGTTGAAGACGGTACCCCTGCTAAGTGAAAGCAAAGACAGTTGGCTCTCCATATTCGTGGGTTTAACATCCATGGGTGTTACTATTTGGGTGCTTCCTTTCCAGGGGAACTTTCCCTCTCCATAGTTCCCATCAGGCCGCACGGCCCTTTAAAAACCCACCTCTGGTTCTCCTCCTCCTCTATCAGCCACCGCCCGGCCAGCTAAGGATAGCTCGCACCCCAGTTTCTCAGCACCAAAAACCCTCTCCTGACGTCCCTCATACCCAAGGCTAGGCAAGAAGTTTAGGGCCTCCGTGCCAACTCACCCCCTTTCCCTCTCCTTTCTCTGGCCTGCTTTGGACCCCTGGGTGCCCACTCTCCCCGTCACACCTCAGCCCTGTTCCCACAGACACAGACATTTTGATTTTTGTGGGTTTTCCACTTTTGCGGGAGTCCTGAGGCCGTAACCCCAGCAAATGTGTACAGCTGACTGTATTTTATTAATTTGTTTAACCTGTTATCCACAAAATAACCTAGCTTCTCTACCTGGCATGCCTTTGCACAGTTCAAGCGGTTTTAAAAATGCCAGCCAAGGTCCTGCAACATGACGATGGAGCTCTGTCGCAGACAGGAAAAACAACCACGCTAGTGAATCGCAGTGGCGTTCAGTGGGGCACCAATCCGTTGCTCAATTGGGAGTCCCGTTGCACAATGTGTACCGCATCACAACATATACCAGCACGACGCACAAGGTATCGCAATGTGTAATGTGATGTGATGCGCGATGCATCCCATTGTGCATTGGGACAAATGCACCAGGACTGCGCTGCAACAGCCACGCTGCTGGGTCCATTTGTGCAATGCTCCTGGAGACATCACTACGTTTCTACTCCCACCTTGAGAATATAAGCACAGCACAGCATCCAGATTTATGTGGTTGTTAAGTCAGTTTACAATGATGTAAAAGCCTACCAAGTTGCTATATGAAAGGAAATTGAAATGCACAACTTAAAATCAGTCACTACCGTATCAAGTGATATTATAAAAATAATATTTTGGTGTCTGAGAAACCTTATTCTTCACTATTGTTACAAGCAGGGGGGAAATCATGAAGACACCGAGTGCCATTTTCTCTGCACTGCTGTTTAGCTCTGCACCAAATATCTGATCCAGGACCTTTAATAATTTAAATCCTCAACAATCGTAGTTTCGGTCCCAGGGGAACTGAATGTTATTTGCTCTTGCCTCCAGCAAAACAGAGAACCACGGAAAAGCTCAAAAGTCATATAGTTTACCCAGGACTATATATAAACCAAGCCAAGAATAAAATTCAAAGCCTACACTATCGGACTGTGCCGACGGGGTTGTCTGATGAGAAATATTTGGTTCTTTGAGCAGAATGGAAGGGTGTAAAAAAGAACTGGGCTTCTTTATCATTGATTGGAGGTATTTACAAAGCAGAGCTCAGAAATGTACTTCTAAAAATAAGAAGTTACTCTTGTCATTCAAACCCTCCGCAAAGCAGTTAGTTATTGCTTTTGTTGCATTTCTTAGAATCAAAGAATCAGAGAGTTGGAAGAGACCAGAAGGGCCATCCAGTCCAACTCCATTCTGCCAGGAAGGAAGACACCATCAAAGCATTCCCAACAGATGGCCATCCAGCCTCTAGTTAAAAATCTCCGAAGGAGACTCCACCACACTCCACTCAGTCAGTGCATTTCACTGTTGAACTGCTAATACCATCAGGAATTTCTTCTTAATGTTTAGGTGGAATCTAGTTTGAAGCCATTGCTCCATGTCCTAGTCTCTGGAGCAGCAGAAAACAGGCTTGTTCCATCCCCCCATACGATACCCCTTCAAATATTTAAACATGTCACCTCTTAACCTTCTCTTCTCCAGGCTAAACCTACCCAGCGCCCTAAGCAATGGCTTCACAGGGCTTCATGATTTCCAGGCCTTCTACCATTTTGGTTGCCCTCCTCTGGACACGTTCCAGCTGGTCAATATAATTTATTACAGTGGCACCTAGCCATTAGCATGTGTTGCAAAAGGTTGCTATTCTGTGGCGTGGGGTGGGAGTCCCCAGTGACCACCTAGTATATCTGAGCCTGTGGATATTTCCATTTACACTGAGGTGACGTTGGACCACAGAGCATGCATGCACCCTCAGCTAGCGCTGAGCTAAAAGAGGAATTCTGCACAAATCATATTTGGTGCAGATTGAGAAAAACCTGGCAAATTTGAAATCTTGGTTTTGTGCTGGAGACAAGCGCTTTCTAGAGCAGGGGTGGGGAAAGTGAGGCCTATCTGTGGCCCCTGGGGCCCATTTTCATGGCCCCAAAGGCCTCTATAAGTCCCCTGCAAAAGACCCCTTAACCCACTCAATATTTTTGGTGCGATTCTGGGCTTGTGTTTGCTCTTAGATTGCACCACTCCCCCAAAATGCATAAAAATGCATGATAGCTCCCTCTTGCAACTCCAATATCTCCCAGAACCCTCCTCCCATACCTTCCTTTTTTGGGCCATTGCTGTTCTTGCTTGCCTCCAGGTCCACCCTGCCTAATGGCAACCTCCTTCTTGACAAATTCTCTTTGGAGAAGGTCTGCTATTGCTTTTCCTGAGTCTGAAGGTATATGATTTAACCCACGGTCAGCTAGTGGTTGTCCAAGGCTGAGCAGGATTCGAACTTTGGTCTCCTGGAGTCCCAGTGCAATGCTTAAATTAGTAAACTGCGTTGGCTCTTTTTTCAGCCATAGTTGAGCCAGAAGCGACCAGAAGTGACCATTGTGTGGCCGTTTTGGCTTTCATAAAGGCCCCAAAATGAAGATATTTTTTGAATGCGGTTAGGATGCTGTGGCCCAAACTGACCCCTAACACTGGTGCATTGCCCACTCCGGCTCTAGAGGGTTGCTGAATGCTCACAACACCATCTTGTTGAAATGAGAAGACCTGATTCATGTAAAATCTCTGTAACAGCAATTTTATTCTTCACACCCTGAGGTTCAGCCAGTCAGCTTGGTATAAAATTGCAGCAAGGAGGCCCATTTGTGCCTGTTGTGAAAGACTGATTAAAAGAGAGGAAATCCCACACCGCCACAATTTCTCACATTTCGAAGTGATTGCAGGAGCACGAGGAGGGATGCAGCTCTCTGTCAGAAAACAGGTTTGCTGCCAAGCCATTTAGCCGATCCTGCTGCCAGTTTTTTTTTTCCAACGGACTTCCCCAAGCAACATCAGCGGGTGCATTTTATTACTTCTCTGCTCCTTAAGGACAGCTTTGTCAGAGTTTGGAGCGTGGGGGGAAGGAAAGGCTAATGAAATGCAATCTTTTCTTGTCCAATTAAAACCTTGGTTCCTGGTAGGACAGCACCTTTTGTGGAGCACAAAATGGAGGAATCTTAGCTGTTCATTAGGGGGAAAAATGCAGCAATGATAATGGTTCCAGGAAGCAGGAGAAGGTAGCTCTCATGTCAGCGGGTTGGCAAATCCACTCTGGGCTTCAAAAAGAGCTTTAAAGGATCTCTCCAAGGTGCTGAACTTGGGTTAGTGACAAGGGTTCAGCACCTCGGAGAGATCCTTTAAAGCTGAGTCTAAAACCTGGAGTGGATCCATTGCCCCAGTGACAGTGTATCTTAAATGCTGGGGAAATGGAGACTCTCATTTCAGCGAGAGAGTAAATCCAGCCTGGGTTGCAGTCCAAAGTTTAAAGGAGCCATCCAAGGAGTTTAAGCTATTTGGATTGCAGGGTTCAGCAACTTTGACAGCTCCTTCAAAGCGGAGTCTAAAATTCAGAGTGGATTTCCTGCCCCACTGACAGTCAAGCTCCCAACACCTTTGGGCTAGAGGTATCCTAACCTACTGGATGATATATTTTTTTTCTTACTGGGGATGTGTACATCTATAAAGTGCACATTTGTGCCTCTATCTGTCATGTCCCTGCCCCGGGACCCAGACAGCACCCTTCCCAACAGCCTAGAGACATGAGAGGGAGTAGAAAATCATGTTTCTGTGCCAATCCCTCCCAACACAATCTTTTTTAAAGAACAGTAAGCCCAGAAGCGCTCATACCACATAAATGCTGTGCGTTTTTCAGGCACTTTCTTGCATTGGGGAGAAAGCTGATTAAATTATTTGTTCTTGCCTAGAAGAAGCAAAATTAATGAAGACTTCCATCCTTAATTCCAGGTTTTAGGCAAAATACAGAATATCCAAAATACAGAACTCTGCCTCCAAAATAAATTTGGCACATTGGATAGCTTAACGTTTGAACGGAACATATTTGCTGTCTCCTTGACATATAAGCCACCAGCCAGCTCTGTCTCATTCTCTTTAAGTACGCATAGATAAAACACATCGAGAAAGGTTCACCGTAAACCAGTGGTTTATTGTCATAAGTCACACACTGACAGGAGCATTAATTAGAAATTTTCCAGCACTATCATGGTTTGGAGCTGCAGTTGCTTTTTTTTTTTTTTCAGACACACACACACACTTTCATAATCCACTGTCTGAAGGCTTCATGCTTCATATCTAATCCTTTGTTTGCCCGTGTTCTGTATCAATCACCAGAGAGAGTGGAGAAGCCATCGCACTTTGATTAATGTGAAGCCCGGCCTGCAAACAAGGTAAAACAATGCCGACGCCTGCCAGGTTCTCCAATTGATGCTCCAATCTGATTAACTTGGAGTGGCAGAAAGAGCAAGAGATAAACTCCGAGACTGATACCGTACATTAGGGCGAGCCGGGGACGGTCAAGGGAAGGCAGAGCTGTCTCAATTTGCATGCGGAGTGCGAGTTTGCAAAACTCAAACTCTTCCGAACACCTAGGCTGTGCTCCTGGGCCCGCCGCGCGGAGTGCGATGCTCCATTTGGACGGTTCCAGGTGCACAGGCAGAGGGGCTGATGCTATGGCCATTTACTGCCTCGCAGGAGGGAGGAAGAGATTAATCAGGGAGGACAAAGTGGTTGGTCTTGGCTGTGAGGGGAAAGGGAAATGAAGGAATCCTCTTCTTCGGAACTCAACCCCTTTCCCTTCCCCTTGCAGCTAGAACCACCTGTTTCTTGCGCCTCTGATTTTCCTCCTCTTCCCTCTCATCCGTGTAGACAATTGCAAAAGCATCCGTCTAGAGCACACGTGTCCCAGGCAAGGCCTGCGGGCTGAATGCAGCCCGCCAGGCCATTTCACGTGGCCCTCACACCTCTCCTCCCCGCCTGGCGAGCCAGATTCCCACATTGTGGGCCCTCAGCTAGCCAGTATTCAGAAGAGGGGCCCAGCAGCCGGCACTCGCAATCTACTTCTACTTCTGACTGCTCCTCTGTCCGAGTCTCGCCGTCAGAGCTTTGCCCTGGGTTACCGTGACAACGTTTTGCAGAGCGCGCAAGACCTGGACAGAGGAGCAGTTGGAAGTAGAAGTAGATGGCGAGTGCTGGCTGCTGGGCCCCTCTTCAGAATACCGGCGACCGGGGGGCTGCAATGTGGGGATCAGGCTCACCAGGTACAGAGAGGGGGGCAGAAAGAGGTGGAAAGGAGGGTCTCAACTGAGACCAAAAAGTTAGACAAAGTTAATGTAATTAACAGTGCTTGGTAATATTTGTCTGATGGTTAAAAAAAAAAAAACTTTCTGTTTTTAAAACTCATTCTTCAATAAATTGTACAATAGTTGTACACTTGAATATCTGCTTGCCATTATTTTCCCTAGATTTTCAGAGCTAGTCATTACTAAAACCAGTAATAACAGAATGCAGAGGCAATTATTGAATATAATAAAAGAGTAGATATATTTATATAGTCTTACAGATACAACCCGCCTTTTGAGGGCAACCATAATGCTGATGCGGCCCAAGATGAAACTGAGTTGGAGGCCCCTGACCTAGAGTTTGGCAGCTCTCTGTGAGCGAGACGGCTCATTCTGGGGGATGACGATGGGCTACATCCCTTCACCCTTTCCCACAAACGAAGGCAGCTCCCCGGAGCTCAGGGTGCAATGGGAGATTTTTTATTATTATTTTTATCACCCCCAGCTGGTGGTGCGGTTGTGGAAGAATTAGATTTGGGCACAGAGCTGCACCGATGTCTTTCTGCTCAGAAGTCCCACCGAATCCTCCCAAACCAACTGGGGTCTACAGTTGCCGTTAAGCAACAGAAGCGAGAACTGTTTATCGGGTGAGCAGTAGATACCGCACCCATACTGAGAGCAAGGTCATGAATTTTAGGCATGCGTTAGACATTTCCTTGGGTTACGCGTTAATAGGAATGGATCTAAAGGAGCCCTGGCGGCACAGCGGTTAAATGCCGGTGCTGCAGCCACAAGGTCGTGAGTTCGATCCTGCCGGGTTCCAGGTTGACTCGGCCTTCCATCCTTCCGCAGGTCGGTAAAATGAGTACCCAGCTTGTTGGGGGCTAACAGACAGCAAACTGCTGAGAGAGCACTAAGCTGAGAAGCCGTATAGAAATACACATGCTATTGCTATTGCTAAATATATATACTGCCCAAACTAGGACACACACACGGGGACATGGCTGCCCAATTTTCCCCTCTCCATCTAGGCGGGAATATCATTCTCTGCGAAGAGGAACTGCACTACTTGCAGCATTTCCATTCCTCATTCCCTCCTTTTTTCGTGTGTGCTTTTGCCCTGCAAACCCAGGAATCCATCAGAATTCTATGGCCCCTGAAGACATGCTGTTCTCATTGGGCCAATTTAGGGCTTCTCCTCCCCAAAAAAGTTTTTTTTTCCTCCTAAGACTTCTTCTTGCACTTTGCACATCTCGTGGTTATCCTCCAGCCTGCTGGTTGCCTCCCACTTGTGCATGGATGTTTGCGCTGCATAATATCATTTATGCAGATGCTTTTTTGGCTTCATAAACAACTGCACTTACAGGCTGAACATCAGGAATAATGGAGTGATTAAATGTCTCTTTGCAGGTTTCCTGCTTTGCATAACAAGAGAAGCAGCTCTCCAGCCAAATGGGTTAGTAAAGCTTTGGCTTCCTCTGGCATCTGAAGGCTGCTTGTCCAGAGACTAAGGTAGGCATCAGGAAGCCACTGGTTTATCTGACATGAACTCACTAGGTGATCTTAGGAAAGCTAACCAACACCCAGCTTCTCCATTTTCAAGATCAGGAAGAATGCTATTTAATTAATATACATGGTGGTTGCATGGGAGAGGGAACTTCTTTCATTCTGAATACCTAATTCAAATTCAAAGTTTCTCAGGGGCCATAAAATCATAACCATAAAATCAGAGAACCCTAAAACATCTTTAAAATCGGATTTTCACAAAAAAATCTCTAAATGTGAAAAATGGTCAGAAATGTGCAGACCCACTGGTTATCTTATTATTATCTTTTATTTATTATTATCTTTTATTATCTATTATTATTATCTATTATTACTATTACTATTATTGTTGTTGTTGTTGTTGTTGTTGTTATCTTATTACTATATTATCTTATTATCTTATCCTGCAGGAAGAATTTTTTTTAAAAAAATTCTTTGTCTTTGCACATGAGAACGAAATAAGCAAAGGTTTGCACCCTGGGATGAGACGGATTCTGAGAGAAGAATGCAACCTCTTTTGAGTGGGATCATTTTTTGGCGAATAATCAAGTTGGCTGACAGGGGCGAGGGCTTCTGGATGCTGGTTTCTGCACCTGGATGCTCAGATAGGAGTGATTTTTTCCAGGGTTAGGCTAGTGCATGAACTGTGCCAGTTCTCAGTGAGGTCAGACTTGGCCTTGAAGATGCACTTCTTCCTTTAGAGGTGGCTGCTAGCTTCATTGTCAATGGGTGATGGACAAGCTTTCAGTTTTGATTTGCACTTTAAAGGACTGTCCATGGTCTTGAACTGAACTGAAGACATGGGTCAGCACCTTGGAGAGCTCTTTTAAAGTTATCCAGAACTTTAATGGAGCTACCCAGAGTGCTGAACGCGTTGAGGGGTGACAAAGTCCAGCTTCTTAGATAGAAAGTTTGGACTGTAATTTGGAATTAATCACTCCATGCCCATGGAAACCACAAGTCCCCTCTTGCCTCACTTACTGAAATATCTTTGAATTGTTTGGAAATTGAAGGTCATTCTGAATGCAGCAGCAAGAACACTGGAAGGCTCTGCTTACTGGATTAGGTTACATCTGTATTACAAGGCCTGTTTGGGAGGGGAGTTAAAACTGTGTATTTTTTGACTAGGGAGTGGCCCTCCATGGTCTCCTTGGGGGCTAACATAGCCCCCTAGTCTCCTACAGTTGTCCACACCAAATGCAAAGTTCTCGATTCAAATCCTGGCATCTCCGGGTAGAAGCAGGGAAGAATCCTTCCCAGAACCCTGGAGAAACAGGTCTGTGAGTTGGAGCTAACAATACTGAGCTACATGTAGTGATGATTTGATTCACTATTGGGTCTCTTCCTACTTCCACAGTCTTCCTACATCCATTTCCTCATTCCACCTTTCCATGCAGAGGCATAGCTACTTGGGGAGGGGGCAAAAATGAGGATTTTCCCCTCCAAAATAAGCATTCTGCCCCCCGCATAAGATTTTCCATAAATCCCCAAATTTTTAGCATAGCAGTAACTTAAAATTTCAGTCGAGCCTTTAGAAATAGAGTTTAGGCATCCAAAAGCAAGGAGCAGGCAAATGTAAGAGTTCTAGGTACAAGCAGTTTTCGGTGTCTCACTGTCTGCGAAGCTAGAATTTGGGGGACTGAAAGAAAATTTCATGGGGAAGGCAAAGTCTTTATTCCCACACACCCCTCTACTGACCGTCCTAGTCTTCTTCCTAGCAGAAGATGTATTTAAAAAATGGGAGTGCTTGAGAGGAAGGGCATCAACTTAAATACGAGACACCTTTCAGCAAGTTAACCTAAGGCCAAGTGAATCCAAGGTGCCATTTTGAAGTGCAGTTTATGCGCTGCCTCCATCTACATTCTTAACAACACACCAAACAACTCTAAGGAATCAGTACTCATTATTCCTATGTTCCCAGCCAAAATAACACTGAACCAAAGGAAGGTTTCCTACCAAGCAATATATCTGAGCAGGCATTACCCCCGTAAGGGCCATTGGCGGATCCCAAGAGAGCCATAATCATTTTCAACTTGGTGGTACCTTCTTGATTCAGTTAGGGAGATTTGAAGCCTGAGGGCCAACTGCTTGGAGTCCTGAACTTCCACAGAGGAACCAAAGGAAATTACCGTTTGGAACAAGGGAAAAAATTAAGAAAAAACTCAGAGGGTCTGGATTTGCAACCTGGTGGATGCATTAAGTTTATCTACTGACATTCTTATTATTGGGAGCTCTGCCAGAAATGTATTTCAGATTAAAGGATAGTGCCCAGTGAAGTTCATTAGAAGAAAAATCCATGACAAGCGGGTGCAATGTTCATGCCTGCGGAAACTGCGTGCGACTGCCAATTAGCAACAGAACGTTTGCTGGTTTGTTGGTTAGTTAGACATCGTGTGGCTCTGGACCGGAGCAGTTTCGTAAGACAAACGCATTCATTATCTAGACCACAAGCTCTGATCAAGACTGACACCCCAGATCCAAATAAAGCCACTTTCTTTCCCTTTAGATGATGGATTTCGGTGCCAATTCCACCCCCCCCCAATGAATCCACTGGGGGCCACACACCTTACCCAGCGTTTACACTATGGTGATGAGTGTGTCAGAATTAAGCATGGTTTTCTGGTTTAATCTTTCCTTTAAAATACAGCTGGGTGACTGTAGAAGGCCCTTCTTAGTTCCTTCACCAGAGATCTTGGAAGGCTGCATACACCAACACACATGCTCCCACAATTTTGCTTTTCAAAATTTATTTGCCACCAACTGCCCTCTAAGAGGCTTGGAGGTCATTTTCAGATTTTTCATAGAATCATAGAGCTGGAAGAGACCCCAGGGGCCATCCAGTCCAACCCCCTGCAATGCAAGGACACCCATCAAAGCATTTCCAACAGATGGCCCTCTAGCCTCTGCTTAAAAGCCTCCAAAGAAGGAGACTCCACCACACTCCATGGAGGCAGCATCTTCCACTGCCGGACAGCTCTGACCGTCAGGAAGCTCTTCCTGAGGTTCGAGTGGAATCTCCTTTCCTGCAGCTTGAGTCCATTGCTCCTTGTCCTGGTCTCCGGAGCAGCGGAAAACAAGCCCGCTCCCTCCTCAATATGACATCCCTTCAAATATTTAAACATGGCTACCCTGTCCCCTCTTAACCTTCTCTTCTGCAGACTAAACATCCCCAGCTCCCTCAGGCGCTCTTCATGGGACTTCATGGCTTCCAGACCCTTCCCCATTTTGGTCGTCCTTCCTAGCCCGTTTTAGTCCGAAGAGGTCTTATTCTGTAAAAAAATTGGCTATGGTTGGTTTCTTGCTGACTTTAAGGTCCACAGCAACAAACAACAAAGCTCCATTGGTGGGAAGCTGATCCAGGAGTTGGCCTACAGCAGAAAGAGGCATCACAGCCTCTTAGCTCAAGGGGTAGCCAAAGAGCAAGCCGAAGTCTAGATGGTCCCTCCAAATTCTAAGATTCTGTGATTCCATAATATAACCTTGCAGTACAGATGGGGCAAAGGGAGCCCGAAATTCTCCTGTTGTCACTGTTAATGGGGAGAAACCGGTGGAGAATTTTCTCCCCTTGGAGAAATTCAGCAATGTTTCTCCGCTTGCAAAACAGGGTAAAATACGATGAGAGGGAAATTGCACACAGCAGCAGCAGCAGCAAGCTAAGAAGAAAATCAGAAACCGAAAAACAAACATGATCGTCAATGGCCTCTAATAAGGAGGGAATGCTTTATTGTATTTTAACAGAGAGCTGTCATACACAACCTAGAAATCTAGTAAGTAAATGGAGTTAAAACGGAAAAAGAGAAAGCAAGCAAGGGGGAGAAACCAGGGAGAACGAAAGAGGAGCTTCAAAAGTAATCAGTGCTATGAAGGAGGCCTAGGAGAGCCATAAAGCAGAGAGGATGTGAGAAGAAAGAAACCTGAGATGGAAGATGATGTCTGTCTGCAAAAGGGACGCTGAACTCAAGGTTGAGATAAGTAGGAAGGTTTTATTATTTCGTCGGCGTTTGTTTGTTTGTTCCCAGGCAGACCAAAAGATACCGAAGCCTGTTAAGGAAAACACTTAAGGCCTTTGAGGAGGCAGGGAAAGCAATTTAATGGCATGGGGAAGAAAGGAGCTTCTTAAATATGAAGGGAAAACTAGAGCCGAGCGTATCGACGTGGTGAAAAGGTAGAACAAAATGGACAGAGCAGAAAAGGAGATGGGGGAGCAGAGAACTAACCGACCTGGATAAAATAATGCCATATTCAAGAGGGGCTCATTCAGGGAAGAATGGCTCAGTTGGGTGGACGCACGAGTCCCAGCCCCATTGCTAGCCCCAACTAGAGTAGACCCCCTGAATTAAAGGGATTTGCCAGTGTGTTGATTCACCACTCAACTATTGGTTCCGAGGCTTTATCCCATTGGGATTAATGGGCAGGATTCAGGCCATGAAGTAGGTGTTTATTGAGCCAGACCACTGATCCGTCGAGTCCTCCGTTGGTTGCTCTAAGTAGTGGTGTCTCTCCAGGGATTTGAGCAGAGGTCTCGACAGAGATCCATTTAATTCAGGGATGGGAGGCGTATGACCCTCCAGATGTTGTTGAACTGGGACTCCCAGTTCTTCACTCTTGGCTTTTCTGGCGAGGGGTGCCGAGAGTTGCGGTTCAACAACATCTGGAGGGACGCATGATTACAGTTTCCAACAGAAACATGTCTACTTTGGGCGTATTATCGGACGAGATGAGTCACTGGGATGCTACATAAAATGGAAAGCAATAGGAAAAGAGCAAGTCAGACTTATTTATTTATCTAATACATAAAAGTCAAAGTTTGTTTGTCTGTGTCAGGCAAAGACCTCATATGATTGGCTGCCTAGGGAGAGTCTATGGAATCCTGGGGTTTGCAGTTGAGGCAGGGGCCTTTAGAATCCCCAGCCAGAGAGCTCTGTGTCTGTCTTGAACTGGCCGGTTGCTATGGAAATGAGGCCTAGCAGGAAGGAGGAGGGCAGTGTATTCCCTCAGGAACCCAACCTCCGTATATTAATAACTCCGAATACGCATTGGATTGGGGAATATGGGGAAAAGTTACAGGTACTGGACAAGACAGTTTGGGGAATTAGACCCACAGGATCTCAAATCTTTCTAACAAGTTGAGAAAATAAAATCCCAGGCAACGCTGGGTATATACACTAGTTTATTATATCTTCCTCTATAACTGAAGACCTCAGGGTGGCATACAACAAAATCATTTTAGAGCTTGCATGGTACGAGTAGGGTGGACCATAAGAGCATCTCTGGGAGGTCTCATGTCCGTCTGGTCTCCATAAGTCAAAGCTGGCCTGCTGGCACACAGTCACCACTGGCATCAATACCACCACCAACACCCGGCAGGTTCTGAAGTATGCCCTCCCCTGCAGAAATGTCATGTGCAGAAATGAAATGAAATGTCACATCATGAGCAGGAATGAGCAAAGAGGCCAACGTGCATTAGGTCGGAGACAGGAATGAACCATGAATGAAAACAAGAGGAGAAGATGAAACAAGGATGCCTTGCAGTGGACATTTGGGAATCCTCCAGCATCTCTCACACGCAAAATCACCAAGAAAACAAAGAGAAAGCCGTACAGTCATTTAGCTTGCGGTTGCCCGAGTTTGTGTTTTTTTCCATACTCGCCATTAAATCTTTCTCCGGGGAGCTCGGACGTTGATGCTGTTATCAAGGCGTTATCTCTTGAGTGACGTCCGACAGAATCCGCTATCAAGCGCAGGCCTATCATAGCAAAAGCCCCACTTTGGCCGACGTGCCGTGAATGCCAACGCCAATAAACGGCATTACGGGAGGATTACAGATAGGATCAAAACGCCGAAGGAGAGGATGATTAAGGCTCTAATTCCATCAAGAAGAACGGCGACAGTGTGCCATCATGGCCCCAAGACAGAAACGTCACTTCATAATTGCTGCTTTTCTCCCGCTTTTTAAAAATGCTTTGTGACGCTGCTTTTGCCATAAGCCTCCCGAGAGGAGGATTCATGCCATGGATTGTCCATTTGTTGTCATGTGCCTTCGAGTCAACTCACCTCATGGTGACACTCTACCAGGGTCTTCTTGGCAAGATTTCTTTCGGAGGAGGTTTGCTGCTGCTTTCCCCTAAGGCTGAGAGAATGTGACTGCCCATGGTCCACAGCCGAGCAAGGATTTGAACCTGGTGCCCTGGAGCACTCAAACCACTGCAGCATTGTTGTCAGTGGTTGCGTGCCTTCAAGTCATTTCCTACTTTTATTTATTTTTATTGCACAGATCAACAACAACAACAAAAAATGTTTCCGTTGCAATGTCATGTACCTTTACAAAGTTACAGTCAGTGTTTAAACTCATTGCTTATATACTTTTTAAAGATTCTATGTATATAAACAAAATAAAAATTATGTTGCCTCCTTCCTACCCTACCTTGGAACCTATTTTGTTACCTGTAACTTACGCTTCCTTCCTCTTGGTAGTATTCTCAAAAAAAATTCTGACTACTTTGCACCTCTTAGTGGGTTTTCTCTGGTTCTATGAAACTTATTCATATCGCCCATCATGTTATTTCAGACGTAAACACATATATCATTAAATTTCATTAACAATCAATGTCATATAAAATGGAACCATTATGCCCATTTTTACCTGGTTTTTAACTTGTTTTAGTCAGATCTGACAGCAGCTAATAGCCCAGTTGTGCGGTCATTTCCACCCTCTGGTGACCCTAAGGCAACCCTATCATGGGGTTTTCTGAGGCTGAGAGTGTGTGACTCACCCAAAGTCATCTAATGGGTTTCCATGGCTGAGCGGAGAATCAAACCTTGGCCATAGTCCAATGTTCAAACTACTACACCACACTGAGTTTTCACTGCAGCAAACTGGCTTGCATTGGCCAAGATCACAGTCTATGTTTTGCAGCTTTATGAATCTGCAGCCACACTGCAGAAATGCAGCGAGACCCTTGTTAGTGAATTGTGAAGATGCACATCTAGTCATCAGCAAGGGTGCTGAGATGTTGTCAGGTCGGCTGCTCTCTCCCTGCCATGTTTTACAGCCGTACTTGAGTGCTTTTCTGGGTAGGGAAAAAGGATGGGGTGAGGTGATGGGAAGTTGGGAATGTTTGCGTAATGGTCTGTGATAAGAACGAAGAAACACTGCTGCAAGGCCATGCTGTTGGCAGGTTGAGTGAGAACATAGGAGCCTGGGAGAAATGTCGCTTTTAGTGATCAGCAAATGGAATAGCAGCACGTGCTAATTTTGAAATGTAACGGCTTATATAGCACTGTAAATCCAACAGCAATTTAGTCTTAAGATAATCAACGGTCTAGAAGCCAGGCCTTATGAAGAATGACTGATGGAGCCCGGAGAAGAGAAGACTGAGAGGTGACACAAGAGCTCTCTGGAAACATCTGAAGGGAGGCCATTCAGAAGATGGAGCAAACTTCTTTTCTGTGGCTCCACAGACTGGTACATAAACCAGTGGATTCAGCTTACAAGGAAAGAGGTTCTACCTAAACATCAGGAAGAACTTCTTGACTGCAAGAGCTGTGGGACGGCAGAACAGACTCTCCATCTCTGGATTTAAACAGACGTTGGATAGGCGTCTTTCAGAACTGCTTTGGTTGTGTATTTCTGCACGGCAGGGATATGCAAGATTCACTAAGATTCTACGCCAAGGTTCTATGATTTTATAGTATGCCATCCTGAGATCAATCTCTATGTCTGTCTATCTGCCTATCTATCTGCCTATCTATCTGCCTATCTATCTGCCTATCTATCTATCTATCCATCCATCCATCCATCCATCCATCCACCCACCCACCCACCCACCCACCCACCCACCCACCCACCCATCCATCCATCCATCATCTATCTGGATCAATCTCCGTATCTATCTGTCCGTCCGTCCATCCATCCATCCATCCATCCATCCATCCATCCATCCATCCATCATCTATCTGGATCAATCTCTTTATCTATCTGTCCGCCTGCCTGCCTGCCCACCTGTCTGCCTGCCTGCCTGCCTGCCTGCCTGCCTGCCTACCTACCTACCTATCTGGCTATCTATCTCTCTATTATCTATCTAGAATAAATGTGTAAGTACACAGTTATATGTAACGAGGTGCTTCCATATTCTCGGAAGAAACATCATGGTTTCACTCCTCATTCAAAGCAGCCCAGCTCCATCTTCACCCTCAGCACTGAAAATTGGGAAGGTTTTCCTCTAAACAGACATAATTTTCAGTTTAGATGCAAATAAATCACCTTCTTTATTCCTCCCGGGCTTTCCACCAACTTCTCTTATTATCCCTGCACTCTCCTAACCGGCCCAATTGCTGTCAAGCCTCCATCTCCATTTCGCATTGCTTCTCTCCCCCTCCCACCACCCCCAATCACAGAGATGTGGCGTAAAAAGAGGGCGAATCTGCATTTCAAATCATTGTTTGTTGTTATGACAACACAGTGTAGATTTGTTACGGGCTGTAAGTCTTCCAGTCCTGGGCTCCCGGCACATTTTCATATATATTTTTTTGGCTAAAACAAAGAAAAAGCAGGTCTTTATTCTGAGCATTGCTGGGGGAGGAAAGCATTATTTTTTTATCTGTCAAATAGCTGGATGAAAAATTCTTCCATTTGCTTATTGCTGTGTAAAACACTGAAGGGAAGAAGAAAAAGCATGCATCCTGCAGTGTTGGAGTAATAAATCTCAGCTCCTCTAAGAGTAACAGCCTTTTCCTGGTTATAGAGAATCAGAGAGTCTTAGAGCTGAAAGGGGCCACAAAGGATATCTAGTCCAACCCCTTGCTATGAAGGAACATATCATTCAAGCATTCTTGAAGATGCCCACCCAACCTCTGTTTAAATACCCCCCAAAGATGGAGATCTCACCTCCCACGGCGGCAGCCTGTTCCACTGTCGAACATCTCTTGACCTTGACAGATTAGAGAACTGAGCCAAAACTAACAAAATTAATTTTAACAGGGAAAAACGTAGGGTATTACACTTAGGAAGAAAGAATGAAATGCACAGATATAGGATGGGTGATACCTGGCTTGAAAACAGTTCATGTGAAAGGGATCTATGGGTCTTAGTGGACCATAAGGTGAACATGAGCCAACAGTGTGATGCAGCAGCTAAAAAGGCCAATGTGATTCTGGGCTGCATCAACAGGAGTATAGTGTCGACATCAAGGGAAGTAATAACACCACTTTATTCTGCTTTGGTTATTCCTCGCCTAGAATACTGTGTCCAGTTCTGGGCACCACAGTTCTGGAATGATATTGACAAGCTGAAGTGTGTCCAGAGGAGGGCAACCAAAATGGTAAAGGGTCTGGAAGCCATGAAGCCCTATGAGGAGAGGTTTAGGGAGCTAGGTATGTTTAGTCTGACAAAAAGAAGGTTGAGAGGTGACATGACAGCCATGTTAAAGTATTTGAAGGGATGTCATGTTGAAGATGGAGCAAGCTTGTTTTCTTTTGCTCTGGAGACTAGGACATGGAGCAATGGATTCAAACTACAGGAAAAGAGATTCCACCTAAACATCAGGAAGAACTTCCTGACCTTCAGAGCCATTCGACAGTGGGATACACAGCCTGGGAGTGTGGTGGAGCCTCCTTCGTTGGAGGTTTTTAAGCAGAGACTGGATGACCATTTGCTGGGGGAGCTTTTAAGTGTTTTTTCCTGCGTGGCAGAATGGGGTTGGACTCAATGGATGTTGTGGTCTCTTCCAACTCTATGTTTCTATGATTCCATGATTCTTAGAGTCAAAGAGTTCTTCCCAATGTTTAGGTGGAATCCCTTTTCTTGTAATATGAATCCACTGGTTCATGTTCCAGTCTCTGGAGCAGCAGAGGACAAGTTCCCTTCACCTTCTACACGAGATCCCTTCAGGTATTTAAAAATGGCTCTCCAACCACCTCTTACTCTTCTCTTCTCCAAGCTAGACATACCCAGCTCCCCAAGCTGTTCTTCATAAGCTTTGGTTTCCAGACCTTTGACCACCTTGGTTGCCCTTCTCTGGCCATCTGGGGCCTTTTTCCTCCAAAGCATGGATGGGCTCTGCTGCTAAAATCCATGTCTTTTCTGAGAACTTCAAAACCAGGTGAAGACTTTTAAAAAAGCTCTGCAAGGGAGGACGCAAGAGTTCTAAGCTGGCTAGTCCTGAAGTTTCCTAGAGCCTTGTGTGGTTATTAAAAGACACATTACGCTTACTGCCTTTCAGGCTACAATCTAACAGACAAGATGCATAATGAAAGAAGGGCTGGGGGCAGAACCGGGAAGGGAGAAAACACAAGAATTAATTGCTCATCAGGTCAACATAATACAAGATAGCAATAGCTGAACACTCTCTCTCCTTCCTCTCTCTCTGATGAGAGCAGCAAGTGGTTTCGTCTCCATCACCCAACCTGGGGGACAATTTGACTCTTCTCAGTGGCCACAGAAGGGGATAAAGGGTCAAGGGGAAGGCTGAGAGAGAGCAGAGATGGAAGCCATCCACTTCTCAGGGCTCAGATATCGCTTCTGTGGAAGCCGTTCCAGTGGATGCCCTGCGACGGTTTCGTGGCGATAGTTAAGGATGAGTAGTCCTCTCGACGGAAATCTGCTGCCTAGCGATCAGGCCCATATAGGGCTGGACGTTTTGGTTCCTGAACCATAGGCCATAGAATAACAGAATCATAGAATCTTAGAGTTAGAAGAGGCCACAAGGGCCATCTAGTCCAACCCCATTCTGCCTTGCAGCAATACAGCATTCCTGAAAGATGGAGGACTTTGTTTAAAGACCTCCAAGAGGTGGGTCGTTCCGCTGTTTGACAGCTCTTGCAGTAAATAAATTCTTTCCTGTGTTTAGGTGGAATCTCTTTTATTGCTGTTTGAGACCACCGGTTTGTGTTCTAGTTTCTGGAGCAGTAGAAAACAAACTCTTTAGGTATTTAAGGATGCTTATCATATCACCCCTCAGTCTTCACTTCTCCAGGCTAAACCAACCCAGATCCCTAAGTTGTTTGTTCTCCATAATGCTTGGCCTCCAGGGCTTTGGTCATTTTGGTCCATCTTCTCTGGACATGTTGCAGCTTGTTGATATCTGTATTGAACTGTGGTGCGCAGAAATGGACAGAGTTTTCAAGGTGAGGTCTAACCAAAGAATAGATTGGCGCTACTACTTTCCTTGAACTGGACACTAGGCTCCTATTGATGCAGCCCAGAATTGCGTTGGCTTTTTTGGCTGCAGCAGAAGAGAAGGTTAAGAGGGGACATGAGAGCCATGTTTAAATATTTGAGGGGATGTCATGTCAAGGAGGGAGCAGGCTTGTTTTCCGCCGCTCCAGAGACGAGGACAAGGAGCAATGGATTCAAGCTGCAGGAAAGGAGATTCCAGCTGAACCTCAGGAAGAACTTCCTGACAATCAGAGCTGTCTGGCAGTGGAATCTGCTGCTGCCTCCATGGAGTGTGGTGGAGTCTCCTTCTTTGGAGGTTTTTAAGCAGAGGCTGGAAGGCCATTTGCTGGAGGAGCTTTGAGTGTGTGTTTGTGTTGGACTGGATGGCCCCTGGGGTCTCTTCCAGCTCTATGATTCTATGATTCTATCACAGCATCCATTCATGGTTTACCTACAAAGACCCCTAGAACTGGACAGTATTCCAGATGAGGTCTGATTAAAGCAGGATAGAGTGGCATGGTTATTTCCCTCATCTCCTCCACCAGGCAGCTGGAGAGCTTGTCTCATTCTCCTGGGCCTTCCTATGCCTATTCTTCCAATACTGATTAGCAAATGTATTTAGGATTACATTCCCAAGCGCATTTCCTGGGCCATAACCTAAGGGTGCTAATGGTTTAGGAAGCTGCCAAAACAGCACACAGGCATAGAGCCATGAAAATCTTCTCCGGGGCTGAAAGTTAAACCTTCCTGAGATGGAGTGATACCAATCGACTGCTTCCTAACCTAGCCAAATGCAGACAGGACATGATATTTCCAAGGCAACTAATTGCCCCAGAGCCAAATTAATGTGCCATCTATCTATCCTCATTTTTAAAAACTCCAGTCACGTTCGGCAGTCGAGCACAAGGGGTTACATTAATTAACTTCTGAACATGTGCTCACAGCAGGTGTGGAAAAGATATGCGCATTAAACCATCTCTTAAAAAGAAAGAAAGAAATCTATCCATTTATGGTCTGAGAAAGAGCATACATGTTTTGGTTTGCTGTGAGTCCCCGTTTTGCCTTTCCCCTCTTTTTCTTCTCAAATGATACACAGATCTGTCCATGCCACTGAAAATTCATACCCAGACAAACATTCTTTAGCCAATGGGAAAATATATATTACAGTCTGGATGTTAAGGAAAATGAAAAGGATCAAACAAGGAAAAGTGCACGCCCAAAAAGGGATAAAGTCATGGAGGAAAAGAAGGCTTTGGGGAGAAGGATCCGCTTGGTGTCATGCTGTCATGTCCTGGATAACTTGCACTCTGCAAACTTAACAAGAGTGCTCAGGGGGTATCAGCTCTTAAGAGTTTTGGACTGGAGCCTTTCTCAGTTTTAGCCAGAGATAGTGGCAGGGGTTGGACTTGAGACCCTCTATGCGCCAAGTAACTACTCTACCACCAAACTATAATCACTCTCAATGAGGACATAGGAGGTTGCCTCATGTGGAGCAGACTAAGTCACACTCTCTCAGCCTCAGAGGAGAGCAAAGGCAAAACCCCTCTGGACATATCTTGCCAGGAAAACTCCATGATAGGTTGGCCTTAGGGTTGTCATAAGTCAGAAACAACTTGAAGGCACACAAGAACAAGAGGAAGCTGTATATGGGTTTTAAGATCTTAACCTGAACTTTGAACGATGCCACCAATTGCCCTCTGCTTCCATTGCAAGAGCAATTGGCTCTGCTTCCATCGCAAGAGCAAGTTCCCACAGTCCATCAAAGGATGCGAACCAGTTCTAGACCAGTTCTGGCATGTAGAAGGCTGTGAGAACCTTTCCCCATATTGCGAGCTCTGCTCCTGATGTTATTCGTCTGAAAGGCTCATCTTCAGCTTTCTTCTAACTGACAGGAGCGGAAGTTATGGTGGTGGTGGGGCGATGTGCTAGAAGCTAATTAAAGCCCATTTGATGGAGACACGGGCAACGTTTCCCCTGCATTAAAACAAAATATGTTGGCATCATTCCACAGCCATCTGTCTTTATTTTTCTAACTCGCTCAGTGAGAAGCCACACTCTGGTGGCAATTTTGAAAACCGATTCCGTTTCATTGGGCTGGATGCATGTACGCAGGGCCAAGGAAATTGCAACTCAGAACAAATTGTGGAAGCTATTTCTTTTTTAAAAAATGTGCATGCTGACACCATAGCATAATATCACTTCTCCCCACAGCCCCAAAAGGCAGGGAATTCCATGGCTTAGCCCTCACCGAGGTGGCCAAATCTGTGTTGAACTCTTCTATTTAAACAATCAGTTGAATTCTAGAATATGTATAATGTGCACTGATTTTCACTGAGGTTACTAATGTGTTTCTAGGTTTGGCAAGACTGGATTTCAACCAGGCTTTGTGACTGCATTCACCCCGCATGCAGAACACTGGCATGTGAGTGGGAAGTCTTCCTGCCTTCCCAATTTTCTATCCATGTGGAGCATGAGCATGCACATTTCAAGATGCTTTGATCCTGTCACATTTTGCTTTAATTTTGTCACACTTTGAGCTATCTTCAGTATCTGCATCCATACAATAGTATTTGCAATAGATTCTTAGGGCAAAGTTTGCTAGGGCTAATATCTTATCAGCTTCCAGTTGACAACTGTAACAATATATACGCTTGTAACAATTGTAATATTGTAATACCAATAGGCTCCAAATGGATGATTTGCTCTGCATTTGGCAGGGAAGGTCAAAAGCGACGATAATAACAGAAGGACAAGGAGGTGTTATGGGAACTTCTAGGTAGAAGACAGAAGCATAACTTAGTTCTCAGGATGAAAAGTTTTGTAAATAACTGTATGCTTGGGGAACTGCTGGAACCGGTGGAGTGATTTGACATGTAAGGTGCTAAACCAATCTTTGATGCGTGTGCCAAATTTCAAATGGGAAGGTATAAAGCCTGTGTTCAATTCTAAAGCTGTCGTTGCAGCAACGTTTTGGTAATCTTGCTGGGTTGCTTGCTTTTCTGAAATAAACACTTCTGTTTGGAAACTCTGAGCAAAGTTATTTACTGCAAGTTAACCAGGACATGACAAAATGTGCGTGTAGGAACATTAAGGCCCTTTCCACACCTTACCTTTTTTTGGCGCTGGGGTGTGGGGATCGCGCAAGCAGCCTCCAGCAAGAGGCTCTCACGTCCCGACGGCTTCAGCTCCACACAAGCTGCCTGCTCCCGACCAGGCAGCGCAAAAGCCCCGCCTCTTCCTTCCGCAGTGCAGCCCGGGAGTTTCCCAGGCTGCGCTGGGGCAGGAAGCGCGACCACCACGACTCCGGAGGCTCCGCGCACTCAGCACGTGCGCGCGGGGCCCTGGAGCAATGTGCGATCGTGCACCATTTTCGTCTGAAAGCCGAAAATGAAAAAGGGCGCGAGCGGTGCCTGCCCTACCCTGGAGCGTCACATGATTGTGAGTGCGTCGTGCAGATTGCTCTTCACAATTGCGCGATGCTCGAGGGGCCCTTTCGCACGGCAAATGCCGTCCGGAAAGGGCCTGAGTCCACAATCCCCTTGGTGCCATTGTGTAGGATTCCTCCCATATGCAGTGTTACTTTTCGAGTTGTTGTTCAACAGGCGTGCTCAGTCCATGTTGATGTAAGTGGAGTTTCACACAGGTAACCGTTGCACTAGGACCTAAATCCTGGTGTTAGTCCCAATGAGAATAGAGCCATTGACTCGACAAGATTTACCAATTTGTTTAGCTACCCTTCAGCAGCCGATTTGATGGGTCTATTCTAGTTAGGACTAACAAACAGGATTTCAGCTTGGACACCACTCATTCTTGGGTGGTGTATAACTATTCATCCATGCCCTCTCCATATTACCATCATGCCCCTGCAGCCAGTGTAGGTGAACAAAGAGAGACCCTGAGACTTGGATCATTTATATAGTAAGGATGCATCAATTAGGCAAACAGCTGGGGAAGGCCGTCAGCCTATATAAACAGGGAAAAGCATGGGAAGAAGCTGTTGCAGACAACTGAATTTTGGAATTGTGCCTATAAAAGAAGTAACCTCCACGCAGGCTTCAGCCCCAGCAACTTCAGAAGAAATGTGCTGTGTTGCTTGCATTTCTGCAAATAAAATGGTTCCCCCCAGAGTGCCATTTTTGGAGTGTGGATTATTCCCTACATGACATTATCTAGCTTTTAACTTTAGTTATACATATATATGGTTTATGTTAGAGATGGTTTATTTTTCCCGCCCGGAAGAATATCCCAACAAAATGGAATTCAAGAGACAACAGTGGAACGACCAGATTTGAGGATATTCACTCCTTCAAAATATACCTGATGACTCCCGGCACACACGGACACACAGACACACATAGCAGAAATCTACAAAAGGTAGATGGTGGATGGTTTGCACAGCTGCAGTGGAAAAAGTGTGTTTGTTTCCTAGCCAACATGAGCATATAAAAATCTGAGTTGTTCCTATCAAACACGAGTGAAGAAAAAAGAGAGATGAAAGAACAGGGAGAAGGCTAATTGATCCACACTGATGTTAAAAACTGGAGCTTTGTCACTCTCTGCGCATCCCTTAGGACAAAAGTATATTCCCATTCTTCTTTTAAGTAACTGTAATTCTGACACAGCTGAATTCACTTTAATGTGGGACTTTAAAATCTCACAGCTATCAAGGCTGGACTTACATTTTTCATTATAAAACTGCTATTTTTTTTTTTTAAAAAAAATCTGTGCATGTGTTTGAAACAAAGAATTTTACCTTCTGTTTAATTATGTCCTCTGCTAATTGGCTCTTAGGCTAATTGATTTTGAGATATTTAACACTGGCATGCAGCCATTACTCTTTCATCTTCTTTGGCAAGCTGGAACAATTAAAAACACATCACTTTTTTTTTATTTTATTAATAGAATCATAGAAATGTGGAGTTGGAAGAGACCCCAGGGGCCATCCAGTCCAACCCCATTCTGCCATGCAGGAACGCCGTCAAAGCACTTCTGACAGGTGGCCATCCAGCCTCTGCTTAAAAACCTCCAAGGAAGGAGACTCCACCACACTCCGAGGCAGCCGATTCCGCGGCCAGACAGCCCTGACCGTCAGGAAGTTCTTCCTGAGGTTCGGGTGGAATCTCCCTTCCTGCAGCTTGAATCCATTGCTCCTTGTCCTGGTCTCTGGAGCAGCAGAAAACAAGCCCTCTCCTTCCTCTACATGGCATCCCTTCAAATATTTAAACATGGCTATCCTGTCCCCTCTTAACCTTCTCTTCTGCAGACTGAACATACCCAGCTCTCTAAGTCTATCCTCATAGGGCTTCATGGCTTCCAGGCCCCTCACCATTTTGGTCGCCCTCTTCTGGACCTGCTGCAGCGTGACCATCTCCTCCTTGAACTGGAGTGCCCAGAACTGGACACAGGATTCAAGACGAGGTCTAACCAAAGCAGAGTAGAGTGGGACCAGTACCTCCCTCGATCTAGACACCATACTCCTATTGATGCAGCCGAGAATCGCGTTGGCTTTCTTGGCTGCCGCATCACACTGCTGACTCATGTTCAGCTTGTGGTCTATTAAGACTCCTAGATCCCTTTCACACGTACTGCCATCCAGCCACGTGTCCCCCATCCTATATTTCTGCATTCCATTTTTTCTACCTAAGTGTAGGACCTTACACTTCTCTCTGTTGAATTTCATTTTGTTAGCCTTGGCCCAGCTCTCCAATCTGTCCAGGTCATTTTGAATTTTGATCCCGTCCTCTGGAGTATTAGCAACCCCTCCCAATTTGGTGTCATCTGCAAATTTGATGAGCGTGCCCTCTATTCCTTCATCCAAGTCATTGATGAGGATATTGAACAGCACTGGGCCCAGGACAGAACCCTGCGGCACCCCGCTAGTCACTTCTCGCCAGGATGAAAAGCAGCCATTGGTGAGCACCCTTTGGGTTCGGTCGGTCAACCAATTACAAATCCAACTAACAGTAGCCCTGTGTGATTCGAGATCACACATGTCTTGCTGCTTCAGTAATGGTGGGAGAATGGAAACCTCTTGTTGTCATGCTAAGCTTGACTCCCTCAATTCTTGGGCGATCCCACAGTCTCCAGCATTTCACAGATGAAAAAGGAACGTATGTGTGCAAGCAACATCAGAATGTGGTGGAGATGGCAAAAGTTATCAGCAGTTTGCTTTTGCATGAACCCACCGGGAAAGGAATCCTCTCCTCTCCCCCTGCTACATTAATTGAGTGCAACCTCCTTCTGCAATCTGAACTTTGGACATTTCCGCACTACCCTGTTATAGCGCTATTATTCCACTCTCAACCTCCTGTGGAATCCTGGAGTTTGCAGTTTAGCGAGGGGCCTGTAGAATTCTCAGCCAGGGAGCTCTTTGGCCTCAGGAAACTACAAACCCCAGAATTCTACAGGAGGTTGAAAGTGGAATAATAGCGCTATAATAGCGCTATAGCAGTGTGTGGGGAAATGGTTTGCAGCAACGGAAGTAAGCTGAGGACCAAAGGGAAAAGTGGGAGGAAGAGAGAGAAAACAGGACACTTTAAAAACAGCTGGAAAAATGAGACAACAGAGGGTGAATCAGGACTGTCCCTCCCAAAGTGGGACAGTTAGAGGGTAGGTATTTCATCTATAGATGAGAGCAGACAAGAAGAAGAGAAATCCAACCGGGAACGTTTCCTGTTTATCTCTGTTCTCCCCTAGCGGCACCTATTTACTTGCAGGAAGCTTGGATGCATCTTTCTTCACGAACCATCCAGACCGGGGAGCAGAATGCAGAGGCAACTGCTTGACTTCAGCCATTTTTTCCAAGAATGCAATTTTCCTGAGAAAAAAGTCTGATATCTTTTTTCCTTCCACTGACCCCCCAACCGTTAGAGAAGGACGCAAGCTCCCCTCACCCCTTAACATTATGCCACGGGATAAGGCAGGAAGAAAGAGAAGAAAAATTGGCATCGAAACCGACTACGTTTTGAGGCTGCATCATTTCCTTGTCTTGTTTTCTTTTAAAAAATCTGGTCATATTCCTCTTCTAACTCGCTATGGAAAAAGTCTCACTGTGAGATTCTGCAACCCGACGCGCAACCCTTTCAAGATCTATTCTCTTAAATATCAAGGTGGAACAAAAAGTAAATTGCCCAGATACGGAGGAATTGATTGTACTGCCTTACGTTCTTTCTTTTATTCCTCTTGGAGGAAGAAAAAAGACAAAGGAAAGGGGGAGAAATAGGGAATGCAGTCTTAGAAAAGGAGAAGAAAAGCTTGCTACAAGTAAACAACCTTTCAGGGGCAAAAAAAATTAGCATTGCTTCAGTCACATCTTTGTTGACTCCTTTACAAAAAAATGTTCCGGGGTAAAAGAAGAATGGAAAATGCTTTTAAAGTGAACAAGGAGCTGAGAGCATCAGAGAGAAACTTAAGGGCGGGCTTGGTCCTAGCATGAGCTAGAAGGAACCTGTTTCCTCAGAGAATCACAGAGTTGGAACAGTTGGAAGGGGCCTCTTGGGATCACAATCCATGCTCCCAGTCATGACTTCTAGCCTGATATGGCCGCTGCCTCGTTAAGTACCCACTGCTTTGATTTCAATGACCAGTTCTTCTCTGTCGGTTAAGATCGAGTCCAGGACTGCTGAGCCCCTTGCTCTTTCGTCCATCTTTTGAAAGAGAAACTCATCCGCAAGGCACGTTGTCCTACGCTGGCGGCCGGCCAAGGTTCACAGCCCTCCAACAGAGTCTCCCGCAGCAGCCACGGACGCAGTCTGCAAAAGTTCACCAGCCAGTTCCCGCTGCAGCCCGAACCAGTAGTAAATTCTGAGTGACACTCCGTCTCACCTTTTCGTGGCCTCTGAAGCCCTCTCGCGTCTCCCCAACGCCCTCCAAGGAGGTCACCCAAAATGGTCAAAGATCTGGAAACCACGGAGCCCCCTGAGGAGCTGGGGCTGTTTAGCCTGGAGAAGAGAAGGTTCGGAGGTGACGTGATAGTCATGTTTAAATATTCAAAGGGACGACGTACAGAGGAAAGCTTGTTTTCTGCTGCTCCGGAGACTAAGACATGAAGCCATGGCGTCAAACTTCGGGAAAAGAGATTCCGCCTAAACATTAGGATTGGATTTGTAATTGGTTGACCGAGCGAACCCAAAGGGTGTTCGCGAATTTTCAGGCAATTCTTGTCCAAACACTGCACAGAGAACCCTCAAATGGGTGAAAACATGTGAAAGAGCAACCACACTGGACCCAGAACTTCCCAGGGGCCTGCACTGGCCTCAAGATACTTTAGTTTCCATTGCAGTGCCTCTCAAAATGGTAACAGGAAGTGACATGACATCACTTCCAGTCACCATTTTGGGAGAGACTGTGAAGGAAAGTGAGGTATTGGGGCTCGCTGTGCAATGTGTGTGTGTGCAGCTCCTGGGGTAGGTTGGGACCTAGTTACCCCACCATTGTCTGCCCCTGCTGTACACAGAGAACTGAATACATTTTTTAATTAAAAAAAAAATCTGATAGCTGTTGCAGAATCCCTTAATCCACACGCGTGCACATCATACACAACCAGCAACACTATTCTCAATCCTGCGTCATTCCAGAATGCCAGGCTATGAGAGATTAAAACCTAGATCCCTCATGGACCAGTTTTTGCAGCTCCATTAAATGGTTCTGTAGATTGCTCTTCGGGTCTCAATTCTCCCAGGACCGCATTGTCATTCCGGTCAGAGCGGCATTATTTCCAGCTGTGGGTTTTTGTCACCAGCTTCACTGTCTCTTTTCTCAGCATTGGCGCTCTCCTTCAGGCATCGGTGACCATGCTCCTTCAACCAAGAGGGTGCAAAGCAGCTTCTCAATTTATCTGTCACAGCAGAGAGCAAATGTTCTGTTCTTATGGAAAACATGAACGTCCAACGCAAAATGTCAGGTACGGGTTTTCTGAAGGGAGATCCTCTCCCGGTTCTGTTGGTAAAACATTCTTCTCCTTCACTTTTTGAATTAAAATTCCTATGTTCCCTCCGGCTTTCCCAATTTGCCCAAGACAGCCCTGTTGCCCATTTCTTCACCTGGGCATTCCACTGGTCACTTCTTTCCAGGATTAAGAACAACCACTGGTGAGCACTTTTTGAATTCGATCTGTCAACAAATTACAGATCCATCTAGCACTTTCTAGTCTACCATTCAACAGCTTGCCTGGAAGAACATGATGGTGGACCTTGCCAAAAGCCTATCTGAAATCAAGGTAGACAGACAGATGCTTTATTTCGGTCACTGACCAATTATTGGAAATCAAGATATACTACATCTGCAGCACTCCCCTGATCCACCAACTCTATCAAAACAGGGATGAGGTTAGCTTGGCATGACTTGTTTTCGAGAAACCTGAGATGTTGGAAGTGTCAGGAATTACAACAACTGTGTGTAGCTTCCTTGAGGTGACCTGTTGAACTGCAGGTGGCCCCTTGACTTTCAAGTCAAGTCTTGAGTCAAGTCAAGTCTTGACTCAACTTTATACCCCAACCTATATTGCAGAATTTCTGGACACAGTCGCATAAAGTCAGTTTTAACAATTTAAGCAGAGCTGGCCTTCCACATTTGCGATTTGCAGCTTTAGAAGTAGAGAATAGGATCCTTCTTACTTCTCACTTCTGAAGCTGGAGGATTTTTCAGAAGTGGGGAACAGGATCCTATCTCACTCCCTATTACTGAAGATTCAAAAGCTTTAAAAGGAAGGTTCCTTCTTCCTCAAGCCCATTGCCTAACACATTTGCTGTTCCCCTCCCCTTGCACTCTAGGGAGGGAATCTTATTTTCTGCTCTTAGGAAAAGTTTTAGAAGGTTCCTCTGATATGCAGCAGGGACAAGTTGCCAAGCAGACCTCAACCCCACCTCAAGTCCATTGCCTAACCTGTTTGCCGTTTCCCTCTGAGAAATGCACCAACACTTTGGGCTTGAGACAGACTCTCATGTGAGCAGTAGGCAAAAAGAGATGGAAGCACTGTTCAAAGTTGCAAAGTTTCTGGATGAATGTGCTATGTTACTGAGCCAAGGGCAGCAAGTCAGTCACTAAAAATATGCAAGTCTCAGGTTGAGTCAGTGCATCATTTATGGCGGAGTCAAGTCCGAGTCAAGTCATCGAAGCGACTTAAGTCCGACTTGAGTCTACATCACTGGCCTTGAATCTGCAAGACCTGAACGGGGAGTTGATCACAAGAGATCTCGGAGGTCTCTCCTTCAGAGGCTCACCATAAGTAGAAGTTGACTTGGCTGCAATTAGCAACAATGACAAATCTGCCTACTTAGAGTTGAGTTAGGTATCTCCAAATACCCAAAAGGCAAGAGTAGCCATGCTGACCATTAAACAAAACACAAGCAACAAAATCCTGAAATGCACTCATCTGTCACCTTCTCAGACAAAGGCCATTTCCACACCAGACTCTTATAGTGCTATTATTCCACTTTCAACATCCTGTGGAATCCCGGGTTTTGCAGTTTACCTCTCCCTAAACCGGAAACCCCAGGATTCCATAGGATATTGAAAGTGGAATAATAGCACTACAACAGTCTGGTGCGGAAATGGCCAAAGACACCTGCTCTCCAGACCCCGCCATCTTTTGTAGAATCAAGCAACCAGTTCCTAGTGAACTCAATGGGCTTTTCCATCCCTTAACTCTGCCTGGGATAGAACTGGGGCTTCTTCCAACCTTTCATATTCGGAAGGATATTCTACCCTAGACAAGCTCTGCTGAGAAATGAAAAGCTCAAGAAAACATCCTCCAATTCTCTTCACATTTAGTTTTCAGGAAAGTCGCTATAAATCTTGCAATGAGAGCAGTAAGGCACGGAGAGATAAGATGTGATTGTGCTAATCTCTGTCTAACCAGGAACCTCGCTGATCTACTGCAAATCTTCCAGCAGATCCAAATCTACCTTTTCTCCATCGCTGATCTATTTGACTGGATGCAGCCAGCCTGGTTCATTCTTCACTTTTTCCAGACTGGACTCTGTGGACTGATAGCCAGAGCGAAGCCCACACCGGTCTCTGCATTTGGCGAGGGGAAGGCAGGGCCCACCTTCGTCCCTGGCTTACAGCTCTCTCTGTTGTGAATAAAAACAATATTCCAGCCAAAGTACTTTAGAAGACAGATGCAACAGAACCTGGCATAGCAATTTCTTGGATAAGGATCTGTTCATTACTTTTATCCAGCTGAGAGAAAATAATATAATTGAAACCCAATCAGACTTGACAAATATCGAGGAAACCTCTCTCTCTCCTTCTCTCCCAACAGTTCCAATTTGGCAAGAATAATCTCAATTATTCCTCTACCATCCCACTTTCCCAGCTGCCTTTAAAATGTTCCAGTTTCTCTCTCCTCCTCCCACTTTCGGCCTTATCCTCAGCTTACTTTAATTGCTGCCAATTGAGGTTTAAAGTGCCAAAGCGGTTTGTTCTCCAGGCATCAGAGTCTTGCCTTTCCCAGCAGGCTTAGACAAAAGCAAACTGCCACGGCCTCTTTTGGCTTGGGTCTTCGTCCCCATTAATAACTTTTGCAAACTTTTACAAGTTTGATCATGCTCTGATGTTGCCTGGCCACACATGTTCCGTTTTTCGACTGTGAAAGGTTAGAAGGTACAGAAGGGTACAGACGAAACAAAGGAATAAAAAAATAATGCACTGCATTTTAGAAATCCTACCCATTTTTAAACCGAATTTCTCTGGGATTTCAGAAATGCAAAGAAACGGCAAGGCATATAGAAAGAAAAAGCACCAGCCACCCACAATTACTTATCCTGTATCTCCTAAGTTAGGATTGCTATAAAAATAGGCCCTTGCCAGCCCCACTTGCCTTCTGCAAGTTTTTTTTTTACTGCTCAGGTTAGACAAAAGGTTTTCTATAACCTCAATGGGTTTTGTTACCAGCATTTTCAAAGAAGAGAAAGCAATTGAAGATTGGCAGAAGAGACAGTGGAAAAAGAGAAGGTAGTATCTTTCATGGGGTGAGCGGTATTTAATGCAATTGACGCACTTTCCTTTCACACTTTTGGTCAGAGGAAATCAGGTTACAGAAGCGGGGTCCTCCCCGTCTTTCTCCTCTCACCGGGTATGAAGAAGACCGAGAGAGAGCGTGCGGCGTATAGAAAGGCACAGTTTTACTGAACAACGGACCCTTGCGGAGAGGATGTGAAGCGAGGCCAGCTTCAAGCTAGGAAGGGAAAGAATATTCACAAATTTTCTCATCTCTGACACGAAAGTGTCTTGCCACGTCAAGGCACACTGGCAAAAATATTGCGAACTTCTGGGGCTTTTTTGGGTGGGGAGGTAGCACAGCACTGGGGAAAAAAGACCATTTTCAGCATCAGTAGCAAAAACAAGCCCACCAGCTCTTCCACGCACAACCGATTTCAGCTCCACCTCCCACCCTGAGCTTCTCCAACTCATGAAAGACCCTCTTGTCATCTCTGCCGAACGAACGCCCTCTCGTCCCAGCAAAAGTCGGCCTGGCGCTTCGTTCCTTCTGACGCCAACTCATTTGATCGGTGTCCAACCCAGAAAGACAAGGGCAAGAATGGTCTCCTTTGTACCCAACTCCGTCTTGGGCACGTGGCGGCTACAATATCCAGAGATGCCAGGGACGGGAGAGGCGGTGGCCTCTCTGGCCCTTTAACCAGAGCCGTCGGGGCAACAAGGGTGTCCAAGTGGCCTCATGGCTGCCGGGAGGAGAAATATTTTGAATGCATCCAACACCTCCCATGACAAAAAGGCTACTGTTGCCATAGAGGAATGGCAATTCAAGCCTGAACCCTCCGTAGAATCCGAGAGACTATCGTACTTTGGACATGTCATGACGAGACAGGACCCACTAGAAAAGATCATCGTGTTTGGTAAAGTGGGAAGCAGTAGCAAAAGAGCTAGAACGTACTACAGGTGGATCAAGTCCACCAGAGAAGCCCTGAATCTGCAAGACCTGAGCGAGGCTGTTTCCGCACTACACTGTTATAGTGCTATTATTCCACTTCAACATCCTGTGACATTCTGGGGCTTGTGGTCTACTGAGGCCAAAGATGCCCCTCCCTAAACAACCAACCCAAGGATTCCATAGGATGTTGAAAGTGGAATAATAGCACTATAACAGTGTAGTGTGGAAATGACCCAAGGTTGTTGATGATAGAGTGACCTGGAGGTGTCTCATCCACAGGGTTGCGATAAGATATAGTCTACTTGACAGCAGTTGACAACGACAATCAAAAGGCAACAAACAGAAAGCATGTTCATCCAAACACAACACAAGGAAAGCGTGGGGATATATCTTGTGTTCAATCAAACTAACAAAACTTCACATTACTCAACGTGTGTTTATTGGATGACTGATCAATTGATTGATTTCTATACCATCCAGTACTGAAGCTCACAAAATGGAGGTTCATGCCACAAAATGCCCAACTATAAAGAAACAGAGTGCAGGGTGTTCAAGAAATCCCAAAGGGCTGCAGATTAAAATCAAGGTAAAACCAACATCAAGGCATCTTAAAACCCAGAGGGCTGTTGATTGGGTATGAGGTTCCCTTTTTGGAATTTTAAGACCTTCCGTCAGCGCTAAATTCCTCATATTGATATATTCTGATGTTCTGGATAATAAGGGTTTTGGTTGCATCCAGCTTTTATTACTAAACTGTTCGTTTTACCTGTTCCTTACTGCTCCTTCAACCAGCTTTTACCCTTATGAAAAACAAAGCTCACGGCACATCTATTGTTGAAGAATATTGATTTCTTACCTGGGCATCCATTAAGAGGTGTCTCATGAGCGACATCGAGTTCTTGAGACTATCTTTCTCGTTGGGCAGGAAAGCATTTTCGTCGTCTTCGTGGAGGACTTTCGCCTTGTCCACAACGAAGTCCGAGATCTGGTCATTTAAGGTGTGGAGAGATTGCACAGCTGAGGAGGCAAAACAAGGGGGAATACCTTCAGCTAGAGAGGCTAAAGAATGTGTGCAAAATTTCCCCTCCTTAAAATTAATAAAATTTATTTATTTATCTCTTTATTGAGTTTATATACCCCAGCTTTTTCTCAGGACGGGATCCAAGGCAACTTAACAGTAATTTAAGACAAGATTAAATTAAAAAGTCTTATTTTACAGAAGTTAAAAAAGAATTGCAAGTATACCCCCATTAACAATATAGATGTGTTTCTGGGCATTATTTCTTTAATAGAAACGTTGGTACTGTTGCCGGTAAAAAGTTTTCCAAGGATTTAGTGCTTTGTTTCTGAGTTCCTAAGCAATTCTAAACAGGTCATTCTGTCTTCTTGCAAGAACTGTGTCCGAGGTCAGTAGGAGGACTCATTGAAAATATGTGCTTGTTTACAGAAAAATGTCAGAATGATCTGTTTGCTCCCCTGTTTTGTTTATGATAAGCAACTTGTAAGCATTTTATTTTCCTTTGGAAGCTCTATAAAATTCCTGATGTTTCTACAAAGCTTTGTCCATCTGATCAGACTACAGTTGCAGCGAAGCTGAAAGCAGGGGCTGAGAAGATGTTCCCTCTTGGCCAAGAGTGATTGTGTGTGTGTGTGTGTGTGTGTGTGTGTGTGTTGTGTGAGACAGAGAGAGAGAGAGAGAGAGAAGGGAGAGAGATTCCTTCCCAATCTGATCCAGGGCCCTATTTCAGCTCCGTGATTCAACCTGGGAAACAAGGCTGGACTGGTATTTTGGCTACTTCCAACAGTACTATAACACTGATCTACTACCAAAAAAATGCAAGCTACCTACACTAACTAACTAAAACACAAAAGAACTCTGACCTCACACACATGCACAGACATACACTGCCATGGAAAAGAAAAACAACAGAACGATTCTACCATTACTGGCCTAACTAAATTCCACTTACTGAAATTACTAACAACCGTAACAACAGGTTATTATGTCATTAGATTTCTGAATGCTCGAAAAAGCCATAAATGGTTTTCGATCCTTCCGTTGGTTCATCTTTTAAAACCCATGTCGGCTTTGCAACTTGGGTTCTAGAAGAGACTGTTTAAATATCTCATGAAATCCCATTTCTTCAGGTGCTCACATGGCATTTGAAGTTGCAGCAAAGGCGGAATGGTTGCACAGTGTGAAAGAAAACCCACGTTCCGCGTTGTCCAGGGTTCTGGGTCTCTCCAGTGGGCACGCATACCTGTGGTTGCCGAGGGAAGATGCTCAGACCTCCTTCCCTTACACACCTGGCAAAGCAGCATGGGGCTCGCAGAGAAAAACGGAGCCACTGAAGAGTCCTTCTGTAGGTGGAGGCAAACCATATATAATGCAAAGTGGGAATCCCAAGGAGAGCTGGCAAACACAAACCCTGTTTGGCATCTCACTTAATTTATCACCCTCCTCCACAGCTTATTAGCTCCTTCTGTCCTTAAGATTTTCAAGGAGACGGAAGCTTTGCTGGATGCTCAGGCGTTCAGCTGAGCAATCTAGCTCTTCTGTCTATACTACAGACTTACAGCAGTTTGATACCACTGTAAGTGCCGTGGCCCCATCCTCAGGAATCCTGGGCTTTGTAGTTTGTTGCTTTGCTAAGTAGCTTTAGCCCTGTAGTTCAGAGGACAGAACTAGAGCTCTCTAGCAGATAATTCTAAGTACCTCATCAGACTAGAAATCCCAGGATATTAGCATGGCTGTTAAAGTAATATCAAACTGCTATAATGGTCTAGCTGAGGCCACTGATGTCCATCATCTTCAGAAAATTGTGGTTCCCTTTGCATATATTCTTGCACAAAATCAAAGCCAGTCCTCCCCTGGGTAGCTTTTCCTTTGGAAATAAAAAATGGAATAAGGATTCAATGAAGCTTCTTTTAATAATGCTTTGGTGTCAACTCTCTGAAGACTTGGGTTTGTGATTGCAAGGTTTCCAATTATTTTTGAATTCTTCACGTGGATCAACAAAGTGTATCCTGGAATGTTGGGCGTGTAATACAACCAGCTTGTCCTTCCGTGCATCAACAAAGGGGATCTTGGAATTTTGCACGTGCAATACGATGAGCTTTGCATCTGCAAGCATTCAGCATAATATTGCAAACCCGTCTTACTCCAGTTGTTGACTGTCACATACACTTCGTTTGCCGGGATCAACTTTCAAGTATAAGCAAAAATGGCAGAGCTGGGCTGCTAAGCCATCAGTTGGTGTGTGCACCGAAAGAAACAAAAAAAACCCTCATAATCATTCTTGGTTTGAACCGCAAAAAGACATGGTCTGGATTCCAGTTGGTTAGTTCCAACTAGTGCAGATCCATTGGATCTGTTGTTGAAGGGTGAGCTAATGTGTTGGAAAATCCAGCTGAATCAATGGGTCTGCGCTACTCGGGTCATTTCCGCACTAGCCTGTGAGAGTGCTATTATTCCACTTTCAACATCCTATGGAATCCTGGGGCTTGTAGTTTAGGGAGGGGCCTTTGAGGCTTGCCGTTTATAGACTGCAAACTAAACTGCAAAGCCCGGGATTGCATAGGATGTTGAAAATGGAATAATAGCTCTATAACAGGCTAGTGCAGAAACGGTGTCAGTTCTAATAAGATTTAGATTCAGTGGAACAGAAGGGAAACCTATTATGTATTTGACAATTATGAGCCTACCAGATTGACGTCACAGAAGACGAATTTTGACTTCTTCAGGACAGTGTGAGCCACAGAAATGAGGGAAGAGAGAAAGTGGCCTCACGTTGCAAGTATTTCCACACCTTTACGGCATTAGCTAGACTGGGCTGAACACGTTTTTCATTTCCTGGCCCGAGTCCTCCGGCCCTTCTCTCTTCATTTCCTCCTTATAGTTTAAGTGCTCTCCTGTCTTCTCCTGGGCACTCTTTTTCTTCCCCAAGACCCATTACCGTGGCTTTGTTCGCGGCGTGATAAATTAAGCCCCGTCCGCGCTTCTGCTCCAAATTTTGACAAGTCGGGCTGAAAAATTCACCTCCGTGACAGCCTAGGCACAGAAGTCATTTTTCCTCTTTTCTTAACCGAAGCCTAAAGGGTGGGGAACAAATCCTCAACCGCAGTCTACTTTGCATTTCAAACCATCAGACCTCAATAAATTTTATCTCTGGGAGAAGGGACGGCCAGCCTGTGAGATGCACCGGTGATGGCCCTAGAAATGCGTGTGTGTGTGTTGAATGTGATGGGTGTTAAAGAATATGTGCAATTTTTCTCCTCCTGCAAATTCTCTCCTTGAGAATATTTGCAAATTTCCTCTTGAACAAGGAAGGGAACTCAAAAGGTTATGAAATACTGTACATTTTTTTAAAACTGTGGTTCTTATTCTTGAACTTGGTTGGAGAATGATCTCTTTTGCTGCTCGTTGAGGAAGAGAATCACGGAGTCGGAAGAGACCGCAGTGGGCTTAAAGTCAAAGATGTGTCTGTCTGCCTCACCTTTCTTGCCCAACCGATTCATTTTCCTCTGAGTTTTCTTCATCACGGTTTCAGCCTTCTTAAAATCATAAAATCATAGAATAATAGAGCTGGAAGAGGCCACAATGGCCATCAAGTCCAACCCCCTGCCATGCCGGAAAACACACTCAAAGCAATCCCAGCAAACGGCCATTCGGTCTCTGTTTAAAAACCTCCAAAGAAGGAAACTCCACCATATTCCCAGGAAGCATATTCCACCGTCAGATGGCTCTTACAGCCAGAAAATGCTTCTTGATGAAAATGAAATCTCTTTTCCTGTAGTTTGAATCCACTGCTCCATGTCCTAGTCTCTGGAGCAGCCCAAAACAGGCTTGTTCCATCCTCCCTATTTCAAATATTTAAACATGGCTATCATGTCACCCCTTAACTTTTGTTTCGTCAGGCTAAATAGGCCTAGCTCCCTAAGACGCTTCCTATAGGGCACGGTTTCCAGGCCCTTCACCATTTTTGGTCACTGTCCTCTGGACACGTTCCAGCTTGTCGACGGCGCCCTCGTTCCTTTTTTTTTTTCATTCTTTAATTTTTAAAAATAATCTCATCAGAGAATGTTTAGAAAGTAGGGCAAACAAACTTAACAGTATTGCTTTCACATGCTGACGCTAAGATGGTATCTGACAAACTCGCTCGCCAGGTGAGGACACGGGCGAGGGGCTTCTCAGTGGCTGCTCCCGCCCTGCGGAACTCTCTTCCGCAGGAAGCTAAACTGCCCCCCTCCCTGCTTTCCTTTCATAGGCAAATACAGACATTTCTTTTTAAGCAGGCATTCAATGGGTGAGTGGGGGAGTGTTTGACTTATTTATTAGCTATTTGTAAAAATCATTGTTAGCTTTATAATTTTATGTGTTTTCAACTGTTTAAATGCTTTTGTTTATTTTTTTCTCAACTTTTTGGAAGTTTTCTCCACTTTGGGAGAAAAAGTGGCATATAAATTCTATAAATAAATGGCCCAGCTGCCATTTGCAAACCTTAACCTGGTTTTGTTGATTTTATTCTGTTCTGGGGAAAGACTTTTTCAGCTAAAACAAGTTTTTTTCTTCTGCACCATAATGAAGGCTCATACAGAGAGGGAAAAAAAAAGTCTTCTTCATATCCTGTATTTGCTAGAAAACTGGAAGAGAGAAAAGCATCAAATAGCTGGATCTTTCCCTAAATGATGTATATTTTACTTTAAAATAAGTGCTTTCAAACTACCCGGCAGCGGGTGGCCATACCTTTCAAGTCTGAAAAATGCAGTTCTGGATGGAGCATCACAATTGCAACTCGGATTTTAAAAAGCCTTTGCTGCCTTGTGTGTAAACATTTTTCTCTATTTTATTTTAAATATTTAAACCATTTCAGAGGACTATCTTCCTACCAGAATCACAGTCCCTCACTAATAATGAGGAAAGCCTTCTAGCATCCATAAACAGCACCAGATTCACTTAATTCAGCTTTGCTGTCACCAGGAGTTTTTACTGATTTTTCTAATGGCTTAGGAATTTATTTTTAAATCTGTTGTTGCTCTATTCTCATATTAGGCAAGCTAGAGAGCTTTAGGATTGACGTTTGGACTGGGTTGGACCTGTTGGTCTGTGACTCTGGAGACCAGGGTTCGAATTCCCATTCGGCTGTGGAAAACTACCGGATGAATTTGAGCCAGTCACACATTCTCAGCCTCAGAGGAAGGCAATGGTAAACCCCCTCTGACCAAATCTTGCCAAGGAAACCCCCGCGACGGGGTCGCCATGAGTCAGAAACTACTCGAAGGCAAACAACAGCAACCAAACTTTGTTCTAGGTAGAAAATGGATGCAGAGCAGAAAAGAGGGTGAGACCTGGCACTCTAGCAACAGGGAGGAAGCCAACGAAGGAAATGCATAAACCCCATGGAGACTCTTTGCAAGATGCAGCAACAAATCGGTTAAGCTCTGCAAACTGTAGTCAGCTTCTGCTCTATTAGGGTCACTGGAGATGTGCACACAGCCTTTTCCTTTTGTATGGAGCTGGGACCGCAAGAAAGGCAGAATTTGGACCTTCATCCACTGCCTGCAAAGGACCCCTAAAAAACTGAGAGCTGTGGCCATGCCCTGAGATCTGGCAAACCTAGGTGCTATGGAAATAAACATTAGTGTATGCGTGAGAAGTGCAGGACTGCAACCAACCAACGATAACGGGCATGAATAGGAGCTCAAGAAAACCTGGTTGCTGATGCAAGGTTCAAGGAAGCCCCCTTACAGTCCTGGGTGGAGCCAGCACAGAGCCTTGTGGTGCTTTCCAATTAAGGCCCTTTCCACAGCTTACCCTGATGGCGCCATGCTCCGCTCAGATCCCGGTATGGGCAATAATGGGATAGGAGTGGTTTTCAACATCCCTTGGCAGTGGAGGAGTAGCAGCATTAACGCTGCTGCTTTTTTGGCATTAAGGCATCAATGGCGACCTCTTCTCTCCATCTTTTCCCTGCGCCACAAGACCTCATTGGTCACCTGTTTCCAGGTGATTGGCCAGCGTTAGATGTATGTGTCCGTGCATGAGGCTCCCGGATTGACCGTGAGAACTGGTGTGATTGGAGAGCCACATGCAAACAAGTAAGGGGATGACCACACGTGTGATCAGGGGTCACTGACAGGGAAAACCCATCAACGATTGACCTTGCTACTTCAGCAGCCGGTGATGGAAGAAGGACAAGGACCATGATGACGTCTTGCAGGAGCGTCGTTGCGGTGCCGCTCCTCTCGCGTCCCCATGCCGGGATGCAGGCCTCCCGCAGGAAGGGCCTAAGCTGCCATGTGCGGTTCGCTCACTGGCCACGTGAGGCAGGGGCACATGGATTTCACCCACTCCTGACCCTCAGCGCCGAGCCTCTGAGCAAAGTTGGGTCCATAAATAGCATCCCGTCCGCACGTTCGTGGAGATGCGGCTTCCACGTGGCTGGTGTGCCATTTCAAAGCTCCTTGGTGTGCTCTGGTTTTTCAATCTCTTCTCCTCCGTTGTGCAACTGTGTACAATTACGGGACATTATTGTCTTTGACCAGAACTTACAAAAGCTGGTCACTGACTATGTTGGCCATTGAATTCTGGGAGTTGTAGAGGGGGGGAAAAACACATAAGAAGTAACATGCCCAAACTCTGTTGTGAGTGGCTCCCGGTGGCAAAGACCCCATCTGATGCTGTAATGAACAAGACACGTTGGAGTTCGCCTAACTACAAGTACTCCAAAAAGAGACGCATTGCTGTTTCCTTTCTTATTTCACCATAGGCAAATGTGTAGCGTAGTTTGGATACGCTGCAGCCCAAACCAATCATTCTGGAGAGGACTCCCAACAGGAGTGTTTCTGACCTTACAGTTCTGCAATAAGTCAGGTCCAGTTGATTTTTTTTTTTATTCTTGCTCGTTGCCTGAAGCTGGACAACAGAATAAATCAAGAGAGACTGAAGGATGTGGAAGTGAGAAAGGGAAATTGCTTTCTGTCGGGTATATAAAATATGCAGCTGCGGGGGAGGACTTCAAGGGGGAAGTCTCTTGATCAGGGTCAGCCGCCTGATCGTGAAATTGAATGAAGGCTGTCCTGCAGCAGGCGGAAGGCAGGAGGGACAAAATTAGAAGAATGTTTGATCTGAATTCAGCCTTGAACGCAGGGCAAGGTGTTATGCCAGGTCAGATGGACCGCTCATCCAGCTGAGGGATGTGAAGGGGAAAGATCTTGCCATTGTCTTGACTTTCAATGAGACAAGTTGTTGTGGGATTTTGTGAGATGGACTCTCAAGGATTCTCCAAATCCCACGAGAGATTTCTCCTCCAGAGCAAGGCCAAGACGTGCACTGAGATCCGACATTATCCCTGGATAGGATGAATCTGCCTTCATGTCGTTGCATGGCGGTTGTGCTTTGATATGGAAAGGATATTTGAAAACAGTTGGGAAATGGCTGGAAAAAAAATTCTTTTCAGTCTTGGGAAGCACCGATGAGAAGAATTCTGGACTGAAGAGAATCTTCACAGATTGGGACTTATTGTGCACAAAATCTGCATGCACTTCTTTTGCACAGAAACAGTATGTCCAGTTGTATTAACAGCAAGATTCAGACTGTTGGGTGTTCATAAGATCCCCGTGCTTCCTTCCAATATCTTCCTGGGTGAAATCTGGAAGACTTTGCTGCCTTATCAGTGTCTAATAAGCTGCAAACTTTCATCCTGTTCTTTCCAACAGCCCCAAAGCTACAGACCATGAGAGGCCCTGGAAGGCACAAATCTTTGTATTTCCAAAGCAGACCTGGGGCCCTTTATGTAATTATGGCGCTAAATTCCATTTTAACTGCCATGACAATGTGCTAAAGAATCCTGGGACTTGCAGTTTGGTGAGGCATCGGTGCTTGATTGCTGAGAATTCTAAGGTTCCAACTTATGAAGACCCTAAGGCGAACCTATCATGGAGTCATCTGGGGGGCTGAGAGTGTGTGACATGCCCAAGGTCGCCCAGTGGGTCTCCATGGCTGAGCAGGCAATTGAACCTTGGTTTCCGGGGCTATAGTCCAAAGCTCAAACCATGCCAGCTCTTAAGTATCGCTCCTCAAACTACAAATCCTACATTAAAATGGAAGCATAGTACTTTGTGGCATGAAAGAGCCCTTAGAATCCAAGTCAAACAGGACAATTTCCAAACCGGTACAAGCTACAGTGACCCCCCTCCACCTGTAATAATTAAACTGGCATTCAAAGCAAATCTTGTCATTTGTGCAGTACCCAACTGGAAATCATCTTTGTACCCTTCAATCTTTTTTTATTATTATTATTATTATTAAGTTTTGTTAGATACGGAACCACGTGTGTTTCTCACGTTCTCAGCTGGGGGTGCCTTAGTTTTTCCAAGAAGAACCAGAACGTAACACCTTAGTGGGTTTTAAAAGACATTCCTTCAAGAAGTCTTTTGACGGGTGTTCCATTTTCGAAAATTTCTTTGCAATCAATCCCGAACTCCGGCGCCGCTGTCCCCCTCCCCGAAATTTTCATCAAACTGAACCAAAGTAAAGTAATAATTGAAAACCCTGCAGTGTGATCAATACGGAGCACAGCAGCGGAGTAATTATGTTCAAAGCTGTATTGACAAGCAGGAATCTAGCAATGATGCAAAGAAAAAATTAGATGTGCCATTAATAAAGGTTGCACATATGAATGCAACCATCACTGCTGTATTCTTTAGGTTAAAACTGGCTCGAAAGCCAAAATAGGAGAAAGCAGAAAGAAAACCGTTCTATGGATAAACTGCTTCTATCCATCTCTTATACAGCAATATCCTTTAAAGTGCATGGCTACTTTCTCAAAGAATTTCCATAACTGCTCCATTGTTTAAGATGAAAGTAGGAATGGATGAATCAGGTGGTTATCACTCCATGGTTATTCACTCATAAAGCTATTCTATATTTTTATTTTGGCAAAAATATGCAATTTTTAAAAAGGATAGAAACTCTCCTTTAGGTGGACATTTGGAAATGTATTTTAACCCCAACATACGTATTTCTAAAGATATTTTATTTCAAATTATGCATTCTAAGTCTCAGACTAGAAGATAAATTTATAAAAAAAAATTGAGAAAGGTGCTTTCCAATTGATGAAAGACGTCTGTTTCTCACAGCACATGATTTTCCTTACCTATGTATCTGGCATTTAGCATGCTTTGTTTTGTGATTAGTTACTAGAAGATAAACACAGGCTTGGTTTACCTGTCTGACTACTGAGGAAATATCTTCAAGGAAATCTATAGGGGCAGAAAAAATATTAATCTCAAGACTGGGCAATCTCCTCAATGTCCAATTGTACCCTAACAGTGTACATTTTTGATCCATCCTTTTGAGCTTAGAAGCATTTTGAAACATTTGAGAGAAGAGAAACAGAGTTTGACATAGTTATTTTATAACCCTCACAACAGAATCAGAGAATTGGACTACGACTTCCAAAAAGAAAATTTTTTTCGAACTCTGGTATAGAATTGACTGGATGCTGCTATCTGCCTAGGTTTCCTGCCCAGAAAATACAGATTTTAAAGGGTTGTTGCTATTTACCATCAAATAAACTTCCAGTTATGGCAACCCTCTGAACGAAGACCTCCAAAATGCCCTGTTATTAACAGCCCTGCTCAGGTCTTGCAAAGCTGTGACTTCACTGATTGAATCCATCTACGTGCAGTGCAGATCTTCTCTTTCCCTACTGCCCTTGGTGGGGAATAAATCTAACCTGGCTTTGCTCTGGCTTTTGTTTAAGGCGCTATAGGCTTCAACATTGGTCATTGCTCATAGGGAATTCCATCAAAAACTACTAGGCTAGCAAGTGAGGGTCGCGTCCAGAATATGCCACTAAGGCCATTTCCGCACTACACTGTTATAGTGCTCTTATTCCACTTTCAACCCCCTGTGGAATTCTGCCTGGGAATGTGGCGGAGTCTCCTTCTTTGGAGGTTTTCAAACAGAGGCTGGATGGGAATGCTTTGTTAGTATATTCGCGCACAGCAGAATGAAGCTGGACTGTTCCAACTTAATATTGATGATTTTAAGGAGGCTAAAACCATGATGCAGAAATCTCAGAGGAAAATGAATCAGCTGGGCAAGAACGGTGAGGCAGACAGACAGGTCTTTGACCTTAAGCCCCAGCATCTATTTTCTGGCAGGAGGAAATCTGGCACGACACAGCAAAGACGAACGGTTCCTAAGAGGATAATAAAGAAATGGCACTGCTTTTTACTAATTAAAATAAAAAAAAAACCAAGGAAGACCCAATTTTTTTTTAAAAAAAAGTCAAAGTCAACATGGTGGCAGTTAGCAACAAATTCAAATCCTGCTCACACTTGACGCGTTGCGGAGCATTTTTCCGTGCCGCGTGATGCCTGGGTTTTTGTGGAACCTCTGTCCCCATTTTCTGCCCAGAGATTTTCTTTCTTTTTTTTTTTTCCCCTTGTAGGAAAAGGAAGAGTTACACAGATGTGCGCGGGAAGTGAGTTTGGCAATGGGAGGGAGGAGGAGATAAGAACCTCGGTGAGATCACGTTTGACAGATTTGCCCATCCCTAATCCCTACCTAACTTGCCTTTTCGACAAGTTTAAAAAGGAAAGTCTCGAATCAGCCTCGAATTCCCGGGGGACGGCGCTCCAGTTAATCCTCTTGAAATTGCTATAAGTGTTCCACTACAGTCTCTCATTAATGCTCAGCTTGGTCCCTCTCACCCCATCTCGCCGCCGCCGCTGCAGTGACTTTCCTGAGAGAGGACGGCTGTATTTGTATTTCTGACACAGCACATTTCCACTCTGGTTGGGCGCCGGCAGGCCTGTGCTGTTCCCGGCATGGGAAAGCTGTTGAAATAAGGACTGAGGCTTCCCAAGCAAGCTTTGCATCCCTGCGAGGTGCCTTATAGGAAACGTGTGACGCCTTTCCTGCAGCAGCTCTGGTTGCCAGATGCAATCCAAGGTGCTCTCGGTGAGCCTCCAGCCCTATGCGGCTCGGGTGATCTAAAGCACCACGGCCGGAGTCGAGATAAGGGTCTCTCACGTGTGTAAATTCCCCTACATCAGTGGTTCCCAGACTTTGGTCCTCCAGGTGTTTTGGACTTCATCTCCCAGAATCCCCGAACTTAGAATCATAGAGTTGGGAAAGACCACAAGGATCACTGAGTCCAAGGCCATTTCCACACTACGCTGCTATAATGCTATTATTCCACTTCCAACAGCCTGTGGTTTGCAGTTTAGGGAGGGGCCTTTAGACTTCTCAGCCGGAGAGCTCAGGAAACTACAAACCCCGGGATTCCGCAGGATGTTGAAAGTGGAATAATAGCGCTAGAGCAGTGTAGTGCGGAAATGGCCGAGGACCGAAGCTTCCCAAGCAGCAACTAGCAAGCTTTGCATCCTTGCAAGGTTGCTTGAGGAAACTTACGGTGCCCCTGCTGTAACAGCTTCACTACCTGTCTTGTTTCCAGACACCATTCAATGTGCCTTTTGTGAGCTCTCAAGCCCTACCTGGCTTAGGCGATCTGAAACACCGCTGCCAGCGTCCAGATAATTCTCTTACACGTGTGTAAATTCCTCGACACCACTGGTCCCCAGACTTGGTGTTTCAGACTTCAGTTGCCAGAAATCGTGAATCATAGGGCCTTTCTGCACTACACTATCATAGTGCTATTATTCTACTTTCAGCCTCCTGTGGAATTCTGGGGTTTGTAGTTTACTGAGGCCAAAGAGCTGAGGATCCTAAAGGCCTCTCCCTAAACTGCAAACCCCAGGAGTCCATAGGATGTTGAAAGTGGAATAATAACACCATAACAGTATAGGGTGGAGAGGCCCATAGAGTTGGAAAAAAACACAAGGGTCAATGAATCCAAGCTGGGACTTCTGGGAGCTGGAGGACCAGAGTCTGGGAACCATTTTTCTATGCCAGGGGATGCATAAAGTGTAACTGGCAGACTGAATTCTGGTCTCCAGAGTCATAATCCAACGTTTAAACCACTACACCATGACTTCAGGCCCTATTTTAAAAGCAAAAATTAACAGGAAGTGACAGGTAAGGGGGAGTCTTGCTCTTCCCAGTAGGCTCGGGCAAAAGCAAACTGCGGCAGCCTCTCCTAGCTTGTGCATTCTTCCTCGTTCATAACCTTTGCCATCTTGACCACACTCTGATGTGGCTTGTCCCCATGTGTCCTGGTTTTGATATGCAAAATGTTGGAGGGAGTAATGAAGGGAGAGACATTGCTTCAAATCCAAGCCGTTGGGGGCTCTACGAGTTCATCACCAACGCTTTGCATTGTGCTGGTGATGACACATTCTCCCTCGTTTTTTTTTCTTGGCAAATGCAGAGCGATCCTTCCAAGGTAGTCCTTTCAGTGATTCCAGAGCTCCCTCTGCAGTTCAGCAACTTGCTGTTTGCACGGGGTCATCTGTTCACTTGCTATGGATAATCGATGCCCATAAGATGTACTTGCTTTGCCATTTCTCAGGGAGAAGATAGAGTCTCTATTAGACAGTCACATTGTTATATGGATAGCCAAACATATAATTAAGATCTTAATCAAATAGGTGCAATATTACGATTTGGCCAAGATACACAAGCATGTTGGATTGATTAAAATCCTTATAATCAAATTCAGAACTCAGGAAATATTGGTGCCTTTCTAATCTCCCTGTCAATGAAATTTTGAAAGTGTCCTTCCTTCCTTCCTTCCTTCCCTCCTTCCTTCCTTCCTTCCTTCCTGTTCCTTCAGAGTTAGAACAAATTGCAAGAAAAGAGATTCAACCTAAACATTAAGGGGAACATCCTGATGGTCAGAGCTGTGGCAGAGACTGCCTGAGAGGGCAAATAAAAACCTTTGTTGAAGGCTTTTAAACAGTTGTGTATTCCTGCATCACCAGGTAGGTGTTGGACTAGATGGCCCTTGCATTCCTTTCCAGCTCTATGATTCCATGAGTCTCTTGCAGCAGTTTCTGGAAAGAAAGTGGGACTTGTCCTCTGAACTCTTTGTAAATGATGTACTTGGAGGCAGTCGTGCAATGGTGCTTCTTGAGGTCCAGGCTCTCCCCACGACAGCCTGCTTAGAAACACCCTACAAGTTGTATACAAATGCAGTTGGCTGTGTTGACCTAAAATATTTTCTACCCTGAAAAAAAGAGTAATAGATCTTGTACAATTTTCACCCCATATTTGGACATCCCAAGGTGCCGTGAAGGAATTAAATTGCAGAGGGGCTTTTCAGGAAAGAAAAAAGCCCACCCTGAGTTGCATAAAGCAACCGGTTGTTTTTATCTCTGCAGAATCACTCTAGTGGAGGAAAACTAAGGCCCCTTCCGTAGGATGCTGTCGTCCCAGCATGGGGACGAGAGAGGACAGGGACCACAACAATGCTTCTGCGTGATGTCGTTGTGGTCCCGTCCTCCTCCTGTAGCCAGGCGGTGCAATTGCAGATTAAATCATTGATGGTTTTCCCCATCAATGACCCATGATCACACCACCATCCCACATTTACCTGGCCTGGAGAAGCCCCAGAAGCGTGATCAAAAGTGGCCGGCTGTGCTGCAGAAGGAAGCACAGGGAGCAAGTCCAGTGCAGATGGGAGTGCTCCCATCGCATTCCCTTTCCGGCAGAGCCACTGCTGGGATCGCCACTGGAGCACGACGGGACAAAGTAGGATGCGGAAAGGGCCCAAGATGACCACAGCTCTGGTAGCAAGCTGGAATGTGTCCAGAGGAGGGCGACCAAAATGGTGAAGGGTCTGGAAGTCATGCCCTATGAGGAACGCCTAAGGGAGCTGGGTATGTTTAGTCTGCAAAAGAGGAGGTTAAGAGGGGACAGGATAGCCATGTTTAAATATTTGAAGGGATGTCATGTTGAGGAGGGAGCAGGCTTGTTCTCTGCTGCTCCAGAGACTAGGACAAGGAGCAATGGACTCAAGCGGCAGGAAAGAAGACTCCACCTAAACCTCAGGAAGAACTTCCCGATGGTCAGAGTTCTCCAGCAGTGGAATCTGCTGCTGCCTCCTTGGAGTGTGGTGGAGTCTCCTTCTGTGGAGGTTTTTAAGCAGAGGCTGGATGGCCATTTGTTGGGAGTGGTTTAATGGGTGTTCCTGCATAGCAGGGGGTTGGACTGGATGGCCCCTGGGGTCTCTTCCAACTCTAGGATTCTATGATTCTATGATTCTAACCCAAGCCCAATGAGGAACTTCATGTGTGTGTGTGTGTGTGTGTGTGTGTGTGTGTGTGTGGATGTTTAGCATATAGAAGAGGAGCATAAGAGAAGACATGTTAGCCATTTTTAACATCTGAAGCAATGCCATGTAGAAGATGGAACAAGCTTTCTGCTGTTCTAGAGACTAGAATAGCTCCTAGACTATCCAGCTCCTGTGACTTTGGGACTAAAACCTGGAGTTGGTTCACTGCGCCCTTAACATGGGACCCTCTAGCAGGAGCCAAGCATCACAGATTCTCTTGCAGCTGATTAACCGCAAGACAATTATTGTTCTCTAAAGCCAACATTTTTTATTCCCCCTTAGAATATTTGGTGATGGCGATGGAATCTCACTAGATAACTGGCAGCACAAGGCAAAAAGTGCTCCACTGACTTCAGTACATTCATTAAGCTCCGTCAAGTGGAACACAGTAATTGCAATAATGAAGAGTGCATGACTAAAATCTATCTGTTGCTCTGATTCTCCATGGGTTAGACGGCATGCCATGCCTCTGGAACAGATACCTCTCAGCCTTTCCCATCCTGGCACCCTCCCAAGGTGCTGGACCACAGCTCCCATCACAACTGGCTATCAGTCATGCCGAATGGATCGGATGAGAGTTGTAGTCCAACACAACCAGGTAGCATCATGTTTCCTGCCCTAGGTTTGAAAGCTGAACTGAGATTGGAGGTCCCTGTGTGAAGGGAAACAGGTCGAGCAAGGCCGATTTTGCTTTACCGAAGGCAAGTGGTCCGAAAGAGTGGAAAACGTAGATCTTGATCCATCTTTCAAAGAGAAATAGAAAGGATATGTGATGCAGCGGCCGAAAAAGCCTGACTTATGGCAACGCTAAGGTCAACCTATCAGGGGTTTTTCTGGGTCTGAGAAGGTATGATGTGCCATCTTTAAATATCTAAAAGGACGTCAGGTAGAAGATGGGGCGAGCTTGTGTTTTGTTGCTCCAGAAACCAGACCATGAACCAACCGAATTACGAGAAAAGAGATTCCACCTAAACGTTTGGAAGGACCTCTTGACTACAAGCCGTGTTCAGTAGTGGAACTGACTGCCGTGGAGGGATCCTCCTTCCCACAGAGTTCTTTAACCAAAGGTTGGAGGTGTTTATATGATTTTCAAATACACAGAGAATACTTTTAAGAAATATTTAGCTCCTCCTCGGTAGAGAGGAAAATACTGAAATTCTTTGTAAAACAGTCTGGGGTCTGAAACTCTACTAAACAGTGCCACGCCAGCGCTCTGCAAGACCACCGTCTCAACCCAAGGTTTCTTTGAGAAGCCAGGGATGGTTTCCTGACGGCTCAGAGATCTGAGAAAAACTGCATTCTGTGGACCTCTGAGAAGGGTGGTTCTTTTGGACACCAATGCTCTCCAAGCAAAGAGCGAAACCTGGCAGCTGTGACTGGCAAGGAGGCCCTTTCCTGTCTTCTTGGTGCACCGGTTCTGCTTCCTAGTGGAATGAAACCAAGACAGCACAGGAGGTTCGGAAAGGTGGATAAAAGAGGACGGAAGGAGAGATAAAGCAACGGAGGCCAGGAGGCATCCAGCTTCATTTGCAAATCCGTCACACCCTGACGTAGCCCTGTGCGTTAATTTAAAATGTGATTAATTTGCAAAAAAAGGAAACAAGGCTGGTGTTAGATAACAGGCACCTTGGCCTTGACAATTAGCAATGTGTCTATGTGTGTGTCTATGGGGTGTGTGTGTGTGTGTGTGTGTGTGTAGGGGTGGGTTAAGTTTCCATAGCAACCTGTTTGGTGGAACCAAGCAAAGGAGTAGACATCCCCCTTCCTTTTTTATACATTCAGAACTGCAGCAGAGATGGATCTAAGCAATTTAAATTCTTGCCTGCACGGGAGGAACAGGGGTTTAGCTACAGCGGGCCAAATAAGGGCAGTAGCCCCAAATAAAAATTCTGCCTCCTACATGAAATGTTTTCCTTTCGATCTCCAAATTTCTAGCATTCTAGACAGTGAGAAAATAGTTCACGCTGAGAACTCCTCCGCTGTGTTTGCATCCCCTTGCAAACGCCCCAAATTTCTGCCGTGCCAGAGGGTAAAATGCTGAAAACTCATCCCCCTCCAACATTTCTCAGGTGAAAACAAGGACATATGTAGCCAAGTAACATCAGAGCGTGGTCAAGAGGGCAAAAAGGTCATTAATGTGGAAAACCACACGAGCTAGGAGAGTCTGCAGCCGTTTGCTTTTGCTTGAAACTCCTGGGAAGGTCAAAACTCTACCTTAACCTCAAAAAATGGCAAACGTTGCACAGCATAAGTCTCAGACCATGACAGTCTTCAAGGCTTTCCCAAAGTGGGGGGAAATTTTGATAAAATTGCTCCCTACTGCGTTCAAAAATAAAATTTGTGAAAAAGTGCAACCCTTCTTTTAAGCTGTTTGACTTCCTACTTCTGTTCATGTTCAAATTTCCATGAAGATTTTTGCGGGCAAACAAAGAGCCTTCTCCTACGTCCACAGAAAGATCTATTTTAACATCATTTTTCCTCTCTGTCTCTCTCAGGCCCCGTGGGATCCAGTTACATTTAGATCAGAACCATAAAAGTTGATGGAATCATATTTAGCCATGGCTAACACAAATCCCACGGATTTCAATGGGCCTGCTCTAGGGCCGTTTCCGCAGAAGCCTGTTATAGCGCTATTATTCCACTTTCAACATCCTATGGAATCCTGGGGTTTGCAGTTTGAGGAGGGGCCTCAAAGGATTCCATAGGATGTTGAAAGTGGAATAATACCGCTATAACAGGCTAGTGTAGAAATGGCTTAGGTCTGGCTTAGTCTGGTGCTACCGGCTAGCTGTGCAGAATTATCCTAAGATGGTTTTCTAAATCCTGTCTTTTTAAATCATCAGATGCATTAAAGCATAAATTTTCTTTGGCCTCAGAGAGTGAAGGTCCAAAAATATGAATGCATATATAGAAAAATCAATATTATTAGGAGTAAAATGGACTGCTCAAGGGAGCAATGAACTCTTTTCAAGATGCAAGGAAAAACATATTGTAATATTATAATACATTACTATTTTATCACCTGTTAGATTACCGGAATATTAGTCTAGCAGAATGGCCTAGTGTTTACTTGCGAACACAGTGTTCCTTCTGCTGGTGTGTGAAAAATAGATTTATTGTCTTTTGAGGCAGGGGGGAGAGGCTTATTAGCTCACACGCTCACTCATTATTTTACACTTTTGCACTTTCCAACGCCTTTTTAAGTTTCCTTTGGTTATTATTTGGACTGTGCATGAGAAGTATTTCTATTTTTTTTTCTGGTAGCATGGAGGTGTGAGGGCTTCTACATATTTCCCCATGCCACCGACTGTGAGGGTCCTTCAGCTGTCTTGCTACATCATCAAATGTGGGGACCTTCTAGATGCCCTCATGGTTTCCGAGTGAGACCCAGGAATAGATGCAAGGCCGTCCCTCCATCCCAAGTGCCACTGCCCTGGCCCCGGGGGAGAGAAAAAGAGGCCATATCTGCTGGAATCAGTCCCCTCCCACACTGAAAACCCCCTTTCCTTTTGTGTCCTGTCTTAATCGGATTGTGAGCCTGAGTGCGGGGAACTGTTTTGCTTTTCTCCTACTTGTAAAGCACCACGCACAGTAATGGTGTTGTTGCGTGTCTTCAAGCCATTTCCGACTTATGGTGATCCTAAGGTGACCCTATCATGGGTTTTTGGAAGGCTGAGAGTGTGTGACACGGCCACCCAGGTGTCATGCCCCCTTCTCGGGACCCAGACAGGACCCTTTCCAACAGCCACACTCCAGAGGCATGAGAGGAACAGCTTAAAAACCTCCAAAGAAGGTGACTCCACCACACTCCCCGAGGCAGCCTGTTCCACTGTTGGACAGCTCTGACAGTTAGGAAGTTCTTCCTGAGGTTTAGGTGGAATCTCTTTCCCTGTAGTTTTAATCCATTGCTCCATGTCCTAGTTTCTGGAGCAGCAGAGAACACGCTTGCTCCATTGTCAACATGACGTCCCTTCAAATATTGAAACATGAATTGGGAAAGACTCTACATAAAGAAAGATCTGAATGGGAGGGGGCTGCTGTAGCCAACCCATCCTGTTGGTGGAAGCAGCCCAGCTTGCGCTCCCAGAACTCTTGCCCTTGCCGCGTCTATGGATTTTGCCATAGGATTCATGGTAAATAAATCCGATGGTAAATCCTCTTTCTGGATTTATGGCAAACTTGGACTGTCTCTCTAGTTCTACTGCAGTTCTAGTTCTAGTACAGTAGTGGTCCTATCATACAGATATTTATAATGCAGATGTGGCCCCACATCTGGTCACGCAGTCACTTGCACAACATTGCAACTCACTAAAAAGGCACTATCACACAACCACCATGTTAAGTGTTGCATTATCTTGGAGGTAGGGTCTCAGCCAACGTTTTCAGATAAACCTGTGCAGATATAGTTTGATCTACAGGTACAGTTTAAGATTTCCGCGTGGAAACCTCAAAGAGACATATCCCTATATAAGCCCAGCGCAGTCCGTTTTGGAATGAATGGGAAGGGGCAAGACAGAACTGTAAGTCTTTGACATTTCTTTTAACGACACAACAGCTCCCCTATTAAGGTTTGGAGAAGGTATTAATCTGTAGGAGCATACAATTTCTCCTTTGCATTTCCATTTGGAGTCATTTTTTTCCTGACATGGAGGTTGCGTCTTCAGATGAGTTTTTGAAAGGAGCAATGGCTGTTTTGCTTCCCGTGACAGCAAAGGGCAACGTGAGTTATTAACCAGGTGACAATAATGATTTTTATTAGTCAATTCCTCATTCGCTCCCTTGCAAGACCGGGGAAGAATTCGCCTGGGAAGTCCCACAGGGTGTATTAGCCGGTGTTCAATTCAGCGGCTGTTATTAGGAGTGGGGAGAAATGGTTGGACGTCCGGGTGCTCCAGATCATCTTCCCCCGCAATTATCTTTTATGAGGATTTGTTCTACCAATAAAAAATGCACTAGCGATGCAAAAAGGTCACAGGGAGGAGAGGTCAAGCCTGGGTCGGAGGGGGACTCAAAGAAGAAATAGCCGGGTGCCTTGAGCAGAAATAACCATGACCTGCTGCCACTACGAGAGGGCAGAATTTCGCTGCTGGTTTGTTCTGCCTTGCCTTTCACTTCCAATTTCTAGTTTAACTAAGACACTTTCTAATAGTCCGAAAATGATGCACGGGCAAGAAAAGAAGGGTTGTGGTATCACAGAATCATAAAAAACTTAAAAGAGTTGGAAGGGGCTGCAAGGGTCCTCTAGCCCACCCTCTCGCCATGTAGGAATACAGGATAACAGGACTCCTGAAACTTGCCCATGCAACCTCTCTTTAAAGGCCTCCAGAAATGAGAAGCCAGCCTCAAACAGCTCTTACAATAAAGGAGGCTCTTTCTGATGTTGAGGTGGAATCTCTTTCCTTGGCGTTTGCATCCATTCGTTCACGTTCTCCTCTCCAGAGCGGCAGGAAAACAAGTTTGCTCCATCTTCGACCTGACATTCCTTCGGATATTTAAAAATGGCTTTCATGTCACCTCTCGGTCTCCTCTTCGCCAAGCCAAACATGCCCAGCTTCCTAAGTCCTTCCTCAGAAGACTTGGTTTCCAGACCTTTGAACATCTTGGTTGCCCTCCTATGGACGCGTCCCAGCTCGTCCATATTCTTCTTGAACTTTGGTGCCCAGAAACGGACCCAGGATTCCAGGTGAGGTCTGCCCAAAGTAAACTAGAGTGGCATTACTACTTCCCTCACTTTAGATACTATAACTTCTGCTCATCCAGACTAGGATTGTATTGGCTTTTTTTTTTGGCTGCTGCATCAAATATCCACTCTCTGCGGACACGAAAGATGGATGACCTTTTCACTGCCTCAAAAAGACCAGGATGAGTCCCAGGTGAAGCAAGATGAGCCTGGCGGCCCTGTAGTGACAGAAGCAGAACCTGGTCCGTCCCAGGCTCCAGCTACAGAATTGGAGGAAGAGACGAAGGCTCGGCACCCAATCCTACGCCCACGCCCCAAATGCAAGGAACAAAAACTTCGGAAACATCCTCTTCCAATTTAAGTAAACTATGCCAAATGAATGAGACCAGTCGGGCTAATTTCCTGCTGGCTATAAATTAGCTCAGCTAAGGCCATTCCGGTGCTGCAGAAAACAGATTCATTCCCTCCTGGTAACCCTGTTTGATCTCCTCAGCTTCCTCTTTCCTCTGCCCTTTGACTTGAATCTAGGTTACTCTTTCTAGCAATTCCCTTCTTGGTTTCAAATTTGGCTCAGGACAGTTTGTTTTCTTTGACTTTGGTTAGTTTGGATTACCCTTCTGCTTCTAGGGACACTGGTATCGCTCCTTGACCAGCCCGACCATCCCCTACTCCGCCGCTCTGGTCTGGAGACGTCCATTCTTGGGTGCTTGGCTGCTTTAAAAAAAGGACACCTCATGTTCTCAACATCAAGGGGTATTCATCTTCTCCACTGCAGATGCAACGGGGAGGATAAGCACCAAGACAATTATTTTAAAGTATCAGTTGCCCCTGGCTAAGTGTCGTACTGAAATCCACCTAAGGAAAGGAAAGGTCTCTCTCAATCCCAGATGAAAACCATGCTCTGCTACCCTCTCCTGGTACATTTCAGAACACCACGTTGCTCTCTGCATTTCTGCTCTGCGAGAACTTCAAATGTCCTTTCCCATGCAATGCCCGCATCAACCTACATTCCGGATGACACTTTATCGGATGAAATGGGCTATAGTCCACCAAGGGTCCTTTCACACTACACCAACTATAGCACTACGAAGCCACTATAACCTCCAGGACAGCATCTTGTGGAATTCAGGGATCTGCAGTTTAAGGGAGAGTATTCCCAATTTTCATCCAGAGAGCCCCAGGACTCCATATGACGCTGCTGTGACAATTCAAGTCAAACCACGGCACCAGAACTGTGTGGTGTTAAAGAGCCCAAAGTCTTTTGTTAGCAGAAAAGTGTTGGGCTTAAAGATATCACGGACTCCTTGCTGCTTTCCGAAGTCCTTCTTCCTTGTTGTTTTTCCCCCTCTTTTCCTACATGTAAATGCAAATGTTTCGCAGTTCTCTACTTTGGCCGCTAGAGATCAGCAACGGAATGCAAAAGCTCTGGAACAGAATGCAAGTATTATCAGAAGACTGGCCCTGTTGGAACCACAGCTAGTCGGGATGAAAACTGGAGAGCCTTCTCCAGTGTTCCCATGAAATGCTCCTCAGAGGGTGGTGGGACAGAGAGAAGGGCCTCTCCAGATAATTTTAAGGCTCTAATGGGCTCACAAAGGGAAATATTGTCCTTCAAATAACCTGGACCCAAACTCCTCTGAACAGATCTTGCCAAGGAAACTTTAGGATAGAATCTCGCCGTAAGTGAGAGTCAAGAGGAGAACGAGAAGGGTAGCGTGGCACTTTGAAAACTGCAGCCAGACTCTGAGACACAGTTTAAATCCCTGCTCAATTGTGAAAACCCACTAGGCGACGTTGGTCAGGTCACCCTCTCTCAGCCTAGCAGAAAGCCAACAAAAAAGCTCCTATGAAAAAATCTCTAGGGCTGCCATATGCAGGCATTCCCTTCAAAGTTTCCACTTAATAACAGCATCAGCTCAGAATCACCTGATTCATGGAGAAATTTGGAAGCGTGCCGACTGAATAAAAAAAAGACCGATGCATTTTCATCTCAAGGAGCAGCTCTCCCGAAAGGATCTCAGGGCACCTGGCTTGTGACGAAAGCCCGGCTAGCTCGCGGAATGAGTTCCCAGTTTTCCTGGAGTGACAAACGCTGTCTGCAAACCGCGACGCAAAATAGCCTTACCGACACAGCTGTCACGTCTGCGAAAGTGACCTGCTGGCATTGACGCCAACGAACGGTTTCTTGCTATACCGTCTGTCACTTGTGCAGACAGAAAGGGTAGGGAGAAGGTTTTGGGATTCTCGCCGTACCTTTTGGGCAGTGGCAAAACCCTGCTCCGAAATCCTGGGGCCCAAAAAAACCCCAAAAAGATTACCTATGTGCTTAACCATAGGCCAAAGCCAAATAACATTTCTTTGCATGACTATTTCCTCTGCTCCAAGGGGTTCACGACAAACGCTACAACCTAACACTGAATTCCTCACACCAATGCGTAACAGCACAATACAACTCGTGTCTGTCCAGACAAAAAGAACCTGCACATGTTCCTTGGGTGGAGCACAACCGGCAGTTGGAAAAACATGCTCAGGAGCAGCATTTCTACTCAAGGATTCTGGGAGCTGTAGTACAAAAAGTCTTGCCCCCCAGAGGGCCATCACAAACTGTACAGAAGCAAATAAATACTCCTTCCCCCCCATGATCTAATAACAGCAGCCATCCATCTCCCTTTCTGACCGAGAGATTTAATTTGGGCAATTAACGTTCTTGCTTGGTCATCGTGATTCCTGGAAGCTGGCACCGGTGTGTTTTTTCATTTTCCCTGCGATGCTGCAAGAGCAAGCCAAGTACACAAGACTAATTAGATTCATCAAGGGTAAATGTGGATTTGAGGCTCGCCCTTGTAAACAACGATCTGTGTTCTAATTATCCCACATTCTCTCCCGTGCTCGACCAAGCCAAATTGGAACAAGCAAGCCGAGCCACATCGGAGAGTCCTGTCGTTGGCTGGGATATTCAGGAAGCTTTGCTGAGCTCAAAATGACAGGTTTAGACCCTACATCACCGTCTCTGTTTTGCAGCTTTTGGAATCCAAAGCTGTGTTGTGTAAACACACCACACCACAACAAATTGCAAAGCTGGACATCTTGGTAACAGCAGGAGTGTGTACTGGGCACCACCGTGATGTTCTGGTACCCTTCCTCGCTGATACAGGCATGCCTCAGTTACCGAAGTCTCAGACAAAGAGGCTCCTCGTTGTAATCCCCTTTCCTCCTCATCCTCTGTCTAGCAGGAAGGTTTTTTTAGAAGCATCAGCATGGGGAGGATAGCCAAGGAAGGATAGAGAAACAGAAGCTTTTGGTGTTAGGTTGCAGTAGTGTCTCTGTAGTAAACAATGCAATAAAGCTTGAAGGGCGAGACTCTGTTCTAGCTGATCCTACCATAACTGTGACTGCCTAGAAAATTCAAAATAGAGAGCAGCTGCCTCCATAATCCCTTACTAAGCATGTGTGGACAGTGAAATAGAGTAAAAGAGGAGGAGAGGAAGAATCAGGAGCTATTATCTCCATGTTTAAATATTTGAAGGGACGCCATGTAGAGGAGGGAGTGGGCTTGTTTTCTGCTGCTCCAGAGACTAGGACAAGGAGCAATGGATTCAAGCTGCAGGAAAGGAGATTCCACCTGAATCTCAGGAAGAACTTCCTGATGGTCAGGGCTGTCCGGCTGTGGAAGATGCTGCTGCCTCCGGGGAGTGTGGTGGAGTCTCCTTCTTTGGAGGTTTTTAAGCAGAGGCTGGATGGCCGTCTGTCGGGAGGGCTTTGAGTGTTTGTTCTTGCATGGCAGGGGCTTGGAATGGATGGCCCCTGGGGTCTCTTCTACATTTCTATGATTTCTATGATTCTTTTTACTATTATTGAGACAGAAATGGTTGCAATGGAGACATTATGACCCTACTCAATTGGGTTCTGCGGCCATGTAGGGTCACTGATGAAGATGTAAGTCCCAAGCAGAGAGCCAGCCAGCTACGTTCCCTACAGGGAGAAGGCAAGAGGAGAGGAATGGATGAAAGATGGATTTTGCCTTTCAACCAATTCCTCTTTCTGAGAGTGCTCTGGTCCCTAACCCATCCAATAAGCAGGGGATGCCTGTATTGAATGTTTTGGCTCTGCACTCTCTCCGGTTCTGCACCCCATTGTTTTACCCAAGAGACAACCCGAAATCTGAATCTGCTGTATCTTTATCTGCTACATCTTGAACCTCCTGTGTCCGCGCTCAGCGGAGTAATTTTCACAAGAGATTAAGAAGGAGGAAGAAGGAAAGGAACAACCTGTTATCATGAAAGATTAATAGCTGCGTAAATGCGGCATTAGAAAACTTAATGCACGCTGCAACCGGGGAGCTCCCGGGCCCTGATCGGCTGGGGTCACATCTAGACTGACAACTGTATTTTGCTTTGTTTTGTTTTGAACGCTGACTTTCCACGGTTGTGGGTATTCAAAAACAGGAGCTGTCACAAAAGATTTGCTTCTACGCTGCCCTCCAGCTCCGTTTTAAAACTGTTTTCCTGTGTCACAACAGAGGGAATCTGAAAATAAGCGGTCTGTCCTTCCAAAATTACTGTCGGAGGTAGTCTCGTTCTGCCTTTCGGACGGATGTTATAAAACAATTGTATTGGGAAGCACAGACGTGGGCTAGAGGTTCTTGCTTTCCCCTGACACACACGGACACGGAGGGCTTGGGGGCAGTTTCGTTTGGTTTGCATTTTGACCAGAACTTAACAGATTGGCATCTTGGGATTGTAGGATCATAGGCCATTGCTGCACTTGACCATTATAGTGCTATTATTCCCCTTTCAACATCCTATGGAATCCTGGGGTTTGCAGTTTAGGGAGGGGCCTCGAGGAAAAACCCCAGGATTCCATAGGATGTTGAAAGTGGAATCGTAGCGCTATAACAGGCTCATGCGGAAATGGCCTCCGTGTTCTGACAAAGTCGGCTCGGTCAACCACTCCCTGACTCTGGATTTCCTGCCTCAAGCAAGGAGTAGTAGTCCCACCCTATTTTGCTCTGGTCAGACCTCATCTGCAATCCTGCATCCCGTCCTGGGCAGCGATGTATTTAAATTTGTTACTCCAGGTCTCAAGTCGAGTCTCAAGTCCTTGCAAGATACTTTCAAGTCAAGTCTCAAGCCTGGAAGCCTGGATCCTTCTTACTCCCTATTTCCCCCTTTTTTCCATTTTTAATAACACAATTCAAGTTTATTCCATTCATTCTTGCAATGCAAACACAGTATCATTCACCAATCTGATGTCTGCAAACCACAATAACGATAAACCAAACTGTGTCAAAATAGTTACACTGCGGAAAGGTCAAACAGCGCTACTTTTCTTCTGTCCCTGGGTAAAGAGATGTGATTGTTTCTCCATTTATAAAATATAAGACCGTTCTGTTTGAGATTTTGCTTGCAACGCTGCCGCTGCTTGTCTAAGGCACTCTACTAAGACATTCCGCTCTTACCAGCTTCTTCTGTTGATCAATTAACCCGTTTTAGGACTGCACCGACAAACAAAAACTAAGTTACGAAAGCAATGCCTATGCAAAGGGGAGAAAAAAGCTTTAAGATTGCAAGTCATTATTTTAAAAGCGATCTGTAAGGAAGGCTGTTGGTGCTGGATCCTTCTCCCAACCTGAGATTTTCAAAAGTTTTAAAACTTACTCCCCCTTCGCCAAGCTGGAGGCTTTTTAGGGAGTGGGGAGCGGGATCCTCCTTGCTCAACATTACCGAAGCTCCAAAAGTTTTAGAAGGAAGACTCCTTCCTCCTCAAGCCCGTTGTCCAACCTCTTTGCTCTTCCCCTCCGAGAAATGGGCCCACACTTTGGGCATGAGACAGAATGCCACGTGACCAGTAGGCAAAAAGAGATGGAAACGTTGTTCAAAGTCATAAAGTTTCGGGATGAATGGGTCGGGCTACCGAACCAAGGGCAGCAAGTCGGTCGTGAAAAATATACAAGTCACGGATTGAGTCATTTATTGCCGAGTTGAGTCACTGAAATAATTTGAGTCCGACTTGAATCCGACTTGATCGACCCGAGTCTACATCACTGGCTCTGGGCACCACAGTTCAAGAAAGGTATTGACAAGGTGGGTCGTGTCCAGAGAGGGGAAAACCAAGAGGACCCAAGGTCAGGTCACCAAGACTCCTGGGGAATGACTTAAAGAGCCGGGTGCGTTCATCTTGGAGGAGAAAAAGATCGGAAGCAAATATCTGAAGGGACATTGGGTAGAAGCTGGAGCGAGGCTTCTTTTTTGCTGTTTCAGAGGTGAGAAGTCAAATCAAAAAGAAGAAAAGAGATTCCACTTGAATGTTAGGAGGAAGCTGTTACTCCGAGAGCTGTTCAGCCGTGGAATCGGCTGGTGGTCTCTCCGTCTTTGGAGATCCTTCGACCGAAGTTGGACGGCCATCTCTCCAGAGTGCCGACGGTGCATTCCTGCCTGGCAGGGGGTTGGTCTAAATGGCCCTTGTGTTCCCTTTCCGGCTCTAAGATGCTGTCATTCTATAATTGGGTTCCTTCCACTCCCCGCGCTCAAAGCCAAGGCTTTTCCTTCCCAGATCTCTCGTTCCATTTTACGATGCATTATTTAGATCACGATGAATATGGATAAGCTTTGCCCTCATCCAGCACTCTTGTGATCAGTGACTAATTTGATACAGAAATATTCCGTACGTGGAAGGCATGTAACAAAGAAGTGTAAATGAGTATTGATTTGTAGATTTTAAAAGGATGGGAGGAAGAACCTGAACAAACTACCAAAAAAACAAAAAACAAAAAACAAACACCGTGTTCTGCCAAGTTTTTTTTTTTTCCAATTTCTTTCTCTCTTGTCTTAAGCAATTTGTCAGCATTTCTTTTCTCTGAGCTGTTTCTCCAGGGCAAAGCAAATCACTCCTTCCTGCATCAGTGAGTTTATCCATATTCATAGGGACTAGCACCACCAGCTGCTATTAAATGATCCAAGTTCTTTGAGTGAAAAAAAAAATACTTATCTCTTATTTTTAGTAGTGTAGGGGGCAGAAATTGTTTTAAAAATTACAGAGAATTACTCCCCTCTTGTGTAATAGAGCTGGAAAAGGCCACAACGGCCGTCCAGTCCAACCCCCTTCTGCCATGCAGGGACATACACTCAAAGCACCCCCAGCAAATGGTCTGAAAACCTCCAAAGAAGGAGACTCCACTACACTCCCAGGCAGCATATTCCACTGTCAAAGAGCTCTGACTGTTAGGAAGTTCCTCTTAATGTTTTGATGGAATCTCTTTTCCTGTAGTTTGAATCCATTGCTCCGTGTCCTAGTCTCCAGAGCAAAAAAAAACAAGCTTGCTCCATCTTCAACATGACATCCCTTCAAATATTTAAACATGGCTATCCTGTCACCTCTTAACCTTCTCTTCTGCAGGCTAAACAATACCCAGCTCCCTAAGCCGCTGCTCATAGGGCTTCATGGCTTCCAGACCCTTCACCATTTTGGTTGCCCTCCTGTGGACTTGCTCCAGCTTGTCAATATCTCTCTTGAATTGTGGTGCACAGAACTGGACACAATATTCCAGATGAAGTCTAACCAAAACAGAATAGAGTGGTATTATTACTTCCTTCCCTTGATCTCCACAATATACTTCTATTGATGCAGCCCAGGATTGCATTGCCTTTTTTTGGCTGCCGCATCACATCTGTGGCTCATGTTCAGCTTGTAGTCCACTAAGACTCCTAGATCCCTTTCACACGTACTGTTTTCAAGCCAAGCGTCACCCATCCCATATCTGCACATTTCATTCTTTCTTCCTAAGTGTAGTACCCAACATTTCTCCCTGCTGAAATTCATTTCATTCGTTTTGGCCCAGCTCTCCAATCTCTCATGGTCCTTTTGGATCTGGTCCTCTGGGGTATTAGCTATCCCTCCTTTCCTCCTTCTACTTTGTAAGAATGAGGAGAAAGAAATGGAGGTGGAAGCCAGACCCAAAATCCAGCAGAAGGTCAGATGGCGAGAGCCAAAGTGGTCTCTTTTCTACCTCTTTTGAGCAGCCCCTTTTCTCTTCCGAGTAGCTAAGCATTAGCTACCTCTCATCCCTGCTTTCCGCTGACAGAAGGCAATGCATCCTGTGCCACAGGCAAGGGGATGTTTCTTTTTTTATTACCGCGCCCAAAATGCATGGCACTTCATTATGTCCATTCAAGTCACGCTGCGCTGAGTGACTGGCTGTTCCCCGCCATGCAATTTCATTCCGGTTGGTACTTTCCGAGCAGACGGGGAAGCTGGGGAGGGGAAGGAAGATGGGGCCGCGAGACGGATTTCTCAGCACACGCTCGAGAGTGGAAGGACGGTTTTGACCACCCCAGACAAACAAAGGGGACGTTGCAGAGCTGGAAAGAACGGAGAGGAGTGAAAACCAAACCGATCTCGCTTTTGCCTGGAGCAACTCCGCCAGGGGGAAGGGCAATAGCATACGGGGCTATTAAAGCTCAGCAAAAAGATGATCAGAGAGGAAGGGGGAGAAGAACACAAAGCACAGCTTGTTATATAATTGCACATGTCGTAGACAAAATAGACAGAGGGGGATTCTCTTCCTTTCTCACATTACTAGAAGCTGAGGTCATCCAGTGAAACCAGCATGAGGAAGGTTTGCACTAGGCTGGTGGGCCAAAACATCTCCCCGCCTTCCCTTTTCTAAGAAATAACTCATCTGATATGTCGATTTCAGCGGCAAGCGAGAGGTCCCATGCCACTGGGGCAGGGAATCCACTCCAGGTTTTCAATAGCTTCAAATGAGCTGTCCAAGGTGCTGAACCTACTTTTCAGAGCTGGTTCAGCACTTGGACAACTCAGATCTAAAACAGGGATTCCTTGCCCCACTGGCATGGGAGCCACCCCATGCCACTGGGAAATTTCCTCTTCTTCCTCCTTGTTCTCTGCCTTCTTCTCTCTTTCCTCCACTTGCTCCTTCTAGGCACCATTCGTCCATTTACAACATTTTCAGCCTTCTATCATTTTTGGTTTTGTTCCTCGTCCCATACTATGCCAGCTATCTACCTGTAAGATGCTAAAGTAAGCAACAAGTAAGCAGAAAAAATAGAGGGGTAACAGGGGGATGTATGAGAACCAGCGTGGTTTGAACAATGCACTACGACCCTAGAGAATGCTTGAGGACACTTCCATGCTTGGCTGTGGAAACCTACTGGGTGACGCTGGGTGTGTCACACACTCTCAGCCCCAGAAAAACCCACAAGAAGTTCACTTTAGGGTCACCGTGAGTCAGAAACTACTCGAAGGCAAACAAAAACAGCAAGAAGGCAGATACATAAATCCGTCGTGCCAGAACATCTCCTCCTCTTGACTAGAGATGCAACCGTGTGTTAGATTTGGAGTTTGCTACTCTTTGACTTTTTCCCCAGAGGTGTTGGTGTTGTTTCTTTTCCTTATTTAGAGAAAGAGGTTGCTCATGGGATCTTTTCCCTAATGGCTATGTCCATGCTTTCCATTCTGGAATCTGGCATTTGTGATCCTATTTTAGGACTCTTTTCTCCTGCCTTATCGCCGAGTGCGTGTCATGAAACTAGAAGTGTATGTTGTTAAAATTTTACAATTAATTTCACTTTGTCCTTTTAAAGGAAGTGTTTCAACCAGATGATGTTTGATCAACCTTTCTGCAACTTTCCAAGCTATGCAACATCCTATTGAAGTGACAGAACATAAGACACATATATACACTATAATTTTGGGATAAAGGGATCCCAAAGTCTTTCCTGGAAGCTGCCTTGGGTCCCACTCTGGGAGAAAGGTGGTGTGTGTATGTGTGTGTGTGTGTATGTGTGCTTGTTCTGGGCACCGCAATTCAAGAAGGATATTGACAAGCTGGGAGGTGTCCAGAGAAGGACAACCAAACGTGGTAGAAGACCTGGAAACCATGAAGCCCAGTGAGGAACAGCTTAAGGTTAAGAGGGGACATGACAGCTGTGTTTAAATAGTTGAAGGGACGTTGTATGGAGCAAGCCTGTTTTCTGCGGCTCCAGAGACTAGGACGTGGAGCAATGGCCTCCAACTCCGGGAAAAGAGATTCCACCTAAACTTTAGGAAAAACTTTCTGATGGTAAGAGCAGTTTGGCAGTAGAATACACTGCTGCCCTAGAGTGTGGTGGAATCTCTTTCTTTGGATGTTTTAAAACAGAGTCTGGATGGCCGTCGGTCAATGCTTTGCTTGTGTCTTCTTGCGGGGCAGAAGGGGGTTGGACTGGGATGGCCCTTGGGGTCTCTTCCATGCCTACAGTTCTATGATGCTAAACGCCTTTGTGATAAAATAGCCCAGGAAGCCCCCCAAATGTGATGGAAATATCCCGCTATACTCCCAAAGGGCATATAGGTACAAAAAAAAAAATGTAAAAAAATGCAGGTATGGTGGAAAGGTGGAGCCCTCCAAAGTCTCCAGGGGACGAGATAGGCCCCCCATTGCCTTCCACAACTGCCTTTTGTAGGCCTTCAAAGGATCCCTCAGGCCACAGAGAAGCTTTCAGAAGTGATGCCTTCTGTGGCCCATTCCTATCTTCTACGAACCTGCTTGTAGCCAGGACAGAAAAGTGTGCGTTTTATGCTGCTGAATACTATCATCATCATTGCTATCATCATCCTCATCATCCTCATCATCTATTGTCGTTGCAAAAAATGCCACACCCTTTTGGACTACCGCCAAGCCTGGATGATGGAAAGATTAGCAGCAATGCATGAATGATCCTCCTTTTTTTGTTTTTACAAAAACAAATCTAGCCTTTCTGCCATTCTGGGAGCGGTTAGAGGTGCTACCCTCCATCTCTACACCCCCTGGTATGAACAAAATGCCAGTCATTTTGAGTATAGACAAAAATATTTAGTTTCTAGTGACACGCAGCACTGCCATAGTGGGACAACATCCAAAGAGGGTGCTCAAATTCAGTTTGGTCTTCGCCACGAGCCAAAGGGTATTTCATGCAAGAGATTGTCCCGGTGGGATATGTCCCATGATATATTCGTCAAAGGCCCGTTTCTCCCAGAGGGCCAAAAACTAGGAGTCATCCCCAAACTATTTCTTCCTCCTTCCCAAATAGCCAAATCGCACAATCTCAGAGCATCCCGGGGAAAGCAGAGACACACACCCCTCCCGGCACACGCGCGGTTTCATTTTTGCTTAGAAAACACGACTACCCCATCTTGCCCTTGCGCTTACCTGCCTCCAGAAGCTGGCACTGATGACCAAAAACCTGTGAGAAGGTGATGGGCCCCACGGAAGAGGCGGAAGTCATGGCTGACATCTCCATGGCTTTAGTGGAGTCTCCCGGATTAGTCACGCGAACAACTCCAAGCCTCGGAAGTTTCCCTCCATGCTTATCACCACCTCCTGGTGGAGAACACCGTGACGTGATAGCAAGCCCGAGATCGATTCTCTCTTCTCCTCATTGGGGATGACTCCTGAATTGCTGAAATGCTTTGGCCTACGTCGCAGGCCGTTCCAGAAGGACTCCAAAGAGCCGGCTTCTTGGGAAGCTTGCAGGATTCAGTTCTTCGCAGAGGAAACTATTTCCTTCCCAAAGACACCTTCCCCATCTTTCCCTTGCTATTCACTTCAGATGTTTCCACTGAGAACTCGATTTTTTTTCTTGCAATGGCTCGAGGACTCACCTTTCTAGGGCAGCAAGCCTCCGTCCTCTTGCTCCTTGGCGTGGGGTGCCCCCTTCCTTTGAGAAAAGGTAAGGATTTCCTTGGTGGTTGTAAGAAGCCAAGACGATGTACCTCCGTCCAGTTCCAAAGGTCTCTGGGAATGGTCGAGGAACCGAAAATAGTTCTAGGGGGTGGCAAGCAATTTGAAATGGAGGATCAAAGCAGTGCAACACACAGGAATGCAACCACCCCAACCATCAACCTTGCCTAAAGGGTGTCCTCTTGGCTTGTCCTGGCCCACCTCTGTCCGTTCCTTAGCTCAGGCGTGCCGCCTCCCCAGCGCCAGGGTTTGCGCCGACTGTCCAGTCCAGCCCGGTCCGAGCTGCTGCTTGGCATCCCTCCCTCTTCGGCGATTCCTCTCCAAATTTCTCTCCCTCCCTCCCCTTCTCTGTGCCCGAGCTGGAGCTGAGAAGCAGGAGGAGCCTCGACGCATCATTAAGTTACGTTGCCTCCGAGACTGCTGCAGTGTTTTTCTCTTCCCCAGTTCCACTCCAACTCAGCAGCGGGGGGAAAAACACTCTTTAGAGGCAGATGGAAATGGCAGGCAAGAGAAAAGAGCTTGTTTTAGCTACCTGCTGCCCATCTCCCTTTGTCAGGGATGAAGGAAGATAAGGGCAGGGGTGGACAGAGGGATGAGAGTGCCTGTGTATCACACAGGGGGAAATGAAGTTCCAACTCTTCTCCTTCTCCTTCTTGTACAGTTCTATTTTATAACAACCGCACACTCCAGTTTCCCCTAATCTAGCACTGCAGAGGTTGGCAAGCTCCACAGCGCTGGGGGCCAATTTCCAGCTGCAAGAGGCTTTGGGACCCATGCCAGCCCCTCTGCAGAATACCAGAAATGGATTGATACGTGCCCTCCAACATTTCACAGTTGAAATCCACAACGCCCATGGCCGAGCAACACTGGGGTCGCCGAGAGAAGGAAAACACACGGCCGCTGTTTGCTTTTGCCTGAGCCTGCTGGGAAGGGCAAGTTTCCTCCCTTTTCTCTATTTTCCCTATTACTGAGTTAATGGAGTTCAAACTACTTTTGCACATTGAGCTCAGTTTGCAGCCACTGAAGCAAACTGAGGACAAAGGAGGAAAATGGGAGGAAAGAGAGAGAAACTGGAGCATTTTAAAAGGAGCTGAAAAACTGGGACACTAGAGGATTAATCCCTGCCAAATCAACACAGTTAGAGGGTATGTTGACCTTTCTGGTTCCTTTTAAAAAGGATCCCCCAACACATTTTTTTTTAAAAAAGAATATTTGTGGCCCCTAGAGGTGTGATTCTCCTGTTTTGTTTTAAAACAACACGGTCTATTTTATTGATTTGGCTCTGGGTTGAGCATCAGGTTTAATAAGGCATTGCCCTCCCCTCAGATAAGAATTCTCAAATAAAAATTCTGCCTCCCCAAACAAATTTTCCTTCGGTGACCGAAGTTCTAGAATCACAGAGTGAGACACTGAAAATCTTTCATGCCCAGAACTCTTCTATTTCCGGTGTGTGCTTTCCCTTGGTCCCGATGCCCGCCTTTTTCTCTCTGGAAGCTTAAGCTGTATTTGTAAATGCTCTGCCGTGTTCCTAAATGTACAGCTTTTTTCTGGAAACCCCCTTGTAAATATTGCATTTATAGATTTGTAACTATTTGCAAGTATTGCTTCCTCCCGTCTTCAAGATTTGTCTTGCTTCGCTTCTGAAGGAGTGGCCATTTTTAAAACCTCAGGAATGGGACAGGTAAAGACCCTGACGTTTTATGAAGGATGTAACTGTGTGCATGGATTAATGTTTTGCCGCCTGTTCGTTTTTAACTTCTGTAGAGTATTTCTTGGTTTGTGAGTGCAGAAAGCAGCATTGCGTTGCATCGCACTGATTATGCTGAGTAGCCCTTGCACGGGTGGGCAACGCTGCTCAACTGAACGGGCAACGGAACGCACAACCAAATATGTCTGCACACTTCCATCCAAATGGACAGTTGTGTACTCAGTGTGTGTCACGTGCTGGCTAACTGGCATCCTAAGAAAACAGAGTACATCAGCAGTGTTTTTACTGAGGTAAGCACAAGCAACATAGCAATGGGTAAAAGTTGCCAGGACTGAGGTGCCTTGGTTAGCAAGCAGATTATATACCTGAGCACACAAATTTGGGCACAAACAGCACTGACTGGTGAAGTTCATAAATGCCCTTCCCATTCCCAGACCCCCAAGTTTCCCAGATGCTTTTGGATATTTGCACGCTTCGATCTTGGGAACCTAAGTTCATGTTCTTATCCGGCCCTCCTGGTTTATTCTCACAGCATCTCCCTGGGATCATGCAGTCCATTCCCTTGATGGTCCCCTTCCCCTGGCTGAATGCCCCCTTGGGCACTTCTCTGGACCCCTGGAAACCTGTGATCCCACGCCGGGATACATGCAGCAATTGCGTTTCAATACATGGTTGCAAGCCTACTGATACGCAATACCTTGCTAAAAGCGGCCATTAGCATTTGTCATACTGCTGCCGCTTCAAGGTCTATTTCTACAAGCCGGCTAAGCCTGGAGTTTCCTCCATGGCAGGAGATGAGCCTCCTGCCAATGTGTGAGTAAAGCCACTTCTGCAGCCTTGAAATGAACACAGATGTTCCATATCTGACAGAAACACGCCACTGCTTCTTTGTATAAAATAGCCTACGCATGTACGAGACACCAGAAAGATTTGAGCTAATCTGCTTAAGACATAAGTAAATATAAAAAGAGCAATAAAGGTAGGAAGCAAAGTATGTGGTATGGCTATTTGATGCATTGCACCAAGCAGCTGCAGAGAAGAGACAAAGGCCATTTCTGCACTACCCTGTTATGGCGCTATTATTCCACTGTGGACTTCTGGGATTTGTAGTTTCCTGATACTAAAGAGCTCCCTGGCTGAGAATTCTCAATGCCCCTCCCTAAACTGCAAACCCCAGGGTTTATTAGGAGGTCGCAAGTGGAATAATAGCACCATAACAGCGTAGAAATGGCAGAAACAGCCAAAGTTTCAGGGCGTTTTTAAAAACCTGATTTTATCCTTATGCCTGGCATAAGCTCGGAAGACACACTTTTTGGAATCCCTGTAGGGGGTTTTAAAGTTGCATTCTCCTGAAGAAGGGTTTCTCGGCAAGATTTATTCAGAGGAGGTTTGGCATTGTTTTCCTCTGAGGCTGAGAGAGTGTGATTCACCCAGGGTCACCCAGTGAGTTCCTAGGACTGAGCAGGGATATTTCAACATAGTCTTGAAGAATCTTTGAGATGTGGGTTGGTCACGGAAGGGACTGGTGGCTCCCATGTAGGTAGAGAGACGAATCCACTCTAGTTTTCGTTTAGATTTTAAAGGATTTGTCCAAGGTGCTGAATCACTGGCCCCAAGTAGGTTCAGCACCCCAGACAGGCTCTTTGAAGTTTTTCCCAATCCCAAATGGATTCGCTGGCAAACGGTCAAGGGGACAGATTTGTGGTCCGTTCCTTCAAACTAGCAGAAGCCAGGACTGTGGGTATTCCTTGCTCAACGCATCCATCCAATTAACACTCCCATTTGCAATAACTGAGCCAGCAACGGCACAGGGCAGCATTATTCAAAACAAAGCTTTGCACTGCCTGACCTCAACCTTCAGACTTAAATCGCGCTCACAGACGCTGAAGCAGCAGTTTGGGCCATAAGCGTGACAAACGACGCGCAAGGAACCGCGGCGCCGGCCAAGGCACGTGGCCGAACCCCTGCTAAACATGAAAGTTACGGAGCGAGGTTGCTCACCTGCAACACCGGGAGTGGGGAACTTACAGCCCCGGACTAGTTTCTTCGCCCCTTTGTGGGGGATCGGTTTGGACCCACGGCCAGAATTCTCTCGACGCCCGCTGGGCGGGGAAGGAGACAGAAAGCAAGCGGGGGAAAGAGCAAGCAGAAGGAAAGAGAGAGCATGAAAAAGACCAGAAGGAGAACGAGAGGCAGAGAGGAAAGACGGTCAGAGAGAGGGAGAGGGAGAGAACTGGGGAGAAAGAAGGAAAGGAGGGATTGAGAGAGGTTGCAAGGGCCATAGCTGACAAAATGCATTTCAACAGAGAGAAATGTAGGGTCCTGCACTTGGGCAGAAAAAATGAAAGTCACAAGTATAGGATGAGGGACGTGTGGCTGGATAGCAGTACGTGTGAAAAGGATCTAGGAGTCTTGGTAGACCACAAGCTGAACATGAGTCAGCAGTGTGACGCAGCAGCCAAGAAAGCCAACGCGATTCTTGGTTGCATCAATAGGAGTATGGTCTCTAGATCGAGGGAGGTAATGGTACCACTCTGTTCCGCTTTGGTTAGGCCTCATTTGGAATACTATGTCCAGTTCTGGGCACCTCAGTTCAAGAACACTATGGACAAGCTGAAACGTGTCCAGAAGAAGGTGATTAAAATGGTGAAGGGTCTGGAAGCCATGCCCAATGAGGATAGACTTAGAGAGCTGCGTATGTTTAGTCTGCGGAAGAGAAGGTTAAGAGGGGACACGATAGCCATGTTTAAATATTTGAAGGGATGTCATATGGAGGATGGAGCAAGCCTGTTTTCTGCTGCTCCAGAGACTAGGACAAGGAGCAATGGATTCAAACTACAGGAAAGGAGATTCCACTTGAACCTCAGGAGGAACTTCCTGATGGTCAGAGCTGTCTGGCAGTAGAATCTGCTGCCTCCATGGAGTGTGGTGGAGTCTCCTCCTTCTTTGGAGGTTTTTAAGCAGAGGCTGGATAGCCATCTGCCAAAGGGAGGGCTTTGATGTGGGTTCCTGCATGGTAGGGGTTGGACTGGATGGCCCCTTGGGTCTCTTCCAACTCTGTGATTCTGTGAGTTCATCCACCAAGTTGACCCAAGCCATCTTTGACCCGGACCCCGGCCTGAAACCAGACTGAAATGAATGGAGCAACTCTTTTCATCCAGGAACCCTTGGAGATGGGAAGCTACCACATGCCTTAGTAGACTTTGCCCCAAAATGGGCTTTTGGATCGTGGCTGATAATTATCCATTCTATTGGGATCAAGGGAAGGCTTTTTTAACGGACGCCTTACGACTGCCTCCTTCGTGCAAGCTGAAATTTTGCCTTGTTGTAAGGAGGTACTGACTTCTCCCTTTGCTCACTCTGGCCTGTTTAAGAGGCCAAGAAAAGCAAGGTATTAGCACACATGTGGTCACTATCACGTCTCCAAGGATCCTCCCCACATCCTCAGGCTGCACAAACGGAAAAGAATTGTCCAATTATTACTGGACATTCAGGAGCTAACGTCGCATCCACTGGGACTGTATCAACTAGAGCATCCAAGCCAGAGCAGACAGAGCTTTTGCAAAAAGCGCCACGCAAACTCACCAGGCTGTTGAGAGGTTGACATTTGCTGCCGAAAGCCCAGAATATAATAAAACGCTCAGAAACAGTTGCACTTATCTGAACCAGGACTGGGGAAGTTATTTTTTTAAAACTACTGACATGCATTTCCACGCCCTCTCCACTCTCAGTTCAGAAAAATCAGTAGTCACAGAAAGAATTGCTTTAGAAAGTACACATTTTCCCATCAAAAACAGATGCGAGGGGGGTTAGGGTGGACAAAGTGATGGTGTTTTTTTGGCTGGAATGGATGTCAGGTCTAAAAACCCAGCTCAAGCCATATTGCACCTGATCTATTTTGAAGGAATATAGTATCACTTGAAGAAAATCAAGCAAAAATGAGATTTTCCCACCAGATGGCAGTCTAGGTTGGCTCTTTTCAACAGAGGACTGGTCTGCAATTAGTGCACGGCACATCATATAAATCCACATAAATCCCTTCTTGCATCTACAGGAAGTGATTTTAAAAAACTATTTAGGTACAGTTACCATTCCAAGCCAGCCAAAAGGATTTAATCAACACATTTGTATCATTGAGAGAGGTAGCACGGGCTTGGGCGTTGGTCTAGGACTCCGGGAGATGGGAGTTCCAATTTCTACCCAGCCAGGGATCTTGGGCAAGTCACACTCTCTCAGCCCCAGAAGGCAGCCACGGCAAAGCTCCCCTGAAGGATTCCTGTCCAGAAAACCCTACAGGAGGGTTGCCCAAAATTGGAATCAGCTTGAAGGCACACAACAAAATTTATAGCGTGTCTGAGGTCCGGCAGCAATAGGTTGCATCAGGTCTGAGGCCTGGCATCGTAGGCCATTTCCTCACTGCACTCTTATAGTGCGATGATTGCACTTTCAACCTCCCATGGAATCCTGGGCAGTTTAGGGAGGGGCCAGCTCGGCGCCGCTTAAAACCGTCTCCGGTTAAGAAATGAACTATTGCCACGGATCGTGTTTCAGCCACACACCTTTGAAACACAAGCTGCGTACCTGGGACTGTAGTTCTCCGAGCGGCCATCTGTGCCCCGCGCAGTGAGGTTCTTCGCACCTGTGCAGAAGCCCCATCGGAAAATTCCAGCGCTGTGGAAGCGAGGGTGATACTTCCTTTGCATTTCCCCCCTGCAACCATAATTCACAGGGTTCCCCAACAGCTTGAGCAATTGAGGGGAGGAAGGCATAAAAAGGGGTTGGCCAAGCTACACACCCCATTCTGACTCAGCTCTGCTTAGCTCAGCTCTTGCAGCATTTCAGAGGGAAACAGAAGAAGGGCAGAAATAAGAACAGGCAGAAAATTGAAGAAAAGAAGCAGGAAGGAATGCTGCTCGGTCCCAGACGCACCGACAGAAGCTCTACCTGCCCGGCGGACGGAGAGAAACTGAGGAGATGGGAGCTTGGCGGGCTCGGGCAGGAACGGTGCACAGGTGAGGGGTGCCGGCTACTCAGCTCTAGAATTTTCCGGCCAGGCTTCCGCACAGGTGCAAGCAATCCATTGCACGAGGTACGGAGAGCGCAAAGAAGAGGCCAACACACACAGGGAGCATAAGCACAGAAGCTCCCAAAATGGGATGCAAAATTTAATGGCCAAAGCAAAGCTATCTATCGGGGAAAAAAAACCTGCCCGGCATAATTGGGCCTATCGGCTCCTACAGGGCAGCAACTTCAATCGACTTGGGGGAATTCTTTCAGAGTAACATAGGTCCAAATTACTTTATATTTCCATTTTGAGGCTGCACTGTCCTCCCTCCTTGCCCCAGCTTTACATGCGACTTTACACAAAATGCCACTCACGGCGGCGAGGCCTAGCTGCTGACACGAGATGTGTTCATCTTTGCTTTCCTCCTTCTTGCAAGTAGCAATGGATAATTCCCTGACTATTGTCATCAATTTTTTTTTCTTTTTTGCACAGCCTCCGAACACTATTTGTGTTTGGGGGATTTGAAACTTCACCGAGGGTTTTTTGCACAGAAAATACGTTTTCCATTGACAATGTGGCTCTTGTGCAGGAGCCTGCACTTTCTGTGCAAGATAGAGTAATCGCCACAGAGGTAACACAGAGATTGCACAGAAAATAGAATATCTACGCGACAAACCTCCGTACGTTGTACACAGATGAACATTTTGTAAGACACTTTGCAAAATGGAAATAACTTCGTGGCTGCTGTCGCTCTGCCCAGCAGGCATAAGGTTGCATGGGAACACAAGGGATTTCTAGTACGACCGACTGCCATGTGGGAATTACACATTTCACTGGGTAATGAAAGCACTTCTGAAAGATGCCCATCAAATTTCCGTTTAAGTATCTCCAAAGACAGAGTATGCCATTCTCTGAGGTGGTCTACTCTACTGACAGACAGTTCTTACAGCCCCCCCACACCTAATACCTAGGTGAAGTCTTTTTTTCTTGCAATCTGAATGCATTGTTTCTCATTTTAGCCTCTGGAGCAGCAGGAAACAAGCTCCCTCCATCTTCTACGTGGCATCCGTTCAGATATTTAAAGATGGCTATTATATCACCTCCCAGTCTTCCCCTGGCTAAACATCCCCTAATAAGGTTTGGTTTCCAAAAATAAAATGTCTCCGGGGCAGCGGATGACAATGGAATTTACACTGGGGTCAGGAAAGGCACACTACAGAAAACATACGGTCAGAATCCTATTGGAAGTTCCACCTAGAGAAAAGCCATTTAAAACAATGTGATATGTCCATCTGCCTGCCTGCCTGCCTCTCTCTGCTATCCATCCATCCATCCATCCATCCATCCATCTGCCTATTTGTCCATCCGTCCGTCCATCCGTCTGTCCACCCCCCAGCCATTCATCCTCCCCCCCATCCATCCATCCATCCATCCATCTGCCTATTTGTCCTATCGTCCGTCCGTCCGTCCATCTATCCATCCATCCGCCCATCCATCCATCCGCCTATCTGTCCATCCATCCATCTGTCCGTCCGTCCGTCCACCCCCTCACCCATCCATCCTCCCCCCCATCCATCCATCCATCCATCCATCCATCCATCCATCCATCCATCCATCCATCCATCCATCCATCCATCCATCCATCCGCCTATCCATCCATCCATCCGCCCATCTGCCTATTTGTCCTATCGTCCGTCCGTCCGTCCACCCCCCTGCCTATCTGCCTACCTGTCCGTCCATCCATCCGTCCGCCTCTCAGCCTACCTATGGCATTTATTGCCTCTCAACCCAACCCACACGGGCCCCCCTATGGATTGACTCACTGCTGAACAACTGAGTCGATTCTCTACTCTAGCACAAGTAGGATTCGGGACTGTGATTCGTCTGATTTTATTAGACCGTTATATATTTTCTTGTGTTTTCTGTTGCTGGGTCGAACATGCTCGATTCTTAACATGGAAACTCACCTTTGGTACCCTGCTATTCACTGGAATTCTCATTAGGGTCAGAAAATATTTCGCAGTTCAAACAATTCAAAGGTTTTCATTCCAGTTCGAGTGGAGTAACAAATGGATATGACGGTTCACCTAGTAAGTTCTCTCTCGCACACATGCACACACACACAAATTGCCTATTTTAGATAAATGTACCACATCCAAAAACAATGACAACCTTGGGGTGATTTTTTTTTTTTTTGTATGGCAAATTGGAAATTTTAATGTTTTCAATAGAATAGCTTTTATATCACTCTCCAACAAAAAAAGAAACTACAGAACAGCAAAATTTGATACAAGAACAACCTTCAGATTAACACCCCTGCTTCTTCCCGACCCCCCCAAAAAAACAAAATTAATGTAAAATGTAAATCACATATAGTACAACTGAAGTGTCCAAAAGCAATTTAAATAATTTTAAATATTTTATTTTTTTTTCCCAAACTTGCTACAAATGCTTTATATACACCAGTTCGATGTAGACGTCCCCATAAACCGGGAAAAAAAACGACAACAACCATGTAACAAAAGGGAATGATAGTGAAAGAGAAGGTGGTTAAAGTGGCACAAAGTCACCAAACAATATTAAAACTACAAATTTTAAGAGGTAGATTACTTTTTTAAAAAAGTCAAGAACAAAGAAAGTTGTTTCTTTTTAAAAAAAATGGGGTGTACAAATGAAATTAAAGTGTTGTTTGTTTGTTTGTTTTTAACCAACTGAAAAAGCTAGTTCCTCCAAGGTGTGTGGAAAAGGTGAATACAGTTCCAGATGAATAATAATAATAATTATAATAATAATAACAATAATTTTGCTTTACAAGTAGGAGAAAAGAGAAATGGTAGCTCTTGCTATCAGATGCGTTGGCCAATTACCAGTAACTTCTTCTGTGTACGCCTTTGCGCCACACGGCTCCGAATGATGAACAGTTCATTCACAATACATTGTGGAGAAGCCCGCCAAACGTGTTCTGACTCAGCAGCCGGGAACGGTCAAAAGATCCTCTCTTTCCACAGCCAATACATCGCCCTGCCCTGGACCCCCCGAATACGAACAAGATGGCCGGGGACAAACAGTAACTGCCAAGCAATTCCCCTGTCCCCACCGCAATAAAAACAAACAAACAAGGGGGCTGGGAAGGTGCGTGGGAATGGAGGAAGAAGAGAAAAAGAAAATAATTTCTCCTGTTCTCCCCATTAGTCTTTCCATAGTGGCTGAGATAAAAAAAAAAGGCTTGACGTACGGCCGATGCGCTTTAAGTGCAGTTAAGATTTCTGCCACCCCAGAATCATACGGGGAGCTCCTGAGCAGGGCCTGCTTTGCGCACGCTTTTCCCTCCGACGAAAGCGAGTAGTAGCACAAGCTAGAAACTCCGTGGCAAGGATTTGTTCCAGCTGAGTTTGATCCACGTCTGTTTAAAAAAATAAAAATAAACTAAGGCAGGGCGGGAACCGACAAGCGCCCGCCCTTCTTTTCGTACGTCGGTAAGGACTCCTCTCATCCGGCCTGGCGGGCGCCGATCAAACCCAGCTCCGAGGCCAGCAGAGCAGCGAGGGTGGGCTGCCTTTGGCCCTGGCCGGATCTTCTACGCAGGGAGGATTGGGCCTTCGGGCTCGTCCTCTCCAAAGCTGAGAACGCAACCACTCGAGTCGGTCAGTCGAGAAATTTCATGTACAGCTGGGAGGCTCTCTCGTCCGCCGGCTGATCAAAGCAGGCTCCTAGATGGGCGGAAAAACAAGAGGGTTTGCTGAAGGGAAGACGGAACGTTGAAAAAGAGCTCTGCTGGTCCAGCCTGCAGGCACACTCACACTACACATTTACAGCACTTTGATTCCACTTTATAGGTTCCACCCCGGCAGTTACGTTGCGATCACAGCGTTATAACTGTGTAGCGCGAAAGGGCCCACAGTGGCTAACCGGATACACCGACGCAAAATTCCCAAGCAGGGCATAAGGACCTGCCCTCCCCACCCCAAAATATCCCTTATTACTAGCCATCTCTGACTCATACCCCTTCACTAGTAATTTCCCCAATCCCTATTAAAGCTGTCAGCCGCCCGCACTAATAGATGGCAACAGCCTACTGTAGCAGCATCTTAAGTTTGGAAATCTTGTCTCCAGCATGAATTTCCCAGTGCCCTCTTTAATGAGATAGCGGGAAGAGAAGAAGATATCCAAAATGTGCCCTGGTTATTAACAGCTAGGCTTAATGTGCTGCTGTTTAGCTATCTTTAGCATGGGTTCTAGTCTGCTGGTTTTATTAATGTCATGTTAAAACAGGGATGGGGAAAATGCAGCCTACATGTGGCTCGTGAAGCCCCTGAATTTTTTTTTTTCCACAGTTTTTGGGATGATTTTTCTTTTGCCTCTAAACCAGCCCAAACACCTCCAAATTACCTGCAAATACAGTGGTTTAGATTGCCCACTGCCCAACTCTACCTGCCCCCAAAAGGAAAAAGAGCACCCAGCTGAAAATGGTCATCGGAAGTCACTTCTGGGGCACGCAAAGGTGCCAGTGGGACTCTAGCGGAAGAAAATGGGCTCCAGTCCATAACTGTGCAGTTATTCAGGATTTTCATGCTGCTTTCATGCTTTGCTGCTTGTTTTTATGTCTGTACTTATTTATTCATTCACTGGTCACTGACCAAATTTCAAAACAATATTTTTTATAAAAGACATTGACCTCTGGGTAATGCCTGAGGCCACTGGTCCACCTCCACCTACTGCAGTGCCAGCACAATTTTGCTCTTCCGAGTTCACTGAGCGCCTCTGCAGTATGAGGCCAGTTTGTGGCAACGGAAGTAAGTTGAAGACAAAGAGGGAGAGTGGGAGGAAGGGAGAGAAACCGGGACATTTTAAAAGCAGTTGAAAATTCGGAGGACAGGGGATTACTTGGGACTATCCCTCTTAAGTTGGGAGAATTGGAGCATACGCTGTAGAATGAAATCGAAGCGAGGGTGACATTTCCCTTGCTCATTTTCCATGCCGTAATTCACAGTGTTCCAAACAACTGGAGAAACTTGTGTGGTGGGGTCATGAAGGGATTAAACAGGGTTCACACTCCCTGCACCCCCACCTTATACAAGGCTTGGCTTTATTTATAACCATACACCCACCCATCAGCTCCCCACCCTTGGTTTATGAACACAGATTTGGGAACAACAGTTACCTGAAATCTTTCAGCTCTTGCCTTGTGTTGGTTTCTTCCTTCTTGTTCTCTGCTGCCTCCGTGCTAGTGGCCTGCTGCAAGCTCCGGGTGACGGGGCCTCCAACCCTCTCCCTCGACTTCAAGCTGAACTTGTCTGGCTTTTTTTTATTATTCGCCACAGCCGCCTTGCTGGCCAAAGCCACTTTGTTCCTCTGTATCCTGACATGCAGTTTGCAGGAGCTTTTGCTCGGGAGTCCCGGAGAACTGTTTTTGGTCAGCCCTTTGGGTTTCTTGCCCTCTGTTGGAATTGTTTTCGTCACCCTGATGGGACTGGTGTTCCTGGCTGCTGACGGGGTACCGCTAGGCTTTTTGGATTTAACGGGCGGTACGAATTTGATGCTTTGCTTCAATTTGAAAGAGGCAGACGGCAGCTGGATCGGCAGGGAGGGTCCGGAGCTCCGGGCTCGGGTCTTGCCCAAATGAGCCTGCGTGCTTTGCATTTTGATCTCGGCGTCTGCTGTCCGTCGGCGCTGGTTGCTATTTTTCTCGCCGCCGGAAGAGGACGTTGCCCCGCTTTTCTTTTTCGCTCTCTTTTTCAAGGAAGGGGAAATGGGTTTTTTGGGACAGCTGTAAGAAGCATGCTTGTTTAAGCTTCCAATATATGTGAATTCCCGGTTGCAGTACGGACAGATGTGAGAGCTCGGCTCCACCGTGTTGTTCCTCAGCTCTGCTTTCTGCTGGGATTTCTTTTTTTGCAAAATGGCTTTCTGGACAAGCTGGTTTTTCTTCTTAAGCGCGCTGATTTTGAGTTTGTTTGAGGACATCCTGTTCACCTCGACGTTGAAACTGAGTCTTTTGGGCTGGCCTATGCGTCTGAATGCACTGCTAGCAGGGCTTGGGAGCACAATGCCATTTTTAGGGCGAACGGTCTGTTTCAGTGGCACGGGGTTCTTTTTTGGTGTGTACCGCTTTTTGTCACTGGCAGAAGCACAAGCCAAGATATGTTTGTGCAGCTCAGGCATGTTGTCTACGCTCTTCCCGCACTTGGTGCAGCGGATGGCAGTGGTGAAAGTCTGTGGAATATTGTGAGTTGTGAAATTGGTGGCAGTGGCTCCAATCCCGTTTGGGTTGCGGTTGTGATACTGGAACGGAGGGGGTTTGAAACTCGGGTAGTGCTGATTGAGGCCCATGCGGACATCTGGGTTTTTTGACTTGACGCCGGAAGCCATTATTTTGATAGTCGTGTAAAGTTCTTCAGAAGAATCGTTTGGCTCCTCATCTTCTTCCTCCTCTTTAGAAGGTTCAGAAGAAATTTCAGGGAGGCCTTGCATGTGCTCGGCATTTGCTTTACTGGGATCTGTAAAGTTCTGTGGCCGCAGAGTCCCGCTTTCAAACTCATGGTGCGTGCATTCCTGGTCAGGGTGGAGATCTCGCTGATGCTGCTGCAAATTGCATAGAAAAGCGAATTCTTTCTTGCAGACAGAGCACACAAAGATATTTCCAACCCCGTGGAGCAAGAAACGATGTTCTGACAAGCTGGTTTTCTCCATGAAGAGCTGGACGCAGAATTCACATTTGAAGGGCCAGTCCTCCGCATGAACCAGTAAGTGTTTGGTGAGATCTTTAATGGAAAGAAAAGGCGATTCGCAGACATTGCAAACAAAGTTTTTGTTAAATGTTTCCTGAATGGTGTCTGCCTCGTTCGAGCTGGTCAGGTTTTCCCTTGGCTTCGGATGCTCATTCTCCACTTCTTCTTGCTTGAAAGTCACTATGGGGACTGAATTTTCTAGGTTGTCGCACGGGGAAAGGACTGAAGAAACTACTGAGAGAGGAGGAGGGGAAGGAGACGAAGACGAAGACGATGAAGAGGAGGAGGAGGAAAAGGAAGAAGAGGAAGAAGAGGAAGAGGAAAGGGTGGGGGGCCCAGGCGAAGCACAACTCAGAGGTTCTACAGAAGGAACGGGAGACGTGGAAATTGTGGGTGAAAGGACTGGAAGAGGGGATTGAGCAGTGGTATTTGACAGGGGAGAGGGACATGAACTTGGAGTGACGCTAATGGGCTCCTCTGGAAGTGGAGACGGGACAGTGGGAAGCAGAGGGGGAGGAGGCGTGGGGACCTTTAACATAGGCGGACAGGTGGGTGGGGAAGGAGAGTTTGTTGGAGTCAGGAGAGGGGGCACCTGACATGAAGGGACAGCAGATGCTGGAGGTAAAGGCAGATCACTAGAGGGCTTAGGGGAACCTGACTCCACAGCTGGTACAGGAAGACCAGCATCAGCCTCCGGCTCTGGATGTGCTTCTGCTAATGTACACAAACTTACACTAGGACTGGTTTCGGGTACAGGGTTTTCTGATGCTGACTCTGTCCCGTTGTATTCATTAAGCAAAACCTTCTGTAACATGGACGTGGTTGGCTTCTTCCTGACATTACTACACGATGGCAGGGCCATGTTACTCTCCTTGGTTTCTGTATCACTGCATGGCTTTTTATGGACGCTGAGATCTAACACTGATTCCCAGGGAACTTGGGCCCTGTTCTTGCCGTTCGACCGCTGCTTCATGCTGCTGGATAAGTCCAGAGGCTGCTGGTTACACACATTACCAAACGGAGGGCTTTGTGTCCAGTCCTTCGAAGCTTTATAGTCTTCTAAACAAAGAGGATTTGTGGTCTCTTTATCTTCTCTCCCAGAAAAGCTCCATGCAGGTGAGTTACTATGACTCTCCAGCTTGGGAATTTTTGAGCCCAGCCCTGCTTCGTTCCACACGGACTTCCCTTCACCTACTTTGCCAAAGTCGCGAAGCGCTGGACTGTGCTGGGGTGAACTGGGAGGGGAACTGGTTCTCCTTTTGAACCTGCTAGAGGCCGTGGCCAGAAGAGGAGAAGATCCAGCAGGATGCCCCAGTTTGGGCATTTCGGTTGATGGCAACGGGGAAGGTGGCACCACTTTATTGCCATCCTGCGTCTGCAGAAGTTGCTTCAGCTTTGACGACAAATAAATACTTTTTTCCTTGGGGAAAGGCAAGCTTTCAGCTGTCGATATCGCAAGCGGAATAGTCAGGGAGCACAACGACGTTATGGGTTCCAGATCCAATTCAGTTTTTATCTTAGGCAGGAGAGGAGGACTTGCCGTCCTCCTCTTCTTGAGTTCGGTGCCTCCACCGACTGGCGACTCTTTAGATACTTCCGTTAGGTGCACTGGTGTTGCCTTTATATTTGGGGTTATTTCCACTGTGATGGGGCTGAGTAAACAGTTTATTCCGTAGAGTTCAGTTGAACCGGACTCCACTTCAATCACATCGCAGTTGCTCGTGCTCGTGTTGGACTGAATCTTGCCATCGATGTAGTAATTGAGGTTTTCTGATATGTTACTGGAGACATCCATAATGTACACGTCATCGGCCTCGCCCTCTTCCTCGAGCTCTGTGCTTGCTACGTACACGTTGGGGGCTTGTTGGGTCTGCTCCACAGGAAGCTGTGGCTCCTCGGTTTTTCTCCTGACACCTTTGGGGATGAGATGACGCTCGTGAACCCTTCGCTGGTGCCTCCGCATGTTGGTATGGGTTCCAAAAACCTTCCTACAGTACTTGCAAGGGTGCTGCTCTTTGGGTTCCTTGCTCTCCTCCACCGGAGCAGGGTTTGGCGTTGCTACAGAAACCTTCTCAGGCTCAGCAGGCATCAAGTCCGGCTGGGTGTTTGTTTCTTCCTTAACACCATCCTCAGCAACCCTCGAGTTGGTGCCATCTCCCTCAGACAGCTGAGCCGAAGCCACAGGTAAGAGCGGCTTCCTTTTCGGCCCGGCCTCATGCCGTCGCTCATGCCTTCTCCGGTTAATCTGTGTGCCAAAGGCTTTGCCGCAATAGCGGCATTTGAAAGCGTGACTAATAGCTGAGATGTGGATGTGCATGTGGCGTTCCAGGCCTTGCTTTGTGGTGAATTTCCTTTCGCAGTGCTGGCAGGGAAACATGAATGTCCTGTGGATTCTGCCGTTGGACTCGCCTCTTTCCTTAGGAAATTTCACCCCAGGCTTTTTCTTGGGGGAGCTCTCCGGGGAATCATCAGACGTGCTGCTCTGCTCTTCCCCAAACTCCAGCTGGTCTTCACATATGGAGATGGGTTCGACGTCAGGACCTTCTTCAGGTACCCCAACGTCTTCTTCCTCTTCTTCAGGCTCTTCCTCCTCCTCCTCCTCTTCTTCCTCCTCCTCTTCCTCCCCCATCTCGCCCTCCGGGTCCTCGCCATCCTCAAACTCCTCCTCTTGCTCCCCGGCAACATTTGATCCACATGTTACTGCATCAGGTTTGTCCACGGGCACCGTATGTGGCTCGCTGACAGGGGCTGATGTCACCAAATCGGGAAGAGCATCTTGATCAACCATCTCTTGTATGACAGCTGTCTGTTCCGGTGACAGCACGGCTGAAACAGAGGGCGTGTCTTCCTCCACCTCCTCTTTATGATCTGGGAAACAGAGAACAAGAACCAATTAAAATTTGCAGAGCTTCCCAGCTACATTTGCATGACACTGCAGTGGATCACTCTTTGCTAGCTGGGAGGGTATTGCCTTTCAGCTAGTTTGAAAGCAAACTTTCAGGTAATGGCCCTGCCCAGAGGCACAGATAAGACTGGATCACCTTTTGGTACCTTTCAAAGCATAATTATAAAATGGGCGTTTCCTCTCTAAAACCATTTCTCTTATAGCAGTACAACATCAATATTTATTTATTTAATTTTTATCTGGCCTTTCTGCTGACACGGGACCCAAGGCAGCTTGCAATGACGCTAGAACAAGACAGAGCTAAAAAGCAAGCAACCAAACAAACAAACCCAATGGTAAAAAAGCTTAAAACAATTAAACAACTATCCTATTAATTTTTAAAAACAACATCCATTTTAAAACAATTTGCCAGAATATGCTGTTGTTACGCTAAAGTTCCTGAATAAAGCTTTTGCTAACTTCTAAGCTAAATCTTTGGGATTGGACTTATCCTATATATGAGAAGACCCGGGGATCTTACCTAGTTCCTTCATAGGCCATTTCCGCACTACACTGTGATAGTGCTATGATTCCACTTTCAACATCCTTCGGGATCCTGGGGTTTGTAGTTTAGGGAGGGGCATTGAGAATTCTCAGCCAAAGAGCTCTTTGGCCTCAGGAAACTACAGAATTCCACAGGAGGTTGAAACTGGAATAATAGTACTATAGCAGTGTAGGGCAGAAATAGCCATAGCTGCCCTTCCAAGTGCTAGCCTTCTTCTGATTTATTGACAGCAGTCTCCATTCTGATTAATGACTGAGCCAAAGTAAGGAAAACTTTTTAACTATTTCAGTCACTTACTTGAAAGTTATATATCATTTATGGCCATTATTTTTGTTTTTTTAACGTTCAAATGAAACTCACTACGCTGATGCAGTCCTTCCTTCTAACCCTGACACACACAAATACACTTCTCTTACCTTCACTGGGCTCCCTCATGTCGACAGGAGCTATATCCAAAACAGTTTCCTGTTTTTTATCTGCTGCCTTCTTTCCTTTGTTTTTAGCTTCCTGGGATTTTTTCTTCCCTGTATTTAAAAACACAGGAATGTATAAATTAGAATTACATGTATTTTCCTCTTTTGCAGCCTAGGCCAGGATACAGTATCCTATTTGCATGGATCCCATCCAAATTGGTGATTTTCTCTTTCTCCACCTGCCCCCCCCCCACCCTAAAAACTTGCTCTGATGGGCTGGGAAAATCTCCTGGTAAGGGCTTTTGTCACCATTGAGAACTGCAGGAGGGGCAGGAGAAAGTCCAAGTTCTAGCAGTAATGAATACCAAAGGCACACCTGATGGAGACCACAGTAGTTGCTGTTCACGTATAGCAGGGAACCACTGACCACTCTTTTCCGACAACCAAGCACATTCGCATTAAGATAGCAGCTGCAAAAGATCAACCTACCACAATGCAGTCCCCTGTCAATGCCACAACAAAAGGGCACACATTGAGACACTCAACAAGGCACGTCCAGCTGCAAATCATCTCCATAAACACAGATGCTGAGAAATGAGCTTTTATTGGATTTGTCCCGTATTTCATTTCATCTTATTTTGGGGATGTGTTTTTAAATTCCTTTTTAACTTTTAAAAAACCAAAATGTTACAGTGCTGATACCAAAAATAATGGTATAAAAATGCCATAAAAACCCAATGTTATAAATACTAAAACACAATTTAAAACTACAGCACTAAAATGCTACTTTTAACTGCTTTAGCCTCATAACATTTGGTTTTTATTTGTACATGCTTCCTCTCTGAACTTATTTTTAATTTTGCTGGAAGCTACCTTGAGCCCCAGCTCAGGGAGAAATGCAGAATATAAGGGCTGAACGCAAGCAAGCAAACAACACGTTATAAAGGAATTAAGTGTCCAGAAGACAGTATCTCCATTCTACAGATGAGACATTCATCCCGCGGGCAGCAAGTCAATCTCACATTCAAAACCTGCACAGAAATGTCCAACTGAGAAATTCAGTGACGCCACAAATAAACTGATCAAGTGAGTTCCTGGCAGAAAAATCAAGACCATCTTGAGATGCAAGCAGCTGCTGCCATCAGGAGAAATCCAGACGAAGAAGGACATGCGTTTGTTTCAGTCATATAGAACTTGAGGAGAGTGGACAAATCCAGAACTTGAGTCCTGAACTCATGTTCTTCAACCTCCTGCTACCACTCCCTTTGCATCTTTCGACTCTTCAAGTGCTGATTTCAGTGCTGCCTTCAGAGGCTGCAAGGACGGTTTAGGGACACAGGAGATTGTCTCAGGCCAGGTCAGACTATTTACTCTTGCTAGCATAATTCCTATAAGACGTTCAGGCAGAAAGAGGCCTATTCCAGGGGCCACCAACCCATCCTTTTAACTGGCAATGCCAGGCACCTCAGCCGAAGAAAGGTATATGCTCTTTTGCTCAATGTCACTCCCTTCATCCACTAGAGCTAACCAATAAGGGGATTCCATCAACCCAAGCTGTGTTGTTCCCCAGTAACATAGAAGGGGTCAAGGATCTGGTTATTAGTAGAATTTTGCCTTTTCATCTGGTTCCTTTACTTTGTATTTATCAGCACGGTAATTATTACTACCATTATATCTATTTGTATCTTGCCTCAGTGCCAAAATTGGGACACAAGCTGGCTTACCATTTTAGAAAGTACCAATACAGTTAACAGTGTACCAAAACAGTGAACATTAAAAATGCAATTAAATTAATTCATGCTATTAAAACAATCCAAACCTTCACTTGAGAGGATAAAATATAATTAAAACGATAAAAGCTATTTTTAAAGATGGGGCCAAGGGTACTACTGTATTACTTTAAACTGTTTTTAAGTAATACAGTAGTACCCTTAGCCCCATCTTTAAAAATTTTCTACTTTAAAGGCCATTGGAATAAAAAGGTTTTTGCCCACTGACAAAAGGACAGTAAGCATTCTGGCCTCCTCTGGAAGGGAATTCCAGGGTCAGCCACTGATAAGGCCCTCTCTCATGTTCCCACCAACCACGCCTGCGAACATCTCCTGATGATCTCAGAGTTCGGCCAGGCTCATACAGGGAGATATGGTCTACCCACATAGTCAAACTGCCCCAGTGTCTACTGTTTTGGGGAGACCTTGGCAACTCCGTCCCTTTGGCCTCACTACAAAAACCCTCTTCAAGAGATCAGCTCAGATACTGAGCAAGACAATCTGTCACTTCCTCCAGTAGCTCATGGGGGGCAGGAAAGAGGGAGGCCCACCCTCAGAGGAATGTAGCCTTCATCCTGAACTTGAGCATTTAATTCTGGAGATGCACCCTCCAATGCCAACCCAACCACAGTGCTTTCCTGGTGACCTCGGAGAAGCCATTCTTTTTCAGACTACCCTGCTGGACAGGACCTGTTGCAAAAATATAAGGCATGTAGGGAAACTACCTCGGTCCGTGTTTGTGTGTACAACTAACCCTTCCTCAAACAAACAGGCTTGGAAACAATACCTGGGAGGTGGGAAAAAAACACGCCACTGAAAGATCTCCTAATCGGAGCCTCTTCATTTCAAACGCTAGCTGTGGAATTAGACCTGCGTGACCTTAACACAGAATTAACCCTGGAAGAGGGATTCGGCCTGCAGCTGCTCCTGCTTGCTAAAAACAGCCAGGATGACAACTTGAGAGCAAATGTAATTTTAGATCCACTGGATCAGAGTCCAAGGAGCCAGTGGAAACACCCAAAGCTCTTCTGTGTCTCTTGCTTCCCTACTCTTCCAACTGGTTTGAACACTTTTTGTTTTTTGTGTTTCCGCCAAAAAAAACCTGGTTTCACCTCAGGCCCAAAGATTTTCCCACGCAGTTGCTCCCCAAAACTCTCCCCAACATTTTGTCCTTTTTGACCACTGATATAGGTATAACTGGGAGTTTGAAATGCTGCACAGAATGCTTCCAAATTCTGAATTGTTCCTCAAAAGGTTTGTTTCCAGAACAAGGAGTCAGTTGCAGAATGAATCTGTATCGTCTGATCATCCAGACTTCATACATCTTGCCCAGACTTGGGATCAAGCAGAAACTCAGCTGGGTCTCACTGGAAGTCGAAGAACAGGCCATGCCTTTGCAGCTCTTTGGAAAGTACTCTGGAAAGTATTAGAATCATAGAATAGCAGTAGCAAAAGGCATCCTAGGAGTCTTCTAACCCAGCCCCCTGCCAACATAAGAACCCCACAAGGAGGGTTTCCTACTTTCTGAGGTTCCAACGATGACAAGTTCTTATTGTCAGAAGGTTATGGACAATAGTCAGACAGAATCTCTTTCTTTGCAGCTTAAATCCACTGGCTTGGATCATATCCTTTGGAACAGCAGAAGACAAGCTTGCTCCAACGTGCACGCAGCAGCCCTTCAGACCCCCTGAACTGCTCCTCAGCTGCAGCTTTCTACCCACTACCAGCACTTTCACAGTCAATCTGGCACCCCCTTTTTATGAGTTAGGTGGCCCTGCCATCAAAGATGACATGGGTGATCAATGAAGAGGAAAAAAGAGCCTTTTCAGTGGTAATTCTGGAACGCCCTTACAAATCTAGAAGGTACATTCAGTACTCCCGTATTTTAAATCTCCAAGATTATTAACTGCTGATTTGAAGTACTGTGTGTATGTTCCTCCAAGTCACCTGTTGATTTATGGAGACCCCGTAGAGTTTTCCCAGGCACGGAGTACTCAAAGGACGTTTTGCCAGTTCCTTCCTCTGAAATATAGCCTACAGCACCTGGTATTTGTTGGTAGTCTCCCATCCCAGTACTACCCAGGGCTCACCTTGCTTAGCTTCTAAGATCAAAATGGTGTCTTTAGGCCCCCAAAACTACTGTTTGTTTTTTTAAAATTGTTTTACTGTTTGCAGTATTTTGCAATTGGTAGTTTACGCCTACCATCTGGATTAGATTAGATTAATCCATTTTAATACAGTTGAATGGCAAGCTACAACTACTTTTCATAAATTATTTCAAACTACTCACCTAAACTGCTATTGACTATTAGCAGCTAGAGTTTTACTATCAATATTAGTATTTACTTCAGCCTTTTAAATAACGGCACAAAAATTATTACCCTGAATATTTTTTCCCTAACCTATCAAGCAGCTAGTAGCTTGCATTTCTGTGCCACGAAGGAGATGAAAGACTCCTTCTGTACAATAATCACAGAAACACCAACCACTCGCTACCCTCTCTAGCTATTAAAAAACTCTGACTTCTACCAAGTTGGCTGTTCAAAAGGAACAGATCTCCCTGTGTCCTGTACCACCATCCTACATACTTCCATGTAAATCAAAATGGAAACAGAATCCCTCCTTCCTACACAGATCTTCCCAATAGATCATGGAACTCAAACAGACTGATAGTAAAGGGGCAGTTAAGTCTGACTTTATTCCTATACGCCCATCCACTCACTTCTATGGAATTTCAAGACCGAAATTCAGCTGCTAGCTCCAAAAATGCACTGAATTAATGGGATTTAGATAAATGCTGAATTACCATTTAGATTCAGACTAGATGGCCCCTGGGATGCCTTCCAACTGGGATTCTATGGCTCAGTGATTTCACACTAGCTAGAAATAAGACTTAGATTTAAGCAGTGATTACTCTGGAACATTATTTTCAAAAACATCTGTTGCTTCCTCAAGAGCACATGTTAGCAACGGATTATTTTCACTTATCTAAAAAATATGCCATTGAAATATGAAAACGATCCTGAATCCCTTTAAGTGAACCCTCAAATCCATATTTTAGGAGTCAAGAGGATCGTTATTGCTAAATGAAGGGAAAATAAAAGATACTTGGTCTTTATGACATTACTATGAATTCATTACTCCCAAAAGTTATGCATTACAGGCAGCATTACAATGTGGTACTTACTTTGCCTATGACTACCAGATGAAGTGTCAAATAAAAGCCTAGTTTATTTTATTCCTTGATGACTTTTTTTCAAAAGAAGCAATTCCTCGTTTGTTATATTGAAAGCTTTGTATGAAATTACATTAAAAATACCCAGTCATGAATACAAGCATACTTGCAATTACCGGTAATATCGCCAATCCCTTCCGTTGAAAGCAGGGCCTGTACTTTTGCAGTATGAAAATATCCTTAATCATTATGATGACAACTTTATTGGGCTTCATTAAAGGTCACAAAAATGCGTCAGTTACTTAATTGTCCAGAGCTACCTCTCAGGCAAGATATTACAAAAGCCGCTTGCAATATGTTGCCTGATGAAAACATCGGAAGAGCTTAAAAGCCTGAATATTCTTGTGACCCTGTTGCTGACGGACCTAATAAAGACAGTCACTTTGGAGACTAACACGTTTTATTTGGCATAAACATTTATTAATTAGAGGATAGCTCATCAGTTGCAAAAGAATATAACAGACTAGAAAACTACCTTCTGTCCCTGATGCCCTTAACATGGATGTTGCAATCCTCCTTCCATTGGTACAGCTAATTGCTTAGAGCATGGTCAGTGCTACGGCCAGTGTGTTACACTCTGCCCATTTCCGCACTAGCCTGTTCTAGCGCTATGATTCCACTTCCAACGTCCTATGGAATCCTGGGGTTTGCAGCTTCGGGAGGGGCCAGTCGGCCCCTCCCGAAGCTGCAAACCCCAGGATTCCATAGGACATTGGAAGTGGAATCATGGCGCTAGAACAGGCTAGTGCGGAAATGGGCTCCGTCTCTTCTTGCAAAGTGAGGACAGTTTTGGTTTTGGCCTGCTTGAGGTTGCTAATTCTTATGTCTTGCCGTTTCGGTTCTATTTTGAATGCTCTGACATTATTTCATTGCATGTCTTGATTTGATTTTACTGCATACTGCTCTGAAATCTCCTTTTAGGGTGAGCAGTAAAAATTAATTTTCTTTCTCCCTGAGCCAACTATAGTTTGCTTCCAAAGTAGGGGCAAGTCTGACCTGTATTCCTGCCTCAACGGTGCTGGTTTGCTCAAACAACAAAGTGGCTTCAGAGAATGACAGGGGAATAGATGACATGTCCTCCGAACCACAAGCTTTTTTTTTTTTTTAAAGGATTCCAGAGATCTCTGTCAAGACACCATGAACTAGACAATCAGGAGTTATTTTGTTTCAGTCAGCCCTTTTGTTCTGCCCGAAGAAGTTATAACAATTTACCAGGCTTTCCAAACTGGTTTCCTTGGATGAAAACTCACAGAATCCCCAAAGATGGTGCTTTTCTAACTTATCTAGAGAGTACCACATCTTGGGAAGACTGCAATACATCTTTGGAAATGGTAGTAAACGGACAGAAAAAAAGAGTTCAGGTTAGCTAGTGCTTTTTCCACTTATTATGACACTTCATGCTTAATTACTCAGAAGTAACTCCCCACTTCCAATGACTCTCAGCTAAGTTTGAGTAAGACACAATATAGATTTGCAAATCAAAATGCAGTGTTGTATATTTAAGTTTGAGGTTATTGTATATTTAACAGAATAAGCAACGATACTCAGGGGGAAGTTTTATGTTATTTTTTTCTTATATGTATGTAGATAAGTATTATTGATCTTGATTTTCTTTTTCTTAATCTATGAATGTGTTATTTCTGTAATTATTTTTTTTAAAAAAAATAAAAAAATGCAGTGTTCAATACACTTTAATATTATTACAAAGCTTGACTGAATACTCATATTTACTGCTACTTCTTGAATAGATCAGAGAAAGAGAGAGGTATCACTAGATCAAATAATATTTCAACACGAGTTAAACGAAGAGTTTGAGGCAACAGTAGGTGTATCTCACAGACGTACCTCATACACGGCATGTACTAAGTGGGTCTCTCAGTTCCTTTCCAACGTCACAAATTACTTTTGAAACCTTGTTTAGGTTAAAAAAGAAAAGTTTCTTGCAGAGGCTTGAGAAGATATTTGTGAGAAATGTGACCCACCACCCACCCTGGAGAAGAGAATGACTTCTCTAGCTCCTTAGTTCCTGGTCATGCTTTTCAAATTAAACTGTGGAAGCTGGTATGAAAAGTCATACAAGCTTCCAAGAGCCTTGCAGGGAAGTTTATGGAAGTATTCCAAGTGGATTACGTAAGTACTTTAACATCCATTTATGTACAGTATATTCGGAGGCTGACATGTTTACCCCCATACCTGTCAGTTCCAGAAGTAAGCGTATTAGAATGAAACAAAATAATTCAGAGTTTCCAAACTTTCCTCACAGTCTTTTCTGCTGCACAACAACACAATGAAGAGGTTGTCCTACCTGTGCCAATTATAAAACTCATGGGTCAGTGCAACCTACCTCTGGGCTTGGAGATCATTTCTTTACAGTTGGTAGCTTACCACTGAACCTACCCATGGCAAAACCAGGGTAAAATTCTTCTGATCGCTAATCCCATGCCAAAGCTACTCAAGCTAGCAGCTATCCCCACCTTGGTAGCACAAAATCCCAGAAATTCATTATGTGTTGTCAGAAGGAAGTAACTCCGTTTCCATGATCTAAACAGATTCTGATTCCCAACCAGTTTGTTTCATGAAAGGGCCCTGAGTTCTCACATGGTGAGAAAGTGTGTGTGTGTGTGTGTGTGTGTGTGTGTGTGTGTGTGGGAGACCTTTTTTATACATTTCCTTCATATGAACCCATCCTCAACTAAAGCTAATCGGAAAAGTCACCAACTCATCTCCAGCTTGCAAAATTTTTTCAGAAATATACTGGAAGAATGTCAGATTCAGGAAACTGGGGGTAAGGCAGAACGCTTAAGAACTGGAATGGGACCCAACTGAGACAGTATCTGTAAATTCCTGAATTCTCTTGGAATTTCTGGCCACATTAAATTCTCTTTCTGTCATGTTACCTGAAGAATTAAGCCTGTAATCATGATACGTCTGTGCATTATTCTCCATGCAGCCAATCTGTTTGTTCATCTTCCCACTGCCATAATTAGGCATTCCTCAGCAGAACTGGCAGGACGGTCAAATGACTGTACTGTTGGTCAACTCTGAATAGTAAACTTTGGTAGGACCAACGCTACTGAGGTTCCTGAATTGAACAGCTAGATGACTCCAACTCAGCTACAGTCATGACTGCACTCCCACGCCTGCTATTTGAGAGTAAGCTCCACCGAAGTCAACCGATCTTATTTCTGAGCTGATATGATTGCGCTGCATATTCCTCTAAAACAATGGGACTGAGTCACAATTGGCAAGTCAGTTTACTTATTATTTCCATTTACATCTCAACCTTCAAAAAAAAAAGAAAGAAAAGAAAAGAAAAGAAAAGAAAAGAAAAGAAAAGAAAAGAAAAGAAAAGAAAAGACAAGAAAAGACAAGAAAAGAAGAAACAGGAAAGGCAACAACAATTTTAAAAACACTCAGCAACAAACAACAATACAATTACAGCTAAAACAATAACAATCTATTCATGACTCAAGTATTATAAAACTCACATAACACAAGCAAACAATCAATTCAGAGCAGAGCTAACCCGCTGTAAATGCCGCAACGAATGCACAAGTCTTAGCCTGGTGCTGAAACGACAGTGTGGCTCATGTCAGATGTATTTCTCTGGAGCTTGGCACTCCAATGCCAGGTCACCTCAGAACAGACTGCCCTACTGCACGCCGTCACTTGCTGTACTCTCTGGAACGGTGGGACAATGAGAGAGGCCTCTTGCCAAGAGCTAGCAGCACCAGCAGGCTGCTACCAGGAGATGCATTCCTTCAGAAACCTGGGTCCCCAGTTGTTCAGGCTTTAATAATTCAACCCCTGTCCTCTTTCCAGCAGCACCAGCCACTTCCTGGATTACCAAATCTTGCCTGCTCTACCTTCTGGCTCACCATTCAAAAAGTGGTAAAAGGCCTAGAAGCCATGAAGCCCTCTGAAGAACAGCTTAGGGAGCTGGGTGTGCCTAGAGAAGGTTAAGAGATGACATGATAGCCATGTTTAAATATTTGAAGGGATGTCATATCAAAGACAGAGCAAGCTTGTTTTCTGCTGCTCCAGACACCAGCACATAGAGCAATGGCTTCAAACTACAGGAAATCAGTTCCACCTAAACATGAGGAAGAACTTCCTGATGGTAAAAGCTGTTGGGACAGTGGAATATGCTGCCATGGAGTGTGGTGGTGTCTCCTTCTCACGGCAGGAGGTTAGACTACATGGCCCTTGTGGTCTTTTCCAACTCTATGACTCTACATCTGTGCTACTCAAGTAATATTCTACGGACTGGTACTGGTCCCTAAGCCACTGGCAGCCAGTCCCTGGTAAGCTTCCAGGAAAAAACTGGAATGCCAAAAATTTAGTGCCATTCCCAGGGATGCTGGGGGGGGAAAAGCCAGTTCCCCCACATCAGATAGCCTAAGAAACACTGCACTTCATAATATACAAGGGCAGAATAAACCTACTAGAAGAGAACATTAAAATATATCTTACCTCCTCCACCAAAACAGACTAGCTCACCTGCCTTTCACACAGGAGATTGCCACTGACATCAGCTCCCTATTTCTAATCCAGGAAGCACTATGCAGAACAATTACTTCCAACCTGCATTTCGTGTAGCTCCCCTCCTATTTCATACCATATCAGGTAACCATTCCCCCTTCTGTCTTGGTAGTGGAATTGGTGGAGGAGAAAGGTTTGTTCTTTTTAAGCTACAATTCTTCCCAATTGATTTTCCTGTATTAGCTGAATATGTCTTTCAGCACAGAAAAACGAAAACAAGATTAGACTCTTCCAATTCCTGTCGTTTTCATCCCCTAATTCTTCTGCGATTACATCTTCAACATTTTCATGATCTTTTGACCATTATTTTACTGGAGCAGTGACAGGGAAGTTACCCTGTTTGTTCTAGCTCATCATGTGTGCTTCCATCTTACTAAGTGGACTTACATCTGTGGGAAATCAAATGGAGCAGTTTTGCAACATCCCTATTCAGCGAGAGGCTATGGTTATTTTATTCCATAGGGGAACCAGCAAACTGACCACTGCAGACTGGGACCAGTGCCCACCCGGCGCTCCAATGCTTATCAGGGCCCTGGTTAGGGAGTGCCAATGCATATTAATAGAGCCAGATGCTTCAGAACACTCTTGACAATGCCCCAATGCAATTCACTAGGAGGGTTCCTTGGTACACTGCTACATAGCTAAGTATAAATAAAGTTACATAGCACAGATCACAACAAAGAATTCTGGCCACAATCATATTTACATCCCACCTTTTCTTCCTGGCTCAGGACTCAAGGCAGATTGCAACAGTTAAATGTAGCTAAAAACTCACAAGATACAAAAGTAAAAAAAATAAAAAAAATAAACTATCCAAAAACTGCAACCTGTTAAAAACATAAACTACTGAAAGGAAAACAGCAACTAAAACTTCCAGCCCATTCTGCAAGGCCCGTTTCCCTTGAGAAATCAGTCTTCAAAGGCCTGGTGGGGAAAAAAAAATCTTTATTTGCCTGAGGAAAGACAGTAAGGACGGTGCCAGTCTAACGTCTCTGGAAAGCAAGTTCCAGCATGGGAGAATGATATTACATAATCATTTGCAATCACTCCAGACTTAGGTCTAAAGTATCTTTCTGCTTCTTTATGCCAGCAGAAACCCCAAACATAGTCTGGAGCTCGGATATGCTCAGGATCACCTACTCCCGTGTGCATCTGGCCATGTTTTGAGATTACCTGGTAAGTCCCATTCCCTCCTTGTTCAGGTTAGGCCATTCATAACTGTGGAACCTCTCCGGGGCACACACCAGGTTAAGAATTAAAAATGATTTCATTTGCTCAAGCATTTTAATTCAGTGTACTGTGGTTTCACTATTAGCTACTAATAATACTCACTATTAATGCTGTAGAACTATGGTGCTTTTAAATCTGAATTTCTACTGGCTTGTTTTGAAGCTGTAGGGGGTTAAGTCCTATTATTGCTATACTTATCCTGTTTCCTTGCTTTTATACTTTCGTTTTTAAAAAAACCTGTATATCTCTATATACCCTGAATCCTGAAAGCATGGCATTATAAATAATAGAGTGAGACTCAAGTATCTTCAGGGTGCTCTTCTATTTGTCTGACGCTCTGGAAGATGATAGACTGGCATTTCCATAATCTCACCAATCTAAGCATCTGGTTCATTGTTCACCTCTCTTCTTCAAATCAGGTCAATGACCACTTCATAGCTTCTGTTCAGGAAAATGCAGGAAGCCTGTAGCTGCTAAGTCACGTCTTTTTGCTAGCAATCAGCCCAGCGGTTACAAGCATGTCTGTATTGCATTCACCTAACCCTGGCCTTCTTGACAGTTCCACGATCTTCTTTCTTTTCTGGATTGTAGTGTTCAAGAATCTGAGGGGAGCAGCACCTTACCATATATTGCACCTTCAACTGTTGAAAGACAATGGAAATATCTGAAAGAGGGAAGAGGAAGAAGCAAGCAGCAGTCTTTGGCAGACTCAGCAGAGCTACTTTGTAATATGGGGCACTGAGGAGGCCACTCTCTACTTGTGGGTTTCGCAGGGGCATCTAACTGGCAGCTGTAAGAGCAGAATGCTGGACCAGATAGGCCTTTGGACCTAACCAGTTCAGCTCTTCCTTTGTCCTTAGATTTTAATGCTCCATTTGGATGCTGCAGAGAAATAACAGCAAGCCACCACAACCCATTCAGTTTGGAACAACTGTCCTTTGGTTCTTCCCTTCCCAGAAATCTCACCTGCAGGAACGAGAAGGAAAGCTAAAGTAAACAAGGCCCACTTCTTCCGCTCAGCTGGAACCCGCTACCATTTGGCTCTCAGAACATTCTCATGCAATGGCTGTGGCAATGTGCTATGATAACTTCCAAGGATTCTTCCCTAATCAGCTCAAGCGACATCAGAACAGAGAACAGTGGATCAACAGCCCAATCCACCTTAATCAGAAGAAGAGCTCAAGGACATGGCCCAAACAGAAGATGGTCTTTAGCCACTGTAAGAGGCCACACCTTGTATGAGAACTATCCATGTTGGGATTCCCAATTTCCTCTTCCCTTTGTCTCCCCTCTTATTTGCTTTGGGTTGTGCCTTGTTCTTACCTTCAGACTGCCAAGCCTGCAGGTGTTACTTCCAACTTCTGCACAGCACCCTGTGCCTTTACCTTCATTAGCAAACAACCATCATGAAAGCAAATATAGCTGTGTGTTAGAAATTAATCCTCCTAGAAAACTTCAATGACTCCCAGGGATGGACTGGGGAGCCTTCCGTATCATCTGCTACAAACCTAGAAAGTAACTGACCCTCTCAAAATATGTGCAATACACACTGTCTGAACCCTTAGAAAGTAATAATTAGAAATTATTAGTATCATTTGGCCCATTTTTGTCTAGATAGCTAATTGTTCCAAATGTCCAATCCGAATAGGACCTGGTTATATAGCTGCACAGCCTTCTAGTTTACAAAAACTCCAACTTTGTTCTATGAGATTCCTTCCAAGCGTGCATTTTTTTTCTTTTTCTTTTTTTGCCCCTAGATCTTTCTATGACTCGTTGGTCATTTTGGTTAGATGTGCCCTGTCCTTTCCATCAGCCTGGATAAAGGCAATGCAAGTGAGTACAAAATTAAAGCTCGTTCAGTGTAGGCCCTAAAAGAAAGAAAGTAAGCAAGCTAGCAAGGAAACAAGCAAGGCAGGAAAAAAGTGAGGAAGAAAAGAAGACAATGTCTTTTAGCATTTCTATTTCCAAACAAATATGTATTTATTCCATATAGGATGTCTAAATATGCAGAAAAATTTTGCTCTGATAGCTATCAAAACTGTAACTCTGACCCAAAGACTCCAAATCATTGCCACTGACATCCTAACACAAAAGTCTGGTTGCTAAACAATAAACAAAATTTAGCTGCTAGCTAAAGCCATATTTAGAAATATCCAAGGGGAGAGGGGGGAGAAAGGAAAAGAAGAAAGGAAAAGAAGGGAGACTGCTTAGAGGCTTTATTCAAGATCATACTGGTATAATTTGCTGCTTTCAGTGTCAAAAATAAGAAACCAAAACAAAAACCCTGGGGCTTCTCCCTTCTCACTTGCTTTAATTTTGTTTCTATCAAAAACATTTCTTCAATCCATTGTAAATGAAAACATGTCCTTCGTAAACAAACCTGGGGATATTTTCCCAGCTCACACCCCTTCCACCGAATATAGCCCGACCTTCAAACACCATGACAGAGTTGACACATTCGCCAACCAGACTCCTTCCAGCCTACTGAAAGAGCAGCCCCACCCACCATGAGAAAATCACAATTAAAGACACGGGCCCAGTTTTCTCAGCGCCTTGTTGCAAGCCGTAAAGAAAGAATAAATGCAAAGGCCGTGTCCTGATGAGTCACTCCCCAGATTTCAACACTGCACTGAAATTAAATCCTGAGCACAATCTGTAGAAATTCAGCATTTAGAACTCCATGCACACTGAGGTGTCCTTTTGCTACCTAAATCACGACAGCTATCCTTCTTGTGGTTGAGTACATAATGTAAAATGTTTCCCGGAATGTAGTGCCTTTTAAATCACACTTTGCAGAACACAGCTTTGAATTCAGGACTGCATAAACCCACGTTAAAGGCAGCCAAAATATTTTCACCCGGCTAAAGAACAAGGACTGCTTCATCGTGCCAAAGCACGCAAGAAATGGGTACTGTTCAAACTCTTAAGAACAACCTGAGTCACCAGTATGTTATTTCCTCCTACCCAAGTCTAAACTCTATTTTCTCGTTTCAAAACCGGAGAAAAAACAGCCAAGAAACAGTGAAACACGGGGGGGGGGGGGGAATAACCGGATGTTTCAGCCTGCTGGTGTGACTTTAAAAGGAAAGGGAGGGAGGCTGCAGTGGTGGAACTGGGGGTAACAGAGAAGATTTTCTTTAACTGGAAGCCCACACCCTACGCGAACGGAGAAAGGAGGCAGCGGAGCTCCAAAAAGGGTCGCACGGAGACATACTTGCTGGTAAGAGACTCCCGGCTCAGAAAGTATTACAGAAATTCTTAGAAGCGGGAACCGTCAGAAGGAAAAGAACGAGGAAAGTTTGCTCGCTTCAGCGCGTCACCTCCCGAGACATCCCTCTTCCTGGATTTCACTTCCCTGGCCAAAAGGGAGAGCCGCACTTCTTACCTTTCTTGGCTTTGGGAGAGTTCCTTTTGCTCCGATTGCTGGCCCTCTCTTCCTCAATAGCAGCTGCTATCGCTGGGTTGTCTTCCCCATTGTACCACACCAGGAGCTCTTCACCCGGCTCAATCGGCTGGAGGAATGAAAAGAGACCAAGAGGACACCAATCACACCGACGGTTGTTAACAGAAGAGGGGAGAAAGAGCAGCAGGCGCCGGGCCAGAGGGCGTGGAGAGCTGGCTGTGCGGGTCACAAACAGCTGTGCTCTGCACCCAGAAGAGATTTCCTAACCGCCTGCCTGCCTGCCTGGCCAAACAGGAAGGACTCTTTAACCCTTCCCTGGCTTGGGCGAGCAGATTTCTGCCACACTGCGGCGTCACAGAAAGAGACAGAGGGGAAGGGAGGGAAGGAAAAGGAGAGCCCGTCGTGCCAAGCCCCTCTGCTGGAAGGAGGACCGCATCGGCCCAGGCGGCAGCATGACTTGCAGATTTGTCAGAACTCCTCGTTCGTCACAAAAGCCCCAGCTAGGACACAGAGGTTTTTTTTTATTTAAAAAAAAGGAAGGAGGGTTTTTAGCTATTTTCAGAACTCCTGGACTGACGTGAACTCGCTCTGACAGTTAAAGTAAAACACAACGAGTGCGAATACACGCAGTAACGGTACTGATTCCTTTGGACAGAAAAGGAATCTTGTTCATACTGTTTTAAATACAATCGGATTTTCTTCCTCGATTCCCCCCCTCCCTGTGTGTATGTATGTACCACAAGGCCTCGCAACCATAAAAGCAATCTACCAAAAATGACTGAAATCTTATGCAATATTTCTATTTATAGCCTTGTCTTTTTCCCAAGACGACAACTCAGTGCTTGCACATACAGCAAATACAATAAAAACATAAAACAAAAGCATGAGGGGAAAAAAAAACCCCACAACGATCTTTCAAATATATACTTCAAACCTCACTCTAAAAAAAGTTTTAGCGGAAAAAAAAATCTACTCTTAACATAAGAACATCAGAGCCTAATCTGTTGGAAAAGAGAATTTCAACAAGAGGACTCCTCAGCAATTATATCATGTTGGAATATTGATCCGTCTTGTTCGTCTACGGCGCTCGCAAGGGTTTTCAGGCAGAACTCTTTCCCACCCTACCTGGAGAAGTCTGACTGATTCTGGGATGCCCTGCATGCAAAGAATGTGTACTACTACTAAAATACAGCTCATACCCACCACCACCACTGGTAGAAATCTTTCCCAGGTGCTTTATTTAGCTTCTATCATTTCCCATAGGAACAACTAAGCAGTGTATTCTACCCTACTGTGTGCCCATAGGAATCCAGGGGCCTTGATGTTCCTTACCCCACCATGCCACAGCCTCTCAGTAAATTTTAAATTTGAATTTTATTTGCTTGCGCCAAGTCAGCAGGGCTAGGAAGCACACATTTACGCATGTAGCTCTGCTGCCGTACTAAAATTATCACACTGACAACTTTCATTGCCTTCATCTCACATTTGAGCAATATAAGGAAAATGAATTGCCAGCTCTTAAGAGATGTACAAGAATTCTAACAAACGCTATCTCCAACGAAAGCTCTGGGCTAGTTTACACAGGCATGGACACATACCATACCAAATTCACTTCACTGACCTTTTCCTCTAATCCAATAATTTCATTTCTAGCAATTTTGGCTGCTGTTAGGTTGTTTGGGCTACTTTTGAAGGGGAAATCTCATTTATTTAGCTTGTAATATTATTCCGGCTCCCCCTTTTTAAAAAAGTCTTTTCTTAAAAAAAAAAAAAGAAAGAACCCTAAATATAAGTCACATAAACTTGAGAAGGGGGTCCAGGCACTCACTTGGAAAGCACATCTTTTGCATGTAGGTGGTTCCAGGATCAACTTGCAACAATCGACACCATCTGCCACCTGACAGCGACAGATCTCAAGCATACCAGTAGATTTATTCCCTCTGGATTTTGTGGAAGGGCTTGGTTCCACAACAAAGAACCTATCTTGTATGAATGTATGTATGTATGTGTATATACATGTATATAAAAGGTTCTAGGTTCAATCTCTGGCATCTTACTTGGTGGAAAAGGACTTCATATGAAACCCTGGACAGCAGTTGGCAGTGAAAGTTGAAAAGAGCCAATGAAATCTATTGTATATATCTTCTACAGGCTAGTTACACAAAGGCAGAGAGTCAACTACAATGCCATGCATATTTCAAATAACTGAAGTAACTTGCTGTTGAGTTAGAGAATGCATACGTACGTGCCGTCTGCTGTAAAATTTGCCTGACGGGTCAGTGCTTTGATTCAATATGTGGCATACCTTTCCCTAGAACCCCGGCCAGGTATTGCCGGTTAGAAGAAAGAAAGTAGGACTAGATAGACAAATAGTCTGTTCTGGTGTAAAGGAGCTTCATGTGCTATTAAACTTTCACTGGTTCAGAGCAGGAGAAGTGTTACCGCTGTTGTTTTTATCGAAGAACACATTACTGTTTATGATGTTCACATGAATTACTCACAGATTCACTTGATGGAGGTAAAGCTCTGCTCCTTCACTTCAACTCACTCTGTACATAATAAGGCTCGCATATTAATTACTACCAGATAAATTATAGAGCAGTTGTAAATTATTACAGAAGATGTGAAGCATTCAAAGTGTACTTTGCACATTCCTAGTATGGTTAGCTTTATCCAAATCCTCCACCAATCCTCCTCAGCTCACAAATACACACTAGACACACGAACACACATTAATATATGGGATCCACATTTACTCTCAAAGAACTAAGATCAAAACTCAAAGGTGTACTGCCACTGGATTCTCCGCAACCACAAGAACTGTCAATCCCTGCCTTCCTGAGGTCCCACGTACATCATTAAAATCTTGATCTGAAGGATAAGGAAACCTTTTTGGAAAGTTTTTTGATTCCATGGAGGTCTGCAAACATGTGCTCCTTCGACTAGCCTTGGACTAGTGAAATACAGCACTGAATTTTGGATGTATGTGCTTGCACACACACACCTATAGAACCACGCAGGTACTGTTGATGACATCAGTTTGGGCCAAAGAATAAGAGTTTCACTACCACCACCAAAACAAGGAATGCTGAAACAGATTAATAACAAATTTATTATTGAAGATCCCTTACAAATGTTGACATTTCATGAAGTCTATGCCTTCTTTCTTAATAATTCTTGGGATGTTTTTTCTCAGTAATTCATAAGCTGCCTTGAAATTAAATTATTTTTTCACCCCCCACCCCCCAGTTTATCAACAGATACTCGAGAAGAGAAGATCAAATGTGATACTTAAGAAACACGGATTTTTCTTTTTTAACATGAAGACAGTTACCTATGGTCCTCTTCTAAAAAAACAAGCACCTCCAAGATGTCATGATACGAGTCAATAGTTACATAGGTGGATTTTCAGCATTTGTTTCAGATTATAGAACTCTATCATGTGTATATTTGCAATAATATTTAAAATGAATGTTTTGGAAAAGAAGACAAAAGAATCCACACTGTAAAACTTCCCTCCCACCTAATTAGAATTATGGTAGAAGGATAATACTGAGATCTAATGAAAAAGGCAACAGCCATACTTCACAGGTAATACTTTGCTTATATCATCATCATTGTATTTATTTGTATCACACCGTTTTCCTAGCCTGGAACTCAAGGTGCTATACCTTCTACACATGGCTCCAGTTCTGGAGGTTCAGATAAAAAACAAAGTAGATCCTATTGTCCTGCCCACCCCTCATATATGGCACACCCACCTGCCTTTCATGGCACTTTTGGGTAATATCATAGCCTGTTAAATATCAGTTACAAAATCACAGAGTTGGAAGAGACCACAACGGCCATTGAGTCCAACCCCACTATTTCTTTTTACAGTGAGAGGATATTCCACAACAACCCTCCTTTATTTATGGACAACCGTACCTAATCTTCTGCACAAAAAAGAACTGGTATCTTAATGCCTCCCAATATTTTGTGGGATACAGCTCAAGAGGCACAAAAAAGGAACTGTATTTTTTCAATCCAGATTCAATAACAATGGCAAATCCCTTAAACTAAGATTGGATGATATAAACTGCACCACAGGCCATTTTGTACACTACTTGCAGATTTGTAAAAAAACGTCTCCTAGAAATTCACAATATGGACTTTGAAACTTGTATTCTTCTAAAAAATTACAGAACATTCACTCAAACAAACTGAAACTACACAATGATCCTCCTGTTTGAATTTAGGCCGGTCTTTTCCAAAAACATCTTCAGATTCAGCCTGGACTTCCACTTTTTCAGTTCTCAGGCTTTGGAGTTCCATACCAAGACAATTCCCCTCCTGGCTATCCTTCCTTTTAATTCAGGCAAGCCAAGATCTTTTTATTCATGAAAGCCTTGAGCACTTAAGCCCAGCTGCTCGACTGTTCAAACCACCATTTACTTTTTTTAAAAAAAATGTTTTTAATTGCTTTTGAGGTTATTTATTTTACTAAATATGTTTTGTGTTTCCAGGATGTGTTTGTTTTGCTCATTTTGTTATTTGTCACACTGAGTGCCTCACAGCCAGTAACTCTGCTGGACATATCTATGTCCTAAACATCTGATATAGTGTCAGAAAAATATTTGTGCTGTAGCATACCCTCCTTGTACTGTTCTCATAAAAGCTTTTCTGAAAAATAAACGAGCTGTTATCAATTGAGGTCTGAGGCCATTTTCAGCCTTTCTTTCCATCCATGTGTATTGGAATCAAAGGCAGATTTAAGGTCAAAGAAACCTTTCTTTAAGAAGGTATGGAAAACTTCTCCACCAGACAAGTTCAAATAGTACAATGCCCTAAGCGCCTAAGAAAATGTGCATCAGTCTCATCTCCTAAAAGTGTCATACAGTCATCTCTCCACATTCGCTAGGGTTAGGGGCACAGGACCACCGTGAAAGTGGGAAAACCATGAATAATCCTAGGCCCTCCCAAACCGTATTAACACAAAAGAAGTATGATCACCATATTCAACCCACCCTGGATTCCTTTGAAACTCAAGGGTTCCTTTACAAGTAAGAAGTGGGTGGCTGGTGGGGCTTTCTGCCACCTTCACTGCTGCCCCACACCATTTTAAATAGGAACTGAGAAGCCCCATTTGCAGTTTCTCAGTCTCGCAAGGCTTGCATTCCCTCTTAAAAATGGCACAGGGAGGCAGCAGTCAAAAGCACATACGCTGTTGCATAGGTGACTCTTGTCTATGTATTTAAGAAACTTGCGTCCTAGTCTTCTAGTGTCTTCACATCACACAAGGCTGCTTATCGTTGTTGTTTTGGTGTTGTTGTGTGCCTTCAAGTCATTTCCAACTTATGGCAACCCTAAGGTCAATCTATCATGGGTGTTTCTTGGCAAGATTCTTTCAGAGGGGGTTTGCCATTGCCTTCCTCTGCGGTCGAGAAAGTGTGACTTGCCCAAGGTCACATGCCCTGTATCAAGTCACACCTTCAACCCATTCAGCCTAATGTCACTCAACATGTTACAGCGGTTTGCAAAACCCCAAGCTGGGCTCCTTTCCAGCCCCGATACACCAGAAACCCCTGCAACTGGGTATGTTGGTTGACTGAAGCAGGGAACCATCTGCAAGCACAGGACTGATCCTGCCATGGTGCTACAGCTCACCCTTCCTCAACGTGTTGCAATTTAAAAGACAAGTGTGGGGACAGCAGTTGTTTTTGTAAGGAGAGAGAACAATTAGAGATAATTAAGACAAGACATGGAGCCGCCGCTACCTTTAAGGTTTTGTAGTAAATGGTTCTGTTGATTTCCAAGGGGAAGAGATTCTGCTCCTTTCCTGAACGAGCCCAATTCACATAGCGGAGCCAGTTCCCCTTTGCTGGATCTGTGGCATCAACACACATCCATCCCAGGTTTGGGTAGTAAACCTTGGAAGAAGAGAGGGAAGAGAAAAAAAAAGATACTTACTAATCTACAAAACATGCATGAGTCTTATCTCTTTCAAAATATGGGCATTTTATCTGATTGTCCCCTGAATGGACTCGGAGCAGGGAAGGCAGCATGTCTTGCAATGATCCTTAACAAGCCCCACTGTAGCCTGTCTCTGACCTCTTCCTACCTTTGGATTTATTACCACATCATTGCTATGTGGAATGGGATGTTTTTGTTCTATACCCATGTCCCCCTTCCCTTCATCTCCCCCCCCCCTTCCCCCTTAGAGAAGATCAGTGGAAAGAAAATCTCCCCAGGACATGACTCAGGCCTCTCTCGTTCTGTTTTCCATGGCACTGTTCTCTTTCCGCCAGACCATCTGCAAAATCTGCCACCTAGCTGTTGAAGCTTCTATTTCTCTTCCAGTTATCCCTTGGAAAAATGTTTGTCCTTCCCGCCTTAACAGCAAAACCTCTGTGTTGTATGAACAGTGTGACAACCGTCTGTGCAGGAGTGTCATTTTCAAAAAGTTTTCAAAACAAAGCCAACCTCCTGACCACTATGGGACTGGCTGCCTTAACCACCTTCTGGCTTGGCTCTCCAAAAAGAGTAACATTTAGCAGAATATACATTTGAATACACATAACACTATTAAGTACCCCTTCTTATCATTAATTATTATGGCAGCGATGTCTTGTGACCTGACATTTTGCATTCCAATCCCCTATGATTATCAACATGTCCTGTTTGGGTGTGTGATCAACTTCCTCCTCGAATTCAGCACAGAATCTTTCAGTTTCCTTTACTTCTGCCTTCTGTGGCTGGAGCACAAATTTGGGATTATGGTTATACCGATGTGTCTCCCTGATGCCTCACTGATATTACTCCACCAAACATGATATCCTCTGATAGCTTCTGTCACATCTTTTCTCACTATTAATGTCACTCTATTTCTTCTTTTTCGATTTTCATTTCCTGAGTAAAACACTGGTTAATTATCTGACTGAAAGTGTGCCATTATTGTCCACTTTACCTTTCTTTGCCCAAGTATGTTTATACATTCCTATCCTTATTTTATAATTTCTAGCTTCCTCTGTTTCATGCTTCTCACATTCCATGCCCCTATTATATGTGCTGCCATGTATGGGATAAATAGTACCCTTCATTACCAGATTTTCAATTTACATCAGAGTATATCATCAGCTGAACATTCCTTCAACTTTGAGTCCGGTTGTATCATCAGGCACAGTGTTACTTCTACTTGCCCTCTGTTCTTCCCCAGTAGTTGGTACAGTGTCTTCTTCCAGCACTATCTCTTGTTTCATTTTGAATTGTCTCATCACAGGGTGTCCATAGAAAAGGACATTCAGAAGTGGTTTATCAGGTGCTTCTGAGCGTCTTCCTCCAGCACTATCTCTTGTTTCATTTTGGATTGTCTCATCATAGGATTTCCATCAAAAAGGACATTCAGAAGTGGTTTATCAGTTGTCTCCTTCTGTGCAATGCTAACTCCTTCCGAGTTAGCTCAAGTGTTGCTGCCGACACCACTACTCTGAGAGTTCCTCCGCCAGCATCACCTCCTACTGCTGAGGCAGATCAGGAGCTGTTTGGCACATTTTGTCTGTCTCCTCAGCAAAAGCTTGTCTGACATGGGAGATCCTACTAGCACCAGTGTTACCTTCAGTATAATCTCCTGTCCCGCTAAAGCATGCAATCCCATCACTGCAGAAAGGGTAATGCCACAAACTACACCTGTTCATTTCCTGAAACAGGAAGTCACTTACGGATTTGAAAAGAAAAGTTATTTTGGGCCCAAATAGGGTACACAGACCGCAAAGAACTTTAAAGTAGATTGGTACCTCTGGAAGTTCCTCCATTTTGGAGATGAACTATTTTTTTCAGCAAATAGACATCTCGGGAGAAGAAGATACACTCAGTGCCTTGGAAGCCTGCACCCTCTCACTAGTTAATGGTATGCAATGTGAAAGAGAACTTTCTCTTCTCTTTCCTGAATATCTTGCTCGTTTAACTGCATGACCTCAATATCTAATAACATGAGAGAGAAATTTTTCTCTATTTTCAGTTCCATGTTTATCCTTTTAAAAGCCATTATCAATGCATCTATCTTAGTACTCTCTTCTCCTTCTTTCATTCACAAGGCTTGGTCCTGAGATGATAATTATCAAAATAAATTAAGCTAATCATAAGTCATGTTTCTGACTTGCTTTCACTGATGCTTTAAAATCTGGGGGAAGAAGAAGTTACGGGCATTAAATGGTGGCTGACAATCAGAAGCAAAGAGAAAAGTGTAGGCAGCAGCGTTAGCTCATTAGACAAAATCCAGAAGAAGGGATAGGGCAACATCCTTTAAGAATGTCATGGGGCTAAACTGAGAGATTCTATAAATTAGGACTGACCTAATTTATAAACTGACCTAAGGGCTGCTGAGATCTAAGATGAACAGCCTCTCTGTGCTCTGGAGAGATGGTATGAGGCCAAAGTTTTAATAACGCAATGCTGAGACACATCAGAGTGCCCAACAAGTATCCTAATGAGTGAGGAAATTCAAGGAGAATGTAGCCCTTCAGATATTCTGGTCCTAAACCACAGCGGGCTTTCTCCCAAGGTAGACAAGTACTGTGTTTGGTATGAGTGCCTCCTACATTACCTTTACTCCATTGTTTTTGATAACCAATGAATACTTATAATGGCTGACCAAGAACCATGAAACCCATGAAGCAAATTGAGATATATTAAAACATGGTCACTATACTCGATAGCTTTGTGACACGGAACAATTTGCCTCGTACTGAATTCCAGGCAGGGAAAAATTTGGAATGGCTAATCTGGTATACTAAAATGGCAATAAGTCATCAGAGGATCTGCTGCACTGCTCTGAGTGACATTAGGTCAGCTTTCTGACATTTGGTTCCTGCCATCAGTCCAATTTGTCTGGCTGTGAGGAGTGAGAAAGAGCTTTCTTTATCGTCACAAGGCCGCTCTGGAATTATTTCAGAGAGAACGGCTTTCTGGGTTCTTTGGTTTGCTTGCTTTGAAGAGGGATCTTCAGATTTACCACTGGCTGAAAGGGGCTGGCATCCTGTTGATGTGTTACACATAAATCAGTCCCCTCACACATGTGGCTATCCTTTTTGTGGCCATGGCGTAGGCTCCATATTCAATTCACAACGGTATAAGTGAAGTGCCACAGCTGTAACTGCTGCACTTGCCATTGTGTGTACATAACTATATTTCAGTGCCTCCGGGGTACCACTGGGTTGACTAGAATTGTGGAAACAGCAAGCGCATTTACAGATACACAGTACACGAGATTTACACTACACAACCCCAATGTAAAAGTCCCAGCTTTAGTTTTATGTTACTAAGCAGAGATTGTAACGGCAGCTTTTGTTTTATTCTCTTCTGCTGTTTTTCTAGATTCAGGTTATCATGTCAGTTTTTGTTTTGCTACCTAAGCTCTGCAAATGCATTCTTTAAAATGTTTTGTCGTTTTTAATGGCGATGCTATGCTCTAGCCTGGCATTGTTTGTTTATTTCTAGGCAAAATGAGGCAGGGATTTTTCAGATAATTAATAAACAGTCTTTCCTTACCTCCCACATGTACACATTGCTCTTCACTTGGGACCTTTTCTTCTTGTCACCAACAAAGGGTCCAAATTTTCTGCCTCTGAAAATGGGCTTTGTTGCCCAGACACCTGCAGAGCAAACAAGGAACTGTGATTAGCTTTGGCAGTACTGCCCAAGTATGGATGTCTAAAGCATAGTGCTAATACTCATCAGAGAGCTTGGGGGTGGCAAAATGCAACATGGGGAAAAACAACAAAGAACCTAAGAACTCTTTCTGCAGCAAGATGGAAGTGAGAAGTGGCACAATCATTGAGAACTTCTAGTAAGTCCATTTCAAAGGTAGGCGTCCCCACTTACGGGTTTACAAAAAATAGAACACTTTCATCGAATGTGAAATAATAGAAAACAGAAGTTATTAGTCTCACTAAAAATCAGCTAGCATACAAAGATGCTGCAACCTTGCTAGACTGTACCTAAAAAGAGGGACAAGAGAAAGAATGATACAATCTGCTCTTGAAAGAGCCATACTACATAATAATCAGGAATAATCCAAAAGTCTTATACTACTGGACAATCCCACAGTCATCATTTATCCTACTGGGTACCAGCCATTTGTGACATTACAATTTGTGTAATTCAATGTAATGCCATGTTATGCCATGTAGCACTTGGAGGTTTGAAACAAAGGCTGGAAGGGGATGATGGAATTGGGTGAGAAACAGTGTGCTGGGAATGAGGGGATGTTATTTTAACAAGAGACATGAAGTTGGCCCACAGAATGAGAGTCTGGGAAAACAGTTGCTTTAATTATCTGTCAAATAAGATGTTTGTGCATGCAAATTTGTAATGTCACCACTTATCAGGGACTAGAAATTCAACAGTTCTTTAGTCTTGGCAATCGCGAAGGTGTGCAGCTGTTCCTGTTATTTTTCAAATAAAGCTTTTGCAACCTATTAAGCCTGTTCTCTGAATATGAAGCTAGCCTTTAAATTGCACGTGTGGGGTCCACACTGCCAGACTGACGTACCAAGCCGTGTCTTGTCAACAGCAGACGGAAGAAGTCTCACTTCCTCAGGAAGTCCTTTAAGCACGTGCTCAGGTACATCAGCCAACGTCTCAACTGATACTGCAGGCTCGATTGAGTTCTACAAAGAAAAAGGAGGAAAAAAGAAGGCAGAAGTGTATGGTGAATAAATATTAGAATCCAACAGAGCCATCTATATTAAAACAACACTGCACCAACAGACTGATTAAAAAAAAACAATCCATGAAAGAAAGCAAAGTAGTAAAAAAAAACCCTGGCACTTCAGCTTCAATTAAACACTCAACGTGCACATCAGAACTGGAAGACGTACAAAGAACTGCTCTGCATCCCCTAACCACGGAATTACCTATCCATGGATCCAGCGATAGCCACTGTGTAAATGGTTTCCAAAAACAGACAGAATTCAGAGAAGAATTTGCTGGGAACTAGCTATAATAAATCGAAGGCTGACTTTCATTTTCACAGATATGACATTAAAGAATAAACAGAAGTGATGGATATCCCCATTGCATTTTGCTTACCGTACAGTTTTTATATATACTTCTGATGATAAAAACCTGTATAGTAGAGATTATGGAGGTCCACATCTCGGCTCCTATTCTTGGTGATGGATTGTAACTTTTCCTCCATGGCTCTGGCCCTGACTCATCCCTCATCCGCATGTGAGTATCATCTTCCCTTTTCTTACTCTGCCTCTACTTCACCCATGCTCCCCTTTGGCAAAACGTAAACTCCAAATTCCACGGCAAAGGCTATTACCTTTTCAAGCGCTAGATACATCAAAATTCCTTCCAAACCAGACCTGATGTTCTCCTGACTATCAGCTCAGCAGCTAAAATAGAACATTCATAGAGAAGGCAGCAGTTTCTGCATCAGGTGTGGGGAAGCAGGTGCACAGGGCAGTGACGATAAATAAAAAAAATGGGATAGCAATTAGGATCTTCCTTTCAGCCAGGCAGAGGCAGGAAGAGGTTTCTCCAAGCTGATGCCCTCTGCTACATGTGCTGGACTACAAACCCATCATCTCCATGCAGCATCAACAACATGCTAGCTCAGAATGATGGGAATTGTACTCTCTCACATAAGGAAGGTGTCAGATTGGGGAAAACAGTCTTAAAATGTCTTGGAAGGCAGGAGCAATGCCACAAGGCAGAAACTCCCCGATGATAACCTATCCCATCACACAGTACCAAGACCTGAGAGTTAAAAATATAATCTTTGGATTATATTGATCAGGCCTGTAGGGAAAAAAGGGGGAGAGAGACAAAGAGAGAAAGAGAGAGAGAGAGAGAGAGAAGTTCCTCATTTAACAAACAAGAACCCCAGCAGCTGTAACTCAGGAGTCTCACATTATAGCAAACATTTTATAGCAGTCTGTGCCTAGAGATTCCACCACAAGTACAATTTGTCAGCAATAAACAAGTGTTTCTTTCTCAAAAGGATGGGAACAGGCTAACATAGGAGAAGTAAGCTCACCTATGTCTACTGAGTGGTTACCTCTGTATTTACGTATCAGTGGTTCTGTTTTTGCACAGAGCCCTGTACCATTCCGTAGCTCAGCAGAAGTTTTGCAAGGGCTCACCTTTCATCTCCAATCTCGCCACCATCACTATTATTATTCCAGGTGCATTACACATGCTCAAAAGAATGTGGCTGTCAGTGTTCCCACTCAGTTCTGAAGATGCAGCAGTAAAAGAATGAACAAAAGCAGGACATCCCAGTGGAGAGGAGGGCAAACTGTGCAAGGAAGATCACACCTCAAAGAATTACCAGTCGCCTGTCCTTCTATGTAATCTCTGTGACTCACAAGTATGGGAGACCTGACAAGCTAACTTTACAAAGAAGACGGCTGCCAAGCCAGGGAGGAGAACCATTTTCCCAAATTCTGCATCTGTTTGAGCAGTGGTATTTACCTCGTATACTCAGATGAATATAGAGGGCTGAGCCCATGCAGGTGCTTAATACAGTTCTAACAGAGGAATGCCCTGGGGATATGCCATGGAAGTTCCACTAGAGCCCTCATGGAGTGGCTGTGGCTGTGAGTGAAGGGAGTCAAGCCAACTGCTAAAAAAGGGAGGCCACTCAGTGTATGAAGGCTGTCTTCAGCATGGTTCTTGACCACAGTTGTGACAAGAGGACAGAGGACACAGTTGAATCCACATGAAATGCTAGATTTTCATCTAGGAAATGCAGAGCTAATTCGAACAGTCAAAGGTTCTCTATAAATATGGGCAGAATTACATCATGCTCAAGATGAAACTATGGGGAAAAAAACCATTCAGCATGGAACATAAGGTTTAGTCTAACAATCACTTTGTCTGTGTGAAATCAAGATATATCATGCAAAATTTCCTAGCCTGATTGGAAGACATCCCAAGAAGGCCACCTTCATTGTCAGAAGGCAAATCTCCCACACACTAAAGGCTCAGAAAGTTTAGTTATTAGTTACATGAGAACTGAGGCTCCATAAAGAAGAGGGAAAGAGAAAAATGGGTATATGTTGTGAAGAACAACTCAACCCTTGGGTGCAAATATATTAATGATCTATCTCCCTGAAGGTGGAAACCTCAGGCAGTGCCCAGATATATCACCAGGGAGGCGTATGCCAGCCTCTGGCGCAGAGAGAAGGAAGGAATTCAAAAATACAGCAACATGACAAGCCAAGGGACAAATTCATGAAGGAGGAAGGAATTAAGTAAGCTTAGTCTGGTTAGAATGATAGAACAGTCGCTTGCCTGGTTTCACAGTTGCATCTAAGACCTGGAAGTGCTAATGGGAAAAGCACAGGCCAGGGAAATCTGCCATGATGACAAAGGATGTAAAAGGTCCAGACGCTGTACACCACTGCCACCCAGCATGAGGAGGTCTGCAAGTCTCAAAAGCCAGATTAAATTCAGTCTTTACACGGAGAATAAACCATAAACCAAACACAAGAGGTTTGAGGAAGCCAGCCCATATTGTCTGTCCAAAATGGAAATGGGAGGGAGACGTACTGCAGTAGTCCCTCGTCAGCTGCAAACATGATTCTAGTGATCACAGTGGCATTGCCATCACACTACAATTCTGGAGACATTGTGTATTTTGTGCCATGGCAAAGGGGCCTGTTTTGGGTGCAAAAACGTAGCCAAAGGTGAGTCAAAACAAGAGTAAAGAAAGGAAGTGTAAGCAAAAGTGAAGATAAAGCAATATTCACACAGACCTGCTGCAGCAGGGGTGCTGACGGATGGAAAGGAAATCAGTGGAGAACCAAGGCTCTCTGTGCGTGTGCAGTGGAGGAGGAGAGCAGGGCAGACTCTCATCAGAATTCTGCTCGGCTCTAAATAACGCTTTCTGCAAGCATAAATCCACATGTGAGTTAGAGAAATCATGAAGCTCCTCATTTCACATTGTTCCTCAGTAAGCACAGGCTAGGCTATTGGCCTGATCAAGAGATATTCTCCTTTATTTGAGGAACAGGAAAATCTAAAAGGGACGAACTCAGCAGGAACCAGATGCACTGGAAGAACACAGCAAGCCCTGCCAAAACACCATGCCTAGAGAAAATGGGGGGGGAATGCAGCTGGTGCGCCTGAATCTAAAGAGATTTGCACATTCATGTTATAAATTAGTAACTGTCAGAAAGGCAAGAATAGAATTGTACAGAAGCTCAGCATCAGTCAAGACCAAGGCTATACTCTCACTGGACCTGCTCGCACAAGCAATACAGGAGATTGTTTTTAGGAGACACACAAAATATGTTTGCTTGTTTAATTTTAATTGAAGCTTCAGAAGTATTTACAGTTGGCCATCCATATTTGACTTTCATAGATTTATTGGTGAGTTTCTTGAAGCCTTGTTCCTCCCACCCCAGGTTTTCTTTTCCAAGGGAACCTTTCCTCTCAGTGGCTTCAATCGGGTCACACAGACCTTTAAAAACCCACCTCTGGTCTTCCTCCTTTTCACCAGCTGCTGGCTGGCCAGCTAAGGAGAGCTAACACCCCGATTTCTCCCAAACCTTCTCCCAACGGCCCTCACACCCAACCAAGGCGATGGGCAAGAGAGAGGAAGAACAGGGCTACCATGCTGAACCACCCTCTTTTCCCTGACCTGGTTTGGACTCTTGGTTTCCATTCTCACCACCACGTCTCAGCCCCCTTCCCACAGAGACAGACACACTTTGATATCTGCAATCTGTAATTTATGGAGGGGCATTTAGAATTCTCAGCCAGAGAACTCTTTGGTCTCAGCAAACTACAGACTCCAGAATTCCAGATAAGTGGCAGAATAGCACTATAACACTATAGGGCAGAAATGGCCTTGGGCTCTATGCAATCATAAAGGAACCTAAATTCTAGCCAGTAAAACTGACAGTTTTAATGGAAGGGCTTCTTCCTCTCCTTCTACCCATTTCTGTGTAGATCTAAAGAGAAAAAGGTCACCGAGAATAGATAACATTCATTACAGGAAGCCACCACCCATATTTAAAGACTAATACATTCATTGCAACATTCTGTAATGAAATCTAATTACAGACAAAAGCCACATTCCTGATAAAAGACCTATCATGAGGGTTATAACTAGAAAAAAGATCAGATTAACTAGCCATCAGTCGATCAAGAGATTGGGAGGCTCCTTTACACCATTGGTTCCCAACCTTGGGTTCCTAGATACAGCTGAACTGCAACTTGCTTCTCTCCTGCCCCACCAACAGGGTCAATGGCCAGAAACGATGGGAACTGAAATCCAATGATATCTAAAGAGCCCAGTATGGAGGCCTCTCTCACCCCACTCCAAGTGCCAGCTAACAACACTGGAGGCTGAACTCAAGACCTCCCGCCTGCCAAGCACATGCTCTGCGACTGAGCTAAAGCCTTTCTATCTGCAGACGACAAAAAAAAAGTAGTTTTACAGAAAAAGCATGCTTCTGTATTATTTTTAGATCATGCATCCATGCAAGGCAGCAGATGTTATTTTAGAAGAGGCATCCTCCTCCCTCACTTCTTTCTCCCCCACACAGGATGGGTGTCTCTTCTATGACAGAATTTGCCAGCTGCAGCATTTATGACTACTTAACCTTAATAATAAGTTCTTTTATATATATATTTTAAGCAACTAATCTAATCAGTTTTAGTCAACCAACTTTTAGTCCTGCAAGAAAAAGTCTCTCCACTGAGTAAGAAATTAAGAAGCCTCCTTCTCATGAATGGGAATATAAGAAAAGCTTAAGTTGGCAGTTAAAAAGCAATGAGAGATAAAAACAAAATAAATATACACAAGGACACTTGTTTGTCATCAGGCACTCAAAGCAGCAGTTATACAGACCTGGCATTACAAGCCGTCAACAAAAGGCGCTGCAAGAAGAAGAAGAAGAGGACACAGTTGATGCTAAATACTTAATTTTAAAGAGGTGTTTGTGCATTTATAGTGCAGTACAAAAAAGTATTTTGATATGGGAGGCCACAAGCCATCATCTGCACGTTTCGGGGAATTAGTGGCAGTGACTGGTTAGCTGAGCCCTCCTAACATTATACAGGTGCAAAACTGGCAGACAGGTCTCAGATCAAGGTTGGCTGAGCTTCTCTGAGCTTAGAGAAGAAAAGAGATCAGAACTTCAGAGCAGCAGGGGGCAGATCGCGATCTACAAGCAGCTCTCCAGGTGATCTGTGGCAGAGCAGCAGAGATGTTTGCCTCCAACTAATTTAACAATACCAACATCTGAAAAAATGTTCCCTCCCTCCTGCACACACACAGCTTGGTTGCAAAAGAATGTATCATTAATGCTGACCAAAAGATTTGCAAAGATTAGGCCTCCCGGCTGAAATTTAATTCCATCAGTCGCACGCCCTCCAGTCTATTTTGTTATATTGGTTAAACTGTAAACCGTAAACGTACCAGTTCTTTAAACTGTAAACTTATCAAATTATTAACTTCTGATTCAGTAACTGGTGGGAGCTGGGAGCATTTCCAATTCAAAAGCAACAAAAATCTTGAAAACAAGTCATCCTGCTAAGACAATATTAGCTACAATAAAATGCATCATTAACTATAGCTTTACAATATTTTTCCAAGCGACCAACTGATGTTTCACCTTCAGTTAAAGGAAGCCTAACTCACACATTCTGCAAAACACTGCAGCCACAAATGTATATTAATCTTTTCCCTCCGTAGCTTCTTACTCTACATCTTTACGCAACTACCGCTGCTTTAGCTGCAAATAAGTCTTCTCTCCCTTTAAGAGGTTTCTTCTACCTCAGTTCAGACCGAGGTACCTCTGGTGCCAGCACTACCATTGGAATAACCAACACTATGGTTGCAAAACCCTAGATGCTACGACTGACAGCTTAAGGATCTCTCATACCATTATGATGAATGCCTGCAGGATTCACGTGGACTAAAATCCCATTATTTGCTCCACGGTATAGTGACTTTTTATATAATCTCACATGCAAATGGTTCTGAAAGATGGGCACACACTACAAGCTTCCAAGCAAAGCAACCAACTCAAACCTGCCTGTACACAGATATGACCTGGCAGTGGCTTATTCAGCTACAAGTCCCTGAAGTTTTCAGTTGGATTTTACTTCCAGGTATCAAAAATATAACAAAAACCTTGCCAAATGTTTCCAGATACCATTTGGTGTCTGCTGGCCTCTCCAGAGATGCTAATAGTGTAAGAACTCTCCTAGATCAGCCTATCTAGTCCAACACCCTATTTCACCACACTGTTCAGTCAAATGTCCCTGATAAGTCCACAAGCAACTACTATTAAGATGTGTATTGCCCTCAACACTAGAAATAGTATATGGTCACCATGTCAACCAGTCCTTGGCAGTCTCATCTGCCCACAAATCTGTTTAATTCCCTTTTAGGTGTCCAACTCGGTGATTTCTACCTTTTGTTTTTCTGACACATTTCATTTCTAGTAAGACAGTTTGCCCTCCAAATAAGTTATTGATGAGGTTTCTGCATTCAGTCAAGTGGAATTCCATGTCATGTGCTACTCCCAGAACCCGCAGTAGTACAGCTGGAAATGCTGGCCACTAGGAAACAACAGCAAGACAATTGCAATTTTGCGTATATAAAACACTGTCATTGTTACATTTCATAAATATCTCAAACAGCAGAATGTTGCTGCTAATTAAGATACAAATGGGGTATATCATGTAGCTACAGCAGTAAAATAAATTGAGGTTTGATATGAAGATCAGTACTGTATATATTTCTTTCTTTCTTTTTTTTTGTCCAAATTTCCAAAGAGGAAAAAAAAACCTGGGAAAACATGGTTTTTCCAAAGTTTCAACACTTCTGGAAGTTTAACACCTTTATTCAGGAAAGTTACCAGCTGACCTTGGGCTTGTCATTGGCAGCTTACTCCCCTTTCACATGTTGCTGTAAGTATAAAATGGGGTTGAACCACGTACCTTGCCTTGATCACCTTGCAAGGTAGCTGTGATATAAACCATATTCATTAAATGAATATATTAAGTTTTGGCATATTTTTCCTAGAAAGATGACCTGCAATTTTGGCTGGATCAGCACAAAATAATACAGCAAAATTCCAATTTATCACTAAGAAGCAGGTATTGTAAGATTATTCCCATTTGGCTCCTCCTGAAAACGGAAGAAGTTAAACTAACCAGGAATTGACCAGGACAGCTTTAAGTCCCAAGCCACATTCTTGTTTGTTTCTCCTCTAAAAAGCCAATGTTTGAGGTCAAGCTCGATAAATGACTTTTTCGAGGAGCAATAAGCCAAGCCTGGTTTCAGATATAAAATGTTTTTTGTTGTTGCTGCCTGACTCTAAGTTGTTTCCAACTCCATCACATCACTCCATCACATCACTTCATCACAGGGTTTTCCGGGGCTCAGAATATGTGACACACCTAAGATCACCTAAGATCACCCAGTGAGATTTCATGGCCAAGCGAGGAATCAAAACATCATCTCTAGGGTCATAGTCCAAAACTCAAACCATTACACCATGCTGGTTCTCTACATAAAATATTACCGCTCTAGTAACCTCTTAGTTAGCTTGGCCATTTTCACTTGGACATAGAGCCAAGCCTAAGTGATCAGGCCCATGTGCAAAAAACAAGTGTAATAGAGGAGTCTTGGAGAAAGGCAAGAGTGCAAAGTTCAGTTCTCCACTCACCCTTGAAACTTATTTTGAGGCCTTGGGCCAGTTGTTATCACAACCTACCTCAGAAGATCTGTGTGACACTAAAATAAGTAGGTACTGGAAAACAGTGAAGGAAAAAAAAACTATGTTTCAGAGAATCTTTGGAGGAAAGATAGTACAAAAATACTATATGCTAATACACAGATTAGTTTCGTTTTCATCCTACCACTTCAATTCACCTGTGTGGAATTCACCTCTACACGGGTATATAAGAACTCAGAAGCTGCATGTTTTGCTAAAATCACAATATCTAGGTGTGAAGTTCACTAAACTTCTCCCCACATCTGCAGAGACTCCATCGGTACTCAAGGAGTACGACTTCTGGCAAGAGAGATAGAACTGCAGCAAAGTGGCTGCCGGGAGTCGTTGGGAAATAACCCAAGCATAAGCAAACCTGCTGCCCTCCAGATCTTTTTGAGCAATTAAGCCAAAGCATATCTAAGATTTACCATGGCTTTTTGATTTCATTAGCTGCCTTGAGTCCTCAGTCATGAGGAAAAGGTTGGATATAAATGAAAGATAACAAGAACAGCCAAACTGGTCAAATGACAACGTGATCTCTGAACTCAAAACACAACAGCCGAAACCAAACCCTGACTAACAAACTGCCACTTGGCTAAAAATGCAATCAGCAAGAGGGACCCTTACACTTTTTGACAATGTTTTAAATAGTGGCCCAGTTTTCAGGAGAGAATCCTCCCAGCAATAACACAGCAATATCTGCATCTGTATGTAAGAAACAGGAGAAAGGCAGGTGGGGAAAACAGGCCGGCAGCTCCCCTATACCATTGCTACTTATCAAGGTGATAGTCCCTGGACCACTGCTGGCCCTTGAAACACCAGCTGCAATCTCTGGCAAGTAGGAAATGAGGAAACTGCTGTACCAATGGGCACAAATTTGTTGCTGGTCCGTGTCACACTGGAAAATAATAATGGCTGGCTCACCAGATCAGATAGCCTGAGAGCACTGCCTTACACCCTCCATTTTGCTTTAAATAGATGCATCAGGGAAAAAAGAAGAAGAGAATACCATCTCTAGACACTTTTTTAAAAAAAATTATATTAAAGTTAGCAAAATGGCACAGACATTATTAGAAGAGGGGGGAGGAAAAGAGAGACACTTGCCACCGGTCACATCACAAACAACTACACAACACTTACACAGGAAACACCTTCCACATAGCAAATACAAACAGCAATGAAAGCTCTCTTAGAGGCAAAAACCTCCTGCCTCTGCCAAAGAGTGCTGTTTTTTTATTTGGGAATTGCAATTATGGATACAACTGACATACAGTTTAATGAGAATTTGTCAATGTTTGCACAATGTATAGTATTTGTATAATCAGATTTGTATATCTATGTGTTTGGACTTTGTTTCTTTCGGGAATAAAAAGATTGAAAAAATAAAGAGAAGACTGAGCAAACTATAAGCAAAAAATAAAACACAGGTTGGATTAAAACCCATCAGTTGTAACATCAGACCAAAATATCTTTTTCAGCTATAATTCCTTAGGGAAAAGTATGAGTATTTAAAATTTGAAGTACAGATCAGCCTTCTTTCTTCAAGCTCCTAACAAAGTGTGTAGAGAAGGGCAAATAACTGCCCCAACACACATACATATAAACACACATGCACACACAGACATACGCAAAACAAAATGTAAACAACATTAGAATAAAGCAATGCAGCAACAGCTGGAAATTACTGCTGAACTCACTAGAACTTATCTCCAAATAAACATGAAAAGACTGGGCTGCTGGCCTCACTTAAAAGAATATCTTCTTAAGCATGCAAAGAACGTAGAGCTAAACCACCATTTATTTGGATGCAGAGTTCTGTGTTGAGACACACAGAGATCTATTTTCATTATAACAATGCGGCTTTTTTATTAATTTGGTTGATTATGGAACTGAAATTAGGGAAAAAACATTCCAATTTATGATTTTCAAATGACCTATAGGCAAGTATCATGTATGCAAAATAAAATGTTCTTGAAGGAGCATTCTTTTAAAAGAGGTCAGTGAAATTATTCTACGTTCAAGTTAGTCTCAATTCACGCATACTAAGAAACAGTAAAAAAATTAAACAACAGAACTTCATATTTTTTTGTATGGTCAAAAAGAAAGACAGCAGAATGCTTTACATTTCAATAAAGGAAGATGCAAAGTTTGAATTTCAAGTAGAATCACTATTTCTACGGACAGCGGGGAAGATGTTCTACTATCTGAGTAACCTTTAAGAAAGTCTTAAATTTAAACTCACCTGATTCATTCTGGAATCCTGTTGCGTTCTGAAAAGTTACACACAACAAAGAAACTCCTGTGATTTACATGAACCCTAAAAAGAAAAACAGACAATGTCATAAATGTCTAACTACACGTTTATAAATGATTTGAACCAGTACTCAAATCAATAGGAGAGCATGCGGGAGGGAAGAAAAGAGAATTACATTTGCACCAAATGTTAAAAAGTTGCTTTTAAATGAAACATTATAAAAGATGTTAGCTGTGCAACTGCACCAATAAGATTCAAAATGCAATAACAGCAATAATTAAAATTGTATGGTGCTTCCAAATGTTCAAATCACTTCACATAAACTATCTTTCCAACATAACTTTGTAAAAGAAGTCAACAGTATTCTTTTCAGAGCAGAAAGTTTTGAAGACTGGAAAGTGACTTACTAAAGTCGCCTAAGGGACTGCATATGGTATTTTAGAAAGCAATTCTCACTGTATTTTTAACATTTATATTTGCTAAAACCATGCCACATGTCTCCATGAACAGATTTCTTTCTATTCCAGCCTTCCAGACAATTAATTAAAGTAACAACATGGGATGCTATACATCTGTAATCCGGAGCACCCACTCTGCTTTAACAGCATACAGTTGGCCCTCCATATACGCAGGTATCACTTTCACGGATCTGATTACTTCCGAGTTTGCCCAACTCAAGTGGGGGAAACTTTCCCTCTTGGTGGCTCCAATCTGGCCACGTAGTCCTTTAAAAACCCACCTCTAGTCCTCTTCCTCCTCCACCAGCCACTGCCTGGCCAACTTAGGACAGCTCACAGCCCCATTTCTCAGCACCACAAACCCTTGCCCAATGCTCTCCCCATACCCAAGAAAAGGGACAAGTAAGAGAGAGGAAATATAGGGCCACCGCACCGACTCAGCCATCTCCCTTCTCTTTTCCTTGACCTGGTTTGGACCCTGGGTGGCCACTCTCCCCACCATGTCCCCCACACACCTTGATATTTGCATTTTTCTGACCTTTGCGGGGGTCCTGTGCCCCTAACCTTAGTGAATGTGGAAGGCCAACCGTGTTCATAAATCAACCAGATATGATGGTAGCTGCTCCCATCAAGTTCATCATGAATTGTCAAGCTGATCCTAGGAACTGCAATACCTTATCATCTTAGGAACTGTTCTCTCAGAGTCAGCGCATCTCAGTTTAGAACACAGAAATTCTTCTCAAATTTGCACTGACCAGGGTTTATTTATTATTGAGCAGGCAGAATACACCTGAAGGCAGACTCTGCATTGTAAGGGAGAAAGAACAAAGACAACTGTGTCTGTCCATTTCTTAATATCTGGGGACACATTAAGATCCCTGTGTGGTAGGGAAAGCACACCCAATGAACAATATTTAACACCCAGTCACTTTCAACTGTACCATAAAAATATATTACGAACAAGAACAGGGTAAAAGAGCAGAGATGGTAGAATCACATGGTGCAAACTGTGTAACCATTCAACTTTAATCACTCACATATGAACAAAACTTCCTAATTCCATTAGGTGCCCAAAGAATATAATGCTACCTTTGGTGTTGTGGTAATACTAAAATACGTGCAACAAGGAAATGCAAAATCAGCTTAAGCTAAAACTAATCTGCTGTTGATACGAATAAAAAAAAAAAGCCTTGATTTTGAACCAACTGCTTCCTTGTTAGTGAAATTCAACCTTCATAGGCTTTTCAAAGAATTTTGAAAATATCCATCAAAAGAATGGGGAGAAAATTAATTGTCTTACTCAAATGAATGATTCTGAAGCTGGTTTACCATTTTCTTCAATCTAGTCTTCCTTCTCTAAACCAGGTTTATGGCTTTTGCTATAATTCATAATTATATTTCATAAGCAGTGCCTTAAAGAACTCTTCAAAATTATACACACTTATATTTTTCTCCATAAACACACACTATTGGATTAAAATACAGAGGTTCTTAAATCAGAAAAATTCTTCAGAAATTTTGACCCATGGAATACATGGGAAGACACTCCCCCAGCCAGTGTTTTAGTGTGGGATACGTTTCGCATAATTTAAATGTAAGCTCATTTTCATATTTTGTCTTCTAAACCTTTTATCCTCATAAAAGTGCTCAAATTATCTTAAAACAAAAACAAAAGAAGCACCCACAAATCCTAGTTTGAAAATATTCACTATTGTGCGTTAAAAAAGCAACCAGATTCCGATACAATGGTAAATTACGAAGGGAAAAAAAGATTCTCCAAATGAATATAGTTTCCTTATAGTAACAAAGATGGAAGCTGGATGCACCAAAATGTGTTCCACTCAAGGGAATGGGATGCAATTTCTAAGAAGAATTTGAGATGTGAAAGTTAAGAGTTTTTCCGCTAACACCATCTATTTTTCCATTTTTTTAAAAATCCTTTGGGGACCTCGGGGGGGCACATGGTCGCAGTCTACATTTCACCTACTGTTATCCAAAACTACAGTTGGGGTTGCATTAGATCATGGCAATGTGTTGTGAAAAAAGGCTATTTACTTTGGTTAACATGTTAACTGCTCTGAACTCCCTCTAAGGTCAGGCAGTTTTGTATCTGAACACGAACAGATTTAAAACAATTATGGAAACAACACTTATTCAGGTATTTATATCCCACTCAATAGCCAGAGATCTCAGGACAGTGTGCAATAAAGTAAATTCGACCAGTTTAAAACCTGAAAGAGTAAAAAGTAAATTGCAGTCTAAAACATATTAAGCAACTAAAACCATGCACATATACAAATAGCATAAAATCACTGTGAACAAAAGGATTCAATAAAAAGCCATTTTCAATTGGGTAGCAAAATTTATTCACTCACATCCCACTCTATATCCAAGAGTAGCTCCCAATAACATCAATCTTTACAGTAAAAAAAAAAATTGAAATGATACCAATAATTTAAAACATTTGACAAGTTCAGACAGCTTAAAAACAGCTACAACAGCTTTAAGACAATTTAAAAACCATGTACATGTCATCTCCCATATTTTCACGAAGTGCATTGCTTCCACCGGTGGCCACAGAGAAGGGACCTTCCAGCAGACTTAGAATCACAGATTCATAGGCTTCAATCTACAGGTCTTGTATATAGGGAGGTTCCCCCTCAAATATTTACTGTAGTTGTTTAAAAAACTGTTTGGAGTTTTATTTTCTCAAAGTTCACTCCGTGAACTTCACTCCGATGAATTAATACCTGGGAATATATTAACAGAGCACGTAGAAACCCCAAGAACGGGATGTGCTATTTTAAAATAACTAAATTGCTTCCTTCTACATTAAACCCATGACAAAAAAACAAAGCAGCAAAAAGTATTCTCCAGTTTCAAAAATACAGAACCCATTTTAACAACAGACAGTGCTCCTAGTTGTTCCTCTGATTGGGTTTGATCATGTTTGTCAGAGCTTGAACTATTTCATATTTCTGTGCATACTCTCCATATACTCTTCAGCTGAATTAAACCCAACACAGAAGCATCTGGACATAGCAAAAATATCCAAGCATGGAGTATTCCTCACCAAGCACAAAGGTTCCAAAGAATGGATACGGGGCCAACCTACCATTTCTAAAAGGTAAATTCCAAGTCTACCCTCTGAAGAGGGGTTTCTTGTTATTAGCTCTTGGTACCACCTTCAGTTATGATACTCCCCAAAAGTCCCGTTCTTTCCAAAACACAGCAGCCATCAGCCATGCTACGACTGCCCCATTCCAAAACGCACAACTGAAATCCTTTTCGAAGTCCAGTTTCTTTGGAAAAAAAAAAAGTTAATGGTATCAGCCTAATCTTCCTCAGTCTGTCATCTGGGTTTTGAACTACAACTCCATCACTTAACACTAAATATGCTTCTTTTTACTGTTGTGTGCCTTGCAGTCATTTCTGACTTATGGCAACCCCAAGGCAAACCTATCACTAGGGTTTCTGAGCGGAGAGTGTGTGACGTGCCCAAAGTCACCCAGTGGGTTTCCATGGCCGAGCAGAGAATCAAACCCTGGGCTCCGGGGCCATAATCCAAAGCTCAAACCACTAAAACCCCACTGGTTCTCCTAACATGAGTTCTTGGAGATAAAAGCTAATTTTAAATCAAACTCGAACAAACATGTATAGTATGATGTTGCAGAAACAGCATCTCAGTCTTTATAACACATCATTGATTCCCTACTTGCACCTTAGATGCTTTCTTAACAAAGGGTTTCAAATTACCATTAAGCCCAACAATTTATAACCAAAACGCAGTACTCGCAAGAAGGCTGAATTTCACCATCTATCGATACATGAGGATACAAATCAAAACCATTCAGCAAAAAACTAGTGCTCCAGTCCAACAGAACTGCTAAACCTATGGTATTCCCAGTATTAAAGACTGAAGATGATACCTGGTTCTTTGCTACAAGCTAGATCACTTAATTGTTGTACGCTTTCATCTTCCAGATCCTTCAGATACTTGAACAAGTGGAGCAGCGTTACTTAAATCTGCAGATAACCCAGAGTACACTTATGTTGGCCTTTAGCTGCAAAGTGCATGATCAGTTTGACAGGTATTCTAGAACATGTTCCCACACCATTTTGCCACCAACCACTTCAGCCAAACTCTATTAGCTGAGATATCTCCCCCGTCCCATATATATATATATGTATATATGTATATATATGGACAAGCATGACAAGATCTTCCTCTTGTGTCAGAAGATTTTGAACTTTAGACCTCCAGTATTCAGAGGCCATCAAATGTCCAGTACAATATGGCACAAGGAGTTAAGGCTCTCCTTTTTATAAAGCCATTTCAGAGTATTTCTTTTTTTAAAAAAACCCTGCCAGATGAGAACAAAGGTCCACTGCTTCCCAAAGAGATTGAGCACATATGTAGCTTCAGAAAACGCACAGGCAGGGCAAGAAGGCAATAATCTTTCTCCACGGTTAATTCTCCAGCAGCTGGTATTCACTGGTCTCTAAAGATGGAGGTTTCTATAAGGCCGTCCTAACAGCCATTCATGGAAGAAAAGTCTAATCCCCTTTTTAAAGCTTTCTAAGCCATTCTCCCCATCCTGTGGCAGCGAATTCCAAAAATGAATGGTGCAAAGAATTACTTTCTTTCCCTTCTCCTGAGTCTACCACCAATCACTTTAATGGGATGTCTATGAGGGTCTAATGATGAAAGGGAAAAAGTTTTTCCCTATACACTTTTCTCTGTATGCATATATAAACTTCTATCATGTTCTCCTCAAACTTCTCCTCCCCAAACACCAAACTCCAATTGCTTTAGTCTTCCTGCAAAGAGCTACATTTTTTTCCACCCTCTCAAACAAATTTGAGAAAGTAAACACCACAGAGGTTGCTACTCCAAACACGATTTGGCCAATCCTAATTTCACTTTATGAAAGATGATCCTCATCTTTGGAAGATCTCTTGAAATGGAGATGTTTTCTGACAGGTTGAAAGCAATAAGAGGGCACACATCAGTCTAAATTTGAGGACTGACTGAACAAAATTCAACAGAATTCTAAGCCACCTGTTTATTTATTGATATCAAAAATCTCTATAATTTTAAAATGGACTCAAATATACAGGTGCATCATCATATGCATATCTGTGACATTTCCATAGTCAGTGTCTATTTTATTAAAAAATATACCTTTCCTCTACAATACTCACATGGGCAAAAACATACAAGCAGTTCACTGAGGTACAAAAATTGAGGAATAATCACTGTAAATGCATTTCTAGCATTGCATGGAGAAAAAAAATCCCAAGTCTTTCAGCCTTTTCTACCTATTATAATACCCTCCCTTCCCCATATCAAACAGACACACTTTCCAACCTCTCTCAAGTCTCTCAGTTCCAGTTCACTGTGGTTAGATCCAAATTTCAGAAAGCAAGGGCCATTCAGGGGCAATTCCCTCAGGACCAACAAAGCTAGCCTGTTGTGTGATTTAAAGCCCAGCTTTGAAAATAAAAGAGGAGCAGGGACAAGGGACATCTGTGTTAAAAAAGTGCTCCCCGGTCTTTTCTTTCTGTATTTCTTTTCTTCCTTTTTTTCCCCCTAAGGCAAGTATCATTCCTACCACAGCTCCAGCTTGGAGCTCTTCTATCTCAACTAGTGCTCAAAATCCAGAGCAGAGAAAGAGATCTTTCTGGTTTCTTTGAAGGGTGTCCTCGTGCATCCCTCTCTCATATCCGCCCATTCAGAGTGACCCCTCTCCCAGGGGTAAATGACTCTCCCTCATGGTGGGCAAACACGCCCTATTCATGTAGCCTTCCTCCATTCCTGGTTGGGTGTGAATATGTTCTCTCCCTAAATTCACGCAGGCACATCCTCAATGTAGGTTTTAAGCAGGGAAAGGACTCTGCTTTTCAGGCCCAACCTGCAAGTCAACCTCTTGGCCCAAAGCATCCACCCCACCCAGCTGCACTTGGAGGTTCCCCCCCCCCAAATATGGTGAAGGGGTCTCTTTTGTCAAGGGAAGGGCCCTCTTTTCCTCCCCATCTGCTAACTTATCCACGATCCATTTTAGGAAACCCCTTTCCATCCCACTCTGGAGTATGTGACATAACCCCCTCCACACACACAAAACATTCATGCATGGACCTCTCCAGTCACCACTAGTCATCTCCCAATGTAATGATTTAAATACGCATATATATATGTTTCTGTGTATCTATACTGGGAGCATGTAGTAACACATCTCCCCCACAAAGAAATCCATGGATGTCTCCAGTCACCACCAGTGGTCTCCCCAAATTAATGATTTAAATGTGTGCATTTGTGTGTGTGTGTACATATATGTTTGTGGGTGTATGCATTCGGAATGTGTGATAACACATCCCCCCCCAAAAGAAATCCATGCATGGACCTCTCCAGTCACCACTAGTTGTCTCTCTAATTTAACTGTGTGTGTGTGTGTGTGTGTGTGTGTGTGAGAGAGAGAGAGAGAGAGAGAGAGAGAGAGAGAATGTATATATATGTATGTATCTATACGTATGTGTGTGCATGTACTGGGAGTATGCGTGAACCTCTCCAGTCACCACTAGTCATCTCCTAATTTAACGATTTAAATATGTGTACGTATATGCCTCTGTGTGGAAGTACTGGAAGTACGCAGTAGCACATCCACCCTGCCAAAGAAATCCATGCATGGACCTCTCCAGTCATCACTAGCCATCTCCCAATTTAATGACTTAAATATGTATATCCATACGTATACGCTTCCGTGTGGAGGTACTGGGAGAATGCAATAACACTCCCCCCGCCCCAAAAATAAATCCATGCATGGACCTTTCCAGTCCTCACCAGTCGTCTTCCCAATTTAATGAAATAAACATACAGACAGATACAGATATATATATATAAACACACACATATATATACATCTGCATGTGTGTGCATGTATTGGGAGTATGTGATAACACACTCCCCCCCCAAACAAAAAGATCCCCGCATGCGCCTGTCCCCCCTCGGAACCACTGATCTCCCTGTTTAGGGATTTATAAAAATCCTATACGTGGCACACCCCCAGGCCCCCCCTTTTAAAAAATCCCTGCATGCACCTTGCACCCCTCTGCTCCTCGTTTCGGGATTCTGGTTACTTAAAGGACCCCCGCGACCCCCTCGGCCCCGACGGCCAAGGCCCCTCGCCCGGCCGCGCACTCCTAGCCATGTGGGGGGGGGTCTCTGTCCTGAAAGGAGGACGGCGCAGAGAGGCGGCAGCGAGGGATGGGGAGGGCGCCCCGCCGCCCCCGGCCCCCACCCTAAGGCCGGGGACCCCCGCCCGGCCCCAGAGGGAGGCCCGACGGCGGCTCGGGGGGGGCCGGGTCACCCCGGGGAAGGAAAGCGCCGCCCCCGGGAGGAGAAGGAGGGTCCCACCCGCCTCCCCGCCTGGGAGGGACGGAGGGAGGCCGGGGGTGCGCGGGGAGAGGGGGCGGCCCCGTCGGCCGAGCCCCGGCCCCTTACCTGCTCGCCAGCCGCCGCCCCCTCGCCGCGGGCCGCCGGAGCCCCGTCCCTCAGCGCGACAGGCCCCGCAGGCCCCGCCGGCCCCCTCCGGACGCCATTTTGTCTCCGGCCCGGAAGTGACGCGGCCGCCGAGGCGCCCCGGAGGGGAGGGGGCGAGGGGGGAGGAGGAGGGGGGGGCCAAAATGGCGGCCGGGTGAGGCGGGAGGAGGAGGCCGGGAGGGGGTTCCGAGCCTGAGGGGCGTTTGAGGCCTGCGGGGCCGGGTTCTCTTCTCCGCGGCTGAGGGGAGAGCTCGCCCGAGGTACCCCTCGGAGGACCTGGAGTGAGGGAGGCCCGCTCAAACCCCCTTCCTCACTGAGGGCTAGGCACTTGAGCCAGCCCACGTCTTTGTCTCCTCACGTTCCTGGGAGGCAGTGGGGGGGTGGGCAGCGCAATTCAAGGAGGAAGTGGAGAAGCTGGAAGGCGTCCAGAGGAAGGCGACCCCGATGGTGGAGGGCCTGGAAGCCACGCAGCCCTGTGGGGAGCGCCCTAGGGTCCCCTCGGGGAGGAAAGCGGGGCAGAAATAAAGATGGTAATAAATAAGAGGGAGCTGGGGATGTTCAGTCTACGGAAGAGAAGGTTAAGAGGGGACAAGATAGCCAGGTTTAAATGTTTGAAGGGATGTTATGGGGAGGATGGGGCAAGCCTGTTTGCTGCTGCTCCAGAGACTGGGACAAGGAGCAATGGATTCAAGCTGCAGGAAATGGATTCCACTTGAACCCCAGGAAGAACTTGGACTGGGACGGTGGAATGCACTGCCTCTGGGTGTGGCGGAGTTTCCTTCTTAGGGGTTTTCTAAGCAGAGGCTGGGGGGCCATCTGTCAGAGGACAGGCTGTGACGGTGTGTTCGTGCGTGGCAGAATGGGGTTGGGCTGGAGGGCCCCTGGGCTCTTTTCCAACTCTGTGATTCTATGGCTACAACTGTTTCATTTTCTCCCCCTGGAAACTCTCCAGGACCAGTAGCCAATGGCTTTGGACTGGCACAGGCCCCTTGGTGGCCACTTTTACTAGCACTGCTCTAAAGGATGAAATTAACACCTTTAACCCCTCCCGGGATGTAATTGGCAACCCGTATGAAATTCATGGGGTCACCACAAATCAGCCTTCTCTCCAGGTTACCTCGGAGTGTGGTGGAGTCTCCTTCTTTGGAGGTTTTTCAGCAGAGGCTGGATGGCCATGTGTCGGGAGTGCTTTGTGCGTCTTCCTGCCTGGCAGAAGGGATTGGACTGGATGGCCCCGGGGGTCTCTTCCAGCTCCAGGAATCTTATGCATAGTATTCAGTCTTTGCACTTGAGCTAGGCTCGTTCTTTCACAGCTGCCCTTCCAGGTCCTTTCTGCACTGCTCTGTCACAGTGCTGTTATTCCACTTTCAACATCCTATGGAATCGTGGGGTTTGCAGTTTATAGAATCATAGAGTTGGAAGAGACCCCGGGGCCATCGAGTCCAACCCCCTGCTATGCAGGAACACCCATCAAAGCATTCCCAATAGATGGCCATCTGGCCTCTGCTTAAAAACCTCCAAAGAAGGAGGAGATTCCACCACACTTCATGGAGGCAGCATATTCCACTGCCGGACAGCTTCGGGTGGACTCTCCTTTCCTGCACCTTGAGTCCAATGCTTCTTGTCCTAGTCTCTGGAGCGGTAGAGAACAAGCCTGCTCCCTTCTCAACGTGACATCCCTTCAAATATTTAAACATGGCTGTCATGTCCCCTCTTAACCTTCTCTTCTGCAGACCATTTAGGGAGCTCACACGTGCGTATTTGCTAGTTTTGAATAAAAAGTTTGCTGAAAATATGTTGAACTGCTCTTCTCTTTTTTTTTCGTGGTGTAAGAACCGTTCCCTGGTCTTTCAGTGCTTCTGATGCAAATTTTCTATGAAGTAATGTGCAAGAAAGCATCGACTCCCATTAACTGAGGTATATTTGCATTTCCCCATCCTATGTACATTCCTCCTTAATCCTTTAGTCCTCAGTGACTGCCAGGGGAGCGTGGGACTCATGCGCCTTCCAGATCCTGCTGGACTGCAACTTTGGTTTTTTTAGGTGATGATGGACTGCTGTTATCATCCTCAGCTGTGCTACTGGAGCTGGCAGGAGTTGCAGTCCAAAAAGCAGCTTAAGAACCACAAGTTTCCCAGCCATTTACTAAGATATTATACTAGAGGTGTGAAGAGCAAATGGGCCTCCAGATATCGGTGGACTGTCATCCCTCACATTGGCTATGCTGGGTAAGGCTCATGGGAGTTGCAGTCCTGTAGCATCTTCAGGGGTGCACCTATGAAGATGCCTTTCCTAAGACTCCACTGTCACAAAGAGGTAACTGGCAGAGATTGGAAGAATATTTTTAAAATATTTGAGTTGTACCTTATGGTTTGTGAGCTGCAATAAAGGCTGCTGCTGGTGGTGATATTTGGAAAACTGTCAAAAAATGTTTTTCTTGAGTATTGGGAGCCCCTGACAAGTATCTTGGTCTAACTAGAATCTCTGCAGTTTGAGACTTATTCAGTGCAAAATTCACATTTTTTTCCTTTTCTGCAAGAAAAACTGCATTTTCTATATCAAAATATTATTTTATGTTCAGAAGATACTGTTTTCTGTGCCAAAACAAAAAATAGAACCTCGCATGTTAATTTTGCACAGAATAAGCCCCAAAGTATAACTAGTCTTTGAAAACTGCATTGCCTTCAAAGGCTTTGCCACAGTGAGAGCAAAATTGCTAAACTTATTAATTGCACCCTTCAAGAACAAAAATGGCGAAGAATTGCACCCAGAGTAAGTGGCATAGCGATGATCTCTAAAGCATCAGGAGTTGGCTGCCTGCGTTCCCTTCCTTGTCTGCAGTGAATGTGAATAGGTGACATCTGGTGGCCATTCAGTAAGCAATTTATTCACTATTTCTTTAGCTAGGTTTGTATGTATGCGCATGCCTTTGAGTCGCCTGCTGACTTATGGCAACCCCAGGAATTTCATGGGGTTTTCTTAGGAATGCTCAGAGGTGGTTTTGCCAGTTCCTTCCTCTGAACTATAGCCTACAGAACCTGGTATTTGTTGGTGGTGTCCCATCCAAGTACTAACCAGGGCTGACCTAGCTTAGCTTCCATGATTAGATGGGATCCAGTGCCTTTAGGCCATTTAGGCCCTGTGCTGTATTGTGTTTGTATGTGTCTTTGAGTCGCTTGTCGACTTGTGGTGACCCTGTGAATTTCATAGAGTTTTCTTAGGCAAGGGGTACTCACAGGTGGTTTTTCCAGTTCTTTCCTCTGAAATAGAGCCTACAGCACTTGGCATTCATTGGCGGTCTCCCACCCAAGTACCGACCAAGGCTGACCCTGTTTAGCTTCCAAGGTCAGATGGGATCACTTTATTGCCAGTTATTCCTGTTCATGAATGTGGCTCGAGCATGCGACTACAACTCTGGAGACTAGGGTTGGAATGCCTGCTCCGCTGCGGGAACTCACTGGGTGACCCTGGGTAAGTCACACTCTCTCAACCTCAGAGGAAGGCAATGGCGGCAAACCATTGAGGTTTTTTTTTTTAATGATTAGTTCTTCAATGATGCTAGTTCTTATGCTGGTCTATGACTGTAATAAAATATCTATCTCTCTCTCTCACACACACACCACTTCAGGTGTATCGTTAGGTTCAAATCCAAAGTAGTTTGACCATGTTTACTTCTAAGTGAGAGCCAGGGTGGGCTAGTGGTTTGAAGACTGGACTACAACCCTGGAGACTGGCCATGGAGACCCCTGAGAGCCCTTGGATACATCACACCTAAGGGCCGTCAGAAGTCGGAAGTGACTTGGGAACACGCAACAACAACACAACAAAATCATATTAAGATAGAGCTACCACACCCTTTCCCTTGATTATCTAATAGGCAAATTATGTATAAACCTGTGTGTTCCTTTTTTAAAAAAAGAAGCATTCACCCAATCTTGCCGCTAGCTGGTGCTAGAATGCTATTTCTGAAGCATCCAGTTATATAAGGAAAGTGCATATGCTTAGTCGTATTCAATAATTAAAGCATGAGAGCGTGTGTTTAATCTCTTGCTGATGGATATTGTCAGTCGCTCATTTTTTTGCCGTTTAATGAAAACAGGCTTCTAAATGCCACATTCATTATTACTTCTATCCTTGTTTATTGTGTGTCTTCAAGCCCTGCCCAACTTAAGGAATCATAAGGTGAACCTATCATGGGGTTTTCTTGCCCAGATTTGCTCTGAGGAGGTTGGCCTTTGCTTTCCTTTGAGGCTGAGAGGGAGTGACTTGCCCAAACTGATGGGTTTCCATGGCTGAGCGGAGATTCAAACCCAGGTGTCCAGCACTTAGTCCAGCACTTTAAACCAGTACACCATGCTGGCTCTTTACTTTTACGTAAGTTCCCTGAAAAATCATAATACCTCCATGGCAAGACAGTGATCTGGTTAGGAATGTATTTCCCCTAGAATGGGCTCCCCCGTATAAATCTTCCAACGTTTCCCCAAGCATCTCAGTAAAACACTGTACCTTATAAATATTAAATTGTGCTTTAATTTAAAACATCCATTAAGACCCTTTAAGAATGCCACATTAATGGAAAAATTTAAAGTCCGGCACCTCCGGTTGGTTACTAAAGACGTGTCCAGTCAGTATTCACAGCTGATCCACTAAGGGAGGGATCTGGTAGGGGTCTCCTGAGAGCCGTGGACTGTAGACAGTCAGTCCAGCACATAGAATCATGCAATCTTAGGGCTGGAAGGGAACACAAAGGCCATCTAGACCAACCCCCTGCCACGCAGGAATACCCAACTAAACCACTCCTGAAGGATGCCCATCCAACCTCTCTTTAAAGACCTCCAAAAAAGGACAGTCCGGTCTGTTCTGCTGTCCAGCAGCTCTTACTGTCAAGCAGTTCTTCCTAATGTTTAAGTGGAATCTTTTTCCTTGCAACTTGAATCCATTGCTCCGTGTCCTGGTCTCTGGAGCGGCAGAAAACAAGCTGGCTCCATCTTCTGCACAACGTCCTTTCACGTATTTAAAGATGGCTATTACGTGACCTCTCAGGCTTATCATTTGGGGGCAGAAGTCTTATTTGGGGATTCAATGCCTCCGTTTGCATAATTCCAGAATTAATTTTAGACATTGCCTTGGTTAAACCAGAACTTCATAGGTGGAGAATGCAGGATGGAGCTAATGAAAGAGACAGGAGAAGGATGGAAGATGTTCTCTCGTCCTCAGTGCTGGCAGCCCCAGACATCCTGGGGGTAGGACTTGGTGAGACCTTCCAACATGAACTGGAATGCGAAGACTATGCCAAGCATTTCAAGCGCACCAGAACACACCAGGAGCAAACAGGAAATGGGAAGGGGTTAGCTTTGTAATCCGAATGAAACATGAAACCCTAAGGGAGCGGAATGCAGTGGATGGGTGGGAACCTTATTATTGTACTCTGAACTGTAATTTACTAGCATCGGCTGAAACACTCTCCCTGCTTCTTCCTTTTGGTGAGGTATAAGAGGCAGCTTTTCAAAGGCTGCGGTAGATTGAATGGGCATGCACCAGAGGGGTGCAGGCAGATGATAATTTGTCAATCCGCTTAGTCGATTTGGGGCATATTTGCAGAATTCTGATCCTGTCCTCTGGTGTCCCGATTTGGTGTCATCTGCAAATTTGATCAGCCTGCCCTCCACTCCTCCATCCAAGTCATTAAAGATGATGATAATGGTAAGAATAATAATAATACCTGGTGCTACAGGCCCTATGAAGTGCATGGGATTGGCAGGTGATTTAAAGGCACATACACACAAACCAAAATATGTTAATAAATAAATAAACAAAAAAATATGGGATCTTGAACAACAAAGTTGCCCCGTTCTCCCAGAAAGCAGGGCTGTCTCCTTCCTGTGCCAGTCCGTCGAGGGCATGATATCACTGAATGCATTCCAAGAGAGGCAAGCTGGCTTTTCAGGGTCCTAATCTGGAACAGAGCTGCCTGGGACGAGCTTCGGGACGATTTGCTTTCTCCCGTCTCTCTCGCCAGCTACCTAATCCAGCCAGCGATGCCAGCGATCATATGCCGGCGGGTATCTCTTCCCACTCCATCATCTTGCCCTGTTTCGAGCTTAACGGAGCTCAGACCTCGGGTGCCGAGAACAGGTGCACCGCGTCAGATGCTGGCATAGCAGATTGAGATGGGTCACACATATGTAAAAAAAACAACAACCCAAGCCCTCGCTCCTTCCAACCTGTCCTTTCCCCTGCTGCGGAGGAAAACAAGACCTAACGCTGACAACTCTCATTTGGGATGTTGCGATGGGGGAATCCTTCCTGTGATGAAATCTAGGACTCTTTGACTTTGGTTTAAAGAAACGTGGATTGTCCTAATGCGACTCCTTATGTTTTGCCGGGTTTATTGACACTTTCGTGTCTCTTCCTCCTGTGTGAGCCTCTTTCTGGGTTCTACGGGGCCAACCATTGCCAATTAATTTTTATCAAAAAGAATTAAATCATATAACACGATCATACATTCAATCGAGAAGTAAATATTACACGCGTAGCCTTGAATAACAATAGCTTAAACATAACATATTCCAAAAAATAAAGGGCAAAGATTTAATTTCATCCCATTTTGTTATTCTTCTTTTCTTCTCGATCTTCATTTAGAATCGTGCTTCTTACACACCAAAACTTCTTCCCAAGTGAGGGACAGCCAAAAGAAACTTTATCGTTATGCCTGAAATTTACTCAGATATAGCTATTATATCTATGCAATTGCGCCTTTAAAAATCAGTATTAACCATCTTAATATTACCCAACTGTTCTTATAATACAATATCACATTATCCCAATCTTTGACGAATTTACCGGATTTTTCCCCTGCTTAACATAGAGGTAAAGCTATCCATCTGCATCATATCAAAAAGTTTCATCTCCCAATCAGTGATTGAAGGGAGAATTTTGCTTTTCCAAGTTTGAGCTATCACCATTCCAGCTGCTGCTATTATATAAAACAATAGCTTTCCTATTTATTTATTTTTTTTTGAGATCATTATTTATTATACATAGTAAATACAATTTGAGAGACATTTCAAACTAAAAGCCCAATTTGTTTTCTATTTGAGTATGTATTACATTCCAATTTTTTTCCACTATGGGGCCAACTATAATTAACCATTGCAAACACGGTCCCAATGTAAGTCCCAGAATATACATTTTAACAAGACAACAAATTATATATACTAAATTTGATATGTATGCAATGCCCCCCATGTATCCATTGAAATGCTGGTGCAGGACTTGAATCCACGATTCTTCTGCCCAAAGTGTGCAATAGCGTTGCAAAGTTTGGATGCGAGCTTAAAGCCTTAAATAAAAATGTAAAATAGATGGAAGTGGAATGTAGAAATCACACTGCAAAGAATCTTTGCTTCTCTCCTCCTTGTCTGTGTGTACATGTCTTCAGACTTGTGGCTATCCCTATGAATTTCCGTACGGTTTACACAACTGAAAATACCACTAAATTTTTCCAGGTGAAAAGGAGGATTCCTTAGCCTATCGAACTGCAGCCCCTTTCCAGTTCCAACATTCTCTCTTCTTCTGAAATCAACCAGAAAGGACAGTGCTTCCCCCTTAGGACATCCCCATCCAATACTTATAAGGGTTACATTAGTATTAGAATACCATTTGCTGGTCTTTTTTGGTGGTGGTGGTGGTGGTGGGGCTGTTTGTTCCTGGATATAGCGATTTCTTGGCTGTGCGCTAAGGCTCTTCCGTGTTTTTTAAAAGGACCTTGATTTATGGGCATCTTTCATTTGAAGAGCAAATTTTCTACCATACCATTTCTTTGCTAAAATAAATAATAATCTTAGATTTACACCACCATATTGCAAAAGTGCTATTTCACTGGCGCCTTATAGCACTATAACTTTAAAATTAGATATTAAAAGAGAGAGAGAGATGAGGAGGAGACATTTTTATTTTGATATGTTTTGGAATAAAAACAAAACCTACCCAAAAGATGGGAATAAAGTGTAGATGTTGGTTCTGGGAACTGTCAGATAATCATTCACGGCAATGACTGTCTACAGCTGGGTTCAGACTTTGCCCACCTTCTCACATCATCTTATGGGGCTCTCTGTTACAAATCTTTATTTTATGAAGTTTTGCTGGTCGAAACAAAAGACGGGGCCTTCTTTGTTGTGGCACCCAGGAGGTGAGACTCCATGTCCCAAAAAGGTCCATTTCCCTGAGTGATTTTATGTTTTTTGCTTCCACGTAGAGAAAGGAAGCCTTCCCGGATGGGTTGTAGACCAGCAAACAAAAAGAGCAAAGGTGTGTAAACAGATCCTGTTGAATGAATAAAAAGGAACGTGTAAGAATGTACAGGCATGGCTGTAAAAAGCCGGAGAAAAGTGGTGGAACTCCAACACAAAGGCAGTACTGTGCAGGAATCAAATGAAATGTTTGCTAAGGAAAAAAAAACACAAACCTCTCGAGAGCAGGCAGGGCACTGGTAAAGTCTGAGACAGCTGGTTCTTTCATCTAGATAAAAATTACACAACCATAGCCCACAAGCTGCGTTTCTAGTTAGTCCTCCTCCCACACAATTTCTATGGCGAATGCAATTAAATCCTCCTTTTAAGAGAGAGGGAAAGCACTGAAGCAAACAAGCGTAAATGCTTTCCTACAAATAATGACTGTGAATAGTTGCCATAGTCTCCCTTTGGAACCACAGTAAAGGACAGAGAGAGAAAAAGTTACTGTTTTAGACAACCACTCCGGGAATCTTTCACCCAATGACTGGAGATCCCTGCAGTTACATTCCAAGAAAGGTAACTTTTCCAGGCTCTAATGAAAAGCCAGCCATGCAAACCGTGTTTTGCAAGATAACACGTCCCCAAGCATTCAGTGTGCATTTTGATGGGGCTCAGGGAAACCGTAGGGTATCTGACATCTTGAAGGGGGGGCAGTGCTTTGGAAAGTAAGTTTGTATGTCTTACACTTTGGGGGGATGAAGTCCGGCCCTGGGGCTAGAGGTGGCCCCTGACGTTCGTTTTTGTGGCCCTTGACTGCTATGGCTGGAAACAAAAGGAGTGAATGCTTAGAACCCTCCAGGAGCAGTGACTGAAAAGAAAAAAAAATCATTTTGCAAAACCAGAAATAGAATTCTGCTCATGTCTCTTCCTCCTTCTTCATATTTGGCAGACTGCTGCAGAGTCCCATGGGAGAAAATTGGCCCCAAGGCCCACCTAAGCTGTCCACCTTTGCCTGACCTTCTGCACTACATGCCCAAGAAAATACAGAGCCAGCTACCCCAATGACATACCCCGCAATTGTCCTGGTTTGGTTGGGGGACGGGGGAGTCAATCCTAGTTAATCCTCTGCCGTCCCACTTTTCCAGCTGCTTTTAAAAGGCCCCGGTTTCTCTTTCCTCCTCCCACTTTCCCCCTTTATCTTCGGCTTACTTCAGCAGGTGCAAACTGAGTGCCAAGCGCAAAAGGAGTTTATATTCAATTAACTCAGAGGAGAAGAACAGGAAGAATCTTGCCCTTCCCAGGCAGCTGATGCAAAAGCAAACTGCTGCAGCCTCTACTAGCTTGTCTGGTCTTTCCCACTGTTAATATTTGGCAATTGGACGTCGCTTGCCAACATGTGTCCCAGTTTCCCTCTGTGAAATATTGGAGAGTAGGGAATATTCAGTGCCTCACCAGGATCCAAGGGAGAGATTTTTCCCCTAGCACATGCTACATGATTTCTTTCCAATGGGGCCAAACCTTAGAATCATCTGACATGCACGGGTTGGCCTTGTCGCTTTGCTACGACCTCTCCCATCGGGTTCAGCCTTGCTGTCTGAACTGGGCTTCTCGAGGGCACCATCTGGGCTCCACGATGAGATGATTTATCTCTCTGGAAGCAACTGGACTCTGGAGATTTGCAAGGACCAATCTGGGTCCGGCGGCCTCTATAAAGTCCCAGCCTCAAAGCACGATCTTCAGTCTGCTTGTCTTGCTGGAGGAAACCCTGCCTGCCCGGCAGAAGGAGTGCCTCTCCCCGGCCCCGCTTGCTTGGGAACCTGACCTCCTCCTGGCCACGGATCATAACAGTTGCCCTTCTAAAGGCCAGTCCTCGCTACTTTGGGAAGCTGACCTCCCGTCTGCCTTGGATTACACTGGCTACCTCTCTGTTCCTTTGGATAGTTGTTTGCTGTTTATGGAATTCAACTCCTTTGCGCGCACTGGAGCGTGTTGCTTGATTGTGGCTCCGTCTGACGTACAGATGGCCACCCTCCTTGATGCTGCAACGTGACCCGTGCTGGCCCCGGCCCATGGCAGACCCTGGAAAAAGGGAAGGAAGTAGCAAGAGAATGAGAAGATGGTGCCCGTGTGTTGATAAGACCATCTCTCAGCGGTGAGCAAAGGCCGAAGGATGACACCGAAAGCTTAAGGGCATATGACAAGAAGCTGGAGCTGGTCCAGAGAAGGGCAACCAAGAGGATCAAAGATCTGGAAACCAAAGCTTATGAGGAACGACTTAGAGCGCTGGGTGTATTTAGATTGGAAGAGCAAGAGATGACGCGATTATTATTGTTGTGTATCAGCCCTCCACATGTGCAAGTTTAACTTTCATGGATTTGATCATCTGCGAGGTTCTCCAACGCCTACCTCTTCTCACCCAAGGCATTTCTTTGCTGGGGTAACTTTCCCTCTCCGCGGCTCCGATCGGGCCACGCAGCTCTTTATAAACCCACCTCTGGTCCTCCTTCGTCTCCTCTCTCAGCCTGGCAAGCTAAGGACGGAACACACCCCGATTCCTCAGCACCACAAACGCTCTCCTGATCCCCGCCCCGATACCCAAGAAAGGAGATGGGTGAGAGAGAGGAAATATAGGGCCACTGTGCCAACCCACCCCCTTTCCTTCTCCTTTCCCTGACCTGGTTTGGACCCTGAGTGCCCCCTCTCACCATCATGCCTTAGCCCCCTTCCCACAGACAGACACACACACACACACACATTTTGGTATTTGCAGTTTTCCCACTTTTGCAAAGGTCCTGTGCACCTAATCCTAGCAATATAGAGGGCTGATTGAATTTTGGAAGACTGGATGGAGCAAATGGGGACACATTTGTGGCCGGGGAAGCCCCTAAAGCCTCGACCGACACTGTGGCCTGGCAGCTTTTGATCCAAGCCTCACTCCTCTGAGGTGATTTTAGGACAGAAGTAAATATCTGCCCAACCGGTACACTGCTGTGAACCGCAATAAATATTTGACTCAGCCCGAGCAGCCCAAAATAGCAATGGTCAAGCTAGGAGCTTGCAAGTCCGCCGTCTAAGCTGCAAAAAGTAAACAGATTTTGTTGAATATTTAAGATCCGTTTGCCCAGGGCTAATATTGGGGTGAACAGCTTGGGGAACAGATATTTAATGAGGCCTAACTGGAGACTGGCCCTAGAAATGAAAAGCACCAACAGTGGCCATACTCTTAGGAAAAGTAAGTGTGCTCAAGGCAATGGCATTTAATTTTGTAAAGCAGGTTTATAGGACATGACCAATGCAACGACCCACTTGCACTGGGTGCCAATAATAAAAATAGTAATACTAATACTAATAATTTACAAATGAATAAAAAATTAAAAATAAATAAATGTTTACCTTTAATTAAGGGTCTCTTGTGGAGAGAAACATTTAACATTAATAATAATAATAATAATAATAATAATAATAATAATAATAATAATAATTTATTTCTGCCATCCCTCCCTTTAGGACATAGAAGGACAGCACAAAACAAAAAGCTTTGATAAGACACGCACACATGCACAAACACCTACTTTAAAAGGAACTCAGCAATATTATCTGAATATTAAGCCCCTTTGGTTATACACATTTTGTTTATATCTTTTTAGTACCAAAACCCATATTTTAAAAATAAGACTCCTTTAATATTACTAGGCTTTTATGGTGGTTCCACTTCCTGCTATATATTATGTTTGTGATAATAGCAATAGCCACTGGCTCAAAGCAAATAAAATTTGACTTGGTGCTTTAAAACTCCAAAAGAGGCCCAACACATTGCTGGCAAGTTAGGAGACGGATGCCCTCGCAACCCTAAGATAACTTTCTCTGGTCCATGACAGCATGAAGATGTCAGTTCTTGTCTCCTGTGCTTTTGGACTGGCGTGCTACCAACTCTTGAACTGGGTGTGGGAGCCGTTCACTTTGCAAACCGGCTAAACATCACCAACAGGGCCACAGTAAACACCTTATTTTGGTCAGCCAGGCTCAGTAAACACAAGCGGGTATTTTTGTAACCTGCCGACGGCTCCAGCAGAGTTAGGCTGTCCAAGCTGCCATAAGAGGAACGGCTTCCCCAGGTGGAAAACTACTGGAGAGACTGAGGGTTGCTGGTACAGTAAGATATTTGCAGAGGCAAAGGGACCATAGCTTGGGATAACCTCCCCCAGTATGTGGGGTTGCAATGCCATCTGAGTGAAACAGCCAGGTACCCCAAGAGGAAAGGCAGTCCGGTCCCAAGGCTTGCACACTGCAAGGTTCAAAAGGAGAAAGCAATTCTGAGCAGAGTCCAAAGCCGGGAGAGGAACTGCCAGAAAGGGTTAGTCCAAAAATATATCCTGAAGGTCAGGGATGTAAGACAGGGTTATGCAGAAGTTTGGGAGCTATTGCAGTGGAGTGGCCTGGGGTAGATCTAATTTATAGCCAGCAGTTCATCATCCCAGCTGGCCCGATTAGCTCTGCATTCTGTATTGAAAGTGGAGCAGAGCATTGCCTGACCTTTTGCCCTGGTGCATTAATTTATGTCCCAGAAGAGGGTGAAGTTTCTCTGCTTCCTTCTCCTGATCTGCCGTTGCCGTCTGGGATGGACCAGGCTCTGCCTCTTCAGCAGGACCACCAGCCTCCTCTGGCTACAACTGGGGCCTCTCACCCCTGCTCTCCTTTTCCCCTTCTCCATCCCAGGAGGCCTCCTCCAGGTCACACGTGACAGTGAATCCAGTCCAGGTTTTGGATGGCTTCAAAGGAACTCTCCGGGGTGCTGAATCTAGTTTGGAGAGATGGTCCACCACTTTGGATCACACCCTTTAAAATATGAATGGAAGCCTGGCCTGGATTCACCAAACCACTAGCATGGAAGCCATAAGCCACCACACGTCTTTCCCACTGCCATTTTTTTTTCCTCCTGTGGCCATTGCCTATGCCAGTGCGGTTGCCCTCATGCAGTGGGCAGGAAGGTTGCTGGCCAAATTTGCTCGCAAAGTCTCTCAGCTGGCTTCATGCCTTTCCTTCCCTCCCAGCAAATTTTGTATTCAAGCGGTTCCGAGCAAGCCTCTGTAGGCAAGAAGCACCGAAGAATGAGTGGAACCCCCATCCAAGTAAAAAAACCTTGTCCTCAATTTGCCGAAAAGGACACATCCTCAGATAACAGGGCATCAAACAATGAAGGCTTCCTGTATTCTTTTATGGGCAAGAACGTTATCGTTTCTCAATGTTTTAATAGCAGTAAGGATAACATGGGGATAGGACGAGGCCCATATCGTATTGCAAAAACTACTTTGGGGAGAATGGGCGGTCCCTTTGGAGCCATTTTAATGTGTTTTTGTAGAAAATAAGTAATAACACCGTAGGCACTATTTGTTAATGATGTGTTATGTTCCTTTTAACTGCCAACAAGCAATACGTCAGGGGTTTTAAGCAACAATTCCAAGCTCTGTGTTTTTTTGGTTTGTTTTGATGGGGAAAGTCCCTCCCTGCACCTATCCCCATTAATTCCTGACTGTTTTTATTTTCTGACCTCTATCCTATATGTAAAACTTGGTCTCAGTTTTTTGTTTTGTTTTTTTTGGAGAGGAGGCACCTTCTCCAAACTTTCTTAGCTTCTGATTGCTTGTATTGTCATTGTTCAGGATTTAGCTCCGGTCTTTCAGATTTTGAAAAAATCCAGCATCAGAGCAAACATAACGTCTCTATTGCACAACCATATAAGCATTTCATCGATGGCAGAAACAGACCATGAAAATGAAAGAACCGCTCTCTTCATTGGCTGAGATTTCATGCCTGCCGACTCCGGAGGCAGATTTTGAACGGCGGATAACATGTGACGGGTGGCCCTGCCAAGTGAGGAACACATTTTAATTGACTCATCATGTGTGTCTGAGTCGCTTCATGTCTCGACTGTGTTTTGCATAGATCTGTATACAGGTCATAGCAATGTGAGAGCGAAGCCGGAAATATTTCCATTGCTTTGAGGTGATGTGTGCATTTTTATAGCAAGCATCCTCTTGGGTGAAGCATTTGCGTGATCCAGACTTGGAGGTTATTTCTTGGTGTTACAGTCCTAGGAATTCCCCAGTCTCCATGTGCTCCAGTTCTAAAGAAAAATCACCCTCTCCTCCTGAATATTTTTACAATTATTATTATGCACTGAATTTCTACATTGGTTAGGTATGTGTAACTAACATCTCCCGGCTAACATCTGGCTAACATCTGCTGGCCTAACATCTCCAGCCCACCTTAAGAGCCAGCAGCCTCATTGAGCGATGGAGTTCTTTTTGGCTGCTGATTCGGGCACGAAGAGGAGGATATTTCCGGCCCCCTAGTGAGCGAGGCTGTGGTGTGGGATTGTGGGAGGGGTCCTGCTTCTGATTATCACAGCCTCATTCACTGAATGGGAAGGGGCTGGAAATGCTCCAGAGGCTAGGACAAGGAGCAATGGATTCCAGCTGCAGGAAAGGAGATTCCACCTGAACCTCAGGAAGAACTTCCTAACGGTCAGAGCTGTCCGGCAGCGGAATCTGCTGCCTCCGTGGAGTGTGGTGGAGTCTCCTCCTTCTTTGGAGGTTTTTCAGCAGAGGCTGGATGGCCATTGTCGGGAGTGCTTCGATGTGTGTTCTTGCATAGCAGCAGGTTGGACTGGATGGCCCTTAGGGGTCTCTTCCAACTCTACGATTCTATGTCATTCTCTTTGTGCCCCGATCACCAGCAGAGGCCTATCTAGTGTAAACAGCGCTTAGGGCAAGTGTGGAAGTCGTGCCGCTACCTTCAGGGCTGCTCCTTCCTCCACCGCGAAATCTTCCGGCACGGCTTTCTCGTCCCCCCCCCCCGGCACTGGTACCTAGGGCATGTACCCTACTTGCCCCACCCTAGATACGCCTCTGATCAGCAGCCAAACAGAATTCCTTCAACTAACCTCATTGCTGGCTATTAAGGTGGATTTCTAGGTGTTAAGATCAGACAGCCAGACTGCATAGTCTTATGGGAATTGGAGCAGGTACAGATTTGTAGCTCTAGTTTATGCACCTGAAACTGCAACAGAGAATGCCAGCTGTTGTTATTAATCATTCTGCTTCCTTTGCTCTTTAAATTGATATTTATTTATTTACTTATATATGTATAAAAATTTATATCCCACCTTTATCCCCCTTTATCCAGAGAGTTCCGGGTGCATACAATAAAACCATATGTATGTATAAAAATTTATATCCCACCGTTTATCCAGAGAGCTTGGGGGTGGGTGGGAGGCACACAATAAAACCAGTCTAATACATTTAAAAACTTTTATTTAAAAAATAAGAGAAAGCCAAGCCATTAAAGCCTCTCTGTTTTATCTGATTTTTCTTTTTTAATCAAAGTAATGCGGCGCTAATGCCTCGCTAGCGATCAGCCTAGCAAATTAAGTGTGGACTATTCACTAACATGATTAACATAAATGAATTAATCTTTGGATCGACGGCAACGCAAGAAGTGTTAGCTTGAAGATGGATGCTTCTGGGCTCCGGTCCAGATGCAGGTGAGAGGCAGGCCAATAAGTAAGTTTCAGTGCTGAAGAACAGGAGCGAGTCGATGGTGAGGTACGGCCCCTGGGCCTTTCACACGAGGCAGTTATACTGCTCCGATTCCACTTTAAGTGTTATGGTTCCATCCCACAGAAGTTTAGGAAGGAGTATTTAGAATTCTGAGCCAGCATGAGAGATTACGGTTCAAATTTCAGGAGATCAGAGTTCAAATTGCTAACCTCGGGTAAGTCACCCTCTCTCAGCCTCGGCAGTGACAAAACCCCGTCTGAACAAATCTTGCCAATAAAGCCCCATGATAGCCTTAGGGTCACCCTACGTTGGAAGTGACTTAAAATCACACGGCAGCAGCGACAAACTTAAAATTCTCAGCCAGAAAGCTCCGGAACCTCCCCCAGACGACGCATCCCCGGATTCCATAGGATACAATCTGGCTTTTTCCAAGTGGAATCACGGTGCAATAACGGTGCAGTGTGGAAGGAGCCTGTGACGTTTGCCCAGAGGTGTAGTGAGCCGGTTTCATCAAGGCATGTTGGGTGTGATGGGGATTGGAAAGGAGCGTTAAGCCGGAATCCTGCATTGTGCATATGGAGTGCAACGGATATCTCTGCGCCTCTCCCCCTCCGACACCTGTGAAGCCCCCAGGGGATGCTGCCACAGCTGTTTACCAGCTGCTGGGAGGAACAGGAGGGTGGCACCCAAGCAGAAGGGACTTTCTCCCACCCCTGCTGCAGTTCTCCTAAGAGAAAGGAACACAAGTTATGATCTTTCTCCTCTTCCTTTTTCTTTGGAAAGCCGCTACAGGGATGGGTGGCCGCCCCTGCAGCGCTGTTGCCTTCCTTCCTCCCCTCCCCAGTTATTAATGGCTGCAGGAGTGTCCCTCGGGCTTGGTAGCTGCTGCAGAGGGAGGAAGATTTTGGATGGAACAGAAGGGTCTAGTGGAGTGCTTCGCAATCCTGAGTCCACCAGATTTTTCTGCACATCGGGTCCCATAATCCCCATGCACTGGCCAAGCTCTCTGAGGCTTGTGGGAGCTATGGCCCAAAACACCTGGAGGAGCAGGGTTTTGGAAGCACCGCTCTAGCAAAGAGCCTCTTGTGCCCCGTCCAAACACAACAGACATGCTTGTAATTCAAGTCACGTGGTGCATAGCACCAGCGGGATTCCACCGCGACGTGGCAAAGGCAATGACAACGCTTTGCAAAAATGGACATCTTCAATATTCAATATTGATTCACCCTACAATATCGGCCACACATAGCCTTCCCTTGAACTCCGAGAGAGAGCAAGAATTACGCCGGCTCCTGAGCGTGCCCATTCCTGAAGCCCAGGGAAACCTAGTCTGATATCAGAGATCTCTACTCCACTCTCTCTACTCACTGAAACCTCTTCAAGTTTTATGAAAGAAAAAAAAAATCTTGGATCTCGAGGGCAAGGTACCACATTTTGGGGCACTGTTTATCCGGGAATTGGAGTTGTCCTAACTTCAGAATTTTCCAACGAGGAGTATGACAATGATCTGTTCTTTTAAAACCTTGGTGCCGTTTGGTAACTTTGGACTCTAGATTTAGTGTCTTTTGTCTCTCTCTCTCTCTGCCCTTCTGCTGGACGTAATGGTTTCACAGGAAGAGTCTTCTGAAGATGGAAACGTGTCTTCCTTCAAAATGTAGTAAGACCGTCCCGTCGTGTTTGAGAGGACGGTGCTTGTTTTTCAGCCCTGAAGTCTAACTTTGGTGGTGCCACTACTTTAAAAGAAAAAAAGCCCCTGCCAGGTTATGAAACCATCTTGTTCCAGGCATTCCATGAAGGGCCACAAGCCATTTTTTTAAAAAAAGAAAATAAATTACGTGCTGACAGCGCTGTGGAGCTAAATAGCTTTTCTTGTTCTTCATTTATTTTCATTTTTCTTAGCGTACACATTTGTCCATTTAAAATAATAATAATAATAATAATAATAATAAAAATCTCTGGTGTAGGTGAGGAAAAAATTCTACGTTCAGCCACGTTTCTCAGGGTCTCATTCTAGCAAATTAGGTGGGACCTCCGTAGACTGGCAAGGTATCAGTTCTGTGGCAAGTCCATGGCAAGTCCTGTTTCCACAGGTCGTCTTCCACTGTCAGCCCAGGAAAAGAGTCGCTCAAAAACAGAGGAGCTGAGGTTTTCTTTTCCCTGACGGTTTCCCCCGGTTAGCGCCTGTCAAAAGAAATGGGTGGGGAGAGAGGTTATATTGCTACACAAACGAATAAATCTGTTTCTCAGTCTATGGACCTTTCCACACTAGACTGTTACAGTGCTATTATTCCACTTTCAACCTCCTCTGGAATCCTGGGGTTTGCAATATAGGGAGGAGCCTTTAGGATTCTCAGCCAGAGAGCTCTTTGGCCTCGGGAAACTGCAAACCCCAGAATTCCACAGGGTGTTGAAAGTGGAATAATAGCACTATAACGGTGCAGTGCAGAAAGGCCCCATGTCTTCCTCTTGCTCAGATAATTTCAGAGTGGGGTACTGTCCATGGCTCTTCCTGCCTTATCTTCCTAACAACCCTCTGAGGTAGGCCAACTTGATCTTTTTCATACTACACAATTATAACACCTTGTATGCCACTTTAACTGCCTGGGATTTGCAACTTGTTGAGGCCCTAGGGCTCTCTGGCACGGAATTCCAGTTCTGATGAAACTACACGTCCTAGCTATTCCATAGGATGAACTCAAAGCCAGTTAAAGCGGTATTAAAGTACTGTGTAGTGTGAAGGCGATCAGAGAGTGTGTATGTTCTTGACTCAAGCTCACCCGGTATTTCCTTGGCTTAGTGTGGGATCTGTATATCCGCCACCCCAATCCCATGTCAGAATCACACTGTCTCGACCAGCCTAACCGTGTAAATCTACATATTCTGTTATTCAAAGGAGCACTCGTAGAAAATGCAAAACATTTCTCAATTCCCACTGTTATGAGGTTGGATCTCAAACTGGTACTGATTTATTGAATATTTGTACTTTTTTCTCCTAATGGAAAATAGGAATGACTTTCACAGCCTCCTGTGCACATCCACTCTGAAGTAAGACTCGCTGAGTTCAATGGGACTTTCTCCCATTGTGCACAGAATATGACCTCAGCCTTCGTTCACAGGGACTCTCATAGACAATCAACTGCACTGACTGTTTTTGTGGGGTGGTGACTCCACTTCAGGGTTTGAACTTGAACTCTGAAGGAGCTATCCAATTCAGCACCCTGGACAGCTCTTTTAAAGTGTAGTATAAAACCTGGAGCAGATTCACTGCTTTGCTGACATGGAGCCAAAAACCACCAGCCGTCAACTGGTTAGATTATATGCAGTAAAGATTACTTTTTACAGATTCTTCTATAGTTTCTTCAGACTCTATTTTTTTAAGCAAACCAACTCTATCTAGACTTTTTGGATTAATGCATGGACAACAATACATTTAGTTTTCCAGGTTTCCAGTTCACTAAATTTTGTGATATTCTTCTTGGAAAAAACAAATCAAACTGCCAAAATATGCATAATAACATGTATTTTTTTTTAAAAAAAAAATGCATTCAAAGAAAATGCATATTTTTGTGCTTTAAAAATTCAGAGACAGAAATGGGGTAGATTGAAGTAGGGAGACAAGAACAACTAATTTTAACTTTTTTCCTCTGCACTGTGAGGAAGTCATCAAAAACTGCACAGTTTTTGAAGTCTATTTGCTATTCAGGAAATATCCTGTACAAAAGCAGTTGTTTTTGGCAGAAAATGGCATTTTCTGTGCAGGAAACCAGTTCCTTGTACAGAAAGTAGGTTTCCTGCAGGGAAAACAGCATTTTTCTATGCAGAAACGGTATTTTCTGTGCAGAATCTCCCGTCCTGTGCCTGGCAAACTTGCTTTCTGCACAGAAGGGTTATTTTCTGTTCCCCAGATTCTGTTTTCTACATGAAAATGTCCATTTTAGGGCAAAATATGTCCTGGAATGTGACATTCTCGCCTGCCTAGGGCTCTTCTTGTCTGGGGTCTCTGACGCTCGAAAACTAATTTTTCAACCTTTTTTTTCAAATACTTGAAAATATCCTTTCCATGACTGAATTGAAAATGAGGACCAAGATAAATGAAATCATCGTGGAATGGAAACAGGACCCCGTCTGACCCTGGTATGTCCTTTCATTTTGGAGACCCTCTGCAATTTGAGAAAACCTACCCTGGGCTCATGTTGCACAGAAAAGGAATGGGAAGAACTGACCTCCTCGGGTCTCCCGTGCCACCCTAACACCTGCCTGCCTCGCTGCTTACGAGTACCTGCCCGACACTTTCTTCGCAACCGTAATGATGATCCCGGTGGCGACTCCGATCGCGACGATGATGCCAATGATAATCCCGACGAGCGCCACCGTTTCCAGACCCTCTGGAGGGGGAAGCAGGTAGACCATTAATTGTTTTCTCCTGCGGCATGTCTCCAGGGCAGTCTTATGCGTGCCCATGCAGAAAGAGGCATTGTTTCCTTCTGCAGAGCATCCTCCCAAATGCATAGGGCTAGAGCAAGGGTGGGAAACTACAAAGACGAGGGTTAGGATTAGGGTTAGACCACGGAGGGCTGCAACACCCCACTGCTCTCTAAACCCTCTCTGGAGGATTTTTGGGGGACTTTCACCACGTTTTTAGGTCTCCCTGGGTCACTCCAAAAACAACCAATGACCAAATCTTAGTGACCAGATTATCGGGTTCTGCAAGGGATGATCGCTAGCACTTAAATTATAACGACAACAGTAGTGACTGCAAAATAAAACTCTGATTCTGAAGATCTGGGATGCAGGCACACAATTGGTGCAGTTCCGTAACACTTCGACTAGCATGACCGCATCCTACGGAATCCTGAGATTAATTTAATTTAATTTAGTGCAGCCTTTCTCCTCGAGCTGGACACAAGGTGGGTCCTAGACCAATCAATTTTTTAAAAAAATTACAATAAAATTTAGAAACAAAATCAGCCACAGAAAGACAGCATAAAATCATTTTTAAAAATGTACAAGCATTTAAATTTTGTTTTATAAAAGAAACCAGTAAAAATAATAAGCTCTCCTGCTCACACATTTGTGATCTGGGGAATGATTTGGAATTCTCTCCTAGGGAAATCGAGTCAACGGTCCTGAATTGCAACAGGATAACCTTCTCTGGCAGAGATGCCCGAGTCCCTCAGCAGATAGCAAATCCCAGGATTCCATAGAATGCAGCCATGGTGCTTAAATGGTGGTTAAAGTGGGATCCAACTGCTACAACCGGGCAGTGTGGACTGGAAAGTGGCAGGAGAGGTGCCGGTCCGGATAGCTGCTGCGGCTGCCGGAGCCATTTCCACAAAGGTCTCTGTGTTGGTCATCCCCACGGGGAAGCGGGGTGGACCAGCAGCTAGGCAGACTGGCAGATAATTCAAGGACTGGAACCAAAAAGAAATAGGCTAGGCACATTGGCAGTGCAGAGCAGCACTGATTCATACGGGTATTCACCCTCTCCTTGATTCCGTCCTCGTACAGATTGAGCTGCCAATTTGATTTTCTGTAGAAGAGGCAGAAGGGGTGGAGGGACTGCAGATTTACTAAACAAATCTCATCTCAGCACTCTAACCAATGCACAGCACTGTCTCTACCAGCTCGATCGTATAAATCTACCTATTGATTCGGCGACTCATGTGGCAGTGAAAGAAGCACTCTCCGAAAATACAAAACATTTTTCAGTTCTGACTTTTCTGAGGTTAGGATCGGTACCGATTGATTGAATATTTGTCTTTTTTTTTTTTTTTTGCCGTAAAGTGAAGCAGGAATGATTTTCACACCCTCCTGTGCACATCTAATCTGAAGTGAGATTCTGCAAGATTAAGGCCATTTCTGCACCACACTGTTATGTGCTATTCTCCTGCTTTCACCATCCTGTGGAATTCTGGGCTTTGTAGTTTCCTGAGGCCAAAGAGGTCCCTGGATGCGAATTCTAAAAGTCCCTCCCTAAACTGCAAACCCCAGGATTCCAGAGGAGGTTGAAAGGGGAATCATAGCAGTATAACAGAGCAGGGCAGAAATGGCCTAAGCCTTAGAATCTGTAGCAAGCTGCTGCTTCAATGCTGAGCTGGAGATTTGCACCTCCACCCTTTGCTCTTGCCCAGAACTGAGTCCCCAAAGTGGAAAAATTTGAACTCGCGTCTCTTCTCTGGTGGGGAATCCATGAAAACTGGAGACTCAGGGCCTGACAGTCCTACTGGCGACCCTAATCGGATAGGAAACCCCGAAGCAGAAAAGGGAAAGAGTGAAAAGGGCAATAGAATGAGCAGAAATTTTGCATTTCCTGACTTTGAAAAGCCGATCTTGGAGAAGAGAGTTGCACAATCCACCTCCTGTTCAAAACAAACATCACAACAACATCTGCTCTTTTCCAGTCTGAGCCATTTTCTCTCCCTCCTGGAGAGGGCTCAGGAAATTAAATCATATTTATGAACCATCTCAGCACTTTAACACTCAGTCCAAACTGATTCATAAGGGTGTTCACCCCGATTGATCCTTGTGCAGCTTAAGCCATCGCTCTGATTTTCCGTAGAAGAGGTAGATTTAAAATAACAAAAGCTAACCAGTTTTTTTTTTAAAAAAAAATAAAATAAAAGAATAATCATCTTTAAGGACCTGAGCAAAAGATGGTCAGTTGTTTCAGGCCGGGGGCAGCATCTTATCAAAGTGAAGTCGTTGCTGAAGAATGTGTTAGGAAAGTTTTGGGCAGAAATTGGCAAAATTCCAGCCTTCTGCTGGGCACACACTTCAGAATGCTCCACCCTACAGCAACTTTACCACCGAAGCCAGACCACGCCGAGAGAGAGGAAAAAAATAGGCTCTGCATTTTCCCACATTTATTCCCCCAATAATTCCCATGTGAAGGCAGCCTTGGGTTGAAATACAAAGCCACCACTGAATTTCCCTTTGATCGCCTTGGAAACGAAGAATCATGGGCTTTGGAGTGGTTTGAAGCCAGGTCTTCTGATGGAATATAAATGGGGGAGGAGATGTGGGGGCGGAACTTAGGGCATTTCCGCACTACACTGTTATAGTGCTGTTATTCCACTTTCAACCTCCTGTGGAATTCTGGGGTTTGCAGTTTACTGAGACCAAAGAGCTTTCGGGCTGAAAATTCCAAATCCCCCTCCCCAAAATTCCACAGGAGGTTGAAAGTGGAATAATAGCACTATAACAACGTAGTGCGGAAACGGCCTTAATATGGAAGCTAGCATCCCACACCATGTGTTCCGCTATTAGCATTTGTAATGACAGAAGTGGGTGTCACAGTCTGAAACTTTGTAGTTGCTGTTTGACTTCAAATTATCCCCGACTTACAGCCGACTTATTTGTTGCTTTGACTTGTAAAGACTTTCTGGTGTGTTTGCGTGTGTCTGTCTACTTACTTCATTTCTACCAGGGCTCACCCTCTGCTCTGCTGTGCCTCCACCTTCTAACTAGAAGCAAAGTTGTTGCCTTCAGGGTGTTTCTGACTTATGGAGACCCTATCACAGGATTTTCTGGAGGGTGAGAGTGTGTGACGTGCCCCAGGTCCCCCAATGGGTTTCCATGGCAAAGCAGGGAATCCAACCCTGGTCTTGCCCTTCCCTGTAGGCTCAGGCAAAAGCAACCTGTTGCCGCCTCTCCCAGCTTGTGTATCCTTCCTCTTTAATAACTTTCACCATCCTAACCGTGCTCTGATATTGCTTGGATGCAATGTCCCCGTTTTCATCTGCAAGATATTGGAGGCTATGATGGTAGAAGAGGAGCAGAAAGACAATTTGCATTACCTACTGAAAATAATAACATTGCATTACATACTGAAAATAATAACTGAAAATAATAACTTTCACCATCTTGACCACACTCTGATATTGCTTGGCCTGGTGAGTCCCGGGCCATTTCCGCACTAGACTGTTACAGCACTATTATTCCACTTTCAACTTCCTAGGGAATCCTGGGGTTTGCAGTTCAGGGAAGGGCCTCAAAGGCAAACCCCAGGATTCCCTAGGAGGTTGACAGTGGAATAACAGTGCTATAACTGTCTAGTGTGGAAATGGCCCCGGTTTTCACCTGTGAAATTGGATGACGTGCGTACAGCGTCATGGTGCTAAACGGTCAGCCATGACTTCTCGAGAAGGAATTGCAGTTTGGCTCCTTTCCAGTGAGCGAGCCACGAGCTTTTGCCTCATCAGGCAACAGGGTGGAATCTGCCACCCGGCTCTCCTTACCGAAGCGAGCCAAGCCTCATTCATTAGCATGCCTCCAGGTTCATATAAGGATTTATAGGTAACCCAAGAAACCGGCCGAAGCCCCTGCTGCCCAGATTAAATTCAGAGATGGCACGCGCCCCTGTTTGAAGAATGCCGGGGGCTTTGGCCTCCGTCGCTCTGGGTTGGACCGGGACCAGGGATGAACCAAGGAGATGACGAAGCAATTTTAGGGACCATGTCGGCTAATTTGGGCCGCTACCTGATACTTTGGGCCCATTACGTAATTGTTAATTTGAGGTCCGCGCGAAAATGAAACCTCTACCGCAGGGGCGTTGCTCCAAATGCAAAGAAATTCCATAAGAAATGCATTTTCTGGGTACTGAGAAGAAAGGACTTGTTTGCTAATTGAATTATTTAGAAATTTTCGTGTTTTAACGCTGCCTTTTATTAAAGAATTACTAGACTATGGGCCTTTCCGCATGACACTGTCATAGTGTTATTATTCCACTTTCAGCATCCTGTGGAATCCTGGGGTTTGTAGTTTCCTGAGGCCATAGAACCCTCTGGCTCAGAATCCTAAATGCCCCTCCCTAAACTGCAAATCCCAGGATTTCATAGGATGTTGAAAGTGGAATAAGAGCACTACAACAGTCTAGTGCTGTTCTCCAAGTACAGTGGCAAAAGACGACATCTTCATCCATCCTGGGAGAACCTAAAAGAAGCACAGTGGAGAGAGTCAATGCTTCTTTTGGGTTCTCCAGGAACAGACTAAAAGTTCTCACCTTTTACCATTCTACACAAACTCTTAAACGTGGCCATTTCCGCACTACACTGTTATAGTGCCATTATTCCACTTTCAACATCCTACGGAATCCCGGGACTTGTAGTTTAGAGAGGAGCATTTAGAATCCTCAGCCAGAGAGCTCTTGGGCCTCAGCAACCTGAAAACCACAGAATTCCACAGGATGTTAAAAGTGGAATAATAGCACCATAACAGTATAGTGCGGAAAGGGCCTAAGAGTCAAGGCATAGTAAATGAGTATACACGGTACTCTTACAGGAAGACTATGTAGTCTTACTGAATATAGCGTAGCTACGGATCTGTAGCTCTAGGTCGTGACTCCGTAACTGCAGTAGTGAATGCCAGCCATGCTTTAGTTAATATCTTTGTCGAGCTACCCCGAGATCCTTCTGTTCTGAGCTGACACACAATCAGAATAAACAAATAATTAAATAGCAGTGATCGTACCTTCAGATATTTCCGGAACACCTGGGTCGGTTGTGTTCTCGCTCTCTTCGCTGGTTGCCAGGACGCTGTCTGTGGTCATAATTTCCTGAATCGAGAAATCATCCGTCAGCACGGGCCACTCCGCATATTGGAATAAAGGTGGGCAAATTGCAGCTCACAGGAGGAATGTGGCCCTTGGGAGTACTTGTGTGGCCCCTGGAAGCCTCCCAATCCGCACCAACCCATTTTTGTTCGAGATTTCACTCTTTTTTACGGCTCAAAACCATCCTACGAACGCAGCAGTTTCCTCCCCATCACCTTCCCAGCACCACCCCCACAAATCAGCCAAAATGGTGGCCAGAAGTGACATTAACCAGCACTCCAAAGCATGAGCATCACATCCTCCAACTTAAGTCCCAGTTTTGGGAGAAATGCAGAATACAATGTCATCATTGCTATCATCATCACCATCCCAGTGGATTCAACGAGTCTACTCCAGTGAGGACTAACAACAGGCCATTGTTTTGGATAGAAAACCAATGGCTTCTTTACAAAATACGTTGTATCCACGTAAAGAAATTTTGGTAGGAAGATCTTTCCCCCAATGGCATTGTGCAGTATGAACGACGGTCAAAAATGGTGCGGAAGTTGTCACATTCTTGCCAAGTAGAAAGAAAGTCATTAAGATGGCTCATTCTTGCGTATGGGAGCAGAACAGGTGAAAATGTGCATCAGAACAACGGGAGGGTATGACAGCTCATGGGCCAAACTTTACCCATCCTTGGTGCAGACATGCCAAGAGTGTGTGCTTTGAATGATGCAACGCATATGCAACAGCCAAAGTTGTGATGAGAAGGGAGTTAGCAGAATTTAGGGGTCTGAGTGGTTGGCATAGTTAGAGTAGTTAGTAGTTAGAGTCAGACATGAGTTAGAATCAGGGTATGAGTTAGCTAGGGGATGAATATGAGAGACAGGGAAGGATAGGATCTAGACGTATTAAATGAGCAAACTGTGATGTTATTTTCAATGTTATGTTTAATAAATTATTATTTTTGTCTAATACGCTTTTGCCTCTGGGGATGCTACCTATTGGAAAGGTTGAGTTCAGACACAGTGTCTTCGTTGGCAGCGGTTATTCAGGGGTGGCGGTGTCCGGTTGGGACAGAAAATGAAAAACGTCTCACCCAGGAACCACAAAGGCATCTAGGAGGTCCCCACAATGGGTGGCCACAGCAGTGGGATGGGAAGAGGTCCTCACATTGGTGGCAGAATGGGACCAGGGAGAGCACCCACAGCTTGGTGGTAGTGGTGAGATCGGTAAAGACCCTCCCATGACTTTGCTCCCATTGCATTTTTGCTGCTAGGGTACGGCTATTTGCTCACTGCACTGTTACAGTGCCATTATTCCACTCAATGGTGGAGTTTGGAGTGCGTGGAGGGCGGGCGGGAGTGGGTGGGGCTACAGCATGGGGGCGTGGTCAGGGTGTGCAGGGGTGTGGCTATGGGCTGGGACGCCCCAGAAACATTGCCGCCCAGGGCGAACCGCCCTCATCACCCCCGCCATCCCTACACGACTGACTCCACTTTCAACCTCCAGTGGAATTCTCAGGTTTGCAATTTAGGGAAGGGCATTTACAATTTTCATCCGGCCAGCTCTTTGGCCTCAAGAAACTACAAACCCCAGAATTCCACCGGAGGTTGCAATTGGAATAATAGCCCTATAACGGTGTAGTGCGGAACGGCCTCTCTTTGCGTGCTCCTGGGAATTTCTTTCTTGTTCACCAAAATAACCTGGCTGGCTTTGGGTGCTCCGCACTTTGAGCACGGACGGGTGGCGCTGTCTACTGTCCTGCCTCAGGCAGTCAAATTTCTGGGGTCAGTCTTGGCTCGGAACGACACTCACCTCAGTCGGTGCTTCTGAGACCATACTGTCGCCGAGTTCAGCAGTGGCTGCTTCATCTTCCAAGACGGGCGTGCTCGCTAAACGAAATGCACAAAAAACTGGGGTGAGACTTGAATCGGTTCGCCTGTCCGGGATTATCTCTTTTTCTTTTCCCCCCTTTTATCGTGCTCTCCAAAACTCTGGCATGGATTCACTGCCAGCTTCCCCTGGATGACCTCGCCAAAAATGTGTTCTGAGAACTTTCAGCTTCAGCTCCAAAATTAAAACACAGGACTTTCAATAATCTGGAATTTCCTTTTGTGGCCCAGGTGTTTTTACCCCGTGATGAAATCCTGCTTCCTATCCTTTGCCCGTCTCTTTCTTTCCGCCTCCCTCCGCCAAAGGTTACCAAACAGAAAGGTTTCTCCGGACACCTGGAGCATCCTGAGATGATGCACAGAGTGTTGAGTGAGGCACGAGCCCAACGGCGCTGCCCGGTGAACTCTTAAAGCCGGGAAACCATTCATCTTTCACCGTTTGCAACATAGCAGGCCCAGCCCGGCGGGCTCATTTCAGTGCATTATTTAAAGGAAAGACACGGACGAAGAGAGGGGTTTTAATATTAAACGGCAGGCCTTTGAAGCAATCCAGGAAAGATTGGTTTTGAAAAAGTGTAAATGTTCTGCAAAGAAAAGTAAAAGACAATGCGTACTCAAAAACCAAAAAAATCATGTAGAAGGAGGATTTAGAGAGTTTCAAATGTAACAGATAAAAGGAACAGTGCATAAAGACGATTCCAGATAGATGGTAAAAGGAAGCAAGAAAATTAATTTATTATAAATTCTTTTCTTGATATCAATCCAATACGTAAGAGAACCGCTTTTTATGTATCGATAAGTATTCTGTATGTTGAATGTAATATCGAATTATATGTATTTTTTTTTATATAGAAATATATTTAATTAAAAAAAACAATTAAATGGCAGGTCTGCAGCCTTAAACTATTTTTTAAAAGGTGTTTAACACTGCCTTGTTTATTTTATACCACATTCCCGAGGTTCTTGTGGAAAACCACCTGAATTAGCTGGAACACATGCTTTGTCTTCTGGTTTTTTTCAACTGCCTACAGTGGTGTGCTTTTGCTTTCCTGTGGTTTGAGCGGAGGGGCATTTGGAGACCAGCATTCTTTTGTTTTTGTTTTTTGTGGCTGGTTTGTCATGGCGGCTGGCCATCTCCATGCCAAGCGGGCTGGTGAACCCGCTCCGGGTTTTAGTCCGAACTTTGAAAGAGCTACTCGAGGTGCTGAATCATCAACTTGGATAGCTTCTTTAAAGTTTGGACTAAGATGCCCATAATGGAACAGTGGTGGATGGCTTTCATGGAAAACAGAAATGCGGATATACTTACACAAAGATTGAAAGGGAAATCAGATGAAGACATTAATAGAGAGTGGAAGATTGTTACAGATTTGGGTTGGGGGTAGACAGAGGGCAATACATTTTTCATGATAACAACTCTTATACAGTTAACAGTTAATGAAATATCATGTAACAAGTAAAGTAGAGACATACAGCAGGAACTAACAGATTATAGATTATTGACATTTTATTGCGATACGAAACAAATCGAGGGAATATCAGCAATTGTAATCCAGAAAGGAAAGGAAGAAGGAAAAACATTACATGTAAATATTGCAGAAATTATTGTTTGTTTGTTGAAATTTGAATAAAATTATTAAAAAAAAAATAAAGTTTGGGCTAAGACCACTGAACCACTCTGCCAACATGGGAACTCTAACTTTGGAGAGGGAGGAACCGAGGATGTTTCCACAGGGGCTGGGAAATGGCATAGTGGAAACTGGATCACACCAGAAATTAGATCTTTCTAAGGTTTTTAGACTTCTGCTTCTTTTAGGTGCAACCTGCCCATTATTCTGGGAGCTGAAGATGATCAGAGTTTGTATCAGAATGCACAAAATTCCCCAAGCATCTCTCACATGCCACAATCGAGGGGGGGGGGAATAATCAAAACTGTATGTTTCACTTATTCCCATCTATCTGCTTCAAAAATAGATTACCTTGTAAATTTATTTCTGCCTCCAAGAGTTTTTGCAATTGCTTCGCCGCCCCCCCGGACACCATTTTTAAAAATTTTTTTGCAACAGTTAAAGGGGAAAAAAAACATGATCTAACGATGCACCACCAGGATTCCCCTGGAGTGGAGCCACATCATCAAATATTTAATAAAAGTCTTCCCTCCTGCTTGGAGCATCAAATATTTAAAGGGGAAAATTCCACCCGCTGAACAGAAAGCTTAGGGACTGAAAGAGATGAAATGCATTGAAATTTTTATGCTCAGGATGATGAATTTTTGGTAGTGGTGTAGCTGCTTGAGAAAAGTATTTTGCGAACTTAGTCAGTAATTCCCAGATTGCTGTGCAGATGCTGCCAGTTTTTATGAATTTTATGCTTCTCCAACATTTCTGATATGGATCTCGGCACAGAAATACGTCCCGAATTGCATTGCAAGGCTTAAATTCAACAAAATGGTTGTAGAGTGGAAGTACAACAGCCAAGTGCCTCATTGTAAATTCCACAAAGTCAGCGACTGAGACCCTTGAGTGTCGTATAAATAAAGATGGAAAAATATTTGAAAATATGGGGGAAATAGTTGAAAGGCACATTTCTCAAGTGTTGAGAAAACCAGATGAGACTCACCGCAGTTTGGGATCTTTTCTGTGCAAAAATTGTGCATGGTTGTTTTACACAGCAAACAGAATTTTCTGTGCAGAAAATGCTGCACAAAAAATAAAAATTTCTATGTAGAATTATTACCTTCTATTGTGAAATGCTGCAATTGAGGATTTATTGTGTGCAAAATTTGCATGTGGTTGACTTGTACAAAAAAAAAAGGGGGGAAAAAATTACAACCCACACCCACACAGTCATTACACACGTAGAACTAGGACCAAAACTAGACTGAACTAAATCAGAACAGACTCAAACGAAGGCATAGAACAAACCATGACTAAAAGACTTCTCTCGTACAGCAAACACATCCTAACTACACAACTAACACACAGAGGAACTCTGACCAACCCTGGCCCCCCTTACCAACTGCAATGAAAAGGAAAAATCTATTTATATTCCATCTCTTAGTCTTTTTATTCTTTCGTTCCAGATCTAAACGCATTCGACAAACTAGAATTGCCGAGAATCCTATTCACGGATTATTACAACATCAGATTTCTCGTTGCTCAATACATTGATTCATGGTTTTATTTTATTTATCTCCTGACCCTACAGGATCCATCTGTAGCAACCGAGTCCCTGGGACTGGATAAACAGTCGTGCTTTATTGCCCATTGCTCAAGGGGACCCAAAGCAGGCCCACGAGCAGGTATGTCAACAGTCCGTCTTGCACAAGGTCAGGATCCAACAGAGGTGTGACGTAACACAACCAACATCCTAACTTCGTGCATGCAGATTTAGAGTATGCCAGCACGATTCTAGTAATTCAACGGAAAGCAGGACAGAAGAGATAACAGCGTTCCTGAGCACTGAATACGCCAGGTTCTCCTCTTCCAGCACAAGCAGAAGCAGAATTCCTTGGCAAAAAAAAAATGCACATTCCTTTCCGAATCCGTGCCAGGGTGCGCTTGCTTAGATGTGCTCCTACACGCAGCAATCTTTGGGAGAGGCCAGAGCAGAAGCAAAAAGCTGCAAAACATATCTACGAGCCCCTTGCAAGAGTCTTCGGCGAGACATCTGGCAAACTAGGCTGGAAATCTCCCAGGCGTTCTCCTTATTGATTTGCACACCTCCTCCGGTTGGCCTCGTGCTCTCTTGTCTCTTTCCCCCGACCTTTTCGTCTTAACCTTTTCGACTGGAAGCCAGCCAGCTTGTCTCCCAAAGCCAGCCGTAAACGGGGTAGTTTAGCTTTTTCGACTTCCTCGCCCCCCCCAACGGGTCCAGATCAGCCAAAATGGCAGCCAGGAGTGATACGACGTCACTTCCTGTGCACCTGAACATGATGGCGGAGCCCATGGTGCTGAAAATTAGCCTCCTTCTCCTCCAATAATTGTCCATCACTGACCTAAATGTACAAGTAGGTTTACACGGGAAAAGGTTCTCCTTGAGATATCCTGGATCCTAACCAGTTAGGATGGGGTGGAAAACCTGGAGTCCTGAAAATCTTGTCATGGGCTCCTGCTCCCATCATTCCTGGCCAAGATGGCTGTTGATGGAAATGAGATTAAAAAAAACATCTAGCAGGTCACAAAGTCCTTGTTCTTCACTTAAGACTTCAGGAGTGATCCCTGGGTACTTTAAACCGGGCACCAAACTAAAGGAGAGCAAATATCATAATCTCAAAGAAACTAATATCTTAAGGTTTCCATCCTGCCATCACCGTTCTGGCAGTGGATGCTTCACTAGCTTCCAAGAATCCGGTAAAGGAAGACAAATGTTACGTCACGCCTTCACGGATGGGAACTGACACTGATCATCATTGAGACAACAATCATCATACCTAGATCAGACATCTCCAAGAAAGTTAGCTGGGAAACAAATAGCCCAGGCTGAATCAACTTGGCATTTTCAAAGGGAAGTCAGGAAGGTCATGGAGGATAAAGCTATCATTTTGGGTGCTGAGTCAACAGTGCGGTGCGGTGGCCAAAAAGCCAACGCAATTCTGGGCTGCATTCACAAGAGTATAGTGTTTGAGACTGATGGATGTAATACTGTCAACTCTATCCTGCTTTGGCCAGACCTCCTCTGGACTGCTGTGCCCAGTTCTGGGAACCACAGTTCAAAATAGAAGTTGACAAACTGGAAGGTGTCTGGAGAAGGTTGACCAAAATGATCAAACATCTGGAAACCAAGCCTTATCAGGAACAACTGCGGGAGCTGGGAAGGTTTAGCTTGGAGAAGAGAAGACCAAGAGGTGACATGATGTCTGTGCATGTGCCATAAGGTGACCCCCCCTAAATTTCATAGGGTTTTCTTAGGCAAGGAATCCTCGGAGGTGGTTTTGCCAGTTCCTTCCTCTGAAATATAGCCTACAGCACCTGGAATTCCTTGGTGGTCTCCCATCCAAGTAGTAACTAGAACTGACCTTGCTCAGCTTGCAAAATCAGACAGGACCTAGTGCCCTTAGGGCATCTAGGCCCTCTCGGTGACATGATAGCTAACTTTAAATATTGCAGGCGGTGTTATGTGGAGGATGGAGCAAGCTCATTTTCTGCTGACCAGAGACTAGGAAGCAAACCAGTTGATTTGAATTACAAGAAAAGAGATGCCACCTAAACATCAGGAAAAATTTCTTTACTGTTAAGAGCTGTTCAACACTGGAATGGACTGCCTCTGAGAGTGGTGGAGTCTCCTTCTTTGGAGATCTTTAAGTAGAGGTTGGATGGTCGGGTGTGCTATAGTTGTGCATCCCTGCATGCTATGAGGTTGGACTAGATAGCCCTTGGGATTGCTTCCAGCTCTAAGATTGTATGAATCATGATAGCTATAAAGTAGCCTGAATCCTATTGGTTAGTCCCAACCAGAGCAGAGCTACAGAATGGATTTCGAATGATGAGCCAAGAGTCGGGTAATGGGTCAACTGTAGGTGGAACTAGCAATAGGCTTCCGGTCATTAGCTCCAAAGGCAGAAGCAATATACCGCTTGGCAACTCTGGTGCCTTTGGTATGCAAAACATTTGCTCCGTCATTGAGCTACTGGGCTTCTCCATGTCCAAACAGACTGCCTGTTCCAGTTTCTGGTCCATAAAGTTCTTCCTCCACTTTCTGCAAGACTGCTGCATATCAGGAGTGCTTCCGTTTTGTCTAGAGCTGTCCAAGCTCTGAATGCCAAGGCATGAAGACATGACGGTCAGCCTTCCAGATACTACTATTGATAACAAAGACCTTCGCCTAAATCCTACTGGTGAATCCCAACCAGAGTAGACAAACTATGTGTTGACTCACCATTCAACAATACGTACACACTCTCCAATCTGGCAGTGCTGGTTAATCCTCTGGCATCACCCCTTTCTGCCTGCTTTTCAGTTGTCCCATTTCTCACCAACTCCTCCTTTTTTGTCCACAGCTTACTCCAATGCTGCAACCTAAGTTCAAAAGCAATTTGCCCCCCCCCCCCCTATTTCAGCAGCAGGGGAAAGAATCATGCCCTTCCCAGTAAGCTCTGGCAAAAGCAAACTGTTGCAGTCTCTCCTTGCTTGTGTGTTCTTCCTCATTAATAACTTTCACCATCTCGACCACCTTCTGGTGTTGCCTGGCCACACACGCCCTGGTTTTCCTCTGTGAAATGTTGGAGGGCACGTGGTTTAAGAGGTCTACATAAGTTGGGAGTAACCAGTAGGATTCATAGAATCATAGAGTTGGAAGAGACCCCAGGGGCCATCTGGTCCAACTTCATGCTGCCATGCAAGAAGACACCATCAAAGCATTCCCTACAGACGGCCACCCAACCTCTCTTTAAAAGAAGGAGACTTCTACCACACTCCCAAGCAAGGCATTCCACTGTCAAACTGCTCTTACCATTGGGCCATGCTTCCTGGAAAAAAAAGAGATGTCATATCTCAACGGCTGGTTAGAGAACCGTAGAAATCTCAGCGCTGGAGAGGATCCCAAAGCCTATCAAGTCCAACTCCCTGCCAGGCAGGAATGCCCAACTACAACACCTCTGATAGTCCGGCGTGCATGCTAATGTCTTCTTGCTCTCTTCCTGTGCTGTGCACATCGACCTTTGGTTTCCAACATCCACTAGAAGTGTCTTGGTTTGCTTTCAATGCCCACACGAGATCAGCACATTTTCTTCGATCTAACAAATGACCTTGTACCTTACGGAAGACCCACAAATTTGTGCATCACAGATTGTTTGGGCTCTTTTGCTTTAAACTTTATACCCTATTGAATTGCATTGCAGGAGAGCAGCAGGTTGTAAATAAAAGAAAATAAATCAAACTTCATGTAAGTTTGCAGAACAAAGTACATCTAAATCAAAACTTGTTCAATTCTGGTTAAAAAGTAGATTATTCTACCCGAGTCAATCCGTTCATCTCACTCTTAAAGGCTTCCCCTGTTTCACTGTGAGATTTGAATTGCATCTGTTTCATTTTGCTTTTTTAAAAAATTGCATTTTATTCTTAATGTGATTTTCTTGCAATTTTCTTTGTCCACTCACTGAGTGGAGGGGTAAATGAAATAAGCTTAAAAAAACAAAAAGAACATCAATACACCCATGCAGTTTTGTGAAATAAAACAAGCAAAGGAAGAGAAAACCCTTCTATACCTTGTTCGGGATATTTGCAGACCCTGGAGAAATGTTCTTACCTTCCTCGGCCAATGCACAGAACGATAAACTCCCTATTAGGAAAATGAGAATTGGAATTCTGACCATCATCTTGACTTCTTCTTTTTGTTTTCTCTTAAAAATCCCAGCCTGGGGCAACCCAGCGCTGCCTGAACGCTTTCTGGTTTTGCAAAAGTTTGTTCGGTTGCTCCAAAGTCCTCCTTCGCTGTTGCTGAGGCTGAAAGAGGCTGGGCAATCCTCTTCCCAGAAGCATTGACAGAGCAAGGAAAGAGTCACCGGGGAAAGACTCAGCACTTTTCCCCTGGAACTGCAGGCTGAGTGGGTATTCAAAGTGGTCCCCGAAAGGTCCCGCCCTGCTGTGCTCCCTTTGGCCCACCCAGAAAAATATGATCTCTCAGGTTTAAAGTTACAGGATGTTTCAGAAGATGCCAGAGACAGTTATATATAGTGAAGTGTGGAGGAAGGATTATGGAAAAGGAGACGAAGATGGAACACCCTCCTTGTAAAACTGAGGAGCGTGCTGCTGCAGGATAATATGGGGGATTTCAAGCAGAGTAAAGTGGCAGTTGATTTATTTGGTGACTTAGAGATCTGGCGACAGGGACATCTGGATCTCGCAAATTATTTTTCCATTGCTGATGGTGCTGTTTCCTGCCTTTTCTTGCTTTTTGTCCCATAAGGTCAATAAGGGGGTGGCCTCCACCTGCTCTGAAATCCCTCAGTACCATCTGCACTGCAAACATCAGAGATGGAATAGAGTCCTGTGACTCTAACTTTTTTCGTTGGAATGATTTTTAACATCTTTGCCCGATAAAGAATCCAGTGAAGCTCTGAAAGCTTGCATACGTGTATTTTATGCTTTGGAGCTGGTCCTGTAAAGGTATCACTGCTTGTGGATTCTGGATGAGGGATCAGTAAACCATAAGCCCTAGAATTCCACAGGATATTGAAAGTGGAATAATAGCACTAGAAAGCCATTTCCACACTACAGTGTTGTAGTGCTATTATTCCACTTTCAACACCCTGTGCAATTCTGGGGTTTGTAGTTTCCTGAGGCCAAAGGGCTCTCTGGCTGAGGATTCTCAGTGCCCCTCCCTAAACTTCAAACCCCAGGATTCCATAGGAGGCTGAAAGTGGAATCATAGCACTATAACAGTGTAGTGCAGAAATGGCCTGACACTATAGTGAGGAAATGACCAACGTCTTAAATGGCAAAGATTCTTGTCCATCTAGGATTCTACCTGACAAGGTTTCCCGCCATTAAGGAAACCAATTTCTTTTTGACCCACTCCCCAATATTTTTGAATAATATTTCCTCCCTACCTCTGGCTAATGAATAGCCATGGCAGCCTGATCCGGGCACTTGAAAGCTGCCTTCTGCAACGAAAGGGACGAGGAAATGTGCAGGAAAATTGTTACCCACTGTGTGGACGATGTAGGATGCCAGCCTCCGGCTCTTTTATCTGTGAACACTCCCTTTGTCTTGCCTGGGCTGAATAATAATCTCCAGAGCCACCACACCCCCTAAAATGTTTGGCTTGGAGACATGCAGAAAACATGGCAACGTGTTCTGTCTTCTGCCTCCGGGAATGTCTTTGGCCTCCCTCTTCCATTTTCTCGCTCAGCTTAACCCACCCGGGACAAAAGGACCGAACTGTTCAGCTCCTCCAAGATTATGAAAAGGAAACAAAACAGTGGTTTCCATTCAAGGACTCTGCCTCCCCTCTCTCCTCGCTCCGGCTACACTAAATTGGAACCTCGTGAAGGAGAGCACAGTGTCAGAAAAACGCACGCATACACACCCCCTTGTGAGTTTGTTCTTAACAACCAGCGGCCTTTTTCCAGGAATCGCCTTTTATTTTTCTCCCCTTCGTTCCTCCTTGCATCCCAGGCTCTTTGAATTCCATGTTCTCTGGGAGAATACCACACATAGATTACGAGAACAGTATTATTTCGTTTAACTTATTTACTTCATTTGTATGCCATGTTTCTCCCAGGCACAGGGGATTCACATCCAAAGGTATATCCATTGCACGTTGTGCATGGATGTCTGTACACACTTTTTTGTGTATTCATTTGTACATTTCATGGCTTGGTTCCGTTGCAGAATGGTGCCACTGCATGCCAAGGTTGTATAGAAAAATTAACGCACGACTCCTTCTAGAGAGATTTATGTTACATGCAACCACAGTGTAGGATCTTGGCTAAATATGTACAAACACGTACAAATGTATGTGCACACGTCAACATTGCTTCAAATCAGAAGCGTGTCTGCCGTCAAGCCAACCTCACCAATTTAAATGTGCTTCGATAAATGTACAGATTATTCAACTACAGCTCTTCCTATTAAGCCAATTAAAATTTGCACCCTGCTGCCACAATTTCCTGATTAAACGGTGCAGTGGCGGATTCTTTCTGGTGAGCTGCAGCTGGCCGTTCGGCATCAAAAGACAATCGGCGCTGACTGAAGTACGTGGTGGTCACCATGCAGAGCATCCCCCGGACCCCTGGAAACGTGGCCTTATCCCAAAGCGCAGCTGCTGCCAGCTGAAAGAAGACGTTTGTAGCTGTGCCTTGTACCATACTGTCTTTCTCCATTGCCTCACGAAGCCGTCTGTGGGATGCCAATATTTGAAAAGAACAGAAGCAGCCTTATGTGAAGGTAACGGACAGATTTCCCAACCCTAAGGTGTCCCCTGTTACCCCAAAAGGTTGGGGACTCAGGGGTCCACCCACAAACGCCTCCGTGGAAAGGAGGGGAATTATATCTCCAAAAGGGAGGTCTGTGGAGGGTGGGTAACTTAAGGATCTTTTCTGTGCGTGCTGGTACTAATGCAGAGACACCAGCTGGAGGTTAAAAGAATGTTTTATTGGGGAGAAAATCACAAACGCTTGCAAGATTCAAGCACTCTTGCAAGCATGCAAGGCTAACAGGAGGAAAGGAGGGAAAAATTGGATAGTGAGGAGTCAGGAAGAAGTGGGCAATATTTACCAATCCTGAAGACAAGAAAGTTGAGGCAAAATAGGCTCAAACACAAGAGTTTGAGGGCAGGATGGAGAACCAAGAGTCTGGGGTGCAGCGTGATGCCCAAGCGCTAGCTATAACCTACTGCAAATGGCGATTCTCAGAGCGAGGGTTTAAATACCCCCTTTTTTTTGCCCTGGGAAAAGTGTTAATGGCTCTCTGGTAGAGCAAACAAAGGGATCCAGAGCTTGGCTAATGGTCTTAGCATTAGGTGACAAAGCATTGATGGGAGTCATGATAGTTTCTTAATGTCTGGGGAGGTGAGGAAACAAAAGGGGAAGTTTGTCTGGGAGTTTCTATGGCTATTATTTTCTAGGTTTGGGCTGTTGAGAGGATCATCTCAAGCCCATTAAGCTGAGTCTCTGACTAATCCCCAGTGAACTCATAGGGTGATGCACAATCAAACATGCAGGCACAGTGTGCAATAATGTGCAATGCTCAGCCATGAAGAATGTGCAAGCATGCACAGCCGTATTGCATGGGCAACTCTGCTTCTCTAACCGTTAAAAGGGTTGTAATCATTTCTCCTTGGGCAAAACCTTCCAACCATTTTGATATGGGATCGACACATAACAGATTGTCAGGAGTCTGGCCTTTATTTAGCAACGGCAGAAAAACGTTGGGGGGAAAAAAAGAGGAGGAAAGGAGGAAAAAAGAGAAGCGGCAAGGCTTTGCTATTCTCGCTATCGTCCCGACAGAATTTTGAAGCCTTGCTTTGTTGCCTCCTAATAATAGGCATTCAGTGGTTCGTCCCCTCAGAAGCATCCATGACCCAGTTGGCGTTGAAACAAAGGGGGTCAGTCATAGCCTTTATATTCAGCCAAAGCCCTCCCCAGTTCTGGTCAGAAATGCTCAAGAAACAGAAACATTTCATATTTCTTGCACCGATGCAAAGAAATGCTTCCATTGACTGATGCATATCAGGGTCTGCTTAAGTGCAGTGTGCATAGAAAGCACATCAAAGAGAAGCAAATGGCATTCAGTGCCCCTCGGGTCATAAATAAAACCGTATGGCTTTTCTGTGTAACCCATCTATCGCTGGGCATCCGCTTGAGGATGAATTCCCACAGTTGGCTCTAGAGGGAGCCCCAATTTCATAGATCCGTGCTTAATTCGTAACCCACGAGGCAGTTCAATACGAACGGTAGCAATGACTTAGGCCATTTCTGCATTCCACTGCTATAGTGCTACTATTCCACTCTCAACATCCCGTGGAATTCTAGGGTTTGTAATTTTCTGAGGCCCAAGAGCTCTCTGGCTGAGCATTCTAAATGCCCCTCCCCAAACTGCAAGTCCCAGGATTCCACAGTATGTTGAAAGTGGAATGATAGCACTATAACTGTATAGTGTGAAAATGGCCAATATGTTAACGGTAGGCTTTGATAATTAGCTATCTGGAAAAATAGGCAGTTAAAATATTTTACTGTGGGCCCTTTGTATCTGCTAGAGTTTGGTTCCAGGACCTCTTGTGGACACCAAATTTCTTGGATGCTCAAGTCCCATTATGTACAATGGGGTAGTAAAATGGCATCCCTTACATACAATGGCACAATCAAAGTTTGCTTTTTCGTGTGCTCGTTTGGAATAATTTCAGGCCGTGGTTGGCTGAATTTGTGGATACAGAATCCGCGGATACGGGTGGACAACTGTACTTACAAACGTAGAAGTCACAGGGTATAGTCACGTACACTCTATGGCCCTTTTTGCACTTTACCTATGGGGATGCTGCCGGGAAGGGAGTGAGATGGGAGCGCTCTCTCTGCACCCGCTACCTCTGGAATCCAGGAAACATGGTGGTCCCGCCTCTTCCTGCCACAGCGCAGCCAGGTGCTGTCCCGCTTCTGGACCCTTTGCACACCAGGGAAGTACAGGATGGCGGCGCAATCACGGGTCACCGACAGATAAAACCCGTCGATGATTTAATACGTGATAGTACCACCTGGGGTCAAGGGAAGGCTGGGACCGTGACATTGCGCACAACCGTCATCGCAGTCCTGTCCTTCTTCCATTTCTACGGCGGAACAACACATCCTGCAAAAAGGGCCTATGTTAGGAAAGCTGGAAATCTATTCTCTTTTCTTGCTGCTCTTTGTTATCTTACCTTTCTCTTGTTTGTCTTTTTTCTTTTTTTGCTTTCTTGTTGTTTCTTTTCTCTCGCTCTGCACATAATTTGATTCCTCGTTGTGTTTGCAAACATTTAGCAGAAGAAAGTAGTCGCTTGTTGCAAGAACCGGGTGGCAAATTTTCGGCTGATAAGAAGTAAGTAGTCAATTTGCGGACTTCTTTGGCACGTGTGTGTTTCGATCTGCGCGTACGTTTAAATAAAGTCCCGTAACATCCTCTCTGTCTTGGCCTGGCGGGGATTGGTGCGCACGCTGATTTAAATCCATCCTGACATTTCACCCATCTTATTAACAAGGCAAGTGAAACGTCAGAAGACATCACGTCAGAGACACGCTGCTTTCTTGTCCTGCGGGGTGCACGCAGAGAACAATTCCGCGCTTTTTCCCTAGCCAGCAAAACCCGATCGGAGAGCGGAGCAGCAGCCTTTGTGTGAAAACTGCAAATCTGCCGGATCAATTAGAACAGCGGAGGAGAGTGTATCAGTTTCAGGATAACTCAGAGAACCATAAACCAATTAAGTAATTGGCTTGGGTGGATCATGTTGAAAAAAGAAAAGCCGAATGCATTCTTTATGGAGCAGAAGGGATGCAGAGGGTGGGAAGAGGAGGAACAAAAGCCAACTGTTAAATGTGTACAAAGGAACCTCAGAAGGCACCAATTTGGCATATATTGGGGTGGCCCAAACATGGCCCAGAGGCCTTGGTTACTTCTCACCTGGATTATTGTAACAGTTTACTGGCTGTTTGCCTTCCTGGATTCCTTCTTCTCCTGGTTTTAATTCAGAACAATGCTGTCTGGGTTGTTTTAAATCTGCCAAAGTATTCACCTGTTTCTTCTCCCTGTAGATCCCTTCTCTGGCTACCAGTTCGGTTCAAACTTTTAGTCCTGGTATTTAAAGCTTTGCGTTCCAACCTCCCTCTGTACCTCGCAGCTCGGCTCACGTGCAACGTTCCCTCCAGGAAGTTAAGATCTACAGGCAAAGGATAATGGTCTGTTTCACCAACAGACAACAATGCTGCGAGCCTTTCCAGATCTGGCTTGCGGAACGGTCTTCCTTTGGACCTCCAGCTGAAGGAGGATCCCACCCGTTTTCATAAACGGTTGAAGACCTTCCTCTTTGATTCACCATCTGAAGCCACCGAGTTGTGTTTAAGGTGCTGAGATGGGCAGCAACCGGTGGGGCGTTGGAGATCTCATTCCATGTATTGCTGTGGTGTTACGCTATATCGTCTTTGTCCCTGATTGTGTACATCGATGTTCCTCCCTTTGGTGTAAAGGGCGTTATAAATAAATGTCCTTATTCTTATTATTTTTGGAGCTCGTGTAAGTTCAGTCACACAGTGAGCAATGCTTTCCTAGTACTGCTGATTGAGTCTACACCAGAAGAGGAAAGGCAATGCAAGCGCTCATGGGCAGTTCATTATAGCAGCCTCTTCCATATTGGCAAAACCCCCCATGACGTATCTGGGAGGACAGCACAAACGGCAGAAATTGCGCCTGTTAGATCCACTCCCTGGACAAGAAGCCTCTGGTACCCTCGGGTGGCCGGCGAGAGGCTGTGCGCTTTCGTTCCAGATTGACAAACCTCTCATGGCAGCAGTTTTCTTGCAAAGTTAGCGGCTTGTCAGAGAGCATTAATAACATCACCATCGTTTGGGCTTCCTCGATGTCGCTCCCCCGGTAGTTTCTCTTTACTCGGCCGTCTGTGGATGAGGAGATGGTGGGGCTTTCGTTTTGGAAAAGCAAACAATGGACTGGAACCAGGGGAGGTGCCTGCTTTGTGTTCGACTGCCCCTTGGTGGCAAAATGCTCAACCCTGCACGGAGAACAGTCTTGTGATCTTCCTTGGTTCCAACAGAGCTCTTCCCACTCCACAGCCAAGCAGCCACAGCCCTGCTTCCCAACCCAGCTGGGTCATTTCCAGGGTTCCCTTTCCCTTTCGAGAGTTCTCTTTCCTTCTCCAGTCCTCAAGAAGAAGGGGGGAATCTCAGGTCGAGAGCACTGCCTGAGAAATATGGGTGTGCACATTAAGGGTGGAAAAAATATTTTTCTGAATAAAAAAATAATTAAAAAAAAGGAAAACATATTTGAAAATCAGGCTTTGCACACCTCCTAAGTCTTATTTTATTTCCGTCAATGACATGACTGTCTTCAAATACTTTTCTTCGGTCACGGTGCACCAGCAGGTAAGACAAATTGGAGAGTCTTTCCCGTGCAAATTGCAGCAATCAAACCATGCAAATTGTAGCAAGCTCCTAGAGCCTGGACATTTATACACAGACTTTTCTTCTTGCTTGGTGTGGAACCCACCAAAACTGGATAATTTGCGCCTTCATAAGGGAAGCTGGGGAGTCAGAGCCAGGCCTTGAGATCAGGCAAAATTAGATGCAGCAATCTGATTTGGATAAAAAGTTAGCCGGCCGGCCGGCCGGCTTGCTTGCTTGCTTGCTTGCTTGCTTTCTCCCCTTAAAAAAAGTCATTCCTGAGAGAGAGCCCAAAGACCTTAGAACTGATGTGCCTGTTCTTTCCATTCTAAGTATAACCCAGTGTGCTAAGACTTTATCCGACTGAGAGTTTGAACAGCCTTGCTGCTGCAGAGCTCTAAAAATTCTGCTTTAAAAGTGAGCTTAGGCATCAAACACCTTTTCTGAAGCAGAAGTTTCCACCTTGGGCTCCTCTGAAGAGCTGAAGTCCCATCTCGCTTTACCATTGATCCTCAAACTGGCAGGAGGTCCTTTGGAGAGTAAGGGCAAAGTACAAGAAAGGTGTCCTCATTCGAATGACCCTAAAGCACAGCCTGCCTGTCAAACAAGGAGTCAAAGCACGTAGAACATGAGCTGAGCTTCCCATAAGGACTGAAATTGGGGGTGGTCCGAGCCCTGCCTTCTCTCTAGAGAAATTCTTTGCAAGGCCCATTCCACTATTTTTGGACAGACAGAGGTACATGAGCTGCTCCCCTTTTGGTTGTTCTTGACCGGAATAGACTGAATGCATTAGCTGCTGAATGGTGAGTCAACATCTTCCTAAATATAATTGATTCCATGATTCTACACTAGCTGCAACAAACAGGATTTAGGTCTTCCCCTTCGGCTTTCCCAGTTTTGGCAGGGACAATCCCGATTCATCTTATATCCTCTTCAGTGCATGATGTAGGTACAGGAAAAAGAAACACCGCAAGCATAGTGGCCGTGGGGAAAGCCATAAACAAACAGGCCTCTTGGAACTAGTAGATTTCCATCTAAATCCTACTGGTTAGACCCAACAAGAGAATATTCATTGAAGCAATTACTGCATGCCGTCCATCTGTCCCGATTTAGCAGGGACAATCCCAGCTAATCCTCGGCGGTCCCACTTTTCAGCTGCTTTTAAAGTGTCCCACTTTTTCTCCCCTCCTCCCACTTTTGTCCATCCGTTGTCCAACCCTGACTTATCACCCATGTTACCCAGGTAAAATGAAATCCATAATGGGTATAAGTAGGCTTAACTTGTCCTCTAACGTTTCAGAGAAGGAAACAGGAATGTGTGTGGCCAGGTGACGTCAAAGGGTGGCCAAGGGAGCAAGAGATATTAATGAGGAAGCTAGGAGAAGCTGCAGCAGTTTGCTTTGGTCTGAGTTTAAGGGCAAAGTTCCACCCCATTCTCTTCTCTCCACTACTAATTGAGTGCAAGCTGCTTTTGCAATTTAAACTCAGGCTATTTCCGCAGGACACTGTTATAGTGCTATTATTCAACTTTCAACCTCTAATGGACTCCTGGGGCTTGCAGTTTAGGGAGGGGTCTTTAGGATTCTCAGCCAGAGAGCTCTCGGGTCTCGGTAAACTACAACCCCCAGAATTCCACAGGATGTTGGAAGTGGAATAATAGCACTGTAACAATGTAGGGCGGAAAGGCCCCAAGTACTAACCAGGGCTGACCCTACTTAGCTTCCAACATCTGGCGGGATCTGGTTTCTTTAAGTGAGGGATTTAGAAGTCCCAACCAAAAAGCTCCAGGCCCTCCCAAACTCCAAATCCCTGGATTCCACTGGATACCGCCATGGTAGTGAAAGTGGTATCACATTGCTATAATTGTGTGGCATGAAAGAGACCCGGTCTAGAGGTAGACGGTAGCTGGCAACACGGCAGAAATGGACCCCAAAAGGACACTTTGTCTACTTCCCCTTAGAAGAAGAAAAGGAAGGCGTAGGCCTTTTCCACAGACCGAGGTCCTCCCAGCACGGGAAGGGAAAGAAGCGGGACCGCGATGACACTTCTACATGACGTCATTGCAGTCCTCTCTTTCCCCTGTCACCGGCCATCATGATTGTGGAGTAAATCGTTGGTGGGTTTTCCTCGCCAACGACCCTCAATTGTGCAATGCTCTCACACTTATCTGTCCCACGGAAGACTCAAAAGTGCCAGCATGGCATGGGAAAGTGCCCCGGCTGCACTGTGAATGGAAGAGGAATATCCATCATGCTCCTTTCTATGAGGAGCCGGTGTGGTGCAGGCGGGAGCGCTCCCATTGCGCTCCTTCCCGGCAGAGGCGCTGGCAGGATTGCAACCGGAGGGCGAGGCAATAAGGTAAGGTGAGGAAAGGTCCATACCGGGAACCAGCCCCAGACCGTGTAAAGGATAAAAGAAACTTGCAACCCGTTATTCACAAGCTCACACATACCAGTGTGCCCCGCTTCACTTTCCCACCTTGCAAAGGTGTTGGAGACAAAAAGATGGCATGTAATTAGCTTCCTCTTTGCGGTGACATATGGTAGGGTGTAACTCCAGATGCCGGTGAAGGGCAGAGCTCAGGTTTCAAAGGGAATTAAGGTAATGAGGAGTCCGTGGAGGACACTGCCTGGTTGCCTAACACAAGGACAAGGGTGGAGAGGAGTCCTAGGGGAGCTGTCTTTTGCCATTCTTTTGCAAGCCGCAGAGGAGGGTGGACAGCTTTTGGACATCTGAAGGAGGGGAAGTCTTTCCTGACTGAGGGCCACATTGCCTCACAGACAACGTTGGAAAGGTACCCCCTCATTTTTTGTGGGGCAAGGACATGCACTTTTGCTTACTTCATGCAGGAACAAAACAAAACAGAAATCAAAATGGGAGAGGTTTTTTTTTCCCCCCTGAATTTTAAATTGTTTTTTTTTCCTCCCTGGATTCCACAGGACGTTGAAGGTGCAATAACAGCACTCTAACGGCATAGTGTGGAAATGGCCTCGGTAGTCCTTGATGAGAAGGAGAAAACTTAAGAGAACAAACAAAACTTTTCAAGGTCAAAGCTGACCCTAATTTCAGGGTTCCTTGACTAAACTCTCTCCGTGCCCCATTGCTGGTAAAAACCGGAGAAGGAGGCTGTTTCGTTCCAACTCATGTTCTCTGTTGTACCTTACCTCGAAGGTCATTTCCGCACTACACTGTTATAGTGCTATTATTCCACCATCAACATCCTATGGAATCCTGGGGTTTGCAGTTTAGGGACAGGCCCCTCCCTAAACTGCAAACCCCAGGATTCCATAGGATTTTTTTTTTTAGTTTAGTTTTTTTAGTTTTAGTTTTTTAGTTTTTAGTGTAAGACTAAATCACGGTTTCCAACTGGAACTCCCAGATTCTGTGAGAGGCAATAACTGGAAAGGAACAAACTTTTTCAAAAAAATGTTATGCTGGGGTTCCCTGAAACCTGAAAACTGGTTCCTCCAGGGTAAAAGAGAGGAGGCCCTGTTGCATGTCCAAGCACCTCATGAAGTTAGGTTGGTATGGAGACATCACAGGCCCTTCTTTGTAACACCACCCTGACTGGGGGACCCCCTACCCACAGACGCTGGACCGGCTCCATCTCTTCCAAGCTTCTGGTGGGCGGCCAAAATAGTGCTTTTCCACATTGTGTGTGGGTGTGTGTACCGTATTTGCTAGTGTATAAGATGCACTTTTTCCTGAAAAATACTGTTTGAGAATGCTGTGCGTCTTATACACCAGTGAATCTTATATACCGGCAAATATGGTCTGTGTGTGTGTGTGTGTGGGTGTGTGCGTGTGTGTAGAGAGAGAGGGGTTGTTGTTGGATTGCTTTTAAAAGTTTTCACAAGAGCATTTTAATGTGGCTTTTCAAAGTTTTGAGGAGTCTTTTAATGTGGTTTAAAATATTTAATATGTCAAAATGTTTTTATCTTTGCACCGTTTTAACTGCCTGCATGTGTCCATCAGCTCAAGAGACCCTGTGGGCTGGGAGGTGGTACAGAAACGTCTTAAATGCACACATAAATGAAGGCTGCACTGTACGATCACCGACGCCGTACCTAAGCCAGCAGCCATCCCGGGCAGGGGAAGGACAGACCCTGTTGCTGGAAGGATCCCGCTCTCATTTCCTTTAGAGCTGACCCCTTAAGAGGCTCATCCCGCCCGCCTCCCTCTGGCTCCCCTCTGTTCGCTCTCGCAGCCTGCCTAAATCCGCTCATCTACCACCCTCCCTCTCTCCCTCGCTTGCCGTGCATGTGTGTGTTCTTTCTCCCTTTTTCCCCGCCTCCTCTTTAGCCTGCTGCTATCTGATCTATGATATGTGATCTCCTGGATAAAACAACACACCCCCAAGCAGGCGCACACACACACGCACACACATGCTCCATCTCTCTCACACGGAGATACGCACAAGTGCCGGGTTCCTCTGCTGCACAAAATGCCTTTTTCCTAGCCGCTGGAGCTGCACTTCTCTCGGCTGGCCGAAGCCTGAGGATGTGGCCATGGTTCCTTTTCTGCTGTCTATCTCCTTGGCTCCTTCTCTGCTTGGTCTTCTTACCCTTGGGGCAGCTCTGCCCTGCCGTCTGTAGCTGCATGGACTACCACACCATCGACTGCCGGGACCAAGGGCTTCCCCGCGTCCCTAGCCCCTTCCCGTTAGACGTCCGGAAGCTGCTCATCGCCGACAACCGCATCCAGGAGATCCCGGTGGATTTCTTCATCTTCTACAATGACCTGGTCTACCTGGACTTCAGGAACAACTCCATCTCCACCCTGGAGGACGGCACCTTCAGCAGCTCCAGCAAGCTGGTCTATTTAGACCTGAGCTACAACAACTTGACCCAACTGGAGGCCGGGGTCTTCAAGTCGGCGGAGAAGTTGATCAAGCTGAGCCTGGGGAACAACAACTTGGCCGAGGTGGATGAGGCCGCCTTCGAGAGCTTGGAGCAGCTCCAGGTGCTCGAGCTGAATGACAACAACCTGCAGACGCTAAATGTGGCCACCTTGGATGCCCTGCCCAACCTGAGGACCCTCCGCTTGGAAGGCAACCCTTGGCTGTGTGACTGTGACTTTGCGAGCCTCTTCAGCTGGCTGGAGGAGAACGCTGCCAAGCTCCAGAAAGGTAACACTTTGTACGCTTGCAAGGGCGCTACTACGGCAGCTTGTTTTGTCTGCCTGCTTGTCTTTTCTGTATGCGCACATGCTGTTCTTCCTGGACAGATGGTTTCTTTGCCTGGGTGGGTTGATAAATTGAAGCCGTTGGGTCCCAGTAGAACTGTAGCATTGCACCAAAGGTACATTCACAGGGCATTTCTCCCCCAGGGATGCTTACCTCCTAACCTTGCATAGACGAAAACCAATCATTATCCACCCCTGAATTATCATCAATGCTAACCAGGTGAAAAGAAATCTATAATGTGTATAGGTGGGCCCAATGCACCTGCCAATATTTCATGGGACATGCATGGCCAAATGATATCAGAGTGTGGTTAATATGGGGAAATTATTAATATGGAAGAATGCAAAAGCTAGGAGAGGCTACGGCAGTTTGCTTTTGACTGAGCCTACTGGGAAGGGCAAGATTCTGCTTCTTCTCCTCCTCTCCCAACTGAATGCAAATGATTGGTGTTTATGAACTCAGCTTGCAGCAATGAATGCAAGCTAAGGGAAAAGGGGGAAATTTGGAAAACGAGAGAGAAACTGGAACATCTTAAGAGGGGCTGAGAAAGTGGAATGACAGGCAGTTAATCGGGATTGTCCTTGCCAATTTGAGACTGTTGGAAGGTATGAGGAATGAGATTTTTCCAACTTGCCAAGGAACTAGGACCCATTGGGATGGAAATTCTTAGGCAAGATTAACCCAGGGAATCGTGGAAGCCTGTCGAAAAGGATAAACCAGTATGGAGTCTCTTACAGGCTAGAAACATCAGTGGGGACACAAATTTGCCTGTAATTATAACTCTGCCATTATATAATTAATAGTTTGCAACCGTGTGCCAGGAGTAGCTCTGTGTTTTCCTTGCCTTCTTTCACACAGGGTAGGTGGATTTCTCTCCCTCCCCTGTTACAAATTTGCCACAACCATTAAAGGCCAGTCTTAGGTGCCAACGTTGATTTTGCAAAAGGATGTGAAGTTGTACAGATGTGCTTCCAGCTGATGGCTTTAAAGGTTTGTCTTTTCTTGGGTGCAACCCTAATAATAATAATACTAATACTAATAATAATAATAATAATGAAATTGAGTCTTAAAGAAGAGAGAATCGACCAGGGGAAAGGTGGGGATGGAGGTTGGGGTACCTAACGTGGAAGAATCGACAGGCAGGCAGAATGAAAATCCCATTCCAGACAATTAGAAGTTCAATGTGGATTGTCTGTTTGGGCGCAAAGAGAAGACAAGGCAAGGAATTAACTGGAATTGTCGTTCCGGTTTTGCCTACAGCCATATTAGAGAGAAGCTTGCCAAGCTGCTGCTCTTCCAGCGAAAGATGGGTGGGAATTCTGCGATGAGTTAAAAAGAGGCTGACAGGAGCATTAGCAAAAATTGTGGGTACGCGCACACGAGTGAGTGCGTGCCCATTAATTCAGGAAATCTGCACATCTCCAGAACTATGCTGGGTCTTTCTGCCACTTTGGATCAGGTGATAGAGAGCAGGCCCTTGTGATAGTATAGTGTCTCTCTGTGAGCCCTCTGTGGAGATTTGTGGAGCTGAAAAACTCATTCCATTTGCAGGACCGACAACAACTCAAATGTTATGAGATTTTCAGTTGCAGAGATTTTTGCTGATAGACGGCATATTGCCTCCGAAGAAGGCCACTGATATATATGCATAGGCCGAAACTCACTGGGCATCTTCTAAGATTAAAATGAAACGAAATGAAATGAAAGCATCTACTGAGTGCTTGGAGAAGTGTCTCCCATTTTTTCCTCCAATTCCATGGAAAGCATCTGCCAGTTCCTTCGTGTCTCATTAACCGGTGTATATTAACGTATTACTATGTGCTCTGGCACTGGTGCTCTTAGCTGAACCTTTGAAATGGGAGGAAGGAATTGTCAGAGAAACTAACCCGAGTCTCTCTCGTGCTATACTATTCTAGCATGTTGAACCACCTCATGCTGCCATGGTTGCTTCCTTCCCCATGCATGAATTCTAATTGCAGCTTCAGAGAGCGGGGCTAACATGATAAGTGCATTTGCTGAGTCAAAAATATGCACTGCTAATCCCCCCTCAGCCTCTCATAATGCTGCGCGCCTGAGGGGGGTGGAGGGGAGGGTTTGCACGGAGCTCAGGATTAGTCCCGAGGTCTGCACATATCTGCCTGGCTGGCTTACAGAGCAAAAAATACAAAGCACGCTTTTGCAGAACTGCGGTACCAGTCCATCTAACTTAGCAGGTGTACCAGGTGGGGAAAGGCATGTTTAGCCCTTGGAGTGTTTCTCTCCCCACTACTCCCACCTGCCAAAATGACCCCAAGCCCTTTCTGTGTAATTTTCCAGTTTACTCCCCTCCATACAAATACACACACCTACACTCTCCAAGAGTTCGCAGATCAAAACCGGGACGTGTTTGGCCAAGGAATATCAGATTGTGTTCAGGATGGCAAAAGTTGTTAATGAGAGAGAACACGCAAGCTAGGAGAGGCATCTAGAGTCTGCTTTTGTTTGAGTTTACATGGAAGGGTAAGTTTCTGCCCCCTCCTCTCCTCTCCCTCTTGCTTAGTTAAGTAAGGTCACTTCCGCACTACAATGTTATAGTGCCATTATTTCACTTTCAACTTCCTCTGGAATCCTAGGGTTTGCAGTTTGTGGAGGAGCCTTTAGAATCCTCAGCCTGAGAGCTCTTTGGCCTCAGGAAAGTACAAACCCCAGATTTCCACGGAAGGGTGAAAGTGGAATAATAGCACTCTAACGGTGTGGTGCGGAAAGGCCTGACGAGTTAGCGTTAGTGAATATGGAGCAAAGTCAGACCTGTTACTCTCAGTTACAAATCCATAACTGCAACACAGAATGCATTCCAACATAACCAAAAAACTACTAAATAAATAAAGTAAAATAAAATAAAATTCTAGCTTCTTTGACTAATGAGAGAGTTTTTAAAAAATGGTAATGAAGAAAGAATTTGGTGTTTCAGGTGGCCTTTCCGCCCTACACTGTTACAGTGCTGTTATTCCACTTTCAACCTCCTATGGAATCCGGGGGTTTGCTGTTTAGGGAGGGGCATTTAAAATTCTCAGCCGGGAAGCTCTTTGGCCTCGGTAGACTACAAACCCTAGGATCCCACGGGGTGCTGAAAGTGGAATAATAGCACTATAACGGTGTGGTGCGGAAAGGCTCTGAGTCCCCGGCTCAGTCAAGTGAGTTTGTACTTCCTTAACTGAACAGGAGGGGAGAAGAAAGGAAGGAGAAGAGCTTTGCCCTTCCCTGTAGGTTCAGGCAGAAGCAAACTGCTGCATTCTTTCCTAACCGGTATCCTAGCTTGGCCTCACAGCTCCAGGTTTTCTTCTATGAGATGTTGGCGGGTTGCTCTACCACTGAACTCTGACTCTTCCCCAAGGTGGCAAAAAGGTTGCAAGCTCCGCTGCCGTTGCTCTTTCATCCTCCTTTAGCCGTACCGGTGATACCTAACCCTTCTCCCCAACCCGGTGATGTTTATCTAGCCGTATTTCTATTGTTTCTGCAACACTATCTGTACTGGCAGGCGGTCCTTTTGCTCAACTCACCTTCCCGCGTGCAAACGTTCTCTTGATCGTTCTCCCTGATATCCGCATTCTCCTTCCTTCTCCGTCAACCTTTCACTTCACGTTCCTCCACTGGAGAACTGGAGTGGAGGGAAGGGGGAGCGAGGTCTTTCCCCATCATATTTATACACTGTTCATTCCCGCTGCAGATTTTTTTGTAATGTGTTTGGAAGTGGTGCTAAGCCCCACAAACCTGACCTCAATAGGACCTTCCGTTTTCTAAGATTACATACGTTCGCGTCAACAGAATCGGCCTTGGGTGGCTTTATGGCTGTTGCCAAGTACAGGAACCTTGGATTTCTGCTCCCTCTCTTTCTCTTTCTTTCTCCCCACCTGTAATGTTAACTTGAATGATGCTGCTGGAATTAATAATTTTATGCCTTGGAATCAGAAGAAATCCCAGCGTTTTGCAACATGCGCCCTAATTATGTGCACAGCAGAGTTTTTCAACCGCGGTTCCATGAAACTCTAGGGCCCTGTCCGCACCACACGGTTACAACGCCATTATTCCATTTTCAACATCCTATGGGATCCTGGGGTTTGCGGTTTGTAACAAGTAGCCCCCGAGAACCATGTAGTGTTTAAAGACTTTCTCACGATGGAAATAAAATGGTCAAAGTTTCCTCGTTGCTTCCTTTGCCAACGAAATTAGCAAAGGATTGTATTCCTCCCCGCTTTTTCCCCTTTGCTGGTGGGAGATGTAGATCCATACTGGCACAAAACCACTTACTCCTCTGCGTGCTACTAAAGAAAAGCAACAACGGAGAGCCAGATGTCTGGCAGGACACAAAAAAAATGCCAGCAATCTGGTTCACGCTGGTTATTTTCATACGGGATTTCCTGCCTCCAGCAGTGCACATGCTTTCCAACAGACTTGGTACAGAACCAGGGAGTCATCGTGATGCCTTTTCTGCCAGGAGGCAAAACTCTGGAGGGGGAAATTCCCCTACCCTTGCTGGAGAGGTCACACGACGCAACTTACTTTTCAAAATCCCAGAAGGAGAGAATTAATTTGTCTCCCTACCCCAGAATCCAGGGGAACTTTCCAATTTGATCCTCCTTTGGAATCAGCTGGAAGTGGAGTTCTTCTAGCCAGCTTCTGGTCCAAATCAATACATCTTTGTCAATGTAGTCAAGGCACTTTCTGGCTGTTGTCCTACATCTTCAAGTCAGCTCCAACTTAAAGCAACTTTTTCATGGGGTTTTCTTGGCAAAATTTATTCAGAGGAGCTTTGCCTTTGATTTGAACTTCAATGGAAGTAACAATACCACTCTATTCTGCTTTGGTTAGACCTCACCTGGACTCCTGTGTCCAGTCCTGGGCACCTCAATTCAAGAAGGATGTTGACAAGGTGGAACATGTCCAGAGGAGGGCAACCAAGATGGTAGAAGGCCTGGAAACCATAGATCCCTATGAGGATCAGCTTAGGGAGCTGGGGATGTTTAGTCTGCAGAAGAGAAGATTAAGAGGGGACAGGATAGCCATGTTTAAATATTTGAAGGGATGTCATGTCGAGGAGGGAGCGGGCTTGTTTTCCACTGCTCCAGAGACTAGGACAAGGAGCAATGGATTCAAGCTGCAGGAAAGGAGATTCCACCTGAACTTCAGGAAGAACTTCCTGACGGTCAGAGCTGTCCGGCAGTGGAATCTGCTGCCACCATGGAGTGTGGTGGAGTCTCCTTCTGTGGAGGTTTTTAAGCAGAGTCTGGATGGCCATCTGTCAAAGGGATTGCTTTGAGGTGTGTTCCTGCATGGCAGAAGAGGGTTGGACTGGATGACCCCTGGGGTCTCTTCCAACTCTATGATTCTATGAATGTTGCACTATGACTCTGAAGACTAGGGTCCAGTTCTCTGCTCAGCCATGGAAACCCACTGGTTGATCTTGGGCATGTCACACACTTTCAGCCCCAGAAATTCCTGTGATAGAGTTCACTTTAGGATCACCATAAGTTGGAAAGGACTGAAGGCACACCACCAAAACAACAAATCACAGCAAAATTGTGAGGGTGGGAAGGATGCTGGTCATTGGTGAGGGTGAAAGAGAATACTGACCTCCAGAACCAAGACACGCATGGACATAAGGTGGACGTACGCCTGTGTCTGCCGCTAATACCATGCCAGCCTCTGTCTGACAGAGTTGTCTCCTGTGCATCAGGAGAGACTTGTATGCCCTACCTGGAAGAAACAAAAAAAAGATCTCCTGAGACATCGTAAAGACAAGGGGCTGGGTGAAAGGAGGTCGAGGATGTGAGAAAGAGGATACCGCAGTCATACTTCAAGGACTGCTTAAAACTCTAATTAAAAGTAATGTTAAAAATGCATCAGCCCTTAGTAAACAAGGTCACTCTTACAAGCTGCTCAAGACGTGCCCCTAAAAGGGCTAAAATGGTCACTTCTAGCAAACGTGGAAATAAACGTGGCAAGACTCGGTGTCCATTCCTTTGGGTGTCTGGACTCTCTTACGGGACCCCTCTCTTCCTGCGAACAAGAAATAGGTTCAGTGGGGCACCCCACTTCCTTCTGAGTCAAACATCTGACATGGTGGACCCCCGAGACATCCTTCTGCTCCATTTAGCTGTCTAAACACAGCTGTTTGGTCTCTTTTTGCAGCAAAGCTTACTTTGGAGACATTTCTGTCCTCTCTGCTTTATTCAGATATCTGCAGGCAGGATTTGGGACCTCGTTTATTCAGAGTGCAAGTTTCCCTCACAACATATTACTACTTCTAAGGCCATTTCCGCACTACGCTAAATCCCAGGATTCCATAAGATGTTGAAAGTGGAACAACAGCATTATAACAGCGTAGTGCGGAAATGGCCTAAGACATCCCAGGTGGTGGTGGGGAAAGAAAGAAGATGTTACTGGAGGTAAAGCCATGCAAGCAGCAAGCAGGGAATGTTTGTTTTGTAAGTGGAAGGCAGAATTGCTGAGGTCTGTTCAAAATTGCAAGGAAGACAGGTGGGTTTATGGGCTCACCTGTATTTGTTCCCTCTCAAATGCCTTATCAGGAGTACAAACCAGGGCATTTAGGAAAAGGGAGGGAGGGAGGGAAGGAAGGAAGGAAGGAAGGAAGGAAGGAAGGAAGGAAGGAAGGAAGGAAGGAAGGGAATGAATAATGGTGGGAAAAGGCACATACATCAACAGTGTAAAGCAAGATACAAGTCAAAACTTTACTAATGATTAATAAAGTAATTATAACTAGTTATTAATAAATCAAAGGAAGAAATGCAGTGTATTAATTAATGCAGTGTAGATTTTTTTAAATGTAATCTGTGATGTCTTTGCTTGAATTCATTTCTGCCCCTAAACGCCCTGTTTGAGTTTTGGTTGTAAATCAATATGCACTGTCCATTTACCTTATCCCATTGCTTCCTGTTACTGGGCTGTTTCTTTACAGTTACAGCATACAAATGGAAAATAACAGCAAGGATGTTAATTGCAAGCATTTTTGCAAGTACAAAGGGTACAGGTTATGAAAATGGCCTGCCAAGGAGTAAGCAAGAGAAAAAGAGGTTAGGCACCACTGCTCTTACCACACTACCAACCCAAGGTTTCTATAGCGTCTTACCATGGTGGAACATAGTGCTATAATTGTGTGGTATGAATTGTTCCCTGAACTGTGGACCGTAGTTGCTGGGGACTGCCACATCAGTGGGGCAAGAAATCCATTCCGGATTTGACTCCAAACTTTAAAGGAACCCTATTTGTTTGCTGCTATAGTTTTTCTACCAAAAGCAATTCAGTTTGAGGGATGTAAATCTTTATATCCATCAACCTTGAACGCAATAACAAATAATCTCTATATTTTTTTTTTCTCCTGACCGCGGAAGAAAATGAAGATTTCAGTCCGTTTCTTGAGAAGTAGGCAGACTTTGCAAAATCTCGTGGGGAATGTTTCTGCTCGGTAAATACACACAACTTTTCCGAATCCAGAAAGGGGTGGAAGTTGCAAAGAATACAGTTCTTTCCTTATATAACACACCATTTCCTATGCAAAAACACTGTATGTGTGTGTTTATGCAAATAACTATGTGTATTTCTATGCAGAATAATTCCCCAAGAAACTTGGCAAAGTGCATGGAATCTCCTTTGCTTACCTTCTTCACTTTCCTCTTCCGAGAATTGGCATTGGAAATTCTACCACGAAATAAATAGTGATATATACACCCCTTCCACACACACATATGTCTGTGTTTCCATTCCAATTCAAGTCACTTGGGTGCATTATTTAAGTAATGCAGTCTCCAAAAGCCTACGTCAGGGTTATGCAGCTTAAATCTCCACATACAGCATAGCATATCAGCTGTGCTACATAACCCTTTTGTTGAATGTTAACACTGCACAGTTGGAAGCTCGCCTGGTTGTGCAAATGAATCCATTTCCAAGTGTTCATGTGCATGCATGCCCATCTCTGCACATGCATGCACATTTTGCATGTATGATTGTAGTGAATGCACAACTGCACTCTTCTGAACTGAATGTGGCTATTTCACACTGGCCAAAATTGCCCAACAGCTTCCATGGAGGAATTGACACATGTATAAAATGCCAGCTGGATTCTGACCCTGGAATCTAGAACTCCCCAAAGGGAGAAGGATTGAGATAAGTGGGATTTCCAAAGCCTCTCCATGTAGAAGGAACTAATTGGATTGGGCACCCGTCATATTATTCTTCCTATTATCCAATTAGTCCTATAGGTTGGGTCTCCTGCCCCCAATTCGTGGCATGATCCCCAGTCCTGTTCTCTGATTTCATTGGCTACGCCATTGCCTTACAACTCTAGCAAGGTTCAGAAAATCTAATTACCGAGTCGAGCCGCTGAGACACGAAGAATAAGCTGGGACAGAGACAATGGAGGTTTGGAGACCCTTTCAACGGAAGCCAAGTTATCCTGGAGGCAATAGTGCCATTTCCTGGCTGGATAGATCCCAAGAGACATCAGAGGTACAATGTGTCATCTGATGCCCGAAGGCAGTCGAAGAAAATAGATTCCCGGGACAAAAGGATAGTGACAATCAAAATAGGAAGTCAGGGAAATGCTATAGAGTTTTGGAAATGGAAGCTGTTTTGTCCCCAGAAGTGCAAGGGATGAATAGAGAGACAGTAATCATCAGAGCAGTGATCAAGGGAGGTATTTTCAGGTTGTTGTTGTCGTTGTTGTTGTTGTTGTTATTATTATTATTATTATTATTATTATTATTATTATTATCAGCCGTTTTATTATATTATAGGTCTTTTTTTGCTTCTAGGGCCCCCGCGGCTCCAAGGACAAACTCTAAAATGGCTGAAAGAGAGATCAAAATGTGTGTAATTGCCTTCACACCCCCAGATGGAGGCTTTGGGGGGAAAAGTTTCCAAATAAATGTCAGGGGTGGAGTGGGGGCCAGGCCTGTATGGTCCCCTGGATTCCATGGTCACCTCTAAATAACCCCTGCCTTGGATACTATTGGCTCCAAGTTTTTGTGTACTTCTGAGCGGGAGAGCAGCATTTTAGAGGCTCTTCAGTACCAACTCTTGTTTAAAAAGACCTGGTCCAAAGCCGGTGGTGGACTTCCACCCCTGCTCCTTTCACCAGAATCAGTGACTTCTTTTTCCTCCCACGGTCCCCACGCCTGTGCAGCTTAAAATTCTGCTTTGGAAGGCCGGGGGGCCTTGTGGAACAGGACTTGGGTGCCACGGTAGGCTGAAGTGAAAAGGAGGAGGAGGAGGAGAACGTTCTGGTGAAACACACCGTTGGATCTTGGCCCTTGTTTGCAGGAGATGGTTATTCAATCTTCGTCCAAAAATGGGCTCCTAGATTTTAGCTCCAAAGACGAGTTGGGGAAATTTGCCCATGTCTTGTTCTCTTCCTTTTCCTTTTCAGATTTTGTGTACTGTGCTTTGTAGGCAACACCTGCTATGCTTTACAATTCCTTAGCATCTTTGGACCTCCCCTTCCCACTTGCAAAAGCAATCTAATCATGATGAAGCGCTGCACAAACACCGTCTTCCTGGATTGCTTTGCACCAAAAATCCATAGCTACCATAGGCAGAGAGGCAGTGACTGGTCCAAGGTCCATGGGAGGGGATTTGAAGCTGAGTCTTCTCAACTAAAGAGCTGAAATATAGGAGACCTGCGTAGAATTAATGCCCAGATCTTGGAGAAGAACAATATTCTCCAGTGCTGAATTTCCAGAGTGAATCTACATCCTGCCAACGCAATGGCCAAAATGTGTCCAAACCACAGTGGTTTGCTTCCCCTGAACTTCCAAAGCACCCTAAACCTCCCAAAAATATATAAAAAAGAAGATAAAATCATCTGAACGTCTGATTCAGACAATGTGGAATCGAACCCTGCTCCAAATCAGCTGAACATCCAACAAAATGGTAGCCAAAAGTGATGTTGCATCGCTTTTTGTGCACTGAAACATCTTGGTGTGGCCGGTTGGCTGGCTGGCTGGAAAAATAATCCTTCACCGTCTCCGCAGTTGCCCACCTGTGGAGTAGGTGGACCTTGGACTCTCTCCCAAATCTATGATTCTCCGGTCCTACGTGTCCCCTTAATGCCTCAGGCTCCGCTCAGGAGACAAGAGGCAAAATGATCCAAGGCAAACATGTGATTCCGTCCTATGGACAGCTGGCGTCATTAGATAACGTGTGACCCCGACCAAAATAACAGAAGCGATATCTCTCTTGTACTCTCACACTTGTTATTTCATTTGCGGGTTTGGTTTCAGCACCAAAAAAAGGCCAAGCGAAATGGAAAAACCTGCAGGGCACCGACTCAAGCTTTAATTTTAATTGGGTGCAGCAAAGATCTGAAGCACAGATCCCTTCCCCTTAAGCAATGGAATTTCTTGAGGAGGAAGAAAACGAAAAGGAAAAACAAGAGCAAAGTGATCTTGGGCATGTATGAGTTACATCTGGCTTGCTCTTGCATGTTCCGCTCAAGTCCCAAGCAGAGAAAGGGCCGAAAGCTAAAATCAGCCATTGAGTTGGGAGGATGTGGATTCAATCTGGCATTCCAGCAATGGAGAATATTGCTCTTCTTGCTCTTCTTGCCTTTATTTATATCCTACCTCTTGTCCCAAATGGGGACTCATCAGGCCATTTCCGCCCTACATTGTTATAGTGCTATTATTCTCCTTTCAATATCCTGTGGGATTCCAGGGTTTGTAGTATGCTGAAACCAAAGAGCTCTCTGGCTGAGAATCCTAAATGCTCCTCCCTAAACTGCAAACCCCAGGATTCCATAGGATGTCAAAAGTGGAATAATAGCACCATGACAGTGTAGTGTGGAATTGGCGTCAATTTGGCTGTTAAAACAGACAGAACACGGCTAAAATAGCATAAATACTGTTGTTGTTGTTGTGTGCTTTCAAGTCATTCTGACTTACGGCAACCCTAAGATGAACCTATCATGGGGTTTTCTGGGGCTGAGAGTGTGTGACAAGCCCAAGGTCACCCCGTGGGTTTCCATGGCTAAGCGGGGAATAGAACCCTGGTCTCCGGAAATGTAGTTCAATGTTCAAACCAAAGGCAATGGAAAAGCTCCTGTGAATAAATCTTGCCAAGAAAAGCCCATGGAAGGGTTGCCATAAATTGGAGTTGAGTTGGGAATCGAAGCCTGCTCCAGGTACATAGTCCAGTGCTCAATCTACTACACCCTGCTGGTTCTTTGGGTAACCGTCTGGCCTCCTTTTGCCTGATATGTCCTCTTTTTTTCAGAACTGATAACTGTTTGACAATTAAAAGTGGTGGAAATTTCCTTCATGGGAAGTTTTCAACTAGAGCTTTGCTGGCCATTGCTCAGGGCTGCTTTAACTGGGGATTCCTGCACTGACAGAGAATTGAATGAGATGGTTCATGAACCCCTTCCAAGTTTTGGAGTCTATGAATTAGAGAGCACCTCATAAAATGTGCCCGAGGATAAGAAAGTAGATCAGTCATTCAGTCCCACATTGTCTCCCTAATCTTTGGTTGTTTCCGCAGAACAGAAACCTAAAAGATGCAGTTTTTCTCCGTGTGCTTCATAGAATCATAGAGTCATAGAATCATAGAGGTGCCCAGAATTGGACACAGTATTCCAGATGAGGTCTGACCGAAGCAGAATAGAGTGGTACCATTACCTTGCTTGATCTGGATACCTTACTCCTATTGATGCAACCAAGAATCGCGTTGGCTTTCTTGGCTGCCGCATCACTCTGCTGGCTCATGTTCAGCTCGTGGTCCACCAAGACTCCTGGATCCCTTTCACACGTATTGTTATCCAGCCACGTGCCCCCGTTCTATATTTGCACATTCCATTTTTTTCAGCCTAAGTGTAGGACCTTACATTTCTCTCTGTTGAAATTTCTTTTGTTAGCTTTGGCCCAGCTCTCCAATCTGTCAAACCTATTTTGAATTCTGATCCTGTCTTCTAGCGTGTTAGCAACCCCTCCCAAAACCAGAAGCCTTCATAAAGCTTTCACTGGAGGTTCATCTTGAGTTCTTTTATCTTTAGGGGATATAACATCCATATCGCTCAGGAAGTCTCAAAACCAGTCAAAAGCAGGCTGCCTGGTAGCTGTCAAATTGCCAACTGTAATGCCCTCTCCAATCCCAAGGACAACCCCAGGGATCAGCGAACATAAGGCAGATGCTGTCTCGGCTTAGTTGTCTACTTGCTGACAGATGTTGGTGGAATTTATTGGGGTTTCAGCTATGCTCTTCTATCCCGCAGCAATAATCAGATTGGCACTTTGCCTTCCGTGAAACTGTAATAAATGCAATGGGAAATATTGCTCAGCTGAAAGCAGCAGGTGAAGTATCCTCACTTTGGTTTGGAATAGTCACAGATATCTTGAGATTTTCTCTCCTGGAGAACTGCATTTCTTCTTCTTCTTCTTCTTTGTCCATTTTTAATTTTTTCCCCCCAAGCAATTGCCTGCGTTTCCCTGCGAACATAATTGCAAGCTGTTGCAAAAGTGCCAGAACAGAAGCTTAGCAGATTCCACATGATGTGTGTTACTTACAGCAACAGATTGATTGGAAAGGGGAGTTTGAAATTCTGGAGAAAGAAATTCGACTCTCCTCCCCAAATTTTGAAATGCGCTGAATCCATAATATGTATTCTGCAGCTCTACCTTTCTTGTTGAATTTGCATGGTGGGAATAGAGCTTAGAACAGTTACCTATTGGCTGAGGAATTCTGGAAGTTGTTACCCCCACTGCCAAAAAATCCCAGCTCTAGTGAGAACCTAGTCGACAGAGAAATAGTTTTCAATATAGAAGCCAATTGCACTCTTGAGATGTTTAAAAATTTCCCTATTTCTGCTGGCATCCTTTTAGTGACATGCATCAGTGTAATGCTAGCATATGTCTCATTGTTGCTGCTGTTTTGGAGGGATGAGCTCATCAAATTACATTACATTACATCCCTGGTCCTGAAGGAGGCCTTTGTTATTGCACGTCCGGACAGGATGCTGGCGTGGCATTTAAAGTGGTATTGATATGCTGTAAAGGTATGGGGTGGATACATCCCAGATCTTCTTCTTGAAGTGAGGACAGAAACAAGAAGCTGCGGCCATGACCTGTCCAAAATACTGATTAACATGATGGTGCACGGTCTGGTTTTACTTTGCTTTACACTTTCAAATCCCCTAGGAGACTTGCTATGGTTTGGGGAGGGGAGGGATGAATCACACTATTTTTGGTTTGTGTCACTTGTGCTTCAATGTGTTCTTCCATAAGTCTATTCTGTCCTTTTGGGCATTAATCTCCAAGCAATCTGTACCACTATTAATCTTAAAATGCATAGTTTTAAATAGGGTTTTTTTTTCCCTTTTGAAAACACACATACTCAATGCATTTGCTCGCAAAGTACGTATTTCTAAACAAATTCCCCCCACAAAATATGCATTTCAAAAGCACATTTCAGTATGTCCCCGTCCCCCCATATCATGAACTGTATTGAACTTTTGCAAAGTGCAACTGGCCATGAGTAGCTGGCTTCTCCATCCACACGTTAGTCTAAGAAGCGCAGATCGGATCACTTGGAATTGCAATTTGCAGAGACCGAATTATTCCAGCATCCCCCATCTGGCAGACCACAAGCCAGTATAATCATTTAAAAAAAAAAAACCCTATCAGGATGTCATCTCAATGTCTGGTCCAAAGTTGACAATCTGGCTGGGATAGTTTGGACCAGCTGAAGCATTTCCTGGTGAGATCTCTTGATCTAACCCTTTGGCTAAAAACTGACCGTAAGACAGGAGAAAGGGAGACTGTAGAGACAGGACTCGAGACATGAGATAAAATGGAAGGGACACAGGCTGTGAAATAATGGCCAACAGGGCACAACCGATCGAGAAGAATATTGTCCAGAAAAGGGTGACCAAGATGGTAAAGGGTCTGGAAACCAAACCCTACAAGGGACAGTTGAAGGGACTGAGTATGCTTAGTGAGAGGTGATATGAGAGCCATCCTTAAACATCTGTATAGGATGACCCCACCTTTTGATGCCCCGTTCTCTGACAACTTGATCTTTTGATGCTTCCAAACTAAGGACAAGTTCCATTAATTCTATGGGGGTTCCGCCCTTTAATCAGTTCTGCTTGCTATGGAGGCTCGCTTGGAAGTGCTTGCATGTGGGCGCTGCTTGCAAAGAGAGCTGAGAGAAGGGAAAAAAGGAGCTAAGCTGGCTGACAGACTTTGCAAGAAGCGTACATGCGGCCAGTCCCAAGTAAGCCTCCGTAAGTCCTTCATGGGCCCTACAGGACAGTACACGGGTTCCGCCTTTCAACCAATTCCATTTTCTGAGAGTGCTTGAGTCCCTAATCTGTCAAGTAAGTGGGGAAAGCCTGTAAGAACTTAATATAAGTTAGAAAATGGAACGAGCTTGGTTTCTGGTGCTCCAGATACAAGGGCCCATTCAGTCAATGGTGAATCGACGAATTCAGTTGATTCAATGGCTTTCGCTATAGCCAGGACTCAACGTAGGCCAGTGCAAAATGGTTACACTTGTGGAATTCCACTTAAGACAACTGAGAATTGAATACATTACATTGCATAATGCCCCAAAAGTGCAACCACTTGTGTGAGCGAATTTGCACAGGTATGCAACACGAACAAGATAATGACCACTTTATTCGTGCCTCCACATTTACGGGTATGTTCGTAGGAGAGCCACTCTCCGAGATTTAATGTTGAAATAACCGGGGAAGCACTTAAAACTGGAAGCACCACGACTACGGCAGCATCTCACACTAACTAAATCTGAAGGTGACATCTCCAGCACCCATCCCAAAAGGGCAGATAGGGGACAACCCTGGGCCAGTGTTTTACTAGTGGCAGATGCTAGGTAGTCAGGACTGTTGGAGCGTGTGTAATAGCGTTCTGTTTATTTTCCAGACTGGTAGACCGACGCATGCAAGAATTACTGGTGCAAACAGCTCAGAGCCGTGTGGACACAGCAGCAGAAGCAAGGAAGTGATCATTCCAGAGATATGCATGGACAGATCCATTTTTTGGTGGAGCTGAATTCTGGCTTCTCTCTAATGATATGCTCCTCTCTTTCCTTTTTTCCTCTGTCACTTCTCCACTCCTCCCGGAGTCTTTTAAACCCAAAGCTTGCTTTTCAGACATTGTTCCCTAACCGTTGCCCTCCTCTTGTGAATTTGGACCATCGCGGGGTGCGCCAGTGGAGTGGTGGCCCAATGGGCATGGATGCACATGGAGTGCTCCCTGAAGTACATGAGCTGTGCCTGATGCACACTGAAGCACTCATGTCCTGAATGTGCATCTTCACAATGCACTAACAGGGATATCCTGTTAGTGAGTTGTGCTCCTATAGCATAGCTATGGGTTCATAATGTGCCTCTGTAGCATAGCTGTGGGTTCATCATGCTACAAAATGCAGACGGTGAGGCAGGATCTCGGATAACACTGCTAAAAATAAAGGAATAATGCTCCCCTTTTTTCCCTCCCCCACCCACATTGTCTCTCCCTGTAGGCCTCAATGAAATCCAGTGTACTGTTCCCGTGGAGGACATAACCGTCTTTCTCAGCGAATTAACAGAAGCGAGTTTTAGGGACTGCAAATTCAACTTGTCACTCACAGACCTCATTATCATCATCTTCTCCGGCGTCGCCGTCTCCATCGCCGCGATCGCCTCCAGCTTCATTTTGGCCCTGATTGTGAACTGCTTCCAAAGGTGCGCGCCCAGCAAAGACGATGACGAAGACGAGGATGACGACGACTGAAGTCCTTCGATGCTTTGTTGGCTCAGCCGGCGGCGTCCAAAAGACGGTGGGCATGGAAGCACAACGGCTAAAATAAAGTTCATTGCAACTCAAGATCAAAGGGCTGAATACCCCTTCCAGGACCTTGGATGGCCTCATCAATATCTCTGGACAAGGTAACAAGATTTATAGAAGGAAGACAACTTTTCCTGGCCAGAGGCTCTTGATCTAATCTAGTGGTTAAACTGATCATAAAATAGAAGAAGGGGACGCTATGGAGGGAAGAGCAGAGACATCCATTTGGGTGACTGGAATCCACATTCTGATGTCCGCTTTGTAGTTTATGTTATATTTTTTAGTGCTATTTGGCTCTTTTTTTAAAAAAACAAAATCTATACATTGTTAACTGAGCAAGTCATAATACCGTTAGCTGAGCAATTGACTAGTCCTTTTTATGCAAGGCCGAATTTGTAATAAGTTTTTTTTTAAAAAAAATGTATAAATTAAGGAAAATAGTCCAAATAGGTGTGATGTAAAACATGGGAATTTCAGGCATCTGAAAGAATTCAGCCGTCTTCAGTTCTCCGCTCACCAAGGCCATCATGATTTGTGGTGGTTGACTCCGTCCCTCCCTTCTTTAGATCTTCCAGACAAGTGAGAAATGCGTTTGCTTTAAGAAGAAAGGCAGCCATGTGGACTCAGCAGAATTACATGATCCAAATCATGCAAGGTGACATTGTTTTGTCTTTTGTGCAATCTCTTGAAATTTTGTTGAAATCTCTTTGCAATAAGGACACCTACATTTTCCCTTTTGGAGATGCATTTGGACATACAACCCAAGTACCTTCTGGATTAGTTCTTCTCTCGGAGGAGCATTTCCACCCATGCAGCCCATACGTGGTTCCACCACTTGTCACTTTTAAAATGGGGGAAATCACATAGGAATGGGTGTCACGGGAAGCAATTGTCCAGCTGGCTCGTCCTTTACCTGTATTTACCAGCAGAAAACAGAAAGCAACTTGGGCAAAAGGCCTTCTGCATCACAAAGTCCAGTTCCAGCCCAGTTCTATGCGGCCTGATCTTTCCCAAGAAAGCTGAGCTAGCTTGGAACAAAACTAGTCTTTATTTCTTTTTTTACAACATGCATGAACACTTGAAGTTTTGACATGGGGAGGGAGACCTTCGGGAGGAGAGCACCCATGCTCAAATGTTGCTGCCAACGTTTAAAATTTGGGAGAATGTAATTGAAAGGTATCGCCCTCTAGCTTTCAAAACAAAAGTAGATAAAAAGATCCTCAGGAGAATGTCTTCCAAAACTTCTTGGCACCCAGATTTAACTCCTAAACCAGGATCAAAGGACATATCTCTCCTGGATCCCAGTGTTTTCCCCAGAGTCAGAAATTTCTCTCCTTCCTCCTGCAGTCACCAAAACAGCCTAAAGACCTGGGAACTGCTGGGAACCCCTCTTTTGATAACCCAAATGACTGCAGTAGAGGATAGAAGAGGAATATAGTCCCAGTTCTATGGGCATTGAATACCAACGTACATTAATGAACCTGACGTCTGGAATTCAGAGTTGCAAATGGTCTGGTTTTTAGTGGCTTGGTACTAATTTACTGAGTCTTGACTCCTGTTGATTAGTCCAAATGAGAGCCAATTCCATCAAAATCAGCTGATGAGGGATGCAACAACACAAAACTAAACTACATGGATTTAAGGCAGAGATAGCCAACTGTATAGGGGATGGGATTTTATTTTTATTTTTATTTTATTTTGTTTCCCTGTGCCCAGCTGGGAGACTGGGCTAGTGTGTTTTCAGCACACTTAAAATGATACACCATCACTTTGGGCTGCCTTTTTGGCTGATTTTTCAGCTGGCTTCTTTCTTTCTTTGGTGTTTTTGGAAGTCTGGGGGACTTTGGAGAGTTGGAGAAAGAAAGCCATGGCATTTTTAGGTGGTTTTGTAAGATTTGGGCTGGCCTGCCTGCATTCCTTCCTTCCTTCCTTCCTTCCTTCCTTCCTTCCTTCCTTCCTTCCTTCCTTCCTTCCTTCCTTCCTTCCCTCCTTCCTTCCCTCCCTCCCTCCCTCCTTCTTTCCTTCCTTCCTCTGGTGTTTTTGGAAGTTTGGGGGACTTTGGAGAACTAGAGAAAGAAAACCAGAGAATTCCAGCAACCAAGAACTTCTAGGGAGCCCAGTCCCAAGGGCCACATATTGCCTGTGGCCCACACTTTGCCCTCCCCTCATTTAATGGATCTGAATCAAGATATCTTTCGGCACGTTCAGGGACGCTCAAAACCCATCGGTGTGTGTCTAGTCTCACTTTACTCATGCAGAAGGACAGACGTTGCAGTTCAGGAAAACAATTTCACTGCTCGTATTTTAATGTTGATCTTTAACCACCGCAAGGGCAAGGATGTGCGTTTATATTTTTTTTTTCAAAAATGAATCTCTATTTTAGTAAGAGAAATGTAATTTAGGAAATATGAAATATCTCAAGCTTAAACTAATATCTAGCAAAAAAGAAGAACGACAATGTTATAATTTTAGAATAAGATGAGAGATCCAATTAGCACTGATTTAATGTAAAATGCACTCATCTCTCCCCCGACTTTTACGCATGACAGGTTTGGAACTTGCTCACGTTGTTATAACGGAGTGTTGGTCACTTGGTCGTAAGTTACTGACATGAAGCATTAGGGTATAATGATGTGGTTCCTTGGAGGGACTTCTATGGGTAATGGGATATTCTTCTAATGGACGAGATGCAAGATGTTTCACCCTCTTGGCTTTCTTGCACCAGATGACTTGACTTTGGGAGAGTGACGTCCTGCCTCTGTGCCTTTTGAGGATCTCAGTATGTATCTCAACAAAAAGGGCTGTGACAATTTTGAAGGACTAGTTCTCTCTTCTAGGGTTCCTCCAAAAGCTGTACACCGTCCGTCTCATCTGCGTTGGTGATAAGGTGAGCAGCCTAGCTCACCCATCCCTGCTTACCTTCACACTTTTATGACAGCAAGCTACCGGGAAGGGATATTTCTTACCACAACTAGATCACTGGCCAGTCGAATGGATTATAGAAATCCTCCCAGTAAATCCAGAATTCCAGAGATGGGGCATGTCCTCTTGCAACAAATCCTGCATAGGCCACACTTTTTCCATTGCATGTTGTTTTACTGGTGCTTAGCAGAACAACAGTCATTGACACAAGGGACTCTCATTGTGCGTTCTTTTTGGCGGAGCTTGGAAATCTTTGCTTTTTTGGACTATAAGTCCTACAATCAGGCCAGTGGCCATGCTGAATGGAAGGTCCAAGGAACTGCGTTGAGAATGAGTAACTTTTCCAAGTTCCCTGTTATGCATCCAGTCCTTTCTTTTAAGCAAGGGTTGTAGTGACAGCCACCAGACACCTCCTTCGAAACTCGTTCATGGAACGGTCCATGAGTTTTTGTCTGATTAACTCCTTCTCAATATCATTCTTTGCCTCTGTTTCTTTTCTTTTTAGCCAAATATTATTTATTTCGTCATAATATTCTCATAGCCTGTTGCTAGAAGAATGCCAACTGTCAGACCTGGGTGATAGCGAATGGTGGAAATGGAGAAGGGTTTTCTGGCTCAGTCCAGACCCAACTGACTCTTTTGCTTCTCCTTCTTCAGCAAAATGACTTTTTCACAATGTAGTGCCATGATTACAGAAAATAAAAAATATATTTCTAATTATTTCAAAAAAAAGGTGTTCTGTGTTGTGTTTCAGCATCCAGCTGACTGCAGAATGTGATAATTCTTTTCCTCTTGGGAAGGCAAATTTCCTTAGCGTCACCATAAGTCAGAAACTACTGCAAGGGACACAGCGACAATAACGGCAATGGCTGACGGGCTTGTGGGATCTGCTATGTGTCGGGTTTACTTTACAAAATAAAAATAGAATCCCAGGATCCTCCACATTTCCATGTTGTGATGTACAGGATGGCTCCAAGTTCGAGTAATTAAGCTTAGAGGTTTCAAAAGCTTTATTTGGGAACGTTGAAGAAAACAGCTGCATACCGGAGCAACTGCCAGGACGAAAGAAGTGTTGGATTTGCAATACGATATATGACAATATACTAGAGCATTCAATATGGGATTTACATGTGGCAATTCTTAAAAAAAAATAAAAAAATAAGGAAAACTGGAAAGAGAAACAGCTGAATTGAGCTGTATTTATAAATTCCAATCCACTAGAACAGGTATGAATAAAAGACAATGATTTCATGGTACACTGTGTGTGTGTGTGTGTGTGTGTGTGTGTGTGTGTGTTTAGCAATACATGATTCACCCCAGCTGCACATCATGTCACAAAAGGAATCTCTTCAGAGAAGGTTTTGACTCCAAGCGAACTGACTTGGGGGTAAGCAGATTTTCTTTTTTATACATCAGTACTTACAAACCACTTTAAAAAGCTACCAAAAGCTATTGGAAGATTTATGTCCAGGGTCACAATTTGCGTCTTTCTGTATCTTATTCCCTTCTATCACAGTCCTGCAATTGTGCAGCTATCCTTCAAAACCTGCAGCTTTAATATCACTCTGCCAGTGCAACTCAGGAAATAGATGGCTCTCTATAAAAGCTCATGCTAAAAAATGAACAGTGAGCTGTAAAAGTGCTGCTAGATTCTTTCTCATCCCTTTCCTTTTTAATCAGAGAACTATGTATGCTGTGTACTTTCTGTCCTAATGTTGATTTTCAGATGCATAGCGGGCCCTTCTCTTGCACAGCCTCCATATCCACGAATGCAAGGTCATGCTAAGCTTCACATCCCATTATAGTCAATGGGTGCGGTGGGCACATACCGCACACTCCATGGGTGCACATGCATTGCATCCATTAACTATAATGGGATGCAACGGTTCACATTTTCTGTGTTATGCACAGGTTACTGAAACGGAACTCCTGCATATATGGCAGATGCACTGTAGGTATGTGTATAGATAGATATATATATATATACACATACACACACGCCCTCCAGATCTCTCAGGATGCCCTTAAGCAAAGTGAAGCCAAGATCTGTGGCTGTATACTCATTTGCAAAGTCTCTGGTGGGCCACTTAAGTGCTTTGGCTTCCCTTCCCGCTGTCACCCTGAAATGAGCAAATGTTGTACCTGCTGCAAGAGAGGGGAAAACAAACCGCCGTGTGTGACCTAGATACAGTTTTGTGAACACAAAGCAAAGACGCGGCTGTGAAAGAGCTCCAGGGCACGTCTCTTTCTCCTTAAACGAACCCTTCAAAGTCCAGGCAATGGGCCCAGGGAAAAGGTTCTTCTTGAGCAATTATTTGCTTTAGGAATCAACACCGATTTAAGCATGTTAACTCTTGCTCGTGGGGACAGGCGGCGCTCTCGAACTAAAATCCGAACCCGATTCCTCTCAATGTAAAAAGCCGGCTTTTGTTGGAGATGCCAAATTTTACAACTCATTTCAGGTCACTCCCTTAATCTCTTCCACAAATGTGCCAGAGAACGGGGATTGCCAAACGCTTGTGACGCACAGAAGGGGCTCGCTCCCTTGATCGGACTACTGAGCCTGGGATTAACGTCAGAATTTGGAAATAATTGTTTGGTTAGACTTAATCATGTTGATAAGCTGCTTTGCTAATTTTAGTCTGTTTCTTCTCACTAGCGCGTCCGCCTCATGCAAGGGTGGGCAATCTCAAACTATTCTTCCTCTCCATTCTAAAAGAGGAAACTACTTCTCCTATGGCATAGTTACTGGCAATGAGAGCTTATGAGATAAAATATGGTGGTATTTCTGGCTCTACTTCATCTGGCTTTGGCTCCACCCACCAAGAACCCCCAAGATAAAAAGGGTTCTTCAGCCTCCGTCAAGTTGGCTTTGCTCTCCCTTCCATGCCGTGTAATGTCATAGAATCATAGAGCTGGAAGAGATCACGGGGGCCACCCATCTCTTGAAATTCATTTTGTCAGAGAGAAATGTAAGGTCCTACCCCTAGGCAGAAAAAATGGAATGTACAAATAGAGGATGGGGGACACGTGGCTGAATACTTGTGCAAGGGATCTAGGAGACTTGGTGGACCACAAGCTGAACATGAGCAAGCAGTGTGATGCGGTAGCCAACAAAGCCAACGCGATTCTTGGTTGCATCAGTAAGAGTATGGTGTCTAGATCAAGGGAGGTAATGGTACCACTCTATTCTGCATTGATTAGGGCTCATTTGAATTACTGTGTCCAGTTCTGGGCACCTCAGTTCAAAAAGGATATTGACATGGTGGAGCATGTCCAGAGGAGGGCAACCAAAATGGTGAAGGGTGTGGAAGCCATGAAGCCCTAAAAGGAGCAGCTGAGGGAGCTGCATATGCTTATCTGCAGAAGAAAAGGCTAAGGGGGGACATGATAGCCATGTTGAAATATTTGAAGGGATGTCATGTCGAGGAGGGAGACGGCTTGTTTTCTGCCGCTCCAGAGACTAGGACAAGGAGCAATGAGTTCAAGCCACACGTCATGCAATACTTCGAGGCTTGAAAAGTGTTGGAAAGGGGATGGTGGAATTGAGCGAGGAACCGTGTGTTGGGAATGAAAGAGAGAACAGAAAGACCAATCAAGTTGTCTCTGTGTCTCTCAAAAGGGACTGACTTCAAGCAAGCCTTCCAGAGATGAGGTCAAATTCATCTCTATGACAACACCTTCTTTCTTATAAACAACCCCAATCAATTTGAGGACACCTTAATGGAGAGTTCGTTATGAATCTTTCCTCCAGGAAAGGCCTGGAGGTTGCATTTCATAAGAATTGTTTTTGTAACATAGCCGCCAACCCAGTCGGGTGTTGTTTTGTGGAAGAAGGTGGTGCATTTAGTGTCAGCCAGTAAATTAACCGCAAGCTATTCAGGAATGATGTCTCCGGCCCGCTCCTTTTCTTAAACAGTTGAACTCAGCCGTATGATGTGAAACAGAAGATGTATCAGCCACATTAGTGAAAAATTTATAAAGAAAAGCCCAGTTATGCCTGGTCGCTCCCATGCCACTGGGGAAATGAAGAGGATCTGGGTTGCAGTCCAAACTTTAAGGCAGTTATCCAAGGTGTCCCAGGATTCAATAAAACCGAACCACTGCTGTTAAAGTGGAATCGTTCCACTATAATTCCATAATATGAATGGGTCACTGTTTACTCCTTTTAGTGATGGCTGCAAAGCACATGGAAAATAGCCCGATGTGAAAAACTAAGGCCATTTCCACACTACACTGTTCTAGTGCTGTTATTCTACTCTCAACCTCCTGTGGAATTCTGGGGTTTGTAGTCTACCGAGGCCAAAGAGCTCTCTGGCTGAGAACTCTAGAGGCCCCTCCCTAAACTACAAACCCCAGAATTCCATGGGAGGTTGAAAGTGGAATAATAGCACTGGAACAGTGTAGTGCAGAAATGGCCTAACTTACGAGACGGACCAAATCGTGACTCTTAAGATGGAATTATTGCTGTATAACTGCAGAGTGTGAATGGACCCATTCACATTACATTGAGGAGAGGTCGGACTGAGGCACAAGTTTAGCACGTGAGGAAGAGAGATATTCACATATTTTTCAAGAAGTGCTCTCACCCTGAGATTCCTCCCCTTCCCTCTGAGAAGGGGGTCCAGGCTGTGCCATCTGGCAAACCTATGGATAACGGAAGTAAGGAAAATGAGGCGGTCTCCCCTTCTCCAGATGGTAGAGAATATTCATTGACAATTATGCCAGCTGCGTTCTTCTTCCAGGTATGATATCTGTGGCGCGTCCAACAGAGAAAATGAGCCCCCAGAGATTTCCTCGGAAAACTGTATTTGGAGCAATTTGGGTTCAGGCGCAGTTATTTTTAAAAACAAGGTTATCTTGGGGTGACATTTCCTCATCTTAAATTAGCATCCAGTCCCAAGTTTGTTTGAAGCTTGGTCTTCGTGCCTTAAAGGTGACACCGTCTTGGTGAGGAACACTATTTCAGCTTCTCATTAGCAGCTCCAGCAGCCTGGTGGGGCGAGAAGGGAGGAGATATCGCAAGAGCGGCATCAGCACACATCTTTTTTGGAACTAAGTGGAACAGACTCTTGCCTCCAGCAGCCTGCTGATTTGAGACAGACACACGCTAGCAAGAGAGGTGGCTCGGCGACACTTCGCCTATAAATAAAAATTGATGAGCCAGCCAACCCGGAGTGTCCGGATCTTTGGAAAAGAAGCTTCTTAATCAGTGTGAAAGGCACATAATGCTGTTTTAAGGACACAGTTGCTCCTTTTCAAATCCTTAGCTGGGCTCCTTGGACAGCTGACTGCAAGCTAAAGTCTGATAAGCACATCCTTAATGGACATAAAAGTCATGCTGATGGGGAAAGTTTCACCTTGAGCGTTGGAAAAATGAGAGGCAGAGAGGGAGAGAGAGGCCTTCACTGGATTCTCCTTCCAACAGTACACTCTGAACTGCAAATCCCAGGATTCCATAGGATGCTGAAAATGGAATAATAGCACTATAATAGCATAGGGCAAAAATAGTGGGATTTGCAGTTTGTTGGGGCACTTAGCATTCTGTGCTCCAGTGCTCTCTCCTTGGAACTATAACACCAGAGCTCACCAACAGAGATTTCTAAGAGCCTCACCAAGCTACAAATCCCAGAATTCCATAGAATGGAGCCACAGCAGTTAAAGTGGTATGAAATTGGTAGAACTGTGTCGTGCAGATATGCTAAAGGTCTTCACGCTGCCTACACAGACTACCATTTGATGGGGGAAACCACAGTGGAAAGAAGCAATTTTCCTTAGCTTCCTAGGGGCTACTGGTTTGGCACTATAGGAAAGAGAAAGCTGGACCTCATGGCCTTTGGTCCAATCTGGTAGGACTCCCAAGAACATCTTAGTAACCCTCCCTTCCAGGTGGTTGGCAGGAGCAACCCTTAATCCCAGAGTTCCCATTTTCTGAGAAAAACAAAAGCAAAGAAAGTTGGCACCGTGCTTCCCCACTGCTTTGTGTGCTTCTGCCAGCTCCCTGTAAATGTAAAGTTGAAGCCAAGGGTATATTAAGGTCTGTTGAAGCCAAGGGCATGTAAAGGTTTGTTTGCATGCTGAACTGAGAGCAAGCGGGGGAGTGTTGCAACCTTATTTCCCCTTGCATCCATTCTGTTTCCAAGTTCACTGCAGCTCACCAGTAACTGGGACACATGTGGCTGAGCCACGTCTGCATGCGGCCAAAAGGGTGCGGCCAGGGAACGAGACAGCAAGGACGATTAATGAGGAGGAATACACGAAACCACGATTTTAAGCAGAGAAACCCTGGGATTGAAGTACTGAGCTTAGGAAAAGAAAAATTACCCTTTCCTTTCCTCGCTCTCCTGCGCAGTTAATTGAGCGCAAAGGACTTTTGCAATTTGGACACAGTTTGCAGCAACTGAATTAAGAGGACAACAGATTACAAAAGCAGGAGAGGAACCGGGACGTTTGAAAAGCAACAGAGAAAGTGGGAGAATAGAGAATCAAGCAGGACTGTCGCTACCAAAGTAGGGCAGTTGGAGACGAGGGTCATTTCTGCACTCCACTGTTATGGTGCGATTATTCCCCTTTCAACCTCCTGTGGAATTCTGGGGTTTGCAGTTTCCTGAGGCCAAAGAGCTCTCTGGCTGAAGATTCTAAAGGCCCCTCCCTAAACTATAAATCCCAGGATTCCATAGGAGGTTAGAAGTGGAATAATAGCACTATAACAGTGTAGGGTAGAAATGGCCAAAGACCGTGGATTTAGCCATACAGCTTCCTGTTGCATGACCATCTATCCAACTCTCCACCCACTTTTAAGGGACGTATTTAGACCTGGAGGAGACAAACATACATTTTCAGCGGCGCCATGGTGGGGTGAGTACACTCCTTGTAAACAGTTCTTTCAAAATCTGGATTGGCCAAGGGGGGGCGGTGAGAGGATGCTGGAGTAGGATGACCTTTGTTCTGATCTGGCAGGATTTGCCTAACGTGTTATAGCGCTTAGGTCTGGAGGGGTCAGAAAACCAGCTCTCGAATACGAACCCATTTGCCTTCACGAACAATGCAACAGTGCAAAGGGGGAGACTTAGCTCGAATCTGCGTGGGACACCACAGTAACTTAAACACTCCAGCTTGGTCCCAATCTGCAACTAAGACCTCTAACTGACTTTGCAGTGAAGCAAAGAGCATTCATTTGCAACCTAAACAGGTGTAACCAGTCATTTGTTGGATCCAATTTACCCGGAATCCGAGCCTGTTACTGCTGCAGTTAACCCAACAGTGTAATTAATTGCTCTGGTGTGATTCCCCCATTTAGATGAGCCAAACTCATTATAAAATATCAACAGATTACTTCCCACTTGGGTCATGCTGGGTGACCAGCTTATTTTCAGTTCAATGCACTGAAGTTATCATCTCTTTTCATTCTATTTAAATCTCCTCCTCCTCCTCCTCCTCTGTGAGCAGAATGGAAATCACAGCAATCAGTTTATGAATGCACTGCAAGAATTATATATATACACACAGCCACACCTCCATATCCATTTCGGTGGGGTGGTGAATCCGCTCGGCGTATAACCTGGATTTTCGAGAAGCTGTCTGAGGTCCTGAACTCATTTTAGTTGTTCTTTTAAGCTTTGAGCTGAAATCCAGAGTGGATATACTGCCCACTGGTATGGATGCCTCCAACCTATACTGGATTTCACACTGTGGCACAATGAGAAATTTCACACATCTTGGTACGGTTCTTTGAACTTCATAGGAAATTTCTACTAAGCTTTCACCTGAGCAGCAAAACCCGTAGTGTTTAGGCACCGGCTGTCCATTGTAGGGCAACAAGATATTCAGCAGGCAAACGGATACAGCTTAACGGTCCAATGAAGCTCACCTGGTCAGGGTGAAGCAGAAGCGAAGTCAAGCAAACATGCCACACGCCTTTTCACCCACACCTGGGAAATGGTGCCAGAATGAGCGATCGGTGTGACCGGCCCTTGAGGAACATGTCTCCCTCGGCAATATCACAGTGCAAGAAGCTTACATGCATGTTTACATGTGATGCCACGGGAAACATGGAGCTTCTAGCCACTGAGGGTACCTGGAACATGTGCTCCAGATTGATAAGTCAGCGTTGTCTCCAGGCAATGGAGACTCAGAGTCATAGAGTCATAGAATCATAGAGTTGGAAGGGGTCATCCAGTCCAGCCCCCAGAAATGCAGGAACACGCACCGAAGCATTCCCAACAGATGGCCATCCGGCCTCTGCTTAAAAACCTCCAAAGAAGAAGGAGACTCCACCGCACTCCAGCAGATTCCACTGCTCAACAGCTCTGACCATCAGGAAGTTCTTCTTGAGGTTTAAGTGGAATCTCCTCTCCTGCAGTTTGAATCCATTGTGTTAGTCTCTAGAGCAGCAGAAAACAAGCCCGCTCCCTCCTCAACATGACATTTAAACACGGCTATCATGTCCTCTCTGAACTTTCCCTTCTCCAGACTAAACATCCCCAGCTGCCTGAGCCGCTCCTCACAGGGCTTCATGGCTTCCAGACCCTTCACCATTTGGGTCGCCCTCCTCTGGACGTGCTCCAGCTTGTCAATTATCATTTTCGCCAAGAACTGGAGACAGTATTCCAGATGAGGTCTAACCAAAGCAGAACAGAGTGGTACCATGACCTCCCTCAATCTAGACATCATACTCCTATTGATGCAACCAAGAATCACGTTGGCTTTCTTGGCTGCCGCATCACACTGCGGACTCATGTTCAGCTTGTGGTTCACCAAGATTCCTGGATCCCTTTCACACGTACTGTTATCCAGCCACGTGTCCCTCCTCCTACATTGGTGCATTCCATTTTTTCTGTCTAAATGCAGGACCTTACATTTCTTTCTATTGAAATTCACTCTGTTAGCTTTGGCCCAGCCCTCCAATCTGCCCAGGTCATTTTGAATTCTGATCCTCTCTGGGGTATTAGCAACCCCTCCCAGTTTGGTGTCATCTGCAAATTTGATCAGCATGCCCTCCACTCCTCCATCCAAGTCATTGATAAAGACCTTGAATAGCCCTGGGCCCAGGACAGAACCCTGTGGCGCCCCACCCGTCACTTCTCTCCAGGACTTGCTTCTTTCTTTCTTTGCAAATGATCTTGTACCCAATACTTGCAGCCAGACAAACGGGGCTGGACTTGTTGGTTCTGCTCGGATAAACCGTGTGGTATTTAATCCAGCATTATGGAGAAATACAGAAGTTCTTTCACAGATACGGGTCATCGTTTCTGGGCTGCCACGGCTCCTGCCTGGCCTCCGGGATGTGGGTGGTGACTGGCCGCTGGCGGACGGCGTAAGATGTAACCGGAGGCTTTTTGTAGGATAGGCTGTAGACACTGTTCATCACCCCATTCTCTTTGTGAGTCCATTTTTTCACCAGATGCTCAAAAAGCCCATAGTTGGTTGGAGGCTCTGCAATGGAAAAGGATTTCAAAAGTCAAAGATCAAAGAAAGTGGAATGATAGCACTGTAACAGTGTAGTGCGGAAATGGCCTATGACTGCAGAAATCCATGCAGAAAAATACGAGATACAAACATTAAGAACAAATGAGAAGTTGTGCAGAATATAAAGCCAACTTGGTAGAATCTCCTTTCCAAGCAGAACAAATAAGTGTCTAATGGAATAAACTTTGGAAAGAATCAACTTTTTAGTTGAGTCACACAAACAGCAAACAGATTAAGAGTGTCCCCACGGGCAGTGTTAAACATAAATAAAAGATAGAGAATAACACATCTTCCAAAACTAATTACTGTCTTAATCACTCATCTGCTATTGTGTGAATTTAGTTCCCGCCCCCAACGTGGGTGTCATTCAGTGTACGTATTTTGCAATTTAAGTTGCAGTTGTGTCTGCTGCATTATTTTTATTATTATTATTATTATTATTATTATTATTATTGGCAGTGCTTTATACCATTTTTATATAGGGGCAGGCGGGGATGGAATGCATATTTTAAAAATTTTAGAAAGTGGTCCAAAAACATATTTTTCGAGCGTTGAGAAACCATGATGAGAAAACCCCTGGACCGATGAAATTCTTCAAAGTTTGGGTTGCTGTTGTCGTGTGCCTTCAAGCCACTTCTAACTTATGACCACCCTAATGTGAATGTATCGTTCAGTTTTCCGGGGCTGAGAGTGTGTGACACACCCAAGGTCACCCAATATATTCTGTGCAACGTTTGCACGTGGTTGTTTTGCAAAGAAAACATGATTGTCTGTGCAGGAAACAGTATTTTCTGCACAGAAAATTATGTTTCTGTGTAGAAATATTATTTTCTGTGGTGAAAATGCTGTTTCCTGTGCAAATCAACCACACCCGAATTTTGCGCAGAAGAAGTCCCAAATTGCAAATAGAGTTTGAAAACCACATGTTTTTCGAAGACAGCCTTGCGGCAGGGAGAAAGTTGCTAAAATGACTCATTGCTTCCTTTGAGAACAAACTTAATGAAGAATTGTATCGCTACGTACCAACAAGCGGGTAGTCCGATTTCTCCGGGATCCAGGCCATTTTGTGTCCATCCCATTTGCGAAGAGGAGGCAGGACAGCATTAATGCCACGTCTATTGTATTGATCATCGTACTGTGACACCAAATGACGGTGGTTTGGTTCTTCATGGTGCGTCAATACGTACTTCCTTGGGAGACCCTGAAATTGTAAATTTTATATACCTTTAACACCAGTGGTTTTTTTCCACTGAAAGTGGTCATTCTGTGACTAAGTCAGAGAGTTTTTACAGTGGTTCTGATTGGTACTAGGACCAAAAAAATTTGGAAAAAAAATTACTTTTCATTAGTAACCATTACAGTTCCTGGATTGTTCTTTTGATCCAGTAACTAGCGTGAGAGTTTTAGCTCCAGAAACTTCCAAAGGCTAGGTATATATTTCAATGGCCTTCTTCAGGAGCTACATAAAAACAAATACAAACAGATAGGCTAAATTAAAAATGGAAAGGACAGCACCTAATTATATCTACATCAAACATCATAGCACATTTCATTTTTTTGTACGTTGCTAAAAGCCTACCCATGCCAATATGCTATCTAGCAGAACTGAAATTTCTGAGCTGAGACTCTCATTCCATTTGCTGGATTGACAATGAACTAGAGAACTATGCTCAATTTTTTAACTATTATTTTCAAAAATGATTATTGCATGTCCAGCCCAAGGAGGCATACCTCCCTTTTTTTCTTGAATCCGTATCAAGTGCTTCCCATTTTTCTTCTTTCTTTTTTTCCTTTAGTTACAGTTCCAAGACACCTGGTGTCAGGTTAGCTTTGCTTTCCCTGCCACACCCTTCAATGCCATGTAGTATTTTGATGTTTAATGCCATGTAATGCTTGGAAAATATGGTCTGGAAGGAGATGATGGGAAACGAATGAGAAAAGTACGTGTCTGGAGTGAAGGAATGTTATATTAATAGAGTCTGATAAGAGAGAGAACAAATGCAGGTACAAGGTCAGGCCATTGGCAGGAAGGAAAAGAGTCATTTTAATTCACTATTGAATAAGGGGCTTCCATGCACAAATTTGTAATGTTACCACTCCTAAAGCACTGTAGAGTCAAATAGATTCATTCTGGCAATGGCCAGAATATGCTGCTGTTACTTTGCTGTTCCAGAAATAAAGCTTTTGCAAACTTCTAAGCCTAATTTTTAGGACGGGAGTTAGCTTGCATGTGACTCTTAGGAACTGTCCGCTATGCAATTATAGCTCTATGATTCCACTTTAAGCTCTATGGCATCCTCCTAAGGAATCTCAAGGTTTGTGGTTTGGAGACGCACCAGCGCTCTCTGGCAGAGAATTCTAACCTCCGTCCTGAAAAGCAAATCCTGGAGTCAGAACAGTTAAAGGGCAGTGATAACACTATAATTATGCAACGTGAAAGAGCCCCTGAACACTCTTAGGAAGAGCAATTCAAATTTCTGAGTTTTTTTTTCTTTTTTACAGGATAGGGAACGTAAGGGAGGTTCCATTTCCACTGAAAATCTTGCTTGCAATGAGTTAAATAAATTTGGGTTCTTGTTCCCCCGGCCACCCCCTCTCGCTCTTCCTTCTGGGGAGGTGTTATGCATTAGGAATTGTGCTTTTACCCATTTGTGATGACTGCCTTCGCTCTCTTTGTCCTACAACTTACATCTATTTGCTTCATCATTCTCCTCATCACCGTTCGGTCGGGTAACTCCGTAGGAAATCGAACAAAGTCTCGTCCATAGGTGCTTTTGCAGGGTCCTCGATGATCTTTTATGAACTAAGGCGATTCAAACAAACAGCAGTCACTCATTGGGAAACAATGGAGACATATCAGATCAATGTAGCGGTACTGGGAGAGTTCAACCCACCCCAATATTTGTTGGAAGTCAAACTCTGCCAAGAGTATTAGGGCCAACAAAGTCCTCACCAGCCTTTGCAGAACATTTCATCGTACAGATGATGGAGAAAGTAACAAGGGGTCAACAGAGGTTGGTTTGGCATCTTTCAGGAGTGCTTAGTGGTGTATTCCTTCATGCTTGGACTAGACGGCCCTTGCTGTCCCTTCCAACTGTAAGATTCTGTGGGTCTTTCTGCACTACTTAACTATTGCACTATGATTCCACTTTAACTGCCATTGTTCCGTTCCATGGAATCGTGGGTTTTTGCCTTTTAGAGAGGGATATTTAGCAATCTCAGCCAAAGAGCTCCAGTACCTCCTGAGACTACAAGCCCCAGGATTCCATAGAAGGCAGCCATGGTAGTTAAAGTGGGATCATAGCACGATAATTATGTAGTGTGGAAAAACCCAATGATTCTGAGATAGGTTTATCAGGTCAAAACCACCCCAGGCGTTGGGATTCAGGGCCAAAACCTGAGGCCAAGGGATGGCTTTTGCTTACATCATAAGGGATTGATCCAAATGATATCATTAAGCATGATACCTTAAGCCTCGGTCGAGTTTAGTCAAAGTATACCCTTCAGTTTTTTAAAAAAGAAGTCTAACAGGGGAGAATACACACGTATATACTTTTAAAGTTAGTGTTGTCACCCTGCTATCTCTCCCCTTTGCATTCAGGATTAAAGAAGGTGAAGGCCTCGGGGCTTAGGCCATTTCTGCACTACACAATTATAGTGCTATTATTCCACTTTCAACCTCCTGTGGAATTCTGGGGTTTGTAGTTTCCTGAGGTCAAAGAGCTCTCTGGATGAGAATACTGAATGCCCCTCCCTAAAGTGCAAATCCCAGAATTTCATAGGGTGTGGAAAGTGGAATAATAGCACTATAACGGTGTAGTACAGAAAGAGTCTCAGGGCTAGACTCTGAGATCTGGAAACCTTATAACGTTGCCTTTATAATGGGCCAGGATTTTGGTCCTCGCAGTTTAGTACTGCCAGCCTAGACTACCTAAACTGGTATCTTCCTGGGTTTTTGGACAGAGGTCTTCCCCAGATCTATCTGGAGATTAAACCTGAGAACTTGTGCATGCAGAACATGTGCCCAAACAGTGGTTTATGGTGCTCGGGTCCTAAACCATAGAGAGTTTTATGGGAAAATCAGACCTTCAAAGTGTAACTGAGAAGGACCCCGTGGCCATTTCAATCAGTATGTCACTTTCATTTGCTTATTTATATATTTTAGGGCAATGCTTTCTTGTCACGCCTCTTCACCACACTTCCTTTCTCCACTCCCCAGCCCTCTGCTTCTGCTGTCCCTCTTTCCTTCCCCAAACCTACCTTTTTCCTTTCTTCCAGCCAGTTTCCAACAAGCACTTTAGTCGAATACTTTGGCTCTATCCTCCAACTGGGAAGGTACCACTCTTGCACGTCTCTGCATGTCGTGAACATGGCTCTTTTCACATTCTTTGGCAAAGCACAAGCTCAAAGGGCTTCCATCTCTGTGTGCACGCAGCGCAAGACATTTGGCCCGTGACATTCCTTGGTCTCAAGTTCTCTATTGTTGACCATTCCCGTGGTAACCCTCCAGGCAACAAGGAATTCTAACCTGGTGAAAAGGCTATTCTTCCACTGAAGTTAACTAAACACTTGCTAGCCGACGGAAGCAGAATGATGGGAGGCTCCCAATGGCCGGTGGAGTTTACTGAGGTACAAACTAGAACCTTGTTGGTGATATGTGCAAACATAACTCACGGTTACACGCACATGTGCATTCTTTTGGAGCTGTTTGCGAGTTCCTTGTGCACCACTCAAAACTTCATATGTTCCCAACCAGCTATCAGACCATGAGATTACTAACAGGACTACTCACAAGCAGGGGAGAATAACCTGGATGGCCAAGAAGCAATGCAACTCAGCTGCAACTGCAGCAGAGACAAAGACATACTCAGTTTGTTACTGAGTTATGATGTTGCAAGAAGAACTTACACCATAGAGTTTTGGTCCTTGCACAAGTTGGAATGCTCTAGCGACCATGCAATGACTCATTCCCCGCTCCCCGAGAGCTGCTTTTCAATAGGAGACTGTCACAGACCAGATAATTCACAATCCAAGAATCCACGCTGAAGCTCACAGTAGTTTATTCACTGGAATAATATGAGTAACAACAGCACGCTTCTGCAGAAGTTACCAAAACTGCTTAGTACAGGCATTATGCATCTTTTATATGTTATCAATGCGAATTCACATGTGCAAAGTTGTTACTGGTTAATACACTGTTGCCCATATCCCCTTTCCCTTCCCCAGGCTGGCGTCTGTCTCGCGCTGGCTTAACCTTGGATAATTGCTGACCTGTCTCTGAGTCTTTCCCAGTTATCTCCATGTCACTCCATTCTCATAATATCCTTGCACCAATTATTTCCTGCGTTCACTTCCCAGCTTTTCCACAAGGCTCCCACCTATTAGACTATGGCCATTTCCACCCTACACTGTTATAGCGCCGTTATTCCACTTTCAACATCCTGCGGAATCCTGGGGTTTGCAGTTTATGGAGGGGCTTTTTGGAATCCTCAGCCAGAGAGCTCTTGGGCCTCAGTAAGCTACAAATCCCAGAATTCCACAGGATGTTGAAAGTGGAATGATAGCACTATAACAGTGTGGTGTGGAAATGGCCCAAGTATGGCAGCATCTAGCAGCGTTGTATGGGATATACAGTAGCAAATAGCAATGTTTATATACATAATAGCCAGCTTCAAGGGATACATATTCAGCAGAGGAGTGCCTCCATTGCATAACCCCTCCTCTTATATAGGTAATCATGGCAGGGAAGCCTTGCAACCTGATATAGCTCCCGTTGCATGACAGAACATTTTGCTCTGTGCATCGCTGTAATTCACTAACATGTTTGTGGATTGCAGCTCATTTGTTGTAAAGTTATGCATCACAGCCTCTGGTGAAGAAGTTAAGCCCTCCTTCGTTATAAACTTCTTATGAAGTTGATGGTTGCATCCATCCCTTTCCTCCCAGATGGGAAATGGAACCAGCCTTCTTCAAAGAAGCATAAAATTCCATGGAATCCATGAGAAATATGGTACCAAGTCACTGTTATGCCGTTGTCCTCCAATCTTTTCTTGTAGAGCAATCCATCGTCCCTCAGGATGTCGTATTCGCAGGTTAAAATGAACGTCTCGGGGAGAAGGCGAATGACCGCGTCTTCGGCCAGAAGGGCTGAGCATTCTGGGGAACACAGTTGCTTGAGATCCTCATAGACGTCATCCTCACAGGCGACAGGAACAAAAGGCCTGAAGCCTCTGGCCTTAAACTCTTCAGGAATATTGTCTGCGCTCATCCATTTTTCGTACCGCAACCTTAAGGTCGTCGGAACATGTGAACCTTCCAAGACCGCTTGAAGGTGTGAAGCGTGTCCTTTCAAGAATTGCAAAATGTAACAGACAGCTTGTTCTCGGAATACAGGGGGGACGGCTTGGTTCTGCTGATAGGAAGGCAAGTTGAAATCCAAACCTTGGAAACCAGAGTAGAGAAGGACCTGAGCTTGCACCTTGGGGAGCCCTGATGTAACCGCTAAGGCCTGGCAAACCATAGAAGTCAGGTAACCGCCGGCACTATCACCAGCGATGATGACCCGGGTCTGGTCTACCCCATAGTCCTTGGCTGTCTTGAGGAAGTGGGTGGCGGCAGCAAGACTGTCATTTAACTGGGCCGGATGCGTGTGCTCGGGAGCTAGGCGGTACCTGAAGCAAAGGCGAGCCAATGGTGCCAATTAGAAACATAGTCAACCCGCCCGCCTATATTGTCTTTCATCTTAGCATGTTGCAGTCCCTCAGGCCAATACAGTAGCCCCTCCACATTCATGAGGTTTTGGGGGACAGGACCCTAACGAAAGCGGAAAAATTGTGAATATTTTCCCCCTTGCGATGCTCATCCCATTCCCCTCTGGAGCTTCCTCCTTTCCATTCCTTTGCCTCTGGCTCACGTGTTTGCAGGGCAGGGGGGGGAAGACAACCCTAAACGCTTTCCAATACTTTCCCCTCAGACAGAGGAGAAGGGAGTTTTGGGGTTCAAATTACTTACAGATTGGATTGGGGACTAAGGGGAAAAGTTACAGGTATTGGAATAAGCCGGCTGCTATGGAGACGATGCCTGGCAGCAAGGAGGACGACTGTGTATTCCCTCAGGAACCCAACTTCTGGATGTTAACAACCACAACTACAAATTGGATTAGGGAATACGGGGATAAGTTACAGGTACTGGAATAGGCCGGTTACTATGGAGACAAGGCCTAGCAGCAAGGAGGAGGACAGTGTACTCCCTCAGGAACCCAAACTGTGTATGTAAATAACTCTGAGTAAGGATCAGATTGAGGAATATGGAGGAAAGTTACAGGTACTGGAGAAGACAGTTTTATGAGTTCTTAAGAGGAGAATAAAAACCCTGGGCAATGCTGGGTAAATATGCTAGTGTAAAGATATAAGAAAGGTATAAGACTATACGACTATTCTTTCCATTCCTATTCAACACTAATGGAAACCACACCGATTCAATGGGTGACTGCAAGTTGAGACGAGCCATAGGAATCGGGCGTCGGAGTCCGCCTCGCACAACTGGCAAGGGAACAACCTTCCTCCTCTGGATGCCAAGTTTCACCCACTACCCGGGTCTCCAAAACGAGCGGTCACAAGATTTTGAAAGACGTTTGGTATAACTTACTCCACAGACACGACCACCGAATCGCTTTCTTTGGCAATGTGGCGGCAGATATTTTCATGGGACCCTGAAATGCAACCATTTTCAGAGTTGTGTTATTAATGAACGGAGGGACAGAAAGAGGGATAATGGGGGTGGCAGGAGGTTTGCCGGAACTGCAAAGGAAGCAGTTACTTTCGGCAAAGGCCATTTCCACACTAGACTGCTACAGTGCTATTTTTCCACTTTCAACATCCTATGCAATCCTGGGGCATGCAGTTTAGGGAGTGGCCGAAGGGCTTAAGATTAAGATCTGATGTAACTTACTGATGCTCCCGAACACAAAGCTGCCGCCGTGAAGGAAAAGGACACCCTTCCTTTGTCCAGCAGAGGGTGCTCTTGGCTGGTAAATGCGGACAGGCACGTGCTTAAACTTTGCATCAGTGATGAAGAGTGCGGGGTCCCTTCCTAGTTTCCGTCCATTCTTCACAAGCCGTACAAACTGGATCTGGGTTGTGATGTGCAGATTCTCCAAAATCCTTCCCTTTTGAGATACGGGTGGGGGTGGAGAAATCACATCCGTGTTTTTACTGGCTAATCGCTAAGGACACGTTAGCTATATTTCTAGCAAACTCCACATACACACATGCACAAACACATTGCAGTGATAGTTTTATGAGGCTAGCCGAAAGATGCCAAATGCATTACTCAGGCTTATGAAGCTCACGGTCCTATTTATCGGGCATGGAGGTTTAAAACAGAGGAAGAAATGAGATGCTGGGAAGACACTAAGCTGCATCTTTCTTGAGATGCTAAAGCTGAGTTTAAGATGGGTGGTGGAGGGAGGTTTGATTTAGGCAAAGGCCTTGCGTTCCTTGCTGACCAGGAGGTATTTGGAACACAAATGCAAAGCAAAGCAAAGTCAATTCCTTTAAGATCTGGCTTGCATTTGTCCTGTGCAAGGTTACAACCCCCTTTGCAGGCGGAATGCCGTGCAAATTAGTACAAACAACTAATAACTTGACATATATGCAAATGAATTGTCTCGATCAAGGGTAGGGGAATCTCTTTTTAGTCTGACAACTGAATTTAACTTCGCGGCAGTTCTTGTGGGTCACATTCAAGAGGTCCACCAAGGCTTGAAGAAATGTTATGAGCTTTTACAGTTATAACAGAGTGAAAATGGAAGGAAAGAAGGACTGACCTTTTTTCAACGACTCCCACTTTTTTAAAAAAAAGTATTTAAAAAATGAGTGTGAACATCATACCCTCAAACATTTCATAGTACAAACCCGGGATGCAGGTGGCCAAGCAACATCAGAGTGTGGTCAAGATGGCAAAAATTATTAATAAGGAGGAGCATACAAGCTCGGAGAGGCTGCAGCAGTTTGCAGTTGCCTGAGCTGACTGGGAAGGGCAAGATTCTGCCTCTGCTCTCCCCGTGGCTGAGTGAATTGGGTGCAAATGCCTATTGCATTTGAAAGTTTGCAGCAAGTAAAGTGAGCACTGGGACATTTTTAGAAACACCTGAAAAGGTGGAGTGATGCAGGATTTATCAGGACTGTGCCTGCCCAATTGGGACAGTTAAAGGGTATGGAATCTACGGCATGTGGTCTGTATGAAATCCCAATTTCATTTTGGCCCTTCTTGACATCCAAGCGTCTACCCTGTCATCTCAAAAATAGCTACAGTGGTCATTCTTCTAAACAGGTAGCAGTCCCCCCCCACCAACCACAATTTAAAGGAAAAGTATTGAGGGTACAACCTGGCTAAAGCAGAAGTGAAACAAAATCATGGGGCAAAACTCTTTGGGTTTCACTTAGCTCCCTGCTACCGTGCCTTTCCTACGTCCATATTAACTCTGGAATCTACTCACCAGGACAAAAGACCCAATCAACACGGCATGGATAATTCGGAGCTTTGCTGGGTGTTCCACCCCAGGAGGGATCTCCGAGTTGCAGGCATCGAAGTAGAAACTTCCCACGACCAACAGTATCAGAGCTGCAGCAAAGGCAGCCAACACTAAAACCAGGTATGCGTAAAGAAACCCCATTTCTTGGAGGGAAGGAGGCTCCGTCTTTGCCCTTGGCTCCTGAGTCACCTGGGTTGCATTGATCTGACTTCCTGGTTTTCTCATGCGATGGTGAACTCCAGGTTAGCAGCACATGCAAGAGGCATTCTCTAATCTCCTCCCACATGCTGGGGAAAACCCACGTTGGCTTGTTGACACATGGGGATCTCGAGCGAGCGCTTCAGAAACCTGCTTAGCCTTTCGCCACAGGAGGTTTCCAAAAAGAGAGTTGCTGCCCAGGTAGAGATCAACTCACCTAGGAAGTCCTTATGCCCTTGAAGCTACTTTGGGTTTGTTGCTGGTTTTCTCCACTTTGTGCTGAATCTCCACTACGGGACACGTGTTTTGTGTAGGTGGCCAAGTTATTTAAACAGGCAGGGACTCGCTGCTCAACTAGAGATAGGCAGATTGATTGAGCTTTTGCTGGCCGGATTTCCAGCTTGAAACTCCTTCTATTCCAGCTCTGTTTGAGCCGCCCACTTTCCCTGCACAGAATGTGTGTGTGATTTCTGCATTTTTCCTGGGTTTTTGTATGCATGCGTCTACTAACTAGAAAAACATATGGAACCTCTGTTCAGGTTGGCTCTGCAATTCCAGTCCTAGAGCTCCTGTCACTCTCCTTGCCCTTTTATCCTAAAAATCTCTCCCTGGATTTGGTATTTAGGCCTCCAGGTAACCACAACACTGGACGAATGTTGACCCTATGAAGGAGAGAAGGCCAAGAGACCCTGCCTCTTCCCGCTCTGCACTATTATAGTGCTATCATTCCGCTTTCAACCTCCTGTGGAATTCTGGGCTTTGTAGTTTACTTTTTTAAAAATATATATATATTTTTTATTGTTCTCCTTGAAACAAAATAAAAATATACTATTTACAAATGGTTACGTTATTCTTTACATTTGTGAAACATCAGTTACAAGCATCTTCTATACCGCCTTCATTTCTACCTAGGCTACAGTGTAATAAACGTTTCTGATTCTATATGTAGCTCCAAAAAAACAACAGCAAAAAACCACTTAACTGTCTATTCCCGTTAATTAACTATGGTATTAAAGATGATGTATTTTTTCCCCCATAGTTTCTTGCTACAAAAAGCATTTTTTAGTTTCAAAGATTTAAAAGAAATGAATGAATACCCCTTTGTGGTGTTTTAAGCCAATATTTCCTTATTAAAAGGCTTCCAGAAATGTTCTGTGTCAGCTAGCCTCCACGTATTATTTTTAGAAAAATTTGTTTAGGGGCACCCATTCGTTATTAATTTTGTCATCTGTTAGACCTTTGAGCTTTTGTATTACGATATCTGCAGCTTTTGCTTCCTTGAGATTAAAAAGCCATTGCTCAGTCTTGGGGACCCCTTCGTTTTTTCCACAGTTTTGCGAATTCGATTTGTGCCTGTATATAAAGCAGGATCCTTCGGTATTTATTCTATCAATTTCATGAAGCATATTCAATAGGTGATTTTGTGAGGTTTGTGGTTTCCTGAGGCCCAAGAGCTCTCTGGCTGAGAATCCTGAGTGCCCCTCCCTAAACTGCAAACCCCAGGATCCCACAGGATGTTGAAAGTGGAATAATAGCACTATGACAGTCCAATGCAGAAATGTTCAGCTCTTGCAAACTTGATTGAGTCTATGCAGCTGCACTGTGGCCTTCCTGTATTCCTACTGCCTCCCGCTTTATCGAGCATTGTTGCCTTTTCTAATCAGTCATCGATTCTCATGAGACGTCCAAAGTATGATCATCTAAGTTTAGTAAGCTTGTCTCCTAGGGAGACTTCAGACTGGATTCGTTCTAGGACTGAAAGAGAGAGAAGGGACGGGTGGGTTGCCACAGGGTTCTGTCCTGGGCCCAGGGCTATTCAACGTCTTCATCAGTGGCTTGGATGAAGGAGTAGAGGGCATGATGATCAACTTTGCAGATGACACCAACTGGGGAGGGGTTGCTAATACCCCAGAGGACCTTGACAGATTGGAGAGCTGGACCAAAGCTCACAACATGAATTTCAACAGGGAGAAATGGAAGGTCCCTCACTTGGGCAGAAAAAAATGGAATGCACGAATAGAGGATGGGGGACACGTGGCTGGATAACACTCCATGTGAAAGGGATCCAGGAATCTGGGTGGACCGCAGGCTGAACATGAGTCAGCAGTGTGATGCAGCAGCCAAGGAAGCCAATGTGATTCGTGGTTGCATCAACAGGAGTATGGTGTCTAGACTGAAGGAGGTCATGGTACCGCTCTATTCTGCTTTGGTTAGACCTCGTCTGGAATACCGTGTCCAGTTCTTGGCAAAAATGATATTGACAAGCTGGAGCACATCCAGAGGAGGGTGACCAAAATGGTGAAGGGTGTGGAAGCCCTGAAGCCCTGTGAAGAGGGTCTTAGGGGGCTGGGGATGTTTAATCTGCAGAAAAGAAGATTAAGAGGGGACATGATAGCCACTTTTAAATATTTGAAGAGACGTCATGTTCAGGAGGGAGCGGGCTTGTTTTCCGCCGCTCCAGAGACGAGGACAAGGAGCAATGGATTCAAGCTGCAGGAAAGGAGATTCCACCTGAACCTCAGGAAGAACTTCCTGACGGTCAGGGCTGTCCGGCAGTGGAATCGGCTGCCTCGGAGTGTGGTGGAGTCTCTTCCTTCTTTGGAGGTTTTTAAGCAGAGGCTGGATGGCCGTCTGTTGGGCGGGCTTTGATGTGGGTTCCTGCATGGCAGAAGGGGGTTGGACTGGATGGCCCCCGGGGTCTCTTCCAACTCTATGATTCTATGATGCAACTTTTTGGACGTCCATGGTATTTGTAGAACTCTTTTTCTGCACAGCTTCTCAAATGCGTTGGTTTTCTTTCTATCAGCTCAGCTTTCCCAACCATACATAAAAAACACATTTAAAAAATCAGAAAATAGAATGGCACGTAGAATCCTGAGTTCAGTCATACATCTCTTTGGTAATAGATTTGGTAATATGTGTGATAAAGGGTGAATCCAGCATAGGTGTAAAGGATTCACTTCTTTTTGGGCACAAGTTTGGTTTTAGAAGCCTTTGGCTTGGTATTCGCTTTAGGCCGGAAAAGTTTGGCGGGGCTCTTGGTCATCTTCTTGGGCTTGGTCACTTTGGACTTCTTGGGGCTCTCATCTGTTTTCACAAGAATAATTTTAAAAATGCATTCCAAAAGTCAGAAAAACAATGGCACGTAGAATCCTGTTTTTGGTAATATGAGATATTGGCATTTAATTTTGTTTAAATATATGTATCTAAATGTCCACTTTTGCATTTACATAATGGCAGATTAATGTGGAAAGAAGACAGAATGACCTTAGGAGGGGAAAGAGCCAGTCTAGAAATAAACTGAGTCAACCACCCCCTATGTTCTCCTTCTAAGGGAAATAAAACTGCTGTTTTGGAATGATGAGCAACCAGAGATATAAACACCACATTTAATCAAAGCACAAAAGATTCTCATAAGCTTTTGAGAAATGTTATAATACTGTCCATTCCCTTTTTGCCGGAAGGAAAAGCCAATAATCCATCGAACAGGTTTATCACCCCGTGAAATCCATTTTCGATGTGGTACCACGTGACGGGGACTCCGCTGTCTTCCAGCCGCTTCTTGTAAAGGATGCCATCGTCCCTCAAAACGTCGTACTCGCAGGTTATGATGCACGTTTTGGGGAGCTGAGAAACAACAGCGTCTTCCGCCATAAGCGGGGAGAAGGTTGTCTCCAAGGCTTGCTTCACCACCTCGTAGACATCATCCAGGAACGAAGAGGTGGAGTACGGTTTGTAGCCTCTGACTTTAAATTCGTTTGGGATGTTCTCCGAGTTGATCCATTTCCCAAACCTCCTCTTGATGTCATTGGGGACGTGACACCCTCGCATAACGCTTTCCATCACGGACAGGTCTTTGTTGAGATATTTCAAGGCAGCCTCGATGACGTGTTCCCGGTACAAGATGGGGACAGAGCAGTTTTGCTGGTAGGAAGGCAAGTTGAAGTCTACAGCCTGCAGGCCAGGATAGATCAAAATCTGAGCAAAAGGCTTTGCAACATCACGTCGGCTCACTAGAGCCTGACAGACAGAAGCAGCGATATTTCCTCCGACGCTGTCCCCGCTGACGACAATTTGGGCAGGATCCACTCCATAGTCTTCTGCAGTCTTCATAAAATGCACGGTGGCGGTCAAGCAGTCCTTGTACTGGGACGGATACTTCTGCTCGGGTGCCAAGTGGTATCTGGAATATCAAAAGGGAGGAGCCAATTAGTAACCCCACAAATGAACTTTCCTATTAAGTTTGCCCCACAGGACTTGTTCTCCAGGTCGCCTATTTTACAATGACTCTAGAGAGAGACTTTTCTGCGGTGGCACCCAGCTTGTGGAATTTTCTCTTTGAGCCTGATGTCTCTTTGAAGGCCAGGACTTTTGAAAATTAAGAAACAAAGTTGTGGGTCTGGATAATGGATGAATCTGTCAGTTTGGATTTCTCATATATATATGAGAATATATATATATATGTGTGTGTGTATGTGTACACACACACACACACACACACACACACTAGCATATGTACCCGGCGTTGCCTGGGATTTTATTTTCTCATAGGTAATACTTGTTAGAAAGATTTGAGATCCCGTGTCTCTAATTCCCCAAACTGACTTGTCCAGAACCTGTAACTTTTCCCCATATTCCCCAATCCAATCTGGATTCAGAGTTATTAACATACAGAGGTCGGGTTCCTGAATATGCTGCCCTCCTCCTTGCTGCTAGGCCTTGTCCCCATAGCAACCGGCCTATTCGAGACAGGCACAGTTGACTGAGGTCTCGGAGCTCTCTGGCTGAGAATGCTAAAGGCCCCTCCCTAAATTGCAAAGACCAGGATTCCATACAATCTTCTTGGGCAGCCAATCATATGAAGTCTTCACCTGAGACAGCCAATTGTATGAGGTCTTTGCCTGCCTTACACAGACAAACAAACAAACTTTGACTGATATAGATATAGATATAGATACACACACACACACACACATACATACACACACACACACACACACACATACATGTACACACACACATACATAGTGTGTCTGTCTGTCTGTCTGTCTGTCTGTCTGTCTGTCTGTCTATCTATCTATCTATCTATTGGCCTTTAGAATTCTCAGCCGGAGAGGTCTTGGGCCCCAGTCAACTGTGTCTGTCTCGAATAGGCCGGTTGCCATGGAGATGAGGCCTAGCAGCAAGGAGGAGAGAAGCGTTTTGTATATCTCACACCCAATATTATCCATCCCAGTTTGCAGATTCTTGCAAACCATTACCAAAGAGGAACTGAAATACATTTCACAGCCATTCCTGCTCTAAATCACACTTGATCTGAGCTCTCGAGAAACAGCTGCTGCCAGTCAGACAGAGGCAGTGAGCCAAGGGAAAAAACAAAACCTCTTACACAAGAGGTTGGTGCTTGACATGCTCTGTAGCAGCATTGCAATTGAAGGCTGTTGGATTGTCTGTCTGCCCAGGGACCTGGAAAGCACAAGAGCTTTGCTTTGAAACCCCGAGTGCCGCCAGAAATGGATCATTGCAGCAGGCAGCAAAGGTGCCATGCCAATACACATCTCTAGACAACATAGCCTGTCCAGTTCTGGGCATTGCAAACCAAGAAGGATACTGGGAAGCTGGAACCTGTCCAGGGGAGAGTGACCAAAATAGCCAAAGGCCTATGAAGCCCTATGAAGAGCAGCAGAGGGAGCTGGAGATGTTTAGTCTGCAGAAGAGAAGGTTAAGAGGGGACAGGATAGCCGTGTTTAAATGTTTGAAGGGATGTCATGTCGAGGAGGGAAAAACCTTGCTGCATAGACTAGGGAGATTTCCCCACACCATGTGGAAATGGCCTCTGTCTCTAACAAGATGCCAGCCACGGTTCCTTGATACCGTTACAACTGCCACTCCTCTATCCTTTGGAATTCTGGGATCTCTAGTTTCAGGAAGGATGCATACTCTCCCACGCTTCCTTTGAAACTACATTTCTCAAGGGAAGCTCCTCTTTGGCAAAGGTATATTTTCTGTTGCTGATGCTGCGAAATATCTCTCTTTTAGACCACCCAATGTTCTTGTTAAGGCTTTATAAATATGTCCTATAAAGCTTCAGAGGGGTATGGAAAATGATCCATCTCCTGAAAGTTAATTATTAGTAGTATATTACAATCATCCCTCCCCATTCGCTAGAGTTAGGGGCACAGGACCCCAGTGAAAGTGAAAAAAAAAAACCTGAATAATTCTAGGTCCTCCCATTTAACACACAAAAAACCCTATTCAACCCAACGTGGATTCCTTTGAGGCACCAGGGTTCCTTCCCAAGGCTTCCCAAGGCTTATGGCCACCTCCATTACTGCCCCACACCCTTTTTAAAAGGGACTTACAAGCCTCATTTGAAGTTTCTCGGTCTCGGGAGGCTTGCAGCCCCTATTAAAAATGGCCTAGGGAGGCAGCAGAGGGGACAGCAAATAATCTGGGAATAATCAAATCTGCAAAAGTGACTCCCGCAAATGTGGAGGGCTGACTGTAATTTGTTTCATGTCTTCCTCTTGTTTTATATTTGTGTGCAATGGCTGTTTGCTAAAACACAACAAACTGAGTGAACGGCACCACGGGAGCTCTCTAGTACAATGGTTCTGATCCAATGTTCATCCAGGTGTTTTGAACTTCGGCTATCAAAAGCCCCAGCCAGCTTGGGTGGTGGTCACAGTTCCTCGGAGCCGGAAGTCCACCTGGTAGATAAAGCTTTGAGAATCGCTGCTGTAGCAGAGAATTCTAAGTATCTCATGAAATTACAAATCCAAGGCTTCCCTAGGATGGAGCCATGGCCATCCAAATGGTATCCAAGTGCTATAAACGGATAGAGTGTGTACACCCAAGGAATTATCAAACGTACGGCAAGGCACCCAAGATGTGCTCGTCCAGCTAATGTTGGTCTGGCCAATCACAATCAATCAATCGTTTATCCATGGGCATTGACCAAATGTAAGTGCATAAAAAGTTACTATAAAATAAAAAAAAAATACCAGCAGGCAATTGCAGTTGCTGCTAAAACTCACATTACGCACAGCCACGTTCGACGCAGTGCGCGAACTGGATCACATCTCTAATGAAAGTCCAAAGGCAAAATCCAAGATATGCAAAATTTTATAAATCGAGTAAATCAAATAATAGCCTGATTGTATATGTCCCTGTATTATTTGTCTTCAGGACATTTGTGAATCTGAATCCGCAAGCGGGAAAGAGGAATAAAATCTTTCTGATCTCCCTGTAAAACTGGAGCTATTAAAATAGAACAAAAATCTTGGTAAAATGGACAATACAGTAGAAGATGGTTAAATATTCTGTTGAATCGTTTGAGCTTGGGCAAGTACGCTTCTCATAGGTAATCTTTTTTATACTTGCCTTCCCAAGTGGCAGTTGGAAGGACGTTAAAACGTGCCGCAGTGAAAGCGGTTCTATATTCGGGATTAGTTAAGTTAGTAAGATAAGTGAAATCAAATACTTCTACACTACCCAGAACTGGGACACTTCTGGTTCAGCTCCGGTGTTTTTGCAATTCAAGATCCCAAATACCTTTCCCCAAGGCTGATTTGGCCTTTGTGCGTCCCATTTGTAATAAAGCATTCTGAGAAAAACCGCATAACAGCGACCGATCACAAAAGCTAGGTAGAATCCTCTGGATTCCTCCCAGTCAAGCGAAGAAGGGAGTTATTCTTTTTCGTCTTGTTGGTTTGTGGCTTGGCTCTCTAGAAGTCAGGTCTTTCCACCTGCTCTGGGCGAACCGTGGCATAAAAATTCCTCATCCGCCCCCTTAACTCTCGACTTCCGGCAACATCGTGGCTTGGCACGGTGCCCGGCGGTTGCTTCCTACACTCCTTGGCGGCTGGCCAGCCAAGAGGCTTCCCAAGTGAATTGTGGCACCGAGCATGCCGGCCATTCAATCTGCACGGAAGAGGGATTATTTTCTTGGTTGGCCCTCTGCCCTTCTCGGAGGACCAGCTGTTCGTTTTTGCTAAAGCTCGTCTTTGGTTGTGGGGGATTAAACGTCCAAGCCGGGGAGACCTCGTTTGAATCTTGCTTCCATCATTTCATCCAGTGACCCGCGCCCAAGCTTGAACCGAAACTGGTCCAGCATCACGTCAAAGTTTGTTAATAGCTAACATAGGGATGACAGCCAGCGTGGTTTTGGCCATTTCCGCACTAGACTGTTACAGTGCTATCATTCCACTTTCAACATCCTATGGAATCCTGGGGTTTGCAGTTCAGGGAGGGGCTGAATAGTGATTTGAGCGTTGGTCCATGACTCTGGAGACCTGGGTTTGAATCCGTACTCAACTGTGGAAACCCACTCAGTGACCTTGGGCATGTTATACTCTCTCAGCCTCAAAGCAACCCCAAAGCAAAGGCAACCCTACGCTGAACAAATCCTGCCAAGAAAACCCTGCGACAAAACCCCTTTGTGGTGGTTGTGTGCCTTCAGGTCTTTTCTAAACCCCTAAGGGGAACCCATCATGGGCTTTCCTTGGCAGAATTTGTTCAGAGGTGGTTTGCTTTGCCTTCCTCTGAGGCTGAGAGAGTAGGACTTACCTAAGGCCATCCAGAGGGTTTCTAGGACTGAGCAGGGATTCACACCCTGGTCTCCCAGTGTCCTAATCATCACCTGGTGGCTTGAATCCCTGATGAGCCATGTGAACCCATTGGGTGGCCTTGGTCAAGTCACACCCTCTCAGCCTCAGAGAAAAGCAAAGGCAACCCCCTTCTGAACAAACGCTGCTGCAAAAACCCCATGTTTGGTTTTCCTAAGGGTTATCATAAGCCAGAAATGACTTGGAAGCACACAACAATGGCAAAATGTGGATATTACTAGATGAGGAACCTTTGGACCTTCTGATGTTTTGTCCTACAGATCCCATCAGGTCCACCCAGAATGGCCAGTGGTAAGGGATGGTGGGAGTGGTAGTCCCAAACATTTGCACCTCTACCCTATCATCACCATTAAAATGAACTTTGGGGGATATGGAGTTGACAAAGTAGAGCCATGCAAAGAGAGGCCGAACAATTTCCTGGGCTTTCCATGAAGGTTCAAATTAGATTAAATGTTTGTCATGCTGATCGCTGAGGTGCTCCTCCAAGCACATGATTTTCTTCACCTACTTATTTTGCATTTAGCATGTTGTACATCTGGCCCTTGGAGACACAAGGGGGCGAAGACAGCAAGGCCTGATTGCTCCCAAGCTATCCTCTTTCATTGCTAGTGGTCAGAGGTGGAAGTTCAAGGTTCACAGAGCTTGGGAACTGGTTGGCAAGTTCCCACGATCAATACTGTAAGATGAAAGATAATACCTGACTCACCTAGGCAGGTGGGCTTAGCAGGCCTAGCATGTAATCTTATGCATTTCTACTCAGAAGTAAGTCCCATTAAACCTCTTTTCAGGCAAGGGGGCCATAAGTGTGCTGCCTGAAACAAAAACCACCAGAAAATCTCCAGGACTGAGAGTAAGCATGTTAGATACCAAGGCATTTCAGAAAAGCCAGGTTCGTACGGTGGGAGGGGTTGGGTACCACACTGACGTTTCCATGAATATATGGACACCAGCTAACATCCCATAGGTTGCTGAAAGGTCACTAAATTCAGCACAGTTTGGGACGCCCTGTCCTAGGCTCTGTTTACTCACCCAACAGACGCAATCACCGAATCGCTTTCTTTGGCAATGTACCGGCAAACGTGATCGTAGGAATCTGAAAAGGTATATGCGGTCATGTTAGAAGAACGTACATTACCAGAAAGCCTAAGTGAACCTATTCATTTCTGAGATGGGATTTTGAGATGATGGAGCTTTCTGGAAAGGGGCTGTGTATATCGGTGGTAAGGACTGGGGAGTTTCCATTTGTCTTTGTTTCCCTTCCATTTTTAATCCCATGTGTACCCCCGTAAAAGAAACTAGGTAAGTAACAGCCAAATTCTCAGAGGCTTGTCTGAGACGAGGACAAGGAGCAATGGATTCGAGCTGCAGGAGAGGAGATTCCACCTGAACCTCAGGAAGAATGTCCTGATGGTCAGGGCTGTCCGGCAGTGGAATCTGCTGCTGCCTCCGTGGAGTGTGGTGGAATCTCCTCCTTCTTTGGAGGTTTTTAAGCAGAGGCTGGGTGGCCATCTGTCGGGAGTGCCTTGATGGGTGTTCCTGCATAGCAGGGGGTTGGACTGGATGGTCCCGGGGGCTCTCTTCCAACTCTTATGATTCTATGAGTCATGTTGGCCAACTCTCCACAGAAACCCTCATAGCTTTCCACCAGACACGTTGGCCCGGAAAGATCTTTTCTAAACACATGGAGGCATCCATCCAACATTTTGTGGATATTTCTGAATACTCTTTCCATTTCTCCTGGAGCCTCACAGATGGTCAACTCCTTATGAAAAAAACAACTATTCAGCTGATTTCTTTTTTCGTGATGACTTACTGATGCTTCCAAACATCCAGCCTCCACCGTGAAAGAAGATGACTCCTCTCCTCTTTGACCTCCCGGTAGTTCCTCTGGGCTGGTAGACTCTCACAGGGATGTCTTCGAAAGTGAGGTCCTTAATGTTGAGTTTGGGATCGTCCCCCATTTTTTTCCCTTCTTGGGTGAAGCGGATGAAGTGTATCTCAGAGCAGAGGCAAAGGTTCTCCAGAATCTTTCCCTGTTTATATGCAAAGAAAGGGTTGGGGGAAGATATTGAGAGAAGAAACGAAAATATTATGAGAAGATATCTCTTTGCATGCTAGATATATCTGTCATCAACATTACTTCACCAGGCCGCTTAGACCAACAGTGGCAATTCGAGACCCTGCATCATGCTTAGAAAGCTAGTGTGATTTGAATGCTGAACTAGGAGTCCAAGAAACTAGAGTCTGAATCCCTCTTCAGCTATGGAAACTCACCAGATGATCAATAAGAGTATAGTCTCCAGGTCAAGGGAAGTGGCGGTACCACTCTATTCTGCTTTGGTCAGACCATACCTAGGATACTGTGTCCAGTTCTGGGCACCACAATTCAAGAAGGATGTTGACAAGCTGGAACGTATCCAGAGAAGGGCAACCAAAATGGAAGAAGGCCTGGAGACCATGAAGCCCTGTGAGGAGTGGCTTAGGGAGCTGAGTGTGTTTAGCCTGGAGAAGAGAAGGTTAAGAGGCAACATGATAGCTAGGTTTAAGTGTTTGAAGGGATGCTATATGGAGGATGGAGCAAGCCTGTTTTCTGCTGCTCTAGAGACTAGGACCTGGAGCAATGGCTTCATACTTCAGTAAAAGAGATTCCACCTGAACATTAGGAAGATCTTCCTGATATCAAGTGTGACAGTGGAATATGCTGTTGCCTGGATATGTGGTGGAGTCTTCTTCGTTGGAGGTTTTTAAACAGATGCTGGATGGTCATCTGTCGGGAATCCTTTGATGGTTATTTCATAAGAAGAACTAACCTGGCTTCCTATTCAGCCTGTCATCAACTCTGTTCTGTATTGTTGAGTAAGCTCTGGATCATCTCTCAATGGGATCCAGCAAATAGCGTGAGAAACAGACTCCTGATCCCAAGGCACGGGGATGAATCGCATGCAGCATTTGCCATTATGATCTGCTTTACAGCACAGGCCTTTGAAAACAGTGTAGCTCTCTCTGTGTACACCATATATTGCCAACAGGCTTGTAAACAACGGAGAAAATCTGACTGTAACACCAGTGGCTTCATGTACAGCCATGTACCTACATCGAGCATACCGAACAGCCCTCAGTTGGCCTGTTGGAACCTGTATCTAGAGACACTCACATAAAGTATGGATGCTTCCGAACTTTCTTTGATCCAAATTACTATCTGGAGATCTCCAGCTCTGAGTTGCCTGGCCTTGTTCTGTTGCTGTGTTTCTATTTTCCCAGTTTTAGATCTATGCAAAGTTTGCCCACGCTTTTCAGTTCCCTAGGGACCTGCCGTACTTCCCCATGGATAAAACATGATGGGAAAATTAAAAATCAGACTGAGATCTTATGCCAGTGTTGCATATAGTCTTAATTGCCAGAGGTGGGGCAACCCATTGATTACTCTGAATGGCAACGTTGGGCAACTCAGGGCTCACCCGTGTGCACAACCGCACAATGTGACAACTCGGCTACCACAACCTTAAAGTGAATACACCCATTCTGCGTCAGCCAAAATATCTGTCGGGAAACTTGTACATGCATAAGACATCAAAGGGATTCTGGCCTTGGCATAATTCCACTTATGGCTGTATCAAGATTTGCCGACGGAGTATTTTACAGAAGTCTATGAGTGACTAAGCAAGATCCTGAAGTGCAAAGATATACAATGAATACTAATTTCTATGCCATCATATTTCCAATTCCTACGTATGTTTGTAAAAGCTAGACAGTGAAGAAAGCCGATAGAAGGAAAATCAACTCCTTTGGAATATGATGCTGGAGAAGAGTTCGACAGACACCCTGGACTGCTTCAAGGACAAATAAATGCATCTTAGAATAAACCAAGCCTGAAGTCTCCCTAGAAGCCAAGATGGCTAGACTGAGGCTGTTATACATTGGCCAGATCATGAGAAGACCTGACTTACTAGGAAAGACAATGATGCTTGGGAATGCGGAAGGCAGTAGGAAAAGAGGAAGATGTTACCCTGGGTTCTGAGGGTCCCGTGAGGGACACCAAAATGTGCTCCACAATAGGTGGGGAAAATTAGCTCTGAGCACCGGTTGGCAAAACGAGAGGCAGGGTAACGCAGCGGAATCTTGTAACCCAGTGTTTACGGGGTCAGGCCAGGTCAAGAAGCAGACCGGTTTGAAAGTAATGGATGATCTTTATTAAAGACAGGCACACAATGGAAGCAACACACGCACACAGATAACTAAGGAAAATAAAGGTGTGAGTAAGACAGCGGGATTTTCGGAGGGATAGTTGGTTCGGGTGATACGAAACCTGTCCCGAAGCCCGGAAGAAGATGGAGAGCGAGGCTGGGGTTCGATGTATCTCAGCACGTGGAGCGGAGGGGAAGCTCGCCAAGCGATGCGGCAGCAAGGCGGTCTGGAACTCGGGAGCGATCCGAGGAAGCGCTCAAAGTCGGGGGTTTTTATAAGGAGAATTAGGCTAGGTCGGACTTGGGGAAAACAATAGATGTGGGGCTGTAGACAAAGCCTCCGAAAGGTCAGAATTTGAATGATTGAGTTACAACCAAATTGTCAATAGGATAGCCGGTATGCAAACGCGGAGTACTTGAGCGTCGTACAGTCCGATCGTCAAGCTGCCGGCGTGGGGCAGAGGATCTTTGGAAAGCTGCGTGCAGACCTAATGGAGGTACTTGCCTCGAGGTCTCCTAAAGCGGCTAGTTGGCTATTTCCGACCTGCCTGTATTGTATCGGAATATTACGGCGATTATCGGCCGAGCCTTTTTATATTCCCAAAGACCGGGCTAGCCAGGGCAGCAACAAAGACTTCATTAGAGATGGAAAGACTCAATCAAGGAAGCCATGGCCCTGAATCTGTAAGACTTGAGTAGGTCAGTTGAGGATAGAGTAATTTGGAGGGTAGACCTAGGGCAAAGTTGGTTCGATGGCAGTTAACAACAGCATTACAGGTGCATCATTGTACTAGTAAAGCAATAAAAAGAACTGAAGGAAAGGAAATCCGGCTACAAACTACACATTCTTTGGTGATTCCAGTTCCAGGCCAGTAAAGGTCTGGAATCCGACTCATTTCAAGGATGGTTGGAACAGAGGGCTGGGTTTACCCTGGAGAAAGAAAGAAGTCAAAACTGGGGAAGAATTCTCAAGAGCACAGTCAGCAAATGGTCAAATTATTTACAGAGGATAATAGGAATGAACGGACAGCTGGTGGATTGTCTGTTACTAGACAGGAGTTTGGAATCCTGTGTCCAGTTCTGGGCACCTCAATTCAAGAAGGATATTGACAAGCTGGAGCGTGTCCAGAAGAGGGTGACCAAAAATAGCGAAGGGTCTGGAAGCCATGAAGCCCTACAAAGAGTAGCTTAGTGAACTGAGTATGTTTAGTCCGCAGAAGAGAAGGGGACATGATGGCCATGTTTAAATATTTGAAGGGATGTCATATGAAGAATGGAGCAAGCCTGTTTTCTGCTGCTCCAGAGACCAGGACAAGGAGCAATGGATTCAAGCTGCAGGAAAGGAGATTCCATCTGAACCTCAGGAAGAACTTCCTGAAGGCCAGAGCTATCTGGCAGTGGAATATGCTGCCTCAAAGGAGTGTGGTGGAGTCTCCTTCTCTGGAGGTTTTCAAGGAGAGTCTGGATGGCCCTCTGTCAAAGGGATTGCTTTGATGTGTGTTCCTGCATGGCAGAAGGGGGTTGGAATGGATGGCCCCTGGGGGCTCTTCCAACTCCATGATTCCTGATTCTATGGATGGCCATCTTTTGCGAGTGCTTTGGTTGTGCATTCCTGAATGGCAGGATGTTGGGTTAGATGGCCCTTGTGGTTTCTTCCATTGCTGTGATTCAGTGATTCTATTATCTGCGTCATCTTCCTGTTCATTACAGCAGGGAGAGGGCGAACACCTAGAAAGGACTTAAAACAAGCCAGCATGCTTTGAATCTGTCCCTTCCAGTCCAAACCACCATTTCATCCTGGTCCACCCATTACTTACTTATGCTGACATGAGAAAATTGAACATGTGTGCTGCATTTGCTTGAGCAGAAATTCCTGCCACACAGAAAGGACCTGGATGGACTAAAGTTGCATCAGCTGACTTTGAATGATGTTTGTTGAGTTGGCTCAAATCTGTAACCTAACATCCACCTTAAGGCTGGTTATTCCACCACTGGCAAATTATCTAATAGGATCTGTGCTACTTACGCTGCGAAAAAAAAAAGCTGTATTTTTGGCCCACCCTCAATTAAAAGTTGAGATTAGAGTGGCTTCAGTGTGGATGGTGTTGGTCTAACTTCCACGTGGAAGAGCTACCAAAGGGAGGCTGCCACATAGAAGAAGAAAAGCGACCCTATCGGGCAAATTTGCTGGGATCGGGGACTGCAAAGTACCTTGGAAGCTGTGGTGGAAAGAAGATTCTCTTTTGGAAGGGATGAGACTGTTGGTTTCAGTTGGATATCCGTCCCCCCACCACAGCCCATTTTTTTGGCTCACTTTGGAACATCTGTTTTGCTTCGGGGTGCCCTTAGATGTGGCTTCCAGTACCGTCTTTCAAGGCTGAGTTTTGCTTGAGACAGTTTCTTTGAAACACCAAGGAAGCTGTATTTCTGAAGGCTGCACACCCAGGTGGAGGATGAGGGGCACCGTAAGGAGTGAAGGAAACCACACCATATTTTTTCGTGTGTGCCAGTGTGTGTGTGTGTTTGTCACCTGAACATGGGAAAGCAGTTTGTCATCCTAAAATGGTGGGATAGGCACGCTCTTCAACCGTTCACGGATGGAAACCTTGGATGGATGTGACCAAACAACATCACAGTGTTGTCAAGATGACAAAAGTTATTAATGGAGAAGAACAGACAAAACAGGGGAGGCTCCTTCTGGTTCTTTGAATGGTACATCCTGAGAAATATCAATAAAGTCATCCCTTTGGGCACTGTGTGTGAGATTCCCAAAGACATCTGGTTCTTTGCTGTTGCAAAAATAAAGCTGGCGAAGGTTGAATGGAGAGCAAGGTCCAGGCGATGCCATTCAACAGATTAGCAATGGTGTGAGTGGTTTGTTTGTTTTCAGACGCACCTGACTTGGATTGGGTTCCTGCCATCCGGACTGGGACTCAAACGGGGGTGGCACTGGGACGACAGTCCCAATTCAGAATGAGGGTTTGCGCCTGAAAGCGACACTCAGAGGAAACTTCCCTGGCTGAGATGCTACCTCACGGAAAAGGGGCATAACTTTATGTTCACTGATTTATGCCGAGGTTCTGCAACATTGCCTGTTTAGTGAATATTGATATTGCACAACCAGACATGCACACTCAATGCCCATCGTGCACGTGCAGCCCCGTGGCATGTGCAACATGGATCCATGCACAACGCTCATCCATAAGCAATGATGCTTCATGTGCAACCCTGCTTCTGCAACCTTGGACTGAATAGCGACATCCCACATTGGTCTAACATGTCCAGTAGCTTCCAGAGGGGAACCAACACATAGTTTGAGATACTCACAGGATTCCTAACCCTATTGATACTAATGGAATCCTTCCTTCCAGTGCAAGTAACAAGGGATTTGGGCGAGAACAACAACAGAGGACAAAGGGGTAAAGTTCCCTGCAGCGGAGTAATAGTCTAGATCTCTCGTACACACATTCTTTGACTTCGCTATTTACCTAAGCAATCATTTAGACAACTAAGCTAACACTAGCGTTGTGCACCTTGTTCTTTCTCTAAAACAAGGTGAAATATTAAACTGTACATTCTTTTGAGCAAACCAAACAGATTTCCCATCCCCACCAACATCCAGACCTGCGGTGTACTGGCTAGTCCCCGGTTCAGAGAAAAGAGCTCTCGGTTATTTCTTCCAGTTTTCTTTTTTTTTTAAATCAAAAGAGAAAACAACAGTACGTATTGCAAAAGTTGCCAGAACTGAAGGAACATTACACAGCAGTGCTTTTCAAATTTTTGGCTGCACAATGATTCTATTTGTCAGCCAAGCTTAACCATGCCGTTGCCTAAGCTTGTTTCCCCTCATCCTCCTGGCTCTTGCCAAAAATTTAACCTTGGAGACTCAACTGCCAGTCTGTACCTGGATTCCCAGCCCAGCCATATCTCTCCTTCCCAACACCTTTCCCCAGCCATTCCCATCATCCCCTCACAGTACAAAGCAAAACAATGCAAGTATTGCAAGGCATCAAGGAGCGATTCACATCGTACAAAGTATATGAATTACAGGGCATTATATGGTAGCAAACATTAAAAACACTGCATGGCATTGCATGGCATCACATGACATTGTCTTGCATAGAAGGGAGGAAAAAGCTGACCTGACAAGACCAGAGCTTTGGAAGGCTACTTTTTTGGATTACAGCTCCCAAAATCCCCCAGCCTGCAAAAGGAGTCCCAGAAGATAACCCAAAAGTTCTGAGCCAAACTATGATTGCACCTTCCTATAAAGGTACAGCTGGGTTCTTCATGGCACTTCTTTCGGAAACTCTGGGTAAGAAGCTGGAAGCAAGTACTTTTGCACTAAGTAGAGCCCTGGTATGCTATAAAATGAAAACACCCACCATACCACATTGGGAGAGGGAGAATAGGGGATAGACTTAACTAACTTACCAGAGCAGAAGAGAGAATGAGGAGCCAGTGAAGGACACGAAGTTTCATAGGCTGATCAATTCCAGGAGGAATCTCTGATGTGGAGAGGTCACAATAAATGGCCCAAGCTAACAGCAGAGCAAAGGGAAGGATGAGTATCTCTAAAAGGATCACAAAAAGGGTATAGTTGAGCTCCATGGTTCTCTAGGAAGCCCCGTTGGCCAGCTGGCTGGAAGACCCGGAGCTTTGTTATCTCCTGTGTCTGCAGTTTTCTAGTGAGACGAGAAGCACATTGTTGGAAGCCGGGGAGTCTGCAAAGATGATCGGGCTTGCTGTAGACTCCTGTTGCAACAGAAGCGCGGGAAGTCAGAGGGAGTTTGATCAAGGGATGTTGACTGAGCAAGAGGTGTCGTGAGATTGGGCAACTGAGTCAATACCGCAGCTCTCAAGAGAGCAAGAGTTGAGGGAGATCGTGGGCACGTGACTGTCTTCCCTTTGGCCGTGTGTCTTCAAACCCATTTGTGGATGTTTTCTTTACTAGCGAGGAGGCGCAGATGCCAATGTCTGGGTGCCGAAAGCTGTGCTACTGGTTAGCCCAGGTTATTCGGCGCAAAGGCATGTCAAAACAGCAGGCGCTCATCAAGATGCAGAGAGGTGTGGGAAATGCCACAGCAGTGTATAAGCACTGCATCATTTTTGCAGACGGAGAACCGAATTACTGTGCCTGAGATATGAACTTGGGAGAGCACGGCAGCAAACGTTCATCCACATCTCCTCAGGCCGTTTCCTCGCTACACTGTTATAGTGCTATCATTCCACTTTCAACGTCCTGTGGAATTCTGGGCTTTGTAGTTTCCTGAGGCTAAAGAGCTCTCTGGCTGAGAATTCTCAAGGCCCCTCCCTAAACTGCAAACCCCAGGATTCCCTAGGAGGTTGAAAGTGGAATAATAGCACTATAACAGTGTGGTATGGAAATGGCCAAACTTTTTTTTTCCGTCTACCAAAAGAGAAGGAAAATTACGTGAGATGATACGCATATACAAATTACATGGGATGATGCACATACACCTTGTATAAAAGAAGTTAATGGGGCTTGCACAGAAACAAACATAATGAATTCACTCACAGCACAACCTTTAATGAAAACTCAAGGTGTTGGCCAGTAGGCGTAGGCCTGTATCCACGGAATGTACTCCTCCTTGGGCATTTTGACTCCAACTTGTGGGTGTTTTTTTCTTACATAATTTTGCTTAACTGGTTTCTTTTCAGCTGCTAGTACGTTTCTCCTGGTCCAGTCACTGCCGTATGTGCTTCAGCAATGCCCATTTGGTTGGCATGGGATGTTGGGAATGATCTAAGAAGATGCAGGAGATGATCTCCAAGCAAACACCAACCGGTTGTCTTCACTTGTGTAGAAGAGATAGCCATTTTACTGTTAAAGGGAGCAGTAGACAGAAGGTAGATTTGATCTCCTGGCAGATTTTCAGTCGACTGGCCGGGATTTCCTATTTACTGATCCTTCAGACCTGAGCAAAGTGACACACCTTCCTTCTGCTCCAAATATGCCGGTAAAATTAGGAAAGAGAGCCGGTATGGCATAGCGGTTCAAGCATGGAACTGTAACTCTGAAGGTCAGGGTACAAATCCTTGTTTGGCCATGGAAACCTGCTGGGCAAGTCACACTCTCTCAGCCTCTGAGGAAGACAGGGTCACCTTAGGGTTGTCGTACGTTGGAAACAACTTGAAGGCACACCAAAAATGAGGAAAGCAAGAGCGATGTTTTTCCCCAGCAGAAAGATGACGTAAGGAGCTTCGTTTGCTTTTATTTCTGGAAAATATGCCTCCAGGTACAAAATGCTTTAATTCTAAATCTGCATATATTGTTAGGGGTTGGATCTCAGAATCCTAATGAAAAGGGCCCTGGAGAGTCCCAGTTAGAGAAGCCGCATTGACTCAACTGTTCAAGGGCAAGCCAACACACAGATAAACCTCATTGGTGCAATGAGACAATACTGTGTCCAGTTCTAGGCACCTCATTTCAAGAAGGATGTCAACAAACTGGAACATGTTTCAGAGGAGGGCGGCCAACATAGTGAAGGGTCTGGAAGCCATGCCCTGCTAGGAGAAGCTTAAGGAACTAGGTACGTTTAGTCTGCAAAAGAGAAGGTTAAGAGGGGACATGATAGCCTTTGAGGGGAATGTCATGTTGACAATATTTGAAGGGAACGTCATGTTGAAGACGGAGCAAGCTTGTTTTCTGCTGCTCCAGAAATGAGGACATGGAGCAATGGATTCAAACTATAAGAAAAGAGCTTCCAACTGAACCTCAGGAAGAAGTTCCTGATGGTCAGAGTTGTCTGGCAGTGGAATCTGCTGCTACCTCCATGGAGTGGGGTGGAGTCTCCTTCTTTGGAGGTTTTTAAGTAGAGGCTGGATGGCCATCTGTTGGGAGCACTTTCATGAGTGTTCCTGCACATCAGGGGGCTGGACTGGATGGCCCTTGGGGTCTCTTCCAACTCTATGATTCTATGATTCTACCAGATTTTGCAAAACATATTTGAAGATGGCTAATGAATAGAGAGCCAGTGTAGGATAGTGGTTTGAGCAACAGATTACAACCTTGCAGACCAGGGCTTGATTACCCTCTCAGCCATGGAAACCTACTGGTTGACCTTGGATGCGTCACACTTTCTCAGCTCCGGAAAACCCTGTGATAGGTCCACCTTAGGGTCTCCATAAATCAGAAATTACTTGAAACCATGCAACCACAATAACACAGAAAAGGGCCACTGAAACCCATTGGCCCTACCTAGGTGTTGATTCAACCAACAACAGTGGATTGCATAGCTCTAAATTAGCTGAACCTAACCTAGAGTGAAGAACAGAACAAACCGTTCCTAACCTGTATTTACGTCTGCACGTTATTTTTAGTATATTTGCACACAGTGTGTAATTTGTGACTTCGAATGAAAACACCCAGCTGCTTTTGTCTTATTGCACTTGCTCCTGTTAAACTTACAGCCCTGAGAGGGGGTCGCTTTGTTTCTAGCACACTTGCTGCAATATCTGAAATGTAACCACAGCACTCTAGCTCTCTTTCCCCGTATGTTATTTTACCATCATTTCCGGATGAAAAAGTCTGTTGGTGCTTTCAGCTGGCTCAATGAAGGTATCACCGCAGGACAGATTTGGGATCTTGCTTTCTTCACAGAGTGGGACTCTCTGACTGAAATTTCCTTCCTTCCTTTTCACACAAACGTTGCAAAATTTTGCAAAAAAACAGAACAAAGCAAAACACCCTGCAGATTTGCAGAGTCATCAAAGGACAATAAATAAATTTCTTTCTTTCTTTTCTTCTTTCCTTCTTTCTGTCCTTCTTTCTTTCTGTCCTTCTTTCTGTCTTTCTGTCCTTCTTTCTGTCCTTCTTTCTTTCTTTCTTTCTTTCTTTCCTGTTAGAATTCTTAGCCAGAGAGTTCTTGGCCCTCAGGAAGCTATGAAGTCCAGCATTGCACAGGAGGTTGAAAGTGGAATAATAGCACTAGAAAAGTGTAGTCCGGAAAGGCCCGTAGTCCCGTGCCCAAACCACAACACGACACTGACTCTCTAATCAAGGTAGCGTATGGTATTAGTACGCTTGCTGTTAAGCAGGAGCAAGGCCCATTGAACCCAATCAGATTTACATTGGAACAGACAAAAAGAAGGATTTGATACTCACCCCACCCATGTTTCCAACTCCTTTGAGGGCCTTTCTGCACTACACCGTTATAGTGCTATTATTCCACTTTCAACATGCTATGGAATTCTGGGGTTTGTAGTTTCCTGGGGCCCAAGAGCTCCCTGGCTGAGAATTCTAAATGCCCCTCTCTAAATGGCAAACCCCAGGATTCCATAGGAGGTTGAAAGTGGAATAAAAGCCCTGTAAGAGCGTAGTGCAGAAAAGCTCTATGAGAGTAGAGTAGCGTGTTTCCTTTTCTTTAGCTCTCTGGTGTCATCTGGTGGCCACGGAGAGTGCGGACGCACCTATCTGTCTCCCCAGTCTGGACCTGCATCTGTCCCAGCACAGGGCAGACACGTTATTCTTGCTTTGACCGTGCACTATTACCAGCTGCTGAATGCATACAACGGCATACATTAAGGACACACGAGAAATAGGAATATATAATGCAAATTTCTTTCCAAGAGCTGACCTCTGTGTTCCCAGACACTTGAAAACATTCTAGACGAAGATCATCCCCTGCCCCATACCAAATTTCCTGCCAAAGCCACAAGAATGAACAAATCCTCGTTCTTTTATACCAAATGTGGTGAGAAAGGGTACAGAATAGACGTTGGGAAGGCGCACTGGTTGTGTAGCAAACTTCGGAAACGGAAGTGACAGGCCTTGATTTTTGTGGAAGATCCCCTTGCATACGGCAGGAATTCTTGGGATGTTTAAACCCAAGCGGAATTAACTATCGTTACTGTTTTGTGCCAAAGTGTTAATCCCTACCCTGAGAAATTTTCGGTGACTGATCACTATCCACGTTACGCAGATTTTTTTTTTCTGTGCCGCTTTTCAACCACTGAACCCTATCTGATAATACACACATGGAAAAGTTAGTGTAAAACTTTAAACGGTAGCAAAGGGAAGGAAAGTAGAGAAGGTCCAGGAGAACTCACTCGCTGAACACGACTCCCGGGACTGACTGAGGCGCCTGCAGCTAAGGGTTCTTTTCTCCAATTTCTGAATGCACTCTGTTGCAAAAAGCGGGCACCGGGGCAGCTCCCATTTACCCCCTGATTTCCCCTGAGCTGAGATGCTCCGTCTTAGATCCCTTGAGGGAGGTTAACTGACTATGACCCCCCTTCCCTTCCCCAGCTAAGAGCACCAAGCGAGGCCAGTGAAGGACGAAAGATGCAACCACCCATGGCTTAACTTTTCCAACACAAGCCCCTCTCCCCAAATTTCATCCTTCCTGCTTCTTCTCGGGGTAGTTGAGTGCCGTCCACCAGCTCCATCCATGCTACACCACACTGCGTCTCCTGATATGAACCTGCTAGAGCCTCAAGATCTCCAAGAGAAGGCTTTCTCTCAGTCCCACCACCATCCCAGGCTCGCCGGGTGAGGACACGGGAGAGACCCTTCTCGGCGGCTGCTCCCACCCCGTGGGACGTTTTCCCACCGGAGTCTAGCCGGGCCCCCTCCCTGCTTTCCTTTCTCAGGCAGGCAAAGACATTTCTTTGTAAGCAGGCGTTTAATAGCCGAGCTGGAGAACTTTTACTTAGAATCATGGAGTTGGAAGATTTTTAAAATGTAATTTCTAAAATATAATTTAATTTTTTTTTATAATTTTTTTTTATTAAAAGTTTGTCTCGAAAATAACCCCCACGCACACTTCCACGCTTAAATCTTCCAGTTGAAATTGCTTATTTCCATTCCATTACAAATGTAATTTCCATCTTGCAGAGAGAAGAACAGTTACATTATTTCTTCTTTGATTTCTTATACATTTATATCCTTACTCAATCCAATACTCCTTTCCGTTCTTTCTCAAAGTTCTGGATAGATTTATTCTTCAAAGAGAATGCTAATTTTTCCATCTCTATCGTATCCAGGACTTTTAACTTCCTGTCAGGATCCGATTCAAACACACAAAATAAACATGCGAAAGCAAGATTCATTAAGGAGTAAGAGCAGAGTACAATGGACTTCAGAGATTCAGGCTTCCATTCTTCTATATCAAGATATTTCTTTTCTTTCCAGTGCTGCACATATGTCAATATTTTTTTTTAAAAAAATCTATTGTTAGTTTTATCCTTTTACGTTTCTTAAATGTGTTTAATTGTTTAAATGTTTTTAATGTTTCTTAACTTTGGGGAAGCTGCCTTGGGCCCCACTTTGGGAGAAAAGGCGGCATGCAAATCCAATAAATGAATAAATAAATAAAACATTGATGTCCAAAGAAGACAAAAACCAGGCATGGACCAAGCTCTTGGCCTTGTCTGCCCCTCTCCGGTAACCTTGTCCCTCCAGAGAAAACCATCATCATCCCGGCCACCGCTTATTCCCTTGGACTTTTCCCTTGTACTTTCCCACTTATTCCCTTGGACTTTTCTCTCTCACACTCTCTCACACACACTTTCCAGCATCATCTTGTCCCCAAACTGCATTGCATAGGTATGCATGTTTGTTGATATGTGGAAAAAAACACCTTTTAATGGTCCATTACCAGATCCACTCTCTTCCCGCTGCCGTTCAACACAGGAAAACAGTAATGACGGCAGCCTGTTCTTTGATGGACGGAGAGAGATAGGGATGGAAACGACAGAAGGGATGGCCCGGGAAGGTCCCGAGTTGGCCACTTCTGCCCTGTGAATCAATGCTACGCTTCTGCACGTAAGCGAAAATCAAAGCAGAACCAGTTTGGGAGCTTTCCAGTTTTCACATACGGAAGTTTCACATTGCAGTCAACCATGGACCATTCTAGGAGCTGAAAATGTGCAGAACCGTGAGGAAAACCACGATGCTAAAACGGCTCAACGTGCAGACCGGAAGGTGAGATTTCGGCACTGCTATGATGTATCGACCTCGTGCGGAAACGGCCCGAGTGGAGTGGAGCTTTGGGAAGTGGAGCGACTTGCCTCGCGTCCTTGGGAACCTATGGCAGTAAGCCGCCTGGGCCACACCGCACTCCGCGTGGCTCCCCCGCACTTGGCCTGTGTTTAGATTCAGTTTCTGCTCACGCTTGGCGTTTTGTCCTCTCAGAGCTTCCACCACCACCACCCTCCTCCTCTGCTTCCCCTCGAATTAAGTGACCCCCACCGTTGAGCCTACCCCGAGACTTTCTCCCACCACCCGGGCAGGGAGGGGCCACATAGCCCCGCCCAAGCCCCACCCCCAAAGTGGGCCGGGCCCGGCTCTAAAGAGATGATTGGCTCCTCCTTTCACAAGTGTCCTTCCGTCTCCTGTGAGGGAGAGGAGAATTGGAGTCTCCTACCGTTATTCAATTTTTTTGGTCCTGTTGCATACCCCTGGGGGGTATATGGACCCCAGGTTGGGAACCACTGCAGTAGAGGGCTGCTGTTGCATTACTATTTAGCAAATATGCACATTGATGCCTGATGCACGACAGGACTGATGCAGGATGAGACCTGTCTTCCCCAGGTTCCTTTGGCAGGGAAATAATAGATAGTTGCAGCATGCATAATAGACAGTTGCAGCGTGCTGCATGAATTAATAGAACATCCAGTATTGGATACATAGGAAGGTCACATTATGAAATATGAACCCAAGATGGCAGCACTTCCTTGCTGTGCAACATCTCAGGTATTGGGTGAGTAGGAAGGGCATAAGGAGTCCGACAAAGGAGAGCTAAATTCAGGCCAACGACTTGCCAACTCAGAAGAAAGACATTGAGAAGATTGGGGAGAAGATACAGTGGGAGGCCTGTTTAGAAATTACTGTCTGCATGGTTCATAAGCAAAACACAGTGAACATCTTCTTGTGTATTTATTTAAATAGGCAATTACCAACATTCAATAAATATACACAGACAACAAGGCATCATCATGAATCCTCTTCATTAGTATATTCAGTGTAATTCATAAGGAAATCACAAGATGGGTGTCACCTATACGACTGGAAAAAACAGTGTCACAACCTTATTTTCAAACTGTGGATGCATTTTCCATGATATGTGGCAGCTGAATTTAAACATTTTGGCTCCACCTTCATTTTCCCCATTCCATTGTGTATATATAACCTGTCCTTACCTCCCCTTCCACCCAAAAATTGCACCTATCCTTTCACATTTTTCGGGTTTCTTAACTAGGACCATTGCTATTATATATGTAACTTTCACAGATATTGCCTCCCCTGTCCAAGGAAAAGCCCTATGGAAATGTTTCATTTTCTGGAAAACCTTTTGCACAAAACTCCCTGTCCGGTTTTTCTGAAACATGGCAATATTGGTTTCGCAAGAAGGAGCAATTACCCCTAAAATTTCACATCTTTTTCTATCCTTCCTTCCTTCCTTCCTTCCTTCCTTCCTTCCTTCCTTCCTTCTTTCTTTCTTTCTTTCTTTCTTTCTTTCTCTCTCTCAATCTAAATTTAAAGGCACAGACTTATTGCAACTGTTTATCTGCGTGTTTCGTCTCTAATTTTAGAATTGCTGGTCATATTTAATGTGTTTTGATTATATTGGATACCATATATATAAATATATATATGTAAGATTTGTATGCTGTTTATTTTATATTGTATTTTGATATTGTATTTCTTTACTTTGTGTGCAAATGGTCTATGGTCTAAGCATTAATAAATAACTACTATTGCGTACATACATTATAAGTATGAATGGAGAGAAAAAGCAGTGTCAGAAATGCATGGAAGGCTTTGGAGACATGATGAAATAGGTCAAAACCCTGGACCAGACATCCTATGTATGGGTTCTGGTTATAATTGAAAAGAGTCGAAAGAGAGGATCATTGAAAAGTGGACCATTGGAAAGCAGGGGACGCTGGAATTTACGGGAAAAAAAATGCAACATGTCCTTTTTTCCCCAAGTGGAGAAAGAAAAGAAAATACTGGAAACTGGCCTCTGAAAAATTTCAGCTCATGTCTTCTCTTGGCTTCATTTTTGGCCTGTTCTCCTTGTTGTTGTTAATTTCATAAGCTTTTGACAAACTTCGTGGTCTCGTGCACAATCCGCTTTGCTGATGGGAACGAGAAGATTCCATAGCCAAAAAGGATCGCCACACCATGGATGGCATTCTCCACGTGGACCCACGTCACTGGGACCCCGTTGTCCTCCAACCGCTTCTTGTACAGCAATCCGTCATCCCGAAGGACGTCAAACTCACAGGTCAAAATGTACGTCTGTGGAAGCTTGCGGATGATGTCATCTTCGGCAAAAAGCGGCGAAAACGTCTCCTGCAAAATGTCTTTCATTTCTTCATAGACTTCAGGTTTAAATTTATATAAGGCGGGATCTTGGGGTTTGTAGCCCCGGACTTTGAATTCTTTCGGGATGAGATCCGCGCTCACCCATTTCTGGTACTTCTGCCGAATAGTCTCCGGAACGTGGCAGCTTTCGAGGACATCTTTTATGACGGACGTGGTCTTGTTCAGGTAAAGACAGCAGAAATAGATCACGGTTTCGCGCCACATGATGGGCACTCTGCTGTTCTGCTGATAGGAAGGCAGATAAAAGTCCATTCCCTGCAATCCCGGATAGATCAAGACCTGGGCGTGAACTTTTGGGAGATCAGGTTGGTTCACCAGCAACTGACAAATTCGTGTTGCAAAATTTGCCCCGCAGCTGTCCCCGGCAATGATAATTCGGGATGCATCCACATGATAATCGTCCACATGCTTCATAAAATGGACAGCCGCCTTCTGGCACTCAATGTATTGGTTGGGATAGGGGTTCTCGGGCCCCAGCCCGTACCTAAAGAAAACAACAAGGTCACATTTAGTGGAATGCGCTGCGACAACTTATTTACTGTTTTCTTTTATCTTCCTTTGTAAATACTCTTTATGGTAGAGATCTTTCACCATGCTTGGCAATCAAGATGTCCATGAGGTCCAGTGTGGCTCTTTGACCACTGGCTAACACCAACGCTCCAAGCCCCCAATTTCTGCAGCAAAAAACACTATTTTTCATCAAAAAAATCCTCCTCTTCAGGGTAAGCGGATTTCATAGTATGGGGTACTATATCAGGTTTGCCCAAAAAACAATAAGAAAGCCCTCCGATGCCCCCCAAGACAACAGGAAAGTATGGAATGTCATCTCCAGCACCTAGAATGGTGACTATAGCGTTGCACTGGGCTCTCAGAGGACTGAAAATAGCTCTGAGATTTGGAATATGTTGTTCCCTGCTTTGGAATCAATAATAGAGACCTTCATTTGCAAGGTACAAGAGAGAGTTGGACCTCAAGGACCTTGTATGACCAAAGCATGAATCAATAGCACGTATAAGGTTCATCTAAATGCAACACAATCAAGAGCAAAAGATTTCTGCAGCCCTACCAGTGTGGCACTGCCAACCACACATAAAATTTAAACATTTTAAAATTCCAGAATCAGAATTTTGTAGAAATTTCATTTTAGTTCTCATTCGATGTTTCAAATCTATGGGGGAAAAAAAAATCTCACCGGTCTTCTCGTCAACGGTCAACCACCATGAGATTTTTTCATATATTTGGGGCCTTTGGGGCAGAAAGTTCTAATGCTCAAAAGCTTTGGTTTTAGGCAAAAAACTAACTTTTTATATATAAGACAACGCTTAGAATCCCATGGTGGATTGATTTCTCCTCCGGAAATTTTTTATCCAAAGATTTTTATCCAATGGGGAATGACCACAACTAGTTTAACATTGTGGAAGTGGAGTTTTTCTGTTGTGCAATGTGCATGGCTGTACACTTGCATTGCATTGCTTGCATTGCACACTGTGCATACATATATGGAGCACATCCGGTTGGGCAATGTCACAGTTCACAAAGGAGCTGGTCTTGTGTGACTGCTGCATAACAGAACTCTCCTAAAATGAACATGCTACCTCCTTCATCTTAGCTGCTACATTTTGCATGAAAGGACATTGCTTTCTAGGCAACAGAGGCGTCCTTGCAACACAACCAAAATCAGGGTTCTTACTCAACAAATTTTTTAGAGGAAAAATGGTCCCAAAGTGCCAAAAAAAAAAAAAATGAAAATTACAGAAACAAACCCAAAAACAAACGAAAACCTGTAATTTCCCTGAGGACGGAGAAACCTTCTAAAGGTATCTGTTCTTGCATGCCAGAATGAAAGAAGCAAAGTTGTGCTATGGAAAAGATTTTCAAGTGTAGGAGTAAAACAGAGATGACACTTACTCAACAGCAACGACTACTGCATCTGCTTCTTTGGAAATATACCGCAGTATTCTCTCGTAGGAGTCTGAAAGGGAGCCCAAGTCAGTTAGGAAACACAGAAGTTCAAGCAAATGAGCAAACAAACCAGATCTTGTTAAACTGGATGAGCCATCAGCTTTGCTATCTTCAGGCAAGCCATAAAACAGCATCATCATCATCATCATCATCATCACCATCATCATCATCCTTTCTTACCTCCTCTCCCAAGGCTCAAGGGGGGGCACAACATGGATTAAAATACAACCAAAAATACATAAAACCAGTCTTTTACTCCACATCTCAAGTCAAGTCTCAGGTCTCTACCATCAAGTCTCAAGTCCTTGAGGATACTTTCAAACCAAGTCTCAAGTCTGGAAGCTAACCTTATACCCCAACCAAAATCCCAGAATTACTGGACAGAGTGAAATAAATCCAGATTTAACCATTTAAGCAGAGTCGGCTTTCCACATCTGCAATTTTGCCATCTGCAGCTTTGGAAGTGGGGAATAGGATCTTTTCTTAGTACTTTTTTAAAATCCAAGGGCATATTTTGTTGTCAAATCTCTTTGACCAGGTCGTTCCACGGTCTATGGTGGCCAACCAAAAGGTCCTCTGGGTGACAGGAAGATGATTATTCAAGGAAGGAGACTGATTCCCCAAACCTTAGGAGGCCGAATACCTCCAACGTGACTCTCAGCTTGGTCTTGAGTTCTGCTGAGTAGACCCAACTGGAATAAGCCAGTTGAATCAACTCCTGAAGAATGAGTGAAGACAAAAGTTAAATCCTACCTGTGCAACGAATTGACTAATAGTTGGAATGAATAAGAAGATCAGATTCTAATTTTTATGGTTGGAATCCTGTTGGTGAATCACGACTGGAGCAGACCCATTAAATCAATTGTTGAAGTGTGAGTCTAACACATGAGCAAATCTAATTGATTCAACAGGACTACTCTAACAGGGACTGAAAATAGGATCTAGGCTTTCATTTTCCTTAATGTAAAAATGTACCCAGAATGACATGCTCCCTGTACCTTCTAGGGTTGTGAGAAGGGTCATTTTATTGGATTTTTCCTCTCTATGGGCTGTTTTAAATCCAGGTAGGGTTCAAAGAGTCTTCTCCTATGGGTAAAAGAATATGGAGGGAAGTGTGGTGAAATTGCTCCTCCACCCACTCATATTCAGCTTGTGATCTACCAAGACTCCTAGATCCCTTTCACATGTACTGATATCCGGCCACGTGTCCCCCATCCTATATTTGTGCATTCCATTTTTTTCTGCCCAAGTGTAGGACCTTACATATCTCTCTGTTGAAATTCGTTTTGTTAGCTTTGGCCCTTACCGACACTCCCGTAAGTACCAGCCCCTCCATGGAAGTAGAGGAAGGCTTTCCTTTTTCCAGTTGGCGCTTTTTTAGGCTGATAGATCCTCACGGCCACATCATCAAATTTCTGGTTCTGGATGAGAAACGAGCAGTCTTTGAAAGGCGGGATTCCATTGGTGACAAGCCGCAAAAGACTTAGAAACTTGTACAGCCGCAGCTTCTCTAAAACCGTTCCCTGTTCGTCGGGGGGAAGAGAGCAAAGCATGAGAAATTAGTCGGGAGAGATCTATTGTGTGTATATGAACATGTATATTTGAGAGCCAGTGTAGTGTCATGGTTTGAGACTAGGGTTAGATCCCTGATCAGTCCTGGACCCTCCCGGGCAATCTTGGGTGCGTTGCACACTCTCACCTCCCGGAAAACCCCATGATAGGTTTGCTTTAGGGTGACTGTAGGTCAGAAATGCCTTGAAGGCAACACAAGAACAATTGACCATGATGTGATGATTAGTTAGATTCATCATCAAAATTTTCATAGGTTTATGTTCCTGAAAAACAATTAACAGCACAGGAGGGAAGTTGTTTTGAAATGCTGGGTTGTCCTTCACGTCATTTTTCCAACTTAGGACAACACTAAGGTGAACCTATCATGAGGTTTTCTGGGGCTGAGAGTGTGTGATGTGCTCAAGGTTACCCTGTGGGTTCAGTCGCGAAGGGACAGGAGGGCAGGGAGGGGCGATTCGCTCCAGGCGGCAATGTTTTTGGGGTGTCTCGGCCCATAACCATGCCCTCACGTGCCCTGGCCATGCCCCACGCCCCGCAGCCACACCCCCACGTGCAGTGGCCACGCCCCTTGTGCTGTAGCGCCACCCCTCCCGACCCCCCTCCATGCACTCCAAGCTCTACCACCGAGCGGTTTTCCGTGGCCGAGAGGGAAACCGAACCTTGGTTTCCAAGGTCGTAAGCCAACATTCAAACCATTACCACGTTGGCTCTGTGGCCTCAATCCATTGCTGAGGCAGTGGCGTTTTGGAAGACAAACATTAGGCGAGAAATACCGAAGGAGAAAAGCAAAACTCAATACACAAATAAATAACCAACATTGGATATCATCCACAGCAACTTCTGTACGCAAGGCGTAACCGATATTGGAAATTCACTATCAGAGGTTTCTGGTTACATAGTTTAGGTGTTACAGGCTCAATGGAGCTTCCATATTCCGAGGCAGCATAGCTCTAATGTTTGGCTAAAACTGCAGGAAACGTTCCAGACACATAATGAGTTTCCCAGAGGCTGTCAAATTACTACAGCGGCGAATGGAACAACGGGGCGGCTAATCTTTGCTTGGATCCAGAGAAACAAATAATACGCGTTGTGCAAACAGAAAATTCATCTTTTTGTCTTTCTTTTGCACAATTCCGCTCACTATTCAATAACCATGCCTCATGTACCAAACCAGAACACAACCTAGCTGCTATTTAAATGATGTGGTGTTTTCCTATGTATCCATTTCACTGCTTTGAAATGGTACATTGAGTCCCAGGTAATGCTTCCAATTGAAAAGCGATTGACAAGCACTGGAAGGTAATGTAAAACGGGATTGAAAAGTAGATGGGGAGGGTGCATTTCCCTTGTTTTTATTTTTCAATTGACTTTGCATGTGTTTTTTAAAATGTTCTTTTCTATTTTTCAGCTTCAAGGGAGCTCATTCATTATATTTCCCGTTTTAGTTTTTGAACGAATGTATCCCATCCCATGTATTTCCCTTGTATTTATTTTTCAAGTTACTCTGCATGTGTTTTTTTAAACATTCTTTTCTATTTTTTAACTTCAAGGGAACTCATTCATTATATTTCCCATTTTGGTTTTTGAATGAATGTATCCCATCCCATGCGTTTCCCTTGTTTTTATTTTTCAATTTACTTTGCAGGTGTTTTTTTAAATATTCTTTTCTATTTTTTAACTTTAATGGAGCTTATTCATTATATTTTCCATTTTGGTTTTTGAATGAATGTATCCCATAGACCTTAGATAATCAAAAACATTACAGTTCATGGGCTGATATGGTTTGCATTTGATTTATATTTCTGCCTCGGATAAAAACATCTAGCAATGGTGTCAAATAAAACGAGATCAATAAGCAATAGCATGAGTTAATGCCTTAGAACAGTTTAATTAACTTATTTTTTCCTCTTTCCTTCATAACATTTCAGTATCATCTATACTTGTTAATAAGATCTAATATAACATTTAAAATTTTGTAGGATTCCTCCTACCAAATATTTCATTTTATACATACACACATACATATATATCCCTAGGGTACTGTTTTCATTTTCCCCCCTTAAATAATGTTCTTGACTATGTAATTTATATGTATATTTTTTGTGGAATTTTTTTGATATAAAAATATATTAAAAAAATAAAAGACCTGTCTTCTCAGCCGAAAAGGGGGAGAAAAGAACAGATGAATTAAATCTCAAGATGAATTAAAAAAATGGGGGAAAAAATCCTTTTCTGCCCAAAAGGGGGAAACTCAGGCAAATCCAGGTGGATTTCAGAGAAACACAACAAAATGAAAAATTTTGAATAAAATGTTTGCTAAAACAAATTGAGCTTTTTTGGGGAGGGTGTAGGGAGCTATCCCCCTTCTTTCAACGTTATTCCTGCCTCTGGTACCAAATTTTCTGTTAAGGAGTTCTTGTAGTAACTATAGAGAGATAAGTCAATGGACGTGGAATGTATGATGCTATAGTTGTGGGACTACAGCTTCCATCATCCATCCGTTAGGTATTCTGCTAGGGCTGATGGGAGTTGTAGGTCTAGTCTGTGCAAAGAGGGACATAAATTCCACTTTGGCCATGGGGAGGAAAAAAAAAAAGAGAGATTCTGAGGGTACATCCAGACAGACCGAAAAGTCCCAGATTTTGTTCATATTCTTTCCAATTTTGTACTAGATTAAAATAAGCTGGAGAGCAATACATGAAACCACCAACATATGCAAACAATAATAATACAAAACAAATAGCAAAGCAAAAAATCGCTAAGAAGACCACCGACATCTTTCAAAACTACCGTTAACAATAAGAGAAAAATAACTAAAATTGGTTCCCACCCTTGTTGCATACGACTGTTAGTAAATACTTCACACTTAACTGTTAGAGCATTACTCAAAATCTAAGTGAACATTGTTGCTAATAATCCTCATTACTCAGAGAATAAATTTACTTCCAAAAAAAAGAACAGAATCAAGAAAAAATATCTCAGTCATGCACCATGATTGCCATTATTCTATTATTTTGAGTTGAGTTGGTACTAAACGTTACTTTTCTACCATAGCCTAACTATTAACTTCATCGTATTTAAACCGTAACGATAAACCATCGTATTTAAACTATAATGATTAACTTCATTGTACTTAAGCCATAAAAGGCCGTAGTAAAAGTAATTGTAGGAATAATGGTTTTTTTATATAAATTGATGATTTATAAGGAGGATATAAAAATGATTTTATATAACTCGTTTTTAATAATTACTTTAATAATGACTTATTGTTTTAAGTGGATTTTGAGCATTGGACTACAACCTCAGAGACGAGGGTTCAATTCCCTGCTCAGCCATGGGAACCCACTTGGGTTCGTCGGACACTCCCAGCCCCCAGAAAACTCCATGATAGGGTCACCTTAGGGTCACCATCACTAGGAAATGACTTGAACGCACACAACTACAACAATAAACTAAACTAGCTTGGGGAACTGGTACGCAAAGTCTCTGATCCACACGGGGAGCTAACAGAAAACATTTTGAGATAAGGAAAAAGTGTGTGGATCTCCAAAATAAAACTGGAGAACATTGGTGGCTTTCCACAACCCTCCTCCTGTGGCACCTCCTACCCATCCGTACCCCTTTCCACACTTTTGGAAGCCCAGACGCTGAAAAAAGTTGATAATCTCGGAAACTCACCCAGAGGAATACGGAGATGAACATAACATGGTATAAGCGGAGTTTCAAGGGCTGGTCGATTCCAGGAGGTATCACCGATCTGGCATATTCCACCCCCAAGGAGATCAGCAACAGAAACGGGTAGAGGACCACGGTGACCAGAGCGCCTGCTATGAACCTGAGGATAATCCACATCCCTCTTTGCCCGGGGCAGAACCAGCCGAAGGAGGAGATTGGTGACTCAGTCTGCCCTCCGGGGAAAGAACAGTTCTCCTCCGGTGCCGCTTGCCCTGCTCGTCCTGTAGGTGGCTGGGGGCAGTGCGGGCTCCTGCTGCTGCTGCTGCTCCTCTTGCTGCTGGGCCTGCCACGCTATGAAAAGGTGTAGATGAATATATATACAGGTGTGTGTGCATATCTGACAAGCGTCGTGTCCTCCGCCCGTAATGGGAACGCCCACACGGAGCTACAGAGCAGCCTGGAATGACACATGCGTGTGGGGAGACGTCAAGAGAGCAGATCCCCTGTGATGAGGTAGGGCCAGGGGAATGAGACGGTCTGCTTCTTGAACAAATAATTATTTTCTTTTTAAAAAACCGCTGTGGCTGTTCATTTTATACTCCCTTCCCCCTCTCCTTTCTCACCTGTCTGTCTGTCTGTCTGTCTGTCTGTCTGTCTGTCTCCTATCTATATATTATGAGGTAGGGTCAGGAGAATATGACAGTATGCTTCTTAAATAAATTATTTTTTTTAAGAAAAAACAATAACTATGGCTGTTTAATTGTTTTGTACGCCCTTCCTTCTCTCCTATCTATCTATCTATCTATCTATCTATCTATCTATCTATCTATCTGTCTATCTATCTGTCTATCTCCTATCTATGTATTATGAGGTAGGGTCAGGAGAATGAGACAATATGCTTCTTAAATAAATTATTATTTTTTTAGAAACAAACTATAGCTGTTTAATTGTTTTGTATTCCCTTCCATCTCTCATCTATCTATCTATCTATCTGTCTATCTATCTCCCATCTATCTTCTGTCTATATATTATGAGGTAGGGTTAGGAGAATGAGACTATGCTTCTTAAATAAATTAATATCTTTTTTAAAATCCTATGGTCATTTAATTGTTTTCTATTCCCTTCTCTCTCTCCTATCTATCTATCTATCTATCTATCTATCTATCTATCATCTATCTATCTATCTATCTATCTATCTATCTATCTATCTTTCTCCTTTCTGTCTCCTGTCTATATATTATGAGGGAGAGTCAGGATGCTTCTTAAATTATTTTTTTTTAAAAAAAAATATGGTTGTTGAATTGTTTTGTACTCCCTTCCAGATCTCTCCTATCTATCTATCTATCTATCTATCTATCTATCTATCTATCTACCTATTTCTTGTTGAGTTCTTGCTGAGCTATAACTTTTTTTTTTTGGTAAAGCTTTGTTATTTTTTATATAAATGAATAAATGGTCTACCATAGTCATGGGACAACTGGAGACAATGTGACATAAGCAATAAACACTAAGGTAAGAGAGCCAGTGTGGGGTAGCAGTTTGAGTGTTGGACGACGACACTACAGACCAGGGCCATTTCCGCACTACATTGTTATAGTGCTATCATTCCACTTTCATCATTCCTGGGGAATCCTGGGCTTTGCAGTTCAGGGAGGGGCCTTTAGAATTCTCAGCCAGAGAGCTCTTTGGCCTTAGGAAACTACAAACCCCAGAATTCGACCAAGGATGTTGAAAGTGGAATAATAGCACCATAACAGTGTAGTGTGGAAATGGCCCGGGATTTGGTTCCCTGCTCAGCCATAGAAACCTCTTGGGTGACCTTGGGCCCCTTATACACTTTCCACCCGAGAAAACCCTGTGATTAGGTCTGCCTTAGGGTCACCAAAAGTTGGAAATGACTTGAAGGCACATAACAACCATAACTTTTTCCCAAAGAGATGGAAGTCTGAAATTAGACCCAAAGGAAACCACAGAGGAAACTGAGGCGACAGGATGGGGTGAGCAATAGTAGAAGGCTTAGGGGCCACTCCGGAGGAGATCTTGAAGTTGCTACTCCCAGGTTTTGCATCTCTATGTTCAAATAAACCAGGAATGTCCAGTCGACCCTTCACGTTTGTGGATTTGACTCTCATGGATTTGATTATCTGTGAGTTTCTCCAACCCCTGACATTTAAAACATAGCTTCCAACTTTCCTAATGCAGATTTTAGGTAACATTGTTGGCTTAAAATATACATGGGGGATGTTAGAAGATTCTCAGTTGCCCTCTCATTAGTGTCATTAACAAGAATATTGATTAGCTGCTTCTAGTGACCAAGTATATGAATAACCTCTGTTTTGCCAACTTCTGCATTATTGCTCAAATCGGGCATACATTTGTTATATCAGTGACGCACTTGTTTGTGAACATTATGACAGTTGCAGATAGGTACACACTGCTCTGTTCTTCCAGATGGCTGATGGAAGAGTTAAGAAATAACAAGAAGTCAGTCTTGAGTGAAATACTAACCTTGCTGATATTATGTTTTGTTCTAATCAAGAAAATACTATACAAATGTGAAACTTGAAGAACAAAGTTATCTTTCTGGATCACCACTGCTAGTAGCTCGGACTGAACGCAGTTCTGGTTATCAGCAGGATCCTTTGGCCAAAGAAACTCTTTTGTGCGCTTTATTGCATTGCATACATTGCATTTTGTATTGCTGCCTCGCTTCCAACCCGGTTTCAGGGCTCCTCCAACCTGTTCAGATACACTGGGTACAAGATTTTGAGCCACTCACAACATAACCTCAAAGGAAAAAGAAAACCTTCTCTGGCTTTTAGTAACCTTCTATGCTTCCAACCTAGCGAATGCAAAATCCTACCGTTGAGAAATTATTGTCTTTCTTTTTCTGGCAAAAAGTTTATTAGAGGTTCTCCGTCTTCCACAAAAGGAAAATTTAAAGGACATAGGCAATGTTCTGGACCAAAAATAGGTTCAGCAATGTGGCATCATGCCTCTAACATCCACACTAAAATCCAGAGTGGACTGCCTATGTTTTGACATGGTAGCTGCTGGGCAGATTGCTAAAAGTCAACATGGGTTTCTCAAAAACAAGTCATACCAGACTAATCTTATCTCTTTTTATGATAGTTACGAGCTTGATAGATGAAGGGAATGCTGTGGAAGTAGCATATCTTGAATTCGGTAAGGCCTTTGACAGAGTTCCCCATGCAAAGAAGATGGTGAAATGTAGACTGGATAGTGATACTTTTAGGTGGATTGGTAACTCATTGACCGACCGAACCCAAAGGGTGCTCACCAATGGCTGCTTCTCATCCTGGAGAGAAGGGACGGGTGGGTTGCCACAGGGTTCTGTCCTGGGCCCAGGGCTATTCAACATCTTCATCAATGACTTGGATGAAGGAGTGGAGGGCATGATGATCAAATTTGCAGATGACACCAAATGGGGAGGGGTTGCTAATACACCAGGGGACAGGATCAGAATTCAAAATGACCTGGACAGATTGGAAAACTGGGCCAAAGCTAACAAAGTGAATTTCAACAAGGAGAAATGGAAGGTTCTACACTTAGGCAGAAAAAATGGAACGCACAAATATAGGATGGGGGACGCATGGCTGGATAAGAGTACATACGAAAGAGATCTAGGAGTCTTGGTAGATCACAAGCTGAATGTGAGTCAGTAGTGTAATGCAACAGCAAGAAAGCCAATGTGATTCTTGGTTGCATCAATAGGAGTATGGTGTCTAGATCAAGGGAGGTAATGGTACCACTCTGTTCTGCTTTGGTCAGACCTCATCTGGAATAAGAGAGGACATGATAGCCATGTTCATATATTTAAAGGGATGTCACGTTGAGGAGAGTGCAGGCTTGTTTTCCATTACTCCAGAGACTAGGATAAGGAGCAATGGATGCAAAGTACAGGAAAAGAGATTCCACCTGAACCTCAGGAAGAACTTCCCGATGGTCAGGGCTGTCTGGCAGTGGAAGATGTGACTGCCTTCATGGAATGTGGTGGAGTCTCCTCCTTCTTTGGAGGTTTTTAAGCAGAGGCTGGATGGCTGTCTGCCAGGAATGCTTTGAGTATTTGTTCCTGCATAGCAGGGGGTTGGACTGGATGGCCCCTGGGGTCTCCTCCAAGTCTATGAGTCTATGATTGTAGGTAAGTGATCATGCTGATTCTCTTACCAGGTGGGCTGGGGTTTTCTTGAGAAAAAGCGGGGGGGGGGAATCTTACTTACTGGCTGAAAGGAAAAGGTTTGGGGACAAGTCACCTAGCAGCGATACCTCAAGACTGTAGAGCAATTCTGGGCACACTCACTAGTGACTAAACTCCATGGGTGACTTGCACCTGAGTGAATAAACACAAGGCCATACATCACAGGGAACATCATCTCGCCCTGTGGTGCCTAGTTTATGTAAGGTTAATTGGGATAAAAACTCCTCTGTGAAACATCAGGAAGCACACAGGTAAGTACAGAAGGACGATGTCATCCCGGGTAATGAGACAGCTTCACCGGTTAATGACAGCCCATTAGCTCATTGCTTCATATGATTTGCAATCTAGGTCTTCAACATCATCTAATGGCAACATGACAGCCGGATCACACACAATAGCTGGGATTACCAATTGATAAGGGAGGAGGTGGCAAATCGAGGACGGGGGGAGAAACGTGTCCTGGATATTTTGGTTGTTTTAGCCTCTTCATTTGAACCAAGATCTTGAGCGTGTTTCATCGTGTTGTCCATTTTGTCGAGGTGCTCGTTCCGTTTTAATAGCTCCAATTTTACAAAACTTCCCGGGGAGATCAGAGAGATTTTATTTGTCTCTCCGGCTTGCAGATTGAAATTCACAAATTACGGAGAAGACGGCTAGGTTTTGTGTCTCTGCCGTCACGACCCGTAGAAAAATAATGCAGGCGCATATATAATTTGAGAATTTTTAGGTACCTTTGATTATTTAATGCATAAAATTTTACCTGTCTTAAATTTTTGGACTTCTGATACAAATATATTATGCTTAGTGCACCTGTATCCAATGTATGTGTGTGTGGTGTGAATTTTAGCTTAACTGTAATTGTGTATTAGTATTATTATTTCATTTTACGGTAACCTTTTAATGTATTTTTATTTGGTCTATGACCGCAAATAAACAAATTGAGCTGAATTCATTTGAACAACAAAACCAATTTCCAACCCCAGCCTTCGCAGTATTATGTGGCAGCATCCTGTTTGGTACCTTAGAAGATTTTCAGTTCTACATGGGAAGCTAAGATAAATTAACACAAATCAAGAGCTGGAGCCTCTGTTGATGCAACACACACACTTGAGAAAACATCTAGTCCTAGCCTATGGCACCCCAGCCTTGAATTGTCGTCGTCGTCGTTGTGTGCCTTCGAGTTGTTTCTGACTTACGGCAACTCTCAGGTGAATCTATTGTGAGATTTTCTGAGGCTGAGAGTATGTAGCATCCCCAGGGTCACCTAGTGGGTTTGACGCAGCCAAGCAGGGAACTGAATCTGTACAGGATTGTAGCTTGAAACATGCATATTTCCAACTAGATCTTTCTTAACTAATTATGCTGCATTTATCTCCCGGAACACATTATTTCTTCCTCGCTGCCGAATGCTTTCAAGTTATTTCCAACTCAGAACAAAGCTAAGGCAACCCTATGAAGGGGTTTTCTCAACAAGATCTGAGGCTGAGAGAGTGTGACTTCCTCAAGGCTACCCAGAGGGTTTCCACGGCCGAGCAGGAAATCGAAACCTGGTCTCCGGGATCGTGTCTTTTTCCAGCCTTAAATTCCTCAGAGTGTTGCTGTGGAAAAATAATCGTCATAGAGAAAGACATGCCAACTCTTCAGAAAGAAATTCAGTGGTGGTCACTGGATTTTATCATGTTCTCATCTCAGCCAAATTTATTCATTTATTTGTTTGTTTGTTTATGTGTTTATTTCTTTATGGATGTCCTAGCTGGAGATCCTGCATTGAGCGGTGAGTTGGACATTATAGCCTGTAAGGGCCCTTCCATGATTTTTCCTTTCCTTTCCTTTTCCTTCCTTCTCTCCTTCCTTCTTTCCTTCCTTCCTTCCTCTTCTTCTCTCCTCCTGTCCTCCTCCTTTAACTTGGAAAGGGAAAAAAAAGGGGTAAAATTATTTGAAAATTTTGCAACAGGTGAGATGAAACTTGGGTTCACACGTGGTTTTCGGCACAGTCACAAGTCAAAAGCTGAGCTTGCTTTCTCAAACTTAGATTCACTCCATTTATTTCAGTCGGAATAAAATGACCCGGTTTCCGTACAGATGAAGACTGTGTCACAGAGGCTTACCTGGAAGCAGACAATACCGGATCAAAGAAAGCTTTACCCTCCTTGCCTCTTAGGAATAATACCACCAGCTTTAAAAAAGCCACCTTTTCCTCATAAATACGTTGCAGATTCGGTGCCTGTGTTTGGAAACGTTGGCCCCTATGCCTTCTTCCCTGATCTTTTCCTCTCGTGCCTTAGTTTTATCCTGTAAAAGAACCATTTTTATTAGAAAGAAGCCAATATTGAGGCTGCTGAGGGCAAGACATGGACTGGAGCGTGTTCTGATGCAAAAGAGGAATGCCACAAACATTGGATGCACTGAAGACCAAATTATTTGTTTGGTCTCAAGTTCATCCAACAGTTTGATAATAAAACTGTTTTTTACACAGACTAGCTGGCTTGTTGTCAGTGGCTTGCATGTGCATAAATGCACACATCCCATGTTGGACAGGGTACGTTGGACTATTTACTTGCCTGTATGCTCCTCTAAAAACCTCCCATCTCCTGGCATCTGGCAATAACTGGGCAGATGATCTGAGTTCTTCTGTGCTGTAAATACCCAGTCTCTGCCCTTACATTAGGGAAGGGCAGGTTGGTTCATTTCCAGGTTTGGAAAGATGAGTTTCCCAAGCACATCTCATTTCTGTTGGGTCAACTCCGGTTTGGAAACCAAAACATGTCATTCACCTTCCACCTTGCTGGCATTGATCCCCAAAGGAATTTGGGCTGAACTGAAGATGGTTGGATTTCTCAGCCTGTCATATTGTTTGCTTTCATATTTTGTGCTCTCGGATGACACCTTGTCAAGAAGTTGGATTAAAATTAAATCCCGGGAGTGGGCAGATTATGTGCTCCAACTTTATATATTGGTGACTAGGTTTTCATTTAATAACTTTATTTTTATTTAGTCAGTGTTTAGACTAATAATTGACTTGTACAGTGGGAACTCCACATTTGTGAGGTTTTGGCGTGCAGAACCATTGCAAAAGTGGTAAAACTGTGAATACTGTATTTGCAGGTGTAAAAGATGCACCTCGTGCATAAGACACACCCCATTTATACACTGACAAATATTATCTGCTGGAGTATGACACACCAGTGTATAAGATACATCTCATTTTCAAACAGTATTTTTTGGGGAAAAAAGTGAATCTTATATGCCAGCAAATACAGTAATCCCCCCCCCACCCGCAATCCCCCTTTGTTCCCTTGCCTCTGGCCCCAGTGCCCCTCAGGGGAAGAAAAAGACAAAGCCTACCAGTATTTTCCTCTGAGATGGATAAGAGCTCTGGTGCTGAGTTCTGGCATTCTAGCTACTTCCAGTCACCATCTTGAGAAAGGAGATGCCTCACAAATAATCAAATTCATGACAGTCAAATCCACGAACGTGGAGGGAGAACTGTACAGAAGAGTGTTTCAATGGTGTTCCCAGACTGGTACCACTCATTCTAGAAGGATGTGCCTTTACTCGGAGGTGACATTGCAAAGTATCTCAGCCCCTTCAGGCAACACTAACACTGCAAAGGCTGGAGGGCATCCTTTTGGGAAACTACATCATGTAACCCAACTTAAAATTGTGCATAATTTTGTTTGTAGTCTCAGGAGGAGGGGAGAGACATGCCTATCCCGCGGGGAACCACTGAGCAGGCAAAGCCAGCAGAATGACTGTGGAACAATGGTCTCAATTTACAGCATGTCCTGATGTACAACTTTCCCATTGTACAACGGTCCAGATGCAAACAGGACCCCATGCACAACATATCACAAGGCAGGACATTTCCTGTTGCACAACACAACCCCCTTTTTCTACAATGGGAACCTTGCACAGTGCCCCACTGTGTGTCATAGTAATCCAACAGCCTGACTGCACATCCTACCCGTGATGTAGCTCCATCATTGCAAAATTATTTGTCATGGCCTCTGACGCAGGATCTCATCTGTTGCATGTAATTTTTAAAAGAAAACCGAGAGGTTGCTTTGATGGCGTGGAGTTCCATTGTGCACTTCCATTTATCCTATAGCTGTCCTTCTTTGTACCTTCCTCAGGGCCGTTTTAAATGTGTCTACATTTCTTACCAGTCATTCAAAGGAGCTGTACCAGTTCAACTTTCTCAGAGGCTGCATGGTGTAGTTAATTACTGTTTATGATCTCCAGACCTTTGTTCAACTATCATCCGATTCTTTAATCACAGGTTGCTACCATGAGGAGCCACTCTTGCAAAGGACTGCCTCATTTATTGTCTGCTAAGGACTGTCTCATTCAGATCCATTGTCTCTTGACATTTGCCAACCCATCTGTGGGCAGTGAAATTGGAGGAGGAGCCAAGATCCCCCCAAAAATGCAAATTGAAATAAGGAAATTGGAAGCTGCAATAAGATACCCACAGAAAATAAAGGATCAAAAATCTAGGAGGAGCCACCTGATTTCCCTATGCATTCTGGGAGGAAGAAAACATGGCTGTTGTTGCTCTATTGGAATTGAAACAAAATGGTTGTCTTTGCACACTATTTAAAACCTAGAGATAGATTTGCCAGTGTCCCTTGTCTGGAAAGGTAATGCCCTTGTAACAATATGGAGGTTGAGTCGACGAAGTACATCTTTTTGGTTTGCAGGTACTATAACAAGGTCCATCACTATTTAATTACCACACCGTTGAGCAAATTTCCTGGAAGTTCAGATCAATTTTACATCAGGTTTTTTGTTGGAAGACAAGTCCTCAAAAGTGAGCCTGGCTGTTGCTAAATTCCTCGTAGAGGCCACCAAGATTAGAGCTCATTGTGTATTAGACAATAGTCTATCGTGATTGTCGTACTGTTCCGATTTTTCCTCTCGGATACTTTGTACATGTTCTGATTAGTCCTCTAGTTCTCCTTTTGATGTAATAAATAAATGACTGACTATTTAAATAAAGTCTATTCCTGAGATGCATAATTCCTTTGAAACAAAGACTGTTCAGAGATACTTCTGGAAAGCAGTGTTCTTTTTCCTAGGGAAAGCAGTGAGAAAGAAAGAAAGAAAGAAAGAAAGAAAGAAAGAAAGAAAGAAAGAAAGAAAGAAAGAAAGAAAGAACTTTTTCAGGAAAAAAAATTGAAAAAATTTCACCTTACTTATCATGGTGACAGACTGATTTGACAATGTCAGAGTAATTGCTAGGATGTAACTAGACACTTGCTTAGCTATGTTTCTCACATTTGCCTTGCCAACGGTGCCGGCTGCTTACCTGCCCTCGGGTAAGAAAACCAGGATTAAGAACAACCTTTCAAATAGAACAACCACCACCCGTTTTTCCTGACTTCTCCCGAGCAGGAGGTAACCTAAACTTACAAGACGTCCTTGAGGCTCGGTGGCCAAATGGGGCAAAACTCTGCATGCAGGATGCCAAGTTTTGGGTCCTTGCGAGCAAGAACAAAACGGCTTCCACAATTTTGTCCGTGCTGTACGAGAAGACAAAGATGGAAGTGCCCTTCGTGATCATTATTCATACTTCAAAAAGTCTGGCAGTGGTTTGGTGACCATCCAGGGGATAATGAAACCGGAATATTGGTTAAACAAGAGCCACTTTATTTGATCTAAACTTATCTACAGTATGTTGAACTTGGCAAGGAGCAACAGCAGGGGAGCAAGCTGATGTGGGTGCAGCTGACACCGTATGTCAACCCTTGACTACCTCCTCAAGGACCTACTCAGACTTATTTGGCCTACACGGATCTACCTGGGAGCACCCAGACCTATTCAGCCAACCTGGGCCTGCCTGGGACCCTATGGACAAACTACCCAAATGTCCCAAATTCACAGAGAACTACTGAGGCTTGAATGACCTGCCTCCTACATCCAGCCTGGGTTTACCAGTTTAGTTTTGTCCCAGGCCCTGAGGTCGATCAGGCCAAAACTGAGAGCCAGGGATGTTCTCCTGGTGTATCATTAAGCATTGTACATTAAGTGCCGAGAACAGTTGCTCACAGCCTGTCATTCAGACACACACACACACATACAAGGACACGTTGCAGTTTCTGAACAGTTTCCAACAGCAGTCCATGTAGAATACAAAAAGGATGTAACCAAGCCATGGGTCACTGCGGCCAGATCCGATATCTCCAGGAATGTGTGCTGCTGGCACACACGTTTTGATTGTGAAAAACCCACTCCTGGTCACCCCCAAGACCCGATCATCCAAGCTCAGAGCAGAATTCAGGAGTATGCCCAAGCAACAAACTGAATATTTTAGGGAAAAAGTGACCACATCCAGCACAGGCGGTATTCCTTCTCTCCTGATCTGCCTTTCTACTGCCCAGAAGCACTCTATCTTGTCTGGACTAAGTTTCAATCTGTTTGCCTTTGTCCACTCCATTACCAAAAGCAGATACCGGCTTAGCAGTGAGACAGCTTCCTCGGAGTTAGTTGCAAAAGGCTCCTGGTCACCCAAGACAGCTGGGTTAAACGATGTTGTGCAGACACAAAAGTGACAATGCGGGCTTTCTGGTGGATCCTAGCCTATGTTCAATCAGACATGGTCTGAGACTTCTTGCACCATCGCTTTAGTCTCCATTCTACCCATTTCATCACTGCCAGCTCCCTAGTAAACCAAGGGGCTCACTTGGCTCCATTCCACGGAATGGGGTGCTCAGGAGCAATCATTCCCACTGCCCTGGCTATTTTGGAAATCCAGAAATCAGCTGGGACTTCTTGTCAAAATAACAGGAAGCTCCAAGAGCCTCCTGGAATCCATCAGCCTTCTGGGACGGACCATCTTAACCAATCCCCTGTTCCTACAGAGGTTCCAATTACTGGTGGATCTAAACCCCACAAGGCTGTGATCTGTCCATGACCGCAGGAGTATAGAAAGTTCCTCCATACCCAGTTCACGCCATCCCACCCAGCACAAAAGGCTAGGTACAGAGTTTGAGGTGCACCATGGGTGGCATGGGAAACCGATCACAGAGCCTTGATCATCATGGAAGTCATGAAATCCGGAGCTACTTCTGACAGAGCAGTCTCTGCATGAATGTCCATCAGAACAAGAAGTCAGTGGGGGGAGCAATACAGCACCAGGATCCCTGTTCTGTCCCAGCCAACTACCTTCAAATACACACACTCATGCCCAGCAGACTGCAGTACAGGGCATTTAGTGTGGGAGATGGAACCACAATAGACCACTGCAGTTCTGTCTCTCCACTCTCCAGATCTCACCTGCTGCTGCATAAAGAACCCAGGCAGACAAAGCTGGGAGAAGTTAGTCATAACACACACACATACACATGCACCAGCTTCATCAAGCTAGGTCTCTGTATCCCAAACCAGATTAGATTGCTCATCCAGATCGAGTCCTGGGTGGCTATGGCACTGAGAAGCAGCATTGTCAACTCTGGTTGCCAAGCCTATCCAGGCTATTTGATGTAGGGGACAGTTTAGGTAAACCAACACCCTGCAGTTTATTTGTCATTTGCAAGTGACTGATGTGGTTTTTTTTGTAATTAGCAAGTGGTTGCTTTCTTTTGATGCTACTGTTTCTAATAGGTTTATTTGTGCATGTGTATTTTGTTTTGTTTTTTATAGTAATTTTATCATAGTTCCAACATATAAAACAAACATTTCTCATTGTACATTTTAGTGAATTGTTACAGCTATCTTCCACACCTCTCCGGATTCCATTAACTGTTCTATCATTGACATATTAACTTTATGCATCGCAATAAATTGTTATTATATAGAGATAGTTCCTGCTTTGCAATCCAACTTTACATGTTCCATGATATTTCCCTACTTTTCTCCTTTTAGCTACACATACTACCATGAATTAAGTATTATCTACTGTCAAGAACCAACCCATACCCAGAACAATTTGCCATTCTTTATTAACGTCATCATCTGATTTTCCTTTTAGTCTCTGAGAGACTATATCTGCATTTCGATTTTCATCAAATGTTACCCACCATTGCTCTATTGTAAGTATTTGCTCAGTTTTCCATAACCTTGCATATTCAATACCAGCTGTCTTGATCATTTGTGCATGTGTATTTTGGAAGTTCTTCAGAAGAATTACTCTGAACAGGAACTTACTAGAAATCTTGTCCTTTTTTTTATCTGCACGCTGCCATTTTTTGTACGCTCATATTTTCTAACTACATGATGCAGGTCTCTTTATGGTTCCCACATAACATTCTGCAGTTGTTGATTATCTGTCGGCTTTGCTGTCCCTGCCATGCATTCCAATGCCATGTAGTGCTCTGAACATCTGATGCCATGTAATACCCTGTAATTTGCCATGCAACGTAATGCCACGTTATTTGCCATCTAATGCTTGGCTGTTTGATACCATGAAATACCTGGAACAGAGGGGCTGGAAGAGGATGATGGAAAAAGAATGTGAAACTGGTGTTTTGGGAAACAAAGGAAAGTTATTTTAACAAACGCTGTTAAGCGAGAGAACAAACACAGATATGGGGTCAGGCTGAGAGTGGGTGGGAGGTTTCGAATAAGGGGCTTGCACACGCAAATTTGCGATGTTGCGGCTTATAAGATACTGTAGATGCAAGAGAGCTTTAGTCTGGCAAGTGTATGTTTTGGCTATTATTTCTTTCTTATGTCAGCATCCAATCAGTTGTTTCTCCACTTATATGTTTAATGTTATTTCTCATCTACAGTCAGTGATGTTGGTTACACCCACATAATATTGTAGTGTGTAGTTGTTGCCGCTATTGCCACGGCCATCAAGTTGTTTCTAACTCACAAATCTTGCCCAGAAAACCTTGTAAAGAGGGACCTTTCACAAGGTTTTTTTGGGCAAAATTTATGCAGGGAAGGCTTGCCATAGACTTCCTCTAAGGCTGAAAATAGCTTGCTCAAAGTCAACCGGGAGGTTTCCGTGGCCGAGTGGAGATGCGAAGCTTCGTTTCCCACCACATCATTACCGTCTTATTTATTAGTTGTTGTCATTTTTAGTACTTTTGGCTTGCTGTCAGTTCTGAATGACGCCCCTCGGTGTTATTGGATTTCAGATAAATTTTTTGCCAGTCTGAGAAACCGCGAAAAAACTTTTCACACCAATCCAGTACTCTCAAAGAGGTTGTGAATAAGCTGTGCTCCTCAAGCTGTCTGATGTGATGGACAGGCACTGTCCCCCCTCCCGTCATTTACTATGACCGATTCTTTCTTTCCATTTCCACACTACACTGTTGTAGTGCTATTATTCCACTTTCAACCTCCTATGCAATCCTGGGACATTTAGAAGTCTCGACCAGAGAGCTCTTTGGCCTCAGGAAACTACAAACCCCAGGATTCCACAGATGGTTGATCATCATCTTGGTCAACCCTTCTCTGGACACGTTCTAACTCTTTGATATCCAGAAGCAACCTTGCACAGTTTTGGAAGAAGATGGACTGTTAAATAAATAAGTTTACAATACTGTATGCATTTTATGCTTTAGGTTTGATCCAAATCTTCAAAGTGGTTTGCATGCTAACATAGTATAATATCGTGCATAAAACAATTAAAAATCTAGAACAAAAATAGTTCACGAAGTGATTGCTGGATCACCATCACATCCTGTCATCCTGCTATTCTTATGTCTGTCAGAAGATCTAATTGGTCCGGTATTGAACAGAGAAGCGTAGGTTGTGGGTAACCACAATTGCCTTCAGTGATCATGCCGAACAACTCACCAAAAGATGCTTCTTCTGGGAAGCATTACTCAGGCAGTCTGTTATTATCCAGTAGCTGCAATCTAAGCCGATCAGAGAATACCCTAGCGTATATCTTTCAGGTGACTAGATGACACCCACATTCACTCCTAAGAATGCAAACCTTTCCGGTTCCACATCTCTTTACCTTTGCCCTGCCCCCTGGTGGTCACGTTCATAAGACGTTCACCAGATGTTGGTCGAAACCCACTTCTTCCCAACTTTGCTTCCAGTTCTGGATCAATGGAGAACAAATCCACTCTACCATCTCTAAGACAACACTGTACATATTAGAAGAACACCACTCTGTCTCCTCTTAATTTTTTTCCTTTCCACGCTAAACACACCAAGCTTGTTTAGCTGTTCTTCACAAGAACTGTTTTCCAGACCGTGACTCATTTCCATCAGTTCTTCTCCAGATATACTCCAAATTGTCAATGTCCTTAAAATGGAACACCCAGAGCAGAACTCAATAGCCTAACAGTGACCTAACCGGCACAAAATAAGAGTGCTACAACAGTCCTCTTAAAACTTGTTGGTGACACAACATGCAAGGAGGGAGGGCAAGTATGAACATAATAGGTTCACATTCTTCCAACCCACTTCTTATGGTGGTCTTTTGTGTTATATGTGAATTTCTGTGGTGGAGACCCTCTGTCCACGAAGCTGTCTTTGCGACACAGAATTCTGATGATCAAGGTCCGTCTGCCTCCTACACTTTCCCTCTGGGTTCTGGATGCTGCTTCCTTCTTGGATCAAGATAACTTTGGTGAGAAACTTCATATAACTTTGCTAAAAGTCACACCAGGGTCTTAATAGAAACTGAAGGAACAGGGAATCCTTTACCCATATGAAAAAAAACAAGCCCTAGAAGTAGCACAGCGGCATACTTTCATTGGAGGTTTAAGATGTAAGCACTCAACCAGATGTATAATGAGGACCAGAAACCCAGACCACAAAAGGGAAATGATACAGCAGTATCCCAAAGTGCAATTCACACTAGAACGTCTCAGTACAAGAGTTTTAGCCACATGGCTATCAACCACAACAACTTACCTTACAAGAGTGGTTAGCAGTTATTAACAGCGGTTAAAAAAATAACCAACACCTTCAGCAACAGGGATGGCCTTCTAACCAGGCGTTCTCCCATAGGAACCTGCCCAAGTTTTGGCCAATCCTGAGAGGCCCTTCGGTCTGTTCCACCACCCTCACAGATAACACCGGGTGGGAACTGGAAGAGGACCTTCTCCCAGGCTCTGGAACTCCTGTTCTGGAGAGGTTAGACTCGTGTCCTCCGTGTTGTCCTTCCACTGGAAGGTGACTACCATCTTTTTCTGGTAGACCTTTGCCAATGGAAATTGAGCTTTTTATGACATGCTGGCTTTTTTTTGCTTTGTTGCTTTTTTATGATTTATGCTTTTTGAATTGCATTCTCATTTGATAGCCTAATTACTGTTTAACTTCAGTATATTGTGAATTTTTTAAATCTATGTTTGTTTTTAATTTTCATAAGCTGCTTTCAGTCCTGAACTGGGGGAAAAAAGAGGGACAGCAACAAAGATGATGTTGGCCAGAATCCTGTCGGGGACTTAATGTCTTCAGAAACACATGTATGTATGTATGTATGTGGGAATTAGAATCGCATGGTTTCATTACATATGTGGGTATTAGAAGTGCACAGTTTCATAATGGCCATATCCAGTAGGGGTCCACTGTTGTGTTACAACACAGCACAGCCAGCAAAGTCATGCGCAAGGCGGCCAATATGTGGGGACCAATGCACATTACATTGTTCCAATGCATACTGGACACCAATGCACATAGGGCACTCTTGCTGGTGCCCTGTTTGTGCCTTTGCAATTCAGTAAAGGGGTTTCTTAGCAAATCTGCTATATAGCTAGGTATAAGTAAAGTTACATAAGGTATCAGGTCATTTCAGATTCCAGTGAATATCTGCAGTTGGAAAGCAAACCTAGATCATAAGAATGAAATAATATAAGATAGCCATGCTGGGTCAGAAGAAAACCCCCTGTAGTCCACCATTCTGCTACCATTATAGGACAACCAAGTGTTTCAATGAAGCCCATAAGCAGGACTTGAGCACAAGAGCATCATTCCAGTCATGTTCTCCATCTGTTTGTATTTATCTTCTGTAATTTATGGGTTTGTTTCCCAGTTTTTGACAACTGCTTATATCTAATGATCTCAAAGTACTGTCCAGCAAGACAGAAAACGTATAATAAAAATAAATCTTATCTGCAACTGCTGCGTTGTTCACAGAAACAAAATGCCAAGGAGAACTAGCAAAAACAGGGACTTCTTCAACAAGTTAAATAAACATCATCATCATCATCACCATCATCATCATCATCACCAGTGAGCCTCTAATACTAAGTTGAAGAGTATTCTATTGAATGCTTCCCAATATCTTATGGATTCTGATGGTGGAGTTTATGACCAAGACACACTGTTGGCTCATCTTTAACATGTGATCTACTAAGTCCCCTAAATGCTAGATAATCCCATCTAGCTACATGCTTGCTCACTCGCTTGTTTATCTATTAATTTCTTGTATTTTTGGCAGTCCAAGGGGTCACCAGAATGTCTAAGAAGTGGCAAGTTAGTCCCATCCCGGAGAAAGTTTTCCATCCCTGGTTAAAGCTATGAAGTCCAGCATATAAAATCTCTTAGCTGTACCGATATTTTTGGTCTCCGTAGATATTGCAAGAAGACGTGGAGAAAGATGAAAGATGTTTGTTTCCGCAGAAGATTTAATGAAGGGACAACGTACAAGAAACAAAGGAGGAACCCATCGAGGAGTGAAGCTAGAATCTCTTCATCCTTTCATGTAAGTCCTCTATTGAGTCATCCCCACAACTCCCTTTGGAGGATCAGGAAGGACTTGTAGGTTCGTAAATAGGTCTCTCCTATTATCCTGGCTCCACCAGAATTATGGGATCAGGATTTACAGATTATTATGCCCACGTTCAAGATTACCCAACGGCAATGGAAGTGGTGGCTCAGACAACTTCATCTAAAGAAATACAGTCTTTTCTTTAAAGAATTATAATTCCTGGAGATTGATGATGGTATGGTACCTAAAGTCTGCCATATCCTCATATCCTTAGCATCTCAGCCAATACAGAGTCATAGAATCGGAGAGTTGGACAGGGCTTCAAGGGCCATGGAGTTCAACCCCTTGCTCAATGCAGGAACTCCAAGTAGAGCATCTCCAGCAGGTAGCTGTCCAGTCTCTTTTGGAAGATACCCAGAGAAGGAGACCTTATTGCCTTTCTAGGTCATGGGTTTTATTGCTGAAGTGCTCTTACCATCCTTCTAAAATTCAAATTAAATCTACCTTCCTGTAACTTAAAACTATTAGATGTAGTCCTAACTCTCCGGGGCAGCAGACAACAAACCCGCCCCCTCCTCTGTGTGACAGCCCTTGAGATATTTAAGAGTGCAGTCATGTCACACCTTGGTCTTCTCTTCATCAGGCTGAACATCTCCAGCTCCTTCAACTTTTCCCCATATGTTTTGTTCTCCATACCTTGTATCATCCTTGTTGCCCTTCTCTGAACTCACTCTAGCCTTAAAATCAAAGAATCATAGAATTGTAAGAGACCCCCAAGGTCCATTGAGTCCAACTCCCTTCTGCCGTTCAAGAAGACACAATCAAAGCATTCTCAACGGATGGTCACCCAGCCTATGTTTAAAAACCTCCAAAGAAGAAGACTCTACCACACTCCTGGGCATTCTATGCCACTGTTGAACTGTTCCTACCATCAGAAAGTTCTTCTTAATGTTTAGATGGAATCTCTTTTCCTGAAGTTTGAAGTCACTGCTCCATGCCCTAGTCTCTGCAGCAGCAGAAAACAAGCTTGCTTCATCTTTCATAGGACGTCCCTTCAAATAATTTAAACATGGCTATCATGTCATCTCTTAAGTTTCTTTTCTCCAGGCTAAACATACCCAGCTCTCTAAGCTGTTCCTCATCTTGTTCCTCCCTATCCTCCCTAAAATGAGATGAGTAAGTCTGATTTTTAGTTTGCATAATGCATATTGCTGGCCAGCATACAAGTGCAGACACCCCACTAGGTTGTAGAGTCACATCACTAGGCCCTATTCAGAGGCATCTGGGAGGACTGCCTCCATTGCAAAGGTTGTCCCATCTCTTGTCCTAAATTCTACTTGGTCAGATTTGAAGATGTTGGGAAAACCACTGGGGAGGCAGGTTTGCATCTCTCTTTTTCTCTTTCTCTTAAATGATTCTCTGTTTTCTTAGTTCTGTTTGACAGGCATTCTTGCTGTGTTGAGACAGTCTATCCTGATGGAAATCCAGGCAATGGCAACTTGTGTTAGCATCCCTGTTTTCAACTGGTGCCCTGAATGGGATCAGACTAAGAAGATTAGACTGACAGGAGTCCAGGAAGAAGATAACATCAAAGGGTTCGATCCAACGATCTGTTTATTCTGATGCAAGTACCACAGGGTTCAATGGAGCTTTCACCTTTCAAGCATTATAAGAATTCATTCTAAACATGACTTCTTTTCTATTGTTACCTGTTTTGCAATGCAACAGGATCAGGAAGCCGGATGAAGGTGGTAGCTACTCAAAGAGCAAAAGAAGTATGAGGTTTGGGGTTTTAATAGAAGATATATAATCCTAATCTGACTTGCATAATTAAAGTATTTGCTCTGCTTTCTTAAAACATGTGCCATGGCTGCGATAACATGCAGAGCATCAAACAACATGTGACATGAAGAGCCATTGGCCTCTCTGAGCAGAGCCATGTGCAAATGTCATCTCAGACTTTTCTCCAGGAAGCAGGGGAAATGTTTGAAGAGTTTCTCAGAGGACACATTGACCATCATCCCTGACAATATCATAGCTTAGCTGTTCCCAGACTCTGGTGCACCAAGTGTTTTGGACTTCAGCTCACAGAATCCCGAGCGGTTACCCCAAGATGTTGGTGATTCAGGGCTCCATTTACAATGACAATGCCTGCATGAAATGGTGGGGAATATTAGCTAAAAGAGGAGGCCTGAGAGAGGAGGGTGACCTTACAAGATCTTTTACACCGGTGTATACTGGTACTAGTGCAGGGAAGACCCATCTGGAGAACCAAAAAGTAAGCTTGTTTGTCTTATTAAGGAAATTAACAATCACACACACACAAGATCCAAGCAGTCTCACACTTGCACAAGGCTAACTGAAAGAAGAAAGGAGGAAAAGGTTAGGATAGCGAGAGTTTAGGGCATCGTGGGTGATATTTACCAGTACAACCGAGATGAAGAGAAGCAATATGGCTTAGACTAGAAGTTCAAGGGTAGTACGAATTGGAAATCAGAATGACAGAGTGACGGTCTGTACATCAAAAGTACTACGAGTTGTCTGGTGTGGAGCCAGCGTTTAAACACTCTTTTCTCATTAGTGTTAATGGCTGTCCGGAATCCACAGAGTGGACAATGGGGTCCAAAATGAGCTAATGACCTTAACATTAGGTGACAAACAGATTAATGGGAATTGTGATAGCTCCTCGATTACTCGGTTGGAGAGGGATTAAAGGAAAACTTCAGCAACTAGCAGGAGGAAGGTTAAAGATGATTGATTTCATTTTGGGTGCCTTTGTTTCAAAAGGTTGAGTCGTTGAGGGACATCTGTCAGTCCATTGTCACTGGGCTTCCCTGACGATTTCCCAACTATGACCTGGCCATGCTTTGAGGTCCTGCCCAACCTAAGTTTTGCACACATTCAGCCAGTTGTTCCTCTTTCCTTCTGTTATAAGTGAGCAGCTGTTTAAGATTCAGGGGCTGCATGTGGGCCCATAAAGTCAAACCTGTATCTATAGCAAATCTACAAAGCAACTGATGTCTCCAAGCGGCTCTTGAGGGCCCAGAGAAGAAACAATGGAGATATCCAAAGCCAGTGACGAGCAACATGTTCCCAGAATTTCAGGTCTGCACTGGACATTCACAGGCCCATAGACCCTGCTCCCCGATTGTGTGCACCATTGCACTCCCTATCATCAACATCTGTAATCTACTGGACATGTGCTTCTGATTAATGGTGCATGAGTCTAATGCGCACATCTAAACAAACTAATTAATAATGGCCATTCTGATAACCGATTATCTATACCTATGCCTACTCAGTTAAGGATGTGTCATAAGAAGTGGCTGGTGCAAGTTCCACCCTACATTCCAAGGCCATGCCAAGCAGGTGGGGATGATAAGCTTTGTCAGATGATATGGTCATGCACATTTAATCCCAGTGAAGCCCACACGTAGCATCAGTTGGAGCCGCAGAGGTTTCCGGGAAAAAACAACCTACCAAAATAACATAATAAGGCACGAAAGGCTAGTGTAATGGGACAATTTACATATGTCAAAGTTCTTCCATTTCCTGCCCCCTCTTGTTTTGGGGCTGTTCAGTCTCAGAGGTACCTTGTCAGACGCTGGGTCTTTCCGCACTACACTGTTATAGTGCTATTATTCCACTTTCAACATCCTGTGGAATTCTGATCTTTGCAGTTTATTGATGCCAAAGAGCTTTCTGGCTGGGAATTCTCAATGCCTCTCCCTCAGCTGCAAACCCCAGGATTCCATAGGAGGTTGAAAGTGGAATAATAGCAGTGTAACAGTGTAGTGCGGAAAGGCGCTCTGTGTCTCTAATACTGTCTTTGTCATGTGTAACAATGCTATCCAGACAGACACAGCTCAGCACTAGAGGTACAGAGTCTGGCAAGGTACTTCTGAGACCGGATACCCCAGAAGTGTAGTGGGAATTTAAGCTAAGCCGCTCCTCATAAGGCTTCATGGCTTCCAGACCCTTCACCATTTTGGTCATCCTCCTCTGGACACACTCCAGCTTGTCGATATCTTTCTTGAATTGAGGTGCCCAAAACTGAAGACAGTATTCCAAACGAATAGAGAGATACCACTGCCTCCCTTGATTTGGACACCATGCTCCTATTGATGTAACCAAGAATTGTGTTGGCTTTCTTGGCTGCTGCATCACATTGCTGACTCATGTTCAGCTTGTGATCTACCAAGACTCCTAGATCCCTTTCACCTGTACTGTTATCCAGCCACATGTCCCCTATCCTATATTAACATGGTAATTTGATTTATGTTCCAAACTGTATCACTATTTAGTGTAGCAAGTAGCATAGAATGTACAGCTTCTGTTTGAAGTGGCAATTAATCATAGACGCTAATGACAACGGCTAGCTGCTGTCAGTAATTATGTTGTCACAAGCACAACTTAAAACCTCACATTTACACTAATTTGCTTTTACAATCATTGCACCATCGCAACAACTTAAAATGCCCCCTCCAAAAAACCCCTAACGTATTTGCCGGTGTATAAGATGCCCTTTTTCCCTGAAAAATAACATTTAAAAATAGGCGCATCTCATACGCCAGTGCTGGCAAAAATCAACCCTTTTCCCATGCATTTTACCACCATGCAAGTTCTCAGCACAGAGGCAAAATGGAAAGGGAGGAGAAGCTCCAGAGGGGCAAAGGAACCCTCATGCAAGGCTCCCCCCCTCCTGGTGTCCCTTCCATTTTGCATGGGAAGGGAAACAAGGTAGCTCTGGAAGGGGGAAACGAAAGCTTCCTTTCTTTCATGCAGCCTTTCTTCTTGTCCCTCCAGAGCTCTTCCTTTCCCTTCCCCTGAAAACCAGAAGGGAAAGGGAAGGGGAAGAAAGATCCTAAGAACTTTCTTTCCCGGCCTCTGGAGTTCCCTCCTTTCTCTTCCTCTGCAAAATGGAGGGGAAGGGGGGGGGCAGGAGAAGCCATGCTATTTTTTAAAAAACTAACTCCCCCCCCCCCAGAAAATAAGATTTTAAAAGTGGGTGCATCTTACACACCGGTGTGTCTTATACACCAGCAAATACGGTACCTTTTAAAACATGCTGTCCCCTCACCCCAATGGAGGAATTTGCAAGGTTCTGGAGAGCAGGGCGGTGAGCAAAGATGCATCCAGCTCTCTCCTGGTAGTGGGATGAGCTGGAAAGGCAGCGGAAACAAAATCACCCTGTCCTCCAGTGCTTTGGGAATTCCTCTCTTTCTAAACCGGTTTGGGGGCTGGCATCAGGAGTTGTAGCTACGGAGGTGTAACTTATAGGAAGCCCCCTGTCTTTCGACACCCCGTTATCGGACGACTCGCTCTTTGGATGCTTCCAAATTAAGGACAAGTTCTGTTAATTCAGTCAGTTCTTCTTGGCTACAGAGTCTTGCTCCGATTGCAGTCAAGTCTTGCCTACAGGAAGAGTGGATCCCCTGGTCGAATGAATGGAAATTTTCTGTATTGCAAGCATCAAAACAGTGGGCATCCTCAGCTCTTCTTGTCTAGGAGGGCTTGCTTGGATACACCTGTGCCACTTGCAAAGCTTGCAAAGTGAACTGCAGGGGGCACCAAGCCAACCGAGTGACTTCACAAGTGTACAGTCGGTTGCAAGTGAAACTCTGTAAGTCCTTCCTCTTCCCTGCATTGGATGGGCTCCACTTTTTGACCATTTCCACATTCTGACAGTACCCCAGTCCCTAACCTGTCAGATAACTTCTAAGCCTGATTTCTTGCAGTGGAGTTATCCTGTACCTGACACTTTATTCATGATAGGAATAACCTGGAGTTCCTGTATTGCAACCAGTGTCCACTGGATGGCAGGCAAGGAGAAGAAAATAACATCAAAACTGACCCTGTTTTGTTCTGGACAAGAAATAACTTCACTTCCAGGTAGACATAGATAACAAAACAAGGTTTCGTGTCTCTTAACATTTCATAATTGCATCCATGAGGCTTCACAGTTTATCACATCCTTTGCAAAATCTTTATCTGTACAAGATCCACTGTTAGAATGTTTTATATATGTGTGTGTGTGTGTGTGTGTGTGTGTATTCCTTATACAGAACCTTATACAGAAAACATATTGCTTGCATGGGGAATATCAAATTTTGTGTGCATGCACACACCACACACACTGAATTTTCTGTACAGAAAATATAATTTCCTGCAAAGCCACCTTTGCATGTATTTCTGAGATCATGAAGCATGAAGAGCACAGTGCAAAATTTTACCATTGTTTTCTTGTTCAAAAGAGAGAAGACAGAGGGAGTTCTTTGTTCCTGTTTGCAAGAAGGAGGAACACAAAGGGGAAGATGTTTACAATTTTTCCACTCTTGCTGCGCACCCCGAACTCCCATAAACATGGAGAACCGACCGTACTCAGTGGTACATATGCAATTACTAGTGTCTTGACAAATTGCTTATTTTAACAAGGATCCGTCATTCATCTTTACCACTCTGTGCATGTTTGTGAAACAGAATGCGCATACATAAACCCCAAAACTGCAAATGCTGTTGCAACATATGAAGCTGCCCAGCACTGTACCAATGCAAAAAAAAATAAATAAATGCTAGGAATTGTACACAAATGGCTAGGTTGCTTTGCACAGATGCTTCCCACACACTCACAACCTAGAGACAGGAACAAGCAAGGAAAGGAGAGGAAAACAGGGGAGCCAAGGGCAGATGCAGGGTGAACAGGGGTATCTTAAGGACAGTGTTGAAAACTACAAATCTCCTCTCAGGTGTTATTCCCCACTTATCTATCACTGGTCTATAAGCATACACCTGCAACGACTTATCACACTAAGTGCTGAGCAAAGATCCCAAAGATAAGGGACCATATTGCAGCTTCTCTTTCATCACCAGCTAGCCTTAAAGGTGAGTCACTGGCTGCTCAATTGTATTTCCCTTCCAACGTCCTATGGACTCCTGGGATTTGCAGTTTAGGGAGGGAGCCTTTAGGATTCTCAGCCAGAGAAGGGTTGGAAATGTAAGGGTGAAAGAGGGACGTTTCCCCACGGTTGGTGGGATTGTGAACAAGCTAAAATATTTCAGGGAAAATACCCTGTTAGAAATTTTGAAAATGTGAAATATAAATTTTTCCCACGCTACCTGAATGTTGCCTGTTGAACATGGTTGAGCCGAGCGGGAAGCAAAACAGAAAAATCTGCTTATATTTGATAACCAAAGCTAGAATTATTGTTTGCCAGAGAGTGGGGAAAAAAGAGAAAGTGCCAGAAATAGATGATTGGTTGTATGAGATATACGACTCGATGCAAATTGACAAACTCTCTACATTGTTAAAAGAAAAATTTTTAAACAGATATCAAGAGGAATGGGGAGGTGTTTGTAATGACCTGGAAAGGAAAGGATGGGGAATGGGCCTTGTCAATTATTTTGCTGAGAGATTGTGGGTAGCCACATGGCTCGTAAGAGTTTAGAGTTTATGTTAGAGTCTGTTTTACTTTAGATACACCGGAATTGGGGATGCTCCTTAACGAGAAATTGACAATTGTATTATTTTGTATTGTAGTTATGTTTTGTTTCTCGAAAGCTTGTTGTACAGTTGGTATTAAAACTAAATTAAACTAAATTAAAAAAAAAAAAAGAATAAACATGCTCCTGTTTCAAAAACTCTCAAAAAAAAAAAAATTCTCAGCCGGAGAGCTCTTTGGTTTCAGGAAACTACAAACCCCAAAATTCCACAGGAGGTTGGAAGAGGAATAATAGCGCTATAACAGGGTAGTGTGGAAATGGCCCTTCTGTAGTCTCATCAGTGACCACTGGAAGACGGACAAGAGCAAGGCCATTTCCGCAATACACTGTCATAGGCCATTTCCACACGACACTCTTATAGCGCAATGATTCCACTTTCAACCTCCTATGGAATCCTGGGGCCTGCAGTTTCGGGAGGGGCCGGCTGGCCCCTCCCGGAACTGCAAACCCCAGGATTCCATAGGAGGTTGAAAGTGGAATCATTGCGCTATAAGAGTGTCGTGTGGAAATGTTCATAGTGCTGTCATTCCACTTTCAACCTCCTATGGAATCCTGGGGTTTGCAGTTTCGGGAGAGACATTTAGAGTTCTCAGCCAGAGGGCTCTTTGCCCGCAGGAAACTACAAACCCCAGAATCCCACAGGCTATTGAAAGTGGGATAACCACAGTATAACAGTGTAGTGCAGAAAGGCCGCAAGAAAAAATGAAATAGGATGAAAATGATGGAGACAAAGGCCCTCTCCACGTAAGGCCGGTGAATCAGTTTGTACCATTTCTTACTGGATTTTCTGGGCTCGAAACAAGGCGGACTTTCCCTCGTTTCCTTCCGCACGGCTACTGCATAGGGTCCATTCTGGTTCGGAGGAGTGCGAGTTCATGAATCCAGACTGCCTCCGCCGTGGCCACTCCCACTACTCCCCTCACCCCGCCCTGTCGGCTGTGATCGGCCCCCCCCTTTTTTGCATGGTTTAGGACATCATTGCGCGCTTGCGTATGTGCGTAAGTCCGTACTACCCCCGGCCCCTCCCATGAGCCCTTCCCTGACCACCAATTCGCATTGCTGCGAACGTACGTGTCTGCACCACTGTGAAAGTACGAATCGGATCGATCTGGAAAACTGGAAAACCAATTTCTTCCGGTTTTCAAATAGCGCGCTTTACCACCACATGGGGGTGCATTTAGTCGGAATTACGTGCGGAACGAAGGTAAATAAACCGAACCTAATCCACTCCAATGTGCAGAAGACCTCCGTGGCAAGATGCATTGGCGCGCCTTAATAACCGTGCGGAAAGGGCCAAAGTTAGCTTAGAGTTTGTCCATTGCCTTTCCCTTTTATCTAGGGAGAGAGCCTTGTGTCTTCGTGCCTCCTTTGTCTTACACATTTGTCTCTACCTGGTTTCTGCTGCCTTATTCCCCGTTTGTTTTCTCAACTCAGTTCAATGAAACAGATTAAGTTCAATTCAAGAAGGAGAACAAAGTGGAAAACGTCCAGAGAGGGCCACCCAAATGGTAGAAGGTCTGGAAACCATGAAGCCCTCTGAGGGGTGGCTTAGAGAGCTGGGTCTGTTTAGCCTGGAGAAGAGGAGGTGAAGAGGGGACATGATAGCCACATTTAAATATTTGAAAGAATGTCAGATGGAAGTAGGGGGAGCCTTGTTTTCTGCTGCTCCAGAGAGTAGGACACAGAGCAATGGTTGCAAACGTCTGGAAGAACTTCTTGATGGTAAGAGCAGTTTCACAGTGGAATATGCTGCTGCTTCAATGGCGTGTGGTGGAGTCTCCTTCTTTGGAGGTTTTTAAACAGAAGCTGGATGACCATCGGTCAGGAATGCTTTGATGGCGTCTTCCCGCGTGGCAGAAGGGGGTCGGACTGGATGGCCCTTGAGGTCTCTTCCAGCCCTACGGTTTCTGTATATCGAATGGCCTTCCATTCTCCCACGTACTGTGAATGACACCATTGCTACCTCCAAGTCTCACCGCAGGCCCCTTGCATGTTATTGCATGAGTTATTTCAGGAGGAAGCTTCTCTCTGGCATTTGCCTGGGACTAGTTTTGAAAGAAGGAACAACGAGTACAGGACACAGTTCTGATAGTACCCCGTTGCTTCATACCTGCTCTGACCTTGAGGAACACAAATGCTTGGCAGTAGAATTGCATCCAAGGTGGTATGACCATTGATGACAAACCAAGAATTGGAGGCCAAGGTGCTAGAACATGAGGTTCGCATGCCGCATCAGATGTTCTTAGATAAAACAGTCTAGTGTGGAAATTCTGTCTCTCTCTCTCTGTATATATGCAACATACACTATTATGTTTTGGTTAAATAGTCCTCTACATTTAAATTAAATGCCTTCATGGCGTTATCAGAATGACATTGACAAGTGCATTCCTTATTTTATTCCCACAGACAGTTTTCCTTGTTTTGAGCTTGAGAGGGAAAGAAATAGGAAATAGGAAGGAAATAGGATTTTTGAAAAACCCATTTCTCATCCATCCCACCCAAATGCCAAATTTAGCCATTACTTCCTCCCTCTCTTATCATGTCATTTCTTTATCCCTCCTGTTCAATGTATATATATATATACTAGTGCATATACCAGGCATTGCGCAGGATTTTATTTTCTCATAGTTCTCATAGTTAATACTTGTTAGAAAGATTTGACATCCTGTGTCTCAAATTCCTCAAACTGTCTTGCCCACTACCTATAACTTTTCCCAAATTCCCCAATCCAATCTTGTTATTAACATACAGAGGTGGGGTTCTTGAGGGAATACACTGCCCTCCTCCTTGCTGCTAGGCCTCATCTCCGTAGCAAACAGCCAGGCCCAAGAGCTCTCTGGCTGGGGATTCTCAAGACCCCTCCCTAAACTGCCAACCCCAGAATTCCATAGAATCTTTTTAGGCAGCCAATCATATGAGGTTTTCGCTTGACTCAGCCAATCATATAAGGTCTTCGCCTGCCTGACACAGACAAACAAACTTTGACTTTTATATCTTAGATGGGACCTAAAATTTATAATTCCTCAAACCTGGGGGACTGACAGAAAGGAAAAAGCAGTATTGCAATAATCAAAGAGAACTAAGTTTTGGCCGAAAAACAACTAGGAAGTGTAAAATTCGTTGACTCTGATTTAATGAATTGATTAACACAGTTGTGGGCAACTTAACTCTGGAATTAGAATTAATTCTAGAATGTTAATTAGAGTGAATCCCCGTGGTTAATTAGAATTAATGCTAGAATACTAAAATTCCAATTTATACGAACCACTGTATAACTATAAATAAATTGATTTAAATTTAACAACATGTTGACACGCTATATAACTTTAATTAATTTTAAGTCAGGAGTTCTTGCTGCTTGAACAAATTGTTCCCCACATTCCACGTGCCTCATTGCAAAATATCTTATCCCCTCCTTTCTCAAGCATGTTGTAGAATTCTTCAGATAGCTATCAGGCCTTTCTCCTGGTTTGGTCCAGCTCATCTCTGAGAAGCGGCATTTTCACCTACGGAATCTGTAGGAGGAGGTGGCTGCACATGCACAGAGGCACCCATTTCTACAACAGCACCCTTATCGGACTCCTGCCTTTCAAGACTATTCGGTGACGATTGCGTTGCCGTACCATCTCCTGATAAAAATTGTGTCTGCAGTACAGCTGCATAAAATGGTGCTGTCACAGTCAGGAGTACGAAAATGATTCAAAGCTTTCATGGTGGCGACGTAAACAGGCCCTGTGCTCCAGAGCAGTGTTTCTCAACTGGGGGGGACGCATAGGGCCCCCCTGGAGGCCCCCAGGATATTCCAAGGGGGCCACGGATGTATAAATCGCATAAACGGGGGGCCACGGCACAAGACTAGGGGGCCACAGAAGGAAGTGAGAAATGAAGAAGACTGAGAAGTGACCGACAGAGAAGGCCCTTCCCAAAATGCAAACCCAAGGATTCCTACGATGCTTAAAGTGGAATAAGAGCACTATAACAGTCCCGTGTGCACCTGACGTGCTGCAGGGCTTGTGTTTAAAACATCCATATTTTTTTCCCTCTTTCTCTCTCCGATCAAGGGAAGTCCCCCTTCCCTGGCTTGAGGTGCGGCTTCCTTGCCATGTGCCTGTGCTTAGCCTGTGAAATGGCTGCCAGCTGGCCTCCAGCGATCCTTGCTCCTACCACTCCCTTCTGGGAGGAATCCGTATTCTCAAAATTGCCAGAATCGGCTTGAAGTGGGTCTTCTCCTACTTGCAGGGAAAGCACTGGTAAGCCCTTTGCCTTGCCCTTTTTCCTTTCCCCTATCCTTCTTAACTTCCTAGTCAGCTCCATTTCAGCCACTACCATTAGCAGCTGATTCCGTGTGGACAAGAGAGGGGAGTTTCTCTCTGTTTTGTTTTTGCTGGATACGAGGAAAATCCTTCTAAACGCACTGGAGCTGCCAGTGGCGGAGCTTGGAGCGTGCGGAGCGGGGGTGGGAGTTGGGCAGGGCTATGGCATGAGGGACATGGCCACTGTGCATGGCTGTGGTGCATGGGGGCTTTTCCTTCTGTTCGGAGGAAAAAGGCCTGATAGCATGCAGGGACGTGGGCAGGGCGCACAAGGGTGTGGCGACAGGCCGAGACGCGCCCAAAACTTTGCCCCCCAGGGCAAACCGCCCCACCCACTCCCGTCCCCGTCCCTACGCGACTGGGAGCTGCCAGCCTGATCACCAGTCAGCCTGTCCAGGTCCACCCGATCAATAATTTTCTCCAGAGGATTGCTCTCTAGTCTGCGGACCTGCAGGCTTTTGAGCTTGGACAGACTGTGCCATCAAGCCTTCTGATGCTGGGTTGTACTCGCTAGCAGCGCCGTTAGGCTATCGGAGTCCAACTCCCTGCCTGTGCCTCCCTGCCAGCAAGGGGAGGAGGCGAGAATACTTGCTGCGAGGAGGAGGAGGCAGAGAATCATAGAATCATAGAATCATAGAAATGTAGAGTTGGAAGAGACCCCAGGGGCCATCCAGTCCAACCCCCTGCCATGCAGGAACACCCTCAAAGCACTCCCGACAGATGACCATCCGGCCTCTGCTTAAAAACGTCCAAAGAAGGAGACTCCACCACACTCCATTGAGGCAGCCGATTCCACTGCCGGACAGCCCTGACTGTCAGGAAGTTCTTCCTGAGGTTCAGGTGAAATCTTCTTTCCTGCAGCTTGAATCCGTTGCTCCTTGTCCTGGTCTCTGTAGCATCAGAAAACAAGCCCTCTCCCTCCTCTACATGGCATCCCTTCAAATATTTAAACATGGCTCTCACGTCCCCTCTTAACCTTCTCTTCTGCAGACTGAACATACCCAGCTCTCTAAGTCTATCCTCATAGGGCTTGGCTTCCAGGCCTCTCACCATTTTGGTTGCCTTCCTCTGGACCTGCTCCAGCCTGACCATGTCCTTCTTGAATTGGGGTGCCCAGAGAGGAAAGTCTGATACAATAACTATTAAGGAAACAGCAGAACTGAGCCAGGTCGAAATCCAGTCCCAACAGTCTAGAAAGCAGAGGTCCATCCAGGGGGGTCAAGAGAGCTGGAAGACAAGGATCGTGAGGCTTGCAAGTAATTTGCTACAAGCAAAAAGAGCAAGCCACGCTGACAGACCTAAATAGCCACGGAGACAGGTGTTACTTGTTATTGGCCATTTCCACACCACACTGTTATAGTGCTGTTATTCCGCTTTCAACCTCCTGTGGAATTCTGGGGTTTGTAGTTTAGGGAGGCCCAAGAGTTCTCTGGCTGTTAATTCTAAAGGCCCCTCCCTGAACTGCAAACCCCAGGGTTCCATAGGAGGTTGAAAGTGGAATAATAGCACTATAACGGTGTAATGCGGAAATGGTCATTGCTTCCCGAATCTAGCCAACGCAGCTTCCGTTTGAGCTGCCCGTTTCAGCCTCCTTTGTGATTGGAGGCTAAGGGGCTCAGGTGACTGCAATTCTTCCAAATTGCCGCTGGCTCCTCCTCTCTCTGGAGCTGGTTGGAGCAACTCTGCCTCCGTTTGTCCTTCAACTGCTGGGAATGTTTGCAAGTTGGTTTCATCAGCCACTGGCTCTGTTCTTGGCACAGTCAGCTGTCCGTCAGCCTCAGAGCCACCATCTATCGCATAGGCTCTGAACCATCAAAGCGTGCTGGAAGCACGGCTGTTGGCTGGGTGCTATAGCCGCACCCATGAAATCAGTGCCTGCTGCAGCTTCTGCGCTTCCCCTCGTCTTAGAACCGGTGTGTCCATCACGGCAGATTGAAGCTGCCCTCCATTAATTTCTCCTGGTCATCGGCAGCTCTCTTCCAATGACCGCAGTATGTCTGCTCCCGCTTTTTACTTTCATCACCTGTTGTTTGTTTTTCCTTTTTAACCTTTTACCCGGTGGAATCTCTTTTTCTTACTTCTGTCTTGCAATTGCAATTTTGTGGAATTGTATTTTGGATAAATTATAAAAACTATAAATAGAACATGTTCTAGTTGCAAACAAAACATTTAAATAGCTACCTTTCTACTGGTAGGATGGTGGGGAGAGGCACAGGAAGGAAACGAGGTCGGAAGGGGGCCATGGTTGGAAAAAGGTTGAAAAACACTGCTCTAGAGGGAAATGAGCAAGTTATCCATCTGTTCCACTGAGTCTAGAATCTTAGCATCATTGTTATTGTTTTCCAGTTGTTTCAACGCATGACAGCGCCAAGGCAAAACTAGCATGCAGTTTTCTGCAACCGAGAGAGTGTGATGCACCCAAGATTACCCAATGAGTTTCCCTGGCCAAGCAAGAATCGAACTCAGGTCTCCAGGTTCATAGGGCAATGCTCAAACCACCACACCATGTTGGCTTATTACCAATATTACTCTGATACATATGGAACAATGGGAAAACATGGACAAAAATTCTAAAATTTGCTCTGAATTATGATCTGTCTGTCTATCAAATGATGTACAGAGGGCATTTAACACCAGAAAAACTTGCTATAAAGGCACTTGAAAGAAATGTCAGAAATCTAATCTGATTGAAGGGACATTTCATCATATGTGGTGGACTTGTGAAAAAAAAAAGCAAAGAAATTCCAAGCATTGGTAAATCACTGGACGGGAGATATAATGAGGATTAAAGTCCAGTTGCCACCAGATCTATTATTGTTTGGTCTGATAAATAATCAAACTGATAAAAAAAAAAACCCTGTGTTAAAGTCTTGCAATATACGATTAGGACTGCAAGAATATTGTACACTCAGAAATGGAAGAATCCCATCTCAAGAAGAATGGGTTATGAAAGTATTCTATATTGCAGAGATGGATAAATTGAGAACACTTAGGAAGATCACTTACGGAAAATTTAAAAAAAAAAGGGTTAAAGGGTTATGTGATATTTAAGTCCTTTCCGTAGACCACAAGCAGTGTTTGACTGAGAAAAATGGATAGAACGACAGTGGTAGAATATTTGGCCTGTTGATATTAAGAAAGTTTATTTTATTAATGAGGTACTGAAGTGATAATGTGTAGATTTAAATAAGACTAGATAATGGCTTTAAATTCCCTTTGCTTTGGTTTTAATATGTTCTGGCTTAATGATATGTACCGGTTTGGGATTTTCTTTCAAGTAATATCCCTTGCTTCACCATATACCACCATACCAGGGCATCTGCTATTTCCTATGTGCTACCAGGTGATGCTTATAGTGTTTTGCTGTTTGACTCTGTCTCAAGTACTGTGCTGCTTGATGCCATTTAAAAGAGGGTAGAGAAGGTGATGGAAACTGAATTAGGTTTTTTTTGGAGAACGAGGGCATTTTTGTTTTGTAATTCTTTATTGTTAAATGAAAAAAAACCCTACAAAACATGACGCTACAAATGCATAATAATAATAGTACAATGCAAATAAGAAAGCAAAACAGTACCTAATAGAACTACAAGCATCTATCAAAGCTGCAATGAACAAAAAACACCACAAGCCACTGAAAATTGGTTCCTGCCCTTGTTGCATACAACTCTTGGTTCGTTTCCGCACTAGACCATTATAGTGCTGTTATTCCACTTTCAACATCCTGTAGAATTCTGGGGTTTCCAGTTTCCTGAGGCCGAAATGCTCTCAGGCTGAAAATTCTAAATGCCTCTCCCCAAATTGCAAATGCCATGATTCCACAGGATGTTGAAAGTGGAATAGTAGCACTATCACAATGTAGTGCGGAAATGGCCTTCGTAAATACTTGCACTTAACTATTAGATCATAACCGAAAATCTAGATTAACTTTGTCACTAATAATCGTTGTTATTTTACTCCTGTACTCAGAAGATAAATTTTACTTGGTTAATAAAAAGTGAATAAGAAATATATCAATCATACACAATTATTACCATTTTTCAAATTAAATTGGTATTATACTACAACCAAAACATGAACATCATCATATTTAAACCAAAACTACCAATGGAAAACAAATGGAGTAATGGTTAATTTCTATGAGTCATTGATAAATCTTAAACCTTGCTACTAAAACTTATACTACAGATATATTAAAAGTCTAAAATAGGAACAAAACTAGAAACATCTTCTATATTCATATAACACTTCCCGTGTAGTGATAAAAGAAAGAGTCCGAGCTCAATAATACATGAAAGTTCAAAAACCAGCAGCAAGCAGAAATATACCCAAAATCACCTTCTGCTTAGCCAAGAGCTTGTGAGAGGGAGCTGGACTATTGCATTTAAATGGCCTGGCAAATGGCAAACTGATATTTTGGTGCAGCAAGTGTGAGCCAAACAGTATCTTTTTTTTTTTTTTTACGGTGATATTATTTTCTGTGCCGAAAATGCTGTTTCCCATGCACAGCCACCACATGTGAATTTTGTGCAGAATAAGTCCAAAAATGTGAAGATTCCCATCATTGCAGGGCACTTCTCATCAGGGTTTCTTGACACTTGAGAAATATTTTTTTTTACTTCATAGCGGGCGTCCAAGAATAAGTCCAGGAACTTATTCTGATAACTATTGTAAATCTTTAGTGACTAAAGAAATTTTTGCCGTAGAGACTTTGTTTAACTTAATGGGCCATTTCAGGAGCACTTATCATATATAATATGTAACGCATAATATATAATATATAGTATATTGTATATTAAATGATATAATATATATGTATGTATACATATATACACATACATATATATATAAGCACTTATCAATGTTTGAAAAGGGAGTTGTTTTTTTGCCCTTCTTGCTGTTCTGTTATTTCCTTTGTTTCTTTGCTAGCTTTCTATTTCATTTTATAACTTTTTTCCCCTAATCAATCCTTTTTTGATTGCTTAATCTGATTAACCTTTTTTTAAAATATACTGTACAGATTTCCAAAATAGCCATAATAATAAAAGCTTATTTTAGATGTGGTTGTTTGGTTTCTTTTTCCTTCCCATCCCTCTTTTGTCTGTTTATAGCTGATTCCTGTTGGCACCTTGAGATGAATGCATTAATCTTATATTAAACAACTTCTTAAAATAAAAAGAAATGAAAAAAGAGAGAAACATATTTTAAAAAAAACATTTAAAAAATTACCAAATATTCTTCTCGTCACTACCAAAGGACTAGGATGTGTTGGAAGAAATTAACTGATTACTAAAACAAAGGAAGGAAAAGAGACTTGCCAGGTTTAGATGGATATTGTTTTTCACGATCATAACAATAATTAAGCTGATCACATATAATTAAGATAATCTCTCTCTCTCTCTCCTGTTGCTACAATAACTGTATACTTGCTCAAGCATTTAAGCACAGATCCACCAGACATCTGTTATCCCATTTCTTTCATGGGAGAGAAATCTGATGTCAGCATCTAAACAGTCCCGACAATTTAGAAGGAGTTGTTTTCACACAGTTTGGGTTACTGATATCAGAACAATAGTCTTCCACGCAGGTGGTAGAGATTAAAATGGATTATTTTTTTCTGTATAAACCTGCTGAAAAAGGTATCCAATGTTTGAAACTGCTCTGTGGGCTTTCAAATTCAAATAGACCATAGTCAATAAAGACCGCTATTTTGCAAAATCCATCCTTAGCATGATAGCACATTTAATAATTATTAATTAATTATTAGACAAGTGATAGATAGATACATAGATAGAAAGATAGATAGATACATAGTTTATTATGGTCATAGACCAGCATAAGAGCAACAAAATGCAAATAAAAAATCCACATATGGAAGGAAGCAAATACAGATATAAATACAGATAAGTATTAACCTGTCAGATAACAGAACCCAACTAGCTTATCACTATACTAATCCATAATGGAAGTCATAATCCAACAAATTTTATTTGCCGCTGCACAACATTTAGCCACTGTATAGGTTATAATAGAAACATATTACTTTTCTGAACTTCCTGGATATTTGTAGAGTATTGGCAAAATATGTGTACAGTATAAACACTTAAAAAGCACATGTTCCTCTGTTTCTATTTGATCAGAATCACAGTGGCAATATCTCTCCAAATACTGGGTCTTCCCGTAGCGTCCTTCTAGGACAGCTGAAGGAAGAACAATTATTTATTAATAGTAATTAATTAATAATTTAAGCAATAATTTATTCTACAAATGTTCTAAGAAACTAATTATGAGTTGGAAACTACTTCGAGAGTTTGGAAATTCAATCATTCCATAGTCAATACCAAACATTATTCCATGGACTCCATCCTTAACATGATGCCATGTCACCGGCACACCGTTGTCCTCCAAACGTTTCTTGTACAAGAGTCCATCATCTCGGACAATATCATACTCACAGGTTAATATGAAGGTCTTTGGGAGCTGGCAGATGATATCATCTTCTGCTAGAAGTGGAGAGAACATTGGGTCAACCCCATTTTTGCAAGCCGCATAAAGATCTTCACACGATGGAGGAGGCTCCAACGCGACATAGCCCCTGACCTTAAATTCATCTGGAATGTGATCTGCATTAATCCATTTTCTGTACTTCATGCGCAAATCCTTGGGAACATGGGCATTCTTCATCAATATGTCCACCTTATCAGCCTTCCCGGTCAGATACATTAAGCCAAGTTTAAGAGCCCTTTTCTTAAACAAGGGTGGAACAGAATGGTTTTGCTGGTAAGAAGGCAGGTTGAAATCAAGTCCCTGGAGGAATGGGTAGAAGAGGACCTGACCTCGGAGCCTTGGGAGATCCCTTCTTGTCACCAGATATTGACAGACTGCGGTAGCAAATGTGGCTCCACTACTGTCCCCCGCAATGGTAACGTGTTTGGGGTCAACTCCATATTCCGTTGCATTCTTCAAAAAGAAGATTGTAGCAGTGCAGCAGTCTAGTACAGGAACTGGAAATAAATGCTCAGGAGCTGAACGATACCTAAGGCAAAAGTGAGAAATGGTCTAAACTCATCATTCAACCATTTGCAGCCAGATATTTTTCAGTTTTGTTTGGATTGATTTATTAGACTTACGGACTGCGTCTCACAACCGAAAGAGATCAAAAGGAGGAGAAAGAGAGGGACAAAATGAAACATCATGGCTTGAGTCCCTTTGATAGTCATAACCAGAGCAGACCCGTTAGATCAATGCAATTTGCATAACTGTTGACCTGCCATCCTTGATTCAATGCTTCTACTTTATCTGGGATTAACCAATAGGATTCAGAGAGGGAGATATCTAAGAAATCTGTTGTCTATCAAAAAGACCACCTAAAACCATTCTACCATTGCCATAGTCAGCAAAGGATGAAGAACAAAAGTGGCTACTAGGAGTACAGGTCATGTGGTGTTTTGGCACTCAGTTCCCACTTCGCTCCTATGCTCATCTGGGTAGCTACTGAGGAAACAGAAGGCTGGATTAGAAAGGCTTTTGGTCCGATCCAGCATAGATCATTGTGTATGGACTTGGGAGAGATCTGCTTCAGTGTGGAGGCAGAACTAACCACCTAAGGGAAGCCAAAATCTGATGAAGGCCAATTGGAGGCCTATTAGTCATCGGTGTCACATACAAGTCGAGCTTGCCCAGCTTGTAGTGCCCACAAGGAGTTAACCATCATCCTGCTTCTTTGTTTTGCTTCTGGTAGACTCACCTAGCTTGTAGATCCTTTGCTTGTAAATAGGGTGTTGCAAGCTCTATTTGGACTTTTCTGGAATGTTGTTCCAATAAACAAGCAAACCTTATGATACTGGAATGTTCATCTCCAAGATAGCGGTAGGCAAAGTGAGATCCATGAAGGTTCCAAAGGCTATTTTGTTTATTGTCGTGATTCCCCCAGTCTAGCAAAAGGCAAAAAACTGCCTCTCCCAGAATCTTTTAAAATGGGTTGCAGGGCCTCCCCTTTACTGTTTAACATGACCTAAAAGAGCCTATATGGCTTGGGTCCAGGCTAGCTGAAGGGCCGTGTCATCGCATATGAGCATGTCTTAGTGATATCAAACTGTGCTGTCTATATGCACCGGCCGGCTGAGACCATAGAAGGTGTGCACAGAGCATGACTGCCTCATGCATAGCCCCACGCCACCATCACCCTCCTGCATGGCAACTGCCAACCTGCTCCATCCATGAAAGGCCAGGAGGGAGGGGGTAGAAGTAGGAGGTCAGCAGGGAGTGGTTCTTGTCAGTTGACTTCAGAGACAGGAAGTCTGGTGATGACCTCTGTCCTCCTCTTTCTATTGAACTCCGGCTGGGGTGAGAGGCAGTCTCAACTCCATACCTGGCTTCCTTCTTCCCTCTCCATTCTTGCAGCAGCCCCAAGAGGGTTGGCAGCTGCCTAAGGAGTGGTTTTGGACAGGGCACCACAGACTAGGGAATAGCCCCCTGTGTCCCATTCAGAACAGGATATATGTCCACATAAGGTTCATGTGTCACTAACTGGATTCTGGGCAGGACCTTCTACTATATTCATTTTCTCTCATTTTTCTCAGTTTCTCTCATTTACAGTTGGGGGGAGCTAAACTACCCAGCAGTCCTCATTTGTTCCTCACCTCTGCGAAGCAAACAGAAGTCTTCCCAATAACTTGGGCAGACCTCATCGGGAATCCTGTGTCCAGTTCTGGGCACTTCAGTTCAAGAAGGATATCGAAGAGGAGGGCTACCATAATGGTGAAGGTCTGGAAACCATGAAGCCCTGTGAGGAGCAGCTTAGGGAGCTTGGGATGTTTAGTCTTCAGGAGAGGAGATTAAGAGGGGACATGACAGCCACGTTGAAATATTTGAAGGAATGTCATGTCGAGGAGGGAGTGGGCTTGTTTTCTGCTGCTCCAGAGACTAGGACAAGGAGCAATGCATTGAAGCTACAGGAAAGGAGATTCCACCTGAACCTCAGGGAGAACTTCCTGACAGTCAGGGCTGTCCGGCAGTGGAATCTGCTGCCTCCATGGAGTGTGGGGAGTCTCCTTCTTTGGAGGTTTTTAGGCAGAGGCTGGATGGCCCTTAGTTGGGAGTGCTTTGATGGGTGCTCCTGCATAGCAGGGGGGTGGACTGGATGGCCCTTGGGGTCTCTTCCAACTCTATGATTCTGTGATTCTCTCCACCACTCAATGCCCTTCTTTGTCCTCAGCTTACTTCAGTTTCTGCAAGCAGAGTTTGAAGCACAAAAGTAGCTTCCACTCATTTAGCAGAGGGGAGAGAAAGGGAAGGCATAGAAGCATGCTTTTCCCTGTAGCCTTGGGCAAAAGCAACCTTCTGCAGCCTTGTGTGTTCTTCCTCATTAGTAACTTCTGCCATCTTGACCCCACTCCAATGTCCTTTGGCAACATGTGTCCCAATTTTCATCTGTGAAATGTTGGAGAATCCTATCCTATTCGACACTAGACTTGTTGAATCAGTTGTCAAATGGTTAACCAACCCTTACATAAATTCCATTGACTCAATGGGTCTGCTTCAGCTGAAACTGCTGATAGGAACCACTGCATTTTGGTTTCAGTTGTCACTCAACCTGTTGGCTTCTCAGGTGAAGGGAATGCAAATTCAGAACAAGTTGATCCTTTGGACTCTTTGCAATCCAATTTGGAGCCACAAGGCAGTTAGTGTGTGACCCAGCTCTGGAAGTTGCTGTTCGTTGGAAGAACAAGGTGCTCTTTTCTTATCACACTAGCAAATAATAATAATAATAATGTCACTTACCCAACACTCACAACCACGGACTCACTTTCTCGGGCAAGGTAGCGGCACACCCTCTCATAGGCTGCTAAAAATAAACAAATCAGGCAGATTACTTCAAAGGCTTCCTGATGTCAGGGAGGTCAAAAACTTGTTCTTTGCTAAGTTTCCTCTTAAAGGAAGCAACAAACGATGTCGACAATTTTCTTCCCCCTGCAGGAAAGTCTTTGAAAACCACAGTTTTCAAAATCTAATTGCTATTCAGGACCTATTCTGTGCGAAATGCTGTTTTCTATGCAAATCGACCAAGTGTGAACTTTGTGCACATTAAGTCCTGAACCGCAAAGATTCTCGTCAGCCCAGCCCATGGGGGTTACTCAACACTCAAAATGCATGTTTATTTGAACATCTTCTGAGTATTCTTTCCCTTCTATAGGTGTTCTGGAGCCTGAAATTCTTGGTGGAGATAAATGAAGTAGTATGGTGTTGCATTTGGAAAGATGGAATAATCGGAATGGCTAAGAATGTCATTTTCTTCAAATTGCATTCTCCTGAAACCTGTTCACAATTTCTTTTCTTTTAAGAAATATATAAGCTAATGTTTGTGAGCTCAGTTTTCTAACCATGGTTCTCTTACAATGGACTGGGGACCCACCAGTGGTGTCAGCCCACATTTAGATGGGCTTTAGCATTGCATTGTCTTTGTTTGTCCAGGGTCACATTGTAGCCTTCTAGATGGACTCGTTCCTGTGCAAGTCCCTTGCATGCACCTTGCACAGGCAATTGTGGGCAGGGAAGTTACCCAGAGAGCAAAACAGTACCATGAAAGTTGGAGGAAAACAAAGAAAAATGAGAAAGCGAGCAAAATCGAGGAGAGATAAATAGGTGTCCATTGAGGTGCGATGAAAGGAAGAGAAAGAAGAGGAAGTAGAGAGATGAAATGCATATTTCGGACTTTATTGTATTATTAGGTATACATGTAATTGTATCCTTTACATTGTAATTGCTGCTTGTAATTTATATTTTATTTCTCCAGTTTATTTATTTACCTCAAGGAAGATTAAGATTAAGGAAGAAGAAAAGATGAAGCATCCAGAGCTATTGTTGATACCATATCTACCAGGGAAAGAAAGAATATTTGAAATATGTGTGTGTGCATATATGTATATGTATGTATGTGTATATGTATATATATAAAGTTCATCTTTTGAGTGTTGAGAAAACCTGATGAAAATAAGCCTGGACTGATGAGAATATTCACAGTTCAGGACTCACTCTGTGCAAAATTTTCAGGTGGTCATTTTCTGCACAAGAAACGGCATTCTCTATGTGGATAATAATGTTTCAATGCAGAAATACTCGTTCATGCACAGAAAATGGTGTTTCCTACACAGAATGTGCTGTGGTTCGAGATTTATTCTGTGCAAAATACGCACACGCCTAGAAAGCAGCAGTTTTTATGCAGAAAACAGGAATTAGCATTTCTGCACTGAGACATTCTTTCCCATGCAGACAATGCTGTTTTCTGTGCAGAAAACACTGTTTCATGTGCAAAAGAACCTGGGCATAGAACCCCACTGGGTGACCTTAGGGAAATCATACTATCTCAGCCTCAGAGGAACACAAAAGCAAAGAGCCCTCTGGACAAGTCTTGCCGAGAAAAGCTTGTGATGGGTTTATCTTAGCCGTAGGTGGGAAGCAACTTGAATTTATTACTTATTTATTTATTATATTTATCATATTTGTATGCTGCCTTTCGGAAGACAGCTGGAATAAAAACTTCCCCACATTGCAAATTACTTCGGGTCCTGATAGGTCGCAGCTTGGAGTTGTCTGTGTTCATTTGACTTGATCTTGTTTTTTTCTGGTCTGAGGACTGACTCCACCTATTAACAGGACTGCTCAGTAGAAACACGCTAATCTGGTTTTAAAGCAATTAAAGAAAACACATTTTTCCAGGTGAGGATGACTCCCATACCAAGTCCTCTACTAATGTTCCCACAGGGCTGGAACTTACCCACAGGGCATTGTGATGGCAGATTTAATAGCACTTAAGACAGTCACGGGTCCATCTTACAGGATGCTGGGATCCTTAATTTGCCAGCGTCCTTATCGTTCTCTAGTGTCCTGCTCTCTAGTAGAAGATTCTATGTAGGTCAAAAAACTACAAATCCCAGGATTCCATGAGATGGAGCCGTATCATTTAAAGTGGCATTGGAGCGGCATCATTGTGTGAGATGGTTGCAGTTCTGTTCTCACCCATTTTTTGTCTTCCCCAAAAGGGGAAGGAGAAGGGTTGTAATACATGATACCTAGGACAGAAATATTGGAGAAGAGGAGAAAGGAAGATGTGGCACTCCAACTGGGGAAAACAACAGGAAAAAAAAAACACAAAACAACCAAACAAAACACAAAATGAGAAGCTGGAGGAAGGGAAAGCCAAAAGAGAACTGTTAAAAAAATGTTAATAGGATAGTAAATAATACTATGAGAAACACAAATGATACACAACAGCAGGCTTCTGTAGGCAATACAATACAAGGGTAGCTTAAATACTGACGAAATACTAAATATTTCCAAATAATTCACATGCAGGATAGAATGGACTTGGATAGTCTGGTGGCACCGTCCTTCCTTATGGAATTCCATATCTAGTTTAGAACAATTTATCATACCTTATTTGTGTAATTGTCGCTTCCTTTTATATGGCCTTATAAGTTACATTCTCCATCTGTTGTTGTTGTTGATGATGATGATGCTATTGTTGTGTGCCTTCAAGCCACTTTGGACTTGTGGTGACCCTCAAGTGAACCTATGATGGGGTTTTCTGCGGCTGAGAGTGTGTGACGTTCCAAGGTCACCCAGTGCGTTTCCATGGCCAAGTGGGGAATTGAACTCTGGTCTCCAGGGTTGTAGTCCAGTGTTCAAACCACTGCACCACCCTGGTTCTCTAGCCATCTGTATCAGACAAGAAAGCTTTTATTTGTAGCTCCTTTAGTTTCTGTAAGCTGCCTTGAGTTCAAGGACTGGGACAAAGTCATGAAATGACAGACAGACAGATAGACAGACAGACAGTTGGAGCACTCCATCAACATCATTTAAAAGTCCATTGAAAGAACTTACAAATGCTTCCCAGCAGACCAGCTCCTCCAGGAATATAGACTATCCCTCTTCTGTTCCCAGAAGGTTTGGTTTTGGGCCAATAAATCCTCACTGGAATTTCATCGAACAGCAGGTCTTTAATCACCAATTCGGAGCTTCTCCATGGAGGAATGCCAATCAGGATAATCCTCCAGATTTTGTACCGACTACAAATGCCAAGTTTCTCCAGCCCGGCTGCCTGTCCAGAGAAACACATAGCATTTCAGGAGTGAATTTGCTTAGCCGAACGCACATCTCCATCTGCAAAGAGCATCCATGCACATCTACTTCTACAGTCTTGAACTGATTTCAGTGACTCCACATTGGACAAAAATGACCAAGGACTTCCGTGGGAGAACGTCTGCACGCGGAAGACACCCACAGGTTGCTGGCCTTTTTCAAGTGAGATTTGCACTCTGCCTTCGCCATATAGAAATAGAAATGTTTGAAGGGGGTTGCAAAAGCAAGATTTGCAAATGTATTCATATGTAGATTGGAAATAAATTGAGATTTAGCCAACCTGAGTCTGAAAGAAGGGAAAATTGACCAATTTGTAGATTGTGGAATTTGTATCTTCCATAGATCCTTGGTTTGTGTCAGCCTTCAGATGGGGGCTTTTGGTCTTGATCTGATCTGAGGATGTCATTCTTCACTAAGTTTCTTCTCAAAGGGTACAACAAGTAATTTTAACCTGAAAGAAAGTCTTTGGAAGCTTTTGCAGCTTTCAAAGACTATTTGAAGTTCAGGACTTATTCTGCAAAAATTTGCATGGGACATTTTTGTGCAGAAAATGGTGTTTTCCAGGTAGGAAATCATAGAATCATAGAGTTGGAAGAGACCACAAGGGCCATCCGGTCCAACCCCTTCTGCCATGCAAGAAGCCCCATAAAAGCACTCCCAACAGACGGTCATCCAGCCTCTGCTTAAAAACCTCCAAAGAAGGAGACTCCACCTCACCCCATGGAGGCAGCAGCAGATTCCGCTGCCGGACAGCATCAGGAAGTTCTTCCTGAGGTTCAGGTGGAATCTCCTTTCCTGCAGCTTGAATCCATTGCTCCTTGTCCCAGTCTCTGGAGCAGCAGAAAACAAGCCCACTCCCTCTCCGACATGACATCCCTTCAAATATTTAAACATGGCTATCATGTCCTCTCTTAACCTTCTATTATGCAAACTAAACATACCCAGCTCCCTAAACTGTTCCTCATAGGGATGTCCCTTCCATTTTATCTTTTTTCTGTGTGGAAGAATATTTGGAGAGGACAAATAAAATTAGATTTTCAGAAGAACAGAGAGAGATTTTAAACAAACCAGTATCGATGATGGAGACAGTAGAAGCTATCAGGAACACAAAGAATGACAAATCTCCAGGACCTGATGGCTTTACAGCAAAGTACTACAAAATTTTGGAACATGAACTCTCAATTCCACTTCAAACAACAATAAATGAGATAAAGAACGATGGATTACCAGAAACATGGAAAGAAGCTAATGTAGTTTTGATTCCGAAAGAAGGAAGAGATGCAACGGATGTTAAGAATTACAGACCCATTTCATTACTAAACACGGACTATAAGATTTTTGCGGCTATTTTGGCAGAGAGACTTAAAAAAGTTCTTCAAGAACACATTCATGAAGATCAGAATGGCTTTTTACCTAAGAGAATGATGCCTGACAATATCAGGACAGTTTTAAATATAATTGAATATTACGAAAAACATAATGAAAGAAAACTAGCCATGGTATTTGTTGACGCAGAAAAGGCATTTGATATGATCAATTGGTCATTCTTGAAGACGACTATCAAGCAAGTACAAGGGGGAGAAAAATTTATTTCATGGATTGAAGCAATATATTCTCAACAAACGGCGAGACTAATTATAAATGGAGAACGTACCAAACGGATTGAAGTACTGAGAGGAACAAGGCAGGGTTGTCCCCTATGACCTCTGTTATTCATTATGACATTAGAAATACTCAACGATAATATAAGAGAAGATGCAACAATAAGAAGAGTCCAGATAAAGAAATATCAATATAAACTCAAAGCCCTTGCAGATGACTTGGTACTTTTTCTTGATGATCCCCTTGAGAGTGTTCAAAGATTGATGGAAATTATTCAAGAGTATGGCGATTACTCTGGTTTCAAGATTAATAAGGAAAAAACAGTGTACATAACAAAAAATATGAGGGAGAAAGAAGAGGCTGAATTCAAACAAACAACAGGATTTAATAAAGGACAGAAAGCCAAATATTTAGGAGTTTGGATTACAAAACGAAACAATGAATTGTATCACAACAACTATGATAAAAAATGGAAGGAGATAACTCAAGATTTGGCAAAATGGACTCAACTTAAAATATCCCTGTTGGGATGAATATCGGTGATAAAAATGAATGTTCTTCCAAAAATGAAGTACCTTTTTCAAAACATACCTATCATTACAAATATTAAACCTTTTGTTCAATGGAAGAGAGACATAACCAAATTTATATGGCAAGGCAAGAAACCAAGAATTAAATGGAGAATTATGATGGACCTAACAGTGAGAGGAGGTCTAGGCCTGCCGGACTTACAGGTATATTACAAGGCAGCGGCATTCACTCGGATAAAAGATTGGATGAATCTTCAAAATATGAGAATGCTGGCGTTAGAGGGAGCTGATTTAAGAATGGGATGGCACGCCTATATGTTCTATGGAAATACAGTAATAGATAAAGATTTTACGCATCATTTCGTAAGGAAATCGTTACTTAAAATATGGAGCGAATACAAGAAGAAGAACATAAGGCAGCTACCCAACTTGGTCTCTCCACAAGAAGCCTTTTTTGGAAGATGGACAGATACTGACAAATGGCTACGATATGAAGACTTACTAGAAATGACAGAAGATTGAGGTATGAAGATGAAATCAAGAGAGAAATTGGAAACTGAAGGAATAAAATTAAGCTGGTTTCCCTACAGACAGCTAAAGGAAAGATTTCAAATGGACGTACAGACTTATGGAATACAACAAAAGGAGCAAATCCAATTATTGCGATTGTTAAGAGAAAATCCACCACACTTATTAGCACATTTATATCAAGAAATTTTACATCAAGAATGCGAGGAGGAGACAGTTGAAGCAGCGATGATACAATGGGCACAAAATGTCGGACATCCAATACAGTTAGAATGGTGGGAACAGAGTTGGCAACGAACACAGAAATTTACCGCTGCTCAAAATTTAAAAGAAAATTATTATAAACTATTTCATAGATGGTACATGACACCAGAAAAATTAAAGACAATTTATAAGACGGGTACAGGGCAAAGTTGGAAATGTCAAGAGAGTTCGGGTACACTATTTCATATGTGGTGGTCATGTCCCAAAGCAGAAAAATACTGGAAAGAAATACGTAAGAAAATATGTTCAATTTTGAAGATTCAATTTGGGATGATACCTGAACTTTACTTGTTAAACATGACACATATATTAGATGGAATGTCAGTGAAGAAATATTGGCGAATTATACTATACATGGTGACGACGGCCTGTATTGAGTATACACGACTTTGGAAAAATGAAATTATACCTACTATGGAACAGTGGTGGACAACTTTTATGGAAAATAGAAATGCAGACGTTCTTACACAAAGATTAAAAGGGAAATCAGATGAAGACATTAATAAAGAGTGGAAGATTGTTACGGATTTGGGCTGGGTGTAGACAGAAAGCAATGCATAATTCATGATATCAATTACTATACAGGGTAATAATCATAGAAATATCATGTAACAAATAAAGGAGAGAAATATAAGCAGGAACTAACGAATTAAGTTTGACTACTAACATTTTATTGCGATACACAGTATAACAAATAGAGGAAATATTAATAATTGTAATCCAGACAGGAAAGGAAGAAGAAGTAACATTGCATGTAAACATTGCAGAGATAATTGTTTGTTTTATTTGCTGAAACTTTAACAAAATTATACAAAAAAAAGTGAATGGAACAAAGTTCTATAAAACATTGACATATTTCTCTCCCTTTGAAATACATAGGGAGGTGAACAGTATAGTCTACACAGCAAGTAAGTATGTCAACCGAAATATCTCTGATTAGAAAACTGTTGGTCAGTCTCAACTGCAATAGAGAAAGGCAGGATGTAAATTTGATAAATAAATAATACATGATGAAATCAGTTGTCAGACGGGAGGCCAACATATGGGTAAATCTTATTAATAGGGATGAGCCAACCGAATCCTCAAATCCTAGGTAAGGATTTGAGATTCCCGAATCCGAATCCCTGTGCCAAAATAGGCAAACCGAATCTTTCAAATCCACCAACCAAACAGATTGTTGGAGACCGGGACGCCTGAAAACTGGGGAGAGGAAAAGTACCTCTGGGAGACCATACTTACTAGGGAAGATAGTAAACAGGTGAGGTTTTCCCTTGGAGTAATAATGGCCTTTGCTAACAATTTCAGATATTACAGCTGGGGTTGTATTGTAAGATATTTAAATTGAACATTTAATACTTAAGTTCAGCACTTGACTGGAAGGTACCGTGTTCTTGAGATTTCAAGGGCAGTTGAAACATTCCTTTTCACAGCTCCCTTGCAAAGCTCTTTCAGACACAATTCTGGGCTTTGGAGTTTTACAAGACGTCACAGCCTTCTCTGCCAAAGCGTGCTGGTGCATCATCAGACTACAAGCCCCAGGATGCCAGAAAGAGTTATGCAAAGAAAAGCCAGTTTGGACCTGGATTATCTCTCTACTGTAGTATGTGCCCCTGTTTACACAGGCAGGAAAATGTGGGATTAAGCCACATTTTCCTGCCCATGTACAAGGGGCCTTCATGTCATTTTCAATCTGGGGAGATCCTGAGGCAAAACTGTGACAATTGTCCTGGCCAGATTTCTTCAGAGGGAGGTTTGCCTTTGCCTAGACTTTTGCTAAGGCTGAGAGAGTGTGTCTTGCTCAAGATTATCCTTCTTTCCCTTGCTTTTAAAAAAAAAGGATTTGAAAGATTCGAGATCCAAGAGATTCGTGGATTCCCGGAACCTTCCAGGGATTCAGATTTGGACTGGGAAAATTCTGGATTCATCCCATCCCTACTTATTAATTTTTTTTTCAGTATTTTTTTTTATTTGAAAGAGGCATTTGTATTACAAAACATAACATCAATTGATTCCGATATATGTGTGGGTGTGTGAATATATATAAAGACAGCGATACACACACACACATCTTACTAACCGTAACAAGAGAAAAGGAGAACAGTATGATGTTTATTATCCTATAGTATCGGTTCCATAACAATAAGTACTATACAATATGTGTCAGATGCGATCTATGGGATTTTATGCACAATAAAAGATACTAAAGAAAAACAAACTCACAAACTATCTGTATCACAATAGGCAAACCTCTAAATATACACAGCTTTACAGATATCCGCATTTGGCGCTAGGAGAAAAAAACACACACACCTATATATCTATTGATATCGGCTTCCTCCATTTTTCCTTCTTCTTCACACCTTCCCCTTTCTGGGATCTTATTAACCTTATTAGTAAATCTTACTAATTCAGCAAGTCTGCTCTGGGAAGTAGTTGATCCTACTGCTAGGATTAAGGTGGAATTTAAAAAAAAGAGGAAACTTACCACTGCCATCACAAAATTCAAGACCAAAGTGATGCATCGTAGTTTTGAACGCTGCACGATGTCTGGGGGGATATGTGTCCTGGTTATCTCATAATGCAGTGCCCACACAACCCACCAGCAAAGGATGAAAATGCTTGCATAGGAGCCCAAGGCCCATAGAGTGGAAGCCAACTCCATCCCCTTTGCGATCAAGAATCCAGTTGCGGGCGTAGCTCTCCAGAAACCAGTAGCTTCAGATGTCCTGATTCCATTGAATCTCCCCAGCTGGTGAAACAGTTTTAAAAGGGAACCCTTTGCCGCCCACAGAGTAATTACTTGCAAAGCAGGCAAGTTAGCTTAGAAGTCAGGTGATGGATACTTGTGTGTGTTTTTTTTTTTAATCATACGCTTTGTGTAATAATGACAACGTTGTGTAGTCTGCATTAATAGAATCCTTCCTTTCCACCCCTTTGTCCTTATCTGCGGAATTACGTTATGACCTCTGGCGGTTGCATCATTCCTTAAAACACTTCTGCACAACGTGAAGGAAGGAGGAGAGACAAGGCTGTGGTGCTGAATACTAGGATCGTGAATGCTAAAGAAATAATGAACCTGGACTTGATGCAGAATGGGGATGTTGACTTGGCTTGAATCGCAGAGACCTGGGATCTCTGTGGCAATGGAATCCTTTTCTTTATGGGGTCAGGGGGCAGGGCATTTTAATAGACCTACCTAAATTGCAACTCCTAGGACTCCATAGGATTCAATCACTACAGTTAATGAGACAGTTAACATAACCTTTTTCTACCTTGCAAGAACATATCATCAAAGCATTCTTGACAGATGGCCATCCAGCCTCTGTTGAAAAACCTCCAAAGGAGGAGACTCCACCACACTCCATTGAGTCATCTTATTCCACTGTCAGCTCCACTGAGTCATCTTATTCCACTGTCAAACTGCTCTTACCATCAGCAGGTTCTCCCTAACCTTTAGGTGGAATCTCTTTTCCTGAACTTTGAATCTCTTGTTCCATGTCCTTGTCTCTAGAGCAGCAGAAAACAGGCTTGCTCCATCTTCCATATGACATTCCCCTTCAACTATTTAAATATAACTGTCATGTTCCCTCTTAACCTTCTCTTCTCCAACCCAAACATACCCAGTTCTCTAAGCCACTCCTCATGACCTCCATGATTCCAGAACTTCTATCCTTATGGTTGTCCTCTTCTGGACATCATTCCAGCCTGTCAATATCCTTCCTGAACTTTGGTACCCAGAACTGGACAAAGAAATATTCCAGATGGGGTTGCTACCCTGTTTTCTGAGGGTCCTGGGAGGGACACCTAAATAGCCTTGCAATTACACAAATTGGGGAAATTAGTCCAAGCACTATTTGGCAAAATGAGAGGCAGGGTAACTTAGCAAAATCTTGTAACCCAGTGTTTACGGGGTCAGGCCAAGTCAAGAAGCAGACCGGTTTGAAAGTAATGGATGATCTTTATTAAAGACAGGCACACAATATAGGCAACACATGCGCACAGATAACTAAGGAAAATAAAGGTATGAGTAAGACAGCGGGATTTTCAGAGGGATAGTTGGTTCGGGGGATACAAAACCTGTTCCTGAAGCCCGGAAGAAAATGGAGAGCGAAGCTGGGGTTCAATGTATCTCAGCACGTGGAGCTGAGGGGAAGCTCGCCAAGCAATGCGGCAGCAAGGCGGTCTGGAACTCGGAAGCGATCCAAGGAAGCGCTCAAGATCGGGGGGTTTTATAAGGAGAATTGTGACCGCAGGCTAGGTCGGACTTGGGGAAAACAATAGATTTGGGGCTGGAGACAAAGCCTCCGAAAGGTCAGAATTTGAATGATTGAGTTACAGCCAAAATGTCAATAGGATAGCCAGTATGCAAACACGGAGTACTTGAGCGTCTTATAGTCCGATGGTCAAGCTGCCGGCGCGGGGCAGAAGATCTTTGGAAAGCTGCATGCATACCTAATGGAGGTACTTGCCTCGAGGTCTCCTGAAGCTGCGAGTCGGTTATTTCTGGCCTGCCTGTATTGTGTCGGAATATTACAGCGATGATCGGCCGAGCCTGTGTGCGCGCTTGCCCGGGGGCCTCGCAAGCACGTGGAAGGGAATGGGTATGTGAAGCCGAATTATCGATCTCAAAAGATATCTTTTTATATCCCCCAAAGCTCAGGCTAGCCAGGGCAGTAACAGGGTCTGACCGAAGCAGAATAGAGCGGTACTATCACTTCCCTTGATCTAAGCAGCCCAGAATTGCATTGGCATTTTCAGCTGCCATATCACACTGTTGACTCGTGTCTACCTTGTGGTTTTGTTAGATCCTTTTCACATAAGGCTTACCTGAGCATTCTTACAGAATATTTTTATACTTAAATCTGTAAAAATAATTTCACATGGTCACTGTCCACCTAAGGTTCCTAAAAGGAAGCATACCAACAGACGGGGATACAAACCTATGAACACAAGGGCTCAGAGACTTTCTTCACTGACAAATGTGCTAAGTATGAAAGAGGAGCAGAAACCATTACGAAAATATTCACCTCTAATGCCCTATAATGCCGGACCAAAGTGGATCAGGGATAACGCTGTACATACAAGCTGTGTATTACAAGATGGAATTGTACTATTTGTTATACTAATGTGTTGAAATATATCTCGTATAAAACATATTGCATATTTCCTGCCAGTGTACTTGTATGAACAAATATATTAATTTTTTTTCAAGGACACAGCCATGTTAATTTGTTTCAACATTACTAAAAAAGAAGGGAGAAAGAATCTATCGACACTGATTTATGTTAGCATGGGCTAAAATCTTCAGATGCTCTGACGGGATATAATATCAGCATCATGGATATTCAAGCGGTTGCATAGTTGTGGAGGGTGGAATCAGAGTGTAATGGGATACCAAATTATGCAAATTGTAACACTGAATAATCTATCAAACAATTGCATAAGGTGAAAACAGGCCTGTTAAGCTGCTGGCCTGTTAGCCTTGATGTGTCAAAACAAACCATTCTGTTTATTTCAAAATCGTTTCCTTTGAAGTAGGAAATAAAAGTAGTACATCAAGAAACCATTATCTGCGTCCCTATATCTGTAAACAGAGATGGAATACACACACACACACACACACACACACACACATATATAAATAAATATATGCCTGTTACAAGTCTGGTATTAAAAATAGCAATACCCCAAGAAAAAAGTTTCACAGCACTTCAACTTCCTGGACATTTAATCACTGACCTACAAGTAGCTGTTCTGAAACAAAAAAAGGAGCATACCTCCTTTCGCCAGACCATGCCTCCGTACTGACCCTAGTCTGATGTATCGATACTTCGGAGGAAACCTTGCAAAAGCTGGAGAAAAAGAACATCTAATTGTAGCTTTGCTACAATTAGAGAAAATTACTTTTTTGAAAGTACAGTGATTTAGCATATATAACAGGGTTTAACAAAGGACAAAAGGTAAAGTACCTAGGTATCTGGATTGCAAAAAGAAACAACGAACTATTTCAAAACAATTACGAAAAAAAATGGAAAGAAATATCAATGGATCTAGAAAATTGGACAAAAATGCGGCTATCCTTAATGGGGAGAATAGCAGTAATAAAAATGAATGTACTTCCAAAATTAAATATTCTGTTCCAAAATCTCCCTATTATTATGAATAACAAACCATTTTTGCAATGGAGGAGAGAACTGTCTAAATTTATATGCCAAGGGAACAAACCCAGGATAAAATGGAAAGTCATGACTGATCAGTTATCAAGAGGAGGACTGGCATTACCGGACTTTCAACTATATTACAGGTCTGCGGCAATGACTTGGATAAAAGAATGGATTGACTTACAGAATACGAAATTGTTAGCACCTGAAGGAGCGGATTTGAGAATGGGATGGCATGCCTATATGTTTTATGATAAAGCGCTGATAGATAAGGATTTCTCGCATCACTTTTTAAGAAAATCATTATTGAGAGTATAGAATGAATATAAGACTAAACACATAAGGCAGCTTCCCTCATGGGTCTCTCCTCAAGAAGCCTTTTTCGGAAGATGGACTGAAACAGATAAATGGCTTCGATATAAGGATGTTATAGAAAAATCAACTTCAAAAATAATCAAGATCAAGACAAGAGAAAGACTGGAAGAAGAAGGTATATCGTTGAATTGGTTTCCCTACAGAAAAGAAAGATTTCAGATGGATGTAAAAACTTATGGAATAGAACAGAAAGAGAACGAAGGAGTGTTAAAATGGCTTATTCAAGATCCCCCGCATTTACTATCCCATATATATCAAGAAATCTCGCAGCAAGAAAGAGAGGAAGAAACCATAAAGACGACAATGATTTCATGGGCTCGAAACCCAGGACATCCAATTCAGTTAGAGGATTGGGGAAAAAGTTGGAAAAGAACACAAAAGTTTACTGTAGCCCAAAATTTAAAAGAAAATTACTATAAAATGTTTCCCAGACTGTATATTACTCCAGAAAAACTAATGAGATTTTATAAAACAGGTACAGGGCAATGTTGGAAATGTAGCAGAGAGGATGGAACAATGTTTCATATGTGGTGGACATGTAACAAAGCAAAGAAATATTGGGGGGAAATACATAACAAGATTTGTACAGTTTTAAAGGTACAATTTGATAAAACACCTGAGATATATTTGTTAAATGTGACACATATGCTTGATGAAAATGTCTCTAAGAAATATTGGAGGATAATAACGTACACGATTACGACTGCTAGAATAGAATTCGCCAGATTGTGGAAAATTCAGCAGATACCTACAATTGATCAATGGTGGGCAACTTTATTTGAGAATAAAAATGCAGACATTTTTCTCAGAGACTGAAGGGTAAAACAGATGACGAAATTCAAAGAGAATGGAATATAGTGGTTGGTTATTGAAGGGTACTGTCAGAGCACAAAGTTCAGTACAAGTTCTAAATATTTATGAAGAAGACGAAATCAGATGAATTATACGATACGTTTTGTAATGAGAATTTATCGCAGGAACTATCACGTAATATGATCGTTAGTTAGTGTAGTACAGTAAAAATATGTATGTAATAATTGAAATCTAGTAAGGAGTGGAGCGTTTATCAGAAATATGTCAAGAATAATAACAATGATATAAGTTTGTTTTATATGTTGAAATTGAATGAAATTATTAAAAAAAAAAGTACAATAATTGGGCTTTACCTCCTCTTTTTGTAAAAGCACTTTTTTGTAACAGTTAATTAATAGCAGCAGCAGGCAGACGGAGCTTTTCTTCATTACTTGCACGATGGCATGAAAGACAGAAGAGGTGGGTGTCATTGCAACAGAGTCTTGGTGCAAACGGATATGAATCCGCATGTTTTAGGCAAATTTTGTTCACAAAATGATTTCCCTCCGGAGGCAAGAAGCCGTCGTTCCAGAAGGAATCTGATGTGAATTTATGAAGTCTTCTTCAGGAGTTGGTGGTCTTCCAAAAACTAACCACAATTATGGATGCGTAATGGGATTTATAAAGTTCTTTCCAATAATTCCTCAGTCTCATACCCGGAAAATTACATTCTCACGTGGCAATGATGCCACTATTTAGATGATTCACATCCTTCTGATTCCTCCAGGATGTATATTTCATTTAGAGCAAGGTGGGCCAAATGCCCTTATGGAGTGAACTTTGAAGCCCAGGAAATCCTTCATCAACTCCACAAAGCCCTCTGAGCCCTCCCCCCACTTTTAAAAAAATAATTCCAAAATTGCACCCAAATCTTCCTAATGTATGCAAACAAAAACCATCTCCGCAAAATCTCTGAGCCCCAAAACTTTCCACATACCTTCTTTTCTCAGTTTTTTTTTCCCAGAAATGATCACAGGAAGCGACGTAACATCACTTATGGTTGTAGTTATGAAGGAGAAATTGAGACAAAAATAAGATATTTTGGTGTGCTCGGGAAACCTGTGGGGGGCATTGTCCTCTACCCCAATTTTACCCTTAGGAGTATTCTGTTTTAGCATTTGGGCAAGAACAACTTATTTTTGTCCAACTCTGTTCCCTTTTTCAGCCACGGCATTACTGATATCTCTTCCACAGGCCGGTTTCTTTTGAGAGCTGGTACGCCATAGATCACCGTAAGGTTAAGCTTGGATGCTACAAAGCGCTCAGTGTTAATTGATGATTGCAACAATGCAACCGTTTGGAGCTCACCTGTGTTATTATAAAGTATCAATTGGTTAATTGCTTTATTGCCTATTGCTAGAATGTGTCTGGGGAGGGGGGGAAGATCAGAGTGGGTGAAATGAAAGTGATGTGTAGAGCGTTTTGGGAACTCAAACTGTCTATGGTAAGAGGCAGGAAATATGTTCCTGCCTCAAGGATGAGAAGCGAGGACCAAACGCAGGCCTGGGAACTGTCTCAAGATGTGCAGTGATGTCAGATTTATGACTGAGGATCTCCTGACTTATTTAAGATAAAAATTGTATTATTGATTAATCAATTAATTATATTATTGAGTGAGCTGTCACCGAGTTCATAGGGTTTTTTTAGTATATATTATTCAATCTAATTTAATAGAGCTTTCCATAACCTTCTTCTTATGTATAATTTTTTTTCTACTTTCAAGGGTCAACTATTTGTAATATATTGACTAAACCTAGGTTAAGGTAATAAAATGAGGGAGGAGAAGAGATCTCCCTATTGATTATGACCACTACTGTGGAAATTGATTTAGAGGGAAATAAGGGGAGGGGGAATGAGTATTGAATTGTTAAGTGTGTTAAATATCTCTAATATCCATAGTAAGAAATTTTATTTCCTTTCCATTATGTTCCCTTTTTTATCTTTTCCCTCCTATATAAAGAAGGCCAATATTTTTATTTGAAATATTTAAACCTATCTACTCACCATATGGAGAAGTTCATATCTTTTGCTCCTCGCTACTATTTTTTTTCTTTCCCTGTACCCCTTCTTTTTTTTGCTCCCCCTGGTTTCTATACTCTCCTTCAAACTACTTCTCTAGGAATGTACTAGCTGGTTAAGTTGACTGGTATAACCAACTGTTTCTTCTTTCTTTGCCCAACGTTTACTGTTTGTCGTATACTGTAAAATTTGTCTCATGTCATGGATTATGTTATGAATTATGTCATAGCTGTAGGATGCATAAGTAAATATTTCAAGAACCGGCTTTTTTAATAAAAATAATTAAAAAAAAAGATTTATGGTCCCTTCTGATCACAGCTTTGGGTTTGTGTCTATAAAACCTGAGAGCTTCGTGTTTGCTTTAGCCTCAGCAACTTTGGAAGGAGTGTGCTGCCTTGCTCGCTTCGCTGCAAATAAAAACCACTAACTACCTCAGACCCTTTCCGCAGGTAACCAGATCCCGGTGGTGTCCCGCAGGGATCCCGGTAGAGCCTGTCCCAGGAGAGGAGCATGACAGGTGTCTGTCCCAGGATGCACTGGGGCAGGAAGTGTGGCCATTTCGTCTCCTGACCCACTGCAGCTCAGGTGAGTACAGGAGGGTGGCGGGAGGGCAGGGCAATCGCCCATCATTAGTGGGAAGAACTCTTCAATGGTTTGCGTCACGATTGCACCTCCTGAGCATCTTCCCATCTTAGGCAGTCAAGAAAGGCCTCAACCCTGTGATTGAGTCCTTGGCCACAGCCCTTCTTGACCTCGTAACTCAAGTCCAAGGGGAAGTCTGCCGTCCTCCTGCTACCTTACGCCTTATCATTTCCAGGTCCTCCTCTTCAGAACTAATCTGTGATCTGTGTTGGTCTCTTTGCCACACCTCACAACGGAGACCTTAACTGACACCATTCCTTTAATGTTCTGCCTAGCAAATCTCGTAAAGATCCCTTGACTCCTTTCTTGTGGCTTGCCTTTTTGGACTTCTTTTTTTTTTTTTCATCTCTTCTATCTTGTCCTACCAAATACAAGGAGGACTCCATGACAACATTTTGGGTTCTCTAAAACAATTCCTACTTCTGTCTGTGGCGAGCTCTCAGCAACCATGTAAAAAACATGTAGCGTTTCTTCCCTCCTGAAATGACTAATGACTACTCCCACTCCTTGCAATTATCTACTCAATTAGTGGGATCCCATCAGGTCATTTCTTTGCTCCTGTGAGTCTTTTTTTTAAACATGTCATTGTGTACTTGTGTAACTCTTGGCCTGAACCCTGGAGATTGGTCCCAATTAAGAGTAGAACCATTGAATCAATTGGCAAACGGTGAGACAACACATACCTTTCTGCACTACACTATTATAGTGCTATTATTCCACTTGTGGAATTCTGGGATTTGTAGTTTACTGAGCCCACAGAGCTCTCTGGCTGAGAATTCTGAATGCACCTCCCTGAACTGCAAACCCCAGGATTCCGTAGGATGTTGAAAGTGGAATAATAGCACTATAAAAGTGTAGTGTGGAAAGGTCCATAGCCAAAGGGCATTGATTCAACGGGCCTACTGTAGTTTGGACTACAGAACAAGATCTAAGCCCGTCGTTCTAACCGGAAGAGGGTCTTCTGTTCTTCCGAGCGTGCCGAAGTGCCACTGAGAGCTTCCTCTTAAAACAGATGTGTCAGAGCTTACTAAGAAGGAGGTGGATAAATGAAACCGGCTGTATTGTGAAACTGATTCTGCTGGGTTGGCTGATAAGATCCGGTTGTTAAATAGACTACATGAAAACATTTGACAGTCCCTTGGGAAACTGGAAACTGCAACCTGTTTTATAACCACGTCGATGCAGAAGTAAGCTCACCTCAAAACGTCTGGCCCCATTGCAGTTTTAATTTGTTTAGAAAGATGTTTAAGACATTAGCGACATCAGTCCAGTTCTTCGGATTACAACTGTTATCCTTAATTACTAATCCAAACGATAATTCCTAATACATTGTGAGCTAGTTTTAAGAAGCCACTCTTTGCCAGGCATTATAACAATTGCCTCAGGAACCCAAATGATAATGTCTATAGAAAGGTTCCTATCAGCGATGGAGGCACAGTTGTAACCTCCTTTATTCGGTAGTATAGTAACCAGAATCCTTATAACCCTATAGGCATTACATATATATCTTTTTTGGTGAGGGGACGTGGAAGTAGTGAAATTTTAGGGTGATGGAAAGCTGACTTCTGCTAGATTTTTGGTGAAAGACTTCTGAGCAAGCCAGATTCTGAACCAGTCGGGTACAGCTTTAATCTGATAGAAGAAGACAGGAAGGTATGTGCAGAAGAATTCTTAGCACTATTTTTTCACACTTAATTCAAGACCCAGACTAATCATTTCCTTTTTTTTTTTTTTCCCCCACTGCTGCCTATCTCCTTAGGTCCTTAACGGCAAAGAAGTTCTTTCGACTCCACTAGTTGCACTGGTTGGACAGGTTCTGTGAATCACATAGGAAACAGAGGGATACTGGGTTGGGATGGTGCGAAGGGAGGCTGCAGAGCTGGGGCCATTTCTGCACAAGACTGCTACAATGCTATTATTCCACTTTCAACATCCCATGGAATCCCGAGGTTTGCAGTTTAGGGCGGGGCATTGAGAAGTCTCAGCCAGAGAGCTCTTTGGCCTCAGGAAACTACAAACCCCAGAATTCCACAGGAGGTTGAAAGTGGAATCATAGCACCAGAACAGTCTGTTGCAGAAATGGCCTTAGTTTCTATCAGCTGGACTCCAACCCCACTAGAGAGTTCTACTGACCTTCGGAATATCCATCATCCCAGTTCTGCTGTTAAGAATGAAAGCTTTTCTATGGAACTGTCAAAATCACTCCTGTTTGGGTTCTCTATCATTTGGATCTCCAGCCACTCCTTCCTCATAAATCAAGGGCGAGTCACCTTCCTTCCTTTAACGCTCAGACACCTTGAGTTGCCTCCAAACTCTCAGCTCCGCCTGAGATCCGAGAGATCTTTTTTTAGCAGGGCAATTCCATATCCAGCAGTACCTTAAATTGGAATCGAAACAGTGACACCTTAAGGAATAGTGCAAACAGTACAACGAAAAATCTTCAGTCGTATTCTTCTGGAATTCCACCATCTAGTGGACAAGATGAGGATGGAAGAACTCAGAAACTCTTTAACTTCTTTACGTTTATCTGATTTATTTGTACCTTGTCTCTCAGATAAGAAGGGTGTTATTAAAAGGCGCTATGATTGACATACTGTCATTTCGAACTTTAAACAGGCCACCAGCTCTTTCTGATCATAGTTTTAAGTTTACTTTATTGAATAGTTTTAAAACCTAGGATAGAGAGACGGTCTAAATAGCTGAAGAAGAAATTTTTGGAGCTAGGGACTCAGGCATATTCAAATTTCACTTGGTGGTAGAAGACAATCCTTCAATTCACTGAGTATGTTAATCCAGCAATAGGTCTAAATTCCACTACCTGAGTATGCAAAGATCCTAGCTGAGTAATATGTATATCCTGGAACATTGGTGGGTCACTAAAAAAATTGACCACAAAGTGGACATCTAAACACTTTTGACATTTTTTTTTTCCAGGAAATGTGGAGTTTAGATTTATCATCAGTTTTTCTGCAAGGATTTCATTCATGTGGTCTGCCATCCATCAAACAGAGCTCTAATAGGAGAGCTATTTTTGCACTACACTGTTATAGTGCGATTATTCCCCTTTCAACCTCCTGGGACTTGTAGTTTCCTGAGGCCAAAGAGCCCTCTGGCTAAGAATCCTAAAGGCCCCTCCCTAAACTGCAAGTCCCAGGATTCCATTGGACGTCGAATGTGGAATGATAGCACTATAACAGCATAGTGTGAAAAGGCCTTAATGAGCAATCATAATTTAGAAGCAATTTGAAGGCAGAATCTGATAGGAACCTGAGCTGCTCAATTTGGGTGTGGTCTTGACGTACAAAGGTTTGCCAGTTTCCAGACGCGGCTTCGGATGAGGTTACATGAGGTGACTTCTTTGGGCATCAAAGGGATGCTTTTATCACAAAATGCATAACTGGAAAATCTGACCCACTAATTAAGGCTTATTATCCCATCGTGGCGCAATCCGCACATTGCTTTGATATTGGCCACCATTCCCAGCCATGTCCAATCCTTTTTTTTTAAAAAAAATGCCAACCCTGTTGCATTTAGCTTTCGTCGTCTCCTGAAAAGAAGGGGAAAGGGGGAAGAGAAAGTGCCTTCTGGCAATGGCATGGACTGCCCCTGCCCAGTGGTAGCTGGAAATCATTGCAATGGTGCAATTTAGATTATGATCAAGGGCATCATTGCTTCTTGGGTGTGTCTGTGGGTCACTCCCCACAGCCCTTCCCAAAATGCTGCATTGTTCAGCTCATAGCCCTTCCCACCCATTGGCCAAGCATCAGGTCTACTTTGCTCTCCCTGCCATGTTTAAGGTCGCTGCTTTGCATTGATGTAAACAATGGTGTGCTGCAAGGGGATGATGGGACAAGTGTGCTTTAGTGTGCTGCAAGGGGATGATGGAACAAGATGAGAAACAGTGTGCAGGAAATGAGGGAATGCTACTGTAACGATCCCTGATGAGGACGAGCAGACGCGGCTGCAAGGTCATGCAGTTGGCAGGAGGAAAGAGAAAACAGGAGGGAAATGGAAGAGTTTGGAGAAAGAGGCGCTTTAACAAAGTTTCAAACAGATTTCTAGCACATGCTGTTTTGCAATATAAAGGCACTGCAAATCTGATAGTTCTTTAGTGTTGGCACAGTGTGCTGATGTTTCTTTGCCATTCTGAATAAAACTTTTGAACCCTCTAAGAGAACTGAACTCAAGACTAGCCAGTACGTGACACTAAATCAAAATGGCTGTCTATGGCCACCTCCGCACTACACTGTTATAGTGCTATGATTCCACTTTCAACCTCCTATGTGCTCCTGGGGTTTGCAGTTGAGGGAGGGGCACTGAGAATTCTCCGCCAGAGAGCTCTTTGGCCTCAAGAGACTGCAAACCCCAGAATTCCACAGGAGATTGAAAGTGGAATAATAGCGCCATAGCAGTGCAGTGCTGAGATGGCCTGTGTGTCCAGTCTCCACTCTCGTAAGGAAAGGTTTGGTTTACACGACCAAAGAACTGTTGGTGCCGTTCTCACATTCTTTTTCGCCAAAGAATTTTCACGTGTATCTGCTGCTATAAAAGTGTTCCAGAGCAAAGGAATATCTCACCCTTGTATGGTTCTCAGCTGCCCCTTTATAAAGGCAATCAATTCCCGGGAGTGGCACGGACCGACTTCCTGCACACCAAACGCCTTGCCCAGAGTGGAATCCGGAATGATCCCATGATGCATGTGCTTGGTTTTACACAACATTTTTTTTTTTTTTAGCAATTCCTAGCAGGAGTCCCCAGCAATACCTGCCGAGGTTTGTAACTGACTCCTATTGAACAATATAGATAAAAAGCCAAAGAACAGAATGGAACTGTGGGGTGCTTGATCTTTACGAGCAGAACTCTGATTGCCCATGGAAATGCCTCTAAAAACCATCTTAATTTGCAATTCTGATTGCTGACCCAGCTTATCTTGGATGAACGCCCTTTATCAGAGTGAAAAACTGGTAATTAGAGGAAAAGCCATTTCTGCACTACGCTGTTACAGTGTGATTATTCCACTTTCAACATCCTCTGAAATCCTGGGGTTTGCAGTTTAGGGAGGAGCATTTAGAACCCTCAGCCGTCCCTCCCATCCGGTCCTTGCCGGCTGCTGTTGCTCTTGCCAGGGAAAGGCCCCAGAGAGAGTGACGGCAGGGGGAAAGGCAGCCTCCTCCCACCCAGTCCTTGCCCGTCGCCATCGCTCTTGCCAGGGAAAGGCCTCAGCGAGAGTGACGGCAGGCTTGGGTGGGGAGTCTTTCTTGGCCAGGGAGGCGACCCACCCTCACACACTGTAGGCAACACACGAATGTGTTGTGACACTTCATTTGGAAAGCCCTGTGCTATAGCATAGGATACCCAAATTATGTTACCCCAAAACTTGGGTGACTCACCTGTGATGCCAGAGCCTCTGTGCAACTGTGGGGAACATCAGTCCAAAGAGGAAGCTTGCAAGAGAGGGAGCAACCTAACAGGATCTTTTCCACCTGTGTATATCAGTACGAATGTGGGGAAAAGCATCTGAAGGCTTCAAAAGTAAGTTTGCTTTATTTTACTGGGGGAATTAAATATCACGGTGTAAAGCTTACGTGACTGTGCCTATATCTCCAATAGTGCAATCAATGCTCCGCCTGATTCCTCAGAGTTGCACTGTGCTCAGTAATGTGTTATGCCAGGTAAACGAACATCAGATTGCAACCTAACTGCAGTTAGCAACAATTCATCTTCCGACTTCTTGCTGGGTGTGTTGTTGGCAAGGGAAGTGAAGCTTCTCTGATTGTTTTATTGGAACCAATTCTCCAACCCACCTCTTACAAATGCATCCATTTTTTTCCACCCCAATATCATTATTGCAAACAAAGCACTAATGTTTAACCTCTCCCCTTACCACTTTCCCCAAATAATTTGACCAAATATAAGAACCCTGGGGGAAAAAATGCACTCCAGCCTGAAATATTTTTTTTCCAAGTCCTTTTTGTATCTTCACACATTTTTTTCAGATCTGATCTCCAACTCTTTCAACAAGAATATTTTGCAAATTCTCATGTATGAGCTGGATGCAAGCTCTGTCTGGCCCATTGACTTCTTTTGCCAGATGAAAAGCCTGGATCAACAGAATTTTATTGGAAAACCCGTTTAAACAGGAGGAGGGTTTATTAGAATTACAGAAAAGAAATATTAAAATAAGTAGTACACAAATTGCAAAATGTCGCAAAATGAAGTCATCAAGATTAAAAGTACTAAAACAAGGGAGCAACAATTAAAATTCATTGGAAGATGGTACAGAACACCACAGGAGTTATCATATATAATTAAAAAAAATGCCATCTAATTGTTGGCATGGATGTGGAAGTGGAAAGTGTTGGAAAGTTTTAAAAAAGTGACAAATACAGCTAGAGAGCAGATAAGATGTTTTCTCCTATGGGTTTTCTTTTCTGATTTCTCTCTTGCACCTGAGATATATTAACTGGAACCATCATAATGTGGACATATCATGAGAAGATACAACTCATTATAGAATCATAGAGTTGGAAGAGACCCCAGGGGCCATCCAGTCCAACCCCAGGCTATGCAGGAACAAACACTCAAAGCATCCCCAACAGATGGCCATCCAGCCTCTCCTTAAAAACTTCCAAAGAAGGAGACTCCATCGCACTCCATTGAGGCAGTAGATTCCACTGTTGGACAGCTCTGACCATCAGGAAGTTCTTCCTGCAGTTTAAGTGGAATCTCCTTTCTTGCACCTTGAATCCATTTCTCCTTGTCCTAGTCTCTGGAGCAGCAGAAAACAAACCCGTTCCCTCCTCAATATGACATCTCTTCAAATATTTAAACATGGCTATTGTGTCCCTTCTTAACCTTCTTTTCTCCAGGCTAAACATCCCCAGATCCCTAAGCTTCTCCTCATAGGGCTTCATGGCTTCCAGACCCTTCACCATTTTGGTCACCCTCCTCTGGACACACTCCAGCTTGTCCATATCCTTCTTGAAAAAAATTCTGCAGCTGAAAATAAGAGGGGCCAATAAGATTGTCCAGCGGACGTCAGAATGGCCGAAGGTACACTTCCAGTGAGAAGACCAGAAGGACAGACCTTTGGTGATTTGTACATCACAGCTGCCCACATATTCCTGTGTCAAGATCTAATGAAATCTGAGTCCCATGGAGCCCATGGGACTCCACCCTGTCCAAACAAATGATTAGTGCCACAAGAATGGTGAATTCTGGTTTTATTTCAGCATTGCAACAGACCTTCATAGTTACATGCCGGATACTTCCATTCATGCTATCTTTTGTTTCCTGCTGGGTGTGACTTGGACCCTGATTGCACAGTGGAAACATTTAGGGTCTTAGTGACATCTGATTGCTATCAATACCAAAGAATAGCTACCAAGACCCCACTACAACATCTTAGGAACGTCTGTTGGGAACTGTGAGTTGGCAAAGCAACCGTCTACTTTGAGATACCTTGAGGGAGCTTTCAAGATCTTCCATCCTTGCATTCCCTTCAATGTAATAGGAAACATCAGCAGAATGGCTCCCACACTTGGATGAAGGCAAGTACCATGACTGAGGAGACTGTGCAATACATGGCCAGGATGGACAGCACCTCCCAAACTCCTATTCAGTCTAAGGACCCACTGATCTCAGACTCCTGCTGCTTCATCATGGGTGAGACTGGCTACTACTTGCAGATTTCTGACTTGTGAGCGGGGGGACGTATCTTACAAAACAGTGAGACTGCACCCTTACTCAGTTAGGCAACCAGAATCACATGACCATCATGGCTGTTGTCCATGGGATTTCAAAACAACCTTTCTGCACTGCACTGTTATAGTGCTATTATTCCACTTTCAACCTCCTGTGGGAATTCTGGGGTTTGTAGTTTCCTGAGGCCCACGAGCTCTCTGTTTGAGAATTCTCAAGGCCATTCCCTAAATGGCAAACCCCAGGATTCCATAGGATGTTGAAAGTGGAATAATAACCCTTTAACGGTGTAGTGCAGAAGGGACCTAGCTCTCATGGGCAGCCCCATGATTGGGAGGCATAGCAACAAATTAAGATAATTTTATTTGAGGATATAAGAGATCATGTTAGAGGATATTTAGATTTGGAATAAATTTATCTTCCAGAAAGTGACAGAGTTAGCATTTCTTCCTCTCTCTTTTTTTAAGAATAATCGGTAGTTCTTGATATAATTGAATATTACAGCACCAACATATCTTCATACCATGAAAGGGATGTTAAGAATTTCCTAAACTTTCAAAAAGTTCACGCACTGCAAAGGAAAAAAACCAACAACGTCACAACGCTTCTAAGAAACGGACTGCATGCTGCAAGCTGCTGCGTGCGTTTGGAAACTCAAGCAACCCATAATCTATTGTGAATGTCATGCCATGGATTCCATCTTTAATGTGAACCCATGTCACCGGCACGCCATTGTCCTCCAGGCGTTTCTTGTACAAAAATCCTTCATCCCTGAAAATATCATACTCACAAGTTATAAGGAGAGTCTTGGGGAGCTGGCCTATAACGTCGTCTTCTGCTAAAAGTGGAGAAAAAGTAGGCTGAAAACCTTCTTTCAAGTATTCATACAGTTCTTTGGAAAATGGAGCGGGTTCCACCGGCACATAACCCCTGACCTTGAATTCATCTGGAATATAATCCGCGTCAACCCATTTCCTGTATTTCGCCCACAGATGCTCCGGAACATGGGCGCCCTTCAGCACTTCTTCCACGTTGTCTTTGTTTCCAGTCAGATAGGCAATGCCGTGACTTATCGTGAATTTCTTATACAAGAGGGGCACAGAATGGTTTTGCTGATAAGAGGGCAGATTGAAATCCACTGTCTGGAGAAACGGGTAGAATAGGATCTGGGCTCGGAGCCTGGGGAGATCCTTTCTCATCACCAGCGTCTGGCAAACGGCAGCAGCAAGTGTGGCTCCGCTGCTTTCACCAGTGAGGACGATGCGGTTGGGGTCCACCTGGTATTCTTCTGCATTCTTCAAGAAGTGTATGCTAGCGGTGCAACAGTCTTGGACTTGGGTTGGGTACAGATGCTCCGGAGCAAGACGGAAACTGGAACGAGAATGAGAAGCTGTCTACATCCATAGGCTGAAGATCCTAGACCATCTACTTAGTCAAGTGAACCTAACTCCCGGCCTGAACCCAGCCACCCCTGTCTTCGTTATGTATTTATTTGCTTTATATGCTGCTTTTCTCCCAGAGTGGGACCCAAAGCAGCTTCCAAAAAAAGTTAAAAACATTAATAAAACAATTAAAGCAATTTAGGAAAAAAAAACATGGGAAAACCTACCAAATTTTTTAAAACGTCTTGGTAAATTAAAAGCCCACCTGTTTACATCTTAAAAACCTACTTAAATAAGAATGTTTTTGCCTGCTGGGGAAAGGAGAACAAGGAGGGGGCCGTCCGAGCTTCCAGAGGAAGGGAGTTCCAGAGGGTGGGAGAAGCCACGGAGAACGCTTTCTCTCGTGTCCTCGTCAGGATGGTAGCAGGATCAAGAGAAAGTTTTCCGTTGCAGATCTTAGGGCTCTGGGAGGTTTTTATAGGGAGATATGGTCTTCCAAATAGTCTGGATCTAGGCCGGCTTTACAGGTCACGATCAGCACTTTGAATTGAACAGGTAGCCGGTGAAGCTGTTTTAACGAGGGAGTTATGTGTTTCCCCATAATTGGCCCCAATCAGCATTCTGACTGCCACGTTTTGAACCCGCTGGAGTTTCTGAACAGCTTCCAAAGGCAGCCCCACGTAGAGTGCATTACGGTAGTCCAACCAAGAGAGGAAACAGTCACTGAGAGCACTGTTCTCCAGTTGACTGGTATCCAGCAGACTGATGTTTCCATTTCCCTCCTTCCATCCTTCTCCTGCGATCACAAATCCTCCTCACACCAGAGACTACTTGCGAGAGATATATGGAAACGTCAGTCTGCTGTGTCTGATTGACAAGAGAACAGTCCCCTGTTCTTATGAAGGCCGTAGACTAAACTGGGACCAAACAATGCACTGCATCTTTTATGTATATAAAACTAAGTTTCAGCCTGGTCAGCCCATCAGGTAAAAATGGCCAGATGAATTTCCTCAAAATTTGGAGAATGTCTTTGGGATATTCTTATTTGAAATATATGCTGCATGATCATCATAAACGAACGTTTTTAGCATGCTCAATGTATGGTCATTTCTGTAACCAGAATTGCACTATCCTTTCTATGCACATGGCTGGGTTCAACAGACCTAAAAGAATCCCAAAATTGCTCCATTTTTTTTAAAGCCCAAGAAACAAAATTAACAATTGCGTATTCACTGATTGTGCTTAGTGAAATATTAACAATTTATAGGGGAGAGAAATAGAATGGACTGTCTCTAGAACGGGTATGTCTGGCTGAACCGTATGTTACAATCTTATTCCGGGCCTGTTTCCGAACAACCAGAGTGAAGTAACTTACCCCACATTTACAACCACAGTATTGCTTTCCCGGGCAATGTAACGACACAGCCTTTCGTACGCCTCTGAAAAATAAAATAGTTTCAGTTGATGGCGTTTGATGAATTCCGTAACTATTTCTTAAGGAGTTCTGAATAAAAAGGTGTCTTTCCCTTTGCACTGATTTTCAGTGTTGTTTCAATGGGGGCTGAGGGCTTTTTGTTGGGGCGGCACCCTTTAAAAACTTAGCCCTGTTTACATCTGCCAGTTGGTGGCTACCATTTCCCACCCTGAAAAAGGCTCATAAGTGGAGTCACTCTGAGGTTTTCTGGAAGACTAAGGAACGGCAACCGCAGAAGGTCTGAAGAACCAATTTTCCACCACAGGACTCTCCAAGCTCAGAAATCTGGCATCAGTAGCAGAAAGCACATCCAAAAACCTTTTGGAGTGTACGGAAAATGGGCCTCCTCCGGCATTATAAAAGATGTTGCATGAATGTTTGCCAGACATGAAACCAGACCTTGCTATAGAACTGGTCAGTGTCTGCCGCTGTAAATTTGTAAGATGTCTTTTTCTCATTTTCTATAAATTGCATCTTTTACCAAGCTGTACAGACTCCTTCTCCACCCCCACCCCCCGATATGGTTTAATTGGTGAGATAGGATTTAATTGGCAAAATATATTCACTGGCTTCAAAATAAAACATGCCCAGGCCAGGCCGAACAAGAGGAAGAGACTGGTTGAATACGTGTGCTGTGAAATTAGGTCAGAAATCCCTTCTAGGTGTAGCCAGGTCATAGTCAGGAAATCACGAAGTAACTCCAAAGATAAGAGGCTTATGATCGTGCCTCTTGGACAACAGTGTCTGGGAAGTTCCCACCAAACTGTTAATTGTCTCAACACTTCTTCCGACCAACCTGAAAATCTCTCCATTATCCCAAAACCTGGGGAACCATTACAAAGCTATCACGATATCTGTTAGTCAGCTAACGTTAAGACCGACAACCTATCCTGGATCTCATTGTCCACTCTGTGGACTCAATTGTTTACCTGGCTGGAAAGCCATTCACACCCATGAGCTCCAGGGAGAAATCAGATAAATAAACCCAGGGGTTTGGCCAGTTGAGTTGCAGTACAGCAGTTGTTGAATGTCACTCTGCCATTTTGATTCCCAATTAGGCATTGTGCTTGGACACAAGTCTAAGCCGCGTTGCTGTTTCTTTGCTGCTCTTCTGATTTGGGAAATATTTCCCATTCCCTGAGTTGGAAAAGACCACAGGGGCCATCCAGCCCAACCCCGTGTAATGCAGGAACAAACATCAAAGCACTCCAAACAGATGGCCATCCAGCCTCTGCTTAAAAACCTCCAAAGAAGGAGACTCCACCACACTCCACGGAGGCAGCAGATTCCACTGCTGAACAGCTCTGACCATCAGGAAGTTCTTCTTGAGGTTCAGGTGGAATCTCCTTTCCTGCAGCTTGAATCCATTGCTCCTTGTCCTAGTCTCTGGAATAGCAGAAAACAAACCCACTCCCTCCTCCACATGACCTCCTTTCAAATATTTAAACATGGCTATCATGTCCCCTCTTAACCTTCTCTTCTCCAGGCTAAACATCCCTAGCTCCCTAAGCTGCTCCTCAAAGGGCATGGCTTCCAAACCCTTCACCATTTTGATCGCCCTCCTCTGGACACATTCCAAATTGATATCCTTCTTGAATTGAGGTGCCCAGACCTGGACACAGTATTCCAAATGAGGTGTAACCAAAGCAGAATAGAGTGGTACCATTACTTCCCTCAGTCTAGACAGCATAATCGTATTGATGCAACCAAGAATCACGTTGGCTTTCTTGGCTGCCACATCGTATTGCTGACTCACATTAAGGTTGTGATCTACCAAGACTCCTAGATCCCTTTCACACGTACTGCTATCCAGCCTCATGTCCCCCATCCTCTATTTGTGCATTCCATTTTTTTCTGCCCAAGTGCAGGACCTTCCATTTCTCTCTATTGACATTCATTTTGTTAGCTTTGGCCCAGCTCTCCAATCTGTCAAGGTCATTTTGGATTCTGACACTGTCCTCTGGCGTATTAGCAACTCCACCCAATTTGGTGTCATCTGCAAATTTGATCAGCGTGCCCTCTATTTCGTCATCCAAGTCATTGATGAAGATGCTGATAGCACTCTCCATCAAACTTTCCTCCCTTTCTTCCCTTTACTTTTGGCTTTCTTGGCTCATGTGAGTTTGTGACTGCTTGGATCTTGTGTGTGTGTGATTGAATTTTTCCAAAATAAAACACCTTTTAATTTACTATTGAATCTCCGACTGGTTTTTCCCCGCAGACACCCCATAAACATTGGTGGAAAGATCTTGCTAGGTTTTCCCCCTCCTGCGGGCCTCCTTTATTGAGCTAATAATTCCCCACCTTGGCATGGAGATACTGGCATTGCAGGTAGACCCCTGACTCACCAATGTTTTGGAGTAACACATTTTCCCCAGCTACATATGAGAAAACATGGAAGGACTTTTAGATACTTTGGGGGTACTCTTTAACAAACATTTTGGACATCCTTATGCCAAGTTCCACCACATATTCTTTTGAAAGTGCTATAATAGAAAACTGTCGTCTCATTTGATAGAACTTACGGATGGTTCCATACATTCCAAACCCTCCAGGAAAAACCACAGTCCCTCTTGTCTTCCCAGCAGGTAATGTTTTGGGCCAATAGACCCTCACTTTCACCCCATCAAAAAGCAGATCTTTTATAACCATCTCTGAAGTCTTCCTTGGTGGTATGCCTTTAAAGAAGATCCTCCAGGCTTGGTAATAATGACAGATGCCAACTTTTTCCAGAAGGCATGCCTGTTAAGAGCAAAGCATAGGGAAGATTTCAGTACAAGGTGAACCTACTATTTGATATTTTAGTTGTGTGTCTTCAAATCATTTCCAGCTTACGCTGCTCCCTAAGGGGTCCTCTCAGCAAGGTTTGTTCGAAGGGGGTTTGCCTTTGCCTTCCTCTGAGGCTGGGAGAGTGTGACTTGCCCAATATCAGCCAGTGGGTTTTCATGGCTGAATGGGGATTCAAGCTCTGGTCTCCAGGCACATGTCCCATGCTAAAACCACTACACCACACTGGACCTTCTATTTACAACATGACATTGCTCACCTTAGATACAGTCACCCTTCAAGCAAAAAGTCCACCCAAGTTGGTCGAAAGAGGTGGAGACTGAAGTTGGAAGAATGCTGCCCCTGACAACCAGTTGGACAGGGTTACTCCTTTTACAGCAGTGTCATTCGAAACAATTAACAACCAGTTCTGTCCAATTTTTTTGACAAAATGCATACATGTGTAAATGTGTCCCACCAGCGTCCCTTCGTCTGGCTTCATCCAAAATGGCAGCTTCCGGCTTCCAAAATGGTGGCTTCCAGTTTGTTGTGGGTCCCGACCAACTGCTGAAGCTCACCACGCCTAAAACCCACCCTCTGCAGATTGCAGGCTCGCATTGGTGTGAGCCTGCAAATCTGCACAAGGGAGCAGGAATGCAATGGCGCGTTCCAGGAAAATAAAGACCTGTTTTTTCCGGTCTTTCAAAAACATGGTGGAGGACCACTTGGGGTTGTCTTGGAGCGGACTGAGGTGCAGATCTCCAGTAAGTAGTCAGTTCCTAGTCCGCTCCAAGGTGCAGACGACCTCCGTGCAAGGACGCCCTGCCCTGTTCTAATTGCCTGGTGCGGAAAGGGCCAGAGGCACAGCAGTTAAGATAGTTACTAGAATTAACGAGTCTTTCCTCACTACACTGTTATAGTGCTATTATTCCACTTTCAACATCCTATGGAATGCTGGGACTTGCAGTTGAGGGAGGAGCATTTGGAGTTCTCAGCAGGAGACCTCTAGTGCCTCCCCGAATTACAAACCCCAGCAATTCTGCAGGATGCAGAAGTGGAATTACAGAGACAAAACTATGTCCATTTCTGCAGTACACTGTTACAGTGCTATTATTCCACTTTCAACATCCTATGGAATTCTGGGGTTTATAGTTTAGGGAGGGGCCTTGAGAATTCTCAGCCAGGGAGCTCTTTGACCTCAGGCCTAAGGTGGAAAGATCCAGTTTATATAGACACTTGTACTTTTGCATGCAAACAGTTATGATTGGAGGATTGGAGGATCCCACTTCCCAAACCTCGAGCTGTTCCCAGAGGAGACAAATTGTTTCCATTCTTTGATCCTGAGAACCTCAAACTTTCCCAGATTTCTTTATCTGCCTTGCAAGTTGTTTAAACAAGGTTTTCCTGGGCTTGCACTTTCTCTGTCCTTGATGTTCCCTCTAAACACAGACCAGATGCCCCAGGTATGCATCTCTGATTCCCCAAGATGGCTTTTCCCCCCTTACTGAAATGCAATACTTAATACTAGTCTTTTGATATACAACATATTGTCACAGGCAGTACTTAACATTGGGTATAGTGCAACTACAAAGCATGCTTTCGTTAAAGCATAGTAAATCACCCGTCAATCTACTTTTGTGGCTAAGCAAAAGATACAATGCCTTCGTGGCAGGGCTGAGTCCCTGAAAATTTCTCCCTCTGTTTTCCTTTCGGGCAGCATTTCTTCCAGTTCCTTAACCACAGTTGGACTAGATAATAGCAGTGATGTACTTAAGCCTTTTACTCCAAGTCTCAAGTCAAGTCTCAAGTCCTTGGAGATACTTTCAAGTCAAGTCTCAAGTCTGGGAGCCAACATTATACCGCAACCCAAATTCCAGAATTATTGGATAGAGTGAAATAAATTCAGTTTTAACAATTTAAGCAGAGTCGGCTCTCCACATTTGCAATTTTGCCATCTGCAGCTTCAAAAGTGGGGAATAGGATCCCATCTTACTCCTCATTACTGAAGATTCAAAAGCTTTAGAAGGATGGATCCTTCCTTCTCAAGCCCATTGCCTAACACATTTGCTGTTCCCCTCTGAGAAATGCACCCTGAACTCTGCGGATGAGTCTTGCCTTTTGCTCTTAGGACATGTTTTAGGGGGCTCCTTTGATACGCAGTGGGCATAGGCTGCTGAGCAGACCCCAAGCTCATTGCCTAACCCATTTGCTGTTGCCCTCTGAGAAATGCACCCACACTTTGGGCTTGAGACAGATTGCCATGTGACCAGTAGATCAAAAAAGATGGAGGCATTGTTCAAAGTTGCAAGGTTTCTGGATGAATGTGTTATATTACCGAATGAAGGGTAGCAAATTAGTCACTAAAAATATACAAGTCTCAAGTCGAGTCAGTGCATTGTTTATGGCTGAGTTGAGTCCAAGTGGAGTCACTGAAGCAACTTAAGTCTGACTTGAGTCTGAGTCTATTGACTTGAATCTGCATCACTGGATAATAGCATCCTTGTGGTTTTTGCCCCCCTTGGCTCTGGAGGATCCAATTTCCTCCTCTCCGCCGAGCTTCTCACCTTTCCATCTTTCTCATCTGTTCCAATCTCTTCCTTCTGCTCCACCTGGCCGCTAATCCAAGTTCTCCTTTTTAACGTCCCTAGCCTTTGTGGCTTTTCACAGTTTTAACAACCAGTTTGGGTGAACTGGTACACACCAGTTCAATGACACCACTGTCTTCCTCTCCTCATTATGAGAGGCCAGCTTCTTGCACCTCCACTGGAGGATCCCTCTTCACCCCAGCTATTCTAAGTCACAGAGTAAATAAGCCATTCAGACAGTCATCATCCTGCAAATAAATCAACAGGAAGAAACAATAACCATGCTCAAATCAAGGGCACTTACCAATCTGCGTCCAAAATGCAGGCTGATTGTCGCAAACCACAATTTTCTGGAATGGCTGATGCCCGGAGGGATGTATGTCCTGGTAATGATGTAATGAAATGACCGCCCCAAAGAAAAACAGAGAAGGCCAAAGCTCAAATAGATGAGCATCCACAGAGCAGAAAGAAATTCCATTCCCTTAGCCTAGAAGAAGAAAAGATCTGGAGCTCCAAGACACCTGCAGAGACTTGCCACATGAATGGTTTCTGAAGTAATACCTCGCTACGCTTTCACAAGTTAAAATAGAGATGAAAGAAATTGATTGGGAAGATTCCTTTTCCCGCCCACAAAAATAGTTACCTGGACAGATGGCTAAAACATATCATCTTTTTCTTTTCTTTTCTTTTCTTTTTTTGCCTCTGTAACACTTTTAATCATATGTTTCCCAGAATGGTTAGCAAAGTGACTCAGTCCAAGTCACAAGGACTTTATACCTCCAGCAGCTCCCTCCTTTGCTTGGGCCTTGAGCCATGAAACCCCTGTCAGGGATTCCGGGCGGGGAACCCTGGGAAAATGATCAGCCCACTGCAAAGATGTTGCATCACGCCCCAGCTGTGGGTAATTGCAAGGTTGCATAAGAAACCGGGGTCGTGTGCAAATGGTAGAGGGAGGCGTGCAAACCTCCACCTGATTGGCTGTAGATATGTATATAACAAAGCAACGCCAGTATGTATTTGTCCGTTGACCAAACCTGGTGCAAGCTTTTGTCCGTCTGTCCTATGTTTTGCATATAACGGAACTTTGCTGCAAGATAAAGTGCCTCCTGTTTTGGAAAAAACTCCTCCGTGTGTGAGTATCCTTACCGGGGAACAAGGCTGTTGCTGTTGGCTTGCTGAACTCTGGTTTTTCTGCTGCGTTTCCGTGGGGCTGAAACTCCTATCATCCCCAACAACCCCGTGGCCCATGAAATCCACGATGCACAACTCCCAGGGAAGTGTGAGTCAGACGGCCATACGGGTTCCTTCTTGCCAAGAGCGTGGCTGATAGTTGCAGTACGCCGCAGAACCCAACGCAAAATGTTCCTTTCTCTGTGTGAGTGGAACATTTGCTACCCAAGCCATGTGTTAACAATGGCCATTTCTGCACTAGACTGTTCTAGTGCTATTATTCCACTTTCAACCTCCTATGGAATCCTGGGGTTTGCAGTTTGGAGAGGAGCCTTTAGAAATCCCAGCCAGAGAGCTCTTTGGCCTTAGGAAACTACAACCCCCAGAATTCCACAGGAGGTTGAAAGTGGAATGACAGCACTATACGATTTTCCGCACGACACTCTTATAGCACGATGATTCCACTTTCAACCTCCTATGGAATCCTGGGGTTTGCAGTTCCGTGAGGGGCCGGCTGGCCCCTCCCAGAACTGCAAACCCCAGGATTCCATAGGAGGTTGAAAGTGGAATCATCGTGCTATAAGAGTGTTGTGCGGAAATGTCATATAACAGGGTAGGGTGGAAATGGCCAACATCAGCCATTTTCGCCCATCTCACTAGCTGATGTTTTAGTCCTCTCCACTGCTGCTTAACTCTACCAAATATTAGAATAATTTTTAAAGAAAGAGCCACTGCAGAAGAAGTCGTGGTAGGGAAATTTTGCCTTCATCCGCCACCCCCCACGACGTTCTCTGTGGCCATTTCTGCACCACACTGTTACAATTTCATTATTCCACTTTTGACGTCCTGTGGAATCCTGGGGTTTGCAGTTTAGGAAGGGGCATTTAGAAATCCAGCCAGAGAGCTCTTGGGCCTCAGGAAACTACAAATCCCAGAATTCCACAGGAGGTTGAAAATGGAATCGTAGCACTATAACAGCATAGGGTGGAAATGGCCTCTGTCTTGTGGTATGCGTCAGGGGGAATAAACCTTTCAGGACTCAAACTGTTAAGCTGCTCATTTGGTTGGCCGTGCCAGATTGAAAGGAGAGGTTCCCAGGTTCTGTGCATCGTGATGGACAGGAAACGGCTAGGTACAGTTTCAGCAGAACTTTGGAGGAACGTTTCAAGGGGGCACAACACCTGCATAAGCAAAGGGCAGGATAAAACTAAAATGTTACATACAGGGAAAGAAAAGAAGAATCTGCAGCAGTGCTTTGTCAAGCCCCTGCCTGCCTGCTCCACTGGAAACTGTACTGAGTAGGTAGAGCGATAGTAGAACCAGGAGGCATCCTCGGGTTCTCCCAGAACACACCCATCTTGAGGTCTGCTGATTGCAAAACCAAGAAAAACCCAGGAGCCAGGCTATGCATGAGTTGACAGATGGGGAATAGTCACACAACCCAGGGATGTCACTGGATTCTTTTAGGGAAGGGAGGATGTGGAATTGTGGCTTGTTTGGAGCAACAGTGAATGACAGCTCTCACATGTGATTTCTATTCCAGTTAAACTGCAGTTTAACTTTTCATGGAGAAGCATATGTCGCAGCCTTCCTGGCTAGGGATGAATGAAGAAGTTGTGAGGTCAACATCATCGTCATCATCATCATCATCATCATCATCATCATCTTTGACCATTTCTGCTCTATGCTGTTTATAGTGCTACGATTCCACTTCCAACCTTCCATGGAATCCTGGGGTTTGTAGTTTAGAGAAGAGCCTTTAGCATCCTCAGCCAGAGAGCTCTTTGGCCTCAGTAAACTACAAACCCCAGAATTCCACAGGAGGTTGAAAGTGGAATCATAGCACCGTGGCAGCATAGGGCAGAAATGGCCTTCATTTATATCCTGCTTCTTTCCCAGGTTGGGACTCAAAGCAGCTTACGATTAAAAAGACGTTGCTACATAGAATACAGAAGTTAGAACGGAATTAAACAATGGAAAAGAATTAAAACAATGGTAAAGTATGTAATTCAGAACTCAAGCGTTCATCAGGAACGCGACGTCCAACCCATTCTATTAGACGGGCCACATACAATCCCATGTCGAATGCAGAGGACCATGCAAAATTGGAAAAAAGAACAAATATCAGAATGTGCATCTCTGTCTGTGGGAAGGGGGCCAAGGCATGGTGTGGAGAGTGACCATGCTGGGTCCAAACCGGGTCAGGGAAAGGAGAGGGAAAGGGGGTAGGTGGGCATGGTGGACCTAGATTTCCTCCTTCTGGGCCGTCTCCTTCCTGGGGTTTGGGAAGGCATCAGGGGAGAGTTTGTGGTGCTGAGAAATTGGTCTGTGAGCTGTCCTTAGGCAGCCAGGCTGGAAAAGGACCGGAGGTGGATTTTTAAAGGGCTGCATGCCCTGATCAGAGCCACCAAGAAGGAAGGTTCCCGGAGAAAAGAAGAAGAAAAGAAGGAGTCAGGGATTGAAGAACCTTGCAAATAACCGTATCTATGAAAGTAAAACCCACAAATGTGAAGGGCCAATTGCAGTTTGGTAGGGTGCACACACCTTAACGCGGATTCATAGAGTAACGGTGGTACTAAGGGTTCATAACTGTGGGCTACATTTCAGAGGAAGGGACTGGCAAAACCGCCTCAGAGTATCCCTTGCCACAGAAAACCCTATGACATTTTTGAAAGGGAGTGCGGTTTTTATGGATTAAGTATCAGATTACAACCCTGGAGACCAGGTTGAGTTCCCTGCTTGGCCGTGGAAACCCACTGAGAGACCTGCAGTACATCACACTTTCTCAGCCCCAGAAAACCCAGGCCATTTCCACACGAGCCTGTTATAGTGCGATGATTCCACTTTCAACCTCCTATGGAACCCTGGGGTTTGCAGTTTCGGGCCCCTCCCAAAACTGCAAACCCCAGGATTCCATAGGAGGTTGAAAGTGGAATGACCGTGCTATAACAGGCTCGTGCGGAAATGGCCCCAGTTAGGGTTAGGTAACCCCTTAGGGTTACCATTAGTCAGAAACAACTTGAAGGCACACAACAAGTGGCAGAAGGCCTCTTTGATGTCTCTATTCTCCTTCCCCATTCTCCAAACCCTGGAACAGCAGCCTAAAGTGCTGCTCTCTTTCCCTCCAGTGCTCAGTGACCTGCCTTAACTGCTGAGCACCAAGCTCGATAGAGGAACCTGGTAGAGCAGTGCGGGCTTATAAGTCCTTCCTTCCTCCACCTCCACCTCCACACATCGACACATTTGTGTCAAGCAGAAGTTCTCATTGGCCTCAATTCTTTCCCAGGCCAGCAAAGACAATCTCATCCTGCAGCCACACAAATACAGTAGGGTTGGAACTGGATTTCTGTGCCAAAAGTGGGGGGGAAAGCCACATGCGTAAGGCCCTGCTTTGGGAGTTCCTGATATCAGTGTGGTTTAGATGGGCACCATACTCAATTGGTACCATATTGGATTGGCAGCATCAACTGCTCTAATATCAAATTCAAGCCTGAGAGGTGACCGAGAGGTCAAACCAAGTGAGGGAAGGGATCTGACCGGAGGAAGAAAGACTGGTCAGCTTAAGACATCCTCCAGGTACGACTGGGCCATGTGTCAGTCAAATAGATGCTGTTCCTGTGGATCATAGGCTTAAACAGAAGCTGGAATTTCCCATGGAATCCAATTGTGAGAAGCCAACCGGGACACCGATTGACAGATACCCATCCTCTGTGCACCTGGACTGCTTCCTCTTGCTTTGTAGCACCCACAGTAGACATCTGTTACAACGCACATCATGTCTTTATCATCCAAACACCGTGAACATTAGTGTGTTGATAGTCCGTTGTCTGTGCTGCAACCCCCATTGTTCCACATTTGGAATGGCACATATCCTCCACTGCCACAGGCTATTTTGAGGGTACAAATACCCCTGATTTCAGGATGCCCAATGCACTTTCTCAGGCCTGCCTGTCACTCTGTCTGTCTGACTCCTGAATGAGAACTGACCTTAGGTCCTACCTTAGCCAAGCCACATTTCAGCTTCTTTGAACTCTTCTGAACTGATAATTATAAACCCCAAACACCCTTCGCCTCTCTATCCATCATTTTACCTGCCTTTATCCTTCAGTTACCTGCCTTTTGTGTGAATGTTTGGCTGTTTGTATCTTGTGTGCAAGCATGTTTGTATCTTGTGTGCATTCCCCTCCATAAAACATATTTTTAGCTTACTTTTGAATCTTCGGCTGGTTCTTTTCCTGCGTGAGCCCGCAAACATTGCATAAAAGGTCTCATTAAGTTATCCTCCTCTTGCAAGCTTCCCCTTTGAGCTAATTCCTTCCCCATTTTTGCAAGGAGGTATTTGGCGTCACGGGGTGGCTTTTGTGGCACCTACGTTTTGGAGTAACGTGTGAATTTTGCACAGCTAAAGCTACAAACTGTGAATAGTCTTTGGTAACCACCCACCTTTCAAAGAGTTTCTTTTTGGGGTTGGGGAGAAATAACTATAATTACTGATTGCTTCCTTTGAGGACAAAATTAACAAGGAATTGTAACTGATGTAGGACTACTGCCCTGTCTTCTTTTGGTTAGGTCAGAAACATAATTTCTACCAACTGTTGACATTCCTGCCCGTTTTCTCCAAGGCAAGGTTGACAGGCTTCTACACCCCGAAGGCTTCATTTTAACAGTGCCACAAAAGGTCTCATAAAGTTTGCAAAAGACTACATGCAGTTTATATGCTTAGGCATAGTGCGTACAGTTTATATGCAGATAGTGTTGGAGCGTTTTTCTAGCCCTCACAACTGAAAGTGTGACGAAAGGATTTTACTATATGGCCTGAAACCTAAAGTGAACCTGCTTTTGCAAAAGGAAGACGTTCAGAGCTTGCGGCATTTCCTAGCTGTCTCGCAAGATGGCAGTAAACGGAAAGATTTCCACTATGATGAATAGCACAATTCAAAAAAGACTGAGTGAGAAATATATTGGAGCACAGAACGCCTTTGCTTGGTAGTGATCCAAGCGTGTTCCCAGGTGTCTAAAAATCTGTCAGTCCTGATTTTGTTGCATTACTCCAAATCCTACTGCATTCCCCCACCTCAGCCCAATTAGCAGGTAGTAAGATACCGTGAGTAATTTTTTTCTTGTATCTTTCCATACAGATTTTTTAAAGCACATTTTCCTAACCTGTACATTTATTTACCAATTTATACATTTTCATCATTGAAGAAAGCAGGCATTTATTTATTTATTTATTTATGTATGTATGTATGTATGTATGTCTGTTTGCCTTTTAAAGTGTGCACATTGTTTTGTGTGCTCCAAAAACACATACCTCCGAACCGTACAAATGCGCAGATTCTTGAGGCAAAGTCTGGGTTGTTGGTTTGTAATGAAAAGTTTAAAGGAACATTCCCTTCTTCTTCCCATTTTATTTCTGCTTTCCGGTAATCTTTGTTGCTGTTGTTGCTGGCACGGAAGTCACGCCCAGGAACATATCCGATTCATTAACTGAGATATACCTGTATGCAATATGAAATGGGTGGATCGTTCTGGATGGTTAGAGTTTGTCGTAGTGTTGCCAACTTAAATGTGGGACAAGTCTCCTACGGCTTTCATGCTTAGCAGATCCTTGACCACATTTCATATAAAGTTTCGCCAGGAAGATATACGACACTTCTTCTCCTTCACACCCACCTTTGATCTGATGCAAATCCTTCTCCACAGCATAGTAGTTAACCGGCTCCATGACTAGTTCCATTCCTGTATCTGCGGCCACAGCAATAGGTAATTTCCATCACCTCCTGAGGGTTTCAGAAGGTCCCAGAAGATGGTGTCATTGCTGAGTCTCCAGCTATAGAAACACAGCTGGACACCTTGCTTTCCCCCATTTTGCTTTCCATCCGCCAGTAAATAGATGTGTTGAGGTGCTACATCAGCTAAATGGTGGGTTGGGGGTGGTGAAGGAAGAAAGATGTCATAGTTCTACCTGGTGAAACTTCAAGGGACTTTATCACACTGCACAGCAGTTCCATACCACACCAACTATGATAGAATCCTAGAATCACAGAGTTTGAAGAGACCCCAGGGGCCATCCAGTCCAACCCCATTCTCCCATGCAGGAACACCCATCAAAGCACTCCCAACAGATGGCCATCCAGCGTCTGCTTAAAAACTTGCAAAGAAGGAGACTCCACCACACTCCATGGAGGCAGCAGATTCCACTGCTGGACAGCTCTGACCATCAGGAAGTTCTTCCTGAGGTTCAAATGGAATCTCCTTTCCTGCAGCTTGAATCCATTGCTTCTTGTCCTAGTCTCTGGAGCAGCGGAACACAACCCCGCTCCCTCCTCAACATGACGTCCCTTCAAATATTTAAACATGGCTCTCTTGTCCCCTCTTAACCTTCTCTTCTGCAGACTAAACATGCCCAGCTCCCTCAGCCACTCTTCACAGGACTTCATGGCTTCCAGACCCTCCACCATTTAGGTCACCCTCCTCTGGACACACTCAAGTTTGTCAATATCCTTCTTGAAATGAGGTGACCAGAATTGGCACAGTATTCCAGATGAGGTCTAACCAATGCAGAATAGAGTGGTACCATCACCTCCCTTGATCTAGACACCATGCTCCCATTAATGCAACCAAGAATCACGTTGGCTTTCTTGGCTGCTGCATGGCACTGCTGACTCATCTTCAGCTTGTGATCTACCAAGACTCCTAGATCCCTTTCACATGTACTGCTATCCAGCCACGTTTCCCCCATCCTCTATTTGTGCCTTCCATTTTTTCTGCCTAGGTGCAGGACCTTACATTCTCTCTGTTGAAATTCATTTTGTGAGCTTTGGCCCAGCTCTCCAATCTGTCAAGGTCATTTTGAATTTTGATCCTGTCCTCTGGCTTATTAGCAACCCCATCCAATTTGATGTCATCAGCAAATATGATCAGCATGCCCTCTAGATTCATCTGATAGATGCCTTGGATTTTCAGGGTAAGGATGGGCATTTAGAATTCTGTCAGAATAATACCCAATGTCCAACATTGACCGTATGGTAGCTTGTAACACATTATATTTGCACAAATATGTTACATTAATAGGCTATTCTACAGTCATTATAATTGTACATTAGCTGTACCATTCCTATGTCATGGAGCACACCCGACATGACATTTAATATTGTATTCCTTGGTGTGGCTGCAATCTGTCATGCAGCTGAAACTGCAATCCTATTTTTGTAAATAGGTATGAAATCCACTCCTACAGGAGTTTTAAGATGAGCAAATTCTGTTAGATTACTGTAAATGGACTCACCCATCTAGTCAGAGTAATACATCTTATTAACCATCTGAAAAACTGTGTAATGGAGTTGAGAAGAGATTTTAATCTTGATCTGAACCTATATTTGAAACCTGGAGAAATGTCAGTTAATGCGCAAGCCTTCCTAATCCAGAGTCCTACGAAGGGTGAAATGTACAAAGAGCCATAATTACTCTTCAAGAATTGGCATCACTGACAACTAGAGTAAGATTGAAAATGCAAAGAGAGAGTTCAACTTCTGAAGCAACCAGTGTGTTTGCCAACTAACAATTATGTAGGTGGCAGACAATGTTTGTCAACTAATTCTCTATAACTAGGGAAATTGAATGGATGCTGAGCTCAGATGTCCCTGGTGATGAGCACGGATACTTCCATCCAACTCAGCCAAGGACATGGCATTTGGTTCTGCTCTTTGGACGCTGGCATCACATATCAGCATTTTCATTCTATTTTTCCTACTGGCATGGGGAATATATTACGATATTACGAGGACACACACTCCTCCAGGCATCAGGCAGTACGCAAAACTGCGATTGTTTAATTTTGTCGTATTTTATATATCAAGACTGGTAAGTTTCCTCGACTTTGGGAGAGTTTTTTTCTGTTCACTTGTGTGCATGTCGATAAGTGCCTATAAGCGACAGCATCTCATCAAAAGGATGCATTGGACACAGGTTGTGGTGGTGGTCTGAAGTCTTTGATTTGCTTCTGTTAAAAGGAATTCCATTTCTATGGGTCCCTTAGTGTCTGGTAATATTCCATTGCTGTCTTTGAGGCTTGCTTCCATTTGTAAGAAATACGAGGAGACATGAGAATTTTGTAAAATTTGCTCTGCATCTTTATTAATGGGCAACATGGATACCACTATTGGTTCTATAAATTGTGCTGGCATAATGGGTGCTAGCAAATCCTAATTCCACCCTGAGTCTGGGAATAATTGATGGTATCTTGTCAATGACATAGGGAGAGCAAATTTCACTAAGTGTGCAGAGTTTTTTTGTGGACAGGGTAGAACTATCACAGTTGAAGTGGAGTTCTTCCTGAAGAAGCATTATGCATTGATGTTTAGACAGTAGTGTGCCAATGCTCATTTCAAACCTGTTTGTGCATTGCGCATTGAGTTACCTGACATCAACCATGAGCGTTGGCTTCCTACATGTGTTCATTGTGTTACATTGCTATCTAGTATTTGTGGTTGCTGTTGTTGTGATGTATTTTCAAGTCAACTCTGATATGCAGTAATCCCATGCTTTCTGGTTTTGTCATTTCCTTCCTCTTGGGCTGAGAAAGCGTGACTTGTTGCAGGTCACTCAGTGGGTTTCCATGGCTAAGACGCCGTTTGAACGTTGGCCTTCCAGAGACCAAGTCTGGCAACCAAATCATGCTGGTTCTTATTATCCATTTTAGGAGTTGCATAATGAAAGTGGACGTCCTTTGATGGTTATTTGTGCTTTGTAGCCCAATGTAGGCTTTCAGCCAATCACTCACCCATCGACATCTTAAATTTTCTCAAGTAGGCCTGTGTACAGGAGCTATGATTCTATTTGAGGCCCAGATCAATGGAATGGATCTCACCCCAATTCAGTCCTCATTGGTCCAAACTCAACTGATCAGGTCTAGACTGAGAATCTAAATCTAAAATCAGAAATCTGGATTGGCAGTCCTTCCCCATTGGAGTGGACTTGGAAACCAATACAGTCACAACTCTTTCTGGCTTTTTAAAAAACATCTATACATGAATCACAGAATCATAGAGTTGAAAGAGACCACAGGGGCCATCTAGTCCAACCTCCAGATCTGCAGGAACACACACTCCAAGCAACCCCAGGAAATGGCCATCCAGCCTCTGCTTAAAATCCTCCAAAGAAGGAGACTACCACACTCCACTGAGGCAGCATATTCCACTGCCAGACAGCTCTGACCATCAGGAAGTTCTTCTGACCGTCAGGAAGTTCTTCTGACCATCAGGAAGTTCTTCCTGAAATTTGACAACATGGTAGACTACCAAAAGGAGATTAAACCAACTGAGTTTTAGGCAAAAATCTTTAAACTGTGATGCTTAAGACCAAGAACAATCTTTTAAAGTTCCCAACTGTTCAGTCTTGGTCATTCATGTTGTCCCATCACACTTAGAAATGTATCACCTTCCTAGAGTGTCCGGAAGAGCACTAACCTCTACAGTTGAAGAACTTCCCGAAGGAGACCAAAAGGCATCAGGCATGAAGGCAGAATGCCTGGTTAGAGATCAGCAGATACGGGACATAGAAGCAATCGGACAGATATAGCACCAGTTTTCACATCCTTCCCACTTCCTAAGTTAGGATGGCAAGCGCTGAGTATCAGCCAGCTAATTCCATTGAAACTTAATTAGTTATCAGATATCATCATCATCATCATCATCACCATCATCATCATCAACACATTGATAAAGACAATGACACAACACCTGGAGGAACTGGTGTTTTTGCTTTACTGCAAACAGTGGTGCAGAAGTAGGGAGGTGACAAGAGAGTAACTTACAAGCAGTCCAACTGGTGAGATCTTTCTATGAAAATGGCTCCATTTTCAAAAATTGGGGAGAAAAAGGACTCAAGAAACCCACGGTTAAGAGATGATGTGATAGCTCAAATATTTGAAAAGATGTCATACGGACAATGGAGCAAGCGTGCTTTCTGGTGCTCCAGAGACTAGGACAAAATGGAGCAACGGCTTCGCATTTCAGGAAAAGAGATTCCGCTTAAAATATTAGGAACAACTTCCCTACAGCAAGGGCAGTTTAACCATGGAATACGCTATCTGGGAAGTTTTTAAACAAAGGCTGGATGGCCCTCTGTTGGGAATACTTTGACGGCGTCTTCCTGCATGGTAGAAAGGGGTTGAACTCGATGGCCCTTGTGGTTTCTTCCAACTCTATGATTCTAGAAAAGAAGTGAGATGTCAGTTGTAAATGTAAATATACATATGTTGTCTCTTGGAAGGGAGAAACGGACATTGTTTTTGAGGTTTGAATGGTGACTAGTTGAGTGAGGAAGAGGTTGAATTTCCTGTTTGACAGTTGGAGAGAGGATGTTGGGAAGTGTGGAAGGGGGTGTAGGATCAACATCGGGTTATTGCTTTGGGATTAAGCGATGGTGGAATTAGCGTAGGTTGTATCTGGGTGTGGGGTTGTTACATCAGAAGCATCCCACACCTTGAGATTTCAGAGGCAGAACCTGAGATCTATAAGGTCACCGGAGTAAGGCATGGTAATATCATCGCACAATATATGGAGTATCAGCCACAGCTGCTCAGAGTGTCTACTTCAGACAAAGCACACCAGTTCTTATGCATGAGAACACATATTCCCTCTGCTGACCATATGCCCACTGGCCCCAGTGCAAGCCTTGGAGAAAGAGGTAGGCTACGGGCAGTGGAAAGTGGAATATTAAAACCTGTATTCTGCCTCTTCAAATGGAAGCGGACTAATGAAACGTATGGGCAATAGTGTGGCATTATGTTTAGAATTTTGGATTGGGACTTCAGGGTTTGAATCTCTGCTCAGCCGTAGGAACCTCTCGAGTTGGGCAAACCACAGTCTCACCTTGAGAAGAAGTTACAATTTGTCAGCTTGACAACAATGCACACACAGGTCATTTCCACCCTACGCTGTTATCGTGCTATTATTCCACTTTCAACCTCCTACGGAATCCCGGGGTTTGCAGTTTAGGAAAGGCCCTTTAGAATTCTCAGCCAGAGAGCTCTTGGGCCTCGGGAAACTGCAAATCCTGGAATCCCGCAGGATGCTGAAAGTGGAATAATTGTACGATAACATGGTAGTACAGAAACGGCCTTAAAAAAGAAATGCTGTGATTACTAAAAACCAGTACAGATGTCTCAAAAAGAAGTCCTAAAAAATGAAGTTATCTTCCTTTTTTGGATAGGGTTAAAAGCTTGGCAGATCATGAAGTGCTGTGGATATAGTATATCTTCATTTCAGTAAGGCTTGTACCAAGTTCCCCATGATAGTCTCACAGATGAAGTGGTGAACCGTGGGCTAGACAGTGCCACCCCACCGCCAAAAGGACAATTGGGGGCAGCCTTTTAACTTGAAAGGGTCTGCCATTCTGTAAGGGTCTTGGGTACTCTAGGGCTAAGCAAACTAATCAGTCCCCAATGTCATTCCTTTCTATACTAGTATTATTTTCCCCCACTTCCTTTCCAGTTTTCTTCAACTACTTCTCAGTCCCAGCTACTTGATTGCTACCCAGTAGCAATTCTGCTATCTAACAGTAAAGCCATGTGATATATTTCTTCCAAACTCAATCCTTCTTTTCCTGCAAATTTCCCGTGCATTTAATTTACCAGGCAAAAAGACACCTGCTTTGAGCAAGGTCAATTTTCTACAGCAAATTAATGTGTTATATCAGAGGAATAACTTTGGTGTTAATCTGGAAATGAAGTGAGACAAGCCATACTGATGGTTAAAAGCCAACACTTCACAAGTTAAATTAACCGATCATTTCCAAGCTTGCAGAAATATTGACTAAAATGTGGGACATCTGCCCCAATTTCCATTGGCGTTTGGTTGCCTTACCCTTCTAACCGGGATGAATCATCAGGAGATGGCACTGTCATAGCCAATATGATTTTTAAAAATGAGAACCCTACATAACGTCTATAACGTAATGAAACAGTCCAGCCTCCACTTAATGACATGTGAGATTAGCCAGATGAATATTTTGGATGTGGATAAGAATTGAGTTTGAACTTTCTTTTGTTCAGTTCACTTTCTCACAGATATTAAACTATTGCTACTCTGTACTTGGAGGCAAGAGTTTGCATGTTTGCCTGTTCCTTCCCCAATTGTAAACTTCACTTCAGTGCACCACGAGACGAGCGTCTTCTTGTCATGCGCCAGTCTTATGACCCAGGTGCTAATACAGACAAGATCCTCCCAAATAGCCACAACATAGAGACATGAACAGGACATTACTTACTGCTACCCATCATAGACAAAAAATGAAGACCCCATGAGACTCAGGGCACTTATAAAGAGAAGTCTCATAAATCAGGCAAACAGCCGGGGAATGCTGCTGGCCAATAAAGACCAGAGGCAGGGCCAGGTGAAGTCTTTTGCTGACAACTACCTTTTCTGGTGCAAGCAATGCATTTCTCTTTTGATCCTTGGCTTGTGTTCCTGAAAAACCTTGACTCTTGCTTTGTGTGCTGACTATGCTGCTTCCTACTCCCTTGAACTGATGCTCTGAATTTATTACTGAAACAAAAACTGACTGATAAGCTTTTGTAAACCCTATCTATGGCTGCAACTACAGACTCTGTTGGGGGACTGTGAACCATGGCTGGGTTTCTGGACAGAACACATCTTGTCTCTTTTGCTTCTAAGACTAGCATTCACAAGGCATAAAAGCTAAGTCCCTGTGATCATGAATTCTTTCCCACAGGCAGTGTTGTATGAGAAACTTGGCATTTGCCACAAGTATCAAATATGGAGGATTATGTTTAACGGAATACCACCACTGAAGACCTCAAAGCTGACAATCAAGGATCTGATTTTCGATGAGATCCCAGTGAGGGTGTACTGGCCTAAAACAACATCTCCTGGGAACAGAAGAGGAGTGATCTTTCTTCATGGAGGTGTTGGCTTGTTTGGAAGCATCCGTAAGTTGTCAGAAAGAAGCCCATGGTTTTCTATTACATTTTATTAGAAGAATATGGCAAGGTACTTAAACATAAAGTTTTCCAAAAATATTTGTTAGGGAGTCTTTGAAAAAAAAAAAGGTGCTTCCCTGCTGTACAAGTCAAATTCAATTCACACTGTAGCTTGGGATCCTTCTTGTGCCGTCTTTCGGTTTCATAAGCGAAGAATTATCTTCAAAACATCAGGAACGTTCTGTAGTGCCTGATCAAAAAATCTGTCAAAGAAGCTTTCAGAAATTGTTAGGCATCACTGAAAATGAACCATTCAATGTAGACTCATATGCAGGTTTGCTGTTTTACTTCCCTACTCCCAATTGACCATATGAAGCCAGAAGAGCACAACTGAACATAAGCGTTTTTTTTAATGGTCATCTATCTATTGATCCTTCAACCGCATTATGCTTGAATGTGCATAATGTACATAATTCTGGTGGAAGCAATGTGGTCTTCTTTAGATCCTTGGTTTATATTCCTGGAACACCTTGACCCTTGCTTTGTGTGCTGACTGTGCTGCTGGCTATGATCCAGGGAACAGATGTCAACAGGGAGTGTGGTGTCTTCTTAAATAGTCATGAAATCCCTCAGAAAACTCTCCTGAAACAATCTGTGTTTTTTCAGAAGCTTACGAAAGGGTGAACCGTTACATTGCCCAGAGGAGCGATTCTGTGGTTGTGTGTGTGGGGTAAGTGGCGTTAAATTCACTCTGGTTCCTAAGTTAACAAAGGATAGTTTGTTCTAGCAGTGAAATATTGCCAGAGATCTGTCCCACACTCTTTGATTCTTCCCCTTTTCTGCAAACTTGGAACCATAGAATCATAGATCTGTAGGAGGACATAAAAGCCATCTGGGTCCAACCCCCTTCTGCCATGCAGGAATACGTCATCAAAGCATTCCCGACAGATGGCCACTCAGCCTCTGCTTAAAAATCTCCAAAGAAGGAGACTCCATCACACTCCATTGAGGCAGGACATTCCACTGTCAAACTGCTCTCACCATCAGGAGGTTCTTCCTAACATTTAGATGGAACCTCTGTTCCTGGAGTTTGAAGCCATTGCTGTCTTCTAGTCTCTGGAGCAGCCGAAAACAAGCTTGCTCCATCTTCTATATGACGTCCTTTCAAGCCTTGTGCACACAGGTTCTTCTCTCCCTCTTCCTCATTTCCCTCTCCATAAGGAAAAAGTGTGCTCAGTGGAGACACACCAGTTCCACTCCAAATCCCTCTGAGGGAGAGACGTGCAGCACCAGTCACTGGTCTCCGTACCTGTGGCCCGGAGCAAACCAGATTCTCAGACCAAAGAGGTGGGTAACAGGGCACAATGGCATAGAGAGGCCTAGCCAGAGACGCTGGCCTGACATCCCGTATTTCCTTCCATGGTGTGGAGACATCTCCTCAGAGCTCACGGAAGCTCTGAGAAGCTTCTGGTGGGACTTTTTCTTCCCTCCAAGGAAGGACATGGCATCGTATATGTGGAGGTTACTATTTATGGATATCGGCTGCCAAGAGGTATGCAAGTGGGGAAAAAAAGTGTTGGGAAGCAGTAGCCTAAGTCATGAAGTTTGGGACAGCACAGGAACATTTTCTGGAGAAGGAGTTCCTGGGAATTTATGTTTGCGTGCATAAATGAGAGGAGGGCTAGGCATGTCTGCACGTGTTGTTCCGAAACTGGGGATTATGTATCTTATTGTGGTAGGAAGTTGAGCAGCCAAAAATGGCTGTAACCTCAAAAAAGCCAGCTATTGTTAATGCAGAATAATTGTTTCTGAAGAAGTTGACCAGGGGGTCCCAAGTTTTTAAATAATTGTCAATAGAACCTTCTTTTATCAAAATTGTTAACTTGTCCATAATTGCCATATCCAGTAATTGTAATAACCATTCATCTAGTATATACAGGCAAACAGATTTATGATAAGATTTAGACAGGCAAAGAAGGGCATGAGTAAGGATCTTTATATAGATGATTAAAGAAATAACCATTGACACTCAGGGGAAAGTTTTATTTTATTTGTTATTCTTTTTTGATGAATGTCTATATAATTATGACCATTGAGTATGACTTTTTTTCTTCTCTATTTCTTCTTTTTCTCTCTTGGAATATGAAAGTTTTATTGTTCAACGTTTCTTTAATAATATCTTTTTAAAAAAGATTAAAAAATGGCAGTAAACAACACAATGTTAGGGAAGAGAAGGAGAGTTTGGGAACATTAAAATAACATATCGTGCCACAGAATACAAAACAGTTCTCATTTCTGTTTCAGGTATCGCTTAGCTCCAGAGCATCCATTCCCAGTCCCATTTCTGGACTGCTGCACAGCTACCATACACTTTTTGAAGAACGCAACAAAATACGGAGTGGACCCAAATCGCATTGCCATTTGCGGAGACAGCAGCGGAGGCACGTTCACCACGGCAGTCTGCCAACGTCTGGCGACAAGGAGGGATCTCCCAAGGCTCCGAGCACAGATTCTAATCTACCCGTTCCTCCAGGCAGTGGACTTCAATCTGCCTTCTTATCAGCAAAACCACTCCATTCCCGTCTTGTTTAAGAAACGGGCTATCAAATGTGGCGTTATGTATCTGACTGGGAAGGACATGAATGTGGAAGGCCTTATGAAGAACGCCCACGTTCCCAAGCATATGTGGGCGAAATACCGAAAATGGATTAGCGCCGACCACATTCCAGAAGAATTTAAGGTCAGGGGCTATGTGCCGGTGGAGCCTGCTCCATTCTGCCAGGAACTTTATGAAATGTGCAAAGAAGGCTTTCAGCCAATATTTTCCCCACTCTTAGCAGAAGACAACATTCTTTGCCAGCTCCCTGAGACTTTTTTAGTAACCTGTGAATACGATGCCGTCAGGGACGATGGACTGTTGTACAAGAAACGGCTAGAGGACAATGGTGTGCCAGTGACATGGCATCATGTTAAGGATGGATTCCATGGATTACTTTTTTTTATTGACTATGGTCTACTTGAATTTCAGTACACACAAAACAGTTACCAACATTTAATACGTTTCATAGAACGTTTATAAAATAAATTATCCACTTTTCTCTGCAGTGCCAGTCTCTGACATCTATGAAGAAACGTTCTTCTGATACTACCAATCTGATCAGCAGTTTGGAAATAAGTTCTTTATCACCTCTTCATTGTCTAAGCTATGCATTTTAGAGGCAGTGGATAGTGGGTTGCTTGTTGAACTATGACCCTGGAGACTAAAGTTCAATTCCCTACTCAGCCATGGACACCCACCAGAAGCATCACACCCTCTCAGCCCCACAAAACCCCATCATCGGCTTGCCTTAGGGTCACCGTAAGTTGGAAAGGACTTGATGGCACACAGCAACAACAATATAAATGTGATGTAATTATGAAGATTTTTAATATTGAATTAGTCATAGCAAGACTGTCAGCTAACAGCATAATGCAATACATAGTATGACTATTAGTAATGTGTGCATCACCTACTCAAATATATTGTTACTAAAGTTGCCTCTTCTAAACTGGTTCTTTATTTCACCACAACGTACCTTGTGCAAGTAGTTCAGGTTTCCAAACGACTGCAGTTGAATTTTGATAACCAGCCACAGAATGATGAGATCAGACACAGAAAGCTGGGTTAAACAAGGGCCACTTTATTTGACCTAACCTATTTAAGTTGTGTTGGCTTGCTAATGAAACAAGAGGGGGGAAGCAACCTGACATGGGTCCAACTGAGGGCCGGTGTCACCCCTTGACAACCTTCTTAGCCTTTCCCTGGTGAAACACTTCAGTCCTGAGGGCAATCCAAATATTTGGGTTGCTCCCTGGCTGGCTGTAATTGGAAGTTAATCCAATGGATTCCCACCGAAGCCTCAAAACTCTACAAGTGAGGGCCTAGATCTCATGTTACGCTCAAGGGTAGCCTCTTTCTCCACTGCTTGGACCTTAGATCTCTACAAGAGGAAGTTCCATGGAGCTATCATACACCAAGAGGTTGCCAAAGGTGATCACCAAAGAACTGTGTTCTCCCCCCATTATCTGCCAGGTGATAGCCTATTTGACACCATCCAAAGTCAATTGTCCAACAGATACAATATGGGGTAGGGAAGGAAAAAAAAAAAAACAGGCGAAAGGGGGAAAATTCCAACCTGGTCCCAAGGCGACCAGCCAAGTTTCACATTGCACTAAGGGCAGGAGAGTGGGCCATGTCATGTAGGTCCAAAGAGGCCTATGAGGGGACAGTCAGATCTTAAATAGCTTCTGACTGCACCCCATCACATAAGGCATTATGGCACCCTTGGGAAGACATAAAGCAGCCTGCCCTCTACCTTGGAGAGTATCAAAGTCTGACACTCCCTGGTAAAAACATTCACCACTTGAGTCCAAGTAAGTGTTCCATACCTTGATCCTTCCAGAAAAGCAATGCAGGGGAGTTTATCTGTGTTACACCAACAAGGAATAATATACGATCTGTTCCCAGCCACACCTCTGTCCCTCCCTTCTTCATGCCTCTTGTTCTGCTAGCATCGCCAGCTTGATGAGGACATGAGGGTTAATCACCACAGATTTTGCATCGCCTGCCTCCTGAGTTAATGTGAATCAGCATGTGGGCAGCAGGATGCATTTTAACAACTTTAACCTTGATTTCACCCATCGCTCTCACCTTAAATTTGCAAATATCTTTACCTGCTTAATCTGTGTAAATAAAGCAGGGCTCAGAGACAGAGAACTCCACATCACTCCACCAAGCAAAGACTCCAAACTACTTAGGCTTGAATCCTGTGGGTGCCATACACTTTCTGTTCCTCCTTGCGCAATGCTTCCCTTCCTGTAAGGAAGGCGCATAGTGCTGCCATGTACCCCCTACAACCGTTTAGCGGCTGGGGAAGGGTGTGGGGGCATTTGGGCTTATCCAGCTTCAATTCTGATGCTGGGGGAAAATAGGGGTGTGAATAATATCTGAAGATTAAAGGAAAAAACATTCCTGAGTGTCATGAAAACCCCAGTAAGGAAGATCCATCAAAATCCCTGGTTTCTTTGCCCCACCCCAGTCAGTGAATAAATTTGAGGTCTCCCCACAGCTCGTTCAGGTTTTTTTCTTGATGCCCCCTCCCCAACACAGCCATGTAACGGTCAACAAGAAGGCAAGGAAGCAGATGATGAAGGAGGATTTTTTTTTTTCTAGCGATGTTCTGATAGTCAGTGCATGTTGACAAAAGCATCCTTTGGGAACTCCAGCAGATAATGGAAAGTCTCAGAGGATGCTTGCATTGCTAAGTACCAGGTGTCAGAAAACATCTGGCAATAATCCTCTCCTGGCAGCATTATCCCACCTTCCTCCTGGCTGTTACGTGCCTGTCCTAGAAGGGGGCAGAGGGCAGAAAACAGCATTTTTCTATCTGTGCAGAAACACGTGTGCACAAAAATGCTGTTTTCAGCAGAAAAAACCAAACAGTGTGAATTTTGCACTGCAATTTTCAAAGGCTTTCTCACCAAGTGAAGAAAATTGTTATAGTTACTCATTGCTTCTTTGAAGAATGGAATCAGGGAAGAATTGCATCCCAAAAGGTATGAGGACTTCTATGTTAAGGTTGTCTTTTCAGAAACCTAAAAGCTGTAACTTGTCCTTTGCCTCTACCTCCATATTTAATATTGAATAACATCAACATATTTCCCCTTCTGGATCCACTCTTTGATAGCAGGCATTATTATTATTAATATTATTATTATTATTCACTACCTAGCCTGTCTTTTCCCCAGTTCACGACTCAAAAAACCTTGCAACAATTAAAAAGACATTGATGAAAATCCATAAAATACAAAAATTAAGACGACAATACACAATCACGAAAAATTTAAAACTGGGTTAAAACGTATGTCGTTAAAATACACCCACCCACCAGTGCAGCAATTACTAATATCTGGCATGTTGTATAAGGCAGGCCTTGTAGAGTCACTCCTCCGCTGGAATAGAAAAGTCTCTTCTTGTCTGCAAAAAGGAAGCAAGTGAAGGGGGTACCAGCTTAACTTCTCTGGAAAGGGAGTTCCAGAGCCTGGGGGCAGCCACTGAGAAGGCCCTCCCCATCTTCCCCCCAGATGCACCTGCGAAGATGGTGGAATGGAGAGAAGGACCTCCTCAGTAGATCTCAAAGCAGGGACTGGTCCATAAGGAAGAATATGGTCCTTCAGATAACATGGACTTGAGCCATGTAAAGCTTTAGAGGTCATAACTAGGACTTTGAATGATGCTCAAGGGGAAAGGAAAAGGCAGGGTTCCCAGAGGGACATTGTTGTACCTGAAGTCATACACAAAAAGCTGTTCAGTCCTGTGCCCAATGATGGGCTATACCCACCAACGGGAATAGGTATGGTAGGAGGGCTCCAGGATCCCCTATGGCTAACTTGAAAAAGACGTCTGTTGTGAACTCACCCACTGTTATCCAACCATTCCTGCCCCTCACAGAAAGCACCAGCCACATGAGAGGTCCTGTCTTCTATCAGCTTGGGTGCTACAGGCATCATTACTTCATAAAGCTGTCATTGTGCATGGATACCACTGGCTTGTTCCAGGGCACAGAAGCAACTAAGAATTCCCTCCATTAATCCCATTCATTTGCAGCCCCTAATTTCCCTAGATCATCCTACTAGGAGTGGTGCATTGGACAAAACTTGCGGTCTCTTCAGTGCAGTAGGGCAAAAGAAGATTGTGGCCCGTCTCCCTGTCTAACGCTGCTTATGAAAGAGCAGACTGGTAGGCTGTTTGCCTCTTCTGCGTCCTAAGACCATGTCCCATGGCCACGGAACAGCCAACAAAAAAACAAAGGAAGGGAAGAAGGCTATGTACCCGGAGAAGGATTAAGTATTGTTTTTATTAAAATTATGTCTCTAATAATAGAGGGGTTTCTTTTCAAGTATCTGACACATTGCAAAATTTGTGTTATGAGCAGCTTCTGCCACCACCACACCCTAATGGGAGAGGAGATTGAGCTCCATATGCTGCTGCCACCATCAGGAAAACACTCCTCCCTCCAAGGGCAAACCATCCTAGCAAGAGCATTTTAGGCTGAAGGTGCTGGTGACTCAAACTCTTGCACCAGCCCTAGTGAGGCTGGTGAGTCACTAGGTCTACTAGGCTCTATAATTCCAACAACAACACAATGGCTAGAGAAAGCATAAGCATGTGTAACTGTCCGTCCTGTTGCATCTGAGAGCTGCCAGGCCCAACACAGGCCTTAGTAGTCTCAGTTAGACCCAACACAGATTTTAGTAGGCTCAGCCAGACCCAACACAGATTCTAGTAGGCTCAGCTAGACCCAACACAGATTCTAGTAGGTTCAGTTAAGCCTAAGATAGGCCTTAGTAGACTCAATTAATCCCAACACAGGCCTTAGTAGGCTCAATTAGACCCAACACAGATTTTAGCAGGCTCAGCTAGGTCCAACACAGGTTTTAGTAGGTTCAGTCGGGCCAAACACAGGCCTCAGTAGGCTCAGCTAAGCCCAATACAGGCCTTAGTAGGCTCAGCTAGGCCCAACTAGGCCAAAGACTGCCCCTACCATGGTTACACTGACCCAAGCTGCTGGGTCACATAAGTCTTGGGAGTGTTCGCTAGGTCCAGCTAGGCCCAGTAATTGCCCCTCCAATAACCCCATCAATCTGAGCTGATTCCCTAAGGGCAATGGTCCAATATATTGCCTAGTACTTCCACACCAGCTAGTTGGTCTGCAAATGTGGTTGGGGCTAAAAGTTTGAATGTCCTGGGCCGGAAGACTTTCCAGTTTGCAGCCTTGCCCTACCAGCTGGTCATGTGTTGACAGTCCATGCCCCAATATTATTCCCCCAGATGATAGCCAAAATCCAAATTAAAATAAAACCATGTATCCCAACACCATCTCATCCTACCACTCTCTAGAACCACATGCATGGGGTCCTCTTGGATCAAGCGTAAGCCAGGAGGGCAGACTGTTATTCATTATTGTTCTGAGTGATTTGGATGTATATTTATTATTAAATAGTTGAGTTCTGAGTGTCTTCCAAAGTTGGTTCATGTTATCCCAGGTTCTGGTTTTGAGCTGCACAGTTCAGGTTATACCACTCTCTAAAAATCGGTAGAAGCGAATAAGGTGTTCCTCCGAGAATATTTTAAGTTTGGAATCAATGGATCCGATGATCTAATTACCCAGCAATCTTTGGGGCTGACAGCTTTGTAGGAGACCCCAAAATATGTCCCACCCATGTTTAATCCAAAGCATCAGGCTGTTTTGTTCCATGGATGTGGCCACACTATTTCATGCGAATGAAATATCAGTGCAATCTTTGCAAATCATTTTCAGAAATGGGGACATATGAAATCCCTTCCCATAGAGGTTTAAAATGAACAGACTCTTTCCACGTGCTTTACAGACTGAGTCATCTAATCAGGGCAATACCCCTTGGTAACCACTTGGACCTCAACAGACTTTAGAAAAGAAGTTTTATCCCTAATCCTTGCAATCCATTTTTAATTATTCCTCATAATCTTCACTAATAATAAGAGTGGGAGGTCCAAAGACATAATTTGTCTTCAAGAGTCGTTACCCATTTTAAAAAATAATATAAGACTGAAAATGCAAGGATAGTATGCAACTTCTGAAGTAGGCAGACGACTCTTCAACTAATACTTATGTGGGTGGCAGAGAGATTTTAGAAATCTAGTTCACTCTCTGTTACATCTGCTTTGCCCTCCCTGTCATGCTTTTAGGTAGTTGCCTTGCTTTGATGCTCAAATGGGCTTTGCTGTGCTGTGAGAGGATGGTGGGATCAGCTGGGAAATTGTGTGCCGGGAACAAAGAAATGTTATTGTAATGAGCTGTGATAAGGGTACTGATGCAGGCCGACAGACCCGACTACAAGGTCGAACTGTTGGCAAGCTGGATGGGGATTTGGGAGAGAGGTGGAAGGAGTTGTTACGATTAGCTAGGAAACAGAATGGTAGGGTGCATTAAGTTTGAAATACAGTCAATTATAAGATGGTGCAAATCCCGTGCTTCTTTAGTCCTGGCAACTATTTCCTTTGATGTTCCTGAATAAAGCTTTTGAAATCTCTAAGCCTAATTACTGGGAGAGGAAGCTATCTTGTGCAACACAATTTGGGAGAGTGAACTAATGCAGAACCTCAGAAGTCACGGAGGGTAAGAGAGGATGTTTCTATCCTCCTCAGCTGAAGAAATAGCTTTTGGTTCAGCTCCATGGATGCTGGCATCATATATTGGTATTTTTGTTGCAGTCTTTCTGTTTGCATGAGGAGTTTATTACAATATCACAAGGACATACGTTCCCCCAGAAATCACACGGCCTATATGACTTGGTAATTTTATCTCATACACTGTGAGTAAATTTTCCTGATTTTAAGATATTTTTCCCTCTTCATTTATGTATTATATCTTATCTTCATATGGAAGCATGCTTTTTACAAGAGACACATAGTGGAAATATCTTCATCAAACGAATATGATTGACTCCAGTTATGGTGCTGGTTGGAAATTGATGGTGACCTTAAGGTATATGGGGGGTTTCTGGGGCTGAGAGAGTGGCACCCCCAAGGACATCCAGTGCAAGGAATCAAACCCTGGTCTCACAGGTGATGGTCCAACACTTGAATCACTACACCATGCTGACTCATCATATGTATAGTACTTTTCATTTGGATGTAGGCTTCTCCAGGCTAATTAATTCATAGTTTTGTAGGAATGGAAGAATCGTTACATCTCTTACTATCTTCTCTGTTTTGTGTACTTGAACTATCTCGTCTATTACTCATAATATACCTTCTGTCTCCTCTACTTATAATAAATTCCTCTACAAAATGTTTTAGATCTTCCAACATTTGTGCCATAAGATTTACTCAGTTGGTGTTAGAAGAATAATGTGACCCTGAAATTACAGAGTTACCTTCTATTTTTTCCTTTTACAGAAATCTGTCTCCCATCTTTGTCCCCCAGCTGATCTGTTATTCAATATGGCTAGTTCTAGAAATCAATACAACTGTGTCTCTTGTCTGAGCCATTCCCTCTGAACTAAATTAAACCAGAAAACAAGATTATGCCATTACTTTTTCCCCCCACTTCCTTTCCTCAAAGGTGTTTCCTGCAGAAAGAGACTACCCATTTCTTAAACCAATGGTCACACTCTGTATCTTTTAGCTGGTGAAACCAGCTCGTTTCCATTTAGAGATATTACTTTAAAGATTGTCTGCTTTTAGCACAGTACTTGCATCATTGTGCTATCTTCTGAGATATATAAAAAAAATCCAAACAATATTTAAAACACAATTTGAATTATTTGACAATGAATAACTAGCAACAAAGCTCTTCTCCCCTTATCGCCTATTCCTTGTTGGAAGCAAAGAGGTATCAACTCTTGTGCAAAGTGATCAATGAGAAGGAACTCTAGAGAGCATGCCTGCCCTTGGATTTCACCTCTATTTCTTTCTTTGCTCTACGTACTCAAGACTTTTTTACTTCCTGCCTGCCTGCAGAGGTCACTTCCCATTTCTTCCCATATTTAGGTAGCCCTTTGTTTGGGAAGGAAGCATTTATGAATCTCCTGCCTTGGGGTGGCTTACATCCACACATGAGAGCCAGCTTTTAGGGGCTCTTCTACTGAAATTTAGGTCATCTTCTTTTCCTATCCCAAAAGAGATTTCCAGAAACAATAAATGTAAGGGCTTTTTTATTTCTAACCTTTTTTTTTATGAGTAATTTTTATTAAAATTTTAAATATAAAAGAATAAAAAAAAAACCTCCCCGCTTCCAAACATCAATTTTCCTAGTTGAATCTGAGTTTAGCATTCTATTCCGTATAAACATTCCGTTCCACACATTATCTCTGTTTTACGACAATCATAAACTATTACTTTTAACTTTAACTATTTACATTTTATCTCTTACCACCTCATTTTGTCTTTCACCTTTCTCACAATCTTTCTTTCTTTTGCCCTATCTTATTCTTTTATCCAATTCAATACCTCTCCCTGGATTGGCTTATTTTTGCTTGAAAACGTTAGCTTCGCTGTCACCACCATATCTAGGACTTTGAATTTCCATTCCCTTATATCAATATATTTTCGTTCTTTCCAATGTCGAGCATAAGTCAGTCTCTCTGCAGTTATTATATATAACAATGTCTTTTGATGAGATCTTATTTCTCTTTGTTGCCCTAACGTATTCAACAATTAGAATTCTGGCTTCATTTCAGAGTTAAAACCGTACAGTCTTTGAATTTCATCATGTATTTCATTCCAAAACTTTTTTGCTATTTTACAGGTCCACCACATATGGAAAAAAGATCCCTCTTTCTCATCACATTTCCAACTATTTTTAACCTTACAAGAGCCTCCTGAGTATTTTTCTCCTGGTTTCTACCACAAGCTCACATTGCATGGGCTATGCTGTACATTGCTTGATATACATCCCAAATATTCCTACACTTCTCCCCTCTGGAACCCAACTATGCCTATGGGTGCTTCAGCCCTCATGCTTTGCAGTGATGAAAGCATCGCCTGGTATAGAAGTAACAAGAACCAAGATATCACTGCTGTCTTTGTTGGCTGAGCTGATTCTCCACCCTCCCACATTAGCTATTCATTACAACTAGATAGGAGTTAGTTGATAAATTAAATAAATTTAAGAAAGTTAAGATGTGAACAAAATCTAGCTAATCGGAACAATATTCTATGATAGGGAATGCCAATAATACTTGCATGGAAAATAAAAAAGCCAAAACCACTGAGTTAATTAAATCTTCGGGCTTTTCCACCCTAGAGTGCTATTATTCCACTTTCAACCTCCTGTGGAATTCTGGGGATTGTAGTTTCCTCAGGCCCAAGAGCTCTCTGGATGAAGATTGTAAAGGCCTCTCCCTGACCTGGATCAATAAAGACAAATTGTTTGGGCCACCGGCTGTAACGTGTCCAAGTGCAATCCTCATAGTGTGAAAAAGACAATCAAACTTGGAAGGACCATGATGTGGAGTATATTGTGTGATGTCCCCTTACTGAAATTACAGAATATTGAATACAAGTTGAATGTTCATCAGAGGAAACACGGGTCACAATCTTATCCCTAATCCCAACCAGATTAGATCCACTGAATTTCACAATTAATTCATTTGGCTAGTACTAATTGGAACCAAATAGCAGGGTTTGCGTCATAGTATCTGGTGTTCGTGTCTGAACGCATTTCTGTTCCTCCCAGACTACTTCTTTGTGAGTGGAAAGGGGTGTGTTCCTGATAGCAATTCACGATAACCTAGACACCTTGAATGTCGTTGTTGAGAGAAAGATGAGTTATAAACGAATGTATGGACTGGTAAGTTTCTTTGATTTTAGGAAAGTTGTTTGTGTTGACTTGTTATCGTGAGATGTAAATAGATGTATAGCGTGCCTATTTAAGCATGCAACAGTAGAGGATGTTTTTCCAGGTCAGTCTTATTTCCAAAACAAGGAACAAAATTATATGAAACTCCTTTCAATGCATCATCCATGCTTGATTTTTTTTTGTTAGTTTGTTTTTTGCTATCTATATTCCACAGCCTCTCATGCCATGCATTTTTTTGAAATACCTCCATCTCCTTTCACTCCTTTGGAAATGCCTACCTAGCTGTGGTTAGCGACAATGATAAAAAAGGTTATGTTTTGGTGTGGTGTTACTTGTTTGGTCTGTGTTAGTTTAGTATTTTTGTCCTGCTGCCAATGGGAGACTTAAGGTGGCTCACAAGCTAGACCAAAACAGGCTGAAGCAGAGTTGCAGTGCAGCAAAGAGAAAATGTAATCCAGCTTTCACGGATATTGAGCGCTCAATGGGCAGACATCCGCTGTCATGTCATGTACGAGATAACCCCAGTCCCAAGAAACAGACTTAGAAATTTGCAAAGCTGTATTCAAGAAGCAGAGCCACAATAGTTGCACATTCTGGCCATTAGCAAGATTAAAAGCCTTACTGGAATTGTAGTGTCTTGTAAGCAGTAGCATTACAAAATTGCACATGCAACGCCCTTATTTGCCAGCTAATTAAAGCAATTCCTTTGCCCCAGCTAGCTTTGCACTGCCAACATCCTGACCCTGTTCTCTTCCTTATCAAGGTCTGCTATATCAACATACCCTCATTCCCAAAACACTGTTTTTTCTCATTTCTCATTCCATTTCCATCACCCTCTCATCCTTCTTCGACGTGGCATCAAGCAGCCCGGTGCTCTATGTATTACATAGATAAACGGCAAAACACGACAAGCATTCTCTGGCAGCAAACAGCAAATAGCCTGGTGTGACAGTGTATGCTGAGATATGGGGTGTTGTTGGTAAACCCAACGCCAAAACAATACATGTTATTAGATTTGTATTAGGATATCATGGCAGGGAAAGCAAAATGACCTAACAGGTTAGCACAGATGGGTGTGCCAGCAGACAAACGGTAAGTAGGTAGTTAAGAAGACAAATGAACAGAGCAGCTGTAGTCTCTTTTATGATAAAAGCAGTGATGCAGAATCAAGTCAATAGACTCGGACTCAAGTCAGACTTAAGCCACTTCGGTGACTCGACTCGGACGCGACTTGGTAATAAATGATGCACTGACTCGACTTGAGACTTGTGTATTTTTAATGACTGACTTGCTGCCCTCAGTTCACTAACATAACACATTCATCCAGAAACCTTACGACTTTGAACAACGGCTCCATCTCTTTTTGTCTGCTGGTCGCATGGCAATCTCTCTCAAGCCCAAAGAGTGGGTGCATTTCTCGGAGGGGAACAGCAAACGGGTTAGGCAATGGGCTTGAGAAGGAAGGATTCTTCCTTCTAAAGCTTTTGATGCTTCAGTAATGGGGAGTAAGAAGGATCCCATTCCCCACTTCTGAAAAAGCCTCCAGCTTTGCAAATGAGAAGCAAGAAGGATTCTGTTCCCCACTTCCGAAGCTGCAGATGGCAAAATCACAAATGTGGACATCTGACTCTGCTTTAACTGTTAAAACTGACTTTATTTGGCTCTATCCAATAGTTCTGGAATTTTGGTTGGAGTATAAAGTCAACTTCCAGACTTGAGACGTGACTTGAAAGTGTCTTGCAAGGACTTGAGTCTTGGAGTAAATGAATTAAATACATCACTGGACAAAAGCCCAGTCAATCCAGAACCACAAAGATCTGATTATTCCCACATGTGGAATTTAAATATCTTCCCACAAGGACTCAGAGAAAGTCATCCTCTCATTGTTGAGTAAGCCTTTCTGAGTAACTCTCAAAATTCCAAAGTGCAGGTGATCCTAAAGATTAGGTGATGGTTTGAGTTCTGCCTCCCAATCCAAATGCAGGCTGTCTGCAGGCTAAAGGGAAGGGAAAAAACATTGTCTGTTACCAGAGCAGAGAAGCCATCTGTTCACCTCTGCATTTTCTTGAAATAGTTTGTTCCCTCCAAGATGTTCAGCTTAAGGAACTCCAGAATATCCTCCCATGAGGGACCCTCCAGGGCAGAAAGGACATCTCACCACCCCAGAAAGAGGGAATAAGCAGTTCCTGGATGGTACAGATTCCTGGGTTGTGGGTGACAATTTCCCATGCGTGGTTGTGGACCAGAGAAGGGGTGTTCTTTGGCTGAAGTACAAAGAATATTCACTACATTTTTTTTATCCTTGATGAGGGAGGCTGTGGAAAAATCTCCCTCTGATCAGCCCAACTGAAGTGTTTGTGGATCCAAGGTTCTTGTTTCATTGACCCAAACGGCAAACGCTGCCCATGAGACTGAGCACCCCATAGGCATGCCCTATCCTGAGATTAACGGCCATTAAAGCCCAACAGACAGTAGTCCTCTGGGTGAACTGGTATCGAGCAGAATGCTCACTGTTTGACTATCAGTGCCCTAGGAATGCGTAAGCAAACCAGCCATATGGTATACTCAAAGGAGACATACCATACTGAACAAGATTCTGGTGGGAATAAAGCAAATAAAATAAATTAAAATAAATTAAACAAGCCCCCACCTTGGAATACAATGAGTGGTGGATACGCCTGAATTCCCCTGCAAACTATCTGCAAATTAGTAAGGGAGGCCTGTTTGATTAGACCAGTCACCTGCTCAGCCATACATTCCTTTCTTATTTTCTTGTCCATTATCTTTAGGAGATCCTTCCCTGACGCTGAATTACCTGAGTCAATGGCAATGTATGGAAAGGGATATGAAATCCACTAGGGGAAAGAAGAAAAAAAAACAACACTTTCTTAATATATAATTTGGTGTAATCTGCAAGTTTGATCAGCATGTCCTCTCTTCCCTCATCCAAGTCATTAATAAATATGTTAACTAGTCCTGGGGCAAGGAAGGAACCCTTTGGCCCCCCATTGGTCACTTCTCTCCAGGATGAAGAGGAGTCATTGCTGAGCACCTTCTGGTTTCAGTTGGTCAAATGGGGGAATTCTCCCCATCCAATATGATTGAGAAGGTGCAGTGCACTCTCCCCAATATTTTTGTCCAAAAGTTTTACTTCAACACCGCGTGAAGATTCCTCCCCCCACCAATGTTTCGTGTCTTGCTTTAGGCAAAAGAGGGGAATGTTGCATGTGCGCAGCTGACTTTTTGAGTTTAAAAAGGTGAAATCTGATAAATCTTACCCCCTACAAAATGTTGGCACACACACCTCACCCGCTTCCACTACCAGACTGACCTTAGGATTAGCTAAAGCAAGAGCTAGGACAGCTTTTGCAAGGAAGCGTTCTAGAACTGTAGAACTGAAGGGGGACTTGGAGGGTGTTGGGTCCAACCCCCTGGACTAAATCTAAATTAGGAATAGAGGAATGAGGATTTTTTTTTCTCCATAATGATAAGCACAATAGAGCTAAGGGCTGAAACTGTTTGCAACCTGTTCTCCTTTTCTATTAAAATATTGGTATGATAACTCTCTAGCCAATATTTCTTGGTGATGATGTCCATCTAATTGAAAACTACTCTCCCTCACTTCTCACTCTTGAAACCTCTAGTGTCAGAATGAGAGAACCATTCTATACAACTTTATGTTAACATGTATCTCACCATCTTCAAACATAACAGATAGGAAGTGATAAAAGGACTTTTTTCCAAACTAACAGATCCTACACATTTCTTTTGCTCAGTCAGTCTCAAAGATGTACAAGATCCCTTTGAACATTAACATGCTCATTCGTCACCAGAAAGCTTAGTTGTGCCGAACCCAGAGACATATTATGAAACATTGCCATTGATGCAAATGGCTAAGTATATAAAACGCATATGGCTAAGCATACAAAATCAACCTCGATAACTTGATGAGGAAGTGAGTCTGATTGAAAACCATCTCCTCTTGTCACTATTGACATTTCTAGGATTTCTTTATTCAGCACGAAAGAACTGCCCCACATAACTTTACCTTTACATATATCTCAACTTCTTCAGAATTAATAGTTAGTAAGTGATAAAGGATTTGTTTCCAAACTGTCCAACAGATTGTTAATATCAGAGGAATGTTTTTTTCATAAATTAAATGATTTATTCTAAATATTTTTTAAGAACTGAATCACAAGTCGGAAATTGCTCCGAGTACTTAGAAATTCAAGTGGTCCGTAGTCAATACCGTACATTATTCCATGGAATCCATCCTCAATGTGAAGCCATGTCACTGGCACACCATTGTCTTCTAGCCTTTTCTTGTACAACAGTCCGTCATCCCGGAGAATGTCATATTCACAGGTTATTAAGAGAGTCTCAGGGAGCTGACAGATAATGTCATCTTCTGCTAAAAGTGGTGCAAACAGTGTATTGGAGGCTTCTTTGCATGCTTCATAAAGTTCTTTGCAAAACGGAGCGGGCTCCTCTGGCACATAGCCTTTGGCCTTAAATTCCTCTGGAATGTGGTCTGGATTAATCCATTTTCTGTATTTCACCCACAAATGCCTGGGAACATGGGCATTCTTCATGAAGCCATCCACCTTCATATCCTTCCCAGTTAGATAGGTGATCCCAAGCGTGATAGCTATTTTCTTAAACAAGATGGGAACTGAATGGTTTTGTTGATAAGAGGGCAGGTTGAAATCCACAACCTGGAGGAATGGGTAGAATAGGATTTGAGCTCGAAGCCTTGGGAGATCCTTCCTTGCCACCAGATGCTGACAGACTGCAGTGGCGAACGTGCCTCCGCTGCTGTCTCCACAAATGACAATGCGATTTGGGTCCACTCCATATTCTGTGGCATTTTTCAGGAAGTGTATGGTAGCTGTGCAGCAGTCCATAACTGGGATTGGGAATGGATGCTCTGGAGCTAAGCGATACCTGAAACGGAAATGAGAAATGGTTGAACTCTTCCCATTCTTTTAATTTTACCAAATTCTCCAGCCATTCCTTAGCATTAACTTTGATCACAGTCGTCTCTCCATATTCACAGGTTTGACCTTCACAAACTTGATTATTCACATGGCAGCTGCTTGCCTTCCTCCATTCTCCCCCTCCCATTCCCCTGATTTTTGCCCAGGTGTGAGCATCTTCCTTCCAAGGATCTGGGCAAAAGACTAGTGCACAGAATCATAGAGTTGGAAGAGACCCCAGGGGCCACCAAGTCCAACCCCCTGCTTTGCAGGAACCCACATCAAAGCACTCCTGACAGATGGCCATCCAGCCTCTGCTTAAAAACCTCCAAAGGAAGAGACTCCTCCACACTCCATGGAGGCAGCAGATTCCACTGCTGAACAGCTCTGACCATCGGGAAGTTTTTCCTGAGTATCGGGTGGAATCTCTTTTCCTGCAGTTTGAATCCGTTGCTCCTTGTCCTAGCCTCTGGAGCGGCAGAAAACAAGTCCATTCCTTCTTCAATATGACAGCCTTTCAAATATTTGAATATGGTTGTCCCCTCTTAACCTTCTAGTGCATGCCTTCCTTGGCTCATGGGGTTGCCCCCTCTCGTTCACTTGCCCTTCACCCAGGCGGCTGGAAGGATGGTAGTGGACCCGGGGAAGACGCAAGTGAGTTTGGGGGGGACGAGCCCTGGAAGGGAATGGAAGGGGGAGCATTCACTTGCGGGGAGCTATTCGTGGTTTTTTGACTCTCATGAGGGTCCTGCTCACTGAACCCTCACAAAAGTCGAGACACCGTTGTGCTCCAATTTTCAACCACTTTGCCCCAAGACAAAGACACAGAATCCACATGACAGAGTCAGACACACGCAGTTGCCAAACCCCCTTTCCTTAAAACATGCCCCCAAAGATCAAGCCACAAGCTCCTACCAGCTCTCCTGCACTATTTTGCCATTTCCACATTATCCTTAACTTCACGCTTCCCTTCCTAAACGTGCCGCTTCCTCCCATACATATCCTACTTGTCCCTCACAGTTCTTCCTGTGCACATGTCAGCCGAATTTTCTCTTCCCCCCCTTCTCTGGGTCTGTTGTCTTCTACTGCTCTTCTCATGCTCTATGATACAGGAGAGAAGCTAAAATGTTGTTTTAAAAACCCTCAATTTAAGAACCCCACCATTCTTGAGCATCGTGGGCCAAAGTCCCAAGTCTTGCAAAGACTTGCAAGATCAAGGAACACGTGGTGTTTTCCCAGTTCTAAGGATTCCTGGACGAAACAAAGAGTTTGTTCGTTACGTGTTAAAACTTAATAAAAATCGAATTTGGAAAAAAGAACGAGTATGAAGCCACTTACCCAACAGACACGACCACGGAATCACTTTTCCGGGCAATGTAGCGACTTACCCTTTCATAAGCATCTGAAAAACACACAGTGTTTTAACAGAGATTACTGATGTAGGTCCTAACGATTTATAAAAACATTGCACTCCCACCTGAAATCTGTTCCCTGGAGAAATTAGGATATGACTGATGCTTCAGGGCAGATATGGCCATTTAAAAAAAATAAAAATCGACCACTGTTCTTTTGGCTTCCTATTATCCAATGGGTCAATTGGTGAAATAAAAGAAGGGATCTGGGTAAAAGAATATATTGAGTGGTTCTTTCTCAGTCATGCCTCACTATTTCGGAAAGCATATTAGAAACTTGTCTGGAGTGCGTGTGGTAGAAATGCTCTGAAATTTTAAGGATAATTCTTTGTCCATGGTGCTTAATACCATCAGTGGAAATGTTCACCATTTCTGCAGGAGCTGCTATGTAAAATGATTCTTTTTTTAATATTTTTATTGAATCCATAAACTTAAAATCGATAAATCCAATTATATCACATCCTGAAGCTTAGAACATCACGAACAGTTCTAGAGTTGTCACGTTTCGAATAACATTAAATATAAATCCGATGTCCCTATTCTTTATCAACTTCTCTAAAAGTTTTGGGTGCTTCCTTATTTCTTGTTCTGCGTCGGCGCACATTCTTAATCTTACATGAATTATATCTCTACAATAAACCTTTACTAATTCCCTTAATTTTTACCCATAAGTATACATGTCTTCTAAATATTCTATATTATTTATACTATCCATTCGAGAACTTTAATGCAGCAGGAAATACATACATATGCCTAACCAAAATTTCTTGAAGTTTTAAGTCAATAAAGACCGAAGTATAACATAACCGTACTCCATGTCCCATATACTTAAAGTTTTAACACTCTCGCTATAGCTAATTCCCCCCGTGGCTTTTCCCATAGAGGGGCAAAAATCTTCCGTGTGTCACAGAATTGTTTCTTCTTTTTATCCGAGATCATCATTGTAAGTTTATCTAGTTCAGCTAAATCCATATAATTTCAACAGCCATTCCTCAATATCTGGCATTACATCCAATTTCCAATGCTGAGCTGTTGTTAAATGGGCTGCTGTGAAACGAAATTGAATTCAGCGGTGTAGTGACGAGGGGCGATGGGGGTACGCACCCCTGGCGGCAATTTTTTGGGGGTGCTGCCGCTCCTTGACTGCCCCACCCCGTGTACGGTAGCCCCTCCCCTGCTTGCCATAGCCCTGCCCCCTTGAGCCATAGCCCCGCCCTAACTGCCGTGGCCCCGCCCCTGACTGCCGTGGCCCCGCCCCAGACTGCCGTGGCCCCGCCCCTGACTGCCGTAGCCCCGCCCCTGACTGCCGTGGCCCCGCCCCATCTGCCCACCCATATGCTCCAAGCTCTGCCACTGATTGAACCGGACAGGAAAGAAGCAGGGATCACAACCACAACCCTTTTGATGGTTCACTAACGAGCATCACAGAAAAAGCATTATGTTAAAGTACCTTGCCAAATCCTATAATATAACATAATTAAATATAAAGGGCTCCGTTCTGCGAACTTACCAATGCTTCCAAAGAGAGCAACGCCTCCACCAATGTAAATCACTCCTCTTCTGTTCACGGAAGAAGTTGTTTTGGGCCAGTACACCCTCACCGGAACCCCTTCAAAAAGCAGGTCCTTGATAATCAGCGCGGAGCTCTTCTTGGGTGGTATTCCTTTCAATATTATCTTCCATATTTTATATCTGTGGCAGATGCCAAGTTTCTCAGGTATGAGTGACTGTTTAAAGAAAAGCATTAGGAAGGATTTGGGGTAACGTGCGTACGTCGTTTGTTGCCGCGGGCCTCCAAGTCATTTCTGTCTTACGGCAACCCTTAGGCGAACGGTCACAAGGTTTTCTGGGGCTGAGAAAGTGTGATGTACCCGAGGTCGCCCAGCAGGTTTTCATGGCTGAGTGGGGAATTGAACTCTGGGTTCCGGGGTTGTAGTCCAACACTCAGGCCGTTTCCGCACGACACTGTTATAGTGCTATTATTCCACTTTCAACATCCTATGAAATCCTAGGGTTTGCAGTTAAGGGAGGGGCCTCGAAGGCCGCAAACCCCAGGGTTCCATAGGATGTTGAAAGTGGAATAATAGCCCTATTGCAGTCTAGTGTGGAAACGGCCTCAGACTACTACACCACCGCTTATATATTGTGAATGCCTGCCTTAGAAAATGTCCAAAAGACACCCATCCCTAGGTGTATGCACACAAAGCTCAGAAGTGAGGAAGGAACACGCAACAATGCAAATAGAGGCTATATCTAGATCACTCAAACTGTATCCTGATTGTCATCAGTATAAAGTGAAATCCCTCCAGGCTAATATTGGCCTTGCAAAAAATAAGATCCTACATCCACTCTCAATGGGCTAATCCCATACCTTCATTAAACAATTTTCAGCTGAAAGACTTAGTGCACCTGAAAGTTTACCTGTCCGTAGAAAGAAAAGAGCGTAGGTGGGAAGTCTTCTTCTGGGTTCGTAGGCAGGAGGGCAAGGTATGACAACAAACAGGTAAAGGTCACTTGGAAAAACCGGAAAAGAGAAAGTGACCTGGTGAAATCTTCGTGGAAGGTTGGCTCCTCAAAGAGATGAGAAGTGTCCACGCTGTGCATATATGGGAATCCTACCAGTCCATCATCTATATAAATGAAGTTTTGTTAAAGCAGACAAAAATGAGAGGCTGGCATTGTTAGTTCTGAGTCTCTATTAGAGGTCAGAAAGTGGGGCAGTCTTTCTGGATTCTCCCAAAGGAACAAGAATAAGAGTACTGACAATTCTGGGAAGAAGCCAAAGGAACAAACTATACGAAATCTCTGAATTCGCAATGTGTTGCCAAGCAATTGACAAAGCTGACCTCTGTGTTGATTGTCAACTGTGATTGTCAACAACTGTGTTGACTGGCGTTGCAGTCACGGTATTGCAAATTCAAAGTGTTCTTACCCTGGCCATTCCCTCACTAGACTGTTATAGTGCTATTATTCCACTTCCAACATCCTATGGAATCCTGGGGTTTGCAGTTTAGGAGGGCCCTTTGAGGCCCCTTCCTAAACTGCAAATCCCAGAATTCATAGGATGTTGAAAGTAGAATAATAGCGCTATAACAGTGTAGCCTGGAAATGGCCAGAGTAAGAACACTTTGAATTTGCAATACAGTGACTGCAGCACCAGTTCACAGGGTTAGAAAAACTCTCTGAAACAAACCTTTACAGTTATGCTGAATTTATGCAATTTATTAGAAATGCTGAAATGCTAACAGATACAGAAAAGTGTGTAAATTCTCCGTATGAGATATTGCGTACCTCAAATGAAGAAATGAGGTAATGTACAGAAAGTCTGAGAGCCAGTGTGACATAGTTGCTTGCACGTTTGACTATGGCTCTGGAAACCAGTGTTGGAACTCCTGCTCAACTATGGAAACCCACTGGATGACCTTGGGCAAGTCACTCTCTCTCAGCCTCAGAGGAAGGCAAAGGTGAAAAAACCTTGGAACAAATCTTGCCAAGAACTCCCAGCAGTAGGCTTGCCTTAGGGTCCCCATAAGTTGGAACTGACTCGAATGGCAATAGAACATGTCACAATTTAAAGAAAACACATGCAACAAAGTATAAGTTGAAATGTACTACTCATGACTTGCAAGTGTGAGAAATGTTTCTTATGAGACATATAGTTAGCTATGTAATATCCAAGCAAGAGAATGTGTCCAGACAGGAAATGTCTACGTGATTTGAAATGCCTCTGTAAGACTTGTGTAAGTGTATGAATTAATCGTACTACATAATCAACGTATGAAAAGCCACATTTGAATTTTCCAACACACCCACTATATATATTGGGGGGATCTGTTCTGAAACCTCTGTGTAAAACAGAAGACCCAGTCATGCACCCCACTGAAGTCAATTGATGCAATGTGCTTGCCTCCGGATTCATGCAAGCCCATGCCCATTGAGTCCATTGACTGTAACAGCAGCGACACTTTGTGTGACTTTGCATTTGTGTGTGTGTGTGTGTGTGTGAAGCTCGAACCAGAAGACGACACCCTGTAATTTAAATTTCCTTAAAATCCAAAGCTCAAGATATTCTTTAGAGAAATTCCGATATTAATCTGCCTACTAGACCACACTCTTCTTTCCAACGTTGAGAGGCCAGTTGAGCAGAAGGAACTCTAGCTGTTTGGGGTGGCTCCAACATGCCCCAATTTTATTTAAGAAAAACAACATTTTTGCAAAACAAAATGTCTCCCGAATCCCTTTGGAAAGGTAGAGATAATTTTTGCAAACTTCTGCTCAGTCCGAAGCCACTTTAGGCCCAAGAGAGGCCCTTTGGAACAGGAAGGGAACTCAAAATTGACTTCCAGTTCACTTTTTGTTGGAAAAAAAAAATCTCCAAAAATCTAAAAGGGCCCAGGGGAAACATGGAAAAATTGTTTCCACCCTCCCAAAGAGATGCCGGGCCAACTGCATTTTTTGCATTGCAGAGGCTTTTTTTCCTTTCCTTTTCTTTCTTTCTTTTTTTTGGTAATGTGACTCCTCTGTAATTTTTTTGTAATGTAGTTTCTCTGTGCTTGCCCAGCCTTGATCTTTTTTTAAAAAAAAAAAATTGGAGCAGCACCTGTTATTCTAGAACTAGATCTGATCCCACTCCAATGGAACGCCTCAGTGTGGAGGCTAAATCCCAGTTTTTTAATCATCAGGTAGCAGAGAATGTTAAAGAGTGCCATCGCCTGTCTGATGAGGAAAAGAGTGGTTTACAAACCATGTTGACTCTTCCGCACTAGCCTGTTATAGCGCGATGATTCCACTTTCAACATCCTCTGGAATCCTGGGGTTTGCAGTTTCGGGAGGGGCCGGCTGGCCCCTCCCGAAACTGCAAACCCCAGGATTCCAGAGGATGTTGAAAGTGGAATCATCGCGCTATAACAGGCTAGTGCGGAAATGGCCTGGGATACCCTTACGATAGCTGCCTGGGTTCACTTCATAAAGTTAGGCCCACAGCTAAAGCCACAATAGCGAATTAACTCAATAGGGCTTAAAAAATTTGGCTCAGACAGGCATTCATACTGTATAAGCGGTGTTTGGTGAGCCAGCGGAGTGCAGTAGGTTTTTTTTTTATATATATATATATATATATATATATATATATATATTATTAAGCAAAGCTAGAAGAAAAAGAAAAGATATAGCATAGGAAAAAAAACCCACAAATTTTCACATAATATCCAACACACATCCACTTAATACACATAAAACATACAGTGGCAATGATGGTACGCTAACATTGACTTTGCACTAACATAGCCACAACACTGAGGGCCTTTCCGCACTACCCTGTTCTAGTGCTATTATTCCACTTTCAACATCCTATGGAATCCTGGAGTTTGCAGTTTAGGGAGGGCCATTTAGAATTCTCAGCCAGAGAGCCCCTGGACCTCAGCGAACTACAATACCCAGAATTCCCACAGGAGGTTTAAAGTAGAATAACAACACTAAAACAGTAAGAAAGCCATGACACTAAAATAACTATAGGAGCAGTTGGTAGTAGTTTGAGTGTCGGACCACAACATTACAGGGTTCGATTCCTTGCTCGGCCATGGAAGCCCACTGGCCGACCTCGGGCGTGTCACACACTCTCAGCCGCGGAAAACCCCATGATAGGTTAACCTTAGAGTCACCGTAAGTCACTCATGACTTGGAGACACCCAAGAACAGCTGCTGCAGCAGCAACAGCCACCAGAAATCGGACTTGCTGGCAACTAATAGGATCCCAATCTCTCCAGTATTTTTCCAACCAGCGCTTTTTGGCTTTGGGAACAAGTCGTCACCCTTATTGGCTCACACGCATATGAAAAGACAACTCGGAGGAAAGTTAAAGATTGATTTAAAACTAAATGGATATCAAGCAAAAGAAGAATATTTGGCTGTAATTCTGTCCTCAGATAAACCTAGATCTATCTCTCTAGCTTATAAAATCTTACTGAAATGGGATACTGAGGACAAACAGATCAAAACCTCAATTGCCAAAGGGGCACAAAATTTCCCCCGTGCGATTCCCCTGGACCAATAGGGAAAAAAACCTGGAATAAAAGAGTGAAGCGTACAGCGTGTCAAGATATCAGAGAAAACGTATATAAGATGCTTTTCAGGTGGTATTCCAAACCTGAACAATTGTCAAAGATATATCCAAATTGTTCAAACAAATGTTGGAAATGTGACTCCGATGTAGGTACATTTTATCACCAACGGTGGCCAAGTAAAAATGTCAAAAAATTTTGGAACGCAATCCATATCCAGATAGGAAAAAAATCTTAGAGTTCCACTACGAGATGTCTCCTGAACTTTATTTGCTATCAGTGATGAATGAGGATCTAGAGGGGAAAAAATGGGAAGTTAATATTTTATATGACAGCTGCAGCCAGAATGCTGATAGCCCAAAACTGGAAGCAAAAAACTTTCTCCTCAATGGCTGATTGGGAGATGAAGCTTTCTGGTATGTTACAAATGGATAGGTTTACATATGTATTAAGAGGAATTAAATTAGAAAGATTTGTCAAAGATTGGGACTGTGCGATAACACATATTTCAGAAATTGATGGAATGATATCAAGATGGTGAATACTGACTTTTTAAAATTTTATTTAAAAAAAGTAAAACAAGGCAACATTAGCATTCATCCAAGCTAATAAAAAAAAAATCACTCAGTTGTCTACATATGTACCTGATATGCATGATATGTACCTGATATTCTGTTACTGTAATCACATTCTTCAATCATCCATGACTTCCCCCCGAATAAGAAACGTTAATATATCCAAAGGAAAAGGTTCAGTGTGTCTGCCTATTACATTTTAAATATTTTGCTCCTGTGTAGTTACCATTCTTTAATTAAAAGTCAATGTTAGCCATCTTTATACCTCCCCAAAAGTTTCTGAAATATTTTATCACACATTCCCAGTCTTTGGTAAATTTTTCAAATTTATCTCCTCTTAGCACATAAGCAAACCCGTGAATATTGACTTTTGACAATTTTGTTGCAATACGCAGGTACAGGTGACTTAATGATGTGACCGACAGACAATCATAGAATCATAGAGTTGGAAGAGACCCCAGGGGCCATCCAGTCCAACCTCTGGCTGTGGAAGAACACCCATCAAAGCATTCCCAACAAATGGCCATCCAGCCTCTGCTTAAAAACCTCCAAAGAAGGAGACTCCACCTCACTCCATGGAGGCAGCAGATTCCACTGCTGGAGAACTCTGACCATCAGGAAGTTCTTCCTGAGGTTCAAGTGGAATCTCCTTTCCTGCAGCTTGAATCCGTTGCTCCTTGCCCTGGTCTCTGGAGCAGCGGAAAATAAGCCCGCTCCCTCCTCAACATGACTTCCCTTCAAATATTTAAACATGGCTCTCATGTCCCCACTTAACCTTCTCTTCTGCAGACTAAACATCCCCAGCTCCCTCAGCCGTTCCTCAGAGGGCTTCATGGCTTCCAGACCCTTCACCATTTTGGTCGCCCTCCTCTGGACACGTTCCAGCTTGTCCATATCTTTCTTGAACTGATGTACCTAGAACTGGACACAATATTCCAGATGAGGTCTAACCAAGGCAGAATAGAGTGGTACCATTACCTCCCTCAGTCTAGACACCATACTCCTATTGATGCAACCAAGATTATTAATAGATTATTAGTTGATTATTTTATTACTTCCCATTTGGGAGGATGTCATGGTTGAACGTTAAACTAATTTGTGAGAACAGCTTGTAAAATATGCCTAGATATATTTTTTTTCCTTTTTCTTGAGGTTGCATGGATGCTAATATTATTATGTTTTTTATGACACCTATTAATGCCTGCACATCTGTTGCAAATCTCATTGTTGTAAGTTCATAAAGATGCAGCACTAAGGGATCACATTTTCCATGAAGGTACCACCTTGTTCCAACATTCTTAAAATATCATGGAACTTGACCCTTTAAAAATGGTTTAACTGGAAGTACATTTACAGAATGAAAATCTGGTCAAAGACATTGAACCGTCACTCCAACTTGTGTCACGTGAGGCCTCCTTTGGTAAGGAAAAATAATTTCACCACTTGACACTTAGAAAAACAAAGCTTCCCTATAACAGGGCAGATCATACATGCAAACCAACAGAGAAGTCTATGTTAAAATCAGGAAAACTTACCAACGATAACATGACGCGTGAAAAAAAACCAGCCAATCGTAGTTTTGCCCGTTGTCTGATTCCTGAGGGAATGTGTGTCTCAGTAATGTCATAATAAATTTCCCGTGACAGCAGGATGACTAGAAAGAAAAGGCTTGTATATGATGCCAGCGTCCACAGAGATAAACCCAATGCCATCCTCTCAGGTAAAGAAGAGGAAAGTACTCTCTCTTCTTCCCAGTGACTTCTGAGGTTGAGCACCAGTCTCCCCAGTTTATAATGAATTAGTTATCCAATGCAGTCTGCCGCCCACATAGGCATTAGGGAGTTGACAGATTATGTCAGAAATTGCGTGCTACCATTGAACGTCCAATCTTGATGCTATTTCCCAAGAGATGCATATTCCTAAAAGTTAATTATGTTCCCTGCCACTGTAATTAGTCTCATTTGTGAGACGTGGCAAGCGAATAATCACATCTCTGGTTTCCAAGCACAGGATCATAATCTTCTCTTCTTCAATGTGTTGCATGTTTTTCACTAGACATATTCCTCTGACCAGATTCTTGAGTTCGTCTTCAGCATTTGCAAGGAATGGGTTCACCTTCAACTTCTGTTGGAGAGGGTTTCCTCTGTCCCCATCTTAGCAGGCTGTTTCCCAAGAATTCGTTGCTCTTTCCTCTACATGCAATAGTTCAGCCACCCTGGGAAATATGCAGAAGCTCTGGTTCGACCTGAGTAGGAACCACCCAAGAGGCCCCTGGAAAGATCTAGCCCCCAAGGCTCATTGAGGAATTAACGCCGGAGAGCTGTTCACTCCAGACTGAAAGTCTTTCCCAGGTAACATGCAAAAAACACGATTGTGAGAGAACAGTAGGACTTTACCTGTGCTGCTTTTCATTCAAGCTGTGGTTCAAAATCATTTGTGACAAAACTTGGCAATGGTGGGTGTTCGTAGCTGGGTAGCGAGATTGGAGAAGAAGACTTAGGTTCTGTACAGGGAGAAAGGTGGGATATATATAAACAAACAAATAAATGACAAATAGGGTGAGGTCACATCCAAGATGGTCTTGAAGACCTTAAGGGCTATGGCTTTGAGGGATTTCACCTTCCACATTAAAGTTGTCCTTGGTTGTGATCATTTTGCTTAGGCACCACCAGAAAGAAACTGCTCAAAACTTAGTGCTACAGGTATCACAGAATCGAGGAAAGTGTTTAGTGTCCCATCTGATCAGTCTTCTTGCGACAGCTTATATCTGTGGAAGCTTTATGGACAAGACCTTTAAATTAGATCATCCCACCATATATAAGCTTGACCCTCATCCATCTGGTAAGACCTAGAAGAAGCGGATTGATTGGACGGGTTCAGGGTACAGTAAATGTCTCTTTTTGTTAGAGAGAAATCCCTGCTACCTTCAAGAAGGCTGTAACACATCCTTTCCTGAAGAAGACCTCTTTGGACTGAGATGTATGTAAACTACTGCTCTATCGTTAATATCCCTTCTTTGAGTGAGAAGCTTGAGCAGGTAGTGACAAGACAGCTTCACATGTTCTTGGAGGAGGTGGCTTATCTGAACCTATTTCAGTCTGGTTTCAAGTTAGGATGCGGTGCTAAAACCATTGTCCTGATTGGTGACCTGGTCCAGAGGAAGGACGAAGAAGTGCTATTCTTTGGATATTCCTGGATTTCTCAGTAGAATCATAGAATCACAGAGTTGGAAGAGACCACAATGACCAACCCCCTACCATGTAGGAACCAACACTCCAAGCACCCCCGTGCAGCCTCTGCTTAAAAACCTGCACAGAAGGAGGCTCCACCACACTCAAAGGCAGCATATTCCAGTAGCCTTTGACACTATCAAGCATGATATCTTACTGGACTAGCCTTGCCCCACCAACCTTGAGAGACAAGCTTCAGTCTATGTGGAAACAGGCAGTGATGACTAAAATCTCATCACTGGGCTTTTCTCCAGATCTTCTGCTTAGCATGTGATATGACCAGGCTAAAGCAGACATTGAACAATGAGTGGTAGATATGGAGTGACAACGCGATCTAGCCAGGGCTCCGATCTTCATTGCTAGTGACTCTAACACAGTGGTGTCCAATCTTTGGTCCTCCAGGTGTTTTGGACTTCAGCTTCCAGAAGTCTTGACTGTTAACCAACTAGCTAGGGTTTCTGGGAATTGAAGTTCCAAACACCTGGAGGATCAAAGGTTGGACACCCCTGCTCTGACAGATATCTGGCTTCACCTATGGTGTGTTTAGCCAAAACAGAAATACCCAAACATCAGAAGGCCTTTACCTTGGCATGACGTCATGCCCTCCCCTCAGCTGTTACAAGAAGACCCCTTTCTCAGACAGACCACGTCCCTGTGACTCTGGCCAAGTAGAACCAATAAAGCATGTGCCACTCCGGCGTTCATACTACAGGGACATTGGCCTCAGCCTTGTTTCACCCCTCTTGCATAAATACCAAGGATGCACTGAACGATTCTACACTTCTCTATCACTTTCAGACACCAGCCCCCATATAACATATAATGTTGCCGGATTCTGTGCAGCTGCGGTTGAAATTCGTCAGGCATTGACCTCCGCAGAAGACTAGGACCAATCTTGGCTATTATATTGGAGCTGTGCATCTTAAAGGGATGTTTTTAAATGCTGTTTTTAACCTGTGTTTTTTTTATTATTATTACCTTCTTTTATTCCATATCTCCTTTTTACCTGTGGTGGTCTACGACCGTAATAAAGTTTTCTATTTGATTCTATTCTTACTGGACTAGCTCTGGGGAATGAGAATATGGCACAGTGTAATACTGTGTTCTACTTCTGTCTATAAGTTCAGGAGAACAGCATTTGGGAATTCCTACCCGTCTCATTGATTATTAAACTGTGGGATGCTACAGAGTTCCGTCTCGTCCTTCATGAGGTTTAATGCACAGGGTAATGCCATTAGCTGTCTGGGGCTTGGCACCATAAGTATGTTAATGTCATTTGGTTCTCCTTCTATTTAGCATCTTTTAATATTTAACATCTACATGAAACTGCTGAGAGAGGTTGTCTGAGGTCTGGAGTTTGGTGCCTGCAGTATGCGGATGACACCCAACTTTATGACTCCTTCCCACCACAAGCCAAGGAAGCTGTTTTGTCCTAAACCAGTGCTGGTGTTACCTGCCTAAAAGCCATGTCCTGAGCGTCCTAATTATTTTATGTCGAACATAGTGAGCCGTAGAGATCTCCTGGAAAGCCACGTAGGCAGCAGAGCTATGGAGACAGATCAAAAGAGTAGCCTCTTTTCTGTCCTGCATCCTAGATGAATCTTGCAAATGACTCCCAGGCATTTGAATGCATTTTCAGTGATAACAACACCAACAGGAGACAATAAGTCTCTGGCAACAAATAAACAAAGTGAACAGCCGGGGATGTGACATCTTGAGGTACGCATCCCAGGATGAGAAACTCATCTTGCAGGAAACTACAAGGATGTTTGGCTGTGTTTTCTTTGAACTACGAAGCCGAAATCCATCTTCATAAAACTGCAGCCGTCCGTAGCCCAGGACATGTTTCAGCTCTATAACTAGCTCCCTTTTTCTCCTTTTTTTTTCCGGAGTTCTCCCAGACCCGCAAACCATGATGCTGGTAAGCTCCCCTCGGCCTCAATAGGCTTGGTTGAGATCGGCTTTTCGCTCGTTTTCTCCCAGCTGAAGACTTCTGGATTGGTACAGTATTAGCCCAAAACCCTTCTCTCTCTCTCTCTCTTAACTTTCACCTCTTTCTCAATTTGTATAGTCTTGTATGCGTGTTGGACCGAGTGCAGCCAAGTGATTGTATGCATTTTAACATCTACGTCAATAAAATACTTAAATTTGAACAGTTAGCCTGATTCTTTGTGATCCAACTCCAAAAGATCCTTAAATACCCTGCCCTCTTCGCATCGCTAATTTTCAGAGCTAATTTTCCCCGCAAGTGATCATTTTGACAGGGCCCCCAGCAAGCCGGGTAACACTGGTCATCAGTAACGGACTGGATGAGGGCAAAGAAATTGAAACTCAATCCAGACAAGACAGAGGTGCTCCTGGTTAGGGAGCCAGCCTGTGTTGGGTGGGGTTACATTCCCCCTGAAGGCTCAGGTCCACAGCCTGAGGGTTGCTCCTGGGTTCAACTTTGAGCCTGGAAGCCCAGGTTTAAGCAGTAGCCAGGAGTGCATTTGCACCATTAAGGCTTGCGTGCCAGCTGCATCCATTCCTTGAGACGTCAGATCCGGCCACGGTTACGTATGCCTCGGTTACGTCCCAGCTGGATTACTGTAATGAGCTCTACCTAAAGGAGTGCCTTTGAAGAGTGTTTGGGAACTTCAGCTGATCCAAAGAGCCGCAGTCAGATTATTAACTGGATCTGGGTGCAGGGATCACGCAACTCCCCTGCTGCAACTGGCTGACGGTCCACTTCCAGGCAGAAATCAAAGTGAGAGTGATGACCTTTAAAGCCCTGCACAGCTCAGGTTCAATTTATTTGAAGGGCCAGGCTTTGAGATCTGCTAGAGAGGCCCGTCTCTTTGTCCCACCACCCTCACAGGTACACAGAAGAAGTGGGAACGTGGGAGAGGGCCTTCTCGGTGGTTGCTCCCAGGCTCTGGAATTCCCTTCCCGGAGAAGTCAGACCCTCCCTACTCTCTTTCCTCAGTCAAGTAAACACATTTTTTATTCCAACCCTCTTTCGATGTGTGATTTTGGCCTGTCTGGTGCAAGGGACTGGATATTATAAATTACGCTAAGTTGCTGAATTTATAGATGTTTGCATCTCAATTACGTATTTTAGCTTTGTGTTAATTCCTCTCGATCGTTTAATTGTGTTTTAATATTTGTACTCCGTGGTCTTGAACGAAGCCTTTTCAATTGTTGTAAGCTGCTTTGCGTCCCATCCTGGGGAAAAAAGTGGGATGTAAATGACGATGACGATGACGAAGATGACTATGACAACAACAACAACTTCTCCTTGATATTGAAGCCAGCTGGCGCAGCGCAGGTGTTGGACCGATGCCTAGATGCTATAATGGATGGGATGAGGACCAACCCATTATATGTGATGTAACTTCCGTTACAGTAAGTTGGAGATTCTGTGGATTGGCAGTTTCCGGATGTGGGAACTGGGTTAAACTGCATGCCCTGGAAGGCATTGTATTCCTCCTAAAGGAGAAGGTGTATAGCTTCCAAGTTCTCCCAGTTCCCTAACTGGAGGCTCAAGTGGTGTCTATGATTTGGAGTGCCAGGGCCAGCTTTGACTTATCTATGAGCAATGGCCTTTCCTGGGTTAGGATAAGCTGGCCAGAGTAGTTCTTCCTGGATAGACCACTGCAATGTACTGTCCAAGGGGCTGCCCTTGATGACAACGCAGGGGCTGCAGTTGTGTAATGTATTACTCCCTTGTGCAACAGCCACACAAACTCAGCAATAAGAAGGAGACGCTCTCCAAACTGTGTATTTCACACTTGTCCTTTGTATGTTGCCCATCCATTCTGGTGTCTAGCTGTTGTCTTTTATCAGCAACGATGTCACAATTTTTGGAACGTGGCTCCAAATCTTTTGATTTTACTTGAAACCACCAGGAGATTGCAATATACGCTATGTCTCAGCAAACCTTTTCTTTAGCAGGGCTCCATGTTCCTTAGATCTTACGGTGAGGTTCTGACTTTTCCTCCAGAAACAGCTACCGCTGAAAGTTTTGCTGGAGCTGCTTACTATTCAACAAATCGCTCAACCGGTTGCAATTGACTTGTCTTATACTGTATTTTATTATCTATGACATAACATACTTTACTGAGAGCAAGGATGTTCCCAGCTTGTTATACAAGTCTGAGTCAATCATGCCAGGTTGTGATATTTGGGAGTATAAATCTTCCCCATTTAACCAAGAGTCAGACATGTGACGGGCTGCTGCAAACATTCTTTCTCAGTTGCCTTGGGGAAAGAGTAGCAGCGGGAAGAACCAAATACTCAAAGGGAGCTTTATTTCCCCTATAACTCTAGGAAGAATTAGAAGACCAGGCCTGTTAAATCAAGGACCCAATTTTATTTCAAGAAAGAAATGCATTTCTGTTTCCCACCGTGACAGACCAGAATTGGAACAAAATGGAAGCCCTGGGCTACGAACTCACAGGCCATTTCTGCACTACGCTGTTATAGTGCTATTGTTCCACTTTCAACCTCCTGTGGAATTCTGGGGTTTGTAGTTTCCTGAGGCCAAAGAGCTCTCTGGCTGAGCTCTAGATGCTTCTCCCAAAACTCTTAAACCCCTAAACTGCATGCAAGGTACAGAGCACACCAGGGCTTTCCAAATGGTGCGCTGCGGCACATTAGCGTGTCGCCTGAAGTGTGTAAGTGTGTCATCTACGATCTTGGAAATGTGTGTCATTTATTTATAAATCATATATTTTAAAAAATATATGAAAGGTTTCCATGAGAGAGGTTGGGTCCCCATACATTTCATTATTACAGTTTATGTGTGTGTCCTTAACTAATGGGGTTAGTTTAACCTCCGGTTTGCTAATAAAACTGAACTACTGTGTCACGAAATGACGCATGGCTAAAAAGTGTGTTACCAACATGGAAAGGTTGGAAAGCTCTGTAGCACACAATTCCATAACTGGGTGTGAGCCTTCAAAGAATAAAAACATCAGATGTATTGTTGACAAAGTCGAAGTATGGAAACCAAAGATCATAGACATCATCTGATAAATTTACATCTCGAGGACTTTTACTTGTGCTGCTACTTTTTCCATAAGAACGATATTCCAGATACATGTACGCCACTGATCTAATGTCAATCCTTTATGATCTTTCCATACCAAGATAAATTCTTTTATTGCTGCCAGACACGGAAATATAATAAGATCTTTGTGTAACAGTTATTTATGGTCGTTGGGGGAAAGAGAGTGGAACTCTCCGAGCCATGATTTTACTGATTTCAGGAAAAAAATATGATCAAAATATTCTTCTTTCCGGGCAGCTCCACAAGAGATGAATATATGTACAAATCTCTCTGGTGCACCAGAACATTTAATGTTAATGTTGAAGGATTTTGTCCAGTCATGAAGCCAACCTGTGAAGTTCTAAAGCCACATGATGGCAGCAGAGGCAAAGATATCACTTGTGGCAGAGGTGCAAGAGATAAAGGGACAGGGAGATCTCTTGATGACACTTTCCTGGCTATTGGTTCCAAACCCTCCAAGATCAGATGTCGCCTATTTGCAGGACGCAGGAATATAGCTTGTCCCAGTCCTCCCAGCTCTGAGGTTTCAAGTCCTTATTACCCTAAGAGACTTTGAGGTCCACCCGCAATGCCAGCCTCTCTCGAATCTGGGGGAATTGTAGCTCAGAGGAGGCCTATGAAAGGAGGGTAACGGCAGGATATTTTCACTAACTGTAGAGAGGACTCTACTTAAAAATTAAATGAAGTATTTTATTTTGGATTGAAACAACCTTGACAGATTGAAGAGCTGGGCCAAAGCTAACAAAGTGAATTTTAACAGAGAGAAAGGTAAGGTCCTAGACTTAGGCAGAAAAAAAATGGGATGCACAAATATAGAATGGGGGACACATGGCTGGATAACAGTACATGTGAAGGGATCTAGGAGTCTTGGTGGACCACAAGCTGAACTTGAGTCAGCAGTGTGACACGGCAGCCAAGAAAGCCAACGTGATTCTGGGTTGCCTCAATTGGAGTATGGTGTCTAGATGGAGGGAGGTAATGGTACCACTAGGCCTCATTTGGAATACTATGTCCAGTTCTGGGCACCTCAGTTCAAGAACAATATGGACAAGCTGGAGTGTGTCCAAAGGAGGGTGACCAAAATGGTGAAGGGTCTGGAAGCCATGAAGACCTACGAGGAGCGGCTTAGGGAGCTGAGTATGTTTAGTCTGCAGAAGAAAAGGTTAAGAGGGGACATGATAGCCATGTTTAAATATTTGAGGGGATGTCATGTCAAGGAGGGAACGGGCTTGTTTTCTGCTGCTCCAGAGACTAGGACAAGGAGCAATGGATTCAAGGTGCAGGAAAGGAGATTCCACCTGAACCTCAGGAAGAACTTTCTGATGATCAGAGCTGTCCAGCAGTGGAATAGGCTGCTGCCTCAGTGGAGTGAGGAGGAGTCTCCTTCTTTGGAGGTTTTTAAGCAGAGGCTGGATGGCCGTCTGTTGGGAGTGCTTTTATGGGGCTTCTTGCATGGCAGAAGGGGTTGGACCCGATGGCCCTTGTGGTCTCTTCCAACTCTATGATTAAGCAGAGGCTGGATGGCCGTCTGTTGGGAGTAGTTTTATGGGGCTTCTTGCATGGTAGAAAGGGTTGGACCGGATGGCCCTTGTGGTCTCTTCCAACTCTATGATTAAGCAGAGGCTGGATGACCATCTGTCAGGAATGCTTTGATGGGTGTCCCTGCATTGCAGGGGGTTGGACCACATGGCCCCTGGGGTCTCTTCCAACTCTATGGTTCTAGAATCATAGAAGAGTTGGAAGAGACTACAGGGGCCATCCAGTCCAACTCCCTGCAATGCAGGAACACATAGCAAAGCACTCCCAACTGATGGCCAGCCTCTGCTTAAAAACCCCCAAAGAAGGAGAGACTCCACCACACTCCGAGGCAGCGGATTCTACTGCCGGACAGCTCTGACCATCAAGAAGTTCTTCCTGAGGTTCAGGTGGAATCTCTTTTCCTTGATACACAATACATTGTTACGTGCAATTTTAACCTCCGCTAGATTTCCATTACCGAGTACCCTAAAGCTGGCACCCAGTAAACCAGCCGGCAGTAGCTGTCGTGTCCAAGCAAACAGCTCTATTTTCACGGCGGGGCTGAGTTCCTGACACTTGCAGCATCTGAAGGCCTAATAAACCCAAACCCGTGAGGTCGATAACCAAGAACGGGGAAAAGAAGGCAGCCCAAAATGGCATCTGTGCTTTAGTTAATAGTGAGCCAGTTTTAAGCCATGAGAAGCCACTCACGTAGCTATTAACTGTGGGGAAATTCGGTTAAGCCAACATGCTTAATACTGCAAGCCATTCTTAATTGTTTATCAATATGTTTGACACAGAGAAAAATGCCCTGCGTGTCATGATTTCTTCATGAGTACAGCCGTTCAGATTATTTGGTATTGCACACAAACAACCTAATCCTGCTGGGTGGAACATGTTTTGGCTTTTTTCTTTCTCAAGAGTGTTGCACGGTTTTTCAGAAGATTAGCAAAAGCACGTAGTTTTGAGTGGAGGGTTGATCTCATCTTAATCTCTTGGAGGAGGACCTTAACTTTATTTCTGTATTCAAGTATCATGTTGGTTTCCAAATGTTCTTCTACCAGATATATTTAAAAAATTCAAACAGTATACGGCAATAAAATATGGAATACACTTGATCAGGATATGGATAGATAATTTTTTCATAACTTGAATCCATTGGTTTGTGTTCTGGTCTCTGGAGCAGCATTTTCTCTATGACCTCCCTTCGGATATTTAAAGTTAACCCTCATGTTGCCTCTCAGACTTTTTGGTATTTGGCTCTCTAAATTTTATACCGCTTCTTGAATTTGTTCCTTTTTCGGTCTCGGGTAGATCTTGGCTTTCTTTCTTTTTTTTTAATACTTTTTATTACAAAATATAAAAAATAAAATACATAAACAAACTTGGCTTTCTTTGCTGTGTCTGCTTTATGCACAAGAAGTTTACACACCAGAAGTTTCTCAATCGGCTTCTTTAGAATCGCTTGGTAACTTCAGATAAGATTCTGAAAACCAAAGAAAAAAATTAGATTTATTTTATTTGGGAGGGAGTGATCAATGCACTGACTCCGTCTATATTATACTGCCTTTTTGAAAAGGGGGAAGGATGTTTGCAGAATGTTTTTATTGTCTTTATTGTTGTAAGTTTTTTTTTTCTCTTCTGTATTTTTAACTGTTCAACCTGACTTATTGTAGGCTGCCTCAAGAGCTTACGATATTGGAGTAAGGATTGGAAATAAATAATTGACTAACTTCTCTGACGTCTGGAGACACGCTCTCTTGAAATCTCTTTTTAATTCATCAGCAGTCATGCTCAGGACAAAAGCTTCAGACACCCACAGAGGTATTGTCAGGTAAAGGCCAATAAATGCCACTCAATATTGCGTTTCGATCAGGATGTCTAAACTGTGTTTTGCAAAGTGATTAAAAAGCAATATAATCCGGATTGCCACCAATGGTCTCCTTCTTGCCTAAAACTTAAGAAGTATCTAGGTGGCCAGGATTAAGAACAAGCAAGGTTCTGAGACTTTCTTAATAATAGGATTGAGACATCGTCCACACTCTGTGCCAATGAAGCAGCTTCGTGTTTGCTGAAATTATCTATCCAGACACGCATTCTCCTACCAATTTTGTACATAGAGAGCTGCTGTATAACTTGCCAAATCATCACGGGATCACCTATCCAAGTGGAAACTGTTCTCACAAGCAGTTAGGGTCTTCAGGGTCAAGCCCTGACTTACCAGCTTTCACCTCCAGGCAGAAGAGGATAGTACAAATTCTCCCATTTTGGTGGACTCGCCTGTAGGCTAGAGGAAAGGGCAACGTGCAGATTTCCAGCCCAACGAATAGCATAGTACTTTGCAACAATTTCAAAGGATCAATTCATTTCTTGTTGCAATTTGGGGGGGAAAAATCTTAGAGAGACACATATTTGCAAATCTTGCCAGGTTCACCTTACGGTCTCCACAGGTTCGAGATGACTTGGAGGCACACAACAGCAAAGGAGAGAGTGAGCCCTGGACGGAAAGGAGAAAGCTAAAGCTGAGAGAATGTGACTTGCCCGAGGTCAGCCTACTCCTACTTCTTCTGCTCTTCCTGCCTGAAAATATAAGGTTTTGAGATTGCCATGCTGATGGCCATTGACAGATCTCTCCTTCATTTGATGCCTCCTTTAAACTGTTCCAACCGATTGCCACATCTTGTGGCAGTGAGTTCCAGAAACACGTTATCCCCTGTTTGAAGAAACCTTCCTTTTCTGTGAGTGAAGGATGATTTATGTGAAACTCGGGGACATAACAGGACTTGCAGGTCAAGAGGAAAGTAAAGAGGCATCAAAGAGAATAGCTTGAGAGACGTTGGCCCCAAGATGCCCAGTCCACATTAAGACAAACAGACAAAGAACTGAGATAGAGATAACAGAGAGATGCATTAGGAAGCAACCTGAAAAAGTTTGGGAAGATTGGCAAGATCAAATTTGCAAGAACCCCCTGGGAGTTTGGGAAAGGGGGAAGACCCTAAAAATCCATCAATGGGAATTGTGCACATGTATTGAAACCCCAGGATTCCATAGGATGTTGAAAGTGGAATAATAGCACTATAACAGTCTAGTGCGGAAATGGCCTCTGTCATGTCGGCTGTGCTCCATGACATAAATGGTAATGTAACTCATCCACAATAATGAACGTCTGTTGATTATGCTGTTGTAAAACATTATTGCAGTGAGTTGTCCTCTTGGGGTAACATAAGACTTAGATGAACATCATATGTTACAGGCCACCATGTGTTATATGTTTAACATCAGGTAAAATCTGAATGATAGTTGTAAGCGTGTGTTCAGCCATGCTGCCAAGGGATGGCTCTGTTTACTTGGACACGATAGCAATCGACAGCAATCTGTGCCAGAACCGTGAGTCACAAGGTATTGTATATTAAAGGAAAACATGTATACAAAAGGAGAGGGATAAAAGACAGTAGGTCGAGAGATGACAACCCCAAGGTCAGCGTTAAGAGAGATACAAAAAGAACTGAGATATGATAACATCGGAGACACGTTAGGAAGCAACTTGAGAAATTTTGGGGGGATTGGCAAGATCGAAGCACGGAAATAAGCAAAGTCCCAACGGAAACTGCGAGGAGTTTGGGAAAGGGGAAGACCCTAAGAATCCAGCAGCCGGGAATTGTGTGCGCATAAGGGTGTGTGCCACTATCTAACCAAGTGTGCATTGTAGAATGCTAGCTTCAGCAACCGTTGTACACTGTGCCTCATATACCTCCTTAAACACTGTTGGAAAACCCTGTGTGTTTTCTTGAGAGTAAAAGAGTAGCCAGCACACGATGAGGGATGTAAATCTTTTACTCTGTCAGCTGTGGAACTGGGGTTGCATAATTTCTGTGTTTGTCTTCCCACCGCAGGAGAAAATGAACGTTTCTGTGCCTTTTTAGTGTGGTATTCACACATTCTGGAGTGTTTCAGGAAATTCTGCACAGAAATACCTGTGCAGAAACTGTGGTGTCCATTGTGAATTGGGTCCTGTCATGTGTCAGGTTGGGTTTGCTCTCCCTGCCACCTTTCAAGTAGCCACCTTGCATTGATGCTTAAAATGGGCTTTATTGTGTGGGGAGGGGATGATGGGATTGGTTGTGAGACACTGTGCTGGGAAAGAGGGAATGTTATTGAAACAGTCTGTGGCCATTTCCGCACTAGACTGTTATAGTGCTATTATTCCACTTTCAACATCCTGTGGAATTCCGGGGTTTGTAGTTTACAGAGGCCAAATATGCCCTTCCCTAAACTGCAAACCCCAGGATTCCATCAGAGGTTGAAAGTAGAATAAGAGCACTAAAACAGTGTAGTGCGGAAATGGCCTGTGATAAGTGTGAACGGATACAGCGGCAAGGTCATGGTGTTGTCAAGCTGAACGAGAAAATGAGAGATGGATAGAAGAGCCTGACAAAAAGAGATACTTGTTTAACTGTCAAATGGAGTTCTAGTACGTGCTAATTTGAAATGTCACAGCATATAAGGTACTGCAAATCTAATAGTTGTTTAGTCTCGGCAATTGCTGAGATGTGCTGATGTTTTCTTTGCTGTTCTGAATAAAGCTTTTGAGCCCTCTAAGCCTGTTCTCTGAACTCAAAGCTAGCAGGCATATGACATATGCGTCAGGTTGCATTGTGCATTGTGTCCTGTTGTGCATCAGTCTCATTGTACGTTGGAACCCTTCATGTATCATTTTGGTGCACAGCACTCACTTTGCCAGCTCCTCTCCACAGTAATGTAATTGCAGCCCCTTGGTGAATATGGGTGTTGTGAAACTGCACAATTCTGTTTCCTACGGACTAAGTCCACTTATGGGGAGGTAAGCCTCTAAGTGAATTTTAGCCTTGGTTTCTAGCAACAATTTTTTGTGCCCGAATTGTGCTTTTTGTGCAAACGCACACATACACATACACATATACATTTTTCATGCAAAGAAACACAGTTTCCAGAAACGCTTGTGTTCTCTTTATGCAAAAATGGTGTTTAGTCCCAAGTCACATTTTTCTGCAAAAGACGCATTTGCATTTTTTGGAAACTTTTTTGGCACAAAAGCCAGAGCCTTCATTCAACACACACACACACACACACACACACACACACAGAGTGAAAGAAATGATACTAAACACAGAGTGCAAAAAACAGTAGTTTAAAATTTTGGAGCAAACAGATCTTAGCGCAGGAAAAGCATGTTTTAAAAGTACTTATATTACAAATGGCATCTGACATAACCTTGGTAGGACATTTGGGAACTGAAGAGCTGACTTGGTTAGAGACAACAAATGACATCCACACCATACAGCAAAAACAATCATGGAAGCTGTAGGAATATTGAGTGGATGTCACAGATCAGCTTATGGAACAACTATTTAGTAGCCATTGGTCTGTTTAAATGTTGGTCCTCAGAGATGTCTATTGCCAGAAATAGGTACTCATGTTACTGTGTTTGGACTTACAAACTTTTTATGAAGTCTACTACGCTGTCTAAGCCCACCTGAGCACCTGAAAATGAGAAAAACCAATGGTCAATAAAATACACAATTCCATGGAACCCATCTTCAAGTTGGTACCATGTTGCTTTAACACCATTGTTCTCCAACCGTTTCTTATACAAAAGCCCATCATCCATAAACACATCAGATGTACAGGTTAATATGTAAGCTTCAGGAAGTTGTCGAAAAACAGTATCTTCAGCTATGAGGGGGGAAAATGTTGTCTCAAAGACCTCGTCCACTGTCCCGTCTGGCCATGTCAATGCATCGTCCTCACATTCAAGATCTTCAAGGTTCTTCTCCGGCCAAAGCCATTTATGATACTTCAGTTTCTTCTCTTTAGAAACATGGAAACCTTTCAGAGCCCCCTCCACTAATGCTGAATCCTTTTGGAGGTACCAAAGGCCGAATTCTATCACATATTTTTGGGCAAAAAGGGGCATACGGCTGTTTTTTTGGTAGGATGGCAGGTTGAAGTCTATCCCCTGGAGAAAAGGGTAGATCAGAATCTGTGCACGGACTTTGGGGAGATCAGATCTATCAACCAGCCTCTGGCAAACAGCAGCAGCGAGCGTGCCCCCGCTGCTGTCTCCAGAAATGATGACTGAGGCAGGATCGACTCCGTAGCCCTCTAAGTTCTTCAGGAAATGTACGGTGGCCTTAAAACAGTCCAAGAACTGGGTTGGATAAGGAGACTTCGGGGCCAAACGATACCTGGAGCAAAGACACATCATAGCATTGTTTCATAAGTATCTCCGATCTAGTTTCTGAGTTATTCATTTTGAAATATTATTATTATTATTATTATTATTATTATTATTATTATTATTATTATTACTACTACTACTACTACTACTACTACTACTACTACTCCTAGCCTCTCCCCAAGGCTTGAGGTGGGGTACAACATACATTAAAATACAGTTAAAAACCCATCATAGGTTAAAATACACCACAGTCTAGGGGCAGCCAGCAAGTATGTGCTCTGGGTGATCAGTGCCGGTCTAGTCCTGGCTGGTGTAACTAACTTAGGCCATTTCCGCACTAGCTTGTTATAGCGCTATGATTCCACTTTCAACATCCTATGGAATCCTGGGGTTTGCCGTTTCGGGAGGGGCCAGGCTCGGCCGATCATCGCCGTAATATTCTGACACAATACAGGCGGGCCAGAAATAGCCGACTCGCCGCTTTAGGAGACCTCGAGGCAAGAGCCTCCATTAGGTCTGCACGCAGCTTTCCAAAGATCCTCTGCCCCACGCCGGCAGCTTGACGATCGGACTGTACGACGCTCAAGCACTCCGCGTTTGCATACCGGCTAGCCTATTGACAATTTGGTTGTAACTCAATCGTTCCAATTCTGCCCTTTCGGAGGCTTTGTCTACAGCCCCAAATCTATTGTTTTCCCCAAGTCCGACCTAGCCTGCGGTCACAATTCTCCTTATAAAAACCCCCGACTTTGAGTGCTTCCTTGGATCGCTCCCGAGTTCCAGACCGCCTTGCCGCCGCATCGCTTGGCGAGCTTCCCCTCAGCTCCACGTGCTGAGATACATCGAACCCCAGCCTCGCTCTCCATCTTCCTCCGGGCTTCAGGACAGGTTTCGTATCACCCGAACCAACTATCCCTCTGAAAATCCCGCTATCTTACTCACACCTTTATTTTCCTTAGTTATCTGTGTGCGTGTGTTGCTTACATTGTGTGCCTGTATTTAATAAAGATCATTCATTACTTTCAAACCGGTCTGCTTCTTGACTTGGCCTGACCCCGTAAACACTGGGTTACAAGATTCCGCTGCATTACCCTGCCTCTCGTTTTGCCAACCGGTGCTCTTGACTAATTTCCCCAATTTGTGTAATTGCAAGGCTATCTAGGTGTCCCTCCCAGGACCCCCAGAAAACAGGGTAACACTCTACCACCCCAGTTTTCCAGCTGTTTTTAAAATGCTTTTCTCTCTTTGCCCTCGGCCTGCTTCAAATTGTGGCAAGCTGAATTCAAAGTGCAAAACTAGTTGGAGATCGATTAGTTCAGCAGTGGGGAAAGGAGAGAAGGGGGAATTTTGTCTTTCCCCGCAGAGTCAGGCAAAAGCAAACTGCTTCAGTCTCCCCTCGCTTGTGTGCTCCTCCTTTTCCACATTCAGAGCATCTGCCATCGTGACGGTGCCCTGATGTTGCTCGGCCACATTTCCCAATTTTCATCTCTTTTCATAACGTGCGTCCCGCTACAGAGGGAAATGAAGATTTCTTTGCAGTTCTAGAGCTCGAGAGTTTTGACGGAGGCTTCTTCAGCATGAGAAATTGAAAAGAAGAAATGTTCTTTCCGTCTCTGGCTTGGAAATGGCTGCCAAAGTGCAAGACGGCTGTTCGAGTTTTTGCCTGCTCGATGTCTGAGTATGGCTGTTATAGCACCGCTATAGCATTATTATTCCACTTTCAACAGCCTATGGAATCCTGGGGACTTTAGGGAGGGGGCATTTAGAATTCCCAGCCAGAGGGCTCTTTGGCCTCAATAAACTACAAACCCCAGAATTTCGCAGGAGGTTGAAAGTGGAATAATAGCACTATGACAATGTAGTGCAGAAATAACCTACGAGTCATGGTATTGTTGAGCGAGTTTAGAAGTTTGCTCCAATTCCTCTTCCCCCTTCTGAACCTTCATTATAAGATACTCCCCATTTTCCCTGCGCTGCTACAATCTATTTCATCTATACCCACTTTGGGGGTTGCAGATACATTCAGAGGAAACAGAAAGTGAGCGGCAGATGATGTTAGTTCCTGCTGATTAAAAAATTCTGGATCTTCAACCCTGTGTGCCCCAGTTCCACTACATCATTACCCGTAACCACATTCTTTCCTTGCTGAGTCTTCGTTTTCTTCCTTCTTGTTGTTTCTAGTTATCAGTTCATCTAGTTTGCCTTTGCAATAATACATGAAGAAATATATATCCCTTCAATAAGACATATAACTCTAGATTGTCAAGCTGATACCATTGTATGAAAATGTTTCCACTTACTCGACGGAGATCACGATGGAATTGCTCTTCTTTGCAATGTACCGGCATACTCTTTCATAAGCAGCTAGGAGAGAAATTGATAGGATTATTAACATAGCTCTACCAAAAAGAAAAAGTGCTTTGCGTACCTTTAGTGCAAAGTGAGGCCCATGGTCAATTTTTGAACCCCCATCAGCCCTTCCCCCCAAGGGTGGAAAGTTTAAAGGAAATTGTAAACTCTCAAAAACAGGGTCCACTCTCAAATTCTGTTTGCTATATCCATTTTCACCTTGCCCTTCATCTTGTCCTTGGGCTTGTGAGGAGCAGAAGAGGCGCCCCAGCTAACAAATGTCTGCCTGATTCATCCATGAATGGTGCCATATTCCCCAGCCATCAAAACAGGTTCAGCAAACCCTGCAGAAACCCCATAGATACAGCTTTCCCAGTACTGCATCCATGTACACCCGATGAATTTCTGCCCGCTACTTCTGTGTAAGCTACAATGCTTTCCTCATGCACCATCGAGTACAGTAAACCAACATATTGAGGTTCTCCAGCCACTTCCTCCATCCACGGAATCCATAAAAAGGTGCATTGCTCTCCGCTAGTAAAGTTTTTGACCAAGATTTTGCACTGGAGAAGTCAAATCCAGTTACAGTGGCACATGCCTTGGTTACATCCTGCTTGAATTACTATAAGGAAGTCTACATGGTGCTGCTTTTGAAAAGTGCTCATACATTTCAGTTGGTCCAAAGAACTGCAGCTAGGTGTTAACTTGAGCTGGCTACAAGGATCACATAACTCCTTTATTGCAACAGCTCCACTGGCTGCTCATTCATTTCCGGGCACAATTAAAAGTGCTAATTTTGACTTGTAAAGCCCAATGTGGCTTGGACCCAGGTTATTTCAAATCATATCTCCCTTTATGAGCCCAGTAGTGCTCTAATATCACCTGTAGAGGCCCTTCTCTTCGGCCATTTCCTCACTACACTGTTATAGTGCTATCATTCCATCTTCAACCTCCTGTGGAATTCTGGGCTTTGCAGTTTAGGGAGGGGCCTTTAGAGTTCTCAGCCACAGGGCTCTTTGGCCTCAGTAAACTACAAAGCCCAGAATCCCACAGGATGTTGAAAGTGGAATAATAGCACTCTAACAATGTAGTGCGGAAACGGCCTCTGTCCTACCAACCTCTCAGAATTGTTTTGTGGGAACAAGGAAGAGAACTTTCTCAGTGGATGCTTCCAGATTTTGGGATGCCATTCCTTGAGAAGCCCAGACAGCCCCATTCTTACTTTCCTTCCATCAACAGGTCAATACATTTCTGTGCCATCAGACCTTTGCAAACTGACTAGGGTTTGTGCAGCTCTGTTTTTAAGGTTTGTATATACTGTTTTATGAACCAGCACGGTGCAGTGGTTTGAGCATTAGGCTACAACCCAGGAAACCAGGATTCAATTCCTTTATTGGTCACGGAAACCCACCGGATGACCTTGGGTTCATCACACACGCTGAGCCCCAGAAAACTCCACGAAAGCCTTGCCTTGGGATTGCCGTAAGTTGGGAATGACTTGATGCACTCAACAACAACTAGGATTTTAAAAAAATGCTTGCATTCTCTGAGGGTTGGAACTCACTGATCTGATTGTGCCTTTGGCAAAATTCATGACTTACAACTGGAGACTCAGAGTAAGGGTCTGAGATCTCTCAAAACTATAATGTCACCAAGGGTGAACCGTGTCCTTCAGATAAGTTCCTTTGTTCATTATTTAAGCAAGCAATGTCTGCCCATGATTTTATGGTCATCCATGTTCTCTTCATGTATTCTAATGCACCATTTTGGTTCCTTACCAACACTTCCAAATAATCCAACGCCACCATGAAAGTACAAGATTCCTCTCCTCCTTCCATCACAGGGAGTTCTTGGGTGATACATCCTCACCGGGACACCATCGAAAGTCAAATTGCTGATGGAGAGATGAGGATCTTTGCGGGGTGGGAGGCCGTCCATTGTGAACCGCAAAAGGCTATAGCCGTTAGTGAGACGCATTTTCTTCAAGATGGTGCTCTGTGGGCAAAGGCTATCAACAATCAGCTAAGTGGACTTAATTGTAGGATCACATAATATCACTGAATAAGCATAGATGTCTGAAGATACCTGTAATGAGTGCGAGGAGGTCGAAATCTCGTACCCAGCATATCCAAACGGGTTGGACACGGAGCTGGGATGAGCTCCGAAACCAGTTCAGAAGTGAGGCAGCAATACAGAGTGCAAAGTACGCAACGCAATAAAACACACAAAAGAGTTTCATTGGCCAAAGAATCCTGCTGATAACCAGAACCGTGTTCAGCCCGACCTACTAGCAGTGGTGATGCAGAAGGATAGCTTTATTTTTCGAGCTTCTTGATTAGGGAAGCAGCATAAAACATACATCAGCAAGGCTGGTATTTCACTCAAGACTGACTACTTGTTATTTCTTATCAATGGCTTGATAGAATAGAAGCTTCTACCCTATCAAGTGAAGATAACTTGATCTTGATCTTCACAGAAGAACAGAGGAGTGCAAAGGCTTCCTGATAAAATAAGTTGCTCACTTAGAAGGAAACAACAGAGTGTCGTACAGAAGACAACCAAAGCATCAGTCTGAAATGCAGAAATAGGTAAAAAATTACCTCGGCGCATACACAATGTATGAAGGCTCTGCAAACGTTCTGAAAACAGTATTAGCAGAGATATAGACTTGAGTTGATTGACTTGGACTCAAGTCAGACTTAAGTCACTTCGGTGACTTGACTCGGACGTGACTCAGCAAAAATTGCACGCCGACTCGACTTGACTTTAGACTCGTATATTTTTAATGACCGACTTGCTGCCCTTGGTTCAGTCACATCACCCATTCATCCAGAAACCTTGCAACTTGCTGGTCACATGATGATCCGTGTCAAGTCCAAAGCGTGGACACGTTTCTCAGAGAGGTTGAGGTGGGCTTGAGATCTGCTCGGCAGCCTGTCCTTGCTACATACAGGAGGAGCTTTCTAAAACTTTTCCTGAGAGCAGAAGGTAAGACTCGTGCCCAGAGAGCAGGGTGCGTATCTCAGAGAGGAACATAAAATGTGTTAGGCAATGGGCTTGAGGAGGAAGGATCCTTCTTTCTAACGTTCTTGAAGCTTCTGTAACGGAGAGTAAGAAGGATCCTATTCCTCACTTCCAAAAAAGCCTCCAGCTTTGCAAGCAAGAAGTAAGAAGGATTCTGTTCCCCACTTCCAAAGCTGCAGATGGCAAAATCAAGAAAGTGGAGGGGCAACTCTACTTAAATCGTTACAACCGGCTTTATGCAACTCTGCCCAAAAATTCTGCAAGATAGTTTGGGGTATAAATTTGGCTTCCAGACTTGAGGCTTGACTTGAGACTATCTTGCAAGGACTTGAGACTCAATTTGAGACTTGACGGTAAAGACTTGAGACTTGCCTTGAGACTCGAAGTAAAACACTTAAGTACATCGCTGAGTATTAGAACGTGCGAACGACCGCTTTTGGGCTGCTCATTCTATACCACAGCTTGACCGTCAAAGTGTGAGACAGAAATGTATTTCTTTCAAGAATGTTGGAGCCTTGATTCACCAGCATGACCTTCTCATTTTTCCTGGGCTTGCTGGGGAAAGATCCTTTCACCACCCTCCTTTCAGCAAATGAGGTTGTGACAATCAGAACTAGGACCCCTGTTGTAAGTCTTGATCACAGCCATGCATGCTTTGTGGAAATGAGGTGGAAATGCCCCAATCACAAGCCCACTGACCTGGCTGCTGGCTCCTAAAGTGGGCTGGGACTCAGGCCAAAAGACATTACTTAATTATGTAAACATAAGAAAAGTAGAATATTAGCAACTCAGTCTAAGAAATGAAGGAAGCATGCTAACACTTCTTAAGGTGATGCAATCACCCAGAGATTCCTCCCACAGGCTCTAAGAGCAGAAGAAAAGGTCCCAGGCTCTGAGACGCAGATATCTGCATCCTATATCTGCAAGTCCTGATTTGTAAAACTACAGCGCACCATTCCAGGAACCCACACATAAAACGAAAAACACAATTGCTGCATCCCATTGTAGTCAACGGGTGCAATGTGCAAGCACCCCTGTGCTTGACATGTCCCTTGACTATAATGGGATAGGTACTTTGCACAACTTTGATTACTACTGCTACTACATTGGCCACCAAAATACAAACACACACAAACACACATGCACCACACAAATTAGGAGCAATTAGGAAAGTCCCTCTTCTGACCAGGTGAAACATCTGCAAGAAACCTGAACGACCTTTTTTTCTTTTTAATTGAAATTCCCCAAAAGTAGCATGGTAGTGGAGACACAACTCTATGAAAATTGGGTGCAGCCAGGGTCTTTTCCAACTTGCTCAAAGAACATCTCTTCTCTAGACCAGGCTTTTTCAAGACAAAAGGAAACTCAAGGAGATGATATGAACTTACCAGACCAAATAACATGATCAACAGGCAGTGTAAGATTCTGAGCTGGTAGGGCTCGGAGATTCCAGGAGGGATATCCATACAGGAGAAATGGAAATAAACGGCCCATATGATGAGCAGAGAAAGACCAAGGCATAATATGGTCCATAACACCTGAAGAGCCCAGAGCAAATCCATCTGGTAACCTCACCCTGAAATGTTTGTTTCAAGAGACTACATCGGTTTTATTTTGATAAACCATTCAATGATACCTTGCTGCCCACATCTGCTGTAAGTATAAATTAAAAACGAGATAAAATTTTAAAAAGCCTGTCATGCAACGTGTTAGTCATATTTTGAAGCATTAATGCTTACTTAACCTTCAGGGACAGTGCCAAATGTCAAGCAGCTTAAATTACTGATGGATTAAGTGAAGTATTCCACAGAAAATTCCAGCGACTCAGTTTAGGTTAGCGCTGAAGCAAGAACCTGACTTTTCTCCTTTTGTGACATTTGTAAGAATGCAAACACGTACACGCCCTTGAAGAATGGGATTAGGGACCATTTCTGAGCATTTCAAAAGAGAACGGTCAAGCCTTGCCTTAGTTTTAGACGGGAGGCAGACCATAGGTACGTAGGAGGAATTCTGCTGGTTAAGACCACGTATCCAAAATTCTGTGTTTTGTAAGGGCCAAATAGGTGCCTCCAGAAAGCCTACAAGTGGGGAATGAGGACCTCGACCATCTGTTGCTATTGTCCCCCAGCAAGTAAAGACAATGGCCATTTCCGCACGGGGTCTTTAAAACGGTGCAGTCCGTCCTCCAAGGAGGAGGTCTGCACCTGGGAGCGGACTGGGTCGGACCTACTTAACAGAGATCCTCACCTCAGCCTGCTCCGGAACGACCCCGAGCGGTCGTCCAGCGTGCTTGTGAAAGACCGTTAAAAACAGGTCTTTCCAAAGCACGGAGCACGCCACTGCGAGCCTGCTCCCTTATGCAGATTTGCAGGCTCACCCCAATGCGAGCCTGCGATCTGCCGGGGGCGAGCTTTAGGCTGGCGAGCTTCAGCGGTTGGTCGAGACCATCGACCAACTGGAAGCCGCCATTTGGGACGCCGGAGCAGTGCGTATCGACGAGCAAACACTGGTCCGGAGCGGCGCGGACTGGACCGGGGAGCCGAAAAGTCCAGTAAGTAGCGGCGCGGGTTGATTCCCTCGCCCCGTGCGGAAATGGCCAATAACTTATTGTTCTTGGACGTAACATATTACCATCATAATGGGCAACCACTTATAACTTTATCCTCTATGAACCTTTCTAATTCCCTCCTGAAGCCATCTAAGTCGGTAGCCATTGCCACATATCACAGAAGAAAATTCCATAGGTTAACCAAGTGCTGTGTTAAGTTGTACCTTATCTTTCCTGAATCTCTCATCATTCCACATAAACAGGTAACTCAGGGTTCTGACACAAGTGGTCATAACTTTTTGATGGGTCCACAGGCCAAGATTTTTCCCCAGGGACCACATGCAAGCTACATCTCTTCCAAAAATATGTGTGCATCTCTCTGTCTCTTTCTCCCTCTCTATCTTAACATTACAGAAGGAACAAAAATATATGTGAATATTATGACTTCTTAATCTGTTCCAAAAAAGAATAAGTCGTAGCCAACTTATAGAGCCATAGTCTCTTAAATCCAGAAGATTGTCCCTTTCTATAATACGCTAGTGCTTGACAGTGTCTCTCTTCTCATCACTGATAAACCAGATTGCACGCTTATGGTTTCTGAAACACGTGTGTCAGCCTTTTGTTGTTTTGTCTACACCCTGCAAACTGAGTCTGCAGATGGTGGCATGGATTAGAATTCAGGACAGGCAGGTGTTTTTGTCGGAAGTCTTACCAAAGGAGAGTCTATCATCTATCAAAAAAAGAGGGAGAGAGAGAAAGAGAGAGAGAGAAACATAGAAACAAAGGCCCTTTCCGCACGAGGCTGGTGAATCGGTTCGTGACGTTTCTTACTGGATTTTCTGGGCTCGAAACAAGGCAAACTTTCGCTCATTTCCGTCCGCACAGCTGCTGCGTATGGTCCATTCTGATTCGGAGGAGTGCAAGTTCACGAATCCACACTGCCTCCGCCGTGGCCACCCCCGCTACTCCTCTCACCCTGCCCCGTCGGCTGTGCTTGGCCATTTTTTTTTTTTGCATGGTTTAGTACGTCATTGCATACATGTGTACGTGCAAAAGTCCATACTACCCCCTGGCCCCTCCCATGAGCCCTCCCTTGACCACCAATTCACACTGGTGTGAATGTACGTGTCTGCACCACTGTGAAAGTATCAACTGGATCAATCTAGAAAATTGGAAAACTGATTTCTTCCGGTTTTCAAATAGCGCACTTTACCACCACATGGGGGCACATTTAGTCGGAATTACATGCGGAATGAAGGTAAATAAGCCAAACCTAGTCTGCTCCAACATGCAGAAGACCTCCGTGGCAAGACTCATTGGCACGCCTTAATAACTGTGTGCGGAAAGGGCCATAGAGTTGGAAGAGACCACAATGGCCATCGAGTCCAACTCCCTGCCATGCAGGAACAAACACTCAAAGGACCCCCAGCAAATGGCCATCCAGCCTCTGCTCAAAAATCTCCAAAGGAGGTGACTCCACCAAATTCCAGGGCAGCATATTCCACTGTGGAATGGCTCTAGCTGTCAAGAAGTTCTTCCTGAAGTTCAGGTGGAATCTCTGTTCCTGTCTTTTGAATCCATTGCTCCATGTCCTAGTTTCTGGAGCAGCAGAACACAAGCCTGCTCCCTCTTCAACATGATACTTTCAAGTCACGTCTCAAGTCTGGGAGCCGATTTTATACCCCAATGTGTATTCCAGAACTTCTGGACAGAGTCAAATACCATCAGTTTTAACAATTTAAGCAGAGTTGGCCCTCGACATTTGCTATTTTGCCATCTACAGTTTTGGAAGTGGGGAGCAGGGTCGTTCTTACTCCCTTTTCCCGAAGCTGGAGGATTTTGTGCCAATGGGCATAAAAGAGTCTGCGGCTTTAGAAGTGGGGAACGGGATCCTTCTTATTCCCCATTACTGAAGATTCAAAAGCTTTAGAAGGAAGGATCCTTTCTTCTTAAGCCCGTTGCCTAACCCATTTGCTGTACCCCTCTGAGAAGTGCACCCACACTTTGGGCTTGAGATGGATTGTCATGTGACCAGTAGGCAAAAAGAGGTGGAAGTGCTGTTCTAGGTGAATGGATTTTGTTACTAAACCAAGGGCAGCAAGTCAGTCACTGAAAATATACAAGTCTTGAGTGGAATCAAGTCCGATCCTCATATATTGTCTCGTTGAGTCCAAGTCAAGTCATTGCAGTGACTTAAGTCCAACTTGAGTCCAAGTCAATTGAGTTGAGTCTACATCACTGCTGGGAGAGGAAAGCCTTCACCCGTCCTGTTGATCTGCAATATTATTTGGGGTGTGTGTGCATATGTTCCCGTGTGTGTAGCCTTATGCAGGAATTCAGGATAGGATGGACCTGGATGCTCTCCTTCCATGGAAAGTGATAGTCTGAAGTGTCCCTCCCATGTGTTTGTAAACCCATAAGCCTGTCTGTGATCCTTCTTACTTGCATTTCTTTCATCACAGCAGGCTGGAGAGAGAAGGAAAGAATCTCTCACTGCCATCTGGAGGCCACTGATGGAAAGCTTTCCTCGAGATTCCAGAAAACTAAGATTCAACCAGGTATGGCATCCTGCCTAACAATTATGGATTTGTAGCTGCTCTATCTTCAATTATATTACATGTTCATGATTGTGGTGCTATTGCTATGATGTTAGATGCTTTTAAACTTTGGAGATCATGGCTGAGAATCCATATCACTGACTTAAGACCTTTCCGCTCTACACTGTTATAGTGCTATTATTCCACTTTCAACATCTGATGAGATCCTGGGGTTTGGAGTTTAGGGAGGGGCATTTAAAATTTGCTGCCAGAGAGCTCTTTGGCCTCAGGAAACTACAAACCCTGGAATCCCACAGGAGGTTGAAAGTGGAACAATAGCGCTATAACAGTGTAGGGCGGAAATGGCCATAGACTTTAATGTAGGATCTCATCCATTATCATCATCACTCACTTGCTTATTTACAGTCTTTTATGCAGCATTCTGCATGTGTTTCTACATCTGATGCTTCCCCCTTGTGCTGAAATGGATGCGCGTGCATATGGACAGACATGCGCTTTTGGCTCATTGGTCGCCATTTGCCAAGTGTCAGTTCTGATTCCTCAAGCAGGATCCTAAATGTTGCAAAATCCCTCTTCCTTAGAAAGCTACACCTCTCGAACATTTGCACCCCCTGCAACTGTTAAAGGCGATCCCGAAATCAGGCAACAAAACACCAACTTCGCTCGTCCTTACAGAGGCGACAGCGTTCAGCCGGCTGCAAGATTTATTTGTATGAGTTGACTCTTGGCTTCGAGGACCTGAGGAGGAAGGATCCCAAGCTGAGCTGGCCTCTTCTTGTGAGTATGAAAGTGAGGTGTGTGACTCACCTTTGCCGCTCTTGGCAATTTCACTGGCAGAAGAAGGAGAAGCATGAACACCAGGAAGGTGAGAAAGGAGCAAAAAGAATGAAGCTGTGACAAAGACTCCCCGGCACGCACACTCGGAACTGTTGGCAAATTTCCCTTGAGCCCAGATAAATTGGTAAAATTGCTTTTCCCCACCCCATATCTCTGCCCACAATTGGGGTTGAGATTAAGAACTCTGCGACTTTATTTGCACGTAGCTCTCGAGGCGGGTCAAAGAAATTAGCTGGGTGAGAATGGGTGTAGGAGACCGTGGACTGTGATTGCATTCATCCGGATGGCAGTTTGCTCTGAATTTGTTTATTTTGTTTTCCATAAAGGCTGGATAATAGTTGGTGACACCTTCAATGTCTGGACATACGCCTCAGTACTTATACCTACAGTGCAATTACAGTCAACCTTCCAGATTGGCGGGTTTAACTTTCACGGATTGGATTATTTGCAAGTTTCTCCATCCCCCATCACCCAACGTCAGGCATTTCTTAGCTGGGGGAACCCTCTCTCTCGGTGGCACCGATCAGGTCCTGCAGCCCTTTAAAAACCCACCTCTCAGCACTGGGAGAGGGTTATGTTATTTTTCACCCATACCAAAGACACGGGCTTTCCGCACTAGAATGTTATAGCGCTATTATTCCACTTTCAACATCCTATGGAACCCTGGGGTTTGCAGTTTCGGGAGGGGCCGGCCGAACCCCAGGATTCCATAGGATGTTGAAAGTGGAATAATAGCGCTATAACAGTCTAGTGTGGAAATGGATACAGACAAGCTATACTTGGATTTGATTGCAAACTGAATTTAGAACACTTTTCATAGAACTATATTTTATCGTTTACCATTCTACTTGTTGTTATATATTTGAAAATATATCTATACGTCTTTATTACTGATTCTAAACTATCTGAATAAATACAATGAGAAAAGGATGATAATTCAAGGCGGTAAAACCTTTGGAAGCTAACCGTAGCCATGATCCTGAGAGTGGGAAATTCACATTAATGTATTTGATGTTTAGGTATTTGAGTTTTTTATTAGACAAATTTTTTAGAGTGGGTTTTTTTCTTTTTTTCTTTATGTTTGTGTTCTACTAATGTTTGAATATTCAGTAATATATTGTTTGGGTATTTTTCCTTTTCTCTATATTCTTTTTATTCTGTGTGATATTTTTTTCTCTGCCTCTTGTCTTCCTCTTCCTCCATCAGCCATTACCTTGGCCGGCTAAGGATGTCTTGCAGTGCGATTTCTCAGTGCCATGAACCTTCCTCTTATGCTCCCCGATGCCCAAGGAAGGAGATGGGTGCTGGAGAAGAAGTCTAGGTCTACTGTGCCAACCCACTTGCTTCCCCCTATCCTTTCCTTGGCCGGCTTTGGAGGCTGGCTGCCCGCTCTCTCCACCAAGCTTCGACCCCCTTCCCACGAACACACAGACATATTTTTATATTTGCAGCTTTTCTACTCTTGCAGAAATCCTGTGCCCCTAGCCTGATAAGATGCGGATGGCCAACTGTAGTACAGTGAGGCCACAGCTTAAAGAACAAGCAACCAAAGCTACATCATAATTGGTGTTTGGAATTTTTTAATCGTATTTTTTTCTTCTTCACCTGCAGCCTGCTTGGGAGCAGGTATTTCACCCACAGAAGCTGAACTTTGTGGTTGGTCTCCAAATCAGGTGCACCTCTATGGACCGCAAAACACATGGCATGGAGAGATCCCACACGCTTCCTCCTGGGAAGACCTCCTCCCATAATCCAGAGGGGCAGGTAGGAGGTTTCCTAAGAGGGTTTTCTCAATCTGTGTGTTCTCAAACCTGCCCATTTGCCGGAGCTAATTATGGGTTCCTCCTTCTGAAGGAAGCTGATGAGATGGTGCCGAAAGTCTCTCCATCCCACAGACAGGGCTGGATTATCAATGGTGCAATTGGAACAAAATGCTCCAGGGCTTTTTCTACACTGTTGTTGTCGTTGTTTCTGCATTGTTGTTTCTGCATTGTTTCTGCATACACTGTTGTTTCTACATTGTTGTTTGGCGTCCATTCAGCTTCAAATTCTGGCAAGCCTGCAACCTGCCAACCTCCAAGAGCCCTAGCTATCCACAACCCTACCCAGGTCTTGCAGAAACAGATCTGTGGCTTCCTTGACTGAGTCCATCCAACTGTAGTGTGGTCTTCTTCTTTTCCTACTGCCTTCTCCTTTTCCTAGCATTATCATCTTTCACAGTGATTCCTGCAGCCTCATGATATCTCCAAAGCACGATAGCCTCAGTTTTAGTCCACGGAGGCCATGTCCACACTACACTGCTATAGTGCTATTATTCCACTTTCAACCTCCTGTGGAATTCTGGGGTTTGTAGTTCACTGAGGTCAAAGAGCTTTTTGGCTGGGAACGCTAAATGCCCCTCCTTAAACTGCAAAAATAAAGTACACTAAGATTAAAAATCCATAGCTTCTCAACTTTATCAGGTTATCATAGGTATCAACAAATTTCTCCCTGCATACTATCCCCATGCGAATGGATTTCATTTATAGAACATAATATTTTAACTAACTCTTCAAAATCCTATTCTAAATCTTTCTTAATTCCTTGTAAATTATCCCCAAATTTATTTCTACGTCCAGCTTCCCTATTGTCAGAACCATTACTGCTAATTTTCTGATTCTTTTCTTTTCATTCTAATAAGCTTTATACTAAGACTTTCCGCTTTTTCAATGAATACACTCCTGTTTCAATTTAAAGGATAGATTATTTTAAAAAAGGCATTGACAAGACTCATTTTTAGTTTGTGTCAGTAACTCTACTTTAACTGTTGTTAATAAGGATCACATCATTACCCGCTTATAACCAAACCTTTTTTTTTTTTTAACTAATAAATTCCTTACTGGTTCCCATTCTACACAATTTTCTTCCTGTATTTTTCCCTTGAGCCAAAATGCAAAACTGTCTAGATTTTTCATCTCAATCTGCTTCGATATCCATTCACCAATCTCTGGAATATCATTGCTTTTCCAAACAATAATACTGTCCGGGGTTTTTTTGGCCCCCCCCCCCGTAAATTCATCGTCAAGCCCGTGAAGCACATTTAAAAGGAAGAGTTTGGGTGTCTTTGGGAAGGTTTGTCTGCGAGATGGTTCTGTGAATATGTTAGCTAAGATTTCTGTATTAACTTCGAAACAGGAAAATATGTTCTGTGTGTGTGTGTGTGTGTGTGTGTGCTTGTATGTGTGGTTGAACAACAACATGTGAGCAACTGTGGTTGGGGCTTAATGGCATCATCTGGGGCCATCTTGGCACCTCAGGTTTTGGCCTGGAAAACTTAGGGCTTGGGAAGATCTGGAACGGGAAACCCTATCCAGGAGAACCAGTTGAGCTCCAGACTCATGGAAGCTCACACTCCACAATTTACTCCCCACACTAAGAAGGTGATGGAGGAGCAAAGCTGGGGTCTTCAGCTGGAGACCCAATGATGGCATGGAGCATAACAATAATAATAATAGTAGTAGTAGTAGTAGTAGTAGTAGTAATAATAATAATAATAATAATAATAAATTATTTCTATCCCACCTCTCCAGATGGATCTAGGCGGCGGACAACAATAATGTATTAATTACATTAAAAACATTAAAAAACCTACCCAGTCCTCCCTGCCCACCAACCCAGCTAAAACCAACCCCCTAAAACCCACAACAATTAACAATTAATTAACTATTGAAAGAAAGAAGTATAGTCACACTTCTTGATGCAATCCAATCTGGAAGGTGTCAAACTGGAGTGACTCTCCTACCAGCTCCCACACACTCCTCCACTCTTGTTTCAAAACCCTAGCAGATGGCATTTCCTCCAAAGCCAGCCTTATCAGAAAATGGGAGGTGTCCTCAAAGCATCTCCCACCTCCGCGTCATAGCCAGTAGATCACCCACCACCACCATTATTCCCAATGAAAGCACTCATCCTGGTTCAGATAAAGCATATTTAATGACAGGGATCCATTACAGAACAAAAGCTAAGAATGGCTTAATACTGTCAGTGCAATACCAGATCCCGCTTTGGAACAAAGAGGTTAGATTTCAGATTATGTATTCAGTTTAGGAAGAGGCCCTTGGAGGAAGCCCATGATCAACTGCGGAAGAGATGGCCACAGATTTCAGTCCAGTGTATTGTCATGGAGATCTTTGACAGCCAACACTTCTCTTCACACAAGTTCAAAAGGAAATATGCAAACAATAGCAAACAGGTTCAGGTAGCTGCTTCTTCAGGTCTTGCAGAAAGCTAGCTGGACCTTTTCAGGAAAGAGATATGAGCTGGCATCTTGTTAGTCATCGTAAGTTGACTTACGAACACTTGATGGTGAACTGTGATACTTGTATTCTCAGGAGGGGAGCAGAGATATAGCCACATCCCCAGGACCATTGGACGAACAGACCCAATAGCACAGCTATTGCACCCTGGGTCCCATAGTGCAATCGGTATCCGAATGCTATGTGTCATGTTGTCTAGGCTTGTCTGCCGTGTTTCAGGCAGTAGCTTTTATCATAGATGTTTTGCTTGGTGGGTGGGGGTAGGGATGATGGGAGATGGTGATGGATGAGCTGGGAACACCCCAGAATGTTATGGTACTGGTTGGTGATAAAAATGGCCAGACATGGCTGGAAGGTCATTCTGTGGGCATGGTGGGTGAGAAACTGGCAGGGGGACAGCAAAGCCCAGGAACTGGGTTGTTTCGATTTGTCAGTGAATGGGATCACAGTGCATGCTAATTTTCAAGTATAACATCAAATATAGTACTGCAAATCCAACGCTTCTTTAGTCCTGGCAGTTGTCAATGTGTACTGCTCTTTCTGTTGTGTTCTGAATAAGGTTTCTGAAACATCTAAGCCGATTCTGTAAACTCAGAGCTAGCCTATGCATCACACTATGGGACCTGTTGCACAATGGGTACCGGAACAATACGGGTCTTGTTGTGCAACGAGAACTCCCACTGTGCAAAACAGGACACTGTTCAGGACCTCCCACCGGCATCCTCACAATTCACTGCAAGGGTTGTGTGTCCTGCCAGGGATGCAACCGTGTCAGTTATGAATCAGAGCCTCTGATGCAGCTTCTCAGCTGAGGCTGAAACTCAAGCTGTGCGGGCAGATCTATGCCCTTCTCCACAAGGCAGCCTTTCAAGTTTTTAAAATGTCTCCAGATACTCAAAGCGCTGTCACACTTGTTCCCTGTTGTCCCCAAAGGCAGGATTAGATCAAATGGATAAACCAGAGGGCCTAAATCTTACTGCTAATCCCAGCAAGGGCAGAATTGTTAAGTGAATGGGATTTATAGTCCTCCCTCTACATTTGCATGTTTAACGTTCACAGATTTTGATTGTTCATGGATTATTTGCCACCGCCTCTGCTTTCATGATTGCAGTTCAATTTTTCCAGTTCATTTATGTGCAATATGCAATTTATAAGCCACAGGTATTCAAGCACAAGCACGTGAAGATGAGATCAAAGTAAAGTGGGAGGAAGTTTTAATTAATACTCATTTTCATCAGTGCATCTAAAAAACTGCATTGAAAGCCATAAAATCTCATGGGAGATATAGAAGTCCTTCTCTCCCCCGCTCCCCACAACTTCTTTGTCTATGGAAAAAAATGAACACAACTGTCCCTTCAATAACTTTGCCATATTGTGTCATTTCTTCTCATAACAGTCAAGGAATGAACAACTTCAGTTTACTTCATTCTCACACACAGGGATGAAAAATGTCAAAACTGTGCAACCTGGTGGGTGAAATTGCAAGGATTTCCCCCCAACTTTTTGCCATTTTGGAGTGACTGCATTCACATTTAGGGATTTTCTTGTGATAAAACTTGCTCAAAGTAGAATTGGGGTGCATACAAAACATGTTTGCATTGAAAATGAGGAATGTTTTCTCAATGGATTTTTCCCACCCTTCTGGAAACGGATGAAAAAGTTTGTGTTTGTTACATCCCATAATGTTCTGTTTCACTTGACCCCACCTGGGATGGGGTTGAGTCCCTGTTCTCTTCCACATCTGAGAAGAGCGCAAGGAGGTTGCTCCCATTTTGCCAAGAAATGTTGTTCGCAGTCTCACAACTTGCCAAGTCTCCATGCAGCATCATACTAAAGCTTTGCCATTTTGAACCCTGAAACCATTTTGAAGTTTTCTGGGTTACTTCTGCTTTTTAAAAAACTTCTTTTAGGCCTAAAATGACCCAGAAAGGACCATAAATGTAATAAAGTTGGCTCTTAAAGTTGGGGTTATTTGGTTACATCAATAGGTGTATGGTGTCTAGATCAAGGGAGGTAATGGTACCACTCTGTTCTGCTTTGGTCAGACCTCATCTGGAATAATACTGTGTCCAGTTCTGGGCACCTCAATTCAAGAAGAAGATTGACAAGCTGGAATGTGTCCAGAGGAGGGTGACCAAAATGGTGAAGGGTCTGGAAGCCATGAAGCCCTATGAGGAGCAGCTTAGGGAGCTGGGGATGTTTAGTCTGGAGAAGAGAAGACTAAGAGGGGACATGATAGCCATGCTTAAATATTTGAAGGGATGTCATGTCAAGGAAGAAGTGGGTTTGTTTTCTGCTGCTCCAGAGATGAGGACAAGGAGCAATGGATTCAAGCTGCAAGAAAGGAGATTCCACCTGAACCTCAGGAAGAACTTCCTGACAGTCAGAGCTGTCCAGAAGCGGAATATGCTGCCTCCATGGAGGGTGGTGAAGTCTCCTTCTTTGGAGGTTTTTAAGCAGAGGCTGGATGGCCATCTGTTGGGAGTGCTTTGATGGGTATTCCGGCCTAGCAGGGGGTTGGACTGGATGGCCCCTGGAGTCTCTTCCAACTCTATGATTCTATGATACTTATATCTCTTAGCGGGTTTGGAGGGCATCAGAGGGAACAGTTGGGGGTGCAGCAAGATTTGAGGCCTTCCAAGTTCACTTGGGAAGGTCAATGTAGTCCCCTTAACAGTTGCCCACCCCTGCTGTTGACTTTTATGAAGGCTGGAGCCCCACTGAGCAGTTTGTGAATGCATAATGCTTACCAATGTGTACTCTAGACTTACACATGCATAACTGTTCTGTATTCTATGTTTATGAACCTGGCTTTGTCGCCGCAATCTGAGATGCACCCCCAAACCATCCTTGTCATAACTCCTCATTGCATTACATATTGCTGGCAAGGGGAAGATAGAAACACTATCAATTTCAGCCAGCAGGAGAGACCTCCATCACTCATTGAGGCTGCTGGCTGTTACGATAAATTTGGGAAGTCAGTGCAGGAGATGATATATACATCCCTCCCTCCACATTCATGGGTTTGACCTTCGCAAATTTGAGTATTTCGGAGGCACATGCTTGTCTACCCCCCCTCCATTTTCCTCCTCCCATTTCCTTGTATTCCTCACCCCTTTTTTTTTCCTTTTTGGGTGAGCAAAGCCCCCCCCCCCACTGCTGAAGAAATGTCCTCACTGCCATATGGTTGCATATTCTGCTGTGTAATGGCCACTGATTAGTCAGGTACTCTTTTTGCTCCTACCCTTCCTTTCTCAAGATGGCCAATGGAAGTAACTAGAATGCCAGAACTTTGCTCTTCTCTGTCTGAGGGGAAAGCACTGGTAAGCCCTTTACCTTGTCTTTTTTCTTCCCCCTGGGAACGGTGGGCCAGAAGCAAAGGAATGGGAGGGGAAGTTCTGGAGAGGAATTACAGGGGAAGTTATTCACAGTCTTTCCCCTTTCATGAGGGTTCTGTGTCCTTAACCCTCACAAATGTGGAAGGGCTATTGTAGTTACACATTCGTAACCACGCCTGTGATGCAGGATTTCAGCCGATATGCAGATGTTCCTGCATCAGACGATGGGGATTTAGAACTGTCTGATGTACTTGACCATGCTGTCTGCACCTCTTTTGCTACATGAAAAATTGAGAAACCAACAATTGATAAGATTAACAAAGCCATGGAATGCATCCTCAATGTTGCACCACGTCACTGGAACTCCATTGTCCTCCAGGCGCTTTTTGTACAAAACCCCATCATCTCTCAGAACGTCGTAGTGAGCTGTTAAAATAAATGTGTCTGGAAGCAGCCGGATGATTTCGTCCTCAACTAAAAGTGGAGATAGGAGCGACCCACACAACTGGTCTACAAGTTCGTGCATATCACCAAAAGGGTGGCTGGGTGTCATTTTGCCTTTGATTTCTCTTACTTTAAATTCCTCAGGGAGATTATCTGGGCTTAGCCATTTGCTATATTTGGCTTTCACTTCCTTGGAGATGTGGGTCCCTTGCAGGAGGGCCTCTTGTAGGGAGATGTCTTTCTGGAGGTATTTTAAGGCCAGTTTCACAGTCTGCTTCTTGCTCAGGATGGGAGCATGCGCGTTCTGCATGTAGGAAGGCAAACTGTGCTTCACGGACTGAAGAAAAGGGTAGATCAACATCTGAGCACGTAGTTTGGGGACATCATCTTTCTGAGCAAGCGTCTGGCACACAGAAGCAGCAAGCAGTCCTCCAAAGCTGTCTCCGCAAATGATAACACGGCCACTGTCCACCTCATACTCTCCTGCATGTTTCATAAAATGTACGGCAACGTCCAGACATTGCTGGAATTGCACTGGATAGGGCTGGCAAGGAACCAGAGAATACCTGTGAAAACAAGAAAAGTTGTTTCACATCCATCTCATGGGTGGTAGACAAAATATGTTCTACATCATGGTGCATCATGCAGCTAATCTGGATCAAAATCAAAATCTGTCTGGTAATGATGAAAGGTCATGCTAGGGGTGGTCCTGCAGTTTTGGTGTCAACCTCACTGCTGACCAAGGTAAATATGTTAGAAAAGTGTGAACATCTTGCTTTTGGAATCCATTTAAGTCTTAATGCCAGTAGTTTTGTTTTTGTGACCGTTTACATCCCCTCACTTAAATGCAAAGCTCAGATTGAGGAGACTTGGTGCAAAATAGAGAACTATCTTTTTCATTATTAATTTTTCATTATTAATAATTTCATTATTATATATTCTATTATATATTATGATTTCATTATTAATAAAGTTTCCCAACTCGTATGTATATATTATGGGTGATCTGAATTCCAGGACTGGACCTAATAATACTGAGCTAGAAGAATAATACCCAAATGCAAAGCTCAGATTGAAGAGACTTGGTGCAAAATAGAGAACTGTCTTTTTCATCATTAATAATTTTTCGTTATTAATAATTTCATTATTATATATTCTATTATATATTATGATTTCATTATTAATAAAGTTTCCCAACTCGTATGTATATATTATGGGTGATCTGAATTCCAGGATTGGACCTAATAATACTGCGCTAGAAGAATAATACCCAATTTTAAGTGAACTAAAGGATAACCGGTCTGTTCCTTTCAGAAATTCAAAAGATCTGAAGTCAAATGTTGATGCCTTTTCTGTTTACTCACCCAATGGACAAAACCACCGAATCGCTTTCTTTGGCAATATAGCGGCAGAGTCTTTCATAGGCAGCTAGAAAAGCAAAGACATTTTATTGCCTATGATGTTTCTCTCATTCTCGTTCTCTCTGTCTCCCCCACGCGCTTGTGTGTTTTACCAGATAGGGCTTAACATTTCCATGAACGTACATAAGCAATAATCGGGCTGGCTAGGATTCTGTTGGGACCGTCTACAAACTTGGTACGTGTGCACATCTTTTCATAATTCTCGTGCAAGGAGGTATGCAGCAGCTTCTTGAGCAGAAATTCCCACCTCCCCATGAGCCTGCTCCAAAGAGTGGGCGCGGGCTCCCTTGGCCACCGGTGGCCAGGGGAATGGGCAGCCATTTTGTTCCCAGAGGATGGTGTGAACTAGCCGAGCAGCTTGCAGGTAGTGGCGTTCCTAGGCTCAGCAGCACCTGGGGCAAGTGTGCAAGTAGCACCCATAGGTGCTGCTGCTGCCACCGCCCCCCCCAAATGGGCCGAGAGGAAGGGGGGTGAACGGGCACAGAAGGGAGAGGGGGCGGCAGGCAGGAGCGAAAGTGCATGGGTGTGGCAGACGGGTGCAGAAGGGCACGAGGGGGTGGCGGAGGAGCATGGGAAGGCACAGGGAGATGGCAGCTGGGCACAAAAGTGCAAGGGGGTGGCGGGCAGGCACAGAAGAGCTCGGCGGGTGGCCAGCAGGTGTGGGGACCGCAGCTGTTGTGCCCCCGCCCGGAATAGTGCCCAGGGCACACGCCCCAGTTGTCCCACCCTAGATCCGCCTCTGTTTCCAAGAATAAGAAATAGCTGTCTCCCTTCTTGGATCTCCAGTGTACCAACTGGTGGTCCAGAAGGAGGACATCAGCTGTTGGCTTGTGACTGCAGAAGATCATCTGGATAGTTTCTGGGTACCCCCAAACTCTCCTCCCCAGCCATCAAACAGCCAATAGAGTACATGCTTCCTTCCCTTTCCACCCCCTGGCAGACTTTTGCACCTAGGTAGAGCTGCATAGGAGAAATGTTATACTCTGCCTCATGTAATGCAGGATGTCAACCAAGGCAATATAAGCCATCTTTGCTTATCCTGAGCAATTCCACCATCCTCATCTTGACTAGGCTTCGAAAGACCAAAAGGAACGCATGTGCGCATGGAGAACCTCTGGTGTGGTATTAGCCACAGCTTTGCTGGCTTTCTAGTGCTTGAGATGATGAGATACTTCTAATCTTAAGTCAACAGGCTTTTTATAGCTGGAGACCCTTCCACACTACAAAGTTATAGCACTATGATTCCACTTTAAATGCCATAGTTCCATCCCGTGGAATTCTGGAATTGGTGTTTTAGGTGAGAGGCATTGAGAATGAGAATCAGCCGGAGAGCGCCAGTGCCTCTTGTCAAACTACAAGCCCTTGGATTCCATAGGATGCAGCCATGCAATTAAAATGAGATGAAAATGCTATCATGACACACGTTGAAAGGGGCCTGGATTACATGATTAAGCCATGGAGGAAGTTATAAAATATCTGAACATAACACCACACTCATTGGAAAAAAAGAAACAGGCCTCTCCCCTTCCTTAAGCCAGCTTTGAAGAATGACTTTCTGCAAAAAAGAAAGGTACAGAAAGGGTTATCTTCATTAACTTGCCCTTTTTCATTACCAAGGCTTCCGGTGGTGCCAGCTCCTCCGTGAATGAAAATAACCCCTCTCTGGGTAGACTGTGGTGCTTTGGGTTGATACAACCTCACGGGGATGCCCTCGATGCGGAACCGACGGATGGAAAGGGCTGGATCTTTGAGATGAGGGAAGGCGTCCATCAATACATTCACAAGGACATACTCACTCTTGAAGAAACCCATTTTCCACAAAGTGTGGTCCTGTTTGTGAGGAGACAAAGAAGGTAGAGTAAAAATTAACACACTGAATGCTCTTTGGTTTTGCAAAGGAACATGCATTTAGGGGTAACTCCAGATGTAATCCTCTATTTTGATAAAGAGCTCCTGTAGGTTAAGGGCAGACAACAGTGGAAGGTCAGAAGAACTTGGAGGGTCCCCCAAAGTCCACAGATAACCACTGGGGGTTGTTGGAGACATTTTTGTCATGCTTTTATCTTCAAGATCTGATAAGACTCAATGGCTGGAGTGCAGCGTGAGACTTCTGTCTATATCAATGGGCTTAAGCCTGCAGGAAATAGAATTGAGCGGTTTGGCGAAGTCTGCTTTCAGCAAAGAGCCATTTTGATGTTACTATGGAGGGAAACCAACACCAGGACTGCTATGCGCTGGCACTGACAATGTGCTGATGCACCCATTGAAATAGCCTGATGTACCTCCAGACATCAGCTAAGGAGGGCTGATGCACATCAGCAGAGCTTAATGCACATTGGTGCACTCTTGTGAGCGTCCCGATACGCACCATCACAACTCACTCGAAGGGTTTTGTAGCACTTCCGCTACTTAGCTAAGTATGTGTAAAGTTACGCAACCCAGATGGAATTACAGCCTTCCTCTTTCCACTTTAATGAATCGATTAACTAAAAATTTCATTAATTAAAACGTGCACCTAAATCTAAAATAATGAATTTTAGATCCTATTCACCTTTCAAGGTGGAATCTAAGGTGGCTCACAACACAGATTTTTTTAAAAAATATAGCTACACACAATAATTATAATTAAAAGATTAAAAACAACTGCATGAACAGGATGCATTTAGAACAGTTTGGAAGCATTTGAAACATACCAACAAGAATGAAAGCGCAGCACACACCTAGCATTAACAGACTCTTCTGCAACAACCTCTGAATAGCCAAAAGGCTTTCTAAACAAAAGAAGAGGGAGAACAGAGAGTCAGCCAACCAAGCATCCAGTGGGACAGAGTTCCACAGGCTGGGAGCGGCCACTGAGAAGACCCTCTCACGTATTTTCTTCAGATCTATTGATGTTCAGGGTGGGGATGAAAGAAAGCTCTCTGCTGAAGAGCTTAAACCTTGGATGGATTCCCATAGGGAGACACACTTCCTACAGCTTTGAAAGACATGACAACAAAAGGTAAAAAAGAGAGAAGAGAGTCAATAGGAGTATTACTAGCCTAACCAGAATAAAGAGTCCAAGGAAAACAAAGGAGGCTGATGAAAGAGTAGACCGTACAGTGCAGTCTTTTATTACTGGAGAGAAGAGGATCGTGGCCATGAAGAGATCATGGAGACTGGTCTCCTCAGCTGGAGGAAAAGCAGCATTTTCTGAGCAAACAATGCCCTAACAGAGAGATCCAAGAAGGTGGTGTGAAGTTCTACCAGCCCCTTGAGTCCCTCTGGCTGGAGTAATGTTAGTAGGAGGAACCCAAGGCCCATCGATATCACAAAATGAGATAGGCCAGGGGTGTAACTCTAAGGGGGCAAAAAGAGAACCCTGACCCCCTACCATGGGAAATCTACCCACCCAACAGAATCTTCCTTCAGTCTCCAAACTTCCAGCATTGCAAAGAGTGAGACGCTAAAAACCATTCTCTGCTGTGTTGCCAATTCTCTCGGTAACTTTGCCTGCTCCTTTTCCTGGAGCGTCTGAATTGTATTTCTAAATGCTCAGCGGAAATCATAAGTCACTGCCACGCTATTAATAAGAGATGAAGGGACATTTTCTGGAGGCGGGGGAGAATTTTTATTGGGAGCCTTCATTTGGCCTCCCTGCCCTATAGCTACAGCCCGGTCCTACTTAGGAACATTGTCCGGCTCTGATATCTTGAGGGGGGAAAAAAAAACCACAGGGTGAGGTCCAGGGCAACTTACCAATGACACCAGCCATATCAGGACGAAAGATGCACATTTCAGCTTCCGTGGTTCGCAGATGTCATGAGGGACTTCGATGTTGGATAGGTAGTAATGGGTGACCCACGCCAGGTGGAGAAGCACGCAGAGAAGCCACAGCTCTGCTGCGGTTGCCAAGAGAGCCCAGAAAAAATCCATTCCATTTGCAGAGGGCCGTCACCGTGCGAGAACTCTTCCCGAAAGAGCCGGGCGTGTTTGCGGCAGGCTCATTCCAGGAGCTGTCCTCCCATGGAAGTGTTCCTTCGCTTTTAGCAGAGGCGCATTATGCAAGAGCCAGGGCAATCTGAACTAGTTCTTCCTCTTTTTCTCACCTGGGTTGTAATTATAGAACTGGAACGGCGCCAAGGCAAACAAGGGATTGGATGGTAGCTGCCCATTTCCCACCCAACTACTATGTTGCTATGCTCTCGTTTTGAATCTCTTGTCATTCCAAAAAGAAACAGAAACCAAGCTCCAACACTACAGATCTGTCACACAAACATTGACATATTCATCAGAAGCAAACTTATATAAAACTTGGATAACAATACTATGTTAGAAACCACAAGAGAATACTAGCCAAACGAAAAACAGCAACCTGAAAGGAAAAGAAAAAGAATCTAAGTTATATTCTCAGTTCCTCCCTTATTACCCCTTCTTATTACCCAATCACTTGTCACATATATGTTATTCACCATTGAAAAAAGCCAATGGAAATTCATTTCTTATTACTCTATCTGCAATTGCCATTTTTAATATCTACTAGTCATTTTAGACATGAAGTCAAATACGCATATACAATCCAGATTATTTGACAGTAAGTTCATATTCTATACCGTTCAATTCCTGTGAATTAACTTTCCACACGTTCTCTTTAGTTCTAATAAGTTCTAATAAAGAATTATGTCTTTATCGCCATTGTAGCCAAGTTTCTCCATTTGGATTCCCAAACAGGTGCAATTATGTTCCAACCATCTACACACCGTTTGAAGGAATCATCCGCCAGAAGAGCTGTCGGTTTATCTAGCTCAGCTGAGTCATATAATTCATATAATCATATAAATCGTATAATTTCAACGCCCAATGATCTATGCTAGGAATTGAATCCTGTTTCCACCTTTGAGCGTAAACCATTCCGGCTGCCGTGGTTAAGATTTTTCCGCCGAGCTCTTTTTTCCAACTGTTGAATTCTGTTGAATGTATTTAATACATATATTTCTAGGTTCATTTGAAAAGGAAAACGCAAAATTTTAACAACCTTCTCACGTATTTGTTTCCGGAATTTTTTGTGGCTATGCTTTTGGGAAGGTGCTCTCAGAGGGAGAGAGTTTTGTGGTTAGGGGACAACCCGGGGGGTGGCCGGGCGGCTTCGGCAGTCCGCGGCATGAAGAAGGAGTCCTGGAATGGTGACAATGTCTTCCTCCTCCTTATTTATAGCTCTCCTTTCTCCCAGTTCAAGACTCAAGGTGGGTTACGACCGAAGTTAAAAGCACATTTTAGATTTCTTCAGAGGAGGTTTGTCATTCCCTTCTTCTGAGGCTGAGAGAGTGTGATTTGCCCAAGGTCACCCGGTGAGTTCCCATGACCAAGCTGACATTTGAACTCTGGTCTCCAGAGTCCTGGTTGTACACCGAGACCAGTCCACTACGATAGTTCTCTCTTTCCTTTCCTACAAAGTCATTCCATTGTCTTCTAGCAAACGTACCTGCCATTGCATTCGTTAGAAATGGTCTTTTTTTCTCCTCCCCCTTGGAGCAAAAATCCATTTTTTTCCCTTCTCGATTTATATTTTTCTCCTTCCACTGAATAGAATTATTCTTACTGCTATAATTTAAGACAGACGAGCTCTCCAATATTTCCTTGTAACAGGAGATTCTACTACTTGAATCATATTCCATAAGAAGATTTCAGGCACTAGCAGAATCGGACGTTTAAGCATCTTGTTTATTGAGTCACGTATCTGAATTTCTGTAATTATTTTGTTGCATTCAATATTTGATAAAAATCATAATTGACTGACTTCCCCCTGATAGTCTTTCATTGCTAACTCGAATTTAAGTGAAATATAGCATTTTCCAATGTTTAAACACATCTGATTCTATTTCGTTTAAAATTAGGTTATTATAGATTATCTAATTTGCAATACATTTCAGTTGAGATCTTATATCTTAACGTCTTTCTGATATCTCCAGTCCAAAAAACTAATTACCGCTAAATCACTTCATGTGTTTCTTAAAAATGTTATTACCGGATCCCAGTCGCTAACAAAGTTGTCCGTAAGACCATCTCTTGTTAAAATTGTCAATTTGTCCATAATAGCCATGCCAATTAATTTTAATATCCGATCATCTGCTGTCAGAAGTGTATCTAATTTCCAATTTCTTGCAACTCACAGTCTTGCAGCCCCAGTCATATAGCACAAGATTTCTCCATAAGTTCTTTTTTCCCCAATTTGTCATCAATCATACCCGATAGATACATTTCTGAGTTTTCTTAGATTCTTTCCATAAGGTGTTGTCTTGAGATGGCAAACTGGGTCAGAGGAGAGTGTATTCCAAACCACAAATCAACGGCTTGTTCAGAATTCTTAAAATTAACAAAAAAGGAATTATTTCCGGGGAACTCGAAAGTCAAGACACTTTCTAACATTATAACTATAATGGTAACAAACAATAACGCTGGGACTTTAGAGCTGCATCTGTATCGAGTTGCTTTTAAAAGTAACTTCCCAAGCTCGGGCGGGAATCCAGAAGCAGTCCTTTCCCATGGCTTGTATTTATTTCGGAGCGTTTAAAATAAGCCGCCTTGGGTACCATTCGGGGAGAAAACTGATATATAAATATAAAAAAATAAATAAATCGTCGTGTGTCTTCAAGTCATTTCTGACTCACAGTGACCCTAAGGCGAACCTACCGTGGGGGGTTTTCTGGGGCTGAGAGTGTGTGACATGCCCAAGATCATCCATTGGGTTTCCATGGCCAAGTGGGGATTTGAACATAGCACACGCTCTCACATTCAGAACCCGTGCTAGGCTGGATTTTCTAACCATCCTCAATCCGTGTGCGAGAAAAAACAATGCTCCCAAAAATATTTCAAAGAAAATGCCCATGAGCCGGAGGTGTTTCATTGTGAAATCGGCTCTCGCGGATGTCTGCGGGCTTCCTGGCTGCCGATGCCTTAATTGAAGGGAAAGATATCTTGAGATAACTCCACGGACAAACCTTTTTATTTTTTCAGCTCAGGAAGTGTGGGTAGCAAGGAAGCCCACAGAACGATGGAGAGATAAGCAAGAGAAAAACAGGTAGCCTCCTTAGCCGACCTGCGAGGATAAAGGAAGCTCAAGGTTCGGGGAATATTTTCTTCTCGTCTGGAATAGTTGCATGGATGATGAGTTCTTGGTATGATGGCCAGAGATCTAAATTAAAAACACGCTGGTTATGGTACCGGTCATGATATTTGATAAAGTAATGTTAAGGCCATTTCCGCACTAGACCGTTATAGTGCTTTTATCCCACTTTCAACCTCCTATGGAATCCTGGGGCTTGCAGTTTTGGGAGGGGCCTTTGGAATTCTCAGCCAGGGAGCTCTCTGGCCTCAGCAAACTACAAACCCCAGAATTCCACAGGAGGTTGAAAGTGGAATAAAAGCACTATAACAGTGTAGTGCAGAAATGGCCTAGAAATTATATAAAAAATTGTATAGAGCAAAGTAAGTTTAGAAGATAGACTAATACTGATGACAGATGAATATAAGGTAATTCTATACTGGTGAGAACTGTTTACCTTTTAAATGTGTTTATCGGAAGCAGTAATTTTTTTCTGTTTCTAAAGGAGAAGAATTTATCCACAGGAACCATGATGAATGTAGAGAGATCTACAGGTTGAATAGAATGGGGTGGAAAAAGAGCAAAGGTGGTCTTATAATACGAGGTTTCAAAGCCTTAATTTGCAAGTTTGGCATATGTGTTTCTACATGAGAAGTGTAAGATTTGGACTAAATGAGCTATTTTGATTGTTGCTTTGGAAGATTATTTGCTATATAGTTTATTTGATTAGATTTTATATTACATAGATTATTAATATTATTATTGCTAATATTTCTGATGGTTATTGCTATATATTATACTATAGATATGATGTATATAGTATATCTTGTATTATACTACATATTATTATATTTATGATTAATGCTAACTAATTAGGTAGGTAGGTAGGTAGGTAGGTAGGCAGGCAGGCAAATAATTATAATGTTAAGCAATTAGCAACAAGTAATGGCTATGGTATAAAATGAAGAAATTAATGATTAGGTGTAGCTGCTTGAGTTTTGTGAGCAGTTTGCAAAAAGGGTGGAAACCAATTTTATTTTTTTTATTTTTATTTTTTTGGTAGCTTTGTAGTGTTCCTATGTATTTCTTATTTTTTGTATTTTTTTTTAGTTTCTTTTAATATTGCGTGTATTGTCTGTCAGATTGCATGAAATGGTGTTTTTCTTTGTGGCGTTTGCGTGGCTTTTTTTTTTTTTAATAAAATAAATTAATAAAAAAAACCACCAAGAGATTTTGGTTGTTTAAAAAAAATAAAATAAACTGCCCTAAAGGAAAAAGGGAGGAAACTGATAATGTCATGCGTTTCATTGTCTTCTTGCAAATGTACCTGCCTATGAATTGGTCGGAAATGATCTTCTCCTTCTCCCTTCCCATCAGAACAAAACTCTTTTCTTTTTCTTTTTCCTCCCTCTTCTCTGTTCATCTTTATCTCCTTTAATCCCTTCAATCATCCAGTCTTCCCGGCTCCTAACTGTTCTCCCCGCCGTTCCCAGGCACTGCAGAAGTCAGAAACAACTTGATCCCGTTTGGGAGAGAGAGGCTGGATATGAATAAATGAATTCAATGAATACATGTAAATGTGTTATAATTGTGGCTAAGTAACAATTATGAATATGGAGTAGTTCTGGACGAGTGCATTTAGGTAACTGTTAGGTTATGAGTAAATCTAGGTAAATCTACCCAAGATTTAGAGCTAATGTGGACTGGTGGGCCATTTCCACATTACGTTGTTATAGTGTTATTATTCCACTTTCAACCTCCTATGGAATCCCGGGGTTTGCAGTTTAAGGAGGGCCATTTAGAATTCTCAGCCAGAGAGCTCTTGGGCCTCAGGAAACTACAAACCCCAGAATTCCACAGGAGGCTGAAAGTGGAATAATAGCACTATAACAGTGTAGTGTGGAAATAATAGCGTAGTGCAGAAATGGCCGCGGTTTGGGCACCGAAGTGTGACTCCAAAGGGCAGGGTTTGAATCTCTGCTCAGCCATGCAAACCCACCTGGGTGACCTTAGGCAAGTCACGCTCTCTCAGCCTCGGAGGAAGGCAAAGGCAAACCCTCTCCAAAGAAACCGTGCCAAGAAAATCCCATAATAAATCCAACCTTAGGGTTGCCTTAAGTCGGGAATGACTTGAAGTTACACAACAACAATTCTTAACTACATAACTGATGTAGAACACTGGCCAGTATTCCAACCAGAAGCATTTTTTAGGGAAGAAGAAAACCTTCACGAAATGGGAGGATGGATGTAGCATTCTCCTAATCCGGAATGTAGGTAGCAGTTCTGGAAGAAACAGTCCTTTCCGACAGCGTCGCGTTCTGAATGGGCAAAAGTTGCTTAAATGAAAACTGTGACAACATTTGTTCCAAAGAGTCACTGCTTTTCTTTGTGCAACCTGTAATAATCTCACCACCGTGAAGCCTGCCTGAGCAAGGCGGCTGTTTTTGAGATAACCTTATTTACTGTATTTGCATAAGTAACATTGGAAACGATGATATATATTCTCTGAGCAGGTTCTTTAATGGGACTGCTCAGATACCATCACAAGTCTTGCAAAAATTGGCAGGTAACTCATTGCATCTCTGGCTGCTTTGCTTAAGCTAAAGGCATGAATCATTGGATATTATCTCCTGTAAGGTAAGCAGTGTATGTCAACAAGAACGTAATCCTAGTTTCCCAAAATTCTCAGCTGAAACTGTGCCGAATCCAAACCCTGTCTGGCCTTAGACAAATGGAAATCACTTAGGACTGTGCCCAGCCTGCCCTAACTTTGTGTTGGCATTCTGTCTGTGTCAGGAAATTTTGGAAATTTTGGATCAGATTGTCACCTCTGCTGATAGCAGGAATGAAGTATTTACTATCGGTTGACAGCGGAAGTGAAATATTTATTATCTGCTGGCAGACCCAGTCTCAGAGAAGTGAAGTATTTATTATCGATATTGATCGAGCTAGAGGTTCGCCCGACGGAAAAATAGACATCCAGGGGTTTAAAGGCTGAAACGCCCAGCAAAGGTCAAACCAACTATCCCCCAGTCACGTATCCAAGAAGGAAGCCTTCAAAGGCACGTACGCGCACACCGAATGGGCCGTCTGCAACTTTGACATCTCGAGAGACGAAGCGTTTCCCGGGTGAGGTTATCGATTGCAATCTCAGGAACTACAAAGATGAGGTCCGTCCGCACAATCCGGCTATTGTCCTTTTCCGGGAAAGGGTCGGCCCCTCCCAGGGCATGCTTTGCACTATAATCGAGTCCCCTTTTGGGACTCTCTTTGGAGAACTCCCACCTTTGACTGGCGTCAGAGGGACTCAAGGGCGCTGGTAGAACTTCACATCACCTTCTTAGGTCTCTCTGTTAGGTGACTGTTTGCTCAGAAAATGCTGCATTTCCTCCAGCCAAGGGGAGCAGTCCCCAAGTTTTCTTTGTGGACACGATCCCCTTCTCTCCGGTAATAAAAGCCCGCTCTGTACAGCCTACTCTTTCACCAGCCTCCTTTTTAGCCTTTTGCTGTCATTTTTTGCAAAGTTATAAAGTTTCACTGAAAAGGTGTAGGGAGTGTATCTCCCTATATGAATCCATCCAAGTTTTAAGCTCTTCAGCAGAGAGCTTTCTTTCATTGCCAGCACTAACATTGATATATTTGAAGAAAATACATGAGAGGGTCTTCTCAGTGGCTGCTCCCAGCCTGTGGAACTCCGTCCCACTGGATGCTCGGTTGGCCACTTCTCTCTTCTCCATCTGCTTTTCTTTAGAACCCCTTTTGGCTATTTAGAGGTTGTTGCAGAAAAGTCTTGCAATGATAGGTGTGTGCCCTATGTTGTAAACCCTTCCAAACTGCTTTAAATGCATCCTGTTTATGCAAATGTTTTTAATCTTTTCATTATAATTATTGTTTGTAGTTGTATTTGTATTTTAACCTGTGTTGTAAGCCACCTTAGATTCCATGTTGGATGGTAGCCAGGATCTAAAATTCATTACTTTAGATTTAGATGCGGTTTGAATTAATTTAGTTTTTAATTAATTAAATCATAAAGAGAAGGGTCTTCTTAGTGGCCGCTCCCAGCCTGTGGAACTCTGTCCCACAGGAAACTCCATTGGTCTCCTCTTTCTTCTCCTTTAACTGGCCATGAACTGGTTTTTAATAGTACGTGTGTGCTGCACTTTGCTTCTAATTGCCGGGCTTTAAATGCTTCCGGACTGGTGTAAGTTTGCACTGTTTATTCAGTTGTTCCGCACCTTTTAATTTTAATTGTAGTTTGTAGCTGCACTTGATTTGAATAGACGGCAGGAGCCACCTTAAAGCCCACGTTGGAAGCAGGCAGGATGCAAAATTAAAAACACAGTTGCAAAGATAAAGGGTCTAGTCTAATCATGAGCATTTTCAATTTTATGTTGACTTATGCTTTTGTGGATTAAATAACACCTCATCAGAGGCACAAAGTGTCATCCTCAGTTGGTAGCTTCGTATACTTTGGGGGGCCCATTTTTTTTGGTGAGGTTGCAGCAGGGAAGAAGATGTCCTCCAATGTGCTTTAAATAATCCGTCATATGCATGAAAGTTTCTAAGCCTGCAAATAGCCACTGTTGGGCTGTTTTGTTGTCCATCCGGGCAGGGAGATGGCTGAGGATTTTGTGGGCTTCACCGTGGCCCCTTGTTGGCTGCTTGCAGCCTTCGGGCCCCGCAATTTGTTCGCCTGCTGAAGTGTGGCCATTTCCGCACTGCACTGTTACGGTGCTATTATTCCACTTTCAACCTCCTCTGGAATCCTGGGCTTTGCAGCTTAGGGAGGGGCCTTGAGAATTCTCAGCCAGAGAAGAAGCGCTTTGGCCTCAGTAAACTACAAAGTCCAGAATTCCACAGGAGGTTGAAAGTGGAATAATAGCGCTGTAACAGTGTAGTGTGGAAGCAGCCTGTGACTTAAGAGTGACTTTAACCGATTACCGGCTCCAGTCTTTTGTACACCCACAGTTTGCTTTATTTAGCTTTACGTAGACAAGTGATTCGGTCATCTTCACTGGAGTAAACTGAGTAAATTTAGACAAGTGATTCGGTCATCTTTGCTGTTCCAGAAGATATGTGCAAAGCCCTCAGGTGAGTAACCAGAATTGTGAATTGGGACATTAGTTTGTCAGTATGATAGGCAAGAGGCAGTAGAGCCAGCCTGGTGTGACAGAAGGACCCTGGAGATCTCCAAGGAGAGGTCTTGTGATGATGGAAGCCCTCCTCACACATCCTGTGTGTGTGAATTTAATAGGCAAGTGAGAAAGGGGACCCTCCAGGCCTACCTTCTTTTGTTGCCGGGTCACTCAGCCTTAACAGGGGTGGAAGAAATCATTGGCTGGAATTCAGGATGGGACCTATACCTTCCTAAATGCATGAGAAATAGAACTGAGCAGTTTTGCAATGTTCATGTTCACCTGAGGCTGCTGTAAAATTACTGCGTACAGGCAGCGTTTGCACAACGGTGGAGTGACTGATGCGCCAGGGTCTCATGCGCAATGTGTACTGATGGGCGCCAAGCATTCCTCGTACCAGCGATGAAGTGCTGGAGCACAAAAGGAGCACCTGGTACCCCTTAGGAGTGCACAAGGCTCATCAGATGTGCCTGATGTGCCTCAGAAGGTCCAATGTACATTAGAAACACCTCGGAAGTGCTCAAGGTGCATCAGAATAGCCCAAAGAGCATCAGAAATGCTGGTGCCATGACATGCATCTTCATCATTTCCTAACAGGGCTGTGTTGCACTTCTGCAAGGTAGCCAAGGTTTCGTAAACATTTTAAAAAGCAGCTTAAAAAGTGGGACGACAGAAGACCAAATCAGGACCTTCCTAGCCATATTGGGATGGCTGAGGGTATATTAACTTTTTATTCCCTTTCCTGTCAAGACAAGGTTTCTCCACACTCACAAAATACGGTCAGACGGCATAATGGCGGCAGTGAGGTGCTTCGCACCTTTTGGAGGGACAATAAATACATCATTATTTTAGAATTCCTCTTCTTCCCTGCCAAGTGGCAGAAGGTAGTCTGTGTGACTTGCAGTAAATAGCTTTCCTACAAAGAAGCATATTTTCTCTGAAAAAACAAACAAACACACATGTGTGTGTTTGAATTCTCAAAGGATGAGTAGCACTGAAAGAAAGAAGGAAAATCTTGGTATTCTTGTTCGGTGGCAAGAAAAGTTGAGGGAATTCTGCATTCCTGCTTGTGGCAAGGAGGAATGCAAAGATTTGGTCCCCCATTTTTCATCCAATATGAATCTCTCTTTCACACACAGACACCGAGAAGCATTGCATGACCGCAGGTGCTTAACGGATTTATTCCATGAAGCGGATGTCCCTCAATTACATCGGGTGGGGATGAGTTGGCAGCAGGACCATGGCAACATCATGTGAACGCATGGCCCCATGGACCACTGCCATCGCATCCCAACCCTGGGACTGTGACGCCACGCGGACATGGCCTAGGTGTCCCCATCAGTTCTGTAGAAGACAACAACATGTACCTTAAAAATTAAATCCCTATAAACTTGTAATGTAGCTCACTATACTGTCTATTCCTCTTTGGCAGAATGCAAAATTTAGAAACAGGCGATTGAAAAGGAGGAGGACGCCATGGAATCCATCTTTGAGGTGGCACCATGAGACCTTGACGCCATTGGCCTCGAGTCGTTTCTTGTACAAAAGGCCATCGTCTCTCACCACGTCAAATTCACAGGTCAAAATGAAAGTCTCTGGAAGCTGCTGAATGACGGCGTCATCAGTTATAAGCGGAGACAATTTCGTTCCTACTATGGATTCCATGATGACGTGGATGTTGTCCATTGGACAAGTGGAGAGCTGAAATTCATGATAGTCACCTCTCATTTTCAGTTCTTTGGGAATGTGCTCTGCATTCAGCCATCCCTGGAACTTCTTTCTTCTCTCCTCGGGGATATGAGTCTCCTCTAAAGCGAAGTCCAGTGCCGTTGTGTTTTTAGAGATATAGCAAAACAACAAATACAGAAAATCTTTCTGGGAAACAAAGGGGACAAAGCAGTTTTGTTTATATGAAAGCAAATTGAAATCGATACTCTGGAGGAAAGGGCTAGCCAAGATCTGAGCACGAAGTTTGGGAAGGTCCTTTCTCTTCGCCAGGTCTTGGGCAATGAACGCGGCCATGGTTCCTCCAATGGAATCTCCAGCAACCACAATACAAGCGGGGCTGACCCCATAGTCTTCTGCATTCTTCATGAAGTATTCTGTAGCAGTCATGCAGTCCGTAAATTGTGCGGGATAGAGATGTTCAGGAGCCAGATGATACCTGCAAAGCCAAAGCGATTCAGATTATTGTGTTGTTGCATCCCTTCTGACTGATGGCAACCCTAAAGCAGCCCTATCATGGGGTTTTCTGGGGCTGAGAGTGTGTGACTTGCCCAGGGTCACCCAATGGGTTGCCATGGCCAAGAGGGAATCAAACCCTGGCCTCCAGGATCATAGTCCAGTGCTCAAACCACAACATCATGCTGGGTCTCAATCAGATTTTATTTGCAACTTATTCTAAGGCTACAAGAATACATCTGGAAAACCACCACCAGAAGGGTCTGCGACTTTGACATGAGTGGTCTTGTTGGTTCCCCTTGTCAGCTTGTTAGGGCCACCATCTCAGAAATCTTGGGATTGTGGTGGATCATTGGACGAACATTTCAGCCTCATGTGTGCCTGTTGTGAAACAGGACAAATTCCACAGTGGGGATCATTAGGAAAGGAACTGAAATTAAAACTCCCAGGATCATGATTGGTATTGCATGTCTTCAAGTTGTTTCCAGCTTCTGGAGACCCTAAGGTGAACCTATCATAGAGTTTTCCGGGGCTGAGAGTGTGTGACACATCCAAGGTCACCCAGTGGGTGATCATCACACTTTTATATCAATCTATGGAGTCACCCTATGTGGAATATTTTGCACAATTCTAGTCACCACACCACACACAAAAAAAGGGATGTATTAGATTCAGAAAAGGTGGTGGAGAAAGAATCAAAAAATGTCTGAAGAATTGGATCAACTCCATTGCGAAGAAAAGGTACAATATTTGGAGAAAGCAAAAGGGGAGTAAGAAGGAGATGATCAGAACCTGGAAGAACTAGCCACCAAAATAACAGTTACTTGTAATACTTATAAGTTACTGGCACAGCAGCTGAGACTTAACTAATATACTTTATGGCTGTAAGGTCACAATAGACACTTTAATTCCTTTAGTAGTAGATGAGTCATTATGTTTTAATTACCTCTATAACTACAGAGATTGTATACTTGCTCTACTTTGGCGTGTTATGTTTATCACAGATAGATTCATCACTTAGGAGAGTTCCTTTAAAGTTCAGACTGAAGCCCACAGTAGATTCACCACTGGCATGGAAGTCACTAGCCCCCATGGCTCAAGAAGACAGTGACGCTGAGCTTGTGAATATGTGGAATTTTACTTAAATTGAATGATTTGTGCGTTTTTTTGTGAAAGGTAATGGATTGATCCATTGTGCATTACTGGAAACCGTAGTACAGGAGCTGAAACAGCTTGGAAATCAATCCTGGATAAAGTCAGGTAGCAGCCATGGCAAGCTATGGGAGTCTGTGCTGCTGACAATGAGGGCACTGTAGGGTAAGATGACCAGCCCCCTCCAGCCAGCGAGAAATACACTCCTCCCTTCACATTAGTGGGTTTGACCTTCGCAAATTTGATTATTTGTGAGGCAGATGCTTGCCCTCCTGTCTCCCTTTCCTCCTCCTGTTCCCTTGCATTCCTCACCCCAGGCTTGCCAGGCTTGTGTTTAAAATGGATGGTTATTTTTTGGATGCCCCCTCCCAATGCTGGAGGCGTGTCTTCTCTGTCACGTGGCTCCACATTCTGCTGATTGGTCAGGTGCTCTCTTTGCTCCTCCCCCTCCCCTCTGAGAGGAATCCCCTTTCTCAAGATGGTGACCAGAAGTAGCTAGAATGCCATAACTCTGCACTCTGCTCTTCTTTGTCTGAAGTACCAATAAGCCCTTTACCTTGTCTTTTTTCTTCCCCCGGGAGCGCTGGGGCCAGAGGCAACGGAATGGGAGCAGGGAGCTCCAGAAGGGAATGAGAGGGGAATCACGGGGGTGGGTTATTTGTGGTTTTTCCATTTTTGCAAAGGTTCTGAGTCCCAAACCTTCACAAATGTGGAGTGGCCACTGCACATGAAGAATTGGGATGGGATTCAATAAGAGTCCCTTGTTCTGCTCTTTGCAGCACGACTCACTGGTGGGAGGGGGCCGGTAACACTGAGTTTTTAAAAAAGGCCTAGTTGGGGCAAGCTTGAGGCTACTTACCCAACGGACACAACCACCGCATCGCTTTTCCGGGCTATGTAAGAGCACACACGTTCATAGGTATCTGGAAAATAAATTATTCTGTTTTAATTTCCATGTCTTTTTTGGTTGAGGAATATGCGTTTTGTACCCCAGGCCAATGACTAGTAGCATTCAATATATTTTTTTCCAGAATTGCATTGGCTTTTTTTTTTTTTTTACTGTTTAGCTCGTGGTCTGACAACTAACCCTGTCTAAACCCATTTGCCCTGTAGTTGCTACAAACTCCAGCGGCTGATTTAAGCCTATGGCTGGAATTTCTTCTTCCCTGTTCTGAAAACTGGTGGAAATCAGCTCTCTGTTATGGAGAAAGTCTTGAAATAGCTTCCTGTTCTCAAGGCCAGCACAAAGTATGAGAAACACACCAAACTGCAATAAAGCTTCACTTGCTCGAGTTGGTGGTTAGGGAAAGACATAGGGAGCTGGATACGCGCAGAGACACACACGGGCTTTTAAAGGCAGTGCTCTCAACCTGAGATTCCTCATCCTTATCCCAAGGGCCAAAGAAGAAAGTCCAGGTCCTGAGATCTGAAAGCCTACACCGCTTGGTGAGGGTCTTTTTTTGCCAGGGATGCTATGAGTTAGTTCCTCTTTCTCATTGCCCACTGTTAGCCAAACTACAAATTTACCAGTAGATTACAGAATAGAATGATAGAATCATAGAGTTGGAAGAGACCAGATGGACCATCCAGTCCAACCCCCTTCTGCCATGCAGGAACCCACCTCAAAGCACTCCCGACAGATGGCCATCCAGCCTCTGCTTAAAAACCTCCAAAGAAGGAGACTCCACCACACTCCATGGAGGCAGCAGATTCCACTGCCAGACAGCTCTGACCATCAGGAAGTTCCTCCTGAGGTTCAGGTGGAATCTCCTTTCCTGCAGCTTGAATCCATTGCCCCTTGTCCTCGTCTCTGGATCAGCAGAAAACAACCCTGCTCCCTCCTCGACATGACATCCCTTCAAATAGTTAAACATGGCTATCGTGTCCCCTCTTAACCTTCTCTTCTGCAGACTGAACATCCCCAGCTCCCTAAGCCACTCCTCATAGGGCTTCATGGCTTCCAGACCCTTCACCATTTTGGTCGCCCTCCTCTGGACACGCTCCAGCTTGTCCATATCCTTCTTGAAATGAGGTGCCCAGAACTGACCACAGTATTCCAGATGAGGTCTAACCAGTGCAGAATAGAGCGGTACCATTACCTCCTTCAATCTTGACACCATACTCCTATTGATGCAACCAAGAATCGCTTTGGTTTCTTGGTGCCGCATCACACTGCTGGCTCATGTTCAGCTTGTGATTTACCAAGACTTCAAGATCCCTTTCACACATACTGCTAACCAGCCATGCATCCCCCATCCTATATTTGTGCATTACAGTTAATAGCCATTAACTTATTTAAAAAATGCTGTTATTTTGCTGCATAAACTACTGGATCATGGGTTCCCACATTGTTCTTAAGCAGCAATCTGATAAATTGGATATAATCTTGGGCTGCTCCTGTTCTTTGGGTTGCCAGTTGTCCCTTATTCTAAAGGATATCTCTTATGTGAGGGCTGTAAAGATCATCCCTTATAGGTCTGGTGAATATACCTTATTATAACAGATGTCCTTTATTTGAGGGCCAGAAAGCTTGGCCATTATTATAACGGCATCCCTTATTAGAGGATCTGAAAGGTTGTAGGTCATAGGGATGGCAGGTCTGTTTATACAGACTGAACAAAATCCTTTTAAAAAATTGTGCGTGTGTGTGTATACAGAAACACACAAACGTACATACAAATATGCTTTTGTTTTTTCCATTGAGGGGTAAGAACAAACTTAAATTTAACTATATTGTACGTAATATTTTATTGATATTTAGGAAATTTAAATAGCGATATCAAGATGAACAGCAAGGAGAGAAACGATAAAACACAGAATATAGTGTAGAAGAGGGAAGATACCATGAACTGTGTTCCAATACCTGTCTGTTTCATTCTTATTTTCTGTTTAGAACATTATGCAATATTACAACTGGTATTGTGAATCAATTTTTTTTTTCCGGATTTTTGCTTATAAAAATAAAGTTTTAAAAAAATCCCATATTTTAGGGTGTGAGCCAATCCACAAAAACAGAAACGTGTGCATCATGTCCTTTATGCACGTGGACCACATGCCTATTTTACAGAAGAGCACATGGCTGAATTAATCGTGACCCATCCTTTCATTCTGTATTTGGGTGGAACACAAACTTTTAAATATTAGCTCCCTGATTGTCAACCGTGCATGCCACAAAGTTCAGCTATCCCTTATTTACATATCAAAAACCTGCCCAGGGTGGGAATGTAATTACAGCTTCCAGGACAGGGCAGAAACTATCAATGTGATAAGAGAAATACGACGTCTTTCATCGCTGCCTACTGGCATTCCAAACCCATCCAGGCATCAGCTGATAGTGGAGGTGGAATGAGACAAGAATGCCTGCGTGCCTCCCAGGGAAGAATGCAATCTTTAATAACAGAACTTGCATATAATCCTACAGTCTGTAATTACTAGAGCTGGGCTGAAAGTGACTCCCAGCCCATGAAGGCCCATTTTATGGCCGAGGGTGGGAGAGGTGACAGAGCTTTGAAGCAGCAATTTATGATAACACATGTTGCCTTAACATGCTGCTGTTAGAACAACAGGGTTGCTTGCTCTGAACCAGCACCAAGCTACTGAATTGGTTGAATTTACCCATAAGGGGCTTCAAAATTCAAAATGGCCGTGGCAGATTGGAGAGCTGGGTCAAAGCTCACAAAATGAGTTCCAACAGAGAGAAATGGAAGGTCCTGCTTTTAGGCAGAAAAAAATGGAATGCACAAATAGAGGATGGGGGACACGTGGCTGGATAGCAGTACACGTGAAAGGGATCTAGGAGTCTTGGTGGACCACAAGCTGAACATGAGTCAGCAGTGTGATGCGGCAGCCAAGACAGCCAACACGATTCTTGGTTGCATCAATAGAAGTATGGTGTCTAGATAAAGGGAGGTAATGGTACTACTCTATTCTGCTTTGGTTAGACCTCATTTGGAATACTGTGTCCAGTTCTGGGCACCTCGTTTCAAGAAGGATATGGACAAGCTGGAGCGTGTCCAGAGGAGGGTGACCAAAATGGTGAAGGGTCTGGAAGCCATGAAGCCCTCTGAGGAGCGCCTTAAGGAGCTGGGGATGCTTAGTCTGCAGAAGAGAAGATTTAGAGGGGACATAATAGCCATATTTAAATATTTGAAGGGACGTCATGTCAAAGAGGGAGCAGGCTTGTTTTCTGCTGCTCCAGAGACTAGGACAAGGAGCAATGGATTCAAGCTGAAGGGAAAGGAGAAAGGACACTAGGCATCCCATTCTCCACTTCTCTCCAGGATGAACGAGGAACCATTGGTGGATTCAGTTTGTCAACCAATTAAAGATCTACCTGACTGTAGCACCGGTCAACCTACATTTTACCAGCTTCTCCGCAAGAAAGTAATTGGGCTATAGCACCAACAATTGCCACTTGACTAATAACGTTTTAGAGTACTATTTGATCTGCTTGTTCACCGCATTGAAATGTCATGATCCAAGGTAGGATACAAATAATTTAAAAAAACTAATTACATCGGTAGTAGGGAGGTGGGGATTTTTTATTCTTACTTTACATACCAAGTGGCCGGTTGTTTTATTTTTGTATAATGCCACTTATAAACAAGAGAGAGGGCCACAGATTGGAACGAGACTGCTGCTTATTGTTTGATGTAGGAAATAGAAAGTAGGCAAATGTGACACAGCAGCAAGCCAAACAGTCTGTTGCTTGGGAATGCCTAGAATTATTTTATCATTAGATGCTCCTCCAAGTATGTCAGTGAGTTGCTCCACGCAACCTCTGGAACGGCTCAATGATGAAAGGTCTACGCCTCCGTATTTCTGATTGCTATGTGTCCTTTTGAAAACTGAAGAAAGGTGATGGGAAGAGAACTAAGGCCATTTCTGCACTAAATCGTTATAGTGCTATTATTCCACTTTCAACATCCTATGGAATCCTGGGAGGAACCTTTGTTGTTTCCCTAAACTGCAAGCCCGAGGATTCCATAGGATGTTGAAAGTGGAATAATAGCACTATAACAGTCTAGTGTGGAAATGGCCTACGTCATTTGGGATGAGATAGTGGAGGAGAGGTCTGCGGATTCTGTGGACCTGAACTGTCCCTAGAAGCTGAAAGGACTAACCCAAAACTATCACACTTTGGAGAAATCGTGAGAAGACACAACTCGTTGGAAAAGAAAATAATGCTTGGTAAAGTGGAAGGATGTAGAAAAAGAGGAAGACCGCATTGCAGATGGATAGACTCAACAGAGGAAGTCATATCTCTGAGTTTGCAAGACCTCAGTGAGGCTTAGTGACTTGGAGATCTCTTATTCATAGGGTTGCCATCTGTCAAGGTCAACAGCAGTCATTAACCACAACAACTTTATGCATTCCCAGGACGACCGGTTGGCAACAAACATCGTTCCCTTAAAAAGGACCATCCTGCTCAAAAACGGCTGTGCTTCTCTTACCAATACTTCCAAAGGTGCCACCTCCTCCATGAAAGAAAAGGATTCCTTTTCTTTTTTCAGGAGACGGCATTTTGTGTCGGTAGATCCGGACTGGTACGTTGTCAAAGTATGTATTTGTGATGGAGAGCTTTGGGTCCTTCTTCACCGGGAAACCATCTACGAAGAGCCGCAAGACAGCAAACTGACTGCAAAGACCCATTTTCCATAAAATGTGATCCTGTTTAGAAGAGCAGAAGAAGCAAAGCCAGAAATCAGTTAACTGTGAAGCACAACATTCAGCGTGACGTACGAACTCGACACCTGCCAACGTGGAGCGTAGAAGTTTGGCCATAATCCTATCGGTTAGTTGGTCTTCTTTGGCCAAAGTAGAATGTCCACATTCCGTGCAAGGCCGTGGAAAAAGAATTGCGTCTTTTGGTGCCCCTGAACATGCCAATTCTCATTGTGTGCATGCAACGTTTGGTTGTGCATTTGGTTTCTTGCTTCATTTGGCCAACGTTGCCATTCAAGACTCCCTGGCATATCTAAGGACTGCATAGCACAGTTAATGTAACTCTGCAATAAAAAATCTAACAGCACAATAATTTGTGGCTATGATTACTATTCATTCTAATAAGATTACATGGTTGGATCTGTAACAGTAGAACAATAGCATTTTTTCTTTTTCTTTTTTCTCATATTCTTTCATCACCGTTTGGCTTTGGGGGCTTAGAGCCCTTTCGCGTTCTAGTAAGCTAGTGTTTAGCATTTTAGTGTAGTTTTTTAAATTAGCATGTTACTATCGTGTTTTAGAGTTTGTTTTTTTTTCCTTTCCTTCTCTCTGCTTTATCTTTTTTTGAATGTCTACGTCTTTGTCTGCAAATTCGATCGTTTTAAAACTAATGGCATTTCCATTTCTATATCGCTTTATAGTGCCAAGCACTCCCTAAGCGGTTTACAGTGTGTTTTAGCTAATTGCCCCCAACAAGCCCGGTACTCGTTTTACTGACCGGATGGAAGGCTGAGTCAACCTGGAGCCCGGCAGGATCGCACGCACAACCTTGTGGCTGCAGCACCGGCATTTAACCGCTGAGCCACCAGAGCTAATTTTTTAAAAAATTAAAATGTCGGCCTGCACTACGTAGTTCCTATGTAGGGTCTTTGCCAATGGACTGAGCCACCACTGGCTCTAGGACAGAATCACGAGCCGTCGGGAAGAAGGGTGTCGGAACGGAGACGCCTCCTGTTTGAGCCGGCAGAGCTCTCCTTCGGTTCTCCGTCTCGTTCCCCAGGACACCAGAACGCAAATGAACGGTTGTCTTGATCGACTTGCCGTTCCAGTTCTTAGGGAGGAGAAAGGCAGAGCCATGTGGGATGCCCAGTGAGGTTTTCAGTGAAATATTAAGCAACACATTGAGGTCTCCAATCTGCAAGAGGCTGCATATTGCAATCCTATACATGTCTACTCGGGAATAAGTCTCCGTGAATTCAATGGGACCGACTGCCAGGTCCTTTTTTGGCGTTTTTCTGACTTCCCTCCCTCCTTAGGCACCAAAAAGGAACTGGTCTGAAGCCCATTGTTAGGAGAATCAACATGGAGTAGCAGTTTGACTCCAGGAAATCAGGGTTCAAAGCCCTGCTTAGCCCTGGAAACCCACTGAGTGAGCACTCTCTCAGCCTTAGAAGAATGCAACGGCAAAAACCCACCTCTGAATAACTCTTGCCAAGAAAACCCTAGGGTATGGTCTTCATAAAACGGGTCAACTTGAAGTAACAACCTATTGTCGGTCCCACCTAACGAAGACCCGTTGGACTGATGGGATTTCATGTGCTCCAACTGTCCCAATTTGGCAGGGACACCTTTGGTTAATCCTCTGCTGCTGCACTTTTAAAATTTCCAGGTTTCCCTCTCCTCCTCCCACTTTCTCCATTCAACCATGGTTGACGTCATTTCTTGCAAACGGACTTCAAAGTGCAAAAGTAGTTTGCACTCCGTTAGCTCAGCAAGGGGAGAGAGGAGAGCAGAATGATAGGTTTTGCTCTTCCTAAAGTAAGTTTATAAATTCCAGGGTTTCTCTGCTTAAAACAGTAGTTTTGTGCTTTTTCTTTATTAGAATAATAGAGCTGGAGGAGACCACAAGAGCCATCAAGTCCAGTCCCATTCTGCCATGCAGGAACACACGGTCAAGGCATCCCCAACAGATGGCCGTCTAGCCTCTGTTTTAATCCTCCAAAGAAGAAGACTCTACCACACTCTCTGAGGAAGCATAGTCTATTGTCAAACTGATCTTACCAATGGAAAGTTCTTCCTAATGTTTAGGTGGAATCTCTTTTCCTCAAGTTTGAAGCCATTGCTCCATGTCCTAGCCTCTGGAGCAGCAGAAAACATGCTGGCTCCATATAGCATCTCTTCAAATATTTTAACACAGCTATCATGTTTAGCTTAACCGTCTCTTCTCCAAACTAAACCTACCCATCTCCTTAAGCTGCTTCTCATAGGGCTTCCTGGTTTCCAAGCCTTTTATCATTTTGGTCTCCCTCCTCTGGTCAAAGTCCAGATTCCACCTTGTCAATATCCTTCCTGAACTGTGGTGCCCAGAACTGGACTAGACGGGCTCTGACCAAAATAGAACAGAGTGATACTATCACATCCATGGACTTAGACACTGTACTCCAATTGATGCAGCCTAGAATCGCACTGGCTTTTTTAGCTGCCGCATCACATTGCTATCTCATATTCAGCTTGTGGGTTATTAAGACTCCTCAATCTCTTTCACACAGTGGTCAAGCCCTCTTGTTGCCCAGTCACACTTTTTACGTGTCCCAATTTTCACCTATGAAATGTTAAAGAGTGTATGGGATTCACATGCCCACAGACTCACTATTCAAGAATTAATTCAACGGGTGTACTCTAGTTGGTCCTACTCAGGATTCAGGATTGATGTAATTATTCATCGTGCTAAGGTATAATTCGATGTAATAACACCTGTAATTGGTTTATATTACCTTACTAAATGAGACTGCAATTAACGTGCATTTCTTTTGTCTCATGAATAATGACTAGAAGTGCAAGTGTAGGATGACGGGCAAAGAGCCAGCAGGGGGCAGCAATTCTCTGCCACCATCACCCCCATAGTTATGACTGACATAAAATATAATTTTTCCAGATCTGTATCTTTAATTTCAAGTTTAGTTCCCATAGGTGTCAATGGAAGCTTCCCCTGATCAGGGAGACCTCATCGGGAATCCTGTGTCCAGTTCTGGGCGCCTCAATATTCAAAACAAAACAAAAAATTCAAGAACGATATCGACAAGCTCGAGCGTGTCCAGAGGAGGGCGACCAAAATGGTGGAGGGTCTGGAAGCCATGAAGCCCTATGAGGAGTGGCTTAGGGAGCTGGGATGTTTGGCCTGCAGAAGAGAAGGTTAGGTGGAGACAGGATAGCCATGTTGAAATATTTGAAGGGATGTCACGTCGAGGAGGGAGCAGGGTTGTTTTCTGCTGCTCCAGAGACGAGGACAAGGAGCAATGGATTCAAACTGCAGGAAAAGAGATTGCACCTGAGCCTCAGGAAGGTCAGAGCTGTCTGGCAGTGGCAGATGCAGTTGCCTTAATGGAGCGTGGTGGAGTCTCTTTGGAGGTTTTTAAGCAGAGGCTGGATGGCCATCTGTCCAAGGGAGGGCTTTGACTTTGTCTCCCTCCATGGCAGAAGGGGGTTGGACTGGATGACCCCTGGAGTCTCTTCCAACTCTAGCAATCTACTTTTCTATGTTTTCGGAGGATGTTGTTGTTTCGAGCCGCAGGAAAGGGAAAGAGAGAGTTCAGCTCTCATCCTGCACATATCAAGACCAGCTTCACCTTAAACTAACATGGCTTTTCAAGGATAAGCCCACTGTAGGTTTCTTGAAAGATTGGAAACCATTTATTTATTTATTTTAGCAATAAGAAATCTGACAAGGTAATAATTTGTGGATATAGTTGTCAATGGTTTGATTGTTGGATTACTCCCCTGGAGACCAGAGTTCGATTCCCCGCTTGGCCATGGAAACCCCTGGGGTGACCTTGAGCTCGTCACATACTCTCAGCCTCCAGAAAACCCTGTCATAGGTTCACCTTAGAGTCACTGTAAGTTGCGAACAACTTGAAGGCACACAACTACAGCACCACTAGTAAGACGGTTTAGTTGGTTCCGAAACGATAGAATAATATTTTCTCTCTTTTAAAAATCTTTTTCGTTACAGTTTGGTTTGTGGGCGTCAGCACCCTTCTGTGTTTTAGTAAGTTGGTGTTTAATTGGCAAGTTAGTGCTTTAGTGAGTTAGCACACAGTGTTTGTCGTTCCCTGTTTTGTGTTGTGCTTTAATTTTAGTTCACATTAAAAATGTTAGCTTGTGTTTATATGTTATTTTGTGTTTAAATTTTGTGTTAAAATCAATACAATTCTGTTATAATTTTGTGAGTTTTTTTTTTTTTTGTTAAAACTAGCAAACAAGTACTGTTTTGAAAAAAAAAAGACCTGCTCAATTTTCCCTGGAGCTGCTATTTACGCAGCCGGAAAAAGGTTGTTAATTGCATGCACCAACAGTGATGTTTAGAGAACGGCAATCCGGTGTGGATGTATGTGTGCTCTCTTTGTCGTTCTTGTCCCCTCTGGGTCCCAGGTGCAACATTTGGAAAGAAAACATCCTGCGTTTTTGCCTACGGCATTGTACAGATGCAGAAAAAACACATACAAGGGATAGACACGCGTACCCTGTTGCAGGCATTCCTTTTCCACATGCACTTTTGCACAGAGTGTGCAAGAGGGAGAGACTTGAATATGCACGTGCGCATTCCTTAATTGCAACTTGGTTCCCTCCTGCCCTGATCCGACCTGGGAGGTGTAGCCAAATTTCAAGGGGGGAAAAAAAAAAAGACTTACCAGGCAAAAGGCCATGATGCTCCAAATGTGCAGAATCCTGACCTTCAGGGGCTGACAAATCCCAGACGGCATTTGGGTGGTGGAGAAATGGTAATAAAGCGCCCATGAGAGCAGCAGGGACAAAGCGGCGGCTGCCATGCATGCTGCCTCGGACAGGAGAGCCAAGAGAAACACCATCAGAGCTTCAGTCGCGGCTCGGCGGCACGGAGGCCAAAGGAGGTTCTAGGAGAAGCGCTTATGCGAGCCATAGATGATTCCTTCTGGAGGTGGAGCCGTTTGGTGGAAATAATTGCCTGGAAGAGCGTCATCGGGCAGCTCTAAGATGTTTTGCTTTGCTGGCTTGCCTTCAAATCACACCCACACCTGCGATCCTCCCTCCCGGTGCCTTTGACAGCTTTCTCAATTCCAGAGGAGACAGGGTTCATTCTTAACATCTGTGAGACCCAAAATCCTTTTGGAATCATATCGCAGGCTTACTCCTGTCTCGAAGAGTACTTTGCCGCAGTCGACGGCCAAGAATCCTGCCTCGTGCTTGCATAGTGCCGGTCTACGCACACAGGCCCTTTCCGCACTACGCTGTCGCGGTGCTATTACTCCACTTTCAACCTCCTATGCAATCCTGGGATTTGTAGTTTCCTGAGGCCAAAGAGTTCTCTGGCTGAGAATCCTAAATGATCTTCCCTAAACTGCAAACCCCAGGATTCCATAGGATCTTGAAAGCGGAATAATAGTGCTATAACGGTGTAGTGCGGGAATGGACATAGGTATGCAGTCGTGGGGCAGCCAAATTGGCGACCACATGGAGACCCTGAGCCAGTGTGGTGTAGCTATTTCCCTCTTAGAATAGGAGTCCAGAAGGCCAGGTTCCAAATCCCCTGCTCAGCTCAGCTATGGAAACCCGCCAGGCGACCTTGGGCAGGTCACATTCTCTCAGCCTCAGAAGAAGGTGAGGGCAAGCCTCCTCTGAAGAAATCTTGCCAAGAAACCGGGACAGGTTGGAGTTGATTTAAAGGCAGGTAACAACAGTGCTATCCCAGAGGAGACCACAACTGCCTTGAACCAGCTGAGATTGGACAGGAATGTTTCCAAGGTCTGATGAAAAGCAGGCATAGCTGATCGGCATGTTAGCAAGTGCTGCAGGGATAAGAACCCAAGAGTTGCCTTCAGACCGTTAAAGTGCTCAATGTACATGTACATATAGGCTGAGTTCTTACTCTCCAGTTTTGCAGCTGAAAATGATGCAAGCGAAGCCAGGTTGCAGGACTGGATTGTGCAGCCGGACAGCTTGTCGTGCAACAGGTGTCAGCATCGCCGTGCACACTGTCTTGCGCAAAAATCGCGCCGACTCCCCACGCGCGATCGGAGATGTGAAGGTCCAGAAGAAAACCAGGAAAATCCAGAAGGAAAAGCAGAAAGGAAGGAAGGGCGTCGGTCTTCTCCCACTGAAAAAAAATGAATTGTGAAATATTTCCTTTGAGAACGATGAAGATAATGTTTTCCATGCACCTATGTTGGTGGTGGGACTGAGAGAAAGCTCTCCTCACAGAAGATCTCAAAATCTGGCAGGGTTCCCACTGCAAAACTTTCTACTACTCTTATTAACCCAGCTAGTAAATAAATAAAGACAATTGATTACCGTGTTTAAAAAAATGTGGCAGGGTCGTAGAGGGGTATCTAATTATATTTTGAATAAACTCTGCTTTTAACATATCCAGGACGATCATTTTATGCCGGACCAATTATATATAACACATTTTATGGGGGGGAAAAAGGCAGAAAAAATAATAATAGAAAAAAGTTATGGAAAAGTCCCTTTCAAACTTTCCAAAGTTTGCCCCTCCGCCCCTCCAAAAAAACCAACTAGGTGGAGTTCACTGGAGTTTGGAGTTACGAGTTATTGCGCACAGTTCAAAAAGATGGTGAAAATCGCTTGTGGAGCAGTGAACAAGCATTTACTAATGCCCTAGTGAGGGTCTTTCTTCGAGTAAATTGATTGATTGATTGATTGATTGATTGATTGATTGTATTCTTATGCCATCCTTCAACCAAAAAGGTTCACAGGACAGCTTACAAATCATTCATCTGACAGTTGCCTGTCCTCAGGTTTGGAATCCAGTTAAGACATAACACTACCAAAGCCCCTTAGGTTGCCAATACCCAGGTACAGCGGGAAAAACAGGAGGGAGATTCCCTGTTTTTTCCCAATTTGATGGGACGGGCAAAGCCCGTGCTAGCCAGAACAATAAGCAGCTCTTGTGGTTAGAAGAGGGCCTCCATGTGCATCGGTGGCCACTAGAAGGCACCAAAGACCAGGGGAAAATAAAGCTCTCTCAACTAGGGAAGAGTCGGCCTTATTTTGCTCCTCGTTTAAACTCCTGACCTATCTTTAGCCTTCTATTCTTCCTCCCCATCCAAACAAAAGAAAGATCACGCCTCCATCTCTTCCAGAAATCCCTGGTTCACGTCTTCCAAAAGCTTACACCTCTACATCTTCCCCAAAAAATATCTCTGGCACAGCTTTCCCATTTGCTTGCTCGGCTGCTAAAAACTGCCGGAACTGCCTGTGAGCGTCCCCGTCCCTTGGGCTGCCTCAGAAGGTGAACAGAATGTGTTTAAATTTGGGATGCCAGTGAAATACTCTGGTACTGGACTTTCACTGTTCTGAAAGAGCGCCATCTTTGCAATGCTGGAGAGCTTCGTCTCAACAGCGTCCGAAGCCCGACAGGAAGGGTTTGTTGTCATTGAAACTTATGGAGACACTTGGTGATATGTCTTTGTATTATGATAGAATTAGCTGACGTGGCTACCACCTGTAAAAGGGCTAGGAGTCTCAGTAGACCACAAGCTGAACATGAGCCGGCACTGTGATGCAGCAGCTAAAAAAGCCAATGCGATTCTGGGCTGCATCCATAGAAGCAGAGCGTCTCGGTCAATGGAAAAGATAGCTCTGCTCTATTCTGCTTTGGTCAGACCGAATACCGTTCTGAGCACCACAATTCAAGAAGGATATTGACAAGCTGGAACATGTCCAGAGGAGGGTAACTAAAATGGTAGAAAGCCTGGAAACCATGAGACCCTTAGAAGAGCAGCTTAGAGAGCTGGGCAAATTTAGCCTGGAGAAGAGAAGGTGAAGAGGGGGCACGATAGCTATGTTTAAATATTTGAAGGGATGTCATAAGGAGGACGGAGCAATGTTTTCTGCGGCTCCAGAGACTAGGGCATGGAGGAATGGCTTCAAACTATGGGAAAAGAGATTCCACCTAAACATTAGGGAAAAACTTCCTGACAGTAAGAGCAGTTCAACAGTGGAATATGCTGCCTACCGTGTGGTGGAGTTTCCTTCTTTGGGTGTTTTTAAACAAGATTCCTTGGCTGTAGATCAGAGGTTGTGAGTAGAGTAAAACAGAATCATTGCTCCTTTAGCTTCACACCTCAGGTGACATCCTGGGTGTTTCCCAACACCCAGGATGTTATCTGGAGCATGTACATAACAACCAACCTACACAGATGTTTCAGACATAAGTCGGCAATCTTGGCAAGTGTTGCTAGAGCACTGCAGTATTTCTAAAAATTTCAATGCATTTTTAGGAAGTTATTTGTTCTAAGCGATCGACTAAGTTCCTCTGGGTTCCAGAACAAGCGTATCTCAGCTGCTGTTTGGTCAATTCAAAATATCTCTTCTGCCAACGTATATCCGTAGTTTGTCAGGTTGCTTGGAAATGTTACTTTTTGGACTACAATTCCCATGATGCCCCAATCGGCACTTTCCGCCGTGACTATGGATTTTCCTGGGAGCGTGGCTTTGAGAACTGTTGTAGAACAGTATCATAAAATAATAAAGTTGGCAGGGTCGTCTAGCCCAATCCCTTCCCATGAATGAATGTGCAACTTTTATTTACTTACTTACTTAAAGTATTTATATATTTCCTCCCGACCCACAAAGACTCTCAAGGGAGAAAACCAACGAATAAAAGCATTTAGACCGCGACATAAAGAAGCAGCTATCCATATTTACCATTCATTTCTTTATCCATAATATCTAACAAAAACATTTCTGGTGACATTACCAAATCCACCTTTAAAATTTGTTGGATTAGCATGTTAATCTTGGACAAATAACTTTTCACATTCTTGCAAGTCTACCACATACAAAAAAAGGATTCTTCCCTGTCTTGACATCCCCAACATCAATTTGAAACATTCTTAGACATCTCCAACAGCTGATTTTAGGATTAGATACCATCTGCACATTATCTTATAAATGTTTTCTACCATTCTGTCACAACTGTATCACACCATCACCGTTTTTTAATTTAAATTTTCAAGTCTATTAAAGAGATTTTGGGAAGTTAATAAAAACAATTAAAAGGACAATGAAGTTATACAATGCTATTATACTAAAATATATGACAAGGAAATATTATCTAGACTTTACACGTAAAAAAATAGGATATTTAGATGATAACATTTGGAACAAGGTCTATCAAAAGATGTAATTTGACCAGTGCAGTGCCCAACCATAATTGAGAAAGATGAAACAAGTCCAACCAATAGAAATGCGGTTTCTATTTATTTCTCATTTAAAAATATACATATTGCACAGTTGCTTGTTTTAAGAAATTTACAGCTTGATGAGAAAACGTCTCATAAATGTTTTACAAAGTGTGCAATCTGGTTCAGTATTTCTATCCCAGCGGGGAATGTAAAAAAACCCAAGTCAATAAAGTTTATCACGCCATGAAACCCGTTTTCAGCGTGGAACCAGCTGACCTTCACACCATTGTCCTCGAGACGTTTCTTGTACAACAAACTATCGTCCCGCAGTACATCATGTTCACAACTCACTATGAAAGTCTCTGGGAGCTGTCGGAAGACACGGTCTTCGGCAAAAAGGGAAGAGAAAGAGACGTCGAGGATCTCCGACAATTGCTTGTACGCTTCGGGCTTATATGGAGCCAACGGGGTTTCTTTGTATCCTCGGCTCCTAAATTTCTCCGGAAGGTTTTCTGGACTCACCCACTTCCCATATTTCAGCCTCATTTCATCCGGCACGTGAGATCCCTTCAGGAGGTCGTGCATCAAAGAAGTGTCCTTTCTTAAATACTGCATACCATAGTAAGCAAGATTGTCCCGGAACAAGAACGGCATCAGGCAGTTCTGCTGGTAGGAAGGTAAATTGCAGTCCATGGCCTGGACACCCGGGTAGATCAGGACTTGGGCCCGCAGCTTTGGAAGGTCCAATCTCCTCACCAATTTCTGAGCAATCACCGTGGCGTAATTGCCTCCGGCACTGTCCCCACCGATGACGATCTGGGAAGGATCCACTCCATAGGCCTCGGCGTTTTTCATGAAATGCACCGTAGCCGTGTGGCAGTCGTTGCACTGTGTGGGAAACGGGTACTCGGGAGAGAGACGATACCTGGAGAGCCAGAACACACAAGAGAAAAGTTAAATTCCGAGATGTTGTTGCATGCAATGGATAGACATGCGGGCATTTCCCCAGGACAGATTGCACTTGCAATGCCTGCAATTGCAAACCAGTGAAATTTCTCAAAACTTGAATATACACATTTTTCGCTAGTTCTTCTTCTTCTTGTTTCCGGATATTTTTAGTTAGTATTGCAGTTTGTTCCTTGTTGACTTTAATACCTGAAATCTTGCCAAATTCTTTTAGGGTTTGGGTCAGTTTTCCCAGACTTTGCATCGGGTAGTCTAAAAAGAAGACCGAATCGTCCATGAAAGCTTTCAACAGTGACGTAGACCCGAGTCGATAGACTTGGATTCAAGTCGGACTTAAGTTGCTTCAGTGACGTGACTCGGACTCGACTCGGCCATAAATGATGCACGGACTCGAGTCGACTCGAGAGTTGTATATTTTTAATGACTGACTTGCTGCCCTCGGTTCACTAACATAATGCCTTCATGCAGAAACCTTACAGCTTTGAACAGCGCCTCCATCTCTTTTTGCCTGCTGGTCGCACGACAATTTCTCTCAAAGCCAAAGTGCAGGGTGCATTTCTCAGAGGGGAACAGCAAATGGGTTAGGCATCGGTCCTGAGGAGGAAGGATCCTTCCTTCTAAAGCTTTTGAATCTTCGGCAATGAAGAGAAAGATAGGATCCTATTCCCCACTTCCGAGGCTGCAGATGGCAAAATCGCAAATGTGGAGAGCTGACTCTGCTGGAATGGTTAAAACGGACTTTATTTCACTCTATACAATAATTCTGAAATTTTAGTCGGGGTATAAAGTTGGCTCCCAGACTTGAGACTTGAAGGTAGAGCATGGAGACTTGACTTGAGACTTGGAATAAAAGGCTTAAATACATTGCTGGCTTTCAACTTAAAACTGTGTCTGTGTTTTAAGGTATTTTTAAACTCCTAGACTCATCTAGGACCAGATATATTCACTCTTCTAGAGTTCCATGTATAGATGTATGCGGCCTGGGAGTGCGGTGGGGTCTCCTTCTTTGGAGGTTTTTAAACAGAGGCTGGGTGGCCATTTGCTGGGGGAGTTTTGACAGTGTGTTCCCGCGTGGCAGAAGGGGGTTGGACTGGATGGTGGCCCCGGGGTCTCTTCCAACTCTATGATTCTGTGTCATTAGCAGCCATGTGGACAGGGGGATTCTAGGGGGAAAAAATAACTACCAAGCTCTGAAAACTGTGAGATGCAGAATGAATATTGCAAGACCACTGGTCAATGTAGCGCAACGTTGCTAAGACTGGGCCATCTTAATGCAAATGTTAGATTCATAAGCAATGGCATGGAAGTGGGATGCTTGCTCGAGTAGGGACCATGGCCATTTCCGCACTAGACTGTTATAGCGCTATTATTCCACTTTCGGCATCCTATGGAATCCTGGGGTTTGCAAACCCCAGGATTCCATAGGACGTGGAAAGTGGAATAATAGCGCTGTAACAGTCTAGTGCGGAAACGGCCCTTGAATATAAATCAAGACCAGTTGCTTTTTCTTCCACTTCAGCATGTGTCAGCATGTGTGTAAAACACTTTGGCTTTTGATCTTCTTTTTCTTTTTTTCCTGGCATGCAAATCTGTTCACAAACACACCAGTAATGTTGCAAAAAACAACCACCACCCTATTTTTATTAAATTCAGCCGAATCCACTTACCCAACAGATACAACCACGGCTTCACTCTCCTTGGCAATTCTACTGCAAATGTTTTGGTAGGAAGCTAAAAAAGAAAAAAAACAATCAGGTTCAGTGGAAACGAACATCAAAGAGCCATTTGAAATCATTTATCATTGCCGTAATCGACACCACTGAAACACTTCGTTGCACAATAGTGTGTATTTTTTGAATTATGCAACAACCTTAGTGCAGCGTAAAACTAGAGGTTTAAAAAGTCACATATTTTTACTACAGGTCCCAGAAACACCAAAGAAGAATGACCACCGTGCTAGGAGTTATTATAAATAAATAATTAAATGCATCTATTTTCAAGTTTTCTTAGCAAGATTACCAATCAGTTGTTCTTTAACGAAGCTTGGAAAAAAATTAATATTATAGCAGAGAGCCAGGGTAATGTAGTGGTTCAAGCGTTGTTCTATGAACTTGGAGACCAGAGTTCAAATCCCTGCTCATCCACTGGGTGACCTCGGGTGGGTCACACACTCTCAGCCTCAGAGGAAGGCCAAGGCAAACCTCCTCCGAACAAATCTTTCCGAGGACACCCTGTGATAGGGTCGCCGTAAGTCAGAAATGACCCGAAGGCACACGACCACAGCTTTTATATTAACGGTTGTTCAGTCGCACTGTTTTAAAATGGTCATGAGCTGCTTTGAATTCCACACTGGGAGAAAAATGGGATATAAACGAAACCATTAAAAAAATAAATCCAGATTGGGGCATGATGAAACAAGCATCATGTCTAGTTTGGCCCTAAGAGTTAACCTGTTTTCTGCGGAAAGACAAGGTCCCAAGTAAATTTCAAGCAACATCAAACATATATTTTTAAAACGGCAACGTTTGAACTTACCATTTTGCACTATGCCGTAAAGGCCGTATGCCGTACAATAAAAGTTTGTCCACACTCCACAATTGTATCAGTTCGATACCACTGAGGGTGGAAGCTGTCTCTCCTTCCAGATGGCATTGAACTGCAACTCCCAGCAGCTCTTTCCAGAACACTCCTTGGTGAGGAAGGCTGGGAGTTGCCATCCAACAACACCTAGAAAGCCAAGTGATATTCCCCCTAAATGCACACATGAACACACCCACACACACACAAAATTACAATTATTTTGTATTTTCTTTATAAAAGAGATTTTCCCATGTTACAATTGAAGCTAAAGCAAGAACAATAAAGATTAACAACAAGGAGTAAAGCTTGCTCAGTGTAGTAGATCATTGGATGGATGGTGTAGGTACCTATTGAGATCAATGGGAATTAGGTAAGCCGTGATGAACGAGTCGTGTTTACTTCATCGGGTCTCTATTTGGAACTCAAATTGGACTTAAAGCAAAATCAATCTTTATTACAGGAGATTAAAAGCAAGATTCGTTCCAAGGCCTGCCAAAAGGGAGATAAAAGAAACTCAGAAGGTGCATCCAGACTGGTTTAAAAGCTCAGAAAGAACAAGATTCTTTTTTTTTTTTTGGGGGGGGGATCCTATTTATTTTTGGAGCTCCAAGCACCTTTCGTTTATCCCTGAAGGTTTTCTGTCGACTCCCAGTACGATCAGAGATTTATTTTTTTTTTAAATCCAAACTTCCCAGCTCATTTTATTTTAACCCAGTAGAAAATTAGAAAGAAGGGGGAACAAAATCGGACTTTTCAATCGGTCTGGATGTGGACTTAATGTGTGTCCTAATTGGGGCCACCACCGTGAAGGCTCAAACTTTGGGCCTTTCCGCACTACACTGTTATAGTGCTATTATTCCACTTTCAACCTCCTATGGAATCCTGGGGTCTGCAGTTTAGGGAGGGGCCTTTGGAATTCTCAGCCAGAGAGCTCTTGGGCCTCAGGAAACTGCAAACCCCAGAATTCCACAGGATGCTCAAAGGGGAATAATAGCACTATAACGGTGTAGTGTGGAAAGGCACTTTGTCCTAGCCCAGTCAAACAGAAACCCAAAATGCAGAACTATTTCATGGTTCTCCATGGAGCTTACTCATGATCAAATAGGTCTAGGCTGCCAGCCATGTGGACTTACAGATGCTTCCAGCAAGTCCAGATCCTCCATGGAAAAAAACAAATCCTTTCCTTCGGACGGGACTTGGTGTTTTGTGCTGGTAAATCCGGACAGGCACCCCATCGAAATCCAGGTCTTTGGTGTAAAGGCTGGGGTGTACTTTTAATTTCCTGAGATCTGTCATGAGGCGGATAAAGACCATCTGCCGGCAGACGCCCAGCCATTCAAAAATCTTCCCCTGTTTGGAGAAAGAGAAGGCATCAAACGAAAAGCCAAACACATTTTCACCGGGGCCATTTCCGCACTAGACTGTTATAGCGCTATTATTCCGCTTTCAACATCCTATGGAATCCTGGGGTTTGCCTTTGAGGATCCTCCCTACGCAGCAAACCCCAGGATCCCATAGAGGTTGAAAGTGGAACGATAGCGCTATAACAGTCTAGTGCGGAAATGGCCCGTGTCTGAGGATACACGGCACAGCAAGAGGACTCACTGGATCTTCCCGAATGTGTGGTGAAGTTGAGAGACGCCCCTTTATAAAGTAAGCAAGTCCCAAAGACAGGATCTCACAATCCAAGATCACACACAAAACAGCCAAGAGCTTTTATTTCTTGCTTTTACATGATTTCCAACGTGGAAGTTTATTACTACTTTGAGTAATATTATTGGGTGTTTATTTTTTTAGATGACCGTTATGACTTTAAACTAATTAATATATAGTATTGTAGTAAGTTTGGAATGATCTATATAGAACATAGAATAAGTTAGGACTGGTCTATATATGTGTGTTTTAAGCTATTAAACAAAGAATTCTAGGCGTTCTAACTTTTTTTGGAGTTGTTATTATTGCTATTCTTTAATGATTGATATTTACTGATAGTTAGTTTAAACTAGAATAGAAAGATTTGATAAGTGATTCCAATTGCTTATAAGTGATGTAGGTAAGGCCATTTCCGCCCTCCACTGTCACAGTGCTATTATTCCATTTGCAACATCCCGTGGAATTCTGGGATTTGTAGTTTCCAGAGGCCAAAGAGCTCTCTGGCTGAGAATTCAGAATTCATCTCTCTAAACTGGACAATACTGTTGGGGAAGATGGTTCTGGGAACCAGATCCCCAAAAGCGACCTTTCCGGGATCTGTGCCTCCGTGTGTATAAGACAGATGGTTTTCAAAGCATCCATCAGAGGCTCAGAGAAGTTTGTTCTGGAACCCAGAAGAAAGCAGTAAACCACTTAGAACTTATATTCATTAGAATGACTAAAAGCAGGACTATTAAAATGCTGTAGCAATCTTTGCCCAGATTGCACACGTGTTTCTGAAGCATGTGTGTAGGCCGGGGATTATTTTATCTACACCCTGCAGATAACACCCTTGGTGCTTGCAAATGCACATTATATCCTCTAAAGCATGGAGGTAAAGAACAGCTTGACCTATTTACTCTGGCTTACACTACTTACAAGCAACCACTGAGATGCACATAGGAAGATTTAGATGTCACGGATGGCGTAGCATGGCTGCAAAGTCAGGAGAACCCCTGAAGGGTCACAGCCAAAACCTGAGATCCATAGATGACAATGCCAGAGAGGGTGGTCCTTGCAGAAGTCACTGAGCATGATTTCTTAACTGTCAATTACGCTTGCTTGCAGCATGCCATTCACATTTTTAAAACGGGAAAACTAAGAAAATGAATTTCATCAGGGAGAAGTATAAGGTACTACACTTGGAGAGAGAGAAAATGAAATGCAGATATAAGATGGGTGACACTTGGTTTGAGTTTAGAACATGCCAAAAGGATCTCGGAGTCTTAGTAGACCACAAGCTGAACACGAGGCAATAGGGTGATGCAACAGCTAAAATAGCCAATGCAATTCTGGGCTGCATCAATAGGAGTATAGTGTCTAGGTCAAGGCAAGTGATGTTACCACTCTCTTCTGCTTTGCTTAGACCCCACTTGGAATAATCCTTTGTTCAGTTCTGGGCACCACAGTTCAGGAAAGGCACTGACGAGCAGGGATGTGTCCAGTGGGGAGTGACCAAAATGGTCGAAGGCCTGGAAACTATGAACCCCTATTAAGAAAAGCTTAGAAAGCTGGGCATATTTAGCCTGGAGAAAAGAAGGTTAAAAGATGACATGATGCTATGTATAACTGTTTGAAGAGATGTCATACGGAAGATGGAGCCAGCTTATTTTCTGCTGCTCCAGGGACTAGGACATGGAGCAATGGCTTCAAACTTCAGGAAAAGAGATTCTGTCTAAACATTAGAAATAACTTCCTGATGATAACAGCAGTTTGACTGTGGAATATGCTGCTTCCTTGGAGTGTGGTGGAGTGTCCTCCTTTGGAGGTTTTTAAACAGGGACTGGATGGCCATCTGTCAGGATTGCTTTGATGGTGTCTTCCTGCATGGCAGAATGGGGTTGGACCGGACAGCCCTTGGGGTCTTTTCCAACTGTATGATTCTATGAAATATTACTCCATTTGGAAATTAAGACGGAAATATTAGACCTTTGCCCTTTCAGCTTGGTTTGCAATATTTGAAGTAAGCTGAAGGCGAAGCAAGGAGTGGGAGGAGAGAAGAAAAGCTGGGACATTTTAAAAGCAACCAAAAAGCTAGGATGGCAGAGGATAAATTGTGACTCTCCTTGCCAAATTGGGACAGCCAGAGGACGTGACATTTATGTGAGCCTCAGCATGCGAGAGAAAGTCTTCAGATACGAAGACGATGGATTTCCAAACACCCACGAGGCAAACGGAGAAGGATCCCCAAGAATTACAAAAGGTGAAAGAAAAACGAAGGTTGTGGACAAAGTCACAAAGCTGGGCACGCCTCGGCATGAGAGAGCAGAGAGATACCTATCTCAGAAAGATAAGCACTGCCTTGCTACCATGGCAAAAAGTAATAAGAACATTCTTGAGCAAGTGCTTTTTTTTTCACGGACACACTAGTAATGCCTAAACGGAAGGTGCCTGGACTTCTAATGATTTAACGTACTTGAACAATTGTTTTATATTTTTTATATTTTTTAGAAAAAAATAAGCAAGACATTAAAAATATTCGTATACAGAGGATGAAAGTCAGTATTATGCCATTGACTTATCCGTGTCAATCTAAATAACAAGCCTTCATAAACACTATTTACAAGTGTGCAGTGTAATTATATCTATATTCGCCTGCTCTGTGTTGAAATATTCCTTCTTCTTTTCTAACCTGTTGTAAGTTTTATGACCCTTCCTATTTTCTTCTCACAGCGTTTGTGTGTCGTCTCACTATCTATTAATTTTCCTTGAAAATCCTTGTAAACACCTGGTCTTTATATGCATTTTTAGTGCTCCTTTATCAATATTTAAAATAAGGTGGCACGTAATTTTTGACTTTGTATTGTCACATTTCCTTTCCATGTAGCTGTCTGGCTAATGTCTTCTATATTGAAACGACACATTTTATACATTTTACACCTTCATCTAACATCTCCTGACATGGACAAATTCTTATAACGCTTCTCCCACCTTGAATGATTTGTTTTGTAAAATGTGTGAGTTTACACTCGCAGACTGCTTAATAAGTTAGGGTTCAGACATTGCAAAACCCATGGGATCAGTTTGATTTTTCCTATATCTTGCCATACCCTTCCACAAGTGATTAAATTTCTCTTTAGCTGGAACTGAGCAAACAATATTCTAGCCACTGTGGATATTTCTTTTTTGGCTGTCTATCTAATAAAATGATGTGCATGATATAAGCCTTTTGCCCCAAATCTGTGCAGTGAGGTAAATAAACAAATAAATATTGGTTTGATAAATTATGCTTGGAAACGTTATGCCTGGAATTGCTACAAAAAATATATATTATTCTGTAAATGAGAATATAATATGTAATGCAAAGGATGCTGCAGTATCTTTTGTCAATGAGGTGTTTATTGATGTAAAGATTTTAGGATCCCGCCGATCAGAACGGAGATCTGTTGGAGATCTCAATACAGCAATGATTGTCAAAGGAGGAAAGTCGGTAGCATGCCGCTGGGTCTGGAGTCCTCCCTTTCCAGGGTTCTGCCTACCATAAACTTCAGAAAGCTGGAAAAGGAGTAGGGAGGTGAGAAAAAGAATAGAAAAGCAGTTTCAGCAACCAGTAATCAGTTAGTAAAGGCTTAGATCGTGAATGTCGATAGAGGTGATAAAGTGGTGACCACTGAGATCCTACACCACAGAGATAGTTATGATTGCATGACTACGGCCCATTTTGCATGGCATTTGCCATGCGAAAAGGCCCCTCGAGCGTCACGCAAATGTGAGGAGCGGTCCACACGATGTACGCACAATCACGCGATGCTCCAGGGTCTGGCAGGCGCCGCTTGTGCACTTTTTCATTTTCGACTTTGAGCCGAAAATGGTGCATGATCATGCACTGCTCCAGGGCCCTGCGTGCACTCGCCATGCGTGCGGAGCTCCGGAGCCACGGCCCTCGCGCTTCCTGCCGCAGCACAGCCTGGGAAACTCCCAGGCTGCACTGCGGAAGGAAGAGGCGGGGCTCTCGCGTGAGCAGGCAGCTCGTGCGGAGCTGAAGCAGCAGGGACGTGATAGCCTCTCGCCAGAGGCTGCTCGCGTGATCCCCACACCCCAGCTCCGTGAAAAGGTGCGTTGTGGAAAGGGCCTATATCTTGTCTTCTGACCCAAACCTACCAAATCTACCTGCCCCAAACCTACTTTTACAACCGGCAGCCACACCAAGTGATCGACGTCTGGTTCTGTGTGTGATCAGGGAGTTGCAAGATGAAGTTTCCAGCTGCTTCCCACCACCAATCTGGAGTGCGGTGAGGAGTTGTGACAGGGGTCCTGATTCTGATTGTCACACAACAGATCGCTGCCAGGAGGGGGCTGGAAACATCATTCTGCTGCTCTATGATTTCCCACGGAAACCTACAACTGTCCACTGTAGAAATTAGCATGTTTCCCTTCAAGATAATCCTGGGAGTTGGCTTGTCATGACAGCTTTCCCGATTTCACAAGTACGGGGAGATCAAATTATCAACTCCCTATTTAATGTGCGTTGTTTAATGTGCACAAGAATATCTCTCACCACAGAAGATCAAAAGGCTATTTCTGCTAGCATGATTTTTAAAAAAATAATAACGGCCAAAGTTTTCCATCACAGGCTACGATGCATAATTTTACAACGGTGGAGCTCCGTTGCTGACACGCTATGCAACCATACTAGCCAATCGCGGTGATGAACAACAGGGCACGGCACAAAGTATCTCAGCATACAATGGGGACCCCAATGTGCAAAGTGTCCCACTGTCACGTAAGCCACACTCTCCTTGCCATGGTTGTAGTCAAAGTTTAGTGCTTAGGTGCTTTGCTGTTTAGCAGGGAAGAATAGGATGAGTTGATGGCTGGGAATCTGGGAATTCAGGAACGTTTGCATACCAATCTGTGATAAGAGTGAGCAGACATGGCTGCAAGGTCAGGCTGTTGGCAGGCTGAGTGAGGACATGGGAAGAGTGGATGGTGAGCCCTGGAAAAGTGTTATTTCGATTTCTAAACCGATGGGATAGCAGCATGTGCTAACCTTGAAAGGTAATGGCTTATATAGCACTGCAAACCCAATGTTTCATCAGTCTTGGCAATTGCCAAAGTGTGCCGCTGTTTGCTCAGTGTTCTGAATAAAGCTTTTGAAACTTCTAAGCCTTAAGCTAGCCTGTACCTCACACCCAACGCACAACACATCCTGATAACGAATGTGTCTTGTTGTGCATCAGGAGAAATTGTGCGTTGGGACCGTTATGCAGCAAGATCTTCAAGCAACGATCACATTGCTGGCTCTGTTTGCACCAGGGACCCAGGGACGTCTCTGCTCCCCTCTTAAGAATACGAGCATCACACAACATCACAGTTTGCCTTTACACGAATGTACGTTCTTTTACAATGACATAAATACCTAACAGGATGCCAGCCAATATCCATATCTCTCAGGATAGGAGATTGCAAAACCAAGATCATCCCTGCACACAAGTCACAGAAAAAGTTTAAATTGTTCGTTTTCTTTAAATCCACACGGCAACTCCACTCCCCACTTTTCACTTGAATGCTGGAATCCTTACAGAGGATAGCAAGCTTACCGTAGTGAACATCACAATGAAGTTCCAGTGAAGGGCCCGAAGTTTCCACGGATGGTCAAAGTCCGGGGCTATCCTAGTCTTGGAGAAATCATAACACATTGCCCAGGCAAGTAGCAAGAGATAGCTGATTATTGTAATTTTTCCTAGCCAGAGTAAAATGACAAAAAGGAATTCCATTCCCTCTTTCAGAAGGAGAGAAAGCAAAGACTGGATACAGGCAACACCGTTTACTAGCTGAGTCCACAGAGGTATCTACTTAGCTTTCTCTAGGCTGTTCTCCTGGAGATCGCATATTGATTAGAACTCCACACCTGCAACATAACTATGAATGAACTGGGAGAGGCTTTTCTTATGCAGGGAGTTGTGTAATATGGAGTGTTGCTGCTCCTTTTTTAAAAAAACGGCTGAAGTTTGTTGCAGAGCGAACAGAAGGATGGCCTTGCTGACAGGGGAGAGGACAGTGAAACAGTATGATGGCTTCCACGTCAGTGGGGTGGTGAATCTGTTCCCATTTTTTAGTCCAGATTTCAAGACGCTGAAGGATTATTGTTAGCCCACTACCTCGTCCTGCTGGATCGCAAAATTGGTGAGAAGTGTAATTTTCTTACAATAGTAGACATTTATGGATGGAAAAATATGCAGTAGACAGGATACAGGCTGCAAGCGTCTGCTAGTGCAGGATGACCTCAGTATGGCCAGGTCATACATTAAAGAAGATTAGACGGAAACCCCTGATGTTAATGGTTTTGAGATGATCTCTCAATGACCCAACCTCCGAATACGACAGAAGACAAAACTGCCCAGGTACAGCAGTCAAGCGTCCCTGCTGTGAGCATATCCTACAGAGACCTATTTAATTTACCCAACCACAAGATTAAGAGACTGTCATGGCTCCCACCAACGCTTTGCTACCTAAATCAGCCCATTCAAGACCCCTTTGTTTGCTCTACCAGAAAGCAATTAACACACACCCCTTCAGGATAGGAAATAGGGTATAAGGGCGGCAATGGCAGGATCTTTTCACCTGTGTATACCAATTCTAACCATAGAGAGGACTCCAGTTAAAAGTTAAAAGAGTATTTTATTAGAAACTGATAGACGCACCCAGATCCAGCCCACACTGGGTGTCATGGTATACCTCAGACTCCTGTTCCTCCGTGTTGCCCTCAAACTCCTGTTTGAGTTACTCCACTTCGATCTTCTGCCTCAGGACCAGTAAATATCACCCTTTCCACCCAAAATCTCTCTCTATCCAAACTTTCTTGCCTTTCTTGCCTTTTCCTTCAACAGCCTTGTACGGTTCACAGGATTGCTTGATTTTTTTGGGTGCGTCTATCAATTTCTAATAAAATACTCTTTTAACTTTTAACTGGAGTCCTCTCTACGGTTAGAATCGGTATACACAGGTGAAAAGATCCTGCCATGACCGCCCTCTTGCGGGCCTCCTTTGAGCTAATAATCCCCCAAATTCTAAGGAGATGCTGGCATTGCAGTTGGATGCCAAAGTACCCCACCTTTTAGGGCAGAGCTTTCCAAACTTTTCGCGTTGGTGACACACTTTTTAGACATGCATCATTTCGTGACATAGTAATTCAGTTTTACTAGCAAACCAGAGGTACCCAGAGGTGTATCTAGGGTGAGGAAAGGCAGCCACCCAACTGCAATCCTGGTCTGCTGCAGTCTCCCTCACCAAGAAATAATAATAGTAGTAGTAGTAGTAGTAATAATAATAATAATAATAATAATAATAATAATAATTATTATTATTATTAAATACAAAAGAATATATATATACACAAAAGTGGTGTAGTATCTAATAGGTTGTGGCCCAATTTCTTTATTTGCTCTGTTCTGGTGACTCTGTGAGTGCACAATATATTCCCATTGTCTGTCACATATTGGCCTCCTTTCTTAATCTTTGTAACAAATGTTCTTATCTTGTCCTGTCGGAGTTTGTGAGAAAGCCACTTCTTCAGGCTTATTTGTGAAGTCAAAATCCTTTCGTCTGAGATCTAATACTTTGGCATTTATTTCTTGCACTGAAAACAGTGAAAACTGTCATGGGAGTAGCTTAATCCTTTGTTGACTTTCTTTGTCAAAACGTTCCTTCAGTTTCTTGTCAGTTATTGTGTGACGGCACAGTAAATAAGCTAAATTCGACACCAACAAAGTGGCTTCGTGCCTACCTGACATGTCGGTTTTATAATGTGACCTGGTCTGACAATCAGTGGTTCTCAAACTTTGATCTTCCAGACATTTTGGACTTCAGCTCCCAGAATTCCTTGCTGCTGGCCAAGCTGGCTGGGACTTCTGGGAGGTGAAGTCCCAAACACCTGGAGAACCAAAGTTTGGGAACGGCTGAACTAGATGATGCATTTAACACATTTTTAGAAAAGGTGCTCCCTCAAGTGGTAAAAGACATCTTTTTCATATGCTTTTCTCGTATGTTTTGCATTTAGCAAATGTTTTGTTTCACGATCAGTAACTGGAAGCCGAACACATGTTTAATTTGCAAGTCTGATTGCTCATGTATACAGCTCTGAGCAAATTCCATTGTGGGAGGAAAAACAGGTTCATTGCAGCATTGAATACTGCTTTGTATTCTAATAGTAATGCAGTGCAATGTGTTGGATTCAATAGATTAACAACAAGCAAAATGAAATACTTCACCTAATGCATACATTATTAAAACTTTATTAAGAAAAATATATTTTTCACAGATATTACACAGATAAGAATATAAACATCAGACATGAAGACTGAATCACACACAATCACAACCAAAGTGTGGCTAATATTTCTCATCAAGCGTGTTTTGCCATCATTGTCTTAGTCCAATATTGAATGGCTGGATTGCATCATCTCAGAAGTCTTTCACTAAACTTCCATTCCTCATTTCAAAGATGCTTGATGTTATTTGTGCGTTCATGCAATGTTCCATGCTGTATGATTGCAACTTTCCCATATGCCATTGATTACAAGTGTCCCAATTTTTCTTATAGAGCTCCACGAAGTTCGACAGGATCACATAGTCAATGATCATTTTAAAAACCTGGTGGATCACCATCATCACATTTGCACCTGAGAGGACAACTACGCCAGCTATCTTTATAGCTTCTTGCCTGGGATGACATTCTTAGAGTAGATATTGTGAAATATAATAAGAGCTTCAATCCTGTTGCTACAAGCAGAGTAAACCCATTGAATCAATACAATTGGCCAACATGTTGAGTCACCATTCAGTAATTATGTCAATGGGTCTACAGCATGGGAAGTCCCCATTTCACAGACAAAAACAGGGAGACATGGGGCCAAACAGCTTCAGAGTATGGTCTCCATCCAGACACCAAACACAGGTTGGTTAGCTTGAGCATGGTAACCTACAAGACTACCTACATGTGGACTGTGCATTCAATAATGGACCTGAGCATAACCAACAGGCCATTAGTAGTTCCCATCCAAACACCAATTAAAGCCAATCTACCTTACCTTAGGTTAGCTTGAGCAAGATATGTCTTGCTCAATTTATGCGTTTAATTACGTACATAAAGTCACCTTTGGGGAAGCTACTAAAAGAAATGGACTCGCCACTGACATGCACTGAAATTACTGGAAGATTTAAGGGACTCCCTCCAAATTAAAAAAAAAAGTGCTGTACATCATCATCATAACCAAGAGATCGAAATACTGAATTACATAGAGATCTTTGGGGATGTGGACCACCTACGTTTGTAACAGATGGCCCAGGGAACATCTCTAAATAGGAAAGCCCATTGGAAGGCATTCATCTCAAAAGCAACTGGAGGCTAGTGGCTTAGTCTTCAGGCAACATCTTCAAATAAACTAGACTAGAGGAGGGGAACTGTTGGCACCTAAGCCTCATCTTATGTATGAAGGTGCCCCATCTGAAGTTCTCGAGAAGTTCTTGAGACATATCTGCCCCTTACTCAGCTCCACCTCAAGCTTCGTAACCCAGTACAGGTAGATTACCACCTGCGTTATCAACTTTTCCGCCTGCAACTTCTAGCAGTGTCCAATCAGAGATAAGAGCAGAACTCCTCACCCTGGGAAGGCTTAAGGTGTGGGCTGGGGTGGAGAGAATCACCAATGTTATCTTTGATCAGAGATGTGATGCAGGGGTTGTTCTCTTCCTACCTTTTATCCTCCCCAAAGATTGGAGGCAGGTGAGGTCAACCTGACCAAGATGCCTGGGCTGGGACCTGGTTCCACAGGTTTTTCCCAGCTGGAATTACACGGTCTTTCATGTCTTTCAGATTGTCAGAGGTTGGCTAGGTTCTAACCCCAGAAAACAAGGACCATTCAATAGCCTGTTGTGACCAATTGTGGTGACACTTTGCCTATGAAGTTGCTCACCTTCAGCATGACTTGGAAATCACACTTGATGTAGATTATGGAGATGTTCCATCCAAGTACTAAAAAGGCCCGAACCTGTTTAGTTGTTGAAAGTATATAAGATCCAATAGGTTCAAAGCAGCAGGATGTCATCACGGTAGAGGAAGATTATCTAGCTTTCAAGCCAAAAAAATGTTCTTGACCCTGGCACTAGCTTCACAGAGATTCCAAAAAAAATAAATAAATAAATCTGGAATCATGCACATGAATGCAGATTTCCCTTTCCCCAACCTCTCCAAACAAATTCCCTGACCTTCTCAAAATAGATGTAGGAACACTTTGAACCAATACCAATGGCTCAGTTGGAAGGAACAGATGTCCCATCACTGTTCACAGTTGTACAAGAGGTTGCCTCTCATGTACTTCAGCAACACTATCTGCTCAATACAAAAAAGGGAGAAGACCCCCAAATACCCAAAGGATTAGCACCTAAAAGACCCAGGGACTTACTGCCATGACATTCACATAGCAATGGACTCCAATTTCCAACGGCTTCCCAAAGCTGCACTTTGGAATGGGCACAGAAAATGAATTAAACCGTTTCTACTGCCCCATAGAAAAGAACTGGAGACCTATTACTCTTCACAGGTATCATAGAGATCACTCCTCCAAAGGAGCACCAATGGAGAAGGCAGAAAGCCCGACCTGCCCAAGGACTTTCTGTCATCTTGCATCACCCTGCATGAGCCTCCTGGGGCTGAGAGATAAAGCAGTACTGGCTGGGGGAGTCCATGTCAGTGGGGTGGTGGAATCCACACCAGGTTTCAGTGCAATCTTCAAAGAAGCTGCCTAAGGAGCTGAAACTTATTCAATAGGCTCAGTTTTTCAACACAGGCATGGGAATATGTTAGACCGGTAACGGAAACCCCACAGAATATACCTGAAGCCTCAACTGCTAGCAGTAGCAGAAGCATGCTAAGGGATTAATCCAGCATGCCAAGGAATCTGATGCCATGAACCTAGCAATGGAAAGAATATTTTAAAATCTTCAAATAATAGATTTAAAAATGTGTTTCCTTGCAAGGAGAATCCTAGATAAGCCAGAATCTTTGCAGTTCCATGGGACCTACTCTGAGTGAAAAATGCATGCAGGTTTTGCACGTAAAATGGTATTTCATTGAACGAAAGCAAGTTTCCTGCACAGAAAATGACACTTCTGTGTTTTTTAAAAAATCCTTTTTTTCTACAAAGAAAATGTCACTATCTGTGCAAAAAAACATAATGTGCTTTTTACTCAGAATGAGTCCCAAACATTGAATCGTTCTTGAAATTGTGCAGTTTGAAGGATTTTTTTTTTTTTTTTTTGCAATAGGGAGTAAAATGACAAAATTGTGTGTGAGAATGAAATTTGCGACATTCTTCATCCCTAAAGCCACATTGTAATGGTGTTTCCTTCCAAATGCCTGCACTGATTTTGCAACAGCAAACCAGTTTTCCAAGTTCTGGATCAGAGATACTTAATAGTATAACAATATCTATTACATAGTTCGCTTAACCTAAAAAAAAAAATGCCCAGTCAAATGCCCAGCCATGAGCATTAGAAATGCAGGTCTCTCATTTTCGAGAATTATTGAGATCTGACATCAAGGAGATGTTCCATTGAGGAGATGAAGCCAGGCTTCACATTCATGGTGTTACATGGTCCCTGTGGATTGCACTAGCGAATTGCAACGCCGGGCAACCAAACATGCAACATTCAGTGCTCAGTGTACAATACATCATGTGCAGTGTGTACGTGCAATGGTGCCAAAGACGCAACTCCAATTCTGCAAGCCTGGACTGATAACAGATGTTCTGCAATGGAGAAAAATGCACAAATGCTTCTGTAGGAGAATTTGCACACACATAAGACAGCGGCAGGCATCTGGCCAGGACGTTGGTGTAGCACTGAGCCATGGCCTGTTGCTGTGATTTTAGCTCAAAGCTTTCATAAACGTTTGACAAAGTCTGCCACACGATCCAGTATTTCTATCCCAGTGGAGAATGTGAGAAAACCCAACTCGATGCAGTTTATCACACCGTGGAACCCGTTTTCGGCATGGAACCAACTGACCTTCACACCATTGTCCTCCAGACGTTTCTTGTACAGCAAGCCATCGTCCCGAAATACGTCGTACTCACAGGTCACAATGAAAGTCTCCGGGAGCTGTCGGATGACATAGTCTTCAGCAAAAAGGGAAGAGAAAGAGACTTCGAGGATCTCCGACAATTGCTTGTACGCTTCGGGCTTATAAGGAGCCAGCGGGGTTTGCCGATAACCTCGGCACTTAAATTTTTCTGGAATGTTTTCTGGACTCATCCACTTCCCATATTTCAGCCTCATTTCATCCGGCACATGAGATCCCTTCAGGAGGTCATCCAGTAAAGAAGCGTCCTTCCTGAAATATTGCAGACCGTAGAAACCAACGCTGTCCCGGAACAAAGGCGGCATTGTGGAGTTCTGTTGATAGGAAGGTAAGTTGAAGTCCATAGCCTGGACACCCGCGTAGATCAGGACTTGAGCCCGAAGCTTTGGAAGGTCTGATCTCCCCACCAATTTCTGGGCAACCACAGTGGCGTAATTGCCTCCGGCACTGTCCCCGCTGACGACGATCTGGGAAGGATCCACTCCGTAGGCCTCGGCGTTTTGCATGAAGTGCACAGTAGCCGCGTAGCAGTCGTCGGCTTGTGTGGGATAGGGAAACTCAGGAGAGAGACGGTACCTGGAGAGCCAGAACACAGAAACGAAAGAAAAACAGCTATCTGGAATCCCTTTCAAATTTGATCTAAGGTGTGTTGCCTTCAGAGTGGGGATGCCGACAACACCGGCTCCACTTTTGACTTTCATACTGTTTAGGATAATAGTCTCAAGGGATATTTCCAAAGCACCCCGTGACTACGGGCGATTAAACCGGGTACCCTTTCTTACTGCGTGCTTGGTTCCCACTTTAACGGCCACGCTTTCACCCTGTAGCGTTCAGGGATTTGTAGAATTTAAAGGTGATGCTAATTTAAAGGTGAGGTACTATAGGGCTGAATGACCTGTAGACGTGGGGAACTTTTGTCCCAACATGCGTCTATCCAATAGCATCCTCGAATTTGTAGTTTTATGAGGGATAGAGAGTTTAAACCTTCAGTGTCTCACCAAACTACAAATCCCAGGATTTCACAGGGTGGAGCTATGGCTTTTAAAATGGGATGAAGGTGCTATAAGTGTACAGTGTGAACGAGAAAATCTGCTGGCAGGCAATTTTAGCAAGACAAAGAGGATGGTCTTTTTTAGATGTTTCAAAAGCATGTTGGGGTGAAGGTTCCTCATGTCTACAGGTGATTAAAACCAAGCACTCTTTCATACTGCATGCTTGGATCCCACTTTAATGGCCATGCTTCCGTCCTATAGCATTCTGGGATTTGTAGTTTCCTGAGAGATATAGAATTTGAAGGCAAGGCTAATTTAAAGGTGAGGCACTAAAGGGTTAGATGACCTGTAGACATGAGGAACTTTCATCCCAACATGCTTTTGAAACACCCCTGTCTAGAAAAGACCATCTTCTCTGTCTCGTGCACATGAGATGCCATCTGCTGAAACTGTCTTCGCCACTGAGTCACGGAGTTCCCCGTAATTGTGGGGTAAAGAACAGGGCTCTTTTGATGTCATCCAGTTATAACACTTCAATACTGTTTTAACTGCATTGGCTGCAGCCCACAAAAGTTTGTCCTTTGAATCCATTGCTCCATGTCCTTGTCTCTGGAGGAGAAAGAAACAAGCTTGCTCCATCTTCAACATGACATCCCTTCATATATTTAAAAATAGCTATCCACCATCTCTCAGTCTTCTCTAGCACATTTTAATAGGAGCTCATTAATAGATGAATATGAATTAATCTATGAATATTAATTTTAATATCAATTCATAATATTAATGCTGCAATTATTGTTTTTGCATGTTCTCCTTGGTTTGGCAAGAGAACCACGAGCATGATATGATGCCGCTGTCCTCCACTTAAGTGAGACACATCTTTATATACCATTGACTCGTTCATATGATGTTCTGGTTGAAAAGCAGCGAGTCAAACGGTGACCGTTTGTTGCAGAACCACCTAGCAAGCAAATACCTTTAGAAATACAGCAAGAAGCTGGTGCAAACATGCCATACCTATGTGTTTGCATGCGTGCATGTGTGTGCATTTCGTGCAACGGCGTTTGTTCGGATCCACTTACCCAACAGACACAACCACTGAGTCGCTGTCCCTGGCGAGTTTGCCGCAAATGTCTTGGTAGTAATCTATGGGAGAAAATCAGGAGTTTGTTGACAAGAAGGAGTAAATCTTTAAAAGAAGAAAGCCCTTTGAAAGTGTGTGGGTGTTGGTGGGTATGACTAGAGGGGACCTTCTAGACTATGCAATTTTACCCCTATGATTCTGCTTTAATTGCCATGGCAACATCCTATGGAACATCAGTATTTGCCATTTAGGGAGGGATATTTATAATTCTCAGCCAGAAAGCCCCACCGAACTACAAATCCCAGGATTCCACAAGAAAGGCAGTTAAAATAGAATTTTAGCATTGCAGCTGTGTAGCGTACAAAGTTGCAGAGTCCTTATGATTATGCTTAACAGTATGATTCTCCGTAATGCTCCTTATAACATCACTCTTGCCACATCACCAGCATCCTCCCTCCCATTGACATCTCATGGAGTCTAGTCTCAAGTCTGGGCCCCAAAAATCCCAAGGCCTTGGAAAATCTGGACCGATCATCCTGAGATAACCCTACCCGTAACCAAGGTGGTTGGAGCGTTGGAACAGTTCCAGAATGGTGGCACCTTTGTGGTCTCGTGGGAGCGATTCTAGGAGTGGTGGCATAGTTTAAAATTATATAAAATACAAACGATAGAAACGTCAGACGGTTCAGGGAGTGACCATGGAAGAAGGAAGAAGAGAAGGAGAAGGAGGGAAAGGAGGAGGAAGAGGGAAGTGACCGTAGAGGAAGTGACCTTGGAAGGAGAAGGAGAGACAGGATGTTACCATGGAAGGAGAGACGGAGAAGGAGAAAGGAAGTCACCATACAGGAAGTGACCTTGGAAGGAGAAGGAGACAGGAAGTTACCATGGAAGGAGAGGAGGAAGAAGAAGAAGGAGACGGAGACAGGAAGTTACCACGGAAGGAGAGGAGGAAGAAGAAGAAGAAGGAGACGAGAAGGAGAAGGAGAGAGGAAGTGACCATAGAGGAAGTGACCTTGGAAGGAGAAGGAGACAGGAAGTTACCATGGAAGGAGAGGAGGAAGAAGAAGAAGGAGAAGGAGATGAGAAGGAGAAAGGAAGTGACCATACGGGAAGTGACCTTGGAAGGAGAAGGAGACAGGAAGTTACCATGGAAGGAGAGGAGGAAGAAGAAGAAGGAGATGGAGACAGGAAGTTACCACGGAAGGAGAGGAGGAAGAAGAAGAAGGAGACAAGAAGGAGAAGGAGAAGGAGAGAGGAAGTGACCATACAGGAAGTGACCTTGGAAGGAGAAGGAGACAGGACGTTACCATGGAAGGAGAGGAGGAAGAACGAGAAGCAGACGGAGATGGAGACAGGAAGTTACCACGGAAGGAGAGGAGGAAGAAGAAGAAGGAGACAAGAAGGAGAAGGAGAGAGGAAGTGACCATACAGGAAGTGACCTTGGAAGGAGAAGGAGACAGGAAGTTACCATGGAAGGAGAGGAGGAGGTAGGAGAAGGAGGAGGAGACGAGAAGGAGAAAGGAAGTGACCATACGGGAAGTGACCTTGGAAGGAGAAGGAGACAGGAAGTTATGGAAGTCATGGAAGAAAAAGTGTGTGGGGGGAGACAGGAAGTGACCATGGAACAAGGAGGGGGGAGGGGGAGGAGGTGTTGACCATGGAAGAGGAAGAAGAGGATGAAAGTGAAGGAGAAGGAGAAGACAGGAAGTGATCATGGAAGGAGGAGGGGAGGGAGACAGGAAGTGACCACGGAAGAAAGAGGAGGGGGTGAAAGACTCAAGTGACCTTGCTTTTGGACTGGGGCCCTAGACCTTGAGGGTTGTGGAGCAATTATACCAGTTGAACCATTGATCATCCCAACCCACCTGGATCTCACAGAATGCCAGTTCTGTTCCCATGAGGGCTAAACAGATAGGCTCAGAAATAACTGATCACTGCAAAACCCTCCTTTGAAGTTCAGTGTTGGTTTCAATGGGACTTAGTCCCAAGGACGCACATAGAAAAGGCCTTTGCTCTCTTACCAAGGCTTCCAGTCATGCCAGCTCCCCCATGGAAGTAAACCAACCCCTTCCTTCCACCAGCAGATGGCGCTTTAGGCTGGTAAATCCGAACGGGGACTCCATCAAAACGCAGATCTTTGGCAGAGAGGCTGGGGTGTATCTTGGGCTTCCGGAGATCTAAGAAGAAACGGACCAAATCGAGCTGCTTGTAGAGGCCCAGCCATTCAAGGACCTTCCCCTGTTTGGAGAAGGGGGAGAAAATCAAATGAAAATGGGTCACTCCTTCAAGTGATATTCATCCTTTCACAGGAACATGGGGTACCATTGCTCATGCTGGAGGAGGAATTCTGGGAAATGTAGTCCAAAAACTTAAGTCCCCATGCTTGGTGTGATTCCACCATCCGTATTTTCACCACACTGAAGCAACGCAGTACCTCCACCCTGGTCTTGTGTGATTTCTGAAGCTAAGGAAGGGCTGAGCCGCATTAGTACTTGGATGGGGGACCACCAGGGAATATCGTGTAGGGCGAGGACAGAATTGAGTCGAAACAATAAAGAGCCACGGTTGGCGATCAGAACTGACTATACAGGGCCAGACGGACCAATGAACAGACGCGGGTGAAGGCAGATTCCTGTGTTCCAAACAATTGTGCCCATGATGGAATTTAAGTGGGTGTCACTGAATTACAAGCTAAACCTGCCAAGCACCCCAACTATTACATTATGTCCACGTGTGTCAGATGAAGAGGAACTTCCGCCCGCCTCCCATCTGATGATGTCCCCAAGAGCACATGCTACGAATTTCTTCTTCCCAGTGGTGCTTCTGGGTTCCTTTGTTTCTCATCCCCTTACTCACGGGGTGCAAAAGAAAAGGAGGCCCCCGTTTTCCAAGCTGGTGTTTGCCACCCGAAGTTTCTGTAAGCATCTGAATCGGGGTTTGTTTGGTTTTTTTAAAATCTATGGGCCTTTCTGCACTACACCAATTCTGGGCTTCGTAGTTTCCTGAGGCCCAAGAGCTCTCTGGTTGAGAATGCTAAAGGCCACCCCCTAAACTGCAAACTCCAGGATCCCATAGGGTGAGGAAAGTGGAATAATAGCACTAGAACAGTATAGTGTGGAAAGGCCCTATATATCTAATTGTCTATACCTATATTTTGAGAAAGAGAGAAAGGGAGTGCATGAGACCACAAACAAATGTTTTAACCCATTCTTCAAACTCTAGGGAGGGGAAAAAAAAACTAACGCCCACAGGGCAACAATATGAAAAGGGATGGAATATGGCAGATGATGTCTGATGAGGTACTGCAAAGTGAGCTCCAAGTCCCTCACCAAGCTACAGAATCCTCAATCCCACTGGATGGGACCGTGGCATGTAACGTAATTATCAAAATGCTATAGTGGTACGGTGTGGCTATACCACTAGATATTGGCCTCACAACGTCTTCACCTTCTGATGGCCCTGGAGATTCATTCAGCAGAGGGTGGAAGTCACCAGTGACCAAGCCACAAAGGGTAACTTTACCCTCCAAAATACTCCATGTGGCCATACCCCCTTCCCACCACTGCTTGGGAAGGCTCACTGGGGTTCAGCAGGTGGTACCCCCATCTGTCCAGACAATGCAACCATCCCTGCTCCTTCCTGTTCCCTTGGACAAAATGCCATTAGCCTCACCCCTCTCACCATCATCGATAGAGATGGTGGACAGATCAAGCACCATCCATTCCAACAGTTCAGAGACAATTTTAAATGTATGTCTCCCCACCAACTAATCCACATTCCTTCATTCTCTCCAAGCCTCGCAACCTTCAGGTGAAGGCAAACTTACCAATGTTAGTGACATAATAAGTCCGCAATGAACGGTCCGCAGTTTCCACGGATGATCAAAGCCAGGAGACATAGTAGTCTTGGAGAGATCATAATAAATTGCCCAGGAGAGTAGCAACAGAAAGCCAGATACTATAACTCTCCCTGCCCAGAGCAAGATGATATAAAGGTGCTCCATTTCCATGTTCTGAAGGGAATAATGAGAACGTACGGTCTCTGAACCTACAGAGAACACTGACTTTTGGTTGACTCAACAAAAGGATCTGTTTTGTTTTCTCCCGGTTGTTTGTCTTTCATTACGTTCCTTGAGACTGCCTACCGGTTGGTGAAATTGTTTCCATCTATTACACAAAGCCGCCCATGATTATGCACGGAGGAGAGGCGTCATTGATCCTAGCCGTTGTGCAATAGGTGATGTTCATATGTCCAAGTATGTCAACGAGGTATGGATGGCTTTGTGAAAACAGCTTACATCTAATTCCAGATCCCAACAAGAGCAGAACCACCAAATAAGTGGAACTCGTGTAAGTGTTGACCTAGTACCTTCCCATGGATTCAGTGCAGCTCTTGTAGCTGGGATTAGTTACTCGGGTCAAGCTCACGGAGAGAACAACAAAGGTTCATCGTGGCTCGTCTGTCAGTTCTAGGCTACTTTCAACAGTGTGAGGAAGTAGGCAACACAACCAGCCAACAGAGTGAGGTTGGCCGGAACAATGGGGGACGCTAAGCCCATGGTCTTCATGAGCCATACTTTAGCCAGAGCCACATCCTTGGCTGAACAACCCATCAGGACGCAAAGAATAGCCAGAAATGTTACGGTTTTCAACAAGAAAGGGTGACCCGGTTGAGAAAATTGCCAACTCCCATGAGATATTTCACATTTTTATTCTTCTGTGTCCAAAATTCATTTTTGGCAAAAGAAGCAAACAAACTCAAAACCTTGTTTTTTTTGCACCAAAGCCAACATTTTCTGCATAGAAAATAGCGTCTGATATACACTGTTACGATCTTCAGATATAAATAAATGTATAAATAAATAAATGTCAGGCTGAGGTCGAATGAGAGTAAAAAGTTAATCCAGACAAATGGATTTATTGTGACCCAGAGACATTTTTTTAGATTATTCATTTATTTAAAACAAACCAGCAAACAATAAAATTCGCCATTACAATCGAAGAAATGCAAGTTCGGAAAAAGCAAAAGCGCAATACTAGCCCACTAAACTAAAATACTGAATACTAACCGACTAAAACACTAACCACTAACTTATTAAAACACAAAAGGGCTCTATCCCTCACCAAGTCAAATTGTAGTGAAATAAGAAAAATTTTAAAAAGAAAAAATATACTACCATTACAGATCCAGCTAAGGAATAGAATTACTAACGTCCATAGCCACAAATTATTGCATTGTTAAATTTCTTACTGCTCAAAAAAACCCATAAACAATTTCCAATCTTTCAAAAAATCTTCAGTTGACTAATCCTTTAAAAACTCACATTGTTTTGGCAATCTGAGCTAACTCAACAACCTTAAAAATCCATTCTTCCAATATTAATGCTTGCCGTTTCCAAGTTTGCATGACTAACATTCTTGCTGCTTTTATATAACAGAGATGTAATCCATATTTACTATCCAACCCCGTGATACCCAGCAAAAATATTTCTAGTGACATTACAAAACCCACCTTTTAAATGTTTTAGATTAGCACGTAAATTTTAGACAAATAACTTTTCACCCTCTTACAAGTCCACCATGTACGAAAAAAGGAACAACTGTCTTTATCTTGATATCCCCAATACTGATTTGAAACATTCTGAGATATCTTCAACAGCTTATTTGGGGTTAGATACCATCATCTTGTATGTATTTTCTTTTTTTACACAAAGCAATTTTCTTTAAGACTACATTTTTCCCATACATCCAGTTGAACTTTATTCCCAAAGTTTTTGGCCTGCTTTATCATATATTCTTTTAACAGGTTTGTCCTCTGTCTCAAAAGACATCTGTACACTTTTTAAATTACATAGACACCATCTGCACACAACTGTATGTAAAATGCATTCTCTCCAACTTTTATGGCTAGATCTCTCTTATCTTAATGAAATCTATAATTAAGGCCCTTTTCACATGTGGGAGGGGGGACGGGTGAAAACGCCCAAAAACGGAGCTTACCTGAAACCGGGTAAGTCCGTCGCCACGTGGAGCAGCGCGAGCTCGCTACTCTGCAGTCCTCGGGCGTCCCAAATGGTGGCTTCCGGTTGGTGGAGGCTCTCCACCAACCGGAGAAGCTCACCAGCTGGAAGCCCGCCCCCGGTAGATCTGCAGGCACGCACTTGCGCGCACCTGCAAATCCACTTCGGAGCCGGGCGACGGAGTGGTGCGGGGCTGCACGCTCCGTGCTTTTTAAAAACCTCGAAAAACAGGTTTTTAAAAAACACGCAGCGCGGCTAGTTCCGGCCGCTCCTGAGTGGATTCTGGTGTGGAACTACAAAAAGTAGTCCACGCCAGTCCACTCTACGGTGTAGAAGACCTCCGTGAGAGGTCGTTCTGCACCATTTCAGAAGCCCGGTATGGAAATGGCCCAAGTTGCATATAAGCAAACCAATTAAGATCTTGGCTTTCCTGAAGAAGGTGAGTTAGGGAACGTATCGTTCAACTGATCCTGGATGAAACTGTATTTACATACGAGGGCCAAATAAGCAAAGAAATGTGTTTGTTCTCAGAGTAGGTGAATGCAAACTTGCAGATGTACCAGCACAAAGACAAAAGAAGTACACAGGGTTTTTTCAATTGCATCACACTGAGAAAGCAAATTAAACACCAAACAACCATTATGACCATCTGGGATGATGGCGTGGTGGAAGAGTGGAAAAGAAGCCAAGAATAATGTGTTACTTTTAATCAATGTCTTTTTGCAATAATAATTACGGCATAACTAAGACCAAATGCCTGCACACTTTCAGAATTGCATGCATATATATATATATATATATATATATATATATATATATATATGTATGTATGTATATGTATGTATGTATATGTATATGTATATGTATATATGCATAGTTACTATGGATGCTGTCATCACACAACCAATTGTGCAACTAAACTCAATGCCTTTGAGCTCTCCCACTGCTTTTTAAAATTTTTTTAAACTTTTGCAAGCTTTAAAAATGTTTTTTTTTAATGTGGTGATTTTAATTGTTTTTATATTTTACTGTGCATGTTTTGTAATTGACCATTTTTGGAAGCCTGCTTGGGTCCCACACTGGCAACATACAAAGGCAATCAGTTAATCAGTTGCGCAGTGGCTAACTCACTGCCCATCGGCTGAGTCAAAAGCAAAAGAGGAGAGGTGTGTGCGCTGGTGAAATGGTGAAATGCACTTCTGGTTGCGAATAGCCACCAAGTTGACTGTGACCTGTGGTGATCCCATAAACGAGAGGCATCCATGACACTTTGTTATCAACAGCCTCGCTCAGGTTTTGCAGATTCAGAGACGCATTTTCCTTTATTGAGTCTCTCCATTTGTGGTGCAGTCTTCCTCTTTTCCGACTGCCTTCTACCTACCAAGCATCATCGTCTTTTCTAGCGAGTCCCGTCTTCTCATGATATGGCCACGGTACGGCAATTTCACTTTAGTCATCTTGGCTTCCAGGGAGAATTCAGGCTTAATTTGCTGCAGATTTGCAGGTGTGCACAAGTCCAAATTAAGTCTTTTTGGGCAGTCCCTGGTATCTTCAGAACTCTCCTCCAGCACCACATTTTGAAGCAGTTGGTTTTCTCCTTATCTGTGTTCTTCATTGTCCAGCTTTCACAGCCCTATATAGAAATCAGAACTAAAATGGCAGGCACAATCTTGACTTTAGTATTCAATGACACGTCTTCACACTCAAGGATCTTATCTCATTCCTTCATAGCTGTCCTTCCAAATCTTGGTCATCCTCTGATTTCTTGACTGCAGTCTCCATTCTGATTAATGGCTGAGCCAAGGTACGGAATATCTTGAACGGTTCCAATTTAACTCCTCATTTGCTTTAAAGTTCTGTAAATCATCAGTGGTCATTATTGTTGTTTTCTTAATGTCCAACTGTAACCCCGTCTTTGCAGTTTCTTCCTTTACTAGTCATCCCAAGGCCATTTCTGCACTATAGTGTTGAAGTGCTATTATTCCACTTTCAACCTCCTATGGCATCCTGGGATTTGCAGTTTAGGGAGGGGCATTTAGGATTCTCAGCCAGAGAGCTCTTTGGCCTCAGTAAACTACAAACTCCAGAATTTCACAGGAGGCCCAAGGCTTTGCTGTTTTCTGCTGGTAGCACGATATCAACGGCATATCTGAAACTGCTGGTGTTCCTTTCTCCAATTTTCATGCCTCCTTCCTTCGACCGCTTTTATGAAACCTCTGAGAAAGTCAAACTGCATGCATCGTTTTATTTCATTTTCACCCTGCCTTTCGCCCAGCACAAGATTCAAGGCAGCTTGCAACAAGTTAAAATGAAATACAGCCACAAAAACTATTAACACAAAAGTTTTAATGCGTTGCGTGTGCGTGTGCCTTCCAGTTACCTGTCAACTTGGAGATCTTTTTCCTGTCAATCAGAATGCAGCAGGCTGCAAGTGATCTCTGATGCTTTGCTCGGACCCCACCTGGAAGCCTGTGTCCATTTCTGGGCGCCCCAGTTCAGGAAGCATATTGACAAGCTGGAATGTGTCCAGAGGAGGCAACTAAAATGGTGAAGGGTCTGGAAGCCATGAAGCCCTATGAGGAGCAGCCTGAGGAGCTGGGCATGCTTAGCCTGGAGGAGGGAAAGTTTAGAGGTGACATGATAGCCATGTTTAAATATTTGAAGGGATGTCATAGGGAGGATGGAGCAAACCTGTTTTCTGTTGCTCCAGAGACTAGGACATGGAGCAATGGCTTCAAACTTCAGGAAAAGACATTCCATCTAACGTTAGGAAGAACTTTCTGAGGATAAGAGCTGTTCGTCAGTGGGATATCCTGCCTCGGAGTGTGGTGGAGTCTCCTTCTTTGGAAATTCTTAAACAGGGGCTGGACGGCCATCTGTTGGGAACGCTTTGATGGTGTCTGTCAGCTCCGGAAGTGACATGCAAGCTAAAGGAGCATACTAGTACAACCCTACATTAATTTGAGCAGCTGAGCCATTCTAGAACTGCGTTGCTCACATTGTGCACAGATGAACAATTTCCGAAGCAGCTTAGACTCAGGTAAAACTGGTTGTGCCAGTTAGGAAGCACTAGAAGTTATGCCAAGCTCTAGTTGGCTAGCGCCTGTGTCACCAAATACCTTCATACCTCAAAGCAGTTTTGCATTTCATAAAAACAACAATGTACCAACTTAATACGTTATAGACACGGGAGAGGAATCCTTTGCTTCCAAAGCATTATTGACTCTCGGAGAAAGTCAGAGCATTTCCACACTACATTGTTATAGTGCTCTTATTCCGCATTCAACCTCCTATGGAATTCTAGGGTCTGCAGTTTAGGGAGGAGCCAGAGAGCTCTTTGGCCTCAGGAAACTACAAATCCCAGAGTTCCACTGGTGATTGAAAGTAGAATAATAGCGCCACAACAGCTTAGTGCGGAAATGGCCTTAACTCTTCGCTGCACATTTATAACCATGACCCATGGCTTTAAGGAAGGGGTGGTGGGCAACTTGGAGCTTTCCAGATGTTGCTGAGCTGCAGCTCCCATTGTCCCCACCATAACAGGAATATGGGGTACGTAATCCAAATGACATCTCTGCCCCCTGTCTTTAAGATTTAAGCCTTTAACAAGTGGCCACAAAGTCAGGTCTGTGTTTAAGGAATGCAGGCTGACCACTTGAGAAAGAATTATAATCTGCAAAATAGATTTGACCTCTTTCCCATGATCTCGATTGCAAATTTGCACTGAAGAGCCTCTTAACTGCTCCCCGCGTCGTCATACGTTTATTTAAAAAGATCGCCGGGTTTTTCTTTCTGGACAAAACATCCACCATTATGCATCATCTGAATTCTCCCGGCTTGAATAACTAATCCTTTCTTTCTTTCCTGTTGCTAGTGGTATTAAGTACTTCTCGACGGGAACACTAGCGTGTTTGTTGCCAGTCCATAAACTGAGTGGTCCTTTTTTTTCACACCAAAACACTAGGCTTTTTGTATAAATTCTTCCATCTCTTTGGGACTGTTTAGTCTGAGCTCGAAAGCTGTTTTGCCAGCTGGCCTTGCGTGGCCCCAGCTCTAAAAATAAGACAGGGGAACATACAGAAGGGGCAGGGAATGGCTTCCAAGGTGCCAACGTGCTCTCTAGATACAAAGGTGGGCCAGCCGATTTCTAAATGACCTCTGTTCCCAACCACAATTGTTTGTCTACCTGTCGTTGGCTGCACTATGCCAAGCAATGGCAATCAGATGAACATCTCGACACAAGAGAAAGGGATTACGGGTGTGATCACTTTCGGACAAATCTGAATAACGAACAGCCGCACTTTTTTCGTGCGTGATTCAGAGTTCATTTGCAGCAAGGGGAGAATGCTCTCCAAAATTCCACAAATGAAAACTAAGGGCATTTCCGCACTACACTGTTATGGTGCTATGATTGCACTTTCAACACCCTGTGGAATTCTGGGCATTCTCAGCCAGAGAGCTCTTTGGCCTCAGGAAACGACAAGCCCCAGAATTCCACAGGAGTTGCCCCTCGGAGTCCCACTAAGCCATTCCCGTGATGCTATCAGCTTATTAACACTCTCCGGCGCACCTTTCCACATGTTCTTCCCTCCTCATTACAGCATCATTGCCAAGTCCTTTTGCCCACTCCACGCCTCATGATTGGTCTGGAGGTTATTAGGCAGAGATCTCTTTGGGCATAGCCTGAGAGGGTGCAACCTGGGAACGCCCACTCCACGCCCACTACGGGATCAGCTACGGATGGAAACGCAGCGAGGAAACCACACTCCCACAGCGGTCTGGATTGTTGCAGGGAAGGGGTTCATTAACAGATTATTTACAGCACGAGGGCGCATTTCAAACAGTTTGCAATACGACGGTTGCTGGTGAGCAACGATGTGCAAAGGACTGATCCTGAACCGGGAACAACCCATTGCTCCGACGGGATAAGGCCCTAGGTGCACCCTTTATTTCTCTCAACATTTCTGCACAGACTATCAATTGCCACTAGATGGCTTCCCAGGATGGTGGAATGCAAGGGAAGTGTGATTTTGGTGACTGGAGCTAAATACTTCTCCGCGTGCACCGATTGGAGGAAAAACGGGGAGGTCCCTCCTTCCCTTTTCCCCGGGGTTTGAACTCCCACATTTAAATTGTCTCCATAGTATGTTGGTGAAACACACTGCAGGATTCCATCTTGCAAGTTTTCCGCAAAACAGAACAACGGCACGTTGTGGTTACATTTCTCTTTTCGTGGGGGGGTCCAAGCAGATTCTCTTACAACCAGGAAAGGCTTGTCGCCATTTAGTCGGTTTCAAATTGTGGTTGTCACTGTTTTGTACCTCCAGTTTATCCCAGCTGCAACATGTCTGTTCCTGGGAGAATCCTTGTTGTGGGCCTTCAAGTATACCCTCCGGCATTTCACAGGTGAAAACAGGACATGCAGAGACAAGCAAAGAATGGAGAATGCAGTCGAAAGGGTGTGGGCACGCAACAAGAGGCAAAAAGTGATTAAGGAGGAAGAAGGCACAAAATGACCATTTTGAGCTTTGAGAAACTCTGGTGTTTGTGTACTGAATTTAGGAGGGGCAAAATTCTGTCCCTGCTGAGTTATTTGAATGGAAACTACTTTTCCACTTTGAACTTAGGTCATTTCTGTTTTACACTGTTATAGTGCTATTATTCTACTCCCAACCTCCTGTGGAATTCTGGGGTTTGTAGTTTACTGAGGCCCAAGAGCTCTCTGGCTGAGAATTCCCAATGTCCCTCCCTAAACGAATCCTAATCCAACACACCACTTACCTAGCTCAGGTGAATCTTACAGTGCACAACTTTAACCTGTTAAAAAAAAAAATCACTTCAATGCTTCAAGAAGAAAGTAGTCCACGTTAAAGAGGTTTCCAAAAGTCAGAGTTGGATACTTGGTGGTGCATCAGTTTTCCCAATTTCTGGGCTTGAAAGGAAGAGCAAAAAAGTGGTGGGACTTGTTCCGCTCATCCTACTTTGTGTGCAATGGTTCTTTTGGTCTGCAAATTTCTGGCATTGCAAAGAGCGTGACACTGACATTCATTCCCACTGACAATTCATACGTTTGCTGTGTTTCCATTCCCTTGGTCACTCTCGCCTTACCTTTCTCCTTGGATGCCTAAGCCATGTTTCCAAATGCTCAACTGAAGTTTTAAGTTTTCCTCCAATGCTAAAAATCCAGAGATTGAGGAAAATTCCATGGGGAGGCTATAATTCTTTTTGCACGGGCAGCAATGCCCTCTTTCTGTGGTCCCATCACCACCCAGCTATACCCCTTGCAGAAATGAATAGATTGCTTATCAGAAAAAATATTAGATTTGGGGGGGTGGGGAGAAACAGCCCTGTTTCTTTAAAAAAAAAACTGCTATCAGCAGCCAAACAAACAGGACTGGAGACCTGATTACAACATAACTTCCCCTTCACCCAGAGAGAATCCAGGGATTGCAAAAGAATCGGCTGTGCCGTTGTAACCCTAAAGCCTTGACACGAGGTGGAGATTTTTCTCCCCATTTTGCTTAAACTAATCACGACCAGAGCACGAAAGCCCAGTCTCTGCTCCAAACGGAGGGGGATCTCATCAGAGGGCTCCCTTTGTGTGTCTCCACCCCCTCCAAAAAGCTCAGCCGTACGTGGAAAGCTTAGCGTCAATTTCTCCAAATGCTTTTTTGTTTATACTTCAGCTAAGTCACACATGGGGGCAACCCAGGTTGGAGCGAACCTTCCATATAAGAGGAGAAAGAGGGTTGCGGGGGTTGTGTACCTTTCAACATTTTACAGGTGAAAAGAAAGACGTGTGGAGCCAAGCCACACAGAGCGCAGTCAAGATGGCAAAAGAACGGGCAAGCCGGGAGAGGCTGGTAGAGTTTGCTTTTGCCTGAGCCTACTGGGAAGGGCAAAATACCACCTCTCCTCTACCTCCTGAAGCATTAACTGAATCAAACTGCTTTTGCCCTTTGAACTCGTTTTGCAGCTACGGAAATAAGCAGAAGGCCAAGGGGGAAAGCAGGAGGAAGAGAGAGAAACCGGGACATTTTAAAAGCAGCTGAAAAAGTGGGATGGCAGAGGATTAATCAGGGTTGTACCTGTCCAACGGGGACAGTTTGAAGGGTATGCATTAATGCAGGGAACCCGTGGGCAGTACAGCCCCACAGGTTGCCACTTGCCTGAGCTCCAAAGGCTCCAGTTCAGCTGGCACCTGTCATTTTGTCCCCATCATGTGCCCGACATTGTGCTTGCCAAGAGAATAATAGGAGTACAAATGTCCACCCTTGGGGAGTTACGCCCTGGGGAAATGGAAAGTAAAGAAATATCCAAACCGGCAGATGGCGAGGGGATGGCATCCCTTGGAGCTCTGGTTCTTTTATACCATTAACAAAAACAAACATTTTCAAGAGGGTAAAAAGTTATTAATGAGGAAGGATGGAAAAGCTAGAAGAGGCTGCAGCAGTTTGCTTTTCCCTGAGCTGACAGGGAAGGGAAAAATTCTGCCCTTTTCTCTCTGCCCTGCTGAGTGGAAACTACTTTCGCGTTTGAACCCCAGCGTGCAGCAACTGAAGTAAGCTGAGAACCAAGGAAAAAAGAGAAACCGGGGCATTTTAAAAGCAGCTGGAAAAGTGGGATGACAGAGGATTAATCAGGATTGTTGGAGTGTGTGTCGTTTTTGTTGATGTTGTTACATTGCACCTTTTCTCCAGCCTTTGAACTCAAGGCCGCTAACAAACACTAAAACACATGCCAATAAAAGTTCACGTCATTGAAAATAAGACGAAAGTTAAAATGTAACTAAACGCTCAATAGAATTTAAAAGCAATTTCAAAGCATGTCCATTGAGAAGCAATGCTATAGGGGAGAGCACCTTAAAAAGCTCATGCCTCCTCAACAGTCATTTCCCCAAAACCTGTTCAAACAAAAAGGCCCTTTCCACACTACCCTGTTATGTTGCTATTATTCCACTTTCAGCATACACTTTTGCAAGGGTTCTATACCCCTAAGCCCAGCAAATGGGGAAAGCCAACTGTACAGCATTGGAGCAGAGGGTTGGAAGTCTCTCCTCAAACTACAAACCTCAGGATTCCACAGGATGGAGCTGGGGTGGTTAAAGTGGAACCAAACAGGGATAATTGAACAGTGTGAACACATACTAAGATCCATCCATGTATAAGACATGGGATATTAATTGATTTTTATTTTTTGTTACGGTAGATACCAGAGGAGTCAGAAGTCCTCTGTACTTGAGTATTGTGTAACGTAGTTAGGATGTATTTAATCACAGAAATGAGTCTTTTAGTAACAGGTTGTATCAGTATGTTTTCATTTCGGTTTAGCTTACTTTTAGTTTTAGTTATACAATTGTAGCATTTGTTTCTGCATGGTTTGTTTCTCTTCTCTTGTTCTGTTTCTCTTTTTCTGTGGCTACAGAAGGGAAACAAATAAACATTAAATCTGGAAAAAAAAGATGCATCCACGTGCAATCCCAGTCATGCTTACACATGAAGAAATGTGCGTCAGGTTGGAATCCTATACACACTTACCTAGAAGAAAACCCGTGTCCAAGTAGATGCATATGGGATTGCTCTGCAGATTAAGAAATTGTCCATTGGGAGAAATCTGTCACGTTGCAAATGTTCTACTCTGCTCACAGCTCTAACTAGTTTGAGAGGGCTAGGGCAAGATTTTACAGGTTATTTTGCTGGATTAGGCCACAAATCTGGTTCTCCTTCTCTCTTCTTCAGCAAGCTCTCAGAAACTCCCTACACCACTCTGCCTGATTGAGTCTAAACTTTAGACTAGCATCCAATTGTAATGCAATTCAAAGCAAATAGTCTGCACTAGAAAGTTAGCATGTCTGGGTGGACAAAGTACTGCCGGGCAAACTTCCTTCCTGGCATGCTACCTTTCTGCATGCAAGGAGTCACTTTTCAGGCATCAGGCTTTTCCTTTTCACCACCAAGCCACTTCCTCCGTGCCTCAAGAGATTAGAATCCTAAACTCTTTGAGCTGGAAGGGGCCATAAGAGCCATCTAGTCCAAGCCCATTTTGCCCCACAGGGACACACCACTAAAGGTTGTGGAAGAACTGAAGGTTATGGCTGGGGGTTGCTGGGGGTTGCAGTCCAAACACCCTTTGCAAGGCCACACCACTCCCATTTGGAACTGTAAACCCCTTCATTCCTATGTTTGGCTAGGGACTGCTAGGCACTGCAGTCCAAACACTCCCTGCAAGGCCACCCCTCCCCCATTTGGAATTGCAGATCCCCTCCTTCCTGTTTGCCTAGGGGCTGCTAGGCTTTGCAGACCCAACATTCTCTGCAAGGTCATGCCTCTCCTACCTCCTGGAACTGCAAATCCCCCCATCCTTATGTTTGACCAGGGACTGCTAGGCATTGCAATCCAACCCTCCCTAAGGCCACAGGACTCCCATTTGGAACTTAAAATCCCCTCATCCCTATGTTTGAATAGACTGCTAGGAAATGCAGTCTAAACAGGTGTTACAAGACCATGTCTCTCCCACCTCCTGGACCTGACAATCCCCCCATCCCAACGTTTGGACAGGGGCCGCTGGGTGTTGCAGCCCAAAGGGCTTTCCGCCTCTCCCACCTCCTGGAACGGCAAATCCTCTCATCCCGGTTTGGCCAGGGGCTGCTGGGCGTTGCAATCCAAACACTCCCGTAGAACCGCACCACTACCCCTCCTCCCACTGCAGAACCAGGAGTGTGCAACCCGGACTTTGAAACTCAGAAAGAGAGAGAGCGAACGCGTATTATCCGCAGTGTATTTCTGGCTTGGAAAGCGGAGGCGGTCGCTGCTGTTTTTGCTACCGCTGCAGCCTCGCATTTACAAGAGGACTTGAATTACGGTTGTGCAAGCCCGACGTGGCACCAGAGCAAGCCCCGGCTTGCAAACTGGGGAAGCGAAGCGGCTTCTGTCTTGCCCGGGAGGGAGGGAGGGAGGGGTAGCTCTCGGGGCGGGTTGTGGAGTGGAGAAAAAGCTCGCCCAGCTAGCCACTCACAAAAACAGAAGGGGAACTGGCTCCTCTTCCTCTTCCCCCCGTCTCTCTCTCCCCCCCCCCCCAACACTTTAGGAGTCAGTCCAGCTCCACAGGGTATAAAACCGAGAACCGGCCCGAGGTTTTGCAGCGCGGGCAGGGAGGGAGAAACGACCGCCTCGGGTGTTTTGGATCTGGATTAATCTGGATCCGGATTAAACCGCGCTTCTTCTTTTTTCTTTCTTTCTTTCTACCTGGTTTTAATTTCTCTCTTTCTCCTTGCAAGCCAAACATTAGGAGCAGAGAGAAGAAAGCTGCAGCTCGAGAGAGGGAGGCCGGCACGCTGCCTCCTGAGCCCCCCTTCTTTTCTTTTTTTTTTAAAAGGCAAAGCTTTCCAAAAAGTCTCGGTTTCCCCGAGCAATTTCCTGCACGGCCCCCAGAATAGACACCCGAGCCGTCTGGTGCGGAAAGAGCGGCCGGCTTCCAAGGAAGGCGGAGGAGAAAGAGAAGAGGGAAGCCGTGGTTGCCGCCGCCTCCTGCTCGGCAAAGGCGGAGAGGGACTCCCTTTCTGGGTCGAGAAAGCGAAGAGGAGGGAAAGAAAACGTGTGGAGCAGCGGCTGGAAACGGGGCAGAGCCCCCTGTTGCAAGCGGGGTTTGAAGAAGGAAACCGCTCCAGCTTGGAAGCTCTGGGGGGGGAAAAAAAACTCCTTTCTTGGCCCGTGGCGTGGTTCTTTCTGGATTCCCCCCACTGAAACCCTCGTTTTTTCTTTTTTCCCTACCCTATTCCTCCACTTTTCGGCCAGCGAGCCAGCAAGGAAGGCGAGAGAAGCAGCCCCGCCGCGCGCAAAAAAGTCCGGGCGCGCGTCAACTTTGCGCACAAATTTTGCTTCGAGTTGTCCGGTACTGGAAGGGTCTGTGCGTACGAGAGAGAGTGCTGCTCCGTCCAGGGAGGATTCGAACTCGCGTCTTTGGGGAAGACGACCCCTTCCCCCACCCCTCTCCTCGTCAGAGGAGGGACGGAGGGGAGTTACAGACGGTGCTTGGGGACCGTTGCGCGTCTTCTTTTTCCCTGCGGCCAAGAGGATGTTTTGGAAATGGCCGGGCGCCTTGCTCTTCTTCCTGGCCCAGGTGGTGTGTTTGGTGGTGAAGGCGGTGGTGGGCTCGGTGCTGCCCCCCAAGCTGCGGGACCTGAGCGGCGACAGCGTCCTGATCACCGGCGGAGGACGAGGCATCGGGCGCTACTTGGCCCGGGAGTTCGCCAAACGCGGAGCCCGCAAGGTGAGACAGACAGAGAGTGGAGTGGGGGAGATGAGAAGCAGGATTTTGGGGGATGGGGGGTGAACCCGGGGTCATGTCGCCCGCACCCCCTTGGAAGTAGGCGCCGAGCTGTCGGGCCCGTCGATCTGGGAATTGAGGTGCATCGCCTGTGGATTCTGGGAGCTGCAGCCCAAAAGAAGGAAACTTCCCCCACCCTCCCCTGACCTCATTTTGACTGACCGGAAAGAGTTATTTCTGAGCCACGGATCCCCTTTTGGAGCCAGGGTCAAAGCTTGGTCCCAGCCGTCCCAAGACATGTTGCTGCCTGAGGCAAGGGACAGACTCGTGTCCTTCAGTATCTGGTAATGGGATAGGGTGGTCTCTCTCTCTCCAGTTTGGAGGTGGGAAGACAAAAATAGATTGATGGAAGACATCCGGCTCTCTCTTGCAAGGGAAGGAGACAACCGGAGGGCTCAGGAGGAATAGTTGCTGGATTGTTACTACTGACCCCTACCAAACTGCTGCCTGAGGCAACTGCCTCATTCTGTCTGCTGGTAGAGCCAGCCCTTCACTTGACTTTAGAGATCAAGAGGTTTTCAGTCCCAATCTGAAATTGTTCCTCCTTTATTTAACTCTCTCCTTTCACCCAGTATTGACCACGTGGTTTCTTAAAGAGAAAGCACCCCAGGTGCAGCCAAAAATACAAGTCAAAAGAGAATTAGGCTGTCATATTGAAAAGAGCATCCACTTAAAAGTAAATGGTGTGTGTGTGTGTTGAAAAACACAGCAAAAGAGGGAAGGAAAAAGAAAGAAAGGTACTTATTAGACCCATACAGTGAAGAAAAGTTCCTTGCTCAGCAACAACTCTGTTGCCTAAAGTAGAGGTTCCCACGTTTTGGTCAGTAGCAGTCAGGAATTCTGGGAGCCGAAGTCCAACACACCTGGAAGGCCAAAATTTGGAAGCTACCAGCCTAAAGCATGGCTTCCTAAAAAGGTTTTTGGAAGGGAACAAGGAAGGGGCTGGTCTAGTGCGTGTTGGGGGAAGCAGTTAAGTATGTCTTATTATTTTTATTATATTTATATCCCACTATTCCTGCGGTTTTGGATTAAGGCAGCTTAAAACAGTGACACACCCAAAGTGAAAAATTAACAGTGCACAAAAGTTAGACTGCAGTGAAACCATCATAAGGTTTGAAACTAGTTAAAACAAATTAAAGTAGCAGTGGCAAGGAATAAAAACTGAGTGCATTAGTGCATAAAGGCTGTTTCCCTTCCCTCAGTTATCCCATCTGCAGTCTTGGAGGCAGAGGGATGATAAGGTGGGGTTGTTTGCAAAAAGATTGGCAAAGCCAAGCTTAGTGGTGTTGCTTTTTGGCCTACAATACCCAGCAGCCTCCAGCCAGCATGATCAGCAGCTTCACTTGAGCAGGAAAAATGAAAGGCACATATATAGGATGAGTGACAGCTAGTTTGACTACAGTACATGTGCAGGGGATCTAGTAGTAGACCACAAAGCTGAACATGAGTCAGTAGTGTGATGCAGCAGCTAAAAAGGCTAATGTGATTCTAAGCTACATCAACAGAAACATAGTGTTGAGATCAAGGCAAGTAATAATACCACTTTGTTCTGCTTTTGTTAGACCTCACCTGGAATCCTGTGTCCAGTTCTGGGCACCTCATTTCAAGAAGGATATTGACAAGCTGGAATGTGTCCAGTGGAGGGCGACCAAAATGGTAAAAGGCCTGGAAACCATGGCCTATGAGAAGCAGCTCAGGTAGCTGGATATGTTTAGCCTGGAGAAGGAAAGGGGAGAGGGGACACGATAGCTATGTTTAAATATTTGAAGGGATGTTATAGGGAGAATGGAGTAAGCTTCTTTTCTGCTGCTCCAGAGACTAGGGCACAGAGCAATGGCTTCAAACTTCAGGAAAAGAGATTCTATCTAAACATTAGGAGGAACTTCCTGGTGGTAAGAGCAGTGGAATACTCTGTCTCAGAATGTGGTGGAGTCTCCTTTGGAGGTTTTTAAACAGAGACTGGATGCCCGACTCTCAGTGTTGCTGTGATTATGTATTCCTGCATGGCAGGGGGCTGGACTCAGTGGCCCTTAGGATCTCTTATGAATCATCATAAGTCTTATGAATCAGTGATAAACTTTGCACTTTTGGCAACACAGTGCAGGTGAAGCTCTTGGTGCTGGACTTGACTGAGATCAAGACTTCTGTGCTTTGACAGTGTCGTTTTCCTGCCCTGCCAGTCTGGTAGTGGCAAGGCACACCCCTGCCACTGTGCTTATATTCCCTTTCGCTTTGCAAAAATTTAAACCTTTCTCACTCAGGCTTAAATAGGGGGAAGGGGGGTCTGTGTCTCCCCCTGCCGTCCAAACAGCAGCCTCAGTCTCTCCCCAAAAAAGCAATAAGGGTCACAGTTGCACCCAAGGCAGGGGTCGCACCCGCACCCAGAGGAACTCGCTGACACCCAGTTTGTTATCAGAAGGCATGCAGCCTTTAACGGGGAGTTGATTTCTTTGGAGAAGGTGAGCGTGTGTGGCGTATCGTCTTGAAAAGATCTCGAGGGTGGAAGCTTAGCCTGCAGGTTCACACCCATCCTGGGAATTTGGAAGCTGTGTCACCCTCCCACGGCTTCGGCACGTTCCTTTTGCAGAGAACAATTCCTAGAATTCCCCCGAGGCTGTGCTGGTTTGGGGGGTTCTGGAAGATGTCTTCTGCCAAAGGAACGTCTCCAAGCTCTGAAGCTCTGCCCTACCTAGAAGCTGGGCGTGACCAGCGCTCAGGATCTCTCCTTGGATCTGGTACTTGGCCTTGCTGTTCTGCGTCTGTGTTGATCAGTGAACTTAGTGCTGTAGCGTGTGACCAGACAATTATTGTCATTATGTGACGTTTCTGACTTGTGGTACCTTAAGGCAGGTCTATCACAGGGTCTTCTTGGCAGGATTTGTTCAGAGGGGGTTGCCTTTGCTTCCCTCTTGAGGCTGAGAGAGTGTGACTTGCCCAGGGTCACCCATGGCCAAGCATGGATTTGAACCTTGTTCTCCAGAGTCATCATCCAATGCTCAGACCACTACGCTGGCCAGGATAGTTCTGAAATTTGCTTTAGTGGTAGCCCACAGATGCAGTAATCCCACAGTTTGCTAACAGAATAATGGAGGCATCTTTCCAAAACCGCTTGTTTCCAAAACTGCTCTTTCAGTAGTGTTTGTAGCATGAAGCTGTCTTTGTCTGGAAGTCTTAATTCTCCAAGAGTGGCCAACCAGGTGGCTTGAGGAGGAGTAGCATGCGAGCAGGGTGTGAAACTAACAACCTTGCCCACCCTGTTGCTGTTGTTGCACAGCAGTTGACATTCAGAGGTAAACTGCCCCTGAGTATGGTGGTTCTGCTTGGCCATGATAACCAGTAGGTAAACTAGCCACTGAGTCCACTATCTATCATGACTGATGCTAAGCTTCTTTCAGTCACCAGGAGGGCAACCAAAATGGTAGAAAGGCTTGGAGGCCATGCCCTGTGAGGAGCAGGTTAAGCGAGTTGGGTATGTTTAGTCTGGAGAAGAGAAGGTTAAGAGGTGACATGATAGCTAGGTTTAAATACTTGAAGAGATGTTATTTGGGAGATGGAGCAAGCCTGTTTTCTGCTGCTCCAACAATAAGGATATGGAGCAATGGCTTCAAGTTTCAGAAAAAGAGACTCCATCTAAACATTAGGAAGAACTTCCTGATGGTAAGAGCAGTTTAACAGTGGAATACACTGTCTCAGAGTGTGGTGCAGTCTCCTTCTTTGAAAGTTTTTAAACAGAGGCTGGATGGCCGTCTGTTGGGAGTGCATTGATGTGGGTTCCTGCATGGCAGAATGGGGTTGGACTGGATGGCCCTTGGGGTCTCTTCCAACTCCGTCATAGATTCTATCACCCGGTCTTGTGAATCCAGTAAGTGATGCAAAAAGGTGAATTGCAGCTGACTGAGCTAATTTCTTAGCTTGTAGGTGTCATCTCCATGCTTTCCAGCAACTTGGAAGACATCTTCATTCTTATCCCTGCCAGAACTTTTGCGACAGATTTGCTTTTATGCTAAGAAAATCTACTGACGCATCTGAAGTAGTGCCCTCAATTCTAGCTGGAAACATCTCTCCCAGGGCTAAGATGGAAGTTATTTGAGATTTTACCTGAGATCCAAGCATCCCACTTCCATCCCTGTTAACTGGCTGATAACCAGAGCTTGGAGAAATCACTTCTACCGTTCCCAGAATCTCTCAGCCCACTGATGGTTCTGCCTGAGGGTTTTGGGGAGCTGTAGTCCAAAAAAAGAGGAACTTCTCCCGTCCATTCAACGTGGTGCTGTGTCATTATACTGGTTTGTCTAGCCCATTGCTGTGCATTCTGTCCAGAAACTTTTGGACAGGTGTCACCTGGAATGTTGTGTACTTGGGTCTGGGCACCACAGTTCAAGCTATTGAGAAGATGGGACCTGTCTGGAGAAAGGCGACCAAGATAAACAAAGGTCTGGAAGCCATGCCTTGTGAGGAACAATTGAGGGAACTGAATATGTGTAGCTTAGAGAAGAGGAAACTGGACGATGACATTTTAAACATCCTTAAATATCTGAAGGGACACTATATAGAAGGTGGAACAAGCTTGTTTTCTATTGCTCCAGAGACAAAACTAGAAATTAGAAAGAGAGCGATTCCATCTAAACGTTAGGAAGAATTTCTTTACTGTAAAAAGTGTGGTATTTTCCCAACAAGGATCTTTTAAGACAAGTGAAGTTCCCTGAGAACCCACCATGGGCTCAAGCAATCCCCCAAAAAGCAAAATTCAGAATTGTCTGAAGTCTACTTCTGGTTTTGTAAAGGTCCTTCCCGGCGGGATAAAGCAAAACTTGGTGCAGTAAGAGCTGTGCGCTTTATGCAGCCTTGTAATATGATTCTCATTTTTCAGCCAATGTGGTTCAGAAGGGGAAAAGGACTCTAGGGAAGGGATCCAGGAGGCACTGGCAAGCAGCGTGTGGATTATGGGCTTCATGATTCCCATCAGGGATTTGAGAGGCAGTGGTGAAGATGAAAGCTGGGACTCTTTGCATGGAAACCTATATGTGGCGGAAAGCGATATGTTTGGAAAAAACCAAAAAACTTCGATATGAGGTCATGGAAACAGAACTAGGGGATCTAATGAGGTCACCCAATTAAAGAGGGGAACGGAGAGTCAGTTTAGAGTTGTGTTGTGGATGCAGAGATTCCAAAGGGGTGTTGCACCTTTGGCAGGGCGTGTTTGCGAGGAAATCTCACCAGAACTTCAAACAGCGGAAAGGCGCCGGTCGGTCTCATGACAAGAGTGCAACTCTTGTTCCAGCTTGTACCAAAAGGAAAAAAAAAAAAAGTATGTGAATCTGAGCTCCAGTTTTTTTTACTGGCAGTCTGGTGGTATGCTTTTAAAAATATTACCTGCTGGATAGTTTAGACGAGAATCCACAAAAGATCAGTGTCTTTTGGCGCCCTTCAAAATGCACAAAATACATCGTGCAAGACTTTAAGGCTCCACTGGCGTCTTGATCAGAGAGCTGGCGGGGTCTGTGTGTGGTCTCTAGGGTTCCCTAACCAGTTTCCAGTTCCTGATACAGACACAGGGTGGGTGAAAAGCGAGATCAGGAACAGTCCGAGGACACTTGCAGAGGGCAGGGTGAACAGTAACCAAAAAGCAAACAGGAGGGGTAGTAGCCGGTCCAAAAACACTCGGAGCATCCAGCGGGGATCCAGCCAGTCGCCTTGGGAGTGAGCTGCCCAGAGGTGGTAAAGACATAGGTCCCTGAGTCGCTTGGTGGGCAAGTGCTTGGCAGTCAGGGCCAGTGTCTCCCCAACAGCCTGCATCAGTTTCCAGTTTTCAATAAAGCTTCAATAAAGCTTGACTTCCAAACGAAACAGCGTTCCCTTCTGGGATAGGATGGGCACTTGTGCTGGACCAAGGAGCCCCTTTTATGCCCCGTAACCCTCCAGGGGGGCCACATGGGCTGACACCCCCCGAAAAAATGAAAAACCCCAAGGGGGTCATACATTCACTTGTTCTTAAAATTTTTAGATATTTTTATTTATTATTTTCATTGTCTATCAGTCTATCTATCTAAATGACAAAGTCAGCACTCAAACATCTGCATTCTTTCAGCTTCATCTGTCTCAAAATGCATACGTTGGCCATTTCTGCCCTCCACTGTTACAGTGCTATTATTCTACTTCTTATCTCCTGAGCAGTTCTGGGATTTGTAGTTTCCGGAGGCTCAAGAGCTCTCTGGCTGAAAATTCTAAAGGCCCCTCCCTAAACGGCAAACCCCAGGACTCCATAGGAGGTTGAAAGTGGAATAATTGCACTATAACAGTGTAGGGCGGAAATGGCCATCGTCTGAGCGCAAGGAGCCTTTGCTGACTGGGGAGGGACTTCTGGTGAGGGTCTTACCTGATCCAAGCTGCAGATGGCGATGATCAACCCTGAAATTTTCTACCTGCAATGCAGGTGGTCTGCCACTAAGCTGCGGTCCCCATCATCTGACATGTCTCCGTCTTTGTTCCACAGTGTAATTTTAACTCAAAGATGTACCAGTTGCAGCAGGTTAGAATTAGGTGGTCTGCCTCTCCTGCCGGCAGAGGGCCTCTTCCACCAGCTGATCTCTGAGATCTGCCGGCACAGCGTTCTGCTGGCAGAGCCAGCCTTCTGCTTACGATCTGCTGGCAAAAATGCTGGGGTGGGGAAGTGAAGAAGCAGTAAGATGAAGGCGTATCAGAGGCAGATCCACACCCCGTCGGCCCAGGGTAATTTCCTACGCTTAGATGCTAGGAGGGGTTTCAGTTCAGCAAAGCTTGAGCCTCACATTGGCTCAGCTGGTCTTAGGCCATCTTGGATAGTTAAGGTTGTGTCCTTAATAGTTTTTTGTCTACTAGGAAAGCCTAAGCCAACTTCCTATACCTACAGCTTCCTACCTGGGCCCTTCGTCTTCCTCTTTTGCTTCTGTCTTTGCCCAGCTGTCATTGTGAGTGCTGAACGTCTTGCGAGAGATGCTGTCCATGGCATTGGCCTCTCCTCTCCCTCCTTTTGTGTTGCACGGTAGAAGTTTAGGTGTTTCCCTGCTGACCTCTTGTTCACCCCCTTGCTTCTAAAATCTGGATTCCATTTCCCTTCTGACTCTCTTCTGGTTGGTGGTTGTCCATTTTACCCAAAGGAGTTTTCTCCACCACTGCGATTATGTAACTGCAGTTCATGTGCCGAACTTCTTCATGCTGGCAGCTTTGCTTCCTGCTGATTCACGGCCTTAAGAATGGGTGGGCAGAGAAGCTAATCTTCTAGGCAAGGCCTGGAGTGAGGCCAAGCAGTCTGAATTAAACAAACGAAGGGCGTGCAAGACACAAACACACACACACACACACATATACACAGAGAAGCAGAGGTGAAAAAATAGCCAGGTGTGTAAGCGTTGGCCGTCATATTCTCAAATGATCGGTTGCATGGAGGGGATTGTTGTTGAAGCTGAACTTTTGCAACAGAGATTTTCGGTGTGCACAACCAGAGCTTGGCTGGGGATTCTGGGATCTGTCGTCCAAGGAAACTTTTCTCAGCTCTGTGCAGAATTGAGGAGGACCAGGCTGTGCTCACTGGGGGATTCTGGGAGGTGTAGTCCAAAAGAGGGACTTTCCTGAGCAATTTTGTAGACTGTGGCGAGCCAGAGTTTGGCCATGTTTTTTTAGGACGGGAAGGCACATGCATGCTTTCTGCAGATGTGGGACTGCCTCCTGCCATTTACTTGCCTTTTGCCTGGGTGTCTGTGTGCCCAGGCAAAATGCAAGTGAAAGGGGGAGAAAGGTGTGGGGCTGCCCCCTTCCATTTGCGTGCCGTTCGCCCTGGTGTCTGGAAGGAAGGCAGTGTGCCGGGGTAAAAGTCAAGCTAATAAGGCGGAGAGAGCCCTGGAAGGGGATGGGAGAGGGAGTGCACACTCAGATGGAAGGGGAGTTATTTGCAGTTTTTTGACTTCTGCAAGCATTCTGCACCCCGAACCCTCGTCGAGGGTCCACTGTACTGTTAGAGTTTGAGGTAAAGCCGTTGTCCAAAGGATAACTTTGCAGCCTATCTCTGCCCCTTTTTCCATGCTGTTGTTGAAGTTGATAATGCTGACGCCAGTTCTGAAGGGTCAAACTCATGGAGACTGACCTTTCTCCTGGCCGGATTAAACAGATTTTGATGAATAACCTGACCATAATAGAAGGCTCCTTTGGTAGAGTTCAGATAGCTTGTTGTCGTTCCCCCTACCCCTGATTTGGCAGATAACTATGGCTGCTTAACTCAGGGTCCCTCATAGATGACCTTTTCAGTCTGTCCATCTCCATCATGACGTTGCATTGCACTGCATCACACTAAGCGTCTGATGTATTTTCAGCCGGACGATCGCGGGGTTGGATTTGCTGATTGATTGCTTTGCTTTTGCAAATGTAGCCTGAGAAGGAATCATAGAGCCATAGAGTTGGAAGAGACCCCAAGGGCCAACCCCGTTCTGCCATGCAAAAATACACCAGCTCAGCACTCCCAGCAGATGGCCATCCAGCCTTAGGCCCTTTCCGCACCTTATCTTCTTCCGGCGTTGGGGTGCGGGGATCACACGAGCAGCCTCTGGTGAGAGGCTTTCATGTCCAGGGTCCTTCGGCTTCGCACGAGCTGCCTGCTCGCACGAGAGCCCCGCCTCTTCCTTCCACAGTGCAGCCTGGGAGGCTCCGCATGCCAGGTAAGTGCGCATGGGGCCCGGGAGCGATGCGCGATCACACACCATTTTCGGCTTCTGACCGAAAAGGAAAAGGTGCGCGATACCCTGGAGCGTCGCGCGATTGAGTGCGTCGTGCAGGACATTCCAGGCGCCCTTTCGCATGGAAAATGCTGTGTGAAAAGGGCCTCTGTTTGAAAACCACCAAAGACAGAGACTCCACCACACTCCAAGGCAACATTTTCCACTGCTTACTATCAATGTTGTATGTGTGTCTGTTTGCATTTGTGTGTGCATGAGAGAGAAAGAGACTTTGAGGCCGAGACTGCAAAACTGGTGGTTTCTCCCAAGTCCAGTTGCAGCAAAGATAATTTCTGAACTTGGGACTTAGCAGGCCTTTGTTACATAATGTGAACATCATCGCCCCAGTTCGTAGAGGGTGGAAGGTTAACCAGCTTGCAACCTTGCTGCTCCTGCTTTCCGTGTTATGCTACCATTCGCAAACAATCTGATCTGGATTTGTCTCAGTCCAAAGGGCATTTTCTGCCCCTGGATCTTCTGTGAGTGAGTCAGAATTGCCAAAAATGCAGAGGAAAAAAGTGGGCAGAAGTTCACTTCTGGCTTTGAAAAAACAGCAGGGAGTACGCCTCCAGAAGACTCCATCGCTCTCTGGAAGCTTCTTTCAGCTACAGCCTTATTCAGTGCCCCATTCGCACTACACAATTATAGCACTATGATTCCACTTTAACTGCCAAGGCTCAATCCTGTGTAATTCTTGGATTTGTCATTCCGTGAAGCTCTGGAGCCGTCTGCCTGAAAATGCTAAACACCCTTCTCTAAATTGGAAATGAGCTAGCGTGATATACTGCCGTGAATGTTGGACTGGATCTCTGAGAGACTAGAGTTCGAATCCCTGCTCTGCCACTCAAACTGACTTGAGTGACAAGTCACGCTCTCTCAGCCTTAGGGAATGACAATGAGCAACCTCCTCCACATAAATCGTGCCAAGAAAACCGTAGGATGGAGTTGCCGTAAGTTGAGGTTGATTTGAAAGTCCATAAGAGCAGCAGCAAACTGCAGATCCCAAGATTCCATAGGGAGTTAGCATGGAGTCATAGAGCTAGAATTATATAATGTGGAAGGGTCCCAGCAGAATGAACACAGGTAGGCTACTAGAGAGAGCAAGCATGCTGTAGTGCTTTGAGCATTGGACTGTGGCCAGGGTTTGATTCCCGGCTTGGCCGTGGAAACCCACGGGGTGACTTTGGACATATCACATACTCTCAGCCCCAAAAAACCCTGGGCCTTTCTGCACTACACTGTTATAGTGCTATTATTCCACTTTCAACATCCTAGGGAGTCCTGGCCTTTGCAGTTTAGGGAGGGGCCTTTAGGATTCTCAGCCGGAGAGCTCTTTGGCCTCCCTAAACTGCAAACCCCAGAATTCCACAGGAGGTTGAAAGTGGAATAATAGCACTATAACAGTGTAGTGCGGAAGGGCCCTCTGTAATTCACCTGAGGGTTCTAATAAGTTGGAAAATACTCGAAGGCTCGTGACAACAGCGACAACAGGGTGCCAAAACGGCAGAGTGCCAGAAATCTGCAAATTTGATGCGACCAGAAGATCAGGAAGAAAAAGTTGCCGTTCCCAGAGAGCTACAGCTTTCTGTTTTTTTATTTCCCTACTAGCAGCAAACGTCTTCCCATGCCCCAAAACATGTGTCACCGTCACCCTCTCTCTCCCTTGCTGGCGCACTGGCTGTTTGAAGCGGTATAGTTCTTTTCTGGTCTTTTAAAGCCTCGTTGCATGGATGCCGCTTCCACGGAGGTGGCTGCAAGGGGACGACGAGCGGACGGGCGCTGCGGCGGCGGCCAGAGGCACGTTTGAGACCTGAAGAGTCTGATCCGTTCGGCGGAGGCTGAGAGGGGAGCTCACCACCAGGCGAGAAGGCCTGGCGTCAGCACACGGACGCGCACACACAGAGGCTTGCGTTGGGAATTGGCACCTCCTGCCTCCTTTGTGGGTCACGGTTCACCAGCCGGTCAGCCATTCCGCCGCATTCTCCCCCCCCCAACATATGACATCATGACAATTGTTTATCTCTCACACACAGGAGGAGGACGGTGAAGGGATCGGAAGACAACAGCCACAACGTTTTTGTTTCCTTGCTCTTCCCTCTGCAAACTTTGGAGTGCTTGAGTCAGGCAGTCTGCCACCGCGATGCGTTTTTTGGGCTGTGCTGGAGGGTTTTCTTCCCCCCCTTACGGAGGGTTCCAAGAGCAGCAAATGGGACTCCTTATCCCAAGACAAATACTTGTCCAAATTCATAGGATCTAAAGCCAGCGTGGTGGAACAGTTTGAGCACTGGACTATGAACCTGGAGACCGGGGTTTGACTCTTTCCCGGGCTGTGGGAACCCACTGAGCGACCTTGGGTGCGTTGCACCCTCTCAGCCGCAGAAAACCCCGTGATAGGCTTGCCTTAGAGTCACTGTAAGTCAGAAACAACTTGAAGACGCACAACAAAAGGTGTTTCGAAAGGTGGAGCAAGAAATCCTCCAAGTTCTTCCCTCCAAGCAACAAACGAAATAACATAGAATTTACTGCCTTTTGTTTTTCCTGAGGCCATTTCCACGCTACCCTGTTCTAGTGCTCTTATTCCACTTTCAGCCTCCTATGGAATGCTGGAGTTTGCAGTTTAGAGAAAGGCATTTCGAATTCTCGGCCGGAGAGCTCCCGGGCCTCAGCGAACTCCAAATCCCAGAATTCCACAGGGGGTTGAAAGTGGAATAATAGCGCTAGAACAGTATCGGACGGAAATGGCTTAACGTTCCCGGTGGGTTGCCTACAGCATCCATCTCCCTCAAGTTAATGGTGAGACTGGATCAGTTTTCTCCCTCTCTCTCTAGCGCTTCTGCCTTCTTCCATTTTTTGAACTCCTTTTTCCGCCTTCTTGTACCTCTTCTTTAGCGGGCTCGTAGAGCTGGAAGGGACCCCCCAAGGCCATCTTCTCCACCCCTTGCCAGTACGACAGGCCAGTCCGCCAGCTACCTGTGCCATGTTGACATTTGGTTGGCATTTCTAAGAGTCCATCACCAGCCTTGTGTTTAGTGCAGCCTTCCCCAGGCACTTGCCCTCCAGCTGTGGAGTCGGCGGTTCAGACCTTCACCTCTGTCTCCTCTGTTTTTCGGCACCCCCGACTCCGACTGGATGGTAGATGCTTACTAATTTAATAATAATAAATTTATTGTAGCAAAGTGGACAGGCCACTTCAGGACACGTGCACGCAATGGTAGCACAAGACATTTCACCACCTGCGCGTGAACCATCAGCCTACTTAGATAGAGCGTAAAATCCATTCATTCAAGTATGAAATGTAAGTAACAGATGATCGATTTAACATAGAAGTCTTTTTTTTATTATTATTTTGAGATTAGAGTGGAAGTCCGTAGATTTCTACAGACTCTACCCAAGTTTGCTTACAACTCCAGCTCTGCAGCCTGATGGACGACAAATCCCATCCTCGGCTTTCTGCCCTCGGGACCCTCTTTAGCCAGATGGCTAAAGAAAAAGGAAACCCCGAGGAGCCGCCACTTACGGTGCAAATCTGTTTCCCAGTCTCCCTGAGATTAAGGCCATTTCCGCACGAGACTGTTATAGTGCTATGATTCCACTTGCAACATCCTATGGAATCCTGGGGTTTGCAGTTTCGGGAGGGGCCGGCTGGCCCCTCCCGAAACTGCAAACCCCAGGATTCCATAGGATGTTGCAAGTGGAATCATAGTGCTGTAACCGTCTAGTGTGGAAAGTGCTTAAGAATTCAGTGGAACGAACTCCCCCCTATCCTTCTCAAAACAAAGGCCGGTGTCTTTCCATTCTGTGCTAACACTTCCTTCTGTTTGTTTTCCATTATCTTAACCCTCGGAGGATTTGCTTCAGGGCCAGCTCTGTTGACCAACCTTTCAAAAAGGTGTCATTAAGATGCCCGTTTAAAGATAAAAGTCCCAACAGGAGAAGTTTTTTTTCTCTCTCTCTCTCTGTCTCCATCAAGAGATTTTCAGACCCCTTTTTTAGCACATCTTGTTTGGACAGCGGGTCGCCAGATACTCTCTTTTCTCAAGATAGATCTGGCATCATTTTGGAGATTTTTTTTTTTTAAGTGACATTCCAGCCTTGCGATGTTGCAGAATATAGGAAGTTAATTAGACCGAGCCATCTAAAGGTGGTCTTAGTGCTCCGACTGGTTCTCCAGGATTTCAGGAAGATCTTAGTAGCCCTACCCTGAAGATGTCAAGAACTGAACCCGGACTCTTTTGCATGCTCTTCTGTCCAGGGGCTGCCAGTCCCTTCCATGTCAGTGGGACTATAAATCCCCTCCAGGTTTTATTTGAGACTTTAAAGAATACATCCCTCAAATCAACATTCGGAGAAAAAGAGAAGAACAAACAACTGTATCCATACAAGATAGAGAGAGAGGGAGAGAGTGCTAAAACTAAACTATGCTACGTGAGCTGGCGAGCTTTATTTATTTATTTAACTTGCTTTGAAAATTGAGTATTGTTGTAGCTTTTTATAAGTGCATAAGTTTTTAATTGTTTTAAGTGTTTTTAATGTCCGATATATTATTGGAAGCCACCTTGGGTCCCATTTGAGGAGAAAGGCAGTGGATATAATAAAATAAATAATAAAATAGAATAAAATAAAATAAATAAAAATAGGCCGAGCACCTTGGATAGTACAATAGGCTCTCATACCTGCCAGGGATGTCTTCCAAGACCTGTGTGGATGTCTGAAACCACAGATAGTACCAAACCCTGGACCACATATGTCAAGCACAAGGCCTGTGGGCCACGTCTGGTCCACCAGGCCGTTTCATGTGGCCCTCGCACCTCTCTTCCAGCTGCAGCACTCCCCCCCGCCTGGCGAGCCCAATCCCCACATTGTGGACCCCTGGCTGCCAGTGTTCTGAAGAGGGGCCCGGCAGCCAGCACTCGCAATCCACTTCTACTTCTGACTGCTCCTCTGTCCAAGTTTCACTGTTAGAGCGTTGCTGTGGGTTGTCATGGCAACGCTGCGCAGCTTGCATGAATTGGACAGAGGAGCAGTCAGAAGTAGAAGTAGATTGCAAGTGCTGGCTGCTGGGCCCCTCTTCAGAACACTGGCAGCCAGGGGCTCACAGTGTGGGGATCGGGCTCGCCAGGTACAGAAAGAGGCACAGGGGAGGGGGAGCAGAAAGAGGCACAGAGAGGGGCTGGGGTGCAGAAAGAGATACAGATACAACTGGCTGTTTGAGGACAACCATAAGGCTGATGAGGCCCAAGATGAAACTGAGTTTGACACCTCTGCCTTAGACCATCACCAGAAGTAGTCTTCTAGTTTCACAGGGACCATAGAGAGGCATGATACCGAACAGCGTGAAGCCTTTTTGTGGTCCCTGCAAAGCTAGTGAACTACGTTCGGCTCTTCGCTAGGCTTAGGGGCAACCCTGCAAAAGTGGAAAAATCACAAATGTCAAGGTGTGTGTGTGTCTATGGGAAGGGGTCTGATGCATGGTGGAGAGAATGGTCGTCGAGGGTCCAAACCAGGTTAGGGAAAGGGGTTGGTCAGGATGGGTGCCCTAAACTTCTTCCTCTCACCCCTCTCCTCCTTCGGAGAGAAATTGATGAGAAAATGGGCTGTGGTCCATCCTTAGCTGAGGCAGTGGCCGGTGGAGAAGGAGGAGGACCAGAAGCAGATTTCTTGGTCAGAACCACTGAGAGGGAACGATCCCCTGGAAAGAAGCAGCTGAAGTGAGCAAGCCGAGTTGGAGAAACTTGCAAATAATCATATCCGTGGAAGTCGAACCCGCAGATGTGGAGGGCTGACTGTCGCTGATTTTTAAGAGTGATTTCCTGAATTTTGTGTCTCCCAAGCTTAACTGATTAATTCAGCTGAAGACAGATGATAGGTGTCCCTCCTCGAGAACAAAAGAAGCAGCACAGAGATAGCAAATCTGAAACGTACTTGATCCGATCCCTTGGCGTCTTCTTGGGGGTATCACCCGCATTACACACCATGCTGCTTTAATGGTTTCATCCTACGTCGTCCCGGGGTTTGAGGTTAAGTAAGAGAATTTTCTGTAGGCCAGTATGCAGGCTTCTGTAGGAGAGATTTCCAAGTACATCACCAAACTACAAATCCCAGTCTTCGATGGGATGGAATTCAGTTGGTGTGAAACCGGTATAACCGTGTAGCGCCTGGGAAGCGAGTATGACGAGCGGCAGAAGAGAACCTGAGGCTGTTCCCAGTGGACGGCACTTCGTTGCCTCCCAAAGGCCGACAGATCCTTTGGCCAGAGAGGTACAAAAGGCACCTGTTTACACATGGCTAACGGCCCGAGTCAAAGCAAACAGCAGCTCAAACAGAGAAACTGTTGTGTTTGCTGTGTGGAGGAAGGAGAGCGAGAGAAGTCATATTTTTGACCTTGTTTTTTAAAAACTGCTCGTAGCCAAGTTCTGAGAGAGACAACGTTGTCTAATCATTTGAGTTTTGGACTGTGATTCTGGAGACCAGAGTTCGAGTCTCCGCTTGGCCGTGGAAGCCCAACCGGGTGACTCTGGGCGAGCCACGTTCTTCTCAGGGGAGCGCAAGGGTGCAAACGAATCTGAACACATCTTGCCAAAGAAATCCCACGATGGGGTCGCCGTAAGGCAGAAACAGCTGGAAGGCGGAAAGCCACAGCTTGCTAGAATTCTGAGGAAGTGCTGTTAACAACTGGAAAGGGAATTGAGGCCATTTCCGCACTACACGGTGATAGTGCTATTGTTCCACTTTCAACCTCCCGGGGAATGGAGTTTGTAGTTTCCTGAGGCCAAAGAGTTCTCTGGCTGAGAAGCCTAAATGATCCTCCCTAAACTACAAACCCCAGAATTCCACTGGATGTCGAAAGTGGAATAATAGCACTATAACCGTGTAGTGCAGAAAGAGCCTTGGTTTGGTGTGCGCATGTGACAGGGCCTTCTCTGTAGCAGCCCCCCAGTTACGGAGCTCCCCGCAAAAGGCAATGAAACTGGCTCCATACATGTTAAGTTTATTGCAAGCTACTAAACACAGTGCTGGCCTTCAGCATTAGTATCTGCTCTGTTTTAAGTGTTTCAAAGGGTATTTTATCGTTTATAGACTGTTTCCAACAAAAATTTGAAAAGTATTTGAATGTGTTTTTAAGAAATGTTTCATTTTTTGTAGTGTTTTGGTTGCTTTTCTTTTGTTTATTGACTCAGGAGCCCTTGCGGGCTGGGAGGCAATGTAAAGATACCTTCCGCAAATCAATAAAACACAGCCCATAAATAAAATGCAGAAGGGGGGCAGGAAGACGGGGGGGAGATTCTGGATCTGTTTCAAAGAATGATTCTACTAGATTGCAGCTTGTCATTTTCAAAGTTTGGGCAAGTTACATTTTAGGACTGCAATGCATAGAGTCCCCAGGGTCTGCTGGGAGAGCTTGTAGGTACACACGTATTGGATTTCTAGATATTTTGTAGGGCTTTTAAAGGATAAACAATAACTTGGAATAACTTGGAAAGGTGGAGCGGCGGCAAAGAACTTGATGAGCAGTTCCTTTAAAAAGTCTGAGAGCAAACATGTAAATGTCCTGTGAGGAGCGGCTTAGGAAGCCGGGCATGTTTAGCCTGGAGAAGAGAAGGTTAAGAGAGAAAGGCTAGCCATGTTTGGATATTTGAAGGGATGTTATGTGGAGGATGGAGCTAGTCTGCTTTCTGCTGCTCCAGAGACTAGGACACAGAGCAGTGGGTTCAAACTTCAGGGAAAGAGATTCCATCTAAACATTAGGAAGAACTTCCTGAGGGTACGAGAAGTTTGACAGTGGAAGATGCTGCTTTGGGGTGCGGTGGAGTGTGCTGTGGAGGATTTTAAACAAAGACTTGGATGGCCATCTGTTGGGAATGCTTTGACGGTACATTCCTGCATAGCAGGAGTTTGGGCCGGACGGCCCTTGTGGCCTCTTCCAGCTCTGAGATTCTATGACAGCAGCAATAGAGTGCCCCACGCCAGGATTTTGCTGAGGCGCTATCTTCCTTCCGGTACGGAGCCAGACCAGTGGTTCCCGAAAGTGTGGCCCTTCAGATGTTTTGGACTTCATCTCCCAGAATCCCTGTTGCACAAGCTGGCTAGGGCTTCTGGGAGCTGAAGTCCAAAAAATCTTGGAGGACCGAGGTTTGGGATCTCCCGAGCGCAAGGCGACAAAACACCATGTAGCATCATTGCTCCAAATGGAAGCTAGAGAGACCCATGCTTCGCTTCGGCTCTCCGTCTCTCTCTCTGTCTCGTTCTGTCCTCTTGAGAGAAGAGCAATTAGCAACCTGAAGCTAATTAGGCGGCGGCGGCTGGGTTCACGCGCCCTTCCCAGGTGGGGAGTCCTCTGCCACTGACCTTGGCCACTGGCGGGCAGCGCGATGGCGTAAAAACATTCCACCTGGCTGCCAACCTTGGAGGTCACCCAGAGGTAACGACAGGGGAGGAAGCTTCTGTGCGCCAGCCTTCCACAGCAGGGATTAACCGCTCCACTGGGCCGCTGCCCTCGGCAATTTTCTGGTCAGTAACTTTTTGAAAAGGAGAGCGTGTCTCTTGCCGGAGGGAGCGGGGAGGCAGGCAGCCAGCGAGATTGGCGGTGGGAGCAAGGGAGGTCTGGAGGCCTTCCAGGAAAGGGGAAGTTGGGCTTTCTGGTCCGAAGACGCGCCGGCCAGAAGCCCCTTCGGTGTCTCGCGCGTGCGCAAGGGGCAGCGGGGAGAGCGTGCGGTCTGGTGCGGAAGACCCGCATCCAGGTCACGGTCGTGGGTGCAAAGTTGGGGGTGTTGCACGGCGACATTGGAGGCCTGCTGGGCATGGTTGCTCACACGTATTGCTCATGTGAATATGGGTGCATTTGTTACGACCGTCGTCATCACCACTACCATCTTTAGTTTATATAGAGCCATGGGTGTGCATGGTGCTTTCCCAAGTACGAGAAGAAGAACAGCAGGCCAGCGCTACCAAAGACATAACAGTGTGATCGCCATATACATACGTGTGTGTATGTGCGTTCAAGTTGCCTGTTGACTTATGGCTGAGCAAGGAGAAACGGAAATATTATCTGGTTTGATTAGAGTTGGAAGAGACCACAAGCTCCATCCAGTCCAACCCCCTGCTATGCAAGAACAAACACTCAAAGCACTTCTGACAGATGGCCATCCAGCCCCTGCTTAGAAACCTCCAAAGAAGGAGACTCTACCACTCTCCGAGGCAGCCTATTCCACTGCCGGACAGCCCTGACCATCAACAAGTTCTTCCTGAAGTTCAAGTGGAGTCTCCTTTCCTGCAGCTTGAGTCCATTGCTCCTTGTCCTGGTCTCTGGAGCAGCGGAAAACAAGCCCGCTCCCTCCTCGACATGGCATCCCTTCAAATGTTTAAACATGGCTATCATGTCCCCTTTGAACCTTCTCTTCTGCAGACTAAACATCCCCAGCCGCCTAAGCCGTTCCTCATAGGGCTTCGTGGCTTCTAGACCCTCCACCATTTTGGTCGCCCTCCTCTGGAGGGGAGAAGAGTTGAGAGGAAAGTTGCTGGAGACATTTCTTTAAGGTTGGAAACCCCTTATAGATTTTTTTGAAGGAAAAAAAAAATGATTTGGCAACTTTTGGTTTTGACAATTGGTAAGATTTTGTTAGTAGCAGAAGCGTCTGACGTAGTTTTAGAGAGATTAGTTTTAGAGGGATATTATACTATATGTGTAACTGCCAAAAAGAAAGTCAGAAACCACACTTCCGTTTTCTCTAAATTTCTTTTTATATCCTGCTTTCCTTTCTTCTTTTTTTTCCTTTTTCTTGCATTTTCTCCTTTTTTCAGGTTATCTGTGACTGTAATTGTACCTTGAATAATTTCTAACAAACGTTATATTTAAGAAGTTGCCTGTCTACTTATGACTACCTCATGATTTCACCAGGGTTTCTTAGGCAAGGAGTTCCCAGAGATGGTTTTGCTAGATCCTCCCTCGGAAATGAAGCCTGCAGTATTTGGCATTCGTTGGTGGTCTCCCATCAAAGTGCTAACCAGGGCTGACCCTGCTTAGGTTTCAATAATATGTTCATATGTATTTGTGTTTGTTTATATATATATATATATATGTGTGTGTGTGTGTGTGTGTGTGTGTGTGTGTGTGTGTATATGCATGCGCGTGTGTGTATGTGTGTGTGTGAGAGAGAGAGAGCGAGCGAGCACAGGAAAGGAAGCAGTGATGCAGATAAAAAACTAATGCAATGCAGTTGTAAAACAAATTGTCCAGACAGCAATGCAAAAACTAATGCAATATCTGTGTGTGTGTGTGTGTGTGTGTGTGTGTGTAGTAAACAGCCGAGATTATGATTGACAATAGACTTTAGTTTATACTCTGCCTTCTCCCCCAAAACTGGGGTCCAAGGTGGGCACAGTGAACACAGAAAGCAGCAGTACCCAGCTGCCGATTAATTCTGTGATTAATTCTGTTAATTCTTCTGCTCTCGGTCTAGGGTTTGTACTCGTGTGCACATGCACACGCACATACACACACAGAATATTTCAAGGACAGGCAATTATACTGCAGCTATGAAGATATCTTCCCCATAGGCCGCATGACTGCTTCCAAGTTGGCAAGAAGTGGTGGGGTTGTGCACTATGGGTAGCAAATTTGAAGTTCAGACTGAAGGCCAGGATGACCAGCCAAAAATGCAGTCAGTTTTTGTTTGTTTGTTTTTTGAGGAGGGGTTGGGAGAAGACATTAATATGCCCCTGTGGCCCCTTCCAATTCTGTGAATTAAGACCTTCTGTCTAAATAGAACATTACGGTCAACTCTGAGCAGCAGCCATGCCTCAGTGAAGTTTTAGGTGGGATTCTTTCTTTACTCTAACTGGAGGGCCTACGGATTCCCTTTGTGGCTTTCCATCCCACTATCCAGGCCTGGCCTGGCTCAGCTCCCGAGCAGACAAGATTGGGTGCATTTGGGATGTTACGGTGTGTTTCATCGCCAGCTGTTGGCTTCTGTATCATTGGGGCGGTGAGTCTGCCTTCGATCTACCCAAGGTACCGAACCCTATTAGCAAAACAGGTTCAGGACCTTGGATAGCTCATCTTAGTCCCCTGCCGTTGGTAATTCATGAATTCCTTCTGTCATGGTTGGAAAACCAATCAGATACTCTACCGTCACACCATCCGCAGAGAAAGAATGACACAAGGATGGTCAGCTTCTCCCCTCCTTCATCCTGTAGTGACCTAGCGGCCGCTTTCTTGCAGATCATCCTTTGGGGTCGAACCGAGAAGTGCTTGAAGGAAACCACGGAAGAGATCCAAGCCACGGGGACAGAGTGCCATTACTTCATCTGTGATGTGGGAAACCGAGAAGAAGTCTACAGGCAGGCCAAAGCTGTCCGTGAAAAGGTACCTTGATATCTGCTTCCTGGAGAAGGTGGAAGTTATGGATTGGATAGCCAAAGAGGAGGTTAGGTGGAAGCACTGTCGCATCGCTGGCTTGCGGTGGAGACACGTCCACTGCAAAGCCAATGATGCAATAGGTATGGTCCCCTCCAGATTGATTTTACCTCTAAGTTCCTGGTTTTCTTTCCCCGGGTCCTGCAGGTGGGGGACGTCACCATCCTCGTGAACAACGCGGCCGTCGTTCACGGCAAGAGCCTGATGGACAGCGACGACGACGCCCTGCTGAAATCGCAGCACATCAACACGCTGGGGCAGTTCTGGGTATGAAACCGGTCTCCTTGGTGCTCAGAAACATGGAAACCACAGGGATGAGCGGCTTAGCCAGCTTGGCCGCTATAAGGCCTTGGCTGAGGGGTTTCGGGGGACGATTGGCCGTGCTGCAGGACTTGCTAGGAAAAATAATGCAAAGAACAGGGAAATTGAGGAAGAAAGAGGGGAAGACAGGTTTCAAATCAAGGGAAGTAATTGGCCTGACCAGTGGTCCAGTGGTCAGGCCTCACCTAGAACACTGTTCAGTTCAAACAAATTGGAGCCGGTTCAGAGAGGAGCAGCAAGGATAGTAAGAGATCCGGAGAACAAAACATGCAAAGAAAGGTTGAAAGAGTTGTGCATATGGGAAAAGGGGTGGGGAGAAGGGGTGACGTGATTGCCCTTTTGGAGTACCTCAAGGGCTGTCACAGAGAGGAGGGGGCAGGCTTGTTTTATGCGTCCAAAGTCCAGTAGCTTCAGTTTAGTCCTCTCGGCTTGCAGTGGGCATTCGGAGAGTCCCTCTGTATCCAACCGGGGTTATTTGTTCTCTTCTAACCCCTAGACGACCAAGGCCTTTCTGCCGCGGATGCTGGAGCTCCAGAAGGGGCACATCGTCTGCCTCAACTCCGTCTTGGCTTTATCCGCAATCCCGGGGGCCATTGACTATTGCACTTCCAAAGCCTCGTCCTTCGCCTTCATGGAGAGCTTGACGCTGGGGCTGCTGGATTGCCCTGGGGTGAACGCAACCACCGTCTTGCCCTTCCACACGAGCACAGAGATGTTCCAAGGCATGCGAATCAGGTCAGTGCAAAGACGGGAAACGTGAGCGGGGCCGGGAGAGCTGCGGTGGGATGGCTGTTGCCGCGGAGCCCTTGGTTTATTAAGATGAAGGCATGCGGCCTTTCTGCACCACACTGTTATAGTGCTATTATTCCACTTTCAAGCTCCTGTGGAATTCTGGGGTTTGTAGTTTCCTGAGGCCAAAGGGCTCTCTGGCTGGGAATTCTAAAGGCCTCTCCCTCAACTGCAAACCCCAGGATTCCATAGGATGATGAAAGTGGAACAATAGGGATAATAGGGATAACGTAGGGTTGAAATGGCCTACGGCTGGCATCCTATTAGTGATATATACAAGCCTAAGCTGACCTTATACTTTGAGTGGATATATTTTTGGTCCTTGAAGAGGTCGATATTTTCTCCTTCCCTCTTGTGGGGCGGATAGAAGGAGGAGGGGAAAAAAAAATCACAGAATTTTTCACAAAGGGGAAAATGTCTTTGAGAATTTGCGGCTTCTCTCTCTTTCAGGGGCTGTGTTTGTTTTTCAGGTTCCCCAACCTCTTCCCCCCGTTAAAGCCAGAGACGGTGGCCCAGAGGACGGTAGAAGCCGTTCAGCAGAACCAAGCCTTCCTCCTCCTCCCGTGGACGATGCACATCCTCGTCATCTTGAAAAGGTGGGCGTCCGGTCCTCTTCCCGACCGCCATCCCTTCTTGTTGAACAGAGAGAGCGACTCACGGTTAGGAATGGGCTCCACCCCTTCCGCCCAGAAGGAGAGCCTGCCTCATTCTGACTCTTTTCTTTTCCCTGCAGCATCCTCCCGCAAGCCGCGCTAGAGGAGATCCACAAGTTTTCCGGCAGTTACACCTGCATGAACACTTTCAAAGGCCGTACCTAGGCGCCACCCCGCACTCGGCACACCAGAACAGGCGGCGGTGGCAGCGTCCTGGGGGAGGCATCAAGCAGGCCGGCCGTGGCCGCACGCTCGGTCTTGCTTGCCTGCCACGACTGCGGCGAGAGCCACCGCAACGCTAAAGGACAGGACGGCTCAGTTGCGGCAAGGAATTAAAACCCCAGGACACTTGGGTCTAATATTTTAAGAACTGGACGTTTCCGTTTGCAACGTAGCTGTTAAGATTTTCCGGCGTACCCGAAACTGGGTACACCTCACTACAGTTCTGCCTGCTAACCAAGAACGGAAAATGAATTTTTTTGGGGGGGTGGGATATCGCCGTCTTCCTTTCTTTCCTGCTTTTCTTCTTAAAAGCTTAGAAGGTTCATTTGCTTTGGGAGATCAGTAAGATTAATCTCTCCTCCACTGTACGTGTGGACATCCCAATTTTTTCTTGCTAGGAAATCCGCCCATCTTTTGTGGCTTCCAAATTCTGAAAAAGGGGCTATGGAATGTTCTGTTTGTGGCTGATTCCCTGCAGAAGGTTTTGGTCCCCACTCACCTGGAGAGAAAGGATCTGCCTCCATTGTTTCCATTGCACGGGGTATTCTAGGATTGGACACAGGATGTACATTGGATTTTTGGAGTCATTCCATGGAGAGATTGGAGCTGGTGGTTTATTTCAGTGGTCTATTCTAAGCAGGGCTAAGTTTGGATCCAGTTCCTGGGTTTGTAGAAGAGGAAGCTGTTACTTTGGCTCTTTCTTCAGGCACAATGAAATGCAACAACGAGATCACGGCACAGAGGTCCTTGCAATTTATTCTGGGCACCTTCACTGCATTGCTTTGCTCTTCATCCAAAGCATAAAGTACTCTAGGACCCATCATCTCTGATAATAGCTGGGCCTTTTCTCAGCTTGTTCTCAAAAGGCTTCACTGTCACGGGCACATTTTACAGGAGACCTTTGTTGACAGGGAAATGTGGGTTAAGCAAAACGACTTTGTGGGTTGCGTGTGGCTTTCCTGGAGCTCTTCTTTGAGACAGGCGGTTGGTGGACAGAGGCATGGTGGGAAAAACCAAGAGGAAGTCTTCATCTCTTCAAATGTACAAACGGTTCAGAAAGACTTCCCGGAGGAGTCCGTCTTTTTCTCCCCGCCCCCTCCAGTTTTCATGTAATTCCTTCAAACAAGCACAACCCTTCCCAGCCGGTTGTTAAAACATATATAAACCAGTTGCCAAACCGTACTCACAGTGGTCTCTGTGTGGACTTGGAGTGTTTGATAAAAAAGCAGATTGATGTAGTACTGAAAACTAACTCGCTTTCCTCTGAGGCTGAGAGAGTGTTGCTTGCCTGAGGTTACCGTGGCCAAGCAGGGATTGAACCCTGGCTGTTCAGAGTTCCAGTCCTACCATCCAAACCACTGCACATGATTTAATAATTCTGACCTCGTAGTTGCTGGTTTTTGCACATATCTGTGAACCTCTGAGCAACCTCAAGGACTCGTGTTCAAAATGCCAGCCGCCCTGCCCTTCTTCCAAGCTATTGCAATCCGTTCCCCTTCTATCTAGCTTTCCATTCCATTGGCATCAGGAGGTTTGTCATTTATTAGTGTTCTTTGGCTGTTGATATTCTCAACCTACCTCTGGTGCTTTGTGGAGGCCTTTTCTTGGAGGCCTGGAAGAATTCCCGGATTTTCATTTTGTTCCATTCTTCTCCCCACCTCAACCTTGACAACCTAACGGGTGATGTTTCCCCTCACCCTTCCTCAGAAAGCTCTTTTAATTATTTTTTTTTAAAAAATGCAAAAAGAGAGAACACTATATCATTTTCTAGCACTTGTTTAATGCCCCATCTTGTAGCCAGATGTCAAACACGTCTGGAACAAATCTAAGCCAAGCGTTTTTATGTTGATTACTTTGCTAGAAGAAAAGAGCAAGATGAAGGGGGCAGATTGTGCGTATGACAGATTGTGTTTGTGTGCAAGAGAGTGTGTGTGTGTGTGTGTGCATCTGTGGTAGAATTGTGGTAGATTGTGGTAGAATTAGCATAGAAGCAGTTTGCATTTTGTGTAGTGCTGCTTGGTTGCATGTTCAAGTTTGCAAGAAACTCTCGTCGGCTGAGATTCCACCATGTGGCTCCACAGAGTAAACTTCCACATGCAAGTGTGTGTTGGTGATGCTACACAACCCTTGTGTCGAATGGCAAAGTTGCACAACAAATGTACAACCCAATGCACAAGCAAAAGAACACTGCCAATTTCAGCAACTGAGAATATGCACTTGCAAGTTCAACTCTGCTTCCACATGTTTGAATGCAGATCTTGTGTGTGTGTTATCAGTCTTAACACAAATTACCAAAAAAACAACTAGCATTTTTTAACATAAATACAATACTAAAACAGTAAACTGGAAAACAGTAAATGCTAACCCAAAAACCCACAGACTAAAAGATAACTTGCTGCAGCACAAAAGTCTCTGATCCCCTGCAACGAAACTGTACTGAGAAAGGAAAAATAAGAAAGGACAGAAAAATATTATTGTACCATTAGAGATACATCTAAATGCACTGCTAGCAACCGTATCCACAAATTATTACAGGGCTTGACTCCTTGCTGCTCAAAAAGTCCATAAATGGTTTCAAGTTTTCCAAGAAACCGTTTGGCTTATCTCTTAAAACCAATGTTAGTCTGGAAAAACACCCAACCCTTTCTACTGGGGAACTTACAGAAGTTACTTAAGTATACAAAATTCCAACTGATCTTTACAGCCAATAGGAAGAATAAATGAATATAAAAATATGCAGAACTAGATAGAATAGCTCAACTTAAAACATGCCCAGAGAGCTATCTAAAATAATAATACAAATACAGCAGGAAAATAAAAATGCAAAGAACATTACCCCAGTACATATTATAACAAAGGAAGTAAAATAAATAATTGCTGGCATCCTATTTATGCCGTTGTAAACTGGCTTACGTACATGTAAAAGTGTATGTAAGTCAGTTTACAATGACATAAACAGGATGCCAGCTATTATTTATTTCATACTTACTGCGATGTGATGCACTGCTCCTATTCTCAAGAGGGAAGCAGAGACAGGGCTACATTTCCATGACTTTTGGGTAAATGGGGCCAGTGGCGTGGCCATTGCACAACAGCACTGATGCGCAGATGCCAATGCATGTGTCCTGGTGCACAAAATCAGTGCACAGCAGTCCTGATGCACACTGGTCCCTGTGCGCAGTGGGACATCTTGCCCATCCAGACATGTTTTGCCAGGATAGGCTGCAGAATTGAAGCTCAGGTTGGGGAGTGGGACATCTTGCATGGTGCCTCATTGAGCATCATCCCAATTCATTAGCATGGCAGCATATTATGGCAGCAATGTAGCTCCATCATTGTAAAGTTATACATCGTAGTTTCTGATGTAGGATCTAAGCCAAAATTTATAGCAACAGTTAGCCTCCCACATTGGCTAGGGTTAGGACTGCGGGAGCCCCACAAAAGTGGGAAAATCAGAAATACCAAGGTGTGTGTTTCTGTGGGAAGGAGGCTAAGGCACGGTGGGCAGAGTTGACACCCAGGATCCCAACCGAGTTAGGGAAGGGAGAGAGAAAAGGGGTCTTCCCTCTCATCCATCTCCTTCCTTGGATGTGAAGGGTGGGTGCATCAGGAGAGGGTTTGTGGTTCTGAAAAATCAGGCTGTGATCTATCCTTTGTAGATGGTGGAGGAGGAGGAGGAGGAGGAGGACCAGTGGTGGGTTTTTAAAGGGTTGCATGTCCTGATTGGAGCTGCTGAGAGGGAAGGCTCCCCCAAGAAAAGAAGTGTGTGAGGCAGGGGAGCAGGGATTGAAGAAACTTGCAAAGACAGTCATCTCTCCACGTTCGCTTCGGTTAGGAGCGCAGGACCTCCGTGAAAATAAAAACACCATGAATAACTCTAGGCCCTCCTAAGCCATATTTAACACACAAAAAAGTATGATCACCTCATGCAACCCACCGTGGATTCCTTTGGGGCATCAGGGTTCCTTTGCAAAGCAGAAGTGGAGGGCCGCTGGGGCTTTACAGCCACCTCCATGGCTGACCCACATCATTTTTAATAGAGATTTACAAACCTTGTTTGCAGTTTCTCAGCCTCACGAGGCTTGCCGTCCCTATTAAAAATGGCCTAGGGAGGCAGCAGAGGTGACAGCAAATAATCCGTGAATCATCAAATCCGCAAAAGTGAAACCCACAAACGTGGAGGGCTGACTTCAAACGCATGAAAGTCAAACTTGCAAATGTGGGAGGGCCAACTAACGATGCAAACATTAAAAACTCAAACCTGTGTCTTCTAAGAACGAACGGACTCCAGCTGTAGGCAGAAAAGTTCGGCTACTTTAAAGGCCAACGTCCTTGTAACTTGCAAAGACTTTTTTCCCAGTTTACATTGCTGGTCTTCAAGGAAAGAATACAGAAAGGAAAATGTGACCTCGTTGTCTGTGTTTTTCCTGGGAGCCGCTGCCGTAACCTAGCGGCCGCTTTCCCCGATTCCTTTGTCAAGCCTCTGGAACGACCTCAGCTGCCAGGCTACAGGTTGTCTTGGTCCTGGGATGTCAGTGCTTTGCCCGAGTTCTTAAGGAGTCCGTAAATCTTGAATTGTTTCAAGAACTCCGTAAATCTTGAATTGTTTCGTAAAGGCTCCTTGTCATGAGGCCATTAAGTTTTATAACCTGTATATTTCAAGTGGGACAATGATGGCAAATTCTTTCAAAATGTCATAATACATTCCACATGCTTAGCAGCTCCAAATAGATAACCAGGTTTAACATCACGAGCTATCTATCAGACAAGCAGCCCTCTTCATCCATCGTGTCTGTGCAGAAAATCATGTTTTCTCACCAAAGCCCCATCCAGTTTTGTATGTGCACGTGCACACAACGCCTGAGATCCTACATTGTGCATAGCACAAATCTTCACATGCCGGGATGACACATTTTTTTTTTGTCCCATGCAAGGTTTTTGTTGAATGGCGGTGTTGTCCAGTTGAAACAAGATGTGGAACCCAATGCGCATGCAAAGTATGTATGGGTATACAATGCGCGTTCATGCTCAGTGCCTCTCCATCCACAGTGGCCCCATGCGAGCAACTCAGAAAAATGTCCAACTGCTTCCATAGCGGAACTTAACGTCACCAAATTCTGGGGTTGAGCTCATGACTCCCATGTCGGCGGGGCAGTAAATCCACTTCGAGTTTTGGCTCAGACTTAAATGGAGCTATCCAGGGTGCTGAAACTTATCCCCCAAAAACATTCAGCACCTTGAATAGTTCCTCTAAACCTATTCAAAACCTGTCCCATGGGAGCCAGTAGACCCCTTTTAGCAGGCAGGGAAAATTACTATTTGCCGCAAAATGGCTTCTCCAAAGACGGTGTGCTTGGGGGCCTGGGCAGCACAGAGACACAGGAATCGATGCTGACGGTCGCATGACAAGGAAGCAAGTGGGGAGCAGTAGTAGATTTCCAGTGCTGAGCTGGATCGGGACCCAAGCCCGCTACGGGTTAGGCAGAGACAAACAGTCGTCTTTAAGCCTCGGCTACATTTAGCCATCAAACTCTTGCATTCTTGCTAAGACTGAACAACACAAGGAGAAGATGTCACAATGACCTGAATGACTTGTACGACAAAATGTTTCGGGTTTTTTTATTGCCTCTCAAAATTCCTGCAGCTGTTTTGCTTTGGGCAAGAACAATAAAATTGCTCTTTGGCAGTTGATGTGTGCACCGTGGGTCCTCGAAATTGGTTCCAGGGCCCCCGTGGAGACCAAAATCCGTGGATGCTGGAGCCCCATAACGCACATTCATGTATTAAAATGGCATCCCTTATGTAAAATGACAAAACCAAAGGTTGCTTTTTGGATTTTTAAAAATACTTTCAAGCCGTGGTTGGTTGAATCCATGGATGCAGAATCTGCAGATACGGAGGGCCAGCTGTACCTCCGTGCAAATCCAGCCATTTATACTGCCTTCTGGAATATCTCAAAATGATTGTCCAGATTTTTCTCATATGGTATGCCTTTTTTTAAAATCAAGTTTCTAGTCCCTTTTGCTCACGATGATAAAAGGAAAAGCTATGGAGGAAGGACTCTGTATCATTCCTCCTTAAGGTCAGAAACTTTATCATGCCTTCTACTAATGTGGATTTTAAAGGATAAGCCAATTGAGGTGTTTTTTTTGTTTTTTTTTTTGAAAGATTGGAAGCCTTTTATGGACTGCTTGAGCAAGAACAAAACAATGCAATAATTTGTAGGTACGGTTATCAGTAGTTTTCTTAGATGTAATGGTAGAATAACATTTTTCTATCTTTTCTTGTTTTGTCTTTCTCGTTACAGTTCGGCCAGGGCAGTCAGAGTCCTTTTGTATTTTAGTATGCTTGTGTTTAGTTACCAAGTTAGTGAGTAGTTTTTGGGTTTTTTTTCATTTTTGTTTTGCTTTTCCGGTTTCTTGGATTTCTTGGATTTTCTAACTTCAGTTTACATTGATGTTAAATTCTTGCAATGTTGCTATGGATTTCTAAAGTTGCAAAAAGTAGATTATGATTGATTGATTGAGTTCTCTTATATGCCACCTTCTCCTAAGGCTTAGTGACTGGCAGTGAGATCTTGAATCTCAAACTTGCTTTCGGTCCTAATATGCTGGCATTCCCAGCTCACTCCTTTTTGTCCTCGGGCCACTCACCGACGGCATCCAGCCCTCAAGAATTTATTTCAGATTGAGTTGGAGATCTTGCCAACCAGCCACCCTTGATTCTTTCTCCTGCCCAAGGTGGCTGTGCATCAGCATTTTCCCCCAAACCCAACACTCATGGGATATGTTGTCCGTCTGGACGCACACGCAAGCTAGGAGAGGGTGCAGCAGTTTGCTTTTGCCTCTCCACTCCTCCCTGCTGAATTAATTGAATGAAGTTTGAATTCAGTTTGCAGCTTAGTAAGCTGAGAAGAAAGACGGAAGGCGGGAGGAGGAGAGAGAAGCTGGGACAGTTTCAAAGCAGCTGGAAAAGCGGGACAACAGAAGATTAATCAGGACTGTTCCTGCCCAACCTGGGCAATTGAAGGGTATGTACCTTAGCTCCCATCATCCCCCAAGCCAGGGCTGCATCACTGACTCACAACTGATCAAATCCCACCTGGAATGCTGCGGCCAGTTGTCCGCACTGCAGTTCAGGAAGGATATTGACGAGTTGAAACGTGTCCAGAGGAGAGCAACCCAAAATGGTAAAAGGCCTGGAAACCCAGCCTTGTGAGGGGTGGCTCATGGAGCTGGTGACGTTTAGCCTGGAAAAGAGAAGGTGAAGAGGTGACACGATGGTCATGTTTCACTATTTGAAGAGATGTCCTATGGAGGATGGAGCCAGCTTGTTGTCTGCTGCTCCAGAGACTGGGACATGGAGCAACGGCTTCAAACTTCGGGAAAAGAGATTCCACGTAACCATTAGGAGAAACTTCTGGATGGTAAGAGCAATAGACTACTCTGCCTTGGAGTGTGGTGGAGTCTTTGGAGGTTTTTAAACAGAGGCTTGGACGGCCCTCCGTCAGTATTGCCGTGATTCTATATTCCTGCATGGCAGAGGGTTGGAGTGGACGGCCCTTGAGGTCTCTTCCAGTTCTCATGGATCTGCATCTGTGATCCCTGCAGCAGCAAATGACCCGGAGGGAGACTGTAGGACCTGCCAAGCTCGGCCTCCATTCCTCTCGCTTCCTTCTGCTGCCTCCGGCTCCCCTCTCCACCCAAGGCCTTCCCCGGAGGTCAGAGGGCAGGCAGAAAACCAGGGAGGGCTCGGCAGACGCCCGGGCTGACATGAGCTCGCTGGGGAGAGGTGCCTCGGGTTCAGAGCAAGGTTAGCCAAATATCAGATAAATTAAGCAGGAGGGAGGGACAGGCGGCTTCGCTTGCGGGTGAACTTTTCACCGAGCCGGGCTAACCTGTTCCCTTCCTGGCCCTGCCGCAGGTGGAGAGGGCTCGGCGAGAGGGACGGATCCCTCTCCCCCCGTCCTCCGTCCCTCTGCCTTCCTCTGTCAGCACGGGGGCCGAAATCAAAGCCAAGGCCCAAGCTGAGAGGACGGCCGAGCTACAGGAAATATCAGGGACTGGAGTTGACCTTCGCGTTTTGCCAAGGAATGTAAAACTGGGGTTGCAAGGTCCCTGTTATGCACGGAAATGCTGTTTCAGCACACACAGCCCAACGCGGCGTCGGATTATTCCGTACTCTACTTGCTAGGTGTTGCATTTGTTTTACAGTGTTCCGGTACCCTGACGGTTAGATCCGTAACTCCAGCTTCCAAATCTACAAATCAAGTATCTCACAAGGGAACAAACAAAAGAAACTCTTTTTTTCCTTGTGAACGAGCCCAATCCTCGGTGTAATTTAGACCGTAAGTGTCCACACTTCATTATTATAGTGCTATTATTCCACTTTCAACATCCCTTGGGAATTCTGGGGTTTGTAGTTTCCTGAGGCCAAAGAGTTCTCTGGCTGAGGATTCTAAGGGCCCCTCCCTAAACTGCAAACCCCAGGATTCCACAGGATGTCGAAAGTGGAATCATAGCGCTATAACAGTCTAGTGTGGAAAGGCCCTAAGCCCAAGAATCCTCCATGCTTTTTTTCACTTACCTTCTGCCTCCAGCTTCTCTGCCTTCTCTTCTCATTTCCTCCAGTGTGCAGTCAAGAAAAACATCCCACAACTCCCTGGATTTATAGAATAGAATTTTATTTTAGTGGTGATACTGGTGGTGATGAAAGTGGAGAGTTTCCCAGCCCACGCACCGTCCCCGGGCCAAAAAGATGTGGTCACCATCTTACCTCACCCCATCAGCACCGCACAACTTTCTCGCATCACCAAGCTTTAAATAGCTCGGAGGGTGTTCCCACCCTACCCCGTCAGAAATTAAAAAAAGAAATCTGGTTGCAATATCTGGGGACTGATGTATTTCCGAACTTTGGAGCAGAATCGCACCCACTCAAGATGGCAACATTTTCTTACAAAACTCTTCCCATCACCAAGCTTTGTCCGGTTGCGTGCCTTCGAGTCCTTTCCCACAAAGGCAAATCCTAAGGCAGAGCTTTTGGGGGGGCAAGATTTGCCCAGAGGAAGTTTGCCTTTGCCTTCCGTGGGGGCAGTGAGAGTGTGACTTGCCCAAGGCCAGCCAGTGGCTTTCCGTGGCTGAGCAAGGATTTGAGCCTGGCGAGTGGGGGACTCAAACTCTGGTTTGAGTCGCAGCCCGGTGCCGAAACCGCTATAAATACCGCATTTCCTTTTGCTGAGCTTTAAGGATCTCCAAAAGGAGATGACAAATGCTAGATTTACGCGTGATGCAAACGTGCACGATTTATCCACACTGGAGCGTGTTTTGCTTATGGGTAACATGTCGTTCTCAGCGCCCCTTTGGACCTCACCGTGCCTGGCGCCGTTTCTTTCGTTTTGTGTTGAGAAAATGGCCAGTTCAACCCTCAGAAGCCTACAGGGTAGCCTTACTGGCCATTTTAAAGGCTAATTAGGGGAGGGGGCGGTGGAGACCCTTTTTAAGTTCCCCGACTGTCTTAAAGAGCACAACACAACAACAACCAGAAGTGACTGGACGGGGACGCCGTCTGCTGAGGTCCAGCGGAGTGGTCAAAATGGACCTTTTGGGGGATCTTGTGATCTGTGACAACACCCGCAAGAACTGAATTCGCAAAACTTCGGAAGAAATGAAGGATCGAACAATGGCTTTCTAATTTGTCAGAAACGAACGCGGCCGACGTATTAACTCAAAGACTTAAAGGCCTGCCAGATGATCAAATAAACAGCAAACAGGCACCCCTACATAATTTCCTCCAAAAAATAAAAATACAAGGCCAGTTGACACATGTATTCTTGATGAGGAAAACCAGATTAGAATAATATGGGGGCAATACCTTACACCTAGTAAGATATAGGAAGCAAAAGTGCACACTGATTTAAGAATGAGTGACAAAAGCCTTTTTTTGGTACGTTACATGTCAGGAATAAACAATTAAAAGTTTGTGTGGAAGTACAGTTAAGATAGATTGGTAAATATTATTATGTTGTAAAGGGGAATGAAGGAACGCTACGAAGATGCTTACAACTGCTAACTTGTAACCATACATATTGTCATTTAGTTGTGTATTTTACTGGTTGTATGTACATACAAAAAGATATTTTTTTAAAAAATGTCTCCCAGACCTGACCAACTTGCCGACCTCGGGAGATGCAAAGACAGGAGCCGACAGCACATTTCAAAAGTAAATATCAAGTTTTACGGAATGCATTTTTTTTATTTTCTGGTCATTCTTTCAGGCTTCTTAAAGAAGGCGTGCCTCAGGTCACACGCGACAAACACAAGGCCCGTGGGCCAAATCCGGCCTGCCGCCGGGTCATTTCACGTGGTTCTCGCGCAGCTGCGGCATCCCCTCCACCCGGCGAGCCCAATTCTGGGCCCCCGGCCGCCGATATTCCGAAGGAGGGCCCGGCCGCCGGCGCTCGCCATCCGCTTCTACTTCTGACCGTTCCTCCGTCCGAGTCTTGCCGCCAGAGGGTTGCCACGGGTTACCACGGCAACGCTCCGCACGGCTCACGAGAGTCGGACAGGGGAGCAGTCAGAAGTAGAAGCAGATCGCGAGCGCCGGCTGCCGGGGCCTCCTTCGGAAGATCGGCGGCCGGGGGCCCGCGACGTGGGGACGGGGCTCACCAGGTACAGAGAGGGTCGGGGGGGGCATAAAGAGGCCCGGCGGAGAGCAGAAAGAGGCACAGAGAGGGTCTCGGGGAGAGAAAGAGGCACGCTTTGGATATATTGGCCAATTCGATGTCACTTTACAGAGGTATAGGGACCATAAAGTACGATCGAAGAGCCCCAGAATGTCCAGGAGAAGAAAAATCGATGCAGGAAGGCAATTTAAAAACCAAGTGACAATCGAATGCAGAGGCAATTATTGCATACGATAAAACAGTAGATACGTTGATATAGTCTTACGGATACAACCGGCCCTTTGACGGCAACCATAATGCTGATGCGGCCCGAGATTAAATTGAGTTTGACACCCCTGCTTTAGCTCTGAATTTCTGGAGGGGACACACCGAGGAGGGAAAGAAGAGGGTTTCTAGGCTGCATCTGGCACTGTATAAAATGCACGTTCTTTTTCCCCCCCTTCCCTAGCTTGCCTTCCTCCCGCCTCGCCCCCTGAAAATATATAAATATATATCCAGGGACTCCCGTATGGACAGCGGAGGCAGCCGAAGAGGGAAAACCCAGGGATCAGCAAATCCATTGTGTTGTGCTGACAGAAAGAAACTGTTACTACACACTTTAGCTGCCAACTTGCCTCAGTCACCCAATCCATCATCGTAGGTTTGCTGGGTCACAGGCCGGTGAAACGCAGCCCTGCGGCTATTTTCGGCTTACATGGACTGTGAGATAAACGGGGCATGAACCGGCCCCCCAGCAGGGGGGTGACCCCTCATACCCTCATTAAAGTGTCAATCAAAAAGAGTAATGGACGAGGGCAGAGGGAGACCGCCGCCGCCGCCGCCTTTTCTCTCTCTCTCTCTCTTCCAGCCCCCTTTTCCCTCCGGCGCTCAGGCCAAGCGGCTCCGGGGGCCCAGTTCCCAAAGGCGCGTGTACGGTAACGCAAAGGAAAGAGCGAAGGGGCTCGGGCTGGGCCAAGGAGGGACAGGTCTGGTGGGGGAAATGGACCAGGTCTCCTCCGTGAAGACTTCGCGAGCATCCCTGGCCGCTAAACGTGGCTTTTCGGCAGCATGGAATTGTCGAGTTGAAAGAGACCCCAAGGGCCTTCCTGTCCAACCCCCTTCTGCCGTGCAGGAGACACCATCAAAGCGTTCCCGACAGACGGCCGTCCAGCCTCTGCTTAAACGTCTCCAAAGGAGGAGACTCCACCACACTCCATGGAGGCAGCACATTCCACTGTCGAATATCTCTTACCATCAGGAAGTTTCTCCGAATGTTTAGACGGAATCTCTCTTCCTTAACTTTGAAGCTATTGCTCCACATCCTAGTTTCTGGAGCAGAAGAAAACAGGCTTGCTCCATCCTCCATACGACACCGCTTCAAATATTTAAACATAGATATCATGCCGCCTCTTAACCTTCTCCTCTCCAGGCTAAACCTACCCAGCTCCCTAAGGTGCTCCTCCTTGGGCTTTATGGTTTCCAGGCCTTCTACCATTCTGGTTGCCCTCCTCTGGACACGTTCCAGCCTATCAATATCCTTCCCAATCTGGGGTTCCCAGAACTGGACACGGGATTCCACATGGGGCCTGAACAAAGCGGAAGAGTCAGGTACCTGTGAAATTTCCACACAGGGCCCAAGGACTGAATGTTCTGCTTTCTGTCTTGACTTCCCAGCGGGGAAACCCTTTCCCAGCTGGATTGACCTGGAAAGATTATTTAGTGACACGTGGACAGGCTTGTAAATAGTTGAATGCAGAAGAATCCTTTCTTAGGGTCACTGTCATGCAGTTCCTATACCCAATCTTTGGGGGTGCTGGGAGGGGGGAGATATTAGTACCCACGTGTTCTCTATGTCACGGAAACCCACTGGGTGACCTCGGGCACGTCACACACTCTCAGCCCCAGAACACCCCGTGATAGGTTCGCCTTAGGGTCTCCCTAAGTCAGAAATGACTCGACGGCACACAGCAAGTCCCCATGCATTCTCGCCCTTCAACACCCTCCCCCTAAAAAGAGAAGAGTCACGTCATACCTTCCAACTGTTCTGGTTTAGCAGAGACAACCCCAGCCAACCCTCTGTTGTCGCTCTTCTTCAGCCGCTTCTAAAGCAGTGCCGAGACCTCCGGAGGACTCTGGCAGATCTCCGTGCTGCTGTGATCGCTTTACGTCTGGCTACAGGGATGCAGCCAGATGACCCCCTGATCCTGCCCATTACGCACAAGGCAAAGAACGGCCATGGGTGGCCTCAGAGCACACACAGCTACCACAGAAACACCTCAAATGCAATCCTGGGTCCAGCTTTATGGAATTATTAAGTGCAAACTCACTGCTGCAACCCGACACTGAAAGTCTGCCTTTCTCCAGCCCCCTTCGCCAATGCTAATGCTGCAAAAAAATCTTCCAGCTAGACAGGAAACAAGAAAAGGGGGATTGGGTTGCCACAGAAAGGCTTTGTAAAAAGCAGCTCCTTGGTCTCGAGACGTTGCTAACGGAGGCACGGTTGTATTCAATGTGGGACTTTCTGTTATGCAAAAACGGGCGTTACAGAGTGCGCTAAGATTTAGGGCCAACAGGGCTGTGGCTATTAGCTATGAGATAAATGAAAACTCCATCTGCGGAGGCCGTATGCCACCGAATGCCAGCTGCAGGAAGAGAGAAGGTGGGCGGGAAGATTTTAGACGGAACCACACCTGGCAAAGGAATATGCTCAATGGGTATATAGGATATTGGATTTTTTTTTTAACTTGTTTTTTTTTTCTGTAAGTGGAGATGGTTTATTTACAGCCACTGAGCCATAAATCACGGTGTGCAATTCACACCTTGAGGTGTGTTCCTCCTAGGCAAGGTCAGCTTGTTCCAGTTTTCCCAAAGCACTGCTCTGCCCAAGCATGAAATCCTTTCGCCTGTTCTCTGTACCAATACACCCTAGGAACAATTTGCCTCTCTGTTATCTGCTCTCTGCACAAAGCCTCTCCTTAAGAAATAATATTCGGAGACACAAAGAAGGAGTCTCCCCCCCCCCTTCAAGTTTAATCAGTCTATTTCAGCTTTAACCTTCGTGGACAATGCTCCCTTTTTCAGATTTGAGCAAGTGCATTGGAGGAAGTGGTCTGTAGTTCCGCAAAAGCTGACGTTGAAATAAACTGGTTAGTCTTCACGGTGTCACAAGACTCCCACAATATACAAGTATAGCGCTTTGACTGCCGTGGCTCCATATTGCAGAATGCTGGGATTTGTTGTCTGCTGCGGGGCTTGGAATGCTTTGACAGAGAGCTCTAGTTCACTCCCATGAACTACAACACTCACACTCTCTAGCAGAGGGTTCTAAATATCCCGCCAAAAGTACAAATCCTGGGATTTCAGAGGATGGCAGCCAAAGGAGCATATAAATGTTCTAATTGTCCAATGTGGATATACCACTTGCTCGCTCTCTCTTTCCTTGAAGACTGTCCTGAAAGAATGTGGTTATTACATCCCTTGTTCCAAGGAGGAGCTACAGTTGTGGGGAAAGGGAAGGAGTCTGGAAAGAAACAGCACACTCTACTCCTTGAGGATTTTTTGCGGGGAAGGTAGAAGAAGAGGAGAAACCAAATATTCTGTCTTCTGAAGGAAAAGGGAGGGTTAGGCAAGGGGAGAAGATATTTCAAGCAACGGGCCTTGGAATCTGAACATGATGTTTATTCACTTAGTTATGGATGGAGCTTCCAATAACAACAGGAGGCTCACAGCAAGATTTTCATGCTCAAATCATGCATTTTTTTTCAAACAGAAAGTGAGATAGCTGGGATTGCTAATGCTGTTTGCTTAAGCCCTTTCACCCCCCGTCCCAACCCAGCTCAGTATAAAAGGAACCTTAGTAATCTCTGACCTCTGGAGTTCTTTTGGGGATGATTTTTCCAACACAAGACCTGGAGGACTGGCTCAGCCCAAAAGGGCCCATTCCCTAGAGCAGACCTTTGTTTCTGTTGGTCGCTTACTTTGCAACACTGGCTGGCTGGCCCAATACACCAAATAGCATCCATTCTTGGATGCCATAAACCTGGAGAAAAGTTACTTCTTTGGACTTTCGCTCTGAGAAGAGACCAGAGGGTTTGTGGAGCTGTGGTTCAGAAGGACGCTTTTGAACCTCCGGTTGCTTCCTTCTGCTATGTCAGGTCAGCTTTGCTCTCCTTGCCATGTAACGTGATGCCAAGTAATGCCACGGAATAACATATAGTGCTTTGAAAAAGGTCGGAAGTGGGGATGATGGAATTGAAGGAGAACTGTGTGTTGGGAATGAGGGAATGCTTTAACAAACTCTGATAAGAGGGAATAGACTCAGCTGCAAGTTAACCAGGTTATCCTTCTTCATTAGGATCAGATCTAAAATAGCTGCTCTCCTTGTTGCCTCTTCCACCTTCTGGACAGTGAAATTGGCTGCCAGACATGGAGGGAATTTGTTGGCCTGATACTCTTCGCAGAGTTTGACTTCCAACAAATATCAGGATAGTTGAAATCTCCCCAAAGTGCTACAGCTCTCCTTTATGAATGTTTGATCATCTGTTACAGGAAGGCATGATCCAAGTCCTCAGTCTGGCTTGGGGATCTGTGGTTGACCTCCACAATGACATCACTGTTGTTTCTCTCCCCCTTTTTACCCAGATGCCCTCAACCTGGCTTCCAGGATTTAAGTCATGGATCTCCTCACAGGTGTGAACATCCTTGTTGTATTACTCCTCTTCCTTCTCTCCTGCTTGGTCTATTTTTCTGAAGTAGGTTATACCTCTCTATTGTTACATTCCAATCATGAGACATATCCCACCAGGTTTCAGTGGTGTCTACTATATATTTGCTTTGTTGTGTTATAAGTTCAAGTTCATCTTATTTCCCATGCTCTATGCATTAGTGCAAAGACATCTTAGACCATGGGTCATTCCCTCTGGCTGCTTATTTAGGGCATTCTTCCTCCCACTGTTGGGTTCTTGTACTATTCGCCCAGTTCTCCTTATAACATTTGGGTTGTTATCTCCAGCAGTCGATGAACTCCAGACCTCAAGAAAACTGTCTCCCTTCCCCACATAACTCAATTTAAAGCCCCCCTAATCAGGTTTGTGGGACTCTTAGCAAAATTATTCCCACCAACTGCTGTGAGGTGCAACCCTTCTTCATGAAACTGAAGACTGTGGTCCAAGAAGCCAAAACATTCCCAAAAGCACCATCTACGGACCCAGTTGTAGATGCCTCTCTGGGCATCCAATATGTTCACTCTCCCTTCCTAGGAGGAGAAGTGAAAGGACAACCTGTGCATCAAGGTCCTTCAGCTTCCTATCCAGATCTTCGCAATCCCTTGTGATCTCCTGGAGGCTGTGCGTTGTCATTGGTTCCCACATGAACCAAAAAGAAGAGGTAATGATCGGTGGCCTTGAGGAGTTTTGTCAGACATTCCATTACATCATGGATCTCTGCTCCAGGGAGACAACCCCTTGAGACATCTTGTCAGGCCTGGAAACTCTTGCTTTTGTTCCCCTCAGCAGAGAGTCCCCTAACACCACCATACATCTCCTCTGGAAATTGGCAGGGGCCAATCCATGTGGTGGATCTTCAAAGGACACCTGAACTTTCTCTGACGGCTGTAACTCTTGTTCCTGTTCCTCATCCTCATTGGTAAAGGAGAAAGCTTCCAATCACTTCTGTAGCTCCAAAATCACAGAAAGATCCCTGGTCTTTCTGTGTGTCACATTTCTCCAAACGTCTCCCTCTTGTGTCTGGGAACTCCTGAATCTCACTTTAAGTGTGTGTATTCAAGTCCTCTGTGAACTTATAGGGTTTTCTTGGGCAATGAGTACACAAAGTTGGTTTTGCCAGTTCCTTCCCCCAAAATATAGCCTACAGCTTCTGATGTTCACCGGCAGTCTCCCATCCAAGTATTAGCCAGGGCTAACCCTGCTTACCTTCCAAGATCTGGCACATTTAGGATATTACCAGGGACGTAAGAAGCTGTCGTGCCAGGTAAGCTCATATGCAGCAGGGGTGGGCAAGCTCTGAATTTACAGGAACCATATTTTCTGCCATGGACCCATCAACGGCTTCATCCCACCCCATCCTCTGTGAAACTGGCCGGAAATCCAATTCTGGTTTCAATTTTGGGTGGCAAAACAAGGCACTGGGGGGAATGGAACTTCCTTTATAGGAATATTTCAGCTTCTGTGAGCTCCATGGTGTGACAATTAAAATTATTTTATCCCCACCGGGAGAAAGAGGCTCGCAAAATTTGGTGGACTACAGGCTGTGTCCTGCCCACCCTGGTCTACAGTGACTTAACAATGGATTCCAGGAATCTTCCATCCATCTAGAGATTCAAGGGGGCTGAATCTTGGGCCTTTTCCATGCAAAACATGTGCTCTATCCAATAGTAACAGCTTTCCCCAGAGTTCCACAGTCGGTAGGCCAACTGGAATTTACCGATAACACCAAAAAATATATGACGACCAGAGAGCAGCAGTAGTATTTATTAATCTTCAGACTACAGAACCTGCAGTATTAACTTTATAAACGTCCACTCCCTTTCCCAACGAAGACACAATGGCTACTTTTTAATCTTCTCTCTTTCTTCTTCTTCTTTTTTTTTAAAAAAACACCCCTGGTTCATTTTTGTTTTTAAGGCTAATACTTGCACGGGGCAGCTTCGTGTGCGTGTGTCAACGCTTCCCCGCTCTGCAAGCATCCTGCTGCGCAAGAGGTATCGTTGTTGGAAGCGTCAAGGCGGTGCCGCTGAATGGCTCTTCCCCAACCCTGCCTTGCAAAGGGAACATATCAAAATGCGAGAAGAAATTTACGCAGTTGGTAAAACAGGAGGCAGCGTTGCAGCAAACACGGAAACACAGAATTGTATTCTATTGTTAAGAGGGCAAACACTGTTGTGTTTTGATTTCTTTGGTGCCCCTTCACCTGTTCTTCCCCTGCTCTCGCCCAACAGCAACTAAAGCTGTTGAGTAAATTAAAAAAAAAAAAAAAAGGAACATTCTCGTTGCCCAAAAGGCACCAAAGCAGGAAAACACTGGGACTGAGCAAGCCCTATCCCCTTGGGCAGAGACCCCATCTCTGAACCTGCCTCTATGGGCATCCTGGCAGATTTCCCCTGCCAAACTGAACTTCCAAGCAACCTCGAGGTCCTCCAGTATAGATTGGTGTCTCCTCGGCTCAAAAAACCCAAACAGACTCACGTGCTGTTTTGAAACTCTTAGAATCAGTGCAATAGAAAACTCAATATAACCTTTCCTTTAATTTCTTTACACGGAATAGACCTTTATACACTTTCACAACACCCTGTGTACTTTCTTATTTACACAAAACACAGTTGTACACACACACACACACACACATATATATGTATGTATATGTGTGTGTGTGTATATATATATATGTATATATATATGCATGTGTGTGTGTGTATATATATATATATGTATGTATGTATGTATAGGTACATATACACACAAATGGTAAGAAAATACAGGGCTTTTTCTACAGCTGAATGTACGCCAAACGAGTCTTTGTTTTTAAGAAACGCCCCATGCTACAAAGCAATTCTGTTCTCCAGGCGTGGGATCTGTCGTCTCACGGAAGAGACTTTCCGAAACCCAGGCACTGATACTGCTCCTTTCCGCCAAGCAAAGAGTTCAGGGGGTCTCGCAGTTCAGGGCTCAGGAGTCTAGCTCCAGTTGTTCTTGGTGTTCACTGGATCTCAGCATAAGCTGCTGCTCGTAGAAAAGGCTTTTTGCATAGTTGATTTCTTGAGACAGCTTCACCGCCAGCTCCTCCGACGTCACGTGGACCTGCGGAAAACGAAACGGGCTTTCCAAGAAGTGGAACAACAGCCTTCTCATTTAAATGGTTTTATATGGTTCTGGTTGTATTTTAATCTATGTGGTACCCTGCCTAAAACCTTGTGGAAAGGCAAGTAAGAAATTATTAGCAACAATAATAATAGTCCAAAAAGCTGAGTGTCTTACAATTGTTGCTGATATACTTTACATCACCTAGTGATCACGTACTTGACCTACCTTCTGCCTTCTAATCCAGAGGTCAGCTGGGATCTGCTGATACATCAGCAAAAGATCTCCAACTCCCGAGTGCTTGGCAAGGGGGAGAAAAACCCAAATGACTCCTGTCTTCCGCCAAAAAATACACCACCAAAATGAAGTGAGTTATGTGTCTGCAGCCAGGAGTGGATATTTTCTGTGGAAGGCCTTTGAACTTAGTTCAGTGTCTGCTGCCAAAATAAAATTCCTGAGCTCTCACAAGTCCTTCATTTTAAGTGTCTGGTTTTCTGCACCAGGTTCTAGATGGTGCACACCAAGATTTTAGCTAAAAACAAACAGAATGCAAACCCTGCAAGTCTGACGTTTGTCCATCTCTCACCACAGAATCATAGAGTTGGAAGAGACCACAAGGGCCATTGAGTCCAAACCTATTCTGCCACGCAGGAAGACACAACCGAAGCATTCCTGACATACGGCCATCCAGCCTGTTTAAAAACCTCCAAAAAAGAAGACTTCATCACGCTCTGAGGCAGTGTATCCTACTGTCGAACTGCTCCTACCATCAGAAGGTTCTTCCTAATATTTAGATGGAATCTTTTTTACTGAAGTTTGAACCCACTGCTCCATAGTCTCTAGAGCAGCAGATAACAAGCTTGCTCCATCTTCCCTATAACATCCCTTCAAATATTTAAACATAGCTATCAGGTTGCCTCTTAACCCTCTCTTCTCCAGGCTAAACATGCCTGGCTCCCTAAGCTGCTCCTCATAGGGCTTCATGGTTTCCAGGACTTTTATCGTTTTGGGTAAACACATTCCAGCTTGTCAATATCCTTCCCGTACTGAGGTGCCCGAAACTGACCCAAGATTTCAGGTGGGGTCTGACCAAAGCAGATGATGGGATAATTTCTTTCACTTTCCCTTCTCCAACCTGCCAACGAGAGAGTGTTTGCTCACGAGCAAGGAAGTCCCCTGCCTCCTTACCATGGGCTTCTGATGAGATGGGCCCGGCATCGATACCCCGCTGCTCGAATTGACGGCCTTTTTCGTCAACTGTACGTAAACCTTTCCGTGGTCTTTGGAGACCAGGCAATGGTAGAGATCGTCATACTTGACCTCCAAGAAGATGGCCTCTCGGTCCATGTTGTCTCCGCTCTTGAGAAAGTAAACAGCTTTGGAGGAAATGATCACGTAGTAGCTGTCTATGTTCTCCACCGCGATGAAGCTGCAAAAGTCAGGCAACAAGACAGTGTTGTACCCGTTCATGTGTTTCAGGTCTCCGGCACTGCAAGGATTTGCCACTGAAAGCATTTCTGAGTACCAAGAGACACGAGGAGGTATTTTAATCACATGCGCACGCACAATATCACATCAAGGGAAGGTAGGATAAGAATGTAGAGGTCTGCCTTGTACCAAATCATACCAATGATCTGTCTAGTCCAGGGCTGCCGATTTTGGCTAATCACAATGGCTCTCCAGGGATTCTGAGCCCTATAAATGCAGATCCCTGGTTTTCCTTGGTGGAAAACCACCAAGCCACTGCCTGGCCAGCTAAGGTTGGCTCATGGCCTGGTCATAAACCCCCTCCCCAAGGAAGGAGATGAGCGAGAGAAAGGAAGCATAGGGCCACTACACTGACCTATCCCCTTTCCCTCTCCTTTCCCTGACTTGGTTTAGACCTTGAGTGGCCACTCTCCCAACCACGCCTCAGTCTCCTTGCCTTGGACATATTTTGATCTTTGTGGTTTTTCCCCTTTTGCAGGGGTCCTGTGCCCCTAACCCTAGCAAATGTGCAGGATCGACTATACTTCTGAGCAATCATGCAGCTCATAACCCTAATCCTACACAGGTTTAGTCAGGAGCTTGGCTTCAATCCCATATGCAATTACCCAGGGAATAAGCATCTTTGGAAACCATGCAATTTACTTCCAGGCAAGCATGCAGAAGGTTTTTGCAGTGATACGTGTCAGACTGGTTAGAAGGGCAGGACCTGGAAAGAAATGGAAAATTTCTGACCGCTTGGCTAAAACGCTCAGGGACAAGACGGCGAGGGAGCCCAAGAGGAACACTGGGACAGGTTATTTTGTTGGAAAATCCGTAACGAGAGGGCTCTGTTTTGTTCTGTGGTTGAGTCACACACTATTGTTCATAATCACTTGCTGACATACATCTTTCCCTCCAGGATTTGTTGCCAAACCTTCTCGTGAACCCTGAAAGACTGTGGCGCTGAAGCTCTCCAACCTCCCCCTGTCCTCTTTCCCCAAGCCCTACATTTTGGCAATTTTTAAAACGCGAAGCAATGAAGTAAAGAAAAGAAAAAAAAGCTGAAGCCAAGAACGCAAGGACAAGAGCACAATTCCATGGAACAAAGCAGAAGCAACGAGATCTCTGGAGAATTTATGGCTTGATGCCTTTAAGCTCCAGTCACCCCCCCATTTCTAACCCCCATCACATCAGGAAGTAATTTAATTACACAACAATGTCTTCCAGAAGTGAAACAGTGGGTCTTGCTGGAAAAAAATGTGGAAGCATTTAGCTAGAACAGTAGAGCGAGGTATTGAAGCTCTCTTTTATGGATTTAACTCTTGAGGAAAATATGGAGATCGTCAGGCCTTCCAATCACTTTCAGATCACAATAGCTGGGCACGCTTAGGGGGAGTTAGTGGCATAATTGTTGTATCTTCCTTTTCTTTTTTTTAAGTAAGACAAGCACTGATGCCGGGTTTCACAACGCAGAGGGATAAAAGGAAACGTCCCAGCCCATGGGGGATTTGGATCCTTGGAAGGTCTTTGCTTGTGAAAGGCCGAACAAGATAAGGAGGCTGTCGTCGCTGTGATGTCGACTTCAACTTATGGCAACCCTATAGATGAGAGGCCTCCGAATCGCCCTGTTCTCAACAGCTCTGCTCATGTCTTGTACACTCAGGGCAGCAGTGGCTTCCTCAATGGAATCAATCAATCAATCAATCAATCAATCAATCAATCAATTAATTTATCTAAGTACCCTTTGTGACCACTGATCACAGTTGAGACCGAATTCGCCGCCCCATCACCAAATCCTCACATTTCGCATTTCGAATTCATGCTCCCCTCTCCCGCGCTCATTGGTGTATATGTTCATTCCATGCATCTGATGGAAGTGGCCTGCAAACCACAAAAACTAAACATTTCTTTTTCTTGACCCCAAAGGTGCTACAGGGCTCCTTTTTCTATCGAGGAACTTAGTTACCCAAAAAGACCAGCTTAGCAAAATAGCCGGGTGCTTACAATTCATCCTCGATGTTGTCTGTCAGCTTGAAGAGCAGCTCCTGGCCTTCCGCTTGGCTCTCCACGTACCGGGGCAGGAGTCCCTGTGTCCCTCTGCAACACCGTGGTTTCCGCACTCTTTCTGCTTGTGTCCTGTTAAAACAAGTGCAACAAGGCCTTTAGAGCTAGGCAACCAACCTGGCACAGAAGACAGAAGGAAGGCAAAACCAGGCGGCACAGGGTCCGGCCTTTAACTGAGTTCCCAAGAAGGCAGGACTATACCATCTTGGGACTTGCAGTTACTGTTTGGGGGACCACCACTCCCAGAATCCTCTAGCTGGTAAGGATTCGAGGAGCAACAGTGCAAATGACTCTTTGTGATTTGTGCCCTGTCTCCTTTTCCTGCAAACCTGGGGGCTGCCGTTGCTACCTCCTGTTTGATCTGAGGAAAGATGGTGGGCGGAAAAAAAACCCGAAGGGGAAAAAAATCCTGCACTGTACCAAAGTTTTCTGTTTGAGCCGCTTGGCAAGAGCACAGAAGACTGACTGGCTTCTTGCAGATGTTTTCTCCTGGGGCTAGTTTCTTCCCTCCGAGCTCAGCACCCCCTCTCCTTTAGTAACACAGGGCCTGGCTACGAAGCACAGGCTTTCTTTCATCAACACGCTCCACCTTTTCCATTTGGCTACGTTTACAGGACGGTGGTGCTACTTGCACGTCTTCCTCCAAATCCCTCCTCTTAAAGAAAAGAAAAAAAAAAGGGAAATAAAAAAATCAGGGCTTTGACTGAGCTGAAACAAAGCTTTAGTCATGCACCATGTTGCTACCACGGTTCTGAAGCCCTCTCGTTCTGGCTTCCTTTCTGGAAAGCTCCCCTTCCTGCAGCTATCTACAGAGACTTTAAGATGGAGTAGGATACATATTGTGAACTCAGATTCTGCAATAAGCAAAACTAAATAGTTTGATGCAACCAGCATTTATTTATTTATGCATGCATGCATGCAACCAGCATAAATTATGTTAAGAGAACTATCTGGATTTCTGTTTTGCACAATATTTGCTTTATTTAGAAGCTCTAGGGAAATCCCACTAATAAGTGGGGATCTCAGGGCCTCGCCACTCTTCTCTAGTCCACAGTGGGGAAGGGGAAGGAATCTCAGAGTGAAAGCACTGCCTTAAAAAAAAGGGGGGGTGAGTGTGTGAATGAGATTATGTGCGTTTTCTTATTTGCTAGCCTTGGTCTTTTGTATGTGAATGGTATGCCCTGTATCACTGTGGTTGATGCTTAACTTAGTATGTTTAGCGACATCACTAGGGTTCACCACCTATGACATCAGAAAGGTTTACATCTGGGTCCCAGGTTCTGATACTCAAGGTGTGGGACAGTTATGGCTTGGCAACTCTACTGGCTCAGGGATGCGTTGGGGAACAAAGACGACAAGAGACAGACTCTGAACAATGGTATCTCTGCGTTGCTTATGCTAACACACAGAACTGGGATACAGAAATCTGACAGTGCATCATCAAGCAACATTGGAAAAGGCTGTGTTGACAGAAGTAAACAGCGGGCAATAAGCCACGGGCCACTCTGTGCCGGCATCTTTATATTTGGGCTAAACATTTTGAACTCCAGAGGAGTTCTGCTCTTCTGACTGCTTGAAAACTTACACTTGAGGGCTGGGTGTTTGTTCCAAAGCTATTTTTAGTTGCTCAGCCTCTACAACAAAACACACTTCATACCACTTCAGATGTTTGTCATCGGAAACCGTGCTCCATCCATCTGACGAAGAGTGCCCGCAAAGGCTGAAATAGACTCGTTCGTGTTAAAAGTTGCCTCAAGACTCTCTCAGCTCCCCTTCCTTAAGACCACTGAAAAGGTCAGCTGAAACACATTTGGTGCGTTTCTGTATTTTCTTATTGTATTTTGCACCGTAATACTTTTGTCTGAACAACCACCATTTTGTAATTTACTGTGATTCCACCATGGTAAGACCTAGCCTTCAGCATGGTATCACAGTCTTGGATCTGAGTTTGTTTCCTACTTTATTTATTGTTTATCTTGTATCTGACTTTGTTTCCCACTTTATTTATTGTATGTTTATTGTATATTATTGTGTCCAGTATCCTGTTAGCACACAATGCTAGCTGTTGCCCTTTTTCCATAGCCATGCAGCAGCAATTATGGAAGGCACACAAAATCTTCGGGCTCTGAACACCCTATTTCTCCAGTGACTTAACCTCCTCCATGGCCATTCAGCTTTGGATGTTGTCCCTCCTACTATTGCCTCTGCTACTCTGGAGTTACATCAACAGCATTCTGGCTTCTGTGCCTGAACTTGGATTTTCTTGTGTTGGGATTTACTCTGATTCAGCACGACATACAACATCTAGACTAAGATCCAGGATCAAGCACGTGACGTGTTAGAGCAGACGCAGAACCGCAGGAGATATTCTGCCACAGCTGTTTGCTTGGCCCAGTCTTCAATGACGAAGTAGCTGGTCTTGGCTATAAGGGGAAAAGAAATGAGCACACTTTTATTCACTTCCTTTCACAGCCCAGACCAGCCGCTTCTTCGCTCATCTGAGTCACACACCATCACTAACTAGAAGCAGCAAGAGCCCCACGGCTTGGTAACTGCCCAGGAGGGGGAGTTGGGATAAGGAACAAAAAGCTAGAGAATAACTCCTTCCACCCTGCCCAAAAGAAAACATGCACACACATAATACAGAATTATGTGCATGTATGTCATTAACTGCATTCTGGTCCTAGTTTAGTCCCCAATCATGACAAAATACTAGTATTTTATCTTGAACATAAAGGAGGGAGAGAGGCAGCATGGTGTAGTTTTTGAGCATTGGACTACAGCCCTGGAGAGCAGGGTTTGCTTCCCCGCTCAGCCACAGAAGCCCACTGGTTGACCTCAGGCACATCACACACACTCAGCCCCCAGAAAACCCCGTCCTAGGTTCGCCTTAGAGTCGCCATAAGTCAGAAACGACCTGGAGGCACTCAACCACCACCACCACCACCACTGTGCTTCATGTCTTCCCTTCAGCAACTATGAAGGACACCTCTATTCAATCACCACCATCATCATCATCACCGCTGCTATCACCACCACCATCATCTCCTCCACCTCCTCTGGTTGGTAATGGAGAAGTCAGCCATCTTCTAAATTATGTCCTTCTTCTTAACATGAATTACACCAACTGTAGGAGGCCACCAGCTTTGGGCAAATTGGTCTGTTTGGTCTGGCTAGCAGGTTACATTCCACACAACTTTGATTTTTTTGTTTAATCCACAATTTGTTCTGCTGTCTCAAGTTGCATTCTGTAAATAAGGAGCCACCCTGATGAAACTCCAAAAGCTTAAAACATTTGTGAAGCCGAATGAATGGTGGTGTGCCCACATCTGTGTTACATTAAACTCAACTGAGCACTCAACACATTTGCTGATTTGCTTTTAATAGGCATACAAAAGCAATACAAGGGAGAAATGCCCTCATGTCTACTCATCACAGCAGGGAAGAGCGGTGCTGAATGAAGGCATAAAGAGATCGAGAACGGTGTCGTCGGGAGGCCGAGTGGCCCAGGACAGAGCACCACTGTTCCAAGCACATTTGAGACCTGGGCGGCTTTGCTCCAAGAACTGACTGAACATCAAAAAAGCTTCCGATCACTAGAACCGGATAAGTCACTAGTGATTAAAACGAGTGATGATGTGCTGAGCACCTCTCTTTTTTTTTTGGCAGGGCAGCCAGCAGCCAGTAATTTTAAAATCTAACCAATGGCTCTGATGTTTCCTGCTCAGCTGGCTTAGGTCTTCATCGCAAGATGTTGCTGGAGGACGCAGGCAGATAATATACAAGAGTTTATGCACAGGACCAGCTACGTGCTATGGTATGACATGCTAGTCTTGTTGCTGGTGATGGGGAACTCTTTGGCTTGCCTTTTTGCTCCTAATTCAAATCCAAAGGGAACTAAGGTAATCAGCCAGCCAGTGGGTCATCCAGAATTGAGGCTACATGGGGGAAAAGGAAGAGCGTGCAACACATTTAAGAAACATGGGCACTGCAACAGAAGACATGCGTCACAGCACAGGAAATGCAGTAAGTCATGCATATGGGTGGGAACTCCTCCCTCAAAAGACTTGCACTGCAGCCAGTCCTTGACCAAGTCAGGAAATGAACTGGTTTCAATCCAAAGAATCATACATCGGACACCAAAGGTCAGTCATCTACTTCGAATCCCTTCTGATGCAGGAGGTGGAGGAGGAGAAGCAGTTAACATGTTTCAGCAAACTTCTTATTCATAAATAAAATTCTAATAGGAAAGTCTCCTGCTTAAACAAAAAGGTTTTTGTCTGATGGTGACAAGAAATTGCTGTCCGGTGATGGATTCCCAGGTTGCAGTTCCTCCACTCACCACTACTCCAAACCCCTATGGCTTCCATCTGCCCTTCCAGAGGCAACCCAGTATAATTTGGGGGCTAACTCAGGGACAGGTGGGAAGGCAATGAAAGCTCCTGGAGGCATGAGTCTCCATTTTTAGGTAAATGTCTAGTGTCCAGTATCGCAGTTACAGATACAGATCATTCAATAAGACTACACAGACTTACTGTAAAGCCTTATGCACATGTCACCCTAGGCCACCTTAAGAGCCAGCAGCCAGATTGAGTGAAGGAGGTTCATTCAGCTTCAAACTGGGACTCAAAAGATAATGGCGTCTCCCACAATCAGAAGCAGGACCTCTGCTCCAAGTCCTGGTGACAATCAGAAGCAAGACATCTGTCGCAAGTCCCTGCCGGAGCCTCATTCACTGGCAGGAGTGGAGTGGAAATGTCATCCTGCTAACCTTGATGAAGAGCTGAATGAACATCCTTCGCTCGTGCAGCTCTGACAATAAAGGTGGGCTGAGGAGGTTGTACCAAGGGACACTACTTAGCTATGTATAACTAACTGGCCAATGTAGAAATACTGGCAGACATTTTTTTTTAAAAAAATGGGGACTTGGACCCACAGCAAAGGCCTTGGTGGGGTGCAAGCACGAACATGCGTGATTCCTCAGCTCAACAAAACCAGAAGGCTAAAAACTGGAGAAGGCAACTTTCAAGAAACCATCTAGGATGGGTGAGTCAAGGGCAACTTGTTCCCATATGAACTGATCTACCCATGCCCTTTCCTCATTTACAAGGAATTCGCTGTGTTCCTTCTCTACTGAAGGTGCCAAGGTTGCTTGCACAGGGCAGGGCCTTTTCCATGGCCACATTCATCTTTATTTTGAAAACCTGACACTCTGCCTGTCATTAAAAACTCAGTTATGGATGTCTCTTCTCACGGATTATACTTCGTTCCGCTCCCCGCTTTTTTTGTTGTTGCTAATTTGTTGCATAAAGACAGCTTTATTTCAGAATGCATTTGGGATCAAGTGAGTTATAAAGCTGCATTAACTGCCAGTGCTTCTCTAGGAGCTGCCAACGTTTTTCATTTTTGCTGCTTTTAATTTGCTCTGGTGGGTGTTATTTATCACTTTCTGGACCTATTTGAGTAGAAGAGTGGGATTAATTATATTAAATGAACAAAAGAATCAAACATGAGAGACCCCCCAGAATTCATTTAGAACTCTGTGGAAAGCATCTGGCATAGGTAACAATTTTTTTTTCTACTAGATTACCTACAAAGAGAGGCAGCTGATGGGTCCCATATCAGCGTGGAGATGAATCCACTCTGGGTTTTATTTTCAAATTTAAAAGAACTATCCAATTACTGAAGAGAGACTCCAGCAACCTGGCTCCTTCCAATGAAATGGACCTTGAAAACCTTGTTGATCATGAGTTGAACATGAGCCAGCAGTGTGATGCTGCAGCAAAGAAGGCAAATAATATTTTAGCCTGCATTAATAGAACCACAGTTTCCAAGAGAAGAGAAGTAATAGCACCACTCTGTTCTGCACTATTCAGGCCTCCTCTAAAGTACGGTGTCCCGTTCTGTGCCTTGAGACCTTGTGGGGGAAGCCCTTCTCTCCATCCCACCACCCTGAAAGGTACCTCCAGTGGGTACATGGGAGAAGGCCTTCTTAGTGGCTGCTTCCCGGCTCTGGAACTCCCTTCCAGAAAAATTAGACCGTGTCAGGTCGGTTGCACTCTCCCTGCCGTTTCTATAGTCATACTTTGCTGCGTAGGTGGGAAAGATGGGACATAGTGATGGGTGGGAAGCTGGGAATATTTGGGTAACGATCTGTGACAATGGTGAACAGATGCAGTTGCAAGGTTGTGCTGCTGGCAGGCTGAATAAGAATGCAGGAGGAATGGCTAGTGAGCCTAGGAAATAGTTGTTTTAAGATACCAGCAACGGGACAGCAGGATGTCCTAATTTTGAAAGGTAGTGGCTTATACAGAACTGCAAATCCAACAGTTGTCTAGTCTTGGCAACTGCCAAGATGTGCTGTTGTTTCTTCAATGTTCCGAATGAGGCTTTTGGAACTTCTAAGCCTATTCTCTGAACTCAGAGCTTGCCCGTACCTCCCAGACCAGGACTCTCTCCACTTTCGTTTTTGCAGGCAAGTAAAGACTTTTCCGTTCTGATGGACATTCAACGAATGACTGTATAAGGCTCATCTCCTACAAACAACATGCTGGATCTTGCCAATAGTTATGCTGGTGTGTGTGTTTGCAAGTTAAATGATGTGTACTTTTAATCTGCTTTTAATTTCTTGATTAATGCCATTTTAACTTTTGTGTCTTGTAAATTTTTAACAACCTGCTTTTTGACGTGTTGCAAGCTGCTCCGAGCTCTTGAACTGGGAAAAAGGTGGAGTAGATATAAATATAATAATAGTAACATCATCCACGACAACAACAAATATTCCCCTCTCCACCAGCAGCCTCACTGGAAAGCAGATGTTGGAACAGCTGCCTTGGAAATTTCTATTGCTCATGGAAGTGAGGTAGTTGGACAAGGGGAGAAGCATCAAGAAGCTACGAAGTGAGAAAGGGCATCGGGGAAGAAAGACCGGGAGTACAGAGTAAGGCCAGGTGCCAAGCACAACTCGAGGGACTTCAACTCCTTCTCTCTCATCCAGAACAAGAAAAAATGGCTTCGGGAAATCAGACGCTTGTGCAAGGCAGCGTCCGCTGAACACCCTGTTCCCATCCTGCTTCTCCAAAATAAAACCTCCCGAAGTCCTCCCTCTTCTTCTGCTTACAGAAATGTCTATTTTTAGTGGCCACAAGAGAACCAAACACACATTGCTCTCTCTTCCAGCGCTGCCTTTGCAAGCAATTCACACGCACTCTTTCGTCTGACTCATCGTCCCTCAAGTGCGGTCACCATTAAGCCTGCGGTCTTTGTTGGGCAATCGGAGATGGCGTCCAGAGATTCAAGGTCGTGTTCTCAGTTTTGGCATGGCTCTATCCAGAGTTCAGAAGTGTTTTGGATTTTGGAGCTAAGTATGTTTAGCCTGGCAAAAACATGACAGCCATGTTTAAATATGTGAAGGGATGTCACGTTGAAGATGGAGCAAGCTTGTTTTCTGCTGCTCCAGAGACTAGGACATGGAGCAATGGATTCAAACTACAGGAAAAGAGATTTCACCTGAACATCAGGAAGAAGTTCCTGACAGTCAGAACTGTTTGATAGTGGAATATGTGGCCTTGGAGTGTGGTGGAGTCTCCTTCTTTGGAGGTTTTTAAGCAGAGGTTGGATGGCCATTTACCGGGGGTGCTTTGAGTGTTTGTTCCTGCATGGCAGGGGGTTGGACTTGACGGCCATTGTGGTCTCTTCCAACTCTATGTTTCTATGACTACACATCCCAGATCCCCCAGCCAAACAACGATCCTGTTTAAGAAACAATACTGAGCTGCACGATCCATAAGCTCTCAGTCTTGGTTAGTTTTGCCATGAACCAGAGCTAGAAAAAGTTATTTTTAGACCACAATTCACAGCATCTCTCAGCCAGCATCACCATGGCTAGAGTGGCATACGTAGGAGCTGTAGTCCAATATTAAATCTAAGAGACAGGAGTTAACGTTGACCTCTACTATTACGCCCTCCTGTCCGTAAAATGATGGTTTCACAAATTCATCAGGAAACCGTTAACCGGCATGTCCGGAGGACGTGGCAGGACAACCGACTGCTGAGAATCACCGGGCATCCACCAGTTGCTGCTGTCTGTGGACACCCAACAATAACTAGTCCCATCCATCTGGGGCCCTCCTGACCCACTGGGGGAAAATATGCCTGCCCCAGAAGTTCCTGGGACGGTCCAGGCCTCTCGACGCTCTCGCCTCGTGAAAAACCTCTGCGATCCGGAGAGACCCTGCCGGAGCAGCCGACAGACCAGTGGCAATTGGTTCAACCTTTTTTTTTGCACCGAGCCGGCTTCCCCTTCCGGATTAAGACTTGGAAGTAGCGGCGGCAGCCGTCGTCGCCGCCGCCGTTTTTGCTGGGTTCCCAATTTTAAAAAAGAAGGCGGCTGTTTCTGAGCGGGAGCGGTATACGTTACACGCAGCGTGAGAGGGTTAAATAGGACAGCCTCAACTCTTTCTAAACTTTTGCCCTCTGGATATGTACTCATTGGCTGCCGTACAAAACTCCAGCAGTACTACATCCCTTAACGATACGGTTCAACTGTCGGTCAGGCCTGGGGTCTGGCACCGAGCCAGACCGCAATCAATGGGACACAAACCTCTCTTCTCCCCCCACCCCACCCCGGCCCCCCACCCACTTTCAGATCATCACGAAGGTTCAGATTATCTCCTTTTTGTCGTGCTGGTTAAATTTATGGAGCAGAACCCCGAAGCAGCATTCCTTGGCTTGGGTCGGCCCACGCTGGCCTCCCTTTGTTTGGTACTGTAAGCGAGACGAGGACGTGCTTTGGAAGACGGCAAGGTTGTTAGTTCAGGCACTGGCTGTTTGCTCACGACTGAAATGAAGAGAGTTCAGGGGAAGGGCAAAAGGACAGCCCAAGCGTAAACCCCGTCCCAGCAGGCCCCGGGCTCTGACACCGCCGGGGCTTGCGGCTCGGCGCGAAAGACAACCCCCACCTCCCCTCTGCGACAACGGCGGCGGGCTGTGAGCTGATAAACCGGGGCTGTAATCCTTCTGCTAATGCAATGCTTCCCATGCTATGTGTTGCAGGGGACCGGCAATTATTCCTCCCCACTCTGCTGGGGAGTGGTACCACACTTATGCCCGCCGGACGTAATTCTTCCTTGTTTTCCTGCAAACTCCCCAGGTTTGCTGACGGTTTGCAAGGCGGGCATCATTTTGGTTAGCCACACAAATGGACGCACAAGGCACCTGGAGGCCGGAGGCTGGCCCTGGCCTATAAAACTCTATATGAATTGAGTCCAGACTGTCGGAAAGGCCGTAACTTCCCATGTAAGCCAGCCCAAGCTTTATGATCCGTAGGGGAGGCTTTTCTCTCTAACTGCCGCCTTCACTGGCACAGTTGGGAGAAATGCAGGAGAAGCCTTTCTCTGCGGCTGCCCCTAGACTTTGGGACTTCCCTGCTAGAGAAGCTAAGATGGCTCTTTAGCTGTCCTTTCAGCAGCAGGTTAAGATCTTTCTTTTCTAGCCAGCCTCCGAAAACTGATTTTTAACAAGAAAAAGGATTTTTATGGTGCCCTACTGTTTTAATCTTTGTTTTAAAGAAAGAGAGACAGCACAGCGGAGTGGGTTGAGCTTTGGACTACGATCCTGGAAACCAGGCTTTGATTCTTCACTTGGCCGTGGAAACCTGCTGCGTGGCCACTCGAATTTTGACCCCTCCTCCTGCCACCCAACTGCTGAATTAATGGAATGCCCCTTCAGCTCCGTTTGCAACCACTGAAGCAAGCTGAGGACAAAGGCGGAAAGTGGGGAGAGGAGAGAGGAACCAGGACATTTTAAAGGCAGATGAAAATGTGGGACGGCACAGAATTAACTCTGCCAAATTTGAACAGTTGTGGGGATATGCTATCCACACACAAATTCTGCACTATGTGTATCACAGAGAAATAGAAGGAAACATGACATCTGTGTACCATAAGATGATATAACAATCTATATACTAAGAGAGCAGTAAGTATCACTGCTTTTAAACATGTTTTTCAAAGGAAAAATACATTACAGTGAAAGCATTTAAAAAAAATACGGATGGCTCTCTTGTAATCTTGGCATGGCCCTCTCACTGGCTGATTAGAGACTTTGCAGCCGACGGTGGAAGTACCGAAGTTTCAAACTAAGGATAGGCCAAAGGTGCACAAAGAAAGAGGATGAAAGATGTGGCTCATTTGGGAGGCTGGGGTTCTTCCGTGCAAACAACGTGCTCCCAAGAAAAGTAGTGGGGGACTTAAGAGGTGCCATCTTCTTCACACGCTGTGTCTCACAGAGTTATCTTACGAGTGCGTTTGCTCCAAATTGCCAACTTTTTCTTATCAGACATTCTTGCTTCTGCCACAAAGCGAAGCTTCCCTGTTCATCCATCCCATGATCAGAAATGCAGGATCATACACATGCGCGCGCACACACACAATTTGTTGAACCTGTAAGTTATCTGTGCCAGTGGCAAAGCATTTGGCATTCTGCAGGTGCACGCTAAGTTTCTGTGATGCACTGGTCCACTAACAATTCCCAGAAAAATGCTGGATTAAGGGCAGGTTTCATTGCCATGAGGATTGTTGGCTGAACTCTGCCTGAACCCAGAAGCATATCACTTATAACAGACACTAACAATCATGCTCTGATTACCTGCTTTAAGACACAAGGGTTCAAAGCAAGTTCGCGTCCGGTCACTCCCTCCTGCCACCTTCCAATGCTTCTTGCTCATAACATTATGCTTAATTCGGTTCCTGTTCACACGCTTGCGGCGTCCAGGAAAACCAAACAAAAACACACAACCTTGTTCTCTCTCTGAAAACGTCTCAAAAGGAGGGACTTTGCTTTGGGCCCTTTCGGAGCAAGTGTGCCTTCGCTTGGAACAGAAGCAGTCAACGTCCTTTTGGGATCTGAATTTAAAGAGCTAAAATCGTCATGCGATGGGACGGGGAAAGGAAGAGAGAATTTGGTTTAATCAAACTGCCATGACATTACCTTTTTACGTTTCCTCCCTCCATAGATGAAAATGCATCAATTCCTTCTAGTATTGACAAATTTTGTGCTGCTCTGTGTACAATTCTACAAGTGTGTGTACTAACCGTCACCCTTCCCTGCCTGGAAGTGCAATCTGTTTTGTTCCTTGTCTCGTCCATTCATTTTAATTTAATTTTGCTGTACACTTTTTCTTTCAGAGTGCTGGTCATAGACTGCAATAAGGATTGACGGACAGATATTTAGCTGTGGCCACAGACTGGCTGACATAGGTGGGGATGGGAGTGTAGCTCAGCAGAAAACGATACGCCTTGCATGCAGAAGATCCTGGGTTCAAGTCTCGGCACATCCGCAAAGGGCTGACAAAGGCCCGAAACTCTGGAGATGAGTTGCCAGGCTGCGGAGGTAATGCTGAACTAGACAGACCAATGGTCTGACTCAAAATAAGGCAACATGTTATGTGCAAAGGGGCATGGGGCCTTTATCATGCCCACTGGGTACACAAAGAGATTTACATCCACTCCTCAACTTTCCAAAGACCTTCTCCTGCATGTCTGGAAAATCGAAAACCATGAGAACAGGAAGCACGTGCCCACTCCGGGCACAGAAATTAAACTGCGCAGGTAGACGCGGTGACTTTGTAGCATAAACCACAGCCGACATTTCCAACTGGGTGAACCGGTCTGGATTCAGAAAGCCAGTCACGACGCCATAAACCGCATGGCCTAGACACAAAAGTTACGGGACCCGAATGTGAACTGTTTCTCTATGCTCCCAAAGTGTTCCACATGTGTGTAAAACAGTATTTGTGCCTTAGATGAGTAAAAGAGAGAACACATGAGACTATTTTTTTGGGGAAAAAAAGCAGCAACAAAGGGCAACAACTCTCTTGTATACAAGGGGCACACTTGGCAAATTGCTTACTTTGCCCCTAGCTAAGTTCTGCACTTTCTTTTCTTTCTGATATCTCGAGAACATGGTGGTAGGAGGGCAAAGGAAGTACTTTTTCCACGTGACACACAGTTAAAATATTGGATTTTCTAGCCCACCATGTGATGATGACCCAGTTGGATTTATTTATTAAAATATTTATATCCCACCCAATTCCCTGCTCGGCCATGGAAACCCATAGGGTGACTCTGGGAGCATCACATGCTCTCAGCCCACACGCTCCAGAATCCTGTGACAGGTTCATCTTAGAGTTGCCATAAGTTAGAAGCAACTTGAAGGCATAAGCAACAATGGTCTAAAATCCAGTCCTTGCTCAATGACAATGCAAGATGGAGAACAAGTGGGCTGACCTCGCTGAACCCAGAGCAAAATTCCTTCTTCTTGCTTAAAGAACAGGGAAAGAGATCCCACAGAGAAGGCAAGGACTTTTTTTCTGGCAGCTCCTAATTAAGGCCAATGTAATTCTAGACTGCATCAACAAGAACAGAGTGTCCAGATCAAGAGAAATAATGGTGCTACTCTATTCTGCCTTTTTTGTCAGACATCACCTGGAATACTGTGTCCAGTTCTGGTCACCACAACTTCAAGAAGGATATTGACAACCCGGAATCATGTCCTGAGGAGGGCAACCAAGATGGTAAAAGATCTGGAAACCAAACTATGTGAGAAACAGCTTAGGGAACTGGGTATGTTTAGCCTGCATAAGAAAAGATGGAGAGGTGACATGATAGTTATCCTCAAATACCTGAAGGATGTCCTATGGAAGATGAAGCAAGCTTGCTTTCTGTTACTCCAGAGACCAGATTACAAACCAATGGATTCCAGTGAGAAGAACAGAGATTCAATCTGAGTATTAGGAAGAATTTCTTGGTGGTAAGAAGCGTTCAACAGCAGAACAGGTTGCCTTGAAGAGATGGGGGCAGTCTCCTCTGGAGGTTGGATGGGGGCATCTTTTTGGGAGAGCTTTTGTCGGGTATTCCCGCATGGCAGGAGGTGGATTTGATGGCCCTTGCATCCTCTCGAGCCCCAGGGCTCTAGGACGCTGTTACCCCATCCCGGATGAGGGGTTCTTATGATCTTCTAGGAATTCTCCCGCGTGGACACACACAGCCCCAGTTGACTAGACTTGCTGTTACTGGTGCCAGTAGCGTAAGCACTAGGCGTTCCATAGGTTTAGAAAGGAGACCACAAAACCCATGAAAGTTAGTGACATCTAGCAGATTCTTTTTTTAAATGCTTTTCCTCCCCTTGCCAAGAAGAGACACTGTTTTTTATGGTGGCTTTGTGATCCCATTTGGAACACGGGAGTCTTCAGCCCTTACCGCACTGCTTTGTGCAAAGATAAAAATGCAGCTAATTATAGCAATGTCCTCTGATCTCTCATTTGTACAGTCCCTCTGAAACTGCTACATAAGTGCTTGGGTCTCAGGGTGGCTCACCCCACCCCTTACATGAACCGAGTAGGGAAATAGCTGTTTTTGGAGGGAAAAAAAAAACCCAATGACAATAACGTGGCTAATCCCCTGTTCTCTGCTTGTTCAAGATTTCCATTTGATTAGGAGCTTCATGAAAGCGATCACAGCACTCAGATGCCAAAATGGCAAGAGAAAAGCTCTTTCGCTCCAGCTACGAAGTCTACCAGGACTAAAGATCTACGCATCATCCAAGCGGCTAACCGAAAGTGAGTCATAACTATTCAAAGGGAAAGAAATTGATTGCGTTCGTTCTTCTCGAGATCTGGTCGAGAGCCTTACATAAGTGACACCAGAATGAGAAATGGATTGTTCTGGGCTTTGGAGTGCTAGGGAGTACGCAGAGTTCAGCCAACAGAAGGAAAAGACATTTGCAATGCAGGTTTTTCATTTTCGGCTTGCATCTGGGGCAGGCCGGGCTGCGGCTCTGAGTGACAGGGAATGCTCAGGGCATTCACAGGACTTCGGAGGAGTGCAATTCACCACCCAGTCTGGAAAAGAAAGGATTTTCAGTGCATCCCCCCCACCAATCACCAGGCTCATTAATCTTTAAGAAAGTCTTCTGAATCTCCCAGTTAAAGTCTTCCTCCCTCATATCTTAAGAAGCATTTAGTGCATTTCCTAGTGGATGAGAGCTTAAAAAGTCAGAACAACAATAAGTCTAGCGGCACCTTAGAGACGACGACTGTTTTAATAGACAAACACTTTCATGAATTCCAGACCACGTCTGCAGATACAGAGAGTGCAGCCTCAGTTTGACCCGTCTGATGAAGTGGGCTTGAGTCCATGAAGGCTTGCGAGAAATAAAACTTGCTAACAGCATACTTTCCGACTGTCCCAGTTTGGGAAGGACAGTCCTGATCAATTCAGGTCATCCTACTTTTACAGCGGCCTTTAAAACGACCCAGTTTTTCTCTCCTCCTATTTCCCCCCCCTTGGACTTCAGGTTGCTACAACTGCTGTAAACCGATCTCAAAGCACAAAAGGATTTTGCACTCCGTTAGCTTCGAGGGTTAACTTTACGAGATGTGGAAGGGAAAAGGTCACATGGGAATGGATCTCCTAGAGACTGTCCGTTAACACCTAAATTCTCAGACAGAAACTGGGTCCCATTCATTACTCAACACCCTGGCTCTTTCCGTGCACCACTTTGCCCATCTGCACTAGCAGAACTCTCAGGGACCTGCTATATTTCTGTGTTCTTTAGCCTGTAAGTCAGACACGCGGTCCTATACACGTACAGCAACGACTATGCAAGCCGAAGCCAAAGAAACAAAAGGAAAAACAGTTTTTGGAACAGTGTTGTATTAGGTACAGTTCCAAACCACTCATAGCAGAACGGTGAAGCAAGTGCAACAGAGGGAATGTCATTAAAAAAGCCATGAAAACAATGACCGGGGCCCTGTGTTCTTCTCCCAAACTTATTAGTGTCAACCTCTAACTGGAATATTTTTTACGCCCTGTTCGGATATTTGAGGATTATATACTGTAAAGGGGATACCGGTCATTCTTCTTTCCCCGTCCCTCCCTTGGTTCATCAAATCTCTGTAGAGAGCTGCGGAACCCAAACACAGACTAGGCTGAACTGTAGTTTTTTTTGTACAAACTTCAGCTTTTTTTCAAAAGGCAACATCCAAAACAGCTCTTGCTGAGTGATCGATTAAAACCTCAGGGTCATCAGAAGTCCACTCTGAGCATGACCCCCGGGAAAAACCCAAGGCTGGCTACCCACTGCCATTCCAAGTGGCCCACTGGCAAATCTAGCAGCCCTTTCCTTTCCTCCATTGACATCATACGCAGTTTTACAAGGAAGAGAGTCTTCTCTCAATCTCCGAGGAAAAGCTCCTCCTTTCTTGAACGTGAAGATTACAATTCTCTTGCATGCTGCTCTACCACAGAAGTGGCTCCCAGCTGTGTTTTTGAGGACTCTCTAAGACCAAACGCAATTCTAGCACTGTATGCAAAATTTTAGAGCTGAGAAACACCCAGGAAAGATACTAGGTGTGAAGAAGTCAAGAGCCCCTTTGCCACTTTCCACTTTTTTTTTTTCAGAACAAGTCACCAGGGTAGCTGGTGGTTAAAAAAAAGAGAATCGTGGGAAGTTTGAAGGTAACAGAGAGAAGAACGGAAGGCTAGCTCGGTTCAAACTGCACCCTGGGATAGAGAATGTAGGCTTGATGAGTCACTGATTGGGATGCAAGGATCAGAGCACGCTTGCAATGGGAGGGAGAGGAAATGACGGTGGCTCTCCTTTGCTACAAAGTCAGCATTCCCCAAAATTCTTGGGACAATCGGCAAACACTTTCCGTGTGGCACCCCTGATAAATCGCAACACAAAATAAAAGCCAGCGTGGTGCAGTGTTTACAGCAGTAAGACTAGAACTGGAGGCACCCAGGTTTGAACTTTCACTAGGCCAATAAAATTCACTGAGTGAGTTAAGGTGGTCACAGCTTAACTCTCAGCCTAACCTACATTATCAGGCTGTTGTGGGGAGAAAACAAGAAGAGGGTCATTTACAAACAGATGACCAACCAACCTAGGTCCAGTTGCAAAGTACTGGAAAAAAATGAAGTTACCAACAGTGGATGAAGTACCGATGAGGACTGTCGAAACAGATAAGCTGAGAAGCACAGGCTAAACGGCAGGACGCAAAATGAATTCTTCTCTGAATGGAAGTGGCTGATTGATTTCTTAAAACAAAATGAAGGCGATCTGGTGACAATAGGCTTTGATATTTAAAATTAAATATTATTAAAACGAGAAGCGTAAAAGTAGATTTTGCAGATGTATTCCGTTTGTTGTTTTAAAATCTTTTTCTTCTACAGATGATTTATCATCTTTTGATGATTGATCATTAGTATAAAGTAATTTGGAGTAAGTTACCAATGAATTATGAATCTGAGAAACTAAGTAAGTAAATAATTAAAATAAGTGATAAACAGCAATGAATAATTATGAGATAAAATGTGTGACTTAATAGGTGTAAATATTTAAGTTAATAGGAATTGTTTGCAACAAGGACAGGAACCATTTTTAGTTACATTTTTTTAGTATTTGTTTTAGGTATATGTGGATGTTTGTAATGTTTGTGTGGATGTATGTTGTTGCTTTGTATGCCTGGATCATGTTGTTTTCTTATTTAATAACATTAGAAAATAAAAGAAAAAGAAAACTAACCTGGGTCCAGTGAGCGTGGCTGTCTCTCGCACTGCCTGGGCTGTTTCGGAGGCAAAATCCAGAGCTCCAGCCACTGGTTTGGTCACAGTCCCGACAAGTCCTTTCCCTAGGCCAGATATAAAACCACTGACTCCCCCTTCCGTTTTCACGCCTTCTACTGTTGAGGTTATTACACTGGTCAATCCACCAATGATACCTGTCCAGAAAGAGAGAGAGAGAGAGAGAGTGTGCAACAGCTCAGAAAACTCTTAGGTTTCAAGATCAATTCGCTGCTAATATTTTCCAAGAATCTCATGGTTAAGAAAACTCAAGGCCATCAAAAACCAAGTATCGGAAATCGAGTAGGCCTGCAGAGTACTTAGGTTCTTCAAAGGCAACTCAGACACCTCCTTAAAGTTTCTGGCTGTAATCAAGTTAAAACTATTGCTCTTCTGAAGCTTTGCGTACAAAACCAGCCCACGACACAGAATCATTCAGCCTTAACTTGTCACCGTGAGCACAAATAGGAGGTAACCTGTCAAAATTTGAGGACATTTTGAAAAAGAGGATTAGAGGGGCAAAAGGGTTAATAGGTACGGTATATAAGCTATTTCTGGATAAACAATTTAGAATAAAGGGAAGTTTGATTGGAATATGGGAGAAAGACTTGAGGAAAGAAGAAATAACACTTTGGATCTGCCAGATAACTAAAGTCAAAAATATAAAGGTTAGAGAACAACAATTAAAGTTAATTAGTAAGTGATATAAAACCTCACATCAGATCTCAATGATAAATAAAAAAACCTTTCATCAAATTGCTGGCATGGATGTGGGGAAATAGGGCCATATATTCATACGTGGTGGGAGTGTCACTATGTATAAAACTTTTGGTTAGAAATTATCCAAGAGATAAATAAAGCAATGGGGAGAAACCTCTGATTTAATAAAGAGATTTGCTTAACTTGGAATCTAAGAAAATTGGGACTGAGTAAAATAGAAGACTATGTAATAAAAACATTTTCAAGAGCGGTAATAGCACTGGAATGGAAGAATGAACAATGTTGGGATAAAAACATATTGGACTCATTGTACAGTGGAATCTCTCTTAATTGATTTTTTAAGGGAAAGTAAAGGGAAATAAGGGGACAATAAACAAAACAACTAGGTGGGATAGTTGGGGGGCCTCTGGATCAAAAACACCAAAGGTGAAAAGGGGTACAAAGAAGGGAGAGAAACTACTGATAAAATATTCTACATTTTGGATAATAGTTACTAATATATCTTTTAAAGCCATCGGTGGAGATTGAGGGAGTACAGGAGGAGAGATTGTTATAGTTGTAAAAAAAATTGTAATGTGTTATTGTATTATGAGTTCAATGGTGGTACTGACTTTAGAATCAATCAATAAAGGGAAAAAATAACGTTACCGTGAGCCAGTCCTTGGATGCCTGCCACTAGATGTTCACCGCTGGTTGCCGCGTGGTATCGGATATACTCTCGTTCCGTTTGATGCCGATTATCCATCGTCTTCCCCAAGCCATCAGATAAAGTCCCAGCGAACTGTTATAGGACAAGAACGAACATATTAAAACACAAACACATACACACACAAAAAGTAACTATTATAACAGTCAATGTGATTTAACAAACAGTAGAATGTTTGGGCTCCCTCAACAGTTTTTAATGCTCCTACAATCCACCTCCCCTAGCTACTCCATACTTAACATTTCACAGAAGAAATGAGGGTTCATGCAGCCAAGCAACATCAGAGTATGGTCAAGAAGGCAAAATGAAGAAGCACTCAACCAGCTAGGAGGGTCAGCAGCTGTTTGCTTCTGCCTGAGCCAACTGGGAATGCCAGGACGCCACCCTCTCCTCCTCTCTCCCCCTGCAGAGTTAATGGAATGCAAACAACATTCACACTTGGAACTCAGTCTGCAGCAGCTGAAGCAAGCTAAGGACTACGGGGAGAGGCAGGAGGAGCAAAAAGAAACGGGAACATTCTAAAGGCAGCTGAAAAAGTCGGATAGCAGAAGGTTAATGACAACCGCCACTACCAAATCAGTCGGAATGCTTCTCTGTGGTCCCATTTTGGGTACAAAACTGTCAGCAAACACTATCTGAGTTTATTCAAAGATACAGTGTGATGTAGTGCTTTGAGCTTTGGCCTACAAGCCTGGAGACCAGGGTTCAATTCTTCGCTCAGCCACGGAAACCTACTGGGCGACCTTGGGCACACACTCTCAGCCCCAGAAAACCCTGTGATCGGGTTGCCTCAGGGTCACCACGACTTTGAAATAACTTGAAGGCAAACACTAACAAATGTGGTTTCTGGTCCTTCCTTCCTTCTTTCTTTGCTAATCTGCTTCGAGTTTTCTTTAAAGAGGGGTATACATTTCTCACAAAGCTCTCCTATTCCACCAGGTCTTTAATCAGAGACATGGACCCAGTCTCACCTTGTCAGCCTGATTATGAGAACTCCCAAAGTGTATTTGGTGATGCATGCAAGAACAATTCTCTGCAAAGCTCCCCTTTGTTCAGCTAACTCGGGAGTGGATACACTCAGACCTAGCACACTGCGGTACCCTGAAATGTACATGTTGTCATAGCAAAGCCTAGAGAAACGACATGGGGGAAAGACAGCTAATGCTAAATAAAAGGTAATGGTAAAGGTACTGCAAAGTTATCCATGGCAGGGGCTAGATGGCCATCTGTTGGGAGGGCTTTGATGTGGGTTCCTGCATAGCAGTGGGTTGGATTAGATGACCCCTGGAGTCTCCTCCAACGCTATGATTCTGTACTCAAGCAGATTTCAAAGAGATAGCCATGTTAGTCTGTTGCAGCATAAAAAGGAAAGGAGGAAGAAGAAAAGAGAAATCAGCAGTCCCTTTAAGATTAACAGGTTTATTTCAGCCTGAGCTTTTGTGGATTTCAATCCACTTTGCTAGATGCACTGACTGCATTACAAGCTTCCTCCACTTATCTGACAGGTTCGGGACTGGAGCTCTGTCAGAAAACCGAACTGGCTGAAAAGCAAAACCTAGGTACTTGTACCGTAAGGGAACGTAAAGGACTTCTGGAAGCTCCTTCAAGACTGACCCTGTGGCCGCTGCTTGCAAAGTCTCTCGGCTGGCTTAGTACCTTCTCCCTCCTCTCAGCTCGCTTTGCAAGCAGCGTGCACACGCGCGCGGCTCCGAATGAGCCTCCATCGGCAAGAAGAACTGACGAAAGAGCAGAGCCCTCATCGAATTAATGGAAGTTGTCCTTGATTGGGAAGTGTCGAAAGAGCGAGTTGTCAGATAACAGGGCATCCAAAGCCGGGGGCTTCGCACGAGGTCTATAGCAGTCGCAGGTTTTGTGATGCAGAAAGATGCAACTGGTGGTCTGGGCTATAAGCCCACGTGGCATTTCAAAGGTTTGCAGCTCTTGCCGCTGGGCTCAGATGCACCAAGCAATTCTACAGCTATGAAGCACCCCCATTTCTCTCGGGCAGAAGGGAATGAATTAAAAGATGCGCTGCTTGCCCTTTACCATTTAGTTTCCTCGCTCGTGCCCCAGGGTCACAAGGCTAGGGAAATGTTTAATATATGTCATGCCACCACTGCAATTGAAAGGTCCTAGCACAACAGGCTTTTTGTTCGGTGCCAGAAATTTGACCGAAAAAAAAGTTCTCTTCCTTTTTCAGAAATCTGCAAGGGGCACCGTGACAGTTAATCCTCACGAAAACCAGAACAGAGAGGTATTAACTTCCATAAACATACACGCTAGGACAAATGTTCCCAATATGGTTTCAAAATGTGACCCAAGGACCACACACGCCAAAAAAGAGAGTGAAACAACAAGAAATACAAGTAGGAAAGAAGTCTAGTTGGTCTGTGTTACACAGCGCACACCTCCCGAGGGAAGAACATCATCTGTTTATAACAAACAGGCAGACACACACACACAAAGGAATGTTGACCGGGTTTTTAACCCAACACATGTAAAGCGATGACACTGGTTCTCACACTGTGTAACAAACCTTTCCCAGAGATGTTTAAAAGCAAGATATTTTATTGTTCTTCTGGAAAGACTATGTCACTCAAAAAATGTTTAGGTATTTCCACATCACACACAAAAAAACAGAAACGAGGCACACGCATGGAAGCCTGATCCTTCTTCCTTCCTTTGTTAAGGAATTAGGGAAAAAGCTCACTTCATAATGGAGTCGAACACGACTTCTCTACTTACGTGAACCTGCCCTGGAGTGAAGCAGCGAACATGGAGTGGCAGCAGGGAATGTACATCTCAAGATTACTGCCCACGCGGCAAATGCTTTGAAACCTAAACCAAACTGCTAGTCTCAAGTGGACTCACTGAATCAATGGAACTTACCTTAACACCATATACATCAACTGTCCCAACTGGGCAGGCACGATCACGATTAATCCTTTCTCATCCCACTTTTGCACCTGCTTTTGAAATGTCCCAGTTTCTCTCCTCCTTCCACCTTCGCCCTCCAATCGCTGCAAACTGATTTCAAAGTGCAAATGCAGTTTGCCCTCAACTGACTCGCGGGGGAAAGAGGAAAGGACAGAATCTTGTCTTTCCAAGTTGTTGTTAACTGCTGTCAGTTTCAAACGTATGGCATACCTGTGAATGAGAAACTTCCAGGTCATCCTATCATCAACAGCCCTGCTCAGGTCTTGCAGATTCAGGGACGTCTCTTCCTGGATTGAGTCTATCCATCTGTAATGGGGTCCGCCTCTTTTCCAACTGCCTTCTACCTTACTAAGTATTACTGTCCTTTCTAGTGAGTCAAGTTGTTAAAAGGAGGGGTTTTTATAAGTTAAGATGACAACGATCTCATAAAGCATTCTACACATGTGCGAGAACCATTACCTTCTCAAGTAGCAATGGTTGCTAATAAAGTCTAAACTCTTTTACTGCTTACAAAATCTTGTTACGATATGTCCGAAGTACGACAGCCTCAAGTTTAGCCATCTTGGCTTCTAGGGAGAGCTCAGACTTGACTTGTTCTTGGACTCGTTTATTTGTCTGGTTGGATGTCCGTCACCACATTTCAAATGACTTGATCCTCTTTCTATCAGCTTTCACAACCATACGCAGTCATTGGAAAAAATGACGGCATTGGAAATCATTGATGTATCCTTATACTTTACGCACCGGGAAGGACTGTCTCATCACGAAAACCCTACGATGAGACACGTCTTTCCCTGCAGGCTTCGGCAAAAGCAAACCGCTGCAAAGTCCGTTCTTCCTTTCGCCACCTGTTCTTGCTGGGCCACATGTGCCTCAGTTTTCATTGTGAAACGTTGGAAGATACGTAAGACCAGCCTAGCACATTCCCAATGATTCAGTGGCTCCGCTCTATGTCGGAACAGCAACTGGATTTAGCCTGAGAATCCTCAAAACGGGAAGGCTGACTGATGACCAAGGGAACCCAAGGACGGCAAACAGCGAGCTGGATTTAACAGGGACTCTATTTCAGGTTGCTCCTGCCCTAAAAAGACTCTATTTCGGGTTGCTCCCAGCCCCAAACGGTGGGCCACCAGAAAGCGACGGCCGCTGTCGCATTCTCTCCGCCACCCCCTTAAACCCGATCCCAAGTGCAGCCCCTTAAATTAGCTCACATCTCCTCGTTCGCTCAGCCTCCTAATGCATTCTGACAATAGCATGTGGCCGGGTAATCCACGAAGCCCCCTAACGAGTCGTCTAGGGGGACGCCCGATTGGCCCGGGGAATCCGGAATGGGGTACGAGAGGAGGAGGAGGGGGGCACGGATCTCCCCCACCCCCGCGGACGCCCGACGTGCGGCGGGAAGGGGGGCAGGGGAGCTGCCCCCAAGGAGTTCCCGCAAAGCCGCCCAGCAGGTGCCTGCGGGCAATAGTTTTGTGTTACAGGCCTGAATGAGTGATCCCCGCAGGAGCGGCCGGCTGTTTTCGCATACACAGAAAGCAGTCAAAAGTCCACGGAATGAACTTGGAATGACCCCAACCGGAGAGTCACTGGTGGGTTCACCGAGAGGGCAAGCTACACTTTATTAAACGACTAATACAGCTTTTAGCAGATAACTTTTTTTTCTCGGAAAAGGGAAAACTAAGCGAGGGGCGTGGAAGTTTCCCCTCTCTCCCTCAGCCCCTTCTCCTCTCTAAAAGGGGCTTGGCACGCACGTTGCAAGAGGGAGAGACGTCAAGGAAGAACAAAACAAAACAAAAACTTGCCTGCATTTATCCCGCTAAGCGGAGAAGACCCAAACGAGGCGATTCTAATTCCAGGGGAAAGAAAAGTGCCTCTTCTTACCCTTCTGCACCCTCTGCTTTCCTTTGGGCCAAGTTTATCGGCCTGGGGGTGGGTGCTTTAGGCAAAGAAAGGGATTCCCAAAATGCCATCTCCCCCATGCTGGAACGCCCCTCGATTTATTTATATATTGCATTTATACGCCATCTTTCTCTGACAGCGGGACCCAAGGCAGCTGCCAAAGCAATCGCAATCAAATTTTAAACGGGGCGAAATCACACTGATTGTGGGGGTTTGGGGAGCCGTACTCTGAAAAAGCTAGCATCGCTGAGCTCTGAGGCTTGCCGAGCCCAATCTCCAGCATGGGAAAGCAACTGCACATCCCATATGGGAACGGAATCATAGGATCAGAGTCACACAGTTGGGAAGTTCAGCTAGTCCAACTCCCTGATATCCAGGAATACACAACTAACATCGAAGTTCTGTTTAAAGAACTCCAAAGATGGAGAGTTTTCCAACCAAAATTTTCTTGATGGAAACTTTTGTCATGGAAATCCGTTAGTTCCCATTCTAGTCTCTGGAGCAGCAGAAGACATGGTTGCTCCATCTTCTACATGAGATACCTTCAGATACTTAAAAATGGTTCTCGTATCACTTCTCAGTCTACTCCAAGAAAAAAGAAGGTATGGCCAGCAAATTTAAGGACTCCTGCATCATTTTCATCTTCTCCATGGCATCCTTTCAGGTGCTTAAAACACGGCTATCTCAAGTCCTCATTTCTCCAAGACAAGATGCTGGCCAGCAACTATAATGACTTCCTAGATCATTTCTTCTCAGAACTAACCAAACTGACCTCTTTCCCTCCAGGCCAAGACTGCCAGGCACAGCCAGGCTGGCTCAAGTTGGGTGCTCCCCCAAACGGGAGCCTTCCGGCCAATAATAAGTGACTACATGCACATTAACCCTGCACCCAACATTATTTTCCTCTATATCCATTTCCCATCGATGGGACAAAACGGCTCCACGGGACATTCAAAGTCCTCGTTGTGCTGGAGAAGGGAGAAACTGTCATGCACTTTAAAGTTGCTTGCCATTTAATTAAAATTCAGAACTTGGTTAGGGTTAAGGTCTGGGTTAATTTTTCTGCCTTTCAGCCCATTTAAAACAAAAGCGAAAAATGTATGTAAACGAATGAAATTTCCGAATCCAAGGCTTAGCTGCATAAAAGAAACAGGGTATGGACTGTAAGGCTGAGTGGCAACATTTGACTCCCCAACTCCAAACCCCAACGTCTGGCAAGCAGCAAGCCCTGCGTTCTACCCTCATTTGGCTTTCATACCAAATCTCTAATAAACCTCCCATGAAGGGAGCTGGCTCTGCAGAATGTAAAACTGGCTCGGAGTCTGGCCACGTGGTCAACTCCAGCAGTTTCTCTGTTTTCAATTTTTTAAAAAAATCTTTGCCAGGGCTGAAGATCCTACCAGCCATATCCTTCATATTTATGTGTGTGCACACATGCATGCCCATGTGCGTGTAGTTGGGGAGGGCAAGGAGAGAAAAATATCCCTCCACTGGGAAACTAAAACGATTCTGGCAGCTCCTGTAGGTCTCCTCGCCCACCCACCCCCCCAAAAAAGTCTGGCTAAAGAAATCGTAACACAAGGAGCAATTCCATCTTACATTGTGGTAGTGGTGATGTTTCCAATCCATTAGTTCCCAGTCTTAAAGCAAACCTATCAGGGGGGTTTCTTGGCAAGAGCTGTTCAGTGGGGCTCTGCTATGGACTTCCTCCAGAGGCTGAGAGAGTACAACTTACGCAAGATCACCCAGTGGGTTTCCGTAGCTGAGAAGGGATTGGAAGCCCTGGCCATCCCCTCCTAGGTTTTTCCAGGCAAGAGTTGCTAAGAAAAGGCCTGCGAGGGCCTTCCTTTGAGGCTGAGAGAGTGCAACTCACCCAGGATCATCCAAGGGGCTTCCCACAGACATGCAGGGATTTGAACATTGGTCTCCCAGTGTCCAAAACCATTACACCAAGCCAGTTGAACATCTAAACCATTAAAGTACACTAGCAATCAATTTCTACCTTAGCTAACAGTTCATACACAGAAGACCTGGACTAATTATTCTTCAGTTGGGGTTGAAAAGCAGAGGCAATCCAGAGGAACTGATATCTCCCTTCTCCTTTTGGGGAAGTCATTTTAAGAGATACCTGGGTACCACTCGTAGTCAGACAAAGAACGTGAACCTAGCGGACTCTTGTTATTTTAAGGCCTTAGATGACAAGGAAATATTCATAATCCAAAGCTGCTCTCAACTGTTCATTTCCTGCATACGTCTCTTCCCGACCCTACTTAGAAACGTTTACTTGGGGGAGAAAAGGAAAAAAAAAGAAAACAAAAGATGGCACAGACCTGCCAGCTTGCTTCTGAACGCTTACTTATTACAAGGGACAGAGCAAACCGTCCAGACCAAACTGTTCTTTTGCTAGGGTTCAAAGTCATCATTCACGATGATTTACACAGGAGGGAGAAGAAAAAAGGCTGCAAAGGCAATTGGGGAGGGGAGTTGCCGAAGAGACAATATGCGTTATGTAATGCACACAACCTCACAGCTCAGCGCTCATACAAAATTCGCCCAGCCGGGGAGGCTGAATGGAAGCAGAACGGCACCTCCTGTCCGCCAGGCCGGCAACCGCAACTAAAAAAAAGACAGTTCCTTTGACAAATTGCTAAGGAGCTGAACTATGACAAGACTTTGCAACGCAACCTGCTTGCCAAAAAAACAGTACGTCCAGGAACTGATTTCCTGTCTGGTTCCGGATCTGGCAGAAACTTACCTTTGCTGCCTTCGAAGGCCTTGCCTCCAACCCCAAATCTCTGTACTTTCACATTCTAACACATCCCAGCTGATTTCCCTAGATAGGCGGATCTTTCTTCCCTTCTATACCTCATGCCTACCAAGCTATTCTCTTTTCTTGCTTTCCTATGACACATCTTTTTTGTGTGCAACCTCTGGCAACTACTTGGTTTCCATACTCTTCTGTACTCCATACAATATTACACTGTCTTCCTCTATCTGAAATAATGTATCATCAAATACTATATCAAATAATGTATCATCATCATCATCGATTGATTTGGAGTCTTTCCAAGAATCTAGGAATAAGCATTGTCAGATAATGTGACAGCTTCCCAAGGAGTGTCACTTTTTATAACTGTGCACTTGCATTCCTACTTATTTATTTGATTTATATCCTAGCCTATCTCCTGTACAGGATCTCCAAGGTAGCTTACAAGCAATTAAAAACAGCTAAAAAAAAAAAAGTGTGAAAGTTGAAAACAATCAAACAATAGTTTTGGTTAAAAACCCAAAGCTGAAACCATACAGAACACAATTAAAATGCTGTTGCTGTGGGGTGTCTTCGAGTCGATGCCAACCTATGGAGACACTAAAGTGACCGTACAAAGAGATTTTCTTGCCATGACTTATTCGGGGGGGTGGGGGGGGTGTTGCTCTTGCCTTCCTCTGAGGCTGAGAGAGTGTGACTTGGCAAGATCATCTTACTGGGTTTCCACAGCTGAGCGGGGATTCCGACCCTGTTCTGCAGAGTTGTAGTTCAATGCTCAAACCGCATATCATGCTGGCTCTATTACAACGTAACGTGTGTCCATTAAAATCCCCATCTGCCAAATCTATGGCCATTTCCTTTAGCTATTCTGTCAATCCATCTGCTGCCAGAGCATTACTTGAGCCACAGTTCAAGCATTACTTGAGCCACAGTTGCTTTCTTCTCTTCCTTTACTTCATAGCTATCTTATTCTTTTTTCTCCTCTTCCTCCTCCTCTAGATATTATTCACCTGAGAGCTTTCAGTTGTTTTGAGTCCGCTTAAACTTTCCCTACTCGATGAAAATGTCTCCCTCCTGTCTTGCCTTTACGTTCTTCTTTAACTCCTTTGTAACTGAACCCAACGGCTGATGTGAAGTTGCAGGGGGAAGCATGGAACCAACAGCTGCAGCTGGTTCAGCAGAAACTGAAACTCCCAAAGAAAACACCAAGTTTTAACATGAAAGCTGAGCTCTCCTTGCAAGGTTCCTCCACTGCTCACATTTATTGCTTTCAGAACCTTTTACTGCCCCGTTGAAGTGACTTTGATTTTTCTCCTCTCACTTTAGTTTCTTGAAATACTATATTGCAATTCTCTCTAATGGCAGCAAATCTCCACTTCCAGCAAAGCCTGAAATGTCACACAGCCACCGGGATGCAGCCAGATCTTCTAGCTGTGAGAACCTCTTGGGCTGGATTCACGAGAGATGCTGTTAATGCTACATGTTGTGATGCTACAGTAGGGCAGTGTATGTATCTCAGCGAGTTATCCCTCCAGTTTAGAGACACCTCTGATCAGGCACTGATAAAATCTGCCTCTCCCAAGAAAGAAAAGTTAGCAACAAGACCATCAGGGAAGACTTAGGTCCATAACAATCTCTACCATCACTGTCTGGTATCCCATCCAAGCCTCAATGACTTCATAGGTGGCAGTGGTCGTGGGGGACCTCACATACTCCAGATGTTTTTGACAACAATTCCATAAGCTCCTGCTGGTATCATCACGGATGACAGGATCTGCAGTTCTAACTCCTGCCTTCCCTAGTTAAAGGCACTTGGTATATTTCAGCTTACTTTTGACACAAAAACTAAAATGTTCAGTGGAAATCTGAATTCCAACATTCCATCATGGTTTTATCCTGCTTACCTCTGCTCTTACATTCTGATATAAACTTGCTGTGAACCGTCATTCACGCAATTCTACTATCTTCTGCCTAGAATCATTCCTTGGATGGTTCCAACTCTCTGCTCCTTTAAATCTCTTTCCAAAACTCATTTACTTTGTGATGGCATATCAAAATACAGAAACCTGAAATGCCTGTAACTGCCTATGCACACTTTCCACCCGTTCTCATTGCCTCTGTAGCTTATCTCTTCCCATCCCCGTTGTCTCCGGATCTGCCAAAGTTTAGACTTCAAGCTCTTTTAAGGCAGGGACCTTTCTTATTTTTGGTTGTCATCATTAACTCCTGTCAAGACAGCTTCAACTTATGGCACCGTTATGGATGAGACCTCCAAGTCACCCTGCTCAGGCCTTGCAGAGTCAGTTCCCTTAAGTCTATCTAACTGCAATGTGGTCTTCCTTTTTTTTCTCCTGCCTTTCCCCTGCCAAGCATTATTGCCCTTTCTAGTGAGTCACGTCTTCCCATGATATATCCAAGCATGACCGTCTCGGTTTAGTCATCTTGGCTTCCAACAAAAGTTCAGGCCTGATTTGCTCTAGGACAAACCATAATCATTAGCAGACCAAGGCAGGAGAATGTTCATTTGATACCTATGCCTCTTGAGTAGAATCTGATGAACTGGATCATCTGAAGTAACATGATGGAGAGCAGGTTGGGGATATATGGACAATTCTTGGATGGGAGCATTCTATGACCTCCCTCTCTGAGTATGATCTCAAATACTGAACATCATCTAGGAATGTTCTCTCCAGATCTTGTAGCATACTTTCCAAAACCAGTATAGGAGAAGGAAGCAATGGGACCATCTGCTGGATTTGTAGATGCCAGTACAACCTAGTTCTTTCATCAAGATGAAGAGAGCAAGTGGAACGATTAACTTTGTTGAAAAGCGATAGTACTGCATTAGCTCAGATATCAATGCCTGAGACAGATGTGCTATCCAACATTTTGATTTCTTCTCTTCTGCCACTACAATGGTCATTCCCAGTGATGCTCCTGAGATGTTCCTGGTACCAAAGATCTTCGGTGCATTCCTTTTCTAGGTGTGTTTTTCCCCACTTGCTTTCTGCTTTGGCATGAGAAGGCTGTGGCTCTGCGATCCCCTAGCTGTAGCTCCGAGGATTGTTATGGCATATCTGAGACAGAATGTAAGGTACAGCAAGCTGAATAAAAGCATCACGTTGGAACTGATGGTACAAATACTACCAAGGAGGATTCCATGGCTTTGATGATCTAGAACAAAGGCAACAGAAGCCAGAGAGAACAGCTTACTCTTGACAGTGAGGACAGCAAGCTAGCTAGTTTCTCCCTGGTGGAAGCCTTTTAATGGACAAAGCCTCTTGCATCAAACATCTGAGGTGAAAGACTGGCAATGGCAAGAAGAAACAACCTCATGCTAATCACAGCAAACATCTCAAGTGGCTGTTCACATGCAGGGCTTTATTCCCACAGTGTGCACACTTCTCAAAGAAACCCTTTAGGGTCATGAGATCCTAAGCCATGTGGAGAGGGGGAAAAAAAACCCAGAAAGAAATTAAATGATAAAGAATGGTAGGAAGAAAAACCAAACAGGAGCCAAAAGAGAAAATACAACAGTACCTGCAGTTAGGAGGAAGTTCCTGAAATGTGGTAGAAAAAGCAGAGACAGGTGGGAAATGAGGCAGACATACAAACTGGGAGCGGAGTTTCCACCAAAAAAAAATTAAAAATACTCAACTGTAGAAGGTTCTGAATGTGTACCGCACATGTGACACATATGTGCAAGGACCACCTTGAAGACTGGCAATCACCACAATTAATTCCTTCTCTAAAAAAAAAAAAATCCTCATTGGGGCAGCTCTTCCCTGCCACAGCCTCATTTCGCTCTGAGCTTTTTCCCATCATCAAATGCTATTGCATCGTATCTTTTTTTGCCAAGCTTGCCTCAGGCAGGGGATTTTTGGCACTGAGCTAATTTATATTATGCGTACATTGAGAAATGGATCATGGGTTAGGGTGATTTCTTCTTGCCATTTCCAGAGGCCTGTGAGGACAGAACTCTTCCCCCACCTCTAATACTGGAAGCCATCTCTATCAAAATACCACTGGACCCCATGTTTTTGACACCGGAACAATTCTTCCACAAACCCTCCTGGTACTTTCAGAAGCTGCAGTAACTTTTGACTGCAACGGTGCTCCTCAAAGTGGTGGTCCATGGACCAGTGTTGGCCCCCAAGTGACCGGCAGTTCATCTATAGCCAGTGGCCACAACTATAGCCAGTGGGCACAAATACGGTGCGAACCCCTGGCACGTGGGGAAACAGAAAATTGCTGCCCGCCATCGCATCAGATAACTTGAAATGCACTGGATTTGAAGACAAAATGAAAGAAAAAATGAGGACCGGCTTAAATTCATTGTGCAATTTAAAAATTTAGCCTCTTGTCATCTTTAACCAAGAAGTTACCAAAAAAGGGACAGCTTTAAATTTTAGTATTGGTACACTAAAGGTGAAAATAATAGTTAAAACGGTTAAAATAACAGTTAACACCAAGGATGGGTGGACGGCTAGACACACACACACGCAGAAGGGATAATAAACAAGCAAAACTCAAATATGCTCATCAAAAGTAAAACATTTCAGCTTCTGCCTCCTGAAGAATCACACACACAGCAAATAAGCTACATAAATAACTAGAATGGATTTATTAAACCAAAAATAGACAGCCACAGATGTTGAAGACTTACACTGCAGAAGGAATGGGAATTGTCTCACACGCCTATATTTAGGACTAAGGTCCTTTCTTAACACACACAACCAGCCAGGCTCCAAGGGATCATACTGGAGAACAGTCTGGAACGAACTTTCATTAACCTGAGTCTCTGTGCCAACTTAAACAACACAGAACCGCTCCCCTTGAAAGAAGCCATTCAGGCCCTACATGCTCCAAGATACATGGAAAAACCATTATGGGAATAATCAACACAGCGCTTAAACAGAAAAAAAAAAACTATGCAATGGCAAAACCATACACAGCCCATAAATAAGGAGAGATTTTGGGGGTGTAAGGCTTGCCGGCACTTTTTTTTTTTAAAAAGGGTCATTAAAGTTCAGTCTTGTTAAGAAGCAGAGACCCCTCTGTGTGCATTGTGAACCACAGTTACTTTTTTAAAAAAAAAATCAGGTAACTGAGGGAGCTGTATAAGGCAGGCACAAGTTTCCCTAGACTTCGGGACAACGCGTTTTTTGCTGCTTTAACCGCCGGCAACCCAGAACTGATGTAATGCCGATGAGGATGTGAAAACTTCTGGCTCCTCTGAATCAGGTGGAAAGTCTGCAAAAGGGGTAGACAGACTAATTAATCACACTCTCCCCGCAGACCAGAGGGAGAGGAGCTACGACTACGGTTTTACTAGTCTGCCCAGGCCTTCGTGGAGTGAGAAAGAATGCTGACTTTCCAACACTAAGCTCACAGTTTGCAAAGGTTCCCGTGTGAAACGCATAGCGCGGGAGAAGCGCATGTTGGGAACGGATAATGCAAAACATGCACCTGGATCTTCAGCGAGCAACACTGCTTAGGAAAGAGCCTTGGCAGAGACCAATCTGAAAAAGTCCGCTCGGTGTTGCCAAAGCAGTAAAGTGTGGGAAGCAGTGCCTTTCGAACCTTTCAAAAAACACAGCCTGCATTAATACACTATTATACAAATCAGAGGTTTTTAATCTGACCTCTGCCTTGTGTTCTTTTATTCTAGCTTTTAGTGGCTGTTGTTTTACTGTATCGTGCTTTTTATGATCTTGCAAACTGCCCTAGAAATCAAAGAATATGGGGGCAATACGTAATAGTTTCAACTGGAGACTGTTTCTGGCAGTTTTCATGTTCCCTCCAAGAGGAGAAGAACAGACAAAAGACCAGGTTCTGCTTTTCAACCAATTCCAACCAATTCCACTTTCTGACAGTGCTTTGGTCCCTAAACTGTCAGATATGTGGGGAATGCCCGAAATATTAAAAGCTGGAAGTGACACTGAACTCCATTTCTATTTTGTATTTTTGTAGGGCTGGTGTGGGGCAGGGTAGGCTCACCTGTTGCCCGTTTGAAGACAAAACTCCCACTCCTGGAGTCATCTAAGATTTACTACTGTTATATACTTCTGTTTTAATCTTGATTTTTTTAAAACTCTATTTTTGTATTATGTTTTCTCGTAAGCCCTCTCGGGTCCCTGCCTAGGAGAAAGGTGGGATATAAACAAAGAGAGGGAAGGAGAGAGGGAGGGAGGGATAGACGGATGGATGGAAAATCCATTTTGGTATCTTTTTTTTTTTTTTAATGGAGAGATGTTAAAATGGCCATGGAGCCAACAGGTAGGCCCACAAGCTACACTTTGGCCATCATTCTGGGTCCCCATATGAGAAAAAAGTTGAAAATCAATCAACCAATCAATCAATCAATCAACCAATCAACATTTAAAGCATTTTTACCCTACTCTTGAGCTTGAAAAAGCTTCTAAAGTTGATTTTTTGTTGTTGTGTGCCTTCAAATCATTTCTGGTGTATGGAGACCCAAAGGAGAAACGATCATGGGGTTTTCTGGGGCTGAGAGTGTGTGACATGCCCAAGGTCAACCAGTGGGGTTTCCATGGCCAAAGCGGGGAATTGAACCCTGGTATCTTGGATCATAAGCCAGTATTCCAAACACAACACCGCGTTGGCTCTCAAAGTTGCTTACCTATATAATCTTACCTATAATCAATAGAAAAAAAGGGAGACCTCTGGCCTTTGGACTTACGAACAAAAAGCTGTAGCACACACAAAAGAGAAAGGATGTGGAGCAAAAAGAGAAAACCAACAAAACCCAGGCATCAAAATTTGACAACCTTCTTCCAATAACTAGGTAAGCTGGGAAGAATCTGCTCAGAGTCAGAAAACAATCCTCCATCTGAAATAAAAAAAGACTGCTGACCTGAGCTTCCTAGTCACAATTCAAAACACAAACCGTGGTCTCAGATTTCAAACACATCATGGGCAAACCATGGTTTAGAGCTGCTTGCCGGTTCTTGCTTTGCCATTTGCTCAATGTTTGACTTTGTAAAATCTGCTTGGGCCTCCAAGAGGCAAACAGTAACCAACACTTTGTTCTGTTAGTTCAGACACAAACATTAAAAAGTTTCCTAAACCATGATCTGAGGTCGTATTTGAACCGAGCCACAATCTATAAAACCACGGTCATTAACACAAATGATTAAGTATGAGGGTTGCTAGATTTTTACAGAATCTGCAAAATGGCCATTTCAGAATATTAGCACCATCACAGGCCAATGCACCAAGTGCTTCCTGTTGCAAAAAGGCAGGAGGAAGCTGTCTTGGGTCCCTTTGTTTTGATACCCCAAGGCATTCCTACCTTTGCAGCTGAGTTGGACACCCCATGGGTGACATTCCTTAGCAGGCCCCCGACATTTCCGTATTTTATCAGCCCGGTCACTCCTTCTGAGACATCATTTAAGAGACCCATTGGGTTTCCTAGGAAGTCCACAGAGCTCAGGATCCTCGCTGCTTGGCTGAGCAACTCCTAGAAAGGGACACCAGAGACATCACTACCAGGCCTCTCACACCACAGTCGGTGTGTTCGGTTTGCCATGTTCAAAAGAGCAGTTGGCCCTTTTGATGCATCTGTACATGGAAATATGAATAATAAAACTGGGAAAGCCTAAAACATCAACAAGTCCTGCCTTTTGTAGCACATTATGAGCCGTGAAACTAGCAGGTGGGAGCTAACGTGCTGCTTTATCTCACAGCTTCAGTACATACGATGCAATGCAGGTCCCATTGTTTGCTCTAAAACAAGCTCAGACTGGGGCGGGGACAGATCTGAGGTCAATTTTTGGCCTGCAGAACCCATTCAAAGCCCCCCAAATGACACAAAATTAGAAACACCACCAGGCAATGACCAAAAATCCACTACCAATTTTTGAGGGGCAGGGGGGAGTGGGGGAGAAGTGCTGCTTTTTGTATTAAGGCAAAATTGCCACTCTGAGACCCTTCCAGGAGTGGTTATCTGGCAGGGACAGTCTCAATTCAACTTCTGTCATTCCATTTCTTTCAGCTGTTTTTAATACGTCCCAGCTCCTCGCTCCTCCTCCCACTTTCTTCCCTTTGTCCTCAGCTTACTTCAGTTGCAGCAAAATCAGTTCAGTGCACGAACGGTTTGCAAGCAGGATGGAGAGGAAGGTAGGGGGCAGAATCTTGCCCTTCCCAGTTGGCTCAGGCAAAAGCAAAGTGCTGCAGTCTCTCCTGGCTTGTGTATTCTTCCTTCTTAACAATTTCCACCATCCTGACCATGCTCTGAGGTTTTTTGGCCATCTAACGTCCCAGTTTTCATTTGTGAAATGTTGGAAACGTGTGTGTGTGTGTGTGTGTGTGTTTCTTTTTTGCTGATTTCTTGGGGATGGTAGGGCTCTGGTGTCTCAGAAACACCTGTGTAGGCTCTATGCAACTTTTGAGCCAGAGGATTCCCATCCCTGGACTGGGCCTTGTAGAATCCAAGCAGAAAGGAAGGAAGCCGCATTTGGAGAGTGCAACGGTGCCAACTCTTGTCCCCTTTAAGGCCACACCACTCACCTCCTGAAAGTGCTTCAGAATATCATTGATGATGAACTCTTTTGTCTCATAAGGGTGGACTCTGGTGAAGGGATCCAGGTTGATCACAGCGTCTTCAAACCTGACCAGCGGGAAGCCCAATGTACTCTTCAGCGCCTAAACCAAGTAGAGTAACCGGATTAACACTCCCAAGCTTAAACCTTTAATTCCTTTAGCTAAAGTTTTACAGCCTGCTCGATTTAATTATGGATTTTTGAAACAGATATTTCTTGCCAAGTTGTTAAAATCAATCTTTTACCCTTCATCATATTTCCTTACTTCCCAACCTCAACCCGAGCAGGGTTGGAAAGACATTTTTGGGCTTCGCTTACAGCAAAAGTTAAAATACAATTAAATAAGCAATCTTATTAAACCACCACTAGTTTAAAACAATATAAAGGCATTTTAAGAAGGTAATAACAAGAATTAAAGTACAACACACAGATCATATTAAAGACCCTTCTGCCCAACGAGTTAATCGCTGAATTCTTGCTCAAATAAAAAGGTGTTTATCTGCAGTGAAAGGAGAACAGAGAAGAGCCAGCCTAGCCTTCTGATTTGTTTAAAAATGGAAGGTATCTGAAAAGACAACTTGAAAATCTCCTGTCATTTCCACAGCCCGTGTTTTCTATGTTGGTGGGCACAATGAAAGGCACTATCCCTCCCCTGTCATTCATCCAAGTCGACTCTTTAAACATCGGGACTAGGATGCAGGGTAAAATGGAAGATGAATAAAAGCTTAGAAAAATCAGTAGGAGAGCCTTTCTTTGAGCCTCTTATAATAAGCAGCGTGCAGAATGTAATATATTGAATTTGACTTGGTGTAGTGGTTCCCATCATTGCATCTGTAGATGCTGCTGGCCTACGATCATCTCCGACTACAAGCCCACCTGGATGGGAGTGATGGGAGCTGTAATCCAATTATATCTCCGGATCCAAGTCTGGGAACCATTCAACAGATTACTCCGAAGTAAGAGACCTCAGAAGACTTACCTTGAGATCCAAAGGGAGCTTGCTGGAAGTGAAGACGCTCAGCTTGATCTGCGGCAAGCTGATCTTGAGGTTTTCAAAGTAGTATCGCTTCTGGGCTCCACCTTGATCAACAGGCTTTTCATGGAGGTTTTCATCATAACTCTCAACTTCTGCAGACAACAGAATAACAGATGTTATTAGTATATATCTTGGGGTATCTACTGCACTGTCGTTGTCACGAAAAAGGACACTGAAGGCTCCCATCCTGAGATCTGACAAGCTAATAATAGCTTAAAAACATTTCCTCTAAAGAGAACATTTATTCCTAATGCCCTTTATGCTCAACAAAAGACTACTTTTTCTACTCTACAACGCTCTTAACTCAGGAGCTCAGAAACAGAGCTTCATTCAGGGCTCGGAAATAACTAGCTGAAAAAGAAAAACTTAATGTCATTAATTTCCTTTTGTAATAGCTAAGCCATAACTGCATACAAATTAACAAGAGCTTATGCCACGTTCTGTGGCACAGCTGTAACTTTATAAAGTTACTTCTACGGTTATGGGTGTGGGGAATAATTCAGTGATGGAAGAGGGGGTTCATTTAGTTTAATACTGGCCCACAAGGTGTTTTCTGGCCTATTGTGGGTCTTGAAAGAACAACACATTGGAATGGGGTGTGCTTTGAGCCACAGACCAGATATTTGTAGCTTTCAGATTTTTTAAAGCCACTAGAAACATCTATTGAAGGTAACAAAGCCTCTGACAAAGATGATTCTTTTCACAAAGTACTTTTAGGTCTGCCCTGCCATCCTTTCTTCCTTGTCTTCTGTCTAGCTGACACTGAAAACTGCACTGAAGGTAATTCTAACACACACATTCTGAAAATACTATTTATGACCCAAACAAAATTCAAAGTGGGATATTTTCAGAAAGAAGAATAGGCTGAAATAGTTCAGAGACATACATGGGACAGGTGAGATACATTCTGCTAGGCCATCAAAAAACATTTTCAACTTAGGCTTTCCATCCTAACAGTGAAACATTTCTAAGTCTTTCCAAGTCCTTTTATTTATGGATTCTACAGTCTCAGCTGGAGACTTGACAAACATACCTGATTCTGTCTGATCATAGCCAAAGAAACTCAGAAGTTTAAGGAAAAGTTTCTCCTCGATTTGGACTGTGAACTTGCTGGCTGTGATCATCAGATGCTGTAAGGAGATGAGAGAGTTAAATTCTATCATGCTCTCCACACTCAAAGCATTTTGTGAAAGCAAACAGAAACGATCACATGAAGAGTTTGCTATCTAAATAAACTCACAAGATCTGCAAACACAAGCAGACAACATGTGCTTGTCTTTTATTTAAAAAATGTCAGAGTTCTGAATTCCAGCCTCCCACAGCTTTCGCTCACTCTGGCTTCAGAATGAGTTCAGAATCAGCAGGAACCAACAAGATTTGAATCAGATCCATATTTCACAAGGCTGATGGAATGTTAACACACAGGATTCACCCGTGCTGAGAAAAATAACATGCTCCCACTGCAAGAAGTCACCTTTTGGTCTCATGGGGCTCAGCCAGGAAACCTTGTGGGGTCAGCCACACCTTTTGAACAAAGGGAGCTGTCTTGGACTACAGTGCTCATCACCAGTAAGGCAAATATTCAGGGAGTTGGGAGCTTGCGATGCGAAAGAGGTAGAGACTGCCAGGTTACCTTCTCCTGCTGTGCTACCTGGCCTTCATCCCATTTATTTTATTTGCACTTATTTTAAATTGTTTTAACCGCATGCAGCCCTGAGATCTCACAACGGAGGATGAGATGGAAATATTTTCATAAAACAGAAATAAAAACTGAAGTGCAACAGGAAAAGCAATTGGAGATAAAGCTCCATCTAATGGGAGGCAGCAGACAGCAGCAGACAGAAAGTGTTAAAGGTGTGCAATCGGAATAGTTCAAAGTCTGCAAAAGCTGTACTTTTGAACTACAGCTCCTAGAATCCCCCAAATGTTAGCAAGGGGATCAAGGGAGTTTCAGTGCAAGAAACAACTTTCCTAAGCTCTGAAACAACTTCCATCTCCTCCATCTGCTGGGTTCCTAAAGACTTGCTCCACTTCTATTGCTACTTATGGTTCTGTCCCAGTTGTCATCCAAAGGCAGCCATTCCTTCGGTTTCAGCCATTCCCTCTGGCAATCTGAACTGTTGATAAAATGCTGGATGTCATAAGCAGTGGAAGGGCTACTTGCCTGGGCCTCTGTCTTCCCTCCCTCTTCCCCATCCACATCCTTCCTTATTGCCTCACATCCTTTCAACCAGTGCTACTTCAAAGTAGTGGTCCGTGTGCCTACATGGACTGCCTGTCCATGGCAAGTCGCAAGAAAAGAAAAGAACAGTTGTAGCCAATGAGTGCAAAGATGGGGCTGGTTGCTGGCACACTGGAGAAAAAAAAACCCTACATCAAATAGCTTTACAAGCCTTGCTAAAGCATAATAAACCTGAAGGAGCAAGGACTGTCTCTGCATTTCCTAAACAGATCTTTCAGCTGATCTGGGAGTCTCTTTGAAGAGCAGGAGAATATATTGTAAAAAGCAACTAATGAGGCCACCAAACAATCAAGGCTTCCTCTGTGGCCCTATGTCCCTTGATACTAACACTGATGCCTATTATTAAAAATACTTAGCAATTTATACAGGAAGATGCTCAAAGCACTTCCTGTGTATCATTGTGCTGCAATGCAGACCACCATCGTACAAGGTCACCGTCACCGCAGTGCAGAGAGGAATAGCGCTGCAACCCAACACTCCAAGTCAGTGTTTCTCCAGCGCTCCTTCACCATCTCCCCAATGTCGATGCTGCTAAAAATACTTCCAGCCATGTAGAGGACAACATTTTTGAGGAACCTTTCACATGGTTTCTAGAACTATCAAAAATGTCTCTGTTTCTTCACGCCAGGCTTGACGGTCCCAGTTATTTCACACTGCAGCGTTTGGTCTAAAAAGTTTGCTGAAATTTGTTGAACTGCTCTACTTTCTTTGCGGTATAGGAACCTATCCCTAGCCTTTTTATATTCTTTCTGCCTCAAGTACCCAATCTTCCGTTAAAGTAGCAATATCCCGAAATACATCTACTTCGTTAAGTGGTCCATACCAATAAACACCTACCCACACGGCAGATTCATGGGTTCCTAGAAGACCTCCACATTTCTGAAAACCCTCTGATATTCAGAGATGTATGAGACCCACAACAAAATGGACTCTGCCCTCCTAGGACAACTGCCGTACTTGTACTGGATTCTTCCTCTCCCAGAAACCTCCTAGCTCGTCTCACAACCTGCCCTTGAAGATGCTATAATTATAAGGAGATCATATAGGCCATGGCATTCTCCCCAAACACACACTGCTTTTCCATTCCCCCAAAACTGATTAAAATTCCATGGCAACTGAACATATACTTCAAGCAAACACACATTCTTTTGGTATTTCTGCAAAGCTTAGACAGCCTGACATCTCTCTTCACTCTTGCTTCTCCATTTCAGCCCTAATCCTCACCAGCACTTTACTATTAAAGAGAGTGATATAGAGAGTTTATTTATTCCCAGGATGTTGAGTTTTTTTAAAAAATATTTTAAGAACCACAACTGACATTCAGGTTGCTGGATTACCTTGTATATATCAGTTAAAGGGCTCTTACTGGGAAATTTCATGGCATTCAATTGTACGGCGGGACCTGTCTCAGCTGCTTCGTTTTCACCCGTTTTAGGGGTCAGAAAAAGCATGAAAGGCTGAGTGGTACGAAGAAGTTGATTGTCTACCTAAAGGAAAAAGAAAGGAAGAGAATAAGCATTAAGATATACTTCATTTGCAGACTGGCAGCCCTTGGTGAAAAACGGCACCCTTACTAAACAAAAAGCCTCTTTCAGAGGTCAAAATCAAATGTTTATGAGTCACACCAGGGTCTTACTATCAATGTACAGTATCAGTCCACAGTCATAAATACCTTCAGGATGGACAAATTTAAACAATGGTTCCCCATTCGTAAATTCAAAAGGGTACAGCACCTAAAGCAGCCTTGATACCCTAAGGGCACAAGATCCCATCTGATCATGCAAGCTAAGCAGGGTCAGCAATGGTTAGTACTTGCCAGTGAATAACAGGTGCCTATAAGCTACATTTTGGAGGAAGGAGCTGGCAAAACCACCTCTGACTATTCACTGCTTAAGAAAGACTAGGCCTTTTTTTCCAATCAAAACTGACTTGAAAGTTGGCTTCCAGCTCAAATCCTGTTTAAAAAAAAAGTACCTCCTGGGCCCAATATGGCTCAGAGAGGATCAAAACCAGGACAAAATCAACTTCAGCGTAGCAAAGTGTGCGGAGCTCTCTAAGACCCAGGCCATGGGTTGGGGGTGGCATTGGGCAACACAGTCCTTTAACTACCATCAGTTTCCCACTTTATAGCTTAGAGTTCCTTTCAGGCTAACTTCATGATAGCGACGACCAATCCCAATTTTCCCACTTCCTGTCAATTAAGGGTTTGGGTTTTTTTGTCCCACAGCTGCAGGGAAACTCGGTAGGCTCTTAGAATGAGAACAGATTGTGCAACATCCCTGTGAGTGGGGTCTCCTTTCTTGCAGCTAGCATAGAAGAAGATCCTTCAATCAGTTTCCAGTTCAAATGCAGCTTCCATGCTATGGGACCCACTTTATTTTGGAGTATCCCTTTGGAGTGCCCCTTTGAGGGCTGACCTGCCCCCTTACCTGCATATCCTGTATGCTTAGCTCAAGGACTTGACTCGTGGACAGTTGTGTGAAATGGACATTGATGCCGGTAAAGCTTGCAAATATCAGCTCTTCTGGGACTTTGTTAACCAGAGACAAGCCTATTCCACCTTCTAACTTCAACTGGACCTGTGAACAGAACAGAAAATTCAGAATAATCTGCATGAGCATTAAGAACCCCAAACAAGCCCTGGCTCGAGTGTGAGCAAAAGGACTGTTTTCAGCGATCTCCCCTGCCAACAGAGAATCAGAATATTTCATGATCATCCTGGCATTTCTGTGGGTTCCTGCTGGGGTCACAAAGAGACTCTCTCCTCTTTTAAAACTAGAGATTTATAATTAGAAGGTCATGAGAAACTTCTTTTTTATAACAACAACAACAAACTGTGAACTTTTTGTATGAATCACCTCGTTTGCTCTGCTCTGTACAGTCTAGGCATCACTCACCCATCTGCAAGAAAACTTTTGCACAGTGTTCTACTTTACAGGGGACACTGTTCCATTTGAGGGCTGTCCAGCTATGCTCCTGTATCATGATGGAAAAATCATGGGACGAGAGAGCACAGACTGTGAAGACGCCCACTAACACTTATCAGAAACAAGGTAAGCAGACCCCACAGGTCACTTGTAACAGGGGCTACAACACACTTCCACATCTTGCTGTCTTGAAACAGGGCGCCTGCTGCCTGGAAACAGCCCATTTTCTACTTCCTCCACCCCTCCTTATTAACACTTGCAGGCTGCCTAAGAAGCCTCAGGGCAACAGCTACAGAAGCAGTCGCCAAGAAAAGATTTTTATTTTGACCCTTAGCCTTTCTCTTTAAACGAAAGGGAAAAGGAAGGACAAAATTAACCAGATTCCTTTTGGCCTTTTGCAATTCTTTCTATAAATTTTCAAAGCAAATGCTCTCACCGTCGGTTTTCCTTTCCTTGCCCATTAACTCCGCCATCCTCGCGCCACTTCATTTCCCTACCCTTGACAAAATACCAACAGATTTGACAGACAGAAAGAAAGGAGATGGAATTTCTCCACGACCAGTTGGCACGGCAGGAAAGAAAAAGGGAAGGGAAGAACAAGCAAGACATAACAGAACCAACAGAAAAAACTTGGACACAGTCCTACGTTGATCAGGTTAGCACAAGGAGATAATTGAAAAGTGTGGATTGCTCCTTCAGCCTACCTGAGAATGATCTGAGATTTGCAACTTCATAGGCGGAATGAAATTTATTAGTGCAGAGATGGTGCCGATTGCGGAGAATGCGCACACACACACACACACACAAACACACAGACAGACCTATGAACTGTTTTGGTGACTCACTTCCAGCTCCTGCTCAGTGTCCGGGTTTTTCAACTTCCGCAGGTCTTGTTCCAGCTCCTCCCCTTCGTACGAGAAACGATCGTTTCTGCGTTGGTTGAAGTCTGTTATCTAATACAGAAGGCACTGTTAAGATTCTTTCCCCACTGCAATCCATTCAAATTTACCGTTCTCAAAAACACCCAAGACCAATTTGTTATAACCTGATTGAAATTTTCGAGGAGTAACGTCCAAATGGATGAACAACTTGCAACCAAGTATTAATGAAAATATATACCGGCTTTTTCTTTTGCCACTGTGATATCAACCACCACAGAGCTCCGCTGCTTTTCAGCAACATAGCTATGGAACTGTCAAATTACAAACTTAGACTCTTTGCTGTAGAGATATTCTTGGAGGATCTGTTATCAATTTCAATTTTTCTACTTTTGAAGAGGGGGGAGCTTTAATTGTTGTGCTGATAGCCATCTTGAGGGTCTCTTTTATAGGAAAGGAAAAATGGGGAGGTTAGCATTCTAATAAATATCCCCCCTCCATATGCACATCAGCACAGAAAGAAAGTTTCAATACTACAAGGAATACTAATCTAAGTTGCCGATACAGACAGACCACATAGAAAACACCCATCACCTGCAGCACTCTGGTTGGGCCATCCGGGATGACCCTCACCACGAGGACTCCGGAGCCAGGCCTCATCTTCTGATTGATAAACTGCTGCTCTGGTGGAACCGGACCCAACATTTCCATGGAAGTATCTGGGCCAAGAACAACTTCTGCTCCATCATGCAGCCCTGCTACGCCTCCTTTTGCCTGGAATGAAAAAAAAAAAACAAGCAGAAGATAAGAAAGTCTAGAAAGGGGAAGAAGGAAAACAAGAAGGTTATTGACAATGTGTCCAGGGGAGGGAGACCAAAATGGTAAAAAACTTAGAAACCAGACCGTTAAAGAGTCAGTATGTTTAGCCTGGAGAAGAGAAGGTTAAGAAGTGACATGATAGCCATATATTTGTTAGCCATCATATATTTGAAGGGACGCCATGTGGATGATGGGGCAAGCTTGTTTTCTGCTGCTCCAGAAACTAGGACATGGAGCAATGGATTCAAGCTACAGGAAAAGAGTGTCCTGCTAAACATGAAGAAGGACTTCCTGATGGTTAAGAGCAGACTGACAGTGGAATACTCTGCCTCAGAGCATGGTAGAGCTTCTTTGGAGGCTTTTAAACAGAAGCCTTCTTTGGAGGCTTTTAAACAGAAGCTGGATGGCCATCTGTCAGGAATGCTTTGATTTTGTATGGTAGGGGCTTGGACTGAATGGACCTTGTGGTCACTTCCAACTCTATGGTTCTATGATTCCAAGCTTAAAACTGACAACATTTCATGCACGAAGCATCTGCATTTTCAAAATCGCTGACCAATCACAGAACTGGAAAGTACTCCCGAGGCCACTGAGTGGCTCAGAAAAAGCTCTACAAAGGCAAGATGTAGCCACAGTATCGCTAAAAAATGGCCAAGCAACCTCTGCTTAATTTTTCCAGCAAAGGAGACTTTATTACCTACCCAGAGCAGTTTGTTCCACTGTCAACCAGCTTTAACAGTCTGCACATTTTCCTGACATCCAGCCAAAATCTCTTGCCCGGGAATCTTCACTCCCTCGTTCCAGTTGTCTTCCCCGAGGCTAATATTTGGGCCCTTGTTTAAGCTGTCCTCAGAACATTTCTATCACCCTTGTCCCGTTGGCTTTGATAACTTATCTTGCAAACTGATTTGCAGACGGAAGCTCTGCCATTTTACCTGGCAATCTGACTGTCTGAATTCAGTGGGACTTACCGGAAGCAACGGTGGACGCGACCTGCTATTGATGTTAAGTACTGCCAAGTCAGCTTTGACTTCTGACAGCCCTATGAATGACAGATCTCCAAGAGATCCCATAATTAACCGCTTTGCTCAGCTCTTGCATACGTAGGCCACTTCTGCACTGCCCTGTTATAGCGCTATTACTCCACTTTCAACCTCCTGTGGAATTCTGGGGTTTGTAGTTTCCTGAGGCCAAAGAGCTCTCTGGCTGAGGATTCGCAATGCCCCTCCATAAACTGCAAACCTCAGGAGTCCACAGGAGGTTGAAAGTGGAATAATAGCACTATAACAGTATAGTGAGGAAATGGCCTTAGGCTCATGGCTTCCTCAACTGAATCAATCTATATGCAAAGTGGACTTCCTTTTTTAATAATCCTCTCAACTTTCCTCAGCATTATTGCCTTTTTCAATGAATTATGTTGCCGCATGATGTGTCCAAAGTACAGCCTCAGTTTACTCGGTTTCTCTGTTATAATGTTTGAAAGTTTGTCACTTGTTGTAAAGGTGCCTTGTCCTACCATCTAGAAAAGTAGGAGAAAAATTAAATAATTAACTTTTCTGTTTTATTGAAAAACAGGGGTGGAGATCCCAGGTACAGAGTAACGTTGTGTAGTGAATGTACATTACTGATATATTTTTCTTCGAAAAATCAGGAAGGAACAATAAGAGGTCATGCGGGAAAGGGAGTGAGGAGAGAAGCCAGGTCGAATAGAACAATCACAAATGTCGACAGCATCTCTTTAATAAGGAATTCTAAAGAGTGCATCTGTTATATTACAGCCTAGAAATTCATTCCAGATGTATAGCACAGAGCAGACCGTCTTTGATCAAACATCTCAGAGTGACTAAAATAGCCCCTGACTTTTTACTCCTCAAAAAAAAAAAAATGAAATCAAATTTGATTCTTAAGGACACTGTTTGCATACTGTCTTTGAAAAATCCTTTGCTGCAAAAATGCAATTCATCATAATCATCACAATCAATTTAAGCTTCTGGCTCTTGCATGCTTGCTCCTTTTTACTGCAAAAAAAAAATTAAAAAAAAATCCTACTATGACAAGCGAGGGAGCTAACACAGGAATTGTTTGGAACAGATTTCTGGAAAGAAGAGCAAAACAGGATGAAGCCTGGACAGAAATTAACAGAAGCAGCAGGCCATAAATCATTCTTGAAAGAAACCTTTAGACAGAAGAGAAGGCTATCTGTTCTTTTCTCTGCTCTCTTTTCCTTCTTTAAAGGATTATAGTGGAGAGATCCGGTGGGAACCCAAGCAGGAAGAGCTGTCCTCTGTGTTCCAGGTCTGATAGGTACATGCCACCTTTTCTGCTCAGGAAAGCCTTGTGAAGAAAATCCCGTGGTATGAGGTTGTGCCTTAACTAAGGCTAACCTGTGACCTTCATGGTTGTGCTATAAGGTCTCCTGGGGCCCCAGCCCAGCCACCTGGACACCCTCTGCCACATAAAACCATGTTCTGGTGGTTTCCTAGCCTTTATGCATGGTTATTTTCCCCATTTATGAAGGTTGCAACACCTTTCTCAACGCTCGGCTGCTTCCAGTCAGAACTGGTATCTGGGCCCTGCTCCTTTCTGCCATTGACTCAGCCCACTGCCAGAATGGGGACTTAGAAAACCATGCTAAAATTGAATTGGGCTCTCGGGACAGAGTTCCCCACCCTTCTTTAGTGCAAATGAATCAAATGGATCAGATCATTACAGGTCTCTACCAGTGTAGCTGAAGAGCCATTCATCAGTATTTTGGATCTGAGTGTATCAGAGGACAACTTTTCCTTCATTAAATGATTCATTCCTTCATTAAATGATCCCGACCTGAAGACTGTTTGATTTTTCTTGTTGTTCTTCTCGGTTCAATTGTATTTTTTAATTTTGCATTTAGATGCTCCCCCTCTGCAAAATTCTGTTGCATTTTTAAAGAATCCCAGAATCTGGTTGTGGCTTAAAACAAAGTTAAGAGTTCAAAGCTGGTTTAATTATGCTTTAAAAAAAAAAAGATCTTAAGATTCTTCATATAGCCTTTTGATGTCATTTAGAGAGGTTTTTTTAGGAATCTTGGTATTAAGTTCATTTACCCACATTCATTCCAAGCACATCAAGGAAAATAACAATGCCAACCTGGACGACAAGCCCATGCATGCCACAGACTAACTTGCCGTCCCGAAAACTCCAGGTCTGCGTGGTACTACGCCGTCTGTCTGGCTTTCTTAGCATCAGTGGTTCATACCTGAAAAGCAAAACTTACTGGTTGATTTCTTGGTGCTTTGCAGTAATAATGTCAGAAATGACTTGAGGGCACACAACACCAAACCGATCACAGAGAGCCAGCGTGATGTAGTGGATGAGTGTTTGACTATGACCTTGGAGACTGGTTCAAATCACCGGTCAGCTATGGAAACCCACCAGGTGTCCTGGGGCAAGTCACACTCTCTCAGCCTCAGAGGAAGGCAATCATAAATCTCCTCTGAACAACTCTTGCCAAGTAAACCCTGTGATAGGTTCGCCCTAAGTCAGAAACAATTTAAAGCACACAGCAACAACAACCACAAAGATTAACCACGCAATCAAATTCCGTCTCTTTGTGTTTGGTTCTGCAGATTTCTGCAGTTCAGAAAAACAGATGTCTGAACTCTGCGCACCTGTTATCCGTGACGGCTGCCAGACCCGCAATGTCCAGGATCATGGAGGATTCGGTGGACCGAGGAGGGGAAGGCTTGTTTGGGCGGCGGGGAACGGCCGAGCCCTCGTGGCAAAGCATGCCTGTGCCTGTCATTCTCCACAGCTGGGACCTCTTCCCCGGCTCCTGTGAGAAAGCAGAGGAAGAAGGATGTTGACAAGCTGGAACGTGTCCAGAGGAGGGTAACCAAAATGGTGAAGGGTCTGGAAGCCATGAAGCCCTATGAAGAACGCCTTAGGGAGCTCAGTATGTTTAGTCTGCAGAAGAGGAGGTTAAGAGGGGACAGGATAGCCATGTTTAAATATCTGAAGGGATGTCATGTTGAGGAGGGAGCAGGCTTGTTCTCTACCGCTCCAGAGACTAGGACAAGGAGCAATGGATTCAAGCTGCAGGAAAGGAGATTCCACTTGAACCTCAGGAAGAACTTCCTGACGGTCAGGGCTGTCCGACAGTGGAATCTGCTGCCTCCATGGAGTGTGGTTGAGTCTCCTTCTTTGGAGGTTTTTAAGCAGAGGCTGGATGGCCACCTGTCGGGAGTGCTTTGGCGGGTGTTCCTGCATAGCAGGGGGTTGGACTGGATGGCCCCTGGGGTCTCTTCCAACTCTCTGATTCTATGATTCTAAGAGGTGGGATCACAAGCAACTCAATGCACACCCCACTGCCTCTAGATGCTGAGACCTCAGAGGTGGCAGGAAAAAAATAAGCATATGTTTTGGGGATCAGGGTTGTAGATTGGCTGCAGTTATTGGAAACTTGCACGGGAGGGCAAATGTTCGGAGAAAGATCCTAACTGCCTCATGGGGTGGCAGGGAGAGATCCTTGGGTGGGAGTGACTGTATCCTCTTGGGATTTGCTATACAGATGAAAGGAGAGGCCAAACATGGTTAGACACACACTCTGTGCTTCAAGAAAACTGACTTCAAGTTTCTTAAAGGTGAGATATTGATGGTGCAGTTGGAAACAATTCCAACGAGGAAGAAAAGTGAGAGGTATCTATAGAAAACAGGTTGGGCGCACAAAGAACTTTCAGAGGAGCTGGAATTCAAAAGAAAGATGAAAAAGAAACAGAAGACGGGGGAAACCACAAAAATGGAATACAGATGAATAGCCAATACTTGTAGGGGAAGGTCAGAAAAGCTCAGAATGACCTCAGGCTTGCTAGAGAGGTTAAAAAGATGTTTTTTGTTTATTGGCTAATTTCAAAGCAAGAGGAATAACAGTTCAGCCACTGTGTGGAGAAGATGGTGAAATGCTAACAAGTGACAGAGAAAAGATCGAACTGTTCAATAACTTCTTTTGCCTCGGTCTTTTCCTAAGAGGGAAAACAGTGCTCCAACTGACGAAAATAAAGCAAATGATGCAGTAAGGGGACAGTTTAAGTCTAGTTTTCCAACCTAATTTGCCTCACACTAGGATATCTCTAGAAAATGAAGGAAGACACTAGTCCAGCGTTCCTCGAAGCTCTGTCCTGCAATGATAAACCACACTCGGCACCAGTTTGACACAATGTACCTGCAGTTGTCTGAGTGATTATGGACCCAGAGGATATGAAAATAGGCTTCCAAATTCTAATAGATGGATAAGGCCATTATCTGTTGAGCTATTTCCTATGTTGATATTTTCCCAGAACTTTTCGGAAAACAACACCCAGAACCCCACAGACAACATGACAACTGTATTTTCCTATCTTCAGTGTCTTGGAAAATTGATTTACTTATTTACTTATTTATTTTCTGTGTTGTATAAGCAAATATATGGCAATTTAGTAGTGGGGACACAGGTTCTTCCAAATATAATTAAGACTTCCATTGTTACTTTGAATCCATAATGATGCTAACACCCCTCAAAGGTCCACTTGGAGTTTCTTACCTTTTTCTTTAATATGACTCTCTGTGTCTTCAAAGAAACATCCAGGACGAGCTCGGCACACTCCACTTCTTTATTCGAAGCAACTGGCCTTCCACTCTCCCCCTGCAGACTAGAATTCCAAGGGAATACATTAAAAGACCTAATTTCAGAACTCCTTCAGGTGCATGCAAGCTTTAAAAGTACAGACCTTTTAACTGAATGGAAAGGTAATTTTAGGAGACAGGCAAGCTGATGACCCAGCAGAGCTCGGATAAGTTGCATTTCGTACTACAGCTCCCACAATCCCCCAGTCAACATGGTCCTGTTGGTTGGGGGATTCTGGCAGCTGCAATCAAAACGCAACTCCTCCTGGCTCTGCGACACAGGCAAATATTTTCATTGCTTCAGGCTGTTACATTTTTTGGAAGCCAAGCTTCTCATCACTAGATGGTACTGTCATTCTGGCAATTATAAGCTGTTACAATGGACAGGTTTTCACAAATCTTACTACTACTGTAGTTTATTGTGGAAGAGGAGGGCAAACCCTTGTATATATATGTGTGTGTGTGTGTGTATACACACATACACACACACATACATATACACACATACGCACACACATACATACACACACACACACACACACGCCACTTGCACTCTAAAATTTCAACACTGGGGTGACCGCAAAAAATGCAAGGGGAAAGCATTCCCAATCTGCAGATGCGTAAGCGTGCACGCAGTTAAACCAGCTTAGTTTTACTTAAGTGGGGCCCAGGACTCAAGGACACAGTGACACGCAATGGCCAAGATCTGAACTGCCGAGCGTAGCATAAAAGTTCTGCAGGTGGAACCACACCACGTTTCTCCTCTCACTGCCACCCCATTACTCACTGTTCAGCTGCTGCACAGAGCAGAATGGCAGAGAGCAGAATGGATCAGAGGAGAGGCCAGCGTTCCCCACAGACAGACACAAACCAACCACAACCTATGTTGAGGCCCACTGTGGTCCCCCAAATGCCTTAGCAGATGATGCAACCGTTCTGCGTCCAGCTCCAGGGATGCAGTCAGACACTTCTCTAATCACGCTCTTCCACCTTTCATGGAATGGCTCGGGGGCCTGCGGCAGGTCCGGGGTGGGAGTGTCACTCAATGTGGGAGGAGGAAAGGAGAATCAGCCCCTGCAATAACCGCAGGGGCAGACTGGACTTACGCTTGCGTATGTCGCTAACAGGATGCCAGCTGATGTTCACCAGCAATCTATGGCAAGTATTATGATCCCACGGTTGGCTCAGAATTTAAACCCAACCTAAGCAGAATCTAAACACCTGGCTACTTTTTCTCTCCCTGGTATTCGGACTGCTACTATAGTAGAAATTAAGACGTGCAGATGGAAGAGAGTTCAAACCCATAATCTGTGTCACCTCCACTGCCTAGTCAGGGTAAGAGGGGTAGGGGTCTTGCCACTGCTGCCAGTTAATGACGTTGGGGAATGTTATTATCTTCAGCATATACTAGACTCTTGTGTTGTATATCATCCTCTACCCATAACACTGTCCATGATTGTGGGGCTCATTTTAAGAAAGTAGCCAGTGCCACCTATGGTTTAAACATGTGAAAACTATCCTTAGATTACAAGGCAATATAAACTTATCTGGAAGTCAAACCCTGCTGAAAATCGATGCTGTTAAATTCCTAGTTATGAAAGGCAACGCTGGCACACGAAAATGTTTATGGAAGCTCCTCATAATATGAAGATTAAACAAGACAGAAGCCTGTGTTGTGATATACTTGTACTGTTATGCTGCTGACTGTTGCAAAACACCCTAACACTTAAACAGGATGAAGGAGGGTATACAAATCCAAATAAATATACTCCTTAACAATGGGCAGAATCCAACACTAGCGGTATCTGACACACTGTAGAAGGGAGGAGTTACCCAGAGAAAGTATAGGTTGCAGCAATGTAAATGAAGTTTTCGTAATAGAGCTGCTTGCTGTCTTGAAAGTCATCCATGCAGCAAGTGATTTCAGAGGAGCCAGCTCCTTTGACGGTCAGTGTTATGTAGGGCAGGAGCGTGGGTTCATCCCAGGCGTAATCCAAGGAGGTTGCCGGCTTGACCTCAGTGCTGAGCCGAGGTTCGGCGACACCATGCTGAGTGAACACAATGGGGACCTAAAGAGACAGAAACAGAAAGGGTTAATAATCGGAACCAGTTATGCTGGTCGCTGACCAAAATAAATACATGTATGCAATAGGCACCAAAGCCAGATGCTTATCAATAAAGACACGGGTCACCCAATAAATATGAGGCCAAGTCTCAGAGGTCCACACTCAACTTTACGTTGAAACGTGTGCTGTCACAGTCATTTCCTACATAACAATCAAGTGCTCCTAACTCTATCTTCCAGAAATAAGAGCTTTTTACCTTAGAAAAGTTGTCTATGCGGAATGGAGGGGGCAACTGATCGGTATCGCTAAACGAAACACGGTACATGGCTCCTTTTAACGTGATCTCAACTCGCAAGAAGTGGCATCTTCCAAGGGTATCCCTGAAGGAAGTTAAAACACAAAACAGTTCTAACGGGTGTCACTGACTATGGAAACGCACCAGTTCAGAGGGTTTGATCCATGGCTCACAGTTATTAGCAAAGGCCCAATGCCAACAGCACTTTCCCAGACTTGCTCCAACAGTGTTGCGTGCAACAGGGTGGAGACAGGGATTCTAGATAAGACATGCAATGTCTCAATTTTGAATTCAGTGGTTCTGCAGAGTTTTGTTTGCTGTTGTGTGCCTTTAAGCTGTTTCTGACTTACGGCAACTCTAAGGTGACCCTATCATGGGGTTTTCTGGGGCTGTGTGTATGTGAGACACACCCAATGTCACCTGGTGATTTTCCATGGCCGAATGAGGAATCTAACTCCAGTCTCCAAGGTCACAGTTCAATGCTCAAAGCACTACACTGTGCGAGGTCTGTACAGAATTAGCTTCACTAATACATTCATAGGGTCAACTCAGGCATATGTATTCTAACTCAGGGATGGACAGACAAATCAATCTTCATTCACTACTCAAACCCCCTGACCAGAGTCAAGATACACATTCTGACTCAGGGTTATGACCATAAGCTAAAAATGAGGGAACCAGGGGCCTCTAAATTGATGCTCAGCTAGGCAAACTAGGATTAGCAACATAACCAAGTTCCTCAAACGTGGCTTCCCAGACAAAGGAGAAGACAGAGCGTTTTCATTGCTGCTCAGGTTAAGAAGCCTGAGAGCCGGAAACCCTTACTGATTTACTTGTATCTAGAAATTTAGATCTAGATCCCAACCCACACTCCACTGGATCCTGCCAACCTGAAACATTAGGACAGAGTGGGCTGTCTATTTAAAGAAAAATCTGAAAGATTTCACAGTGCCTGGAACTCTTCAGACAATCTGAGTTTAACTTCCCTAAGACAAGTCACTACGTATGTCCAGAACACGAAACCTGAAAAGTAATATAAGTGTATCTAAATACAGTGGATCCTCCATATCTGTGGGGTTTTGGTTCCAGGACCCCTTGCAAATGGCAAAAAAAGTGAATGATTACATCCCATACTATCATTTGTGGCAACATGGACACAGAGGCTTTGATGCACAGGACGCAAAGCTCTGCGATCGCTAGAAATTGCTTATTCAGAGGTTGCAGATACGGAGGGTCCACTTTACAGATATTTTAATTTCTAGGCTCAACACGACGTGAGCCTGCCTGTGCTAAATACTATCTTGCACAGTTTCAAGAACAACATCAACACGTGCCTTTGAAGTTAAGCAACGGGAGAACAAAGTGTGCGCGTGTGTGTACTGTGCACTTTAAAACATGAACGTGAAATCAGACAATACCTCATATTAATATGGAAGGAATTATTTTTGTTGACTTCAAAGCCTCCAGACCAAATGCAGTTGGGGACATCCATCAGTCGAACGCACAACAACTGGTCATAATCATTGCGCGGCCAGTGGAATACAACGCTTGAACCCGGCAGGGTGGAAATGTAGCCCTCTGGATTTGAAGTTCCCTAATGACAAAGTGAAAAAGCAGTTACAACATTAATGACGCGTTGTACAGGACAATGTACAACGTGCCCTGTAATAATAAAACGGCCAGTTTTACAGCTCAGGAAGAACAGACGCTTTCTTACCTGTCCTCTGGCAAAGGCCCGCTGAGCAAAGGCTAGCTTGTGCTTGGATTTATTATCCAACAGGTAGCGAGGTGCAAATGTCACCATGCAAGTGTCAATGTAGCGGCCCCTGCCTTTCTTGACATCAATACCTGAAAATGAATCAAGCCAGAACAGGAAAATCAGAAATCTAAACACTTCTTTCCCCTCAAATTTAGGCATCTTTCTGATTTTGACACTAAGTCTAAGCAACGAACAGGATTAGAACCTCAGACTACAAACCGGGATATCAAACCCGACCAAGATCCTGGGTTGTATTCCGAGATTAAACCATAATTAAGAGTCAAGGTTACATTATGTCATCAGGAATGGTTTAACCAAATCCAAAGTTTTCAGCTGCAGCTTTAATGGGACGAAAAAGAGAAACTACCATCCACATTGACTTTGCTATTTGGTTACGATAGTACCAAAAACAAAGACCAGTACCTTTTGCTAGGAATAGCAATCTAAGACATTCATTGAGTTTTAGCGAGACAGCAAATTAGTAAAATTTCCCAGTCCTACTATAGAGAAAGAGCATGACATTTATAGATGCTACTTGGATGACTAATATTTTCTGGGTTTTCAAAAATTGCACAAAAAAGGCTGCACTGATATTGATTCTGCTTAAGATTCAGCAATCCTTAGCTTGGCACTAGGGCAGAGGAACTGATTCAGCTGTTATGCACTGGCTAACAGCTGATTCTACTCAGAACCAAGAGATCAGTGTTGAATAAAAAACACAAGAGACTGGATCAAGCAGGAAAGGAACTCAGACTGTGGGCTGAATTCAGTTTACAAGCAGCTGACATGGTGGCACATTCCAGTGGTGGCTGAGGTTGAGGCTAAGAGGATATGACCAAAAATATAAACCTATTTTAGCTTAAAGCTCTTGCCCATCGGTCACTAAGCCTTAGGAGAGGAATTGGAATCTTCAGAATTGGGGAAAAACTCATAAAAACTTTGAGAACAAACACCAAAGGTGGCATCATGAGAAAGGAAAAGTGGCCGTCTGGTGATCACCAGCAGGCCAGCCACGGGCTCCAAGAGGGACAGGTTCAGACCCCAGACCAGGAATGCTCTGTCCTGTTTAGCCATAATGTACTACTACTAACTGAAATGAAAGTGAAAGCTTCTAATTTCCTTGTGGTTGTACAGGACAGAGTGACTGCAGAGTGCACAAACTCAAAATATAATCCTAAACCACCATTCTCATTGCATTCTATCTAGGCTATTTTTCTTTGTAATCCATTTTGAAAACTGTTTTCAGCTCATTTAGAAGCTCATTTCAGTTATTAATAAGAAACCAACAACACTGCTGTGTATTACGACTTCAATTATTCAATGTATTAGTACGTACCAATGTTATAAATCAGGCCAGGTCGGTGTCCTTGCTGGATCACTTTCAGGGCTCTGACACCACTTCCCCCGTCCAGCGAGAAACCCTGGCACCAGCCGGGCGTGCCGTCGGGGTGGATTCCTCTCCCAACTCTCATCGTGCAACTGCCACAGAGAGCAAAACACAGCAGTTCAGCAACCCACACCGTCCCTTTTAGAATTGGTAAAAATACATAGAAATCTATTGTTGGGTCCACGAAAGTCCACAAGAGACTCTAGTGAAGTCACCACCCTGGACACAATTCAACGCAAAAAGGTAAAGAACCAAGTAGCATAAGCATTTTTGCAAGAGGTAGCTAAGCCCTGCTCTATAATTAGAACCTAAACAAAGAAACTCCACAGTTCCGAAACAATAATTAACGCTGAATAAACACAATTATATGATTAATATGTAAAAGAAGTACCAACCCCTTCTATTCTCTCTGTTACAACACCATTTCTGGCCTTTCTGAATGCCTGGGCAGGAAAATGGTGCTTCCTCTCATAGGGGTGCGGAGAGAGCAGAGACGGTTGGTGCTTCTTTTAGGCTCTTCTGGGATGGACTAATGTCCTGTTTTTCGGCACTCAGAGAAAGGAGTGTTTCTTTTTTGGATCACAATTAAGGTACAGAACTTACATTGACCTGTGGATAAGTTGACCCAGGTTTTCTGGGTCAATTTGTTGACTAAAATGTTAAGACTTATACATGAATATATACAGTACTTAGTCGTCTTCTGCAGAATGGTCTTAACCTATTTCTGGCTGTTGTTGTCACCAACCAACCGATCAATCAAAAGGTACTTTCTCAGCATCACGAATCCAGTTTAAGAATCAGGCTGTTGTCTAAATGCTGCTGGATGATGTCTTGCTAACACACAGTCTTCTCCCTGGCAGGCCACGCTAAGCAATGAAGCTTACAGGTTTGGCTGTTCTTTGTCAGCATAGCAGAACAGAAGAGGACTCAGGCTCCGGGCAAGCTCGTGCTCTTCAAACTGACCAGCCGCATCTATCTTGGCGTTATCTTGTCTGAAGATCAGTGGCAGCCCTTCAAAAGCCATGAGATGAAGTTAGCTACCGTTAGATACTGCAACCTTACACATCCTTACCTGGAATTAAGGCTCATAGAAGAAAATGGGTCTTACCTTCTTGGAAAAGGAAACACTGCACCACAACAGAACAAACATGTGTCTGCATTGTGTCTGAGCTCCTTCCCAAGTTATCATTTCTCCCTAGACAACTTTCTGAAATAATTCTAAGACATTACGAAAACTGAGGGGAATAATTCCAAGATATTATAAAGACTGAGGGGAATACGGCCCCAAATGTGCTTAAAATGTCTCCAACACGCAATTATATTAACAGCGCTTGTCAATAAAACAACTTACTAAAAAACATGAAAAACTCAAAGAGATATCACATGCCCCAACACCAGACTGTCTTATAAAATGCATTTAAAAAATAAAATACACAGTATTTTTTTTAAGTAATTTTATTAAAGTTCTAACATATAAAACAAACAATTATCATTGTATTCTCAACTGTCGTATTACAACTGTCTTCCTTTCTCTCTGGATTACAATCTTTATCATTCCATTGAACTGTTATCAATGCATCACAATAAATTGTTAGTATTATCTACTTAATTCATTAGTTCCTGTTTTTCTACTCAACTTTACTTGTTCCATTTTTCTCTGAATTTTATCTTCTAAGAACCTTTAATACCATGAATTATGTATTATTCCCTGTCAAGACCCCTCTCGCTTCCGAAATCATCTGTCATTCTTTATAGATATCATCATCTGATTTCCCTTTCAATCTCACAGTACTGATCAAGTCGATCAATTAAAAAAAAAACTGGATGGATTTCACAATTAAGAATGGCACACATTATTACTACTAAGCTGAGAACACCCATTCTCAAAAGAAGAAATGAACAAATCTTGGCTTGTGGCAACATACTGAACTAGGGTGTGAAGAGTGATAAATCCTTTTGTGCAACCTTCACAAGCTTTTACAGCTTCCAAATACGTGAGTGGGGCTTACACCAACATTATAATTAATCTGCAAACTCTTTAAACTGGGAGAACAGCCTAGAGCAATGGTAAGCAATTCTGTCTACCTTGCGCAAAACACCACTATGGCTACCTTGGCCTGGAGACAAGACCATGCAATGCAGGTGCAAATGAATTTAGATTACATCTGCACAGTTAAAACAAGCGTGCTGGTTTCGCCCATTTCTGGAGATATCAGATTTGGCTGTAATGACATACATCTTGATTACCTCTTTTGGATTGCCGCAATGCTTTTAGAAACAGTTTGGAAACTTCAGCAGCAGGTCTAAAATGCTGCAGCAAGATGCTGAGGCTTACTGGGAAGACAAAAGCTTCACTGACTACCCAGCTGCTCTCAGGAACAATTTGAAGTTCTGGTTATGTCATGTAAAGCCCTACAACATCTGGGTTCAGATTATCCAAAAAGACTTCTAATCTTCCCATATGAGCCAGGCTGAGTCTAAAGATCCCTGGGAAGACGGCTTTTTCTCAGCCTCTCCATCACCACAGGTACATTTGGTGAGGACATGTGAGAAGGTCTTCTCAGTGGTTGCTTCCAGGGTACCTGATTCTGCCCCACGGAAGAATGCTTCGGCTCTTCTCCTTCAAAGAGCAGGCAAAGGCCTTTTTCATTTAGACAGACTTTCAGCTGATAACTGGCTGGTTTTAACTTTTACACCATAAATTGTTTAAAATGTATTCTGTTTTAACCTATGTTGTGTACTTCTTCAGGTCCCAACCAACGAATCTATCAATTCCTCTGCCTGCCAAGCATGAGCTCTGTATGGTTCTACCAGGCTGGTAAAGTTCCCAACACAGCTCCTAAGGAAGAGGCTGTGTCTTTTGGGCAGAGGGGCTTGTCATCAGAAAGGTGGCCCCGGGGTCATGAACTGACCACAGCAACCATCTATGGAATATATTAGATCTGCATTGCTAGAGGGATTACCTGCCTCAGTGAAACTGCACATCTTCACAGCATTTTGTGGAAAGTTTACGCAGACTTACCTGTTTTGTTGATGAGCCAATATGGTGCTGAAATAAATATCTTCAAGGACCCTTCAGCTCGGCACACAATCCTTATGGTAAGATTCAAGAGCCGCTTGTTAACGTCATACAATCGCATCCAGACGATATAGTTTTGGGTTCCAGGAGGTATCAAAAGTTCCTTGCAGCGCGGGAAGTTTTCTAGAGAGACTCCTGAAATCAGGAATATCAAAATTTGTGTTCTCCTCCTGAATGTTTTCAAAGGCTCCCTTCCCAAAGTGTGGGAGAATTCTCTGCGTGTTGGGAGAGTCTCGACACACAATTCACTCACACTTCCCTATTTCAGGCAACGGATGTGAGGCCCTTGGTCAATGCTAGTCATCAAACGCATTCCTGACAACACGAATGTATCTGTGAGTCTTTCCATTTACTTCCATGGATTCATTACAAAGACATCACATCAACATGTGTGTTCAGTGTGTTCACACTGAAATCCATCCCAAAAGGAGATACAAAATGAAAGTGAAAGGAAGCTTATGTCAGAACACAGCTCTACTTTTTGTTTCTTGTTTCTTGGCCTGTTTGGGCTACAAATCCTGTCTACAGATACCACCTGAGTTTGCGATTAAAATAACTGGTCCTCTTGGGGGAGTCAGAGACAGTGCCCCGGTTGCACTGTGTACTTAAACCTTCCAGACCTTTCGGTCACGTTTATACCGGCAATGAACTGTCCCGGGGTGGAGTTTCACCTTACCAAGCTCAATGTTCTGCGAAGTGTCCGCCGTGTGCAGCACCGCCTCTTTGCCAGGTTTTAGGGTCCCATTGATTGGCATCCCCTTAACATAAAACTCAAGCTCACAAGGTAGCAAGTTACAGATTACTACCGTCGGCAAGAGATAAATGGTGTGCCCCGGCTGTCTGAAAATCTGTTTAGCGCTGTCAGAAAATATGCTCGAAGGCATGTAATCTGGGTAATTCTCTTTCTTGATAGCGACACAAAACCTACAGAGAAAGATAGATGCACACAAGTTAAGACACCCAACTGCATGGCTGAACAATGGACTTTTGGGGCAATGCCATTATCCCAGGAAGAAGCATGAACTCATAGAACCACAAAATCTTTAATGAGTTGGAAAGGACTCCAGGGCTCATTGAGTCCAACCCTCTAACATGAAAGCCCTCTGAAAGATTCCCATTCAACTTCTCTTAAAAGACCTCCAGAAATAAGAGAGTACATCACCCCATCAAGGCAGGTTATTTCACTGTTCAACAGCTCTTATAATAAAAAAAATTCTTGCTAACGTTTAGGCAGAATCTTTCTTTTTGTCATTTGAATCTACCGGTTTGTGTTCTGGCCTCTGGAGCAGCAGAAAACAAGCTGGCCCCATCTTCTACTGTTTATTATCAGACTATTTTGCCACGTACCAAAGCGTATCATAACATCTGAGTTCTTGTGCACTAGCCAGCTGTGCTGCTGTACAGGGATCCATTGACTTTGCTACCGAAAAACAGCAGTTTATGCCTTGCCCATGCTGTTTTTAAAGTTCTGTTTGGCTGAGGAAGTCAAACTGACAACGCTCTCTACCCACATTATGGCAGTGCCATGGCAGGAATATCTTGTGGTAATGATCCCCTGCCCCAGTTTCATTCTCTTGTGTTCAGAAGCCACAGTGACACATCTCAAGACCTCAAGAACAAGACAGTCCAAGCACGTTCCTCTTTTCCCATTTGGTGGCACTTTGTCCCACCTACGTACCAGGGAACAAACAGGAGGAGTACAGCCTTCCCAAGACCCAATCACCTGAAGAACCGGCTGTTTTCAGACTCCATGGCGTGGCACTCTCGTTTGCTGCTGCTGACCTCCGAGGTCTTCTGAACGTTCGTCCAGTGGATTGGAGACTTGCAGAAGTAAACACCCATCCCTTTGGGTCTGGCCTGCAGCCGCCAGGATGTGAGATGCAAGGGAATCGCAAAGGAATCTCCTGGCATCACTGAAGGCAGTACCACGGGCTCTGTAACCAAGAGGCAAAGATGGCACCTTTGTCAGAGCACATCCTGGATCTTTTCTGTTCCAAAAACTGGTTGTTGGAAACACTTCACCCAAGTTTCCAGTAGATACTAAATTAACTCATTTTAATTTTATTGATAATAATAACAACAACGTTTTTTATTTCTTACCCGCCCCTCCCCAAGGCGCAAGTTTAATTACACTTTTAACTTTTATATGAGATATCTTTAGCTATGTTTAACTGTTATAAGCCACTTTGAGCCCTAGATTGGGAAAAAGGTGGGATATAACAATAACAATAACAGAGCTATCCTACATGTCTTGTACTAAGTAATGAATAATAGTAAGATAAGCTATGCTAATACCACACAAAACTGTTTTGAAATGAAAACAACAAAGCTGGTGACAACAACAGCTACACTAGCTGTCAGACTGTTTCTAGACGCAATTCAAAGTGTTGGTTATGACCTATAAATCCCTCTGCAGCTTAGGTCCAAGCTATTTGACAGACTATATCTCCCCTCATGAGCCTGCCAGGTCAATGCGATCCTCAGGACAGATCCTTATTCCAGTTCACAGACCCTTATTCCTTCACAGACCTAATTCATGGGGACTCACAACAGGGCATTCTCAGTGGCTGATACTAGATCCTGGAACTCACTTCTAAAACAGCTCCTTCCTTCCTGTCTTTCCATTGGCAGGCAAAGACTTTTTTTTTTATCCCAACAGGTTTTTGAGAACTGAAGGTTTTTAAGGAAAAGGCTTTGCAAAAAAGACACATCCGGCTGGAGATGCTATGGTTTACTGACGCCTTTAACAGTGAAACACACTTACTGTCAGGAGCCGAAGGGCTGTCCAGACGGACTTCCATCGGTATATCCAACTTGTTTTTCACAATCAAAGCCGAACGCACAGTTATCACCTTCCGAGCGCTGCCTTCCATGGTAACAGCAAATACCACTCGAACTGGAGGCAATGAAGAAAACTGTAAAAATAGTTTTTTCAAAATAAATAAGTAAATAAACCAAAACGAGGCAGCTTTACAGCTCTATCGTCAGTGCGTCCAAATTCTGCAACAGCAGCGGCGGCCAGAACATCACGAAAAATGTACTCTTGCCCCTCTTAACCTCACTTCTCACTGAAGCACTAATAACCTTGCTCTTAAGAGAATTTTATTACTACCTGCCTATCATGGCCCTCAAACACTAGTTAGTGGCAAACTCCTGACTGTGAGCCGCTGAGATAAAAATTGGTTGGCTAATTATAAGTTACCCCTGAAACGCCTTCCCTCTAAGCTTGAAGACAGCATGTACTACATAATATTAGGTATTAGATTTAAATCTGTATACATGCATACTTCAATTAACAAAGCCATTGACAAAGGAAATATTACCCTTTATAAGAAAACTTTTTGTATGCTCAACAACCCTCCTCCTTTTCCTCTCTCTCTGACTGGGAGTTTTCAGCAGCACTGGCATTGGAAAGATAGTGAAGGAGGACAGAAGAAACACAGACTTTTGGTATTGGTATTGATATATACTAAAGACCGGACCTTTATTGACTTTCATTGTGGTAAAAAAAGATAGATAGAAAAAAGAAAGAAAGAAAGAAAGAAAGAAAGAAAGAAAGAAAGAAAGAAAGAAAGAAAGAAAGACAGGACTCAGTAACATGGGGTTCTGATTATTAGCAAGAGTTAGTTATTGAAAAAGGCTGTTTGTTAAAAAGAGAGGAATGAAGAAGTAGTAATAAAAAAAGAAACAGAAAGAGAGCTCTGGGAAGATCTGGCACTATTCTGAGCAAGGCAGTGAAGGAAGCTAGAAGGTTTGAGTCATGCAATTCCCTGCCTGTGTCTGGATAGCCGATGATATACCCCAATCTTGATGGATTTCTTCTTGAGCCAGCCAGGAGGAGGGTAATATTTCAAACAATATTAAACATAAGGCAAGGAGAAGAACTGCCACTCACATAAACATGCGGATGTATGATGTTTGTTCTGCTAACTGGGCTGCCAATCTAGGAAAGAAACATAGAAGGTTTTTTAAAAGACTGTTAGGAAACCTGTCAATTCCTTCCCGCAGCATGATATGACTCTGAAAAACAGCAAATACAAATGAAGGTGGTGGTGGTGGGGGGGTCCCATAGGGCATTTCAGTAAAAGACTCACTGGAAACCTGCAGCAGGTGTTAGTCACCTGTTTTTAGGCATGGAACTGCACAGTGGTATAAACAGTATGAGCATGTTTTCCCAGGCCTGAGCAAGGATGAACATCAGAAGGAGAAGAAAAAGAAGCTCTATCTTAATGGCCACTGCCTTGACTTCCAAAGCTGAGAGCAGCTTGTCCAGTATGGGGAAGAGGTTTGGAAGCAGAAATTAAACTGGATCTCTGCTCCCCAATATGAAACTGCAGGAAAAAATAGCTTAGGCACCAGCCAGGATTGCTGGAGCAGACTGAAGCCCTACGTGCTTGATCAGGCAGCACCCAGAAAACTGGGCTGGGTTATCCTCTCACTTTGGGTAGAGGTTATTGTTTAATTTGCACAGCCTTGCCTAACTGAAAGCGGTAAGAAATAATCCAAGTTTCCAGAGGCCTTCCTTTGTAGCAGGAAAAAAAAAGATCCTCTCCTGCTTGTAGACCACATTAAAAATATATATCAACAAAGTGTAAGTAAACACATAGACAAAACAGTAGGACTGAGAAGACATCTATCATCAGCAACATTTTTAAAACATGCTAAAAATGGGGAACTTACAGTAGAGGAAGATGTGCTCTTGTCAGGGGCGGCGTATCGGAAGAATATTCCTACTTTGTCCACCGACACTGGACTGACTTGTTCCCAGCCATTTACTCTCACCTGCAGCTGGTGAATTCTTAGGTCGTGCGTGTGTCTATATGTTTTAAAGCAAGTCAAATTAACATTAAGACCAGCGGGACAAAATGAAATTCCAAGGTCACATTTCCACTGAGGAAAATAAAACATTACCTTTATTTTTTTTTTTAAAGTACTAGCTAACTAGAATAAGGTCACAGATATTAAACAAGAGTGAGTCGTTTTGAATCTGATCTCTGTTTTAAACCATATGTTGATTTTGTTAAAGTGCAATTACATAGTACAAACTGAACAATTTCATTTTACTTTTGATGCTTAAACTGTTGTGGAGTGGAACAAGACACATACACAGTGAAGTTACCAGTATTTGCAAAACATAATTCATATTTGACCTTTATCACTTGGCTGAAAATATTGCACAGAACTTCCTGATCAGATAACTGTCTTTTTAAATTTTTGTATCAGTAGAAACCCCTTTACTGCGCACTCTTTACCAATGACTCACTTGGCTCGGCTTCTGCAATGAGATGCCACAACTGAAACACTAGCCCCAAACTGGTAGCACAGACAACGGTGACCTGCAAGCTTTGTTCCTCCCACAAAACTGAGCCAAGTGCTTAAGTAAACTCATATATAACGTCTGTTAAGTTCATATGCTGTTTCCTAGCTCCTGTTTTAACAGGGGAAGGCAACAGTGATAGACACAATTCGATGCAAACACGTTTTCACCTGTGTCTCAGTTTCCCCTTGGCTTCAAAGGCAAAAGGAACTTCTTCACCAGTAAGAACTTCACGCCACTCACTGACTTTATGCATGCCATCCAAAAAAGTTCCATTTTCCTCTGGGATAACTCCAGGGCTTCCGCTATGAGAGAGGGCAGCGCTGAAACCAAGAATCACATCAGACTGTCAAGTTTTTGCACGAACCATCTTCATCCATCCTATATCCATTGACACAGACAAATGTTTTTCCCCTGAGGTTTGCAACACGCACGGAGATGCACATACACCCTTGGATGACATCTGGCCAAAAAGAACTGATGCTTCCTCAAAGGAAAACAAACTAAGCATTAAAAATGATGCCCTTTGATGAAACAGGAAAGGAAACAGCCAAAGGGGAAGGTGTTCTCCGGTATTCAAGTCAAGCCTAGCTAGCGAGCATATGTGCCTCACTTCCAACATCAACTCTTTATGGGACATAATGTTCTAACACGACAATGTGGATGAATCCCACGAGTACAGACATTCTTACTGGTTTCTATCCGGAAAAGTGATTGCTTGATCTGAGTCCACCTAGGTGGCCATCTGATGCTTCTAGAGACAGACCAGACAGGAAATGGTACCACTCTATTCTGCATCAGTTAGACCTCATCTGGAATCCTGTGTCCAGTTCTGGGCACCTCATTTCAAGAAGGATATCGACAAGATGGAGCGTGTCCAGAAGAGGGTGACCTAAATGCTGAAGGATCTGGAAGCCATGAAGCCCTATGAGGAGCGGCTTAGGGAGCTGGGGATGTTTAGTCTGCAGAAGAGAAGGCTAAGAGGGGACACGAGAGCCATGTTTAAATATTTGCAGGGATGTCATGTCGAGGAGGGAGCGGGCTTCTTTTCTGCCGCTCCAGAGACCAGGACAAGCAACAATGGATTCAATCTGCAGGAAAAGAGATTCCACTTAAACCTCCGGAAGAACTTCCTGACGGTCAGAGCTGTCCGGCAGTGGAATCTGCTGCCTCCATGGAGTGTGGTGGAGTCTCTTCCTTCTTTGGAGGTTTTTAACCAGAGGCTGGATGGCCATTTGTCAGGAGTGCTTTGATCTGGGTTCCTGTGTGGAAGATGATTGGACTGGATGGCCCCTGGGGTCTCCTCCACCTCTATGATTCTATGAAAGCTGTCCTGCCATGCACAGAACGTCCCACATCCAAATCTCCTTTTTGGACAGTATTAACCACCAAAAGAAAAAGGAACACGTAGTGGTTTTGTTAAGATAAAACTTGCTGGTTCAACTGCTTTCCCAGTTGAGAGATTCCAGGCCTGAGAAAGACATCAAGGGACCAAAGGAAGGGGATGGAGGAGAGAGAAGTAGTATAGGGCCCCCATGCCAGCTCTCTCTCTCACCTGCTTTGGCCCCTGAGTGCCTACTCTCTCCATCACGCCTCGGCACCTTCTCACAGACACACACACATTTTGGTATTTGTGTTGTTCCAGTTTTGCAGGGGTCCTGTGCCCTTAACCCTAGTAAACGTGGAGCGCCAACTGTATGTCTAAACTGTGCTCAGCGTTTATAGCCAAGTAGGCTTCCTGACTTAAAACGAAGTCAGTTTCTGACCACCCTCATGCTCTGGGGACCCTATTAATGCCACAGTGATCAATGCAAGCATCACCTGATAAGATGTACACCATGTTGGCGCAGACTTAAAACGAGAGGGGGGACCCAAACTGAAATATCTTCAAGCCAGTCAGCCATTTGATTTCAAGAAAACAGAATCCTCCAAACCTCTAAGCGCAGCTTGCTGTGCATAGACTTGGAAAACAAACCAAGGAGAGATCTACGATTCTCCCAAGATTCCCCCCTCACTCCAGCCATAAAATTCCTTACCGGGTTGGGGTTGTTGTCAAAGTGGCAAACCACAAGGTGCAGCCGGTGTGATTTCGCAGGGCAAATGGCACAAAGGGCTGCCTGCGCTTGGGGGTCTTCATCTCGGCTGCAAAGGAGGGACAGAGAAGGAGTCAGAATTTGAGGGATTCGAAGTTTATACGTTTTACACTTCCCTTGCTGGAAACAGATGCTGCTCCATAAAAGAGTGGTGTTCCCACTTCAGCCAGCAGAAGGCAGAGTATTTCTGAAGTTTCGATGGCTCGGGCTAGGGATCCCCCTTCCGACAGAACTCCCCGCTGCAGAATTGCCTGGTTCACTACAAATCTTTTTCTGCAATTTATTTCCAGCTAAGAAGGGGTCTTAGCACTTCGCTTGCATGCTAGTGAATCCACAGTCACCACTCCCTCCCCAAAAGACAAGACCCTTTTTGTTTGTTTTTCTTTTGTCTAGAAAAGATGGTAGAGAGCTTGGAATGTCAATTTTTTAAAACTAATTTGTTATCTATTAAATTTAAAAGGTAGCTAATTGATGTACCTGTCACTGTTTAAGGAATGCCTTACAATACTCACTTCTGCTGGATGACTTTTTTGCTACTCTCCATTTCTTTACTTCATATTTAAAAAAAAAATACAAAGATGGCCAAAAATTAACCCAAATACCCCACACCTATAACATTTTTGCTTATCAAGAAAATTTTACTTCTTGTGTGTCCCCTTCCCCCACCCTGCAAAAAACCCAAATCCAGTATGACCTGTTGTCATGTTACATTTCTTAATTAACAATGCCCGTAATGTTTTAAGAGCCACAACTAGATTGTTAACTGGGGCTGGCTGCAGGGATCACACAACTCCCTTGAGGCAACAGCTCCACTGGCTGCCGGTCTGTTCCCGGGCACGATTCAAAGTGCTGGCGATGACCTTTAAAGCCCCACACAGCTCAGGTTCAGGTTATTTGAAGGACTGTATTCTCCCCTACGAACTAGCCCCGGCTTTGAGATCTGCTGAGGAGGCCCTTCTGTTCTTCCCACCACCCTCACAGGTGCATCTGGTGGGAACAGAGGAGACAAGGCCTTCTCGGTGGCTGCTCCCAGGCTCTGGAACTCCCTTCCCAGAGAAGCCAGACTAGCACCCTCCCTACCTTCTTTCTGCAGTCAAGTAAAGGTGTTTTTATTCCAACAGGTGTTCAATGTGTGATCACACCTGGCTTGTCTGATAGGATGTGCTGGATACTTTTAATTGCGTTGCTGAAAGGTATGGGTGTGTGAGTTTTTTTTATGCATTATAACTTTGTTTGAATTCTTTCTGACCGCTTAACTTTTGTATTCTGTGGTTTTTGACTAAGCCTTTTTAATTGTAAGCCACATCAAGTCCCTCATGGTGGGAAGGAGATCAAAAATCCATAGGGGTCCACCCAAAATAGCTCATTCACATCTTGGTCAATACCTGTGACAGATCTCCATGTTGACTTTGAACAGTACCTATCTGAAAATCCAATACAAATTAATCAGAAGACACTGGAACCGGTTCTTGAAGAATTTCCCTAATGTAATGTTTGTTACTCTTAATCCTATTGCCTTATTTCAACAAGACTCCTGACCACTTTGAGCAAGGAGAGTTGGAATATTTCTATTTCCCTGCAGATCCAACCAGTTCATTTGCAATGTGACCTTCAGCCAAAAAGGCCAAGCCAAGCCAGACCAAACCAAGAGGTGTTCACAGCTGTGCTTGGCTTTAGGTGCTGCCTAGCCATAGAGACCCTTCGGAGATCAATGGCGGAAGAGCAAAGAGATACCCCCAACAGTCTAAAGAACCCTCATGCAAGGAATCGTAAAGCCTGGTATAGCAAACGGTATCAAAACAAGCTCACTTCATAAGATGTTTCTGGGAAACAAGCAAAGTTATCTAAGCTCTGCAATACAGTACCTCTAGCATACATCTGGTGTTCTAGGTTAGTCAGACTGGCTGTACTCCTAGTTCTAAGGTAGACAAGAGGAAGGCCTGGCAGACAGGAAAGACAACATTAGCAGGGAAGGGGGAAAAAGGTAGATATATACAGGTGAGATTGCTGTGCATACAAAAACAGAGGGAAAATTACAAGCATAGGGAGCACCACACCACCAGTGAAAGAGGCTCTACACTGCAGGAAAATTCTGAAATACAGTGATATTGGTGGGAAGCAGGTGGAAGAGAAAGCACAAAAACAACTTTGGGGCAGCAAACAGGATTTTGCTTCAGTGACTTTCCCTTGGAGAAACTGACTCCAGAGGAGTTGCAAGAACTGAAGCCTTTTTACCAGGAAGCAGTCTGAAGAGAGAGGAGTAAAGATGCAAGGAGCAAGTGCTTAGAGGATAATGGCTTTAGCACCACTTGCTGCCTTTCAAAGATGAGCAGGCTGCGAGGGGGGGGGCAGTCACTGGGGCTCAGTGGCAACAAAAGTCGGGAACTTGGGTTTGATATGGGGAGGGGTAAAAGCCTTTGGGGCCAGTGGGGATAAAAAAACCCTGGAGCTGAGGACATGCAGAAGTCCGAACGGACCCTAGCATATATGTTTGCGCTGAGACTGTACGTCTGAGATAAAGGGATACAAAAAGGACTTTGTGATCTAATTACCCTGCAAGTAAAGGACTGTCCACGTATGCAAAGGCAGAAGAAAGAAAGCGGCAAGCACTCTCAGTTTAAAGCCAAACTGCCCAAGAGCAAATGAGCAAAGAGATATTAAGCTTGGGAGGAAGACTGCTCGCAGTGGTGCCCTAAACATTCTACTAGGAAGACGGTGCGCTTGCCAATATCAAAGTCTGTGCAAGGCTACAGTGGGGCATGTGCAATCACAACCGTCAAAAGTAAGAGCGTACGTTATAGGCAAAATTCCTACCTTGTCCAAAGGAAGGAGGGTCAACGGAAGAGCCCATCCATTCCTCCGATTCAACTTCCTCCACTTCGTTCTCCTGCTTGCAATAATCTGCCATCCATGACTGTTTTGTGCAGGTGTACTGCTCTAGAGAAAGCAAACACAAAGGAATCCAGAATAACAGGAAGGAACAGAGCACGGGACTGTAGCCCAGAACTGAAGTTGAATGGTGAGCGCTCGCATATTTTCAGGAAAAGTGGAAGCTGCCGTCTATGGTGATAGCATCAGCAGTCCTGAGTGTCAGAATTCAAGACAACTGATGTTGTGTGGTGCCTCAAGATGGCAATCTAGCCTGAGCTTTGTGCTCCTGACAGAAAGAAGCACCACCCCAACAGGCTGGCTTTGACTGTGACAGTGATTCTGGGAGGGTGTTGGAGAGGAGCCCTTTGTGGAGACTGAGGGGACTGGCTCTTACTTCTGCTCTGAGTTTGAACTAATAGATATTGTTTGATGGCAACCTGGCCCTGAAATGAGAGAAGGAGCTATTGGTGAACCTGGAGTGGTATCTGGCCCAAGGTATTATCACTATGGTTGAGATCATTAGGCTCGGGAAGCAAGCTAGAGGCATAAGGTCTGTGGATCTGGTGGCATCTGCGGTTTGAGAGAGAGAGCTTCTGGATCCGTTCTGGACAGAAGGAAACCAGGCCCCTTGGGGGTGTCTATCAGGGTCCCTAAGTGAATCATCCATTAGGATGCAAACAGCACACTCTTCTTGCAATTCATGAGGAAACTCTGAGGCTGACAAGGCGATGACAGAAGACTAGGAGGTCCTGCTTGGCCCTGAGAAGGGAAGAAGTTATCCAAATAGGTACACATGTGAATCTCCTGGAGTCTGAGGAAGGCCACTAGACAGATCATTAGCTTTGTAAAGACCCTGGGGTTTGGGTGCCAGGCCACAGGAAAGAGCTCTGAACTAAAAATGGTTGTTGTTGCAGAAGAAATGCAGAATCTTTCTGGGCGTTGGAAGGACAGAGATGTGAAGGCAGACTTTGGTGAGATCAACGGAACGCACTCTCTGATGTGTTTTGGCCACAACAGTTTTGGTCCTAAGAGCCTTCTGTGTGGTCTAGGATAAGTGAAGACTCCCTCCCTCCTCCCTTTTTTGACATCAAGAAGAACAGAGACTAAACTCCCTGAAAACAGCCCATGGGTAACACTTGTTCTATTGGCCATCTGAATAAGATGATCAACGGCCTTCAAAACTGCCACTCTCTTAAGAAGAGGCTTGGAAACTGGTCCAAGTTAGCAGGTCGTGTATGACTTCCCAAGAGGTAAGGGAACCTGGAGATTGGAGAAAAGAACTGTAAATATCACCCACCAATGAACACAGAAGTTATGTTGATATCCAGCTGACGCGTTGCTTTCACTTCCAGCTTTAACCTAGGTGGGTGGAGGCGGCTGGCTGCTTGTTGCTGCCAGGACACAGAACACGGCCAAGGCTCGATAAATGGCTCCCAACCTGAGAGAAAAGGGGAAAGAAGAGAAAAAGAACATAGTCATTAGCCGAGGTTAAAATATGTATGCTGCCTGACAGTTTCATATGTTTGTCTCTCTGTTTAGATGGCAGATTTCAGTAACATCAGTTTCAAATCAAAAGTCCGCAAACAGCCAAATCAAATAGATGCAGATACTGGTGTTCAGATAAAAAACCAAAAATATCCCAAAGGTACAGGGACAACAATTCAACATTAAATGGCACCTTCATATTCAGAGCTAATATCTTTCTAAATTCTAGACGACAGGAACACACAAATCCTTACCTGAAAGCTCACGGTTATAATAATCTCCTGAGAGTGTAAAGTGAGCATAACCTTCCGGGCTTGTTCTCAGACGTTGCAGAAAATTTAACCCTGCAATTAAAGTCAACACAACTAATTGATTATATGCTGGCTGACACCACCTGGAAGCATTACAGCCAAACCCTCTGGCTTCTCTTTCCTTTCACAAAGCCAGAGTTTGAGGCCATGGGCTTCCGTTTACTTCTGGATCCAGGCTTGCTGAAAGACTGACAAGCCAGAATCCAGATTTAGATGCATCACTAAAATTTTCTATTGCTGACAAATTCTTGGGCTATGCTGCTCCTGCTTCCAGGAGGATTCAAGTGGGACTGACAGGCCAGAACACACTGGCATGTCTGTTTATTTCCTTGCAGACTCGGAATTCTCAACAATTCTGGTTTATCTTTTCATGCAAAGGAGACCGCTGTGACAGATTATACAACAGAGTTCAGAACAGTTTAAGGCATTCATTCCATCTGACAGCTCCCCCAGGCTCCAAGAGACTGAAACTCAAGCTAAAAATATTGTGCCAAGTGATGCCCACAAGCAATGCGACATAATAATAAAAAAGGCAATTAAGCAATCAAGATATTTACGAGAAAATGTTAACTCAGCTAGAGGAACATCACAGTCCATGCAGTCGTCAATAAAACAAATGCAGATGCTTTCTGCTTTGACGTCTACGCCGGAGATCCAGCGCAGGGCCAAGGAGCTTTGGTTATCTCGATTATTTGAGTCTGGTGGTACGCGTTTCAAAGGTTCGGCATTCTTGAACAGCCAACTTGCAGCTTTCTTCAGCTGACCTAAGCACACAAACAGCGGAAAGGAAAGAAAGACAGCACAGTTGAGTTTCTGTGGCTTTTTATTAGTGATGCAATTTCTGGACCTGATGGGTACAAAAACAGAGACACCCAAAGCTTATGCCTCAAAAAAAAAATATTAATAAAAAAGAGACAGAGAGAGAGAGAGGGAGAAATCCAGCTCATCCAGGGATGAGAAACAGGAAAAAGTTAAAGGCAGACTGTACTGTTAACATGCAAAATATGGTTTACTGTCTGTTGTAAACTATTCATAGAGTACTCTCTCAAATCTATAATTAACATAGAGACACTGTACCTTGGCAATCCAAAAGAGCTTTACGGCAGTCATCTATGCTAAAACCCAGTTCCTGCAGTCGGGCAAGTTGCAATTCTAAAATTAAACACACATATCACTATTAAAACCCAAACAGGCACTCATTCTCAGGCTGTCTGACCTAAAAATATTTTTCGTGAAAGTGATCAACTGCAAACACAGGAAATAGCTGCTAATGCTTTTTAAAAAAAAAAAAAAAAAAAATCTGTCAATTTTTTATATTTTATATTTATTTTATATTTATATTCAATTGCATTCAGGTTTTAAAATAGCTTTAGGTATATTGCTTTCAAGCAAAGGCTTTCTATCCTTTAGTTCCCCTAAATAATTTTGTAAATACTATGCTTTGAGGATCAAAACATAGTATTTACAAAATAGTTAAGGACAACTAAATATTCAGTGAACTCCTTCAGCAAAAAGCAATTGAAGGATTTTCCTTTGTTCTGTTTTCTTCTTTCGCTCTCTGACGTCTCGCATACAATCCGCTCAGCTCTGCAGCTTAACCCCCTGCAAAGCAAGTTTCAGATTAAACCTCCCAATGATAATTTACCAATCTTTTTTCCCAAATTTGATGTAACCGACAGCATCTCCGTGTATCATAAAATTAATGAAATGCCATTTCAAGATTTAATTATTCATATGCAACTGGCTGAACCCTACATCTGAACCTGCTCTGCAAGAAAGAAAGCCCACTGGGAAACAAGCTTAGCTTAAAGATTGCATTCATACCAAGAACAGGATCCAAAGTGCGTCTTGATGTCTCTGTGCTTTCTGATGCCAGTCCTGCAACCTCATTTACCCAAGACAAACCGGAAGAAGTGGCAGAAGCTGGTGCCCCAGTGCCTGAGGTAGAAGAAAACGGTCCAGCACTGCTGGTCTGGCCAGGAATGGACTTGGCAATAGCCAGAAACAGCTGGACGTCGTTGTAAGACAGCCTGATGTCCAACGCTGGCACCTGGATCTGAAGAAAATATGAAAACAAGAACAAAAATAAGTGGCAACTGAAATGGCTTCAGCAACTTGGAAGGTGAGGGTCTCTATTTGGTTGGTGATTACCCGTCTGGGATGCTTTAGCTGTGCATTTTCCCCAAGAGGGCTGGACAAGGGGCCTTTCTGCACTACGCTATTATAGTGTCATTATTCCACTTTCAACCTCCTATGGAATCCTGGGCTTTGCAGTTGACGGGCCTTTAGAATTCCTCAGCCAGAGAGCTCTTTGGCCTCAGGAAACTACAAACCCCAGGATTCCACAGAAGGTTGAAAGTGGAATAACAGCACCGTAACAATGTAGTGCGGAAAGGTTCTAGGTGACTTTGCCTGTCCAGTTCTATGCTTCTAAGGCTCCAGGAACTGTTTTTCTTCTCAAAAAATATGTCTTATTTTAATCTGTTAAGCCACAATCTCTCTTAAAACACTTGTTTTAAAATGAAATCTGAACTTAAAGAGATGGCAAAAACTTACAAATTTCTTTAAACTGGATGCATGTGATTGCCTGAAAAATCAAACCCAAGGCCCTCTCCCCTCAATGTACATACAAACATGCAGGGAAAAAAAACCCTCTCTGTCCTCCAAGCCCCCCCAAAGGACAATCCCCTCTCAAATACCTTTCTTCCCCTGGTGTTTCTCCTTCAAAACGGTGATAGGAAGTAATATGACATCGCTTCCGGACACACCATTATGGAGGAGAAATAGCAGGGAAAGAAGGTATTCTGATACACTCACATGGTGTGTGGCCCACAGGGGGAGAAAACTGTCCCCCTCCCCGGGGTAGTTGCTTACCCCTGCTTTACGAGTTCCTGGGTGATTTGGCCTTTAGACAAGAGATCATTTAAAATTTTTAGGATTACTGTGTACACGCATTTGAAAACACTTACCTCCAGAATAGGTGGGAAATCTTCACTGTTAAAGGCATCCAACAATCCTGACCCACTGGGGTACGAAGAACTCCCCACGAGATCCACTTGAATGTGGGCAGGATCGATGATGGAAAGGGCTGTCTCCTGCTCATTCCCCAGACGGCATGAAAAAACCTAAGGGGTGGGAATTCAAGCGTAACTTGCGCTGCCGTTTTATACTAACCAATCAAACCTGGGCGAGAAAGAGGGCCCCAGGCACAAAGCACGCCCACTCCCCAAGCCGGTTAAAGTGCTGCTGAGGTACCTCTCGGGGTAAACTTTTGCTTTGCGGGCTACTACCGACTTGTCTTCTCTAACACTACTTTGCAACGTTGAAGTTCGCTGCCTTCAACTCCGTCAAACAAGCTTTCTCTTAGATCTCCACGGTGCAGACAGAGCTTTACCCACTTTTATCCTGGCATGGAGTGCCCACTGAGCCCTGAGCCTGATCCCAAGCCTCCCAAACTCTGCCTGGCCATTTCGCCTCCCACTTCTCAACCAACAAACTAATTCCCTGTCCTTCTCTGTGATCAGAGCATTAAAAATATCCTGCTTTACAGCAGGGACTCACATACTAAGTATTTTTCTTTTCTCTAAGACAGCTGTGTGCAGAAAGTTTGTGTTATTTTACGGTATGTTTAAAACCCAGCATGGTGTAGCGGTTAGAGCCCTGGACTACAACCTGAGAGACCAGGGTTCGATTCCCTCCTCAGCCACGGAAACTCGCTGGGTGATGCCGCACACATCACACGCTCTCAGCTCCAGAAATCCCCGTCGTAGCATCGCCTTAGGGTTGCCATAAGTTGCAAACCAACTTGAAGGCACACAACAACAGCTACAACATAGTCTTTTAACGAATTTTAATGGCTTTAGGGTTTAATGTTTTAACTGTATACATCGTATAATTCCATTTTTAAAAACTTTTATATTTATACTGTCATTGAAGCTTTTGTATAGCTTTCTTTTTTAATTTGCATGGTTTTTAAATACGCCATTAGCCACCTTGAATCCCATTATTGGTAGAAAGGTAGGATATCATCATCAACAACATCATCATCATCACCCATCATCATCCCCTCTTCCTCCTTATCCTTAATGGTTGTCCTCCAGGTTGCTTGTCCAGCTGAAAAACCTATTCCCCCTGCTGTTAAAGAGCAGTGCCCACATTTGTCATGCGCAAGTGTTGCTTCAGGAGAGAACCCCTCATTCCCACACTGGACCTAACACACACACACACACACACACACACACACACACACGAGTAACAGGGCATTCTTACCTCAATACTAGACAAACTCCCTGAGAAAGGGTGATCCACCAGCTTGGGTTTGTACGTGAGAACCGTGGTCCCCTTCAGAATAATAGCATTGGTATCCAGACAGGACGTGTCTTCCACCACCACAAATTCAGTATCTGAAGGAACACAAAAGAGGATTTTGGCCACTAATTGACAGGTTTCAGAAAAAGCTAATAACCGGTCCAGCTGAGCACAGAGTTGCCCAAAAACGAGAAAAACAACTTTTCAGTCTTGACACACAGCGTTGGAAAGGTGGATAATTCCTGGCGAGGAACAAGCGATGATAGTTGAACCACCACAGGCTTTTAGTTTCCCAAACATATTTGAGAAAGAGAAAAGTAACAGAAACGCATCACCTGTAAATATGGCAATGAGGTGACAAGTTTAAAGAATGATTGTAAAGTGTAGTCAGGGGACCAAGGTGGGAGAAAGGATTTTGCCTAAAGCCTACACGAGTAGATAGACATATGAACAGTGGAAGGAGTTCTTGGAATGTTGTATGATGCTGGCTCGGGATCACAAAAGAGGTGTGAGAAATTGGACATGACAGTCTACCTGTGACTGTGATTTTAACTAACGGCATAATATGTGCAGTATGCCAAGGAACTACTGTCTGTGCTCAACCCACTGTCAATGGACTGAAGTTTGTGGATATATCATAATTCAGCTACTTCTCTTTCGATCCCAGTCTCTCTTTTTTTTTTCTGTTCAAGGACTGCCATTCTGAGATCTGAGATGGAATATCCAGTAAAGCTGAAGTGTTCCGCAACTGGTTTTTGTGTATTCCCATCCTTAATATGTGATTTATATCCATTCATCCTGTGGCATAGAGATTGGCTTGTCCAAAATTTGTCAATAGTGCCCCTCAGCACTCTACAACGGACGAACAAGCCAGCCTCTATGCCACAGATATTCGGAATGGGATATGCAGAAATTTATTTCAGTCTCAAAGGTGCTACACCACCCCTTTGTAGTGTGGTCTGTGTTCATTACGTCACCACCAGTTGAGAGGAAACTACCCTCACAACTCCACTGATAAAAAATTGTGTCAAACACACACATTGTGTCAAACCCCAAACACTAATCTGCCTCCCCCTTTGAGTCTGCAGCACAAAATCTGCCTTACCTGTCACGTTGACCTTGACTTCCAATTGCTTTTCACCAGAGATCTGAAGAGACGAACGCTTGGTAACTATTCCACACTTCACCGCCTTGGGGACAACGGCTGCCTCACTGCTGCAATGGCGCTGTCGGGAAGGGGTAAGGTTGGGCTGCTTTTTAGTGTCACTAGGTGTTTGAAGGAAGTCATGGACAAGCACTAGCCAGTCAAAGATGAGAAATACTCGAAGGTTGTTCAGGACAACCGTAAAGAAAGAGGAATCCTTGGTAGATCTAATGGAAGGAAGAACACGTTTCATTAACCTAGATTTCTTGGTTTGACAATCTGACACATGAAATCATGTTGAAATCTGGAGGCTTTGTCAGGCAAGCAAGAAAGCAAGTGGATCTAATGACTGCTGCAATCCTGCCCCCCGATTCCAATCCATACCGCCTGAGGTACTGATGTTCTGAGACCTTCCTTTCAGCGCTATCTTCTTGCAAGGAGATTTGTACCCAGAGAAAATTCATGAAATCATACACAGCCTAGCCAAGGGGCTTTGGAAAAAAAAAACTTTCCATGATCCCCACAGCCAATAGCTAATGATTTCTAGGTTTGCAGCAACAATTCTCAAAGCCACCTCAACAGAATCCAGAATAAGCAATGGGTATTATAAATGTACAAGTGGTGTGTAAGATGAAAGAGAATTCCCTATGGCAATGAAGCAGGAGTGAGGAAATTGGTGCTCAAACCAGGCCCTCTGGAAACTCAACAGACAGCAAGAAAACTTTCCCCGTGACACCATCTTTCAGTGGCTCAAAGCTTTTGCATGCATTTTTCCTCATCCTAAAAGGCTGAAATCACAGAATTACAGAATCACAGAGCTGGAAGGTACTGCAAAAGCCATCTAGTCCAATCTCCCTCCATGTAGGAATACTTAGGGCTCAGCTACTGACAGCTAATAGAGGTTGGGATATCTGGCACTATTCTTTTCCCTTTGGGCGGGCCATCACTACAATACACGTGCACACACACACACACACGTCTCTCAAATGGAATCGCAGAATTCAGATGGAAATAAACCCCATCTTCCTAATGCTGAAGATGCACCAAAACCTGTCTGGAAGCATCTAGGCCAAAACTGGCTTCCTGATCCATTCATTAATTCAGGGGGTCACACTCTCTCCTACCTGTAATGCAGCTCGATTTGTATTGCTCCTTGGGAACTGCTGTTCTTTGACGGCTGGAAGATACAGTTGAAGACGTTCGGCATTCCCGAAGTAGCTCTCTGTCCGGTATAGCGCGTATCAAACACCATCATGGAATGTGAAACCAAGTTGACCGATTTGGTTTGGTTCGAGAAACTCTCAAAGAGCAACTTGGACTTCTTAAAGTCAAACCTAAGGAAATTTGAAGCAAGGAAAGAAAAATGAAAGAAAAATCACAGAATCATAAAAGTAGCAAGGGACTGCAAGGGCCATCTAAGTCCAACCCCTTGTAATGCAAGAATACAGAACTAAAGCACTCCTGTGATGCCCATCCAACCTCCGTTTAAAGACCTCCAAAGAAGCCAAGTCCACCACCATCCAATGTTGAACAGCAATTTTAGGAAAGATGTTTTTCCTAATTTTCAGGTGGAATATCTTTTCTTTCAACTTGAATCCACTGGTTCATGTCTAGTCACCAGAGCAGCAGAAAACAAGCTCATGACACCCTCTACATGGCATTTTTTTGGATGTTTAAAGATGGCTACCGTGTCACCTCGTAGTCTTCTGTTCTTCAAATTAAACATACCCAGCTCCCTAAGTCAATCCTCATAAAGCTTGGTTTCCAGAGCTTTAATCATCTTGGCACCATTCTCTAAATATGTTCCAGCTTGTTGGTACCCCACCTGAACCGTGGTGCCCTGAACTGGATACAGAATGCCAAGTAAGGTCTGACCAAAGCAGAACAGAACGGCACTAATATTCTAATGCAAAGTAAATCTCACTTCAACTCTTGGCAGGAGGTGTCTCCTGAAAGCTCAGCAATGGACGATCACACCATCACAGATCCCTGAATATCATAAAGCATCTTGAGCAAATCCCATTTTTGCAAGACAACAAAATCAAGCAGGAGACCTGTTCCATTTTTCTCTACTACTGGTCCTGGAGAAAAAAGGTGGTAACCCCTAGAGGAGCCCAGAGTCACTCTCCTTCCAAAAGTACTATCTACAGGCCCGATAAAGAACAGCAAGCAGCCAATTTATCTTCTAAGCTGCCCAACACGCTACTTGCCTACTCATGGGCAAGACTGAAGGCGTGAACTGGAGCCTATTCATGTTGCACAACCAATAGTGAAATTACATCATGGTGCACAAAGGTTTTTCATCTACAGGCCATACTGCTCCCTCCTTCATCCTCGTAGTAGCACTGTTTCAAGCCAAGAATCACTTACAGCCTCTTTCTTTCTCTTCTTGTGACTAATCTGTTTATCTTTTGTACAGACAAAAATAGAAAGCTGAAAAAAGCAATCATGTCGGGATATACAAAAATTCAAAGACAGGAGAGCAAGAGGAGAAAAGAAAGAGAAAGACTCAGCGAGACAGAAGGACATACCGGGCCAATGAGCTGTGTTTCCCTTGGGGATTAGTCAGTTCCAGGCTTACGTTGACCATGTCAATTAGGAAAGACATGCACGTGTATACCTCTCCACTCAGAACAGTCTGAAAGGAAAAAGAAAGAAATATTTCTGCAGAGAAAGATGAGGATTTTTAACCTAAACATTTGCTTGTGCTATACAGAGACAACAGAATACGCAGTCTAAAGTTGATCGACAAACACGTCCACCTCTGGACTGTTTAACAAACAGGAGCAACACAGTAACACATTTTGTACCCTAGGCTTTCTGACTCAAATGAATACAAGCTTGGAGCCATCAGGAATATATTTTGTTGGGAAAAACTATGAGTTTTGTTCTGAGAATTCTGAGTTCACGAATTCAGTTCTGATAGCGCAAATTCTTCAGCTTAGAATTCTGTTAATTTTGACTGAGTGAGGCTCTGGTTGGTTTCAAAGTTCAAGCAGGTCTGCTAGGCAGGGAAAAAACTGCCTTAGGGAAGGTGGTCATGCCTGAAGAAGCCAATCTGTTTTCCTTTTTAGCCCACACGTTACTTCCTTGTTTGTCTCTGGAAGGTGTTGGGAGAAACCCACGATGTGTCAATTCGTCCTCTCACTGACCAAGAGAACTGAACTCTTCTCAGATCTGAGTTATATGCTTTAGCGTCAGAACAACTCCAAGGTAAGTCAAGCACAGCCCTTGCCTAGAATCCCACAATTCCTAACACACGCACACTTTGTTGTGTTAAGATACTTACTTACACTACTCTTGCTTCATTAGAATGCCTTATGTATACATTTAGTGAGAGCTTCATCATGCTTCCTGGAACTTAGTACATTTCATGAACATTCATTATTGCCTCCTCTTTAACCTACTATTTCCATTAAGATCCAAGCATCTTTTTATCTTAACACAACAAAATGCAAATACTTCAGGGCAGATTTTCAACTGCAAAACAAACAAGTAAATTCTCTCACGTGTATTCTTGGATCCTGTAAATCATAAGGCCGCATGAATTCTTCTATTGGCTCCCCCAAATTATTCTCCAGGAGCCCCCGGATCAGTTTATATTTGTTCAGATCTAAGGAGCAAAGGACTGATGACAGGATGCCACGAACGGATATATCAGGGACCATATGGCTTATTTCTCTATAAGAAGAAGAGTAAAGCCCATGAGTCACAAAACCACGGCTTAGCTGACAGATTCACTGTACTGCTTACAGGGAAAGCAGGTAATTTGCAGATGGAAACAGTTTCTCGGGAGTCTTTCAGTACCTTCATTGTTGCCACTGATATCATCTCTGAAGTGTATTTGAAGAGACAAAAAAAATCAGCACATAAAGAAACTGAAACCATCTCACAGCTTCAGCTGTTCTTAACTTTGCAGCATGGGCTGTGTGGCAGGATTTCAGCAGGATGTGAAATTAAGACAGACCACTCACTTGTCCAAGTTCCTTTCCACCTGCAATTTCAGTCTGAAGGGTTCGGTCAAGAGGCTCCCCCCTGTCTGCCTGATCACAAAGGATGGGAAGATCAGGTCTGTGCTGGTATCTTCTGTAGCCTTTGAATATTCCCTGGAGCACCTTTCCGCAGCAAAAATATCCATGTCCTGTAGGTCAACCACAATGCAGTCTAACAGGCAGATGTGCTCCTCTACAAGAGATTAATCCAAAATATTTAGCTTACCCTGCATTCTCTACAGAAGCCTTTTACCTTTTAACTTTGATGGAACCCTTAAATAATTAGCAAAAAAAAAGAAGAAGTTTGGAGAAGATTGTACATCGCAAACACAACTAACAGGAGAGGAGAAGAACTATGAGGGCTCTCCAGCTTACCAGGACTTGCTGGAACTGGCAAAGCAGGTGATTTTGGTGGTTTCATCACAGCACCTGTTGCAGACTCACTTTTCAGTCTGTTAAGATTTGGTCCCGAAGATGACAATTTCATGAACAAACCCTCAGGGGAATTTGATGCCACCTTGGGCTCCTCAGCACTCACAGTTTTCTTTATGCTGTGTTTTGGGGTTCCCAGTGGTGAAGACGGTTGAACAGAATCCTGTTAAAGTGATGGGGAGGAGGAACGAAAGGGAAAAGGCCAGAAGAAAGAATCATTCCACAAATAAATAGTGTCCCTATATACGAACTCTCCAGATAGGATATGCCTTATTAATTTATGTAGCAGCAAAGTGGGCCCAAACAGATACAGAAGGATTACCATCAACGCAGAATATCCCCAACGCAAACCATGAGTTTTCTACCCAGCCCTGCATTTGCTTTTTGGAGAGTTCCTTCTAATTTCAAAAAGCAGCTGCTACCTCGGAATTCCTACTAAATATGCGCTCTCAGTAGTCGCATTCTGACACCTGGTCTTCTCTTTGGAGCTACAAAATGAGGAGAAATTCACCCTCTGCTTCTGAGGAAAGGGAAAGAGGGAGAACAGAAGCAGAGACCTATTACTGTCTTCTGAAAAGTTTATGCCACAAGCTGGTATTCACCAGCTGTGGCAGAAATATGTGCACTTTTGTTTGCAGTGCAGAATAAAGAGAGTCTTTTATTAAAGCCACAGCATGAGGACACAGCAAACTAAATTCCCAAATCAGCCATTATGGAATTCTGCAGCTGACTAGAAAAAGTTAACTGCAGATGCCAAAAATAAAGGCAACTATTTTAGAAAGACATGTCTTTCTGAACGCAATTTGGACAGCTCTCTCAGCTCAAACACTGAGTGCCTTCACCACGCCTCAGCTAAGGAGAGATGTATGGAAATACCTCACATAAACTGGGATCCTTGTATACAGCATGTTGTGAGATTAAATCATCCAAGGAAGGAAAAATGAGAAACTTTACTACTTCCTCTGATCAGTTGCAATGCATGGACAGGTAACAAGTAATAAGCAAGTTTTACCTTATCTTTTAGTGAAAAGGTGCCAGGGGTGCGTGCAAAGAGGAACCGGTTCTTCACTTTCAGCTTCCCCAGATTGGCTACAATAAGATGATTGGATCTGGAGCTTTCTGGAATGAGGAGAACGGGAGCCCCGGCCTCAATGTCCAAGAGGACTCTGGAGGCTCGTTGGGCCTGATCTCTCACCTTAGGGAAGAAAGAGGTGATGTCAAAAAGATGCTCTGAAGTGCCATGGCTATTTGTCAAACAAAACTATTTTATGTCTCTTGACAAAACGCACGAGCTACTTATTTACCAAAAAATCCAAGCCTGAACTTGCACTAGTAAAATGGTAGGGACGGCAGGAATGGATCCTCCCATCAATTCTGATCAAGCCTACTGAAAATCTCATACCTATTCGTATGAAGCAAAGCTTCCTAAATGTGCTTAAACGTCATACTGGCCAACATTCATTTAATACTTTGATGTTGGTGATGAAATGTCTTCTACTACCATTTTACTACAGTATATTTATTACTAATTAATACATGTTTGCCATTTATGAAGGAATTGGGAGTCAGACAGTAGGAAAACAGAGGAATTGGAGTCAAAGGCTTCACATACAATCCCACAGCCCTGAGTAACACTCTACAGAATGTATCTGAGAATATGTGACATCCCATACGCTGAAGGGGAAGGACATACACCATACCGTCTGTCCCTCAACAGCAGCTCTTTGGCGGCCCAAGACATCCTGCAGTTGAGTGAAATGCTGGATGAAAGAAACCACTTCTGCCTGGAAACGCTGCGTGTGGATGTACTGCACGGAAGCCATTCGTAGACTGACACGCATATCGCAATCTCTCTGCAGTGAAGGATCGGGTCGGCCATACCTTGTGGGGAAACAAAACATCCAATCTGTTCTGCTTATACAATTCAGGCCTATTAGGGGCACCTAGTTATAGCAGGTCAACTCCATTTGTGGACTGAAGTACTGAACACAACATGAGCCAAAGCAATCACAGATCAATAAAATATACAGATTTTTAAAATGAAGTAAAAACAACCCCAGCAGCTAACATAAGGAAAAGGAAGAAACAGCAGCAGAAACTGAGATGTCCAGGAAGCTCCATAAGTTAGTCTGAACCACGAAAATCTGGACCAGAATGTCATCAAAGAAAGAGTCAAATGGATTTCCCAACACTCAAGTACTAAATTTCGATTAGACAGCAACTGAGAAAACTCTGTCATATGTTTCAACTAAATAAATACCAGATATTGGCAGAATACACAACAGGGCCTCCCCAGAAGAGCTGAGAGATTGGGCAGATTACATGCATGAATAACAATGTGTTACCCTCATCTCTTTGGTCTGTTCTGTATGTGCAAGAGGACAAGACAGAAATGAAGTTGGTAAGCATTTCCATGAGAAAATGGATCACCTCATTCCAAACTGCAGGTATTCATATCAGTGGTTCTTAACCTGTGGTTCATGGACCCTTGGGGTCCAAGAAGTCTTCAAAAAATATTATTTTAAATTTGCACAGAACCATTCCAAGAAAAATACTATAATAGGAATGTGTGCATTTACTTATTTCTCCCCTCTCTCCAGTTCTGAAGGATCTTGGTGTAAATATTTGATGCACTTTAGGGTTTTAAATCTTAAGTCTTGGTGGCCCGTGGCAACAGAAGATTTTTAAAGGGGGTCTGTGGCAAAGAAAAAGTTAAGAACCACTGTGCTATAATGTCCAGAAGCTCTAGCAGAATCATGATAACGTTGCTGGGGCTTCACAAAACAAGTAGAAGCCATCACCACCTACTTGTAGATTTGAAAGATGAGAGCTTCTTCTCCACTGGTGGTGAAGCGTTCTCTGTAAAGCTCTCCATGTAACGTGAGATCGCTTAGGGACAAGCTCCCGATGCTTCCGTGAAGGGCCAGATCACCTTCTACAAGAACACAAGACCATTCAGACAGCATAGCTACCAACAAATTTAACCCAAAGCTCTGTTCTGAAAAAGTTAACACTAACATTTGAAAGAATTCTCTGTTCTATCATAGGCTGCTGGCAATAATCAAGGTATGCTTATACATTTCTTCCTGCCCAGACCCTCCTAAGGGAGAAAGTATGATTTTGAGAATACAAGAAACATACAAAACTGAACAATTTGGGGGGACAGCCTGGGTTTTTTAAAGTAGCGAACAAGGATGGCCAAAATCATTACAAAAAAAGCCTTCTGTGTCCGGATGCGTATTTGCATTAAACTCAGATTACGATAACATTTTTAATTTTATTTTTAAAGGAAACATCTGAGGTATAACAGAAGGAAATAAATGAAAAGAGATTAGTCACCACCACACAGAAATAAGGTAAAAATCCTTCAACAATTTTTCATGCCTAAAATCAGGTTTAATGTATCAAAGAGTTAAACATTGATTAATTACTCTGTCAAGTCAGACTGACGAAGTTATAATCACAAGCTTGGGAAAGTTATTTTTAGGGCCAGAGCTCCATCTGCAAGCCAGCTTCCCCTGTGGCTATGCTGGCCAGGAGATTCTGGGAGCTGCAGTACTAAAAAAAAAGTATGTCTTTACCAATGTTAAGCTTGACTTATTCGCCACATAAAACAAGGAAAGCAACACTGAGTGGTCTTTCCTGCTAATGGAGCTTCTAGTCTTCATCAAAAGTCCCAAGTCTCTTTTCTCAGTAAGTCCCACAAATGCTGACCAGTTCCTGTCTTACCTCTGTAGGCAGAAAGAGGTCCAAAAGGAGAAGAGTGGCAGAAAGTCTCCATCTCCTTTCAACCACCTGACTTATGGCCATTCACCTAATGGAATTAAATAAGGCCAAACAAAAAAAAAATGATCTTCCCATGGGGGGAAAAAAAAATCTTGCAGATTTTTAAAAAAAGAATCTGCTGGCTGCAAATAATGTAATTCCCTCCTTACTACCACCCATCCACTCTCACATTTCACAGTGTGAGGAAGGCATATGTTATGTTATGATAAATGCCATCTCATTATAAAATGTCATCCACTAGACTCACCAATCATTTCCACGTGAGTGACCAGTTTGGATACGTTCGCCTTTGCCAGTTCGTTGGTTGCCTTATTCAGGACTAAGGACAGCGAATGGACCTAGTGAAGCAGAAAGAATGAACAGAGTCAATGTACACATGACTCTTTCTCTTCTTCCTCTTGGCCTTCAAAACACTTCTCAAGACAACTTTTTAACAGGTCCTCCATCTGAGAATGCAAGATCAAGGACCTCTGGAAGGCAGCACGGGATGGGACCGAGCAGCACAGAAGAAAGACAAGGGATGCGGAATTTGCCTGACCAAATAACTGGCTGCAACTGACCCTGAAAACCAGCTCTCTGGTTCTAAAACAGGGGTAGTGGCATTCACTCCTCAAGAGACCCTGGAGAGGTACACCTGCTTCTACAAAATAAAACCAAATTTTTGCCCCCAAATGCACTCTAGAAGAAAGAAGGAACATTCTCAGCACATTTGGGGGACTTCCTGGACCATTTTCGGCCCAAGAGTGACTATTTTAACAACAGGAAGTGAGCAGAAGTAATTTTTTTTTCAGTTCCTTGTTTCAAAAAGGCTTCTCCTGGGCATAAATTGGCCTGGGGGAAGGGGGGGCGCACAAAAAACATCATAGAAAAGCCCCACAACCTCCTAGAGAGCATTTTGGAGGAAAAGTATTTGAAAAATTTTGAAAAACGTTTTGTCACAGAGGGAAGCAGACTATGGCACACCATGCCAATCATGCCTTGTTTCAGTGTCAGCTTCAAAACATATTTGCAAATTACACACAAAAGCCCTTGACCATTTTCATTCTCTACTTGCTGAGGCATCCCATATTTAGATGCAGTCAAGAGCAAATTCTGAGATGGTGGCTTGCCAGTTCAGAAACTTCACCGAGTTACCCACAAACTGGGGTTTGCCAAATGCTTCAGCCCACAGCTTCTCATTTTGGTCGTAATAATCATGAGGCTGCCAATTAAGATGCCAAAACAAGTGAAACGACAACAACAATTTTTTTACCACATTTTTTACCACATTCTAGTGCAACAGAGAACAAGCGTGGTTTGTGGACATGCCAGCCTCCACAGCCATTTTGTGGAACCCCGAGACTCCCCGTAGCTCAAAAAGTGCTGCTTAATGTCTTCTAGGGACCAGGGACATCTTTGCCACCACCTGCAGCATTTTAGGTCCATGGGAGGCCTTCTTCGGAGGAGGCCACTCTTGGGTCAAAAGTAGCCCAGGGGGACACACGGCAAAAAGGTCCCCCCGATCTCTCCTAGAAGATATATGGGGACATTTGGGGGCAAAATTGTATGTATGTGTGTAAATATGTGCGTGTGTGTGTGTGTGCGTGTGTGTGTGTATACACACACACACACATATAAATATGTATGTATGTATATTCATGTCTCCCTTGCCTCCCACAGTTGCCCACCCCTGGTCTGGCATGATGGCTGAAATCAAAATGACCATGAGTTTTCGAAATATCAGCTACCCTACAGAACTGTATTTTCTCTCACATGAACTTAGGCTGGAAGAAGAAACAAAAGAAACTCCTGTTTCTTCTTCTTTTCCAAAAGGATCTCTTGGAAGCCTTCCTTGTCAGGGGCAACATGGCCAGCGGAACCATAAACCCCTCTATGAATACTTTAGGAAGGAGATTTAGTAAAGAAGCTCTCTCTCTCTCTCATACCTTCAGATCCACTTTGGTATTGACAGAATCCTGGACGTCGGAGGCAGACAAGATGCTTGCTTCTGACTTAACAGTGTGCTGAACATCTTCCGGTTGCGGTTTCATGCTGTGATTCTCGGCAGTGGATCCAATCCCAAAAAAGTCCAATATCACCACCCAAGTTTGCAGAGTTATCAAAACATCTAAGCAGTTGAAGTCGACGTCCACGCTACGGTTGATCTTGCCGTAAGAAGCAGCAAACTCTGGGTGCTTCTTGTCCACCAACAGGATGTTGATGTGAACCAAGGAGTCATCAAAGCCGCTCTTTCCACAAGGCATATTTGATCTGCTTGCAGTGGGAGAAGGAGGTGGCGTCAGTGGACAGCCCAAATCTTCATCTTCTTTGTGCTTTTTGTGAGGGATACACGCAGGCCGCTGATAAAACTGGAAGACATTTGGAGCTTCTTCCATGTGAGAAGGAAGGGAACGAGGCATTTCTGGGTACTCTACATTAGACACTGAGGGGCACGACTGGGACAGGTACTCCTTGTGTGCTAAGCTGGATGGTTTGGGGGCTCCACGTGAGACCATGAGGTTCTTATACTGAGAGTCTGGGTTCTTCTCAAGAAGGTCCTCCATCAACAGAGAACGTAAGGCAATCTGAATGGATAAGGTATGAGGGTGATCCTTTGCAAACTCAATGTCAAAATCCTGGAATTTCAAGCTAACCAGACCTTGGGCTCCAAGTGTAAGATCACCACTCAGCTGAACTTGGAGCTCAGAAATATGAAAGGTGGCTTGAATCTGAGTGAAAGACTGTGCTGCTTCCTTGGCAGCTGCAAACTTGTTTGTGGCCGTGCCAAAACTGGAATGACTGAAGAGGCCATTTTCCTTCCTGTCGAGAGGAAAGTCAGAGCTTGTGCTACCGAGTAATGCTGAAGGAGAATCGGAGCTGGGACAGGTGGAGGCAGGAAAGCTGGGTGGTGGACTGGACAGATCTTCATTGCAAACTAAGTTGTCCAGAGTCTGTAAGACTTGTTCATAAACATGTTTGGCCAAAACCACCTGCATTAAAGGAAAAAAAAAATCTCAAACATTATAACTGGTATTTCTTTAAAGTAGCAGTTCTTAACCTGTGGTCTGTAGACCTTCCAGAGGAGGGGTACAATTTCCTCACAGGGGGTCTGCGAAGGCTTGAAGAAATGTTACGAAGCTTTTGCAGTTAAAATAAGAAAGACAAATTTGTATGGAATTATTTCAATAAAAAATATTATAATAGGAGCATATGTATTTACTTATCTCTCCCTTCTCTCCAAATCTGAAGATGATGAGCAACTTTAAATAAAGATTTGATACACTTTAAGGTTTTAAATCTTGAATTAAGTCTTGGGAGTCCATGGTCACAAAAGATACTTAAAGGGGTCTGCAGTGAAGAAAAAGTTAAGAAGTGCTGCTTTAAAGCATTTCTACCCTTTACAGTAGCCAAAAGGACTCTCAGAGCAGCTTACAAATGCAGCTTGCATCCAAAAACAGAGTTAATGAAAAGGGAGGAGAAGGGAGAAAACACATTTAAGCACTAGTTCTTAAAAGGACAGTAATATTATGGTGAGGAGGAAACCCGATGGAATGGTGACAACCCTAGAGGATTTGTTTCATTCACTCAGTAACACAAAGGGACTGTCTCTGGAAATACACATTTAACCAGCAACCTCCTGAAATAGACCACTAGTAAGAATATAAGCAAAAAGGGAAAAAAAATGAAGAATCCCATACCTGCAGGGGGTTGACAAATTTCCCCTCGATCCTCATAAGGCTAGAAATTTCAACATCCTCATTCATAGAGAATGCCAACTCAGCGTCCCTCTCCACTGGAATCTTCTCCAGTTCAAACTGAATGGTGGCATTGTTTAAAATGTGGAAAGCTATATTTAAGGAGATATGTATGCAATTTATTATTAACACCCAATTAAGAGCCATTTTTCTACATTGCAATCAAACATGGGAACAGAAATAGGCATTGGGCAAGAAAGTCCAAGATGGAAACCCATTCCAGTTTCCAAGCCCACATCCTTTGTAAGATACAATGTGGACAACCTGTATTATTCAGTTTAACCATCAGGAGTCCACAAATCTACTGAGTAACTCAAAAGCAAATGTCTTGGTGAGTGGAATGCATAACGCAGAGGTCTCCTGAATGGAAGTCCTCACTTGTGCCTGGGTTTTCAGAAAATAAGAAAACAGATGTCCCACAACAACTGTGAGAAAATCCTGCCTCTCTGCACCTTCCAAAGGATTTAAAGATGAAAAGGAAACCACTGGCAACCACAAATAATGGTTTGGTTAATAAGCCAAGTCAAGGCTTTTGAACGGCTATTAATAACTAGAAAGCACTAGCCAGAGAAGCACTAGTTCTGCAGCTAAGAAGTTCAACATCCAAAAAAAGCTCATCGCCAAGCTGAAAGTCCCCTCGTGGATGCCCTAGTTTCAGCAAAATAAGCAACCAAAAGTTATGTGGGTAAAGTTAAATAAAGAAAGAAACAAGTTTCTGCCACTGCTGAAGCATTTGGGGTTCCTTTTTTAACATATCTATCAAATCTTTCCGTTGTGCAATTAGTTGGTAGCTAAATCATCTGGCTATTTCCAAGACTGAAGATACAGACACTGCATCACAAATGTATCAGCTTAAATGCATGGACTATATCACATGCATGAAGCATCACTCGGAATTTCAGGTATAGATTTTGTACATAAAATCACTCCACACAGCAGAAGGGTTTTAAGCACACAGCTAATGCAAAAGTTCAGAGCTTGGAAAATGTTGCTTGTTTAAATTGAAGCTCTCCAAACAACATGATCAGTATAACCAGCTGAATCTAGAATTTCCTGGCACTGAAAAAACCACAGTGAAGGACTGGCTACCAACAAACCCATGCTCTTGAGAAGCAGAAAGCAAGCGTCATCTTACCATGGCCTTTATGCAAGGATTCAAAGAAGTCGTGACGAGTGAATTGAGGATCTTCTTGGCTGCTGTTGCTACTGCTGGTGATGACTGAAGGTGCGTGTGGCACCTCTGACAAACTTTCCTTCTTTCCCGCTAAATGGTTGCTGTTTAGAGAATACAATCGAATATCCCTGATTTCCACCTGAAGCCTGTCATTTCTCAAATTGTCTTCTCCTGCCACAAAGTTCTGGATGGATATTTGCCCTAAATGTCCTACTAGCAGCTCAGGGCTTCCTGGCCTACGGGGTATAGATACAACTGGGGATTCAATGTTCACATTTAAAATAAGCTTAATTGTTTCAGTTTTGCAACGCACTGGGACAAATTCCTCTCCTTCACTGCTCTCCAAATTAAAGGGGTCCCGTGACCGAGGCACCGTGTCAAACAGAGACACCATTTCGCTATATTCAGCCGTCTTCGTGGCCAAAACGGTGGTGACTCTTGTTGCCGCGCTCTTCAACATGCTCCGGAAGTTCTCCTCCAGCTCGTCCATGGACAAGGTGATCTCTTTCAAAAACTTAGCAGAGTGGTTGTAATGCAGCGATGCCATCTTCAGGTGGAGGGAACATTCCTCTTTTGACTGCTCTGTGAAAGCGAAGCTCAAGGCATCTGGAACGTTACGCGCGTTATCAAACTGGAGAAACTCAGGTTTGAAGTAGCCCCCGTCACGAATCAGATTTTCATACCTTACTGTATTCCCAATGCTCACAACATACTGGTTTTTAACATCCTGGGTCAGGTCCATGAGATGCAAACAACCAAGAGATCCAATGACATCCAGCTTACTGCCCATGGAGACGTGTACTTTGGTGCCGCCAATGCTTGCTGTCGCAATTTTCCGGCCAAGTTTTTCTCCATTTATCACCGTGATGGTCCGAAGTAGAAGTATGTTTAACCAATGGATATCCACAGCTACTTCCGTATTTTGAGAATGGGTGGACTGGAATGTTTCCTGTTCACTGAAAATTCTTTCGGCATCAGTCATTAACGGCTGAGGGCTGGAATCATCCTTCTCCCTTGGGAAGGACTTCTGCAGGAATCCAATCAACTCAACTATCGTCTCTGGATTAAGAATGATATCCAAATTGTTCATCTGCACTGATATCACCTGCAGCGTGCTATCTAAGTTCATAGAAGGGCATTCTGCACTCACAAACTGGTACTCTAGTTTAATTAAGGATTCATCCTGTGGGGCAAAAGTGCCAGGCAACCCACTTGCCCCTCCAGTACACTTCCCAGCCAAGCGCATCCCATCATTTGGAAGGGGCTCACCAGTCCCACCAACAGGGGACTGACTTTTGCTGTCCCGTAGGCTGCCGGTCGGAACGTCGAAACTGAGATTCTTGTGAGAAGCCATCAAGAGGTCAAAATCAGAGCCATAGGTCTGCATGGTGTCCACCAAGAGCAAGCCATGAACGGTTAGGGAGACTTCGGCGTCATAAGGCCTCTTAATGAAATGGGCATTTGTGCCAAACACCTTCAGGACAGAGATATACCGGCCGTTGCTTTCGACTCCGAGCTGCATGCAGTTGACTTGGAACTCTGCTAGAAGGAGCTGTGATTCTACAAGGACTTCTTTGGTGTGTTGTTCCACCATCATAACACTCTGCGTTAAGTTCACCACAGAGCTGTGCAAACTTCCACGCTGGTCCAGATCTGTAGAGCTGGTCTCCTTCCCTGCCTGAGCAGCACTGAAAGTTTCAGCATCAGGGCTGCTAAGCCTTCCAAAGCAATTATTCAGCACCATTATTTTATCCTCATTGATGTGAATTTTCAGATCGGGCAAAGTCCCAGACAAGACAGCTCCAGGGTACTTAGGATCAGAGGTGTAAATCAATCTCCGCTCCAGCTGCAAATGGACATTGAATTTCTCCACCACATGAGTGGGGCCAACATCAATGTCTTGGGCATACTTCCAGTTGTCTTTCACACGTCCGACCATGATCTGAAGATCCATGAATGATAAATTGTAGGTGTCGTACATTTTTTTACTCATCAAGTGGGCTTGAAGTTGCTCTTCACTGATTTCTACCCGTGCGAATTCAAATGCCTTGTTCCCGGGGCTCATCCTGGCTTCTGGAGGAGGGCTGCTGGGTGGGGTCGCAAGAGGTGTCTTGTACTCGTCATCACTCAGGTCGCTCAGCTCTGAGGACGGACCACCCGGACTCTTCTTCTTGTGCTCCTCTGGAAATTGAACAGAGGAGAAGAGCCAAAGACACATATTCATTTACTACTGATTTTAGTTTACTGTATTTGTTGCCGTATAAGACTCGCTTTTTTTTCCTGAAAAATACTGTTTGAAAATGGGGTGTGTCTTATATGCCAGGAAATAGTATTTGCTGGCATATAAATGGGCTGTGTCTTATATGCAGGTGCGTATTATATGCCAGCCAATACAGTATTTATGCCCCAACTTTCAAGACACAATCTTTTGAAGACAGCCTATAATATGAATAAGTCATAATGGACGCTAATCTGTGAAATCCACTTTTAGCAGGTGGGTAGGTTCATAAACACCTAAGTACTTTTCTTGTTCTTTGAGTAAACAGGAGACAGATCAGCTCTAGAATGGATGTAATAGGTACCGCTACTACAACAAATACCCCAATATTAAAAGTTCCATCAGCTGCCACATATTAAGAACTTCCTAAATAAAAAGCTCTTCGTCACCCAGTCCTGCTTCCTCCAAGGTGTTCATAAGAAATATGTGATGGAATCCCCTCCTATCTGTCTCAGGTATCCAGGATGCTGACAGACTCCTCAGAATAGATTTACACATAGATATTAAATTCAATTCAAAGGATTTTTTTAAAAAAAGGATTTGAGAAGTTTCTAACTGAGGCTCATTTACAGGGTCATTCCCGTTTGAGAAACAGGCATGCTTTTTTCAAAACTCCCACACTGTTGTTGTTGTTGTTGTTGCTTGCCTTAAAGTTGTTTTTGACTTATAGCAATCCTAAGGCAAACCTATCATGAGATTTTCTGGGGATCAGAGTACCTGATGCACTCAAGGTCACCCAATGGCTTTCCATGGCCAAGCCGGGAATAAAGTCCTCGTCTCCCGGGTCACAATCCAATGCTCAAATGCTCAAACCACCACACCACGCTGGTCTCTCCCACCCCATCTCCCTGCCCCAAAATCTGACTGTACCTTGAGAATTTGTAAGTAGCATTCTTCCCAAATCGATCACAACTAAAACTGGATCAGCAAATTTAAAGTCATCCGGGAAGATCACCTGAGGGGCAGAAATATCAAGGCACACTGTCCAGCGCTTGCCATCTTCCTGAAAAGAAAATGAACATTAAAAAAAACACTTAGAAGCTCTCTGCAGGTATTTGCTTACAACACAGGTAGGACTGAAGTAAAGCCAGGGCATGGAACATACATACCCCATTCCCAAGCGTATCTTGCCATATCTCTGACCTTAAGATCTGAAAACTGGCTTCTAAGCATGTTTGGCTGGACACACTTCCTCGGACTTGGGGGGGAGCACAGGTGATTTGGGTTGAAGTATGTGCTGGAACACATCACTATTTTATTGCTGTTTTAGAACCATTAGGATTACACTATTTCTTTTTTTGTTACTCACAAATCCAAAACAGTGGTGCATAACTTGTAGACCTCCAGATGTTTCTGGACTCATGAGCTGCACTTCAACCACACCTGGAAAGCTACAGATTGTCCAACACCAGTCTAAAAGCCATTTTAAATGATATTTAGCGGTTCATAAATGTGGGCATTTCCAATGTATATGAAATGTTTTACCTTAAGCCCTTTTTGTTTTAATTTCCAAGGATAGCTCCTTCTTTGCATCCAGATGTGACATCTGAATTTCTCCTTGCCCACTGTTTACGGGCATCCTGCCTCCCTTAAAGATTCATGCTGTTTTTGGCTTTTTAACAGGGATCCAACCCTCAATACCAATACTCCCAAAATAACAATCCAGAAACAAATCAGCTGTCGGGGTAGCTTATTTAAGATCAGTGTGCAAACTGATACTATATATCACATTGGGGCATCTGTGGTCGGTGTCCCCAAAGACCACTTTCCTGGTCAGCCAACAAACAAAGCCAGAAAAATGCAAGTGGCAGAAGTCCACTTCTGGGTTGGAAAAACTGTGGGGGATCCTGTAACTTAGTTGGAAGACAAATCAATGTTTCTAGCTGCTCCTGAGAAACGAATTCACTTTTTCTGGGCCATGAAAAGATCTCCTGGGAGAGTCCAGAGACAAAAACTACAAAAACAGTTGTGAGGGGTGGGACAATTTTGCCACCCCTGCACTAAGCCTTCTTTTTACCGGTCATACTCTGTTACCTACCATAGTCTTCAAAACTCACACAGACCATTCAATGCAATAAGTTTAATATTTCAGGATATTTTTCAAAAGTAGTATCAACCTCTTTTCTGCCAAAAGTGTCAGACCTGTTGGTCCTTTTCTTTGCACTGACGGGCCCGACAACCCATTAAGTGGCTCTCACATTGCTTGGTGCGAAGCCAAGTAAACAAGTCACCATTCTTTCCAACTCACTTACAATGAAATCCCCCACCAGCAAGCGATCAATTGTTTGCCTGATTTCAGCTTTTGTCTGCATTTTCAGCTTGTTGTACTGTCTTCTTGCAGCTTCAGCCACTCTCAGCTCCAGCTCAGACTGACATCCAAAACCTGCATCAAAAGAAGCAAAGGTCGAAATATTCCCTTTCTCCAAGAAAATAAAAGTAAATGTTTCTGGAATTAAACTGGTCTACAACCACACAACTCAAAGTAGTGGTCTATGGACAAAGGTCAATCCATGAGCCATTTGCTGGTGATTTCTGATAATTTTCCCAGAAAGAAAGAGTTGCAGCCAATGGACATATATATGGTGCTGGTCTCTAGCACGCTGAGAGAAAAAACTCTGCTGGTCTCTAGTAACTAACAGCTTACATTGTCGCAATCATCAATTAATGCTGGACACTTTGTATAACTAGGCTTAACGGAGTTCTACCATCACACCAAAGATTAGATAATTTCACAGTTTAACAATCTGAAGACCTACTGTACTCTTGTACCAAAGTAAATACTGATTGCTATTTTAAAGTAATAAGTAGGAGCAAAGAGAGAAGAGGAAAACAAAGGAACGGAGGTAGGTATGTAAAATGGAGAAAAAAAAATAACCTGAAGTATGAACCCTTCCCTTGTAGAAGAAATCGGCCACCTTCCTAATGGCTTGTGGATTGTAAATGATGTTCAGAGGCTGGGTACTGACTTCCAGGCGTCTCTCAAAATTGCTGCGAACTGGGTTACGCTCATAGAGCATCTCAAAAACCGGAACAGTGGGATCAGCAGCTGAATCAAAGAGGAGCACAGTAAAAGTCAGCAAAGGCACCGGAATAACACAGAGATTCAATTTAAATGCATACACGCACAAACACAAGAACCTTGGGCGTAGAAAGCACTAAGCGTCTTATGCACTTTAACCAAAGAGTGATCCTTTTTAAAGCCAATGTTTTATTTATTCGATATGCTGGGTGGTGGCATATATCAAAGTGCCGTAACAAAATGCACAGCAAGTCTCATTCCACAACTAAAGCAAAAGCAAATAAATTTGGGATGCTTTTCTCAGTTTTACGATTAAGTTTCATATTCTACATTCACCTTCACATTATTACATTTGTGCTACCAACACTTTTTACGAGGAACTCCCCCCACCTCAATTTTTTTTTATATTTACTATTTTCATCTTTGCTATTGTATTCTGTATCCTTGCCCGTATTAACTCACAAACAGGCTTTGTTTCAAGAAAAGGAAGCAAATCATCATAATTATTCTCATAATTTATCTGTATCCTGTTCTTCCACGGTAAAATCATGCTCAAATCAGCTTACAGTAATTAAAAAGGGGGAAAACACAAGACACAACATTTCCAAAAACTTTGGTAACAATAACAAGATACAAACAGCACTACAAAAAGATTAAGCATCTTACAGCAATAAATACACTATTCTGCCTCAACTCTTTGTCTTGTGTTACTCTGAAAATGACCCTATTTTAATAATGAGAAAAATCCATTTACATCTTTTTTCAGGTAAATTATTTCCTCAACTGCAGATTTTCCTCTGCTACCAATAACTTTCAACTGATGAGAAACAGTAAAATTAATCTGTCATTCCAACACACAGTGTGGCTGTATACAAACACAGAGTGTTTGTAGGACCCTAAAAATGTCACAGCTGGATCACTTAAGTTCAGCTCCTCTAGAAAACTAACAATCTGTCAATGTACAAAACAGTAATCCTCAAAATAATGACTTGAGCACAGATCTAGGAAAACAGTTCCTCAACCATTTTCATTTTCAATTCCAATTTCTACTTCAATAGCCTGCAAATTAAACCTGCATACCCTCGTCTTGACTACCATCTATTTATTTCAACTGTAAGTCTACACAACTTTCACTACACCACCATTTAAGTAGGCGACAGGAGTTGTCATCCAAAACCCCTGGAGGGCAGCAGGTTCGGGAAGGCTGCCTTGCATTCAGAAAGCTGAAGAATTTCATATGCATTTAGGAAATTGGTATAAGTGGAAAAAGTGCATTTCAACTGGGGATACAGACGCGTCACAAAAATGAAACGAATTACCACTGCTCTGGTTACTTGCATCTGTAGAGGAAGCCTGGAGACCAATCGAAGAGGCACAGCCAACTTCTTTTTGCTGAAAAGAACAAATGAGATCGTAAGTACCTTACGTGCCTCACTCCTTTACAATTTTTAAAGCACAATATCCTATACTTTATTGTAATTTTTGCCATTCTTCTATGTAACTATGGAGACAAGTAATGGACATCTGGAAGCCCTACAGCCAATATTTGGAATCAGAATCCACTGGACGTAATGGTCAAGATCTAATGATATACTAGCAGAATTGGTGTTTTTCTTCCCTGCTTTCTTCTGCTAGAGCACTCCATCAGATGAAACATTGGTTCCAGAGGATTTTGTAGGCCTCCAAAGCAGAATTTTTGGGGCGGATGGGTTTTTTCCCCTTTTTTTTAGGAGTCACACAGGACAGCAGGGACACAGATTCTGAAGGAAGGAATGGGATTCAACAGAGGCAATTACTGGATCCTGGCCAAACGGAGCCTGTTCACAAGCTAAAAAGAAACTCTTGGAATTGTGAAATTAATTCACAAGTCAATGGCCAAAGTCAAAATACTTTAATAAAAATTACAGCTGTTACCATTTTGCAGTCTCTCAGGCTTAAAATAAAGCACCAAGCTATCCAATGTCCCCTTTAAGGCTGTGAATTAAATTCTTCAGCAGAAGACGAAACAATTTTCCCCCAAGGACCTTAAGAGAAAGAATCAACCTCCCAGGAGCATTATTAGATGAGCCAATTAAATCTTTTTCTACAAGCAGCCAAGTCATTTACTATTTGAATATTCCCAAGGTTGAATCACATCCAGTATTTTATCTGGCTAATTGCATTGGAGGTCTTAGATTAGAAACTACAAACGAGGTTACCGCCCAGCCTTTTAAGGGAAACTGTGTTTCAAAGACACAAAGCCAGTGACCCTGCCATTCAGTTGACCAGCAGTGCATTTGTCCGTGCCACGACACCATGGGACCAAACCACCAGCGTCATTATCTGCCTAATGGATTTCAGATGCCAACTCCCAGCTAAGGATCATTAGGTCTAACTCCTCTAAAGCTACCTCTACTCCCGAGGAAGAATGCTGAGGTAATCCAATTTGGCAACAGACAGGTTTGTAGCATCTTCAAGACAAAATGACATTTATTTATTTATCTGAGACATTTCTATCACCTCCCAGCAAAAGCCAACGAACAAACAAAACCAATTAAGACAATACAAAGGTAAAAAAAAATAAAAAACTCATTAAAATACTCTTTAAAAACTTCTAAAAGCAGTCTAAAAAAAATCCTAAAATACAGTTTACGACATTAAAAGCCAAGTGGAACAGCACCATTTGGACTGCCCACCGGAAGCTGAAAAGAGACAGAGCCAGCCTAACTTGCTGTGGCCTAAGGCACTGATACTCAAAGCAGTATCCCATGGAATGGTGCTTTTCCCTGAGCCATCAGCGGCCACTTCCTGGTGAATTTCCAAGAAAGAAAGAGAAAACCATAGCCAATGGGCACAACTATGGTACCAGTTTCTGGGGGAAAAAATCCTCTCAGTTCCCCCACTTCTGATAACTGAGGAAACAGTGGGATAAGACATTCCATGGACTGGATTCCAGTCTGAGAAAACAGGTCTCTCCCTGACTAGCAAAACCAATCTTCCTGACTTTTTATGGGATTCACAGGATACAATATTGAGCCAGCAGGGTATAGTAGCCTGATTGAGTTCAACTCCCTGCTCAGCCGGGGAGGCCCACTGGGTGGCCTTGGGCAAGTCACATACTCTCAGCCTAAGAGAAAAGCACAACAACAGCACAGGACATATATCACCTATTCTCTTCCTTTTCTAAAACAAATTATTAAACCTCTTTGCTGTTGCCTGATTTAGACAGGTAAGTCCTACTTTCTAGAGTTGTCAGTTTGGAAATATCCAGCAGCACCCTTCTTCTGGAAGCCTGAAGCTAAATTACAGAAGAAACGAACATGGGCAAGGTAGAGATTCAGTCACAACATCAGTGATGTACAGTTATGACACTGGGAGTGTAAATACATCTCCATCCTCCAGAAAACTGGGCAAAACTATTTTAGCAGAAAACTGATTCTGACGCCCCGCCACATGTTATTAACACAACATAACACATTCAAAAATTTAAGTTCTCGGCCATTAGAGTCACGCGTATCAATGCAACTCAACATACAGGATTAGGGAAGACAAGGACAGGAAATATGGTTCCCTCGGTGGCTAAGTCGCGGAGGAAGAGACTGCCAAGCTGAACCTTGAAAAGGGAGGAATTCCTGCGAGGGAGAGTTTCTGCCAAGATAGTGACTCCTGGAAAATAAATGACAAGAAGCCCAAAGTTACATTAATCACTGTGGAGTTTTTGTTTTTTTGTTACTGAGCAGGGTGAAGAGCAGAACAGAGAACCTCGTGTCAATGAGATATTTATCAATCTGTTTGAAGTGACACAGCTGCTCCTGTCTTCTGCTATCTCACAGAAGCCTTTCTAGCAGATGTAGGAGTGAGAACCTTCATTTTCATGTATCATATCATACCATAAACTCCGATTTTAAATGCCAATCTTGTTTTCTGCCGCTCCACAGACTAGAACTCAAACCAGCGGATTCAAATTACAAGGAAAGAGATCCCACTTAAAAGCGAGGAAGAACTTTTTGACCTTAAGAGCTATTCAACAGTGGAACAAGCTGTCTCAGTAGGAGATTAACGCTCCATATTTGGAGTCATTAAACAGTGCTTGGATGGACATCTTCAGGGGTGCTTTAGTTGTGCATTCCAGCAAGGCAGGGGGCTAGACTAGATGGCCCTCGTGGTCTTTTCCAACTTTAAGGTTCTAATGAGTCCATGATTTTATAAAAGATCTCCTTCTCTTCCTGCAAAGGCAAGTGAAGGCCTCTTCCCACCCCTGTGACCCAAACTGGAGGCTTTGGTACTGACCAATCTTGCTGTTGACCTGAGCCCATTTTCATAAAACATACATTTTTACATCCGTTTTTGGATTTCTTTTAACGGAAGTTGAACAGAGCCGCCCTGCATACAGGACAAAAACGGAGCCTCCTCCACACATGACTAATTCTTAAAAACTATTTATGCAGATCAGCTGTCACTCTGGATACCCACATAGAGAGCTGTTCCTAAACAATTTGGGGAGCGGGGCATGAACTTCTGCAAGTGAGAGAGCCTTCTTTGCGAGTCTGTGCGTGAGATTATGTAAGCCCAGGTCTGAGAAGTCAAAGGGCAACCACCTAATCCATTTTGAAAGTTAACACAGGATCTGAGTGAGCAATGAGAGCTGTCTCACAATTCATGTTGAAGCCGAGTGGCTTAACAAGACAGTGAAGTGTTTTCACTGAAGTTTCAATCCAACTTGGAAAAGCAGTCCTGTGAAGTTACTAGGCCTGATAGGGGCTGGCAGACATAAGAGTCCAGTCCACCTGCAGCAGCCCACTGCATTCGTAGGCAGAGTTGGAAAGAAGGCTGTGCCTCTTCCGCCAACCTCCACGACTTCTATTCTGAGTCTGCTTGACAGTATCTAATTCCTTGTTGCCCATGGCTACCAGGCTAGAGCTTTAAACACAAGTCTGGTTTGAATGTCATTACAATGAAGTATCAGCAAGAAGAAGACTTGGGTGGGGGGAAGAGAAGAGGGACAGCTTAAATCTTCTCTTTAAATACAGGTATTTAGTTGGACTCACTGAACATTTGTAAGAAATAATTCAATCAGAGACTGGAGCATCAGCTATAGGCAAAACCCTTATTAAAGGTTTTGAGTTTTCCAGAACTCCCCATGGATGTCAAACCACACCCTCTTTCCCCATTTAATTCAATATCCAGCATGATGAAAGAGTACATGAGATGACTTTGGAAGACTTGTGCTTAGTTATAATAGCAATCTGAAATATCTGGCAGCACTTAGACCTTACAAACAGCTGTAGGTTTGTATTATGTTGGGAGCTCATTTTTTCCCACATACCCGAAAACTCCAGCTGCATGAAAGATCTTTCGGTGGCCTTCGAACCACTCTTCTCTGTGTGCAGTAAGGTGACAGAGCCGCCCTGAAGCTGGAGATTTAACTTTGCTAACACATGATCCCTCTTCATGAAGGTGTTGATATCGGAGACATCAGCAGTTGGATCAAATAATTCATCTGCACCTACTTCAAAAAGAACAAAGAGCAGAGGCAGAAAATGTTAAAAGAAAAAAAAAGATAACTGGAAGCACCCACGAGCAAATCTGCCAAACTCAACAGTGGCACACTAACTGTTAGTCTTGAGGCCTGGCTACCTAGCTTTGCCCCCAAATCCAAGAAGATTTTATGAAGAAGATATTTCTTCAGGAACCAAAGGTTCTTCTACAGATGAAAAAAGGAAGCAGACCAAAAAGCCAGAGGACTGAGCTTCAGAATCCGTGACAAAAACTTTGGCATTTTGCCTGTACTCTTTGGCCTTCTCCTGCTGAGAGAAGCAGAAAGAAATCAGGCCTTCGCTTAAGGCCCTTTAGTAAAGAGAATAAACAAATTTCTAACAGTAAGAAAATTTGTAATTGTCGTTGCTGTTTTGTGCATTCAAGTCATTTTTGACTTACGACAACCATAAGGGGAACCTATCACGGGGTTTTCTCTGCCAGATGTTCAGAGGGGGTTTTCCCTTTGCTTTTTTTCTCTGAGGCTGAGAAAGCGCAGCTTACTCAAGGCCACCCAGCTGGTTTTCATCACTACGCAGGGATCTGAACCCCAATATCCCAAACTCAAGCCACTATGCCATGCTGGTTTCTTGTCTGATAAACAGAGTAAGGTCTGATTTATTGTTGGAAGCCGCCTTGGGTCCCATTTTGGAAGAAAGACGGCATACAAACATAATAAATATATAAATAAGGCAGGTCACTATTATGCACGTGACATTTCACTCTGCAGGATCCGTGCGTCTATACAGCACATTGATCTAGCAACCCAGACTTTCTTTTCCCCCCATACCTGTGGCATCTTCCGGCCTCCAGTTCTCTGATGTTTCTGAAAGCAGCCCTTCAAACGTGTCAGTTTCCATGGCTTCCTGTGAATCGCTGTACCATCCACCCCAACCAGGAAACCAGGACTGAAGATACTGGAGCATCCCGGTTCGGCTGCTGGTGGCAGCTTGCTCTTCAGCTTCAGAGACTGCCTCCAAGGAATCAGATAACGGTTCCTTAATACTCTGTTGAAAACAAGCAACTACATGAATTAAGTGGTTCAAAAGGTCCCATTGGCTCTAACTCTTTTTTACCACTATAGCAATCATACATGTCTACAACAAATGGATTAAACTGTGGTGGGCAAAGAGGACAGTTTTTCTGGCCTTATTACATAATTGTAATTGTTGTTGTTACTAATGATATCTGGGATTCGAGACAGCTCGCAACAGTTAAAAGAAACAGGTGAAAATTATACCAAAGGCAAAAGTTAGAAATATAATTAAAACAACCCATAAATTAAAACCCATGTAAAAACGTAACTATTAAAAACAACAAATAAACAAAACACAAATAGACAGTACAGTGGTCCCTCCACTTTCACGAGGGTTTGGGGTGCAGAATCCTCACAAAAGTCAAAAAGGCACAAATAACTTCCCCCTTGGCCAAGCGAGTGAGCGAGCGAGCGAGCGAGCAAGGGACCACACGTGTGTTCCTTCCCTCCCCGTTCTCCTCCTCCCATTCCATTGCCTTTTGTCCCAGTGTGAGTGTCTTCCTTCTCTGCACCCAGGCAAAAGGCAAGGAATAGAGGAATAAAAGAGGAAGAATGGCAGGGGAAAGCAAAGTGACTAAATACTGTATTTCTTAGAATCTCCCACCTCAGCCAGCTCACAGAACCTTCTGTAAACGGTTTCGCGTAAGATTTTCAGCTCTTCAAATGTTTGTTCATCCTCAATGCGCTCCATTTCTTCCTACAGGTGGCAAAAGGAAACGCTGGTAAATAGTTAAGAAAAGACAAAAGACACCTCAGCTCCTCATACTGTTAGAAGAACTAACCCTGGAAGCCGAAAACAAAGTGACTGAATTCTGTATGAATTACATAATGGCCTCAGTTTGTACGTAATATGTTGCGCCTTATTAAACCGATTTAATGTCCTCCACCACTCTCCTCCTTGGCATATCACAGCTGGAACTTCCTGTGTAAATTAAGCATGATCTCCCATGACACCTCAACACAGAAACTATGATTATCTGAATGAGAACAAGCCAGGATTGGGAAAAAACCAAAACCAGGAATAGAACAAACCAAATTCAAGCAGCATTCTCAGATCATTGTAATCATCCTTTTCTAATGTATGTATAACAGTAAATCGGGGGACTTTGATTAACTAACCCAGTAAGTCCTCAACTGTAGCACACCAAGAAGGGTAAAGAGATGAGAAGGCACATATTCTCATTTCCATTTATTATGCTGAGATATTTTACATCCAAAACCAAGGCAATTATACTCTGCCTTCATGCTGACAATACACAGCATGGACAAGGGATGGCCAGATCCGGTTAGAACAGACCAGGAACAATCTCAAACAGATCTTTCACAGCCAAAAAGAGCTACAACTGGGACTGTACTGAATGAGGGAATGAGACCTTACAAGCTGTGAAAAGTGTCCCTGCCTTTTCCATTCAACCGTAACACCCATTCATAAAGTCAATTCCGACAACAAAACACCGCCCTTACTCTGAATTGGCTTTGCAACGTCATCCCACTCGCTTCTGAGCCAGGCAGCTATCTAACACCAAATTCTGTGGTAAGGAATGAAAGGAAAGGAGAGACAAAGACAACACCAGATGCCTGGTTTTCCTCCATCTGACTGTTACTCTGCCCACCACCCAGCCATCTAACACCCAAGGCCTGGGGCAGAAGTGGGGGAGATATAACAGCGGAGGGTATCTCCTATTTCACTTGAAGTCATTTTCACTGTAAGAGCGTGTTCTACTCTTTGTTGTGAACCACTCTGAGGGCTGGAACTGAAAAGCAGGCAAGAAGTCTACTAAGAACATCATTACCACCACCAAAAGCTAACAGATTTAATTTTCTAAAATCTAGCCAGAAGGAAGTAATTTTTAAAAGTTATCACTAAACAAGCAGCTGAGTTGGCTAACTGGTTGACACAGTAACTGGGGTAGGGATGAGGGCCTTACATCTTAGGTCCTCTGAAATCACTACTCCTGCAGTGAAACATTTAGAGGTGAGCTAGTTGTTTCTACGTATTTTATCTGGCTTAAAATATTACAAAATTAAAATATTACAAAGTAGATTAAGCCCAGAAACCAGTTTTTAAAATATAAAAATTTCAGCAATTGAAAAAAGAACCCATAAAACACTACAATCACACATTAAAACCATGCATGCTAGTTTCACAGATGCATCACAGTCACATGTGGACTGGAGGCTCCATCCCTGTGGTGTCCCTAATACCTGCTCCTCATCGGAGAGCTGCACTTCTTTCAACTTCTTGCCATATAGATCTGCATACAAGACAGCATCTCGGGCCCGATACAACACAAATTCCCAGGAAGAACGTTCCCGCTGCTCTCGGATCTCTGCAATGTGGGCATTCAGAGCAAACCTCCACCATTCTCGGCAGCTGAAAGATTCCAAAGAAATGCATTTTCAGTTAGTGCCCAGACTCAGGGACAGTTGCTAAAGATTGATAAGATCCCTGTACCTAGTCCTGGAAATTTATTTTTCAGTCTCCATTCACAGCGCTCCCTAGTATGCTGGGTCAATTTACTAAGCAGTGCTGATGCAACCCAATCATGAAATGGAAAAGTATCCAATGTTAACAAGACAAGCAGAGGCCAAAGTTACATCAATCTGCTATGGCATACAGTAAAACAGCAATTCAAATATGAATTTTTCTACCACCACCAATTCTTGTTTTCGGAAATGTTATCTAATCTAAAGAAGATAATTTTATTAAAGAAACAGAAGTCATACTTTTGGGATACTGAGACCTTTGGCTTCCACCTTCTGAATTTGAGCTGCCTTTCCTTCCGATCCAATTCTTTCAAGAAATCCATTATCTGTCGGTACTGTGTCTGCACGAACAAAACATACTAAAGTTAAGCAATCATTCTAAAGGCATTTTGAAATAAAAATGGGACTCCTATTTATTGCTGAATGCTACGACAGGTTTCAGTGCTTTTCAAACAGATAAGTTTTAGGTAAATACAATGCTTTGGACAGTGAAGGATAAACCATGTGGTACACAAATGTGGTAAGAAATCAAACCAGAGAATGTGTAAATTTGCAATACAAAAAAAAAAAGCATTTTTGATCATCAGACCACACTCAAATAAACAAGACAAAAGGGGGGTAAAAAACCTGAAGCTGTAGTTTTTAAAACCTCTATAACTGCTTCTAAACACCCTGGCTTCTTCAGTTTGAAACTGCAACTATGACTTGGAAAACTAACAATGCCCCTGAAAGGGACCTTTTTTTCCCAAAACCAGAAGTAACTTTTTACTTTATAAGCTAAAAAAGTGAAGCCTCTGAAGATCAAAACAAAAAAAAAATTACCCACAGCTAGTTTCAAGTTAATATTCTGGTGAGTTAATGATCAGCATTTTTAGTTTACTGTGTTAGTACTGTGCTTTAATTTTAGTTTGTGTTTGTTGAAAATGTTCTACTTGCTTGTTTTGACACTCAACCTTGACATAAATGTATCTGATTTTCAGTCCTGGCATAAAAGTATCTGCCTTTCAATACACCCATAAACACACATTCTCCCAACAGTGCTAACTTCCATACTAAACCCACGCAGGAATGCTCTGTCTGCAGCACAACTTCCTTCGACAACATTTCACCTGAGAAAGCTTCAGTGGTATCGTCTCTAGCTGAATGTCAAACTCAAGCCGTGGAGTATTCCGTGACCGGAGGGGCTCTTTGGAACAGTTTCGCTTGAGAAGAGCGGAAGTACGCACAGGCTCCATGATGTAGTTATGGTCACAGCTCTCCATGCTCCCATCCATAGCTTTCTGCAGATCGTAAATATGTTAATTCCTAGAAACAAAAAAAAATCATCTGCCCCCTCCTTCTGCCTTCCCACCACCACCCACCACTGCTCCTACCTGCAGCTCCCCAGGTGGCAGGTCTCCCAATAAAGCACAGTCAGTATCCCAATAGATGCTGAAGTCAGCGATGTCCAGCTGCTTTTTCTTCATCAGCTTCTCCACCTTCGAATGAGAAAAACTGTTTGAACCACAAGGGCAGCACAGCACCACACACTGATTCACCAGCACAAATGAGCATTATTATGTTTTATTTTAATTAAGGTACTTCACATTGGACAACCAGCATAACCTAGTGATTTGAGCACCAGACTAGGACTTTGGAACCCAGGGTTGAAATCCCTGCTTAGCCATGGACACATAATAATGATAATAATGTACCTCACATCACAGAGACAACGAATGCCCACTGTATTAGACACTTGCCTTGTATGAATCATAATATTCATAACAGGCAAAAAGGAAAAAATATAGAAGTCATTAACCAACCTGACATCAAGAAAATTAGTAACCCTTTTGTGACCCAAGTGAATAACCAAATGTAACCGGATAACATTCTTTCCTAGAATTTCTGCTTCAGTTCAACCTTCTTTGGTCCAATATTCCAGCCATGGAAACTGCTCATATCTGAAATATATCCCTTCATCTCCAGCATTTAAGGTGAGGGTGGGAATCTTGTGGCCTTTCAAATGTTATAGAATCACAGAGCTCGAAGAGACCACAAAGGACATCAAATCCAACCCCACTGTGCCGTGCAGAATACACCATTAAAGGACTCCCGACAAAAGCCAATCCAACCTCCGTTTAAAAACCTCCAAAGAAGGATGTTCTTGGACTACTAGTAGCCCTAGCTGGAAACAAGATGTTCTTGAACTACCAACTCCTACAGCCTTAGCCAATAATGAAGAATGCTAAGAGATGTGGTCCACCTGGAGGGATGCACAATTTCCACCCCCGGTTCAAAGCACAAGGCGACTGACACACTTCTGCAAAGGAACACAATTGACTCACCGGCTCATTTACTGCATTTTGCACAGACACATTTTTTATGCAGACTCCAAAGGCAAATGGTTGGGAAGGATTTGTGACACCATCCTCAAACCTCAGGTGGACATCCTGAATGTTTAACTGGAGAAGGAGAAAAAAAATTGGAGAGGTTGAGGGTTCTCTTCAGTCTCTATGAAACAAATTAAAATAGATGCATATGCATCATCAACAAAAGCATTTTAATAACAACACACGTGGGTAGAACCTGGTCATTTGCAACCCAACATCTACCCCCCTTGTCAGAAGCAACTGTTAAAATTATCTACTGATTATACTCATATACAGGAATCCTCTTTCTCCCTTAGCAATGGGAAAACTGTACAGTTTTTCTGTGAAAACCGCACAACTTGCCAGAAAACTCTAGCTTCCCAGAAATGGGGCATCTTTGGGCAAAAACACTTTTTTTTTTAAATGAGAACTATGGGTTTTGCACAAAAGTAGTTTCCAGGCAGCCAACGGTGTGTTTTATATACCATTGCTATTTTATATATAGGAAATGGTCATCTTGCACAAAAAAATCATGTGCCTATTTCTTTTATGCAAGATTTTTATTGTGCTAGATTACCGATTTTTTCCAGCGAGATTTTTGTTGTGGAGGATTACTGTTTTCTTCACACACAAAAATCTTGTACAAATACTGTGCTGAGCAAATACAGTGTGCCCTCCACTTCTGCAGGTTCAGCACTCACAGATTTGATTATTCATGGATTATTTTATTTTATTTATTAAAAAAATTCTTACTCTATTTACTCCTGTCACAGAAAAAATATGTCCTCTCTAAGTCCTTTAGTGTAATTCTGTGGTCCACTTCCAGAAGTGGACCACAGAATCACACTGGAGGACCCATAGATTTCTAGAGAGAACACTTCTCTAAGCCCTGTTAGGTCCTCTAGCATGACTCTATGAACCACTTCTGCCAGAAGTTAACTAAATAATTGCACTGGAGGACCTAGAGATTCCTAGAGAAGTGTTCTCAGGTTCAAAAAAAGTATTTGCAATTTTAATTTTTATTCACTTTTTCACCTTTTGTGGGGGAATGCAGCACCTCTAACCTGTTCTGTGAGCACAGGGTTTTACTGGAAAGCTGTGCAGTTTCTCAAACTCTTGCACATTTTTCAAGAACTGCACTGCCCACGTTGAGTGGGAAACCAAAGTTTTCACAAAGTTGTGGAAACTTTTGATCTGCTGTTTTTCTTCCAATGTAAGTTTCTCAACAACAGAAGAAATCTGGTGCAGTGACACTCTTGCAGTGACAAGTGGAATTAACAAGACTCCTGTCTCTGCTTCCCAAAATCATTCAATCCAGCTTGTCTACTCTTCTGTGTTTTCTTATGTTCACTAGCTGGTCTAACAGCAGCATCCATCTTCCATAAATGGAACTTCTACCAATGAAACAGTATAGCCGTAGCTATGGTTATATCAGTAATCCAGCTTACAAAGAGAAATAAGGAACCTTTACGAAAGGGTGTGACTTCATTTACCAGCCAGTGATGGACTTCAGATTTACTCCTGTCTACTCCAAGCTTCCTCTCTTAAAGTGGCCCTTTGGTATAGCAACCCAAAATTGGATTCAGGAGAGGGCTTTTCCCTCTTCCACACATATTCAAATAAGATGGGGGTGTTCGCAGAGTATCAATAATATCTTAGAAAACAAGGGTGAGCTACATCCATCCAACTTACTTCGATGTTCTCTACAATCCTTGTAACAACAGATGCAGTGACTGAATACCAGTAAGATTCTGCTACCTGCTCCCGTTCTTTCTGAAAAGAGAAGGGAAAGGTTTCTGTTTTGTGCATATTAACACAAGACCTGGAAATTATTTATTGCAGTAAGCTTCAGAAAATGCAAGTATTCCAGATTACTTGTATACTCAGCCAACCATTTATCATTGTGAGTCTATAACATGGCCAGAAGGCAGGATGGGCAAACTAATGAAACTTTGCAGGTAGAAACACTCTCACTTGATTCACAAGCACAGCTCACAGTAAAGGGGGAGAAGGAAAGAAAATTAAGCTGCCAAGTTTTCTAGCCTGAGTAAATGAGGGCTACTTCACATCTGTATACTTTTCAGTTTGGATATTATTATGTTGTGTGGGAAAGAGCATGCATACTGTCTTAGCAGCATACCTACTTTACATGAACACTGCATATTTCTATTTCTCCACAAAGAAAATGGTATACAGACCCATCTTCCCAAGAAGTGTACATGCAGTAAACACATGCCTGGTCCCTAGAAGCGCAAATTTACTTCAATCCAGTAAGAGTAAACCAAACAGCACTGTAAAACAATATCAATATTTTCACCCACTGGAACTTTAAGAAAGAGGTTTCATCCCTACTAAATCTTCTGTTAGCACTTGATTTTTAAAAAAATAGTTTAACAAATTTGGAGACAGCATGGTTTAAGCATTGAGCTTTGGCCCTGGCAACCAGGATTCCTCGTTCATCCATGGAAACCCACTTGGTGACCTTCGGCACGTCACACACTTTCAGTCTCTAGAATTCTCTGTGATAGGTTCGTCTCAGGGTCACCATAAGTTGGAAGTGACTTAACGCATACAACAAAACAAATCTGGATTATTTACAGATTACTAAACAAACAAAAGCCATCCCAACTTCACCATTTTGAGTACAAGGATTCAGTTTTCCACCTCCATTCAAAACAAAAAACTGAATTTGAGGCTACAATGTAATTTCTTATATTTCAAATGTAAGTAAGACCTCCTGCTTAAAGCTCTGAAGTGACTCACCTTCCATTTTGATTCCAGTGCTAATAGAAGTGCTTTTTTGTTCTCTTTCTCCAACAGCCTCTCTCTCTCATCATCAAAGTCTTCTTGCCTTTCTGGGGAGCCAATGAGGTGCAGTTTTGAAATCGATATCACCCAGGGATCAATATGGGGACGACAAAATGGTATCTGTAGTGTTATCTTGCCAATAAAACCTACAATGTTTCAGGAGAAAAAGGTCAAAACTTACATATTAAAAACATTTTTCCCAATCTGAGACTCCTCATAGACACAAAGGCTTCCAAGACACACACAAAAAAACCTTTTTTGTTCAATTCAAAGGGGAAGTTGAGTTCTGTGTGGGTATTCCTGAAGAACAGCTGCACAGCTCAAGATCAGGGGAACTGCTCTTCTATTCTAGAAATGCAGATGAGGACATTCATGACAAGGATTATTACTGGAGAAAATGACAGCCACACTGTTTGTCGTCACCTCAAGGAATGAGATTCACAGAACATCACCCTCTAAGTAATAGTTCCCCAGCAGAAATTTTCTTTAAAAGGTGCTCCAGCACCTATAATATACAAAGAGCTGCAGGCATGCAAACCAAAATGTTAAAGGCATTCTTCTTGTGTAAACACATCCTTCTCTTGGGTTCAGAGAAGGGCAACAAGGATGATGAGAGGTATGGAGAACAAAGCATAGGAGGAAAAGCTGAAGGAGCTGGGCATGTTCAGCTTGGTGAAGAGAAGTCTGAGGAGTGCAAGACTGCACTCTTTAAATGCCTCGAGGGCTGTCATAGAGAAGAGGGCACAGGTTTGTTCTCTGCCACCCCAGACGGCAGGACCAGGTCTAATGGTTTGAAGTTACACGATGGTAGATTCTGCCTGCACATTTGAAGGAATTTCTTGACAGCAAGAGCAGTTCAACAATGGAAACTGTTCCCTAGAGAGACGGCGGAGTCTCCTTCTCTCAATGCACGCAAAAAGAGGCTAGATAGCTACCTGGTGGGGATACTCTAACTGGTATTCATGCACGAAGCAGAGATCTGGACTCGACAGCCTATGGCGCCCCTTCCAATTCTATGCTTCTATCCCAAAATACATACCAGCTTTGACTTCAAATGGCAGTAACTCTTTCAATGCATCTTTCTTTAATGGCAAATTTTCCAGTTCCACGGCACCTGCAGGAACAAGACATTACTGTAAAGTAGCTGACAGATTCCCAAAGTTTTTTTTTCCTTCTAGCATCCTGAGATCTCTTTGTGGAGAATGCCACATTATACAGCAAAGTAAGGTAAAGAGGCAGATATTCAGGATACCACCTGTCGGGTAGCCCTCCATATTTCAGTATGGGACATGTAGTAGGAGTTAATTAACTGCTTGCTTGTAACAAAGAATGGGAACCAGAGACCATTAGGTAGACAAAGCTAGGAATGCAGCACTGATAAGAACTACCAGCTGAAGCCGGCACTTCAAGGTCTCTTGCGAGTGGAAGGGGAAAACTATTTGCTTCTAATGTTTGGATTTTGCTAATTGCTTTCAGTTTGCTCATTGAAGTCCTGTATCACACTCCTAATAAATAGTCTATTAGCACTGTTACATTTGTGTGTGTGATTTCGGTTCCTGACACCACCACTTCTCAGCACAAGATTGGAAGTGGGGGAAAAACAGGCAGTAGAGATAACAAAAAAACTAGCATCTCAAAAGCGTATTTTGTTATCTATGTTCTGTTCTTCATTCAAGAAATTCAGAGTGGTATTTTTTTCTCCAAAACAAACTCCAGCAAAGCAGACCAAGAGATGGCAAGTTAACGAAAACATCACACATGAGCAGAGACCTCAGCCTAGTTTTACTGAATTAGAGCTACCACAGTCCACAATTTTTCCCAGGGTTGTGGAGCTGGAAGTCAACACTGGAAGCCATTTTGGGTGGAATCAGAGTCAATAGCAATGTGCCAACTCTGGCTCCAAAGTAAAAACCGACATTAATGCATTAAATGCATTCACAGGAATTTACAATTTCTGAACAAGAAAAATTCCCTAATCAAATAAATATATTTCATGTTCTAGCAATGTAAGCAGCCAGATGATTCCTGCAATCGTGATGAAATGCCTTGTGGTACCATTTTACTACAGTAAATTGGGCAATACTAATTAATACACATTTGCTATCTATGAAGGAGTCAGTGGAAAAACAGAAAAGCCGAAGGTCTGGAATATCAACTCTGCTGCCCTGGTTTCTCCAACAGAATGACAATTATTTACCCATGTCAGTGGAGGATTTTCATCTCCTTCTGCAGGAATTCAACAGAAGCATTCACTGGCAAGGAAAGCCTTCTCATTAAATCCAGAGAAAGCAGGCAGACACAAAGGATTTAACACAATGAGGGGAAATGCACTAGACTAGCCAAAGTGCAAGACAGACTCTGATGAAATCCTTGGGGAAAACAGTTCTCTTGGTACCATTCATATATATCTTACCTTTCAGAAGAGCTACTGAGAGTTGATCTGTGTTCAAGTTACTGACATATTTGCCTAGGTAATTGTTGAGCACCCAGGCAATCAGTCCTTCCAACATGACTACTTCAGGGAAGAAGACGACAACGATTTCTTTGTCATTCCTGGTTGCTTTCTTCCATAGTTAAAGGGCAACTGGCCTGAAAAACAGGAAGGCGCTGAGTATCTCAGACACATATAATATACCTGCTCTGGAGTTAAGAGTCTTGGTCATCATCCCTATCACAAGGGTCCATGAATTAAATTTTGTGGGACAGCCTTCAGCACAGACCTATACAAACTTGCCCCTTCGAAAATGGCTGCTAGCATTTCTTCTGCTGAGCTGTTTCTCCCAATTTTTATTTAGCAAAAAGGAAGAAAGAACAACACAAACCGAACATACAAAACAAAAAATATATTCATACAAACATCAACAAACATCCCAACCTACACATGTCTAAAACAAAAACTAACAAAACATAACTTGTTGCAAACAAGTTGCAAGCTCTTGTTGCCAACAGTTCATATTGTTTAAGCATTGACACCTAACTACTTTAAACAATTTAAATAAATTTTTTTCCTAAAAAAAGTTGCTGCCATTGTATATTGATGACATTAATACTTGATGGCTGGGATTTCAAGAGCTATTTACGAGCTATCTTTGGGTAGAGTAGGCATGGTTCACGCCTTATTGCAAGCTACTCATGAGGCACTCCGATCTTATTTCAAAGAAGGATGCATCATGCACTGTGATGACAGCAATGGGCAAACTATGCTCAGACACATGGAACAAAGAACATTAAGAAGACCCTGTTGAATCAAGCCAAAGCCTACCTCACACAGTTTTCAAAGAACCCCTACCAATAATCTTTGAGAATTTCTGGAGAAGAGGAGAAGTCCCAGAAGACTGGAGGAAGGCAAATGTTGTCCCCATTTTCAAAAAGGGGAAAAAAGAGGACAATGACTGCCCAGTCATCCTGACATCAATACCAGGAAAGGTATCTAGAACACATCATTGAACAGAAAGTCTGTAAGCACCTAGGAAGGAATGCCATAATCACTAAAAGTCAACATGGGTTCTCAACATGAGCTTTCTCAAAAACAAGTCACGCGAGACTATCATATAAACTTAATACCACTCTTTATTGCATCCAAAGAACGGTGTTTGCACCCATGAAATCCCATGCAAAAATAAGAAATGGTTAGTCTTAAAGGTGCTGCCACCTTTCTTCCCCCCGCTTCCACCTCTGGCCTCCCCAGCTGCCACCCGGGGAGCCCTTAAGCAGGGCAGGAGGGCAAAAAAAGCTTCCCACAGTGCTGTGCCCCAACAGCATGTCCAGAAATACATTCTCTCTGAAAGTCAAGTTATAACCATGGCCGTACCTAGAAGCCAACTAGTTGCTGGGCTTTGGGGATCCAGGACAAGATAATTTCACAGACAATCACAGTCATTACAGTAAATCCCTTGACAAAGACTATAATCACCATCGCACTGCAGATAAGGAACAAGAGTGATCCTGTCCAACATCACATCTTGAGAGAGACAGACAGACAGACAGACAGCCTCCCTGCCTTTCTAGCTCACTCCTAAACTTTAACAGTATTGGGAAAGGGAAGAAAGGAGAGAGGGCTGCTTACTGAAATCCAGTGTCATCTTATTACTACTCCCAGTCTACCTTGCAGGGCTGTTGTAACAACAGTATTAATATAATGTTCTCTATAGTCCTCAAGAGCTAGAAAGCACTGTAAGAAAAAAAGGGATGGTATCCTCCAGATGTTGCTGGAAAACAATTTCCACAATCACAGACTATGGGTCATGCTCGCTATATCTAAGGGGAGATGTAGTCTTGCATTTCAAGGGTTCCTCATCTCTGTGCTATATAATTGCTGCACAGTGAAACATGGAAGATTATGCTGGTCTGCCACACAAGATCGTTGTTCTGCTGACAACTGGTTAAAGGATCTAACATCTTCTGAACACTCAAGAAAGCTATAACAACAAGTATTACGACTATTATAAGAAGGACTCATTGGCTGTACAAAAGGGATGCCAGTCTCTCCCTTTCTCCATCTCTGTCTTCCTGGCCTCACCCGGTCAGAGGATAATATCCATGTACTAGCTAATAATAATAAGGTGATGGTTATTTTTAATTTGTAGCAATTGAAATTTGTTTGCTGTTTTAAATATCGTTTTAACTCTGTTTTAGTTACTACTTTCTTGCTTAATTTGTGTTTTAACATTTGTGTCTTATGATTTTTTAACTATGTTTCTTTTTAAAGTATCGCAAGCCACTTTAAACCCTTCCCGGGGAAAAAGCAGGATACAAATAAAGATGATAGCAACAACAACAACTCACAGAGCTGCTGCAAAAGGCTACCAAGGAAAGAGACACGAAGCGCTTGAAATGCAGAAAGCCCTACACAAATACTCTCATTCTTCCAGCTGCAGTATCGGCAGCCCACCTCACAGGGTTGGTCCAAAGACGGCCCCAGGATTATAGACACAAAGCAAGTTAGAGATAGAAAACACTATGCAAATACTATTAATGAGTTTCAAGATGGTGGCATGGCGGGAGAGGAGAAGGGAAGCGGAGGGAGGCAAATATTGGCCTACTTCAGTTAAATAACCATTATATACCAGAAAAGACTTTGCAAAACAGGATTATTCCCTTCTTACAGTATCTCAAAGAGTGGCACAGCAAAGCAAAGAGAAAGGAAGAGAGACAGCAAGCAAGCAAGCAAGCAGGAAAGTAAGTAAGTAAATAAGTCACAATACTGGCCTGCCTCACAGGAGGATGGTTCATCCTCCTACTGTGTTAGTAAAGAACACACCCAAACCACAACCATGCATTTATTTGGACACTACAAAACACTAAGCAACATATTATTACTCCCTCATCCAGCCCTAATATGTAAAGCAGGGTGAAAGAGAGAGAGGAGTAAGAATGGGAAGAAGGCACAACAGCAGCCTGATTCACAGAGGTGTAATGGCTCTGGCTGTTATTAATAAAGCTAACACAAATCTCAAAAGCGCAACTTTGGACATCATAAATCATTATTCAGAATATCACTACCCCATCATCTACAACTCCTGGAACAGGGAAGAGAGAAAGAGATCGGTGGAAAGACAAAAATACTGGCCTGCCTCACAGGGTTGTTGTTGCTACACCCAACCGCTGTTATGTTACTGCAACTAATGGACAAAAGGGAAATCTAATGTCAGAGGGTTCAGAGGGGACAGGATAGCCATGTTTAAATACTAGAAGGGATGTCATGTTGAAGACGGAGCAAGCTTGTTTTCCGCTGCTCCAGAGACTAGGACAAGCAAAGTGCAGTACAAACAGGACCGGACAGAAGTTCATACCTTCCAACAATTCATAAATTAAAAATGAGAGATGAGTGGGCCAAGCAACATCAGCTCAAAGTGGTGAAAAGTTATGAACGCGGAGGAACGAACAAGACCTGGAATAGTGAAGAGAGAAAGGGAATGGGTGGAAAGCGAAAGCAAAGTGTAAGAAAAATGGGACCAGAGAGAAGGCCACACCGTCCAACAATTCACAAACGAAAAACAGGACACAAGTGTGTTGAGCAACATCAGAGTGTGATCAAGGGGGCAAAAAGTTCTGAACGAGAATTAGGGGAGGAGGGCAACCAAAATGGTGAAGGGTCTGGAAGCCATGAAGAGGAGCGGCTTAGGGAGCTGGGGATGTTTAGTAAGCGGAAGAGAAGGTTCAGAGGGGACAGGATAGCCATGTCTAAATACTAGAAGGGATGTCACGTTGAAGATGGAGCAAGCCTGTTTTCCGCCGCTCCGGAGACCAGGACAAGGAGCAACGGATTCAAGCTGCAGGAAAGGAGATTCCACCTGAACCCCAGGAAGAACTTGCTGATGGTCGGAGCTGCCCAGCAGTGGAAGATGCTGGCCGGGACGCCCACCAAAGCGCTCCCACCAGACGGCCCTCCAGCCTCTGTTTACGAACCTCCAAAGAAGGGGAGCCCACCGCACCCCACGGAGGCAGCAGCATCTTCCGCTGCCGGACAGCTCTGACTTTCAGGAAGTTCTGCCCGAGGTTTAGGCGAAATCTCTCTCCCTGGAGTTTAAACCCACTGCTCCACGTCCTCGTCTCCGGAGCAGCGGAAAACAAGCCCGCTCCCTCCTCAACACGACACCCCTTCGACTATTCAGACCCGGCTCTCCCCGACCTTCTTTTCGCCGGGCCGTACAAGGGCGCCACCGGAGCGCAGCGCAGACAGGCCCCCCGTGTTCAGCAGCCGGAGCAAGCTGGGCGGCGAAGAGGGGCACCTGACGCAGGAGATTCGGTCCCCCTCCCGGCTCCCTCCCGCATCCTTTCCCATCATGCACCGCGAGGGGAGAGTCGCCTTCCCTCACCTGGGCAGGTGAGCGCCCCACCCCGCGGGCAAGAGCCCCTTCCCTAGGGGACAGGTGGGGGGCGAAAGGGCGCGGCGTCCCTCGGGACCCCCAGGACGCGCCCCCCCGGCTCCCCCGCGTCCCCCGCCCGCCCCGCGGGTCCCACCTGAGCCGCTCCCTCCGCGGCGCTCGCTGCCACAGGCCGGCCGGCCCGCCCGACCCGCTCCACTGCGTCATCGCCGAGCGCGGAGCGGCGGAGCCCAGGCGGGCGAGGAGAGAGCCGAGCCATCGATCCGCAGAGGCGGAAAAAGGGAAGGCGGGGGCGGGGCTGCCGGTTGCCGAGGAAACGGCGGGGGTTGGGCCTACCGGTCGGCCTCCCTCTTGGGGAAGGGAATGCTGGGAGCTGTAGTCCAAAACGGTGCCCACGGTCTGAGCTTCAGCTCTCTCGCAGGGCTGGGCTCCGCGGAATTCTAGCGCCTCCGGGAGCTGCGGAGTCCTGGGACTGGTAGTTTGCTTGGGGCCCCCCGCCAAACTACAAATCCCAGGAGGCCAGAGCGCTGCGACTTTCAGGAAATGTAGTGATCATAGTTTGGATTGCGTGGAGCCGTAAGAACGATACGAGTGACATATTTTTGTCGGTTATTACTATATATCGCTATATATTCCATTTATTAGGCCGGTAATGCTTGACATTAATTAAATAGGTACGTAGCTAGATAAATTGTTATGGTGTTACAGGAAGGGGTATAAAGATAATGATGTTAATAATAATAATAATAATAATAGGAATAGCAACATCAAAGCAGAGTAGAAGTAAAGAGGAGAAGAAGAAGAAGAGCAACATCTAAGCAGGGTATAAGTAAAGATAATAATAACAATAATAATAGTAGTAGTAGTAGGAATAGCAACATCTAAGCAGGGTATAAATAATGATGATGATGATAATGACAGGAATAGCAACATCTAAGCAGGGTATAAATAAAGGTGATGATGATGATGATGATGATGATAATAATAATAGGAATAGCAACATCAAAGCAGAGTAGAAATAAAGAGGAGAAGAAGAAGAAGCGCAACATCTAAGCAGGGTATAAATAAAGATAATAACAACAATAATAGTAGTAGTAGTAGTAGGAACAGCAACATCCAAGCGGGGTATAAATGATGATGATGATAATGACAGGAATAGCAACATCTAAGCAGGGTATAAATAAAGGTGATGATGATGATGATGATAATAATAATAATAGGAATAGCAACATCAAAGCAGAGTAGAAATAGAAGAAGAAGAGCAACATCTAAGCAGGGAGGGAGTGTTTCTTGTTGCACGGCCAGGAGTGTAACAGGGAAAGGAAGCAGATGTGAAAATGGTGTGATAATTTCTGTTTACTTCTGTAAACTGTTTTGTGTTTTAGAAAGTGACCTATGGAGGGCGGCAGTTTTAATTTAGCAAGCATATCAAGTCGAACCAGTATCCTGAACATCACGTGTATAATAGAACAGGATCCATCCATATTCTGCCTATATAATGGCCTTTCGCAATATGTAAACTCTGGCCATTTCCACACTACACTGCTATGGTGCTATTATTCCACCTTCAACATCCTGTGGAATTCTGGGGTTTGTAGTTTCCTGAGGCTGAGAATTCTCAAAGCCCCTCCCTGAATTGCAAACCCCAGGATTCCATAAGATGCCGAAAGTGGAATAGCACTAGAACAGCGTAGTGCGGAAATGGCCTCTGTCTGCCCATCTAGGAATTAGTGCAACGATTACAAGATACGAAACCGTTTGGATTTCCTGTTGCTTCTTATATGCACGTTATATTAAGATGCATTGCTTTTGTTACAAGCTTTTGGTAGTTTGGACACGCGGGCAGGAACGGGGATTTTAGCTTCTCTGAGAGATATCTCAGATGGTTGGTGCCTGGGATACACAGGATCAAAGGCAAAAGGTTGTGATGGCAACGGACGGTAAGGAGAGAGCCTGAGCCACGAGGTACAGTAATAACAAAAAAATGGAATACTTTCACAAGCAAAATTGAGCTTATCACTGCAAATGCAGCTGTCCTTTAATCTGAGCAACGTTGCCATGTATGCAGTTGTTTTGCTATGATCCTGAATAAAGTTACTGGTTCTTTCAGATGTTTGTTGCTGGGGTCTGAAGCCTAGCAGCATATGCCACATCCCACTGGGCATGAGAAAAACAGATTCTGTCACGGTGTGCATAGAAAAAGAGGAGACATGAAATAAGTTGCCCACCCCCAGCTCAATTTGTGTCACCGTGTGCATCGCGTCTCTTTATTCCCGCAAACGTGCCGCTGCCCACCCTTCAAGGGTCGTGCTGCGTTTCGGAACCTAAGCAGGGCGGGCACATCGGTACGATAACGCTGTGTCGACATGCACGGTAGTCAAAAATTGATACAGATCGGTAGAAATATTTATCAGGTTTATTTGCACCATAGCACAAAGTGATAAAAGGATTCGTATGCTTTTGAACTTGACAGGTATTCTGGGCTATTTGCAGTGCTGTAAATTCAAGTCAACTGACTCGAACTTGAGTCGGACTCAAGCCATTTCAGGGACTCAGCGTGGACGCGATTTGAAAATAAATGATGTACTGACTTGACTCGTGACTTGTATATTTTTAGTGACCAACTTGCCGCCCTGAGTTCTATAACGTAACACATCTATCCAGAAACCTTACAACTCTGAACAATGCTTTCATTTCTTTGTGCCTACCGGTCACCTGTCTCAAATCCAACGTGTGGGCATGCTTCTCCAAGGAGAACAGCAAATGTATTACATGAGGGGCTTGAGGCAGAGTTAAGGTCTGCTCAGCAGCCTGTCTCTGAAGCCATCATGGAATCACAGAGTCGGAAGAGACCCCAGGGGCCATCGAGTCCGACCCCCTGCTATGCAGGAACGCCCATCAAAGCATTCCCAACGGATGGCATGTCGGAAAAGCCTTCTAAAACTTTTCCCTAACAGCAGAAGGCAAGACTTGCCCTCAGAATGAAGGGACGGATCCTTCTTTCTAAAGCTTTTGAAGGTTCAGTAATGAGGAGCAAGAAGGATCCTATTGCCTGCTTCCAAAAAACTGTCCAGCTTTGGAAATTGGAAGTAAGAAGGATCCTGTTCCCTTCTTTATAAACTGGCTCCCAGACTCGAGCCTTGACTTGGAAGTATCTTGCAAGGACTTGAGACTTGGAGTAAAAGACTTGAATACATCACTGCCTTTGTGTGGGCTCAGAAACCCCACCAGCAAACCCCAAACAGATCCTGGCAGAGCCTGAGTTTGGAAAAGAAACCACCACCAAACAACAACTGCAAAATCCACCAGTGGTTCAGTTGTGATAAACTTGGTTGCCGTCAGCACCAGCAAGCAATGCTTGCTTATTATGTGAAAACAAGGATGGGTGGATTGATTGATTGATTGATGGATCTCTCAGCTGCTTGAGGTCTCCCAATATTAAAGCCAAGTTGGATAACATTTGCATGTTTCTGGAGGTAAACTATGGTGCATTTCACAAAACTAAGCAAAATTATCTACAGTTTTCTTCATCCTGACTCAGTGAGCAGATACAGTAGAAAAGAAAAGGGCCACAAAGCTGTGAGAGCAGACGCTTTCAGAAAGATGCTATTTATGCTACCAGTAAAAAAAGACCATGGAGATGATATCCTGCATTTTCGTCCTTAACAGATTTCTTTTGGTAGGAAGAAAAGACAGGAGGAGTGGAAGGGAAACAACACGAAAGACTAAACAGAATAAAACATCCTAGAAAAGAGACCCACTATAAAATCCTTCAAATGAGTCAAGCTGATTGCACATAGACACACGCAAAAAAAAAAGGCTCAGAAGCACCTAGGACCTGCCTATTTCTCTTTAAAAAATATTACTTTCTACAACAACTCTGGATTTTTTCCTTTTACCATCAGTAATAACTCTTAATTTTTTTTCACATGTATTAACAGTTGTGCAAGCAAGAGGAGCATGGCAATTAAAGCAGGGCTATGTACTTATCGCTTTGGGCTTGTGAATAACAAACTAGACACCTAGCCTTTCTTTTAAAGCACATCACAGAAAGATGCTCTGTTCCAAGGAAGGCACCGGTCCATCGAGTTCATTGCAATCTTACACCGTGGCACAGTTCTCCAGCATTCCAATCAGAAAATTCTAAGGACTACATGTGGGATCTTCAGTGCGCAAAGCGGGAATCCTTAACACCGAGGCTGGATTTCTCTACAAAACATGTATACACAGCTAGCTGGGCTGGACTTCAATCCAGGACCACGTGCACCTTTACCCTCCTGAACCAGTAAAGAAGAGGCCACATAACAACCCAATATGGGTCAAAGGGAAAGCGAAAGGCAGCCAGATTTGTATTTGGGGCTATTAGCTGGGCAAAGAGCTAAAGGAGGGAAGGAGGGAGGATGTCATCTCAGTGCCTGCTTGGGAACAATCTTATTTGCAACTGTATATCACCCCAGAATCTGTGCCATTGTCCTCTGAGCCCCTGCAAGTCCTAGAAGGAAAAAAAAAAGGAGCTGTCCAAGTCTTTTCTGTTTGACAATAAGCACCTGAGATTTGCTAGCAACCACAACAGGATGCAGCACTTTTTTTCTAAACAGAGCTAAAGCTCTTTTGCAAAAAACAATCCCGCCATTTTGCTTGGGCTCCACCAGTCTCTAGCATGGCCCACGTCCTCATGTCGTCTTCATGCTGACATCTTCTACGCTTAAGGGAGGCGGCTTCCCCTCGCCGTAATCAAAAGCGTCCACGCTGTCCTCCACTTCTACAGCAATTTGTTTTCCGGGCTCTTTTTCTCCCGGGCTTTCTTCCTTAGAAAGCGGGAGGTCGTCTTCGGCTACGTTACGGCATATGGGATCTGCGGCATCCGAGCTGTTCGGTGACTGGAATTGCAAACTGTGGTCTGGGCTATAAACGCTGACCACACAGCTGACGTTCACCTGTGTCCCTCTCTTGCCAGCTTGCTCTGTTGGAAGAGAAGAAGAACCAAGGTAAAAAAAAGCAGGTGCCAAATAACAACAAAAACCAGCCAGCCCTGCCAAAAGGCATACATTTTTTTTTTATATATATATATGCACACACACATTTACAGTGGCTTCTTGACTTTCATGAGGGTTCAAGGTGCAGACCCTTTGCAAAAGTCAAAAAACTGCGAATAACTCCTTCCCTTGCCAGAGCGAATGCCCACTCCTTTCTCTTCTAGGGCTCCCCTATCCGATTCCCTTGCCTTTTGCCTGGGCACAGGTGCCTTCCTTCTCTGTGCTCAGGCAAAAGGCAAGGGAATGGAAGAGGGAAGCCCTCCACGCAGAGAAGAGATATCTCCATTACGGATATAAATCCTTGCTCATTTTGTTTTTGTGTGCAAGAACAAATCATTGCAAACGTTTTTTTCTTTCCATTATAAGATTTTGTGCATGTTTCTTTGTGTGTGCATGCACGTGCACATTTAAAGGCCCTTTTTTTTTTGCCAAAAAAAAAAGTGCAAAGAATTTTTCCAGTTCAAAAAACCCCCAGGTTTTGCATACACACAGAATGTTTTAATGCAGAAAACACAGTGAAAAAAAGGTCCCAAATGATGAGAAATGTCACAGCGGCCAACCATTGTCATGATGAGGTGGCTCAGCGTGTGAAAACACTCTTTCTCGTTCAGGATGAGAACGCCGGCGAATATTCTCAGTGACGTGGGTTCACAGATTCCAGCATGGGAGGCACACACATTGCTAGCAGGAGAGCCCAACTGGGGAGCTTTGGCTTCCTACAGACAGAGCGACGTGCTGGGATGTTGCAGTGACCTTTCTGCCGTCCCAGACTACTTTCTAGCAATTGAAGCATCTTCTGATCACGGCGGTTTCTCACCTGAGCCTGGTCCACCCTGGTGTGCACACTTGTTCGAAACGACAGATCTTTGCTGAGGCTGTTCTACTTCCAGTTTCAGAGTGCTGATGTTACTGATTTCGCTGCTTTTGTCCGAGCCGGCTGGGCTACCTAAAGAGCCGTTGCTGGACGAGGCGGAGCCATGCAAGAGATTCTGCTCCTCCTGGCCTACAGCACGGCTGTCCTGGGCCCAAGGACCAGGCTGGAAGAGAACAGAGAGCGGTCAGATTACAAGAGATGCATTTCGGAATGACGTACGTGATGGAACAGAAGGCAGGTTTGTCAAATTTGCCAATGACACCAGATTAGGGGGGGTCAGTCAACAGGAGGATAAGAAGAGAATTCAAACTGACTGTGCCGGACTGGAGAGCAAACGAAACAGAACAAACAAAATGAACAGAACAAACAAAATGCATTTCAACAGGCACAAAGGTAAAGCACTGTATCTAGGCAAGAGAAATGAAAGGCAGGAATACAGGATGGGTGACACCCGAGCCATTTCCGCACAATACTGTTATAGCGCTATTATTCCACTTTCAACATCCTATGGAATCCTGGGGTTTGCAGTTTTGGGAGGGGCCACGTGGCACTGGATCAAACGCAGTATAGGTGAGAAGGATTTTGGGGTCTCGGCAGACTACAAACTAAACACGAGTTGACGCTATATTGCAGCTGCCAAAAAAGCCAATGCAATTCTGGTCTGCTTCGATAGGAATATAATGCTCAAACTGACAGAAGTAGCAGCATCGCTCTCTACTGCTTGGATCTGACCTTGCTTGGAATACTGTATCTGCTTCTGGGAACCACAGTCCAAGAAAAATATTGCCACGTTGGAATGTGTCCAGAGAAAGGTGACCAAGATAAGCAAAGGTCTGGAAACCAACCTGATAAGGAACAACAAGGGACGCTGGGCGGGTTTAACTTTGACATTCAAAGTTCTGTCGCTCGGGGAAAAAAATGATAACAATCGGCACAGTACAACTTGCAAAGGCGGAGATTGTCAGAGGGAGAGATCCCTACCAAGATGTCTAGAAGCCTCGCCTGGCCTCCTAAACTAATTTACAGAAACCATCGGGAGAAATTTTGCAACCCTGTTAAAACCCACCGGGCGTACCTTGCACCAGTTCCTATTTTTTTCAGGCTAGCCCCGATAAAATGGAGAGGAGAAGAGAATAAGGTGTGCTGACCATGAGCTCACTGGAGAAAAGGGAGAGGTAATGCTACAAATAATAATAAGTTGGGGGATGTTATTTTCCTTCGGCGCCCCAGCCTTTATGAAAGGTTGTACCTCCGAGGGAAGCCCGATATCAGTCTCTCTGGGCCCATCCGCACTACACAATTACAGTGCTATTACTCCATTTTAAATGCCATAGTTCCATCCTACCGGATTTGTAGTTTGGTGAGGCACTACAGCCTTCTAGGGGCGAGTGCTAAATGCCCTTGCTTAAACTGCAAATCCCAGGGCTCCACAGGACCAAGCCACGGCAGTTAACATGGATTAATACTGCTATAATAGTGTCATGAACATGGGCCCTCATTCTCCCACACCAGCCTTCCCCGTTGCGCTTAGCAGTTCCAGGAAAGCAAAGGAATTTGTTCCATGAAGCAACAATCACTTGGTCTCCTTCCAGAGGAAGGAAAGGGTCTAATTTTTAATTGCTCCCGCCGGGAGCCAAACAGCAAGAAATTCCCAGAAACTCTGCAACTGCCAGCATTTGGACGCCTGTCTTCGGCCAAAGGAGTACAAAGGCCAGAGAAAATTAACTTAGCACCAAACTGATGGGCAAAACTGTTGAGCTCGGCATCTCTCTCCCCTTCATCTCACTGAATTAATGTTTTCATGCTCCTTCCTGTGGGTTTTGTTACTGTCTTATTATCTGAAATAATTGATGTTACTTTTTACAGAGGCACTGTCCTGCTTTTTCCCTGGAAGCGGGGCAGGGGAAAGGAACGCTGCCTTCTTTTCTGTTTCGGATAATGTGAGAGAAGACATGCCTGGCACCAAGCAAGACACGCTTTTCTTACATCTCCTGCTTAACAGAAAATGCAGACGTTAACGCACAGGTTCCCTTTTGCACAGGAAAAGCTGCAAGCACTGACCTGTTTCTCTTTGCGACGCAGTACAGCACACACTTGGGCTGCCAAGGAGGAAACAAAAAAGAATTACAAGCTCGTCTTAATTACCCTCCATGCAAATTATTGTTTTTTATTTCATGAACAAGACTTCTAAACAATGAGGCAGCGAAAGATTTACAAAGAGCGCTTTCATGCCACACGACTATAGCATCATGATTTTAATTTCATCGCCATCCCATCCTCCGATGGAATCGTGGGATTTGTGCTTTGTCGTTGTCGTGTGCCTTCGAGCCGTTTCCGATTTATGGTGAGCCCAAGGCAAACCCATCGTGGGTTTTCTGGGGCTGAGAGTGTGTCATCCAGTGGGTTTACGTGGCCAAACCGGTCTCCGGGATCATAGTCCGACCCTCACATCACTACACCAGCTTGCGTCTTTGAATAAACTCAGACGGTGTTTGCTGACAGTTTTGTACCCAAAAACGGGACTCATTTTGCTTTAGGGAATGGTATTTGAATTTAGAGCTTTCTAGCTCAACAAACTACAAATCCCAGGAGTCCATAAGATGCGGCCACAGCAAGCAAGCTAGGATCATAGTGCTACACCTGTATGGTGTGAATTCCGTAAATTTCTTACAGAAAGACTTAGAGGTGTAGTAAAACATACAAAACGAAACAAGAGATACTTTGGTGCGGTATGCTAGGATAAAGCCAAAACATTTCTTCTTGGTTTTGTTTTAAGACACCTTTTAGAACATTTTTTTCTGCCTTTGCTGCTCATTACACTCTGTAATTGTTTGGAGATTACGTGCATTGCATCACGGGTGTATAGATTTGCTAAAAAAATAAAGCAACATCCCAAATATGCTTTTTGCAATTTGCTTGTTAAATCTGCAAAGGCACCTGCCTCTTGTCTGGGAATCGGTTCGTTACCTAATCCGGTCTGCACAAAGGAACTGATGTTGTTCACATTCCTGATTTCACTTTTGATTTTCTCCCTCAGCAGACAGATTATTTAAAAAAAAAAATTCTCCTGAAGTTTTAGGAGCAAATACTGCTACAAAGAGAAAAAAAAAATGCTATCAAATGATTTTAAGCTTTCAAAAATGGTCTAGGTCAGATTGAGGTTTTGTTTGATCAGGCTGCAAGGATCAGAAACGAGGACTCTGTACATCTACATTATACAATTATACCAGTTTTGTCCAGCTTAATTGCCATGGTTCCATCCTATGGGTTCTTGAAATGTATAGTCAGGTGAGGTACTTAGAATCCTCCGCTAAAGAACTCTAGTACATTCTCCTGAACTACATTTCCCAATGTACACGAGACAAGGAATTGAGGATTAAATCAGAGTATCTCGGGAACTGTAGTACTAGAGCCCTCTAGCAGAGAATTCTAAGGGCCTCACCAAAATACAGGTGTCAGGATTCCACAGAATGGAACCACATCGGTTAAGCTAGTATGAAACCGCTACAAGTACAAAATGCAGATATACTCTTAAAAATGTAGCAGAAATGGGCACAGGCTGGAAGAGGCAGGCACCAAGTTCCAAAGTTACAAACAACCATCAGAGACTCCTCTACAGCTCCCAAAGCTGGCATGAAGCTTTTAATGGCAAACTGGGATTTGGGGTTGGAGGAGACGTGTTCCAGATTCTAAAACACCAGGAATGTAGAGCGAGCTCTGCAGCATCCGTTCCTTTCATTTGAATCAGGTGCATTTTCTGTGTCTCGCATTCTTTTCTCTGATGCTTAATACTCAACTGTCCAGTATTGCCAGGGCAATCCCAATTAATCCTCTGGCATCCCATTTTTACAGCTGTTTTTAAACTGTCCCAGTTCCCGTCTCCTGCTACCAGTGTTCTCAGCTTACTTCAATTGCTGCAAAGTTCAAAGTGCAAAAAGTAGTTTGCATTCCATTAACTCCATAGAGGGGGAGAGGAGGGACAGACTCTCATCCATCCCAGAAGGCTCAGGCAAAAGCCAATTGCTGCTGCCTCTCCTATCTTGTGTGTCCTTCCTCATTACTAACTGTTGCCATCTTGGCCAAACTCTGATGTTGCTTGGCTCTATGTTTCCCAGTTTTTATTTGTGAAATGCTGGATGGTAGGCTCTTGCAAATCCACCAAAAATACACCCCCTTGCCTCCAGAAAATCAACCACCTTCTTCGTCCCGCGTCTGTTCTGTGGACATACCTTTATTTCGAAATGCCAAGAAGAGTATCACCGCTACCAGTATGAGAACGGCAAATGCCACTGCAACCACCAAAACTGAAAATGGACAAACAAACAAAAAAAGGTCTTAAATATTTATACAAAACTGGAGTTCTGCTGCAATTTCCATATAGCTCTCTAAGAAAAAAAAAAACTGCCAGGCGACATCCCTTATTTAATGGGAATTGTGCCATGTTTTCATCCTATTTTGTCTTTGCATTTTATCTTGTTTTAACTTAGTTGTCGAACCATAGAATCCGAAGCTGGAAGAGACTCCAAAGGCCATCCAGTCCAACCCCTTTCGGCTATGCAGGAACGCACATCCAAAACACTCCCATCCACCCATTCTTTAAATACTTCCAATGGAGACTCCAGCACACTTCAAGGCGGCATATTCCATTGTCTGAACTGCTCTTACCATCAGGAAGATCCTCCTAATGTTTATTCCACCTAAACATTAGGAGGAACTTCCTGATGGTAAGAGTGTGATGCTTCATATTAACTTAATTCAGTCAGTTCAGTTCAGCCTATTGTATTTTAGCAACCAGCTATTATACAGAAATATAAATATAACTCAATTCTATCTTACATTGTCCTAACTTCGTGCTTTTTTTAAAAAAAAGTTCTCCAAATGGTTTTTCAACTCTTGCTTTATAAGATGGCTTGGATCCTGCACAAGGAGAGAAGCAAGATGAATTTTAAATTTCCGCAAACTCGGATTCCCACCAGCTACAAACACGGATCCTGCAAACTCTGATTCCCACCAGCTCCGTCCAGGTTGAGCGAAGATAGGAACAGCAACTCCGGGAGCATCACGCTTCCTCATCCCCTGCTTTAGTGAGTTCACGCTTGCTCACCAGTAGCAGATGAAATGCCTGGAGAAGACGTCTGCTTGACGCTCAATGTTGGATCTTTGGTAACCAAAGGCCACCGTGGTAACTTGGGATTTCTCGAGGTGGTCGCTGGATCGTGGGGCGGCCCTTGCGTTACGACGACAACAGGCTCACTGGGATCGCTGCAAACGGCATCGCTGGTGCTGTTTCCAGGAACCAGCACTGACTTGCAACTGCAAGGAAGAAAAACCAAAACCACAGGCAGATGTCACAAATCCGCCAAGAACTTTGGAAGCCAAGAGGAATGGCTGCTAAAACATCAATAGGAAGAAACGGTTGCAGACTATGTAACAAGGGGGTTTATTGGGGGAAATAGTCATTTGTGTGCGTCTTTGTTTTTCCAAGGAAATCACCTGATTGGGTAAATCTGCCTTTCTCCACTGCCTAGAATTGAGAGCACCTCTAGACGAGAAAAATGTCTATGAAGATCCCAGGTTTTGTCCCTGTACAAAACGATTTTCTTGTGGAGACCGACACAATGTTCTCTTCATCCCAAAATATTTCCTGGGAATTCCCAGCATGATCGAGGACTTTTCATCCTTACTTCCCCGGTTAGTTTAAGTTAACCCAATATTTTCCAAAACGAAATGTATCTCTACCGTTTGTTTGTATCATCCCAGGACAAGCAAATATAGTTGCCGCTCTTGTTGCAAGGACACAGATTCCACAGAGGTCAAGCGAGGGAAAGAGGAACGTTTGCACCAAAACCAAATGATCTTAATGTTTAACCAGTGCAATATTGCTAAAGCATATTACCGCTTTGATTGTATCTGCTGAATAGTAATAATAATAATAATAATAATAATAATAATAATAATAATAATAATAATAAAGAAGACTCAGTGCAAATTAATGAAAAAACATTTCTGAAATGTTGCATGGCTCCAGATTTAACACATGAGTGGAAGTAGTAAGAGTACAGACAAAATAGATAACGCTTTCCCAGCTCTTCCCCGGTCTACTCTGCAGGGCTGTCAGAGATTCAGCACCTGGACAATTCAATTATTTCTCTCTGTCTCTCTGCATTTGCTTGACCAAAGCTCCTCCATTTTGAATGCTAATCATCTTTAAAGGCTATTCTTGTTGTCATCCCCGTGCCCTACTTAGAATTACACTGGCATTAACTGGCATAGCCAATGCCTGGGTTCTCAGTGCTCTTTGTAACAATATTTCTTATTCTTCACTGCTGAGCCAATACATGTGTGATTCAGGGTTCACTGCTGATTGTTTTGGGGTGACAATGATCCCATAAAGCATACAGCACATGTGCAAGAATATCTGCTTCCCCAGGACTAAAATTCAGATGCATGGATGATAACAACCAGAAGTTCCTTTATTATCATCCATGTATCTGAATTTTAGTCCTGGGAAAGCAAATATTCTTGCACGCTGCATGCTTTATGGGATCATTGTCACCCCAAATCTATATATAAAAAAAAATCCTCCTTTTAACAATAAAGGGTCCTTCTCTTTGCTCATGTAAGAAGTAGTTTTGTCTGTGTTCTTCTTGAAGTAGGGATGAAGTCTCTTTGGCCAAAGTTGGGGACCGTTCCAAACTGATTCACCTGCAATTGTGCTAACTACTCAGGGTAGTCTGTGCAGACCTAATATTTTAGGTCTGGTCCAATGTGCCTTTTTTTTTTTTAGTGTTTGGGGGTAACCCTAACAGTGAGCAGTGGGACGGGGTGCAAGGGAAAATGCAGGATATTTCGAGAAAGAGTCTAGCTGTCCGGATGGTACAACCGACATCTCAAGAAAGGAGACTGACTTACCTCGTGTGTGACTTGCAAAGAGCAGTGGGAGATTCCACGTCTGAAAATGTGCCGGGAGCGCATGGGGCACACTGCACATTAGCGGTACTGGTACCTATCAAAAAAACACAGATGTTCTCTAAAACTAATACTGTAAGAAACTTCAGTTAAGCATGCATGTGTATTTTTGGTGTGTTAAATGCTTACATATGATGTAATTATTACTAGGAAAGACGTAAAAACATATCTATTTATAGGTTAAAAATAAGCGAACGAGCAAAGGTTGAAAGTAGAGAAGGAGGTCATAGATAATTTGGAAAGTAAGCGGAAGCCGATTAAGAAATAATGAAGCACCCCAAACTTTTGGAGAAAGGAGTGGGTAGATGAGTAAAGGTACAACAGAGTTAAACTTTTGTACAGGTATGTCATTTGAGGCAGCAAAATTTTGTGCTGCTGCAGTCAAAATTTGCAAAGAAAAGGTGAAATTAAATGTTTAAGTTTAAGTTTATGACTTGGCTTTTCTCTCTAACAATACATGATTTTATTGTACCCATTTTATATCTTGTATTTATATCTTATAACTGATATATTATATATTTATGGCTTATATTTATATTAATACTTACATATTTACATTCAAGCTCTACATTTTATTTTTTACGTAATGTTGTCAGATAATTATAACCTAGTTGCATATGTTTGTTTGTTTGGATATGGCCATTGGCTGCAATAAATGATTGATTGATTGATTGATTGATTAAAGGTAGGGATATATGATTTCTATTTAATATTACTTCTGTTGTATTGGATTTATAATGTATTGTGATATATCAAGTATTAGATTATAGCTTATCTCTTTTCTGGATTTTAAGTTAATAGAACCAATAAAAATATTTTGAAAAAAACATAAATGTTCTCTAAAATAGTCCTAAGTGAGCATTTCTGGCCGCTTCCTTCCTGATGACTTTGCAAGAGGAGTTTTACGGCGTCAGCAGAACTGAGAAGAGAGTTAAAGAAGAAGAGGAGGGAAAAAAAGAAAACGAAACTGCATCAGGGCTATGATAGCAGTTTGTTACTACATTAAGCATCATGACTCCCTCTGATACAATCCTGGGATCTGTAGTTTGGGAAGGGACTTGGAACTTTTTGCTGGAGCACTCTAGGCTGCTTCCTTGAACTAAAGCAACAGAGCTGTTGAGCCAAGAATACAAAGGACTTCAAACTTGGGGTACCAGGATGCCGGCATCAAAAATGGTACAGGCTGAGCATCCTTTATCCGAAAGGCTCCAAAATGTGAAACTTTTGAAAAGCAGAGCCTCATCTTCTTGGGAATATGAGGGAATTAAAGAGGCTCACTTGGGATTGCACGCATAGTTGGTCCCAGGCAAGAGGAGAGGAACTGACGAAAGAGTAGATCCCGCATCGGACGAACAGTGTATAATCCATCCATCCATCCATCCATCCATCCATCCATCCATCCATCCATTTGCAAAAAAATCTGATATCCAAAACACCTCTGGTCCCAGGCTTTTTGGTAAGGGATATTAACCTGTATCATGCTGCCATAATGATGCAATGCAGATAACTTTGCTGTGTGAGCAATCAGTCCCATGTCAGCCGTGAGCTAGCAGTGTGATGTGGCAGCCAAGAAAGCCAACGCGATTCTTGGTTGCATCAATAGGAGTATGGTGTCTAGATCAAGGGAGGTAATGGTAACCCTCTATTCTGCTTTGGTTAGACCTCACTTGGAATATTGTGTCCAGTTCTGGGCACCTCAATTCAAGAAGGATGTCGACAAGCTGGAACGTGTCCAGAGGAGGGCAACCAAAATGGTGAAGGGGCTGGAAGCCATGAAGCCCTATGAGGAGCGGCTTAGGGAGCTGGAGATGTTTAGAAGAGAAGGTTTAGAGGGGACATGATAGCCATGTTTAAATATTGGAAGGGGTGTCATGTTGAGGAGGGAGAGGGCTTGTTTTCCGCTGCTCCAGAGACCGGGACAAGGAGCAATGGATTCAAGCTGCAGGAAAGGAGATTCCACCTGAACCTCAGGAAGAACTTCCTGACAATCAGAGCTGTTTGGCAGTGGAATCTGCTGCCTCCATGGAGTGTGGTGGAGTCTCCTTCTTTGGAGGTTTTTAAGCAGAGACTGAATGGCCATCTGTCGGGAGTGCTTTGACGTGTTTTCCTGCACAGCAGAGAGTTGGACTGGATGGCCCCTGGGCTCTCTTCCAACTCTACAATTCTGTGATTCTTCACAGCTGCCTTGGATTTTGCTATCTGGCCTCCCTGAGCCCTGACTGGGAATCGACCTCACCATGTTTGAGAGCACGTATCTGCTCACTCTAGGTCCTGGGAAGCAAAGCTTGAACCTTGCCAAGATCTTGCAGTGATGCAACCAGACTTTTGGAAACTAGGCTGGCCTCCTGCAATACAACCGAGTGACTCTCTTAAACAGCTTCGAACCAAACATCCAAGCCACATACAGACCTGTGATGCTGACACCATCACTTTTGTTACGCAGCCTACCTGACGTTGACATCCTAAAGAAGCTCACACCCTTTAAAAAGCTTGCATGCTTTATTTAGCACCTTTCGGCTCAGTGAAACGGCGATCACCAGGATGCGCGCTTTGGATTTTGCCGTAGGGCCGACACGGCTAATGCTACATTTGCTCCTCTTTGGAAACTCTAGGCTGCTTCCTGCCTGGGCAACCGTCTTGGCTCTGTGTCACGACCATGCTCCGAAATAGGACGGCTGGTTCAGGATTGTCTCAAGCCCTGAGGTTTCTAGGCTAAAATCTGAGACTCAGAGACAGCACCGGTGATGCCATGAAATGGCAAATCACATTGCTCACAGCTTGCCATTCAAGCCCAGAGAGAGAGAGAAATCTCTTCCTGTTCAGAACTGAGGCTCATCTAAAGAGCTGTTCCCAGTTCAAGGTGAATTGAGGGGATTGTCCTTTCTCACTTATTTAGGGAGATGGGATAAGGACCATTTGATCTAGACAATTTGCTTATGTCCAGGCAGAGTGAGTAGAGCAGAGTGGAGGGTGAGCCCTGCTACCACAACTGCTGGGAGGAAAGAAAAAAGCTAAGTAAATACATTAGCCCTCCGCTATCCCTGAGAATGCTTGGAAGTCGCAAGCTAAATATCAATTGAGCCTTGAAGAATTGTAGCAAGCTGCTGCTCTTCTAGCTGAGCTGGAGATCGGCACCCTTCCCTTTCTTCTCCAAAACCGGAGAGTCTGCACCATTGTGTCCTGCCTGGAGAGAAGCCATGAAAGCTGGAGATAAGGGTCCAGGCTTTTGAGATCCAGCATCCCTAATCTCTGCCAGCTTTTATCAGTCAAAGCACTGAGACTCAATGCTTTTTCCTGTCCTCATACAAACTTCCTCTTCCCGTTCCTTCCCCTTGAGCAACCCAAAGCCTCCTGTGAAAACAAAGCAGAGATTTCTTCCTTCGCCTGTGCTGTTGAGCTGATAGAATGGTTTGCAAAGATGCCAAGAAGTCTTTTTTTAAAAAATTATTATTAATTTTCTGTGGCCTTACCATCACCCCGTCATGCATCTCAAGAAATCATACAGACGCCACACCTTCGGCATCAAATGGCTTCAACACACTACTCCCATTTTATCAAACATCTTGCCCGATGAAGAGCTAAGGAGATCTCAGCACAGCAGAGACTTTTGCATCCTTCAGGTTGGACACAGAAATATGGATTTTTCTTATGACCAACCTTGTTACTTCTGCTTTTGGGCCCTTAATGCTCAGAGACAAGAAAAAGCCCCCTTCTCGATTAATTTTTTTTTTCTTTCCCTATGCAGAAGGCACACACTCAAAGTTTTGTGCACAGTTAAAATCACCAATTTATGCACCAATCAACCTGTTCATTTAAGTGAACACCTGAGAGACAATGAGGGTAAAACTGTGATTTTGGGGTTCTGGATTTTGGATTTTGCCGTTACTATTTGCTTTGCTTTGAACAGAAGAATTTCTAACTTGAAATACTGCAAATGTGTTACGGAAAACTACAGTCGATTTTAGTTTGCTGCTATATTCTAATATTTCTTTTTTACATATACATATAACAAATATTCTATTAGGCATTCAAGATATTTTAAGTTGCTTAATTCACTTAAGTTTTGTAGTAAAGACATCAACTAACCATGATCTAAATATCTACACATCCAATTGCTTATTAATTCAAACATCTTTTATTATAAAATTATAGACTCAAGATTAAGCAGCAAACCTTAAATTTGATTTTATGTGCCGGATTTACTACAGCAGTGTTTAGACAGAAGATAAGTTGCTAAGCTGGAGTGGGAACCATATTTTTGTTATGCGTAAGTCTTTGTCTTTTTAGTTACCTGTACTTTTTAGTTTAGATAAATTTGTTTAATTTGTTAATCATTTAATTAGTTTAGACAGTTTAGCATGTTAGTAAAGTATTGTTTTCTTTTGTTTATTGTTAATATTTTTAGATGTTTGTTTGTATGGTGTATTTTGTGTTGTTCTTTTTCCTTTAGATACTCAATCAAGTACACATACATATACATATATATAAACTTGTTCATTTAAGGTATCCGGAACACCCTTATTTGGCCTCTGGATCGAAGGTCCTGTCGCCTAAGGCAAGCAACAATTATTCTTGGGCCATTTCCGCACTAGAGCATTGCACCACTGTTTTTTACTCCGACTTACCCCGATTCCTATTGCCATGCCCTCTGGTTTTTATCGAAGCAAAGCGGAGAAAATCGTTTGTAGCTTCTGCATTGTCAATTCTCAAGGAACTCCTATTCCCCTCCCTCGCTCCACCCCGTCGCCGCTGACGGGTCAATTTTAAAAAAAAATATAAGTCGTAGAAACCGTTGCTACGTTTTAAGCGCAAGCGGCGTGAATCGACGTAACGCTTCTGCGCGTAGGAAAAAAACGCAGCAGAAACGGTTGGGGTTGTTCACACTGGAGTTTTTTTCCGTCAGTTGAACGTCGCCGTTAACCACGCTAAGACTCGCGCGGAACCACGGAGGACAGAACGACGTCAAGCCGGTTTAACGCGCGGGGGTAAGAGCGACGATACGATGCTACTGCGACGCGTCAGCCCTGTGCGGGAAGGGCCTTGGACTTACCTGGCTTTGCAACTCCGTACCCTTTCCTGCACAACTGGTGTTCTGCGCACCGCAAGCAGGTCTCCGAGAGCTTCAGCTGACAGAACTGGTGGGATCCACACCAGCAGAATCGGTTCTGCGTCCGCGTGCATGCCTTCACTTCCACAAATCCTGATTTCAAGCGGAAAAAAACTGGCGTCAAGACAGGTAACTCCGGAACGGAGGAGGGAAGAAGGCAGGCTATGAGAAGACGGTGTTGAAATTATAGCTGGGGTGAGGGGAAAAGCCATGCCACTATGGTCCTTGTGTCAATTCAGTAATTTCAATTCAATAATTTTATTACACTCATGGAGCAGCATGAGCAAAGATGACACATTTTACCATAAAATATGTAAAATACGAAATGTGTAAAACAGAGTGACATAAAAAAACAACACAATAAATACAATAAATACTTAAAATTCACTTGTGATAACAGTAATTCTAAAACCAGTTGGAAGTAGCCCCACGTGGAGATCAAAATACTTTATCTAAGTCCTTATGTGGAACCCACTCCTTTATAACCCCCTTGGCTAGTTGGTTTTTCATTGCCGTTTTCTACTGCTGGTTTGTTATCTGCCTACGAATTGCAACGGCGGACGCACAAAATCCAGCGACCTTGTTTGTACATCGGTATCTGGCCGTGCTCCTGTACGTATGCCGCCTCCTGAGATCATAGCTCCAAAACAGAATTAGCAAGCTGCCGTGGTTTGAGTGTAGCAATAGGACTCAGGGAGATCAGCTTTAGGCGACCATGGGCAAGTCACGCTCTCTCATCCCAGGAAGAAGGAGGCACACCTTCTCTGAATAAATATTGCCAAGCAAACCCTAGGATTGCCACAAGTCAGAATTAACTTGAAGGCATGTAAGAATAACAGCAAGAAACTCTGCAAAGCTGCTTTCAAAAAACACTTCGACCCTTTTAGCGGCTCAAATGCACCAAGCAAATCCGAGCAGAGCGAAACAGGAGTGAATTTTGCTTCAGCTCATTGGTATGGAGATTTACTAAAATTGGCAAATTTATCTACTGTACTGATCAGAAAGTCCAGCGTGGAAAAAAGGGAGAGATTCTCCTCCTGTCTAAAGCTGGATTTGCAACCTGTGCAGGTATGTTTCCAGACGGTATTATGATGGGGGATTTCTGCCACATTTCCACTACCTTCCACCTCCGAGATCCTCCTTCCCAAATTCAGGACTGGAAGATTCCCAGGACTTATTCCTGCGGCGTACCTGCTTTGCATTGTGGGATGCAGCTAAAGCAACGCTCGGCGCGACTCCAGGCTTGCGTGAACATCCCTTCCTCGCAGGGCACGCACTGGGTGTCGATGCTTTCATTGCAGCTCTGTTGTACACGCTCACCTACGGTGCAGACAAAAAAAAACCCCAAAAACATCTTGTCAAAATGGGAGGTTGGAAACCCAAAAGTTGCCTCTCTGCTCCGGACCTTTCCACGCTGCAGAGAAATTGCTTCTCTGCTGGGAATGGAATAATACATGGCTGTATTTTCTTGCAAAAGGCCACCCCTGGTCATCATTTTGCGACAACATTAACTCAGCAGTTGAACCCAGTCAGTACAGAAAACCATACTTTTGAGTGCAGCTGAAGGCTGGCAAAGGGATTTTTTTGGACTACAACTCCCAGCGTCTCCCAGTGCTGGAGATTTTGGGCCCCACGGTCCAAAAATGTAAAGTCACTTCTCCAAGCTTTGCTTTCAGACGTGTCTCTTCTCTAAGGATTAAAAGAATATTTGGCTTCTATTCGAGAAACATTATTGAATAATAACAGCCATGAGATCCTTTGTCGCTTACCATATGCTTCTTTTTCTTTTTTTTTAATTACCAAGATATTCCACCACACAGGACCTATTGGATACTAAAACCCATACGATTTCTCCAAATAAAAGATATTTTCAGAGACTGCAATGCTTAGTTTAATTCCATGGGAGGTTACGCTGCTTTCCTTTAACCGGCAGGCAAAAACTTTTTTGTTTAAGCAGGCTCTTAATATAGAACCACAGAAGCTTTTATAGGGAGGCTTCATTAATCTTTTTAGACTTCATAGAATCATAGAATCATAGAAATGTAGAGTTGGAAGAGACCACACGGGCCACCCAGTCCAACCCCCTGCCATGCAGGAACACCCGTCAAAGCACTCCCGACAGATGGCCCTCCAGCCTCTGCTTAAAAACCTCCAAAGAAGGAGACCCCACCACACTCCATGGAGGCAGCCGATTCCACTGCTGGACAGCCCTGACCGTCAGGAAGTTCTTCCTGAGCTTCAGGTGGAATCTCCTTTCCTGCAGCTTGAATCCATTGCTCCTTGTCCTGGTCTCTGGAGCGGCAGAAAACAAGCCCTCTCCCTCCTCTACATGGCATCCCTTCAAATATTTAAACATGGCTATCATGTCCCCTCTTAACCTTCTCTTCTGCAGACTGAACATACCCAGCTCTCTAAGTTTATCCTCATAGGGCTTGGCTTCCAGGCCCCTCACCATTTTGTTCGCCCTCTTCTGGACCTGCTCCAGCCTGACCATGTCCTTCTTGAACTGGGATGCCCAGAACTGGACACAGTATTCAAGATGAGGTCTAACCAAAGCAGAGTAGAGTGGTATCAGTACCTCCCTCGATCTAGACACCAGACTCCTATTGATGCAGCCGAGAATTGCATTGGCTTTCTTGGCTGCCGCATCACACTGCTGACTCATGTTCAGCTTGTGGTCTATTAAGACTCCTAGATCCCTTTCACACGTACTGCCATCCGGCCACGTGTCCCCCATCCTATATTTCTGCATTCCATTTTTTTCATCCTAAGTGCAGGACCTTACAGTTCTCTCTGCTGAAATTCATTTTGTTAGCTTAAGCCCAGCTCTCCAACCTGTCAAGGTCATTTTGAATTCTGATCCTGTCCTCTGGTGTATTAGCAACCCCTCCCAATTTGGTGTCATCCACAAATTTGATCAGCGTGCCCTCCACTCCTTCATCCAAGTCATTGATGAAGATGTTGAATAGCACTGGGCCCTGGACAGAACCCTGTGGCTCCCCGCTGGTCACTTCTCTCCAGGATGAAAAGCAGCCATTGGTGAGCACCCTTTGGGAACGGCAAGGCAAGAATAAAGCATAAACTTATTTTAAAAGAAATAACCCATCAAACCCAGGAGATTCAGCTAATTCCAGTGAACACGGCTGTACTTTTTTTAAAAAAATGAGATCAGCAAAATGGAATTTTGTTTGAGAACTCGTGCTTCCTGGAATCTACAAGGCATTGCAACAGAGAAAAAGAAAGTACAAAATTTCTCTTCCCTCTGCCCTTCTTTCTTCTTCTTCTTTTTTAACAACTGTGCATTTCTCTGCACCATTGACTATGGACATTACAGTGACATTATCACGTCTATTTTCTGCATTTGCAATAAACTCGGGAGGTTGGAAGAGAATTGTAACTTAGTGGAGGAGCTCCTACTTTCCATGCAGATGGTCCCAAGTTACATTTCTCAAGTTATGGGACGGGCGGGACAGCCGTGGAAGACGAGAGGGATGCATTAGCCCTCCTGGAGACTTTGGAGAAATGCACTTCCCCTTCAAAAAAAAAATAAAATCAATATTTTCTGCTCCCAAGCACCCTTAAGGGACACGTGGGTATGGTCGGGAAGGAAATGGGCACAAGAAAGGAAGACCCTGAGTGCCTGCTTTCTCCTCCATTGCTTGGCCTCATTCACACCCACCCACCCATTTTGATATTTGTGGTTCTTCCAATTTGTGGGGGTGCTGCACCCCTAGTCCTAGCAAATGTGGAGGGCTGACTATAGCTTGTGAAGCCGGCCACCAAAACAGAAAACATAAGAACGGTGGAGGTTGGTGGAAGTAAATACAGTACGATACAAGAAAGAGAGAAAGAAAGAATTAAAGAAAAAGGAAGGAAGGAAGGAAGGAAGGAAGGAAGGAAGGAAGGAAGGAAGGAAGGAAGGAATCCATCCATCCATCCATCCATCCATCCATCCATCCCCGGATGTTATTGTGCACTAAACTATAAAATGGTCTTTAAAAAAATTCAAAACGTTCTGGCTTACCCAAACGTGTTGTTTCCTTTTAAATGTGCATACTGTTCATTTGGAATAAATGTTTTGCTGAAACACGTTGAACTGTTATTTTTTTCCCCCTGCCTTCCTGTAATATCATCCGACACACCGAGGGCAAAGGGAAGGGATTCCACCCCCTCATCATTTTCATTCTCAACCCCTGCTCCAACCACTAGGCCACTTGCCCTTGGCCCTGATCTCCTCCACTTCCAGCCGCTCTTTCAACCAGCCAGCCAGCCAGACACTTTATTTCGGCTGTTGGCCAATAAAAATAATGAGTACAGTGACAAAGGCAGGTAACAAGTGAACTCCTGATATCTAACCTCAATGACTATCAACCATTTGAAGGCATGTCTTACACAATTTAGCTACTTTAACAGTTTGTTCTTGATTTATCCAACAAAAAGCATAAATAAAAAAACATCAGAATGTCCTGGGAATTTGGAAAAAGTGGGGTGATCGGTTGCTGTAAAACTGACAATATAAAAGTACTGTAGTTTCTACAGCACCAGTATTGCAAGGGCAAAATTGGGTTTCACAGGGAATTTTCTCATATTTCCCTTCCAATATCGCTTGTCGAGAGAACACTGAATTGAGCCAACGATAAAGCTCTCCAAGATTTGGGGACTGTAACGTAGTATATGGCCAGCTTAGAAGCCAGCATTTGATGGCTGGCAAATGCGTAGTTAGAAAAGGCAGCAATTCATCGCTCATTTTCTTCTTGAAGTATACAACAGGTACATTTTCTTCCTGCTGCAAAAAAAAGTCTTCAAAACTACAGTTTTCAAAGCTTTGTTTGCAACCTAGGACTGATTCTGGGAAAAATTCACACATGCTTGTCTTGCATAGAAAACAGGTGTTTTTTTTTTCCTGCACAAGATAGAATATTTCTGCACAGAAATATTATTTTCTGTGCGGAAAAAGCTGTTTCCGGTGTGGAAAAGTTGTTCTGAGTACAAAGCAACCACAGCCATTTCTGACTATGCTGTTATAATGCTCTTATTCCACTTTCAACCTCCTATGCAATCCTGGGGTTTGCGGTTTAGGGAGGGGCCTTTAGGATTCTCAGCCAGAGAACTCTTGGGCCTCAATGAACTACAAATCCCAGAATTCCACAGGCTATTGAAAGCGGGAAAATAGCACTATAACAGTGTAGTGCAGAAGCAGCACATTCATGCGATAATTTTACACGGAATAAGGCTGGAGCAATAAAGTTCTCATCAGTCCAGGATTCTTCTCATCAAGGTTTCTTGAAAAACCATTTTGAATCATTTTAAAAAATATTTTCAAATAATCTTTCCATCCCTAACCAACATGGTCGAACCTCAACATGCACACGGTGGATTAATGCCGCGAGTTAATGTTTAGGAGTACAAGGGAAAACCTTACCTGGAGGACACAATCTACAACATTTATTGATGGCTTCCACATAGTGCTCCCTTTCCGGATGCTGGCATTTCTGCGGGACTTGGGGGGTGTAGGGTTGCGAGTCCACCTGCAGGAAATAAAAAGAAAAAACTTGGTGCCAAGATGCACAAAAGCTCATCACGTCCGAGACAGTTCCAAGCTGAGCTCCACTGCGTTTCCCATCACTACCTTGTGGGCTTTTTGGAGAAATTATGATACAGAGGCAGAGCAAAGAGAAGACAGTCCAGGGCAAGCCAACTCATTTCAAAGTAGACTTAAATTCTTCCAAGAAAGCCCAATTTTACCCAGATTCTCGGCGTGCTACTCGGTGCCTATTTGGACCATCACTTGGCCTGGGTCCCAAGCTTCCTTCCTTCCTTCCTTCCTTCCTTCCTTCCTTCCTTCCTTTTTCAAAAATAATTTTCCAGCTCTTGTAGAAGCTGAGATATGAGACAATATTTTCATGCACAGGGAAGTTTCTTTTTCCCGTTGGGAAAAGGGCCTCTGCCACACTTTTCTTTTCCCCCATTTCTTTTTGAAATGGCACCAGCATTACAGAGGCACAAAAATGGTCTTGCGAGGTCATGAACTACACTTTCCCCCCCTTTAAAAGTAGGAATGCTTTCAAGCGGGGGATTGAGTCCAAAATGCCCAGTTGCCAACTGGGTCAGGTCCTAAAGAGCACACAACCCCACGTGCCGAAACAGATTCACGGGTTGCCAGTCTGTGTCCAGCCAGAATTCAAAGTGCTGGTGCAAAGCCCTACACAACTTGGATCCAGAATATCTGAACAAATGTATCTCCTGATGGGAACCTGCCCATGCTCTGCAATCTGCCGGGGAAGGCTTTCTCTCTGTCTCACAACTGTCCCAGGCATGTTTGGAATCCTGGGATTAATAGTTTAGACAGAGGGGCTTCCAACTCTCAGCCAGAGACTTCTAGTGCCTCTCTGAAGTAGGATTTTGGCCTCAGCATGAAGTAATGGCAGTGAAATTGGCGTCACATAGAATCATAGAGCTGGAAGAGACCTCAGGGGCCATCCAGTCCAACCCCCTGCCATGCAAGAACCCACATCAAAGCACTTCCAACAGATGGCCATCCAGCCTCCTCTTAAAAACTTCCAAAGAAGGAGACTCCACCACACTCCCTTGTGGCAGCAGATTCCACTGCTGGACAGCTCTGACCGTTAGGAAGCTCTTCCTGAGGTTCAGGTGGAATCTCCATTCTTGCAGCTTGGATCCATTGCTCCTTGTCCTAGTCTCTGGAGCAGCGGAAAACAAGCCTGCTCCCTCCTCGACATACCATCCCTCCAAATATTTAAACATGGCTATCATGTCCCCTCTTAACCTTCTCTTCCGCAGACTAAAGATCCCCAGATTCTCCTAGCGCATGGCTTCCAGACCCTTAACCATTTTGGTCGCCCTCCTCTGGACACGGTCCAGCTTGTCAATATTCTTCTTGAACTGAGGTGCCCAGAAATGGACACAGGATTCCAGATCAGGTCTAACCAAAGCAGAATAGAGTGGTACCAGTATCTCCCTTGATCTAGACATCATACTCCTATTGATGCAACCAAGAATCGTGTTGGCTTTCTTGGCTGCCGCATCACACTGCTGACTCACGTTCGGCTTGCGGTCCATGAAGACTTCTAGGTCCCTTTAACACGTACTGTTATCCAGCCACGTGTCCTATATTTGCACATTCCATTTTTTCTGCCTAAGTGTAAGACCTTAACATTTCTCTCTGTTGAAACTCATTTTGTGAGCTTTGGCCCAGCTCTCCAATCTGTCAAGGTCCACGGTGCTATAACATATCGCCCAACATTTTACGGATGAAATCTGCGACACAGATGAAAACCAGAACGCAGCCTGGACAGTTAAAGTGGAATCATAGTTCTACAATAAGAGTGCTGTCATTCAGGTTCCACGTTTTGTTAAAAAAAAAGGTTTACAAAACCCTTCGTGTTTTCTGCAGATCCATGCACACGTGTGCGGTTAAACTGCTTTAAAGCATCGTAACTGGTGTTAACCTGCATGCTCTGAACTTGCTAACTTGTTTTGCAAGCCTTTTAAAATCATTTTGACAGCTTAACCTGTTTGAAATGTTGGTTTTACCATACGCCACCCTGACAGCTGTACAGAGATGGCAGGCTGCAAATATTTAAATAAATAAATAGATATATAAATAGCGTGAAAGGGGGTCCCAGCCCAGAATCACAGCCAAAGCCTGTGAACGTGGAAGTGAGCCTGAGTCAGAGCAACGCAACAGAACACAACTCGAGAATTTCTGCCGAAGCCCAACCAAACATGTACGTCTGCTGGGAAATAGTGACATTATCGACTGTTTATACGGCGATGTTGTTTCCAACAGTGAAATGAAGCGCTCCGTTACAGTTCAGACGTAGGAGTTTCCTGACGTTCAAAGCTCTTACTCAGAAAAATAATTATTAGCCAGGACAAGCGGCGAAGGTGGAGATTGTGGGAAGGAAGAGATCCCTATCGAGAAGTCTCGCCTGGCCTCCTCGACTGATTTACAAAAACCATCTGGAGAAATGTTTGTGCAAAAAAGAGGAAGCCAGAGCGAGAACAAAGAGGGGAGAACAAAAGAAGAGACAGTACTTTGCTCTTTATTGTAGAACCCCAATAATATTTGCTATAGTGTATATTTGCTATATATATAATATTTGGGATAGTGGTTTGCGGGATGGACCAGGGTTCAAATCCCCGCTCTGCCATCGAAACCCACTGGGTGGCGCTCTCTCAGCCTCAGAGGAAGGCGAGGGCAGCCTTCTCCGAACAAATCTTGCCAAGAAAATCCCATAACAGGTTCCACCTTAGCGTCGCCATAAGTCGGAAACGTCACGAGGTCACACAGCGAAGATAAACATCAGTCCTGCAAAGAGGAAATTCAATTGCTTTCAACCGCCGAGGAGTTTTTTTTTTTTTTAAATCAGATTTTGAGAACAATTCAGGAGCAGGATATGAAGGCAGGACGTCACTCATGCTAAGTGGGCATTTAGGAGAAAAAAAGAGAGAACCTACCCTTTTAAAAAAAGAGTTGAGTGCATTGGGGAACAAAACGCTGTTCCACTTCTGGGTGTTTACCAAAAAATAAACATCGGAAAGAACAGGAAGTTACCCATTGCATGTCTGGCTTCTGTGGGTGACTTTTGCTTAGCTGTGGGAAAATGGCAGGCAATAGCTACTGATTTCCTTTGTCAGAAGACAGCTGCTTGGAGGACTTCAGGGCGAGCCCGCATTCCTAGTCGTGAAAAGAATCACGCAGGACCCCCGAGTTTCTCTGGTGCACATGCTGCAACACGTTGGTGCTGAAAAGAATTTGGAACGGGGTCCTCTGGGATTAGTAGTTTAGGGAAGCATGTTTAGAATTCTCAGCCAGAGAGTTCCAGTCGTTCACCAAACTACAAATCCCAGCATTCCATAGGACGGAACCATGGCAATCGAAAGTGGGATAGTGCCATGTCCTGGAGGACTTGCCCTCACAAGACACACTAAGGGCCTCTCAGCACTACGCTAGCCATTTCCGCACTAGCCTGTTATAGCGCGATGATTCCACTTGCAACGTCGTATGGAATCCTGGGGTTTGCAGTTTCGGGAGGGGCCGGCCGGCCCCTCCCGAAACTGCAAACCCCAGGATTCCATACGACATTGCAAGTGGAATCATCGCGCTATAACAGGCTAGTGCGGAAGTGGCACCAGAGTTGGAAGTGCCACAACAACACCAAGCAGAGAATTCTAAATATCTCAGTAAACGGCAAATGCCAGGATCCCATACGGCATAGTCACACTGGTTGAAGTGCTCCAGAACAGATATAATGGTGCAGTGCGGAGGCACATACTTTTCACACCTCATGGGTGGTAAATGTCACTCTTCAGAGGGCCAGATGACGTCTTAGAAGTTGTGCATAAAAAGCCTTTGAACAGCCCACCCATCTCCATAAAACAGCCAGGGGGTGTTGGTGGTGAATGGGTTATTTTTTACCACAGGGGGTGGCCGAGGAGGGGTGCTAAGCATTCCCTCCCAATATCACTTTTCTGCAACAACTTCTCCGCTGTGAACCACTTCCTCTCCCTCTCCACCCACCACGGCTGCAGCAACGCGGCTGCCAGCCCCCGCTTTGCTTTTGCAACACTCAACTTCCTCCAGTACAGCTTTTGCAACGAGCCGGGGTGAGGGACCTAGGGCTCCAGAGGTTGTTGAACTGCTAATACACCCATTATTCCCAACGATGGTCCACGATAATGAGCAGTGATGGGGGTATTCCAGTAGTTGAACGGAATACCACACAGGTAGCCTATAAGATGCGATTCTTGGAAGCCAACACGATTCCTGGTTGCATCAATAGGAGTATGGTGTTCGGATTGAGAAAAGTAATAGTACCACTCTATTCTGCTTTGGTCAGACCTCATCTGGAATACAGTTCTGGGCGCCACAGTTCAGGAAGGATATCGACAAGCTGAAACATGTCCAGAGGACGGCGAGCAAAATGGTGAAGGGTCTGGAAGCCATGCCCTATAAGGAGTGGTTTAGGGAGCTGGGGATGTTTAGTCTGCAGAAGAGAAGGTTAAGAGGGGACGCAATAGCCATGTTAAAAAGTCATGTCGAGGAGGGAGCAGGCTTGTTTTCCACTGCTCCAGAGACTAGGACACGGAGCAATTGATTCAAACTAACAGTCCAAACCCTCTCTTGGCACAGGAGCTGGGTATGATGGCCCTCTTTAAATATCTCCAAGGCTGTTCCAGTGTCGGGCCATTTCTGCACTACACTGCTATGGTGCTATCATTCCACTTTCAGCATCTTGTGGAGTTCTGGGATTTGTAGTTGCCTGAGGCCCAAGAGCTCTCTGGCTGAGAATTCTCAATGCCTCTCCCTGAACTACAAACCCCAGGATTCCATAGGATGTTGAAAGTGGAATAATAGCGCTATAACAGTGTAGTGTGGAAAGGCCCTTGGTGGCAGGCAGGTTTGTTCTCTGGTGACCCAGAAAGTAGGACCGGGTCTAATGGTTCGAAGTTAGGGAAGGTAGATTTTGATTGAACATTAGACGGAGCTTCTTGACGGTAACAGCAGTTCAGAAGTGGAACCAACTGCCTAGAGAGATAGTACATTTTCTTTTTCTGGATTTCTCAAAAAAAAAAAGAGAGAGAGACTGGACAGCTCTCCACTGGAGATGTTCTAGCTGGGATCCTGCATTGAGCAGGGAGATGGACCTGATGGCCCGTTCCAAAACTATGGTTCTGGGAGTTTTAAGCCCTCAAAATCACGGTGTGTGTATGTGACTTCAAGTCGCCTGCCAACTTACAGCAACAGTACCAAAAACATAAATGCCTGCTTAATGGAGGCAAAAATCTATCGCCTAGGAACTGCATCGGGCATTGACAAAAACTCTTTAGAAATGCTCGGTTGACAGATCAGCAGCTCGGTAAGCTTGTCATGGAAGAAAAGGCAGCAAAGCAATAGAGAAACCGCTGCATTTGCAACTATTTTCAGTTGTCAAAAACATCAGCAAAGCAGGACAGGACGGCGGGAGTAGATTAATGAGGAAGGAACGAGTTCTACTGTCAAGCGAATTATTTTTAGGCCAAACTCTCTGTGGTTTGTACAGTTCAAGAACCTCGGTGGCAGCCCTGAAGTCAGTCTCGCTCAGCTGAAGCCAAAAATGTAACCTAAGAAGATGTCAAATCTTGAGATCTTCGGTTCAAGCGCAAAGAGAACGATAAGACAGACCACAAGAAGAAGGAGCAGATGAGTGAGGTGACGCAAAGGTCATTATTTTGCCTGCCGCATGCCAAATAAACACAGTTGAAATGAAGAGAGAGGGTGTGATTTGCTATCAGATCCAGGAGGAGGGGAACAAGATGAGAGTGTACGGATAGGTCACTGGCCAGCTTCTCGTAGATCATCTTATGGTGGCTGGTTGCCTGAATTATTGCCAAAAATGCAGTTTATTAGATTAGGAGTGGAAATAATCCAGTCCTGCAGGACGCTGGACTGTAACCCCAGCAACCCCAGCCAGCACTGCAAAAGTACGGAACGCCGAGAGTTGCAATCCAACAGTATCTTGGGAGCCGCATGATTTCCACCAGTTTAGAGGACCTTTTGATCCAAGTCAACATGGCACTTGTACTTTTGGGCCAAACTACATGCTTTGAACCACTTGTCAGACCACAGTTGTTTCTCAGTTACTACGAGAGCCTTTGCTCCCAGTCCCTGTCTTGGTCGACCTTGGTCAACCATAAGCCACCGTCACCAGTTTGAATGTCACGCTAAACTATGGATTGCTTCAAAGCAAGAGGAGACTTTCTGCATGCAAAGGGGGTGTAAGAAATTATGTCACCGTTGTTCCTCTTGCTTTTAATTTTTTTTTAAAGACTTCTCCTGTAGGCCCCCAAGCCTGACTGAAGATTGGATGATACTCAAGTGCTGGGCATGAGGATGATGAGCATCATTGGATGAACATCCAATGAGCATCTTTGGATGATGCTCAAGTGCTGGGCATGAGGTCTTTAAAAAATTAAAGGCGAGAAAAACAGCAGAAACATCATTGTGGGAAGGTCTATTACAGGACCCAAACTCAGGCTACGGATTTGGATGCATTCTGCAACAGGCTCTCCGCACTTTGTAAGAGCATCAGTTCCACCACACCTCTTCCTGCTTCGCAAAATCCAGGTCATCAGATAAGAGATGGTGGCAGCCACAAAGTTGTCGAGACAGCACCCCACACTGATGGGAAATGAATCCCGGTTCGCCCTCAGAAAGAGCCTGAGCTGCTAGAGGATGCTTCAAGCAAGCAAGTCAAGCTATGTTTTAAGAAGAAGACAAAACAGAAACAAAGTCCTATCCAGGACTGCTAGACAGGACAGAGAAAATATCCCCACTGTTAGCACAATTGTCACGTGCAGGCTAACCCCAGTCCCAAAAAATCAGGCTTAGAAGTTTTACAAAAGCTTTATTCTGGAACAACAGAGTAACAGCAGCACATTTGGGCAACTGCCAAGACTAAAGGCCTATTGAATTTACCACGTCTTGTAGGCAGTAACACTACAAAATTTGCATGTGCAGGTCCCCTATTCACCATTTTAATCAGCTGGTGAACACAGGGCTTGTGCATGCCATTGCATGATGTGCAATCTGTAATTGGTAATTTGCAATTTGTAACTCTTTTCCTGGGCTCACATCCTGCCTGCCAGCAGCCTGACCTTGTATCTGCTTGGATTTGGCCATTTCCGCACTAGAGTATTATAGTGCTATTATTCCACTTTCAACACTCTATGGGTTCCTGGGCTTTGCGGTTTAGGGAGGGGCCTTTGACGCCCCTCCCTAAACCGCAAAGCCCAGGATTCCATAGGATGTTGAAAGTGGAATAATAGCACTATAACAGTCTAGTGCGGAAATGGTCTTTTGTTATCTCTCTCACCAGAGTTGATTAGAATGACATTCCCTCATTCCAAAAACATTCTTTTCTCATTCATTTCCCATCATCCCCTTCTAGCGCCTTTGTTCCAAGTGCTAGATGGCAAAGCCCTACATGGTAAATGACATGGCATTGCATGGCATCAAGCGCTACATCTCAAGCTCTACATGGCATTAAAACACATGGCAGGGAAGGCAAAGCCAACCAGAAAACAACAAATAATCACCACCTCAGTGGAAAAAATTTAGACAAATGTCGGAAACATCCCTTCCTATGTAAGCTGTGACTGTACAGTCCAACCAACCATTTCACAGACGGTAAATATTGTTATGTTTGCATACTTTGTATATTATGGCCTGAATCCAAATGTTAGTCACAACCAGACTGGAGCCAACAGGTCAGCGAAACTTATCTAAATGTTGACTTCAACATTGTAACTCAGCCTTATGTAAGCACCATTGTACATTCACCCTTCTTTATATATACACATATATCTATATATCTTATTGTCGTTCCGCACAGAAAAAGATACAGAGCAAAAACATACTAAAAAACATAAATGACATACAGACAATCCTACCTTAAACAGAGAATAAACCACACAAGTAACATATACGACACTGACTATTTACGCATTATATATTGACTATTTACACAATGAAATAGACTTCCTCCTCTGACAAAGTAACAGCTTTTTCGCAACAATTTTTAACCCCTCTTCCATCAAGCTAAAAAGAACTAACTCGTGTCTGTCCATACTCAAATAATTTTAAGTAAATTCTCTGCATGTAGTAAATACCCTCCCTAGCATACCTACGTATCTTTAGTCAAAAGGGAGACATTCAGCACTGAACACAAAGTCAACATTATCATGGCTCTACATTCTACGCTAATGGCTGGCCCTCGGACTGTATCTTCTATTACTGCTGTTGCACGCTGCTTTAAAACCATACATTTTTGCAGTTTATTTTGGAAACACCACTAAATAATTACGTAGATTAATTATAACAGGTAGCACTGAGGGTACAGGAGAGGGTAAGCTTGCATTTTGGGAGTGAAATCTGATTCTTTGGCTGCACTGTTTGGAGATTTGTCCAGGCATTTCGACGGTTGTGGGCTGAGTGCTCCACGGCTGAGCAACCAAACCAAAAGAGCGTCTCTCCAGTATTTCACAGGTCAAAACTGAGACACATGCGGCCATGCAACAGCAGAGTCTGGCCCTGGAGTTTCTGGATGAAAGCCACCGGGATGCCGTTAAATATTATGCATTGAGTACCAATCACAGCTGTTCACATGCCTTGTCTTTCAAACACAGAGAATCTGTTTGGAAGTTAAGAGAGAGATCTTAGCTAAAGGAGTTGTTCCCAGTGTAAGGTGAAATCCAGGGTTTCTTCCTTGTCCCTTATTTAAGGAACCTTTAATCTAGCCTACGGTCTCTTAGCAAGACGGTATGCGCAAAGCAGAATGGAGGGTGAGCCCTGGCACACCAACAGCAAAGGAAGGAGGAAGCCAACTTAGTAAAAATTCAGAAGATGCAGCAAGAAATCAATGACACCTTGGAAAATGTAGGAAGCTGCAGGTTTAATAGATGAGCTAGAGATTTTCCACAGTCCTTTCCTCATGCCTGGAGCTGAACCTGCCAGAACTGGAGAATTTACCCTCTCATCTAAGGGATCTAGGAGTCTTGGTGGACCACAAGCTGAACATGAGTCAGCAGTGTGATGCGGCAGCCAAGAAAGCCAACATGATTCTGGGTTGCATCAATAGGGGTGTGGTGTCTAGATCAAGAAAAGTAATGGTACCCCTCTATTCTGCTTTCGTTCGACCTCATCTGGAATACTGTGTCCAGTTCTGGGCACCCCAATTCAAGAAGGATATCAGCAAACTGGAGCGTGTCCAGAGGAGGGTGACCAAAATGGTCAAGGGTCTAGAGGCCATGTCCTAGGAGAATCTGGGTATGTTTAGTCTGCAGAAGAGAAGGTTAAGAGGGGACATGGTAGCCATGTTTAAATATTTGAAGGGATGGCCTGTCGAGGAGGGAGCGGGCTTGTTTTCTGCTGCCCCAGAGACTAGGATGAGGAGCAATGGATTCAAGCTGCAGGAAAGGAGATTCCACCTGAACCTCAGGAAGAACTTCCTGATGGTCAGAGCTGTCCAGCAGTGGAATCGGCTGCCTCAATCGTGTGCAATGGAGTCTCCTTCTTTGGAGGTTCTCAAGCATAGGCTGGACGGCCATCTGTTGGGAATGCTTTGATGTGGGTTCTTGCATGGCAGAACGAGGTTGGACCGGATGGCCCCTGGGGCCTCTTCCAACTCTAGGATTCTATGATGTCCCACCTGGAGATGACCCATGAAAACTGGATACTCGAGGCGGGCCCTGAGATCCGGCATCCGCCGCAAGACCTTGCAGTCCAACAATCTCTAGAGGGCCGGATCCTTCCCACAGTTGCTTTAAGGCCATTAAACTGTCTGTCTGAAAAACAACAGCACCCGACGGCACCACTGGGCTAACTCTAAGCAGGAAGCGAAACCTGTACGCGGCCACATTTTTTCAAACAGAAGTTGGCTCAGCGGCACGTGAGCCCTTCCCACTCAAGACGTTGAGTCGCTGCAGCAGACCTCAAGGCTTCGGGAGGCTGAAGGAAAGCCAGTAAGCTGAGGTGGTGATGGGAGGGGAAAAAAAAAAATTAAAAGTAGGCTACGTGAGAAAACCACAGTGACGAAGCTCCTCACCATCTTAGCTCAGAAATTGCGGAGAGAGTTTCCGAGACTTGCTGCATTCAGCGGCAGAAATGTATGAAAAAGGAAACAACGCTGCAGTTTTATCTTTCTCTTTATTTTTCTCCCTTTTCCTTTTTTTTGTTTTTAAGAAAAAAAAAAGTCAAAAGCAATGTTCTGAAACAGATACACCGGCCAGGCCGACTGTTACTCACAGGCAATCTAAAGGAGGAAACGTGGGAGTCACGTTACGGAGTGTATAACCTATATGGCTCATTGTGAAACCCACACTCTCAGGCAAGCAACCTTTTACTGCTCCGAGGGACATTTCGGACCCGGTACAGACCCCCCAAATTTCCCTGACGAGGGGAAAAGCCCATCAGTGGTCTATACAACACTTACGGCACATTTCTTAAGGTCAAATGACATGCTGCTCGCACATTTCTCACCAATACGGTTGGAATTTTTTCAAAAGCTCTGAACGGCAGGCAGAAACGAGGGACCCTGCAGAATATGGAGGAAGGTGTGAAGCTCCGTAACTTCCAACTGTCCCAGTTTGGCAAATAGATCCCCCATTAATTCTCTGTCCTCCCACTTTTTCAGCTGGTTTTAAACATTTCCCGGTTTCGTTCACTTCCCCCCATTTTCCCCCCCAGGCTTAACTTCGATGTCTGCAAACTGAATTCAAAGTCCACCAACACGCACAGCTCTGCGAGCCTTTCCAGATTTCCATTTCTGGAACGTTTTTTCTTTGTGGTGGAGGAAGATCTTCTCTGTTTTCATAAAGGGCTGAAAACCTCCCTCTTTCATTCACCGGCTTAAGACACTGAGGGCCTTGCCGCACTACACCGTTATAGTGCTATTACTCCACTTCCAACCTCCTGTGGGATTCTGGGAGTTGTAGTTTCCTGAGGCCAAAGAGCTCTCTAGCTGAGAACTCTAAATGCCCCTCCCTAAACTGCAAACCCCAGGATTCCATAGGAGGTGGAAAGTGGAATCATAGCACCGGAACAGTGCAGTGCGGAAAGGCCCAAACAACTCCACCTGTTTCTACCAATTTGAAAGCAAATGACAAATATAGTAACAATCTTACCTAGACTGTGGAGGACTAGAGGAAATTTATTTAAGCTTATACTTTCCAATCGGTCCAATCTCTCCCCCTCCCACATTTTATTCTCAGAAACAGCACAGCTTGTAAAAGCGATGTTTTTGGCGTACAGCTCCAAAAATTCCTGGGGATTCCTGGAATTCGTGCTCCAAAAGCATACCATTTCTAAGGTCTGGTCCCAATCTGCTCAGATAAAATGGAGCAACCACCCTACATTCATAAGTTGAGAGGGTATCTGCAATACACTGTTATATTAGACTGATGCCACTTTAAATTTGTCACGGCTCTTCCCTACAGAATAGAGAGGTATTTAGACTTCTCTGCTAGAGAGCTTTAACAAAGCGATTCTCAACCTGAAGCCCTCCAAACACTGTCCTCTCAGACAACGACCCTGCTCTGCATTTTTTTTTCTTATGCCCTCCAGGCTGAGTTGCAAAAACATCTTTTCTCGGCAGAGGCGGAACAGGTGAAACGCTGCCCTTGAGCAAAAGGTAAGAACCAACAGATACGTTGCAAAGCGTGGGCGACTTTATCTTGCGGATGGCCATGGAGCTGACCAGCTCTTTGGCCTTCCTCCTTCATCTCAGCCCCAGCTGGATCCAATTGTGGTTCTTCCTAAATGTCATCCAGCCCATGGTTCAGCTATGCACGGTACCCCTTCTGTGGTTGCCTCACTTCTAGCGTGAACTTGTGACTAAGCGTTCGGGGGCTGTTACACCAATCCTTTCCAAAACACATTGCTGGGAGAGGAACAGTAAACATGAGAGTCATGCTCGAGATGAGGAACGTGAGTCATGCTTTCTGTAAGGCACCTGTGTGCCAATTCTCCACCTCAGTGCAAACCATGAGTAAGGGAGCAGGGTAACATGGGAGAAGGCCAGGCGTTGCTACAGGGCGATCATCAGACTTCTGTTCAGCAGTGAGCTCTTAACTATTTGCAGTTGTACCCTATCTTTCTCCCACGGAGTGCAGGAAAGCATTCTTCATCCTTACGGCCATTTCGGCACTGCACAGTTATAGCACTATTATTCCACTTTCGACCTCCTATGGAATCCTGGGGTTTGCAGTTTAGGGAGGGGCCTTTAGAATCTTCAGCCGGAGAGCTCTTTGGCCTCAGGAAACTACAAACCCCAGAATTCCACAGGATGCTGAAGGTGGAATAATAGCACTATAACAGTGTAGTGTGGAAATGCCAGAGGTGTCTTGAAGTCATTTCCGACTTACACAAACCTTCTTATCCTCGGGTTTCATTGGCAAGATTTATTCAGAGGGAGTTTGTCTGTCCCTCTAAGGCTGAGACAGTGGGATTTTTCTAGCGGGGGTACCCAGTGAGTTTCTGTGGCTGAGCCAAATCTCGAACCCTGCCGGTGTCTCAGGCTAACACTCCAACCAACATACCAGGCTCCCTTTCATAGGGCTTTCTTGGAAAGATTGATTCAGAAGAGTTTGCCATTGTCTTCCTCTAAAGCCGAGAGAGGATGGCCATTTCCACCCTACACTCTTATAGTGCTATCATTCCACTTTCAGCATCCTGAAATTCTGGGGCTTGTATTTTACTGAGGCCCAAGAGCTCTCTGGCTAGGAATTCTAAATGCCCCTCCCTAAACTGCAAACCCCAGGATTCCACAGGAGGTTGAAAGTGGGATAATAGCACTATAACAGTGCAGTGCGGAAATGGCCTGTGACCTGTCCAAGGTTACCCACTGAGTTTCCACGGCCTCTCCTCTCTTGTCCTCTTCCCCGACCAAATCAATCGAGTGCAAACTCCTTTTGCAATTTGAATTCACTTTGCAGCAACTGAAGGAAGCTGAGAAGAAAGCAGGGAAGCGGGAGGAGGAGAGAGAAACCGGGACATTTCAAAGGCAACTGGCAAAGTGGGATGACAGTGGATGAATTGGAAACATTCCTGCCAAATCAGGACAGTCGTATGTGCCACCCCACTGCAATCCATCACAAGCAGCACTTCCTTGGCTGACTTTAAAACCCAGGTGGGTTGATAGGTGGACCACAGTGTTGCTTTTTTTTTTTTTTTTGCATTAGCTAACAAGATCGCTCTGGAGAACAACACACAAGACTTTTTCCACCATAATTCCCTGGAAATTGGTGTTTGGAGACTCCAGTGAGTGAGTCAACCGCACCATGTTCAATGTGGCTATTTTATTACATTCACGGCTAACTGCAGCATTGGAATGCCACCAAAGGTCATCTAACCCAACCCTCTTCTACTGCAGCAATCCATCATTAAAGCATCTAAAGGCCGGGTTTTGAAGAGTTAAACAAGGAAATGGAGAGGACTAACAATTCATTTTATCTCCCTCCACCAGAGTTTTTGACCCCGGTCCAAACTGGCATCACACAATCCACCTACGTCCCTTCCAGTTTGCCCGCTTGCAAAATGTTCTCGTACAGCTAGGAAAAAAATAAATAGATCGGCCATAGGGAAGAAACATCAAAGAGGGGAAAAAAATACAAAATATGAATGCGTTTGCCTTTACTCCCAACATAACGCTTTTTAAAAAGCAGCGGCATTTAGTCAGTCTTAAATTGAAGGAATTCTGAACATTTTTTCTTCCTGTGTTTCAGAAATGAGTAAGATGACAGATGTTTTGAAACAGTTCCTGTGGGGTTTGATTTCAGCTGGTTCTCATCTAGAACAGCAAGGTTCGAGCCAATTCTCAGCCCCAGCCAACTTAGATCACCCACCGGCTCAACCGGAACTTGGTTAATCCAGACTTCAACGAAAATTGCAGCGATTCAGGTCTGTTTCTCGCTGGAACTCTCAGATGATGCCCTTTCCTCGCTTATCATTGGAGTGAAACAGTTTGTTCATTTGCAAAATTTCCAGTATCGAACACCATTTTAAAAATCCCAGGCTGCAGAGATGGGGGCTTCATAAAATCCTCCAAACTCACCTCTGACTCTACGATTTATAACCAAACTGCACTGCACCAAATCAGTCGAATATTGGGGTTGGGTCAGGTCGCTTTGCTTTCCTTGCCAAATAACCTAATGCCATCCTAACGCCAGGTAGCATTTTGAGGTTTGCTTTCCTATAAAACCCTCTACCTCACCATCCACTCTCATACCAGGTTATTTGCTATTTGATGCCAGATAATGATTATAGCATTTTGCTGTCTGACTCTATATAATACATGTAGTGCTGTGATGCCTGATCACCACGTATGAAAGGCTGGAGGGCAAGCTGGAAATTGAATGAGAAAAAACAGTGTTTGGGAATGAGGGTATGTTGATATAACGGACCTTGATAAGGAAGAGAACAAAGTCAGGATGTTGGCGAGCAGGAAGCAAGCCTGGGGAACAGAGTTGTTTTAATTAGCTAACGAATGCGGTCTTCGTGCACACAAATTTGTAACATTACCGGAACACCACAGTTCCAGCGGGCTTTCAGGGCCTTTCTGCACTACACTATTGTAGTGCTATTATTCCCCTTTCAACCTCCTATGGAACCCTGGGGTCTGGTGTTTAGGGAAGGGCCTTTAGAATTCTCAGCCAGAGACCTCTTTGGCCTCAGGAAACTACAAATCCCAGAATTCCACAGGAGGTTGAAAGTGGAACCATAGCACTAGAACAGCGTAGGGCGGAAATGGCCTTAGTCTTGGCAACGGCCAAAAAGTGCAACTGGTACTCTGCTCTTTCTTGAATAAAGTGTTGCAAACTGCTAAGCCTAATTCTTGGGACTGGAGTTACATGACAGGTGGGAAAGATGCAGCCCTCCAAAAATGGGTGTACTACAACTCCCATCATCTCTTTCCCATTAGCAATGGGGACGAGAGCTGATGGGAACTGCTGGGCAACAACATTTGGAGGCCTAGGGGATTCCTACCCCTAATTTAGTCTACGAGAGGGCAACGTCTTGCCCTCCGAATGTTTGCAACAGCCATCAGCCCTGGCAAAAGGGAAGGTCTACTGGGGGGGCCCTCCAGGTCCCATTGGTAGGGGAAAAGCATTGTGGGAGGACGGGCAGAAAGCCTCCATTCTGGTATCTCCCTGGTGGTGGAATTCCCTCCCCTTGGCAGCCCGACTGGTACCAACACCGATCTCCTTTCAGCACTAATTCAAAACTTGGCTTTGCACTAAAACCTTCCAGTCTCATTGACTTTTATCCAGGTTGCACATGGACAGCGGGCACTGTTTTTAGCACATTTTCAATTCCCTTGTTTTTAACCGATGGATGATTAAAAATGTGTGTGTGTGTGTGTGTGTGTGTGTAGTCTTTTTCAATTATTGTTACTATTAATAGTTTTACCTTACATTATATTGCAAGTGGTACTGAGATCTTCAGGTATAAGGGGAGGTCTTAACCAATAAATAAACAAATAATGGATGAGGGGTGTTGCAGTACAACAGCTGGAGGGCCCCAATTTGCCCACCCTCACAGGGAAGAACTGGGTGTCAAATTAATCCTCAGGTTGGAAAGGTACCTAGAGCTACCAGTCAAAAGACTGCATGGCTATATGCCTTCTTCTCCCGCTTCGTGCACTTTTTGTTTTTGTTTTTCCCCCAAGGGAAAACATGGAAGGGTTACGAGCAGAAGGCAAAGATTTCTGGAGGGAGGGCTGAAGGAGATACGGAAATGCAAGATTCCACAGCACAAGACAGGAAGTCTTCTTGGGCAGCAGCCCAGAATGCTGAATAAAAGCAAAGGAAATGATAATCAACTATTCATCTTTAAACCCCAAAGGCATTTGCTTCTTTCTGTGCATACAACAATTATCAAAGTGACAAAGAGCCCCGTTGGGGCCTGAAGCTTATGCATTTGGCATACACTTCAGTGGATGAGGGAGTAAACTCCCATTGAGAAACTCTGCTACAAATGCCCAGGAAAGCTGATGCCAAATAAAACACTATTCATCATTAAGGACCCACAAGACTGTGCCCCGCACCGCAGTTCAGAAAGGATACTGACAAGCTGAAAGGTGCCCAGAGGAAAATGGTTTTACGGAAACCATGAAGTCCAAAGAGGAGCGGCTTAGGGAGCTGGGTATGTTTAGCCTCGAAAAAAGAAGGTTAAGAGGCGACACGGTAGCTATGTTTCAATATTTGAAGGGATGTCACATGGAGGATGGAGCAAGCCTGTTTTCTGCTGCTCCCAAGACTAGGACACGGAGCAGTGGCTTAAACTTCAGGAAGAGAGATTCCCTCTAAATATTAGGAAGAGCTTCCTGAGGGTAAGAGCAGTTGGACAGTGGAACACACTGCCTCAGAGTGTGGTGGAGTCTCCTTCTTTGGAAGTTTTTAAACGGAGGCTGGATAGCCATCTATCAGACGTGCTTTGATGGTGTATTCCTGCATGGTAGAATGGGGTTGGACTTGATGGCCCTTGTGGTCTCTTCCAACTCTATGATTCCACGATTCTAACACTCTGCTATTTTTTTTTCTGCAACAGTGGAGTGGTATAGGGGACAAGTCTCTCAGGATCAAAGCCCCAAGACTTTGGGAAGAGCAGGGACTATGATACTATGCGCCAGTCCCTTAAACTTTCTGCTCTCTGAATTTACTGGCAATCCCCATGAACCGTCTGAGCAAAAATGTACTGTTATGAGCTATCTCTGTCATAAGCCAACAATATTTTGGGGTCGCTTGACCTTGAGCAAACAAGATCCATTAGCCTGACAAAGAGCCTGCCTTTTGCTGAGACAAAAAAAAAAAAAAAAGACTGCTGCAAATGTTTATTAATATATATTCTGCAATTTTTTAAATCACTCTCCAACGTGTCAGAAAACTTCTAGCATCATGAGAAAGGCCTGCTGTTCAAAGTTTAACATCACACCACCGTGCAACAGAGTAACACTTGCACACACGTGCACCAGAAATCGATAGCAATGTACCTTCTTTGGTTTGCCACTAAAGGCTTTTTAAAATAGGATTTATTGCCAATACAGGCATACCTCTGTTGACAAAGCCACTGATAACTATATTCCTTAAAAAAATCTCTCTCAGTTCCCCTTTCCTCCTCTTGCTCTGTCTAGCTAGAAGTTTGTAAGCAGCTTCAGCACTAGAAGTACAGTGAAGGAAGGCAGGAGAACCACAGACTTTCAGTGTTGGTTTGCAACATCGTGTCTGCAGGAAATAAGGAAATACAGTTGGCCCTCCACATCTGAAGGTTTGGCTTTCATAGATTTGATTATTTGTGAGTTTTTTCAACCTCTCCCCCCTTCATTTCCGTCATTTCTTTTCCAGGGGAACCTCCCTCTTGGCATCTCCAATCAGTCCACAAAACTCGTCAAAAACCCACCTCTGGTCCTTCTCCGCCTCCGTCAGTCTCTGCCTAGCCAGCTGAGGATGGATCACAGCCCAATTTCTCAGCACCACAAATGCTCTCCCAGTGCCCCCCACCCAGCAAAGAAGATGGGCAAAAGGTGGACGGCCAGGCCGATCCACTTCTTTCCCTCTCCTCTCCTTGACCCGGTTTGGACTCTGGGCGCCTGCTCTCCTCACCGTGCCTCAGCCCCTTTCCCCGAGATACACATTTTGATATTTGCAATTTTTTCCACTTTTGTGAGAGTCCTGCAACCTTAACTCTAGCGAACGTGGAGGACCAGCTGTAAAGCTTGGGCTGGGAAAAAATGGGATTGTACTGTAACCGATCCTCCAGCAGCCGTGTGCAGACCTACAACAGGCAAGGCAAATGGCAGCTGCCTCCAGCATCCATCACTGAATGTGTGTCAACGGCACAGCAAAAGACGAGACAGAAAATAAGACCTCTATACCAGCTACCCTCCCCAGCATGTTAAATATCTGTCCGTCCGTCCGTCCATCCATCCATCCATCCATCCATCCATCCATCCATCCATCTATCTATCTATCTATCTTTAACTTTGGCCACCAAAATCTGTCTGTCTGTCTGTCTGTCTGTCTGTCTATCTATCTTTAACTTTGGCCACCAAAATGGAAATCATAAGAAAAGGGGAGGTTAGCGAAAGAAAAAAAAAATCATGTGGAAGAAGTTTTCAAGGTCTTGAACAGGTTCGAAATCTTTTTGCTTACTTAGGAATTGCTTTACCTGACCTGGCTGTCTCATTTCACTGGCGTCTATTGTTAGCTCTTATTAAAAAATTCACTGAAAAATGTCTTTTACTGTCTTAGTACTATGGGAACCTATCCCTATTTTTGTTTTCCGTGTATTGCCTCGGTACAACATTTTTTTATCAAAGGCATAATGCCCAGGAACAGATGAACTTTGTTAATTGTAATAAGGGAAGTATCTAACCGATACTTCCCTTATATTTAAGGTACGCAGAGTCACGCACAAAAAAAATGACTACACCTGAAAGGAAAAAAAAATGTAAGGTCACATGCCTGAGAAGAACTGAACTGTAATAATTTAAGCCTCTTTTGCCGTGGAATAACTGTGGCACCTTCCAATTCGTTCAGTCACTCTCTCCATTACGTATCAGTCCCATCGCAAGTTGAGAACAAAAACAATTCGGTACAACTAGTCGAACACTTAATCCTTCTATCCATTTTTCACCGATATTTCAGAAATAACAGCGTTCAGACGACCCCGAAACGATCAACTAAATTCATCCAACTTAAACGATAACAGAGCCGATGCCAGGGAGAGACCTACATTCCATTTTAAATAAAAAAAGAGTCTTTCTTGAATAGGAGAGACATTATCCTTCTATCGACAGGGCTATGAAAGGGGCTGGATTTTTTTTTGGCTGTGGTCAAATAGCAAGGAGATGGGGAAGTTCTTCTCTGCAGCCCCATCCAATTTAATATTTATTCATTTTAGCTCAGAGATGCAAACAGACCAACTCACAACCCCGGAGAAAATAAAAGGGGGAACAAAAGAATCGAAGCATACCTAAACAACAATATACATTGGTAACTAAATCTAAATTAAAGCTAAGATACAGTAGCAAAACCCGTTACTCAAAGACTAACCTGTTACATTAAAGACCGAGGCTAACTAAAACACCAAAGAATTCTGACAAGCAAACAACCCATACAAAGACCGTTTCCGCACTACACTGTCATAGGGCTATTATTCCACTTTCAACATCCTACGGAATCCTGGGGTTTGCAGTTTAGGGATGGCCCTCAGAGGATTGCATAGGATGTTGAAAGTGGAATAATAGCACTATAACAGCCTAGTGTAGAAATGCCCAAAATGTAAGGAAAAGAAAAAAGCGATTGATACCCCATATTTTATTCCACCGTTACAGAAATATTGCGGCTTTGTTTAGGGCTATCTGAGGACAGGGACCCCGGGAACAGAGGGGCAGGGGGATGCGAGCCCACCTAAAACTAGGTTAGGGGGGGTACCGAGATACCTGTCCCTCAAAAATTATCTGTTAAAATTGGACCGCTGAGTCTCCTCTCTAGTCGAGCCTACCCATCCGAAGCACGCTCCATGACCAACCACCAAGAAAGATTAAAACGACCTTTGGCATCCGTGACCGACGAAGAACCCTGTGAGCTTCGAAAGCAGGCGCGGTTTTTCTTTTCATCCTCGCCCTTTGATTGGAAAGGTAACACGGCAAGGTGTTTTTAAGCCTGGGATGCGCCCTGCCAGGAGTCATAACAGCGGCCTTTTTGCGCACTTACTCGGGAGGAGGCAGCACTGAACCCACGGAGGGCGCTTCTACCGCCGGCGAGGGGCTTCACGGACGTTTGGGTAGGAAAAGTCATTTGCAAAATCCAGAGCAACTTGGCTGCCCGGGTTGAGCCTCAGACCTGAAAAAAACAGTCCCGGGGTCCCCATCGGTGGGTAAGGGAAGGGAACGAGGAATAGCGCGGGCACTTACCCGCAGGAGGAGCAGCTGGAGCGCGGCGCACAGAAGTTGCGCCAAGCGCAAGGACGCCATCCCGACGCTTGGAGCGAAAAACAGCGAGTGTCCACGCAGTCAGCCCGGGGGAAGGCGAGAGGGAAGAGGGCGGTCTCCTCGGAGGAGGAGGAGGAGGAGGAGGAGGAGAAGGAAGCGGGCGGAGGAGAAGGTTGTGTTCGGCCTTCTGGGCGGAGAAACCCTTCGAGGCGCCACTTTTTCGCTTTCCCGGGCCACCAGGAGCAGTGCCTCTGAGCGTGCACAGAGCGCAAAGGCGCTTCGCCGCGGCTGGTTTCCCTGAGCTGAGCTTGTGAGCGTCTGCTGTGAACCCGCCCAGCGGGTGCGTATCTCCTTTGGTCCCCGTCTTTCTCGGGCCGCCCCCAGGAGTGCCTCTGAGAGTGCACAGAGCGCAAAGGCGCTTCGCTTGGCTTTTCCATTGACGTGGAGCCACGCTTTTGAGCATCTACTGCGAACCCGCCCCGCGGCTGCTCGGTCTCTCTTCCTCCCGTGCAATGCCTCTGAGCATGTGCAAAGAACTTGCTTACACATTGCCCATTCCTTGGGCCGCCTAGCAGCTGGAAAGAAAGTCCTTCCGTGTTGTTTAGCTTCGAGGGCACCAAGCAATGCTTTTGGGCATGTACAGAGAATTCACTAAAGTGCTTGCTTGTCTCCCTTGATCCTGACTAATGCCTCTGAGCATGTACAGAAGACTTGCTTCAAAATTGCCTATTCCTTGGACCTCTGAGCATGCAGAAAGGAAGCCTTTTCCTGTTCTTTAGCTTCCAGGGCCCCAAGCAATGCTTTTGAGCATGTAGGGAGAATTCACTAAAGCAAATGCTGATCTCCCTTAGTCTTGAGCAATACCTCTGAGCATGTTCAGAGCACTTGCTTCCAAATTGCTGATTCTTTGGGCCTCTGAGGAAGTAGAAAGAAAGCCCTTTTGCTGTTGTTTAGCTTCCAAGTAATGCTTCTGAGCATGTACAGAGAACTTATTGCTGATGCCTTGGACCTCTGAGCGTGTGGAGAGAAACGCCTTTCAGCAGTGCTTAAGCTCCTGAGCATATGCAGAATTTGGGTCAAGACTGGTGATTGCTTTGCCCTCAAACACACCTCAGAGCATGTACAGAGAAAATCCTGCTTCCCCAACCAGAGACCTGGGAATACACAACACACACTGCACCCTCCACACCCCAAAAAAGGGGAGTTTTGCTCCCAAACACCCTCTAAGTGGCATGTCAGCGTTTTCACCATGTTTTTAGGTCCAGGAGGGGCCTTTTTTGGACAATGGGAAGATTCCAAAAAGGCCTTTCCTGGGCCTAAACTTGTCCAGGGGAAGGCTTGCTCTCCAATCCAACCCACATTTCAAATATATTAATGTTTTTTTTCTATGCATGCATTTATTTTCAATTGTTGCTCGTGCTTTGCTTTCCACTTTGAGAAATACATCTCACAAATATCATGAATCAGATCTTCATAGGAGCAGGAGGCAACATGAAAATCCAATTGGCAAAAGAATTCTCATCCTTGGAGGCGTATTTTTCTTCCGCACGCAAAGCTTTGTCAAGGCAAATCCCAGCACCTGAAAGGTAATGTTTAAGAATTTAAAAAAGCACCCAAAACAACACAATTGCGCTCAAAGTAAAGTTCCTGTTCAACAGTTTTGACCAACATAGAACGACGCGTATTTTATACCGGATATTTATAATGGCATATATTAAATTACCCCTCATTGTACATGGTGGAGGGAAAATGGTTTCCATTCAGCATTGCAGTCACAAATCCATAACTGCTCTGCATTCACTAATATCCTTTCCGCACTACACTGTGACAGTGCTATTATTCCACTTTCAACATTCTACGGAATCCTTGGGTTTGTAGTTTAAGGAGGCCAAAGAGGTGTCTGGATGAGGATTTGCAATGCCTCTCCCCAAACTGCACCTCCGGGGATTCCAAAGGATGTTGTAACAGGCTAGTGCGGAAATTGGCACAGTGCTGTGCCGCTTCAGTCCGTCCTTTCCCTACCAGGGGATGCTGGGAATTGCACTGGAAACGTGCACCAAGTTTGTGCTCTGTTTCTGAACCACGGTCCTCCCCATCCGGCTTCTCCCACTTACCTTAACAGAATGTTGCAGGACAGGTGAACTGAACCTTGTAGTCTCTGCAGAATCGGCTCCGGGCCGTCTGCTCGCCGTTGACGCAGGCAAAGCCTCTGATGGGATCCAACCTGCACATGTTGAGACGTGACGATAAGACGCCGTCCGTTCATCACCCGCCGGCAAAATAAGAACAGAGACAGCAGCTGATGTAATGATCTGTGGTTATGATTATTAGTAAATGTAGTAAGTTGAATGTATTTAGCTCTGTAACAGGAAAAGAAGAGCCAGCATGGCAGTTTGAACATCCGACTATGACCCTGCTTGGTAACCCACTGGCCGCCCTTGGGCTCATCACAGACTCTCAGCCTCAGAAGACCTTGTGATAAGTTCACTGTAGGGTCACCAGAAATGACTTGGAAGCACACAACAACAATGGTAAAATAAGGCAAGGCATATTGATCATTTTTGCTTCTGTCATTACAGTTAGTATGGGGAGGTCAGCATTTCTTTGTGTGTTAGTGTGGTGCGATTAGGACGTGTTCAGTGTAAAAGATTCGTCTTTTAGTAAATGGCTTGTGCTATTACACTTTAATTTTAAGCTAGTTTCATTGAACTTAGTTTAGTTTTAGTCCTAGCTGTATATATGCAGGTTAGCATGTCTGTGTGGAGGTGTGGTTTGTTCCTTTTCTCCTGTTCTCCTCCCAACACACACTGTTTTCTTTTTCTGTGGTTATGGATTAGTTCGTTTGTATTTTCTGCTACAATTAATACATCACAGACCTATGAAATCCAACATCCTTTTCCCCACCCTGGCCAATCTAGTGTCTCCGGGAAACCCACAAGCAAGGCATGAATGCAATACAGTGGTCCCTGGCCATTTCCGCACTACACTGTTATAGTGCTATTATCCCATTTTCAACCTCCTATGGAATCCCAGGGTTTGCAGTTTAGGGAGGGGCATTTAGAATTCTCATCCAGAGAGCACTTTGGCCTCAGGAAGCTACAAACCCCAGAATTCCACAGGAGGTTGGAAGTGGAATAATAGCACTATAACAGTGTAGTGCGGAAAGGTCTGAACTTAGGAGCTCCCCAGAGTTTCCAAATTGCCCATTTCCCCATACAATTGGTAATGCCAAGCACTGAACCTGAGCTCTTGTTCATTCAAATCAGACCCCCTAACCATGGAAGAAGGGTTTTTCCCCCTATTTTTCCCCCTCAGGCAATAACTGGAGGTTATGAGAAAGTCCCCTCGAATGAAAGACAGCATTCATGATCGCAAGCATCATCAGAATGTGGAACTCTGTAAATCACTTTCCCATAACCAGAAGGAAATGATTGACTTAAGAAAGACTACGTTAGGCAATGCAAGCAGATCTGTTCGTAGTTCCTCCTTGCAGATCATGAATTCTGTCACGTGTCCCACGGACCACGGAACGCAATGAAATACCCCACAATCTAGAGGTGGACAGCTTGTGGCATCAACTTTGGACCTTGGGGGGGGGAGTTAGTGTTTGGACTGTAACTCCCAGAATCCCCTAGCCAACACAGTTGTTGGCTATTCAGGCTTTCTGGAGAACTAGGGGAGAGGGGTTAAACAATTATTTTTTTTCCAAGCGCTTATACCAAAATATTCACCTTACCAGAGTCAAATGCAGGCAAACACTCCCATTTTAAGAATTTTGAGGCCCAAAAATTCATTCTGAGTAGCAGAAAAGTCATTCTGTACAACACACCAGACACCCACCTCCCGTTAGCTTTCTTTATGTTATGTGCCTTCAAGTCACCTGTCGATTTATGGAGACCCCATAAATTTCATAGGGTTTTCTTAGGCAAGGAATCCTCAGAGGTGGGTTTTTGTCTGTTCATCTCTCTGAGAAACTGCCTGCAGCATCTGGTATTTGCCAGTGGTCTCCCATCCAACTAATAACCAGGCCTAACCTTGCTTAGCTTACAAGGTCCAACAGGATCTGGTGCATTTAGGGTAATTCAACAGGACCTTTCTTCATTGCAGCAATGTAATTTAAGAGCAAAGAACCATTTTTTTTCCCTTCTGTTGTTAAACAACTGACAGTCCAAAGTCACCCAGAGACTGATCTATAGGTTCACCTGAGATAAAAACAGGGAGAAAGAGAGATTGAAAGAGAGAAATATCCAGACTATGCTTGCTTGCAGTCATCAAGCCTTTTTACGAAAGAGGGGGGCAGCAGAACTGAGATAAAGGCCAAGAAGCAACCAGAATTTCAGAGGGAGAGCTAGGAAAGCTGCCCACCTCCTGGCCTTGGAACATCGCCCGGCGGACTACAGCATTAAGACTAACTTAGTATTTATACCCTGTCATTGACTGCAGAGTAACTGTTCTAGCAAAAAGAAAATCAAAGGGAGGTATGTTTGTCAGAAGGGAGGAGGGAGGGAAGGGCAAAAATTTGCTCGTTACAAAATTTCAGACTGTTACAAGAGGGGATTTCTTATCCCACGATGGCCACGATCCTGTTGGCGACTTAACTGAAGTTGACTGAAAATTGTTTCAAGTTTTTTTTAACGATTGTTATACGTTTTTAATTGTTTTTCAATGTTTTGATGTTTGAATTTGTTATCGGGTCCTGTACCGGAAGAAAGGCGGCATGCAAAATATAATAAATAAATAAATAACTTCTTTTGGAGAATGCGAAATGGACACATCCATCTGGTGATGTGGGGCGGAGTTCCCCATGTGGAACCGTGGCAGACGAGCATTAATGCACCTAAAGGAATGTGCCAATGGGCACTGCGCATTGTGCAATGAGATAACAGCTATGCACATTTGCTGCTTCTCACATGTCCCACTATGGTGCTATTGCACATAGGGACTGTATAGTGCCAGCATAGCTGGAGGATATTAATGCTTTTGTTGCTCAAATCGTTTCCAACTTATGGCAACTCTGTGGCAAAGCTATCATGGGGTTTTCTTAGCAAGGCTGGTTGAGAGGAGGTTTGCTTCTGCCTTCCTCTGAGGCTGAGACAGTGTGATGTGCCCAAGGTTTCCGTGGCCGAATGGGGACTCAAACTCTGCTCTCCAGAGTTGTAGTCCAATGCTCAAACCACTACCCCATGCTGACTCCTTTTTTAAATATTTGCGCTACTCTGAGACAATGTGGAACTTCAGCCTACGTGTGTTTGAATCAGCTTACCAAGCACTGGGCTCTTTTTCTTTCCGGCAATAGCTTAGTCACTGGCCGGCGTTAACAATTTCGTGCTTCAAGTCATGTTCGTCGGTGGCAGGAAAAATAACAAAGTCTTCAGGCACTTGAAAGACTAGCAAGTATTATGTGTGGTTTGCAGCAAGTTTTTATTAGACCAACCTACTTTATCAGATGCAGGTTAATAACAGCCACTCTCAAGAGTTTTCTTCTTTTAATTTCTGCTTCACTGTTGAAGTCCTAGTTTCTAGCACGTGTGCTGCATGTGTGTCTAAAATTCCGGGTAACACACCAGGCATAAAAAACTCAAGGAATAATCAATTGGTTAATCTTCAATATGTCCCCCTGGTGTCTGAGCAACTGAGTTTTTGTTGTAACACACCTATCCAGCCAGTTTTCTGGAGCCAGCATGCTGTAGTGGTTTGAGCATTGGATTATAACCCTGGAGACCAGCGTTCGATTTCCCGCTCAGCCATGGAAACCAACTGGGTGACCTTGGGCATATCACATACTCTCAGCCTCAGAAAACCTCGTGACAAGTTCACCTGAGGGTCACCGTAAGTCGGAAATGACTTGAAGGCATGCAACAACAACACATCGAATACTGTAGTACCTAATATTCTTTTCGTTTTTGTCTATATTTCTATAGTCTGTATATTTCTCTTCTTGTTTGTCATTCTCTTAACTTGCTTATTGCTGCAATTTGTCATCGTCCTGCTTTGTTTTCAGGGGTTTTAAATTTCCAAAAAGAAATAAAAGAAGAAGTCTATCTCCAAAATAGGCGCAATGCCTTGAATAGCTCTTTTAAAATCCAAACTGAAACCAAGAATGGATTCTCCATCCCTGAGACAGAAGCCACTGGATTTTCCTGCATCGCACAGGCCTTGGAAAAGAATCACAAAAAGGAGTTTCTCACACGGCAAAGGTTTGTCCAGTCTGCAAGGCGGGGACCCCATCCAGTGTCTGGACATTAATCGCAATGGGCTCATTGCAGATCGCCGACGGATATTCATTCCTCAGATTGGAACTGAGTTCATAATCTCCCTTTCCGGAAGGATCGTCTCGATCGAACCAACGCGTTGTGCATCCTGAAGAAGACAGGGTGGGTGAGAATGGGAGAAGCCAAGACGGAGATCAATGTTGGGATATAGAGTCGAAGGCTTTCACGGCCAGACTCCATTGGTTCTTGTGGGTTTTTCGGGCTTTGAGACCGTGTTCTGGTTATTTTTTCTCCTGACGTTTCACGTGCATCTGTGGCTTGCATCTTCAGAGGAATGAAGTCCTTATTCCTCTGAAGATGCCAGCCACAGATGCAGGCGAAACGTCAGGAGAAAATATAACCAGAACACGGTCTCAAAGCCCAAAAAACGCACAAGAACCAATGTCGGGTTACCTTTTTTCCGGGTTCTATCGGGCCAACTCTAAATGAACACGGCAAACACAGTCCCCATTTATGTCCCTCTATATAGTTCTAACAATGATGCAACAAATTATATATTAAGTTTGAGACTTAGGCACTATCTCAAAAGTTGCCAGCACCCAACGAGATGCCAGTGTAAGACTTTTCTGCCTGCACTGCAAAGCTGCTTTGCAACCTTAAAGGTTTAAATAAAGAACACAGAATAGAAGCCAATGCAATGAATGTAGAAATTACATTTGGCTTTTCAATGACCTGCTCTTTCGACCCTTTTCAATTACAACCAGAACCCATATATTCTGGTTGCCAGACAGGTTTGTTCCTCACCCTGAGGTTTGCAGGACGAAACCTGACACCTATGTACATATCCTGGTCATACCATTTAAGAGTTATGCAGTAAGGACTGTCCACCGTTGCTCACAGCTTATCATTCAAACACACACACAAAGAGTACACATTTTCGTGTTTGGGAATTAAAGAATGAGATCTTGGCTAAAGGGGCTTCTTCCCTGGTTAAGGTCACTTCCTTAGAGAGATGGGATAAGGAACATTTAACCTGGTCCCCTTGCTTTGAGTTAGAAGTTGAGTGCAGAGCAGAGCGGAGGGTGATCCCTGGCACCACAACATTTGCAAGGGAAAAAGGAAGCTAACCCAGGTAAACATACAGGCCTTCATGGGCAGTCTTTGCAAGTTGCAGCCAGAAAGTCAACTGAGCCTTGCGAATTTGAGCAAGCTACTGCCCTACCGAAGAGCCAGCATGATGTAGCGATGGAAACCCACTGGGTGACCTTGGGTATGTCACACACTCTCAGCCCCAGAAAACCTCATGAAAGTTCATCTTAGGGTCACAAACAGTGCAAAAATGACTTGGAGGCACCCATTAGGAGTACTGGAGACTTACACAGCTCTTTCGTCTTGCCTTGGAGAGGAGGTGCCCAAAACTGGACAATCTGGACCCTTTTCTCCCTCCTTGGGACAACCCACCAAAACTGGAGACTCGGGGCTAGACCCTGAGATCTAGTAACCCTAATTATAGGCCTCTTGTGGTTTGCCTGTGTGTTATCCGGTGATTTTAAAGCCGGCTCCTTTCCTTCCACATTCTTTCAGCGGAAGGAGGGACGATATTGGTGCAGTAGCAACAGTCATTTTACTGCCATAGTATTGTCGGCTCTTGTCACGTTACGGGGGACCTCCCCCGAGTGAGCACTTCTGCTGTGAGCAACTCATTTCTTCCTCCGCTTTTGAATGACAACTTTTTCTTGCTAGGAAAAAGTGACTCCCCTCCACCCACACAACCCGTTCACTCTTTGCCGTGTCAGGCGTCCAATTCAACAGGCAGCAACATTTCTGTGCCTCGGAGATAAGCAACACTCCTGCTTACATCACCGTTTATGCAATTTTATGAAACGTCGTTCATGTTCTAAACGGAGTCCCAGTGCTAGAGACAAGCATAGCTTCCAACTGTCCTGATATCTCAGGGACGGTCCCAACGAGAGTCCCACATTTTCAGCTGCTTTTCAAATGTCGCAGTTTTTCTCCTCTCCTCCCACTTTCCCCATCTGCTTGCAAACTCAGTTTTTGCAAACCGAGTTCAAAGGGTAAAAGGGTTCTGCAGTCCATTAAATCAACAGAGGGGAGAGGAAAGAAGAGAAGGTGGCAGAATCTTGCCCTTCCCAGGAGGTTCAAGCAAAAGTGAACCGTTGCAGCCTCTCCCAGTTTGTGCGGGCTTCCTCACTAATATTTTCTGCCATCTTGACCACGCTCGGATGTTGCTTAGTCGCACACATCCTGGTTGTCGTCTGTAAAAGGTCAGAAGGCATATACCTGCCTGCAGCGTAGCTGTTGAATGGGAGGAGCCTTGGGGAAAGAAAGAAAGAAAGGAAGGAAGGAAGGAAGAAAGGAAGGAAGAAAGGAAGGAAGGAAGAAGTGGCAACCCGAATATTGCCGCTCAAACATGACTGAATACACAGAGCAATTCCGACTGAGGTTTTTAAAAGCTAAGCAAGCAAAACCCTGGACCTGAATCCTGTACGGTCGCAGAATATGAGGCCGTGACTTCTTTTTTCTCTTCCATTTCCCCCTCCTGCTCTGTGTTAGGTGGATGGAGCTGAAGCAAGAGAGATGCCACCCGCTAAGTCACCACAAGTCGGCCAGGTAGACTCACCTGAGCAGAACTCGGGAGGGCAGGTAAAGCGGACTCTGTAATCCCGGCAGGAACTCCTTCTCTGCTGTTCATTGACACAAGCAAATCCTTCCACGGTGTTAAACCTGGCACGGCAGGAGAGAAAAACACCCTGACTTGCCCAAACTGTGACTGAGAAAGAGAAGAAAGTGAAAACAGGCACAGAGCCAAAAGGACAGCGTACGCTGAATTGGCACCAGTACGTTTATGTGGAATCTCTTTTCTTGAAGGTTGGAGACATTGCTCCACGTCCTAGTCTCTGGAGCAGCAGAAAACAGACCTGCTCCAACCTCCACATGACATCCCTTCAAATATTTAAACATAGCTATTGTAAGGCCCCCCTTTGAGGGTCCCCAATATCATTATGGTTTGGATCAGCACCATACCTAACTGGCATCATAGGTAATTGGCACCACACTTTAATTGGCACTGATACCAAATTCAAGCCTGAGAGGCGACGGAGAGGTCAAACCAGAGAGGTCAAACCAAGCAAGGGAAAGAATTTGACTGTAAACGTGGGAAGGATTGGTCAACTCGAAACTTCCTCCAGGTAAGACTGAGTCATTTGTCAGGCAAATACACACCATTTCTGTGGATGATAGGCTCAAATAGAAGCTGGAATTTTCCAGGGAAGCCAACTGTGAGGAGCCCACCAGGACACTGATTGACAGATATCCATCCCTTGTCCACCTGGATTCCTTCCTCTTTCCTCACAGCACCCACAATAGACAGCTATTACAACACCCATCGTGTCTTTGTCAATCAAAGCACTAAGCCCATCAACAAGCGAAGGACCTATTGTCCACAACAGGTTCCCTTTGTCTTGCACCGTCACTGCCACAGGCCATTTTCAGGGTGCAAATACCCCTGATTTCGGGACGCCCGGTGCAGTCCCTTGCCTTTCTGAGCGTCACTCTGTCCGTTTGGTTCCCGAACTGAGAACTGCCCTTGGGTCCGGGACCTGAGTCACTTCATCCCACTTCTCTGCTTCTCGTCGGATCTGGTAAATATCGCCCGCACCCTTCACGGTCTCTATCTGCTTTCCTCCCTTTCTTTCCGTTAGCTCTTGTGCGAATGTGTGATTGCGTGTATCTTGTGTGCATGCAGGGGCAAATTCCCCCCAATAAAAAACACATTTTAAGCTTACTTTTGATTCTTTGGCTGGTTCTTTTCCCGCGTGTGCCCGTAAAAGCTGGTAGGAAAGATCTCGCTAAGTTGCTTCCCCTCGCAAGCCTCCTCTTTGAGCTAATTCATTCCCCACTTTTGCAAGGAGGCACTGGCATCACGGGGTGGCCTCGTGGCACCTACATTTTGGGGTAACACTATCACGCTGCCTTGTTAACCTTCTCTTCTCCAGGCTAAACATACCCAGTTCCCTGAGCCAATTCTCATAGGGCTTCATTGTTTCCGTGCCTTCTACCATTTCATTTGGCCTACTCTGGACACGATCCAGTTTGCTGATATCCTTCCTGAACTGTGATGCCCAGAACTGGACACGGCATTCCTCCAGCTGAGGTCTGAGCAAAGCAGAATAGAGCGGTGCCATCACTTCCCGTGACCTAGACAGTATGCTCCTATTGATGCAGCCTAGAATCACATCGGCTTTTTTAGCTGCTGTATCACACTACTGACTCATGTTCAGCTTGTGGACCACCAAGACTCCTAGATCTCTTTCACATGTACTGTGGTCAAGCCAGGTGTCACCCATCTTATATGTGCATTTGATTTTTATTTATTTAGGTTTCTACCTTGAAGGCACAACTCATTCATTTGGACTACTTGATCGTCACACAGCAGAATGGGACAAGTGAGCAGTTATATCCCTATTTAGAGAGTTGAGTCTTTGCAGTCAGAAATCAGGGGAACCAGAAGTACTAGGGGAGCCTTTGATTATCTTGGCTGCTCATACCTTTGCTTTTCTGGGTTGCCCTCCTCTGCACATGTTCCAGCTTGTCAATATCCTTCAATATGCTTCTTGGACTCTGGTACCCAGCACCGGACATTCATCCCTTGCCCTCTCTAGTGCATTCCCATTGCACAACTACCCCAGTTTGAAACCAGTATAATTGCCATAGGTCCCTCTTATGGCATCTTACTATTTGTTGTATGTTGAGGCACTTAGAATTCTCTCCTAGAGAGCTCTAGCACCCTCTCCTGAACTGCAACCCTAGAGCTCCCTGGCAGAGAATTCCAGCTCCTTTCCCAAACTATACATCCCAGGAATGCCTAGGATGGAACTACAGCAGTTAAAATGATATAAAGTGCTGTAACTGTGTAGCGTTGATATTTCCAGGCTCCATGAGGACAGAGCAGAGAAAGATAAAAGCAAGAATTGAATTGATTTATACGTCTTTTTTAAAAAAATAAAATAAAAAAGAATAAAGTAGTTCTAAATCCCACCCAGTGAAATGCCTCCACATCACAATCACCCTTGGAAGCAATACTTGTCGTAATTCGTACCTATTATGAAATACTGAGCTTGCTGATGTGGCCGTTGCTCTTGATATTTAATGGTGCAATTCTGTTCTTTCCCACCTTGTGTCTACTAAAGAAGCAAATGTCAGCCGGAGAAGAGTCACAGAAGAAGTCTTACTGTGCTTGGGTTGGTGGAAAATTGTGTGTGTGCAGATGCTTCCAAGCCATTTGTTGACTTACGGTGACCCCCTGAATTTCATAGGGTTTTCTTAGCGCCCTTTCTCTTTAACGCTGCCATAGTGCTATTATTCCACTTTCAACCTCCTGTGGAATTCTGGGGTTTGTAGTTTCCTGAGGCCCAAGAGCTCTCTGGCGGAGCGTTCTAAATGCCTCTCCCTACACTGCAAACTCCAGGATTCCTTAGGATTCTGAAAGTGGAATAAAAGCACTACAACAGTGTAGGGTGGAAATGGCCCTATTTTCTGCAACCAGAGAGCTCTTTGGCCTCAGCAAATGACAAACCCCAGAATTCCACTAGAACAGTGTAGTGCAGAAATGCCCCTAGTTTTTGCAAGAACTCCTGCTGTGGCCGTATGAAACAACACGGGTGGGGACAAGGTTGGAGACTTTTCCCCCAGTTCTAATGCACAATCTTGTCCTTAATTTTTTTATTCTGAAGAGCGGCCAAAATAGCAGGATGAGCTTTCCATACTAGAACATCGAACGAGATCCCCAGTGGATTCTCTAATACCACCCCAATATCACTCACGGATTAAAGATCTCTCCGGTGTTGGCTGCTGGGATCCCGTCCACAGTCTGGGCTTCAATCCCAGTCGGGTTCAGGCAAATCTGACCAGGGTATTCTCTCCTCAAGTCACTGGTTGTTTCAAAGTCTCCCACTCCTGATGGGTCATCCCGGTCGAACCAGCGTGTTACGCAAATTGAAACTGAAGAGAGAAGGGGGAAAAAAATACAAAAAACCCCTCTATGATTCTTGTTTCTGGAAACGAAGAACAAGGGGTTATTTATAAGGCATTCTAATTCAACAGTTTGTCGGCCATAGACAAATAGCAGGACAGAAGACCGTTGGACTTTCGAAGTCAATTTCTCATGCTTTGTATGTGAAGTTTCATCACCGTAGTTTTAGGATTTTGCGGTCTGTAGGAGTGATTGATGAGTCGGAGTCGGCTATAAAGCAAGATTAAGGTGGGCAGACAGGGAGGAGTTGCAAGGAGGAGGCCAAACCCATTTCCCCATGGCGTTGCTGTCCCACAATGGGATGCATTGGCAGCAGTGTGCAAGTCTTGCTTTCTTACGGCGTCATCACAGTCCTGCTGCCAACGTGTCCCCACCCACTGCGATTGCGGGATATTCCATTAATGGGGAAGAAAAATCCATTAGTGGCCTGCAATTGTGCTACACTCCGATCACCGCTGGCCACGTGGAATGGGAGGAAGTGCGATATAGGCATTTCCTTCTCCAGTGCAGCACGGGAAGGAGGCTGGCTGCACTGCGGAAGGAAGGCACTCATGCTCCCTTCTGCAGAGAACTGGCTGGGTGTGGAGGGAAGAGTTTGTGTTGCGCTCCCATCCTAGCAGAGGCACTGCTGGGACTGTGACAGGGCAACAACGGGAACTGGTAAAGTGCGGAAAAGGTCCAAGTCAAATCCAAGCTTGGTAGATCAGGGGAATGCTATGGAGGTAGTTTATCTTCATTTCAGTAAGGGTTATGACAAGGCCTTCGATGATATTCTTGCAGGGAAGCAAGTGAACTGTGGGCTGGCTGGTGCTACTGTTAGACGGATTTGTAATTGGTTGACCGACTAAATCCAGAAAGTGCTCATCAGTGGTTGCTCTTGATCCTGGAGAGAAGTGACTATCAGGACACCACAGGTTTCTGTCTTGGGCAAAGTGTTTTGCAACAGATTTGGGGAGAAGCAGAAATGTCTGTTGTAGCTAGCATCAGTTTGGGAAGACATTTCTAAGGAAGGATCCAAGGAAACACGATAATCTAGAGCAGCTTCCTCAAAGCCGGTGCGTCCAAATGTTTTCAACTACAGCTCCCATTGGCACCATATACCATAAACACTAGTCAGGTATGATGGGGGTTATAGTCATCTCTGCAGGGCAGGGTATAGTCATATAGCTGCAGGGTAGGAGACAGTGATTTGGAAATGTGAAAATCTAGTTACCATTGAAGCCTGAAAAACAAATCACCTGAACATTTTTTGGGTAGCTGGTACCACTAAAGCCATCTGCAAAACACTAGAATAATTCTTCTGGTCATTTGGGTACAGAAGAAGGCAGAAAATATCTACTTACCACTTGTTGGAAGACCCAGGAAAATCATGAGAATCTGAGGCAGTGAAAAGATGGGAGGAGAAAAGTTACACTTTATAAATAAGACAAACAAGAATGTTCAACACAGCATCATTTAAACAGGGAAAGCAGAGACGTGTATGCATCAGACTAGACACGTGAACATCATCAAGAAAAAGACAGCGCATTTAGTCAACCATTAATAAGCTAAAAATCTAATTCAATTAGATTTACAGTGGAGGCCAGAAGGAATTAAGTGTTATTCGTTTAATAAATAAACATTAAATTAATGTTATCTTGCTATTTAAATGCTTCAAAAACCTTCTCTAAAAATGTTACCCAACTGAAGCTGGAAAATGCTACCTGTGTTTTTATTTCGCATCATCTCCTGCCTCCTTTGTGTTTTTTTGGTCTTTACTTCACATGGATTTCTTCTACAAAGAAAGTCATTAAAGGTCTGTGTGCGTGTGTTTGTGTTAATAAATGTCAGGCAACAGTAAGAATGACCCAGCATAAAAAAAAAAAACTGTAATTTTTCAGAAATAGAGACGCATGGTTAATGAGGGCAGGAAATCCTGAATTTCCTCCAGCGAAGGTGATTCATTTCCCCTTTATTCCTCTCACTGTTTTCTTGAAAATGACACACAGCAAAGAGGTATCCCCACAGAGTAAATCTGCAGAACTTTCAGAAGACGAGGGCCAGAGGTTATGGAGTTAGGATGCTCAAAAAGCACTGCACAACTTTCTAAAACTGTGACTGGTGGTGGCTTTGGGAGAATGGACATCTTGCTGTCCCATCCTTGCCCACTTCCACAAAACAGGGATTGGAGACCCCCGCATACATACACCCCTGGTAAAACTTAGGCCATTTCCACAGCACACTGTTATAGTGCTATTATTCCACTTTCAACATCTTATAGAATTCTGGGGTTCGTCGTTTCCTGAGGCCAAAGAGCTCTCCGGCTAAGACTTCTAAAAGCCCCTCTCTAAACTGCAAACCCCAGGATTCCACAGGATGTTGAAAGTGGAGTAATAGCACTATAAACAGCACAGTGCGGAAATGGCCTCACTCTATGGTTAGGCAATGGACTTGTCCACCATTCAGTCTCACTTAACCTTTCTTTCCTCCTTCCGTCTTTTCCCCAACCTAGCCATTTCCCCAGAAACTAGTCGAGTACTTTTCTGTTAGCTTTGGAAGGAAGCCCAGTCCACTCCGGAAAAACCGAAACTCGGAGCCAGCCCAAAGCAGCCCACTTCAACACAGGCTTTGGGAGTCGTGCAAATTCAGTTACATCTCGAATTCAGAGCTTCCAGTTAGACTGAAGAGCTCCGGGAGGTTATATTTCCAAGGCCATTTCTGCACTCCATTGTTATAGCGAGAAATTCTCAAGTTCGCAGTTTCCCATCCATCACTTCATCCCATCCTTCCTCCCTGCACAACAAAGCACCCAAACACTAAGGCCATTTCTGCGCTACGTTGTTATAGTGCTATTATTCCACTTTCAGCATCCTGTGGGATTCTGGGGTTTGTAGTTTCCTGAGGCCAAAGAGCTCTCTGGTTGGGAATTCCAAAGGCCCCTCCCTAAACTGCAAACGCCAGGATTCCATAGGGTGTTGAAAGTGGAATCATAGCGCTATAACAGCGCAGTGTGGAAATATGCCAAGTGCCTTGCAGTACTCCCTGCAACGGATTATAGGACTCAGTTGCATGCAGCGGAAGAGGAGAGACTCACCAAGCTCCGAAGCTCCCTCATGCTTCTTGGCTGGCAGAGTTGCTATCCGTGTGTCTTTGGTGCTTTCAGCAAAAAAGCTGGGAAGGACTAGCATGGTTTTATACCCCTTGGGTACCACGCCCTGCCGGTCCAAAGCGGCTGTCAGTGGCTATAGCCTGACAAGCAACATTAACTGTACCTGGCACAAGAAATACTGGTTTGTCTTCTTTTTCTTCTCTTGTGCTCTTTTGCAGGTGACCACACCATGGCTGGGCAGAAGGTAGATTAGAACTAGATTGATGGATGGACAGATAGATAGATTGGGGAGGAAAAGACATTTGAGGAACGAGCGATCCAATCTTCAGAAATGACAATGCTTATTCTAACTCTTTATATCTTCTCCTTGACTTCCTCTAAAAGATATAAAGAGTAATAGAAGAATAAGAGTAGTAGAAAGGAAGATTCCAGTAATTTCAGATAATTAAATAATGGAATTTTGGTCGCTTATTACCATGCAAGTTTAGTAAAAAGCAAAAGTACGTATTAGAAATTTAAGACAAAAGGATATTGTATTGGTTTGTTTTGTATTGTATATTGTGTTGTATATTTTATACCCATTTTAAATTATGCATGTAGTTGGACTCATCATATTATCCTGGCAGCATATGGAAAACTAATGAAAATAGTTGGACAAGAAGACAAAATGACAACAGACACCAGAAGGCCCCTGCTTTTCTTCCTTAAAACAAGTCCAGGAAGCCAAAAGCACTTCCCAACCCCTCAAAATGGATCCAAGAATCAAAACTTGGAAGTGGATACATGACCACTTCCGGTTTGGATTTTTTTAACTTTAAAATCTTTTTTGCTCTTTCTAAACCTGGTACAGCCCCCAGTGGATGAAGACTTAGGCCATTTCCGCACTATGCTCTTATAGCGCTATGATTCCACTTTCAACATCCTATGGAATCCTGGGGTTTGCAGTTTCGGGAGGGGCCGGCCGGCCCCTCCCGAAACTGCAAACCCCAGGATTCCATAGGATGTTGAAAGTGGAATCATAGCGCTATAAGAGCATAGTGCGGAAATGGCCTTAGTGCCTAGTGAGTGGATTACATACCCTCCAACATTTAAGAGATGAATATTGGGATGTGGGTAGCCAAGCGACATCAAAGTGTGGTTAAAAGGGCCAGGCGACAAGACGGCAAATGTTATTAACGAGGAGGAACACGCAAGCTGAGAGAAGCTGCAGCAGTTTGCTTTTGCCTGAGCCTACTGGGAAGGGGTAGGTTATGCCTCTTCTTCTCCCGACTGCTGGCTCAATGGAATATAAACTGCTGTGCAACAGTTGCATAGGAACGTGGGGGAGGGCACTTCGTCCTGGGCGGCAATGTTTTTGGGGCGTCCCAGCTTGCAGCCACACCCCCATGTGCCCTGGCCATGCCCTCACGCACTGTGGCCACGCCCCCACGCCCCATAGCCCCGCCCCCTCCCGTCTCCCCTCCACACGCTCCGAGCTCCGCCACGGTTGGCACACTTTGAACCCAGGTTGCTGCAATTACAGTTAGCTGAGAAAAGGGGAAAATGGGAGGAGGAGAGGGAGACCAGGACATTTTTAAAACTGCTAAAAAGTAGGATGGCAGAGGTAGTGGCAGAGCCTGGAGTGTGTGGAGGGGGGCATGGCCCAGGGGGCGTGGCCGCTGTGCGTGGGGGTGTGGCCAGGGCTCATGAAGGCATGGCTACAGGCCAGGACGCCCCAGAAACATTGCTGCCCGGGGCAATCCTCCCCACCGCCTCCCCATCCCTATGCAACTGGGCAGAGGATTAGTGAATTCATTAAGTCTAAGGCCATTTCTGCATGACAATGCTGTCCTATGTCATTGCATTGCAATCCCAGCAGTGCCTTTGCCAGGATGGGAGCGTATCCCCAACGCTCCCTTACATCCCTGGTTGGCTGCCTGCTGATGGGAGCGCGAGCGACGAGCACCTTCGTTCCGCAGTACAGCCAGCCTCTTTCCCGTGCTGCGCTGGGGAAGGAAGCGCCTCGATCATGCTCCTGCCCGTTCTGCATGGCCGCTGGCAGTGGAAGCAGCGTGCCATCGTGGGCCATTAATGGAATTTTTTTCTGTTAATGAAATATCCCACGATCACAATGAAGGGACGTGCTGGCTGCGGGACCCCAACAGCTTTGCGTGAAACCACAGCTTGTGGACCAGAAGCAATGCCTCCCTATCGCGGGACAGAGACGTCATGCAGAAATGGCCTAAGTCTTGGCCAAAGTTGAAGGGTGTAGAATTACAGGACGCTGTACCCTTGTTTAATCCTCTTTTTGTGCAATCAGCGCCAAGGATGCAAGCCAATTTCAGCCCGCCTCATGATAAATGCTGGAACAATGTGCACAGTTGTGCAGCGCTGGCGTGTGTTTACCTTTTATTAACAGGGTCAAAACACCGAACCGTCTGCCTCCTTGTCAGAGCAAGGTTCGAAACTCCTAGTGTCAATTATCGCTCCGAAACCTCACAAAACTGGATCTCTCCGTTCATTTCTGTATTTCTTTGTTTCCCAGAGAATCCCCTTTTCTATTTTGAGCATCAGAATGAGGAAGTAGGTTCAAAAGGAGGGGAATGTAAGTTCCCTTGGAGAATCTTCTTCTACAGTCTTGAAACTTGAGCTGCAGTAAGTTGGCGACACACAGCTTCGACTTCCTGAAGTGTCAGCCTCAGGAAAATCTTTCATGCGCACCTTTCCTCCAGGACTGTCAAATCCCAGGGCCAGTTTCTGTGGGTCGTCTTGAGATGGGTGTAAATTCTCCAGTTTTGGTGGGCTTCCCTATCTCCCCCAGACAAGAGGAAAGGGCAACATGCATATCTCCAGCTCTTTTCATCAATCGGCAGCTTCCTATGATTTGCCCATCCTGGAAAAACCAAAACACGGAACCAGCCCCAAGCAGCCCAATTCAACACAAGCTTTGGGAGCCATGCAAATTCAGTTTACGTCTCTGATGAAAAGCTTCCAGTTAGACTGAAGAGCTCCGGAAGGTTGTTCTTCCAAGGCAGTACAATGCTACGTGTATATATGTATAGAAAATATTTTTTTTTTAAAAGTAAGAATTTGTATTTGCTATCAAGGCTCGTTTTGCCCTCCCTCCCTGGCTACACCTCTGCTGAGGAACAGAATCGTTCAAACATCATTGAAAGACCAGTGATCCCACTAACCACTGAAATAATGGCCATTTCCACACTCATAGTGCCATTATTCCACTTTCAACATCCTATGGCTGCAAACCCCAGGATTCCATAGGACGTTGAAAGCGGAACGATAGCACTATAACTGCCTAGTGCAGAGATGGCCAACGTCCTTCTGTCCAGTTTCTTCCAGCTCCTTGTGTAGCCTTGCTTGAAGCCCTTTCCTTTTCCTTATTTAGGCTCCAGTTGTGCCTTTCTTCCCGCCTCACTCATCCTTTGAGGCACACAATTGGGCTGTGGGCAAATATGCAAAATGGACTATGACACACTTGCCCCAGCCAGGCCAGTGGGAGGTGGGATGAGGAAACTCAGGCTAAGGAGGGCAGAGGTGGTCTCCAAACTTTTGGGGGAAGGCAGCACAAGTTCACACACCACATCTGGACAAAGGTAGGGAAATAAAAGACCAGGACTCAGCTGGGATGCTCATAAAAATGAACAGAGCTTGGAAGAGACTTGTCACAAATAACGTGTTGCAGGTTTACCCCTGTTTATCCGACAGGTTGGAGACCAGAGAACTGTCAGAAAGTGGAACTGGTAGAAAAGCAAAACCCGTGAAGGGAACGTGAAGGAATTATGGAGGCTTGCTTGGGATTGACCACGCGTGTGCTGCTTACAGAGGCCATTTCCGCACTAGACTGTTATAGTGCTATTATTCCACTTTCATCATCCTGTGGAATCCTGGAGTTTGCAGTTTAGGGAGGGGCCTTTAGAATTCTCAGCCAGCGAGCTCTTTGGCCTCAATAAACTACAAAGCCCAGAATTCCACAGGAGGTTGAAAGGGGAATAATAGCGCTATAACAGTCTAGTGCGGAAATGGCCAGAGTATCTCCGTTGGTTTGGTGCTGTTTTCTCTCTCTCAGCTTGCTTTGCAAGCAGCAAGTGTGCTTCTTGGCAAGCTGTCCCAAGCAAACATCCATAGGCAAGAAGAACCAACAAAGGAGCAGATCCGTTGCTGAATTAACAGAACAGGTCTGCAATTTACATATAGTGGCAAACGTCCAAAAATGAGCTGACACAAAGCAGAGGGACACCTGCATTTGCAATTTGCTTGTTCCATTCTCCAACATCAAAGGTATAAGTGCATTACTTTAGGAGGGTAACTTGAGAAGGAGGAACTTCACTGCCTTTCTGGTGCAATGGTAACTTTTCATTTCCTTTGAACGGTACGGGGAAAGGGCTCTAGGAAACAACCGTGAAGAAGTATCACTTTGGTCTGAGGTTTGTCTCCTGCTGCGTCTCGTGCTGCCACCCCAGTTTCTCTTGTGTGACAAAAGGAGAGTAAATTAGTAAACTCCTTTTGCAGGAATGCCTGATAACCGTACGGCTTTGGGTACCGAGACCAACCTGGACAGCAACAATGAATTCACCGCTGGACAGAGACGAAGATATCATGGGAGAGGAGCCCAAACCTCTGGATCACTACATACGGGAGGGTGAGTCTCTTGAGAGACAGGGGGATGAATTGATGAGAGTGCTGGATCAAGACTCTAGGAAACCAGGATTCAAATTCCCCATGGAAACCCACGAGGCGGCCTTCAGCTGGTCACCCCGATGGCGTAAGGACAGGAGGGCGGGAGAGTGGTTTGCCGCGAGTGGCAATGTTTTTGGGGTGTCCTGGCCCATAGCTATGCCCCGTGCGCCCCGGCCACGCCCCCCGTGCGCCCCGGCCACAGCCCTTGTGTCGTAGCCCCGTCCCCCTCCTGACCTCCCGCCCTCCCTCCACACATGCCAAGCTCCTCCACTGGGTCACCCTCTCACTTTTCTTCCCCTGTATGACTTTTCATGTCTTTTGCTTGGTGAAGAAGCCAGAGAATTGTCTACTGCATCCCGTGAAATACAACAGGAGAGGTCTCTAGGCAAAGAAATCTCAATTGCTCATAAAACTACAGATTTGAAGGTTCTATAGGATGGAAACATGGCTGTCGGGGCGGTATCAAACTGCCATAATTTCACAGTCTGAGCACAACTCAGATGGTTCTCTGCACTCATAAACCCTTCGATGTTCCCACAGGGCTGAAGCAATTGCACCAGAAACAACTTCTGTGCGATACAACCATTGTCGCCAAGGGTGAGCGGTTTCCTTGCCACAGGTACGGTGTGTTCATGTTTCCGTTTTCGATTCTGGACCTTTGGAATTCTCAGCAAAATTACCGTTGCCCCTCCACATTTGTGGGTTTGAGTTTCACAGATCTGATTATTTGCAAGTCTCTTCAACTCCTGGCCCCCCAACTCAGGCACTTTTCCCCCCAGGGAAACCGTCCCTCTCAGTGGCTCCCATTAGGCCATGGAGACCTTTAAAAATCTCCTCTGGTCCTCCTCTTCCTCCTCCACCAGCCACTGCCTTGCCAGCTAAGGATGGCTCACAGCCCAATTTCTCCACACCCCAAACGCTCTCCCGATGCCCCACAACCACCCAAGGAAAGGGATGGGTGAGAGGGAGGAAGTAGAGGGTCACCATGCCGACTCACCCCTTTTCCCTCTCCTTTCCCTGACCAGGTTTGGACCCTGGGCGCCTGTTCCCCCCACCATCCCTCAGCCTCCTTTTCACAGAAACACACTTACATTTTGATATTTGCGATTTTCCCACTTTTGCAAGGATCCTGTGCCCCTAGCCCTAGCGAATGTCGAGGGCCAACTGCACACTTAGTTGTTCTCCCTAAACAGCCACCTGTGTTCCAAGTGAATATCTGTAGCCGAGCCCCACCTTTACTGACTCCCTCTCCTTCTGTTGACCAGGATGCTTCTTGCGGCCATCAACCCCTACTTCCGAGCCATGTTTTCCAACTCCTTCCGAGAGTCTCAGGATGGGGAGGTTCTGCTGCAGGACATCGACCCCTGCATTGTCCAAGCTGTGGTCGACTATTACTACACGGAGGAGATTGCGCTCGTGCCAGCGACGGCCCAAGACCTGTTCGTCGCAGCCAGCAGGCTCCAGATCCTCCCCTTGCTAGAGAGTTGCTCCAGGTAATCACTCCAAAATACAGCAGCCTTGAAACTTGGAAGCTTTTTTTCTGGCTGTACCTCTTTCCAGGTTCTGGGGAGCCAACTATACTTGAATATTGCAAATGCAAGCACCATTTAAGTCCCAGTATGTATATTAAATAGCAATACAACAAATTATATATTAAATTTGACACACATGGATTTCTCCCCAAAATTCCAAGCATCCCATGACCTGCCAGTGCAGGACTTGCTTGTAGGACTCTTCTGCCTGTGCTGCTCAGTAGTATTGCAACGTTTGGATGTGAATCTTAAAGCTCGAAATAAAAATACAAAATAGACAGCTATTAAAGTTTGGTTGTGGTGCCAATAAAGGCTCCAAAATTCGTCTTCCTGCTGACAGAAGCCCAACTCAGTACACCTACAAAATTTAGAACTATCAAGAAAATTAAAACCAGTGTAAAACATAATTAAAAAAAAAGAAAAAAGAAAACAAGTTGACAAAAAGAACATATTGTGCCAGGCCTCTTCCCCTTGAGCAATCAGCCTTCCAAGGTGTGCTGAGACCCAAAAAACAACCTCCACCTGCCCATGGAAAGAAGGGTGTCAGTCTTGGAAGGCAGTTTTAGAGCCTAAAACCGCTGCTGAAAAGGCCTTCTCCTGTTTTCCTTACCAGATGTACCTGTGAGGGTGGTAGGACAGACAGAAAGGCTTCTCCAGCAGACATCAAAGCATGGGAGAGAATATAGGACTTGAATTCCATAGAGTTTTCTTTTGCAAAAAATGCTCAGAGGTGGTTACATTTTCTTCCTCTGAAATAAAACCTAGTGCACTTGGCATCCCTTGGCCGTCCCCTTGCAAGTGGGATAGAGAGAAGATCTCAAAACTCAGGCAGATAGGAGAATGAGGTCCTTGAGATAAACCCGGATTTGAGCCGTAGAGGGCTTCATAGGTCACATTCCATCCCCATTTCTTTCTTTCTTCCCCCAGATTCCTCTTGGAACACCTTTCCCCAGAGAACTGCCTCCGCCTCTACGAACTGGGCTACGCCCACAGCGACCCGAGGCTCTTCCAAGAAGCCAAGAACCTGGTCAACCTGCATTTCAGACGTCTCTCCCAGGAGGACAAGAGCTTCCTTGACTTGAATCCCAGCACCTTAATCAGCATCCTCTCCTCCGACAGCCTGGCCATCTCTTCCGAGCTCGTCGTCTACCGGGCGGTGTGGCGCTGGGTGAGGGCCCAAAGCGCCAGCCGCTTCCCCTTCCTCGGGCAGCTGCTGAACTGCGTCCGCCTCCCTCTCCTGACCCAGGAAGAGCTGAGGAAAGTCCAGGCCGAGCTGACCTGCTACCGGGACCTCCGCTCGCGGTGGCGACGCCTGAACCGGCAAGAGAGGCTCCAGCAAAGTCGGGGCCTGAGGCGGGGGATGTACGCCACCTGCATCGTGTGCGTGGACCTTTTCAACATGGAGGGCCCGGAGTTAAAAACCAAGGATTTCCAGGTGGCCAGTTACGACCCGCAAACAGAAACGTGGGAAAAGCTGCCCCTCTTGAAATGTCTCTACTGCGCCCGTTGCGTGGCCGTGGGCGACAAGTTGTACGTCACAGGAGGGGTTCACACAGACGACACATATTCGGATACTTTGCACGAATACAGCCCCCTGAGGGGCCACTGGACTCAGCTCCCCTCCATGTCAGTGGCCCGAGCGTCCCATGGCTTTCTGGCCTGCAACCAGAAGCTCTTTGCTGTGGGAGGCTGGTGCAAATACGAAGACTACCTCGACACGGGCGAGTGCTTCGATCTGACGACGAGGTCCTGGTCCCCCATTGCCCGGTTGCCTTTCGCCCTCAGCCATTTTGCCTCCGCCGTGCTGAAGAACAAGCTCTACCTCATTGGTGGTGTCACGGATTCGGTGGGCTCCTGGTACGCTTCCCGGAAGGTCCTGATCTACGAGGTCAGCTCAGACTTGTGGAGCCAAGTCTTCCTCGAGAACGAGTGCTACTGGTCCGGCGCCGTGGCTATGAACAACGGGATATATGTGATCGGCGGCTATTTCCGGAGCAGAGTCAGGCATCACAGCGAGCGGTGGCCGGACTCAGGGAACCTCCACTGCAGCCGGAAGTGCTTTTTCCTGGGAGAAGACGGCAAGGTGGACAAGAGCGTGAGCATCCCCAGGCTGCCCATCGAACTGGCCGGAGCCGGCGTAGTGCGCTGGAAGCACCGCATCTACGTGCTGGGTGGAGAAAACACCTATTTGTATAATAACTTAGAAGGAGAAAACGATGAGGAATATTACAACACCGTTTACTACTGGGAACCCGGGAACACAAAGTGGATTCAATGCCAGGAAAGGCTACCGTTCACCAGCTGGGGGCTCAGTGGCTTTGGCTGCACTGCCATGAAGCTCCCCAAAAAGCCCATCCTGGACCTCTTCCGGAAGACCTCTGTTGCCCTGACCACCATTGAGGTGGTAAACTCCTCCTAATGATGTTGTCGGGAAGCTCCACTTCTTTGCTCTCGGTGGACCCAGCTTGTAAAATGGCGTCCGCAGGAAACACCTGAGAAATCTACACACACTTCTATTTAGAGAAGTATAGAACAGAAGGACTAGCAATTACCTACCTTCTCTCTTGTGTCCAGTTTCTCACTTGTATTACCCCTTTCCTCCCAATTGCAATAGGGGAAATGGGAACCTTCCCCCCCCCTTGTGGTCTTGTTTGATGCCACCTATGAAAATGGCTGCAACGTTCTATGCTCTGGCACAGTGTAGTAGCTCCACATACAGAACTATGCTATGGGGGGCTATTCATTGATCCTCAGACCTACCGTAGAGTTGCTGTAGCTCCCCTCTATGGCCATTCCGCACCAGGTGAGAGTGGCAGGAGATTCGAGGAGCATCTGGCAAGATGATTGCATTCTCTATCTGGATCTGCGGGGATCTTCTGGAGGTCTCAGCAGATGGGGTAATCATTTTGCACCTGGCTGCAGGGACGTGGTCAGACGTTCCTCCAATCTGCCACCATTCTCATCGGGCATGGAACGGTCAGAGGAAGGGGGCTGGAGCGAACCTACAGTAGCTCCAGGAGAGCTTTCCTTGGTGCAAAGGGAGGGAATACCAACCTTCATATTGAACATAAAGAGAAATACTGGCAGAAGATGGGCTTAGCCTGCATATACCACTAAAGGACGCTGGCCAGAAAATGACGAGGTTATTTAAAACTCAAACTTTATCTTCCAGCATTTTGTGGGGACGGTTATAACCCTTTTTAATGGCTTTTTTAATTCTCAGAACTTTTCTCACCGATATTGCTCACTGAGACACTCTTTCTTCTGCCCCCAGTATAAAAACCGTTAGTGACGTCTTTGTTCGGATATATCTCTCCTACAATGCCGTGCGTCAGTGGTGTCTGGTGGCCTTCATGTCCGTAGGGTGCTGAATACACTCCATATTTTAATTCCAGACTTTGGAGGAGTCATCCAAGGTTCTGAAGGTGCTTCTTGGAGTGGCGAAGTTGTAGTTCCTCACCTTGGATAGCAATTTTAAGGTCAGGAATGAAACCTGTGATGGATGGATTCCCTGGCCCAATGACATGGCAGTCACCAGCCCCTCCACTGCGATGTATCTTGACAGATGTGAATGGCTGTTGTTCATTCCATTGTTTGGTATTAAGGGCTGCATTCTCCTAAAGCAGAGGTAGGAATGAGCAGGGGTCTCAGGCTACATGTGAGTTGGGGGGGGACTTTTGGGGGGTCTTTCCCTATTAGTGTAAAACAGCAGTGGGTTAAATGTCATCTGTGGCCTCCTCCAAAGATGGAGGAGATTCCACCACATTCCAAGGGACTGCATTCCTCTGTTGAACTGCTCTTACCATCATGAAATGCTTCCTAATGTTTATATGGACTCTCTTTTCCTGAATATTTATTTATTTATTTATTTATTAATATGTGGTATTCAAATATTTAAAGGGTTTTTCTCTTGATCCTTTTTCTCCCCATTCCTTTCCTTGGAAAGCTGGAAGAGACCCCGCAAGGGTCATCCAATCCCATTCTGCTATGCAAGAAGACTGGGAGGTTCTCACTTTCCTTTCGATTGCCCTAGGTAACATCATAATGTGTGTATGTGGGAGCATGGAAACTATAATGTTTCCAAAGCAATAGCTGTCAGGAAAAGTACAGTTTCCATAATTCTTGGTCCTGCTCTTATGTGAAGACAAGAAGGCAGAGGGGGGATTCTTTTTCACTTCTTCTGCCTCCACTCCTCCACTAATGGAAGGGAAGGACCAAGTATATTGACCTCACGGGCGGGACACAGAGAAGGAACCCCATAGGAGACTTCAGTCCTTGGGCAGGAACATATAGGAAGATATCAAGGACCTGAACAATTCAGGACTTTAAATGTCATCATAAGTGCCTTGAACTCAAACCTGAAGCATCCAGGCAGTCAGCACAATTCTTACAGTCTTACTAGCATATATACCCAGCGTTGCTTGTTAGAAAGATTTGAGACCCTGTGTCTCTGATTCCCCAACCCATCTTGTCCAGTACGTGTAACTTTTCCCCATATTCTCCAATCCAAACATACAGAGGTTGGGTTCCTGAGGCAATACACTGACCTCCTCCTTGCTGCTAGGCCTCCTCTCCATAGCGACTGGCCAGGCCCAAGGGCTCTCTGGCTGAGAATTCTAAAGGCCCCTCCCTAAACTGCAAACCCCAGGATTCCGTAGAGTCTTCCTAAGCAACCAATCATATGATACCTTTGCCTGACACAGACAAAACTTTGACTTTTATACATTAGATCTGCGTATTTCACTTACTGGGCATTCATTACGGTTGCCACACACGGCACAGCAGGCTCTGGCTCATAAGGGGTCAGTGGTGGCCGTCTGTAAATTTAATATAATTTATTTACAAGTGCCCATCTGATTTCCACATACTCAAAAGGTAACGCAGGCCTATACGGGGCCATCGGCTACTTGCAGACGGCTGTGACCGGGACAAGAGAGGCAACTTGGAAAAGCTGCCACATGCGGGGTTTGGGTCGCAAGAGGAGCGCACATCCAAACCTGCTGATGCCTTCCCGGGGCACTGGGATTTCCTTCGTGCCTCGTTGCCAGCGGGGCTCCCCGGGTTCCCAGTGGTAAACTATTTTGTAGCGCTGGGTTAAATCCTCCCCTCCCAGCACATAGATCCTTTTGCCGCAGTAGACCACCCCTGCGTTCGCAAGTCCACGGGGCAATTTGGGGATTGCAAAGCTGCGACTCACTCGGCCGGCTTCGTTGACAAAGAAGCACCGCCGGGAGCTGTGACGGTTCTCGGGCACCGGGTTCCCTTCTGGTCGGGCTTTCTTCTCGGAGTACCCCCCAATCACATAGATCCCGTGGTCCCCAGCCACGGCTCCAGCAGCAAAGAAGCCGGTAGACAGAGGCACCTGAGTCCACGCGTTGGAGCTGACCTCATAGATCAAAACCCCTCGGTGAAACAACCAGCAGCTCGAAATCCCCGTTGCGCCACCCAGCAGGTACAGTTTGTCCCTGAAGACGCTCGAGGCCGGATGGCTCAGGGCAAAGGGAAGCTTTGCGATGGCTGCCCACTTCCCCGTGGCCAGGTCTAAACTCTCAGCTAAGTTGAGAAAGCTTTGGAACTTGCGCCAGCCGCCCATGACGTAGAGCTTCTGGTGGTGGAAGAGGAAGCCATGCGCCGCCCGGGCCACAGCCATGGAAGGGAGCTGCACCCACTGGCCTTTGAAGGAGCTGAACTCATAGACAGCGGTCGAATAAGAGCTCCGATAGACACCTCCAGAGACATAAATCGTGTCCCCAGCAGAAGCACAGCAGGCATGCATCAAGGACTGGAGGCCAGGAAGCTTCTCCCACAGTTCAGCCAGAGGTTCATAGCAGCCCATGTGCGCCTCTTCCGTCTCCAGCTCTTGGTACTCGCACAGCTGGGTGTCAATGCAAGCAATGTGTGGTTTGTACATTCCCCGCCTCAGGCCCCGGCTCTGATGCAACCTCTCTTCACCGTCCAGGACCTTCCACTCGAGCTGGAGATCCTTCTGCATCTCCAAGTCCCTCTGGAGTTTGTCCTGCTCCTCAAAGTTCAACAGTGGGAAACGGACGTGTTGCACGACCTGTCCGAGCAGGGGGCTGCGCTCACGGGGGTGCCCCTGTACCCACCGGCGCACGGCCTGGTAGACTTTGAACTCCGAAGCAACAGCCAGGTCACTGGAGGATATCAAGGCGAGGAGCGTGCTGATTTCCAACTGGAGGAAGCCGTCCTCTTCAAACACCCGGTCGAAGTTCCTGATGAGGAGCTGGGTGACGGCATGAAGGAGTGGACGGCTCTTATGCGCTCTGGCCAAAGAATACACCTCAAAGCAGTTCTGCACGGAGAGGTTTGTGACAAGGAACCTAGAAGGCATGGATAAGAGAGAGGTATACAGAGCCTATGTGAAAGAACATATTTCCCTATATGATTTTGAGCATTTTGCTTCTGTCCCAACATTGGCACAGGCTTGTTTGATGAGGACACAGGAGAAGGCCTTCTTGGTGGCTGCTCCCAGATTGTGGAATTCCTTTCCGTAAAAGGCTAGACTGACCCCTTTCTTCTCTCCTTTCACCATCAGCCAAAGACCTTTTCATTCAAACAGGCGTTTTATGATTAACTGGTTAGACTTTTAATGGAGATGTGTCTTGTCCTATATTTTTAACTTTATTATGTTCTTAAATGATTTTGCACCCTTTAAACTTCAGTTTAAATTTTGATATGCTTTAATATGACCTCTTGTTCAATTGTCTTTAACTTTTTTAATTCACAGAGTTTTTAGCTTTGTCTCATTTTTAGCATTTTTGTAAGACGGCGTGGCATTTCCACACTACACTGTTATAGCGCTATTATTCCACTTTCTACATCCTATGGAGTCCTGGGGTTTGCAGTTTAGGGAGGGGCCTTGAAAAGTCTCAGCCAGAGAGCTCCTGGGCATCAGGAAACTACAAACCCCAGAATTCCACAGGAGGTTGAAAGTGGAATAATAGCACTATAACAGTGTAGCATGGAAATGGCCCTAGACTCTATGGTGGGAGAAAGATGGGATAAATAAAATAATAGTATAGGGTCCACACCGTAGTGGCTGGTGGGTCCAGTGGCAGTAGGCCAGTGAATCCATTCTGGATTTATATCTGAATTTTAAAGGTGTCCGAGGTGCCAGACTTTATCTCCAACATAGCTTCGGCACCTTGAATGGTTCCTGTGAAGTTCAGATTAAAATGTGAAGGAGATTCACCCATCCCACTATGAGTGGAAACACTAGTTGCTGCTAGATACATGGCTACCATCATAACAATGTGTGCAGGAGGTCCAACCTGGGTGAGTTGCCAGAAACCCCCTCTGTAGCTGGGCCTGATCGAGCCTTCTTGCCTTCCGTACGAACTGTACCTTCTGTCATCAACGCTTATCAGACGTCTGGCCTTGGACTGTGATTTGGTTTTGTTTGCCTATTTCGGTTTTGTTTGTTATCAGCTTTGTCCCGATCATAACTTCAGATTGCCTGATCTCATCTCTGTATCTACTGTCTGTTGGGCTGATTTGCTCTCCATTGAGATATAGCTGTTTGACCTTGGCATGGCACTGCCGCTAGAAGACCCCGTCCGGACTTATTGTTACAGCACCGCTCCCCCTTAAACTGGTCTCTTGGACCTGGCTGTCAGAGCCTACCTGATCCTAGAGGAGGACACAAAGCAATAGCGACTTGGATGATGGCAGCTCATTTGTAGGAGCTTTTAAAAGAGAGGTCATAGAATCATAGGGCCATTTCTGCCCTACACTGTTCTAGCGCTATTATCCCACTTTCAAGTTCCTGCAGATTCTGGAGTTTGTAGTTTCCTGAGGCCAAAGAGCTCTCTGGCGGAGAATTCTCAAGGCCCCTCCCTAAACCGCAAACCCCAGGATTCCATAGGAGGTTGAAAGCGGAATAATAGCACTATAGCAGTCCAGTGCGGAAATGGCCTGAGTTGAGAAAGAGGAAGAAAGCTGGAGAGGAGAGACAGTTGGCGGAGCTGAGTGAGCCCTTTCGCCGTCCCAGCTCTCAAGTTACCCTGGCCAGTGCTATGGCTGCAACCGTCTGTATTATATGCTTACCATGAGACCCACATTGCGCATTGTACCCATGCATGTGCAGCCCTGGCGAACGCCGGGAAGGAAGGACTTGGGGGCTTACCTACAGCAGAGGTTCTGCAGTGGAACAATCTGTAGCTTGCTGGCTCCTGTAAAGAGGAAAGGGGCCAGCTCAGGAGTGAGGGTCAAATCCTCCGTGTAGATATATTTCAGGATGCTTTCAATGATTGACGGGGCCACATCCTGAAGCAGAACCTCTTTCCCATTTGACTCTTTCCAGCTGTTGATGAAGATGTCCTGAAAGTAGGGACTGATGGCTGCCAGCAGGGCTCTGCAGATGAGAGAGGAGAGCCTGGTTTACCAGGGATGCTGGGTTCTATAGAATTAATTTAATCCTCGGTGCCTCTCTTCTTGGAATACTTTGATACCTTTTAAGTTCTTCATCACATGACCAATCTGAAGGATCCTTAGGGCAGAACCATGACAATAAAAGCGGTACAAAACTGATATATCTGTGCAGTGTGGATGCACTTCTGGTCAAAGTTTTTATCAACCCAACCCAGTATAGTTGCACCTCTCTGGGTTGAGGTTTTTTCCTATCATCGCTACTTGATTCTTATAAAAATGCAAATAAAATAAAAAATGGATCTGACGATTTCTACCTGCAAGACAGACTTTCTACCAATAAGCTGTTGCAGGTCAATGTGCCATTTGGGGCAAAACAACAACCACAGCCTACCTGTGGCAAGGGAACCTCTGTCCTTCGGCTACAAGGACGACATCACAGAGGAGCTCTTCTTGGTACATTTCTGCTAGACCTGGATCCAAAAAAACGACAAAGACCAGCAGACGAAAAAACAGATTAACCAGAAGGATAGCCCAGATCAAAAGAACAACAGGTCCTTTTGGAAATGCTTCATTGTTTTTAAGCCACTTTTTTTAACATACCATACCAGTGGTTCTTAACCTGTGGTCCAGGGACCATCAGGGGTCCACACTGTTCTTCTAGAGGGTCTATGAAGGGTTGAAGAAATAAGAAGAGTTTTTATTTAAAACAGAAAAAAAGAATGGAAGGGAGGGAGAGAGCTAGGTGGATAGACGGATAGATATGTATGGAATCATTCCAATAGAAATATTATAATAAGAGTGTGGGCATTTACTTATTTCTCCCTTCTCTCCAAATTTGGAAACCCTTGATGAGGAATTTTAAATACATGTTTGATGAACTTTAGGTTTTTAAATCTTGCATTAAGTGTTGGTGGCTTGTAGCAATGAAAGATATTTAAAGGGGGTTAAAGAAAAGGTTAAGAAACGTGGTATGATGCCATTAATCTGGTTTGAACAACCTTTCATTCTCGCACGAACCTGCTTTGCTATTAAGCAAGCAACAGAGGCGGGGTCTTTTTAGTGGTGGCATCTCCCACCTGCCAAACTCCGGCTCTCTCCACATTTTTTTAATGCAGCCATTTTGAGACTCAGTGGCTGAATTTTCCTTCGATTTCTCCCCTCCTATCTCTCTGCATTCTCTCTGTGGAGGTATATTATTTGATACTGTTGGCATTGTCTGGTGAGCAGGTGGGAGAAGGAAATAAGCAGACATGACGTATTGAGATGCCATCCTCCTCCTCTTTGTGATGGTCTTCCTCGTAATGGTGTTAACTTATTTTGAGGGGAAGGGATGAAGAAAATATAATCAAAGAGCCAAAGAAGACAAGAAACAATAGAGAAAGATAAGGGGAACAAGTCAGCAAAGAGGATGCCAGCTGAAAAGGAGAACAGAGTTCAAAGATTCTATGCAAAGAAAGGAGAAGAAGCACATTCTGCGTACACAAATGTGTATTAGTGGTTTTGGATTAGCTTGCCTTGCAGGAAAATAAATGTGTATTATTTTCTACACCAAATTTGCGCACAGGAAAAAATCTAGAACGTGTCAGTGGGAACTTGACCTGCTGAAATGCATGTGGGGGCGCCTGCTGTACCTCCCCGTTCCTCGTGCATCATGGGGCGTTTTGGCTCCGGACTCCGGATTCTTTGGGGCTTCTTTTCACCCACCTTCTTTCAGGCCAAGAGGCCGCGGCTTCAGCATTGCAGGCTGGCCCTTCTTGTGGCTGGAGCTCATGACGGCCGACAAAGGGAACGGATTGGAGAAAAGGCGAACCCTGGGGAGAGAAAGCAAAGGGGAGAGAACAGTTAGGGGTACTTGGTGGCTCCCATAACGGTAAGTCCACTCTGGAGGACTCTGAAGGTGCTATCTCTGTCAGTTACGTGGCTTGGTAACTGCCACAGTTACGTAGCTACGTCACATCTCCTAGCCCAGTCCTCCCCAATCCCAACTTACTGGGCAGCAGTGGCTGTGACAGTGCGTTCCCTTGTCAATCAGGAAGCAGCTGACCGACATTCCCACCCCCTTCCGCAAGGGATCTCCATCACAGCAGGCAGACGCGCAGTCCCTATCGCAATCCCCACTTGCACAGGAGCGCGCTTACACGAGGGGAGGTGGGAACGTCGGTCTACTGTTTCCTGAGTGACAGGGAAATGGATTCCCATCAATCTCAGTGGCTGCTAAAATGGAAGTGCGGAGTGGGGGACTTTCATAGTCCCTACATAGCCCCAAAAGTAGAGGTCATGTCAGTGGCGGAGCAGGAGGGGGCAGAGCTACGGTGCAGGGGGCACCGCTATGGGACGGGACGCCCTCAAAACATTGCCACCTGGGGCAAACTGCTCCTATCACCCCCCCCCGTCCCTGCACGACTGGGTTGTGTAAGAATCATGAAAACAAACCAGTCACAAACGTATAACTCTTGGTAACGCATTTGTAACGGCCAAAGCGGCTTCCGTCCTTCATTCAGCCGGTGTGTTTTATAAGACAAACTTACAAAAATTTGCAGATTCCTGCTTGGATTGGGAAAACTGTCTCATTAAAACAAATGGAGTGCAGGAAACTATGAAGTAGATTCCCTCCTACCTGGTTGCATGTTACTTCTCTTTCTTGCTTACTACTAATTTCAGCTGGTGAATCCTGGATTTTCTTGATTTGGACATCATTTACTGTGCCTGCAGGCTTTTGTGGGATCAAAATATGCAGGTACAGTTGTACGTCTTTAAGCTGGGGTAAATGTCCCTGAGTTTAGCCCAGTGCTTAATAGAAAGATCATCTGGGCAAAGTCAGAATGTGATAAGGACAGCCATCTTCAAATATTTGTAAGGCTGTTGCAGGGAAGACAGAGCAAAGTTCTGTTCTGCCTCTCCAGTGAACCAATGAGTGACAATTACAAGGAAACTCCAACAAAACACCAGGATGAACTTCTTGATGGTAAGAGCTGTCCAGCATTGGAACAGATGGTCTTGAAAGATGGTGGAATGTCCTTCGATGGAGGTCTTTCAACAGAGGTTATGTCAGGGTCCAGGGCATGAACAGCAGAGATTGCCAGATGCAGGCACCAGGGTTGGGACAGAGAACAGGCACTAGGTTGGGAGGTCAGGGTGGTCAAAGGTCAGGGTACAACAAGAGTCTAAGGCAACAGAAGTCTGACCTGGTGTCACAAGTCCAAGGGGCCAGAGGCAGGAAGCAGGTCCAGGAGACAGGCCAAAGGTCAGGGTACAACAAGAGTCCAAGGCAAAAGAAGTCTACTGGGTAACAAGAGTTCACAGAACCAGAGGCAAGAGGGAGGTCTAGGAGGCAAGGCACAGGTCCAAGGTCAGGACAGATGAAGTGCCAGGAGCAGCTACAGACAGCACTGAAGACCATGTTGCTGCAGCAAAGACTACCGAGAAAGCCCAGCCTTTATATAGCTGGCTCTTAGCTGCTCCAGCTGCCCTGCATCAGAACAATCAGCTGGGTCTGAGGTACTGGGCAGGATTCTGCAAAGACTGGGTTCCTGCAGTCAGCATCTTGCAAAGACTGTAGTCAAGGCCAAGCCCCCTTGTGGGCAGAATCCTGCAAAGCCTTAGTCAGGGACCCAACCCCTTACAGGTTAGATGGCCACTCAGAATTTCCTGAACTGGCAGTGGGTTGGACTAGATGATGCTTGGGATATTTTCAGAGTCTACAACTCTGGTTCTGTCATGCTTCGACCCCAGTCCCCGTTTTAAAAGATTTCCTTGGTGTTAGATGGGGATAAATAACTTACTCTTTTAAATTTTAAAATTGTCCACAGTCTTGTCCGGCTGGCGTCCCTCTTTCTGACTCCCTGCTCAAGCCAGCAAGGTAATATTGCTGCTTCTCTCCCATCTCTGGGGCTTCCTACAAGGCGAGCACCTGGTGCAGGAAAACCCTTTGCAATTTTGTCATTGTGACATCAGCCGGGTGTCTTGTTCAGACTTCCTTGGCAAAGCATCCCATTGGCTGGAGGAGAACCAATCCGGCCATGCTGGGCAGAAGTCCATGGACTGGTGACGATCTTGATGTTGATGCCGACATTGCACGGGGAAGGATCTTAAGTAGCAAAATGGGGACTCCACAAAACCAATGTGTGACTTAATCGGAGCCCGTGTTTTGAGAAGCCTATGTCCTCAAGACCTGAAGAACTGACCCCTTGCCCCATCTGATGGGCTGAACCCCTTTTGGGATTTAGGGTTCAGTAACTTGTATGGTTCCTTTAAAGTCTGGAGTAGAACCCAAGGCCCTTTCACACTACACAGTCACAGTGGTGCATTCCATTTTAACTGCCATGGCTCCGTCCTATAGAATCCTGGGGTTTGTAATTTGGGGAGGAACCGGAGCTCGCTCTGGTACAGCCTTCTAAATACCCCTCCCTAAACTGCAAATACCATGATTCTCTCCCATTTTTATTTCGAACAAATACGGGCATTGCAGACATTTTAAAATAGATGCAAATAATTTCGGAGAAGAGGCTCAGCGTGTTAACTAATTGTGTCGGCCGTTAGGGAAAAAGTTACGGTTGGACTGAATGCACAAAGGTTACTTTCCAGCTGCTTGTAAAAGTTATGTCTGTATCCAGTTTTAATTTCCTGTAGTCTCCTGTAGTCTCCTTGATTCTGTGTTGTTCCTAATTATTTTCTTTTTCAATATTTTTTGTCAAATTTTTGCAGATTTTGGCACCGGATCCCCAGTATATACGGAGAGAAACAGGCACAGCAGGCAGAGTTTAGCTTGCATTCAAGACTTTATTGCATTTACAGTCACGGTCCACAAGCGGGCAGCAATAACAAAGGGAAAATATATCATTTTCCAAGGAGAAGCAGTCAGAAGCTTCCGTCCATGGCTAGCTGAGGACTGGGATCAGCTGCTGCGTTTATGGGGAGTCCTTCTTTCCACTTGGATCTTTCTGGCCCCCTCCTTAAGTCAAGATAACAGAAATTCGTCATGTAAATAAACCAGGACTCATCTCATTTTTCTCCACCCGCATAAAGCCCAGTTTCATCCACCTCGGCTGTTACAGTCAACCCTCCACATTTGTGGGTTTGGCTTTCACGGATTTGATTATTTGTGAGTTTCTTCAACCCCTGCCTTCCCCAACCTCCGGTGCTTCTTTTCCAGGAAAAGCTTCCTTCTCGGCAGTAAAAACCAGGCTGTGTAACCCTTTAAAAACCTGCCTCTGGTCCTCTTCCACCACCAACTACTGCGTGGCCAGCTAAACGTGGCTCTCAGTACAATATTAGTAGAGCCACTAAATCTGTGGGATTTGTGTAAGTGTTAACTCACATTTTAACAGTTGATTTGTCAGATCAAGTCTATCTGGGACAAGATTCAGGCCAAAATGTGCCAAGAATCCATTAACGCAATTCAGACTGCCGGTGGCTTGTAACTCAACATTTTCTCATTTCCTTTTTGTTCCACGACAACTGGTTTAAAGTCAATAGTCGAATATGACTCAAACGGTATCCAGTCTATCCTGTACCTCTTTATCTAGATGAACGGAATGCCACTTAACTTTGAAGCAGGAATAGAAAGGATTGATCTGGAATTACAGCAATGATCAGTAATGCTCTGCATGCAATTTGGCCTTTTTTTGGGGTGGGGAAAGCTAGAAGGATGGAGAATTCCTAATGGGTTCTTTCCACTGTGGAATCGAGACCGGTTAATTTGAAACACCAACATTTTGCTTTGAAACTGCCCCCAAGTGTAATTCTTGCAGCATTAAAGAGTTGTGTGAACAATCTTGCAAGCCAAACCCCTCCAGACAAAGCCACTTAGCAAATTCCACCACCATCATGGCTGGAGTTTCCATTTGGATTGAGAGAAAGGTGGGGAATGGAAATTTTAGAAGCAGTGCCATTCAAGCCTTGGAAGGAGAGATGGCATACAGATGCCAGGTGGACAGACATTGCAAGGATGGCCTGGAAAGAGTAGCTTGACTTGGTCCATTTCTGGTGGGGCCCACCTATAACAAGCCCCGCCTTATGACCTGAACACTCACCTGAACAGAAAGAGGCCGGGCAGGTGAACCGTATTTTATAGTCATAACAGAAGCCCCCTTTCCCCTGGTCGGCATTGATGCAAGCAAAGCCATTGATCACATCCTTCCTATACATGGGAGGAGAACGAGGAGAGAGGAAAAAAACATGTATAAGAGACCCAAAGGAGCAGACACTTGCTGGATTTCAACTATGAGCAAGAAACATTGGTTGAACGTCAGAAGCCTGTACCCTGCAGTGTTTAAGTTGCTCTGCTTGTGGTGCACAAGAGTTATAGAATGGGAGATACATAGCTCAGAAGTACTACATGCAAAAAAGACCAGGGGTCATTGTTGATCAGAAGCTGAATGTGAGCCAGCGGTGTGATGCTGCAGCAAAGAACGCAAACGCTCTTTTAGCCTGCATTTATAGAAAACATAGTTTTCTATGGGAAGTAATAGTCCCACTATATTCCGTGCTGGTCAGACCTCATCTGTGTAGTGGTTTGGGCACTGGACTACAACTCTGGAGACCAGAGTTTGACTTCCCACTTAGCCCTGGAAACCCACCGGGTGACCTTGGCAAGTCACACTCTCTCAGCCTTGGAGGAAGGTAGTTTGCCAAATTATTGCGGGGAGGATCACCGAGCAAGAACGTGAGTTGTATTTCAGACGCTGCGTGAATACTTTCACTGAGTATTATTCTGATTAGACAACAAGAACGCAGCGAAGAACTCCACTCTGCCAGTGTTGCACTATCAAATCCAGAAACCCAATCGACAGTAAAAGAACCGGGGAATCTCACCGGGCAAATTTCTGTCCAGTCTGGTTAGCTGGGATTCCATCCACGGTTTGAACCTCTAGTGCAATTGGCTTGTTGCAAATAGCATTGGGATATTCCCTTCTGATATAATAGACCAGCTCGTAGTCCCCCGTTGCGCTGGGATTGTCCCGGTTTATCCATTTGGTCTTGCAAACTAGGGATCAAGAAAACACAGCACTGTATCAGAAACACTTCAATATATACTCCCCAGACCCCAGCTTCCGCTCTGTTTATGGCTCCAGTAGAACTAGGCTCAATTAACTAATATTCTTGGACAAAATGCGGACAAAAGGCAAAAGACTTGTTTGGGAAAGGAAATTAAAGTAAGATATCCCCACCATATCACTGGTAAACAGAGATAATACCCCTTTTCTCACTAACCAAGCCCTATTCCCTCTTATACTTTTCTGAAGATCGTACTTAGCTTGCTGTACAATCTTTGCAATGTCCTTTTTCCTTCCTGATTTTACAAGTCAGATAGGTACTTGTCTTTGTATCTCTGGCCACGGGATTAGAGCTATACTTAGCTAAGCCTAGAACAGGCCAGCTGAAATCAGTGAGGCATAATTTAGTTATAACTGCAGACTCTTCCATACCAGATTATTGTAGCACTATCATTCCATTTTAACTGCCATGGTAACATTCGATAGAATGCTGGGATTTGCAGTTTGGCGAGCCCCTAGAGCCTTCAGGCAAAGAATTCTAATGGCTAATCAAACTACAGATCCCAGCATTCCATAGGAGGGAGACACAGCATTTAAAGTGGACTCATAATGCAATAATTATGTAGCAAGAAAAAGATTTAAGGCAGCCCCCGCCCCCCATTCCAGTTGGTTTACTCTAAAGAGCTTATCACACCAGGCAAATAAATCACAATTATAGCAGGATAATAGCATCTTGAGCTGGGACTTTGGCTATACTGGCTAGTTCCTCTTCTGTTGTTCGCCTGGCGGGAGACCATTTGGAAAGCTTTGCTTTTACAAACGAGGTCATTAATAGATTTTTTGGGCCGTTAATAAATGAAACGCTTTCCAAATGGTCTCCCACTGGGAGAACAAGAGAAGAGAAATGAGGACGTCCTGTGATAAGTCTTAGTCAAAGATGCTATCATCTCATTGTAATTGCAATGTACTTGCCTTGTGTGATAAACTCCTAAGTATGGATGAGTCTAGATAAAATCCACAATGTTGTATGATGGAGAAGAAGCTGTTGGACAGGAGGCATTCAGTGGAGTTAGCGACTGCCTTAATAATTGCAGTAAAGTTGTCTACAACTTTTCATTAGGGAGACTGGCTGATAGGTTTCGGATCTAACTCCTCGAAGGTGGATGCCATCCTTGTGAATCCCAGTCAGTTGAAAATCGGCTGATGAAAAGTCATAGGTCTGGCAAGATTAAAGAGCGACACTCTTTAATCCAAACCTGGCCCGATCTAGCTACTTTTTCTTTGCTTTCCAACAATTAAAAAAAAATTTTTTTTGCACTTTTATTTGATTCTTTACCTGGTGCGGGAGTTTTGCGAGTCGTTTGCACTGGTACGGTGTCCACAGGGGTGGTTGTCACTGTTACTGACCCGGGCGGAGTCTGCCCTGTGGGGGAAAAATGATTGGCTTCGTTCTTTTTCTCAGAATTCTGGGCAGCAGAAAGTGGCCATGTAGAAGAGACACCGTGCATGGATCCAAACTAAGGCCATTTCCGCCCTACACTGTTATAGTGCTATTATTCCACTTTCAACCTCCTGTGGAATTCTGGGCTTTGTAGTTTACTGGGGCCCGAGAGCTCTCTGGCTGGGAATTCTGAATGCCCTTCCCTAAACTGCAAACTCCAGGATTCCATGGGAAGTCGGAAGTGGAATCATAGCACTATAACACTGTAGTGCGGAAATGACCTAAGTCCTATTTTACTAATTTCAGATCCTGCAAAGGTGATAGGAGAACTGAAGGCAGTAGGGCAAGGGAAACGTTGGCTATAGTTTACTACCAATACCCCTTTCTTTATCTCTAGACCCCAAAGTCCCTATAGGTCTTCCAAAGCCTGCAAAATCCATTTAATTGGGGTAATTTAAAGACGTGTGTCCTCAAATGCATCCTTGAGCAGGGTGGGTTCCAAGGATAAAAATTATTGGCCTAGACAAGGAGAGGCCCTTGGGACCTCCAGAAGACTCACAAAGACTCCAGACACCTCCCCTGATTTTTTTTTAAATGTACAGTGACTTGGAAATTATGGTTGTGTTAATACAGGCTAAAATAGCATATGCCTTCTTTGCTGCAGCGTCACACCAGCGGCTTATGTTCAATTTACGATCAACAATAATGCCAAGGTCTTTTTTGAATGTAGTATCCCCCCAAATCCTAGACTTGTGCTATATTTCTCTTTCTTTGCCTGTGCTACATCCTATACCTGTGTTACATTTCTCAAATGACTACACTTGAAAGCATGCAGCAACAATGATGTCTGTGTTGAATGGCAGCAGCCCTCTAGGTTTCAGTCAGGGGTTTTCCTCCACCCTGTCTGGCAATGCCAGGGACCAAACCTAGGAATTCCTGTACGCAAAGTATGGGCTTTGCTTCCGAGCTGTGGCCCTCACCCAAAAGAGTTGCAAAGTTCAGGGCAGAACTCTGCAAGCCACTCTCTTGGCTGGTGTCCTGGCTTTCCTTTTATTTGCCTATATTTATAAAAAGATTTATAGGCTGACCTTCAATTTAACATTCCCATGGTAGTTTATGGTAGCTCGTAAAAATAAAGTAAATAAAAGAAAAAATCATAGCCACCAAAACAAGCCGTTGCCCATAGCGAAGGACAAAACAACACTAAAGACAATTGCAGCAAAAAATTTTTTTAAAAGATGCATCATCATCCGTTGACATGGAAGTCAGTAGCCACCACTGCTCCCCGGCCCTGTCTGTAGATGACAAGGAGATGCTCTGTCCCAAACAATGGTTCTCTGTCACCAATATCCAAATTTCTGCATGCAAAGCGGGTTCTGTGCCGCTGAGCTGCAGTCTGTTGCATTTAGAAACCCAGGACTTCTGGAAAGAAGGCTTTTGAGTCACACCAAGCATAGGAGGTGCAGAATACATTTCATAGTTTAGGGAAGGTCATTTAGAGGGCCTCAATAAATTACAAAGCCCAGAATTCCACAGGAGGTTGAAAGTGGAATAATAGCGCTATAACAGTGTAGTGCAGAAATGGTCGATGTCTCCTTCTTGGCTTTGCTCCATTGGTCTCTTGCTGCTTTCTGTTATGATTCACCTATAAACAGTATTGGTCTGTGGCAGTAGTTCTTAACCTTTTCTTTACTGGGGACCCCATAAACACAATTTGTTGCTGGGGACCCCCAAGACTTAAATCAAAATGTAAACATTTAAATTGAGATTTAAGTATTCAAATATTTCTTTCGATACTCAAACATTTATTTCTATATTCAAATTTTTATTTCCTTATTTACTGAGGGCCTCTGGAGACTAGGATTCAAATCCCCACTCAGGCCCTGGGTGACCTTGGGTAAGTCACATTCTCTCAGCCTCGGAGGAGGGCAAAAGCAAACTCACTCCGGACAAATCTTGCAACCCAAAAAAACCCAGACTGTGATAGCTTCACTCGAGGGTTGCTGTAAGTCAGGAGTGACTTGGAGGCACACAACAACAGAGTGGTACCGACAGAGGGGGGTTCTTTCTAGCCGTCGTGCGTCTCCTCTTTGCAAACTGACTTAAGAAAACGATGGAGCAGTTTGGGCATCCCCCACAACAGTTTTGAAGCTGACTGTGTACCTTTCACCGGGACTTGTGGGCTGCTTTGGACTTGTTCCGAGGTGGGAGTAGGGGCGGGAGTTGTTGCACACTCTGATCCAGGTGTGGTCTGGGCTTCGCCACCTGTATGGGGGGAAAAGAATGATGCTATGAACAGGAAGGTGCAATTGTAGCCAGTTGCGTAGGGATAGGGAGGCGATGAGGACGGGGTGCCCCCGGCGGCAATTTTTTGGGGGCGCCACTGCTCCTTGCTTACCCTCCCGCATGTGCCGGAGTCCCGCCCCCTGCCTGTCATATCCCCGCCCCATCTGTTGTAGCCCCGCCTTGTCATAGCCCCGCCCCACTCCCTGTAGCCCCACCCCCATGTGCCGAATGTGCCACCCCTCACGCATTCCAAGCTCCGCCACCGATCGCAGCCGTGTCTTTCTGATGAGCTGCCATAGGTGTCAAGTGGCCATTGTAGGAAAAGACATCAGGACACAATTAACCTTTGGCTGGGTTCAACGTGGCTTTTCTGACACCGGAGGAGGTTGATCGTGTTCCCTTTCCCGTTCTCAGCAGTGCGTGCACCCTTGGTGGCCCCCAGTGGTTTTATACGCAAGTGAGAAAATGAATGAAAAACTGGAGAAGACTGGCGACTGGAAAAGTGTTTGGTGTGTGCATGCGTAGGGGATGATCTCACCCTAAGGAAATATGCACAACAGTACCACCATTGCGATCGACTGAGCTTGTCTAGATTAAGTGAGATTTAAAGAATAAGGTAAAACAAAAAAAAATGAAAAGAGGCATTGAGAAAGAAGCAGAAGCAAACCACGAGGACTGGAAACGGGAAAAACTTTTAGAAACCAGGGCAAAAAGGGAAGGAGGAAATCAGACACACCAGCCTGTACCATCACAACCCACAACGCAGGCAAAGATGTCCACAAATGAATGGAAAGGTGCCACATTCGTAAAGTGCGCTAGTCGATTTTCATTGGAAACTCAAACAGTTTTTCTTAAAGCAGCTGTTCCTCAAGAACCAAAAGAAGTTGGAAAATGGGAGGGAATAAACCCCCAAAGCCTGTGGTTAGCAAAAACACCATGTGAATCTGGGGTAAGGTGGAGGAGAGAGAAACATTAAACATAGCAGTAAGAACACCCACCCCAGACAAATTTGGTCTGTCTGCCCGAGTGATGAAATTGACCTTCATTTTTGCTTTAGAGGAAGAGTTTGTGGCTTGTTGACTCCTCGGGGGCCCTTTATTGACTCACTCTTTTCTGAATTTAGTAAACTGTAAGCATCACGTGTGGACGGGTAGGGCCGAACTCTAAGTGGTCTCAGAAGGAAAAGAAGAGTTTTGTCATTTGCTTCATTACCGGTTTTTGTTCTTCAGAGCTTCAGGAAGAGTGGTGGGTCAGAACGGAAGGAAGCAAAGGAGGAGCAGATGCTTACAGTCAGATCCAGGAAAGCTTGAGCCACCAAGAATCGAAGAAGATCGGGATGTACTCTTACCAGAGCAGAAGGACGGAGGGCAGGTGAACCTCACTTGGTAGTCAAGGCATTTCTCTCCTTTCCCCTGCATGCTGTTGATGCAGGAAAAGCCAACACTGGGATCGTTCCTGTTTGGGGAATAGATGCAGTCATGTTATGAGGGATCCAGCAATGGAATGTCCTTGTGCAACAGTATTTAAGGAATGAAGGTGCCATGTGGCCATGGTTCACGTGGCCATCGGCAGAAGAGGCTTGTGGCTTTGATGTGGGTTGGCGCATTGACTTAGGGTTTTGTCTGAGCTTTAAAGAAACTACCCAAGGGGCTGAGATCTTTGTTGCTGTTGTCACTGCTGCCGCTCTTGCTATGTGACTTCAACTTATTTCTGATTTATGGCAACCCAAATAGGAATCTATTATAGGTTTTTCTGGGCAGGATTTATTCAGAGAGAGTTTACCATTGCCTTAATCTTAGGCTGAGAGAGCAAGGCTTGACCAACGAAGTCACTCAGCCGAGAAAGGATTCAAACCTGGGCCTCCCAAGTGTCCCAGTCCAAGGCTCAAATCATTACCCCACAGCAACCCCACACATAGATTCAGCGCCTTGGGTATTTAAAGATGAGGTTAAGACTCAGAGTAGATTCACAACCTTACTGAATGTCATGCACAGGATAACTCCAGTCCCAGCTTAGAAGTTTCCAAAAACTTTACTCAGGAACTTTAGAGTAACAGCAACATATTTTGGCCATTGCCAAGACTAAAAGCTCTATTGGATTTACAGTGTCTTGTAAGCAGTAATATTACAAATTTGTGCATGCATAGCCCCTATTATGCAGCTAGTTAAAACAACTCCTTTCCCAGGCTTGCTTCCCGCCTGCCAGCATCCTGACCTTGTAACTGCCTTTGTCCTCCTCTTATCAAGGTTTGTTAGAATAACATCCCTCCATTCCCAACCCACTGTTTTCTCATTCATTCTCCATCATTCCCTTCCAGCCCCCTTTGTTCCAAGTGTTACATGGCCTGAAACAGCAAAGCACTACATGGCAAATCCCATGATATGAGAATGCATGGTGAATTATATGGCATTATATGGTATCAAGCATCAAAACATTACATGTCATTGGACTGGCATTCGGATGGCGTAGCAGGGAAACGAAGCTGACCTGACATTGACATTGGTATCATCAGCCTCTGTTGGCAATCCATCTGGAAGATTTTGTGAGATTTTCAGCCACCATAGCACCCTGAACAAAGCTGGTCTTTGTCTGGTATGGGCAACTAAGCTGGGATGGGCCTGATTAGTACCTGAGTGGGCAGCCACCAGAATGTACCAGAGATATCTACGTAGGGTTAGATAAGAATCCTGCCTGAAGTCCTAGATGGCCATTGCTGCCAGTCAGAGTGGGCAAAACTAGCACTGATGAACCAACAGTCTGACCCAAGACAGGGTAGCTTCCTTTGATCCTGTTTCAGAATATTTATATCATATATTGCACAAATCTTTGGCCAAAGATTTGTGCAATCTAGGTATGGCATATCTTTATATCTAACACTTGGGATCCATAAGAAGATACAAAGGATAATAAAAAATTGCGAACATTGCACCTAGGGCGTCATAAAAATGCTAAGTGATAAATCGAAAGGGAAGCTATTTCCATGAAAAAACCGAGTCCCAGCCTCCCTGGATTTCATGCCATCCATGCATGTCTGTAAAGAGAACAGAAAATCTGGAAATGTGAACTCAGACCACAGTGAAACTCTGTCCTCCCAGCATTCTGCAGAATTTCGAAAACTCACACAAAAAACTCCTGTCCAGTTTCAGAGGCTGGGATCCCATCCAGAGTCTGGACTTCTATGGCTATTGGTTGGAAGCAAACGGCGTCAGGATTCTCATCCAGGATATCAAAGAGGATTTCGTTGTCTCCAATTCCAGATGGATCATCTTGGTTAAACCAACGTGTTGTGCAAGCTGAAGGACGGAGTGGGGAAGAGATGAGAAGAAAGTAGATGGGTAGTTTGTTACAAGGAATGTGCCGACCTATGAGTAAATTGTTTCTCTTTCTACCATGGGATTTTATCAGAGGCAGATGCCTCATAGCAATTGGACTCATACATTAAACCTGTGTTTACCTTCAGGTGGCCAATCACAAAACAAAGCACACTAAATGAGGAAAATTGCCCATTTGGGGCTCTGGCCTCACCATCCCAATCAAGGATGAAAAAAAAGTCTTGCCATTGCCAAGATTCTGGTTGAGACTGGCTATCTTGGAAGAATGGGATAACATTTAATTTACAACTCTCTGACTGAGAATTCTAAATAACTCTCTCTAAATTGCAAAGCCCAGGATTCCATAGAAAGTAGCCATGGCAATTAAAGTGGAATGGCAGTGCTATAACTGTGTAGAGGGGAAAGAGTCTTTGAGTTTTGCATTGGTTTGTATCTGAAACTGTGCACTCCAAGGGAATACTGCACCCCCCAGTGTCTGCCTTAGCCAAATGTTCTTCAGTCTCTACCACCCAAAAGACAGTCTTACCTTGCTGAGGAGATTGGGAAAGAATCTGTTCAGAGTCAGTGGTTGTTTCTGGCACCACCGGAACCTGAGGAGTCTGGGCTGGAGGGAAGGTTGTTTCTGGCCCCACCGGAGCCTGGGGTGTCTTTGCTGGAGGGAAGGTTGTTTCCGGCCCCACGGGAACCTGAGGTGTCTTTGCTGGAGGGAAGGTTGTTTCCGGCCCCACGGGAACCTGAGGTGTCTTTGCTGGAGGGAAGGTTGTTTCCAGCCCCGCCGGAACCTGAGGTGTCTTTGCTGGAGGGAAGGTTGTTTCTGGCCCCACCGGGACCTGAGGTGTCTGGGGTGGGGGGACAGTTGTCTCTGGCCCCACGGGAACCTGAGGTGTCTGGGGTGGGGGCACAGTTGTCTCTGGTCCCACCGGAACCTGAGGTGTCTGGGGTGGGGGGACAGTTGTCTCCGGTCGCACGGGAACCTGAGGTGTCTGGGGTGGGGGGACAGTTGTCTCTGGTCCCACCGGAACCTGAGGTGTCTGGGGTGGGGGGACAGTTGTCTCTGGCCCCACGGGAACCTGAGGTGTCTGGGGTGGGGGCACAGTTGTCTCCGGTCGCACGGGAACCTGAGGTGTCTGGGGTGGGGGGACAGTTGTCTCCGGTCGCACGGGAACCTGAGGTGTCTGGGGTGGGGGGACAGTTGTCTCTGGTCCCACCGGAACCTGAGGTGTCTGGGGTGGGGGGACAGTTGTCTCTGGCCCCACGGGAACCTGAGGTGTCTGGGGTGGGGGCACAGTTGTCTCCGGTCGCACGGGAACCTGAGGTGTCTGGGGTGGGGGGACAGTTGTCTCCGGTCGCACGGGAACCTGAGGTGTCTGGGGTGGGGGGACAGTTGTCTCTGGTCCCACCGGAACCTGAGGTGTCTGGGGTGGGGGCACAGTTGTCTCTGGTCCCACCGGAACCTGAGGTGTCTGGGGTGGGGGCACAGTTGTCTCCGATCGCACCGGAACCTGAGGTGTCTGGGGTGGGGGCACAGTTGTCTCTGGTCCCACCGGAACCTGAGGTGTCTGGGGTGGGGGGACAGTTGTCTCCAGTCGCACTGGAACCTGAGGTGTCTGGGGTGGGGGCACAGTTGTCTCCAGTTCCACCGGAACCTGAGGTGTCTGGGGTGGGGGGACAGTTGTCTCCGATCGCACCGGAACCTGAGGTGTCTGGGGTGGGGGCACAGTTGTCTCCAGTCCCACTGGAACCTGAGGTGTCTGGGGTGGAGGGACAGTTGTTTCCGGCCTCGCTGGAACCTGAGGTGTCTTCACTAGAGGGGAAGATGAGAAACGAAGCTTAGGATGCAAGCTTTGAACATGGTGAATAGAAAGCTATAATGCTTCTCTCTGAGTAGCAACTTGCTGCTGAAGCTGTGCCTATTTGCTTCCACTACACTCTACTTTTATATGTACAAATAAAGCCTGTATTGCAAACATCCAAAAGATGAGATGGAAGATGGGTTTGCAAAGAGGGGACTTCGGGATTCTTGGAGACGGATGGACCATTGATCTAACCTGGCAGGGCTCTTCATGAACTTGCACGTAAAATTTTGCACTGCTCTCTAGGTGTTTACTGCCTCCTGAAAGAGCTTCTTTTGCTTTTGGTGCACTCCGGTTTTGTATTTATAAATATAGCAAGGACACATTCATTTTCGAGTACACAGGTCTTCTCTTTCATATAAAGGAAAAAATATGAAATCGCTGTTTCCTTGGAACATCACAGTATCTAGATCTCATTCCTTAATCTTTCTTTCAGGTCAGGAGCATATAACCTTTTGCTATCCAAATGTAGTTGGATCACAATTCCCATCATATCTCATCACTAGCTATACTATCTAAGGGGGGATGAAAGCTGTGGTCCAAAAACATCTAGAGAACCATAGGTTGCTCAACCTTGTTTTAGATGACCTAGGAATAGAATAGGCTGGAATCTTGCTTCAAGAACCAGAAAATAAACATCAGCCTTTTAAATGTGGAGTGTTGGAGCATAAATGCTTGATCGGTGTTTCCATGCCTCTTACAGATGTGCCCCTCCTTCTCATCGGAAGGACCATTTGCTCCAGATGTTCCAAACTGGACATACATCCCTATGGACCCAACATTTTCTTTCCATCCTTACCTCCCTTCTGGCTTTCGGTGCTGGAGGTCTGCTCTATTTCAGGCCGAGGGGTCTGGGCCGGAGGAAGAGTTATCTCTGGTTCGAGTGGACTCTGAGGGCTAGGAGCTGGAGAGAAAGATCAGATTCTCAGTTTCAAAATGCAGCACTGGGAAGAGGTGGGTAGAGACTCCTAAAATGGTTGTACTGTTGCCATTACTGGTAATGGATATGGTTAATGGACCCTACTGGCCACATAAAAAAATCTGCTAAGCTTTCATCCCTGAGTATTCACTCAAAAATAGAACTCACTGGCCTAAATCTCATTATTAGGCAATTTTCTGCACTACGCTGTTATATGGCTATTATTCCACTTTCAACCTCCTGTGGAATTCTGGGGTTGTAGTTTACTGAGGCCAAAGAGCTCTCTGGTTGAGATGCCCCTCCCTAAACTGCAAATCCCAGGATTCCATAGGATGTTGAAAGTAGAATAATAGCACTATGACAGTGTAGTGCAGAAATGGTTTTAGTCTCAACTAGAATAGGCCTATTGAATTAATGGGATTCCCATAAGCATTGGCTAATCTTTCAGCGAAAGCAGGTATGGTGTAATGATTTGAGCATTGGACCGTGACTCTAGAGACGAGGGTTTGAATCCCTGCTTGCTCACACAAATCCACTGGGTGACCTTGGGCCAAGTCACAGTCTCTCAGCCTCACAGGGAGGCAAAGGCAACACCCTTCTGAACAAATCTTGCCAGGAAACCCTCACGACGGGTTCTCCTAAGGGTTGCCATAATTTGGAAACAACTTGAATGCATCGAACAACAGCAAAATCTTCCTGCATTTAATTGATGGGGTCTACTCTAATCGGGACTAGCAATTGGAGACAGGTCATTCCATTTTCTGAGGTTTACAAAGGAGCACTGTATTGCCCCATTGCTCTATTCTCCCATTTCTTGCATTAATAGAACCATAGTTTCCAAGTCAAGGCAAATAATAGTCCCACTATATTCTGCACTGATGAAGCTTCATCTGGAATACTACGGTCAGTCCTATCACAGGGCTTTCTTGGGAGAACTTATTAAGAGAGAGGGGGTGCTTTGCCTCCCTATGAGGCCGAGAGAGTATGACTTGCCCAACGTCATCCAGTAGGCTTCCGTGGCCAAGAGGGGATATGAACCCTGGTCTCTCTAGTCTGACATTTGAACAACTACACCATGTTTTCTTCCACCCCCAGGATTCTATGATTCCAATCTGTATCCATCCCTTTTTCCTTGTGCATCCTGCCTCATTTACATTGTAAGCCTGAGAGCAGGGGTGAATTAACTATCCGTAAGTTGCTCGGGTAGCTTTTTTGGCTAAAGGATGGGGGTATAAATCCTTCACATAAATCATAGAATCATAGAGTCATAGGGTTGGGAGAGACCCCAGGGGCCATCCAGTCCAACCCCCTTCTGCTATGCAAGAACACCCGTCAAAGCATTCCCAACAGATGGCCATCCAGCCTCTGCTCAAAAACCTCCAAAGAAGGAGACTCCACCACACTCCAGGGAGGCAGCAGCCAATTCCACTGCCGGACAGCTCTGACCGTCAGGAAGTTCTTCCTGAGGTTCAGGTGGAATCTCCTTTCCTGCAGCTTAAATCTATTGCTCCTTGTCTTAGTTTCTGGAGCAGCGGAAAACAAGCCCGTTCCCTCCTCGACATGACATCCCCGCAAATATTTAAACATGGCTATCGTGTCCCCTCTTAACCTTCTCTTCTGCAGACTAAACATCCCCAGATCCCTAAGCTGCTCCTCATAGGACATGGCTTCTAGACCCTTCACCATTTTGGTCGCCCTCCTCTGGACACGCTCCAGCTTGTCAATATCCTTCTTGAATTGAGGTGCCCAGAACTGGACACGGGATTCCAAATGAGGCCTAACCAATGCAGAATAGAGTGGTACCATCGCATCCCTTGATCTAGACACCGTACTCCTATTGATGCACCCAAGAATCAGAAACAGAATACAGGCGATTCTTTCTCCTTTCAGATGAGTGGCTATACTGTGCAAGCAAGGCAGGCTCCCCCCACCCCCATGCACAGCCCCTGTTTCTAAGAGTTACAAAATCCTGAGCCTGCCCTTGAGGTTTGCACAGCTGCACGCATTTGCATGTTCCAGTCTCCCATTCTGCAATGCAAGAGGAGGGGCTGAACTCCTTGAGGGAGAGGAAAGAAGGAAAAATACTGACCTTTGCTGGGAGAGGCTTTAGCTTCATCAGCACCTGCAGAAAGAGAAGCGGCCGAGGGCAGTTTAGGTTGGAATGACTGAAACTGGCAGCAATATCTGGTTTTCTTTAGGTAAATTGCAATGTGTGCCTTCGCTATGTTGTCGTTATTGTTGTCATTGCCTCACTTGCTTTCTGCCTTTCCCCCCTAAATCTGGAACTCCCAAGCGGCTGACCGAAATTAAACCACGTACAAGGGCATCGATAAAATGCAGTAAAGTTATTGTTAAAATGCAATTAAACTACAGAAACAAAAACGCAATTAAAATTACAATTTTGTGCAATATATGCAGTTACAGGAAATGCAATTAAACTACAGAATTAAAACTTTTTTCTATTGAAAAAAAGGGGGCGGAAGATAAAACTATCAACAGAACAGCACAGTATAAAAAGACCTTGTAGCTAACTTAGCTAATAATTCAGCTAATACATTTGAGTCCCAAGAAGCATAGTGCTGAAAAATAAAATACAATGAAAATTAAGTAAAGTTAGACAATGATGGATGGTGGGATCCATCTCAGTGGGGTGCCAGATCCACTCCAGAAGGAAAGGAGCTATCCAAAGTAGTTGAACTCTCACCCTAAATAGATCCAGCTCCTCGGATGGCTCCTTTAAAGTTCAGACTAAAATCCACAGCGGAATTGCTACCCCACTGGCGTCATAGCCTCCAGCTGTCACTGGTATATGCTGGGGCAATAACAGAAGCAGGAAGAGGAGGGTTTCAGAACCTCACATCCTGGATTAAAAATATTGTTGACAACAACAACAGATTATCCAGTGATATATGTGATCATCTGGGAAAACCTGGGTGAAGGAAAACATTTTTGGCATGCTCTGGAAGCTCCCAGTCTTTAATCCCAGGGTAATTTTTGCAGTGCGTTCGAAAGGGCATAGCTAACTATATGGAATGCCTTTCTCTGAGTTGCCACGGATTGATCAGTTGGTCCCATCAATTCCAATGCTATTTCCTGTGCAGAAAATGCTGTTTTCAGGGCAACCCCACCCTCCCTACACCCGTTTTGTTTTTCACAGATAAGTCCTGAACTGTAAATAATCTTTGAAAACTGCATTTTTCAATGATTCCCGTGCAGCAAGGAGAAAAATGGTAAAAAGGTTTGCTCCCGCTCATGAAAATGGGATTGGCGAAGACTTGCTGTCCCTCATCCGTTAGCATCCGTAGCATCTTAAATTCAGAAGCAGCAACATAAATTGGTTCCTTTCCCATTTACTGGACAAAAACAAAGTAAGAGAAGATGATGTGTCCTTACCGCTGGAGGAGACAGCCAGGAGTACTCCAAGGAGCTGGAGAGAGAAAGTGTAAGAGGGTTAAAGCGGTGTGCGTGCACACGCGCACACACACACAAAGTGGGAGAATTACTATGTGATGACATGTACGACTTCATTAAGATTGGTTTTGTGAGGCATTTTGCTAATATGTACTTGTTTTCCTGCACAATACCATGCAAAAGATGTATCCTCATTCAAACCTTTCTGGATTTATAGCATGGTTGGTGTGTGTTCGTGTTTTGTTAATGCACACACATGCACCAGCGATCCTAAAGGAGGCATGAAGGAAGCAAAAATTTAGCAAACTGCACACATGGTATTCTTAACAGAATGTTTGCAAATAAAAAAGCAAAACAGCAGAGAATCCTCAATGCTTCACAGCCTCAAAAACTAGGAAGAGTCTTTCAGTGCATCATGTTCATTCCCTGTTCGGAAGCTATATTCTCAGGCGCCATGACAGAGCGGCCCTGCCAGACAGCTTTCCAGCATCTTCTTAGAAACATCTCATGAAAGAAAGCTCATGACCTCCCAAGGCCATCTGTTTTATTGTCAAACAGCCTCTAATTCTTGAAAGCTTCCACTATTGTCTTGCCAAAATCTGCTTCCTTAGATTTCCACCAAATGGTTCAAAGCCTTCTCTTTGGAGAAGCAGAAAACAGCTCCTAACTGCTTCATAATAGTGGAAAACAACTGTTAGGGAGATGGTTCTCTGTGTACCTTGAAAACTTTTAGCTGATATGTTCCCTTTTTTAGAAAAAGAAAAGAATTGTCTCCCCAGGCTTCCAGTTGTATGAGTCTATGATTCCAACATCAAACTGTGGTCAAGATGGCAAAAAGATATTAATGAGGAAGAAGACCCGTGCTAGGAGCGGCTGCAGCAATTTGCTTTTGCCTGAGCCTACCGGGAAGAACAAAATTCTGCCCTGTACTCTCCCCTCTGCTGAGTTAAGGGGGTGCAAACTACTTTTCCACTTCTGCACTCAGTTTGCAGCAATTCAAGAAAGCTGAGGACAAAGAAGGGAAGTGGGAGGAGGAGGAAGAAACTGCCAAATCTTGACAGTTGGAGGGCAGGGGTTCCCCTCCAAGGACCAGCCAGATCAGTTGCTGCTTAGCTTCTAAAATCAAATCTGCTCCGGTGTGGTTAGGAGAGTATGGTGGGTTCCACAGTTAGAATAGTCCAACTATCATGGCTCTATCTTGTTGTTTAAATCTTTTCTTAGAATTCTTCTCTTCTATTATTAGTTATTATTATCTGCTATGAATGGCCGTTCTTAAAATCAATCTTTATACAGTACTGATCTTTTTTTTTTTTTAATGTCAAGTGACATCTGCAAACATGGTTAGTTTCTTTTCAGCTTAGAGCATGTGTCACCAACATGAAAGGTTTGGAAAGCTCTGGCTTAGAGAGTGAAAGATTTGTTCCAATTTTCATGGCTTATAACCGTAGGTCATCACAATCTAAAAACAAAAAGGTTATGCTAATATCAAATCATCAGGTTAAAATATAAAATATAACACAGAACTTCCAGCAACTTTTCTAATACTATTAAACCTACCAGTAAGCATTAAAATATACGAAAAGGAAACCAGTCTAACTTCAGACTTTTGGAAATGCCTCATAATAATAACTTGCATGGGTTTTGACTAACGACGTTAAGCAAGTTGCAGCTCTTCTAGTGATACGACGACTTTTATCAGAAAGCAAAAAAGCAAAATAATAATTAATAATAATAATATGTGTATGTGTGCATGTGTCTGTCTATCTATCTGTCTGTCTGTCTCTCTATCTCCCTATCTGTCTATCTATGGAAGGCAGACCCATTGTTTTTAATAGAGGACAACCCCACAAGGTATCTTTCTCCATTTGCCAGCTAACCAAAGGTCCTCAACCTCATCCAGACTGTAGTGAGAGTAGCATAAATGAGAGGGAAAGAAGAAATCTTACCAGACTTCGGAGCCCCCTCATGCCGAACATCCTTGCGGAAATTGTAATGCGGCAGGACTTGGGGTCTGAGGCTTTTATGGGCTACTGGATGTTGCTCCCATACGTAAAACGAGCTACTGCATTTCCTGTTGGGTTGCATTTCTACCCTGTTGACATTTGGTGACAAGGAAACTCTCCTTGCTTATCCCATGCATCTTGTGTTTCCTCATAATAACCTCTAGCGGTGTAGAAGACCGGACTTCTGTCTGTCCTCCATTCGCAAAAGCCAAAGGTCAACAGGAGAAGACCCACGGTCCGGATGAGTGGCTACTGTCGTAAGCATGCTGGAATTGTATTAGTATATTTATTAGACTAGCTTTGCTAGACCAAATAGGGCCAGAGTTTGCTAAAGTGCTATCCTGTATGAATTGCTAATTTGCTACTTGCAACTTTGTATTCGGTGGGAACCTCTAAAGGCACCAAATGGTTAATTGCTGTATTGTTCAGTGTCATTTTGTATCTAGGCAAGAGGGAAGAAGATCAGAAGGAGGGATGTGAAAGTATCAGGAAGGGGTTATGAGAACAGGCAATGCAAAGATAAGGATAGACAGTCTAGTTCTAGCTCCCAGGATGAAAGATATGTAAATAACTGTGCTGGGAAAGTGCCTGTACTGGTGGGGTGATGTGATATATATGACTCTCACCAATTGTTGGTATTATCAGGGACTGAATCCCTGACAGGTATGCATGCCTAAATTTCTATGACAAAGTATAAAATCTGTAACCATTCAATATGGGGTAGTCTCAGTAACTTTTCAGGAAAGTTGCTGTGTTGCTTGCTTTGCTTCAAATAAACACTTCTGAATCTAAGTGAAGTTTGTGAGTGCAAGTTTATCCAGGACATGACACATCCCAAGAAGAGAGAGCATCATTGGGAAGATATCACAGGAGAGGCCTTCCACAAAGCCTGCGTGCCTTGTACTCCATATGGGAAGGGTTCATACAGATTATGTTTGGAGCAAGTGTTGAGTTTTGGATTGCCAGATCTCAGGACCTGGCCGTCTCCAGATGCGAGACAAGCATACAAATTCTCCAGCTGTGGTAGGTTCATCTGTAGGCTTGCTTGCTTTGTTGACGCAACTTGCAATGACTCCCCATGGGAGACGTTCCACCTTCCCTCCCAGCTCTCATGGAGCCAGCGATCACTTTCCACTCTGCTTTGTGCCCATATTCTGGCTAGAAGGAAGTATGCTGGATTAAATATTCCATATCCTATTTTGCTAAATGCGAAGGAATAATCCCCTCATTTCACCATCTAGGAACAGCTCCGTTAACTAGGGTTTCTCCCTTCATTTCCAAGCAGGAAAGGCATTCTCTGCATATCTGTACAACTGAAGGAGAAGCTGTGGGCACCAGTGGTTGTTACTTATTGCACAATGCTTAATGACCAGGGATCACTGCTAGCTGTTAGGGTTTGGACCAGAAACTTCAGTCTTGAACTAACAACCATAGTTGAGTTAATGGTATGCTTCTGCGCCAAATATAGAGGTATCGTACCTTAGAGTACAAGTGACCCTAAGATGAACCCATCACAGGGTTTTCTGGGGCTGAGAGTGTGTGACATAGTCATCCAGTGAGTTTCCATGGCCGAGCAGGGAATCAAACTCTGGTCTACGGGTTCGTAGTCCAATGCTCAAACTGTGCCGGTTCTCCCTTCCAATAAGCTTTGGGTCTAGGTTAAAGTGAACACTTCTTAATGCTACTCTTTGGTAGGGCTCTTGCTTGTTTTGCAACTGGGCCTTCAACTGGAGTCTTGGCTTTCAGAGCAATACATCAAAATAGACTTGGCCTGATTGCATTTAGCTGGTTAAAATCAGTTAAGGCAACCTTCACCTATGTGAGCCTGCAGGCCTCTTTGGTTCCCTGGGTTTCAGTTCTCTATTCTGAGTCACTCCCATCCTGGTCAGCTCAGAGCTATTTCTATTTCTAGTCTCTGGGTAAAGGTCAAAAGGCGTGGGGTCACATGGAGCTGTTTCACAGTTCTCCTCTGATAGAGACAGAGGAGAGCAAAGAGAATGCATAGGGATCTTAGATTTCCTTCCTTCCTTGTGAAAGGGCAAAAAGAAAAGAAGGAAAGAAACAGACTGTACTTCAGATGGCTCAGATAAAGGTAGTATAGGAAAACTTTAAATGAATTCAACTCTCTAGGGCCAGATGAACTACATCCAAGGGTATTAAAAGAACTGGTAGAAGTAATCTCAGAAACATTGACAACAATTTTTGAGAATTCGTGGAGAAGGGAGAAGTCCCAGCAAACTGGAGGAGGGCAAATATTGTTCCTATCTTCCAAAAGCGGGGAAAAATGAGGACCTGAACAATTACTGCTCAGGCAGCCAGACATCAATACGGGAAAAGATTCTAGAGCAGATCATTAAACAGACTGTCGGTAAGCATGGGTTTCTCAAAAACAAGTCATGCAAACTAATCTTATCTCCTTTTTTTTTTTTTAATAGAGTTACTAGCTTGGTAGATGAAGGGAATGCTGTGGGTATAGCATATCTTGACTGCAGTAATGTCTGTGACAGGCCCCCTATGTTATTCTTGCAAACAAATCAGTAAAATTGAGGCTAGACAATGCTACTCTTAGGTGGATTTGTAATTGGTTGACCAACTAAACCCAAAGGGTGCTCACCAATGGTTCCTCTTCATCCTGGAAAGAAGTGACTTGTGGGGTGCCACAGTGCTATACAACATCTTTATTAATGATTTGGATGAAGGAATAGAGGACATTCTTATCCAGGTTGCAGATGACACCCTGTACCCTATCTAGCAAGCTCACTCTGATTGGGGGCATTCTGGGAAGTGTAGTCTAAAGCTTTACTTCTTTCAAGCTTTGATGAAATTTGGAAAAGCACATTGTCTGAAGGATATCTGTGTTCTGATTGGCATATTAGTCTGGGAATTAATTTGGTTCAATTTAAAAGGACGTCCATCAAAATTCTCCCCCACTGCATGGACTTGTGCTTCCACATCAGGCCATCACAACACATGGCCTGTGAAGAATATTTATCTTCTTTGCTGATCTGTATGAGCAATCCAGAATACTCTTTGGGTTCACATAAGGGGGTCAGTATCCGGGATATCAGTCTTGCTGGAGGCCTTCCTCTAGCAAGATAATGTCAGCCTGTGATATTTCATGCATCATATATGCTCGCTGCCTTAAAGACACAACCCACCTATGGAAGAGCATGCACATGATACCTGTGTACTCAAAGGGGCATCACGTATGGTGCATGATGTACATGGATTGAAACATGGTTCCCTGCCACATCTCCAGAGCTTATACATAACTGGTTAAAAACAGTGAGTTACTTATAACTCATTCTGCTTCCCAGCGACAAAGCATTTCCAACATTTCACAGTAAAAACAGGGATACCTGTGGTCAAGCAACATCACAATGTGTGGCCAAGACAGGAAAAGTTTTTAATGAGGAAGACACACAAGCTAGGAGAGGCTGCCACAGTTTGCTTGGGAAGCAGTTTGCTTCCCATTTGCAACCGAATGAACAAAATATTGTTCATTTGAATATTCATTCGAATATTGTTCATCCGAATGAACAAAATATTGGACTAGATGGCCCATTGTTCTGTCCCTACATGCGTCCCAGCATTCATCAACATGATGGTTAAGGTTAATGGGGGTTGTAGTCCAACAACTGGAGGGCCACAGTTTTATTATAAGGGTTGCCAGCATGATAACTGGAAATGGTGTCTGCACCTTTAAATGATGTGTAGAAGAAGGAATTTCGGCAGGTGTTGCTTGTTACCTGGTTGTGTAAGGAGAAAGGCAACCAGGTAAGAAGGAATACTTCCTAATGTTCCCTCTTCTACACAACGCTTAAAGGCACAGGGACCGTCTCCAGTTTACATTCCGGCAAGCTTATTCACTATCCCAGTGTCAATGACATTTGGAATATCCCCCATTGAAGCCAGAGAGGAAATGCTCCTGCACACTTTGGCGAGCCGAAACTGGTTTGGCAGTTGCCACTGGGCATGTCAGCGTTGGAGACTTTCACCTCACCCACGGCTACGGCGTTGGTTGCGTGACATGCCCAGGAGAAAAGTTTCAGCAAACTCTGACACGATTAAAGCACAGGGCACCTGCTTTCCTCCACAGCTTTGTCCTGGGGCTGCACCGAGATCCCCTGTTTGTGGGGAGCGGAACCGGTGACGCAGCCCCTGCTCTTCCAAATCTTGGATGCTTAAGCCTTTTTTCAAAGCTGAGCAGCATCCATCTCAGCAGATGTGAAGAAATGGCATCTTAGCTCTATTTATTTTCATCTCAGATCTCCTTGTTGATGCTTTACTGGAAAAGGTGGAACATTGGTAAGGTTGTAAAGTTCCCAGGTCTCACGTCCAAAATCTCTTCTGCGGTCGTCAGGCTGAAGAGGAGGAACCTCAGGGCAATAGCGTTGCGTTCAAAAATCTACAAACAAACCCACACAAAACCCACTTTGTCTTCTTGTGCCCCTTTCTCCCACTGTTGCAGGCTGTTTTGAAGGGCCTCTTGTATTATAGAACCACGTCCGGTTCTGGGTATTCAAGACCGAGAAGGATATTGTCCAGAATGTGTCCAGAGGAGGGCGACCAAAATGATTGAGGATCTAGAAACAAAGTCACATAAGGAACAACTTAGGGAGTTGGGTAGTGTGGAAGAAAGAAGACTGAGAGGTGACACGACGGCCGTCTTTAAATGTCACGTACAAGAAAGGACTGTCATGTGCATAGAATCATAGAATCATAGAAATGTAGAGTTGGAAGAGACCCCAGGGGCCATCCAGTCCAACCCCCTGCCGTGCAGGAATACCCTCAAAGCACTCCCGACAGATGGCCATCCAGCCTCTGCTTAAAAACCTCCAAGGAAGGAGACTCCACCACACTCCATGGAGGCAGCAGAGTCCACTGCCGGGCAGCCCTGACCGTCAGGAAGTTCTTCCTGAGGTTCAGGTGGAATCTCCTTTCCCACAGCTTGAATCCATGGTGCAAGATGGAGCAAGGTTATTATTTTTTTTGTTCATCAGAGACAAGAGCCTGAACTGAGAGATACTAAGAATTAAAAAAAGAAATTCCAACTGAACATCAGGAAGAACTTCTTGACTGTAAGAGCTGTTCAGCAGCGGAATGGACCTCCTCCATTTTTGAAGATTAAACAGAGAGGTCAGGTGGGCATCTTTCAGGAATGCTTTAGTTGTGTATTCTTGCATGGCAGGCGGTTGGATCAGGTGGCCCTTGCAACTCCTTAACAGACAGAACAAGAAAGGAAAAGAAGAAGGAAAAGATTTCCCTCTTCCCTGTGAATAACTGGAGCACAGAGGCTGTGAGTTACCTCTCCTGCCAATACTTTGGCATCTTTAGCTTGGCATGCATTGAAAAAAGGGAACGATTCAGTGAAACCGGAGCTTTATTGGTTAAATACGCTAGGGCAACAAAGGGAAATAAGAAGTCATCAGAAGATATGATTATATCTAATAACTGCGGCAAGGTTGACATATGGGCAACACTGGAAAGAAAAGAAATATATTGATATAGAAGAATGGAAGTTAAAAGTTCTGGATATGATAGAGATGGAAAAGTTAGCATTTTCTTTGAAGAATAAATCTATCCAGAACGTTGAGAAAGAATGGAAAAGAGTCTTGGATTGGGTAAGGATATAAATGTATAAGAAATCAAAGAAGAAATAATGTAACTGTTCTTCTCTCTGTAAGATGGAAATTATGTTTGGAATGGAATGGAAATAAGCAATTTCAACTGGAAGATCTAAGCATGGAAGTGTGTGTGGGGGGGTTATTTTCAAGACAAATTTTCAATAAAAATTATATTAAAAAGAAAAAAAGGAACGGTTCAGCACGGATGGGTGCTAGGGAGGTGAAGAAATTTTTGCCAAGGTCAAGACCGGCTGTGGAGGATTTTCCGGCCCCACGGAGCGTTCTCACTTCCGTCCCAAGAATGAAGCAGTGGCGTTCCTTAATTCCTATTTGCTGAGTATACTTTTCTGCAAAAATGTCTCCTGTGGCTTCTGCCTTCGGGAAACATTGGACGTACAGCCAGCAAATAAGGGCTTCTTGCTTGAGATCCTACATCAGGCAAGTGGAATGAAATGCTCAGCTGGTGCAGTTAGTTCCCCCCTTCCCACATATGTCTCTTTGGGGGCGGAGCATAAGGGGTTATCCGCTTGTCCTTTGCGCCACGTTCCCAGCCTGCCCCCTGCAGCTGCCGGTCCTAGAAGGGACTGTTGATGCGTGCTAGAGAGAGGGAGAACCATTCAGACATTGCACCAAAAAAATGGCAACATTTGTGCAGCGTAAGGCCGACGCTGCAAAGATTCTCACACGTTTTTCAACCGTTTCTGGAACGTTCGACCATATTCTTCCCACCCCGCTCCCCACAGTCGGTCATGCATGTTGCCTCACCGTGCAGCCATAAAGAGGCCTTCCACCACCAGCTTTCTTCTTTCAACGAGATTATTTTGTGAGGAGGCGAATCACAGCCAAATGAGAGCCCGTGCGAGGGTTTATTATCAACGTGACGTCCTTTGGCGTAAGTGCACAAGCGTCTTGAGTAAACATGGCAGCGTTTTAACAGCTTGAGCTGAGATTTCTGTGGAGTGATTGCACTCGCTCTGATAACTCTTTTGACCTCAGGTTGAGGGAGAATATAGGTTGGTTGAGGAAGGAATTTCAAAACAGAGAAAGAAATTCCCTTTTCCTTCCATCTCACCTCCTGGCCCAAATAGTAGCATTCAAAGACATAGCCATGTTCGTCTGTATCAGCGTGCGTCAGAATCTTGTAGCATTTCATGAAGTCTACAAAAGCTTATGCTACTTTCTAGTTGGTCTCAAAGGTGCTACAAGATTCCTTTGTATCTCTCAGACGGTTTGGCACCATAGATAACTCCTGCCAAGTTCAGACTGAAACCCTAGAATCCAGTTTTGAAACCGTTAAAACAGCGGTTTCAAACACTGAATGCCAACGTGGAATGAAACTGATTTAGCTACCTGCCAGAAGTTTAAAAGAGATGGGAGTAGAGGAACTTTTTGGGAGAGAGACTTCTGGTGCCACCTTCCCCCTTTTGGAGGAATTCTTGGGGCTGGTAATTGGACCTCCCAAATTTTCAGAACCTGCTGACCCTGAATTAGGATGGTCAGGTACCAGGTGATGAGCAAGACTTCCATCAGCCTCAGACTCTTTCAGGGAGATGGACAGACGAGCCAAGTTCAGGCTTTTCGATTCAGAGTTTTGTGAACGTATGAAGAGGTGGGACACCTGGGGCCTGGTTCTTGCTGTTGCTGCTTCCATCTGCATGTAGAATCATAGAATCGTAGAGCTGGATGAGACTACAATGGCCATCCTGTCTAACCCCCTTCTGCCATGCAGGAACAAACACTCAAAGCACCCCCAGCAAATGGCCATCCAGCCTTTGTTTAAAATCCTCCAAAGAAGGGGACTCCACACACTCCATGGAGGCAGCAGATTCCACTGCTGGGCAGCTCTGACCATCAGGAAGTTCTTCCATCAGGAAGTTTTGGGTGAAATCTCTTTTCCTGTACTTTGAATCCATTGCTCCATGTCCTAGTTTCTGGAGTAGCAGAAAACAAGCTTGCTCCATCTTCAACATGACACCCCTGCAAATATTTAAACATGGCTATCATGTCCCCTCTTAACCTTCTCTTCTGCGGACTAAACATCCCCAGATCCCTAAGACGCCCCTCATAGGGCTTCATGGCTTCCAGACCCTTCACCATTTTGGTCGCCCTCCTCTGGACACGCTCCAGCTTGTCAATATCCTTCTTGAAATGAGATACCCAGATCTGGACACAGGATCTCAGGGGAGGCTTAACCAAGGCAGAAAACAGTGGTGTTATTACTTGATCTATTCCTCTCTACTCCTATTGATGCAACCCAATTCATGCAATCCACTCAACTCCTACTGATGCAAGCCAGAATTGCATTGGCTTTTTATATATAAATAATGCAGGAGTACTGCTGGAAGGGGAGACTCCCCTCTACCTGAGATGGTTCTCTAAGCAATTTTGAACCCCAAGTTTCCAATGGGGATCAATGAAATGAATCTTTATATAACTGCATGCACAATCACATCACTTTCTGCATATGCATTTATGAGCAGTGACCACAAATATACATGCACATCGGGAAAACACTAAGAAGAATATTGGGCCTGTCAAACACACCATTATGACGATCCCTGTGTTGCAAGCTTTTCTTTGTTTTGTCAGTGGGCACCTCCACATCCTTAGTGTGTGTCTTTGTGACTCCAGAACGTATGTGCACACTTAGGGAAGACACAAAAGAACAGAAGAAAGTGCAACTGGTGATAAAAAGGTGTGTCAAAAATCCCCTCGGTACAACAGATGGAAATGAAAAGAAGAACAATGGAGAATTTCTAAGGGATTAATTTCCACTCCGGGCAATACTGATCATAATAGTAGTTTTCATACATTAACATAGGGTTTTTTTTTTAAACAGTATTACAATGGAAGGCAGAATTATATAAAAGCACTACCACATTTTTCACTCTGCCCCTTTCTCGTGCAAATAATTTGAAGAACAAAAGAACACTGAAGAACATTTATTCATTATAATCAGGAAAACCTCCACAGCACCTAAGCTACTAAAACGGTGGGGAAAAGTTAACGCCACCTGAGTAAACTTCTACCTGAATTTAATAAGGAAAAAGGTTTCTGACGAACTGACCAGTCTGATTTCCCTTTAAAATATGGACAAGAGGGAAGTAGACTCAAATACTGATAATGTGCACTTCCTTCCTGATAGAGCTGTAAAATAAATGACTCACATCCTCATTTATGGTTGATGTAAGAAAATATTTTCCAATTCTCCTCTAAAATGGCAGTTAGGGATATAACCCTGAATTTTTCTGGAAATCCCAATAGCAGTAGAATCAATGGCATTTACCTGTGTGTTGACTTGAACAGTAAGTTCAATAAGAACAACAAGTCAACAGCTGCTTCAATGGGTACTTTCTAGTTGGGACTGCTTGACAGTATTCAGATCATAGGGCCTTCCACACTACACAGTTATAGTGCTATTATTCCACTTTCAACATCCAGTGGAATTCTGGGGTTTGTAGTTTCCTGAGGCCAAAGAGCTCTCTGGCTGGGAATTTTCAAAGGCCCTCCCTAAACTGCAAACCCCAGGATTCCATAGGATGTTGAAAGTGGAATAATCGTGCTATAAGAGTATAGTGCAGAAATGGCCTTGGATTCTATGAGACTGTGTGTCTTTGCCTGGGATGCTTTACAGTCTCGTTTTTCTGCAGTGCCATGTAAATGGATGGTGCTATATAAAATATCATCACTACTGCCTTCATCCTCATGGAATGCACTGTGATTCAGGTGACTAGGGGTTCCTTCTCTACCTCAGCGAAATGTTTGCAATGGAGTCGCCTAGGAACGGGGGGCAAAGGGGTGCTTTGCCCCAAGTGGCAAAGTTTTTGAGGTGTCCTGGCTCATAGCCGTGCCCCAATGCACCGCGGCCGTGCCCAATGCACTGTGGCCGTGTCTCCCCACACCCCATAGCCCGGTCCCTCCTGTCCCCCTCCACACGCTCCGAGCTGTGCCACTGTTGCAATGGCCCTTCGTATAGGACTGCCACTGTATGTAGGCCTAAATAGAGATGCTAATCCCGCTTCGATTAAACCTATTGAGTGAACGGGGAATGGCCGATCTAGATCAGGGCAAGCCCCGCTGGGTCACCTCTCATTGTGCCTCGGAGTGCGGCGGAGTCTCCTTCTCTAAACAGACGCCGGATGGCCATCTGCCGGGGATGCTTTGATGGTGTCTTCCCGCGCGGCAGAACGGGGTTGGACTAGACGGCCCTTGGGATCTCTTCCAACTCCATGATTCTGTGGACCGGGATGTATTTTCCCAGGCTCGTGAAGCGAAGTAGGTCAAGTTACCGTTCCCCCTACGCACACAGACGCACTCCCTGCTTTTTATTGGATCGCCAAAAGTTTGCTCCGGTAAATGTGGTCTGATTAATAAATGACCAAGCCTGGTCTGTGAGGAGGTTTTATAAAAGCAGTGCTGGTCTTGGAGGAAGACAGAGCTGGAGAAGCACAAGTGGGAGTGGTGCGCAGAAACGAGAGGAGAAGAGAAAAGCCTGCGGGCATTTCTCCCCTGGAAGAAGTGAGAAGACAAGTACAGGCACCGCTGCTCCGGCCAGACCGAGACCTCAGGCGGAAAAAGCATGATCGCCGCTGTGGCCCCTGTGATCTTCACATTTTTGATGGTGGCCCAGTTCTCCCAGGCTTCCGTCCAGGTCCAGGTGAGATTTCTACTCCCACAAAAGCTATGGAAAGGAATGCTTCCAAAAAGATTGACCGTAACACCCGAGCAATCAAGATGCTACCTAGAATTCTTTCCTTCCTGTAGCGAAGAGAGCCAAATGCCTTTATTTTTCAGATTTGGCCATTTACTTATCCGCCTTTCAATAGAATCAAAATGGGATTTCCCCCTGTTCCGCATCATGTGTGTCTGGGTGGGAGCTGCTACAGTCGCCATCCCCAGTCTCCTGGTCTCTTTTTCTTCTTTTTCGAAATGAAATCAGAGCCAAGCATGTACCACATGACCCCAAATGGTAGAAGGCCTGGAAACCATGAAGCCCTATGAGGAGCAGTTTAGGGAACTGATTATGTTTAGCCTGGAGAACAGAAGGTTAACAGATGACATGATAGCTATGTTTAATATCTGAAGGGATGTCATATGGAGGATGGAACAAGCCTCTTTTCTCCCGCTCCAGAGACTAGGACGTGGAGCAATGGTTTCAAACTTCTGGAAAAGAGATTCCAGCTAAACATTAGGAAGAACTTCCTGATGGTAAGAGCAGTTCAACGGTGTAATACGATGCCTCAGAATGTGGTGGGTTCTCCTTCTTTGGAGATTTTGAAACTGAAGTTGGATGGCCATCTGTCAGGAATGCTTTGATGTCTTCCTGCATGGCAGAATAGGGTTGGACTCGATGGCCTCTGGGGTGTCTTCCAACTCTACGATTCTATGCTTCTACATGCAAAGAATATCCCTTCAGTTATTTAAAGATAATTATCAAGTCCCCTCTCAGTCTTCTTTTCTCCAAACTCTTCGTGGATACATCTCCTGGGGCAGTCCTGGTGGGAGGCAGAATTCATTTTGGGATGGAGTCCAGTGGCTGCTTAACTGATGTTCTGGTCAACCTGGGGCAGGATGGAGAACTTACCTTCCCACTGGAGTCCGTTAAGAAGCTGAAGGAGCTCCTGGGAACCGAAGAAGGGTCCGCTCCCGCCCGCCTGAAGAGCCAGCTTGCCTACGTCACCGTCTGCGCACACCCAGAGCTACCCAAGGAATTCCACTCCATCTGTGAAAAGAAAGACGCCCCCATCATTTTCAAGAGGCTTGGTAAGTACCATGGGTGGTTGAACTTCTTGTTGCGTCCTATGCTGTTGCTCGGAGAGATCTTGTTTCTTTCACCAAGGAGGGATGAAGAGGGGCGTTGAAGGTTTCAGGCTCAAACTTTCCAGAGATGGCCCCCAAAACCAACCCACCAGAAGAATGCACAGTTCTAATACTGGTTATAGGCATAATGCCACTGATCCCCCTACCCCAGACCTTTCCAAACTTTTCATGTTGGTGACACACTTTATAGACATGCGTCATTTTGTGGCACAGTAATTCAGTAAGTAATTCGGTAAGTGGAGGCAGCCCCGTCACCCGGGCCTGGCCCGCCAGCACTGCCCTCGCTGGGGTCTTCCTCGGCCTGGGGCGGTGGAGCGGCGGCGGGAGAGGCAGCCCTTCCGTCGATTATGTTCATGCAACACAGCTACGCACTGCAGCAGACACATTAACGTGTCACGATACGCGGTTTAGAAAGCTCTGCTCTACCCCAACGATCTCTTGCAATTCCCTTAATGGTAAAGCAGGAGCCAGAGCTTGGAAACGTTTTGGAGATACTCTGTGAAAATGTAATGCTCCCATGCTCTAGGTTGCAATCTTCCCCAGCCTTTGCTGCTTTTCACTGTAAAGGAAGGAAGGAAAGATGGAAGAGAGGAAGAGAGCAAGTGAGCAAGCAAGCCACTCCCGGAAACTATACAGAGGCACCTTGCAGAAACGCAAGATATCTCAGCCATTACAGATGGGAAGAAAGTTGTGCAGTGTTCTCCCATTAGGCAGAGTGAGACAGTTGCCTCTGGCGGTAGGCAGCACCATGGCATTGTTGGGGACAGCGGTGCACCATGTGACCCTCCCACACCTCCTAAATTACCCTGCTCTCCTCAGGTACTCCCCATGTTCCCCATCCCCACTACTGCCACTCCCTTGTCCTCAGGCAGCGAAATTGCCTGGCTCAGCCTCCCTAAGCAAACTCCCCCCTTGCCACGGTTGCTAGCGGGGCATTTGGCGTGCCAAAATAGCTGGACCAAAACGCTGCATTAATTTGAAATTCCCAACCCCGTCTCAAGGTCCTGCACCACCCCGTTTCAATTCCGCCACATTGCTCTGGCAGTTCTCTCGCACGTCTGTTTCAGTTCTGTTGCGGTTTCTGCTACATGTTGAACTATTCCGTTGCGTGTCCAAAAGCCATCCCCAGGATCTTGCCCTTCAATGTTTGCAACCTCTCCAGACACCATTGCTCAATCATGTCCTCGCTGTCTCCCTCAGCCCACCCCATTTAGCCTTTGCTAAGTCTCGGCTGAGCCAAGACATTCTGTGACAGAGAGCCCTTTATGCTGCAATCCTTTGCTTTATTGACTTAAACCCATATATCTTATCTCTTTTAATCCTAGGTACTCACCCCTTTTTTCTCTGGTGGGATAGCACACTGTTTTTTTTTCTAAAACAGGCTATAAATAAGGGAAACATCAACTCAGAAAACTATGCAGGGAGTACAGAGACAAACTCATCTATGGGTACTAATGAAATGTGCAACCATAGGATGACTTTCCAATAGCCCAGGGGTGGGGAAAATGCAAGCCGTAGGATGCATGCAGCCCCGGGTCCACTTTTTTTCTCTTCGATACCCCTCCAGAGACCCTCTTTTCCAAGGCCTCCACATAGATTGACTTTGGATTCCATTTTGGTCCCAATTTGGGCCCCCAAATGCCTGAAACCATCCACAAAGGCAATGGCTTTATTAACACACTCCCAAGACGCTCCATGCCTCTGAGATCTCTGGAAAAAAAATAGTCAAAACCGGTTAAAAAAAGGTATCAGGAAGTGATGTTGCATCACTTCCTTTGTGCCCAGGATGGATGAGTGTGGCTAATGGGTGTGTGTGTGTGTGTGCAATGAACCAAAACCTGTGAAGTTGCACCCTTCTGCTATAGCCATTCATTAATCGGTAGCTATAGTACGGCTTGCCTTTGTCTGGGTGCGTAGGACCCCTAGCATTTTCTGCCAACTCCAATTTTGGGCCTCATTTTATCATGTGAACATCGCTCAGCTCCTCTGATTCTCCCCTGAGTTTTCCTCCCATTCCTGGCACATATTAGTTCACAAGCAGTGGCAGTGGATCTTCTGGTGAATGGGACAGTGAATCGGCTCTGGATTTTGGTTCGAAGTTTCAAGGAGACATCCCAGCGGCTGCACGCTGGCCCCTAAAGTTGATCAGCACCTCGGATAGCCTCCTTAATTTTGGACTACAACCCGAAGTAGATTTACCGCATCCCTGACCATTTCTGCACTAGACTGTTATTATAGCGCTATTATTCCACTTTCAGCATCCTATGGAATCCTGGGGTTTGCAGTTTAGGGAGGGGCCTCAAACCCCAGGATTCCATAGGATGTTGAAAGTGGAATAATAGCGCTGTAACAGTGTAGTGTGGAAATGGCCCCGACACGGAAGCCGCCAACCGAAAACACTGAGTGAGATGCCACGTCACAATCACATCTGGTAGCATGGCTTCTTAGAGTCCAGATCTTTGACGGCTCAAAATTGGAGTCTATGACACCGGAGAAGATAGTAAAACTGACTCTAATAGTAATTTTGCTCAGGTATATCCCACCTTTTCCCCATCCCGGGACTCAGGGTGAACTACAAAAATTAATACAGATCCAGGTAAAAGCTCACATCACTAGAAACATAACACGTTAAAATATAATAAAGCTATCCATAGCAAAAACAATTTTGAAATATGGCAATTAAAGAGGTAAAAATTACAGACAGCGCAGCACGTTATTAAGAGCTCTCTTCTTGGCCATAGTCAGTTCCCAAATGTCCAACAAAACAATCAGCTCCCTACCTGGTGCTGCGAGGACACCATGAAGTGCATAAATCTAGCTCTCAAGGAAGACAGTTCCAGAGACTGGGAGCAGCCACTGAAAAGGCCCTGTCCCATTTTCCAGTTAGGCTCCTATAAAATTTGCTCCAACTGTCTCAGTTTGGCAGGATCAGTCCCAATTAATCTCCTGCCGTCCCATTTTTAAGCCACTTTTAAGATACCCCAGTTTTTCTCTCCTCCTTGCGCTTCCCCTTTTGTCCTCGGCTTCCTTCAAAGGCTGCAAGCCGAGTTAAAAGTGCAAAAGTGGTTTGTACTCAATAAACTGGAGGGTGGTTGGGGGCTGAATCTTGCCCTTCCCAGTCAGCTCAGGCAAAAGCAAACTGTGCAGCCTCTCCTAGCTTGTCTGTTTTAGCTCCTTCATCCCTTTCGACACATTCTCATTTTGCTTGGATGTACACGTCCTGATTTGGAAATGCGAAATCTTGGCGGTTATGATACCATTCTGTTTACAAGCAGAAGGAAGGTAAGAGCCTGTTGAATTCTCACCTGTAAATAGTAGCTGACCTTGTCTTTTCTGTTTCTTGAACAGATCTTGCCGTGCGGGACACAGATCTGTGCGAAATCTGTGTCAACGCGGCCTGCGTTGGCTGTTACTGAGGACGGAAGGTGATCTTGACCGAAGAAGCCTTTGACACAAGACAGACGATGGCTTCAGGTCTCCAGCTGGTTCTTTTCTTCTCGCTGGTGAGAGAAGGAAGATTTCCCCCCACTCTGAGTCATTGTGAAACTTTAGGTTCAATCCCAGAGATCTGGCAATTCCATTCGCCCCTTTGGCACGAAAAGAAATTGGCACAAGATTTTGCGGACTGCCGTCCACTTTGTCAAATGCAAGAAGCAGAATTCATCTCTAGATACTACTGCAAACAGAAGACATTTATCAACTCAGACTTTTTTTTTTTTAAAATACAGTGAACATGGGCATTTTTGCCTTTTATATCTTTAAATCGTAGCACAAGGGTGGTGGGGGTGGGTGAAGAATTTAGCTTGATCCTTCTACTCTGGCGTTAAACATTTGGCAATTTAAAAGGCCAAGAACAACAGAATGCTTAGACTTTCATTATTCAAAAGTAACCAGTTTTTAATATACTTTTAGAATTAGGTGATCGTCTGAATGATGTAAAACTGTTGATTTGTGGAAGCAAAGACACCCAGGTTGTGAGGCCAGAGAGCCCCTCTGATTAGAAGAGTAACTATAAACTGTTACGGTTACATCACAGAAGGAGTGACATTATCCCTTGTTGCATCATAGCATAATTTAGTTATGCCTTAATTATTACAAGAAAGAAGATAACATATTTCTAATGATATTCAAAGACAGAGCTGTGCTAGTTTGTATCCACATACCAAGGGAACTTGTAGCACCTTTGAGGCTAATGGAGAGAAAGATGTTTGTAGCATAAATTTTCATAGACTGTTTGAGACCAAGAGTGGGTGCGGGTCAGTCTGGATGACCTCAAGGTCAGCAAATATACTAATATCCACGCCTTTGGGCACAATAAACCCACATATTAAATTCTGTTCAAAGGACTTCCTCAGCACCTCCGTCTCCTTGGGGAACACTGAATACAGAATATAGAATATAGAATACAATATACTCTTTGGCAGTTTGTATCCTCCCTGCTTTCCAGGGCAAAACCAAATAAAACACACAAACACCAAAACCTAGGTCCACAACCTGTAAATATGGCAGGAAGAGAGAAACTGACCTGACATTCTGTCTCCCCAGAAATTGTCTTTCACCCACCTGACCAGGTTGTGAGAACATGTGGGTCAGTATGGATTACCTCCGGAGGCCCCGATGGGGGGTCAGCCTAGATGACCTCGGTTTGCCACCAAGGCGAGTCAGTCTACTTGAATCTGATGAAGTAGATGATACCATCAGATTGCATTTGATGAAGTAGACTGAGGGCCTTTCCGCACTATCCTGTTATGGTGCTGTTGTTCCCCTTTCAACGTCCTGTGGAATTCTGGGGTTTGTAGTCTCCTGAGGCCCAAGAGCTCTCTGGCTGAGAATTCTCAAGGCCCCTCCCTAAACTGCAAACCTCGGGATTCCATAGGAGGTGGAAAGTGGAATAATAGCACTATAACAGGGCAGTGTGGAAAGGCCCTGAGTCTATGGGAGCTTATGCTGCAAACTTCTTTTTTCTCCGTTAGCCCTCAAGATCCCTTTGTACTCGCAACAGCTTACTTGGCTGTGTCTTGGATCAAGACAGAGCGCCATTAACACCTGCGCAGAACTGAGAAGCCCTGGGGCTACAATGTCGAGCAGCAAGGTTTCTCGCCGGGTACAAGTAGGCCGTTCTGTCAACGCAACTCTTGTGGGAGGGCTGAGCTCCGTGTCTCTTTGAAGAGCGTCCAAACTGAGCACTGAGTCAGGAAGAAGCTTCTGATGGAACTTCATCACTCACCACTGGAGAGAAGCCATGCAGCGACTGCGTCTCAGTTCTGAACCGTTTTTGGCTCTTCTTTCGGTGTCTGTCTGTTAGATTTGTTGATGATGCCCGTGCGTATGACAACCCTAGCGGTCTCCGAGGCGGTCTCCGCTTCGAGAATGAGCTCTTCCTTGACTAGGGGCAGCATCTAGCAATTGTTCAAGACGAGCACTTTTAAGTCTGAAGACATGTCACTTGTTTTATCAATAAATACATTATTGCCTTAACACTTTCTCGTGGGGGCTTTTACTTTGGCTGGAGGGAAGCCGCCAGCAGTTAAAGAGGAAACACTGACTTTGTATTCACAATGCACCATTAGCAAGACCAGGAAAAGACATTTCTGCTATCTTGCTTTCCTTTTACATAACAGATGCTGACTAGGTTGGTGGGGGAACTGTGACTGTGGCCGTTTCCACCCTACGCTGTTATAATGCTGTTATTCCCCTTTCAACATCCTATGGAATCCTGGGGTTTGCAGTTTAGGGAAGATCCTTTAGGATTCTCAGCCAGAGAGCTCTTTGTCCTCCGGCAACTACAAACCCCAGAATTCCACAGGAGGTTGAAAGGGGAATAATAGCACTATTAGAGTGTAGTGCAGAAATAGCCTTTAAACGTATAGGATAGTTAGTTTGAGTGATTAGGCTTAGAGGTTTCAAAAGTTTTGTTCAAGAACGTTGGAGAAAGCAACCGCACACTTTGGCCACTGCCGGGACTAAAGAAGCATTGCATTTTCAATACTGTATATGACATTACACTTCAAAATTAGCACCTGCTGCAATCCCCATTCAATAACAAATCAAAGCAACTTGTTTCCCAGGCTTTGCTCTCCCCCTCCCAGTTTCTCATCCAGCCTGTCAGTAGAGTGACCTTGCAGCTGTGTCCGGCCATTCTTATCACAGTTCATTACAATAACATTACCTCTTTCCCAGCACACTGGTTCTCAGCTGATCCCATCATCCCCTCACAGTGCCGTAAAGCCCATTTAAGCATCAGAGCAAGGCGACTACCTAAAAGCATGGCAGGGAGAGCAAAGTCAACCCGATGGGCAGCTAATGGTTCCAGTGTCCCTGGGGCAATGAATCTGTTCCGTGACCGAGGCCCTTACGGCATGAAGTGGTCCTCCCAGCACAGCAACGCACTGTTCCCGATCCAGGACCTGTATTACAGCACAACGTCATTGCTAACCGGCTGCTTTCCCATTCCGACGCATTGCAAATCAGCCCTTTGTCATTAGTGGAAAAACCCAGTAACGGCCTCCTTACCACCACAATTCCGTCAGCCGTGCAAGTGCAATTCCTCAGCAGCGCTTGATGGTGCTTCCTCTCGTCACCGATCCACGAGTGGGTGTGACGTGGGCGTGCCCAGGTTGCTCCTCCCTTGGCTACTCCCATGGCGTGGCAAGTTTGAAATCTGTCACCCCTCCATGTTTAATTTTCTCCTTTGAGTTAAAATTTTTATTATCTGAATACATTTTTTTAGCATTATAGCACAAAAACGCAACAGTGTACAGGCACCCGAAGGTTGCGATGAAGTGACGTTGTGACAAAAAGCAACCCATCGGGAGCTGTGGGGCAGGGAAAAGGTGGGGAAAAGGACTCGCCACTGACGCCGTAATGCAGCGGGAACACCGGTGGCAATAACGCTACTCATCCGCTTAAGTCAAAAGGGTGTGATAGAGAGCGTTCGTAACCCAGTGCCAACACAGAAATGGCAATGGAGGGTTGGAAATGGAGCAACCCGTTACTGAGGTATGGTGTGGTAAGGGCCTGAGTCTGGTTTAAAGGAGCTATCCAAGGTGCTGAACTATTTAACACATAGAGTTCAGTGAGTGGGATAACTTCTTTAAACGCCAGACTAAAACCTTGAGCAGATTCACCGCTCCACTGACATGGGAGCCACCAGAGACCACTGCGGTGGAATCTTACTGTACTACTCCTGATGAGTCGGCCTCCTTCACCGTACCTGAGGACAATAGGCTAGCTTGGATGTCACAGGGCGTGGCATCCACGTCTCATAGAAAGATACAGTTGGAAAGAATATGAAGGACCGTCTATTCCAGCTCCCTGTCAGGGCAAGAACCCACTGCTAAAGCTGTGAAGTGACCATCCAACTTCTCTTTAAGAGCCTCCAGCAATGCGGAGTCCAAGGCAATCTATTTGACTGTTGAATAGCTCTTACCGTCAGTAAGAGATGTGGGGAATACAGACTAAAGACTTCCTCTGAGGCTGAGAGAGTGTGACTCACTCAGTTGCCCAGGGGGTTTCCGTGGCTAAGTATGGATTATAAGTTTCCCATTGTCCTAGCTGAACATTCAAACAACAGTATCACGCTGGCTCTCTAATGCTAGGAATAGGAAAATGGAATTGTGTGCGTAAGGAAACAGATATTCCTTTCTCTTGGCAGATTTTTAGATCCACATTTCTGTGGGTGCCCAGGAGAGGGCAGCAAGATCACACAGTATCTATGTTCAGGCCAGGAATGAGATACTAAAGGGCTTTTATTGCTTTTTGCTTAAAATTCCAGGATTTGCGGGTGAATTAATGAACCTTCAAAGTTGCTTACTAGTTTCACTTTGGATATGAGCATTCTGCAATTCTGCATTCAGACAAAGAGGCATATAGACCAAGAGTAACAGCAACTGTAGGCCTTCTGCTGATATTTCTTGGACTGGACATCTGTCCCAAGTTTGGAAGTAACTTGGTATAAGTGGCTATAGTTAGAGATGCACATTTCTTATGGAGGCAACAAGGAGGCATTGACATATCTTTTGAATATAAAATAATGAGTTAAAAAAAAAAAGCTCTTCCCAATGTTTAGGTTGAATTTCTCACATCAGCCTCACCCCTGAAATTAAAAAAAATAACGAAAAGAAAAAGCAACTTAACCAGTAACTACTTTAGAGTAAGTAATGAGTAACAATAATGATTTATTTCCCAGTTCTGTCTGACACTGTCCCAGGAGGTGACTAGAAAAATGAACTTTAATGGGGGAATAGCCACTGAGCTCCAAAATTATTAATTTTGATGTGGGACAAGAATATTAAAGCAGGATGCACTGACCCTTCAGATGAGATTGCACTACAGAACCCATCATTCCTGACCACAGGCCATGCTGGCTGGCGTTGTTGGAAGTTTTACTGCAATAACGTCTGGAAGATTACCGAGTTCCCCAGCTCCCTGTCATATCTTTATTTTGGAATTTTCTTTCTCTCTGGCAAGAAACTCGCTTCTAAGCATGCCTTGCTTCAAAATCACTTGCAAAGGCAGTATTTGGTATTTTATTCCGAATTCTTCCTCCTGCAGATTCATCTCCTGCCTCCGTGTCTCTTTTACACATATTCATTTTTGCATTTCCAGGGGGTTTGCATCTGGATTTATGGAACCACTGCCCTGAATTCCCTTTGCTTGATGCAACCTCTCTGAACTCTGGACCAGTGTTTGTACATCTTAATCTAAGCTAAGTCAAGACATTCTTGAGAGAGAGCCGTGTTCTCTTAAGATAACATATTTGCTTTATTTAGTTCAGGTGCAGCAAATCCCTGATGGGCAAAGGTTACAGTAACAACTGAGGCGAGGGCTGGCGAAAAGCGATCTGTAAGGGGTATTCATAGTTGGGAAAGCTGGACAGTGAAGAAAGATTTTAGGAACAGAGGCCACTTCTGTTCTCACTGCTATAGTGCTATTATTCCACTTTCAACATCCTATGGAATCCCAGGGTTTGCAGTTTAGGGCGGGGCATTTAAAATTCTCAGTAAACTACAAATCCCAGAATTCCACAGGAGGTTGCAAGTGGGATCATAGCACTATAACAGTGTAGTGCAGAAATGGCCAGAACCAACTCATTTGAAGCGTGGTCCTTGGAGGAATGGCTGTTCAAATGGACTGAGCTGGCAGAACGGATCAAATTATCTGCTTTGTTCAGAGAAAAGGCATTGGGAATATTTCTGAAAGACTGGAAACCCACTGTAGATTTTTTTGTGGGAGGAAAATGATTTGGTAACTGTTGGTTTTGATCATTAGTAAGACTTTCATAGTGGAGGGAGTGAACAATGTCGTTTTAGAGAGAGGTTGGATTAAATGGATTTATAGCTGCTAAAGAGAAAGTTGGAAGCCATTCTTCCTTTCTGTTTATGTTTCTTTCTATATCTTCTTTTCCTTTCTTCTTTTCTCTTCCCCACAATTATCTGTAACTTTTATTGTATATTGAAAAACTCCTAATAAAAATTATTTTTTTAAAGATGAAACATGATGCTGGAGAAAAGTTCTACGGATACTCTGGACAGCTTGTTCTTCACAACTGGGAGTATTATAACCAATGGATTATCTTCACGCAGATGTAGTAAAAGTCATGCATTAATATATAGTGCATTTTATTTCTGAATGGGCCATGTGGTAACGATACTCAAGACTAAATCAGCAAGCCAAGAACCTAGACCCCCCTCTGCTACCCCTCTACCCCGCTTCCATTCACACCAAGGCTCATCTTCACACAACTTCCTTCTGGGCCAAACTGGTGTCGTTTCCAGACGAAGGATGCCCCATCCTGATAATCCCCAAACGCTGTGTAGCTATTCCATCCCTTTTCTCCTTAACAGATTGTTCTTCAGAAGGTCAGAGCTAAGCAGCAAGGAGCTGGGATGCCACAGCCTTCCCTCTGTGCAAGCAAGCGGAGATGCCACCCACTGGGAGAGACGAAGCAAAGGCAGCAGGGACAGGACAGACCAGTCGTCGGGATTCTCGGTGAAGCCGGAAGAAACGGCCGTGAGGTTCTCTCCTTAGCATCCAGAGCAGGCAACGTTAGCACAGATCTCACAGATCGATGATTTTCTGGCAACGCTTACTGCGGCCAAATGAAAAGAAGACGGACAAAGGGTCCTTAGAGAGCTTTTGTGATTTAGGAGCATAAGCATATAATAAAACCCATGTTGAATCAGACCAAAGGCTCTTTTCGCAGGACATTGTTGTCCTGCAAGGGGGATGGGAGAAGGACGAGACTGCGATGACGGTTATGCATGACACCGTCGCAGTCCCATCCTTCTCCTGTCTCCAGGCGGCGCAAACACAGAGTAAGTCATTGATCGGTTTTCCTTGTCAATGATCCGCGATGGTGCCGCCGTCCCACACTTACCTGGTATGTAGAGGTCTGGAAGCGCAATGGCTGCGTTTCCTGCCCCAGCGCAGCCTGGGACAGTACCTGGCTGCGCTGTGGTGGTGTGGAGGGAAGCACTCTCATCATGCTCCCCTCCCGGCAGCTGGGATGCAGCTGGGATAAGGTAGGTTGTGGAAAGGGCCTTCGTCTGCTCATACAATGGCCAATAGGATATTTAGGGTAGTGCTTCTCAAGCTTTGGTCTTTTGGACCTCAACTCCTGGAAGCCCCACTTTCATCAACGGTCAGCGGTTTGGGGGCTGCGAGTCACCGGCTTACTGGAAGCCTTCCGGTAGAGCATGGGTGAACTTGTGCTCCCCAGCAACAGATGAAAAACAGCATTTCACCTCTGAAACTGGAGGTCCAATTTAACCAGTCTGACTAGTAGCTATCGATGGACCTGACGTCTGGGAATTTATTCAAGCCCCTTTGAAAGCCGGGAAAATGGGAAGCCCAGCTTTCTTCCCAACATGCTATTTTCCTATACCCAGGGATTTTTAACGGATGTGTTGGTATAGTAGCTGATTAGTTATGCTGCCTGACATGGTGTAGCCTGGACATAAACCCACTTCTTCTGATGCAGGATGGAGTGTACTGTATCTCTAAAGAAGTGGGTGTAAACCCTCGAAAGCTCATGCTAAAATAAAAACCAATTAGTCTTAAAGGTGCTGCAGTATCTGTTTTTTTTTTCTCCTCTCCTGTCTTCTTTTTGGGGCGATACTTCCCAGCATTCCCCTGCCAGCATGGACCCTGGGGATTCCGAGAGCGGTAGCGCAAAAGGGAACTTTTGCAACCACAGGTCTAACCTATGCAACCACGGTTTCAAGTCTCAGCAGACGTGCCTGCGCCAGATCAATACAGCTGCCCCCTCCAGAATTTGCCTCTTCCGTCTGACTCCGAAAGCTTGAGGAGCTCTCCTCTCTCCTCTCGACCCGGGGCCCAGTTGGGCCGTGACCACGCACCTAGCTCCGAGATCAGAAGGCGCGCCCTGGGGCTGGCGCAAAGAGGCTGAATCTCCACGGGCAGCCGTGGGCTGGTGCACGCGAGCGCGGCTTCGTTGACGCGCATGCGTGGGCTCTTGGGTATGGCATCCAGGACGTCCTTCAGCTGCTTCACCGACTCCAAGGGGACGGAGAAGTCCCCCACCTGCAGAAGGAAAGAGAAAAGGAAAGAGAAAGTCCAGGGTTGGCCCAACTCATGCCGCTTTGCTCTCTCTCTCTTTAAACTTTTTTATTGCAAAATCCACATAATAAAATAATCCAAATAATAAAATAATAATTCTCGTGGGCTTTGGATAAATAGCTGAATCTTTTCTTTTACAAAAATTATTAAACAGAAAAATAAAAAAACGAACAAACAACCACATCATATAACGATACATAAAACTACAATGGTAATACGTAATTAGACAACACAAATAAGAAAACAAAAAATACCTAACAAGACTACGGACTTCTAACAAAACTACAATAAACAACAGACAACTAAAAATTGTTTCCCGTCCTTGTTGCTTAAAGCTCTTAGTAAATACTTGTACTTAACTATTAGATCATTACTAAAAATCTAATTCAACGTTGTCACTAATATTATCTTATCCCTAGACTCAGAAGGTCAATTTATCTAGTTAATAAAATGTTGATAAAAATATAGCAATCATACACAATTGCTACCATAACCCTATTATTTTGAGTTAAGTTGATTCTAAACATCATACCTTTATAACCTAAATATTAGCATCATCCTATTTAAACCAAAAGTACCAATGATTACCCAGAAAGTGAAAGAAGAAACCAAAAGTTTTGCTCATTTTATATTTTTTAATTCTGTTTGTTAATCACTTTAATATTTTTTTTTCAATGATTAACTACCTCCTTCTAGAATCTGCAACAAACTGGAGAAAAGTGCCATTGGTTTGTTTTTTAATCTCCTCCCCCCTCACAATTCAAACGATTTCCTTAGAGTTTCAGTTTTTAAAATAGGGTTCATGGGACAGAAACGTTGACTTAAATTCCATTGTTAGTCCTGACTAGAGTCGAGCTATCGAAACAACTGGATTTACCAATGGATTGACTTGCCATTTAGCAATTGAATCAATAGCTCCACTCTGCTTAAGACGAACCAACAGACTTTATATCCTGGATTAAATAGTTTCATTGGTTCTCCTCTATGGACTATAACAGTAACCCTCCTCTGTCCTGATTTGGGTCCTTTCACTTATGCTGGTAAGAAGGATTTTAGATGTCCCTGTTACTCCTTTCAACAACAATCCAAGGAAGCGCTTTCTATCCTAAACAAGTGCCTCTAATCAGTAATGGTCTGGATGAGGGCAAACAAATTGAAATTTAGAGCCCTTCCACACTATACAATTATAGCACTATGATTCCACTTTAACTGCCGTGGCAACATCTCATGGAATCCTGAGGTTTGTAGTTTGGTGAGGGACTTGAGCTCTCTGGTTGAAAATTCTAAGTACCTTCCCCTCAACTTCAAATTCCATATGATGAACGGGATTCCATATGATGGACCCATGGTAGTTAAAATGGAATCATCACACTATAATTGTGTAGTGCAAAAGGGCTCTTGCTTATCGCTAAGGACCTGGAAGGATCATTAGCTATTCTTCCAGAAGTTTCCCTAATTTCCCTTCTTCCAGCTTACATTCTAAGTAGGGCCCACCCATGGTCCAAGTCATGGGAAGGAACCTCACCCTGAAATGAGAGAGTAAGACTCCCTTCACCTTCAACTACTCAGACCACAAGCTACTGGAACACCTAGGAGTTCTCCTTTTGAGGTTCTACACTGGACTCTTCAAAGCCCCCTTAATGGAACACTGAAAGTTTCCTTGCACCAAACTTGGTCATTGCCTTGTCTAAGCTGACGAGAAGAAGATCTCCAGAACTTCCAACAGGATTCCTTCCCTGCCCTATTTGGCGAAGCCAGGGATCCAACATGAGATCTTTTGGCATGCAAAGCATTTGCTCTGAGCTACAACCTTCTCTATCAATGTGATAGCATCAAGCAACATAGATCTTTTGGGAGGAGGCTGGGACTCTTACCGTGACTATGACCCCATCAGAGAAGGCGACCAGAGCGCACAAGCAGAGTGCCACTGTCAGGTAGGTGTTCATGATGAGCTAAGTTTCTGGGTCTCCTTTGGAATGTCACAGCAGATAAGATCGTTGGCTAGACAGCCACCAGGCTGATTTTTAAAGGATCTTCCCCCTAGTTATTGAATAACCATGGTATCACGGCACCGACTGGGACGGTTTATAGTCTCTGTCTATAAACCTGCGGATTGTAAAGTAACAATGTGGGTTGCTATGCAGATGACAGGAGGAAATGACTCCACCAAGAAGATAAACAATGCCCTTGTAATTTTACAGCAGCTTGTCAGAAGTGTGGTCCAAGTTTACGATTATCATTTGATCTATCCAGTCTGGCAGGGGACCAAGGGCAGGTGGTTGATGGATGACTTGGACAACTGAAGGACAAGAAATCCGCAAGGGGCCAAACTCCGCTCCTTGACTCCTGAGCAAGCCCTGTGTAAATCGGCTTCCTCATGTCCTTGGACCAGCCTTAAAAGAAAACTGTTGAGTTAAGTCCAGTTCATTTTAAGGTGGCATGCATTCATTCAACTTAGGGCGGCTGGTTTCATGAGAAGCTTGCATTGAGACGCTGCTCAAGTGCTTGTGTTGTTTTCTGCTGCTCCAGAGACTAGGACAAGGAGCAATAGATCCAAGCTGCAGGAGAAGAGATTCCACCTAAAGCCAGGAAGAACTTCCTGATGGTCAGAGCTGTCCGGCAGTGGAATCGGCTGCCTTGGAAATGTGGTGGAGTCTCCTTCTTTGGAGACTTTTAAACAGAGGCTGGATGTCCATCCGTTGGGAATGCTTTGATGTGTGTTCCTGCATGGCAGGGGGTCGGATTGGATGGTCCCTGGGGTCTCTTCCACCTCTGTGATTCTATGATTCTAACAACAACAAAACACAGTTTGGGCTGGAATCCTCTTGGTTAGTGCCATCTAGAGTGGATCCATTCAATCAATTGCTGAATGTTGGGTCAGCACACGACACCTCCCTCTTTCTTTAAGGAGGCATTTGGTTTTTAGTACAGATTGTGGCAGATGCAGCTTTTAATGTGGGTTGTTATGTTTCTGTTTTATCATGTTTTAAACGTGTGTCCAAATTTGCTTTTAGCTTGTGTTTTTATGCTGTGCTTTTTTGTTTACTGCGTTTTTTAAAAACAGAAGTTGGTTCAATTGTGTTTTAACCTTTGTACTAAGGGTTTCTTAGTTGTAGTGTGTTTTTAAGAGATTGTCTTCCACCTTGAATCCCATGCTGGGAGAAAAGTATACTATTAACTAACTAACTAACCAATTAATTAATTAATTAAATGAAAACATAAATAGGTAAACCCCATCGATTCTATGGCCTTGCTCTGTTGGGACTAACAATAAGATTTAGGCCGTGGGTGTTAACAGTCAAAGTGATAGCTTTAACATTTATTTTTTTCCCAAATAATTCATTTTGCTTTATTAAAAAACTCGTATGTTAGTAAGGTAAAGGAAAAAAGTAAAAGTAATGGAAAAAAATAGAAAAGAAGATACAGAAAGAATCTTAACAGAACTAGAGAGAGACAGCTGTAACATATATAAGCACAAAACACGGTTCCTTTCTGGGAAACCCAATAGATAATTAAAAATAACAGAGTCCATACAAAAGAATGGCAGCTTCCAAAAGGAACCACAGTCAGCCCTCCTCATTTGTGGGGTTAAGGGGCACCCGAACCCTATAAAAGTGGAAAAACTGCAAATATCAAAATGTGTATGTGTGTCTGTGGAAAAGGTAGTAAATCATGAACCAAGGACCCAAACCAGGTCAGGGAAAGGACAGGAAAAGGGGTTGGGTTGGCATCATGGCCCTATACTTTTTCGTCAAATCAAATAATCAAATAATCAAGTCTGTGAAAATTAAATCTGCAAATGTGGAGAGCAATTGTAACTCTTGTGCATGGAGATCTTTATAATGATGTTCCTGAGAAGCTGATAACTTTCAGCTTTTCAGTGAGATCATGAAAACTTTGTTCTTGATTATGTTTACAAGCTCTAATTGTCACCTTCATGCAGAAATGCAATTTACAATGTTGGTTTTCCACGCTGATCAAAACTGGATTGACGCACCTACGCTTTCAGATATCAGTGGGAAAGAGGAAGCATCTTCTGTCCCCATTCCCTGGGTGACGCATGGTGACACTTGAGATTCTTGGAAACTCCATATACTTTGTGTGTACAAACAAATACTGGCCAGAATCCCAGTGGCATCTTATCCATGCTTAGGTTCCCCTGGGGAAGTGCTGGGCATCTTTATCTGATGTGGAATGGCTGTATTCAGTTCAAGGTTGCAGGAGCAAAGCTGCACTTGTACTGGTGTCGTGCATGATCCCTGTTATGCATTTGCAACTGTGCCTTTGTGCATAATGCACTATGCGCTTAGTGCACTGTGGCACCTTGATGTGGATTGCACATTCAGATGTTCATACCTTTGGCAGAACACTATTGCAATTCACAGTGAAGCACAGTGAGCAACTTCCACATAAGGCCATGAGTTTAAAATCATGCTCTTCCTCCTCGATTTCAATCTTAGATGATACTTTTATGCATTTTAGGTCTACAAGAAAACATTGCAAGGTAAGCACAGCAGTCCCAGGCCTGGCCTGTAACACCATTCATCTCTGACCATTGGTCAAACATGTTATCCCAAAATGTGGGTGACTCAGGGGTCCACCCACAACGCCAGTATCTCCCTTCAAAGGTGGGGATTATTAGCTCAAATTAGGAGGCCTGCGAAAGGGGGATGACCAAGCGAGATCTTTGACACCAGTGGGGTCTTCTGCAAGGAAGAATCAGCCAGAGATTCAAAGGTAAACTGAAATGTGTTTTATTGGGGGAAATTCAGGCCATTTCCACACTACATCGTTATAGTGGTATTATTCCACCTCTGGAACCCTCAGGTTTGCAGTTTAGAGAGGTGCCTTTAGAATTCTCAGCCAGAGAGCTCTTTGGCCTCAGGAAACTGCAAACCCCAGAATTCCACAGAAGGTTGAAAGTGGAATAACAGCACTATAACAGTGTAGTGCGGAAATGGCCTCAGTCACACACACAAACAAGATCCAAACAGTTAGGCACTCATACAAGGCTAACCAAAGGAAAAAGGAGGAAAGTTCAAGATAGTGAGATTTCGGGGTGAAATGGGCAATATTTACCAATCCAGAAGAACAGTGAAGAAGCAGCGATGTGGCTTAGACTGGTCTCTAAGGGCAGTACATAACCGGCAATTAAAGCGGCAGGGTGATGTTCACCAACAGGTGAACTGCAAAGTAACTGGTCAAAAGGGAGGGTTTTTATCCTCTATTTCCCCCCCTGAAGGGGTGTGAGTTAATTGCTTTCTGACAGAGTAAACAAAAGGGATCTGGAATGGGCTGATTGTTTCAATGTCTTGGTTGGGCACTGTGACTGGGGAAGGTTTCAGTAGGAAATGCACACAGCAGAGGTGCTTGCCTGCTGCATTTGGGCAGTTTCTATTTCTATTGCTTTCTGAGGTTCGGCAGTTGAGAGGATTAGCTTAGAGCCATTACGTCGGGCTTTCCCAGCTAATCCACAGCACACTTAAGACCTGGCCATGCTGAGGTCACCTCTGAGCAAATTTTGCACGTCTTTCTAGCAGTGTCTCTTCTCCACATGGCCTTTCGGCCATCAGTGTATATTACTTAATTCCACGTCATTTAATACTTGTCAATTAGACCGTATCAAAGCATGAGGGTGCACGGCCTGGTAACAAAACACCTGGAAGATTGCTGTAACTGAAGTTGCTATATAAGGACTGTTTTCACGGTTGCCCCTACACAGATATTTCATTGGTTTGGCAAAGTCCATTGACTAAGTAAACGACAAAATGACAATGTATGTTCAACCACTTTGGAAGAAGCGTATTGTGCTGTTTGCTTTGCTGCAAATAACTACTTTGTGGATTGTGAGTTATCCAGGGCATGACAGACAGAAATGTAGTGACGGTCCCGTGACAGATGACACCAATGTCACTCTGACCGCTGCCATCAAAGTAACATTTTAACTCCTGAAAAGGGTGTAGAAGCCACAGTAGTGGACATCTTGATTTACAGACCCCTATAAACTATCAGATATAGGTTCTAAGAGACTATAAACATCATGAGATTGGGCAAGAGAAATAATAATAATAATAATAATAATAATAATAATAATAATAATAATAATAAAAATAAAAAAATCTGGCCAGAGGTCAGAAGGTTTCAGTGTGCATTGCTAGCAGAGTTTAACAAAGTAATAAGGGAGCATAAGCTCATATTGCATTTTGTCCCACCACAAAACTTATCCTGAGTTAGCAATAATCCAGAGAAAGCCTGACTAAAAAGTCATCTCTTAATAGTAAAGGAAAAAAATTGAGCAGTGGAATTGTAAAGTTTTATACTTCCAGCATGCAGAAATGAAGATTGCTCTCCCTCTGAGTTGTCTTCACCAACAGTGTCAACTAGTTGCGACGTCGACACGTAGTCAAATCTTCCCAACCACGAGGGCCTCAACCTTATTCTTACTCCCAGCTAAAATAGAACTACTGGATCAATAGCATTGATCTAGGTGTGGATGCACCATTCGACAATGAATTCAATGGATCTATACTAGTCGGGACTAATCGACAGAAGGGGAGCCAAGGTTTTGTCAGGTAATCTATTAAGAATGAGGTCAGGTATTCTGGATCTCAGTTTAACAGGCACCAGAGATGAAAGATAAACATCCATTTCCCTAAGAATATGAACTCATTCAGTTTACTTCTTAAGCTGCTGAGTCATAAACTGCCAACCTTTCCACTAGCTAGCTGTCCAAGAATTTGCTATCTTTCCCCCAGCTCCTTTGGTGAAGAGTGTGATACCACATTTTTGTGTGTGTTTCAACACGTCAGCGTTCAGGGTTTCAGTTTAGTGTTTTTGCACTCTGTTTTAGCTTTAGCTTAATTTTAGCCCACCCCGCCCCTTTCCCCTTTCTTTCCTTCTTTCTGCTTTATCCTTTTTTTTTTTTTGGTATGCATATTGCTTTGAGGGTGAATTTGTGTAAATAAATAAATAAATAATGAAAAAAGAGCTTGAGGTTGCTTGAAAACTTGCATACCCTTTAAGACAACTGAAGCCTTCCACGCTGGCTTGTTTCTTATTGACTGGCTTGTCCCACTCTCCACACCCAAAAATGGCTAATCTCTCAGCAGCTTGGAGATAAGAGATTCTCTGCCACTTAGACTCTTATCTCCGATCTGTGGCTGATAAGAGATTTTCCTTGCTAATCTCCTCCCGCTGAAGATTTTTGGCTTAACGAAACCCAACTAACCTCCCTCCATCCTCCAGTGGAGGACCTAGGCCCCTTTCTGCTCTACCCTCCCAACCTGCCATAGGAGCGAGAGAAGGACAGACCTACGCACGATGTCGTTGTGATCCTGTCCCTCTTCCGACCCCAGGTGGTGGCGTACAGGATTTAAAGACATCCAGAAAACATGCTGCCATAGGACTATAAGGGATTCTAAGCCACCATTGAAAGGCTTCACCTTTATACACAAAGGTTGTGTTATAAGGGAAGAGGTAGAGAGGTGTGAAAAAGAAAGGGCACTTTGTCAGGTTGGGGAGCTGCCATACCAATCTGAAAGAAGTAAGGTCAGTCACAGGGACCCTTCTAGCTCATAGAATCATAGAATCATAGAGTTGGAAGAGACTCCAGGGGCCATCCAGTCCAACCCCCTGACATGCAGGAACACCCATCAGATCCTTCCCAAGAGATAACCTTCCAGCCTCTGTTTAAAAATCTCCAAAGAAGGAGACTCTACCACACTCCAAGGCAGCCTATTCCACTGCCGGACAGCTCTGACCGCCAGGAAGATCTATTATTCCCTGAGAGCTGGATGCTTTTCCACTCCTTCCTCCTGTTCCATCAGACAGTACTGCAAATGGCTCCATTGCAGCAGCTAAAATGTGGGGTTTGGGAGGGGTAAAAATCTAAAACAAATTAACAATATAACCTTCGACTTAATTGCATGATCTGTATATCAGCTCAGTATCAGTAGGCTGAAATATACTAATCAGATGTCTGTTTTCCAGTTACAAATGATTAATCCAAAAGTTCAAATGTTCTTCTGGAGGTTCGAATGATGTGGCTTCCAGTCTTGTTTACATGATTAACGGACACCATATTGAAGCAAATTTGTCTCCGTGGTTTGTCCCTTTTATGCTTTTATCTGGTACGTTAGTTTTTCTGCAAGAGCGATGGACGTGTTAACTATCGAAGGTAGAGGAGCCCTGTCTCACGTTCAACCTGGCATCTCTACCAGGATGCCTCTGGACCCAGCCAAGTGTGCCCTGAGCACAGAGGACCATGGGTAATAAAGATGGCAGCATCTGCACTGAAGCCACCCCCAGGGCCAGGGAAGGGAAGTCTCCGTCCAAGTGTTGCCTTTCTCATATCATGGACTGGTGGGTCTCTGGTGCTGGAGGGGTTGGACAGTTTCTTAGATTCGCTGCCCGGTTTTACCCTCTGTTGCTCTCAGTGCAGAAGGGGAGGCAGGCTGAAGTTTTCTTTGTTGTTCCCATAAAAACACATGGATTATTCATGCCCTGCCACGGGCAAAGGGAGCAACATACCCAAAACAAAACAAATTGAGGTCAGAGCTTTGGAGAGCTTCCAGTCAAACTCAGCAACCACAGGGACGGCATACCCTCTGACTTTTTAGAGATGAAAACCAGGACGTGTGCGGCCGAGCAAAACCAGAGTGTGGTCAAGACGGCAAAAGTTATCAACGACGAAGAACGGACAAGCTAGGAGAGACCGCAGCGGTTTGCTTTTGCCTGAACCTCACGGGAAAGGCAAGATTCGCTCTTTCCACTTCCTGCCGAGTTAATTCGATGGGAACTACTTTTGCACTACGAACTCAGCATGCAGCAGTTGAAGCAAGCTTAGGACAAAGGGGCGAAGTGGGAGGAGGAGAAGCTGAAATGTTTTAAAAGTAGCTTTAAAGAGTGAGACGACAGAGGATTAATCAAGATGGTCCCTGCCAAATCAGGGCAGTTTGGGCACCCATGAAAGCAGTGATCTGAAGTTGCAAACTGGCAAACGCAAGGCAAGGAATGGCAGGGCTGCTCACGTGAGGCTAAATGTGCTCTTAAAACCACAGCTGCCTTGAATCCTATCTTGGGAGAAAGGCAGGATATAAATTCAATAAATAAAAAAATGGATCAAACCAATTTGGATGCACGGTTCCTCTCATGGGCCGTTTTCGCACTATACGGTTATAGTGCTATTATTCCACTTATTCAACGTCCTGCAGAATCCTGGAGTTTGCAGTTTAGGGAAGGGCATTTAGACTTCTCCGCTAGAGACCTCTTTGACCCTAGAATTCCACAGGATGTTGAAAGTGGAACAACAGCACTATAACAGTGTAGTGCGGAAATGGCCATAATATGCTGGATGTGTACTAGTGCATTTAGTAATGTAGATTTGCTAGCTTAGCTCAGTTTGCTAAAGTGCTACCAAGTGTCAATTGTCAATTGCTTATTGCAGCTATGTTTCCAGATGAAACTCCTAAGATATTCCCGGGCACCAAATGGCCAAGTGCTTTATTGTCTATTGTTACAATGAAGAAGAAGATCAGAGGGGGGAATACAAAGTATCAGGAAGGTGTTATGGGAACTGGCAACGCTCATGATAATGGGGCAGTAACTTGTTCCCGCTTCAAGGATAAAAGATATGTAAATAACAGAGGATCTAGGAAGTGCTTGTACTGGTGGGGTGAGGTGAGATTTCTGACTTTTGCCAATCACTGTTTATGCATGCCTAAATTTGTATGACAAGGTCTAAAATTTGTAACAACCCAATGTGCGCTTGTCTCAGCATCTTCACAGGAAAGGTGCTGCGTCGCTTGCTTTGCTCCAAACAAACTCTTCTGTTGTGACTCTGAGTGAAGTTTGTGAGCACAAGTTATCCAGGACGTGACAACCAGCCAAAAGCCCAGGTTTTTTTCCTCATAGGAAACTCTGTTTTCTTTGCAGAAGAAATGTGTTCTGTACAAAAAAAAAATTAACAGAAAAACCACGTGTACACCTGTACAGACTACCACCTTAGAATACTTTGCAATGTGCGCATAGAAGATTGCACAAAAATCTTACTGTTCTGTTATTCTTCCCAACTATCAAGAAATCCTTTCTCCAGTGGGGAAACGAATGGTGAAGACAATTACCCCAGTTTCCATCCAACCTCTTTTGTTGCAGCTTTTAGTGGCTTTCTCGTTGTGTTGAATCCTCTCACTTTGAACAATGGAGTTTTTATTGTGGCGATTCTTGGGGCGAGTGCCAAAACCACGACTAAGGAGCAATTGTGGATACGCACCAGTTGGACAGTGGACAAGGAAGAAAAGAGGGCTGGGCAGGCATATAGGGAATTTCTTTGCTTGCGGCTTTCACTGAAGTATGCCTGTGGTTTACAACTAGTTTAATGCCTGCTAAATTTGAGAAAGAGGGAACAATGGCAAACTTTGGCATCCTCACTCTTCTGCCTGGTGCTCATTTCTGTCCCCCACTCCCCATATTGCCAATGGGTTCTACTCAGCAACTCCCCTCTCACAGTCAGACTCCTGCAGCCAAACCAACAGCTGTTAGCATCCAGGAACAAGTGATATGATGGCAAACAATGCACTGAGTGTAGAAAAATGCAATTCCAGCCCAGCCTGGCCGTCACACCTGTAACCCACTGAATTGCAAAGCCAAAGTCCATTCCTAAACATACGGCTCCTAGAGAACCATCGGTGCTAAATTGCATTATGGCCTCCACAGTGATGACGCAGAGGCGAAGTGAAATTAGTCAAGAGGAATGACTTCAAGGGCTACGGCCTCTGACCTCTATTTCGGTAATAAATCATTTAGATGCTCCAGGATTTGGGGAGCTTCTTGCACAAGCAACCTGAAGCAACACCCATTTGACCTGGAAAGGAACAAGAGCACACACAGGGCAAGGATTTTTCCTAGTAAAGCCTGGTTTTCCTTTTTTTCCTGCAGTCCCCAAACACCTCAGCCTGTCACAGCTGGTGGCTGCCATGGGGGCATGCTGATCAAATTTGCAGATGACACCAAATTGGGTGGGGTTGCTAATATGCCAGAGGACAGGATCATATTTCAAAATGACCTTAACAGATTGGAGAGCTGGGCCAAAGCTAACAAAATGAATTTCAACAGAGAGAAATGGAAGGTCCCACACTTAGGCAGAAAAAATGGAATGCACAAATATAGGACGGGGGACACGTGGCTGGATAACAGTACATGTGAAAGGGATTTAGGAGTCTTGGTGGACAACAAGCTGAATACGAGTCGGTAGTGTGACTTGGCAGCCAAGAAAGCCAACATGATTCTGGGTTGCATCAATAGGAGTATGGTGTCTAGATCAAGAGAGATAATGGTACTACTCTATTCTGCTTTGGTTAGGCCTCATCTGGAGTACTGTGTCCAGTTCTGGGTACCTCAATTCAAGAAGGATGTGGACAAGCTGGAGCATGTCCAGAGGAGGGTGACCAAAATGGTGAAGGGTCTGGAAGCCATGGGACCTTGTTTAACCTGACAAAAAGAAGGTTAAGAGGAGACATGATAGCCAGGTTTAAATATCTGAAGGGATGTCATGTCAAGGAGGGAGCGGGCTTGTTTTCCGCTGCTCCAGAGACTAGGACAAAATGCAGTGGATTCAAATTGCAGGAAAGGAGATTCCACCTGAACCTCAGGAAAAACTTCCTAATGGTCAGAGCTGTCCGGCAGTGGAATCTGCTGCCTCCATGGAGTGTGGTGGAGTCTCCTCCTTCTTTGGAAGTTTTTAAGCAGAGGCTGGATGCCCATCTGTTGGGAATGCTTTGAGTGTTTGTTTCTGCATAGCGGAAGGGGTTGGACTGGATGGTCCCTGGGGTCTCTTCCAACTCTATGATTCTGATTCTATGAATCTATGCCTGCAGGGTCTGCTCTGGGTTTTCACTCGAACTTGAAAGGAACTGACCAAGGTGCTGTAACTGTATGAGGGAAGGGCACCAATTACCATTGACCATAAAGAAGGAAAACATTGGTATTTTTCGCCCCTAGCTGGCACCACACCCCCAAGTTTTGGTACCAAGTTTGGAACATTTTAGGAGGTGGGAAGGAGAAGAGATGACAAGAGAGATTGAAAGCAAAATGGAAAATGGGAGAGCTATCGAGAAAGGGAGGACAGAGAGAGAGAGAGAGCATTAGTGGCCACATAGGGCCACGGATCATATGCAGTGAATCCTTGCTTTAGACCAGTCCTGTCTTTAGAACTTGGCCAGGACTAAGTCTTAATAGCAAACCAGGCTGGGAGGCTGACCTTGATGCTCTGATTTCAGATATAAATTGGTTGAAAATTTGGACGTATTCTCTGTACAAATCTCACCCAACTAAATTAAAAGAATGTTTCCTCAAACTGATTCCCAGGTGGTAGCTTACACCTGTCCAGTTGGCTCACATCACATCCCCAGACTTTTGAAAGGTCTCTAGCTCCAAGGGCACCTCCCTCCACATGTGGTTATCCCGTCCTGTGGTGGCTCAATTTTGGTCTGAAGTTTGGAAAAACCATCAGTGCTGTTGCAAAAGCAAACAGTTGATCCATGTTCTACCCTTCGGTTGCTTTCAATACATGACCCACAACTTAAGCAATTGAATCATTCGGAACTTGTTAACTTTTTTTTTCCCCTCATAAATGCAAGATTGGAAGTTGCTTCCAATTGGAAAGTGGGCAGTTTCTCCATTGAAAGATGGTGGAAAAGGATCTGGGATGCACGGCTAACATAGAAACTTGCACGCAACATGAGGGCAATAAAAGGACACATAATGCAAGATTTGTTTTGAAGAAAAATGGACCACAGGACCTGCAAACCCACCCAAAGTCCCCCAAACATAGTAAGATCCTTGGAAACACAATTCCTCCAGTTAGAAATTGCATTATTTCTTTCAAGACACTGCTGTGGCCTGTAGTGGATTGTGTAGGCAGGAAATGATCCCCACAGTTGCCCATCACAGTTTAGGAAACAGGGAGGTTAGTGGGTAACTGCAGTCTAAACTGTATCTTATTCTGGGAGGTGTGGGCTGGGACAATTTGCCCTGAGTTTTGCACAGATGAAATTTGCTAAGTACTTCTGACCAAAACGGTGGCTGCTAAAACAGGAGCCAAGGGAGAAGCAGTGGAATAAGCCATCCTGTTAATTTTGCATCGCGCCTTGTTCAACATGGTCAGCAGGTTAAACGCGGAGCCACACGGAGGCATGAAAATTTAATCCAGCCGCATTCGAGCTGGGCTTGTGGGCGGTGGCACAGGTCAGCTCCTTTGAGAGGATAAATCTGATCGGGCTTCCCGGCAGTCAAGGCAGCTGTTCTGAGAGCCCCCGAGCCGAAACGTTGCGCTGTGCTTCAGAGATCAGAGTTTTGCCCACCAACGTCGTGACTGGAGGAAACCAAAGCGAGTTAAGCAACTGGCTCTAAGCCGAACCTTCCTTCCTAAAATTAAGGGTATGTTTTGGTAATGGGTGGAGTAGAGCAGCTGGTGGTCTGCAGACCGCTGATGGTCCACGAGAAAATTTTCGTGGTCCGTGGAGAAATTTGGGCATGATTTGAAATGCTAGGAGTTGTTACAGAAGTAAAAGATGGTGGACACCCAGAGATCTTGTTTCCTCACTGTGTTATACATCACGAGCAACTTGGGGCGAAAAGAATGTCTCCAGAACTGCACCAAGTACTCTCTGCTGTAACTAAAATTGTAAATGAAATTCAGCACAAAGCGCTCGATTCTTGAATATTTGAGGCATTTTGCGAAGAAATGGGCTCTGAATATACTCATTTTCTTTGCACTGAGGTCGAGGGGCAAAATACAAACCACTCTGTACGTTGCAGGGACATCACTGGAGTCAAGAATCCACAAACTTATTTCGAACAAGCAGCAACAACTATCACGCTAATAATTGAACGAGCTTTAATAATTTTGTTATCATTAAACACCTATGTTTCAAGTTAATAAAATGGAATTTTTATGATCATTATTTTATAGACGTTTGTATCTTTTTTTAAAAAAAAAATTCATGCTGGTGGTCTACGGGATTCAAAATTGTGAGTTTAGTGCTCCGTGAGGTCCGAATGGTTGGTGACCGCTGGAGTAGAGGATAATTTCCTTGTGGTCACTCTTTGGTTCTGCTGAGGACCTTTTTTAACCCCAGAAGAGTCCAGGGCGCGAGCAGAAAACATTGACCCTCACTCTGAATCGGCTTTGGGTTCCATTGCACGCCGTCCTCACCAAACCACATCCAAGTTTGTCACAACACACCCTGTGGAATCCACGGTATCTGACCACCAGATGGCAGAAGAATGCAAAGGAAAAAAAAAAAACCACTCCTTTTTCCTCCTAGCGATGATTCCTCGCATTGAAGCAAAATCAATTTTAATTTTGCCGTAGAATTTGTGTGTAAACAGCCCCAAACAAACACACACACCCAGCTCAGCTGTTCTGCAACAGATGTGCAAGGAGGCTGTGGAGCACGGAGAATGGTGAGCATTCAATGAAAAGCAACATAAATCTCAATAGAGAGAAAAAGAGAGCAGCAACATGTTTTGCTGTTGTTTTTTTAAAAATGTACTGGATATTAATAAATCTGTCTTTTGTCTTTGTGCATGTGCCTGGGTTGAATACCAGGCCTCTATCAAACAGTTGGACCCGCTGAATCAAATGGGCAGCCAAAAAGACAAATGAGATTTTATTCTAATCGTGGTTTGATATCCCGGGTAGTTTAACAAAATCTCTTCTTTTGACATTTTGAGGCTGGCGTGTGGAAGGTTCCTCTTGGAGTTTTTCACAGGCCGTTCATGGTTTACCTGCCCTGAATCAAAGGTTATTTTTTTTCTCCCTAAAGTTTAGGGGGATTTTTATCCAGAATTGGCCTCTCCCTACTGTTCCACTAGCAATGTCTGCCATCCAAACTTCACCCAGGAAGTTCTTTATGTAATTTCTAGGGCTACCAGAGACCCCCAACAATTTCCAGAATTGCCCCAGGTTAGTTTAGACAACGGTGGCAGCTCCAAGGATGGAATGCTCGAGGCACCGATACAGGCTTTGCTGGGAAGTTGCCGGAATCATAGGCAGGTGGCATGCAAGAAAAACCTTCTCCACCTCCTAGTGATCTCAGGAATTCATTTGCTTCTGTTCATGCTATGAGAGAGGGAGCGACAGCGGTTCTTAAATGGCATCTAAAATGTGAAATCTCTGAATGGATCAGATAAAAATCCTGTTGGCTTCCTTTCAGTTTGTGAAAACGGGAATAAAATCTGAAGTCCATCCTTTCTGTCCGTTATCTATGGAGAAGATCTTGTGACCCACCTGAAAGCTGATATACAGTCAGCCCTCTGCAATTGTGGGTTCGACTTTTATGGATTTGATTATCTGTGAATTTCTGCAACCTCTGCCTCCCCACCCCAGGGGCTTCTTTTCAGGGAAACCATCCCTTTTTGTGGCTCTGATCAGGGTGCACAGAGCTTTAACAACCCACCTCTGGTCCTCTTCCTTCTCCACCAGCCGCTAAGGATGGCACCACAAACCATCTCCCAATGCCACCGTGCCAACCCATCCCCATGCTCTCTTCCTTTTTTCTTGACCTGGTTTGGACTCTGAGTGCCCACTCTTCCCACCATACCTTGGTTCCCTTTCCACACACACACACACACACACACAAACAAACATTTTGATATTTGCATTTTTCCACTTCTGCAAGGATCCTGCACCCCTAGAATCATAGAATCATAGAAATGTAGGGTTGGAAGAGACCCCAGGGGCCATCCAGTCCAACCCCCTGCCATGCAGGAGCACCCATCAAAGCACTCCCGACAGATGGACATCCAGCCTCTGCTTAAAAACCTCCAAAGAAGGAGATTCCACCACACTCCGAAGCACCATCTTCCACTGCCAGACAGCTCTGACCATCAGGAAGTTCTTCCTGAGGTTCAGGTGGAATCTCCTTTCCTGCAGCTTGAATCCGTTGCTCCTTGTCCTGGTCTCTGGAGCAGCAGAAAACAAGCCCGCTCCCTCCTCTACATGGCATCCCTTCAGATATTTAAACCTGGCTATCATGTCCCCTCTTAACCTTCTCTTCTTCTCTCCAAGCCTAGCAAATGTGGAGCGCCAACTGTATGTGCCTCTTTCTCGTTACTGGGTAGCTGGGTTAAGAATACAGGAAACTGTGAGAATATATAATTGTTTATTTCTTTCATCGTCATTTGAACGGTGTTAACTGCTCCTCCAAGTACGCACACACACATGTATGTGTGTGTGTGTGTACATATATATGTATGTATGTATTTTAAAAAGACTTCTCCCTGTGTGCTTTGTCCTAGCCCCGCTAGATTTCCTGTACAACTGCACAATGTCATTTTTCTTACAAAATGTTATGATGTGACAGCGAAACAAAGCCATTCCAGAGTGAGGGCAATTCCTCGGAACAAAGAGCTTTCTGGGTTTAAAAACTGGTTTATGTAATGAAGCCAATTCAGAATGATGAGCAATTCTTGCCCTCACTCTGAACAGCCTACCTCCACAAGGCCATGCTTGCCATCTGAGTTGAAGATATGATGTTTTATTTTTATATTTATGAACATATTTCTATCTTACTCTGTTTCAACAGGTATCCCAATGAGGTACAAATGAAACAATATTGCATGGCCAATTCGGGCTGAGGACAGCAAAGCATTGACCTTACTCTGAACACGCAAATTCTTCCTCCGGTGGCCCCTAGAAAACGGACAAAAGAAGGACAAATTTTACACAAGAGTTAAGATACCCATGAAATCCCACACCCTTTCCTGTGTCTCAGCCCTCATTTCGTGAGTGGGCTTTCCTTTCGACACCCAGGTGTGTATCGCTAGTGCCAAGGCCTGGACAATTCACATTCTCCTTTGTATTTGTCTTTTTGAGCCCACAAATTCCTCATTTCCATTTAGACTGTGCTTTTGCCGGTCAAGAGTAAGCCCGATTAGTGGTAATCCGCCCACAGATTAGTGAAAGTGTCTCAGGCCATTTTATTTACGTTCATTCCAGGAGGCTCAGCACCAAAGGCAGAACAATGCAAGAGTTTTGCATTGCAAAAGCTTGGGCTGAGCTTCTTTTTGTCACCGTTACAAGCGTCTCGTGAGGACAACATTGTTCCATCCAAGCTTTGGCTAGTGGGCATGCCCTTCTCCAATGTGCGCAAGGGATCCCTTTGTGTGAGTGATCCCTTTTATGATACTCTACCGATACACTATATTTTTATTGAGTTTATATTTTATTGTACTTATACAAGGTATTCTTTATTATATTTATACATTTTATGGTCTTTGTTTTTTAAAATTGCCCTGTAATTTTATTATATTGGACTTTTGCCTCATTTGGATTTTTCTTTTCTTTTCTGTAGTTCACCTGGTCCATAGCTTAGTCATGCTTACAAGAGACTTGCTGACATCAGCGGCCCTTAAACAAGACATGTCCAGCTTAAGTCCCTTTGACTTCGGTGGGAGTCCTCTAAGGGCCTTTCCGCACTACACTGTTATAGTGCTATTATTCCACCTTTAACACCCTGTGTTATTATTCCACCTGTTATAGTGCTATTATTCCACCTTTAACACCCTGTGGGATCTTGGGATTTGCAGTTTCCTGAGGCCAAAAAGCCCTCTGGCTGACAATCCTAAAGGCCCTTCCTTAAAACTGCAAAGCCCAGGATTCCAAAGGGTGTTGGAAGTGGAATAATAGCATTATAACTGTCTAGTGCAGAAACAGCCACAGTAAATCCGTTCAATCCACTGTTTAACGGTGAGTCAACAGAGAGCTAAATCCACTTAATACAACGGCTTGAGTCTAGTTAGAACCGGCAATAAGATTTAGGCTGTGGAGTGAGAGATTTTTCATTTATTGATACATTTTTTTGAATCTTCGGAACTTCCTGATTTTACCTTTCCTTGTAATAGGAAAGAGCAGTCAAGACTGACCTCTTCTGACAGGCCTTCCAAGACTAGCATTTCCATCGCCTCCCATCAATTGTCTTGTTGTTCTTTTAATAGTTGGTTGATTGTAGTGTGTTTTAGGGGGTTGGTCTTAGGTGGATTGGTGGGTGGGGAGGATTGGGTGTGTTTTTTTAATGTTTTTAATGTATTAATGTATCTAATGTTGTTCGCCGCCTCGATCCAGGTGGAGAGGTGGGATAAAAATAATTTATTATTATTATTATTATTATTATTATTATTATTATTATTATTATTAATAATAATACAATTAGAGCCAATGTCGTGAAGTACTTTGAGCATTGAACTGGCACTCTGCCAGACCAGGGTTCAAATCCCCACTGGTGGAAACTCACTGGATGACCGTGGGCTAGTCACGCTCTCTCAACCTCAGGGGAGGGCAAAAAGAAATCCTGCCAATAAAAAACAACAACCCAAAAACCCATGGTAGATTAATCTTAGGGTCTCCGTAACTCAAAAATGACTTGAAAGCACACAGCAAGAATAGACACGTATGTGTATATATTGCTTTCTCTTTCCACCACGGGCTGTTCAGTCCGAGGGAGCTTTCTTGGGTGTTATCGCATGCATCAGCGCGTAATCCGATGCCGGGTGCAGATTCATAGTCAGAGCCCCTCCTCTTCTGCCCAACCTTCCTTTTAATCCTGTGATTTGAAATTGAATTCCCATCATATTATCTCTCAGCCCTTAATCTTCTCCAAAGCCCTGAGGGTGACATGCCTGGACTGTAGGATTTGGCCTCTGACTACGATTTTTCATTTGTTCCTCCGAAAGATGAAAACGCCGAGATTCAGGTCAGATTCAGCTCGAGCCCAGTGATCCGTAGCATCGCTTCTGTTCGGAGGCGGTGCGAGCGGGAACAAACGAAGAGTCGGTGGGGTCAGCCAAGGCCAAGTGCTATTGCTCACCCCTTCTGCGTAAGGGAGGAAGCCGGCCAACCATGGCAGGTTGGTTTCACCATTCATGAGGCCAGTAGAAGCCCTGGCAGCTTGCTTGTTAGCCAAGGAGTTGACCCCTGTGTCTATGAAAAACCTTCCCTGGACGTTCTGCTTTGCTACTCTCATTAAATACTTAAATATGCGAAGGGATGCCATGTTGAAGATGGAGCAAGCTTCTTTTCTGCTGCTCCAGAAACTAGGACACGGAGCAATGGATTCAAACTACAGGGAAAGGGATTTCACCTAAGCATCAAGAAGAACTTCCTGACAATCAGAGCCATTCAACAGAGGAATCTGCTGTCTCAGTGGAGTGTGGTGGAGTCTCCATCTTTGGAGGTTTTTAAGCAGAGGCTGGATGGCCATTTGCTGGGGGTGCTTTGAGTATGCGTTCCTGCATGGCAGAATGGGGTTGGATTCGATGGCCACTGTAGTCTCCTCCAACTCTATGTTTCTATGATTCCATGATTAGCCCAAGCCAGCATGGTCCACGGCTAACGGTCTAGAGTTGCCAAGTCGGGAGTTTCTTGGGCCCTGAAACCAATAGCTGGCCTTTGGTGATGTCAGAGGGGCAACGTCATTAAGTGCAATACATTAAGGCCATTTCTGCACTACACTGTTATAGTGCAATTATTCCACTTTCAACCTCCTGTGGAATTCTGGGGTTTGTAGTTTCCTGAGGCCCAGGAGCTCCCTGGCTGAGAAGTCTAAAGGCAGCTCCCTAAACTGCAAACCCCAGGATTCCCCAGGAGGTCGAAAGTGGAATAATAGCACTACAATAGTGTGATGCAGAAATGGTCCAAGTATCAACCACAGTTGAGAACCAGTCACAATGCAGTGATTGGACTAGGACACCGGAAAACCAGGGTTCAAATCCCCACTCGGCTGTGGAAACCCACTAGGAGATCTTGAGCAAGTCACACTCTCTCAGCCTCAGAGGCCCTCTCTGAACAAATTCTGCGGAGAAAACCCCACGGCAAGTTCGCCTTGAGGTTGCTGTAAGTCAGAAATGACTTGAAGGCACGCAAGAACAGCAGCTGCTCAAAGCATGTCATTCAGATACTAAACATCGAGGCCAACGCAAACGAGAACTTGTTTCTCTTGTTGGAAATTCTGTTTTCTGAGCTGTATATTGAACAGAGGCACGCGCTCTCATTCTGGCCCCCTCCCTGCTCTTCTTTCACCGGTGGGGAAAGACCTTTTTCCTTAAGTGGCCTTTTAACAGGTGAGCAGGAGAGCTTCTCTTTGAGATATTTAATTTATCTTTGTCTAACTTTTGTACATTTAAAATATTTTTATACTGTTTTAAATGCAATGTTTTTAACCGTTTTAAAATGGAATTGCTAGATTTTAATTGATTTCTTCTGGGAGCTGCCTTGGGTCCTGCTTGTTATTCAACGAAAGAATAAATAAATAAATAAAATTTATAAATAAATAAATAAATACCTGACAAGCCGTTCCAATCAAAGATCTTTATTGGCAGCGGATATTTTACAAGTGGTTTCACACAGACCAATGTGTATACCTATGTGTACAATCTCTGCTTCTACACTCCAAATACACACAAAGGTGCACACAAAGGTGCACACAGACACACACACACACGCATACACACACACACACACACAGAAATACTATTCTAAAAGAGAAACAGGTATACCACATATTAAGGGAGCTGATCCTCATGAGCCCATCCATTCATCCTATTTTCCTGCTGTTTTGGTACCCATTGCAAAACCTGACATACTTCACAAAGGCACACAGCCCTTCATCTTTTTAAAACACACACACTAAGGCTTGGATGCTATTGGGCACCTTTGAAATTAACAGCAGAACATTGCATTCACAAATAAATCTTGGGGATTCATTGGTTAGGCTCTAGTTGGGACTGGCAATAGCATTCAGACCAAAAATAGATCCTACATGTCAGATCCCGAATTCATGTGTGTGCACATGCATGTGTGTGTCTACCTTAGGGATGGAAAGACTATTTACTGTTATTTATTTCCCTGACACCTGGGAAACTTGGTTGAAAAGAATAATGTAGAGGTCAGAATTCTGGAGTTTTCACCCATATTCACACATTCCAAAGTGTTCCATGAAATTATTCCATGCAGAAACACATATGAGTTAATTTTTTGTGTGCAAAATAGTGGAGGATTTTGTATAAAAACTACTACTTTGTACAAAAACATTCAGGACCACGAGGCCCTTTCGTGTGCAAAAAATAGTGTTTGTGCTCTATTTGGGTGGAAAGTGTGTATGTCTGTGTGTGTGTGTGTGCATGCACAGAAGTTGTGTTCCCCCCCAACAAAACTTCAGAAACATATGTGAGGGATTTACACACACAAAAAAAAAATGTGCAAGAAAGAAACATTTTGCACAACAATTTTTGCACAAAACTGCAATATTTTTGCACAAAAAATCCCCACCTGTATTTCTGCATAGGATAATTACTTGAAAAATATTAGGATGCATGAATACCAGCTGAAAACTGCATGGAAATATCTGTATTTTCTCACAACAGGGAGAAAATGACAGAAATGATAAATTTTCCCCTGTGAAAATGAAATAGCCACAGATTTACATCCCTAAGTTACATCTTTTCCATTTCTACAGTTCTGCACAGCTAGGAATGAGGATCTTTCCTTTGATTTCAGCTGCATCAACTTGAAGAAACATGGAGATTGGTGCAGCCTTCCCAAGAGTGTATCTGTCTTTGCAAAGTGCTAGATATCTGGTGCTCAAATAGGCTTCAGAAAGGGACCCAACGTATATTCTCTGTCTCTTCCTCTCTGTCTCGCTCCCTTCTGATTCTCTTTCCCTCCAACTTTTAAGACTGGTTCTGCATCAGAATCTTCTCACGCTCAGAACCCGAACTAGATCATCTTTCAGTAACATACCATCCAGTTATCCTTATTTGGCATGGATAGTCCCAGTTAATTCTTTGCCATCCCACTTTCTCTGCTGCTTCTAAAATGCCCCAGTTTCCCTCTCCTCCTCCCACTTTCCCCCTTTTTCCTTGATGTACTTCACTTGATCCAAATTGAGCTCAAAGTGCAAAAGGAGACTGCATTCAGTAGGAAGAAGAGGGAGGAATCTTTCCGTTCCCAGTTGGCTCGGGCAGAAGCAAACTGCTGCAGCTCCTCCTTGCTTGCCTGCTCTTCCTCATTAATAACTCCTGCTGCCCTGACCACACTCTGATGTTGCTTGGCCACACAGCTCCATGTTTTCATCTGTAAAATGTTGGAAGGTATGCAGTATAAGATGACCCCACATTGTGATACATGATGGCTCAGAGGTCGATGAGCAATTGATTGTGCCGAATAGAGCCAGTGATAGACCAAACTAGCTTCCAAACACCCTCATCAGTTGAAAGAGAAGCAGAGGCAGAGTTGTTGCAGCCGATGCCAGAGGAAGAAGGAAGCAGCAATGATTTAGAGGAATTAGATCCACCTTTGCCCCCCAGCTCCCAATCACGGAGGAGTCAGAAACGAGAAGCTCAGAAGGAAGCCATTTTGGCAAGATTAAGAAAACAGAACAGTGATAAGGAACAGCTGTTCTCATCAGCTATATAAGTCTGTCAGTGTGACTTGCAGTTTGCTTGTAGTAGATCACTACCCAAACTCTTTCAACCCTTCCGGCTTCCTCAACCCCTTTGGGTGGACCTTCGGCTTTCTGGACCCTTTGGATTTGACCTTGACTTGGCTCAGCTCAGCTTTTCCACTTGTTTGTTTGCATCAGACACTCCCCACTACCGCCGTCTCTTGAGCAAGTACTCTTGCCTCCCTTCCCTCCCTGGCAGAGAGGCACGGGCAGGGAGTTGGACTCTGACACACATTCTCTCTTTCAATCGCCCAAAGCTCTTAGGTCTCTGCACTTCACCAGAGGTCTTGGGGAAGCACACCTCATGATGGGGTGTTCAGATATATAGCTATGGCAAGTCCCTTTGGAGGACAGAGAAAAGTTTAGCCATTTGTCATGCCCCTGTCCCAAGACCCAGATAGGATCCTTCCCAACAGCCGCATCCCAGAGACATGAGAGGAACGGTACTCACGGCAGCCAGTATAGGTGGAAAAGGGAGAGCCCAGGATTCTGGCAGTGTTTATTTAAGAAGAACTCACTAATTAGGCCACAACTGGGTAAGACTCTGAGCCTACATAACAAGAACCCAGAATGGGAGGAAGCTTTGGAGCAGCCCAGTTTACATTTGGATTCCTTGCTCGTGCTCCTAGAACCCTTGAACTTTGCCTCATCTACAGATTTTGCCATCAAACTTTCCCTCTCTGGATTTACAGTAAACTCGGACTGTCTCTCTAAATCTACTGCATAAACGACTAAGACAAACTTTGCTCACTGGCTCCTGATAACAGGCTCATTAGACAGCTGGAAGCCTTGCCTGGCTGCCAGCACAGGACACCGTTGGTGGGATGAAGTCTTTGGTTCCTCACTGTCTCCTCTCATGGTAAGGATGGTCATCTTGCTGTTAGTAGCTAACTGTAGAACACTGGCTTGTGGTGGATGCGCAGGACATTGTACGTGTTCAGACCTGGAGCGTCAAAGCCAGGGGATAGTCCCTTGCGGTCAAAAGGGTAGAAATTGAAAAGCTGCCCATCCTGAGTCTCCAGGGAAACGGAGGCAGAACCGAGATGCAGGGTGCAGGGGAACTCCTTATCAAACACCACCTGGAAAACGCGGTCCTCGAGGTGGTGCAGCTTGATGGTCCGATAATTCTCGGGGATTAGCTCCTCGATGTGTGGCCCAAACTGCTGCATCACCAGCACCCCTCCGGCACCCACCTTGATTTCATAGAAAGTCAGGTTGGAGTAGGTGTAGTAACCTACGTAAGGGGTGGGGCTTGGTGGGGGAGTGAGGCTCTTTTCAGCTTCACGGAAAGCAGACTCCATGGCCGGGATCAGGTGCTCATAGGTCTGGGCCACAATGTCTCCTCCTTGAGGGCGGGGACCGGCCATCAGCACAATGAAGCTCAGACGGAGTTTGGGAACTAGGGAAAAGGTGGCCGAATAGCCATCCAGGTCTCCGTCCTTTCTGATGATGTCGTATCCGAGTTGCTCGTTGACTTCCCAGGGCGTGCCAGTCTTATTGGCAAAGTACTCACTGGAGCACTTGAAGAGAGGCGTCAGCATGGTCTTCACCGTGTCCGGCTCCAGGAGACGCCGGTGGTAGGTTCCCAGAAAGACCATTGCTAGCTTGGCAAGGTCGGCGGCCGTGGAGTACATCTGGCCGGAAGGCCTGTACCAGCCCAGGTCATAGAGGGGTGCAGGTTGTCCACTGCCATAGAAGCCGACGGCCATTTGGGGGCGGATAGGAGGCGTGATGTCGAAGCCTGTGTCCTCCATCCCCAAACGGTCAAGGATGTTCTCAGATACCCACCGCTGGTACTCACCCTCAGCGGCATGCTCTGCTAGCACGTGAGCCATTAGGGAGAAAGCCAGGTTGCTGTAATGGCATCTGGAGAGAGGAAGGAAGGAAGGAAGGAAGGAAGGAAGGAAGGAAGGAAGGAAGGAAGGAAGGAAGGAAGGAAGGAAGGAAGGAAGGACAAAGAATCCTGTTTTTCCCTCCAATCTGAACAATTGTCTCAGGGATACCCATGGGCCTACCAAACATGGCTTCCTAGATGTTGTTCCCCCCAACCTTAATTCATGTCATATCAACTCCAACTGTTCTGATTTGGCAGGGACAGTCATCTCACTCTCCCAGCTGCTTGTAAATGTCCCAATTCTCACTCCCCCTCCCATTTACTGCAGTTGCTGCAAACTGAGTTCAAGTGCAAAAGTAGTTTGCACTTCAATTAACTCAGCAAGAGGAAGAGGAGACGAGGGAGCAGAATCTTCCCCTTCCCAGTTGGCTCAGGCAAAAGCCAACCGCTGCAGCCTCTCCAAGCTTGTCTCATTCTTCTTCATTAATAACTTTTGCCATCTTGACCGCAGTCTGATATCGCTTGGCCATACATGTCCCAGTTTTCTTTGGTGAAATCACAGAATCACATTGTTCTCCTATAAGTTCTCTTTTCGGAGTTCCGGATCTCTGTTTGTAGGTTCTGATATTGCATGATCTTTTACCTCTTTCTAAACATTCTGGTTTATCTCAATTTTTTTGGTATTACAGAAGAAGGAATGCACTACCTCCCTCGCTCAATGACCAAAACCCACGCCCGCGAAATCCATCTTTTTCATGCTGTTGCCCCAACGCAGCCAAGTGGAGGCTAGTAGAGGGAGGGAAGTATCTGCCTGCATGACTCTAACCAGAAGAACAAGGATGGAGGCATCCCTTCCTTCCTTCCTTCCTTCCTTCCTTCCTTCCTTCCTTCCTTCCTTCCTTCCTTCCTTCCTTCCTTCCTTCCTTCCTTCTTTTGTCAAGGTGTGCAGCTGCTTTCTTCAGTGTTCCTGAATAAAGCTTTTGAAACCTCTAAGTCTAATTTCTGGACATGAAGCTCTCCTCTACATCCCGCCAGAACCAAGGCCCTTGGGGAAACGTGCATGATGGGAAATTTTGGAAGCATTCGTAGAAATGCCGCTTGTGGTGCTTGCAGTTTTCAGATGATTGCCTAGACTGAGTCACTGAGCCACAAATGGAAAGTGTGATGGGCACAAGCAACATATCTTGGCTTTTTGATTTGTAGCCCTTCATCAATTAAAACCCCTTACTCCATTGGATTTAGCACACAGCTCCCGGCGTAGCTGCTCTCCTTTGTTATTTTTCCCAGGGAGAGAGAAACTGAGAAGGGCTGGGTTGGCCTGGGAGCATTAAACCTCTCCGGAGAGGACAAAAGAGGACAAGATGCGGCTAAGCTGCTTTGGAGATTTTCCACAGCAGAAGCACTTAAATCACCGTTAGGTGTCAAAGCTGGAACTTGCCTCTCTTGCACGGATCCTGAATACCCTGGTTGCTGGCTGAGCAGTTTCAGGCTTTCCATTAAAAGTCTAAAGAAGTCTGAATGGGGAAAATATAGAGTGCTTTCTCTCTGTGCGTGTATGAATCCAGGACAAGGTAAAACTGTCCCAGTGCCCACTTGTTTCTAGAATTATGGAATGGGAATATACGCCAAAATTTATCTACCTGGTACAGCATCTTTGATAAGCAGCACTTCAGCTTCTCTTTATATGCTTCTAAGGCCATTTCCGCACGACACTCTTATAGCGCGATGATTCCACTTCCAACCTCCTATGGAATCCTGGGGTTTGCAGTTCCGGGAGGGGCCAGCCGGCCCCTCCCGGAACTGCAAACCCCTGGATTCCATAGGAGGTTGGAAGTGGAATCACCGCGCTATAAGAGTGTCGTGCGGAAATGTTCTAAGCAAGGAAAGAGTCAGCATAGAGTAGCGGTTCAAGCATAAGAGTAAGATTGGAGATTTCATCGGTGAAGCAGCCCTTACCCTTGGGGAGTTCTTCCTGACATTTGCTGAGCTGAAATTCCCTTTCCTGTACCTTGAACCTATTGGCTTGGTTCTTATCTTCTGGAGCAGAAGAAAATGAGTTTGCTCCATCCTCTATGGGACAGCCTTTCCAATGCTTGAAGATGTACATCATGTAACCTCCCCACCCAAAACTTTCAAGGTATAGCACATTTTCTACATACCCTTCTACACATTTACGAAGTTAAGGAGGTAGGATTTTGAATATATCTGCCGATCCCATCCCAATCGCACCATGGCCATCAGTCCAACCCTCACAACTTCCGTGCTGGACTAAACAGTTCAGTTTAATCCAACCTCACTCTTTTTAAAGTCCTTCTGTCCTGTTCCTGCCTCTCTGTGTTCACCTCGATCTGTATGATAGCCATGTTTAAATATTTGAAGGGATGTCATATGGAGGATGGAGCAAGCCTCTTTTCTGCTGCTCCAGAGACTAAGATATGGAGCAGTGGCTTCAAACTTCAGGAAAAGAGATCACATTGAAAGATCTTTCTGATGGTAAGTGGAATCTGCTGCCTCCATGGAGTGTGGTGGAGTCTCCTTCTTTGGAGGTTTTTAAGCAGAGACTGGATGGCCATCTGTCGGGAGTGCTTTGAGGTGTGTTCCTGCATGGCAGAAGGGGGTTGGACTGGATGGCCCCTGGGGTCTCTTCCAATTCTATGATTCTATGAGAAATACATTGTGGAATCCTATGCAAGATCTTTTCTTTTCAAGAGAGGGTCAAGCGATATGGAGAAGAACTGGGAAGTGGCACAAACAATTCTTAAGACATATTAGTCTGGGTCAGAAAGGAGGTCACCGTAGTACAGTAGAAAAAGAACAGCCTAGAAAGCCTGAGATCTATTTCTCTATCCACTCCTTCTCACATCAACATGTACATCTTCACTTCAAGCTTGAGTTGCATTGGTTACCTCCAAAACTTCAAGCACGAGAATAAATATTTACACTAAAAATAGAGAAAGTGAATTTTGAAGTACCCCCGCCTAGCTTCACTTTCACTATCTTCATTTCACTCCTTCTTCCTGTTTAGAAATCAAGCCAGGCTTGAAATACTCTGCTGTTCCCTCCCTCTCTATTCTACCTGGTGTCTCCAGTTGACTTAGGGGTCAACTGCCTAATGGTGCCCACCTGAATCATTGAAGTAAGGGACCAAACTGGATCCAAAATAAAAGTCTCCTTGTCTGGTACAGACTTGAGATATTTGAACTGTTCGAAATGATCAGACATCTCCATCATGTTGAGGAGGACCATCTCTATGGAGGAGCATTAGAAAGAATGGTTTCTGGGAAGGAGTGAGTTGGAAGGACAGCTTAGGCTAAATCAATTATGGAAGGAGAAAGTACCCATGGATCTGGTTGGGAACCTTCAGACCTGACAGATGGGGTGGACTTCCCAGGTTGCACAATGGCTACCTGATGAGGAGACCTCGCTAGAACAATGGCTTTACTCACTTGGTTCCTGGGTCAGCCACCAGGATGTCATCTTTCAATAGTGCCAAGGCTTCCTGAGTGGTCCCTTTCCACAACAGACTCGTGGAGCGCAGCCGCCTTGGCAACCCTAGGGCACCAAAGAGACCAAAGCAATGTTCATCCATCTCATCCTCTGCATGTAAAGGAACCCAGAAATTACAGTAGTTTGATACTATTTTTATTGCCCTGGGTCTACCTGATAAAATTTTGGGTTTTGTCATTTTGAGACAGGCTTCGAGCTCTTGTTTCCTGCCTTGAACTACAGTAGAGAATTCTAAGGACCTCACCAAACTATGAATCTTAGGATTTCTTAGGATGGAGGCATGACGCTTGAAGTGGCACCATGCTGTGTACAAAGGGATTTTGTGACACCTTTGAGACTAAATGAGAACAAGAATTTGGTAGCATAAACTTATGCATACTGATTCAGCCCAACACGGCCTGTGTTTGTGTACTCTACAAACACCCAAGAGGCAAAAGAAACATTGATTTTGGATTATTTATGGCCGCTTTGCAGGGTTGGGTGCCCCCACTGATCTGAGGAATTTGTGACTGGACTGGCTGGGATTCCTTGAGAAATGACTTGTGCCAGGTTGCAGTAAACAAGGCACACACCCAGATACACACAGTGAGAAGATTTGCTACTTAGGGCTGACGCCTGGCATCAATATGACTCACTTGTAGCGGATCAAGAGCCAGGAGTGGGTGAAGTATTAATAGCTCAGGAATCCCAGATCACAAAGCCAGCCTGTCAATTAACACCACACTGAGACCATTTCCACACTATACCGTTATAGTGCTATTAGTCCACTTTCAACAACCTGTGGAATTCTGGGTTTTGTAGTTTCCTGGGGCCAAAGAGCTCTCTGGCTGAGAATTCTGAAGGCCCCTTCCTAAGCTGCAAACCCCAGGGTTCCATCGGAGATTGGGAGTGGAATAATGGCCCTATAACAGTGCAGTGCGGAAATGGCTTGTGATGTGTTCCCCCACATTAACCACCTACCAAACTTCCTGGGACATATCTTCTCATTGTCCCAATTGGATGGGGACAGCCACAGTTAATTCTCTGTCATCCCATTTTTTCAGCTGCTTTTAAAATGTCCCAGTTTCTCTCTCTACCTCCCATTTCCCCCCTTGGTTCACTTCCATTCCTGCAAACTGAGCTCAAAGTACAAAAGTTTGCACTTGATGAACTCAGCAGGAGGGAGCGGAGAGGCAGGGGCTAAGTCTTACTCTTCCTAAACTCAGTATATAAATTTCAGGATTTCTCTTCTTAAAACACCACTTTAGTGAGTTCTTCCTCTCCCATAATATCTGCCCTTTTATTACCTGGCCGCATGGTTTACATCTGTGCAATGTGGGAGGAAATGTTGTGGGAGGGAGTTCCACAGGCCAAAAGCACCCACCAAGCCCAAATGTGCCTGTGCTGGCATCATAAAACGGACAAATACCTCCCACAAAGATCTTTAAAAACCCAGGCAAGCTTGTATCGGGAGACACAGTCTTTCAAATCTTCTGGGATGCTCAACAGGGGCTTCACTTCCCCTTTGTGCGTGTGCTCAATTTAACTAAATTCTAGATATTTGATTAGGGTTTGCCCAGGCGTGGCTGACAGTGTCCATGCCAGTGGGGCAGTGAATCCACTCTAGTTCTTAGTCTGAACTATAATGGAGCTATCCAATGTGCTGAAGCCTATCTCCCCCAAATAAGTTCAGCACCTTAGACAGATCCTTTAAAGTCTTGATTAAAACCCTAAGCAGATTCACAACCGTCAGCTTCGTTGGGCCTTGTCGGTCCTGATGTTCCTGACATGAAGTTGAGCTTGGATCCCATGCATGGACCTTAGACAAGCCTCTATCTAACCAACCACCTGCACACCTACTTACCTGAGAGCTGGCTTGCCATTCTGCGCAGGGTCACCGGCGACGGCTTGAGAGGCAACGATCCTTTTTCCAGGAAGATCAGCCCATCTGCCGAGTACCTCTGCTCCGACTCCCTGAGCCGTCCCAGCGGGTTTTTAATGGTGAAGCTCTGGGCGTAGCGTTCCAAAGGGTCGTCGAGGGACGTCACCTTCCCTTCCTCCCACAGCTTGTATAGCATGATGGTGGGGAAGATCTTGGAGACGCTGGCAATCCTAACACGCACAAGGCACAGGCAAAAAAATTACAACATCAGCTGGAGCAGAATTTCTCAAACTGGTCCTTCCTCACCTTGGAGAAATTCTAAATGGTGAACCACATAATAAACAACGGCTGGGACTGGACTGCTAAGGTTGCTGCGTTATCCCAAATGGCCAAATTAATGTGAGTTGCAAAGGATAAGCCAACCGAAGATTTCTTGGAAGACTGGAAACTGTTTATAGAGTTGTTGGGTTTTTTTCTTAGCAATAAGAAATCTTAACAATGCAACAATTTTTGGATGTGGTTATTAGTAACTCCAGTAAGATTGTTTAGTAGGTAGAATGATAGAACAATACTTTTCCTTTCTTCTTTTCTTTTCTCTCTCATTACAGTTTGGTTGGGGTCAAAGCCCTTTTGTTTTTCAATAGGCTAGTATTCAGTTCATTGGTTAGTGTTTAATGAGTTAGTGTTTAGTGTTTTTGGTTTACTGTTTTGGGATTGTGTTTCAGTTTTACTTAAAAATGTTAGTTTGTGTTTATGTTAAAATTAATAAACAAATACTTTTTTAAAAAATGGTTGAGACCCTACACTGGGCTTGGGTAGCAGAAATCTCCCCAGGTGGAGTTACCCACGGATTGTGCTACACAACTCTTGCACTGGACAGCAACATTGCACACCTGAATACACACCAGAATGTGCATCTCCACATGCATGTGCGTCTGTGTCCATGTATATCTGAATGCAATGCATGTGCAGCTCTGCTTCCACAACCTTGAACTAAACGGAGATGTTTCTCATTGGATATTAATATCCAGCTGCTTCCACAAAGAGCAACACTTTCTTCCACAACTTTTCCCCGTTCCCCACCCTCGCCGTGGAAGACAGCTTTGAAACAGCAGAGCACGGTCCCACGGTCTTTTCCTACATTTTGCAACTGGCAAAAATTCAGCTCCATGGCTGGAGCTAGGAGATGAAAGCGACCATTGGGCTTTTAGATCTCCAGCGATGTGCAAGGATTGGCTGGTGAGCTTCAAGCTTGCTTTCTGTGGCAGAAGGGATGTGGAAAGCTATGGACAGAATGCTTCACTCTACCTGAACACACCTTTAGCTTTCTCTTTCCTGCATTGAAACACTGGAGTGCCTGTTATTATGGCTGGGCTTAGAGAGAGGCGTTGACATCTTTCAAGCACAAAAAGTGCACTCCTGCAGTATCATCTTGCTGCTCTGCCTTGATGCATAGGCATGTGATCACTTTCACAAGGCGAGGAGAGCAAATGTCAACTAGCAGAGCACATGATGTGCACGGACCATCTTGGAACGTGCCGGAGAGATTGTTCCTTTCCCTCCCTGGAATTTTGCTGACACGTGCCCCGATTCAGCTCTGGTCATGCACATTACGCACAATGAGTGGTGCTAATTGTCGATGAGGAACGGACTGTGCAACAGAAGACCCTTGAAAGAAGAGTCATTGCACATGGCTTTGGGACTGACAGGGGGTATTTTTGTGGGGAACAGGCTCAATGGAGCAGAAAGTTTATTGTTCTGTTGAAATGCTTTGTATGGATGACTGTTGTGTTGGCGGGAAGGCTAAGTGGGTGGAATACAGGAGAATAGCACACATAAGAGCCTTGTGAGTGAATAACCCAGCATCTCCTTAACCACAGTGGCAAATCAGAAGCCCACAAGCATGGCATGAAGGCAGCATACTATCTCTTGGCCTGACAGAGTTGTCTATAGACCTTTCTCTCTGGACAAAAGACACAATAGATACTTTTTTGGACTACGGTACCTAGAATCCCTAGGCAGTATGGCTAGCATGAGACAGTCAGGGGGCTACTGTCTCAAACCATCCCTTTTCCATGCTCTGGGTAGTGGGAAGGAAAGTGATAAGGTACTATGGACAATGGCTACAGATTTGCTTTGAATAATAACCCCCGTTTGAACAAAGAGTTCAACAAAGTTGCAGTTAGAGAATCATGTATCCACGCAGGAATGAGAGAACCTGCCTCATACCTGGAGATCACCGGTCCATCTGGCCAACCATCTATGATGGATTGGAGATTGTGGGAACCATGGTCACTGAGAATTAACATTTCCAAGCTTTGAGAAAGGGTATTCATAGGGCAGTGGCAGATTTGAATTTCCCTGTGTTCCAGAAAGATCTAACAATGGGTCTCGCAATATTGCCGCCGCTTGTATAAGCCGAGCAGATGGCTAGACAAAACTAGGAGCAGAAGCAAAACTTGTTTGTTTCAAGCACCAATTGCATTAGCACGCACTACCAGGGCTAATGCACCAACTGGAACACAATTATCGTTTGGTTTTCTCCTTTCTCCGATCATGGCAATCTGTTCCTTGATCTTAAAAATGTGGAGAAAATTGCATACACAAATGCGTCGATTTGGGGAAAGAGCACACGAAGAGACCTGTGAATTTTTGTGCGGTTGCTGAGAAAAAAGAAATGAGGCGGAACAAAGTTGAGCTTGAAACAAATTGAAAACTTTATCAAGGGTGAAAGAGGCAAATCTGTCTGTTCCTCACCTCACCTGCTCGACGTGTTCTAGCCACAGGCTCACCTGTAAATGGTATACTCATTGGGAATGCCAGAGAAGGGGTCGGAGCCATTGCGCTTCCCAAAGTTGCCCGTCCACAGCACTGTGTCATTGTAGATAACAATGGCCGACAAAGCAGGCAGCCCAGGGCTCCGGATTTTGTGACGGAGAAGCATGTCCACCTGGAGAAGGGGAGGAAGGAGAGGAATCCAGGATTTTGTTCAGGGGAAAAAAAATATGCTACTATTTTTTTCCAATATGGCATTGAGGATGGACCGACTTTGGGGCCCGGGGATGTCCTTGGTTTTATACTAGAACCTTGAGGTTCTCCAGATGAAAAAGGCATCTGCTCGGCATTTTAAAAGTCTGGCCTCGGGGACTTCTTTTGAGTACCAAAGCTGAACATCACTCAAAGTCTTTCACACAAAACTCCACTCCGAGTTGCTCAAACTTTTTTTCATTTCATCCATCTGCTTTAGGGGGTTTGCACACGTACGAAGGAGATCATTTGGGGCTATGTTTGTTAAAAAATTGGGAATAAGAAGCCTTTGCCAGTCTAATGCAAATCATCCAGAGATTTGCCCACAGGGAGGCATGAGAAGTTTCACACCTCCCAAATTTACACACAGATTGGAATGCAGTAATCCAGCAATAGCCACATTTCTCCAAATCGGTGAAAAAAGAGACAGGGAAGGAGGAGGGATTGTAATAGTCTAACATGTGCAGAGGGAGGCAGCGCGGTATAGTAGTTTGAACAGTTGGATTATGACCCTAGAGATTGGGATTCGATTCCCCCCTTGGCCATGAAAACCTACTGGGTGACCTTGGGAGTGTCACACACTCTCAGCCCAGAGAACCCTGTGATATGATCACCTTTGGGTTGCCATAAGTCAGAAATGACTTGAAGGCATACAACAGCAATGACAACAACAACAGCACGTGCAGAAAAGCACTTTATGGTCTAAATCCTGTCCTCAGTCCTGACAAGAGAAGAATCGCTAGACCAACTGGATTTGCTTCTCTGCTGACTCACCCTTCAACAATTGATTTAATGGGCCTACTCTGTTCCAGCCTTTATTGGGAGAAACCGCTTTCATAAAAAAGTTTGCACTGGGAAAAGCCCCTCTGAAAAAAGTCGTATTTGAAATCATCTGCATAAAAATGGGTATGAACTTTCATATGATTTCACTGCAAACCAGTGTAGAAATTGGGAAGTTAATTCTACTGGAAAACATGCAAGAGAGCAGAACTTAATATGGTAGATCCACCTATTCCTATCTATCAGTTGATCCACTTCTTTCTTCTGCTCGTGTTTGTCCAATATCACCAGGTGGTCCACAGCTCTCCAGGCAGCCAAAGGCCATTTCTGCACAACACTGTTACAGTGCTATTATTCCACTTCCAACGTCCTGTGGAATTCTGGAGTTCGTAGTTTCCTAAGGCCAAAGAGCAATCTGGCTAGGAATGGTAAAGGTCCCTCCCTAAACTGCAAACCCCAGGATTTCATAGGATGCTGAAAGTGGAATAATAGCACTATAACAGCGTAGTGTGGAAATGGCAAAAGACTATTTTTCTCCTCCAAACTGTATACTCCACCAGTCTCCCCAGGACCTACCTTTTCCAGAGCATCCTTCAGGACTGGAATTGGGTGGTCAAGAGGCACGGGGTCTGGGTAACGGGGACACATTTGCACTGCCTCTGGCTTGATCTCCACCACTGTTGGGCCTGGGAAGAAACCCAGATAGAGAGTCACATTAATCACCTTAGGGTGTTTGAGTTTAGTTAGAGAGTTGAGGGTAATGAAGGGTCTACGAGAGAGGATGCGGAAGATTTATGATTGAGACTCAACTTGATTTTAGGAATAAATAAGTAGTTTTAAGGCTCTGAAACAGATGGATGGATGGATGGATGGATGGATGGATGGATGGATGGATGGATGGATAGGCAGATTGGTGGATCGGTAGACGGGTAGATCGTAGTCCTAACAGTCTAAGTTGGATAGAACTTGGACACTAAATTGAGCAGGCGTAGATGTCAGCTGGTCACATTCTTTTCCACTCTGGTAAGCTGTATTTTATTTCTATTTTAGCTGTATTCCTAAATTGTTGGCTGGTTAGTCTGAACTGTAGTAGACCATGAATCCATTGCTGAACGCAGAGTCGACGTGCAGGTAAACCACACTGATTCAGAAGGCTTGCTCTAGCTGGGACCTAAGGCCATCTCTGCATGGTGTCACAGTCCCGTGGTGGGGACAAAATGGCAGCAGTCTGTGGGTTGTGCTTTCATACAACTTTGTTGCAGTCCCTCTGCCAGCCTGTCTGCACCCATTGCAATTGTGGGATATTTGCTTAATGTTAAATGTTAAGTGCCCATGATCGCACGATGCTCCCATCACCGTTGGCCATGAGGAAGGCGTGGAAATGCAATCATGCTCTTCCTTCCCCAGTGCAGCATGAACTGGGGAAGGAAGGTGTGTGTTGCTTGTGCTTCCTACTGCAGGGAGCTGGCTGGGTGCGGAGAGGAATGTTCACTTCACATTACCATCCCAGCAAAGGCATACTGGGATTGCAACAGAACGACAACGGAATCACGTAGGGTGCAGAAATGGCCTAAGTATAGGATTCAGGAGTATCATAGAATCATAGAGTTGGAAGAGACCCCGGGGGTCATCCAGTCCAACCCCCTGCCATGCAGAAAGCTCCATCAAAGCATTCCCAACAGATGGCCATCCAGCCTCTGCTTAAAAACCTCCAAAGAAGGAGATGCCACCACACTCCACGGAGGCAGCCGCATATTCCACTGCCGAACAGCATTGACCGTCAGGAAGTTTTTCCTGAGGTTCAGGTGGAATCTCTTTTCCTGCAGCTTGAATCCATTGTTCCTTGTCCTAGTCTTTGGAGCCGTGGAAAGCAAGCCTGCTCCCTCCTTGCCATGACATCTTTTCAAATATTTAAACATGGCTGTCATGTCCCCTCTGAACCTTCTCTCCTGCAAAGTAAACATCCCCAGCTCCCTAAGCCGTTCCTCATAGGGCTTCATGGCTTCCAGACCCTCTACCATTTTGGCTGCCCTCCTCTATATTTATATTTATATATTTGCATATATAAAATATCACAGAAGTGGTGAAATACTTCTGACTGTAATACCGTGTGATTTTCCTCAGCTACAACTCTTGCACTCAGAATTCTCTTGTGTCCTCTTTTCAGGTGACAAACATGGACAATACGCAAGTGGCCATCCTGCTACTTTGGAGAGGTGACCAGTACTTCTGCATACCAACTTTGCGGCAAGGACATGGAGCAATTCTTTGGCCACAATGGGCTTGGTCCGGTGGGTACTTGCTTTGGTACTTACTGGGCTCCACCTTGGGAAGGCTGTACTGCCACAGGAAGCAGCTGGTCATGGCCACGGAGAGCAGGAAGAAGACAACCAGGGCTACATGGATCAATTTCACTTCCATAGCGGAGAGCCGGAAGAGGCTGTGCCCACCGGAGGCCTAAGGGGGACAGAGAAAAACACTGACAGGGCTTTGGAAGGGAAATGCTGAAACACCATGTCCAGTTCTGGATGCTACACTTCAGACACTACGGGCCTTTCTGCCCTACATTGTTATAGTGCTATTATTCCACTTTCAACCTCCTGTGGAATTCTGGGGTTTGTAGTTTCCTGAGGCCCAAGAGCTCTCCGGCTGAGAATTCTAAAGGCCCCTCCCTAAACTCCAAATCCCAGGAGTCCATAGGAGGTTGGAAGTGGAATAATAGTGCTGTAACAGTGTAGTGCAGAAAGGCCCGATGCTGACAATTTAGAGCATTCCATGAAATGGGTGGCCAAGATAGTGAGGGGTCTGGAAATTAAGTCTTGCTGTTTTCTGTGCAAACCCAGCAGGTGTGAATTTTGTGCAGAATGGGTGCCAAACTGTGAAGATGGTCATCAATCCAGGAATCTTCTTGTCAGCACTTCTCAACACTGAAAAAACAATTTTTTTGGCAACATTTTCCAAATATTTTCAAAGATTCTTTCCATCCGTCATCCATACTGTTTAGGAGCCATCTAGGTTGCTAAGTCCTATCTGCAAAATATGTCCAGGACATTTAAAGTTCAGACCACTGCTGCCGTTCTCCCACAATTCTTGCTATTGCCATTGTTATTGTTGTTATTATTTATTTGCAGCCTGCTTTTTCTCCAAAACTGAATTCAAAGCAGCTCACAATTTTTTTTAAAAAAACGAGACAATTAAAAGCAGACAAAAGTGAGTAATAAAAACAGAATCAAACTATGTGCAGTATTAAAATAACACCATTTCCATAAAGAATAAAAAATGCGCTTAAAAAAAGATTTTAAAAAATAAATCTTAAAAACAACAATCGAAACAATGCAGCGTTCCCTCGCTCATTCTTTTAAAACTTTCTTTTTACATGCTTGTCTGAATAAAAAGGGTCTTTTTTCCCCCCACTGCAGAAGGACAACAAGGAGGGGGCTATTACGGCCCCCCTGGGAAGGGAGTTCCAGAGTCCAGGGCAGTCCCCGAAAAGGCCTTCTCTCTGTTAAGATGCAAAAGCTTCTGAATATGGTAACAAGTGGTATCAGAAGGTAATGAAACTGGCAGAAGAGCGGTGGAAGGTATTCATGCCTATGTAGAAGAAGAGATTGCTACGGCCCCATGGAAAAGGCTGGGGAACCTGCTGTTTTAGCCATGCGAGTCAGTGACGGCAAGCAGAAACACGCCATAACAATCTCAACGACTTCACACAAGTCTGTGCCGGCACTCGCTTTGGCGGACGCCGGCTGATTGTACCTTTACCTGTGCAGAAAAGTGAATTTCAGCAGGTGCTGCTTGTCCTGCAGTCAGGTACGAAGCAAGGCCTGCAACATCCCCTCTCCTATCCCAATATTCAAGGTACTGGCTCCCTCTCCAGCCTTCGTTCTGGCAACCCTACTCTTTTCAGTTATCGTCCAGGACGTTCAGCTTCCTGATCGTACGTGGCTGGCTAGGGGAGTTCATTCTCCTTGCCCTCTGGCCAGCTTGGCTTGACAGGGCGACTCAGTTCTGCGGAAGGCAGAAGCTCTCCCTTCTCTTTCGCAACCCACCCTGGCTCCGCTATAACGCACGACCACAAAACAGAAAGGTTGAAAGGTGGGCCACCTGTCGGGGAAGTCTGGCAGGGGATTCCTATGCCGACGGGGGGGCCGGACCAGAGAGGATTCCTTTCGGCTCAGTGATTCCAAGAGGCCAATGTCACCATTCCCAAATCTCCCAGCTCTCCCCTTCATCCTGCTCCTCCCCTCCTCGTCGGCCTCCCCGGCCCCCTTCGCCCCAACTTACCAGTGGGAGCCGGCGCTAGCATAAGGCCACCGCAAGTCCCCCGTGGTTCTGAGGTTTGGCAAGCGAGACCATGACCGTTGAGGCGATGGGACTGCAACCTGGACAGCTTGCGTCCTCTCCGCCATGAGCTGGGGCGGCTGCTGCTACAGTGCCTGTAGTCCTTTCTTCGGCTGATGCTTCCAACACCCCAGGCCCTTTTGGGTCTCTCTCAAGTCCCTCTCCCAGCTCCGGCACTCTTGCTCCCACGGCCACTTCTCAGGGACTCCGGTGGCCCAGCCGGCTGGGGGAAATCCAGATTTTCTTGGCTAAAGCCCCAGGGTGGAGGTGGGGCATAAATCTGCCGGTTGCTGCGCGCTTTGCACTCTCCCTGCCCATCAGACGTTAAGCCCAAAGCCCCGGCAGGAGTTGTGCCTCTGCAGCCATCTGCCTCCGTCCTCCCCACCCCGAGTCACCCGGCCTCCACACACAACGTGGGGGTCTCTTGTACACCTGGGACCCTCCCTTGCCATGTGGGGAGAGAACAGCAGAGACTTTCCCCAAATTTCCAGAGGAGGTGAAGGCAAAACACAGCTGGCTTGCAGACACCTGCTTATTTTTTAAATTTTTTTATTAGCTTTTAAAGCATACAGTCTAGTTCACAAAGAAATATATATATTCAGAAAAAAGAAAAGGAAAAAGCAGATGAAAGAGAAAGAAAAATGCTAACACTCTAAAGCAATACACTAACCACCAGCTAACTAAAATGCTAACTATTAACTAACTGCTGTATTTGCTGGCATACAAGATGCACTGGCGTATAAGACGCTCCCTATTTTCAAACGGTATTTTGGGGGAAGAAAAGCGTGTTTTATACACTAGCAAATACAGTAACTAACTAAGACAGCCAGCATGGTTTGAGCATTGGACTGCGACCCCAGAGAGCAGGGTTCGATTCCTCCCTGGGCCGTGGAAACTCACTGGGTGACCTGGAGTGTGTCACATACTCTCAGCCCCAGAAAGCCCCATGATAGTTTAGCCTTAGGGTCCGACCATAAATCGGACATGACCTGAAGGCATGTCACAACAACAATTCTTTAAATACTCTAAATAGTTTTATCCTATTTTTTATTTCATTTTTTTATTATTATTAATTTTTGTATAGCAGACGATCAAATATTGCAGTGTTACTGTAACATTCAAAGTGTTACAGAAGGAAGATTTTCTCTTAGAATGAGAAATAACTATATTTCTTTCATGTTCCCATTCCTATATTTCCCATATTTTATATTCCCCTCTCTTCCCCCGATCTATTTGTAACTCCGTTAATATACAACTTTTTCCTCCCATAATTTTCTCTCTTCCTTTCCCTCCAACTCACTCTAATTTCAACCCCCCTGATACCCTTCCTGTCCTCATTTCGCGCTTTCCCCAAATCCAGTTCCAATATAGGATTTACTTTAAACCTCTGCGTTGTGAATGATCTTTTTGTTGTTGTACTCTTGCACCGAAAATTACCTAGTTATTATTGTCTATAACTAAGTTCATCTAATATTTCCTTATTCCATGTTCCCACCCTTAATATATATATGTTACTATTACAAATCTTGACTTTTTTGTTTTAACCTAGGTCCTTCTACAGTATCTAATTCTTTCTCAACCATTCTATAATTGGTCTCCATGCCTTTTCAAATGGTCAAGTTGACCTATTTTAATATTCACTTTCTGCATGTTTTCGAGTCTATTGTTCTTTTAAATTGTGAGTCCAAATATTATTATTATTTGGGGGAGGATAAATACTGCGAAGGAGTGGGTTTACTATTTTACTATTCCCTTGGGCTTGCTCTGTTCAGCTCCTTATGCATTCTTCAATAAATAGATGCATTGACCAGATGCTTGTATACACCTTTGCCTCTCTGTGCATGCTGCTTAATGGACAGAAAAGGATCAAGACTGCTTTTACCGGCCCCATTCCTTGATGCCATGCCCTCTACTGTACACAACTGGAACAGGGGGGTCTAAAAATGGGACTTAAACTCAGCCATAGCTGCTCACAGGTATGGGCAGGAGCCTTGCATGATTGGAGACTTCCTGGTTCTTATGCATTAAAATGTGCTATTGTTATCTAAAATAATAATTATTTATTAATATTTCAAAAAATTAATAATAATTTTCTTCTGCTCCAAAGACTAGGACAAGAGTCAACGGGTTCAAATTAGAAGAGATTCCATGCAAACATTAAGAAGAACATCTTTGCTGTAAGAGTGGATTGACAGTGGAACGGACGAAGGGGCATCCATTCCTTCAAGGTCTTTAAACTCAGGTTGGATGAACGTCTTTTGGGAACTTCCTAAGGGCAAGAGCAGTTTGACAGTGGACTACGCTGCCTGGGAGTGTGGTGGAGTCTCCTTCTTTGGAGGTTTTTAAACAGAGGCTGGATGGCCGTCTGTCGGGAGTGCTTTGATGGCAGGGGGTTGGACTGGATGACCCTTGAGGGTCTCTTCCAACTCTAAGATTCGGCGATTCTATAATTTGATTTACTTTGAGACTGAGGAGACATACAACTGAATACACCAAAGTCTTCCTTTTCGGACATCCCATTTCATGCGCAGATGGCAAGGGGCAAGGCTGGAGGTGCAATCTCACCCCCCACAACTGTGAATAAATAGTCCAAAGGAGCAGCAGAACTTCTAAAATTAATCTCATAATCAGAGTATGTTGTTTGCAGCATCTTGGAGCTCCTTCCAGTCTCCCCTTTCTTGTCCATCAAATCACTACTGAAAATCCCCTTCCCCAGTGTGACCTCCGAATGCATTTTCTCAGTGCCAGCGAGGCTTGGCAAAGGGTAGGTGCCTCCGTCCAGATCAATTACTATCAGGGTTAAATTGCATGCTGTGTTAAATCCACAGTGTGCAGCTGTAAAGCATTTCCTTTTACTTGCCAAGAAGGGTGTATCTGCATCAAACACTTATAGCAGTTTGATGCCACTTTAACTGCCATGGCTCCATCCTACAGAGAGCACTCGTCCCCTCCCCTGAAATACAGATCCCAAGGTACTCTAAGTGCTTGTCTACACTGGAGATGTAAACTGATTCGATCTTCAGTTCTTCCCTTTTTCAGGCTTCTTTTGTACCTTCTGAATGATTCACCAAACTACAAATTCCAGGATTGCAAAGGATGGAGCCGTGACAACTGAAGTAGCATCAAATTGCCATAATTGTTCCCTGTGGACACACAAGGGTGCGAGGCCCTAGTTTTGACCACAAGAGCCCGATTAAAAGGTTTACGTATTCCCCAGCTACTTTTCTTCCTTAAATGTGTCCCTGGCCCCAGGTTGGGGGCTAAAAAATTAAAATGAAATAAAATAAAATAAAAGAGGGAAAGACTTGCATGATATAAAACTTGACGAACGGGTAAACGATCGAGATTTCCGCACATTAACTTGACTCCTGTTGGTAGTCTCAGATAAGTGGATCCCTGTTGAAATCAATGAGATTTGCACCAGACTGACTCACCATTCAACAATTGATTCAATGGGGCTACCAACTATCTTATAGCCACAACAAAGGGGGCAGAGGCTTGGTTTGGGGCTCACAGAGACAACCACACGTCAGCCGCTCTTCCGTCCTCCGGCATCGTTGTGCCATTGCCTTCCCCCCAGCAGTCTTGCTGCCTAAGGCCACCCCCTCAGTTTGTCTCCTAAGCAGGTCACCATAATTCCTAGCACCACACCTAGGGATGGAAAGAACATCTGAAAGTATTCCAAAAAAAATGGTTGGAGGAAAAAAATGTTTTTCAAATGCCAAAAAAAAAAAAAAAAAAAAAACCCTGATAAGAAGAATTTTGGATTGTTGAAAATCTTTGCAGTTTGGGACTTATTTTGTGTAAAATTCGCACAGGCTTGATTCATTTCGAAAACGCCATTCTCTGTGCAGGGCCATTTCCCCACTAGACGATTATAGTGCTATTATTCCACTTTCAACGTCCTACGGAATCCTAGGGTTTGCAGTTTAGGGAAGGACCCCAAAAGGCCGCTCAAACTGCAAACCCCAGGATTCCATAGGACGTTGAAAGTGGAATAATAGCACTATAACAGTCTAGTGCAGGAATGGCCCAGGAGACAGCGTTTCTGGCACAGAAAGACAGAAAACGCTGTTTTCTGCACAAAACAACCTTGAGTCAGATGTACGTAGCACAAATCCCAAATTGCAACTGACTTTCGTGGTTTTCAAAAGACTCGCTTGCAGTCAGAAAGAAATGGCTTGCTTGCAGCTGGAAAGAAATTGCTAAAATTACCGTTTCCTTCCTTTGAGAAGAAATTCAGGAAAAAATTATCTCCCTCCCCTACCCTGCCTCCATTTTGGCCAGTCTAGCTCCCCAGAAAGGCTTCCCTTCTCCCCAAGGCATAGGGATTATATCTATGAGAACTGGTGTAACAGGGGGAGGGGGAAATGGATTTGTTCTTCCCGCTCGCTGAGAGATTGAATATTAATTCTTTCTAATGCTGCTCAGCCACGGAGGCAAATTGGGGCTGACCTCAAGCTATTTATAAAACCCTGCAATCTCTTCTCAGCATCTGCTGGGGAGGGGATTATCTCAGCCAATAGGCAGCCCCTGCTTTCTTTCTACCGCTCGGAGGAGCAAAAGCCAGAAGACCCCCCCCCCCCGCAAGCTCTGACTTGGCACCTGTGTGGTCTATTATCATTGCTGTTTTTTAATGATTAGAATCCCCATCCCTTGCCCACAAGCCTGTTTTAAATGTACAAAGCAAAAGGGGCTGCTAGAACCTCTCAAAGCTGACCTGGTTGGCTGGAATCCTGTGTCCAGTTCTGGACACCGCAATTCAAGAAGGATATCGACACGTTGGAACGTGTCCAGAGGAGGGGGACCAAAATGGCGAAGGATCTGGAAGCCTTGCCCTATGAGGAGTGGCTTAGGGCACTGGGGATGTTTAGCTTGACAAAAAGAAGGTTGAGAGGGGACATAACAACCGTGTTTGAATATTTGAAGGGATGTCATGTTGGAGACGGTACAAGCTTGTTTTCTGCAGCTCCAGAAGATAGGACATGGAGCAATGGATTCAAACTACAGGAAAAGAGATTCCACCTAAACATCAGGAAGAACTTCCTGATAGTAAGAGAAGTTTGACAGTGAAATATGCTGCCTTGGAGTGTGATGGAGTCACCTTCTTTGGAGGTTTTTAAAGAGATGCTGGATGGCCATTTGCTAAAGGTGCTTTGAGCGTTTGTTCCTGCATGGCAGGGGGTTGGACTCAATGGCCATTGCAGTCTCTTCCAACTCTATGATTCCATAGTCTGTACTGAAATACAACAGTGCACAAAAGCATTCTGCCCAACATTTCACCGGGGAAAACTGGACCGTGAGAAGCCGAGTAAAGCCAGACTGCGACCAAGGTGGCAAAAATTATTAGTGAGAGAGAACACATAAGAATTTATTTCTTGCATTTCTTGCATTTATATTCACCTTGCTCCCAAATGGGATCCAAAACGGCTACGAGATGCTGCAGCATGTTACTTTTTCCTGAGACTACGGGGAAGGCCAAGACTCTGGCATGCCTCCCCTGAGATGCACTAACAAGTACAAATGAATTTTCCACTTTGGACTCAATTTGCAGCAATGGAAGTCAGCTGAGGACAAATGGAGAGAGTGGGAGGAGGGAAGAGGAACTCGGGCAATTTAAAAGGACCTGACAAAGTGGGATAGCAGGTGGTTAATTTGGACTTTCCCTGTCAAATTGGGTTGGTTGGTGGGCATGCAAAATCTCCACCCTTTTAGAGGTGGGAAATTCTCCAGTGGGGAAATCACCATGAGCAGTGGCAGCAGGCGGTGGTATGTGTGAATGAATGCACGCTTGTGAAAATGTTTATATATGAATCATAGGGCCTTTCCACCCTACACAGTTATAGTGCTATTATTCTCCTTCCAACCTCCTGTGGAATTCTGGGGTTTGTAGTTTCCTGAGGCCCAAGAGCTCTCTGGCTGAGAATCCTAAAGTCCCCTCCTTAAACTGCAAACCCCAGGATTCCATAGGAGGTTGATAGTGGAATCATAGCACTATAACAGTGTACAGTGGAAAGGCCCATAGGATCGTAAAGCTGGAAGAGACCTCAAGTCCAACCCTCACCACGCAGGACCTGGGTGAAGAATTTTTTTTACTTCTGGATTCTTTAAAAAACACTCATGTCTTTCCATCCTAGATATTTTAAAGTTCTAGGAAATTCTTGGGAGGGATCATCACTTAGCAGATAGAGTGTGTCCTGAAGCTCATGGGGTTACACAGCAGTTGGGTCATGCCACCTCCTTAGTGAATTGTGACATTCCATATCCAAATTCGCAGCTAAATGCACATGCATATCTTCATGCACAACGCACAACATTCAGTATGCATCAACGCGCATGTTAGTGCACACAAGGTGCATGCACACAAAATACACAACGTGCGATCAGGCACAGTAGGCCCACCTGTGCAACTCCACTACCACAACCTCTGAGCTGAATACGGCTGTTATGCATTGGATAAAAATGTCCAACTGCCCCAGTCTCTTACAAAAAATGGTCTGAAATGAATTTCTTTCCCACCTCTAGCATGAACACACACACACACATACACACACACACATTGGTACACAGACAGAAGTCTTGCTTGCTTGCACGTCAAAATTAGGGAAGGGGACACTTTTAGGTAGGGACACACTGACCATAAGGCAAGCTCAAAAACTCTCTGGGACAGCAAAATTTCAGGGGAGCACATCTCTGAATTAGAGGAGGAACTATTTTGCTCTTAAGATTACTGGAAGGTATGTATAGAAATAGCAGCATCATTTCCTGAGTGACATTCCATGTTTTTCAGGGGACATAATCACAGGTTGCAAGTATGATTATAACAAAGAGGAAGATAAATTGCAGATGAAATAAGGAAACAATATGTTCCGGCAACTTATTGAATGTTGTTCGGCCATTTGGCAGCACCAAGAAAGCATTTCAACATTCCCTCCAGATATTGCTGGGCTCCATCTGGCATCATGCTTGATCTGTACCTATACTGTCTGGGGGCAGATGGGATTGGGAGTCCAACAACATTGGGAGAGCCTTATGCACCTCACCTCTACCTTAAAAGAAAACGGGAATGTAAAATTAGTTTGTTTAATGACAAAAAACCCCCTCTAAATTCTTCAATGTTACCTTTAGAAGCGACACTTCGCCATGCATCTGAATGTTCGCATTACTAGAGCCTGGATCCAATTCAAAACTGCCTTCCTGCTGCATTTCATGCCCAAATGAAGCACATTTTTTCACATACCTTAGATTTTATAAAAAGTTGGGTGCTTGGGTGATGGCCAGAAGATACCAAACTGCAGATTTGGTAGGTCAAGATCTACTAAAGGTCTGGATCTACCAGAAAATCTGGTAATTTGTAGTACAGTCCCAGAAATTCCAGACGTCCTAATCATTAAACAATTGCAGCATTAACGTAACTCCTGCCCCATCCCAAAGTATTCTGCTGAAGCGAAGAAAGCTTGAAGTATGCAGGGATGGGATTTTTGTGTGGAAAAACTGAGAATTCTGGCACCTAAAACATGTTCCTAAGCTCAGATTTTTTCAAAATGTTAGGGAGGCCCTAAATACCCTAAAAACACCAGGTCCCATCTGATCTTAGAAGCTAAGCAAGGTCAATTCTGGTTAGTACTTGGATAGGAGAGTGCCCATGAATATTGGGTGCTATAGGTTATATTTCAGAGGAAGGAAGTGAATATTCCTTGCCTAAGAAAACCCTATGAAATTCATGGGGCCACCATAAGTCAGCAGGCAACTTGAACACACATATACACACATGTTTGTTGCACCAGGCTTAGTCTGGTGGAACTCAAGATTGATGTAAATAAGTAGATCCCATGAGCCTGCTCCTCTCGGCAGTGGCGGCTGATGGCTTCCATTCCAGTGAGGTCCATTTTGGCTTTTAGTCCGAACTTTAAAAGACGTATCTAAGGTCCTGAACCCCAGCTCCTGAAGGGTTTCAGCAATTGGGAGAGCTCCTTTCAAGTTCAGAAATGTGGAAGCTGCCAACTGCACTGCCTCCTGCTGATAGTCATTATTCCCCCCCCCCTTTTTACTTGTTTAGCATCAACCCCAGCCCAAATCTGCCTTGCAAATGTATGAGCCTGACAAATGGGGTGAAACCATGTGAAAGGCGGCTGACTCAACCATCCAAACGGCTACAGACTGTGATCAGCTCGAGACTGCCAGCCCGCTCCCCACCATCTTGTTGAGCCTTACCCGAAGCTGGAGGCCGTCCATGGCTTGCTATGGGTCTTCCCTCTCGGCATTGACCGACATCTCTAAAGCATCCAGGGAGTGGGCCCTGCAAGAAGAGGATGGCTGGTTGGAAGAAAAGGACTCTTTGATGACCCGTTGGGGAGAAGATCAGAAGCAGAAGAGGTACCTAAAGAAATCCCAAAGCACTTCTGAAGGTGCTCCGTCTCCAGCGTTTGCTCTCCCAGTGGCTGCGACTGGGATGCCTTTGCAATGATGAAAGAATACTCCAAGACACTCAATAGTGGCCGGCAGTAGAAGCCAAACTCATGCGACAATTGTGGGCAGGCCTCCCTCTCTAGACCTATTCTGCTGGAGCTTCTCATTTGCAATAGGCATGGAAATATCTCACCGTCGAGACCTCTCCATACCCCCAAACCACCCTTCTAGGGAAAAGGGGCCACAGACAGACCCTCCGGATTGTACCCCACCATCGTGCCATGCACAGCCGTCAGGTTCTCTTACCAGCCTTCCTGCTTCCCCCTTGTGTGTCCGGTGCCGCCTGGGAGTTTGGGGGCTTGCTTCCCGCTGCAGAGGTTTAAAGACCGGACAGAGCGCTAATCCTGCCTGCTGCAGATTACTCTCTGTGCCAAAGCAGTGTGCAGGATGGAGAACATCTGGTCTGGGATGGAGTTAGCCCAAATACACCCGACAGCTTACAGGAAGGGGAGGGCGATGGGCAAGTTTAGCCAAAGCCTTTCCAGAGCAGTCGCTGGTTGAGTTGTGGAGATACGACCTGTTTGCTTGGGGGGAAAAAAAAAAGGAAGAAAGAGAAAGAGAGACGACTTCTTTTTGTTGTTGTTTTGTGACACAACTCCCAGAATCCAAGGCTGTCTGGGGGATTTGTGGGTTTACAGTCCAAAAAGGCTGACAGGAGGAGAATCAACTCATTTCAAATGTGGGGCTTGAAGAAAGCACGATAGATACCCGAGATTGCTGCCCTATTCCATTTTTAATAGGGATTTACAAGACCCACAGGCCGTTTCCACCCCACACGGTCATAGCGCTATTATTCCGCTTTCAAGCTCCCGTGGTATTCTGGGGTTTGTAGTTTCCTGAGGCCAAAGAGCTCTCTGGCTAAACTGCAAACCCCAGAATTCCATAGGAGATTGAAAGTGGAATCATAGCACTGTTAACAGTGCGGTGTGGAAATGGCCGCAGTCTCTTGCAATCTCTCTTAGTCTCCTGAGGCTTGCAGAGAGACTGGAAAGGTGTGGCGAGACTTATAAATAACTATTTTAAACAGCCCAGTGTTCCAATAATTAGGCTTTGAGGTTTCAAAAGCTTTATTCAAGGGCATCAAAGAAAACAACTGCACCCCTTGGCAACTCCCAGGATTAAAGAAGCATTGCATTTGCAGCACTTTATAAACTGTAATATTTCAAATTGGTGTGTGCTAGCAATCTAGCATTCTATTTGATAGCTAATCTTTACGACTTCTTTCCCGGGTGCTTCTGTCTCCCTTCCAAATTCACATCCAGCTTGCCAACAGTTTGACCTTGTAGCCAGTCTGGCTGCCTGCATCTGTAACTTGATTACAGTTTGTTTCAATAACATCCATAGTCCCGGCACCGTTTTGCAGCTGATCCCATCATCCCCACACTGCACATCATTCCCAAACCAGATTCTGCACCTTAGATATTCCTTAACAGTTCAGCCTATAGCTCGGAATGGGTTCACGCATCCCTTCCGTGAGGCGAGGCACCAACAGCCACTGCTTGGTGTACTCATAATCTTCCAGGAATTAATTATGGTTTTAGTTAAACATTTTGCAAAAGTGCCCTTTTATTTGCCAGTTTCTGAAAAGTAACTAAAATGGCCCTGCTTGGATGCTACCAGGAGCTGGGCTGTGACACAAAAGATGCTTGTCCTCTTGTTGGCTTCGTTGTCATCTTGACACTCACAGCAGCGCATGGCATTCCTTTTACACCACGTAGCGAGGCCGTCCCCTGTAAACCATAAAAGGAAATCAAACGATAACTAGAAAAGGAAGTAAAAAGTTACTGTTATGTGCAAAAAAAGAGTGACCTCTCCTTGCTTTCTGGTTATAACTCTTAGTTAGTGGGAGAGGAGTTAATGACCAGGTTAAACGATTTGGAACTAATGATTCCGAAGAACCCTCAAAGGTGAAAATAGAACAGGCTGTGGGGTTTTTTTAATGATGCCTGAGATCACCGTACAGACAGGCTGGGAGATCTCTCTCTCCCCACCCCGTCCCTCCTTAGGGAGCCCACGGTTTCAGAAATGGAGCTTCCCGCATCTCACAGCTGCCATGGGGAGTTGGGGAGGGGGGACTTCAGCCAGCCTCTAATCTTCTGCAGAAAGACCAGGCCTAGTTGGGTCCCTGTTACGTTCAATTACATAAGAAGCTTAAGAGGTTCAGCACTCAACAAGGGCAGTTGAGCAGAAAAGCTTGATTTTCCCATCTGCTATTGCTGGGCTTAGCAACAGAGTGCGTATATGTGGGTTTGAGGATGCAGCGGGTAGACTCTCTGGCTTGCAGTCCCACCCCGGGGCCTATTTGCATATGCACATTCGCTGAAACAAATGCAAATGCCCCACCCTGGCTCTCTCTTGAGTCTGAGGGCCTGTCCGCCCTACACTGTTCTAGTGCTATTATCCCGTGGAACTCTGGGGTTTGCAGTTTACTGAGGCCAAAGAGCTCTCCGGCTAAATGCCTTTCCCTAAACTGCAAAACTCAAGCTTCCACAGGATGTTGGAAGTGGAATCATAGCACTAGAACAGTGTAGGGCGGAAAGGCCCTGAGCTAGGAGAACCAGCCAGCATGCTCTGATGTCCGTCAGAGTAATTCTAACTCAAAGGGTTGTGGGACGGGGTGCCAGGCAACCTTGGGTAGATTCCAACTGAACATTAGAAGGCACCTTTTGACAGTAAGAGCAGTACAGCAATGGAACCAATTGCCTAGAGAGGTGGTGTGCTGTCTTCTTCCAGACATCTTCAAAAAGAAGTTGGACAGCTACCTGCTGCGGAGGCTGTAGCTGGAGTCCTTGCAAAGAGTTGAACTCAGATGGCCTGTAGAACCCCTTTCAAATCTATGATTCTGAGGCCATTTCTGCCCTACACTGTTATAGTGCAATTATTCCACTTCCAACCTCCTGTGGAAGTCTGGGGTTTGTAGTTTCCTGAGACCAAAGAGCTCTCTGGCTGAGAATTCTCAAGGCCCCTCCCTAAACTGCAAGTCCCAGGATTCCACAGGAGGTTGAAAGTGAAATAAGAGCACTAGAACAGTGCAGGGCAGAAATGGCCTATGATTTTATGCATAGTCTGTCGGGAGTGCTTCGAGGGTATTCCTGCATGGTAGGGGGTTGGACTGGATGGCCCGTGTGGTCTCTTCCAACTCTACATTTCTATCATTCTATGATTCTATCACCAAATGAAGTGCAATGAACTTTTGTTTTGTTACTAGTCTGAGCTGCTTCGATGAATTCTGTGTGTCGGAGGCGCTCTCTCTTTCGGTTAAAGAGAGAGACAGTTGCACACGCACACTGTGTGTGCTGTTTGCATGCACGCACGGTCTCTTCATCCTCTCTCTCCAAGCCTGGGAAGCCCCTGCATGTATTTCAGCCTTGCCGCAGAACATCCGCAGGGGCCCCGTTTGGCCAAGCTCCTTCGTTAACTCCCTGCCGGCAACCCATTTACAGATAATGGCTCTCACCTCTGGATACCTCAGCCCCATGGCAACAAGATCTTTAATGGCTATTAGCCATCAATGGAGAAGGGGGTAAGGCAGCCTCAAGGACACTCCACCACCCCCTCTTCGCCGTGGGGTGGGTTACGGGGTGGGCACAGCACTCACGCTTGCATGATACTTAATTCTCCCCTTGCAATGCAGACATGACAAAACAAAGACACGTAGGAATAACACTGGGCATCTTTGATTCTCCGATGAACTATATTATCACGGTAACCTTTCCGAAAGGCCCGTACGATCTGTGACTAGATCTTGGAAACTTACCTTAAAAAAAAAAAAAGATTAGGGCCTATTAATTGGAGACGTGTTTGGAAAATAATTTCTTGTCCTCGCTCATTATCGTATTTAAAAAGTTCCCCATGGGGTGTCACTTGTGAATTTTCAGTTGCCTTTTCTTGTTTTTAAAACACACACGCACATACACACGCACACACACAGAGTCTCTGACTAAAGATTAGCAAAGAATGGTATCATACCTAGAAAAAAATTCTTGCATCAAAATGTGCCTAAAAGGCCCTTGAACGGTGATTTTTGAAAGTAAATACTGTCCACAGAGTACCTCTCTTCCTGCCCCCAGTTATTGTGAAATGTAACTTTGGCCATTTCCTCACTACACCGTTAAAGTGTGGTTATTCCCCTTTCGACCTCCTGTGGAATTCTGGGATTTGTAGTTTACTGAGGCCAAAGAGTTGTTACTGCCCTGGCTAGCCTGAGCTTTGGGGGATATAAAAAGATATCTCTTGATATCAATAATTGGTCCCTCCCGAAACTGCAAACCCCAGGATTCCATAGGATGTTCAAAGTGGCATCATAGCGCTATAACAGTCTAGTGCGGAAATGGCCTGAGACCTGCAGGCCCCATACAACCCCTGGGTTGTCCACCCCAAAACCCCCTGATCCCCCGTTTCCTTTCAAACAGCCAATTTTTCAAGCAAACCAAATTCCCCACGGACCAAAAGCACCACATTTTTGTGAGTCCAATTGGGTCTCATTGTCCCCGCAGCTCTCTGAATTACCCTACCTTACAGCAAAAATTTAAAATGGCCTTTTTTGGGGGGTGGGGGGCCAAGCCCTTAACTAAGACGTGATGAGTGATGAGTCTTTGGTTGGACTCAATGGGGATAATGGCCTCATCCCTCTTCGTAGTGGAATGCTGCGATGTATGACCCTGTTCCTAGAATCATAGAGCTGGAAGAGACTCCAGACCAACACCGTGCCATGCAGGAACACACCCTCAAAGCACTCCAGACAGATGGCCATCCAGCCTCTGCTTAAAAACCTCCAAAGAAGGAGGAGACTCCACCACACTCCATGGAGGCAGCAGATTCCACTGTTGGACAGCTCTGACCACCAGGAAGTCCTTCCTGAGGTTCAGGTGGAATCTCTTTCCCTGTAGTTCGAATCCATTGCTCCTTGTCCTAGTCTCTGGAGCAGCAGAAAACAAGCCCACTCCCTCCTCAACATGACATCCCTTCAAACATTTAAACACGGCTATCATGTCCCCTCTGAACCTTCTCTTCTGCAGACTAAACATCCCCAGCTCCCTAAGCCACTCCTCATAGGACTCACGGTTTCCAGACCCTTCAGCATTTTGGTTGCCTTCCTCTGGACACACTCCAGCTTGTCCATATCCTTCAAGCAAAACAGATGTTTCTGGCAGCCCTAGCAAGCTTGGCAAGTGGTCAGGGATGATGGGATTTTTAGCCTAGCAATATCTGGACAGCTGCAGGTTTTCCCTCCTTGCAAAACCCCCAAAGCTCAAAGCAACCCACAGTTCTGTAGTAATAAATCCTTCCCCTCCCATTGGGATGCAACGACCGGCATGCTATGGAAAGCATCTTCTCAGTCCTCCACTTGGCTCTGCTCCAATCCAGCAGGCAAGCAGATAGACTTGAGCGGATGTGACAGGACCATGGTGGAATATCAGTCGGAAGCCTGCCTGCCCTGCCAGGCAGCCTGTTGGGATCCGCCTCCCGCATTCCGGCCATACCTTCCGCAAAGGTCAACCGGTCTTGTCACATCCAAAGAGAGATGAGTTTTGATTGGGGTGGGAGCAGTTCCAAGTGCCAAAGCTACAGCTTCACAACCGTCGTGGCAGCAAAGCTGCAAGGCACGCTCGGTATTGGCTTGGATCGAAGCTGGGCTCTGTACTGGCTTCATGGAGACCCTAGAGGCTGTGCCAGCCCTGTTCCAGCAGATGCACATTTTGGTCATGCTTACATCAGGGAGACACACTTTTGATGTTAATCGCATGTGAAAGAATGCCTCTTTCATTTATACATGCCACTATGGGTCAAAGGAAGGATGTGGATCTTTAATATTTGTATTGAGTCACGGGAAAACAATAAAGAAAAATCTTTAGAATCCACTCTTTTACATAAGCAACAGTCACAAGGATTTTCACTGCTAAATCTTGGACATCTAGAAGAAAGCCACGCAGAAGGAAAAGGCATAAACATTTCCCTTTGATAATAACATCTACCGTGTTGGAAGACAATGAGCATCTACAATGGAAGCCTGTCAAAATAAATGGCATAGGAATTCTGTGTTGTTTGTTGCATTTTTAGAAACACGGTTCACCATCCAAAAGGTTCCCCAGAATGGCTTGCAGACTGATCAAGACAAAACAGTCCATGCCCACGCCCATGCGCAATTCTAAATGACACAACACAAAAGGAAAGCGGACAGGGCAGGAGGAGGAAAGCTCAACCAGCAAACGGCTGGGGCAAAACGCAGACATGTTGCCACTGAGAATTAACTAAAGATGGCTGGTGAAAAATGACTGATTGAGCTCCATTTGGCAGTCTGTCACTTCTTTGCAAAACAATAAATGTTGGTCGACATCGCAGTCTGCCTTTCAAAGCTTTACAACATGTAGCTATATTGCAGAAATGCAACAAAACCCTCTTTGTGAATTGTGAAGGTGCACACCTAGGCATTGGCTAGAACTCTCCAATGTACACTTGGCTTTTCTGATGTGTATTAGTTGTTCCGGTTGCGCGCCAGCGCTTTTAGCCGGTGTCTGGATGTTCATCAAGGAGCACCCCAATGCACATTGGTGCCATTGCACATTGGGGCCGTCGCCCATCCGCCGCTCCCTTGCTTACGATCACACAAGGGAGAACCTCCATGTTGTAATGGCCCGGGAAGAGTGCACCTATGTGGAAAATGTGCAAAGAAAAAATGTGGGTGGCTAAACTTGAACTGCTTAAACTCAGTTTTAAGTTGAGGGGGGAGGTATATAGGGAAGAGACAGGTATATATTTAAAATAGATGCAAATGAGCAAAATATAAGCATAGAACAAAAAAGGAAAGAAAAGTGTACCCATCTTGGAAAAGGAAAACCCAAATCATGGCAGAACTGAGCAGGGACTGGACTTGTACACGGGGAAACAAAGAAATATGCGAATGTGTGCTTTACAAATTGACTGTTCTTAGCTGCTGCTGCTCCATTTCCTCTCCCCTTGAAAATGAATACAACCTCACCCCTTCACCGCTTCGATTCTTATGAGGAATGACTTCAGGACCCGGGTATGAAAGAGGGGAAGGAAAGGGGACAACGAAAAAGAAAAGTAGCAGCCCCTTTAAGACTATTTTTTATTTTTGCATGTGCTTTCGTGGATATAAACCCACTTCTTCGGATGCAGTACTGAGTGGTATTAAGGCCTGAGGCGTAAAGCGTATTTATACAGTCGTGGCAATAGGATAGAATGTCGTAAGGTGCAGAAAGCTCAGGATTGACATCTTAAAGGTGTTGCCACATTTTCTTTTCTGTTTTCCTTTCTCCCTTTTCCTTCCCCCTTTGCATTCCTCAAGAGACTAGCACAGCTACTTCTTTGCAAAGGACCTGAGTACATTTATTTTGGAGAAGTCTGAGAGGTGACATAATAGCCATCTTTGAATATCTGAAGGGGCGTCATGAAGAAGATGGAGCTAGCTTGTTTCCTGCTGCTCCAGAGACTAGGACGTGAATCAGTGCACTGAAACTGCAAGAGAGGAGATTCCACAGAAACCTTAGAAAGAACTTCTTATCAACTGTGGGAGCTGTTTGGTGATAGTATAGGCTGCCTCTGAGTGTAGCAAATGCTGTGGTTTTTTTTAAAGATTTTTCAAAAGAGGTTGGGTGGCCATTTTCTCAGGAGTGCTTTGGCTATGTATTCTAGCATGGTTGGTCTAGATGGCCCCTGAAGACCCTTCTAGCTTGAAGATTCTGTGATTCTTCTTTACATTCCAAGCAGCCCTATTTTTGAGAGACCCCAGATACCAAGTTGTGAACTTCTGCTGCCACCTGCAGGCTGTTGCTTGCCTCTAAGCCAGAGGGAGATGCGAATGAAAGCACAAGTTCTTCCTGAAGGTTGAGACACCATAGGAAGCAAAAAGCATATTTTGAAAGATACATGGGTGTGGCCTTTCCGAACCTGTATACTGCCTTATCTTGCTGCCTTACCTAACCCAGTATTGCATTTTGTCTTTGGCAACACTGAAACTAGCTTTGCTCCCGGTCCATTTCTGCACTGCACTGTTATAGTGCGATTATTCCCCTTTCAACTTCCTGTGGAATTCTGGGGTTTGTAGTTTCCTGAGGCCCAAGAGCTCTCTGGCTGAGGATTCCCAAGGCCCCTCTCTAAACTGCAAAGCCCAGGATTCCATAGGAGGTTGAAAGTGGAACAATAGCACTATAACAGCAGATATAAGTCAGTGTCAACTTGCACAACCCTTACAGGGTAAGAAAGGTGTGGGACAGCGTAGCTCTCCAGTAGTTTTTTGGCTCACACCATTCATTCTCCCTATGTAGAATGGCCAATGAAAAGGGATGATGGCAGATTCCAACATATCTAGGGGTCCACTCCAGCCTGAAGCTTGTGAAAGCATCGTGTAAAGACCTCCACCTCGATGCTGGCAGGGTTGGACTCAGTGACTCCCAGGTTATCTTCTGATTTTATCCTTCTTTTATTCAGCGAGTGTCGCCCCCTTTGCAATGCCCCCTCCCAATTGCTGAAGTTTCTGCCCCCTCTCCATACAGAATGTTTCCCAGCTGAGTTAATCCTCTATGGGACAGTCTAACCCAGATATAATAGAGGGTTGCAATGGGAGAGTGATGGAGGGAGGGGACGGGAAGGCTGCTGAGCGCTCTGGCGGAAGAAAAAAGGAACATCCAGTCATCAAAGACAGAACCGAAATGAACGGATTTGGAGAGAGGTACCCTCACGGAAGGCTCTCCCCAAAATCACCTGGCCGTGGCCTTCCCCCACTGCAGGCCCAGTGGTCTGAGCTTAGCCCTTTTCATGTGTGCAGTAAATGGGTCACCACCAGTAGGTAAGGGGAGGAAATTACCCCTCATTTTATTCCGAGGAGCTGCAGGCCAGGTGCTTCCCTGTAGCTAAACAGCAGGCTTTGCAAAGCAGATTTGAGAACTGAATCTGGCAGAGAGGATTAACCCCTTCTGTGCTTCTTCCCCGGGAAGCTGAGAAATATTTAGGGCTGCTTCAGCTTGGATGGGAAGAATACTTTTATTTTCTATTTTTAAAATTTTGTTTTATTTCTTTCTTGGCAGGACAGGGCGTTCTGACGTTAGGGAAGTCTTATCTGGTGGAACAACAGCAGCTGTGAGCTTCTTTGCGTACTACAAAGTCCCGCACAAAGTCTCCATTTGTGCAAAATGAACCATTCTTGTGTAGAAAATACCCTTTCTGTGCAGAAAACCTGTTTCCTGCATGGGGCCTGGTGTCTTTCATGCGGTCCAGATCTGAGTTGATCCATTGAATGAACTGTTGAATGACGAGTCAACACATAACACAAATCCCAGCGGTTCAATGAGTCTACTCCTGTTGGGACTAACAATAGATTCCCACCCATCTAGGAGACTGCTTTTCAGGGTTTCTCAACAGCGAGGGAAATGTGTCTGAAAATTCCTTTCACGACTAATTTTAGGTGGGCTAATCCTGCGCTCAAGAGCCAGCATGCTGTAGTGGTTCGAGCATTGAATTATGATCCTGGATTTGATTCCCTGCTCAATCATGGAAAACCATTGAGTGACCCTGGGCACATCACATACTCTCAGCCTCAGATAACCCCATGATAGATTCTCCTTAGGGTCGCCGTAAGTCAGAAATGACTTGCAAGCATATAACAAGAAGTCCCAAGCAGAAAGCCGTGCTGAAACCTTACTCCATCACCACCGGTCTCCAAGACAGTGAGGAACCGGGAGCAATCACACCAGTGGAATTGCCCCACTGGTAACTGGATTGAAACACCGGTAATTTGGCCCTAGCTGTTCCTGCACCACCAGCACTCAAAACCCACCAGAAAGGTGCACCCCTATCTCAGTTCTCTGCAAGCCCACTTGTGTATGTCTAATGGAATCCTGTGTCCAGTTCTGGGCACTTCATTTCAAGAAGGATATGGACAAACCGAAATGTGTCCAGAGGAGGGCAACCAAAATGGTGAAGGGTCTGGAAGCCACGAAGCCCTATGAGGAGCGGCTTAGAGAGCTGGGTATGTTTCGTCTGCAGAAGAGAAGGTTCTGAGGCGACATGATAGCCATGTTTAAATATTTGAAGGGATGTCATGTCGAGGAGGGAGCGGGCTTGTTTTCTGCTGCTCCAGACACTAAGACGAGGAGCAATGGATTCAAGCTGCAGGAAAGGAGCTTCCGCTTAAACCTCAGGAAGAACTTCCTTACGGTAATAGCAGTTTGAAAGTGGAATGTGCTGTCTTGGAGTGTGGTGGAGTCTCTTTCTTTGGAGGTTTTTAAGCCGAGGGTGGATGGCCAACTGTTGGGAGTGCTTTGAGGGTGTTCCTGCATGGTAGGGGGTTGGACTGGATGACCCCAGGGTTTCTTCCAACTCTGTGATTCTATGATACTATAATGCACCTCAGCAAACTGAGTGTGTGCCTGTGGGGCATTGCTTTTGCATGGGACACGGGTGGAGGTGAGAGGGTTCCCTCTCTTCCCTCCTCCTGCCACTGCGATGCTTTCCCAAGCTATTATCCCAAGTTCCGGGGTAGCGCGATTCCACCCTCGCCTTGCTGACCTTGAAGAGCCAGCGTTTCACCTGCTGCTTTTGTCAATAGCAGGCTGATTATGGTCCAGGCACTTCCCCGCTGTGCTATCTTTTTTGTACACGCTTCAAGAAAGGAGGGTGCCTCACAGCCCCAGCAGCATGTGCCGATAGCTCTGCGTCCCCTTTGTTTGCCGTGGGCCTCACCTTCACAGAAGAGGAGGAGAGCATTGGGTCACAACGTTGCACATGCTGGCGCCGGAGGTGACCTTGAAAAAGGGGAATCCTTCGTCTTCTGTCAAGGAAACCCATCTGAAGAAGCAAGTGGCAAGTGCGTGAATGTGTGTGTGTGTTCTTTATTCATGAGCTTCACTCTTGCACCGTGAAACCTTGCGGAGAGGTGACAATGGGAGCTGAATGTTGCCCACGATAGCCAGTTAGACAGGGCTCAGTGAGTGAACCTCTGCATGGACGAAGCAAAGAAAGATAGACAAGTTCAAAAAAGGAAGAAAGGAAAAAGAAACCCTTATGTACAGGCAGGGACCAATTATGCACAGAACTTTAGCCTCCCTTTCAAGATCAGCAGGTCTTTTCACTGGGCATTTGTCAGAACGTAGATGACGAGATGATGGGAAGAGTAGCACAAAAGATGTTGAAGTTGTGACATTTAGCATCTGAATATGGGGTGGAGAAAGAATATCGGGCCCATGCAGATTAGAGATGGAGCATAACTTGATGCTCACAGAGGTATGCAGCGCTACTGTCATTTCCAGGATAACTTGCACTCCATGAATTTCATTTAGAGTTAAACAGAGGTGTTTATTTGTAGCAAGACAAGCAGTACAGGCTGAACCACCAGCTGAACATGAGTCAGCAGTGTGATGCGGCAGCCAAGAAAGCCAACACGATTCTTGGTTGCATCAATAGGAGTATGGTGTCTAGATCGAGGGAGGTAATGGCACCACTCTATTCTGCATTGGTTAGGCCTCATCTGGAATCCTGTGTCCAGTTCTGGGCACCTCAATTCAAGAAGGATATCGACAAGCTGGAGCGTGTTCAGAGGAGGGCGACCAAAATGGTGAAGGGTCTGGAAGCCATGAAGCCCTATGAGGAATGCCTTAGGGAGCTGGGGATGTTTAGTCTGTGGAAGAGGAGGTTAAGAGGGGACATGATAGCCCTGTTTAAATATTTGAAGGGATGTCATGTCGAGGAGGGAGCGGGCTTATTTTCCACAGCTCCAACATGGAGCAATGGATTCACACTTCAGGAAAAGAGATTCTACCTGAACCTCAGGAGGAACTTCCCGACGGTCAGAGCTGTCCAGCAGTGGAATCTGCTGCCTCCATGGAGTGTGGTGGAGTCTCCTTCCTTGGAAGTTTTTAAGCACAGGCTGGAATGGCCATCTCTTGGGAATGCTTTGATAGGTGTTGCTGCATGCCAGGGGGTCGGTCTGGATATATCCCTTGGGATCTCTTCTAACTCTATGATCCTATGATTCCACAGCAACCTTCTTTCGAAGTTGCTGAATCTACAGCGTATAGGATGGTTACAGGTTTTATACCTTGCCATACAAATTTAGGCACACAAAGCTGTGATTCGAGGAGACCATAAATCTCACATCATCTCACCAGTTTAGACATTTTCCCAGACCCTCAGTTGACTCAGACCCAGTCTGACATCCTTCACATCCCTGGAGGACCATGGCCTCTTCCTGCAGATTTCATATTTTGCCGGTTTTCCAGCTTTCATATGGGTTTCCCCATTCTAAATGATCAAAATGGCTTTCCTAAAGCTTAGATGCTGCTTGTAACAGCTTTAGGTTAAAATATACAAATATTTTTGGTCTCGCCTGTTTTGCCTTTGCCTCTGTAGCCCAGCGCCGGTTAGAAGGGAATGGTTGTTGTTGATTTGCTTGTATGATGCCACAAAATAAATAAATAAATACTGTGATCATTTCAAATTGTGAGTTGCCTGATTCTCGTTAATTAATTAATTTCAACTAATTAACTATTTTATTCCAGGCAATTAATTAATTTCAATCAATCAATCAATCAGTCAATCAATCAGTCTCCTAGCACAGGATTCAAGGTGGTTTACAACACCTGGGAGTATGAATCAGACGATGGTTTTGGTGGTGATGAAGGTAATGATCTAAAAACATCAGAGGAGGAGAGATTTAAGACAGGAGGACTCAGAGAATGGCAGGGCAACTTCTACTCCCCACCTTGTGACCCTAGGACCTTCCTCTTCCACATTCTTTGCATCTCAGATTGCAAGTCAAAATCCAAAAAGAAGCTGAGAAAGGAGCCCTTAAGTTTCCCAAACCGGTATGGTTTGCCTCTCCTTTGGACAAATGGCAGTAATAATGCACATAAAACAGGTGAATCTTTGTAGCGCATTAGGGATGGAGGAAGAACTTATCTCATCCAGCTCCTGCTTCTATTTCTGGCTAAGGAGGCTGAAAGAGACCTATCAAACCATCAGCCTGGCTGCTTCCTAGGGATCCTTGATTTTTCCTCTTCTACATCCTCACCCATCATCATCTCTGCCATCTGCCCTCCCCGCTCCCCTGTTCCTAGGATGCTCTGCTCCATGGTCTTGCAGGGAGAGAAAAAATCAAGGGAAATCACATGAGGCATCCTGGAGACATGTGCTGTATTTTTTCTTGGAGAAAGGGAAGCTCAAGGAGGGCTTTCTCCACCTGGACAGGGAGGGAAGAAGGAAGGGTTAGGCTAGCCCTGAATATTCCAAGAGAGAAGTGGGGAGAAGGTGAGAAACGGGAATGGACATTTTAAAAGGAGAGAAAATGAACTAGAGCGAGAGAGAATCTTGAAGGGGGAGAATAATTCTACCCTTCTCTTCGTTTGGATTTCCTCATTCAGTTGTGCAATTCCTGATTCATGTCTAAGGTCAAATGCAGCAATTATCCCAATTTTTTAAAAAAGTTTCCAATCTTCTTCAAAACACTTCCAGCAGTGGTGGCTGGTCCCTCGCATCTGTCAACGGAATGCCTTCAAATTTGATGTTGTGGCTGCTGCCGCTTGTTTTCAAGTCGTTTCCAACTTTTGGTGACCCTAAAGTGACGCTATCGCGGTGGTTTCTTGGCAAGATTTGTCCAGAGTGGCTTCCTCTGAGGTGAATTCCCCAAGACGACCCGGGGGTTTTCCACCTCGAGATTCCAAGCCTGGATTTCCAAGACTCCTGGTCCAGCACTCAAACCCCGATTCCGCACTGGCTCTGTTAGATCCGTTAAAACACCTTTAAAATGTGCCCACGGTTTCTTCTGTGCTTTGGTGGAACTATCCGAGGTGCTGAAACTTTTTTACTTGGCTCAGGCCGGTGGATCTTAAGCTCCAAGTAACGAGTAAGGTCATTTCCACACTGGACTGTTATAGTGCTATTATTCCACTTTCAACATCCTATGGAACCCTGGCAAGGCAGAGCCAACCAAGAGGAAAGCTAAAGGAGAAAATAAGAGAAATGCTCTTATCTTTAAGATAAGAGAAAAATACTGTTCTTCCTCTTCCTCAATTCATTCTTGTTGGAATAGTTATCTTGCCAAAACCGATTGCTCGTTCTTCGCCCCCCTTACCCCAAAGCCCTGTGTTCCTTTCAGAGCCGTGGAAGCCAAATGAATAAGTTCCATGCATATTTGAGGTGGAATGTTATTAAGCTATCTCTTCCTCCTTCCTCAGGGCTTGCCTGGAGTGGTTTGAGTCCCCAGGGCTCTCCTTAAGTAAAGGGGGATATATCTGAGACTTTTTCTTTCCCCATTGTGAAAAAGAAACATTCCAGAAGGCCTGTGAGATCCAGCTGGATATGTCCTCCTGGCAAACATAACATACCTTCCAACTGAGATCCGTCAATTACCAGAATAAAGGAGAGTCACAGAATCACAGAGCTGGAAGAGACCTCAAGGGCCTTCGAGTCTAACCCCCTGCCATGCAGGAAGACACAATCAGAGCATTCCCAATAGATGGCCATCTAGCCTCTATTTAAAAATTTCAAACTAAGGGCATGCCACCACACCCCGAGGCAGCGTATTCCACTGTCGAACAGCTCTTGACATCACAAAGTTCTTCCTAATGTTGAGGTGGAATCGCTTCTCCTCAAGTTTGAAGCCATTGCTCCACGTCCTAGTCTCTGGAACAGCAGAAAACAGGCTTGCTCCATCCTCCATATGACATCCCTTCAAACATTTAAACATGGCTATCACGTCACCTCTTAACCTTCTCTTCTCCAGGCTAAACCAAAGCCACTAAGCATAGGATTGCAGGGTTTTCAGATTCACTTTCCCACTGATAGTCACCAATGAACGTAACAATCTCACCCTACAATTGTAGGTTAATGACAGGTCAAGGCATCAACACAATTTTGTCATTCTACAAGCTTTCTCCAGGAGCAGAGTTCACCATGATGCCGACCGACTGTTGTTACGCACAAGACTTGGAGGACGCATAACTCAGGGCTCCCACTCGGCATTGCTAAAGTGCTTTTTGGTGTAGGAAGCATGTGGTGATCCCGGGAGAGAAATGAAGTGGAGGTGCTGAGCCTTTAACTGTTGCAGCCTGCTCCTCCAATCTCCTTCTCATCTGTCCCCAGAACTCAGATGGACCCAATCCGGAAAGAAAGAACTTCCCATATTCTGCCTCACATGTAAGATGTGTGTGTGAGAGAGAGCGCTTATGCAAATACCGTGGGACAGCATGTTTTTGTTTGCTCACCCTTAGTGCTATTTTGCACCTTCACAATGTTGAGTGTCCAGCCTCTATCAAGCGATAACCTTACCAACGAAATCCATTTCAGTTCCTAAAATTTCAGTTCCTTAAATTTCACGCTTGTGACACTCCACCAATGCGATCGTGAACCGAATAGGTTCATTTCACAACAGCCAAAGAAGTACAACTACCGGACTGAGGGAACTTAACACATGTGTAGGATACCGATAGGATTCTGGCTCGTTTTGTTAATGATGCTCACATTTGCATTCATGTAACCAAGAGAGAAAAAAAAAAGCATCGTAACGCAACTGTGCTTGAACTTGTGAAAGAGGGTGCTTTTCGAGAAGAATGTTGTTTTGCACACAAGTCGGTGATGTGGAAAGGTATAGGTGGAACATATCGAAGTTATGGAATAAAGGAAGCCATCACTCATTACATTTTTTTCTTTTTTTGGAGAAAGAATAGTTTTAAAACCTCTGAACGACGGAGAATTTTTAGTGCATCGTTTCAGCTTTGGAAACAGAAGCAGTTACTCTGGCATGAACAAAATAACTTGGGAGAAATCCATATAAACAGAATACCAAGTATCTTTAGGCCGATGTTGCATGAGTTTGGAACTTTGGGGAAATGAGAAGAAAGAAATCACCACGCTGTTCGAAAGGCAAAGAAATTCTGGCGAGATCAACTGAGCAACACAGACAGAGAGGAATCAGGATATGATTTGCTTTGCCTTTTTCCCCCCCCCGGCTTTCTTTTATCATTTTCTCGCCCAAAGCCAGCTAACATCACAGAGGAACAACGCCGATCCCCCGCCTTCTTGCACGGTGGAGAGATTATGTCCCACACACCCAATAGGGCCTCTTGTTTGGAGGCAACCAGTTGTGGTCGAAAGCCAACTTCTCATGACTTAAGGGAAGAAAGAGAGATGCTTACACGCGTGAGAACGTCTTGCATTTTATTCTGCTCTTTGCCTGCTAACAACCTTCCTTTTCGGTTAAATGGAATTTGCAGCGGTTCTGGCAGGAGCGAAGGTTCATAATAGTGCAAATTTGGAAGCGCATTTCCAATCCGAATTTTGGCTCGGTTCCTTGTCGTTCCTGCTGCGACGGGTTCCACCCGCCCGACGTCTCTTTCCTAGCAACCAAAACTAGCCATTTTGGGGTTTATGGACCTCGTCCAATGAGATCCAAGGGCAACCTTGGCGCGTCAGTAACGTGCTGGACCACAATCGCCCAATGGCGTTGGGTTCCTCCAGGACGGTCCCGCCAATGACTGGCGACCCCAGGAAAGGCGAGAATTTTGCAATTACCCTCGTTTGGGACGAAGCCCCTCCTCTCTTTCCTCCATCCCCCCATCTTTATGGATGGAGAAGCTGATTTCTCCTGATGCGCGCTGAACTTTTGAACCCGAGGAGACCTCATTTCTAGTTGTTCGGGGGAGTCATTGAAAGTTCATTGCCCTTTCGCACATTTGTACCACCAAAGGGACCATGAGGGAGCACTTCAAGAGTAATATCTGTCAACCTGAGGTTGCTTTCAAGACCCATCACGGCATAAATAAACCCAACGAAACCACCAGCAGTTGTGGGCGGCGCATCACGGCAGACGGATACGGGCAACAACATCTCTTTGTGTGTCGCACCGGGTCCTGCCTTCCTTCGCACCAATTAGAAAGTTGGCTCGGTGTGAATCGGAGGGGGTCCCGGAGACTGACACCCCAATGTGTCCAATTTTCCCCGGTTCACTGCTCTTTTCTTCCTGCCAGAGCTCATAAGGATCCAAGCATCCATTTACTGAGCACACGAGGGGTGTGAAATCCCTTCTCAAAGAAGGCAAAGTTAATTGGAGAGGACTGAACAACCTCGGCTTCAGAGGGACTGCAAACAAATGAATTTCTTCCCAACCGGACAGGGAAAGTTGCAAACTGGGCTAGTCTTCCCCTTTCTCCCCTCCGCCAGGATGCCTTGCTCATGAAGATCTGATCGGGGCTGAAGCCGTACGGCCATTTTGGTGACTGCTGGCTTCTCTAACCAGACACACTAAAATGGCCGCCACAGAAACCTCTCATTCTGCTTTTCCCAGCGTGATACTTTCTCCACTGAGTACAGATTTTGACTCAGGCATGGGATGACACGTCCGCCTCAAATTTTGGTGGGATCTCCCTTCAAGCGTCCCCACTTTGGTGACAATCCCTTATGAGGTGCCACCACCCAATCGTGCCGCTGGGCAGAGGGGGAAGACAGAAGATGATGGTCCAAAAGAAAGACAGCTGCTACTAAAGACATTAAAAAAAAATCTCTCAGAGGACCAGAAGTGAGTAGAGACAAGCCACCTTGATCTGTGATTCCCCAAATCTCGCCTCCATGACTGAGGCCATTTCCGCACTACCCTGTTATAGTGCTATTATTCCACTTTCAACCTCCTATGGAATCCTGGAGTTTGTAGTTTAGGGAGGGGCATTTAGAATTTTCAGCCAGAGAGCTCTTTGGCCTCAGGAAACTACAAACCCCAGAATTCCACTGGAGGTTGAAAGTGGGATTATAACAGCATTATAAGAGTGTAGGTCAGAAATGGCCTGAGGCCCAACGGCTTTCTTTCTCATTTTGTTTTCCACTATTGGGTCAAATACCTCTGTGCACTGCTAATGCCTTTTATCTTTGTGTAGTTAAGTGCACACACATGACTGAGCAAAAAGATGCAAACAACCAGATCAACGTGGCTACTTTTTTAATAATTTAAGCACCAAGGTCATGTTTATCGCAGTTTTAAAATCTTACACATTTACAGAAATGTGCAAAAGCTGCTTTTGAAAAATGTGCAAATTCTCTCCAAGATCTCCCTGTCTAGGGGCAAGGAGATTTTTTTTAACCATTCACCGTACACGGGCAAACCAAGTCAGAACTGACACCCTTTTGCTACTACCGTTGCCTGAGATCTTGGTCTGTTCTCGTGTAGCGTAAATATCTGCATGTGGAATTGTACATGGATTGTGCTGCACAGCCTTGTGTTGAACAGCAAAGTTGCGTAAAGGAATCCGCCACTAAATGCAACCTGGCTGAATGTGCGCATGTGTGTGCCTTGGCACACAGTGCCACTTTTGCAACCTTGCATGCAACCTTGTTCTGCTTGAGACAAATATGTCCAACCTCTTCCTTAGGGGAACTTGTGCATTTGTAAGGCGCCAACAGGACTCTGGCCAGTGTGTGTAAAAGGATGGGACAAGGGCAAGGACAACGAGGAGCAACCACAGTGTGTCCTGGAATACCACCTCAACCCCTGATGCCAGTCCACCTTAAGTGGCTGTCAGGTCGCTAGGTTTTCTAAGCTCCCTGCCATGGAAATACTAACCAGTTAATGTGTATTCTTTACTAACTGCTGCTTTATATTTCACCGTTGCACAAATGGGGCTATTTTGTATCCAGGTTTCGGTACCACTAATTTCTGATCTGCTGTAATCCATAGGCCAATGGCTGTTGCATTGTGTTTTATGGCAGGGTAGAACTTGAAGTTGAAACTAAGGGCTTTTCTGCACTACACTGTTATAGTGCTATTATTCCAGTTTCAACATCCTGTGGAATCCTGGGGTTTGCAGTTTAGGGAGGAGCCTTTGGAATTCTCAGCCAGGGAGCTCTTGGGCCTCAGTAAACTGCAAATCCCAGAATCCCACAGGAGGCTGAAAGGGGAATAATAGCACTATAGCAGTGTAGTGCAGAAAGGCCCTAAGGCTGGCAGTGTTGGGGTGTTATGAGAACAAGATAGAGACAGAGAAATACGCACAAAGGGTCTTCCTAGTCAAGGGCAAATGTGATTGTGGCAAATACCAGCCTGAGAAAATAAGGGGGAATAGACACTCAAAGGGAGCGATGAATGCTTTGGATGCCTAAACTTGTACTGATGACCGATAAAAGACGCATGTTTATGTACCTTCCAGTTTTGGCAACTGGAAGCGTGCTGCATTGCTCATGCTTTTCCATATAAAATAAACTTCTGCCTACCTCAGAGTGAGTTTTCGTGGAGTGTGGGTTACCCAATACATGACGGTGGCCGAGCCCGAGAGTTCCTCTCCCTTTCCAGCTCCACCTCTGACAGATAAGAGGCCATGTGTTCCATAGGGAGGAAGACCTTCAGACCATGCATGTCTGTAGTTTCAGGAGCTGGGCCAAAATGTGAAACAGGCCTCTTTAAAAGTAAGAAGCAGAGAAGGAGACTTTTCCCCTTTGTATCTCTCTGCCAATGCATGAGACAGAGGCACCCGACTCAGGTAGCAGTGGCGTTCCCACTACTTTCTGCCGTTCCTCCATCACGGCAAGGCCAGATTATCAATGGTCCAACTGATGCAATTGCTCCAGGCTCACCTTTGGCAAGGAAAAGGTGTTGCTTCCTTCATCTTCTTCATAGTCCTTTCTTAAATCTCTTGATGTTTCTGTAATCGTCAGCACTTTGGCGGAAAGTGACGGAAGGAGGGACTGTTAAGCTTGCTGAGTTATCCCAAATGTCCAAACTAATGTGCGTCTTAAAGGATAACTCAGACGAAGATTTTTTTAAAAACATCGGAAACTGTTTATGGACTTTCTGAGCCATAAGAAATCTAATGATGCCATAATACGTGGATATAGTTACTAGTAAGATTTTTTAATTGGCTTTGTCATGGCTGAATAACATTTCTCCCCCCTCTTTTTCATTTCGGTTTTGTTGGGTGTGTGTCAGAGCCTGTTTGTGTTTTAATAAGTTAGTAGTTAGTTTGTGAGTTAATGTTTTAGTGAGTCGGAGTTTAGTGTTTTTAGTGTAGTGTTTTTGTTGCATTTTAGTATTGCGTGCCTTCCTTTTAGCTTATGTTAACAAGTCAAATTGTGTTTTTGTTATTTTATTATTATTGTGTATTATTATTATGTTATAACTTTGGCCAGCATCCTAATAGTAAGCAAACTTAAGTCTACTTGTGCTTAAGTATTTCATCCTTTTTTTTTTTTTTTTGTCATTGCAAAAGTTGGTATTCGCTTCCACCCTGCACAACTCACAATGATCAAATCCTCCACAGGACATACAGTTTTGCTGGAATAGACCCTATGACTGGCCATTCTGTGGTTTGTGGAGACTAAGCGAATGGTTTGGAAAAGTACCTGGCTGTTCCAACGCCCTGACAGTTTGCAGTGGAAATCATTATTACTTCTTTGATTTCCCAAGATTGCTTGAGAAGCTTAATGTGGAAATCAAAATGGCACATTGGCCCCAAACACAAAATAAACTGCACAGTTTTTGGAAATGGTGCAAGAGTTTGAGAAACCGCAGAGGTTTGCAATGAAAACCTAGGCTTTTTCCCACTGCACAGAGAAACTGCTCAGAGAAAAAAAAACTTGCATTTTTTTTAAATGGGAAAAATGGGCATAATACAAAACTAAATTGCACACCATATCTCTATACAAGCAACACGGTAAAGAAAAGGTGTACACTTTTCTCTCATTGCCAGGTGAAAACACCTTGAGCGTCGCAAAGCCGTGGGTTGAAAAACTGTTTCATTGTTCTTAACATCTGTCTGGAATTGAAAAAATAGAGATTTGCCATCTCTAATTAAAACACACATTTATTTATATACTTGCTAATTCAGATATTTTAGTACTCTTCCTCTCCGCTGAATAAAACGTTTTTGGTGTTTTATTTTTTTCATTTGGATGCAGATTTAGCTATTTGCATTCAAAAAAAAAAAGATACGTGCGTTTTCATGCGTGTTTTAAAACAGCCCACGATGCTCGCAAGGTGCACATTTCTGAGCAAAGTTGAATTTTGCTTCACAAGTCTCTGGGAATGAAGTTCTCTCCCCCTAGAAAATGGCAGCAGACGCAGGAATAAAAAAATAAAAAATAAAAGTGGTAAGGAATGTTTGAAGAGTCTGGAGAAAGAGAGGGAGGCGGCGGGGGAAACCCTTCAGAAATTCTCTCAGAAGAGCGTCTTTGGAGAAAGGGCTGCTCATCTTTAATGGCAGAGTTGGAGTAACAAGGCAGACTCCTCTGCTGGGAGGCACTTTGGGACTTTAATTATTTAATTAGCGGCTTTCTTGCAACGCTTTGGCAGTTCCCTGGAAGCACACATGAGCTTGTGCAAAGGGCGTCGTTTTGGAACGACTGCCCGAGTCAATTTCCTGCTTCGCTTGTTGGATTTATGTAAGTGGGGCAGCCTTCCCACCCCTCCATTTTTCCCCCCCAATGGGAACCTGTTCTTTGGGGCACTTCATTCTCATCAGGTTATTGTTTCCGCAGAATTTTCCTCGGCCGCATTCCTCCCACTCTGAAGATGGGGATTGAGGGTGACATGCTCTGGGTCACTGCTTCGTGATCCCGGGGATGTGGGGCTGTGAATTTCCACACAAAGGGTGCAGTTAGCAAGCGGAGGGAGTCGGGAGAGGCGGAGGCCTCCCCTCCTGAGAGAAAATGCTGAGTTGGGCCCTCGTCGGCTCAAGCTGCGCTGCTTCTGGTCCGTTGCTTTGGCTACAAGGGGAAAAGCAGAGCTTGCAAAGAGCTGAGGCTGGAGTATGGCCTGGTAGGCTTCGAGCTGGCGAGACTAGAAGTCACAAAAGTGATTTTTCCAAGCCCTGGGAGAAAGTCAGGCCTCTTTGAAAGTGGGTGCTGAATTAGGCCGGATCAGATCAGAGGTAACACCTCTCCGGCTGAGATCTCGTTCACCGCAGAATAAGAGCATGCACTTCCCTCCTGAGGCAATCTATTCCACGTCAAAAAGCAATTACAGTTATAAAAAAAAAGGTGTTCTAATGTTCAGGTGGAATATTAATTGCATTGTTTCAAATTACATGAGTGTGCCATTGCTCAACCTGTCATGCAACCAACGCATTTTCACAATTCACCCTTAGGTTGCCTTATCGTCACTGCTGTGTAGATAGAATCCTACAGCTGGAAGAGACCAGAAGGGCCATTGAGTCCAACTCCATTCTGCCATGGAGGAAGACACCATCAAAGCAATCTCAACAGAAGGCCATCCAACTTCTGTTTAAAAACTTCCAAAAAAGCACACTCCACCACACTCCCAGGCAGTGTAGTCCACTGTCAAACTGCTCTTACCATCGGGAAGTTCAGGTGGAATCTCTTTTCCTGAAGTTTGAAGCCATTGCTCTGTGTCCTTGTCTCTGGAGGAGCAGAAAACAGACTAGCTCCATCCTTCATATAACATCCCTTCAGATAGTTAAACATGGTTATCATGTCAATAAGTATGTATGTGTGAAGTTACACAATGCAGGCTATGACAGAGCATCCTGGCCAATACTTTTCTCTTGGCACGGTCGTCCAATGAAGTCTCCACCAGTAGGGAGAGCAAAGGCGGGGAATGGCAAAGGAATGAAAGCCAAGAATGAACGCACCAATCTTTTACACTTCACATTTATTTTGAAAAAAATGTCTTCTTAAAAATACTCCTACAAAGGCATTGGAGCAGCAGGTTCTGTTTTCCTTTTATAAATACATCTGGTTTATTATTTTTCTCCCCTCCCCAGTAACATCCAAAGATGCCTGATGGAGCCAGGAGAAAGCCCTGGTTGGAATGGAAGACACACCCCCGTCGGACAAGGGCTGGAACACCACCTACCTATTCACATTTTCTAAAAGTACAAATACCGTCAGGGAAAGGGCAGTGTCGCGCACAAGGCCACACAACCCACGGGCAGCCAGAGGGAACGCAGTCTGCCCTAGGGGAGACTGCCGAAGAAATGGGTCACCATTTTGCAGAGAGCAGCTTGACGACGGAAGGAGGTGCAGGTCATCGTTCTGAGCCATGCCTGAAATGTTAATGTCTCTCTCTCTCTCTCTCTCTCTCTGCACACAGAACAAAACTGGCCATGAGCACTAAGGCGAATATCCTACAGGCTTCATTTTCACCTTGAAGTCAGAGATGGGAGAGGAGGAACCACTCCCTTGCAAGGCCTTAATTTGACTTTTGGCTACTGGTTGCTTCCACTTCTACACATATGGTGCTTTTTCAATTGTGTGTTTTCTTTCCTGCTCCTTTTTATCTTGCCTTAGCCAATCAGGGATCATGGACTGGATGTGATACTACTATATAGCCAGTCAGAGGTAGCTGTGTACTGCACTCAGGGCAAATGCTACCTGTGACAGCATATGTAGATGTTCTTGGACTACAGCTCACATTATCCCTTGCACTTGGCTATGCTGGTTAGGGGTGATGGAACTTGCAGGCCAACAATGTCTGGATGACCCCATGTCTTTCCTACACATGCTTTATAATGAGACTGATGCTTCCCATACTGGTCTGATGGAAAATGTTCTAGACAGTCAGGGATCACTGAAAGAGCTGAACCATTTGCCTGCCTGTTTACAGTTTTTGGAGAGGTGAGTGTGGCCAAAAGGTTCTCTCATTTTTTTTTCTGATGAAGCTTTTGGGTGAAACTCTCTCCTTCTCCCATTCCCAGTTCACACATGTTCTGCCTCTTCAAGAGCATGACAGCACCAACAGGGTTCAGTGAATTATGATATCATCTGATGTACGACATCATCATTATTTCAGTTCAAACGCAGAGCAGTTGTTTGACCACAATGGCCAGAAGTGTCCCCGCAAATCCTAACTTGGAAGCCCTGCAGCCCCTCCAACACAACCATTTTGGTGGTAGTATAATGGCATGTCCAGCCCTCTCCTAGAATCAGAGAGTTGGAAGAGACCTCAGGGGTCATCCAGTCCAACCCCCTTCTGCCAAGCAGGAACCCACTTCAGAGCACTCCCAACAGATGGCCATCCAGCCTCTGCTTAAAAACCCCAAAGAAGGACACTCCACCACACTCCTGGTCGCAGGAGAGACTGAAGTAGATATCGGGAACAGGATTCAGCCAGGACACCACTGCTATGTGCTGCAGTGTGTCTCATAAACACGAGAGGACTGGATATATCATTATTTACTGCCCTGCTCTCCAGCACCTAGGAAATAGCCATGTGTGCTTGTGAGTAGGGTGTCCGCAAGGCTTCAAAGGTGAGATTTTGGAAGGTAGCATTGGGAGACATCATACTGATATTGCCGTAGCTACTTCTCTAGATGCAGGATCTTGGTTTGTGTCTCCAGCAGCAAGTAAGGACAGAAAGGAAATGCAACATGTAGACACATCAATAGTAATGCGAAAATAATCAGGCACAAGTCTGGTTGAGCCCCGCAACTGCTTCCAGCCTTTATGGATCACGAATCCAATTTAGACCACTCCTAATTCAGTGAAAATTGTCCATGGCCCTTTTGACATCTTCCTAGGCATGCTAGGAATTCCCCAGGCCTTGATTCTTATACTTTCTTCAGCTTGAGGATGCTCACCTTTCCCTGATAAGGAGTGGTCTTCCAAAACCATAGATTACCCCTGGAAGACTGAACAAGGAAGTTAACTCAGGAAGTCTACCAAGAAAACAGGTGTCACAGCGATCAGAAAACCATCCCAAGTTATGCTATACCTCTTCAGCAGTTCTTGTAGGGTCCTTTCCTGATGAAATAAAACATGAACTATCTACAGAATTAGGAACTGTAGACATCTTGACACAAGGAACAGAGGCACAGACAAAGCAAAGCAAGACTTCTGAAAGCAAGACCTGACCAAGGATGAGGGACTACCAGCTTGTTCCTCTGTTGAAACGCTGGGTCTCTAGCAAACTGATTCCCAATAAAGACACACAGAGGCCAAACTGAGATCTAATGTCCCTCCACCCACCCCAGCATCACTAGGTGGCAGACAAGACTTGGGTGTGAGTGGCTGATCCTCTTGAATCAGAATCACATAGCATCTAAAGGAGAGACAGGTGACCTCTTGAGGTGTCTTTAGAAAGCTCTCTAACAGAGCTTAGCATGAGCAAGGCTTATGGGCCTGGGCCTAGCCTGTTGGCCTGGTCCACAGTCCACTTGCATGAAACGAAGGGACACTGTAGGAAGGGTTGGATGGTGACAGCATTCCACCTCATCTTTTAAGACCTAGATGGGGCAACCACCTAGTTTGATGTACTCAAAATATAATTCCTATCTGGGTCACAGAGGATAGTCTAGTTCAAGAAGATCTTGGCTTTCCAAAGTCAGCCATGTTTGGATCCCTGTTCTCTTGGAAGGATCTTAAATGGCTTTAGAAGGAGGAAGAACAAGGCAGGAAGGGCTGGCTGGTGAAGAGCCTGTTATAAGTTTACCCTAAAGTTCATAGATGTTTTTGGCTCAGCTAGTAATGGGGCCAGGAAATTCTGGCTCCTCTCATTTCTGAAATCTGCTTCTATCACAAACGAGGGTGGAGTTTGACTCCTGCCAGAGTGACAATTGAATGTCCTCACTGCATGTCTAGCACATCAAGTCAACCTGCAATGGATTTCTGCATGGCTGCCAAGGCAGTTTTGGCCCAGAATCCAGTATGGGCTGCATCCCCCAGACATGAGACACCAACTTGGCCTCATGGACTAAAAATGGAAGCTTCACAGCCCTCTAGTTCTGTGTGGGGACAAGTCCGGCCAAAGGGAGATGCTGCTGTGGAAGTAACAGAGGAAGCCCCTGTGGGTACGAGATACCCCTTCCTATGTTGTGACCTTAAAGGCTGCTGAAGCCCAAGGAGATTTATCTAGCCCTGGCACCTTACAGGTAAAAGCAGGCTGTAAATACAACTAAGTCAAGTGTGTTTTCTGATGGTGACTTTTACCACTGATAGCCACGTTCTAGTCATGCTGCTACAGCCGATTAAAAAAAAACAAAAACAAAAAACAAATTCACAGTGTAATATCTGAACTTTTCAAATATTTGGGAGCTGGTTTTCCTGTGTTGCTCTTCATTCATCTTCAAACCGGTTTCCTTCTAAAGAATAGAGGTAGCTGTCCTGTTCTGAGTCACACCGTTGGTTCACACTGGCCACTACTGTCAACTTTCCAAGGTTTTAAGCCAGCAGATTTCCAAGGTTTTAAACAGGATTCTTTCCTAGCCCTGCTTGAAAATACCTGGTCTTTCCTGGCTGTCTCCTACCCAACTACCTTTCTCCTATCTTTCACACTCTACAGTTATAACACCCTGGTTTCACTTAAACTGCCATGGTTCCATCCTATGGAACCCTGGGATTTGTAGTCTGCTGAAGCAGTACAGCTCCTTGGTAGAAAGCTCTAAACGCCTCTCCCTAAACTGCCAATACCAGGCTTCCATAGGACATTGGCCTAGCAGTTAGTGGCCTCATAGCCCTATAACTGTAAGTGCAGTAGTTCTCAATCTTTGGTCCTTCCAAATCTGGGACTTCAACTCCCAGAAGCCCCACTCAGCTTGGTCAAGAGTCAGGAATTCTGGGAGTTGAAGTCCTACAACCTGCAGGACCAAAGTTTGGGAACTACTGGTGTAAGGGGTCTTGCTCCAACCCTATTTAGCTTCCAAAATCAGGTGGGATGGATGTTTTCAGGGTGTTCGGGTGGTTAAATTCTCCCAAGCAAACTCTCCTTTCCCACACAGTGCCCACATACAGCTCTATCACAGTGTTGAACAGCGCCAGGGCCTAAAGCCTGACGTTTTATTGCTATGTTTCATGGAATGCTGGCGATCCAGTTTCAGCCCTGGGATGTCTAACAAAGAAAATGGTGAGGACAAGGCTGGTGGCAGGAAGAAAATTGAGAAGAGCACATGGAGGCTCAGCAAGGAAGAGATGTTTGGAGGTGTGACCAAGAAGTTATGATCTTGGTGCACACTGAGAACATTGTTTAAGACCTGCCATTTGAGCCTCTCTGCTGGTTTAAAAGGTGGAAAGGAAAGGCCACCATCTCAAGAAGGAGGAGACAGGTTCTTCATTAACCCAGCAAGGTCACATCGTAATTAAATTTGGCCAGTGGGAAAGATGAATCATGTCCTTCTCATCTCCTTCCCATAAAACCAATAGGCACCACTTTTGGTGCTGTGGAACAGCCCTCCTCTGTCACAGTGGAATGGATCAGGTAGATATATGTCTGTGTGTTTTTTTAAATCTTTCTGCTGGTGAAGACATCTCCCTCGCATCTCTCTTCTGAAGCCAACGGAGCTGATCAAGTCTCCATGAGAGGGACAGGTGACAGCAGCTTTAGTGCAAAGATAACTTGCTCCCTTGTGCAAAGAACCCGGTCCTCAAATTCTTCTCCAAGCAGAAGGCAGGCAGCAAATCCAAAGACTTGTGGCACAACAAAAGTCCATCAGAGTGTTGTTTGGGGGTTGGCAGGGGGGCACAGCGAGTGGCACCAAAGTGGCCAAGATCAGTAATGGGGATGTTTCCTTTCCCCCAGCCAAAATAGATCTATACAAGGACTATACTGTCTATACAAGGACACCCCACTGCACTGTGCCACTAAGCTAAACACGGGCTGCTATCTAGGATTTCAACCCATTTCACAACATCCAAGCCTCCTTCTCCCCCATACTGCACCCCAATTTGGGTGAGAGAGTCGTACAGAAGGCCTGCAAGACAACATGTATTTTATCTAGCTTCTTGTAACACCTTGGGTGGCCCAGCGAAGAATGGCTCCCTGTCTCAATGGGCCTGGTTCAGAAATGAAAGAAATTCATGGTTTCCTGCTAGGTGAAGAAGACACAGGTAGGTGGCTAGGAAGAGAAGATGAGAGCTTTCTGTTCCTGCTTTTAAGCCAACTGCAGTTGCTAATAATGTCCCCCTACAGGAACCCATGGGCTGGAATCTTAATGGAGTCTTAGGCATGCACCCTCTATGGAAATGGCTGGACATTTTGGCTGATGTGAACAAGTAATATTTAGTTCAAGGTTATGGAAGCAGAGCTGCATATCCACTGGTTATGCATGGTTGCACATTGCACCTTGTTGTGCCTGCACATTTGGCCATACAACATCAAAATTCACTAATGAAGCATAGTTATGTAACAACCATGTAACTCTACGAGCATAAAGTCATGCTCCATCCCCTTGATTTAGATCTTGCCCATGGTTTGTTAAAGCTCTGGATTCAGAGTAAACTAGGTCCTGAAACCAAGTTTTGAAACTACAATTATCATATCTAAACAAACTGCAGCTCCCCATGACATCCAAGCTTAGGAAACTGTGATTTGTTCTCATCTGATCTGAAACTCTAGTTTCAGATCAGACCAGGTTTTGAAACTACATTTCAAACTGAGCTTGTTCTCATTAACTGTAGTTTAAGCAAACCACAGTGCTGTGCATATGCATGGGGAATATTTATTGCCTCAAAATCAAAGCTTTCAACCTTGCATGAAAGAAAGCATTCAAATTTGAGGAGCCCCGCTTCTTGTTCACATAGTGAAAAACCATGTTTTCTCTTGATGTCTTGTCAAATCTTCTTTGAAACTCCCATTGGCACTGCTGGCCATCATCTTCCCATGCAGAAATGGAGCTAAGCTGAGTGATATCTCACCCCCTTCCTGCAACATTTCTCCTTGGCCAGCTTTTGAACTCTCCAAAACTTTCTCCACATCCATGACCTTTACAAAGTCAAAGAGGGCAGGGCTGGGCTGCAGCAAATTGTCCATCTTGCACTCCCCAGTGCTCAAGCTTGGCCAGTTGGCCTGGGACCCATGCTGAGGAGCAGCTGAGTTCTGTCTTGCAGTGGAAGCATGAGATCTGGAAGAACCTCTTGAGTGGCTTCAAGCATGAGATCTGGAAGAACCTCTTGAATGGCTTGAGTGGGTTCAAGCCCTTGACATGGACGGATCTTGACATATTCACAGAGCCCTCTCCTTGCTGAGACAACACTGCTGCTGTACCCAGATTCTCCAGCATGCCGAAGGAAAGCTGAGGGAGTATCAGACGATTGCAGGACATACCTGCTCTTGCATTGCTTTACATCTCAGCTGGTCTTGTCCAAGGCAGCTCCATGGTCCAGCCCGTTTACTCCCACATCTGTGCTCCTACGCTCACTTCCAGCTGACCTCAGTTTTCTGCAAGCTTTCATGGGAAATTCCTACCCATGGGATTCTCTTTATGAGGCAAGCAATTGTTTCCTCAGTACAAAGTACCTAACAAGCCTAACACTTTGCAATAATTGCTTGGGCCTTGGGGGAGCGAAGAAGGATTTGGGGATAGCCTGGCCAAAGGATCAAGGTGTGCCCAAAATGCTCCAGGTACCCTCTGGAAGCGCTCCATCAGTAAGCTGCTTGTGAGGAAACTGGAGGGCATCTCTGTGTGTATGTGTGGGGACAACAGTTGTGGAAATGTCTTCCTGCTTTTGTAAAAATCGAAATAAAACCATCCCTCCCACTGAACCAAAGAAACAAAACCAAAACTAGCCCTCCCTGTCCCCACAACCCGTGTAAACAAAGTAGAAAAAGATGAAACGACAACAACTCAATGGAAATGCACATCAAATCTACAACATACTGCATGGCACAAGGGGAGGGGCAAGATGTCTGCTGGGGGCAGGCCATTGGCAATTTGTGAGGCCTCGTGAATGTCTTGTGCATAATGATATGTCGGAGATGCTGCTGGGAAGTTCGGCGGCGGAGCCTCTGGGAAACCCCACTCTCCAAACGGTCCCAGTGCAAAAGAAACCCAAACCTCCCAAAGCCCCTTGGCTTTCCCTTCCACAGTGGGGCAAAGATTCTTGTTCATCCACAGGAGGAAGAGAGAGTAGGTGGAGCAGGGGGGAACTTCTTCTTCTGGTTTCAGTTCTTTCGAGGAAAACAAGTTAAAAAACCATGTTGATTCCTTAAGTCCCTTGCCATCAAGACACGACTGACCCACTCCGTGGGGAAAGTTCTCTGACTCTTGTCCCGCTCCTCAATTCAACCTGTAGAGCTGCTGGTATTTGTGGAGAGGGGGCCCCGTGTGGCTCAGAAGGACATCCAGTTTGCCAAACTGCCCTCCTCCATGCCACCCAAACTTTCTGGTCCACTTTGTGCTCCAGAAGGCAGGTGGGCCATTGCAAAGAGGGAGGGAGGTCCTTCCCCAGCCCGTTTGTCCATCTCAGAGCCCTTGGAGCGAAGGCCATTGCTGTTCCATTTCATTTTCCATTTTTTTTTTTTAAAATCCTTCTAAACAAGAGTCCTCACCATTCCCTTTTGTCCCCCTTTTTGGATTCTCCGAGTCCGTAGCAACTTTGCCCTGGGGCCATCCCGTCCCCGTAGCCACCGTCTCTGTGGGAGGGGGGGAACGTAAGGCCCACCAAGTGCTCAGACACACAGGGACAAAATGGGAACAGGCCTCGAGGAAGAAGTGTGTGTGTGTGTGCCAGTATCGCTTTCTCAAACCTCCACGGACTGGATCTGGTTCATTTGGGCTCGCATCACCTGGATACTGTTGAGGATTTTTTTCTGGTGCCCTGCTAGCGTGACCCCCACTCGCAGGATGTCCCTGGTGAAGGAAAAGAAGAGAAAACAGCAGAGGAAAGTTAGCAAACGGAAATGCAATTCATTCCTCATTTTCTTCTCAAGGAAAGCAAGTAGTAATTTTAGCCATTTTCTTCCTTCTGAAATATTTCAAAAACTACAGCTTTTCAGAATGGGCTACTATTTTAGAAAAGCGTAAAAAGTTAGCTGTTTGAATGCTCAATACAGATCAATCGATAAGATGATAGAAATTAATATGATGACATGGAGGACTGGGGAATTATAAAATTAATGGTTAGTTGTTAACCATACCACTTATCTTATAGGAACTTTGATAAGGATCAGGAGCGAACTGAAAAGATAATTTTGTGTTGTTAGAGGGTCAATTTAAATTTTCATTTGGGAAATAAAATTGGGCTCCAGCAAGGGAATCAAGAAGTTAATACTATGATGCATTTAAATGAAACGTGTTTATTTAGAGTACAAGAAGTTAAGATGATTGAAATTAGAACGCGGCTTACTAAGAATATTTTATATAAAGACATTGCTTTATTTTTCAAATAACAATGTATTGATGTAGAGCTGAAGACTGTAAAGAGTGTTGTTACTTGCTATTATTTTTCCTTCTTCTCTTTTTAATAAAACTTAATATTAAATCTGCCTACAGCTTTGCAAAGCCTATTTGCAACTCTGGACATATTGTGCGCAAAACTAAGAAATGGACATATTGTGCACAAAATCCAGAAATGTACAGAAAGCAGCCTTTTCTGCAGAGGAAATAATATTTCTACATAGAAATGTTTTCTGTGCAGAAAAGTCTGTTTCCAGTGCAAAACAACTAGAGGTGAATTTTGTACAGAGTAAGTCCTGAATTGCGAAGATTTTCATTAGTCCAGGATTCTTTTTTAAAGGTTTGTCAATACTTGAAAAAAACGTTAATTTTATCAATTTTGAATATTTTTTCCATCCCTATTAGTAAGCAAGTGGCCAGCAAGGGAGGATGATTTGTACAGGAATGGGATTTAAAAAAAAGAAATCTGGACTAAACTGTGTTGGCAAATGCAAATTTTTGCACCTCCTGAGACTCATTGCAAAAAGAAATGTACCTTCCTACAAGTTTTTGCACATTTGCAAGGCTATCAGTGGAAGTCCAAGAAATAAAGTGCTCCCAAAACAATGCAAGCAGTTTTAAAAAGAAATGGATACAGTGTACTTGATTAAAATAATAATAATAATGATGATGATGATGATGATGATGATGATGATGATGATGACAGACAAGGGATGTAAAACTGCCACTGTTTTACCCTTGAATTTAAGAATGAATAATTTCCATAGTTTTCTCCCTGCTGTCAGGGAAAAGAAAAATTACACCAAATATCTCCAAGCTGTTTTCACTCATCATTCACACATCCCAAAGTGTTTCAGGAAACGATTTCCATGTAGAGATGCCTGTTTTCTTTTCAAATATGAATCAAGAAGAAAAAGAAAATGGAAGAAAATGCAGGCGGGATTCAGAGAAACTCGACAAAATTGAGACGGAGAGATTTTCACACCCCTACTGGAAACTGTTAATTTAAGACCGACCCATGGAAGAATAAGCCTGACTGCACTCGCTAAACTCACATCACTTTAAAAATAAGGACTGCAACCTCAGTGAAAACAAATGAAGGAGAGGATTCCCAAGGGTTGTCCTCCTTTCCAACTCACTCCATGGTCATCTGGGATACCGTGTCGAAGTTGGTGAAGCCGTTGTTGGCAAAGCTTTCCTTGTACTGTCCCATCTTGATGGCCTCGAGCCATTCATCTACTGTGTTGAAACTGGAATAGTCTGGGATTGTGCGGTCTAGTAAAGGGAGGTTTATCCTGGAAGAAATTCCCCAAAAATGGGAAGCAGAGATTTAACGGGCAGTAAAGGTCCACTTGATTTTTTTCCCCCATCATGCTTTTACCAAAAAAGGTACATTTATTCAAACCAAACCAAACAAAGATGCATCTGAAATCCCCAAATTCTGAGTTTCAGTCCAGATTCCATTGCTCCAAACCTACATGGTATTATTTCGAAAATGGAGCTGCCAAACAGCCTGGCAGTGACAGCTGGTTTTTCCCATATCACTGGGACAGTGAATCCACTGGGAGCTCTGGTCTGAACTATAAAGGAGGTATAATGGTGCTGAACCCTATTCCCAAAGAAATCCAGCAGCTTGGATAGCTTCCTTGAAATTCAGACTAAACCCTAGAGTAGGCCGTTTCTGCCCTACACTGTTATAGTGCTCTTATTCCACTTTCAACATCCTGTGGAATTCTGGGGCTTGTAGTTTATGGAGGCCAAAGAGCTCTTTGTCTCGGAATACTAAAGGCCCCTCCCTAAACTGCAAACCCCAGGATTCCATAGGAGGCTGAAAGTGAAATAATAGCACTACAACAAGGTAGTATGGAAATGGCCATTATGCCGATGGTATAAGCCATCGGCTGCCACTTTGGCCCGCTGCTGAAATGAATATAGAAGATTTCCAGTATTTCTTCTGCCCCCTCCATGGGCCAAAGTGAGGAGAAAGAGGGAAGGGGGTGGAGGCATCAACACAGGAAAGCTCAGCCAAGTCAAAAGAGGAAACCATTGGCTCCTTCTGGAAGAGCTGACATCCGCCCCATCCCCATCTAGAACCCAGGTTCTTTCCTACCCAGAGGAGAGTGGGGCCATGGCTTTCAGGCTGTTTGGGTTTCGGATCATCTTGTCTAAGGTGTTGACGATCTGTCCAAATTTGGGCCGGTGGTTGCGGTCCTTCTGCCAACAGTCCAACATGAGCTGGTGTAAGGCACTGGGGCAATCCATGGGCGGCGGTAATCGGTAATCTTGCTCGATGGCGTTTATGACCTGTAAGAGAAAGCGAGTTCATGTGTGGTTGTGGCCCTTTTTGCACGGCATTTCCGATACGAAAGGGCCCCTTGAGCGTCGTGCAAGCGCGAGCGTCATCCACACGATGCACTCACATTTACGCGATGCTCCAGGGCCTGACACGGACCGCGCACGCCTTTTTTCATTTTCGGCTTCAAGCTAAAAATGCCGCGCGGTCGCACATCGCTCCGGGGCCCTGCGCGCACTTACCTTGTGTGCGGAGCCTCGGGAGCCGGGCCGGTCGCACTTCCTGTCTCAGTGCGGCCTGGGAAGGTCCCAGGCTGCACTGCGAAAGGAAGAGGTGGGGCTCTCGAGTGAGCAGAAGCCGAAGAAGCAGGGAAGCGAGAGCCTCTCTCCGGAGGCTGCTCGCGTGAGCACCGCACCCAAGCGCCGAAAATGGGTGAGTTGTGGAAAGGATATATGAAGCAACCTGATTGGTACTTCCCAAATTACAAAGTTTGTACAAAGTGTGGAAGGGACTTGATTGTGATGGGAAAGGATTTCTTTTTCTTCCCCACAGTCCTGGTCCTAATTGCCCCCATCCTTACCCTACCTGCAGTGGCTAATGACATTCCCATTCAGTGCAACAGTGCATGACAAGTAATAGGTAGCTTGGTGCTGAAAAAGAGCCAGTGAGTAACCTGAGCTGTGCGGATTTCAAAAGATTTCCTCAGAAAACCTAGGTGTTGCTTTGTGATAATTTATACCACCTCATGTGGCTATCGTATCTGTGTGTCAACACTCTTTTGTAAAGACACGGGCTGCCATTCTATATTGCAGTTTTGAATTCGAAACCTGGAGTTGTGGATCTGTAACTGCTCCATATTTGGTGAGGCCAGGGAGTTTTATTGCAAGCCTAAGTAAATGTCCCCACAACAGCTCACCTTAACAGCCAGCAGCCACATAAGATGAAGAAGGCCTCCCCTACCCCACTAGCAAAGAAGGCTCTGGTAATCCAAAGTGGGATCTTATTGTGATTTCTTATGGCAACCCCACTCCCTGGTGGGAGTGGGCTGAAAATGTCATCCTCCTTGCTCTCTGACCAGCAGCGGAACAGCTCTCCTTTGCCTGGTGTCAGGTCACTTTTGCTTTCCCTGCCATGCATTCTAATACCATATAGCGCTTTGATGTTTGACGCCATGCGATGCCATGCAATTTGTCATACAGTGTAATGTCATGCCATTTTGCCCTGTAGGGCTTTGCTGTTTGATCCCATGTAACGCTTGGAACAAATGGGCTAGAAGGGGATGACGGGAAATGAATGAGAAAACAATGTCTTTGGAATAAGGGACTTAATCAGCCCTGGTAAGAAAGAACAAATGCAGATACAAGGTCAGGCCACTGGCAGGCAGGAAGTGAGCCTGGGAAAAGAGTTATTTTAATTAACTGATGAACAGGGGGTATGCATGTATCGTAAATTCTTCAGTCTTGCAATTGCCAGGCTGTGCTGCTCTAACTCTATTGTTCCTGATTGCAAACTTCTAAGCTTATTTTCTGGGACTGGAGTTATCCTGCCCATGGCACCCAGTGCGGCTGCTGCCTCTTAAGGCAAGCTTGCTGGGGAATGGGGTCGGGCCGGTGTGAAATACTGACCACAGCTTCTAAATGCATTAAATAAATACAGAAAGGGGTAAATAGGGCAGGGAGGTAGGATGTCAGGAGAAAGATGAGTGGGCACAGAAAGAGAGGACAATGGAAGGATAGCTGGTCATGAAGCAGAAAAACAAGCAGACGGAACACCTTTTGGTTCCAGTCTGACTCTTAGCCAACCAGTGATGGATAACTGGCTCTATCATTATAGAATGTATTGTGACTTGGGCTGGAATCACTCACAGCTTTCATTTCTTTCATTGGGTGAAGATGCTAACAAACTGTTTTTGTTAACCAACGGAGTCTGCTTCATAACAAAACACTGGTTGCCTACCCAGGAGCCTAGCAACTGACAGCTGGTCTGCTTGCTTCTCCTTAGCTGGAATTACTGCTTGCGTGTGTCATGCACCTGGATGTACCCATTCAGCCCCTCTCAGCCCTCTTTACCGCAACGGCCTCAGGGAGCCCATCACATCGCTGCTGGCACAAGCGTTCTGTCAAAGACATCAGTGGCTCTTCTCTGCTAACGTTCATGGCCAGGGCCAAGAAGGCTAATTGGCAATGAGCACGGTCCACTTGCCAGAAACAGCATTGCCAATGAGGCCGCTATAGCTTTCAAGGTGGAACCCTCCAGGGCAGGAGGAGGGGCAGAAGACCATGAAGCTGCTGCTAAATAGGGCAACGGTTGGTGTGTGGATAGGGACAGAGGCTAGCAATGGAATAGATAACTGTAAGATCACATGGGTTGAGCCCAAGTCCCTCCCTCCACTTTACCAGCTGTTTTGTTTTGGCAAAGATTGGGGTGGTGCTTTGGTGAATTTGTGAAGCTGGCACTGAATGTATTAACCAAAGCAATGCTGTTTTTTGAAGATTCACTGCCTACCACTTGCTCTTCCTCTGATGGGCTTTCTGGCCACAAATGGGCCACAGGACTCCATTTTCCAAAACTAGCCATGACATCTTGGCCATTTCCAGGTACTTCTTAAACGGAAGGCCAAGATGATGGTGACACAACATGCAATCACGCTCGTGAACTGCAGTGCCGCAGAACAGGTCACCAGGGAAGATGGGCCCGCTGTGTAATGGAATTAACAACCGCATTTAGACCAGAGTGGCAAAAGAGTGAAGAACAATGAAGAAACCCCACACATTTCTGGCTTTGGCCCTGGCCATGTCTGGCCTGTATCCCCCAGCAGATCGTTCCTGAGGGTATAAGCTACTTAGAAGGAAAAAGAGGTTCTACAACACTTTCATATATGAGCAACTGCTAAGAAATGTGGCCAGAACTTTTGCCCTCTCGGTGAGGGGTCCCACATTTCCATAGAGGTCTAAAGAGAACATGAGATCTGGTAAATGGTCTGTGAGGAACTGAGTATGTGTAACTGCAAGAAGAAGATATAAAAGAATCCAGTACCACCTTTGAGACTAACTAAGAAGAAGTAATTTCTAGCATGAGCTTTTGTGGACACGGTCCATCCCAGCAAATGGAATCTCAAAGGTGCTACTGGATCACTTGATGTCTTTTTATGCTAAAACACGCTAATCCAAACAGATATCTCTTTCAATAGTGCTACTTGGAGAAAGAGAGGTAGCACGTGCAGAAATAGATGTTCTGAAGCCACAACCCCGGCCACGACTTACATCTTGGTTGGTCATGTCCCAGTAAGGCCGTTCCCCATAGGACATCACCTCCCACATGACTATGCCGTAGCTCCACACGTCGCTGGCAGAAGTGAACTTCCGATACTGGATGGCTTCCGGCGCTGTCCAACGGATTGGGATCTTTCCACCCTGTAGGAACAGGAGAGAGAAACAGGCAGAAAGGATGGCCGGTGGCCCACTGGGACGTTTTCAGACTTGTTTGTGGCCAAAGGGAGCTGGATGCCCCTGCTGGTATCTAAGGAACCTAAGGTTAGCATGAGGTTACCAACCCAGGGATCTTCCATACTTGGGGGCATTAAGATGAGCCCCTTATGGATAACACAATTTGTGTTTTTTTAAACTGCATCTCTTTTTGTTATACATTTATCAACTTTTACCCAAAATAACATAAAATCCAACCAACATTTTATAAATACAGACAAAAACTAAAATTAAAACTGTACTAAAAAATTAGAGGGAAAAAAAAACCCTTAACACTAACTCACTAAAATGCTAACACTAACTCACTAAACAGTAACATACTAAAAGAAAGAAAAAAAAAGGACTCTGAACTCCCCCAGGGTGTTCGGAGGTGGGCACCACTAGACAGACCCACTCTTTGCCATTACTCACATCTCCCCCCCAACCTCTGCACAGCATTCTTCCCACTGACTAACTGGGAGCGGGGGAACAATGCCTCAGTGCGCTCTTGCTCATCAAAGAGGAAGTGTTATAAATAGTTAACGCTGCCGTGGAGCATCCGCATTAAGAAGCCAAGTGCGTTCGGAGGCATCACCTGCATCTTATGAGAGTGTCAGTTTGCTGCAAAGAAAGGAAGGAAGGAAGGAAAAAAAAAAGAAAGAAGACAAATTCTTGGAGAAAGGTGATCTAGATAGCATGCTTCTCGACCCCTGTGATTTGGCTCTCTCTCAAAAGCCATTTCCGCAAGAGACTGTTATAGCGCTATGATTCCACTTTCAGCATCCTATGGAATCCTGGGGTTTGCAGTTTCGGGAGGGGCCGGCTGGCCCCTCCCGAAACTGCAAACCCCAGGATTCCATAGGATGCTGAAAGTGGAATCATAGCGCTATAAAACTTTCGTGCGGAAATGGCCAAAGAGAACTTTGTCTGGCTGACTTTCTCTTTGCTCTGCTTGGCTATCAGATGGAGGGATGGCCATGGCTCACACCAAGTCGCCTCGGCCCCCATCGTACTGCAAAAGACTGGCCAAAGGAAGAAGACTGCCAGATCAGAGCAATTAGTCCTTTCATCCAGAATTTTTGTTTTTTCCAGTCGTTCCTGGAAAAAAAGGACTTTGAGCAGGGATCTGAGGTTGGGGTCTTACAAGGATTAAGTTGACGTAACTATGGAACTAAGGAGGTGTAACTACACCCAAGTGTGGGTAATGGCAGCAGCGGGGGGAAAGGTCCTGGGGACAGTGGTTATGAAGTGAGTCAGATATTGGAGAAATAGAGCGGCCAGATTCTGATCGTCCACTCTCACCACCACTAGTAGATTCCAACTGGAATCTCCACTTATTTCATTCTCTTAGCTAAGAATGAAAGCTTTCTCCTCGGGGGTAAGATTGGGACCTTTTGTACATTTTAATCTCAACGTGAAAGGGACCCTAGCATCAGGGGGAATTAGACCTGGGGCTTGGAAAGTTACTTTTCTTGGAATAGAGCACCCAGGCTTCCTCAGCCAGTATGGTCACGAAGAATGCAACAGTGGCGGTGTAATGACCACTCCAGGCCTGCCTAACTGTAATGGCCAACTACCCACAGGGACTGAATGGCTTTGGTGGTAAGTGTGCCACAGAAGCACTTTTCTCAGTCGGAACTGCTTGGGAGATGGTGCCCAGGACGGGCATGGGCTACAGCACGGCACAGTTACTTTTTGGACTACAGCTCCCAGAATTCCCCACACTGGCTGTGGGAGTCCGGGTGCTCCACTCAATGAAGACAGTTTCTAAGCCCTTGTTAGACCACATAAATGGACAAAAAACAGAGTTTACAATGGAAAGGTGGACAAACTGAGGACTGTGGACCACACATTGACTTCTAGTGCAGCCCCTGCAACTCTTGGACTCCATGCAACCCTCCCTCCACTCAAATTTTTGCCCCCCCCCCACCATGGTAGGGTGCTCTTGCTAGAAACACTGTAGAGTGTAATTTTTCCATCCGAAGGAAATATCATACCACATGGGTCTATTATGGGCTAGCCAGTCACTTTTTGTTACTTAAAAAGGCCTTTCCCAACCCAAAACAGCTCTGGGGTGATGGTGAAGCCATGTTTAAATGGCCAATCACACGCCCCTTCTGATAAGTGTCATTTGCCTGGGGACAATTTTTTTTTTCCTGGAGAACATATTTGGAGGGGAAGGTTGGGAGCTGAAGGGGGAACGCAGCCTCCTGAAGTCCAGAACAAGGTGTCAATGGGCCCCAGACTCTGTTAGAACAGATCTCCACTATGGGGAGATGTAACACAACCAACTGGTTGTGGTCTGAGCAAAGGTGTCCCGTGTACCCATTCCTAAATGCCTCTGCTGCTCTTGACATGGCCACCTACACCTTGTTGACCCTGTTGGACTGCCTGTATTTATCACGTGGGCCTTTCTGGCTGCCTCTTACCAGGGCACTGGTGTAAGTCGGGTCTGAGGTGTCATCCTCCAGGAAGCGGGAGAGGCCAAAGTCGGAGACCTTGCACACCAAGTTGCTGTTGACAAGGATGTTGCGTGCAGCCAGATCACGGTGGACGTAGTTCATATCGGCAAGGTACTTCATGCCGGCAGCAATGCCTCGCAGCATGCCCACCAGCTGGATCACGGTGAATTGCCCATCATTTTGCTAAGGGGTGACACGAAAGGCCACAGGAAATAGCTAAGATCCATGTTGAGCATAAAAAAAAAAGCCACACAGGGCTTTCAAGGAAGGATTAACACTCCATCCACTCCATTTCCCAGGCCAACATTTCGCAGCCTGCCAGTACATTTGGAATTTTTCACAAAATGCCTGGCCTGATAACAAAATGCCTACTGTGGTGAGTGTGCCTAGTCACCCATTTCGTGGAAGCAAACCAGTGATGCTGAAAGACAAGACACTGCTCCAAGAACGCAGATACAAGGTTGTGGATTACATCCACATTTGTGGGGATCAGAGATAGATCTGATCTCTCTAAAACAAACCCACATCTTTGAACCCAAGGTTTTCTGCTCCAACAAAAGCAGCTCCTTTTGTCCACAGGGCCAAATAACAGTAGCTCCTGCGTTTTTCTTTTTTCAAAGTTGGCTTAGACGTTGTTTTCCATCTCCGTGTGTACACACGCATGTCAAGACGGAGCTCTAGGCTGCTGCTTAGATAGGAGCTGGCTTTTGAAGGAGTCAGAGCCAAGGGACCAAACTAAAGGACCATGCTGGAGGAAATTGGAATTGAGGAACACAGGTAGAAACCCAAAACAAGGAGGTCTTAAGTCCTAACTGCTTAAGCAAGGGCTCAGTCCAAACAGGAAGCCTTTTATATTCCTTCCTATCCAGGAAGAACCTGTGATCAGTATGGGTACAGGGGGTCTGAGGACATTTTACTTCTAAGGAGAGGTCCTGAGCTTCAGTCCTGATAGCTTACCATACCTGGAGAAGCTCCAAATGCTGAACCAAATGTCAGCTCTGACCATCCTTGTCCATCCACACTCAGAAGATAACATGTGCAAAATTTGTGTGAGCTGTTTCGCATGTCCCAGAAAGGGCTACTCGCAGAGAAAGAAAAGCTACACGTGCGAATCATCTCTCCCTCATTTTAATCCCCCTCCTTGCCTACTTTTCGAGGCATACCCGTAGGAAGGAGTCCAGGGAACCATTCTCCATGAATTCAGTGACAATCATAACCGGGGTGCTCTTGGTGACGACTCCTTCTAGGTGGATGACGTTGGGGTGGTCAAACTGGCCCATGATGCTGGCTTCACTCAGGAAGTCCCGCCGCTGCTTCTCCGTGTAGCCTGACTTCAGCGTCTTGATGGCCACAAAACTCTCCCTCTTGCCTGGAAGCTTCAAATGGCCGCTGCACACCTCACCAAACTCCCCTGCAGTGGAAAAACGAACGTGGAAAACAGAGATCCGGCCGAGCTCAAAGTTCCATTCACAGGCTACAAAAAGTTCCTTGAGGAGGAGAACATGATTTTCAGGGGCAGGCATGAACCTTGTGGAAGATTCTCCTTGCCACCGCTTACAATCTCTCCAATCCTGATCATGCTGTAGATTTGGCATTGTTTGGGAACATTCGGGGGGTCAGGGAGTCACATGGTGGCTGCCATTTCATGTGGTGACCGCCACTACCCACCAACATGACTTGATGCTGTATCCAGGGGATTCTACAACGGCCCCTTCACTCTCACAAGGGTTCAGGGCTCAGAACCCTCACAAAAGTGCAAAAAGGGTGAAAAACTCTTCCTTAACATCCCCCTCCCATTTCCTTCTGGGTCTCTCCCTTCCCACTCCCTTACCTTTTGCTCTGGGATGTGTGCCTTCTTTATCTGAGCAGGGGCGAAAGGCAAGGGAACCGGAGGGGTCCATGCACTTGCGTGCCTTCCTTCTCTGCACATGATGCGCTGCCATTCCCTTGCCTTTTGCCCAGAGGTGGAGAAGGAAGGCACGTGCACTTGAGCAAAAGGCAAGGAAATGGAAAGGAGGAGAGTGGGGGAGAGGCACATACACACCTCAGAAATAATCAAATTCACAAAGGTCCAACCTGCAAATCTGGAGGGAGGATTGTACGAAAAAGAAGCGAGCTGGCATGAGTTGACAAATCACTTCTACTTGTGGGGGAGAGCAAAAGAAAGAGGGCCATAGAGGTAGGTGAATAAAAAAGAAGATGACAAAATTGCATTGCTACTACTATCTATCAGTGAACTCCCCCACCCAGCACCCAATTTAGTTTTGTTTGTTTTTTAAATTTTGAATTTAAAGATGCAAGTTCAAAAATGTGCATTTTCGGCTTCACTTTTGCTCGGTCTGTCTTTAGCCACACATTTGTTTGCACTGGGTCACTAGAATGCTCCACCGCATCTTGTGGCACTAGTGAGATGGAAGGGAGGGGCTTACCTGCACCGATCACCTGCTCGATTTTGACACACGAGATGTCAATCTCCTTTGCAAACTCCCTGACAGCTTCGTTGGGGTCCTCGTAGGTGAAAGGGTCAATGTAAATCTTCATGCCAGGTGTCACTGCTCAGAGGCAGAAAAAGGTAGCTTTGCATTACTCATCATGTTCATCCACTCCCCATCAGTTTCCTTCCCTTTCCTCAGATAGATTGGAATATCATACATGGAGGTCTTGCCCAATGAATTCTCTCCTTAACAAAAACCCCATGAGCCACGAGTGAAAGAATACACACAAACTTTTTATGAACCTTGAGGAAAAGGTGGTCAAATACTGAGATCCCCCTCCCCCCATGTTTCAATACCTTTTGGGATAATTTGGCAATGGAGTTTTTAAACACAATATGGGTGAGGAAATGGTGTTCTTGCACAAAATATACTTTGGACCAAAACAATGTATTTTGTGCAAAAGCACCATTTTCTTACCCAAATTGTGTTTACAAACCCCATTGCCATTTAGGGATATTTTTGTGAAAATTTCATGAAGACGGTTTCCGGACCAAACTGTCTTCATCAACTTTTTTGCAAAAATGTCCCAAAAATGCGAAATACGTGCAATCACAAAGAAGCATACAGTTTTGCACAGTAGGGAGAAAGGGTTCAAAATGTTTGTTATTGCATGAAATAAGCTCTCCTACTTGGAGAAGGCCAAGAGCTAGTGAGTGGGTCAAGCTCAACCCAGACATCTCTCCGCTATGTAAGGAGAGGAACCGAAGAGGAAAGGTCAAAAAGTCACCATAAGGACTACGTAAAGTGAAGAAGTCTGCTTAGACATAAAAAGGTTGTGATCTCCTAAGAGATGTTAAGTCAAACATGTACAAAGCATTTCTGAGCCATGCCCTGAAACATCCTGACATGTTCTGCTGATAAAACGTACTAGCTAGACTCATGTGAGATACAAAGAATAAATATGACACCCATAGTTTGGGAACAGTGTTTGCTTGTTATCAGTGTGTTTATATAATTGTCACAGCCTTTTGTTCCTCAACTGCAACCACGACATGGTTTTGGAAGGATTCTATATAAGCATGCTGCAATTGCCTATCAGCCAGTAGATACTGACCATGCAGTTTGGTGTTGTGTCTGTCTAAAAGTACAACTGTGTAGGGGAGGAAAGAATAGTGGAAAATATTTGGAAAATGGATTTCTCAAGTTCTGGGAAACGTGGATGAGGACAATCCTAGGCATGTGAGAATCTTCACACTTTTTGGACATATTCAGCATGAAAAACGTGCACTTTTTCTGCAGAAAATTTCATTTTCTGCACAGCAAGTGAGCGTCCATGCAGAAAACAAGTCTCATACATGGACAATTGTTTCCTATGCAGAAAAGTCACATGCATGTTTTCTTTCTTTCTTTCTTTGGTACAGAATAATTCCTGAACAGCGTATAGTTCTGAAAACTTCCATTTTTAACAACTATCATTTAGGAAGGGGAAAATGGCAAAATTATTCATTCTTGCTCCTGAAGATGAACTTTACAAAGATTTACATCCCTGCTGCTATGTTAAATCTGCCCAAAGACACTATTCACTAATCTTAAAGGGTTAATTCCCCCCCCTTACAGAAGCAAGTCTCCTCAGTCCAATACCACCACTCTAGTCCAGGAGTTCTCAACCTGGGGGTAGATTTCAGGCAGTCCACAAATTGGGTGGGAGAAACAATATAAATCTTTATTTTCACTAACCCCCTCTAACTGAGATTTAGCATTTCCTTCAGTTATGAACGTAGGCGGAAGACTGCAACTGTATGAACAGTGCCCGTGACTTTGCCGCGAATAGAAACGATGGATATTTTAATACCACGTTACGGTTGTTGCAGATATTTTGCAATATTGCTTATGCTCATCAGTACTTCTAAATTACTGTAAAAGTTACCCGCTGGAGAGTACATACTGTGGCCGCTGGTGTAATGCTGGAGCTTGTCGGTGTACTCGGAGTCGGTGCGCTCAAATCCTCGTCTTCTGGAAGGAGAGCATCGTGCTGAGCGGGAGGCAGATGGACTAGCAAAGCAGGGGGCAAGGCTGGGCTTCAGCAATCAGCCCAGAAATACCAGCACAGCTTCCCACCCCCTCTTGCCCTATCGCTCCCCTCTCCCATTTACCCCATCAAGTCCTTCTCCCTGCGCACATGCATGCGCACCCATAAACATTTCTGGAAATATGGGCTCTGATTCCTCAGTGGTTTCAAGCACTATCTCTTCCATGCATTGCAGCATGGAATACCAGGACAGGTCCAAGTGCCAGGGCCTGTATATATTAAGTATTTTTGTGCACCCCATTTTTTTTCCCAGGCATTCCTGAAACATCCAGGCAACTTTTCACCCATGCAAGTAGGCCATGTGTGGCCAGGAAATACCAGAGCGGGATCAAGATGGCAAAAGGTATTAATGGGGAAGAATATGCAAGCTAGAAAATGCTGGAGAGCACTGCTTTTGCCTGGGAAGAGAAAGGGCATTTCCGCACTACACTGTTATACTGCTATTATTCCACTTTCACCGTCCTGTGGAATTCTGGGGTTTGTAGTTTCCTGAGGCCCAAGAGCTCTCTGGCTGAGAATTCTAAAGGTTCCTCCCTAAACTGCAAACCCCAGGATCCCATAGGATGTTGAAAGTGGAATAACAGCATTATAACAGTCTAGTGCAGAAAGGCGCAGAGAGGGAGAGGTGGCTCAGTGGCTCTTGTAATGTCTTACCCTTGGCACATAGGAGAAAAGGAAAAGGACCAACCATTTATTAAAAAAGCACAGGAAAAGGAACAAAAATGGAATGAAAGCAGCTCTAAATACACTGTCCAGAGAAATAACTTACGAAGGAAAATGATACGTTAAAAATAGGTAAGAATACAAAAGCACAGCAACATTGAATAACAGCTCAGTATGACTCCCTATTTAACTGGAGATTATACAAGCCAGGATGCTCATGATCTGTTGTGTTTTCTCCTCGCAAGGGTCTTTCTGCCACATACCCTTGTGCTACTTTAGTAGCCTGCTGACATTTCTTTTATGTCCATCTCTTATAGATGTATACTTTGGAACAGCTGACAGGGCAATATCCTTAATGTATCATTCCCTTTGCTCATTTTCTTTGCTGGCATTTTTGTGATATTGGACCTCTGGCGACCACATACAGTCAGCCCTCCACATTTGCTAGGGTTAGAGGTGTGGGAGCCCTGCAAAAGTGGAAAAATCACCGTTATCAAAATGTGTGTGTATGCGTGTCCGGGGGAAGGCAGCCAAGGCATAGTGGGGAGATGGGGTACCTGAGGGTCCAAACCAGGTCCGGGGAAGGAGAGGGAAGAGGGTGGCTCACCATAGTGGTCCTATACTCCCTCTCTCTTGCCCATCTCCTTCCCTGGGTGTGGAGGAGGCATTGGGAGAGGGTTTCTGGTGCCGAGAAACTGGGCTGTGATCCACCCTTAGCTTGCCAGGGTGATCAAGGATAACCAGAAGTGGGTTTTGAAAGGGCCGAGCATCCTGATCAGAGCTACCGAGAGGGACGGTTTCCCCAGAGAAGAAGCACTCGAGGTTGGGGTGCAGGGGCTGGAGAAACTTGCAAATGATCAAATCTGTGAAAGTGAAACCCGCAAATGCTGTACTTCTTGACTATTTGCCTGCTACATCTATTTTTTAAATGTATCACTTTGATCCATGTACTAAATATCTGGCAAGTGAGTTCAGAACTGGTTTGATTCTCTTTGTTACTTCTGGTACGCTTTTCAACCACCGGTTGGTCCTTCTCCTTCTTCTTGGGGTCTCTGGGACCCTCTCGTCCCGTGTTTTATCATCTTGGCCCTCCGGCCTCCTCCTCTCCTGGCTCAGACCCCTTCACCTGGGGCAGCACCGTAGCCTCCTTACCTGTTACATACAAGGACGATGACCACCAGGGCAATGAGGAAGACCAGCCCTGCCGCCGAGGAGCCGATGATGAGGGGAAGCTTCTCTTGGATGCTGGTTTGATACTCGGCTGTAAGGACACGCAAAAGAGCAAGAGCGTTTCACACCTTGGCAAGGCTGAGGGAGATGACCTCACCATCATCATCATTATCATCATCTTTTTTTACTTTATATCTTATGGATCAAGACAAGGAACAGCAAATATCATTACCAGATAAGAGCAGTTAAAAGAGCACCTAAAGTCAATACGTATTACAATCAATCGATCAATACTTTAAAATTCATAATTTAAAAATAATCCAAATAGGCGTAGTGGAAGAGACTAGTCTTTATAGAATCGTAGAATCATAGAGTTGGAAGGGACCACAGCGGCCATCCGATCCAACCCTCTTCTGCCCCATCAAAACACTCCCAACAGATGGCCATCCAGCCTCCACTTAAAAACCTCCAAAGAAGAAGGAGACTCCATCACACTCCATGGAGGCAGCATATTCCACTCCAGACAGCTATGACTATCAGGAAGTCCTTCCTAAGGTTTAGGTGAAATCTCTTTTCTTGTAGTTTGAATCCATTGCCCCCTGTCCTAGTCTTTGGAGCAGAAGAAAACAAGTGCACTCCATCTTCAACATCACATCCCTTCAAATATTTAAACATGGCTATTATGCCCCCTCTGAACCTTCTCTTCTGCAGACTAAACATCCCCAGCTCCCTCAGCTGCTCCTCATAGGGCTTCATGGCTTCCAGACCCTTCACCATTTCAGTTGCCCTCCTCTGGACACGCTCCAGCTTGTCCATATCCCTCTTGAAATGAGGTGCCCAGAATGGGACACAGGATTCCAGATGAGGTCTAACCAAAGCAGAATAGAGTGGTACCATTACCTTCTTTGATCTAGACACCATACTCCTATTGATGCAACCAAGAATCGCATTGGCTTTCTTGGATCCAAGTATATGGGGTGGATTATATAGGAGAAGGCAGTCTTGTAGATAACCTGGACTCAAACCATGTAGAGCTTTAAAGGTAATAGCCAACACTTTGTACTTTGCCCAGAAATGATCAGCCAGCGGAATAATTTTGATATTGGTGTGATATGATCACTCCTTGATGTATCAGTAACCAATTGGTGGCCATGTTTTGAACTAATTGAAGTTTCCAAACTTGGTAAGAGGTGGTCCAAAATACAGCGCATTGCAAAAGTCTAGCCTCGAGGTTACCAGCACATGTACTACCATCTTTAGATCCTCCCCTTATGTTTTGACTCAATACAAGCGGTCCATCTTTTTCTCACCTTCGGTCATGGTCTGGAAGTACATTTTGCCACTGAAGCGCCCATAGCCTGCTACTGTCCGGGCCCGCACTTGGAAGACGTAAATGGTGCCGGCTTTGAGGTTCTGTACCGTCACAGTGTTGGTGGGACTCTTAACAGCAGTGGCGTTGAATTCGCTTAGATCCTGTCAGGCAAAGAGATGGAAACTGAGGAATGAAACAGTGCACTCTTTCTCATTAATTACTTTTGCAATCTTGGCCATATTCTGATGTTGCATGGGCACATGTCTCATCTATGAAATGTTGGGTGGTGTGGGATTTGTTGTTAAAAAAAAAAAAGCCCTCTCAAGCATTTCTGCTCACTCTTATGAAAAAAAAAATGCACTGATTGGCAAGCTTTTGCTGAAATGAGAAAGTGCCCAAAAGACCAGGTCGGCAGAAGACTTCCCATAGTTGTGCTCTCCAGGTCTCGATTTGCTCTGGAGAGAAGGCAGAGCAGGGCAAAGCCAGGGCCCCAGTTCATGCAATATAGGTCAGGACCTATTTATCAGCACAAACGGTGGGCTCCCTTCCCCCCCAGCTCCCGCTGGCTGTAGGGAACCAAAAATAGGTCATCTGGAGGGGGCAGTGGATTAGCCCTTTCCACCATCAGTTCAGGGTTGGCGGGGGATACGTACAGCTCGATTTTGCTGCAGAAACTTAATTAGCTTTTCTCCTGACAGACACCTCTTTCTGCAATTTCTCCACTTCTCTGTTTCTCACATCTGGATGATGCAAGTGAGTGAGAGAGTGAGAGCGTGCAACCCAGCTCCCCTTCCTCCCATCACCACCAATTCCGTCTGCCCAAGATTTCTGCACCTAAACAAATTTGCTCTGAGAACATCTTCTCCAGTTTCAAAATCCTTGGAGCAGGGTTAACGCTTCCACTTTGGAGACCTCGATGCACGTAAATGGGATTTATTTATTTATTTATCTACCTGCTATCAAGCGCAATATTTTAATATGCGTGGGCTATAGATGTTTTGTTACATCACCTTTGGCGTTTTTTCCCTGCATTGGGAAGCATGCTCCATCCTGTTTCTGTATCAGTCTGGGTGTAATTTCTTTTTTTTTTGGGGGGGGGGGTAAACAGATCCACAAATCTGCACACTTTTAAACATTTCCTAAGAAAAAAGATGTATTTTTTTATGACTTCGAACACAAAACATGCATTTGGGGTCTTCCCCAAATAAGCCTTTTATCGCTGCATTTGGGGAAGGAGCTGGAATCCAAAGGATCACAGTGCTCTGATCAGTATGTGAACCTGTGAAGTACAAACCACATTGTTTGCTTCAAAGAAAGTGGACTGAACAAAGCAGGAGTGAACGCAAGACTTAAAAAAATGGAAACCCAAGATCCCTATAATGAAAACTGGTGGAAAAGCCCTACCTGCTAAAAATGAAAGAATTATGGGGCCCAAGAAATTGTTTCAGGTATCAGAAACAAATGGCACTTTTGGCACAAATAAAACCAACTTCTTCATCTCTGCCGTATAATTCAGGGCACACTTAATCTTTTCTAGACTGGAGATGACAGGGAAAGGGTGGAAAACTGGTGGAAAAGCCCTACCTGCTAAAAATGAAAGAATTATGGGGCCCAAGAAATTGTTTCAGGTATCAGAAACAAATGGCACTTTTGGCACAAACAAAACCAACTTCTTCATCTCTGCCGTATAATTCAGGGCACGCTTAATCTTTTCTGGACTGGAGATGACAGGGAAAGGGTGGAAAACTGGTGGAAAAGCCCTACCTGCTGAAAAGGAAGGAATTATGGGGCCCAAGAAATTGTTTCAGGTATCAGAAACAAATGGCACTTTTGGCACAAACAAAACCAACTTCTTCATCTCTGCCGTATAATTCAGGGCACGCTTAATCTTTTCTGGGCTGGAGATGACAGGGACAGGGTGGAAAACTGGTGGAAAAGCCCTACCTGCTGAAAAGGAAGGAATTATGGGGCCCAAGAAACTGTTTCAGGTATCAGAAACTTTTGGCACAAACAAAACCACTCCCAATGATCCTGAAACTTCTTCATCTCAGCAGTATAAACATAATACATAATCTTTTCTAGACTGGAGAAGGCAGGGATTGAGCCTAAGCCTGTCCATTTTCCGTCTTGTCACCTTTCCGAAAAGCAGAAAGAACTGGAAACTGATCACAGCTCTAAGTAAATTGCACGATTAGGGAACCATCTAGGAGACAGCTCCTTCTTGCATCTCCACTGAGCGGGCTTCTGCCGGTGATGGTGTCCCCGGTAGGGCCACTTCTAAAGATCTGGAGAGGTTCACAAACAGACTGGTGGTTTCTTAAGAAGCCAGGCCTCAAGCTGTCCAGGTCTTTATGGATAAGATGATGACATTAATAAGAGGGAGCTCTCTTGGAAAGTTTGTTAAGAAATGGGACCCTGTCATACAATTTTTTAAAAGCAAATGGGGAGACTTGATTGTAGTGAGCTTTGTCGATTGAAGAGAGAGATATGAAGAGAGGGATATATGAAGAGAGATATGAACTTTATTCAGTTTAACTATCTGTAATATAAAATTATTGCTATATAGTAATAATATTAAGATTTAATGTTATATAAGAGGCAATATCAGTAGAGCCCTGATGTATTTAAAGAAAGGAAACGGATCCTCATTTACCCAGTCAACTTGTTATCTTAAGGACCACCTAAGTCATTTCCGCACGAGACTGTTATAGCGTGATGATTCCGCTTTCAACCTCCTATGGAATCCTGGGGTTTGCAGTTTCGGGAGGGGCCAAGTGGCCCCTCCCAAAACTGCAAACCCCAGGATTCCATAGGAGGTTGAAAGCGGAATCATCGCGCTATAACAGGCTCGTGCGGAAATGGCCCTAGTCAGGAAGCCAGAGAGGAAGAGGAACAATTGGAATTGAAGTGAGGAAGTAAGAAGGTGTGCAGGTATGTCCCAAGATATGTTAAATTATGTTATATATTATGTATATTATTATATTCTTAGGATTATATTTATTATACTTAGGCTTCGTTTTTAGAGATCTTTCCTATTCATGTGTGAATTGTTCGTATAAGTAAATATGCATGTGTTGTCTTTTAAGTATTTTATGTTTTCCTTAATTAAAAAAAAAAAATTGAAACCAACACCTTGAATTGGTTCCAGCAAGCCTTTGGCAAGCACTACAGCCATTAGGGATGAGGAGAAGCAGTCTGTTCCAGGTAGAAGATCTTGACATGTTCCAACTTCTGACTTGAAGAGGGTGTGAGTATTTCTCAGGTTTTCAGTTTTGAGTAGACTCCAGACGATCAGTTCACTTTACAGCGAGGGCTGCCAAACCGCACATGACAGCCATGTGTGCCGTATAAATAGTGATTTTGATGGAAGTCGATCCAGTCTCTGCCTCTTGGAACTGTGAACCATTTTCTTTCCAACACCTTCCCCAGTATTGATTGCTCTTTTTTTTTTTTTTGTTTCAAGGGAAATAAAATATATAAGGACTTGAAAATAATGGCTCGGAGGAGGGAAAGCTTTATGATATTAAAAAGATGTCGTTTTTAATGCTCCTTTCGTGGTGCTCGGGCCAGTGTTGAATGAATCCCTAATGTGACAACCACAGACACTCCATGGTGAAAATAAATGGTGCTGAAGTGTTCCTCCCTTTTCAGACTATGAGACTCCCCTGGGGAAAACATCCATTTTTTCACTGACAAATTTCAGAGGGAGGGCAGGAAGCATAACTCTCCCTCTGAACTGGCTTCAAAAGCTGTCACATGAAGTCAAATAAGAGCAAGGACAATAATTTCTGCTCTTGCTCTTGCATGGATGATCTAACAACATAATTAAATAAAGGTAACAGACTAGCAGCTCACAGTGTGATTGTCCCATACTAGGGATAAAAATAATATTTGGAAATATTTAAACCATGGTTAAAAACTGTGCTCCTCAAATGTCAGGAAACCCTGACAAGAGTCTTGGCCCAGTAAGGATCTGTACAGTTCAAGACTTCTAGATGTAAAAAGGTTGCTCATGGTTTTTTTTCTCCCTAGAAAATAGAATCTTCTGTACAGGAATTTCTTATGCTCAAAATGCTGTTATTTTTACGCACAAAATGCTGCATCTGTGCAGAAAACAGATTTTTTTTTTTTGCATAGAAAATAATATTTTACCATAGGGATATTTGTGCAAATTTTGCACAGAGTAAGTCCCAGGCTGAAAAGAGGCTTCGAAAGTTATGCAGTTTTTCCGACTTTCTCGCAACGGGAAGAAAATTGCTAAAATTACTTGTTGCTTCCTTAAAAAATAAAATAAAATAAGGAAGAATTACACCCTTACTGCATACATATAATGCATGACTGTTTTCAGCGTAATGTTTGCCCATCTGCACTCTCCAGCACTGATGGGTTTTCTTTATCCGCCCAAATTTCACAACCTGCCGTTATAATGGTAACAGGTAGGGGGAAGGATTTCAACATATGATGTGTATTACATCAAAGGGTTAATACCAACAATAAAACCCATTATTGGGACCCGAACAGTCATGGTATGTGCATGTGTCTGTAATGAAACTTTGCACATATTTGAGTGAAATGTTTAGAATTTCTTTTTTAAAAATTTCGATGGAGGGGTACAGCCGTGGTGTAGTCACAGTGGGAGTTGCCCCCCTAGTCCTACAGAAGACCAATGGGGCCCTCCAACCCCTTCTAACTGATCACTCTTGCTTGAGGGGGAAATACATAGCATGTCATCTCTCCCATGCCATCCACCCACCCTCTTGGTACCTTCTCATAATATTGAAGTTCATAGTCCAGGATGACTCCATTGGGCTGGTCAGGCTGGGACCACGAAAGGGTGATGCTGTCCACTGTCCGGCTCACCTGGTGCATGATGGACACAGCGGAAGGGGCTGAAAGAGAAAGAAGGTGATGTCTAAGTCAACGACTAGATCGAGGGAGGTAATGGTACCCCTCTATTCTGCTTTGGTTAGGCCTCATTTGGAATCCTGTGTCCATTTCTGGGCACCTCAATTCAAGAAGGATGTCGACAAGCTAGAATGTGTCCAGAGGAGGGTGACCAAAATGGTGAAGAGTCTGGAAGCCATGAAGCCCTATGAGGAGCAGCTTAGGGAGCTGGGGATGTTTAGTCTGCAGAAGAGGAGGTTAAGAGGGGACATGACAGCCATGTTTAAATATTTGAAGGGATGTCATATCGAGGAGGGAGCGGGCTTGTTCCCTGCTGCTCCAGAGAATAGGACGGGGAGCAATGGATTCAAGCTGCAGGAAAGGAGATTCCACTTGAACCTCAGGAAGAACTTCCTGATGGTCAGAGCTGTCCGGCAGTGGAATATGCTGCTGCCTCAATGGAGTGTGGTGGAGTCTCCTTCTTTGGAGGTTTTTAAGGAGAGGCTGGATGGCCATCTGTTGGGAATGCTTTGGTGGGTGTTCCTGCATAGCAGGGGGTTGGACTCAATGGCCCCTGGGGTCTCTTTCAACTCTATGATTCTATGATTACTTGGGTTAAAAGCACACTGCACTGGAAGAGAGAGAGTTGGAAGGAAGATCTTGAGATCATTCGGGGGCTACCATCAATCCTGTGCTCTCCAGTAGCCCAAGAGTGGCAGAATGTTGCCCTGTCATCACATTTTTCTGTACACATACACCCAAGCCATGTCATCTGCCACTTCAAATCAATGCTGGCACTAATCACAATGGTGACACTTCTGGTATCATCTCAGCACCAGTGAGCTAGAAATGCATAAATCAACAGCTCCACTTACCTCTTTACTAAGACTCTTGAAGGTTCAGATTCAGCCAAATGCTAAGAAGTGCATTACAAAGCCACCATCTGTAACTACAGGATCCCTGATTGTCTATACTTCTTTTCTTGAAAGCCTCAAGTGAAACATAGCCCACAAATAGAGGGACAGCTTGCTCCATTGCTGAATGGGAATTTGTACTGAGTCTTATGGATCCTGACCCTTGCAAGATACATTACACTCTGCCAGGGACAGTTCTGGGGTCTTGGGCACAATTTGTTTAAGATAACTTCAGCGGAAACTTGGCAACTGTGGCACTCCCACAAATATTTTTACCTTGCAACTTCCACCAGCTCTATCCAGCCCAGCCAGTGGGGAGGGATGTTGGGAGCTAGAGTCAAGCAACATCTGGAGGGCCAACATTGTCCACCCCAATTTAGATCCTTCAATACTCACAGGATGGTCATATTTAAGCAAAAGCAAAATGTCTGAATGTGAAAAAAAGCAGAAAGACACAACAGGCAAAAGGGACTGGAGGATGATTTGCGATGGGATTTTGTAGTTACCTTAGAGACTAACAGAGAGAAAGAAATTGGTAAGACAAGCTTTCATAGACTAAGGGCACTACACTGTTATAGTGCTATAATTCCCCTTTCAACCTCCCGTGGAATTCTGGAGTTTGTAGTTTCCTGAGGCCAAAGAGCTCTCTGGCTGAGATTTCTAAATACCTCTCCCTAAACTGCAAACCCCAGGATTCCAAAGGAGGTTGAAAGCGAAATAATAGCACCATAACAGTGTAGTGCAGAAAGGCCCTAAGTCTATGCATTGCATCTGATGAAGTAGACTTAAGTCTACAAAAGCCTATGGTACCAACTCCTTTCTCAAAGGTGCTACAAGACCCCTTTGAATGCTGATCCAGACTAGCGTGGCTATGTCTTTGGGCGATGGCTTAGCAGGGCTGTATTTTATTTTATTGGATTTTAATTTTTAACTAAAATATCTTTGTCCCTCCTTGTAAAATACCTCTGTCCCTCCCTGTATCATGAGATCTAAGGACAGCATACAAGTAAAATGTTTTAGCTGTGGATTTCCTGCATAGGCAGGGGGCTGGATTAGACGACCCGAGAGGTCACTTCCAATTCTGCGACTCCAAGAAAAGCATCCAAAAAGCAAACGTTCCAGCCCCTAACACTGACGGTGTCCACTTCATCTTCCTCTTTGCTACCACAGCTGCTGTTGCCTATTCGCCTGATGATCCCTCTGGAGCCAAGAAATACGCACTGCCTCCCAAAGGGAGAGGAGATGATACGATGCCAATGTTTCTCTTCCCTTTCGCTGCTTGCTTGTTTGCTTACTTAGCGAAGGCAAGGGAATAGGCCCCAGACGCCAAGAGGAGAAGCAAAAGGGATGACAATCCTGACTACATCTGTCTCCACACAGTTTGCAAGAAAAGAATCATAGAATCACAGGGCCTTTCCACACTACACTGTTACAGTGCTATTATTCCACTTTCAACATCCTATAGAATCCTGGGGTTTGCAGTTTAGGGACAACTCTCAGCCAGAGAGCTCTTTGGCCTCTGGAAACTACAAACCCCAGAATTCCACAGGAGGTTGAAAGTGGGAAAATAGCATTGTAACAGTGCCGTGTGGAAAGGCCCATAGAGCTGGAAGAGACTACAGGGGCCATCAAGAAACGTCAGGAAGATTTCCTGATATTTACTTTTGTGCACTTAGAAAAAACTGTGAAATTTATGCAGAGTTTTTTTTTCGGGGGGGGGGGAGGGAAGCACTGAGTAATATAAATAAGCCACAGATCTGTAGCATGGTTTATGTTGCATTCTTAGCCGTGAAGAAGATGAGCTATGCAAAGGCATCACCAAGAACGTCTTGATGTGCTTTAGGCTCTACGGATGTGGACTGATGTCCCTTGCTCTTGCCTGTCGTACATCAGCACCTGTCACCCATTGGTCCTGATGCACATAGGTTCAGATGCACGTTGGTCCCCCTGAGCAATGGTCCCTTTGCTCGTTCCACATGTAGCCACACCATGACAACCCCTTGCTGAATGCAGATGTAGCAAAACCATGCAGTTCTATTTCCTGCTGATGTAAATCCACCTACAGAAATGTACACCCCACACTGAATTCTAGCCCACGTTCTTAAATAAACATTAAGACAGGACTCCTTGCAATCTCTTAAAAATGCAGTACACTCCCCTGCAGAAGTGGTCGGACAGTTTTGTCCAAAGGGGAAGGACCATATTCATTTCGAGGCTGAACTTATGCATGTGGTGCCGTTGAGCACGAGCGTGCAAAGCACATGGTGTGTGTGCAAATTGTTCACATGCACTGGTCATGCGCATTTGGCGATGCAGTATCACAATTCACTCCTGAGCTGGCTTTGCTCAACTACCACACAACCTCATGACACCAAAGTTACGCTTTGTCTCCTTGAAGCCGGTTCTTGTCCTAAATTCATGGACTAGGGGTATACTGCATATGCTAAGGCCAACCCACAGAAAAATGGCAACGTTGATCAGGTTTCACTGGTGTACTAGCACTAGATACCCCTTCTTCTCACAATGAGCAACACACCCTTCTATAAGGACCTGAAAAACCAGATCTGCAGGGCTGGGAAAGTCTTTAGAGCAAGTTTGGGGCGCTATTGAGAAAGCTGCAGGGGAAAGGGAAAGAGAGTCTAATTTTTTCTAGGATTGGACTACATTGCCTGAATCTCCCAGTTAGCACAGCTGTCAATTCTGGGAGCTGCAGTGGTTGGTATTCAGTGCGAAGCTGGCAACTTTGGCAAATCTTTTAAAAAGGGGGGGAACAGAAGAACCAGAAAAGATGGGATGAGAGGAAAAGAGCAACATGTCATTTGAAAAGAAAAAAGTGTGAGAGAGAAAGGAAAACTATCAGAGTTACCCTTCCCCAGAGTTCAGGGAAGTTCCTTTGTTGGACTACAGTTCCCTGGGTCTGCTGGCTAGGGAAGTTAGGGAGTGGGAGTCTTCCCCCCAAAAAAGGAACTTTTCCAAGCTCTGCCCATCTTTCTTAAGGCTTTTTAGACCTTTAGCTCAGCTTGAGGGTCTCTCTAATGCATCTCACTGACGGCGTCCCCACCCTGACATATCCCTTTTGCTAACTGGGCTGGCCTCCTTCTCCTCCGCACATCACCTGTCTCCCTCGTCTCTCCCTTGCCCGGTCCCACCAGTTCATCACCAGGGTGGGACCCAGGTCACGGAGGTTTACAACGTCTGGGAAATGAACGCTAATTGTGGAAACGGCTGTGCCGGTGCTCACGGCGATTCATTACAATAAAACTGACACAGCTCAGTGGGGAAATGCCGAGGCAGTAGAAAACCCTGCCAGGGGAATTTGCAGCGGCTGTGACCCAGGGCGATCACTCTGGATGAAGGAGGACAAAGAGTCCTCGGATTTTGCTGTTTTGAAACCTGCTGCGGCATTGTGATTTGGGTGTTGGGCTAGGACTCCGGAGGCTGGAGTTCAAATCCCTCTCGGCCATGGAAACCCACCTTGGGCAAGTCACACTCTTGTGGCCTTAAAGGAAGGCAAAGGCAAACCCCTCTGAACAAATCTTGCAAAGAAACCCCTGTGATAAGTTTGTCTTAAACCATTTCCGCACAAGGCTGTTATAGCGCTATGATTGCATTTTCAACCTCCTATGGAATCCTGGGGTTTGCAGTTTTGGGAGGGGCCACCCGGATCATTGCCCATCTCCCTTTTGTCACGGTGAAGCCGTTTGATCCTCAGGGACTGGGGATCCAACTTGCACAGATCTCCTGATATGAGAATATGTCTGGGAAAATGTAGACGGGAGAGCGGGGAGAGCTAGAAGACCGACCTTACCCCCCGACATGGCTGCCAGCTGTACACTTGAGCCATGAAACAGGCAAGCCCTCCCCTCGGGTTGCTCGTTGTCTCGTTGTGGGTGGGTAAGGGGAGGGGAGGGAGCCGGGTGCGGGATGGAGAAGGGGGGGTCAACCGACATGCAGTCTATGGCGACCCCGGACCACATGCTAGCTGTGAAACCACGGCCCTTCTCCAGTTTCCCCTTTCAAGCCTGAAACCGTGCCAATATCAATTCATTTTACTGTTTTATACCCCCCCTCCCCTTGCTTCCCTGCCTCTCTCTTTCTCTGTCAGCTGCCAGGTCTGGAGAGCAAATCCCATCCTTGCTAAGGAGCCCTCCCTGTCTCCCGTCCTAGAGCAATCAAAGGGGGCTCCTCGCTTGCCCGGCTTCAGCCGCCAGGCTTGGGTTACTGGCACCAGAACCCATCTCTGATCACATTAATCCCTGTAAAGGATGTCAAGTCTGGGGAGCAGCAGTGGAGGCCCACCAAAGCCAGCTTCCCTGGGGAAGGCGAAGGAATGAGAAGGAGCAAAGGAGGTAAGAGGGAGCAGCTGGGGGTCTTCCGGACTCCCCCCAAACCGTCACTCCAAAGGCCTTTTCCCGAGCGTCAGGTTACTATTGGCCACTATCGAGCCAACAGGGAATTCTGGTATTTTCAATTACCGTCCAGCAGACACGGCTGTGCTGTGAGGTCAGGGTCAGATGTGTCCTGCAGAGGAGGGGACTGGTGGAAGAAGAGAGGACACAGCAGGCCGAAATAAGGAGATGGATGTATAAGCTTTCCTTACTCTCAGAAATGGAGCATTTGGAGAAATTCCAAAAGCAGAAGGTGGCTTGTTTCATTTCGGGAAACTAATGCCAAGCTTGAGCCCGTAGTTGGGATACAGAAGATGCCTGTGGTCGTGAACAGCGATGGGAAGAAGATGAGAAAAGATTTGAAAAATCGTGGGAGGAAAAAAAGGTTCTTCAAGTGTTGGAAAGCTCTAATAAGGGGAATTTTAGATGGCCAAGAATCTTTAGAGTTAGGGGTTTCACTGAATTCACTGCACTGAATTGGAAAATGTGCAGAAAAAAAATACTGCTACACAGGAATACCAATTTCTGCACACATACACACACAAAACCTTTCTGCACAAAGAATAACATTTTTGTGCAGAAAGTGTTGCTTTCTGTACATCAAAACCCATGTGCTTGTGTTTTTTCGGGTTTTTTTTGGGGGGGCGGGTACAGAACGAGTCCTGAATTGCAAATAGGCTTCAATAGGCTTTCTCCCAGCAAGGATAAAAATTGTGAAATTATTCATGTTTGCCTGCGAAAATGAAATGTACGAAGATTTACGTCCCTAAGAAGATGCAAAAGTGGAGAGGAAGAGAGTATGTGTATAGGAGGAAACTGAGGAATTAATTGGTTTATGGTGTACTCCAGCGTAGGCTTGTTTGCTCCTACTTCTATGGGTCAACTTCTATGTACAGTTGTCCCTCTACATTCATGGATTTAACTTTCATGAATTTGATTATTCAGGAGGTACATGCTTCCCCCCCCCCCATTTTCCTCTTCCCATTCTGATGCATTCCTCACCCCAGGCTTGCAAGGCTTGTCTTTAAAATGGTATTCTTTCCTTTTGAGTGAAGAAAGCCAGCTCCCACTGCTGGAGGCGTGTCCTCTCTGCCACCGGCTGCACATTCTGCTGTGTAATGGCCACTGATTGGTCAGGCGCTCTCTTTGCTCCTAACTTTCCTTTCTCAATATGGCCACCAGAAGTAGCTAGAATACCAGAACTCTGCTCTTCTCCATCTGAGGGGAAGATACTGGTAAGACCATTACCCCATCTTCTTTCTTCCCCCAGCGAGTGCTGGGGCCAGAGGAAGAGGAATGGGAGGGGGGAACTCCAGAGAGGAATTGTGTGGGGGGAGGAGAGTTATTTGTGGTTTTTCTACTTTTGGAAGGGTTCTGCACCCCCAAACCCTCATGAATGTGGAGGTGCCACTGTATGCTGATACACAACAGTAGATGCGACATGGATGCAAAAGTTCTGCTTCCAAAAATAACAACAACAACAAAAACAACAACAACAGAATTGGCCAGAGCCCCCAGGTTGTGCTTTCTTTCACTGAGATCACCGTGGTTTTATTTTCAGTGTGTTTCTTAAAATCACCACAATCATTCTTATCCTGTCCCAGCCATGCAGTGGGTGGAAAAACAGCCCTTCCCTATTTTCCCAAGGTCACTCAATGGGTTTCCATGGCCAAGCAGGGATTCGAACCCTGGCCTCCAGAGATATCACCCAATGCTCAAACCACTACACCATGCTTGCTCTTTGTCTTTAAATACCTGAAAGGATATCAGGCAGAAGGCGGAGCAAAGTCATTATTTTGCCTGGGCAAAACAGACCTGGGCCAAAGATGCAAATGACAAGAAATGAGATTTCCACTAAACTTTAGGGAGAACTTTGGAAAAGGGAGTGCTGTTCAACTGTGGAACAGACCACTTTGGAAGGTTGTTTACCACCCGTTGGAAGTTGAGGGGCTGGAGGTTTTAATGGATGGGGGAGTTGGACTAGATGATATTTTAGGTCCTTTCGAGGTCTTAAGCTTCCATGAGTCCATTGTAGGAGACCTCCAGAAAGACAAAAGCCTCAACCTCCCTCGCGCTCGCTGCCGGCTCCTCTCGCCCACCTCCCAAGGCTGTGCTAGATTCCTACCAACCCACTCCCTTCTCGCTCTCACTCTCTTTAGTTTCCACAGCTTCTGTCTCCAGCTGCTAATGAGGAACATCAAGACTGCCAGGCGGTGCTGGAGAGCCGGCAAAAGAATTCTGCCTCTAATTACGGGAGAATTAGCGAGCAGACAGTTGCTGTTTCGTGCTAATGAATAGATACATTAAGGAAGGCATCACACAAGCCTGAGAGCTGGAGCCCGCACATAATAAGGCAGGACCAGGCAGGAGCACGCCGGAGAGGGGAAGGCAGAGCAGAGCGTGTGTGCCCGCATACGCAGGGGCGGGCCGCCTTTCGGGCCCCCCCCCACACCTCCTCTCTCCTTGCAGAGGTGACAATGTTCTCAGCTTTTGCAATAAAAGTCTCAACCTCATTGCTTAATTACAAGAGGCGAGACTGAAGCAAGGAAGAGCAGGCAACCCAGCAAGCCAGCTTCAGCTGCTGCACAAATGCAGTCCCAAAACTGGGGGGAGGTGGGAGGTTAGAGAGACTGGAGGGCTTTGATCTGTCTCAGTGGTTCTTAACCTGGGGTCCAGGGCACCCTGGGGGTCCACGGAGTCCTCACAGGAGGTCCGCCAAGCCCCGCTGCTGGATGCCAACAGCTGCGGCAGCAACAGGGATTTGCCCAAAGTCGTCCAGTGTCTGAGCAGGGATTTGAATGCTAGTCTCCAGAAGGCTTAATAAATAAACATTTGAATATTTAAATAAATACATGAATATTTAAATCTGAATTTAAATATCTGGATCTGGAGTTAAGTCTTGGGGGTCCCTGGCACCAAATTATATTTATGGGAGGTCCCCGGGAAAGAAAAGGTTTAGAACAAGGGGTCCGAAGATGTAAATAAGATAATTAAGGTGATATTCCACATGAAAGGTAAATAAGAATTATAATAAATAATTAGACTGTTCTTTGGGGATGGGGAGGGAGGCGATAAAAAAGAAGGGGGAAATATTTGAAGAGTTACGGCTAAATTAAATAACTGGTTACGCTATGGAACATATTAGATACATTAGGGGATATGTTAATATTGTAATACTATTGTAACACAACTGTAATATTATTGAAAAGATTGTAATGGTTGTTAAAATAAAATATAATAATAATAATAATAATAATAATAATAATAATAATAATAATGGTTAAGAACCACTGATCTTTCTGATTTCTAGTATAAATTGATTGGAATAGCAGTTCTCAAACTCACAAGGCGATAAGAACGTAGGGAAGCTGTGCTGCATGCCATTTGGATTGCCGTGGTTCAACTCTGTAGAAACTGGGATGTGTAGTTTGGGAGGGTCCTTCGCATTCACTGCTTGTTACTATTTGTTACTTATTGATCTCGCTATTTTTATTGGATTTCTATCCTGCCCTTCTCTCAGCACATGACTCAAGGCAGTTTCAAACCATATCCGTGGGGGAAAGGGGGCTGAAAACCATAGCAAAGTAAAGCATTCTGAATGAAGCCTTGAATTTAAAAAAACAAAACAAAACTGGAAGACTGAGACATGTGTCAGTGCTACCCAATGCAAACAAAGCCAGAACGTTTGCAATCAGGACACCGTGGCAGCAACTCAGAGGGGAAGAAATTTGTACAACTCCCGAAAATTTTCCATACAGCATCATCTGCTTGCTTCTTCCTCAGTTGGTTTTTTTTTTTAATTAAAAGTTTTCAAAGCACAACAACAAATTACAACAAGTAGATACAAAAGACAAACGGAGGAAAAAAGAAAAATATAAACAAGATACTAAATCCTAAGGAAAAGCAACTGAAGACAATGAAAATATTTCAAAAGGATGGTTTCCAGCTTTCCTAACACAGACTACAGATAACATCACATTAAAAAACAAAGAACTTCTTTGATTGCAAATAGCAATTAAATGTGTCCACTGCTACTCTTCCAAGTAGCAGTGGAAATACTCTTCCAAAAATACTTTTCCCAAGATTTAATGTTCTTAAAAAACACACTTTTCAATGAGCCCCTTTTCCAGGCATTTCTCTTCATTCTAGAGGAAACTCCCTTGCCAGCTACCTCCTCTTTCTCTGCTCAAAACCAGACCCAATCTTTGCTCTGAGCCATAGCAATCTCCTTTCTGAACTCTGCATGACAACAGGTCAGGGCATTTAAATGCATAACCGATTTGGGTAACACAAGGCCGATTCCCAAATCATACTCACTCCTGTTATGGTAACACAAACATAAGGCAGCCTGGAGGAGATGTTGCATTCCTGTCTTTACTTTCCTAGTAAGAAGAAAAGTAAGAGAAAGGGATTGAAGAAGACTCCCTTTCCCCAGTGATGGAGTCAGAGATTAGAGAAGGCTTAACAGGTTTTTGCAAACTATTAGGGAGCTCAAAAATCCAATCTATTTATGTTAGCACTGGGGGCTGGGTTGCCATTAAAATGCTGAATTGCCCTGGCATGCTAGGAAGTATTACCTTTTCCATGAGAAACCATAGGATTGATAGAGAAAATGACATAAAGATATTTTAGTTGGAACAAGAGCTCTTTAAGAACCAGTTTTTTTTTTCTCTTCTAAAAGTATTCTTTTGGGAGTACAAGTTTCCTTTCTCAAACCCATGTATACAAATCCCACAATCTACTAGCTAGCCAGGAGTGATAGGAGCTGTAGTCCAAGGTTTCTAAAGAAAGTGCATGGGGAAATTGTCTTTGAGGCAAAATAAACACACGGATACTTGTTGCAGCTACCTATATTGCTTTGATTTGTTAATTTTCCATCTCTCAATGGAATGCCCCAGTATTGCCACCTCCCTTCGGGTTACCCTTAGAACAGGGATGCAAAAAGTGAGATGCGAGGGGCTTCCCCAGGTAAACATTTATTTCCTTTCCTTTTATTTTATTTTTTGTCTCCAAATGCTCTCCAGGAGGTGTAGGGGCCATTTTCACCATGTATTTAGTCTCCCCTGGGCCATTTTAGGTCCAGGAGAGGCCTTCTTGTCTAAAATAAGAAGCCAACAGCTTTAAAAAGGCCTCTTCTGGGCCTAAAACAGCCCAGGGGAACATAAACATGTGGCAAAAATGCCCCTCTGCTCTTAGAGGCAAATTCTTGGGGTTTTTTGGCGGGAGGTGTTCTAGGAATTCAGCCCTCTAAGGTTTCTTGGTGGTCCTCTGGTTTGAGCATTGGATTATGACCCTGTAGACCAGGCTTCGATTCCCCGCTTGGCCACGGAAACCCACTGGGCGACCTTGGTTGGGTCACACACTCTCAGCCCCAGAAAACCCCATGATAGGTTCATCTTAGGGTTGCCCTAAGACGGAAATGACTTGAAGGCACACAACAACAACAACAGCGACCACTGCCCGGTGTTGGGAATAAGAGTTTCCCAGGGTGTCAGCCCTATTGGGAAATTCTATGGAAGCGAAAGCTGTAAGGATTCAGCCTCCTTTTTAGCAGAGTAGCAGAAAAAGCATGTCTAAATTTGTGTATGGCTTTTCTGCTCTCAAACTGACTGAAGAAACAAAACAGATGCAGGCAGCTTCGGGTTACAAACTCAGCAAAGTTTACTAATGGCTTCTACATTTACGTATGTATTGGGGCGCCTACATCCTAACTAGCTAATGAATAGTAGTAGCTTCCTTCTTAACTCACCTTCTTCTGATGGAGATGTGAAGCATGGTCGGAGAGGAGGAAGAGGTAGCAAAAAAATGGAGGAGAGAGGAGTTGAGAGGGGTCTCTTTCTTTTATAAGACTGATGACCCAAGCAACGGGGTCACATGATCTGATCACCTGAACACCAAAGGTATTTATGATCAACATCAAGTTCCAACTTTGCTCTTTTTAGACCTATATATGGTGCCAGGCATTCAGAATTGAATCGATCGTGGCTAAAAAACGAGGTCTCCCACGTGATACAGTGATTTATTTCACTAAAGGTATTTATGATCATGTAATTAAATGACAGAAAGCCAAACAGTGGAGCTTTGGCATGTAATAAAGAGAAAGGAAGCCTTGTGCTAGCTATGCCCACTCGCTCTAAGAACAAGACGTGGGGAAAGAGCACGCTGGAATTTTTCCAACACCCGGTCACAAAGAATCTCGGCAACGAAGGCGACACGCAACCTTACCGGCCTGGTTGGTGGTGATGTTGACGGAGGCAAACTGGGGCGAGAACGGGCTCTGGTCCGTGACGCCATTCACAGCCTGGATCTCAAAGGTGTACTGGGTGTGGGCCAGAAGGTCGCTGATGTAGACGCGGGGCTCGGTCAGGCCCAGCTGGCGGGGTGCGAACTGCACATTGTCGCCACAACGGGTGCAGGCGCCACGGCCCGAGCCGCAACTCTTGCATATGATGTTGTAGACGAGGTCCTCGCGGCCTCCGGAGTCTCGCGGCGGGCTCCACTCCAGCATCAGAGAGGTCTCGTTCACGCTGGAGATGACGGTCTGCGGGGCTGACGGAATGGCTGCGGAAGGCGAAGAACGGAAAACTGAAACGGGAGAGAAGTTGACGTGGTCCATTTTTTTTTTTAATAGCACAAAACTTTGTACTTTCATGTAGATTGTTAGCCATCCTGAGTTGTTATGAGGAAGGGTGAGAGTATTAACTGTAATCAATAAATAAATGATGATGGAGATGAAACGAATAAATGATTGAGGTCTCCGAATTTCTCACTGCAGTTTTCAGCTCCGAAAAGCACTAACAACGTATTTTAAAATGCAAGTCTTATGACAAAAACATAGCTAGTGACGCAAATGTAGAGAGCAGACACATTCATAAATTTGTATTTTTATGAGAAAATACATTCAGAAATACATTATCTGAATATGTATTTAAATATGATTTTTCATACGGATTTTTGAAAGTGGATTTACTGAATGTATGAATGAACACTTGAAAACTGAATTGTAACAGGAAAGAAAAGGGATCTCAACATGGTAGAGTCCTGCCCTCATTCTCGCAGCCCCCACCTGTGCATTTTGGTTACCATGTTGGCCAAAATCTATGATACAAGTCATGTGTCCAGGATACCGGCGGCTACTGGTTTCCAGTCCAGCGGGGCAGCGAGTTCACACTGGGTTTTAGCCCTAACTTTAAAGGAACTATCTCAGTTGCTTAAACCTAGCTGAGTTCAGCACCTTTGAGAGTTCTTTTAAAGTTTGGAGTAAATGCAAGAATACATCCACTACCCCTCCGATATGGAGATCACCAGCCCCTACTGGTCTAAGGGCTTTGGTAGTAGCAAAAGCCTGCTCGATCTCACACTGGGTCTGTTTAGCTTAGCCTTCTCTCTTTTGCTTGGCCAACTAGATGTCAAAAACTGGTCATCAACAGCCCTCTTCAAACATTGGCCATTTCTGCCCTATTCTGTTATACTGCTATTAGTCCAATTTCAACAACTTGTGGAATTCAGGGTTTGCAGTTTCCTGACACCAAAGAGATCTCTGGCTGAGCATGCTAAATGCCCCTCCCTAAACTGCAAATCTCAGAATTCCATAGGACGTTGAAAGTGGCATCATAGCACTATAACAGCATGGTGCGGAAATGGCCATTGTTCACTTGCAACCAGAATTCTGAAACAAGTTGGCTCTAAACCTGGAGGCTGAACATGTCTGGTAGGACTTGGTAGTCATTGATACATATCTCCGCCAGAAATGTCTTCTCATTTAGGGATACTGTTCTTCTCAAAGGAAGCAGCAAGTAATGTTAAGAATTTTCTTCCTGCTGTGAGAAAGTCTTTGAAAACCCTAATCAAAGCCTATTTGCAATCTGGAATTTACTATGAACAAAATTCACGTCTGGTTGTTTTGCGCGGAAAACAGCATTTTCTGCGCAGGAAACACTGTTTCCTGCGCAGAAAATAAAATGTCTAGGTAGAAATACTACGTACTGTGAAGAAAATGACATTACTTATGCAGAAATACGTTATCTGTTCTATGCTATCTGAATTTTTTTTAAAAAAAACAAACACTAAAGACTTATCTCTTCCGGAAGGCCTACCCAGCCTATTTTTAACTATGACATATTTTCATTTATGATTTTAATTACGATATTTGAATGGTTTTATGCTTTTACTGCATTTTAAAGTGTTTTAATTTTAATGTGTTTTTAATTGATATGCTGGTTTTAATTGTATCTTAATTGTATTTTAACCTTTGTTCTACCCCGCCTCGAGCTCTGATGAGAGGTAGGTAACAAAATAATAATAATAATAATAATAATAATAATAATAATAATAATAATACTTATTATTATTATTATCTGCACAAAAAAACGGTGAGCAAATTTTGTGCAGAAAAAGTAATCAACTGTGAATTTTTTTCGTCAGTCTGAATTCTTCTCACTCATTTTTGCAGGGCTTAAAACAGCATTTAAAAATGAAATTGAGCCTGTCTTAAGGAACGAGAGTGCAAAGAAGTGGGGCCCCCGATGCTGTCCTCCCCACCTTCCCCACGGGGAGCAACATACTGGTGCAAGGCATGTCCAGCGGGTCGGAGTCTGCCCGGTAGTAGCTGTTCCGACAGACGCAGTTGGTGGCTCCTTCTGAAGTTGTCCGGCTGTTGATCGGGCAATGGATGCAACCCTCATCCCCTTGGCTGGCTTTGAACATCCCCGATGGGCAACCTGAGTGGGAACACACAGAAGGAGAGAGAGATAAAGCTAGTGATTAAGAAGGCAACCAGACTTTGCAGGTAGTCAGACGGGGTGGCAACGTGACGCATTCAGAAAAGACCACCGCAATCATGTCAAGGTTTCCCTTTTTCATTGACTGGGGAGAGACACACTTTCTCAACCGGCCAAGCCCTTTGCTCAGTCATCAGCTTCTCTCTCACTTTTTTTTTTTTTAAATTTATCTGCATTTTTCAAATTTCTAATTTTGACATAATTCAGCATCCCAAAAAATCTTAGCACCGCTCAGTTCTTCACGTCAGTTTTTCACTGTTTTTTTGACATGTTTTTAACTGGTTTTAACTTTTTAAAAATAGGTTCATCACTTTCTAACTTTTCCATTTTGTGAATGTTCAACTATGCTTTTCATCTATTGTAAGCTGCTACTACTCACTACTACTCCACCTGACCTACCCAGAGGGGAGGAGAATCACATAGTCTACCTTGAGCTGTTTGCAGGAAGGACAGGAGATATTAAAAAAAAAATAGTTAATGAAAAGAAAAATCCTTGGTTTTCCCACATGAGTTTGGTGTGACTTGTAGCATGAGAAAAGCAGAAACTGCTTTCGTTTAAAAGGAACCATCATTGAAACCATCACACATGAACTCTGTGTGGGTGTGTGCACATAAGAGAGAAAGTGAGAGAGAGAGGGGTCCACTTGTCAGCTTTTTGAACAACTTTTTGAACAACACCAATTACAGCCACCACAGCAACTGATTTGAACCAAGTCTGCTAATTTTTTTACGTGGCATTTCAGCGTCTAGGAGATTTTCTTGGAACTCCCTCGTAAGTTCTCCTCCTTCCCCTCCCGTCAGCCCTTCCACCCCTAGATGACATCTCTTGGGTTCGTTCCTCCAGTACTTGCCAGAGAATTTCAAATTATGGAGGAGAGGAAATATTTCCAAAAGCCGCATTTTGGAACGGAACACATTGACATCAAAAAGAAAACAGATGGAAAGAGTTTGAACGTTCACTGTTAGTCTTCAGCACAAATCTCATGGTTGGTGCAATGCAGAATTGGGGCTGGAATGGGGTAGGTTTCCTTGCATTCATGTGGACCACATGGGTATGGTGTGTAGACATACACAACCACACCTGAGTTGCTAGGTACGCTCAGCCTGGTTTGTGGAGGGCCACAAACCATCCTCCTTTGACTTCTTCTGTGCTCTACAGATGGGTCACCAAGACCAAGAGCCAGTGGCGTACCTTGGTATCCAACACTAGCAGAAGTGGGACATTCTTCCCTTCAACACATGGAAGGGGTGTGCTTTTAAAAATTATTTCTTCCCACATGGAGGTAACGTGAACAATTTTCTGTATGAGTTTAGAATCATAGAGCTCGATGAGACCACAGGGGCCATCCAGTCCAACCCCCTGCTACGAAGGAAGACACAATCAAAGCACTCCCAACAGATGGCCGTCCAGCTTTCAACTTCTTTGGGTAGAGTTTCCAAAGATGTGATGCAGGAGGAAGAAAGACTTCCCACTGACTCACCCAGAAGGAAGGGGTGGAAGAAATAAGCAGCAAGTAGGATCACCTGTTGCCAGCTATCATAGCCAATATGGGAGATCCTTCTCATTCAGTTCCCTCAGCCCTTCCCATCTGCACTACCACGTGGCCAGCTGGAGAAACGGGGTGAGCAGCCGAGCAGAGATGCTCGGATGTCACCAGCTAGCCAGACAATGGCTTCATGGCGCATTACATATGTTAAGACAAAAATTCTTGCTACACCCTATATAACAAAGGAAGTCTTCTCAGAGAGAGCTTGGAACCCAGAGAACGTGCCTTTTGGGAAGAAGATTTATTGCATTCACACATCAACTGCTGTAAAGATTCAAAAGACCTCTATGACCTTGCCCGGCCCTTTAGAAATTTAGGGCAAGGGACACGATTTGCATCTTTCCGGATCCTATGACATTCCACCCCATTCCCACAACTGTGTAAATGTACTCTATAACCCAAGGCTTTAAAACCACTCCATCCTGCACTTGAAGAAGTGGGTTTATATCACTGAAAGTTCACCTTAAAATAAAAACTCATTAGTCATTAAGGCGTGACATTGAAAGAGAGGGCCTTTCTGCACTACACCGTTATAGTAATATTATTCCTCTTTCACAGTTGCATCGGGAGGTGGGGGGGGATTCGCCCCAGGTGGCAATGTTTTTGGGGTGTCCCAGCCCATAGCCACGCCTCTGTGTGCCCTGGCCACGCCCTCATGCACAGGGGCCACACCCCTTGCTCTGTAGCCCGGCCCCCTGTCCCTCCTCCATACACTCCAAGCTCCACCACTGCACTTTCAACCTCCTGTGGAATTCTGGGGTTTGTAGTTTCCAGAGGCCCAAGAGCTCCCTGGCTGAGGATTCTAAATGCCCCTCCCTAAACTGCAAACCCCGGGATTCCATAGGATGTTGAAAGTGGAACAATAGCACTATAACAGTGTAGTGTGGAAAGACCCAGAGCTATCTTGGTTTGAACGATTTGAGAAAGTGTTCAGAAAATATATTAATGAAAGTTGTGTGTAAAAAATTACTACATGACCAAGGGGGAGGAATCGTCTACACAACCACATATGTAAGGCGAAAGAGAAAGTAAAGTCGAATGTGTATCAGGAGAACTGTTCAATGTTTGTTCCACCATAAAAATAATAACGACAGCAGACTGTGGTGGCACCTTTATAACTAACAAGTTTATTTTATTGTGGGCATTTATGGATTATAATCCATTTCCTCAGAGGCAAGGAGAAATTAGTAAATACTAGGAAAATGGGAAGAAAAAAGAGAACCTAAGGAAAAAAAATCACCCAAGTGATTTGGAAAGGGGATGGAATGGATTTTAGATTGGAAACTCAAGGAAGTGAGAGAAATGACAATTGACAGATTTGCTCATCCCCACTGTGAACTGCTAAATAGGAACAGTTGGGAAGTTGTTGTAATAAGACAAATGTAGGGAAAGCTCTTGCTGTTTGTAAATGCATCGGGGGGGTTGGCGGAAAGGACAGAGAGACTGTATCATCATGTCTGTCTGGATAATTTAAACTCTTAAGAAATAAATCAATTTCACCAGGACAAGGCTGTTGGTGGCAGCTGCAAATATCCTTCCCTGCTAGTCCAGCTCTGAAAACCTAATTAGCTGATTGGTGGGGGCCCTTTAAAGTATCGCACCCATATGGTAAGGAGGCAGAAGGAGCCCATAGACAAGCAGGGCATTTCCGCACTAGACCGTTATACTGCCACTATTCCACTTTCAACATCCTACGGATTCCTGGGGTTTGCAGTTTAGGGAAGGGCATAATAGCACTATAACAGCCTAGTGCAGAAATGGCTGCAGCTGCCAGGGAAACACACGTACTTTCCCCAAGGTGGATTAAGAAGTAACACCCATTAAGGACAGAAGCAAAGCAAGTCAGGGTGGGACATCTGTGGCTTGGCCGTCTCCCACCTTTCCTGCTGAAAGGCTTCCATCAGGTCGGCTTTGCTCTCCCTGCCATGCAACGTGATGTCACGTAATGCCCTGCCATGGAACGCCAGGTAGTACCATGTAGTGTTTTCAGGTCTGGAAAAGGTCAAAAGTGGGGACGATGGGAATGAGAGAGAAACTGTGTGTTGGGAATGATGGAATGTTGTTTTAATGAACTTTTATAAGATGGATCAGCAAGACCAATTTGCTGGTTTTCATTGTAGTTGTGTGGCTTCAAGTCATTTCCGACTTATGGCGACCCTAAAGAAAACCCATGAAGGGGCACATATTCTGGTAACATTTGTTCAGAGGGGGTTTCCCTTGCCTTCCTCTGAGGCTGAGAGAGTAGGACATCCCTAGGGTCACCCAGTGGCTTTCCACGGTTGAGAGAGGACTTTAACCCTGGTCTCCCACAACATTCTAGCCGTTACACCACACTGGCTCTGCAACATGCTTGATACTACCAAAACTAAATAGATACAGATAGCAACATCGAATCATAGAATCTTAGAATCATAGAGTTCGAAGAGACCACAAAGGCAATCAAATCAATCCTATTGTGCCATGCAGGAAGACACCCATCAACACGTTCCTGACAGATGGCCTCCGACCTCTGCTTAAAAACCTCCAAAGAAGGAGACTCCACCACATTCCATTGAGGCAGCAGATTCCGCTGCTGAACATTTCTGACCATCAGAAAGTTCTTCCTGAGGTTTAAGTGGAATCTCTTCTCCTGCAGTTTGAATCCATTGCTCCTCGTCCTTGTCTCTGGAGCAGCAGAAAACAGGTTTGTTCCATCCCCCATATGACATCACTTCAAATATTTAAACATAGTCATCATTTCATCTTTTAACCCTCTCCTCTCCAGGCCAAACACACCCAGCTCTCCAAGTTGCTCTTCACAGGGCATGGTGGCCTTCTGCCATTCTAGCCGCACTCCTCTGGACACACTCCAGCCTGCCAACATCCCTCCCAAACTGTGGATCCCGGGACTGGACACCGTATTCCAGATGGGGTCTGACTAAAGCAGGAAAGGAAAAACATTTCTAATGCATTAGAAATAGCTTCTAAGCTATACAGGTAAAAGGGTATTTCCAAAGTCTGGCCAAGCCAAAATAAAGTTCCTTGGATTTCAGGCAGGGAATTCCTACACTGATTGCTGGGTCTAGGTTATTTCAATGTGTGATTTTTTTTTCCTGCACAAATTGTAAGAGCATGGTGATAAACTTGGAGTGTGGGGGCACAGAGAAAGGGAGAAGAGGGCTTATTCCAAAAAAGAGGAGCATTCTGCAGCCAAAAAGATGAGCATTCTGCAGAGAGGCCTCTTGGGCATTCTGCAAACCAAAGAGGTAACACTTTGATGCTTCCCACGTATCCAGCATGCTGCTAGCAGCACCTGGCTTCGTCATGGGAAGAAAAAAGCTGTGATGAGCAACTCCAACAATGGGCGGGAATTTCCTTCATTTCCAGAGCTAAATCTCACAAATTTCATCATAAACGGGAGAGAAAATGAACGTGGGAGGAAACAACACTGAACGTTTATCCTGGCAAGGCAGGTCTGACTGCTTGGCTGTTGAGTTTGAGTTTCAACATCTGCTTCTTCGAGGATTCAAGCATATTCGCGGTGCTGAAATGCACCCGTGTCTTCATAAATAGGCAGAGATTGCTTTAACAGAAACAGAATGTGAGAGAAAGCAGGACAGTTGATCCTTAAATATAGCTCTCCGTCGAGTCCCAAACTTGAATGCTTGATAAGTTTATTTCAAAAACAAAACATCCCAAGTGACCACGTTGGCCTAAACTCTCATCTGTCCACACTGGCCAAATTGATACGTACAACTAATAGGGACAGCTCTTCCCAGCCTCTGCAGACTGGGAGTAGGAAAAGTACAGATCCCGATGTTTTATTAAGCATGCAATTGCATTAAATTTTGCTGCCTGATCTTTTTTAAACTTCTATAGCATATTTCTTGGTTTGTGATGGCAACAAACAACACTACATTGCTGTTCCAATGGATGAGGTTGTACTGTAACTCTTCTGGTTCTTTAAACTTTTAAAAATGAGGTCCCTTTCTCCCTCAAAAAAAGGAAGAAAGTAATAACTTTAATTCATTACTGCACACATAGCTGAATATGCAAGGCCCCCAAATCAGCTTTTCTAGACAGCTGAATTCACAACATATTCAGACTGGATGGACAAATCCATTTCCACACTCCCATTTTGGGGAAAAACAAGCTAACAAACAAACAATAAATTATCACGTTCTTTCTGCCCAGTTTTTGAATTTGGGGTAAGTTGGGGTAGGAATTGATTAGGGTAAAATTCATATAGGTTTCTCCTACTCATCTGACAGGTTAGGGACGATAGGGCTGCCAGAAAATGGAATTGGTTGAAACACAGAACCCATGTGCAGTACTGTAGGGAGCATAAAGGACCTGCAGAGGCTCACTTGAGACTGGCCACATGTGCACGGCTTGCAAAATATCTCAGCCAGCTTAGTACCTTTTTCCCCTCTCCCAGCTCACTTTTCAAGCAGTGCACGTGTGTGCGTGCAGTTGCAAGCAGGCCTTCATAGGCAAGAATAAACGATGAAAGAGAAGAAAGACGAAACCTCCGTTGAATGAATGGAACTTGTCCTGAATTTGGAAGCATCAAAAGAGTGAGTTGTCAGATAACGGGGTGTCAGAAGACGGGGGCTTCCTGTAATGTATTTGGGCGTTCTGGAATCCATGCTGAGCAAAAATGCATACCTATGTATATGCATGCACAAAATAAGCCAAACAAAATTCCCATTTATCCCCAGTCTGTACACATTTTTGATTCACATGACAGCACCGATTCTGCTATACGTTCTCTCATGATCATTACCATTTGTCCACTCGTGACTCACCACTGAGCTTGGAAAAGTGACTCTCCTTCCAGCTCCGATGATGAATCATAGCTAGGGAATTGCTTCTGCTGCTTTTTTACTCCGATAAAGCACAGTTCTGGACAAATATGGAACAGCATTGATCATGAGACGATGCTCCGTTCTGGGCTCGGACGCTTCCCTTTGGCACCGTTTTTCATTACTCAGAGCACCTGACAGGAAATGGCCATTGGCACCAAATCCTTTTTTTCCGCTCGGAGGTGCTGACACGAGATGACCAGCCATGAAATCTATCTTCCATTTCCCGGACATTTCACCATCTTTTCACCATTATAGCACAATACCTGGCAGCTAGAAAGCGTTGCAAGAGAAAAGATCTGTGCTGGGCTGGTAGAACACAAGGGTGTTTTGTGAAAGAGAGGGCCAGGAGAAGGCAACTTTGGACCTCTTGTTTTAAAACCCAACAATCATTATAGAGAATATTCTTCACGGAATCTTTATAGGAAGACCTACTTTTTAGATTAGGTGAGGTCAGGTTGTTTAGGTTGCTTAAGTTAGATAGTTGTTAGTGCAGTTTCAGTTTGTTTAGTACAGATTGGAGTTGTTCTAGGTGTTTTCCCCCTACGTAGTTTTATTTCGTTTAAAAATATGTTAATAAAAAAAATATTTTTTAAAATATGTAATTTCTACAAAATGTCTTCAACAAAACGGGTGTCCTTTCCCCTTCGTGAAGTGAAAGGCACACACACCGCCGGCACAGAAGGAGTGAGTGTTAGATGTAAAAGACGTGAACCAAGACGTGAACAATCCACTGATCTTTTTTAAAAGCCCATGCAACAAGGCAGCAGCTTTTGTACTCGCACGACTTAGGCAGTCGGAACAAAAAAAGAGAAAAAAAACCAAACGAACAGTCTTGCAGATGCCAAAATATTCCTTGAAAGGGACAGAAGGTATCAGCTTGTCTTTGCAGGTGAGAAGAAAAATTTTGCAATTTTTTGTTTTTGCCATTGAAAAGGATACAAGTGGCATTTTTCATCCCTACCCCCAAAAGTTTTTGTTCTGCTTCCATTGGAATCTGAGGGATACTGACCACCTGTCTATTTTTCTCTCTATCCAACCTGGGAACCTAAGAGTTTTTCATTTTGCAGAAATAGTATACCAAGAATAGGCAAAACCAGAGTTTGCTTCCCATGGGGAACCAGGTCCATTCTTTATCCTCAAAAGGAGCGAATCCACTGCCTTTGTCATCCCCTGCCTTATTACCGTCTTGTGTCTGAAGTCGGAAGAGCATTCCCCACATCAGAGCGCACCAGTCTGGGCCTTCGGAATGACTTTGAAAATTCGAACAGCTTTTTCCCTCCTCTCAAAAAGCTTTACAAGTCAAACCCTTGCCCTCTACCTGGGCTGCTTCTGGTATTGGGTCGATAACTCCTGGCCAGCTGTGCTCCGGAAGGTGTCCCCACATCTTATTAGTTTCTTGCGCCTTTTGTAAACCGGTCCTTAAAAGTTCTTTTATTTTGCTTCCTCCTGAGCTTGGACACTAATGGGGAGACGGCCAAAAAACACACACATATTTACCAAAGGTAAAAGGGGGTCATCAAAGCAGGGATGATGGAAAGAAAGTCGGATCTCTCTCTCCACCGCCAACCTTCTTGACCCCTACCATAAACCCATTTTGCTTTAACTGGTGTTGAAACAAAGATAATCTTATCTCAGGACTCTTTCTTGTTTAAGACACGCATCACCCTGCTGCCAAAACCATCTTTGAAAGCCTCATAAAGCTCAAAGACATGGACTTTGCCCAAGTTGCAAAACTGATGTGGGTTTTAAAAGACAGACTAACGGAAGATGTTTTTGGAAAGACTGGAAACCGTTTATGGATCTTTTGAGGAATAAGAAATCTAACGACGCAATAAGAAGTGCTTACGATTAAGTTGAATACACATAGATCTGTAATGGTAGCATAAGACGTGGGATATTACCGTATATACTCGCATATAAGTCAAGCTCGTGCATAAGTCAAGGATAGGTTTGGGGGCCAAAATTATGGACTTTGATACGACCTGCGGATAAGTCAAGGGTCATTTCACAGAGATGGGACCATGAGTCACTTCCGAGCCTCAGCCACTCCCGGTCGCCACTGCCATTTTCCAACCCAGTCATCCAAAAAGGCCTTTTGCCACTCTACTCAGAGAAAGGGATGGTTCTCTCTCTTTGGGTTTGTTTTTTTTTTTTTGATAAAAGTTAAGGCACAGTATTATCCCTTATCCAAAGAGGAGCCATCTCCTTCTCTGAGCAGAGCGGCAAAAGATGAGAGGTTAGTCCATCCCAGGAGAATCTAGAAGAAGCAATGATCCCCTTCTGCTCTCTCGGTGCTCCTTGGAGGGGAAATACCAAAGAGTTGCTGCTCTTTCCATTTTTGCAAGCCAGCATGCTGAAAGACCAGAAGCAGCGCTGTGACAAATGGCTTCAGTGCTTCTTTTAGGTTCCGCGGGATGGACCAAGCTCTCCCCTTCACCACTCTACTTCCTACTGATAGGAAGAAAATCAATCCATTCAAAATATGGAGCTGGAGAAGAGTTCTACAGATACCCTGGACTCCTAAAAAGACAAATGAATGGGTCCAAGAGCAAATAAAGCCTGAACTCTCTCAAGAAGTCAAGATGCCTAAACTGAGGCTGTTGTACTTTGGCCATATCACGAGAAGACACGATTCACCAGAAAAGGCTAATATTTCCTAAGGTGGAAGGCAGTAGGAAAAGAGGAAGACCACATAACAGATGGATAGACTCTATCAAGGAAGACATGTTCTTGAATCTGCAAGACCTGAGCAAGGCTGTTGATAATAGAGTGGCTTGGAGATCTCAACTCGATGGCAGTTAACAATAACGAATCATCTGTGGGCATTATTTTTGTTTTCTTAATATTCAAGTAAGCACCTTTGCACTTTCTGCCTTGACTTCCTTAGCAATCGCTGCAAGCTTTGCTGTTTTCTGCAAGCAGTATAGTGTCATTTGCATGTCTTAAATTGTCGTAATACTATTGATCCAGGTTTTCAAGAAAACACAACTGGAAATGATTTTCTGATTTCGACTTCCTTCAACACTTTTTTTTTTCTGGCATGGATTCAGTCTGTGGGAGGTTTTGGGAAACTAATGTTGTCCCTTCGATGTACCAAAACATGCACAGGTCTGTTCTAGAGCAAACCCTTCCAGAATGTAGTGATGGCCACTTCAGCTATGTTTTATAAAAACTATTTATGTTTTTTGGGGCAATTTTACCAGTTCCGTGGGCTTTGTTAAGTACATCTTCTGTCTTCTCCACATGCCCTATCCAAGCACCAGAATGCACCTCAAGTGTGGAATGCATGCCACAAACGCCTATGGAAAACAATAAAGCCCCATCCAGTGTTCAACACATGAACTCACATACTGCAATGTGAGGATTCATCTCAAACTGTTAAGGCCGAACTGTATTTTGGGATCATCGAATTCCCCACTCTCCCACCCCTAATACACTTTCGGCCAACGGAGCACATTCTTTGCTTTTACATTTTGTAACCGGATCTTGGTTGCGGTGGCAAAGTTAGTGCTTTCTTCTGGGCAGGCGAAATGCAAAACGCCAGCTTCCCCCCAACGTATTGGAACTGCAGCCATTCCATAATAATAATTACAACCAGATCCGTTGTCAGATGAAACGTTTTAAAGGTCTCTCCGTGTGTCTGTTTAAAGAAATGTTACGGTCAATTTATTAGCACGCCTTGCTTCATTTCACAATCCAGTAAGGATGGACGAATCTGTCAATTTTCTGTTTCTCCCACTTTCACCCTCCAGTTCATTTCGTTCTGTTTCTATATTGGTTTCCAACTTCTTTTAAAAAAGGAGACCCATATGGAAACTCATGTGAATTTTCGTAGACCTTTCCCCTAATATAAACATTTCATGCACACTTTCTGGAAGCAGTTTCCTCTTATAGCAGGGGTGGGAATCACTAGGACCTCCAGATGTTGTCAGTCTGCCACGCCAAGCATCTGTAATCATTTGCTTTGCTGGCTAGGAGCTGCTGGGAATTGTAGTTCAGCAACATCTGGAAGGCTGCACAGTTTCCACTCCTGATCCAACCTTGATTTTAAGAACAAACAAGCAAATGAATGCATGGAGGGAAGGATGGGAAAAGGAACAGAGGCACCTTACAATGACCACAGATTATTTTATTTTTGGTGTAAGGAACCTTTAGGAAGCTGCAGTTTTAAATGAAAGGTTCATATGTGCTTGCACGGGCAGCTGAAACAGCTCGGAGTGAAAATGGGACAGAAAAAATATCTGGCAGACAAGGTGTTTAATCCTTCTCTGCATATACACACACTGCCAACAACACTGCTCCTCCACTCAAAACCACAGCTTCCAGAAGCGTCACTTCTCTCCCCAATTTTAATATTGTGTGGCTTCCTTATACATATTTGCAAATAATATGGGATCTGCCCCAGAGAGTACCGACATAAATCAGGTGGCAAAAGTCAACCTACGGCATGACTTTGACTTCCTTGTGCCTAAGTGGTAGGTGACCTCCCTCAGGTCTGTCTCCAAAAGAGGCCTCGGTAAAACGAGTGCATTTGGTGTGATCCTGGTAGGCACTCGTACAACCCCCTTTTAAGCTCAGGACCCATTCTGTACAGGCCCCTGGTAGACTTATAGAATCATAGAGTTGGAAGAGACCTCAAGGGTCATCCAGTCCAACCCCAGAAATACATCATCAAAGCATTCCCAACAGATGGCCATCCGACTTCTCTTTAAAAACCCCTGAAAAAAGAGACTCCATCACACTCCCAGGCACACATTCCATTGTCAAACTGCTCTTACCGTCATGAAGTTCTGCCTAACGTTTAGGTGGAATCTCTTTTCCTGAAGTTTGGAGCCATTGCTCCATGTCCTAGTCTCTGGAAGAGCAGAAAACAGGCTTGCTCCATCCTCCATAGGACATCCCTTCAAATATTTAAAGATAGTTATCATGCCACCTCTTAACCTTCTCTCTTCTCCAGAATAAACATTCCCAGCTCCCTAAGTCGCTCCTCATAGGGCATGGTTTCCAGGCCTTCTACCATTTTGGTCGCCCTCCTCTGGGCACGTTCCACCTTGTCAGCTTGACTTGATGCCACTGAGAATTCCCACTAGCCTCCCTGCAGCCAACATCTGCCAGAAATCCTTCCTACCACCCTAACACGTAGTTCCTAAATCCTAAAAGCCCCACTCGAGTGGTTGAGACTTCTGAGTACCGATCTCAGGAAAGGACTGAGCACCTGGCCAGTCACTAGACCAGGAGTGGCAAAGCAACTGGGGATGAGGTTGCCAGCAGTGGGTTGCCTCATCCTCAAAACAACAGAAGGCCAGGATATGGACAACCGACCCCTCTTCCTCTCCCCAGCAACCTGCCCACAGGCCACAAGGGACGTGACCGCAAGCCCTGATTTTATCTGGCCCCTGGATTAGCAAAGGCGGCCCTCCATCTAAGCCTCTGGGAAGAACAAGAGGAACAAGACAAAGAACTTCCACCATCTCTGATCCCTGATCGGTGACAGCAGGGATGTCTCTCCATGACACAGCACGTGTGGTTTTGGAGGTGAAGCCAGTCCTCGTGTGGGTTACATCTGAACTCTCAGTATGTTAGATCGAGTCCCAAATTCTGGAGATGCCCCAATGCTCCTCACTAATGCCGGCCCCATCCTTCATACAACATCCCTTCAAATATTTAAACACGGCTCTCACGTCACCTCTTAGCCTCGTCCAGGCTAAGCACACCCATCTCCCTAAGCCGTTCCTCATAGGGTGCGGTTTCCAGGCCTTAATGTGCGTGCTTTCATTAACAATCTTGCAGACCACAAAAAGGATTGGTTTATAACAAACCCACCCTATCCTGGTTCGTGCAAATATCTTATCTAATTCTGGCCAAAATCCAATGATATACTTGTCCTTGATTCCTCTCCTTTCCCCTAGAATCACTGATCCTCTTGACTCCTACATCTCCCAGGAGCACATAGTTGGGAGAACTCCTCCCAGGTCTGTTTTTGGCACGATAGACTGTTGCACCGAATCTTGCTGTGTGGTCTCCTTGTTTTTTATGCCAAACTGTTTTCTCTTACCCGCGATTTTTCTTGGGACCAACCGATCTGAGCAATTTGCCTTTTTAAAAAATGGCATTTCCTCTCTTTCGCAGTAAAAGAGTAAGCCGCTTTGCATTCCGTTTCATAAAGAAAAGCAAGGTATACGTTTCGAAAATAATAAAACCACGGGAAGGCTGGGGGGGGGCCCTCGTCCTCCTTCCTTTTCTGGCATCTGTATTCCAGGGCTTCGGTCGACGCGTTCCTGTCCAGATCCAGAAATTAAATTAAATCTGTGACAGAGACAGTTGATTAAAGCAGAACGTGAGACTAATTAGGGGTTCTGACACCGGAATTGTCAAGATCTGTGGTGTTAATTAGCAGATCGTTAATGTCAGCTCCCTCTGCTATATGGAAATACCAGCCGTTTTCCGTGGGAAAATCAACCAGGATGAGGAGGTGAAGTTGGGACCAGCAGGCTTGGATAAAGGGCAATAACGGGAACTGTCTAATGGCCTCTCTGTGCAGTCGACAACCAGTTGCCATGTTATAAAGCTTTGACAGTAACACAAGGGTGTCTTATTTAAAGCCAGCTAGTGCCCAGGTGAGCACCCCTGTACTCCACAAGACCTGACCTGACCTAAGCCAGGCCCGAAGCTTCCAGAAGTGATAAACAGAAGCATGGTCCATAGAATCACAGAGTTGGAAGAGACCCCAGGGGCCATCCAGTCCAACCCCCTGCTATGCAGGAACCCACATCACAGTAATCCCAACAGATGGACATCCAGCCTCTCCTTAAAAACCTCCAAAGAAGGAAGAGACTCCACCACACTCCATGGAGGCAGCAGCATTTTCCACTGCCGGACAGCTCTGACCGTCAGGAAGTTCTTCTTGGGGTTCAGGTGGAATCTCCTTTCCTGCAGCTTGAATCCATTGCTCCTTGTCCTGGTCTCTGGAGCAGCAGAAAACAAGCCCGCTCCTTCCTCGACATGACATCCCTTCAAATATTTAAACATGGCTATCAGGTCTCCTCTTAACCTCCTCTTCCACAGACTAAACATCCCCAGCTCCCTAAGCCGCTCCTCATAGGGTTTCATGGCTTCCAGACCCTTCACCATTTTGGCCACCCTCCTCTGGACACACTCCAGCTTGTCAATATCCTTTTTGCCAAGAACTAAACACAGTATTCCAAATGAGGTCTAACCGAAGCAGAGTAGAGTGGTACTATTACCTCCCTTGATCTAGACACCATACTCCTCTTGATGCAACCAAGAATCGCATTGGCTTTCTTGGCTGCCGCATAACACTGCTAACTCATGTTCAGCTTGCACATGCGTTCCAGGCTGTCCAAGGTTCAAAGGAAGAAAACAGTCCTAAGCAGAGACCAGAACGGAATAGGGAATGGCCAGAAAGATTAGTCCAGAAGTATCCACTCGTTGTAGGCACTAGCTGTCCACTGTCAGGAGTGCCAAGATATTCAGCAGGCAAACGGATACAGCTTAGCAGTCCAACAAAGCTTGCCTGCTCAGGTGAAGCAGAAGTGAAGTCAAGTGTCAGTCCAAACCCCCTCTAAACATATCTTGTCATGAAAACTCTAGGAGACGGTTACCATAAGTCAGAATCAACCGGAAGGAACATAAGAACAACAAAATATTGAAAAGATAGGGCTAAAGGTGACCGTAGGAAAAGGCAGGACTTGGATGCTTTGATCTATCCCCGTTGTTCAGGCTTCCATTACCCAAACTGACTTCCACCCCATGTTTCCCCGTGTTTTTGAAGGTCTTGGGTGCGGGGAGACCCTAGGAATGGGAAAGAAACTTGAAGAATTGCAGGAAAATAGCCAGGAGGAAAATGATTAAATACTCTTCCTTCATTCCTTCTCTGTTCCAGTACTCCTTAAGCTACCTGCCGTGAGCGTCTTGCAATTATCCGTTTCTAGGGTGGCAGGAACTGGAACCATATTGGTGCCCACTGGTGCATACGCTTCTTTCTTTCCTCTTCCTGGGAACCTCCATTGGTGGAGGGCTTATCGATCGGCACTGATCCATGGACTTTGGGTAGTTTTGCTCTATTCCACATTATACATCGATCAGGCATTGCTTTGATAGATGTTTCCAGATCTTTTCAGTGGCAGCACCCAAATATGGAATATTCTCCCCAGAGAGGTTAATCTGGTGCCAAATAAAGGCCTTCTAAAATCTCTTAAGCCATTTAGATCTCCAGTACGTAAACATCATCATCATCATCATCATCATCATCATCATTACTATCTTTCCACTGCTATGGGTTTTTTTTTTGTTGATGCTAATTGCTGTCGAATGAACTTCACTTACAGTTTGATTGTCCGGAGCAGACATTTTAATTTTTAATTTTTATAAGTTTTTTTTTAAAAAAAGAAACTCTGTTTTGCTAATTACATATATTTTATACCTTTGAGCTCTGATTTTGGGAACTGCTAAGAAAATTCTGAATATGAAAAAATATGGGAATATAATCCATAACGACATAAAAATATTTGTAAATTTGTAAAATAAAAAAATGTAAATATATAAATGACATTCACATACGTCCCATCCCTTCCTTGCAGGGCATGTCGGAAGTTCGAATCAGACAATTGCAGATTTGGAAAGGATCCCAAGGGAAATCCACACCTAAAGCAGCCTGACAGATGGTAATCTAACATCTGTTCAAAAACACTCCAAACCTTCACAGAATTTGCCCAGGTTGCAAAATTGACGTACATTTTAAAAGACAGACCAATTGGAGTTTTATTTTATTTTATTTTTGAATGAGTGGAAACCATTCATGGATCTTTTGAGCAATAAGAAATCAATCATGTAATAACCTGCAGTTGTGGTTATTAGTAACTGTAGTAAGTTGAGCATGCATAGATTTGTGATGGTAGAAGACAATGGGATATAAATCGATTTTTCCTTTTCATTAGAGTTTGTATGGGAGAGTCAGGATTCTTTTTGTGTCCTAGTTGGGATGTGTTTAGATTAACAGATCAGTCATTTAGTAACAACTTTTGCTATTATTTCTTAGATTTAGGGCCTTTCTGCACTACACTGTTACAACGCTATTATCCCACTTTCAACCTCCTATGGAATCCTGGGGTTTGCAGTTTAGAGAGGGACCTTGAGAATGCTCAGCCAGAGAGCTCTTGGGCCTTAGTAAACTACAAATCCCAGAACTCCACAGGATGTTCAAAGTGGAATAATAGCACTATAACAGTGGTTATAGTGGAAATGTGGAAAGGTCCTCAGTTTAGCTCAATTGAGTTTAGTTTAGTTTTAATTTGTTGTTGGTGTTGTGTGCCGTCATCATTTCTGACTATGGAGACCCTAAGGCGAATCTATCATGGGTTTTTCTGGGGCTGAGAATGTGTGACACACCCAACGTCACTCAGCGGGTTTCCGTGGCTGAGCGAGGAATTCAACCCTGGTCTCCAGTGTTGTAATCCGATGTCCAAACCATACCGGGTTGGCTCTCTTGTTTATGCATAATTTGTTCATTTTTCTTTTGTTCTTCTTTTCTGTAGTTCTGAATCAGTTTTCTCATATGACTGTACAAAAATTAATAAATATTAAATATCAAAAATAATAAACCCTCCAAAGTGAAGTTGACTATCTATGGATTTTCTGTATCGGCAAAGAATTGGACGAGATGGCTTTTCCAGCTCCACAGTGATGATTCTATGAAAATGTGTATATAATTCAGTGCAATGTGGGTGCTTCCTTCGGCCCTTTCCGCACTACGCTGTTATAGTGCCATTATCCCACTTTCAACTTCCTGTGGAATCCTGGGGTTTGCATTTAGAATTCTTAGCCAGAAAGCTCTTTGGCCTCAGCAAACTACAAACCCCAGAATTCAACAGGAGGTTGAAAGGGGAATGATGGCACTAGAACAGTGCGGTGCGGAAATGGTCTTAGAGAGACCTGTTCACCATACAAAATCTGAATACAATCCACATTCACAGTGATGTTGCTAAGGAACAGATTTAAAGCAAACACTGTCCCAACAGCATCCAAACAGTTCTATACCCAAAAAGTCAAAGACGCATCATTTCTGAATCTACGTTCAGGCTTCAAAGGGAAACCAAACCCTCTGAATCGTGCTTAGAAATGGACAGACTACCAAGGTTACAGCAATGCTCTCCATGACTACTGGTGAATATCACCAATCCGTATATCCCTGTCGTTCAGATGAAGGGATCAGAGGAAAGCCCTGCACAGCTTCAAGCAACCCACAACTGTCATCCGAGCAGCAAATTGGGCGTCTTTTCCTAAACCGGAGCCAACATTTCTTGCAAAACCATTTTTCTGAGAAAAATTTCTGAGGTTTTTCTTTCTGTCACGGGAGAGAAATACCACTTTGCACGTCCCGCTCCAAAACGTATTTATTACGGATGTACATTTTTGCTTACTTGTCCTTTTTCGGCGCGAGGGAATAACGTTAGAAGGTTGCACCCGCCAAGCAAAACGATGAGAGCCTGTGCATTTTTATCTGCATTTTTTTTATCTGCAGAGAAGAGTTGCTTTTGGAGTCCAAAACTCATATTATTATTTTTTTTTTAAAAAAAAGCTGTTTTACAAATTCTAGCATTTTGTGCAGAAAACTTTGAGTTAAGACAGACCCTTTTTTTTTTTTTGCACAAACAAAAGAAGGCCTCAAAGGAGAAAAATCTCATGGCGGTTGACTGTTTGCCATTTTATAAGTTGGTATCTCGACTTGTGGAGGCACTCTTTCTGGTTGAGGATAAGAAAATATTTTAGTACGTCTTACATATCAGCTAAATACGGCACCATTCCTCTCTCTCTCACACGCACACACTCACACGCACTACAGCGCAATGACACGAAGCTCACAGCCTGAAGTTTCAAAACGGTGGCCCCATTCCCAACACATTAGATGCTGCGACAACAGACAACCCCTTCTCCTTGGAAGAAACCTCCTTTGTAGGAAAAGAAATCGGTTTGTTTTCCTGCCACCAGGGAGAAAATGTTGGATAATGTATTTCTCCCCTCCCGACAGAAATTTAATGAAATGTCCCTCCTTCCCTTTTCCACCCCCATGCAGAGAAGTTCAAGAAGTCATCTGTGCACAACTCTAGATTCAGCCTCAACCCTGCCCAAACGGGCACCCTGCCAGAAGCAAAGCCACAGAGAGAAACATGAGATTTGCAAGTTCAGAGCTTAGCAGAGCGCATCAGATGGCACGGCTGGCAGTGCCATGCACGGGGCACATGTAAGTACCTCAGCTGCTTCCACACTGCCATATTAATGAGCCCATCCTCTAACCTCAGCAAGGAGCCAGACATAAGGCAGGGAAAGGGTCTGGCTGCACCTGCGGTGAGGAAGAAGGGAGCCGCTCAAGAAGATGCACCAAGCAGCATTTCCTATTCACCGTATGCACCTCAGGCTGGAGTGTGATTTAAGGGCTCTGTCTCAAAGCAGCCAGCAGCCTCAAGGAACACAGTTTTTCTGTAGCGTCCGTGCACATATGCACGCACACAAACTCAACGACAGTGATGACGTTTCTCCACCTCCCAAAACTCACTGCAAGGAAGTGTTTCTGGGCACAGTTCAAAGCACTGCTTGTGATGTGTGTGTGTTCTCCTATATCAACCAGCCAGTGGTTTGAGATTCTCGGCAATTTTCAACTACTCTTGACTTCCTCTACCCCTAGTCTCAGTATCCTTTAGATCTATCTGTGTATATACACATATCTGTATACATACAGACAGACATAGAATCATAGAATCTTAGAGTCGGAAGGGACCCCAGGGGCCATCCAGTCCAACCCCCTGCTATGCAGGAACACACATCAAAGCCCTCCGAACAGATGGCCATCCAGCCTCTGCTGAAAAACCTCCAAAGAAGGAAACCCCACCACACTCCATGGAGGCAGCAGATTCCACTGCAGGACAGCTCTGACCATCAGGAAGTTCTTCCTGAGGTTCAGGTGGGATCTCCTTTCCTGCAGCTTGAATCCATTGCTCCTTGTCCTGGCCTCTGGAGCAGCAGAAAACAAGCCCTCTCCCTCCTCTACATGGCATCCCTTCAAATATTTAAACATGGCTATCACGTCCCCTCTCAACCTTCTCTTCTGCAGACTAAACATACCCACTCCCCAAGCCGCTCCTCAGAGGGCTTCATGGCTTCCAGACCCTTCACCATGTTGGTCGCCCTCCTCTGGACACGTTCCAGCTTGTTCATACCCTTCTTGAAATGAGGTGCCCAGAACTGGACACGATATTCCAAATGAGGTCTGACCAGAGCAGAATAGAGTGGTACCATTACCTCCCTTGATCTAGACACCGTACTCCTATTGATGCAACCCAGAATCGTGTTGGCTTTCTTGGCTGCCGCATCACACTGCTGACTCATGTTCAGCTTGTGGTCCACCAAGACTCCTAGATCCCTTTCACACGTACTGTTATCCAGCCACATGTCTCCCATCCTATATTTATGCATTCCATTTTTTTCTGCCTAAGTGCAGGACCTTCCATTTCTCTCTGTTGAAATTCATTTTGTTAGCTTTGGCCCAGCTCTCCAATCCGTCGAGGTCATTTTGAATTTTGATCCTGTCCTCTGGCATATTAGCAACTCCACCCAATTTGGTGTCATCTGCAAATTGGATCAGCGTGCCTTCTATTCCTTTGTCCAAATCATTGATAAAGATATTGAATAGCATATATATATTCTTTTTTCCCCTTCTTTCCGCCTCATTCCCCAATTATAATCATATATACAATATGCAACATGAAAATCTACAAACTGTGCATATAATTTCTTTTTCTTTTCTTTTCTTGAAATTATTTTATAATCTCTTTAAATTGAAAGCAAGAATCCCCCCAATGCTCTAGTTTCTTCTTCTTTTGTCCTTCGAAAAGCTTAGAAAAGGTTCCCAATCTTCTCATTTTTCCTTTCAACAGAGGCTGGACGGCCATCTCTCAGGACTACTTTGACAGTGCATTCCTCCACGGCAGAATGGGGTTGGATTAGGGTCTCTTCCAACTCAAATCCCTTAATGGGGATCCTTGTACCTCCCCCCTTTCCCTGATGGATTTTAAAATAATTTTCAGTTCACTGGTTACCTGAAAAGCTAATCTGTTTAACTGAATTTCGGGATTATGACCCATTGGTTGGCATCCTGATAGGGAGACACACACACGTAAGTCACAATATGGGGCCAAAAAGTCAACACTGCACAATGGACACATTCTGCTAATAGCAGCAGAAGCAGAGTTGTGCAGACAGCGTTTTCGTCTGCGCCCTGTCTTTGCAAGTCACTCAACGGGCCTGGTGTGCTGCAGTTGCACATTGCGCTTGGCACACCCTATATGGTGCATTGCATATTGTACCCTGATCTTGCACGTCCTATATCGCGCGTTGAGCAACAGTGCCTAGTCATTGACATAGGTTGTGCAAAGTTGCTAAACTTCACGGGGTTTGTGCAGTCTCCACACGCAAATATTTATGATACACGGAGCGGAAACGGGATTGCCACCACTGTGCTTTAAGTCCTCTCAGTTTTGTTTTGTTTTGTTTTTAAATTCTGCTATCAGCCACCTTGGCTACCACAGGTAGGACAAAAGTGAGACTGAAATGAAACAAGAAAGAAATAAAAGTGATCTAGAATGGGGTATGTGCTCCGTGGCACGCACCTATTGTGCATCATGCCTCCCATTCTCAGCTGGAACTTCCACATATCCATAACCACCTTAGAAACATAGAATCATAGAGCTAGAAGAGTCCAGCAGGGCCATCCAATCCCACCCCATTTTACCATGCGCGAAGACACAACCGAAGTGCTCATGACAGACGACCATCCAAAATTGTTTAAAAACCTCCAAAGGAGGAGACTCCACCAGACTCCCAGGCAGCGTATTCCACTGTCTGACCACTCTTGCCATTCTTCCTAACGTTTTGGTAGAAAATATTTTCCTGAAATTTAAAGCCATTGCTCTGCATCCTAGTCTCTGGAGTAGCAGAAAAGAGGCTTGCTCCATCCTCCCTCTGACATCCCTTCAAATAATTAAACATGGCTGTCATGTCACCTTTTCACCTTCTCCTCTCCAGGCTAAACGTACCCGGCTCCCTAAGCTGCTCCTCCTAGGACCGCACGGTCTCCAGGCCTTGCCAAAGCCCAAGTGCCTTTTGCGTGCACGCTCTCCCCTCCAGCACACTAAAGGCGCTAATCTTGTTAATAAAAGCACACTGGGCCGAAACGAGACGCTTTCGCTCGAACTTGGGGAGCAGGTCATGATGCTCATGGCATATGTGCATATGTGTTAAAACCTTCCAAGGAGAGGAGGTGGCTTTTTCTCTTCCCGGTGGGTTGAGTCTTGGTTGCCATGGTGACTGCACAGTTTTTGCTTGGCCTTTCACCTTGCCCCACCGGGAGTGCAAAGGAACAGATGGGAAAGGTCTGTGGTTTTCTCCCTGCGCGCGCGCGCGCACACACACACACACACACCGCCAAGCCGCAGCTGTTTTAAGGACAAGATCTGCACAGTGTCCAGGACCTCTGCTTGGGCTGCCACACACAAAAGGGGACAGGATGGCTGTGCCTTTATTAGCATCCTGGAAGAAGAAATTGTAGCCTGAGAAACTATACCTAGAACATATCCATACTGCACAATTGCAGAAATTTGATAGCATCCTATGAATGCTATGAAATTTTAGGATCCGTAGCAGAATGGGGCACCCAAGAATTCTCTGTTGGAGAGCTCTTGTCCGCTTTCCTGAAATACAGCACTGGAGCTCCCAAGCAAAAAACTCTAAGGCCCTTTCTGCACCTTACCGTTTCCTAGAGACATCCAGTGGGGATCCCAGCAGCGGCTCTGCCAGGAGGGGAGCACGACAGGAGTGCTCCCCTCTGCACCGGATGCCTCCGCTATCAAGGAAGCGCAATGGCCCGGCCTCTCCCTTCCGCAGTGCAACCAGGTCCTTTTCCCAGGCTGCGCTGGGGCACGAAGTGCAGCCATTGCGCTTCCCGGGCTTCTGCAGGTCAGGTAGGTCTGGGACGGTGGTGCGATCACAGGTCACCGATGGGGAAAACCCATCATTGATTTACTCTGTGGTTGCATTGCCTGGGGATGGGAGGAAGACAGAACTGCGACGACATCACGCAGAACCATTGTCAAGGTACCATCCTTCTCCCATCCCTATGGCGGGTTGGGAGTGTGGTGTGGAAAGGGCCTAAGTCCCCACACCAAACTGTGAATTCCAAGTTTCTGTTGGATGGATTCATGGCAGCTAACGCTGTATCCAAGTCCCATAAGTGAAATTCCCTTTTCCACATCTTTGTTAAAGGTATGGGAACCATGTCTTCTTTTTTCGTGGTCACCCTAACTTCTGCAAACCTAGAGTTTCTTTTTGGGGGGCAGAGATCCATAGGACAAAGTGCAGGGGTCTAAGCACTGGATTATGACCCTGGAGACCAGGATTTATTCCCCATTTGGCCATGGAAACCCATAGGGTGAATTCCGGGATTTGTAGCTTTTTGGCCAAGGACTTGGCTCTCTCTGCTATAGATTTCCAGATCATTCCTGTGGTCACTGGAACATTAAGTACCTCCCCAGGCTAAAAATCTCAGGATTCTGTGAGATGCGGTCACAGCCGTTAAGGAGGTATCAAAATGGTATAACTGTATAGCCTAAGTTCCCTTAATGCTTGGCTTCTGGTTATTTTCCAATGGATGTTGAGTTCATGGAGGCACGAACAGTGGTTGGATGGCCAAAGGCGCATTCAGAAAATCCAATTTTTAACTGGGAGATGCTAATTACAGAAGATTTGAAACTGCAAGGATTGCTGGAATGAAATGTGTAAGGGATGTTAGAGGATGAACAGGGATTAGCACAGACGTCTGTTTTGCTTTTTGTACTTTTTTTTTTCAAGTGTAAGTTTGTTCTTCCTCACTCTGCAGCATTTAAAAAATTCTGCATAGACATCCATTTTGCATTTTTGCATGCAGCCATCCCTAATGGACACATTTCCCCCTAGTTTACATTTTCTTCAGTACACGTCTCCTTCCCTCTATACGTATTTGAAGAGCAAAAACTAATTGTGCAATTGTCTTCTGTTTTGCAGACCCGTTCACAAAGAGAGAATCAGGTAGGCTCGCCTTAAGAGGTAAATGAAATAATTTTTTTCCCCCTTATTGCCAAGAAAGAAATAGGGGCAGAGAAAATAAGCGTTTTTAACCCTGGTTCTCAACAAAAAGAAAAAGAAAAGTTCAAGGAAGTATTGCTAAGAGAGATATGCTGCATGGAATGACGAATTTTCAATAAAATTAACTTTTTAAAAAATGCTGTTGGTCTTCTGGATGCAGGCTTCATACCAGACTTAATTCAGATCTTTTGCACCAGTGTATCTTCTGAACTGACAGTGTCCTGCCTCTGGTCCAACATTTACTATAATTGTGCCGTTCCTTTATAATTTGTTGGTCACTTTGCGACGCTTCCTAATTAAAGCGCCTTTTGAGTTGCTGATTATGCATTTGCATTGATATGGGTAGCTAAGCATCAGCATTGCAAAGCAACTCATCTTCTCCAACAGCAGCAAAGAACACACCCTCAGCTATAGTATTTTAAAACTTCAGGAGGCTGCCCATGTTACCCTAGTTGGTATGGGAGTTAGGAACTCACAGTTTAACTCCAGAGTATAGAGTAAAGGTGGAAAGAATATTTGAATATAGGAAAAAAAAAAAGATTGAAAAACATTTTTTTTTTTTTTTTAGTCTCGAGAAACCCTGAAGAGATGAATCTTGGACTGATGAAAATCTTTGCTGTTTGGGACTTCTTCTGTGTAAAATTCACACAAAATTCACAAAGTTCCGAATTTTGCATAGCATAGAAGGCAGCATTCTCTGTGCAGAAAACAGCTTTTTTAGGTGCAGAAAAAGATACTTCCGTGTGGAAATGCTATTCTCTATGCAGAAAAAAAGGCTGTTTTTTGTGCAAGGAATGCTGGAACTAAGGACGTTCCATGCGAAATTTGCACGCGGTTGATCTGCACTGGAAAACAACTTTTTCTACAGAGAAGGTAGTTTTTCTTCCACGTGGAAAATATTTCTGTGCAGATATATCATTTTTCTGCACAGAAAAAAAAAATGCTGTTTCCTCCACAAAAATGGTTGCTTTCTGTGCAAAACAACCAAATGCAAATTTTGTACTGAAGAAGTCCCAGACTGTTCATAGACATCAAAAACTTAGGCCACTTCCACCCTACACTGTTACAGTGCTATTATTCCACTTTCAACATCCTGTAGAACATCCCCAACTTTGTAGTTTCCTGAGGCCCAAGAGCTCTCTGGATGAGAATTTTAAAGGTCCCTCCCTAAACTTGCAAACCCCACGATTCCATAGGAGGTTGAAAGTGGAATAATAACACAGTGTGGAAATGGCCTCGGTTTTCAAAATCTTCCTTGCAGCAGGAAGAAAATGGCTAAATTTGCTTCCTTCAAGAGGAAAATTAGTGATGAATTTCATCCCGACGTGAAGATCTTGTTTGACTACAGGTAGGGATGACTTCTGGGAGCTGGCAAGCTGGGAGGACTGCATCCCAACCCACTGGGAGCTACAACCTTGCCCCAAGAAGGAGCAGGGTTGTATAGAAGAGGGAATTTTGGCCAGTCTTGCAAGCAGTACTTGCTGAAATTCCCTCCTCTCTAAAGCCATTCTAGGCAGAGGAGACCCATTCCTGGTTTCACTTGGGAACTAGCACCTAACAACCTCCATGACTGCTACTATATTTGAGGCATAAAGTAGGCTTCTATGTCCATTTCCACACTACACTGTTATAGTGGTATTACTCCACTTTCAGTCTCCTATGGAATCCTGGGATTTGCAGTTTAGGGAGGGGCCTTTAGGATTCTCAGCCAGAGAGCTCTTGGGCCTCAGGAAACCACAAACCCCAGAATTCCACTGGAGGTTGAAAGTGGAATAACAGCACTAGAACAATGTGGTGTGGAAATGGCCTATGTTTAATAGGTTAATTCTCCAACCGCCTCCCAGGTCCTGCAGTGGTTTTGAGTAGCCAGAAGAATGGAAAGAAAGCCACCCGCTGTAGAAGACCAGCTAAAGGAAACAGAAGCCAAATAAGAACGGACAACTAAGGGAGCTCAATGCTATTGTGCTGATGTGTGTCGCGTGCAGCCGTGTGTTAATTTGCCACACGGCTGAGATACTGGCAGGGATCATGGAGCCGTCTGAGATCCGGGGTGGCAATTCCTTCCTCACGACAATCAATCATGGGCACGGAGGGCCGCGCACGCACAGAGAGGGATCCTGCTGACTGGACTACTTGACAATCCCAGTTCGCAAACATTCGCTAATGCCACCCCTTGGTCTTAATGAAGCCCTCATTGATTGCTGAAAATCAGCTCTTTCGTACAGCAGATAGATGTACTCAAGGGCCTTTAGTGTTAACTCCTTCCTTCCAGTGGAAGCCTCTCAAAACTCCCGTGGATCGCTGCAAAACTACTTAAGGGACTGATCTGTTTTGCTTTCTGCCACTTCTGCATTTTGTCATGCACCGCTTTGCTCCACTCCATTTCTGCATCAGCTTCCAATAAAAACCTCCTCACTTTTTCATGGATGTGAAAAAAACACATGGATGTTTGAATGCAATTTCCCAATTCTACACTTTTTAAAAATTAACTGATCTTATCATATCAGTATTCACTGTCTGCAAGGGGGGTAGGAACCTTTTTTTTCTTTTTCTTTTAATTAAATGCTGCTTATTTTAGTTTTCCATTTTCAATTGTGTAGTTGGATTGTGCATCTAGGCTGGGTTGCAGTTTGATTGTAGTAGGTTGATTGCTTATTTTAGTTTTAATTTTCCTACGTTTATATTTTGTCTATATTTGTTCTTTTATGCAAATATAATTAAATTAATTTAAATATAATTTAAATTAAATATAATTAATTAATTAATCCTACAGTATGTCTATTTTTCTACGTGTATATTCACAAAATTCAGATAAGTGCAAAAACCAGCGAAAGGATAATTCTGTCCACATGGATTTTTGAATACAATTTTCCAAATACACTTAATTAATCCTACTGTATGTCTTTATACACATTTAATTCTCCCTATGTGCATCCATTTCTCTACGTGTATATCCAAGAAGTGCATCACAAATTCAGAAAAGTGAAAAATTCAGCCAAAGGATACCTCCGTTCCAGTCCAGTCCATCCAAACATTATATTAAAATGTGAATGATGCCAGTATCAATCCCATCCCTAGATAGGGATACCATGATCCCAGTCTGCTTAAAGGATCACATTCTTCTATATGGTACTCCACAGACTATGAGAGGCTATTGTTATTTTTTGTTATTGCTGTTGTTCCACAGTGGTTCCCAATCTATTTTTTTTCCCACTTGTGCATTCCTCCTCTTTACCCGAGTCTCTCAATTGTTGTCTGTCACTGCATTCAGATATAAAACCTATTTTTGTCTCTGGGTGAGTTTCCATTGAAAGATGGAGTACTTGAGTTGGGTTCCTATCAGAAGATGTGGTGGTTGAATTTCCACCCTAGACGACGTTGGGAACTCACATATCTACGGGGCAAGATAATTAAGTGAACATAGAAAGCTGCCTACCATTGGGTTAAACCATTTGTCCATGTAGTCAACTGATTCCCAGCCACGAGGACTATAAATCCCAGAATCCCTGGCTACTGGTGAGATTAGCAGCCAAGTTTGAATCCAACAACATCTATGAACCAAATAATGGAAATTAAATTTTTCAGCCCAGTATTCTCTCCACTGACAGGTCTGTTGCTTCTTAAGTTTTATGACACAGTCTTTCCTAGCACTCGCTGCCAGACCGTTAAAATATGGAGATGCTGGAGACAGAAACTACAACCTTCTGTATGCAAAGCACGGTCTTTGCTGCTAAGCTATAGCTTCTATGTGTGTGACCCGGCCAGCATGCATGCGCCACCAGTATGAACCACGAGAGAGCTCTTGGAAAACAGACAAGCTTCTACGGCTGCGCTCAGCGTTTGCCAGGAGAGCTTGAAAATGCCAAGCTAATCCTGAACACACTTGGTTATTCTGTAAACATTAGGGCGAACTTCCTGGTGGCAAGAGCTCTTCAGCAGTGGAACAGACTCCCTCAGAAACTGGTGGACTCTTTGTCATCAGAAGTTGGGTGGCCATCTTCAAGAGATGCTTTAGCTGTGGACTTCCTCTACCGGCAGCAAACTGAACGAGATAACCTCGCAACTCTACGATTCCACAGAGTCAAGGAGAGCCTGGCCATCATACGCCAGATCAGTGTGTAAACAGGAAGAACGTGAGGTACGGAAAGAAAGGCAGATGGATCCGTATGAAATTGCAGAAATTTTCCTGACTTTACATCCAAGAATCCCCCAGCCAACATGCCCGGTGGCTTATGTGACATCTTCATGACATCTCATGGCTCAAATGAAAATAAAAATCAACGTGCTAAGAAGTCTACCAAAGTTCTCTGAATGCCATGGCATTAGGTATAGATATATTGTCATTTTCCCTATTGCATTATTTGTGTACTATTATTGTTATTTTCACTATTGTACTATCATTATTATCATTACTGTGTTAGATGGTACTATATTTTAGCTAAAATTCGCTATTACTTAGATTGACTATTAGCTTGATAAGGAAGGAAGACAAGAAGGAATGAAGAAAAGGACGAAGAAGGGAGAAAGAAGACAAGACAAGCATATGGATAACTCTAAATGTATACTTATTTATTGGTGTACTTGTTCAAGTTGTAAGTGAACTTATCTTTTTTTTTTGATTCCTTAATAAAACTAAATAAAACTTGTTCAGAAAGAAAAACAAAACAAAAAACAAAGTTCTCTGAATGCCAAGCCCTACCTACTGATGTCCAAGCAGCAACCACAGACTATCTTCTTTAAAATAAAAGAAACAATTCCACATTTATATGCTTGGGAGAATGATTGATCGTTATTAAATGGCTGTTCAGTTTCAACTGATGTGGCAGATTAACGCCAGTAACTTTGGGTGTCCAAATATTCCTCGGAAAGTCTCACCGTCCGAGCTTCTGGAGAGCTTCTGGGATTCAGTGGCAACTAGCGTCACATAGTACCCACCTAGACGTTTTGGACTCAACCGTCTCCAGCAATAGTCTGCAACCTTTGGATGGCACCATTTGGCCTACCTCCGGGTATAGATAATAGACAGTCAATCCGTCTTGATGTAAAAGGAACTTCCTCTCTGCTTCTCCAACTGGGGAAAAGGGCCCTTAAAATGATTTAAATGAATATTTTAACAAGCATATAAAATTTCCTTCTCTCCACGTATGTATGAAATGTGCATTTCCTCCTAAAAGTATGTGTTTTCAGCCATTTTTGCACCACATTGTTATAGTGCTATTATTCCACTTTCAACATGCTGTGGAATTCTGGAGTTTGTAGTTTACTTGGGCCAAAGAGCTCTCTGGCTGGGAATTCTAAACTGCAAACTCCCTAAACTGCAAAGCCCAGGACTCCATACGTTGAAAGCGGAATAACAGCACTATAACAGGGCAGTGCAGAAATGGCCTGAATGTGTGCTTGGTTATGTTTCAACGATGTGTTGCTAGCCTGTTGGTTGGAACTGTGTGGATTCAAATAAGAAATTCGTCAAAATAAAAAATTTCAAGCCTCACAATTAGGTCAGGTTGGGCCCTTCTCCTCCCTGTCTTCCACGCCTGCCTGGAACGCCAAGGACTCTGTTCCACTGGTCTTCATCCCCTGGAGCATCTCTCTTAGATGCACGAGCCTTTGCGCAACTGCTTTTTCCAAGCCCCGCTGTGGGCGCTGAGCCCATTGCCATGGAAACCGCTTTAGGCAGCTGGAATCGGTGCCCTGCTGGCGTGGCAAGATTTGCTGGATGCATCGCCTGCTGTCCCCTCATCCCTTGCAAGGACGCGGTGCTAGATGGATTTGTCCAGCCCCACACATCAAAAAACACAATTTGTGGCCTCTTCCCTGCTTTTCCCTATTACCCTGGCCTGTATCCTTGTGCCCATTTCCTTGCACACAGGAGGTTTCTGTTTCAATCCCTGCTTCAATACCTCACTTAAAAACAAGGATGCTGTGGGAGCAGCTCAACAACATTCGGAGCTGAGTGACACTTTATTGAATCACTAAAATGCCACAAGCAAGGCAGGCTTGCGCATTCGCCAGAACTCCTCCACACCTATTTTGCTCCGGTTGTCTCCCAAGAGTGGAACTGCTCAACCTGGTACAAATAAAGCAAATGATGCAGTAAGATGACTGCAGCTCAGAATAGTTAAAGAGACAATACAGGAATACCTAGTTACTCTAAATGAATTCTTATTTCCAGGGCCAGTAGAACTGCATCGAAAAATACTAAAGGAATTTGCAGATCTAATCTCAGAGTCTGTCTCGGATCAGACCTCACCTGTAATCCTCCGTCAATTCTGGGCACCACAGTTCAAGGAGGATTTTGCCAAGATGGAACGCATCCAGAGGAGGGTGGCCAGATTTTCTCTTGCTGTGTTTATATGCAAGAGCTGCCACTTTGCTAACTTCTTCATGTTCAACCCTTCTCCTGCCTAACGTGTGAAATAAAGAGTTTGTGTTCTGTCCATGGAGGGAAGGAATGGGAAGATCCAAGAATCATAACCTCAATAATTTATTGTAAGAGCAATCATCACTTTGACTTCCCGTGTAATCATCTTAGGCAGCAAATTTTTGTCTTGTCACAGATGGAAAGTGAACTTATACACTGTAGTTGGATGGATGGTCTATTTGGGAAATATCAGTTTTTCTGATTTCATTGGATGCCAAGAATAAATAACTTTTTGTCCAAATCTTGTGTCCACAATAATGGGAACCAGCACAGACTTTGTAGAAAGCTGCGCAGTTAGAGCTGTGCAGCACACCTTGAAAACTGAACAGTTTTCAGCATGGAAAGGACGTTGGGCAGCATTCAAATCAGCAAAGGCTTCAGCTCACTTGGCCTGAGTTTCTTTTCCTGCTGCATAACATTTGACTTGCACAACATTCAAACCAGCAAAGGCTGCAGCCATTTTCTAAAATCCTTTAACACGTTGTTTCTATAGGGATATAGCATGCAATTTAGTTTTGCGTTTGGTACAGTTTCCTGAAGTCCATCATTAAAAACAACATAAATGGCTTGTCTTCGTTTTCTTAGAAAGTTGCACAGTTTTCGGTGCATACTGAAAAGACTGAGTATAGTTTTTCCCTGCAAAGCATGCAGCTTCTAAACATTTCTGCAGTTTTCAAAAACTGTGTCATTTATGTTGTGCTGGGAACAACAACAACAAAAGTTCCTGCAAAGCTACAGGAACTTTTGACTTGTTTCTTTTCTTCCCTTGCAAGTTTCTTGAGGGGGTGGAGATGCCATTGTCAACCTCAGTCAGGAAATGGATGAATACTGGTTTCATCCCTCATTTCTAGCCTGCATTATTTTCACATATATCCGTTCTGTCCAGTTTCCACTTTTCTCTTTCATGTCGTAACGAATATGTTCTGGAAAAATTGCATTTTGCTTTCTACTTAGTTTCTCCCGATATACACACTTTTGTATGCTGTTGTTAACCAGAAGAGTTCACTGCCAAATTCAGAAGAGTACACAATGTATGGGACAACTGTCGTCTGCTTTGCCTTTTACTTCGAGAGGTGGAAAGACTGGCTATTTGTTATTGCTTATCTAACTCTTCCGTCAGCTGTCTGGATGACCGGGTCAGTGTGTAACTATCATAAACGAGTCTTCCACTGATGTAACAAATGTTCCCCCAATTTCAGCAACAACAGTTTCATACAGAAGTTAACAAAACAGAGGTTAGTCATATAATGTGCCAATAGAAGCAGTTAATCAATATTCTTGTTAATCATACTAATGAGAGGGAAACCGAGCATCTTCTAACATCCCTCACATACATTTTAATCATAGAGTTGGAAGAAACCCCAGGGGCCATCCAGTCCAACCCCCTGTTTTGCAGGAACCCCCATCAAAGCATTCCCAACAGATGCCCATCCAGCCACTGCCTAAAAACCTCCAAAGAAGGAGACTCCACCACACTCCATGGAGGCAGCAGCAGATTCCACTGCTGGACAGCTCCGACCATCAGGAAGTTCTTCCTGAGGTTCAAGTGGAATCTCCTTTCCTGCAGCTTGAATCCATTGCTCCTTGTCCTGGTCTCTGGAGCAGCAGAAAACAAGCCTGCTCCCTTCCCGTCATGACATCTCTTCAAATATCTAAGCATGGCTATCGTGTCCCCTCTTAACCTTCTCTTCTGCAGACTAAACATCCCAGCTCCCCAAGCCGCTCCTCATAGGGTTTCATGGCTTCCAGACCCTTCACCATTTTGCTCGCCCTCCTCTGGACACGTGGAATAGTGTGGTAACAAACTCAGCAGAAGAGAGAGGAGATAAGGGGGCTGAGGCTTGCTTTTCCTAAATTCAGCACATACATTTCAGAGCTTCTCTGCTTAAAGTTTCATATGTTCTTCTTCACTGGTAATTCCTCCTGTCTTGTTGCTACATTTCTTTGACCACACTCTGCTGGGGTTCAGCCACAAGTATCCTGGTTTTCATCTCTGACATGTTGTGGGGATATGTTATAATTCTTTTCAAGCTGTCCGCTGCAGTGAATATATGTTTTTGAAATATTTTTAGATTGCCTCCTGAAGAAAGAATAATGTACTTTTTACTGAACAATGTTGGACAAGTCTAATAAACACGGGGATTTAGAGACCTGAGTTGCTCTCTTGGTCTTGTTCGACAGACTGGAAACTGACAGAATCATCCATTCCTAACCTGTTTGGCTTCTCAATTCATCTCTGGCACCAACCATATATCTGCGCCCTGCTCCCAAAAGTAGCCAGACGCCTGCATTATGCATTGGTCCACCCACCATGCACGAGAAAACCCTTCTAGCTCCGTTCCACAAATGTGGGCACTTTATTTAAAGTGGAACAAGAAACTGGATTTGAGATATAAGCCATGGTAGCATACGCTTTTGTAGGTTTAGCAGTTAAAAAAAAAAAAAGTAAAAAAAAATAATTAAACAATTAATAAAAAATAATTTTTAAAAAATTTTAAAAGGCTATATAAAAGAAACATACACAAAAAAGATATGAGTCATAACATAAAAGAGAGACTGAAGATGACAATAACACACAGTAACGACATCCTAATCTACTAATCAACTAAGCTAAAACTTCAAATAAAAGGAAATATAAAATAAAATGTAAAAGAAAGAAAAAAATATAAATAGAAAATAGAAAAAAAAACAAATACCAAAAGCAGAAATCCTAATCTAACTAAACTAAAATGCTTAAAATAAAATGACATCCAGCGAACAAGATATTCAAGTGTTCGTCAGGTTAGTTTAACCCCTATATTAGTAGTTACTGCATAGTTATTCTAAAATAATATAATAATTTCTTAGACATATTTTATTTTTACTCTGTCTCTCATTCCTTTTAGAAACAAAGAAAATTAGCACTACTAACAGATTGATACTGACCCTTTCCATAGGACAGCATCCTACCGGCATGGGGATGTCAGAGAAGTGGAATTTTGATAATGTCTCTGCATGATGTCGTCACAGTCCTGCCCTTCTTGCATCACCCACTGGTGCAATTGCAGGGGCTATCATTGGCCGAAAAACTCCAACAATGGCCCCTGATTGCGCAAGGTTTCTGTCACTGCTGGCTACGCAAAAGGGCCGGAAGCGCAATCGTGCGCTTCCTCCCTCATGGCAACATGGGAAGAAGGCCGGCCGCAGCGCGGAAGGAAGGCGCATGTCCCTCACGCTCCCTTCCACAGGTAGCCGATCGTGTGTGGAGGGGAGCATTGGGGACACACTCCCATCCCGGCAGAGCCATTGCTGGCAGAGCATCATCATGCACCATGATGCACAGAGCATGATGATACAGCATCATGGTAGAGCATCATCATGCAGAAAAAGGCCACTGTCTTAACTACCATGGCTCTATCCTACAGAAACCTGGGATCGGTAGTTTAGTGAAATATTGAGAGTTTTCTGACAGCCACCGCCTCAAATGAAGCTTCTTCTAGCCAATAATTTTAAGGATTTCCCCAAACGACAAAGCCCAAATTCTGTAGTGAGAGTGTTATCGAACCATGACACTTAAAATGCTATCAGACAGAAATTGTTCAAGTCTCATCAGCTGAAGAGGCACCAAACCACTAAAACAGCACAGAACTGATTCATTTTTGACTCCACAACTCAGGCGCACACAAATGTACGGTTCACATGCAAACTGGCCTACAATTGGACAAGTGTGGCCATTTCCGCACTAGGTTGTTATAGCGCAATGATTCCACTTTCAACATCCTCTGGAATCCTGGGGTTTGCAGTTTCGAGAGGGGCCATTCGGCCCCTCCCGAAACTGCAAACCCCAGGATTCCAGAGGATGTTGAAAGTGGAATCATTGCGCTATAACAGCCTAGTGCGGAAATGGATCGTGTCACGCGGACCTTAATTTGAGGGGACACCAACGTGTGATTGCTCATTAATTTGTTATGTGCCATGCGCTGCCGAAACACGCAAGCCTTCCGCTAACATTCCAAAAATTGTCGGCTTCTCGCCACTGAGTTGTGATTACTACAAACAATTCCAGGTCTGAACTATGAATTAAAAAACCAGAGAAAACACAGCAAAACAAAATGTTTGTCTATTTCCTCTAGCTCTTAATTAGCTTCAGCTGCTGCTGTTGTTTTTTAAAATAAAACATATCATTTTTTTTTTAATTGCCTGGTGCTTTTTAAGCCAGACAGTGTTGAGTCAGATTTTTCTTAATAATTTAGATCATCGCTCTCCCACTCAGTATTCTGAGGTTTCTGGCAAAAGGTTATGGATAATTTTTAAAAACAAAATCTTCTGAGTGCAGTATGTACTTTCTAAGAAACAGCCACAAAAACCGTATGATAATTTGTTTATTACCATGCGTTCTTTTCCTTTTAAAAAAGAGAAACTGGGCATGGGCGACTCTTTTGTTTTTGCGCTCTATAATCAAGTAGAAATTCATTCAAAACCATAGCTGTGTTGGGCCATTTCCGCACCACGCTGTTATAGTGCTATTACTCCACTTTCAACATCCTATGGAATCTTGGGATTTGTAATATAGGGACGGGTATTTAGAATTCTCAGCTGGAGAGCTACAAACTGCAAAGCCCAGGATTCCACAGGATGTCGAAAGTGGAATCATAGCACTATAATAGTGTAGTGCAGAAACGGTCCAGGATTGAGCAAGGTGTGGCTTGTGGGCCACATGAAAACTCTAGGGCTGATTTTGTGGTTCTCAGCTTCCCCCTCCACACTGAGAGGTCAAAAATTTTTGCTCCAAAATGCTCTCTACAGAGCACAAAGGGCATTTCTAGCATTTTAGAGGCCCCTGCCTCCCTCCAGGGGTCAAACAATTTCTTTGCAAAAACTAAAAAAAAAAAATAAGAAGTCTCAAAATGCCATGCAATGCATGTCGATGAGGGAGGGGTTCTACTGTGTTTTTGTTCCTCCTGTGTGAATTTCGGCCCATGAGAGGCCTTCAGAGAGTATGATATGATCCTGCAGCTTGAGCTCATTATCAAGCAACTTCAATCACAAGACCCACTGGATTATAGTCCTGAGTCTGATGATAAAGGAAGCTAAAAAACAAAGAGGACCATAACAGCATTGAAGCCGATCTGGATAAAGACGAAGCGTGGTGAATAACTCGTGACCACAGAATACTTGGGGATAATGACCAAAACACCCAAAGCAAAGAAGAAGCCAGTTCCCAGCCTTCAGCAGAGTGTCAATGAGCCTTTCCAGAAATCTAGGACACCCGTATGTCACAGAGGAGCTACCTACCCACCCAACGTAAGTCTGGGCAACCAAAGTGAAAGCTGAGGATCTATTTCTTCTAACCACAAAGTCCATTCAAAGACATGCAGCTCAAGTTCATGGAAAGATGCTGATGAAATAAAATAATGCAAATTAGGAAAAAAATAGGTTGGGTGGTCATCTTTCTGGAGGTCAAAATGACCTTGACAGATTGGAGAGCTGGGCCAAAGCTAACAGAATGAATTTCAACAGAGTGAAATGGAAGGTCCTACACTTAGGCAGAAAAAATGGAATGAACAAATATAGGATGGGGGACACGTGGCTGGATAACAGTACGTGTGAAGGGATCTAGGAGTCTTGGTGGACCACAAGCCGAACATGGGTCAGCAGCGTGATGTGACAGCCAAGACAGCCAACACGATTCTTGGTTGCATCAATAGGAATATGGTGTCTAGATCAAGGGAGGTAATGGTATCACTCTGTTCTGCTTTGGTCAGACCACATCTGGAATAATACTGTGTCCAGTTCTGGGCACCTCAATTCAAGAAGGATATTGACAAGCTAGAGCATGTCCTGAGGACGGCGACCAAAATGGTGAAGGGTCTGGAAGTCATGCCCTATGAGAAGTGTCTTAGGTTGCTCAGGATGTTTAGTCTACTGAAGAGATGCTTAAGAGGGGACATGATAGCCATGTTTAAATATTTGAAGGGATGTCAAATCAAAGAGGGAATAGGTTTGTTTTCCATTGCTCCAGAGACTAGGACAAGGAGCAATGGATTCAAACTACAGGAAAAGAGATTCCACCTAAACCTCAGGAAGAACTTCTTGACAGTCAGAGCTGTCTGGTAGTGGAATCTGCTGCCTCCATGGAGTGTGGTGGAGTCTCCTTCTTTGGAGGTTTTTAAGCAGAGGCTGGATGGCCATCTGTTGGGAGTGTTTTGATGGGGGTTCCTGCACGGCACAGGGTTGGACTGGATGGTCCCTGTGGTCTCTTCCAACTCTATGATTCTATGTGTATTCCTGCATGATAGGGGGTTGAACTAGATGGTCCTAATGGTCATTTCCAACTGTAAGATGCTATGATTCTAAGGAGAACTCCCCCACCTATGCACATTTCTTCACAGACTGAACTGAAAGAATGTGTGTTTTCTATGCTTAACCTTGAGTGTTTTTTTTTTGTTTTGTTTTTTAAAAAAGGACTTAGATGGCCACCTCTTGAGGGTATTTTAGTAAGGAATTCTTGCACTGATGGGGGTTGGACTAGATCACCTTTTGGATCCCTCCCAACTTGATGTTTCTACATCCAAAAATCCCTCTCTCTTTAGCCAGGTCAGGGAGGTTGCAGCCAGCCCCGGAAGGTCTTTTCCCATGCAAGACCTCTCCTTCCCATGGCTGCACTGTTGCAAAGCTCCATTCTCTACCCAGTGTCCTCATTGGTGGCTCTCCACAAGGATGCCAATAACAGAGGCGGCTCTGTGCAGCTCCAGGGGAGGGGCAGGCGGGGGGAGCTGTGTGTGCCGAGGGACACAAAAGCCCCCGCAGATGTGTGTTTGCAAACAAGGCTGCCGAGCCGGGAGAGGGTCTGAAAGCAGTAATTGTCTTTAATTAAAGAAGCTCGAAGCTCTCCCAGGCGGCAACAAAAAGCTGCGAAGCAGCTCCCGCTCTCGGCACGGCTGCTGTTGGGTGTTTGCAGCAACCTGGGGAGCAGGGGCGGGCTTTCCCTCTCCTCCGAGGGGTGCAAGAATGAATAAAAGCCCCCCCTTTCAGGGCAGGAGAGGCCTCCCAGGGGGCAGCCCACCCTGGCTTTCAGGGGGGCAAGTCAGACACCTGCTAAGCCCATCCCTAGAGGCCTTTGCCTCTTCTTATTCAGGCATGGCGACCTTGATCTTCCGCTGGGACAGCAGAAGAGACTTGGAAAGAGATAGGTCCCCAGGGATCCCACTAGGGGGCTATTCAACCAAGACTGGGTAGAGAATCCACTGGAATTGGGATCTGGCACAGTTCCTGGATCTGAACCAGGGGTGTAATTCTTCACCAAGGAAGCAATGAGTTAACTGCAGCCATGTCCTTCAATTGTGAGAAAGTCTTTGAAAATTGCAGTTTTGAAGGCGATTTGCAATTTAGAACTTATTCTGTGCAAAGTTCACACATGGATTTTTTGCACAGAAAACGGCATTTTATGCACAAGAAACAATTACTACCGTCTTTCTGCTTTCTCTATTCATATGGAGGGATGGGGTTAATTAACCCCAGTTGGCAAAGACAGTCAGCCCTCCACATTTGCAAATTTCACTTTTGCAGATTTGATTATTCACGGGTTATTTGCCATCACCTTTGCTGCCTCCCTATGCCATTTTAAAAGGGACTGCACGCCTCAAGAGACTGAGAAACTGCAAACAAGGCTTGTAAAAGTCTCTCTGAAAAATGGTGTGGGGCAGCAGTGGAGGTGGCCGTAAGCCCCACCAACCCCCCACTTCTGCCTTGGGAAGGAACCCCGATGCCCCAAAGGAATGCACAGTGGGTTGAATAGGGTGATCTTGCTTTTTTGTGTGCTAAATATGGTTTGGGAGGGCCTAGAGTTATTCATGATGTTTTCACTTTCACAGGGGTCCTGTGCCCCTACCCCTAGCAAATGGGGAGGGATGACTCTAACCAGTATAGTAGAATACCCCCCAACCTTATCCACAGTACTTCTTTCTGTGGTTTCAGTTACCCACGCTCAGCTGTGGCTCAAAAATCTTACACCGAAAATTTCAGCATCCAGCTAACAGCACCTACACAACCTGTTCCGGGTTCTGCCACTCACATTTGCCTATCTGCCTGCCCTCCACTTTAACTGCCCCTCCACCAACATTCCCACAGGAAAGGGCTCTGGTGTCACCAGAAGTTGCCCTCTTCAGTGCTAGCTTTCATTTCAGGCATCCATGGTGGGGGTGTGTGGGGGTGTGGGTGTTTGTCTTGGAATGCATCACCACAGATAAGGGGAGGGATTACTATATATTTTGGTAGGTTCAGGTGCTGTAGCTTGCAGCCCTACTCCCAACACAAAGCATATTTTTGATTTTAGAATAAGCCATACTGGTGTGAAGCAGAATGCATAAGACTGTACTGTGCATTTTGTAAATATGCAAACATCAGATAGTGCAATTGTATAGGCTAAGTTATTTGCATAATAAGAGAGTTCCTGGTGTTATATATCAGCCCTCTATATGTTTACTCAGAAGTAAGACCCACTGATTTCGAGGGGATGTACTCACAGATAGCTCAGCACTGGACATAGGCTTTAAAGCGACAAAGTTAGTTTAGGTCTGCTATGAAAATAAGTGTTGCTGTTCACCTTCAAGTCATTTCTGACTTATGACAACCCTATTATGGGATTTTCTTAGCTAGATTTGTTCAGAGGGGGTTTGACTTGCCTTCCTAATAACAGCTTGTTATAACCCCCCACCCTTAGAGAGACAGATACCTTGTTGGTCAGCCACAATTAAAGTGGGAATCTAACTCTTCTCTAATTTCCTTCGTGAAGGAAGCAACAAGTAATTTTGGCAACTTTCTTTTCACTGTGACAAAGCTGTTTCCAAAGACTGTTTGCTATTTGAGATCAGGGGAGGGGAAAAAAGGACATATTTGTTTTTCACAAAAATAGAATTTTCTGTGCAGAAATAGGCCTCATGTTCTGCAGAGGACAGAAATATTTCTGTGCACAAACATTCTCTTCTGTGCAAAAATTTGCCATTTTATTTTCTGTGCAAAGCAGCCCCGTGTGAATTTTGCATTCAGTAACTCTTGAACTGCGAAAATTTGTATCAATCCAGTCCAACATTTGAGAAACCCATGTTTTATTCTTTTCTGATTGCTTTTGAATATTCTCCTCATCCCTAAACTACAGGAGATCCATTTAATCAACTACTGAATCCTGAATTGACACACAAGGTAAATCCCATTAACTCAATGGGTCTACTTTTCTTCAGTACAAGCAATCAGATTCAGGCTGCTGTCTACATCAAAACAGTCAGTCATTTATTTATTACAATCCATAGATTCGCCAAAGAAAGGACTTGAGGGTAAAACAGAACATGCACAAAATATTCGAAGGAAAAATCAAAACAGTGAGACAATCGTAAGTGACTGTCTACATCAAAACTAGTAAAGAACCTCTTTTTTCCCCCTCCTGTCCTTGGCTTCAAAGTTTGCAGAAACCCAACGACTCCACCCAGGATGCTAAATGGATAAATTTATTTTATCCCTTTTCTTTTTCCTTCCAAGTTTTGCTGACAGGCAAAAGCCTTAGAACTTTGGTATGTAAAGCTTGCCTTCAGGCGCTGAGCCGTGGCCGCTCCCTGACTGGAACAAGCTCAGAGACAGCTGTTTGCTGACTTTTTATTTTTCGTCCCAATTAATTGACACTCTTTGGGCTCCTCGGCGCTACAGCCTTCTGGATCTAAACTGCCTTTTGGGAGCAACCATTACCCTGGCTTCCAAAGCTTGGCTTGGCCAACTTTCTCCACTCAAGAGGGTGTTGGAAACATTCGAAGCATTTAAGGCAGCCGTCAAAAGGCTGACAAAACCCAGCGCTGACGCCAACCAGGCCCGGAAAGCTGCCAGCTGGACTCCTCCAAACTCAAGGTCAGTAACGTCCAGGTTCAGACCGCTTTTTGGTTCCTGGCCATCTGCTTCAAAGGTTTCCCCTCTGGTAATTTGGGAGGAACTTTGGCTGCAAGGGAGAGAACTTTTCCTTCCCAAATCGTTCTGCGCTGCTCCTCCGTTATTGTGTTACTTTTATCTTTTAAACCTAAAAATACCTTCTCATTCATTCATACATACATACATACATATATATATATATTAGATTCAACGTCTATTAATTTTCTAGACAGAGATTTAAGCAAACTGATTCACAACTGCAGGCAAAAAGGGAACAGAAGAAAAGGAACCAAACCATACATAAAGAGTAGACGCACATAATTACAACTAAAACTAAAGTTAACTAAATTGAACTAAATCCAAATTGAGCTAAACTAAGACTCAGGCCTTTTCTGCACTACACTATTATTGTGCTATTTTTCCATTTCCACCATCCAGTGGAAGCCTGGGACGTGTAGTTTATTGAAGCCAAATTGCTCTCTGGCTGAGAATTCTAAATGCCCCTCCCTAAACTGCAAATCCCAGGATTCGATAGGATGTTGAAAGTAGAATAATAGCACTATAACAGTGTAAGGTGGAAATGGCCTGACAGCCAGCATGGTGTTTTAGCATTAACAGATTAGATTCGTCTGTAGCAATTTAATCTTTACATGTTAATACTAGAGAGTCAGTGTGGTATAGTCATTTTGAGTGTTCGATTATGCTCCTGGAGAGCAGAGTTCGATTCCCTGCTCAGCTATTGAAACCCACTGGGTGATATTGGGCATGCCACACACTTTCAGCTCCAGAAGAAAAAAAAAACATGACAGGTTTACCTTAGGGTTGCCGTAAGTCAGAAACAACTTGAAGGCACACAACACCATGTACAGGATGTCATCTACAGTACATGGAGGAACAAATGTGGGCCTGTTGACCACAAGTCTGCAATCCTGTCCAGAAAGCTGGAGCAACCCCAGCCATCATTTCAGTTTGGAACACCACAGCATCTCTGATTTGTTCCTGCTTGGTGCCATCTCTCCTCCTCAGACATTTTGGACAAAAAGGAAAATTTCTGGATGCATAGACTAAAGACCTTAACAGCATGTGGTCTCAGCCTACAGGATAACTCCTAGGATCACATCTGAAGAATGCTGAAAACTGTAAGTTTTCACTTTGGATGCAGTTCTGTTTCATCTTTAGCAACTGAAAAAGGTAGAAATCAGAATCACAGAAACATAGAGTTGGAACAGATCACAACGGCCATCGAGTCCAACCCCTTGCCACACAGGATCAAGCACTCAAAGCCTCCCTAGCAAATGGCCATCCAGCCTTCTCTCTAAAAACCTCCAAAGAAGGAGACTCCACCACACTCCATTGAGTCAGCATATTCCACTGCCAAACTGCTCTCACCATCAGGAAGTTCTTCCTGAGGTTCAGGTGGAATCTCTTCTCCTGTAGTTTGAATCCATTCCTCCACGTCCTAGTTTCTGGAGCAACAGAAAACAAGCTTTTTTCATCTTCAACATGACATCCCTTCAAATATTTAAGCATGCTATCGTGTCTCCTCTTAACCTTCTTTTTCCCAGGTTAAACATCCCCAGCTCCCTAAGCTGCTCCTCAGAGGGCATGGTTTCCAGACCCTTCACCATTTTGGTCATCCTCCTCTGGACACATTCAAGCTTGTCAACATCTTTCTTGAACTGTGGGGCCCAGAACTGGACACAGAATTCCAAGTGAGCTCTAACCAACGCAGAATAAAGTGGTATTATTATTTCCCTTGATCTCGACACTATACTCCTGTTGATGCAGCCCAAAATCGCATTGGCTCTTTTAGCTGCTGCATCACACTGTTGACTTATGTTCAGCTTGCAGTCCAGTAAGACCCCTAGATCTCTTTCACACATACTGTTTTCAAGCCAGGTATCACCCATCCTATATCTGTGCATTTCATTCTTTCTTCCTAAGTGTAATACTCTACATTTTTCCCTGTTAAAATTCATTTTGTTAGTTTTGGCCCAGTTCTCTAATCTGTCAAGATCATTTTGAATTCTGACATTTTGCTCATTCTATATTTTCTAATTCTGTTTGTTAATCGCTTCTCCCTATATATATCTATACTTATGCCTCTGCTGTTTTCATTTTGCTTGTAACTGTTTTAATTTTTCTGCCATGGCCATTTTCCAATTCCCCCATATACCAAAAATTCCATTGCTCTGCATTTTTCCATTGCTCTGCTTTGCACCACCATTAGCAGAAAAATTATTAATTCATTTTATGTCACTCTTACTTTTTATTCCTCCCAAACTGTTAATAGCACCAATGCTGGTGTGACACATATAGGTTGACGATAAAGTTACATCTGTATTACTTCCGATATGTTGCATCTACATTAGGGACGAAGGCAGATTGCATTCAGGTCGCACACTTGAAATAAATTTACCAAAGAAGCCCTTTCTGAATCATTGAGAAAACTGGAACACAGTTGTCCTTCGGTATTTGCATTTCTCAGTCTTTTGTAATGCTGTACATTGAACGAAAAATGCATGCATTTCTATTAAGCACACACAAAATGTATACCTGAAGAAAATATGCACAAAAAGTGTGAATACTAGTGACATGCAGAAAAAGATGCACAATACGAAGGGAAAATCTGCAAAAAGATAGAAGTGCAGACACAAATGCATATATTAAGACAGATGCAAACAAAAATTCATACTAATTCCCTTATGGGTTTAGGAATGACAATAATAGCTCCACAGCTTTTAGCATTTGATAGATGATAAGTGAGACATGTGTGGTCAAGTAACATCAAGAGGTGGTCAAGAGGTCACAAGTTATTAACAAGGAAGAACACACAAGCTAAGAGAAGTTGCAGCAGTTTACTTTTGCCTGAACTTACTGGGAAGGGCAAAGCTATGCCCCTTCCTCTTCTCTTCGCCCCTGTTCCATTAATTGAGTGCAAACCATCTGTCCACTTTGAACTCAGTATGCAGCAATGAAAGCAAGATGAAGACAAATGGGGAAAGGGGGCAAGAGAGCAAGAAATTGAGACATTTTAAAAGCACCTGAAAAAGTGGGATGACAGAGTACCAAGATAGCTGGATGGAAGAACAGAATGTCAGATGGAGATCTTCCGGAGTTTCTTTCCAAGATTGATATTATAGCACTCCAAGAAACACGGTTAACCACTGGAGTATTAACCTGGACCGTCCCTGGCAAATTGGGACAGTTGGAAGGTCCCAAAGTTTGAAAGGCGCCTTTCAAATTGGTTTTTGACAAAAGAGGAATAAAGAAAGACCCAAACTGACAGATTCTCCTATCCTTAGTTGACATTCTCAAGGGAGTGAGTATCAGAGCTGAGCGACATTACACTCACTGGAGCAGAAAAACAGCCCCTTAGTACAGAGGCTCTTAGGACTCCGGGAGAAAATTCTAATCCCTGTGGAAATCCACTGGGTCACATCAGGCAAGTCACACCCTCTGAGCCTCAGAGGAAGGCAACGGCAACTCCCTTCTGAAGGAATCTGGCCAAGAAATCTCCACAATAGGTTTCCCTTAGGGTTGCTGTACGTGAAAAATGTCTTGAAGGCACAAAACAACAACAGCACATCTCTGAAGTACAAAAGTACCAGCTGAGCAATGGCAAATCTCTGTTCTCAAAGTCACCAACAAATATGGGAAAGGACACCTCACACTGCCTTGCCCAAATCAGAGCCTGGCGTCCATCCATACAGAAAAGACTATGCCAGAATTGAGGTGATCAGCAACTATGAGCCAACTACCAGTTCCCTCTGAAAAGAAGCTACTTCAGCAGTGCCCAGTACTGGCCAAGCCAACTATAACAAGGTATAACAGGAAAGAAGTGGCACAGGGTCAATTTTTGGGACTAAGTCAACGCTATTAGCACTGATTCTTCCCTTCTGGTGAGAAGCAAGACCAGGGACTACTCATCCTTCCTTTTTTCCTTGCAATGGAACTAATCCCCCGATCATTTCCCATCCAGCCACATCATCAATGAACAATAGCAAACGCTAGCCAAACCACGAGAGGTAACACTGCCCAAATTCACAACAATTCTGTTCTAAAAAGTCGTCAGCGCCAATAATCATGCCAAATGTCTTTCAACATCATTTTCTTGAGAATTTCTTCCACTGTTCCCAATGGAAAACACGTCTCTGCAGAGGGTCAGAATCTGCCTTTAATTACAGTGTTTAGTTGCTGTTCTTTCTGCCTAAGTCCAAGACACTAATCACAGCTCAGAAGGAGCTAAGCAAAAGTCCCTCAAGGGTGACCTCAGAGGAGACAGGAAACCACTTTTGAAACCAGGAAAGAAGAAAGCAGAGGACTTCCTGGGCTTGCCCGACAAAGCACAGGGATGCTTTCCCCACACCTACAGCTCATCTGCTACCCTTCTTTCTAGTCTTTTATTTCCTTAGTCTTTTCAACTGATGTCGAGGCCAAAAACGCCCTCCCCAAAGACTTGGCTATAGTCTTCTTAACCCTATGAAAAACACACATGCACACACTTTAAAGCATTGAGCTTTATGGGACTGAGCTCCAACTCTACTGACACTAGCTCCAGGAAATGAGCACAACTCAGAGAAAACACTAAAGGGATGGGGCAAAAGAGGTGATACCACAATGCTATGGCAGGTCCTTCTATGAGTTGGTTCAGAAGAAGACTTTTGAAAAACCACAATGAAATATGATTGTGTCCATATCAGAGTGGTGAGGAATCCACTCCTGGAGTTAGTCTGAACTTTAAAGGAACTGTCCAAGGTGCTGAATACTATCCCCCAAAGTACATTCAGCACTCTAGATATCACGTTTCAGTTTTGAACACAGAGACCCACCAGATGCCACCAGGTAGCCACAGTGTAGTAATACCATCTTATCCATTCCAAGACTCCCTGTGGCCACCTGAAAATAAACATAGTACAGAGCCCACTAGCCTTTTCAGGGATCTTAGATAGGCTTCATCCCACTGGGAAATATGAAGCTTCTCTATGGTCCTTGTTAAGCTAGAAATGGCCCTGGAATCACCGGAAGTAGCTCTCTAGCTTTGCAAGAATCATAGATAGCCTTCATACTATTACTAGTATGAAACCTCTCTATGGTTCTGTAAAAGTTTAGAGGCTATTTCCGGTGATGCCAGAGCCATGTAGGTGCCATCTCCCAGATGCCAGTATTTTCCATTTATTATTTTTGGACTGTGGGTAACTGAAACGATGGAAAACGAGACCACAGATAAATGGGGAAGTCCACAGCTACATCTCTGAAGACAAGGAGGAGGAATGTGACAATTTTAAGACTAACAATTTTATCATAGCACAAGATTCAGGGAACCGCAATCTGCTATCTCTGATCATGAGAAATAATAATTCCAGATACTGGTGTGATCACCAAATATTGTACCTCTAAAAAAAAAAAAAATCACCAGTGTTAAAACATTTGGAAAAAAATTACCTGTTTATGTAATTACTTTGAAGATAAATGGGGGATAGTTCAGTAACTGCTTTAAAGAAATGAAATGAAGCAAGAATCAGGAATAAAGAAATTTGTAGATAGGACAGTGAGGAAACAATAGCTGTCAAATATAACTATATTGGTTTATGAGTTGGACTTGAAAGAATATATATTTTATTGCATACAGAGTGGGAAAATACATATATTGCATGTATGTGTGTATGTGTGCATATAATATACACAATATATATACACACACACACACACACACACACACAGATACACACACACACACACACACACAAAATATAAAATATTATATTGTATACTATATAATATCTAGTGTAGACTGTAAAAGAGGCATTGTATAATAAATAACTTGAAAGAAATTGCAAGTTTAATAATGCATTTGCTACCACTAGCATGTCTGTCTGTCTGTGTGTACTTGCCTGCTTGATTAATTTGTAACTCATTTGTCTCCAAATATGGGACCTGTCTTGGTAGTTTCTGTGTTTCGTTTCATTTGGGCCTCGTGGTCAATACCTTACCCTAACACTGCCTCTTACTGCATGCGTGAACCTCTGCCTCTTAAGATTATACTCTAAACAACAAAGGAAATGGGTTTCATTCTACACAGACTCCTGTTATAATAAATCTGCAATTAAAGGTGTCAGGAGCCTTTTTGAAAAGCATGCCTTTCTTTCGTTTAATTTCCCCCAAGGACGCTCCTAATTGCTGAGCCACTTCCAATTCAGGTCTTCATAAAGCAATAGAGAGCTTCCCTTCCCACTTCAAACACCCACTACCAGAGTCTCAAGAGCCAAATGGATCCTTGTGAAGGTCACTTACCTCTGCAGACAGTCCCATTCTCTACCGATTCATAGCCCGGCTTGCACATGCAGCGCCCAATGGGCACCAGCCATTCCCCATCTCCGTTGCAGTACAGTTTGATGGGTACATCCACCTCTTCAGCATTGGGAATGCAAGTGCCCCGAGCCGCAACCAACGACGTGCTCTCGGCTCCAGAGAGGGTCTCCTGGAAAATGGCTCCATTCTGGATGATGCGCGGGCACTTGCGGTAGAAGACACGGACAGCAATCAAAGACATGCAACCTCCATAGTCCTGGAAAGCCAGGTAAAACCCATTCTTGGAGACAGGTCCAAAGCTTCGCACCTCCGTGTTGATTTTCATCACTCGGCCTCCAAGGTCCACCTGGGAGAAGCTCTCATCAGCAGCAATGGTGTCAACTTTCACCCAAGGGTTCTCCATCCAGGTAGGAAACGTCTTGGTAGCGGCGTCATAGTCAGACTCATAGTAGTAGAGATTGAAGGTTTCTTTACAAGACCCGGGAACGTTGGGGATGCTGCTGCAGTCCCTTACAGAAAACTTCATCTCTACATGAATGCGGTGGGCCCCCCTCCGGCGAATGTACTTGGTCCTCAGCCAATTGTTCTGGCTGGTTTCAAAGACATTGCATACCTGGTATGTCCGGATCGTGTTCATGTTCTCGTCGTAGCCGCTCACTTCTTCCCACTGTGGAAAGAAGAGATGAAAAAGTCATAACTTTGCACAGATAGCCTGGGACGTGTCCAGGAAGGGGATACTGCAATGGTGCTCCGGGCTAGGGTTTCCGGTTTGCTGGTTGCAAGCCTTCCCGTTGCAACTGTAGCCACAGGAGGCTAAGTCAGCCTCTCTGCTCTCTTTCTGCCAGCAGGTAAAGAGGTAGGTTTTATGGCTTCTACCTGGTTGTTGCACAAGGAGAAGGAGCTGTGCTTGTTATTCTCATTGCTGTATTTTAAAACTGTTTTAAAGTTTTAATAGGATTGCTTATTTAATTTGCTCTTTGCTTTGCAGATTGTGTTTTAGCTGTACTTTGCTTTTATCTATGCTGGGGTGGGCAACTGTGAAATGCTTAGGGGGGCACATTGGTCCTACAGGAGATCTTGGAGGGCTGCCCTACCAGCGCATCCACTTTTTCCAAGATAAACTGTCCTCAGTTGCCCAAAACACCCTCTAAGAGACATGAGGGCTCATGCCATCATGTTATTGGGCCTTTCTGGACCATTTTAGACCCCAAAGAGGCCTTTCTGTATGAGAGGAAGTGAGGAGAATCCCCTTCCTTTTTAAAAAGAAGACTTCTCCTTGACCTAAATTGGCTCAGAGGGACACAAAATGTGGTCCAAAAGCCCCTCACACCCCCTAGAAGGCATTTAGGGGCAAAAATATGGGGAAATTTTTGCAAAGTAAGTATGTATGTATTTATTTATTTTTACTGCTGGGGGCCCAGGAGGCTTCCAAATGTGGCTGACATGTCCTATAGACACCCTAGAGTTCAATTTGGGGAATTCTGGAGCAAAATCAACTGACCCCTGGGAGGCTCTGAGGGCCATAAACTAGCCCTGGAGGCCACATGTGGCCTTCAGGTTGCACCTTTCCAACCCCGATCTATGCTTTGGACCACCTTGCTCATCTCATTGGGACAAAAGTACAAATTAAATTAAATTAAATTGTCCGTCTGCCACACAGAATCCCAGCCAAAGGCTGTTAACACTGAACGGCAGAGTGCTCTTGTCTCCTTTTAGGGCTCTGAAGTCTATTTAATAATAGATTTGCTTAGCTCAGGAAAGATGGTCCCCCACCCTTTGCAAATACCTTTTCCAAATCTGCCTCTCCAAAAGACTAATTCCTACCCATATCCCTTGTGGCCCCAGAGGCAATATTAGCCTCAGTCTACTGCACTGGGTTTTATACCTCCCTTTTGAAAAAGACTTTCCTCTTTTGTTCCCTTGAGCCATTTGTCCTCAGGTGAGCTGCCCGGTGGCAGGAGGCCTGAGTTACACATGAGAAGCCCCAGTGGGCTAGACAGAGCTCCAGGCCTCATCCTGCCCCTGGGCATCTTCACAGATAAAAAGAAATGGTGCATAGAAGGGAGAGGTGTCCTTTCCAATCATGCTATATAGTAAAAGGTCCCACTGGGACCAGCCTGTGCTTGGATGCAGACGCTGCTCTTGTCATCTACGAGATAATCTGAGCCTGGCAAGGAACAAGCCAAGGTCAAAGTGGAACGGCACCCAAAGCAGCAACCGCTATTGCTAGGGGTGGCTTCGGCTTGCAGTGTGGTGGCTTTGCCTGTCACTCCAGTTCTAAGCTGAGGAGACACCATGCTTCTTTAAACCACAGCTTAGAAGCTTGGCTTCTGGTGGGCTTGCCATTCCCACAACCCCCCAGAAAGCATGGCCATCTGTGGAAATTGAACGTCCCCTGAAATTAATGTTTCTAAGTGGTGACTTAACCACTTCTGGTTCTTCCCTCCTACACCTGCACATTTTCAAGCATCAGCACCTTGCATTGCTCTGTCCAAATGGGGGTGATCAGTCAATCCCAGACTTCTTCCAACTTTGGTATGCCTCTGGCCCTAATTTTCTACCCCAAGTTTGCCTAATATGCTGTTCGCCATGCTGTTCATCAGGCTGGACTACCCTGAAGCAACTGTGGCCTGTTTGCTAGATGGTGAGGTTGCACATCTCCCTAGCTTTCCTATGTTCTGAAGAGTTTTTCAGAGACCCAAAGAATCATAGTATAATGCCTTACTTTCTGTTGATCCTAGAGAGCATGAGAAGGTCCGGCAGGAAAAGATCTCACAGGCCCGGTGACAGGAAGGTGGACCTTGGTTGAACGTTAAGAAAAGTGCTAAGAGCAGTTCACCACTCAAGCCAGATATCTAGTGAGTTGGGTAGTGGTACCAGGCGGCTGGTCATCTGCAGGAGGAAGTCATACATGGAGCAGAGGATTCAGCTAGATGGCATACAACACCCCCTAAGGTTTCATGCAACCCATGTGGAAGGCTCTGATCCCAGAAGAAGGTGCCCGGGTAACACCTATGAGCTATTGGTTTGGCCCAGTGGGTGAGAAGCCCAAAGGAAGGGGCTGTACTCGCTGACTGAGTTCAGAAAGAGAGGGACAGTTGGAGCTGGAGAGGAGCTGCCATTGTCCTGGCTAAGAAGTATGCCATGCTCACTTTGATTAAGGTGGTGGTATTTTTAGTCATGTGCTTAGGAGGGCACAAAAGGGTACATTCTTTGCAGTATAATTTCTATATTGCATTTGCTTCTACTTTGATTTTTTTTTTTAATTTAGAGCTTTAAATTATGTCCATGCTGTGCGGCACGGACAGATGGGTCTTGCAATCAAGTCCTGCCTTGCATCTTGTGGGATGCTTAGAAATGTTGGGACACTGCAGATGTCTCAAATGTATTATTTTTAAAAATAATTTTTATTAAAATTTTACACATTTAAAAAAGATTAAAAACTGACTTCCTGCACAACTCCACTTACATGCAAAAAAAAAGTATATAACTTATTATTACTCCTCTCCCCTTACCCAACTTTTCTATTTTTCTGTCTTGTGTAGCATTACCTTATCATCTTTAATGTTAAACACCAGAAAAGAATTCTATACTCTAATCAAAACCAATAATCAATTTCTCCTCTTTCTTTTTTAACATATTCTATGAAAGGTTGCCATATAGCCAAATATGATTCTGTACTTTTACCCTTTAACTATCTAGCTCAGAGAGTTCCATTAATTTTTCTATCCATTTATGTATCGTAGGGCTTTTTCTGTTTTTCCACTTTTTTGCCTAAGTCAGCCTTGCAGCCGTTATCACGCAACCTAACAACACATCATTATCTTTTTCCACAATATCCTCCTAATCCAACAAATTTCATCAAAACAATTCCGGTCTGTGCCTTAATTTGTTTTTCAAGATTCTTTCTAAAATAAAATGAACTTTCATCCAAAATTTTCTTGCTTTACTGCATGTCCACCACATATGGTAGAAAGAACCCGCACATTTCTCAAATTTCCAACGTGTACTTTTTACACCTGTGTTAAATTTAATACATATGATTTGTTGCATTGTTGATAACACAATATTGGGGCTTCAATTGTGGTTGCGTTTGCAATCTTCAATTACAGCTGACCCCATAGAACCCAGAAAGTGGCACACTAGCCATATAACAGATGCAAACCTGACACCCAGCAAACCTGACATCCAGAAGCCTGGCTGAGTGAAACATGCCTGTGGAAGACGGCTGCAGCAGAAAAAAAATAGGTTGTGTGAGGCACCATAACCTCAATTGTTTTATGGACGAAATAGGGGCATGTAATGATAAAATCCATTTTCACAGTAAGGGTCACAGCATCTCTCTCCCTCTCTCTGACATACACACACACACAGTATGACACCAGGTTGCGTCCATTTACTTTGCAACAGAAACCTGTATTTTGTTGGCTTCTGAAAGAGACACATTATCAAGCTTGCTGTAACATCTCACTTTCTGAGGGGGGGGGGGATATTTAGCTGAAAATTTCATCTCACAATGTCGGGGGTAACAACTTCAGCACAAACAGTGCAATGGCTGAAGTTAGCAGAAGGGATAATTTCCCCGTAATGCTTCTCTTACTGTCATTTCACATATATTCAAAGATATTATAAAGTCCGCAAATCGGGATAAGTCAAAGGGAAAAAACCGATACAAACGTCATCAACAAGAGAGACAGAGGATCTGAGAGATGAACAAGCCGGGGCACGACCGCTGCCCCTTTGCACTGAGCACCGTGCTTGGATTCCCACCGTTTAACAGATCTTTATGTCTCCCTCCAGCCTCTTGTCTCTCACCGGCCTCACATTTTGTTTGTTTGTGACTTGTGTTGTGTATGAGATGTGAGACTCAAGAGAGTCAGAGGATCTAAGAGATGAACAAACAGGAGCACCACAGCCATCACTTCTCACCAAGCGCTGTGCTTGGGTTGCTGCCATTTCACAGATCCTTGCATCTCTCGTCACCCCCGTACCTCTCTCTAGCCATGCATCTGGTTCACTTGTGCTGTGCATGAGATGTGAAGCTAGAGAGAGACTGAGGATCTGAGAGATGAACAAGCAGGAGCACTCCAACTGCCACTTGGTCCCATGGTTTTGCAGATCCTTGTGTCTCTCTCTTTCTCCAGCCCCGCATCTCCATCCAGCCTCACGTATGGCTCATTTGGTACTTCTGCTGTGTATAAGATATGCGGCTGGGGAGAGACTGAGGATCTGAGAGCTGCACAAGCAGAAGCACTGCAGCCACCACTTTGCACCAAACACTACATTTGGATTCCCACCATTTCATGGATTTTTGTGTCTCTCTCTCCACCCTCATGTCTGTCTCCAGCCTCACGTCTAGTTCATTCACCGTTGTATATGCATATGAGATGCAAGGCTGGAAAGAGACTGAGGATCTGAGAGACAAACAAACAAGAACATCACAGCTGCTGCCTTCAAGGTGGAAATGGCTGCCTGGCAGCAAAAAGTTTCGGTTTTTGGAGGTTTTTGGACTTTTAGATAAGGGATGCTCAACCTGTATATTTAAACTTACATTGCATAAAAAGCTGATACAGCATTCCAGTGACTAATTCTACATCGTAATCATCCTGCACAGTCCTTTCTTTTGCTCTTTTACTGTCTCTGGCAGGGAAAAAGAGATTTACAGTGCTTGAGCTGCCTGTGAAGTCTGTTAGATGAGAGATGGGAGTGCAATGGGAGGGCGATGCGATGGGCAGACCATTTTGCAACTCCCTTAAAGACTAGCTGTCCGCCTCCCGCCTGACAAACAGCAGCATTTGAGTTTTCTTCTCATTTCTGCAGCGCTCAAAAATCACTACCCACAGTTGATATTTGCCTGTCACTCTTGCTTTTCAGGACCAGGGTTTTGGCAACTGTGCTGGCCAGAACTGAATTTTGAAAATTATAGTGTTTGTTGAATGAGATGCTGTTTGCCGGTCTGATGGCAACACAACATGAAAACACACTTTCTGTACAAAAGGGGAAATTTTACATATAGATGGCAGATGCTGAGCCCTGGCAAGGCCTTACATACCTGTCCTCTCGGGAAACAGTGGACAGAACTTAGAAAGCTATTTCTTCTTATTATTTTTGAGAAGTAATTCATGCTTACCACTTGTTCTAGTGTTTGAAAACTAATCTGCTGACTTTGCTTGTTACTTTTGCATAATATATTTAAAGAAAAACACTTATTGACTGGGCTACAGGTCCACTTCTAGAATCACAGAGTTGGAAGAGACCCTAGGAGCCATCCAGTCCAACCCCCGGGCATATAGGAACCCACATCAAAGCACTTCCTTTGACAGATGGCCATCCAGCCTCTGCTTAAAAACCTCCAAAGAAGGAGGAGACTCCACCACGCTCCATTGAGGCAGCAGATTTCCCTGCCAGACAGCTCTGACCGTCAGGAAGTTCTTCCTGGGGTTCAGGTGGAATCTCCTATCCTGCAGCTTGAATCCATTGCTCCTAGTCCTCATCTCTGGAGCAGCAGAAAACAAGCCCGCTCCCTCCTCAACATGACATCCCTTCAAATATTTCAACATGGCTATCGTGTCCCCTCTTAACCTTCTCTTCTGCAGACTAAACATCCCCAGCTCCCTAAGACACTCCTCATAGGGCTTCATGGCTTCCAGACCCTTCACCAATTTGGTCACCCTCCTCTGGACACGCTTCAGCTTCTCGATATCCTTCTTGAAACGAGGTGCCAAGAACTGGACACAGTATTTCAAATGAGGTCTAACCAAAGCACAACAGAGTGGAACGATTATCTCTCTTGATCTAGACACCATACTCCCATTGATGCAACCCAGAATCACACTGGCTTTCTTGGCTGCCGCATCACACTGCTGACTCACATTCAGCTTGTGGTCCACCAAGACTCCTAGATCCCTTTCACATGTACTGTTATCCAGCCATGTTTTCCCCATCCTATATTTGTGCATTCCATTTTTGCTGCCTAAGTGTTTCTAGTTTTGAAACATGGGTAACTTTTTAAAATATTGGACAATACAGAGAAACATGGCAACCAATATGGATGGAGAGCCCCCATTCCTAGAAGCTTCCAGGAAAGATAATTCATCCTCTTTTTTTTGCCAGAAAAGAGGTGGTCCAAGGAACTCCAAAAGGGTTGGGACTGATAAATAGAGCCGCGGGGTCACATTCGGACCCCGCGATTGTACCTTGCCAACTGCTGCCTACGTTGTGACCATTCTGGAAACAGGTGAAGCCTTCCCGTCCCTCCAGCATGGGAAGAACTCTTCCAAGTTCTTTCAGATCTTCACTCCTTCACATTTCGGTTTCTCCACACCGTGCTGTTTTCATTTCTGGCTCCTAGTTTGATTATGTTCCGTGGTTTTCTTATTTAATCACTGTTTATTGTTTTGTATTTTATGTTTTTAATTTATCTGCACACCACCAAGAGAATTCCAGCTATTGGGTGGTCGAAACGTGGAATCAATCAATACTATTGCACTATAATGCAGATATACTATACTAATTTAAAGGGTCTGGTTGCCTGTTCTACTGCTATACAAATCCACATGCTTGATCACAGAACCTCCAAACTCAGTGACTTATCTAATGGGATTGCAATGAAGGTTTTGGACCCCGTCTGTCAACTGTTAATATTTCTCAAGTTTGGATTTCTGCATTTTTAAAAAAAAATTATTTCCTTATTTTTCTCTACAATGCACACTGATGAACCAAATTTCAACAAATAGGATACTTAGATGGACATCCATAACACTTTTTGTGCAATTTCAGGATGCTTTGGCAGATCAGCTTTTTACAGATGTGTCGATTTGGGTCCATTTTGTGTGGAACTGGGTATGAAACAAAGGTTATGGACTTCAAATTACACCAGACAAATGTCAGTTTTACTCAGATTGTAAGCAAAATCATCCATGTCAACCCAAAAAATGTCAGGTAACTTTCTTGATAATCTATAGACACACAGATTGAAGCCAATCTTACACTGACAAGAAAAGCAGGGCTGGTTCATGCATTCATGTCTAGAGCATAGAGGTAGCCAAGCATGTTTTAGGGATAGCCTTCACATATTTGGTACCAAGTATCTGAACAAGCCTTAAAGTATTAAAAACACCTATAGAAGCATGGTCTGCACACCAAAGTCACCACTAAAATCCTAGCCCCTGGAACATTTGCATGCCAGCTGCTGGAAATCTGGGGAGTGTTACTTCGGTGGAGAAACCCTATCCCAGGGTCTACAATTTTGATATTAAAATGTGATTCAATGTGCCTGAGAGGTCACCAGAGGGGCACATAGGCAGCAATGGTCAAAGATCAAAAACTAGGTCAGGCCAGTAAAATCCCCAGTCACGTAGCCCCAGGAGACCTCAAGATGTGTAAACTCACAATAAAAAAAAGGGTCCACAGCCCCAGGAAGCCAACTTGAGGGGATTAGTGTATTCTGTCACAAGAACAAGGGGAAAAACAAAGAAAAGCCAGCCAAGAAAATCTCTATATAGGTAAGCAGAGATAGCTCCGCACAGCTGTCAAATCATGCCAAGATGCAGAGAACACCTTTAGCAGCAAATGCACTATGCTGGTAACACTCACCCACTCTGCTTGTAATCTTCCAATATGGAGGCTCTTTATTCTTTGTTACAAAATATGTACAATATTTACAAAGTCCAGATGGCAATCCAGCATATCTAGCTTGCTCTTTCCGGCAGAGCCTCCGGCAACATGCATCAGGCAACATGTGCATTTGTTGGCTGGGACTGTGCTACCTTTATACAGACACCTAGCCAATCCTGGCCAACCCTTGCATTGTCTGCACCTGGTGCTCATCAGCATGACTCAGCACAAACTAGCTCGAGTCACACTCCTTTCCACAGGTGCACTTAACAATTAATAGCAGAATGAGGTCAGACTGGATGCTCCCTGTGGTCTCTTCCAACTCCATTATTCCATGATTCTAACTGCTTACTAGGATATATCAAAATCTGAAACCAAGGTGTGGTTTTTTCTTAAGAAAAAAAATCATGTGACCTTTTGAGCCTATCTGGGGAAAAGGAACATCTCCTCAACGTCCACCCCATAATATGCTTTTATTTTTACAAAAAGGGAAAAAGAGCTTGATGCTCAAACCAAGAAAAGCATCCACCTCTTTTGGACAATGGCATTGGCGGTGAGTCATCCCTCCCTCTACACTGACTGACACACACACACACACACACACACACACCTCCATTAAATGCCATATTTTTAATCTGCCATGAAGTTAATTAATCAACTAATTGCATTCATTAGTGCTGTCAGCCTTATCGGAATTATTATATCGAGTTTATGGCGCTTCAATAGGAAGAAGCTACCGAGAGGCATCTTCGACACAGTCCGCAAATGAGCTGTGAGCATTGCTGCCCTCTCCCTATACATTTTCGGCAGAGGGTTCTGAAATTGCTTTGGGAAGCTGTTTGTTAAACCATACGGAATTATACATCACTCTATAATATATTCATATATTCAGATTACCTCTCCCTCTCCCTTGTTCTCAATTTTTCTCTCTCACTCTCTTTTGTTCCTCCTTGTCAATAGCAGAGAGACCACGGCTCAGCGACAGAGCACCTGCTTTGAATTCAGAAGGTCCCTGGTTCAGTCCCCAACGTCTCCAGGTACAGACAAAAGAGAAGATTCCTCTCCAAAACCTCACAGAGGGGCTGCCAGCCAGAGTAAACCCTTTTGGGCAAGATGGATAACTGGCCTGAAACATAAAGCAGCTCCATCTGATCCCAAGTTCAGCCCCCAGCATCTCCCGTTAAAAAAAAAATCAGGTAGCAGATGATGAATTGTCACATCATAAAGTTTTCATGGTAAAATGCATTCAAAAGGGGTTTACCATGCTTCCTTCTGTGCATTAATAACAAGTATTAACTATGGTACTGTTGGCAGCAATATGTTTTCCAAGCATTTAGTGTTTTCTGATTTCCTAAGCCAGAGCTTTCCAAACTTTTCATGTAGGTGACACACTTTTTAGACATCACCATTTCGCAACACAGTAATTCAGTTGCACTAGCAAACCGGAGATTAAACTATCCCCTTACAAGAGACACAGACACATACATAAATTGTAATAACAAAATGTATGGGGACACAACCTATCTCATGAAAACCTTTCATATACTTTTAAAAATATACGATTTATAAATAATATCATACATTTCCACAATTGTAGGTGACACACCAACGTGTCACAGCACACCATTTGGAAAGCCCTGTCCTAAGCAATTCTAAACAAGCCATTCTGTCTTCATGCAAGAACAGTGTCAAAAGTCAATTAAGATAACTGATCAAAAACATGCATTTGGTCATAAAAAGAATGTAAGAATGATCTGTTCTCTCTTTCCCTTGTTTATGATGAGAAACTTGTGCTCATTTTGTCTCCCCTTGGAAGCTCTTTAAAAATCCTGATGTTTCCATAAAGCTTTGTCCATCTGATCAGGCTACTGTTGCAGCCAAACCAACAGCAAGGGCTCTTGCACCTTCTTGGCCAAGAGTAATTGTGGTGTTTGTGTGGGTGTGTGAAACTCCTTTTCCAGCCTGATTCAGGGCCCAGTCTCAGCTCCGTGTTTATATACCTGGGAAACAAGGGTGGACTGATATTTCAGCCGCTCCCAACAATACCACTGCCATTGCCTTTGACAGATCGTCCATCAGTGTCGCATTCCCACTTCTTCTGCTGCACAGTAGCTATTTCTCACATTTAGTCCGGCTCCACAGCAAGAGCCTGCCTGACACGGGAGACCCTATTAGCAGCATCGCTACTGTCCACGTCGTCTCTTGCTTCACTCTCTCTAGATGCCAAGATGACCAAACTGAGACTGTCATGCTTTGGACATATCATGAGAAGACGTAGCTCGCTAGAAAATACAACAGTGCTGGGCAAGGTAGAATGCAGCAGGAAAAAGAGGAAGACCACACTACAGGTGGATAGACTCAACCAAGGAAGCCACGGCCTTGAGTCGGCAAGACCTGAGCAGGGCGATCGATAACACCGGCACCTTGAGACCTCTCGTTTATAGGGTCACCATAAGGCCACCTTCACACAGTGCCAGCCAAAAACTTCTGTTTTCAGCTTCTGTCATTTCTGCCTATCAAGGGTTATTAGCCAGTAGAGATAGCGTGGTACAGTGGTTAGAGAAGAGCTTTCCAAACTTTTCATACTGGTGACACACTTTTTGGACATGCACCATTTCGCGACACAGTAATTCAGTTTTACTAGCAAACTAGAGGTTAAATGGGGAGGGGGGGAGGCAGCCCCTCCCAACCGATCCTGGCTCACTGCCATTGCCCCCCCTACCCAGGAAAGACCCCAGTGAGGAAAGTGGGAAAGGCAACCTCTCTTGCTGATCCAGGCTTGCTGCTGTTGCCCTTGCCCAGGAAAGGCATCTCGCCAAGGAAAGACCCTGGTGAGGGCAGCAGCAGCGGGAAAGGAAGGCCTCCTACTCGGTCACGGCTTGCTGCTGTGGCAGTGGCAGCAGACAGGAGAGGCTCAGCTGAGGGATCTTTCTCAGCCCGGGGTGGCAACAAACCTACACACTTCAGGCAACACATTAATGTGTCGCGACACACTGTTTGGAAAGCCCTGGGTTAGAGCCTTGGACTACAACTCTGTTCAAATCCCCACTTGGCTGTGGAATCCCACTCAGTAACCTTGGGCTAGTTACACTCTCTCAGCCTCGGAGGAAGGCAAAGGCAAACCCCCTCGGAACAAATTTTGCCAAGGAAACTCTGTGACAGGTTCTCCTTAAGGTTGCAATAACTTGGAAACGACTCGAAGGCATACAGCAACAAATGGACGGAAAAGCTGTTCTTTTCCCTCTTGCCCCCTACTCTCCCTCTATTTACGTCCATTTCTATGCAGCTATAGAATGCAATGAAGCTACAAGCCTGACGTCTGTACCCGGAAAGATCCTGGAGCAGATCATTAAGCAGTCAGTTTCTAATCACTTAGAAAGCAACGCGGTAATCACGAGAAGTCAACACGGATTTCTCAAAAATAAGTCATGCCAGACTAATCTGATCTCTTTTTATGATAGAGTTACTAGCTTGATAGATGAAGGGAATGCTGTGGATGTAGCATATCTTGATTTCAGTAAGGCCTTTGACAAAGTTCCACATGACATTCTTGCAAAGAAGCTAGTAAAATGTGGGCTGGACAGAGCTACTGTCAGGTGGATCTGTAACTGGTTGACTGACCGTTCCCAAAGGGTGCTCACCAATGGCTGCTTTTCATCCTGGAGAGAAGTGACTAGCGGGGTGCCACAGGGTTCTGTCCTGGGCCCAGTGCTGTTCAATATTTTCATCAATGACTTGGATGAAGGAATAGAGGGCATGCTCATCAAATTTGCAGATGACACCAAATTGGGAGGGGTTGCTAATACGCCAGAGGACAGGATCAAAATTCAAAATGACCTGGACAGATTGGAGAGCTGGGCCAAGGCTAACAAAATGAAATTCAACAGAGAGAAGTGTAAGGTCCTACACTTAGGTAGAAAAAATGGAATGCAGAAATATAGGATGGGGGACACGTGGCTGGATGGCAGTACGTGTGAAAGGGATCTAGGAGTCTTAATAGACCACAAGCTGAACATGAGTCAGCAATGTGACGCGGCAGCCAAGAAAGCCAATGCAATTCTCGGCTGCATCAATAGGAGTATGGTGTCTAGATCGAGGGAGGTACTGGTACCACTCTACTCTGCTTTGGTTAGACCTCATCTTGAATACTGTGTCCAGTTCTGGGCACCCCAATTCAAGAAGGACATGGTCAAGCTGGAGCAGGTCCAGAGGAGGGCGACCAAAATGGTGAAGGGCCTGGAAGCCAAGCCCTATGAAGATAGACTTAGAGAGCTGGGTATGTTTAGTCTGCAGAAGAGAAGGTTAAGAGGGGACATGATAGCTCTGTTTAAATATTTGAAGGGATGCCATGTAGAGGAGGGAGAGGGCTTGTTTTCTGCCGCTCCAGAGACCAGGACAAGGAGCAATGGATTCAAGCTGCAGGAAAGGAGATTCCACCTGAACCTCAGGAAGAACTTCCTGACAGTCAGGGCTGTCCGGCAGTGGAATATGCTGCCTCGGAGTGTGGTGGAGTCTCCTTCTTTGGAGGTTTTTAAGCAGAGGCTGGATGGCCATCTGTCGGGAGTGCTTTGAGAGTGTTCCTGCATGGCAGGGGGTTGGACTGGATGGCCCGTGTGGTCTCTTCCAACTCTACATTTCTATGATTCTATGATTCTATGAAGACCAGGCTCGTTGGGAGAGTCTGGGATTTGTAGTTCCTTGAAGTAACTTTTTCTAAGCTCTGATTACGTCACTGCAAACTATAAATGAGGGTTGCTTCTGCTGCTAGGGAGCTCGCAATTCCTGCAAGGCACAAGTCTCAACTAACATGGATTGAGACCCATCTATGGACCTCTTTGGACAACTGCTGTAATTCAGAAAGGCTGATGGCGAATGGCCAAAGAGAGGAACCCTGTTTCTAACCTCAAATGCTAACAGCATATGACCAACCATACACCTTGACAGAATGCTCTGGGAGCTCACCCTTTTGGACTACAGCCCTCCAACTTTCCAAGGCAGCACGTCCCAGATGTGCCCACCTACCCGTCACAAAGCCACCTGAAGCCACCCCAATTCCGCTCCTTCTTTTAGGCCACCGGTGAAAAGAAGTGACCGGCTGAGGAGGCGTTGCACATTTTCTAACTGCTTCTCAAGCCTCCCCAGCCCCGGCCTCTCTGCCGCATCATGCACAAACTCACCCCTGATGGCGGATGAACTGTCCAACCTAGTTCTGCCGTTGCAGTGGTGGAATCCATCAGCGTTTCTGCAAGAGAACAGAAAGACAAGAAATAAAGATCAGAGAGTTCTTCCAGTGCCTGGCCCAAACTGTTTTCTTTTCAGACTTTAACAATTTGGTAGGAGCAATAAGTGAGAAGCATGCCTTCCAAGTGTCCTAGTTTGAAGGAGACAGTCTCCAGTAGTCCTCTGTCATCCCACTTTTTCAGCCGCTTTTAAAACGCCCCAGTTTCTCTCTCCTCCTCCTCTTCCTTTCTCTCTTTGTCCTCAGCTTACTTCTATTGGTCCAAATGGAATTCAAAGTGCAAAAGAGGGGAGAAGCGAAGCAGAGCTTTGCCCTTCCCACGAAAGAGCAAATCGCAGCATCTTCTCCGAGCTTGTCCATTCCTCCTCATTACTAATTTTTGCCATCTTGACCACACTTTGAGGTCACTTGGCCACATGTGCGCCAGTTTTCCTCTCGGAAATGTTGGACGGTAAAGGCCTAAATACCCTAAAGTCACCAGATCCCGCCGGATCTTGGAAGCTAAGCAGAATCAGCCCTGGTTAGTATTAGGAAGCTGCCAATGAATACCAAGTGTTGTAGGCTATATTTCAGAGGAAGGAACTGGCAAAACCACCTCTGAGGATTCATAGAATCATAGAAATCATAGAAACGTAGGGTTGGAAGAGACCCCAGGGGCCATCCAGTCTAACCCCCTACCATGCAGGAACACTCTCAAAGCACTCCCAACAGATGGCCATCCAGCCTCTGCTTAAAAACCTCCAAAGAAGGAGACGCCACTACACTCCAAGCAGCATATTCCACTGCCGGACAGCCCTGACCGTCAGGAAGTTCTTCCTGAGGTTCAGGTGGAATCTCCTTTCCTGCAGCTTGAATCCATTGCTCCTTGTCCTGGTCTCTGGAGCAGCAGAAAACAAGCCCACTCCCTCCTCTACTTCAAATATTTAAACATGGCTATCATGTCCCCTCTTAACCTTCTCTTCTGCAGACTGAACATACCCAGCTCTTTAAGTCTATCCTCATAGGGCTTGGCTTCCAGACCTCTCACCATTTTGGTCACCCTCCTCTGGACCTGCTCCAGCTTGACCATGTCCTTCTTGAATTGGGGTGCCCAGAACTGGACACAGTATTCAAGTTGAGGTCTAACCAAAGCAGAGTAGAGTGGTACCAGTACCTCCCTCAATCTAGACACCATACTCCTATTGATCCAGCCGAGAATTGCATTGGCTTTCTTGGCTGCCGCATCACACTGCTGACTCAGGATTCCTTGCTTAAGAAAACCCTATGAAATTCAAGGGATTGCCGCAAGCCGACAGGCAATACACACATAGAGTAGCTTCCCCTATTCTAAAACCAGGCTGCTGCTAAAGAAGGAACGCACACCAACCTTACCCAAATAGCAGTAATAGAATTCCAGGTTTGTTGCAATCAAAAGCCAAGGGACATTTCTCAGACTCACATCCCTTTTGAAGGCAAGGCATGACCTCAAAGAGACATGTAGCTCTTTGGCCTCGGGAAACTACAAATCCCAGAATTCCACAGGATGGTGGAAGTGGAATAATAGCATTATAACAGTGTAGTGCAGAAAGGCCCTTGACTTTCTAAAGCCAGGCACTGCAAAGTTCAAAGGCAGAATATCAAACCTCCATTCCCAAAGGAAGGGAACAGCACTGAGTGTATCTACACTACTCCATGCTAACAGTTTAATGCCACTTTCACCATACTGGCTCCATCCCATGGAATCTTGAGATGTCTAGTTTGTTGACTCAGAATTCTCAGGTAGAAAAACTTAGTGCACTTCCCTGAATTTACAATGTTACAGTTCTCTTGCTGAGAATTCTAAATGCCCCATCAAACTACAAATCCCAGGACTCCACAGGATGAAGCCGTGGCAGTCAAAGTGGTTATCAAAGTGCTATAAAAGTGCAGTGCTCTGTGTGAATGAAAGCAGGCACAAATGCTCCAGACAAACTGCTAATCTTGCATCAGGATTTAGAGAGCAAAATTTATAATTCAAGAAATGCTAGTTCCATCGGCATGGCAGCTAGCGTGAAATAAGGAATTTGATCTTTGTGAATTCTAATACGAAGTAACTTCAGATGAACCTCCTCCCATATTAATGCACAGCTTCTTTTGCTAGCTCACCTCTTTTCTTGCTCACAACTCTTCTTTGAAGCATAAGGTTGTTCTTTCCCGTATTTGATGCAAATGTGTGAGTGAATAGAGCGCAAGAAAAAGGCAATACATTTCTTTTTACACACTTGTATATGCCGTTCTTTTCTTATATATGCATGTCTGGAAGCAAATGCTTGTAAAAAAAATATCCTTGTTTTTGATTAAAGGAACTATGTTGCCAAAATTGAGGAAGTGCATCAACCAAAGGACAGGTGTGCTCCGGTTTGCATATTAGATGACAAAATTCAAATCTAATCAGTCTAAAAGGAAATACAAACCAAAGAAATTCCCTTCAGAAGGCAGTCACCCCCTGGCTCTTGCATTTAATGACTGTTCCAAGGTAGTTCTTTGGCTCAGTTTTTAAAAAGAGATCAAAATGAGTTTTAATGAGTGGGGGGTTTTTTCAGATTTTTTTTTTTTTTTACAAAAATGTACTTCAAGACAGAATATATTTAAAGCAGAGCCTGAAAAGGTTACTTTTTTGGGCTACAACCCTAGCCAGTATGGAGAACTGGAATCTGAAAAAGGAATGTTTCCTAGCTCTGGCTGATAGTACATAATGATGCCACTTTCCACAGAAATTAAAAAAGTTGCAGATCGGTGCAGAAAGAGCACAAAACAAATGCACAGAACTACTTCTAACGCGGCTAATCCGTCCATCCCCATGGAAAATGCACCCTGCGAGCACAGAGCAAATGCGGGAACTCCAAATTATGCAAAGAAAAGACAGCATATTTAATTTTTCCAAACCAAGAAATAAATTTAAAAAAGGCCGTTTGGCTACAAGACCAAACTTGGTGGCGATTGGCAACAACAGTTTCCCCCTTGGCAAGAAGAATCTCCTCTATCCCAGCTCGGCTTACAGGGGAAACTTCCATTCCTCTCCAAGGCTCTGGAATAACTAATTAGGAACTACTGTGTGGCATTGTCAGGACATCCAAAGCCACCCCTTCGCACCTCTAACTTCCTCCAGTAGCAGCGAAGAGCAAGGGAGAGTTTCGATGCCAGAAGAAGGCACTCGACTGCCTGCCCTTCCCTGGCAGGCTGGCGCGCCCGCGCATGGAGAGGCAGCTCTTTGTATGCGCCCGGACCCGTGCATTTATCTGTAGACCCGCACGCTGTGCCCGACATTCAAAATAAATCTGCCAACGATGGGAATGGGCAGATGCAAGCCTGGCTGTCTTCCCAGCCAGAGCTGGGCCACTTCCCCATGGCCCAGGAGCTGGACCGTCCTTCCCACACCGCCGGGTCTTTCTTTCCACGTTGGCCTCGCTCCAGGCCAGAGGAGATGCCAAAACTGAGTCCCGTCCCACCCTAGAGGGACCGGAGCAGGCCTCTTGCGGATGAAAGTCCAGGTCCGCTGGGCCCGAGAGGCGAGGGGGAGTTGGCAAAGCCAGCCCCTTGGGTGGGGAGACGCTGCCAGAAAATCTCTCAAGACCGAGTTGTTACGGGCAACATTCCCAGACATGGGGCCGGAGGAAGCGGCCGAGGACGAGGGATTCTGAAAGCTTTTGTGCCTCAATAAAGGGGGGGGGTGAATCCCCCCCCCACCAGCCACCTCCCATGCTGCTGCCCTCTCCATTTGGCCTCATTCAGGTGGGTCCCTCCCCTCAGTCTGGGGAATTCACTCAGGCTTCCTCCCCCTTTGCCATCATTACCTCATTAAATAAGCGTCCCCATTGACATCGGGCCTGCCCCCTCCCAACAAGCTATACTGACTGGAATTAATTGCCCAGATAATTAAAGGCTTCTTTCTTTTCATTTCTTTCCTTCCTTTTTTTTCTCCCCTTCTTTTTCGCAGGGGCGAGCAGGGTGGGGAGGTCTCCAATCTCTCAAGTGCAAACGACGGGCGCGTAGACAGCCAAGCCTCCGTGGCACACGACCCGCCACGCCTCCCCACGCCAAGGCGTGAGGAGCGAGGCAAGGGCCACACGAGGTGGAGGACGCCCTGCACAATGAATTTGGAGGCTGGAGGTACCGGTCTGGCAGGTCTCTCCCACTGGAATGGTGACGAGCTGAGCAAACCACCATCCCAAGGTGGGACAGAGGAGGGCGACCAAAATGGTGAAGGGTCTGGAAGCCACGAAGCCCTATGAGGAGCGGCTTGGACAGCTGGGGATGTTTAGTCTGCAGAAGAGAAGGTTGAGAGGGGACAGGAGAGCCATGTTTAAATACTTGAAGAGATGTCATATTGAGCAGGGAGCGGGCTTGTTTTCTGCCGCTCCAGAGACTAGGACCATGGATTCATGCTGGAGGAAAGGAGATGCCACCTGAACCTCAGGAAGAACTTGCTGACGGTCAGGGCTGTCCAGCAGTGGAATGTGCTGCCTCCGTGGAGTGTGGTGGAGTCTCCTTCTTTGGAGCTTCCTTTTGCTGGTTAAGGCATTCTGCAAGTTTTAGTTCAAAAATTAGCAAGGATGCCTGGATGTAGCAGGCTGGCAGAACAGGATGGGCTACATGATAATATCAGCTTCTATCCTTCAACATGCTGCTACCATTCTCTGCTCCCCAAAAGCATCTGCTGCCTGGGGAAGCTTCTCCACTCTGCCTAATACTAGGGCCATCTTCACACTACACTGTTATAGTGCTATCATGCCACTGTCAACATCTTGTGGAATTCTGGGGTTTGTAGTTTCCTGAGGCCAAAGAGCTCCCTGGCTGAGGATTCTCAAGGCCCTTCCCTAAGTTACAAAGCCCAGGGTTCCACAGGATGCTGAAAAGTGGAATAATAGCACTACAACAGTGCAGTGCAGAAACGGCCTAGTAAGCCAAAGGCCTTGCCGGTCTTCCCATCCATAAGTGGGAATTGCACCCAGGAGTCTTTTAAGTACTCCAGGGAATTATGTAGAATACATCTCCGGCTACAACTGCGTCCCCCTCTCTGCTCTGCAGGAGACAGGGACACCTTCTTGTTCGGAAGCTGTTTAAGGCTGAAACCCCTTTGGGAAAGGTAGAGCAGGGGTGGGCCTTTTCCCCTTCCTCGCAGTAGTAGCATCTGCTCTTGGCTTTGTGCACTTCCCCAACAGCCAAGTGCTCCAGGGTCGTCGTCATTTTTTTTCCCCTCCCTTTTCTGTATTTTATTACGGACAGGCTGCAAACCAGATTATGGTTGCCAGCTCCACTTGGGCGGCTTCCCAAAACACGGGGAGGAACGGGCAGGAAAAGTAACACACTTTAGTCTCTACCAGCGATGCCTGTGTGCATTGGGACACATGATGGGAGTATAAGCAAAGTGGCAGCCAGTGTCTGCGCACATGAGTGAACAAGATGCACCTTTTGTTGGAGCCAACAGGACTCTTCAGTTGTCACGTTTTTAATCTTGAATCTACTTATCTGTCTCTCTCTCTGTGTATGTGCAGATACACGTATAGGACCATGATCAGCAACAATGGAAACACCTGTCACTTGGAGCCGGAAAAAAGTAGTCACAGGTTACATCCACACTACACAGTTATAGCACATTTACAGCACTTCAACTCTCATGGCAACCTTGCTATGGCATTGTGGGATCTGCAGGGGTGGTGAGGCAATCAGAATTTTCTGCTTAAGAGCTCTAGTCCAGGGAAGGGGACTAGAACATTTTTGCACAGTGGCAAAAAGTTCTAAGCAGCTTGCCAAACTACAGATCCCAGGATTCTGTGGGATGGCTCCATGGCACTAGAAATAATATTGAACTGCTGTAACCAAGAAATCCAGATTGGCTCAGAAGGGCAGCCATAATCACCCATTCATTTTCACAGTGCATGGGGGAATCTGTTGGATGGTTTGGTATCTAGAAGCCATATAACCATGGCAATCTATGTTCCTGGAGTCAAAGAGATCCTTTTGCATGTTGCCAAAAGATCAGAACTTTAGGGATACAGAAATCTGCTTCGATGTCTAATCCTTTTCCATGGAGGTGCCAGAAATCAGAGCCAGTGCATTGTGGTTTGAGCAGGGATGACTCCAGAGACCGGGGTTCTAATTCCCACTCAACCACTGGGTGGCCTTGGGCAAGTCACACTCTCTCAGCCTTAGGAGAGAGGCAAAAGCAAAACCCCTCCGAACAAATTCTGCCAAGAAAAACCTGTGATAGGTTCACCTTAGGGTTGCTATAAGTCAGAAACGAAGGCACACAGCAACTACAACAACAGGCAGAAATAATCCCCATCTGTATGCAAAGTGTGTACTCCACCACTAAGCGATGATCCAAAAAAATAAAACAAGATTCCAGCTCTCCATGGTTCTGAACAAAGGACCGGGATAAATAGGAACATAAAAAAATTCCTTCTTCTGTGTCAGACGACTGCTCCATCTAGTTTGGTTTTGCTTCTCTTCTAACCATGAGTGCATTGCTGGGCTGTCTGTTAGAGTAACTCCTGATCCTCAGTCTTGTTAAATGAAAATGCTGGGGTTAAACACGGGACCTTCTGCATGCAAAAGAGGAACTCTGCCATTGAGATTCAGTTCCTCCAAGATAAGACGATGCCTTAGACCAGTCAGAATATGCATCCATCCCATCCTCAAGCTGTGTTATGTCCCAGTCCTAGGACCCAGATGCAAACATAGACAGCCACAACACAGCGCCGTGAACAGGACAACACTTACTGCAGCCCAGTGTGGATAAGAAAGGGAGAGCTCACAAGGCTCAGAGCACTTGTATAGGGAAGTCTCATTAATTAGGCAAACAGTTGGGGGAGGCTGCTGGCCAATAAAGACCAGAGGCAGGGGCAGGTGAGGCCTTTTGCAGACATCTTCCACATGTGGTAGAAGCAACATGTTCTTCTTTTGCTCCTTGGCTTTTCTTCCTGAAAAACCTTGACCCTTGCTTTGGGTGCTGACCGTGCTGCTGGATACTCCCTTGAACTGAACTTCATAAAACTTACTCAAGTGCTGGGAAGCTTGGACACCATATTGCAGACTAGGAACCCTGGAGTGGATGGCCGTCCCACTGACCAGGAGTCATCCATCAAGCACCGCTGGTCCTCTCTACTGCGGAGCTCCAAAAGATGTTCGCTCATGTCACTTGTAGCATGACTCTTGCCTGCTTCTGTATTTGTTTAAACAGAGATTCTGAGCCTAATACTAAACTATGGTCCCATGTAAATACAACTGGTCTTCCACATCCGCTAGGGTTGGGACAGAGGGCCCCCACAAAAGTGGAAAAACCACAAATATCAAAATGTGTGTGTGTGTGTGTCTGTGAGAAGGGGGCTGAGGCACGGTGGGGAGAGTGGACACCCAGGGTCCAAAGCAGGTCAGGAAAAGGAGGTGAGTCGGCATGGGGACCCTATACTTCCTCTTGCCCATCTCCAATTTATTCCAAGGAGAGGCCTTTATTTATTGATTGATTGAAAGAGGAACTGACTTCACTCCTGTTGTTAAAAAAAAAAAAAGGGGGAGCTCTTCTGGGCCTAAAATAGTTGCGGAAGGCCCTAAAACACAGCGAAAATGCCCACCATGCCCCCTAGAGGGAGGGAGAGATGGGGGAAGCGAGAGGCGGAGGATTTATAAGTACTGGATACAATGGAGGAGTCAAACGCAGCCCCCTAGCGTTCCAAAGTCGCCCACCCCCTCACAGGTGTTGCATCTTCCATGCCTGGAACATTATTGCCAGAGTTGGTAGGGAGAGCCTAGAAAATTTCCTTCTTGGCTTACTCCTTCCAGAAATTCCCCAACCAGTATGGTCATTGATCAGAATACCTGGAGCATCCCAGTCCCGTAGGGACGCGGGCAGGGGGATTCGCCCCGGGTGGCATTGTTTCTAGGGTGTCCCGGCCCATCGCCATGCCCCCGCACGCTCTGGCCACGCACCGCAGCCACGCTGTCGTGTGCAGTGGCCGCGGCCCTCGTGCCGTAGCCCTGCCGCCACCCCTCCACACACTCCAAGCTCCGCCGCTGGAGCGTCCTGCAGCCCAAATGAGGAGAGAAAGACAACAGAATCGGCACAGGGGCAGCAGCAGCAAGTGTTGCAAAAGGGAAGATGTACGAACCACTGCAGTGACCTCCTGCCCTCCACCCATTTCTCCTCCTTTGGGCAATAAAATCAATGCAGCAGATTGGGGTGGGGAACATCTTCCCAAGTACCAGTGTTGTCAGAATATATGAGTTTCACCAGAGGGGGGCAGGAAGAGCTGGCTACAGAGGTATTAAATTTGTAGCTGTTTCTTATCACTGCACCCCTAACATTTATCAATATGATTTAAGTTGGACGTGCGTGTGTTTTTTAAGCCCTGGAAGACCCTTTTTCAAATACTACATCTGAGTACATGCTGCAGGCATGCATGAGCATATGATTTGGTATTTGTACAAAATTCCATTTCAGCCTTCTCTTTCGACATTCATTTCATCCAAAGGTAATTTCAAGTCCCATATGAAGGTCTACTGCGTTCAGCGGTAGTGGGGTTTCTGGTTTCTGAGTTTTAATAAATAATAATAATAATAATAATAATAATAATAATAATAATAATAATTTATAATGCCCTTTATACCAAAGGGTGGAACTCTGAAGGAAGGTGTACAACTTTATCCTCAAAACAGTTTCAACAGCTTGGAATTCCTCTTCTAAAACCCAAATTCAACTCCACAGTCGTTGTGCTCCCCAGTAGTCACAGAAAGAAAATATTTTTTAAAAACAGCATCAGCATGTGTTTTGAGCATCAAGAATTCCTGTTTAGAAGAATCCTGGACTGACAATCATATTCACAGTTCATGACTTTTCTGCTCAAAATTAGCATGAGGCTGTTTGGCAGACAAACCAGCCTTTCTATGCAGAAAACACCTTTTTTTTTTCCCTGCACAGAGTATGTTTCTACATCGCTACATATATTGCTATATATTTTCTCTGCAGAAAAAGCTGTTTCCTCTCCAGAATGACCCCATGCAAGTTTTGTGTGGGATGCCCCAACTGCAGCATTTTCTGTTCAAGAAACAGTCTTAAGAGTTGGAAGGCTGGAAAAGAGGAGAGGGAAAAGAGAAGGGCAAATGCTGGCTCGCTGGCTGGGCTTGCATGTTACTGTTCAATCCACTCTAGCCTTAAACTAGCAAGAAGAAACAAGAGAAAAATCTTCCCTCCCCCTCCAGCACCTCTCGAGGTGTGCATTAGCTTATTTCTCCCTTCTCTCCCAATCTGAAGACCCTTGATGAGCAATTTTAAATAAATACTTTATGCACTTTAGGGTTTTAGGCATCTAACGGGGGTCTCTGGTAAAGAAAAGGTTAATAACCACTCCTCTACTGCATGCAGCTTCGATTACATCTCTTACTTGTTCTCTTCCCACTTCTAAGTGCCTGGAGCCAAGCTTTTTTCCCCTGATGGTTCTTTCTAGGCTCCGGCATGTCATAGCGCTATCAAATATTCAGGCAAGAACAGATGGAAGGTTACAAGAAAGCCTGCTTCACAAGCCGCAGCCACTAATTGAGCCTGCTTTTGAAGCGACTCTTCACGTGTTACGAGCAACCCCGATTTAGAAGGGGAGAAGGGAAGGCAAACAGACTGCATGGGTGAGAGGAACACATCATCAGCTATGCTTGTGGTCTCTTGGTTGATATCTTGGCTTCTTTGCAGGTGACCGCGCAGCTGCCTTTGGGAGAGTACTGTTGGTGCCAACTGTTCTGTCCAACAGCTGTGCCTGCAAACACATGCAGAAACTTAGGCCACTTCCGCACTATACTGTTATAGTGCTATGATTCTACTTTCAACTTCCTATGGAATGCTGGCGTTTGCAATTTAGGGAGGGGCCTTTGGAAATCTCAGCCGGAGAGCTCTTGGGCCTCGGTAAACTCCAAACTCCAAAATTCCACAGGACGTTGAAAGTGGAATAATAGCACTATAACAGTGTAGTGCAGAAATGGCCACATACAGGGCTCAGCTATCCAGCCCCTATTCCAAGATCAGGTGGGTTTTTCTTGCAAACTTGTTTCCCTCCAAACTTGGGAGTGACCCTTCAATCTCTGTGGCTACCCACCCCTGTCTTAAAGACACAGCATCAGAGCCAAGGGGAGAAAAAGTTTCACCCTGATGCTGTGGCTTTAGGGGTGGACAGCCACCGGTCCAAACTCATGACCTAAGGGAAAGTCATACTTCTTGGGAGATTTCTGGGATGTGATTCCCCATTTCTGGTCTGGCTTTTTTCCTGGTGGATAGCAGCTTAGGGGGAATGGTGGAATCACAGCAGGGTCTTGGTTGACTTTATGTGTACTATAGGCTCCACAGTAATCACTTCTGCTCTAAGAGCACCCTGAACCCAAATTAAATAAGCTACTTAAGCTTTGCTGAAAGGTAGAATGATGGGATGCCCAAATACCCTAAACCACCAGATTCCATCTGATTTCTTGGAAGCCAAGCAGGGTCAGCCCTGGTTAGCACTTGCATGGGGGACTGCCGAGGAATACCAGGTGCTGTAGGCTATATTTCCGATGAAGAGCCTGGCAAAACCACCTTTGTGTATTCCCTGCCTAAGAAGACCCTATGAAATGTATAGGGCCATCTTTAAGTTGACAGATGACTTGAAGGCACATAACACAGAGCGATGGGAATAGCTTGGTTCCTACTAGGAATGGGCAGCCCAAATTCTCCTTCATTGTGCAATTTTTGTAAAGAAAGTGCATCAACACTTGTATTCATTTTCATGCACGATTCCCCGAAAGAGACATATTTGTATGCATCTTCACATGAGACAGCACTGCTATACAGAATTTTCCTTACTATACATCATGCTGTTCAAAATACTCCCTGACGTCCCAGTGCTCATGCAGAATGTCTCAGCTGATCCCTGTACAGCAAAATCAAGAGAACTGCACAGTCCAACAGGCAACAGGGATTCCAGTCTGTACTGAGGTGTAGCTTGGGTTAGCTTGCTTAAAAATGGGGACCAAATAAAATCCTACCCCCCTCCCTTGCTGCAACATTTCTCTTCGGGATATGTAGCACTCCACTGCCTTTCTCTGGATCTATATTTTCCAGCAGAGGACTAGATTTTCTGCCATCTCCATGGGGTTCTCGGGAAGGTTGCAATCCCCAGAAGTGCACTGGGATGTTACAGTTTAACCAGGTGGCTGAGCTGGCTTCCTACTTCGCCACCCCTTTGAACATTAAACAAGGGCAGCTCACGACACCACTCACAACGGTTTCTACAAGTGTTTCTACAAGGTATTAAAATCTTTAAAAGGTGGCATACAAATACAATAAATAAATATTCTGAGCACACAAAGGCCATTTCCACACTACGCTGTTCTAGTGCTATTATTCCACTTTCAACCTCCTGTGGAAATCTGGGGTTTGTCGTTTCCTGAGCTCTCCGGCTGAGAATTCTCAATGCCCCTCCCTAAACTGAAAACCCCAGGATTCCCTGCAGGAGGTTGAAAGTGGAACAATAGCACCATAACCGTGCAGTTGCAGAAATAGCAAAAGCTTCCTTTGGTTGTCACACATTTTTATATCACGCAACGCAGCAGAATTCTCAGTGAGTTCCGGTAATGACCTCCAGTACGAAAAATGTACGATTTTTCATACCTATGGATGGAACTAATATTTGGCAAGAAATTTGCCTTTTCGAGTGTCAACAAACCCCAACAAGAAGAATCCTAGACTGGCAAGGATCTTCGCAGTTGGAGACTTATCCTGTGCAAAGTTTCCATGTGGTAGTTTTGTGCAGAAAACAGCATTGTCTGCACAGCAAATGACATTTCCATGCAGAAATATTATTTCCTGTGGAGAGAAAAAAAGCTGCAACCTGCATGGAAAATGCTGTAATTAGGGACTTAACTCCACACAAAAGTCCCATGTGGGTAACAGAAAACAACACATGCTGTAAAGGAAACAGAATTTTCTGTGCAGAAACCAGTATGCAGAAATCAGTATTTCTCTTTGTAACGCACTTCCCAGAACATGGGCAGCCATCTTTTCTTCTGTACAGTTCCTAGAGAAGTTACAGACCATCCAACAGGGTCATTCTCTACTCCAGGGATGCAAGAAAGATTTTTAATGGTCCCTATAGTTCTGAGAGAGAGCCAGCATGCTGTAGTGGTTTGAGCATTGGATTACGACCCTGGAGACTTGAATTCGCTGTTCAGCCATGAAAACCCAATGGTGACCTTTGGCATGTCACACACTCTCAGCCCCCAGAAAAAACTGTGATAGGTTCAGGGTCACCGTAAGTCAGATATTACTGGAAGGCACACAAGAAGAACCACCAATAGCTGGTTGAGTGTTTTAGTTTGGTCTGGTCTAAAGGGGAAAAAAAAAGATGGTGAGAAATTGCTCAGCTACCTCTTTCAGGTGGTGGTATTCCAGTTTATGTCCTCTACCCACCTACCTCCCAATATTCAACCTGTCTCCTTAACCACTGCCAGTCAGTTTGACCCGGCTCTATCCTTTTGTGTCTCTGCCTATTATCAAAATTGGAGCAAAAGAGTCAGGCAAAAGATCAAGCAACCTTCTTTGTGGGTGAAACCAGGCCTTAGAAGAACAAATCTATAAAGAGGTTGCAAGCAAAGCTCTCCACTCCAGGCTCCGGACAAGAGGCACAGATTTCCTTGCTATAAACTGCTTTGCTCCGATTCCTCAGAGTCAGCAGCAGCAGCAGTTTGGGAGACATCTGTGCCAGCAGCTAAGGCAGGCGAGCTGACCTAAATCTCCACCAAATGAGCCTCGACCGACCCAGCGTCATAAAATAGGAAGTGAGGAAGCTCTGTGAAGCCCTGTCCTCTGTGCTTTATGCACCAACAGAGCAGCTCACCATGATATTGATCCAGGCAAGCTCAGCATGGAAGTGGGGATGGAGTACTTTGCAATCTTTCTATGTCCTGCGACCCACCCTCCAGGAAGGCTGACGAGACCCCATGTCCTGGAACACCATCATATTCATGCAACTGGCCAAAAAAAGAGAATCTTACAACTGCAGGCAAACCCAGGATGGATGTTAAGAGAATATGCAGCAAGGCAAAAATGTTCTGTCCTACAAACTCGCCCTTGGCCTTGCTTCCTTGCAAATGGTATGCCCTCCAACTGTCCGGATTTGTCAGAGACTGTCCCAGTTAATCCTCTGTCATTCAACCTTTTCAGCTGCTTTGAAAATGTCCCAGTTTGTCTCTCCTTCTGCCACTTCCCGCCTCTGTCCTCAGCTCATTTTAATTGCTGCAAACCGAGTTCAGTGTGCTAAAGTAGTTTGTATTCAGTTAACTCATACCGTTATGGTGCTATTATTCCACTTTCAGCATCCTCTGAAATTCTGGAGTTTGTAGTTTGCTGAGGCCAAAGAGCTCTCTGGCTGAGAATTCTAAATGATCCTCCCGAAACCGCAAATCACAGGATTCCATAGATGTTGAAAGTGGAATAATAGCACTGTAACAGTGGCCTCAGTTAAGCAGGAGGAAGAAGAGAGGAGAGGTGGAATCTTGCCCTTTCCAGTAGACTTGAACAAAAGCAAACTCCTGCAGCCTCTCCAAGTTTTCATGCCCTTCTTCTCTTCTGCCATCTGGACCATGCTCTGATTGCATTTGGCCACACACGTCTCAGTTTTCACCCGTGAAATATTGGAGGCTATGAAATAGGGATGGGTAAGGATTTTATTTGAACTTGTTTTTGAAAAAAATAAAAAAATTGCAAACATTCAAGAACGCTCCATGTTAGAGAAATCTCAATATTTTTTTTTAAAAAAATCTGAACGGGAGAGAAATATTTGCAGTGGGCAGATTTGTTCATCCAAGCCGAGAGCCTGGAGCATTAAACTCTGTCTTAAAAAATCTAGTTTGGAATCTCTGTTTACCCAGTGGCAGAGCTTAGACTGGGAGGAGGGAGGGCGTGTGGGGGCGGGGCTACGGCACGAGAGGCGTGGCCACTGCGAGAGGGGTGTGTCTGTGATGTGTGGGGGCGTGGCCAAGGTGCACGGGGGCGTGGCCACAGGCTGGGATGCCCCCAAAACTTTGCCGCCCGGGGCAAATTGCCCCCCTGTCCCTACACGACTGTGTTTATCCATCCGTGTTTGTGCCGAACGTAGAGCTGCCATCTATACAATGTCTCCCTGCTGTTGAATCTGCCCACTGCAAATATCAGAATCCACAAATCTCTCCATCTGAAGGCTGAAAAGAACTTGAGGCTTAAGGGGAAGAAAGGGGGAAAAAAGTGTGGGAGAAAGTGAGAGGGAGAGCTTTTCCTCATCTCTTCCTTCAAATCTCAACATGCGCTGAAAGATGTTTGCAGACATTGGATTCTCACATGTGTCTCTGCCCAAACGCTCTGAATGGGAGAGAAAAGCACGATCCTTGCGGAAACCTGCTGGGACAGCAGACGCTGCCGAACCGGAAGAGCCACGTCCGCACTTGGAGGGTGGCACAACCAAAGCCACAGGGAAGACGGCTTAGATGGGAAGGAGCGCTTCCTATCTCCTTGCTCCGTTGAAAAGGCAACAAGAAGGTGTTAGCCGGAACAGATGTCACACACATCTGTGTGCATATGTACACCCACTTGCATAGACACACCCAAAGATATTCAGCCACACCATATGGGAATAAAAAGAAACAGACCATCAGGTGGGGGAAAAAAATACCTGCAAAAGTAACCTAAGTACATCCTATAATCTATTCTAAAATCTGTTCTCAACCAGAACAACCAGTCATGTAGGCATGGGGGGGCGATGGGGGCCCCGGTAATGTTTTTGGGGTGTCCTGGCTTGTGGCCACGCCCTCACGCACTGTGGCCACACCCCCGCATCATGGTCCCGCCCCCTCCCATCCCTCTCCACGCACTCCAAGCTCCACCGCTGAGAAGAACCTGGCTTTCCAGGGGAAAAAAAATGAGCAAAATAAAAGACCATCTACAATTCACGTTAGACTTGCATTGCCCAACCTGGTGCCCTCCAGATGGGTTTGACTACAACTCCCATCACACCTGATTAATGGTTTCTATGGGACCTCTAGTCCACTCAACACCTCTAGGTGGCACCAGCTTGGGAAAAGTCACCTTCGAACGTCATCCGAATCACTGAGAACAAGGCGGCAGAGTTGTTGAAAGGCATGCAAAGCGAGTGAATTCCCAGGGCAGTGGTTCATTTAGAAGAAGGTAAATTTAGTTTTGAGATAAATATTTTATACCAAATCAGTGTTGCACTCTACTGCTTGGTGCTTTTTTTTTTTAATTTAAAAAAGAGTTGTCATGGATCACACCAGAAGTTCATCTAGTTAACCACCCAAGTGCTGACAATGGCCATGGCCAGCTAGATGCCTCCAGAAGGACTTCTAGCAAGCTGTGAAGGCAATTGCACCCTTCCATTGACATTTCCCAGCTTGTCACAATGTTCCACATCCTATTGAGGTCTCCTCTAGTTATTGTATAGAGGAGGACTTTGTCTGTTGTAACACCTGGTATATGGAACAACGCGGACAAAGATCAGCCTCAGTATCAGCAGTAGGCATTCCCAACATTGACTGAACACTTTAAATGCCTTTTCCTGATTAATTTCCCATTTCTTAACATGTTCAGTTCCCCTTGTTTGTAATGGACTTTTGAAATGGATTTTACTTTTATCAGGCTGAAAAAATGCTGGGAATCATCCAGATACGGTTTGACTGCAACTGCTTGCGGTCTAAGGCCATTTCCGCACCGCACGGTTCTAGTGCTATTATTCCATTTTCAACATTGTGTGGAATTCTGGGGTTTGTGGTTTCCTGAGGCCAAAGAGCTCCCTGGCTGAGAATTCTCAGTGCCCCTCCCTAAACTGCAAACTCCAGGATTCCACAGGAGGTTGAAAGTGCAATAATAGCACTATAACAATGTAGTGCGGAAATGGCCTTAGTCAGCATTGCCACAGCTGAGGAACGCTCTAACTTTCAACAGCATTTGAAGGGTCACTTAATTCCTCCTGGAGACCCAAGCCAAACTGCTGGTCCCAATTAGAGGAGGCCCAATAAATCAATGGGATTTACACCAATTGATTCAATGAATCTATTCTCGCTGGGACTGGCCATTGCCTTTAAACCAGTGTTGTTTTACTTTACCATTTTTAGCTATCGCTCTTCCTGTTCTCTGCCCCAAGATTGTGGAATAACCTGCCAGGGGAGATCCATTAGCCGGATGTGCTGTCTTGAGTTTGAAATAGCACGAAAGACCAGTATCTTCCAGCAGATGATTTTTAAAATGTGCATTTTAAAGTACGTATTGATTATTTTTTAATAAGCATTGGATTCACATGCTGTTTTAACCGATGTGTCTAACTTGTTGTTGTTCCCCAGCTCAATCCATAGGAAGAGAGAAGAAAGAAATGAGGAAGATGGTGGTGGCAATAATAATAATTCGCTGTTTTTTTTTTTTTAAAAAAACTGAAACGCGATATAAAAATGTTTCGACACAACCCACAACGTTCCTCCGAACCTCAGCCGACTTGTCATGACTCAAAAGCCACTGACAGACCTCTTGTTCTCCTGGAATTTGTCCAATCCCTCTTTTCAAGCTATTTAAGCCCTGAATGATCACCATCGCTCGAGGCAGCAAATTCCACGAATGAATCACCCATCGTAGAAAGAAGGACTTCCCTTTGTCTCTCCAAAATCTCCTGCCCACCAGTTTCACTGGGTGATATCCAGAATTCCAGTCTCATAGAAGTGGGAAAAGACTTCTGTTTTCTCTGTCCTATGGAAAGTTATGCCTTCCCTGCTGTCCAGTTTCACCCCTTTGTCAATTTTGAAACTCTTCCAAAGCGTTGTAATGGAAAATGCCATCTTCCTCACAACCTTGGGCCAGGTAATCTGGAATTCTTGAATAGCGAAGAAAATCAGGAGGAGGCGCTGGGTCTAGTTTCCACTTTTTTCCCCTGTAGTGAGTGTCAAGCAGAATGGCTTTAAACCACTCCTCATCCATCACCTCCATCAGCACGTAGACATCAAGGTAAGTTTGCAGAGGCTTTATCTGCAGTTTTTAGGGCCAGGTGATTCACCAGACTCCAGTAAGCAAACATTAAAGCCTTTTCAAGGAAGTCTTTTCAAGGAAACATTCAGGTCTTCTCAACCTCATCTTGTCCCTCTACCTACAGAGAAGAAAATCCCTCACCGCTGGCTTAATTTCTTTGCCTTCTATTTCCTTCTTCCCTGTTGAGATTACATCTTGCTGCTACCCATCCTCTGCCCAGAAGCTGGGAAAGTGCTTTTTTAAAAAGAAAAAAAAAAATACCTCTATAACTCTCCAAATGTTTAAGTTAGGATGGACAAATGTCACTTTTGTCTTCCCTCATGGAAACCTGCATGCATTTTCCATGCAAATTTGACTCAAAATGGTGGCCCGGGGCTGGTCCGTGAGTCACTGCTGGCTAGTTCGTGACATGTTTCTAGGAAATTATGGCCATGAGTGTGCATTGTGGCCTACACTGTGTGACTTTACAGATACTTAACTATGTAGCAGAGGCCCTATAGAACCTTCCTAGTGAATAGCAAACATGAGCATCAAGGCACATGCAAAAGTGTCTCACCAAGGCTCATTGGCAGTCCCTGGCCACTCTCCCGATGAGCACTGGGAGTGCCAGATGCACATCAGTCCCAATGCACAATGGTCCCTTTTCTGGCTCCCCGACATAATCATGTCATGGCACACCCTTGCCGAATAGGGATATTGCAAAACTGCTCAAGTCTGTTTCCTGAAGAGGTAGATATTCATCCCGTACTGAATTCCACAGGCTCATTATGCATACAATTAGTAATTGCAAATACAGTCAGTCCTCTACAGTCTTGGGTTGAACATTCATGGATTTGATTATTTGCAAGTTTCTCCAACCCTTGCCTCTCCGCCAAGTGGTTCTTTTCTGGCAGAACCTTCCCTCTTGGAGGGACCAATCTGGCTGCACAGCCCTTTAAAAACCTGCCTCTAATTCTCCTCTTCTTTCACCAGCCGCTGCTTGGCCAGCTAAGAGCAGCTCACAGCCAGATTTCTGACACCAAACCCTCTCCCACAGCCCCTAAACATCCAAAGAAGGAGATGAGTGAGAGAGGGGAAGTTTACAGACACCATGCAAACTCACTCCCTATCTTTTTTCTTTCCTTGACCTGCTTTGGACCCTGGGGGGCCCATTCCCCTCACCATGCCTTGGCCCCCATTCCACAGAAACATATATTTTGACATTTGTGGTTTTTCCACTTTTGCAGGGGTCCTGTGCCCCTAACCCTAGCAAACGTGAAGGGCCAACTGTATGCCAGTGATATGCTATAAATATGGCACCAGTGCCTGTTGCATTGGGAAGTAAACCTATTGGTCTGTCACGTTTCGAAAAACCCTGGTGTAAAAGGGAGCAGGAATTAGATGCTCCCTCATTTTATCCCTCATTGGCTAAAGCAAGCTTGTGAGCGATTTTCTCAACTGCGTGCGCTTTTAGCCATCCAGCTGAAACATGCCACAACACGCCTGGCAAATCTTTGTATTTCTGAGACACGGTGTCGCAAGCGAGCCTGGAGAGGTGCGGAAGGGGTAACTCCAATGAGAACTCTGAAGCTGCTGAAATTCTTTTCCAGCCTGAGTGCTGACCAAAGCACTACCAGCCACAGACCACACGCCATCCAAACCCCTTTGGAAAAAAAAAAAATGATTGGATTTTTAAAGTATAATTACAAAGAAATGCCGGGGAGGGGAAGAACTATATAAGATGTAACTGTGGGCTAAGCATATACATTAATGGAAGCTGAACATATTCCAAAAATACATGTTCTTATATTCAATGTCTATAAAATGCACGTTCTCACATAGCTAAAGTAGTAAGACCTTTTGACCGTTGAATGATAGAGAATGGATATGTTTCTTTCCAAACTCAGAATAGAAGTTTTCAATATCTCAAATCTAGATTCTAGATTCAATACACAAAATCAGTTTAGAATGGTATTTGGCTCAGCACAACTTAATGACGTAGGAACAAGGGACATCATTATATCGTTTTAAAACCGAATTGCTGACTTCAAGCAAGTAAATCTGCGCATGAATGGTTCCAGCATAACTTTTTTCACTTTCAATGACATGCAAGTTATCTGTGGGATACAGATGCAACAGACGAGGCAAAATTCACAGCACGCACAAGGCAAAATTCCAGACGCACAAGGCAAAATTCTGGACCTGCAATCTGATGCAGTAAACCTAGGCCATATCCACACTAGACTGTTATAGTGCTATTATTCCACTTTCAACATCCTATGGAATCCTAGGATTTGCATTTTAGCAAGGGGTATTTGGAGTTCTCACCCAGAGAGCCTTTTGGTCTCAGTAAACTACAAACCCCAGATTTCCAAAGGAGGTCGAAAGTGAAGCAATAGCACTATAACAGTGTAGTGTGGAAATGGCCAAAGTTCCCACTGATAGAGTGGTTTTCCTCCAGTGGAACAAGCAACTGGCCAGGCCTTGCAACCGTTAACTAATTTCTTCTGTGCATCAAAAGTACATTTCCCTGATAAAGGATTCCCTTTATTTTTTGGCAAACAGCAAATACCTCGTTGGCACAGAGCAAACACCAATCTGTCATTTGGGTGATTTTTTAAATGATCACAGACTGACTTTTGGCAGGCGGAACGGCTCTAAGGAGAAAGATGGTAGACTCCCCACAATACGCTGTTGGCTCAGGGCCCTCTCAAAGCCAGAACCGGGGACCAAAAGAACCCATTTTCCAGCAAATGCTCAGAAACAGCCCCTTGCAAACAGGCACAAGGAATAATTACAGAAAATGTATTCCTCATCAGGGCAGGAGGAGATCTTCTCGGCAGCAATAGGAGGCAGGCCTGTCTTATGTCAAAGAGCCTTAGTTCACCAGCTTTGGCAGAGGAGGAATCCAAAAGGAGAGGGATTCCAGCTCACAAAAACTTAAGGGGGGTGAGTCATCCCGGTCCCTCTACCCCAGCGCAGATAGCATTGTGTAGAGCGGGGAGACACACCACAGCATCTCAAGTTTATTAAGTACTTAATAAAAGTCCTGGCCCCCATTCAATTGCTAGTCCCAGCTAGAGCAGACCGACTCTTGCTATCGCTGGGAGATTAAGCCAATGGAAAGCCCATTGGTTCAGCGAGTTTGCTCTAGCACCTGGATTTAGGCCCATTCTGTGGGGAGACAGGAATGCTGAAGCAAAGGGGACTGGAGCAGAGCTCCGACCTCATAACGTGAGCAAGTTCATTGTTCTCAGCGTGGCACGTGATCTTCGGAGAGGACGCGCCTGCTTCAGAATCGGAGCATTCTTTCGATTGCCCAAATACACCCCCCGCAGAAACATAGCATGCAGTGGATGCAGGACGGATCTCATTTCGTTCTTCCATCCACCATCTAAAAGAGGAACAGAGAAAGCAAACCCAACCAGATACATTTCAGAAAGGCGGACTGGGCTCGGGCTCTTTATTTCCGAGGTTGTCCATTACAACATTTCCTGTTTTTTTAATGTTTGTTTTTATTTTATTATGTATTTATTTAGTTCCTCTTTTGCTGCCTAGAGGTGACCCACAAAAGTGGAGACTCCAGGCCAGGCCCTGAGATCTGGCAACACTTCATATAACATAGGAAATCGGCGCATACTGAATCATAGAAACATAGAGTTGGGAGAGACCACAATGCCCATTGAGTCCAACCCTCTGCCATGCAGGAATAAACACTCAAAGCACCCCCAGCAAATGGCCATCTAGTCTCTGCTTAAACACCTCCAAAGAAGGAGACTCCACCACACTCCGAGGCACCATATTATACTGTTGAACAGCTCTGATTGTCAGGAAGTTCTTTCTGATGTTTAGGTGAAAGCCTTTTTCCTGTAGTTTGACTCCATTGCTCCATGTCCTAGTTTCTGAAGCAGCAGAAAACAAGCTTGCTCCATCTTAGAGTCCCAAATGCCTGGGATATCACCATGGAGAATGGACTATTTCTTCACACCATACCAGTGTGATGTACCCATTTGGCTCTTGGTGGGACGAGGAAGATGAACAAGATATACAGCTATCTTGACCACTAGCCCAAATACCTCAATATTGTTTACCCTGACCGGCAATGGCTATCCAGGACTTCAGACAGGAGTTCCTCCTAGGTCTAGCGGGGGATGCTGAGAATTCCAGCAAGGTTATTCAACAGCAAATCAGGGCTCCATTTCTTCTAGAAAGTCCGGCGTAAGAATATAAGAAATCACCTAGCTCAGAAAAGCATGACCGTATCTTGTTCAGCTTCCTAGTCCCACCAAGAGCCAAACGGATACATCACACTGGCATGGTGTGGACACAACAGTCCCTTGTCCGTGGTGATATGCTAGGACTCTAAGGCCCTTTCCACACGAGGGAAAGGAACCGTGCAAAAACGGGACTCACCGGTTTTTTTGTGGGTCCGGCCGAGTCCGTCGCCACGAGGAGCAGCGCGAGCTCGTCGCTCCACACTGCCCCGGCGTCCAAAATGGCGGCTTCCGGTTGGTGGAGGCTCTCCACCAACCGGAGAAGCTCGCCAGCTTAAAGCCCGCCCCCGGCACATCTGCAGGCACGCACTAGTGCGCGCCTGCAAATCTGCACCGGAGCACAGCGACGGAGCGACACGGAGTCGCGCGCTCCGTGCTTTTTAAAAACCTCTAAAAAGAGGTTTTTAAAAAACACGCTGCGCAACCAGTTCAGGTCGCTCCGAACCGGACTGAGGTGCGGAACTACAAAAAGTAGTCCGCCCCAGTCCACTCTACGGTGCAGAAGACCTCCGTCGGAGGTCGCTCTGCACCGTTTCAATTGCCCCGTGTGGAAAGGGCCTAAGATACACTGCAACTGAATAGAGAAGTTCCATGACTACTAGTTATTGATATGCTTACCTTCTATCCTGAATTCATAGTCTACCCATGTTGGGCTGCTATGTCCTGCAGCAGCCACCAGGCATTTGAAGATCTTGGATCCACTTTTTTCTCTCTCTCTCTATACTCCATAGAGGTTTAGAGTTTAGGCTCTGTGTATGTGTATGCATCCATGCCTCTTCAAGTAACCTGTGAATTGCACTGGATTTCCTTATGCAAGGAATACTCAGAGGTGGTTTTGCCCATTCCCTTCACTGAAATATAGCCTACAGGGCCTAGCATTTGTTGGCGGCCTCCCATCCAAGTGCTAACCAGGGATGGCCCTGCTTAGCTTCCAAAACGAGACCGATTTGGTGCCTTTAGAGTATTGAGGCAGCGTGTGTGTATGTGCCTCTTGACTTTCAGGGAGTTCCATGGCGACCCCATGAATTTCATAGGGTTTTCTAGAGAAGGAATCCCCAGAGGCACTTTTGCCAGTTCCTTCATCTGAAACAGAGCCTACAGCACCTGGCGCTTGTTGGCAGTCTCCCATCCATGGACTAACCCAGGTCTGACTCTGCTTAGCTTCCAAGATCAAATGGGACCTGGTGATTTTAGGGTATTTAGGCTCCTAAGATGGCTCTTCAGAGCTGCAGGCAGAAGTCTTGCCCAGCCTAACCTTGATTTCCCTGGTATTCCCCGGTGTTCTCCCATCCAAATTGCTATCCAGGCTTAGCATCCAAAATTAGACCAGAATGGGTGTGCTCAGGGTGGTATGGAGGCTTGCCAATAGCCCTCGGCCTCGGAGATCCCCTCCTCCCCTCCACAAAGACACACTCTTGGAAAGACACCAGCAGCTGCGCACGAGGGGCCTGGTGTCCCCCGCACGGATTTAGTGACATGTGACCACCCACTAGGGATGAGTTCCGATTTCATATTCCGGGCGTCTGCCTTTGCAGAAAGCCCCCCTACACACACACGCACGCGCACACACACACACACCCCTCCCACTTCCCCCGCCAAGCCTGTCAAAGCAAGCCCCAGGCTCGGGCTGAACCTCAAAGCCAAAAAAGCAGAATTCTCGGGCTTAATGGACTGTTTATAGAGTCTGCTTTTACAGGGAGGATGGGTAACCTAATCCCCGGCCTCGACGTTTCTTTCAGACCCCTTCCGCGAGGTTTTCAGCTGTGATTCAATTGTTGGCAAAGTCCCACGGCCCATAAACTATTACGAATTGCCCAGGATGTCTCTTCTCCGGAGAGAGAGGGAGAGACCGCCCCGGGGTACGGTAAAATCCACTCAATTAAAGGCCACGTAACCAGCCTGATCCAGGGCAGTGGGTTGGGGTGGGGAGTGATGGATGGATAATGTTCTATTAAAGGGTAGCAAGCATGGAGAGAGAGAGGGGGACCCCACTTCAAGGTCCCTTCTCCCCCATTTCTGAAATATCCCAAGTGCTTTTCCGGGTAGGAAGACTGACATCTGGAGAGCTGTTCCACCTCTGAGTGAATTGGTAGCAAGTTATGCCAAAAAAAGGGAAGCCACTGGGGACGCAAGGGCATCGCATTACCTTGAACGGGAGAGAAGGAGGGTGCGGGGAAGAACCAGAGGAAAAAGCTAAAATATTTGTAGGATTTTTGAATTCCCTAGGGACAGAGGCAATCAGGTTTAGAAAATTACCCATGGTGTGGAGATTTTTCTTCCCCTCCTGGCTGGTAACATTAGTGGGGTCATCCCATGGAGAGAGGCTGTGTAGGGTAGTGGTTACAGCAGTTGGACTGGAACTTGGGAAATGGAGGTTCAAGTCACCACAGAGGTCATTGGATGGCCTTGGAGCCAGTCTCTGGGCCTTTCTGTACTACACGGTTATAGTGCGATTATTCCCCTTTCAACCTCCCATGGAATCCTGGGGTTTGCAGTTTAGGGAGGGGCCTTGAGAATCCTCAGCCAGGGAGCTCTTGGGCCTCAGGAAACTACAAACCCCAGAATCCCACAGGAGGTTGAAAGGGGAATAATCGCACTAGAACAGTGTAGTGCAGAAATGGCCTTTGTGTACTCACTTTCTTGCTTTCTTTCTTTCTTTCTTTCTTTTTTCTATTCGTATGCTGCCTTTCTCCCGGACTGGGACCCAAGGCGGCTCAAGTGGGTTTCAAGGAAGCACAACGAGCAAAAACCACACGGTAAAACAATAAAATGAAATAAAATTAGATGCCCCAAAATAGAGCGCGCACTTCTCGTATTTTGGGCGGTTTCCCCACCCCAATTTTAGTCTAGTATCCCACACACTTTAAGTCTAGTGTCCCACACAGTTTGCCCCCCAACAATAATATGGTATTCTTGTTTTCCGACGGCCGTTCACACGCCCCAGCATTATTTCCTTCTCTAGTGAATCACAATGTCCTCTGATCTGTCCGAAGTATGACAGCCTCGGTGGAGTCATTTTGGCTTCTAGGGTGAGCTCAGGCCTGATTTGGTTTGGGCTCCATTCATTTGACTTTTTCTTTTTTTAGACGTCCATGGTTACCCATAGAAATCTCCTCCAGTTCCACCTTCCAAAGGATCTGGTTCTTTTTCTTCTCAGCTGTCTTCCTTGCCCAACTTGCACACCCATGGCCAAAAATTGGCAATATTATGGCAGGGACGATTCTGACTTTGGTATTTAATATCTTTAAACTTGCGGAGCTGATCTAGTTCCATTACCACTGCCCCCTCTGGTTCTTTGGAGAGTTACTTTTTCTCAACACGACCTCCTTCAGTGAGTTTCTTGCAGAAATAAAAAAAAACGGAGTATAAATACAAGCCCCACATTTTTACGAAAGGCGAGATCAGCGTTTTAATTATTTGCAAACAGGCTGCCAATAAAGCGCAGCTATACATTCACTGCTGCAGCCACATTTAGAAGAAGGAGCAGAGTTCAGATTGCCCCATCTAAAAATGGGTATCAGAGGGCTGGAAAAAGTCAGCCAAAGGACAGTTAAAAAGGCTTCAGAATATCCTATCTAATATTTGGTTATTGCTGCTATTGTCAATATAACTACTATAATTAGTCTTACGAAACATTTATATCCCATATTTCCTTTTGTGAGCTCACAGCAGTGTAGATTAGGGATGCAACTTGTTGCTAAACTTCTTCTCAAAGGAAGCGACACATAATTTCAACCGTTTTCTTCTCACTGCAAGAAAGGCTCCAAAACCCGCACAGTTTTGGAAACCTATTTGCCTTTTTTGGGATTTATTTCACACAAAATTCGCGCGATTGCTTCGGGTTCCAGAAACAGCATTTTCGGCACAAAATATTTCTGCATAGAAATATTACTCATTATCATTATTGTTATTTTCTCATCCTTTTTAAGCCCCTCGCCTTCTAAACGGCAGCAACAACCGATCCCAAACAATCCATTCTGATCTACCAGGAGTACATTCTTGTTACAATAACTTGCTTGTGGAACTTCCTGCCGCTTGACATGGCAAGCGTCACTAACTTAGACGGTGTTATCGAAGAACCAAACAAATCCATTGAGGCTAATGCCACGAAAGGTTCGCGCACACACGCACACACAACGCCCCCTCCCTAAACTGCAAATCCCAGGATTTCATAGGATGTTGAAAGTGGAATCATCGCACTATAACAGGCTAGTGCGGACATGGCCTATAACAGCCTACTGCAGAAACGGACTAAGTGAAGTGTACTTGTTATTTTGGTTAGGACATTGATCAAATTCAGAGTTTGCTTAAGCATACTGGGACATTTCTTTGTGGTTTTTCAGTCTGGATTCCATTTCCATTGGCATTTACCACTTGAGTTTATTATCCGAGCAAGTAACTCCACAGGTTGTAATGATTTACCAGAACCCAGCTCCCAACAGTCGCCCTCCTGATGATTAACGTTGACCTTCTGTGTCATATTTATCATACTTAACCTCCCCAAAAGCAGGTTTTCCCCAGTCCTTGGTTCTCTCTCCTCCTGGGAAAAAGAAATCTTCATCTCAACATCCCAGATTCATTTTTTCAGCTATATTATGATAACTACGGACCTTAGACACATCTGTTTGTCTTAACTCAGATTTAATTTTTCACACCAGGTTATTATTTTTTTTTAAAAAAAAAAAAAGAAATATTGACTCTAATTGATTTTTTTAATTAAAAATCCCATTTAGATTTCAAACAATTTTCCTCCCGTAATTGTTGCTCGAAGCATTCAAAGTGCTTCTGCTCTGAATTAAGGCTTGTTGGTGTCCTCATTTGCCGGTGTATTTCAAGGTCGGTATAAATCGATTTTTAAAAAAGGTGTATATAGGATTTTAGCTTTTTCTTAAAAAAAAAAAAATCAGTTGTGCTAACAAGCCTCTCCTAACCTGATCACCTCCAGACCGACTGGACGACATCTCCCATCACTTCCATCCAGTGTAGCCATACTCTCCAGGGATGATGGGTGTTGCAGTTAGACCCATCTGAAAGGCGCTGGGTCAGGGAAGCTTCTGCTAAAACGGCACCTTTTGTGCATGTCTGTATTCCCATTTCCCCCAACGAAGGAATTCGCCAATCTCTCCTGCTGCTCCTATGACTTATCGCTGAGAACATTCTCCCAGGGCTTAGCCCAAATCTGTCTTCTCCGTACAGCCCTTGGTGGGTTTTTAAAAAAATGATATTTTCCCTCTTCTTTCTGACATGCATTTAAACATTTGGAAGCGGAGGGGAGGGAGAAATGTCAACATGCTTTATTTTGTTTTTTTCCTGGCTTCGACAGGCCCAGATCTGTCTGCCTTCCCTTCTAAAAATGTGTCGCTTTTGGGTTCCTCTGTCAACGGCGGAGACGGTAGCCGGCCTGACAGGATGCCGACCAAGGTCATGGAGGAGACCGGTTGAGGGACGGGACTTCCACGGCCATTCAACATGGCTGAGTCAGAAAACACGTCTGGGACTAGTTCTGAATATTATGACCAAGGGGGAAAAAAAGAAAGGATATTATGACCAAGGGCATTTCCGCACTACACTGTTGTAGTGGTATTATTCCACTTTCAACCTCCTATGGGAATCCTGGGGTTTGCAGTTTAGGGAGAAGCATTTAGAATTCCCAGCCAGGGAGCTCTTTGGCCTCAGGAAACTACAAACCCCGGAATAATTCCACAGGAGGTTGAAAGTGGAATAATAGCACTATAACAGTGTTGTGCGGAAAAGCCCCAAGCCTTACGAGGAATGACTTTGGGCATTCCTCTTAACTTGTTCTTTGCCATGGACCCCCTTTAAATACCTTTGGTTGCCATGGACCCCCAAGAATTCACTCAAGCTTCGAAACCCTAAAGTGCCTCCAATATTTATTTAAAGTTGCTCCTCAAGGATCTATAAATTTTAAGAGAAGAGAGCGTAATACCATATTTGCTGGCGCATAGGATGCACCCGTGTATAAGTCGCACCCCATTTACACACCGGCAAATATTATTTGCTGACGTATAAGACGCACCCCGTTTTCAAGCAGTATTTTTCACGGAAAAAAGTAAGTCTTATATGCCAGAAAATACAGTAAGTAAACACACACTCTCCTATTATAATATTTTTATTGGAACAATTCTGTACAAATTCTTCTTTCTTCCTTTACTTCTCTCTTTCTGTTTTAATTTAAAAGCTCATAATATTTCTTCAAGCCTTCACAGACCCCCCCATGCGGGCATCATAGTAGCCCCCCAAGGGGTCTGCAGGCCACAGGCTAAGAATTGCTGACTTAGGGAGCTGGCATATATTTAGTTTGGAGAAGACTAGGGCAGGGCAAACATCGTTAAATATCTGATGTCATGTAGGAGGTGGAACCAGCTTGTTTTCTGTGGCTCCAGGGACTAGGACGCGAACCAGCAGATGTCAAATGACAAGAAAAGAGATTTCACCTAAACATTAGGAAGACTTGTATGGCTGGGGGTTGGACTAGATGGCCCCTGTGGTTCCTTCCAACTGTATCTACTATATAAAAGTCAAAGTTTGTACGTTTGTTTGTCTGCGTCAGGCAAAGACCTCATATGATGGTGAAGACTTCGTATGATTGGCTGCCCGAAAAGATTCCATGGAATCCTGGGGTTTGCAGTTTATGGAGGGGCCTTTAGAATTCTCAGCCAGAGAGCTCTTGAGCCTCAGTTTCTGAAATAGGCCAGTTGCTTATGGAGATGAGGCCTAGCAGCAAGGAGGAGGGCAGTTTATTCCCTCAGGAACCCAACCTCTGTATGTTAGTAACTCTGAATACAGATTGCACTGGGGACTACGGGGAAAAGCTACAGGTACTGGACAAGACAGGTTTGGGAATTAGAGACACAGGATCTCAAACCTTTCTAAACAAGTATTACCTACGAGAAAATAAAATCCCAGCCAACGCTGGGTACATACGGTAGTGATTCTATGCGACTTAACTTCACAATAAACATGCATACAAATCTACTAAGGCACAGAAGGGATCTGACGCCCCTCCAGCCAAACTGTGATGAAAGAAAGAAAAATGTATGTTATTTTACCATTATAGATTCAACCGAGTAATCCCACTAGAATTACTAGTAGCCATAGCCACAAATTATTGCATTGTGAGATTTCTTACTGCTCAAAAAGTCTATACTGTAATCGCATTGTTAGGTTTCTTGTTGTTCAAAAGGTCTACAAATGATTTCAGTCTTTCAAAAAATAAACCCTCAACTGATTTATCCTTTGAAATTCACGTGAGTTGGGCTATTTGGCTAACTCAGCAACCTTAACAATCCAACCTTCCGTCATCGCTGCTTCAGTCTGTTTCCAGGTTTGAGCAAACAATATTCTGGCTGCTGTTCTCATGCAACAAAGGAGCAGTCCATATTTACCATCCAAACTTTTACTTTGTAGCATTATTTGTGGTTCAATACACATTTTTTTTAAAAAATAGGGCTGTGGATTCAGAGTCATGTAGAATCATAGAACTGGAAGAGACCCCAGGGGGCATCCAGTCCAACTCCATTCCACAACGCAGGAAGACACAACCACAGCACTCCTGTTAGATGGTCATCCGGCCTCTGTTTAAACACCTCCAAAGAAGGAGACTTCACCGCACTCCCAGGCATTGTATTCCACTGTCAAACTGCTCTTACCATCTTAATGTTTAGGTGGAACCTCTTTTCCTGTAGGTTGAAGTCATTGCTCCATGTCCTAGTCTCTGGAGCAGCAGAAAACAGGCTTGCTCCATCCTCCATCCTCCTTCAAATACTTAAACATGGCTATCATGTCACCTCTTAACCTTCTCTTCTCCAGGATAAACATATCCAGCTCCCTAAGCCGCTCTTCATAGGGCTTCATGATTTCTAGGCCTTCTACCTTCTACCTCCTCTGGACATGTTCCAGCTTTTCAACATCCTTCTTCAACTGTGGTGACCAGAACTGGACACAGGATTCCAGGTGAGATCCAACCAAAGCAGAACAGAGGGGCACTATCGCTTCCCTTGACCAAAACACTATACATCTATTGTCAGCTGTGCCACCCTAAAAGTAGATTCTCATGGCTCTAAAGCAGTGATGGAAAGAATATTCAAAAACATTTGGGAAATTGTCAAACAAAAGTTTTTCAAGTCTCGAGAAACCCCAGTGAGAAGCATTTGGGACTGATGAGAATCTTCGCAGTTTGAGACTCATTTTGAAGCCAACGCACACGTGGTTGTGTTGACATTAAACAGCATTTTTCTGCACTGAAAATAAAATTTCTGCTTTCTGCTTAGAAATAGTATTTTCCGTGCCCAAAAAAAAAAATCCCTGTATAGAAAATGCTGCTTTGTGTGCCAAAGAACCATGTGCAAATTTTGTGCAGAGTAAGTTCCAACTTGCGACTAAGCTTTGAAAACTGTTAGGTTTTCAAAAACTTTCCTGCAGTGGAAAGAAAATTGTTAAAACTATTTTTTGCTCCCTTTGAGAAGAAACTTGGCAAAGAATTCCATCCCTCCTCAAAAGAGCACTTTCCTCCAGTCACCACCAATAACTTTTCGATAACAATTCCGGTGGGCATGAAAGAGGAGGTTTTCGAAAATGTGCGAATTCTTCTTCTGCTGAGCAAGATCAGCTCTTCAGCTGCCTCCAGCAGAAAGGACATCCCCGGGGACCAGCCCCAAACAGAACTTTCCCTCCGGTTAGTTAAATCTTCTTAGGGCAGCTTGGTTAAAGAACTGGCTCACCTTCCATCGGCTCCTGTTAAAGGGCTCTGCCTTTAAACTCTGCATCCGCACCTCCCAGAATCGTTTAGCTTAAATATTTTAGCTGCGGTCTGTTGTTCTTGCTGTTGTTTTGAACAAACAAAAAACCCTCTGGCTCCGTCACGTACCCTGCCTGGCTACTACCGAAGAGAAAGAAACTATGACCAAACCCAGGTCGGTTCTACGTTCGGATACAGCGAGAAATCACACGCCTGAAATGCTTTTGTCTTCCTTTGACATTAACATTTCACCATTTCCACTCAGCAAGGGGAGATCTCCCACGTTGCATCCTCCACTCACTCTCTCCCTCCCCATCTGTTCTGTCTGTGATTCTGCTTGGCTTTGCAAAAAAAAATTTTTTTAAAAAACAAAAATCTTGTCTTCAAAAGCAGGGACGACACACACGCACCACGGATTGCACTACTTCGGTTTCATTTTCAGCTACAGATCTCAAAGCACACCAACTCTCTTGCAGGGAAGGCATGTACGGTAGGCATCTGAATTCATCATCATCATCATCATCATCATCCATTTTTGTTTTATTTATATCCTGTCTTTTCCTCTGCCCCCAGACTCATGGCTTACCAAATTAAAACAAGCACAGACGATATTCCACATCATGAAGAGATGCAAGAGTAAAAACAAAAACCAGAATTAGCTTTGAAATGGAATTTACAGAATCATAGAACTGGAAGAGACCCCAGGGGCCATCGAGTCCAACCCCCTGCCATGCAGGAACACACATCAAAGCACCCCCAGAAAATGGCCCCCTCAGCCTCTGTTTTAAAACCTCCAAAGAAGGAGACTCCACCACACTCCACTGAGGCAGCAGTGTATTCCACTGTTGAATGGCCCTGACTGCCAGCAAGCTCTTCCTGATGTTTAGGTGAAATCTCTTTTCCTGAAGTTTGAATTCATTGCTCCGTGTCCTAGTTTCGGGAGCAATGGAAAACAAGTTTGCTCCACCTTCAACATGACATCCCTTTAAACATGGCTATCACATCACTTCTTAGCCTTCTTTTCATCAGGGTAAACATACCCAGCTTCCTAAGCCGTTCCTCATAGGGCATGGTTTCCAGATCCCTCATCATTTTGGTCGCCTTCCTCTGGATACATTCCAATCAAAATCATTCAAAAAGACACCCACTTAACAACAGCCACAAGTACAAACAAAAAAGCACCTTATGAAAAGCCTGTTCCCCAGCAGCAGTTCTCAAAGTCCTGCGGAAATGGAACAGTCTTTGCCTTCTTCTGGAAGGATGCTATGGACAGCAAAGCAGTCTCTGGACAGATCCCCAATCTCAAACTGCTCCAACTAAACATCCATTTAAATTGTGGAGATGAATTATTATCTTTCCGAACACACACAGGAAAAGTATGTGCCTTCCTTTGATATGAACATTTCACCCTTTCTACCTAGCAAGGGCCGGAATGCTCCTTTTGGACTGGAATGCTTCAACTTGGTGGGAACCGCTTGCTGTGATATTCACAAGGCACACAATACGAAATCTCACTTTCAAATATATCAACAGTCACTGAATCGCTCATTCGGGGCCTGTAAATACAAAAGGCTGGAGAATAGGTGAAGGCACCATCACCATCATTGCCCAGCTTGCAAGCTTTCCACCCAAGCTGCCCTGGGTTGGCACAGAATGCTGCCCTGTCAGCTGATCCAGAAAGCAATTCTCTTATTTGGATATTCTTAGCCAATAGAGCAAGTACGGTTGCACGCTGAAGATCAAAGAGTCATCAAAAGCTTGTAAATATTCTGTCCTGTCAGCTGTCAAAGGCTGCCAATGGCTAAATTGATTGCATGTTTATTATCATATATATTCATGCTTTGCTGTGCAAAAGCTGTCAAATTCACAGACTCATAGAACTGTACAGTTGGAAGAGATCACAAGGGCCATCCGGTCTAACCCCTTGCCACGCCAAATTACCCCCACGCTGAAATAAAAAAGTCACCAAAGACCAAATAACAAATATTTCAATATTTCATGGGTAAACGGAGTATGGCATTCATGTTGGCCAAAGCGGATTTTGAGGTCTGAAGCAGATGAGATGGAGGAGAGCCGACTCACAACCAATCCAGTCCAGTTTGTATAAATAAGGAGCCGCTGTGGAATGGGTTCTCCAAATTTTGACCTGCATGCGAAGGGCTAATACCCCGCTATCATGGCAGGCAGGAAAGAAGAGATGTTCATGAAGTGGCGAGGAAAAGGAACGCCCACCCTTGCCTAGTGTTCCTGCTCTGGAAGACTTTGAAGCCCACCCCACGGCTTTCGAAATGGAAGACAATGAGATGAGCAAGAGTTCCCTCATCAGATTTGTACACCCGTTGGCGCTAAGAATTTGGGTTCGGCCCGTGGGCAAATCTCCAAAACCAGCATCAAGGCAGAATAGAAAGGAACATGGCACCGATCCAGAGAACTCCTTCTCGACCGTGGTCTCCCCGAGCTCCAGGAAATGGCGCCTGTGCAGCCCCCTCCCCTACTCTTCTCGACCACCCTTCAGTATGCCACCATTTTGGACAATTTCTATGGCGCACGAGGGCAGCATGTGCACGTAGACGCATGCATTCATATCTCCCTCTCGCCAACCCAGCTAATCTTCTCCTCGCTTGCTCCTACGTCTCGCACTCTCCCCTTCTGCCATGCAAACGTTTGCTATCTCTCCAAACCAAACTGGGACGCCTGGTCCCTGCCAAGTGCCCGACGGGGACTCATACTCAACGGAAGTGTTTCAGAGCTCACCAGAACTCCTGGCCAGGATTTTATTCTGGTCGCAAGCACAAGGTGGGTGCCATGTTTGATGACAGTCCTGTCAGGTTTTGCCGGTATTATCGAACTGTCTATGCAGGGCCACTATCGCCGCTGACTGCTTTCCAGCTCACCACATTCACAAAAATGGTGGCGGAGGGTGGCATCTTGGAAGTCTAGCTTTTGCAAAAACTTAGGGACAAGACAGAGGTGGGACGTCTGTGATCGAACTGTGTGTCTGTGTGTGTTTAACATTTCAAAACAGGATTTTCCCATTTTGAGGAAAATGCTGGGGTGGGAGGAAGGGTGCATAACATTTTCCTCTGTGCACCGGATCTCAATCACATACACACATGCAAAGATAACGGGTATGAGCTCCACAATAGACAGAAAGGGAAAAATAATCCAAGTCCCCATTGCATGCCTGCATTCTTCCTGCCTACTTTCTACTGAAAAACTAATAAAAACCAGGAGGGGGGAGATTTTTTAAGCTGGAACAATAGAACGGGTTTCAATATCCTCTCCCCCAGCAAAATCAGAAATTCCTTTCCCTTGCTTTGGCCACACCACCTCAGCTACTTTAAAGTGAAGCAAAGGCACAGATAGAACAAGTCGTGGACCTCCAGCATCAGGTGGAGACTGACAAATCCAAAACCACAGATCTCCTGAGCTTCTGGAGGCTGCAGAGCTTCTTCCACATCCAACCGACCCGAACAACGGTTTTCCTTCGTCTTCTAGCCCCCTCCCCAAAACTGCCTGATACTCAGGAGCTCCACAAATATGTAAAACTCTGCAGAACCCCCAAGGATTGCGATCAAAATTCTGCTCACAAATCAGTTCTCCCGGAGAACGAGGCTGCTCCATCAGCATGGGGGAAGGAAAGATTTGATCAGAGTGGTTGGTGCCAGTTTGCCACGAAGCAACCGGGGAGCTGAGAGGAGGGGTCCGAAAGGGTAATGGAGGGCAGACAAAGGAGAGCCTGTTCCCCACCTGCTTTGGGTGGCCAGGCTACTTAAGGGGATTGAAGCAAAGAGGCTAAGGTCTCCAGGCTTTCACATATTGAAGGTGTGGGCCTGTTCAGTTCTATATGACCAAGGAATTTCAGGGTTTCTTCACATCTTCTTGAGGATCTCCATCGCAGTGGTCATGGAAGGTTCCACCTGGGATGGAGGCCCTCAAGAAGGTGTGAAGAAACCCTGAAATTTCTTGGTCCCTCATACCATCGGGGAGGGAAAGAAGGAGGAGAAAGCCACTCTGCTTCTGAGAAAGCACCTCAAAATGGCTGGGCCGCCAGTCCTCCTGCCGGTCAGTGAAGGCAACCCATTCTCCCCACCAGAGCTCAGGCTATGAGCCCTCTTTCTAACCTCCCACTTGCTGGTCAGTGAGGGCAAGCAGGCCAAGCCCCAGAGCTACAGCTACGAGCCCTTTCTCGAACCACTTCTGCTGGTTAGTGAGGGCAGCCCACCCAACCTGACCTCCGGCCGCCCTACAGCTTCGAGATGGCAACCTCTCCCCATCATTCGGGGCAGTCAGGGTAAGCGAGGGCCCGGTCCCTCAGCATCTCAGATGTAGGATGCCTAAATCTGTCCCTCAGCTCTGATGGCCAGTGAGGGCCAACCCCTTCTCCCTTGTCACACTCTTGAGGACTCAACGAAAGCGGCCCATCCCCTCGCACGCGTAGGCTCACCAATCCATGGAGAGCCACCAAGTCCGGGCCTGAACTGGAGACCCTCGAAACCCCCTTCCTCACGGCGGCTCGGCCCGCTCTCCCTCGTCCACGGAACGACGACCACCCCAAGGCCGAGACCCGGCCTGGCTAGGGGGACAAAACCGCGGTACGAATACCGGTCCGTTCACACGGACCCCATGTCTCTTAAGCTCGCGAGGGAGGCGGCGATCCAAGGTCCCCGACGACCACCGCCTCCTCCCTGCCCAGCCCCGACGGGGCTCCCCACCGCGACCCGGCGTGGCCTCGCCTCCCTGCCCCTCTTCCTCCCAGGCCAAGCGGCCTTTCCCGGATCGGAGGGGCTCCGGGGCTTTGGAGGAGGCGAGCTGGCTTTCCGAGCCCGTCTAGCTCCCTCCGTCCGTCCGGCGGGGCCGGAAAGAGGGGAGAAGGAGAGGCAAAGGCAGCGCTGGGGGTCTCCCGTCCGATCCGGAGGGGATGCCGTCTTTTCCCCGCCGCGCTCGCCTTGGAAGCCCGGCGCTGGCGGCGCAGCATCCCTTCCTCCGTCCCCGTTCTGCCCCCTCCGCCCGGCGGGGCTGGAGCCTGGCGCCCCTCCGCCACTCACCTTCCACGGCGGCGGCCGGCCGCAAGAGCAGGAGCAGCAACAAAAGCCGGAGCGCGCCCGGGCCCGGCCGGAGAGGTGGTGGAGGCGGCGGCGGCGGCGGCGGCGGCCCCATGGCGCGGCGCTCTCGGCGGTCTTCCTAGGCGGCCATGGAGAGCCGAGGCGAGCAGCGATGGAGGAGGAGGCGGAGGAGGCGGCGGCAGAGAAAGCCGGGGAGGGGGGTGGGAAGGGGGGTGGGAAGAGGAGGCGGCGGCGGCGGCGGCGGCGGCTGCAAGGGGAGGCTCTTTCCTCCCCTCCCTCCTCGGATCCGGGCTCGGTCCGTCTGTCCGTCCGTCTGGCGCGCCGGGGAAGCTGCGGAGAGGAGGAGAAGGAGAAGGAGGGAGGCGCGCTGGACTGCCTGCCCGGGATGCTGCTGCTGCTGCTGCTGCAAAGGCAGGCGCGGCGAGGGGAGGGGAAAAAAAGCGGGGGAGAGGAGGGGAGGGCTCGGGGACGGGCGGGGCGGCGAGGAGAGGAGAGGAGGGGGCGCCGGCGAGAGCGAGCCAGGGGCTGCCTCTCCGGCCGGCCGCTCGCCTCTCAGCGCGGGAGAGAGCCAGCCGGCGCGGATCCGTGCGTCCTGGCGCAGGCGGCCTTGGCGCGCCCCGTGCGGCCTCGGCTCTGTCTCTTCGCGTGCTCCCCCAGGCTCGCCCGGGGACGCAGGGAGCGCACACGCAGACCTCTGGGCCGTCTAGGTCGGGCGGGCCTGCTCTGACCGGCAGCCCACGCTCCCCAGCCTCTCCTTTCCAAACTCTGAGGGGAGATTCCCCCGCCTGACGGTCTCCCCTCTGCGCGTTAGCTCCCCAAATCCGATGACGGATGAGATCCAGGGGCCGCGCCAACGAGCTCCTCCAGGCGGCGGCACGTGCGTGCGTGTGTGTGTGTGTGTGTGTCTTTCACCTCTTTCCGGACACCTTCATGGAGCGGGGGAGCCAACCTGAATTCCATCCAGGCATATTCCTCTACAGGATGGGTCTAGTTCTTGCCTTCCTTGGCCGGCTCCTAGCCATGAGAGTAAAATGGAGCCTCTGTGTATAGGAGCAGTAGCCCAGAGGCTGGGAGACCAAACAGAGTTGGAAGGAAGTGGATCATGATGATCAGCCCCCGTGGGGAACAGGCTACGCTTCAGGTTCGATCTCATCCAGGACCATCCCACAGATAGCAGCCTCAGTAATAATGTAGCTTGGAGTTGTTGTTTGCGGGCAAAAAAGGAACTTTTCCCAGCTCTGCTTGTTGATGTTAGAGTGGACCGTCTGTTGAAATCACTAAGATTTGGGGCCACCCATTGAAATCAATGGCCAGTAGGTTCCCCATTCAGGATTGCTGTTGTTCTTGTACACTTTCAAGTCATTTCCAAATGAGGGCGACCCCAAGACAAACCTATCACAGGGTGTTGTGGGGGCTTGAGAGTGTGTGACATGCCCAGGGTCACTCAGTGGCTTCCCATAGCTGGGCAAGGACTCGAACTCTGGTCTCCAGGATCGTAGTCTAATGCTCAAGCCACTAAAACCACATTGGCACTTGGGCTTGAACTTCAGCCTCTCAGATAAATGGGGATCTAGCTTTTGCTCCAATACACCAGCAGTAAAGTTATGCTGCATATTTCTGACTTATGAACCTTTCATGGAACTTCTGAGGCCGAGAGTGTGTGATGCACCCAACGTCATCCAGTGGGTTTGCATGGCTGAGCGGCGAATCAAACCCTGGCCTCCAGGGTCATAGTCTGATGGTCGGACCACTACACCTCTCTGGCTGCCCCTTTTAGAATAGTTCAAACGTGTGAGATCTGGATTCGAAAGAAGCGCTCAGAAATTACAGTTGGCCCAAAGAGCTACAGCCAGATTGTTAACTGGGGCTGACAAAGGCCAAAAGCCCTTCCTTTTTCCATGCCTGGCTTCACCTGTGCTGTTTGGTCTGTAAATTCAAGCTGAAGGACACCTCCTTAAAATTAGTCAGAAGCCCACATCTTTCTAGACCAATCCTTGCCCTGCCTCTGCACCTCTAAAAGTGCTTGACTCCACCTCACATCATCCCCAGCCAGTTGGACCATCGTGTCTCAGGCCAACAGGAGTTCCAGTCCCGCGTGGCTATCCGGGGGACCTTGGGGATGGAAGAAGCCGGCCCAGGCGCCGACTCCCCAAGTGATCTCATGGCCAGTTTCAGTGCAAACAAACTGCTCTTCAGAGAACAAAGATAAGGAAAAGATAAGGGGGAATAAAGATAAAAAATCGAGATCAAAAGAGGCTAAGCCGGCACAGGGCAGCCAGTGCTTCAGATGTCAAAACCAGCACTGGGACGGTAAAGGTTCAGAACCATCCATGCAGCTCACCTTTCTAGTCAAAACAAGAAATGTTTCAAAGCAGGGTTGGGTACAAGGGTGTAGCTACCACAGGGAGGGACACAAAGAGAGCACCATAAGAGTTTTGCCCCTCCGTGAAATTTTCCTTCAATCCTCAAATTTCTAGCACTGCAGAATGAGGCACTGGAAATTGTCCAGCATAACTCTTCTATATGCTGTGTGCACATTCCCTAAGTCACTTTGCCTGCCCCCTTTTCTAAACTGTATTTCTAAGGCCATTTCTGCACTAGACTGTTATAGCGCTATGATTCCACTTTCAACATCCTATGGAATCCTGGGGTTTGCAGTTTAGGGAGGCGCCAGCAGGCCCCTCCCGAAACTGCAAACCCCAGGGTTCCATAGGATGTTGAAAGTGGAATCATAGTGCTATAACAATCTAGTGCAGAAATGGCTTAAATGCTGAAGTTTTAAGTTCCTGCAATACTAGAAATTCAGGAAGTAGTGGGGAATTTGATTGGAGGCCCAGAATTTCTTACCTGTAGGTGGAAAGGAGAGCCAGTGTGATGGAATTCTTTGAGCTTTGGACTGCCATTCAGCCATGGAAATCCATTGGGTGACCCTGAGCAAGTGACACACTCTCAGCCTCAGATGAAGGCAAAGGCGAACCCTCTTGGAACAAATCTTGCCAAGAAAAGCCCGGGATAGGCTTCCCTTAGGGTCACCGTAAGTTGGAAATGACTCTAACGCACACAACAACAAAAACAACAACAAGGTGGAAACTGGTCATGCCCCAGTCCCGGGACAGAGGTGCAACAATCCTCCCCAACAGCGACAACACAAAGACAAGAATGGGGCAACACTTACTGCAGCCAGCGTAGATTAAAAAGGGAGAGCCCATGAGATGCACAGCGTTTATATAGAGAAGACGTATTAATTAGGCAAACAGCTGGGTGGGGCTGTTGGCCCATATATATATATATATATATATATATATATATATATATATATAGGGGAGGGGAGGGGGAGACAGCTGTTTCAGACAACTGCTTTTGCTGGTAGAAGCAACTCATCCTACGTTCAGATCCCTGCCTTGTGCTCCTGGAAACTCTGACCTTTGCCTCCTGTGCTGACTTTGCTGCTGAATACTCCTTTTGGACTGTCACTTGGAATTTACTACTGACTTGGACTGCAAAAATACCAAATGGTAACTGTCAGATGAACTGTCGTGAACTGTGTCCATAGCTGCTGCAACGGGCTCTGTTGGAGAGCTATGAACCTTGGCTGGCTGCTGGCATAGGACAGAAATGGCCCTTTCCGCCTCCACCCTCCTCACCCCCTAGGGTGTGTTGAAGGTACATCAGGGTCTTGTCCTGGGTCTGTGGCTGTTTTGCGGTTAATCAGCAATGATTTCAGCTTTCAGCAGACACACACACTCCTTAAGCTGCAGGGATGGATGAATGCCAGACAGGCCGCTGGCAAGGGGACATGGTTGGCTGTTCACTGGTATACTACACCACCGTAATGGACCCATAAAGGAGGTGAGCAGCTGGGACAAGAAAGGCTGCCGGCTCAACCTGCCCTCCAGTTTGTCAGAGACAGATCCTGACTCATCTTCTGTTGTCCCACTTTTTCTGCTGCTTTTAAAATGTCCCATTTTCTGTCTCTTCCCACTTTCCCCCTTTGTCCCTGGCTTCCTCCCATTGCTGCAAACAGAGTTCAAACCAGTGCATAAATAACTCTCACTGGCTTAACTCAGCACAACGGAGAGGAGAGGAGGAGGCAGGATCGTGCCTTTCCCTGTAGGCTCAGTCAAAAGCAAACTGCTACGGCCTCTCCTGTTTTATCTGTCCTTCTTAGTGTCTTCTGCCATCTTGACCCACGCTTCCATGTTGCTTGGCCACCTGGATCCCGGTTTCCATGAGAGGAGCGTCAGAGGGTAAGGCCCAGTGATTGTGAAGGAAGGCAAAGCATAGAGGAGAAATGGGCTACTCAGAGCTGACAGATTTTGCCTGCCTTGCCTTGCCACCGGTGCGTGACCCTGAAAGACAACCGTGCAATTGCTAGCAACAGCATTCTGGCCTATAAATGGACTCGGGTGTGATTCAGCTGTGAGTTCATTTCTGGGACTCGAGAAGGAATTCCTCAGCTCCAAAGTCCTGAATTCTAAGCAAGACCAGCCGAGGGCCTAGTGGCAGCGTAAAGGGCGACACATTTTATTTGGCATAAGCTTGTGTGGTCTTCAGCCAGCTTATGCCAAGTAAAATGTGTTAGCCTTTAAGGTGCCATTAAGCCCTTGGTTGGTTTTGCTGCGACGGACTAACACAGTTGCCTCTTGGGAGACGCAATTGAAAATGTGCATTCTTTTATTTATTTATTTGGGGACACAATCTGGTGAGCAAACTTTGTTGTTCTTTTTCCTTTTCTTTTCTTTTTAAGAAACAGAATAAATACTGCAACCTGAAGCATGGCTAGCCCTGCTTTAAAGACTAACAGCTAATTTGTAATGACAATGAAAGAAAGAGAAAAAAAGAAAAAGGAACAAACTAGAGTTGGTCCTCTGCTTCGCCACCAGCAGCATCCGGCCCATCGGGATGTCCAGGTTGTCTTGCAGTATCACCCATTCAAGGATCTCAGCTCCAGGTCCCTTGAAGGTCTGAGACCATTCTGAGAAGATCCATTTGAAGATTTTGTGGTCTCCGACACCCTTGACACTTGTGACACCAAACTCTGGAACTCTTCTGTGTGCTCATCCACTGTATGCGCTCCTGCGCTCAGCGACATCGGCCTCCAGCGAGCCTTCTCCTGCTGAGAAGGGTCTTCGAACCAGACCCTTAGGTCGTTCACAAACATTCGAAAATAGATTCGTTCTCGAGCTCCTGGATTGTAGCCCATTTCCGCACTACACTGTTATAGTGCTATTACTCCACTTTTAACCTCCTGTGGAATTCTGGGGTTTGTAGTTTCAGGAGGGGCCAGCCATCCCCTTCCTCAACTGCAAACCCCAGGATTCCAGAGGATGTTGAAAGTGGAATCATCGCACTATAACAGGCTAGTGCAGAAATGGCCCCGGTCTCAAAGTATAGTAAAAGATGGTTTTATTCTTTCAATTAGCCCAATGCATTTCAGCCTAGCACTATTTAATGGCCTTCTTCAAGGGCTAATAAAAGACAAAAGACAGAAAAGACAGAAATAACAATAATCACGACAGGTGACAGGTTACAATTTTGCCCAATCAACTATGTGTACATGTATCTTACACAAAAATGCGTGTGAAACGTCTTTGTTTTAAAAACACCTATTAGCCTAGATAAACTTGCGCACAAAAAAAAAAAAAGTTACTTACAATGCAATTTTCAAACAGCATTACACCCCTGCCTCCTATTTCTCAAACTATCAGTTGCCAGGCGTAAAGCGGAAAGCACTCTTTTTGAAATCCCCGCAGGCGGTTTGAAAGTTGCATCGCAAGTAACATTCTCCTTTCGTATAAGTCTATCTGGTTTAATAGGGGTTTTCAAGATTGAGACATCTTGCATGCATTCTTATGCAAGACATAGGTGTGCATAAATCAGATGACAAAATTGCAACTTGTCTCTTGTTGTAATTTTTGTTATTTATGGATTGTCCCTGTTCTTTTATCTTTTATCAGCCTCTGAAGAAAGCCGTTAAATATTAGTAGGCTGAAATGCACCAGGCTGTTGGGAGGAAAAAAATAATCTCTTACAACACTTCTCTATATCCCTTCTATTGGATGTTACCAGTCTTCATTGCTTTTCTTTTTCTACCGACATTGAGGCCACCCACTCCTTCTGGTGTGTACAGGGATGTGTGTGGCTTTGCATGCCCGAGCCACAAAGTGATTTTAGACACAAAGGTTTGTGCAACTCTGTGTTAGAGGGACTGGCCCTTCTTTAGTCCAAAAAGTTGTTGGAGTTTGCAACCTCTGTGTGCCTCTGCCCTTTGTTAGTTAGGCAGCGTCCTGTTCTCTAGAAGTTTAGACACGGCATGTTTACGGTTGATTCCTGTTTTTCAAAATTTTTTGATTAACATGTATTGTGTATACAAGACAACATATAGGGGATTACCAAGACACAGGCCATTTCTGCCCTACACTGTTACAGCGCTATGATTCCACTTTCAACCTCCTGTGGAATTCTGGGGTTTGTAGTTTCCTGAGGCCAAAGACCTCTCTGGCTGAAGATTCACAGTGCCCCTCCATAAACTGCAAACCTCAGGAGCTGAAAGTGGAATAATAGCACTATAACAGCGTAGTGTGGAAATGGGCCCAGTGACCCAGCTCCTTAATGCCAGTGGAGCATAGAAAAGTCTTCCACCCCCTGCAGTAGAAGTCAGCATATATGGAATATATTGTTGTTGCTGCTGTCGTTGTGTGCTTTCAAATCACTTCTGACTTACGGCAACCCTATGACGAACCTATCACAGGGATTTCTGGGCAAGATTTGTTCAGAGGGGGTTTGCCTTTGCTGTCCTCAGAGGCTGAGACAGTGTGATTTACCCAAGGTCACTCGGTGGCTGTCCATCCCAAGCAGGGAGTTGAACCCTTCTCTCCAGAATTTCAATGCTCAACCACACCACGCTGGCTCTTCGTGTATTGCTGTTACCTATATTCCTTTGTGGTCTCCAGGAATCAATTTCTGGGGACTACCGCCGACGTTATTTTGATCAAATCCGTTTTCTTTTCGCCGGCAGAGGTGAAACAAATCACATAAAAGAGCCTTTTGAAGAGGCGGCATCAGCACAAAAAAAGAGAAGCCAGGTGCAAATCTGTGCGGCCGGGGGTTGTATCTTATTTTCAAGACCCCCTTGGTTTATGGCGCTCGTTCTTGCCTCGTGCTGTTTATGTATGCCCAGGGACTGCGGGACTCGTAAACGAATGCGCTCTGTTTTGTGATGACTGCAAAGAAACTGCACCGATACTGATTCCACAGAACGCACCTCAAAAGCCGTGAGCCACTTGCAACTGCATGTCGGAGGAGGGCCTCCAGCACACCTGGCTTTTCAGGAAAGAGGCTGAGACTTAGGCAAGGCACTGGCGTCTTTGATGTGAGAGGTCTTTTCCGTTCAGGTTGCCCTGGGGGCGCTGAGATGCCGGCCTTTCCTTTCACCCGCGCTGCTTCTCTTCTGAGTTCGGCTTTCCAAAGCTCGATGCGGCCAGGTCCGTACGCTCTGCAGGTGGGCAGAGGGACCGGGAGCTGGTATGCAATCCATCAGGAAGCAGGGACAAAACTGCTCACCTGTCAAGCCACATTCCGTCACGGCCCATCTTCCGCAAAGCATTCAGGGCCAAAGTGACAAACTGGTGACCCATGGAAGAGTGGGGCTCCTGGCCGCATCCCCTGTTGAAATCTTCCTCAAGTTACCTGGCTTGTAAGGAAGTGGGCAGTGACTCTGGCAAGTCTGGGCAGTTGGCAATTGCAGGCCAGTACCGTAATAAAATGATTGATTGATTGGTTGGTGGATTGATTGATTGATAGAAGGCCAGTACGATGTTCCTTATCCCAAGAGGTGGGCTGAAGCTCAGATATTGCAGCAACTTTCTTAATGGCAAGAAAATTTGGCCTAGGTTGATGCTTGGATGGGAGACCATGTTGGAATCCAATGCATTTCAACTGGAGAAGTGTAAAGTGCAGGGGCAGACGTTGGAAAAACTCACAAAGAATCGATGTATTGTTAGGTGGATTTGTAACTGGTCAACCAACCAAACCCAAAGGGTGCTTACTAATGGCTTCATTTCATCCCGGGGAGAAGTGACTAGTGAAGTGCCACAGAGTTTTGTTGTTGGTCCAGTGCTATTTGACATCTTTATCAATGATTTGGATGAGGAAATAGAGGGCATTCTTATCAAATTTGCAGATGACACCAAATTAGGAGGGGTTGCTAATACCCCAGAGAACAGGATCAAAATTAAAAATGAGCTCAACGGATTAGAGAGTTGGCCCAAAATTAACAAAATGAATTTCAACAGGGAGAAGTGTAAGGTACTGCACTTTGGCAGAAAAAAAAATGAAATGCACAGATATAAGATGGGTGACATCTGGCTTGACCACAGGATACATGAAAGGGATCTGTGAGTCTTAGTAGACCACAAACTGAGTGTGAGCCAGCAGTGTGATGCAGCAGCTAAAAAAACCAATGCAATTCTGGGCTGCATAAATGGGAATATAGTATATAGCTCAAGAGAAGTGATAGTACTACTCTATTCTGCTTTGGTCAGACCCCACCTGGAATCCTGTTTGAAGGACATTGCAGAAGAAGCTTTTAATTCCAGTGACCAAGGAGAGCGAGAGGTTCCTGGTGTAGCTTTACCTCCGTGCCCTTTGATTAGTTTCAGGGGTGTATCATGGGACTGTCTGCCTGCCTTTGAACACCTGGGATGAGAAGAAACATTTTCCACTCTAATTCACAAGGGCCAGTGGTGCTTTTTCCTCCCCCCTAGCTATACAAAGACACTTGATTATCTTTGAGGCACACCCTCACAGCCATTCAGTGACAAGGAGGTGGACCTACCTCCCAGAGCCAATGTTAGGGGGAGGACGGGAAGAATTCTTTAGGTTTCTCACCACAGACTCTTGGTGCAGCTACAGTGGTGGAGAATTATGTTCTGGAAGTATAAATATTGGATCTTAGCTAGAATAGTCCTTTAGTTTTGATCTCCTCCTCCTTCCTCTTCTTCTTTTAGCCTGACAAAAAGAAGGTTAAGAGGTGACATGATAGCCATGTTTAAAGACGGAGCAAGCTTGTTTCCTGCTGCTCCAGAAACTAGGACACGAACCAATGGATTCAAACTACAGGAAAAGAGATTTTGCCTAAACATCGGAGACAGTCAGAGCTGTCCAGCAGTGGAATATGCTGCCTCATGGAGTGTGGTGGAGTCTCCTTCTTTGGAGGTTTTTAAGCCGAGGCTGGATGGCCATTTGCTGGAGGTGCTTTGAGTGTGTGTTCCGGCATGGCAGAAGGGGGTTGGACTGGATGGCCCCTGGGGTCTCTTCCAACTATATGTTTCTTCCACAAACAGATGTCCTGACATCAGAGTGACATCTATTGTCCTGGGAATATAGGCACAATGGTATACGGGAGAAGCTGCTTCCCCAGAAACCTTGGTCGCAAGCCATGTAAGGCTCAAAGCGTCCGTAAGAGTGCACTGATTTGGTTTCACAATCGGAGAGGTTGCCAGCAGAGTTCTTTTTTACGCTGCTGAGATGTGACGGGAACCGGCCGTGCCAGTTCGAAATCCTGGCAGCTCAACTCCGAGCCAGCTAAAGCTTCCAAGCAGCCTTCAAAGGCAGCCCAGCTTATTAAAATATTAATAATAATAATCCAATCAGGCCCAATCCTGACAGTAATCCAATTTCCAAGGCATGGGTAACGGTGGCTACCGATGGCTTCCTGAGGGACACTGTTTCATGAAAAGGATGCCACAAACAGATGAAAAAGGAAAGGAACAGGGTGGTGGTGGGGGGGAATTTGCTGTCTTTCAAACCTCATCTGCTGAATTTCTGGAGGTGGATTAAGGATTAAGGGAGGGGGAGGAGAACCTGTGGCAGCTTATAGCATCCATATCAGTGGGGTAATGAATCTGGACTGGGGTTTAGTCTGAATGTTAAAGGTGTTTACTAAAGTAGTGAACCTGTTTCAGGGATAGTTCTGACTAAAACCTGGAGAGGGTAACATGAAGGAGAGTTACAGTGTCCAGATTGAGGGAAGAAACAGCACCACTCCTACTTTGGCTAGGGTCATTTCCGCGCTAGGCTGTTATAGTGCTATTATTCCACTTCCAACCTGCTGTGGAATCCTGGGGTTTGTAGTTTCCTGAGGCCCAAGAGCTATCTGGCTGAGAATTCCAAAGGTCCCTCCCTAAACTCCAAATCCCAGGATTCCATAGGAGGTTGAAAGGGGAAAAATAGCACTATAACAGTCTTGTTGCTGAAATGGCCCAAGCCTCCCCTGGAATATCACGTCCTGTTCTGGGCACCACAGTTCAGGAAGGATGATGACAGGCTGGAAGGTGTCTGGAGATGGGTCCCATTCTGGGGGAAAAAAGGCAGCATATAAATACAATAAATAAATAAAAATACATGAGTAAGGGTGACCAAGACAATCCGGGAAGGTCTGGAAACCGAGCCATATGAGGAGTGACTGAGGGAGTTCTTTATATTTAGCTCAAAGAAGAGGCAATTTGAGAGGTTGCATGATAGCCACTTTAAAATATCTGAAGTGATGTCACTTGAGGAGTGGAACAAGTATGTTTTCTTCTACTCCAGAGACTAGGACCATTTCCGCACTAGACTGTTACAGTGCCATTATTCCACTTGCAACATCCTGTGGAATTCTGAGATTTGCAGTTTAGGGAGCAGCATATTTGGCCTCAGTAAACTACAAACCCCAGAACGCCACAGGATGTTGAAAGTGGAATAATAGCACTATAACAGTCTAGTGCAGAAATGGTCAAGGACATAAAGCACTCCATTCAAATTGCAAGAAAATATATATTCCGCCTAAACTTTAGGAAGAATTTTCTGACGGTAGCAACTATGCAGCAGTGGAATGGAGTGCCAGTCTTCCCTTCTTCACTAGAATTTAAGCCTCCAAAACTTTGGCTGTCTCTCAGGAGTCCTTTAGTTGCACATTCCTGCATGGCAAAGCATTGGACTAGATGGTCCTTGCGGGCTTTTCCAGCTCTGTGATTCCATGGATTCGTCACTGAAACTGGAGTCACCGGCTGCCATTGAACTGAACTCCAGCTGAAGAAGCCAGATCATGGATTTATGGGTGTGTTGTTACTCCCTGCTTTAAGTTGTGTAATGGGCTGGACCAGACCTACCATGAGCCACATGGCAGCCACAGCAGGACAACTGCCTCAGGCAGAAGATTCTTAGAGGCAGCACACTGCCTGACCCCTTGAACTAGCCAGCTACCTTGAGTTGTGGTCAGAGATGTTGCCCTACTGGCAATATCGAAGTGAGATTCAAGTAGGATTTAAGTCAGTTGAGGTCGCTGGACGAGAGAAAGAGAAGCACCATCTTGGCCTTTAGCTGATGAAGCAAAATGTCTTCGGTCGGCCATGAGGATGGGGTTTACTTGATAACAAAGCTGTGCTAAAAGCCAAGGCGCCCAAGGCCAGGTATTTTGTCCCCTGGAGGCTTGGAGACAATGCCTCCCAATTTGTTATTGTTGTTAACTTCCAGCAACTCGATTTTGACTTATGGAGAGGCCATGAATGAGAGATTTCCAAGATGCCTTGCTATTAATAACCCCACTCGGGGCAGCCATGGCTTCCTTGATTGAACTCATCCACTTGGAAGGTGGAAGGCGACCCGAAAATACGTACAGTTGGCCCTCCGCATTTGCCAGCTTGACTTTCATGGATTTTATTATTTGCCAGTTTCTCTCACTTCTGCCTCTCTACCTCAGGCGCTCCTTCTCTGGAGGAACCTTCCTTTTCAGCACCTCTGATCAGGGCATGCAGCTCTTTAAAAACCCGCTTTTCATCCTCCTCTTCCTCCTTCACCAGCCAGCTAAGGATGGATCGCAGCCCAGTTTCTCGGCACCATTCTCCGGATGTCCCTCACACCCAAGAAAGGAGACGGGTGAAAGAGGAAGGGGTCCTCAGCCCCTAACCCTAGTGAATATGGAAGGCTGATTGTATTCTTTTTCTCTAACCACTTTCCATCTTACCAAACATTATTGTCCTTTCTCATGAGTCACGTCTCTTCAGGATACGTCCAAGGCAGAACGGTCTCAGTTTAGTCATCTCGGCTTCTAGGGAGAATTCAGGCTGGTTTTGCTCCCGGACCCGTTTGTTTGCCTTTTTGACAGCTCAGGCTATCTGAAGAGCTTTCCTCAGCACCACATTTCAAACCGAGTGGCTTCTCTTCTTATCAGCTTTCTTCACTGCCCGGCTTTCACGCCCACACTTAGAAACCCCTAAATTACAGCAGTAAAAATAGAACAATAGTCGTTCAAAGAACTTGACTTCCTTTTGCCTGCGCAATATGAGTTCTCGCTGGCTCTCCACCAGCGCCTGGAAGTAATAAATTAAAAAAAATAAGGAGGTGTTCTGCAACCGGTTATTTTAATAAGGATGCACCAAAGTAAAGAATACTCTCAAATTTTCTCATCGCTGAAAGAAAGCATTTCTTAACACATCAGAAAAATTGCCCCCTGCTATGAGATTGTACACATCTTGGGACATTTTTTTTGTGAAGCTGTGCAAAAATTCTCTTTTTTAAAATGAAAAGAGCAGTTGTGTGGAAGCATGAAAGGTTTTGTGTGTGAATGACTTTTCCCACCAAAAACAAAAAACAAAAAACTTGATAAAAATCATCCAAGTAAATATGCAAAAACTCCCATAATTTTGATAAGTGGGATAAAACTTTTGCAAGGATTTATTTCTGCATGCAAGAATGAAACAAGTCACAATTTGCATCCCTGCCACAAAATCACATCTCAGAAGCAGCAAAGTAAGAGTGATGTTAATTTGTTGCTGCAACAAGTAACATTTTCTAGATACTTTCAAAAGTTACTTCTCAAGGGCCTTTTGAGGTCATTCCGTTGGTTTGTTTTTACAAGAAGAGTAATATTGTCATTCATTTTTTTAATCCTTTTTTCAACTTTAAAAAAAACAGTAGCCAAAAGTCACATAAAAATGGAAAGCAATGCAACAGTAACACAAACAAGTTGTCTTTCAAGGGGCCATCTAGTCCAACCACATTCTGCCATGCAGGAAGAACTTCCTGATGGCCAGAGCTGTCCGACAGTGGAATCTGCTGCCTCCATGGAGTGTGGTGGAGTCTCCTTCTTCGGAGGTTTTTAAGCGGAGGCTGGATGGCCATCTTTTGGGAATGCTTTGAGGGGTGTTCCTGCATAGCAGGGGGTTGGACTTGATGGCCCTTGGGGTCTCTTCCAACTCTATGATTTTATGATTCTATGATTCTGATGTTGCTCGGCTGCATATGTCCCAGTTTTCATCTGTGAAGTGCTGGAGTGGGGAGAGGCAATTGTTCACTTGAAATAATTAATTTGGGTTGCAGCGGGTTGGGTATCTTACCAACTTAACCAGTGTTGAGAAAGCGGGTTTCTCTTTCTCAGGACACACAAGCCCACCCTCCTTCCAGGGTTCCTCCCCTTGCAGTCCCAGCTGAGCTCTTTGCTGCTCCTCTGCCTCTCTCTTTCTCTCTCTCTTCCTCCATCTGTCCAGCCACAGCTTCTCTCTCTCTCCACTGCTCTCAGCTCCTCCCCGGCCTGGTTTTCATTACTGCAATGTTTGCTTATCTAATGTCGAGATTTAACGGAGACACAGGAACTTGCACACTCGCTGAGTTGCCTCGAAATTACTTGATTGTTTCCTGACAAGCCATTCAGGGTTTCCCCAAGCAGCTAAGGCACCGCAAGGAAAGGGAGGGGGCTGAGCTCCTAGCCCAAGCCTGCTGAGCAGGGGTAGCAAAAGGAGCATCCTTAGGGTGGCCACGAAAAGAGCTTTTGGCTCCCGCATTAGCAAGAGGGGAAGCATAATCCCTGCAAGGTTTGGCACCACTGGGCAGATGTCAAGGTTGGTAGCCTGCTAGGGGACCTGTTACCAATCCCGGAAGCTCCTGACCTCTTTGGGCAAGCAGAGAAGCAAGCAAGCAGTAAGAAGGTTAAGCTATAGCATGCTTCCAGCTCATACTTTTTCCTGGGAGGTGGTGCTGGGGATAGCCAGATCTGTCTATTGCCACCCTGCCTAGCAGGTGCTTTGCTGCTGCCAATTGAAAAGCAAATGATAATGCCTTCTTATTACTGCCTTTGTTCCCATCCATGACACGGGGTATGCCCTCTTGTTGCCCCTTTCTTCTCTCAAGACCACTTCAAGCACCACATTAAGTAAACACATCAAGCAGGAGGCAGACCCAAGACCCTAGCACTGTCAATTTCCCGCTTCTACGTGCTTTTAAAAAAAATAAAAAAAAATAAAAAAAAATTCTTTGCTTTATGAAGAAGTCAGCGCACCTTGGGACTGACATGATGAAGGCATCGCCCGTTGCATGCTTCGAAGTCTCTGTTCTCTCTCTCTCCGTTTTTACTGATCCTTCTGGTTTTTTCTCCATTTCTGCATTTATCGGCTGAAAAATATTTTTTAGAACATCCCGTTTATGCTTTCCAATGTGTACTCTCTTTGTAAAAATGTGTATCATAGCATGGGTTTTCTCATGTACACTGTGTGCATCTTTAACCATACAACTTGACATGGGTAAAAGGCAGCTTCAAGTGTCAGTATAAGCACACATATGGGTGAGATATCAAATCTGTATGTTTAAATTTTTGAAGGGATGTCATATGGAGGATGGAGCAAGCCTGTTTTCAGCGGCTCCAGAGACTAGGACATGGAGCAATGGATTCAAATGACAGGAAAAGAGATTTCGCCTAAACATCAGGAAGAACTTCCTGATGGACAGAGCTGCCCGACAATGGAATAGCTGCCTGAGGGTACGGTGGAGTCTCCTTCTTTGGAGGTTTTTAAACACAGACTGGATGGCCATTTTGTTGGGGAAGCTTTGAGTGGATGTTCCTGCATGGCAGGGGGTTGGACTCAGTGGCCATTGTGGTCTTCTGCAAAGCTATGATTCTATGAGCTTGCCTTTTCCAGTAGGCTCAGGCAAAAGCAAACTGCTTTGACCTCTCCTTGCCCGTGTGTTCCTTCTCATTAATAACCTCTGCCATCTTGACCACAGTCTGATGTTGCTTGCCCACAAAATATCCCAGTTTTCACCTCCAAAATGTTGGAGGGCGAGACTGCCAATAATACCGGGTGCTGTAGGTTATATTCCAGAAGAAGGAACGGGCAAAATCACCTCTGAGTATTGCTTGCCTAGGAAATCTCTGTGAAAACCATAAGGATGCTACAAATCGACAGGTGACTGCACACACCTGCGCTTCTCGACGGAAACCCCAGCCAGGGTGAAGCAGGGTGCAAAAGCCACACTCTCTCCAATGCATTGCACGGCCCGGCCTGTGCGTCCCATGGAGGGAGCCTTTCCCTGCTTGCGAAGCTCACTCAGTTCAGCATTTTGCAAAGGGCACAACCATAAGTGAGAAGACTTATCTGTTTTGTTTTGTTTTTTTAATCCATGTTTTTTTAGAAAAACAAAACAAAAAACTCCCAGGGAAACAGTGAAAAGCAATTGACACCCCCGAGCCTGTCCTTTCCCTTCTCCTACGTCCCCCCATGTGAGGGCAGCGGCCTCAGTGGGATTTCCCTCCCATAACTGAGGCCAATGGCTGCCCATCGCTCCCTCCTTTTGTAACCCTCCCCTTGCTTATCCTCTCTGGAAGGACTGTATTTATTTACCACTGGGATCAGCGGGGTGATGTGGGATGGCCATTCTTCCCTTTCAGAGCCCCATTTTAATGCCTTGAATGCCCCATTGCTTGTTTTAGTGGGAGCGGTGGAGGGAACGGGGTGGGGTAGGGGCCCCAGCTTCAGTGCACTTCCTCCCCTCACTGGGGGGACTCTCCCTCTCTTTCTCCCAGCAGATGGGCCGCCGCTAAGAATGCCCATACAGTCCGGCCCTAAGAGGATTTGCTGGCGAGGCCTTTCATTGCCTCGGGGCCCATTGTGCGCCTCTTCGGCTCTGCCGTGGGACGCCGCCGAAACCGCGGGCTTCTCCCCGCACGTCTGGAAAAAAAGAGAGAGCGAGAGAAAAGAATGCACCCATAAAGGCCGTGTTTGTTCAGCTTGTTTAAGGGAAGCTTGTACGGCCCGGCGGAGGGGAAGCCCAGCCATGAAGGCCTCGGCCTCTTTGAGAAGAGGCGAAAGGGCTCTCCTGGGAAAAAAAAAAAGAGGGATCCGGCAGGCAGCCGAGGGGGGAGGTGAGCAGAAAAAGGTGGCCCTCTGCTGCCATTTCCAGGCCCAGGAGGCCTAGTTGCTGTCTAGGAGTAGATCCGCACTACCCAGGTTCCAGCAGCTTGATACCGCTTTGAAATTCCGGAGTTCCTGGGATTTGGAGTTTGGGTACTTAGAATTCTCTGCCTGGGAGCTCTAGGGCAGGGCTTCCCGGGCTCTTTGGTGTCTGGGCTGCCAACTTCCTAGGCAATTTCTCCTCTCCCTAGAGTTCTGCCTATTGGGTACAATTGTTTCTTTCTTTCCGGGAAACTCACCAGGAACTGGCAACCAACGGCTCAAGGACTGGCACGGGTCCGACAGCCCCAGTTTGAGCAGCACCGGTCTAGGGTGTTCAAGGCAATGATGTGTGCAATCTATGTTATTCCTAGGTGGAAATCTTAGGGGAGAACACCCCCAAAATTGTATTAAAGAACCTCATAATAATTTGGCAAGGCAAATCTGTCTCTTAGAGACAGCCAAGGTTCCTTTCCTTTCCTCCTGCATTAATTAATTGTATTCCCATCTGGCCTGTTTGCTTAAAAACAAAACTGGGCTCAAGGCAGCGAACGACATTCTACGAAAACCATTAAAAATGAGTTTGAGCAAACACGAAACAGGCTGAAAACTGAAACCATTAAAATCATCGCATTAATCTAGCAATTAAAAGCACCACAGTGATGAATTTAAGCGGGCTGAAGAAGTGTGCCTTCACGCAGCTCCCAAAAGCGCGAAAGGAAGGGGGACAGATTGCAGCTGTGATGGGAATGGATTCCACACAGTTTGGGAGCGATCTCAGAAAACCCTCTCCCGTGTGCCGGGCAAGCCAACCTCTACAGGTGACTCAAGAGCTGCTCCTGAAAATCTTAGCATCCCATCCAAGCTGGAGCGTGTCCAGAGGAGGGTGACCAAAAAGGTGGAGGGTCTGGAAGCCATGAAGCCCTCTGAGGAGCGGCTTAGGGAGCTGGGGAGGTTTAGCCTGCAGAAGAGAAGGTTAAGAGGGGACTTGGTAGCCATGTTTAAATATTTGAAGGGATGTCCTGTCGGGGAGGGAGCGGGCTTGTTTTCCGCTGCTCCAGAGACTAGGACACGGAACAATGGATTCAAACTACGGGAAAAGAGATTCCACCTGAACCCCAGGAAGAACTTCCTGACGGTCAGAGCTGTCCAGCAGTGGACTATGCTGGAGTGTGGTGGAGGCTTCTTTGGAGGCTTTTAAGCAGAGGCTGGATGGCTGTCCGTTGGGAGTGCTTTGATGTGGGTTCCTGCACGGCAGAATGGGGTTGGACTGGATGGCCTCTGGGATCTCTTCCAACTCTATGATTCTAGGATTCTGTAATATATCAGTCAGCCCTGCAGCCAGTCTCTAAGCTATGCAGGTCTTTAAAGCAATGCTTCGTACACTATCTAATGTGAGGGATCACCAGTTTTCTTTCTACCAACATGGCAGGGACTGGCATCACGTTTGTGCCGATTGACTACAACTGATTCCTTTTTTTTTTCCCCCTGGAAATTTTCCAGGAACCAGTAGCTAGTGGCTTTGGACTGGCACAGGTCCATGGATGGCCACCTTTAGTATCACCGCTTTAAAGGATGAAATTAACACTTTTAACCCATCCCAGTATGCAATTGGTAACCAGTCTGAAATTCATGGGTTGACAGGCAACTTGAAGTCACATACACATGCACTGCTGTCTGGAGATGAGCCATGAAAACAGGAGACTAAGGGGGCCTTTCCACCCTACACTGTTATAGTGTTATTATCCCACTTCCAACATCCTATGGAATCCTGGGGTTTGCAGTTTAGGGAGGGGCCTTTGGAATTCTCAGCCAGAGAGCTCTTTGGCCTCAGGAAACTGCAAACCCTGGAATTTCGCAGGAGGTTCAAAGTGGAATAATAGCACTATAACAGTGTAGGGCGGAAAGGCGCAGGCAACTCTACACATTTATTCATTGGCAATGAGATGTTTTGGCCGAGGAGAGGAATCTTTGTCTATTAAGAGCTGCTTGGTGTGAGAAAACAGCACGGAAATTCAGACTGGGACCGTGAAGCAAGCTCAAACGCGTTTTCCTTCCCTGCAGCGGGCAAGACCACCCCCTGGTTCAGAAAGCCCCTCGAACAGGAGAGGTCGCAAGGAGCCCGACCTATCTGCTCCCGCAAGGGGACAGACGTGTCTGTTTGGAAGGACGAGCTCGCGTGATGGTGGCGAGGCCTTGGAAGAAACAGAGCGGAAGGAGTCAGGGGTGGCAGCGAGGCATGCTGGGTAGGGATGCCTGGAGCTGAACGCGGGCCAGGCGCGCTTGCTCTCTGGCCGTCCCCATGGTAACCCTCAACCCAGAGAGAACAGCAGTCTTATCCCCCCTCCAACACACACACACACACACACACACACACACACACACACACTTCCCGCCCTTCACAGCCACGGCAGATTCTAGGTCACAGATGGCCTTTGCCACTGCGGCCGACCGGAGGGACGGATGGGTCAGGCGGGTGGAGAGAAGAGCTTTCCGGTTTGGAGAGAGAAAAACACACCGGGTGGCAGAGGAGGAAAGGAAGACAGAGCTCAAATTCTCCTCGGTTGGTGGCACCTAACCTGTGCTTCCGCGCCACTGAACGTGGACCCGGAAACTCCGTGCTCCACGGAGAGGCCAGACTTGGCGCTGAGAAGCAAAGACTCCGGCCTGCCCACGACGGCGGCCTTTCTCTTCCTTAACCCCCTCTTCTCCCCCTCCTCCAAATGACCGCCCCCCCGCCTTTGAAGATGATTTTGGCCGAAACGCGCTTTCCTTCCTGCCACGGTTGCTTTCGTTTGGCAGGATTGACCTTGGGGCAGAAGGTGACGTGCAGATGCAGGATGGCAGCGGACAGGGCCAGGGCTGCTGGGATGCCTCGGGCACGGGACAGATATTTTATGAGTAATTTAATATCTGGAACACACAAGCTCGCTCGTTCCCAGAGAGAGGAGGACGGCGACGCTCCTTAAGACCCACAAAGCCTGCTTTTCATAAGGAAGCAGCTTGGTGTGTGTGTGTCAGAGAGAGAGAAAGTTCCAGGAATTAACCCCTCTGAGGCTTGCTTCAGGGTATGCGGACAAGCAGGAGATTATATTCTTTTTGGACTGTCTTGTTTTGCAACTACAAGTTGCAGGGAAGCTGCTTCCCCCTGCCACCCCCTGAAAAAAAAAACCCTAATTCATCAAGTCTTATGGAATAACAGAATCATAGAATCACAGAATTGGAAGAGACCCCAGGGGCCATCCAATCCAACCCTGTTCTCCCATGCAGGAACACACATCAAATCATCCCCTTTGACAGATCGCCATCCAGCCTCTGCTTAAAAACCTCCAAAGAAGGAGACTCCACCACACTCCATTGAGGCAACATATTCCACTGCCGGAGAACTCCAACCGTCAGGAAGTTCTTCCTGAGGTTCAGGTGGAAGCTCCTTTGCTGCAGCTTGAATCCATTGCTCCTTGTCCTAGTCTCTGGAGCAGCAGAGAACGAGCCTGGAGCTGAACTTAATTTGGAGGTAGAGCTCAGAACCTTGGATAGCTTCTTCAAAGTCTGGACTAGAACCTGGCAAGGATTCTCCACTCTATTGTATTCAGACTCACTTGTCTTCACTGCTTTCTAATTTAGTTGAAAGTTTCTTGTTCTGCTCTGACTTCTTTGGATCATAAAACTAAGCCTATTTCATTTGTCTTGTGGAAGCATCGTGAGGAAAGGCAAGGGAGCTCTTTGTCTGGTGAAAAGCAAACTCCTGAGTCTTGCAAACATTGCTTTCTAGCAATGGAGCCACTGGACAGAAGAAGAAGAGATGCAAAAAACTTGGGGAAAAGCTGGGGAAAAGGACTGGTATTTAAGGTTTCACAAAGTCAAAAATTACTTAACGTCTTTCCAAACAAACCTTTTAGGTATGTCTGCCCCCAGGCAAGAAACGCAGAAATGCCGTCATGCTCCTATGTATGCCTTATTTTAAACAAGGTAGTGAATTTGAGGAAGGAGGAAAATGAACAACTCTTAAACAAACAAACAAACAAAAAGGTCTATGAGAATTCAAGGAACGGAGCAGGGGATCTTGTAGATCCCTTCTGGACTGACCTTTGCACGTTACTTTCCAGAGAAATGAACAGAATCAGAAGTCCAAGCAGTCAGCAACTGAGCAGTGACCGGATGATGTTCCAGATCACAGAGCATCATCCTGCCATTGCACAGTCACTAACTGCTTGGACATTTCACTCTGGAGAGTAACTTGTCAGTGTGTTTCTCAGGCCCATAGCCATGACGAGCACCTCTGTGCTTCTCTAGGCATAGTACTGCTCATGGCAAAGGAAGGGAAATCCATTTTCTTCTAAGATCTTCTGACTTACTAGGCTGTTAGCCTGTTCCCCTGACCCTTGCCACCGGTGGCCAGCAATCTTTAGGTATTTGTCGCCCCCTGATGGCTGTCCTCATTATTACTCTGTGTTGGCAGGGAGGGAGAACTGTTCAGGGAGGGATGAATTTGTTAGTGATGCAGGGTTTTTTTGGTAAATCCCATATCTGTTATAGCTGGGCAGTCCTCTGAAAGATACTGCCTGGTATTCTGCACTGCAGCTCCTGATTCATAATCTGGAATCAGTGCTCCATGCTCTCTAACTCTGTTGTTGTTGTGTGCCTTCAAGTCATTTCAAACTTATGGAGAGCCTAAGGTGAATCTGTCGTGGGGCTTTCCTGGCAAGATTGCTGGGGCTGAGAGTGTGTGACGTTCCCAAGGTCACCCAGTGGGTTTCTGTGGCCGAGTGAGGAACTGAACCTTGATCTCTAGGGTCGTGGTTCAACACTCAAACTCCTACACCAAGCTGGGATCTCATCTCCAACGCTGCATGGTCATAAACACGGCTCTAGCACCACAGTCATAATGCCCCCAACCTACTTTGCCAGGCAGCAGCCCTGCCCCAAGATGTAATTAAAAACAAAGGTGAAATTCAACATGTAAATGAATATTTATTTGTTTTTAAAAAGAGCTCAGAGGCTTTTTTTTTTTAAAAGAAAAGACAATGATGATAGAAACCATGTGGGGATGGACAACCTGGGGGTTTAATGCTGTGCTAAGAGAAAGGAAGGTCTGGCAGTTCAGGGGGACCTCAAGAGACCAGCGTTTCCCCAGACCAGCTCAACTGTGGCTGGCAGAGCTGAGCAGAAAGCCTTCTGGGGCCACTTTAGCTATCTGGGAAGAGCAGGAATCCTGAGAAGATGCTGTCTGCTCCTTCGGTGCCTCCGATGAGGGAGTTCTTCTCTGTCGGCTCCAGCCAGACTGTCTCGCCCTGCGTCAGACGGAGCACCACGCCGCCGGTGGTGACTTGGAAGGAGTTGTAGACAAAGTCGCAGAAGGCCACCACTCTCTCCCCGCGCTCATTGCCGCGGCCTTTTTTCAGGTGGATGCAGAGGTTGCCGCGGGAGCTGATGTGGTAGGTGAAATAGTAGAGCCCAGGGATTCGGCAGGTGAAGCGGCCGTAGCGGTTCTCGTAGTGCTGGTTGACGTTGGTGATGATGCGGTCAAAGCGGATGGGCTGCCCCCGTCGAGGCGTCATGGTGATGCCCCGGATTGCCGAGAAGGCCGATTTAAGGGAGGTCTTATAGTCGCCAGAATCACCCTTGGGCCCACGAGGACCGGGGGGACCAGGAGGCCCTTTGGGCCCGTTTTCTCCTCGGGGACCCACTTTCCCTGGATAACCTGGTTCCCCTGGTTCTCCTGGTTCCCCAATATCTCTGTAGTCTTCAGCTCTCCCAGGAGGACCTACAGAACAAAGGCAGAGAAGGACTGTGATGGGGCTAAGAAGGAAGAGGTTGAACTGATCCTATCTGGATTCTGTGGTTTCCCTGAAACATCGGTTAAGAAAATAGTTTAGATAAGGAAAGGCCTCCTCCTGACATAAGCTACCCTATAAGCTCATCTAAATTTAAATTTGAAATGTTATACGTGTGTGTTGGGGGAAGGAGGATGCTTTGGAGACATTCTAGCTCTAGAAGGACTACCTTCAGCAGGCGGTTAAACTAGATGGCTTCCAAAGAGCCCTCTTACTCTCCAGTTTTATGTCATAAGCACGTGCTAGATGCCTTGGACTTCCTGCTCCTCACAGGGGATTAATGAAGACCAATGTATGCATACATTCCACAGCCTCAAGCCATCAAGCTTTCTTGGGGCCTTGATCACTTCAAGCTGCAGGTGTGGGTCTCCCTTCCCATCCAAATACTTGGGTTTTGTATGCATGTGTGCATGGGAAGGTCTGGAAGGTTCAGCCTAGCCTTCTCCTAGACACACTCTCTTGATTGTTTCCTCTTGATGGAAGGAAGTGTTTTGTCTCATTCTGAAGCAAAGACACCAAGACTTTTCTTCTGCCCTTTGCAGCCCCCCCCCCCTGCAAAGTATGACCATCTAAGTTTGTGCAACGTGTGATGCTTCCAAACAAGGTGTGTCAGCAGGGAGGGAAGGAACTCTCAGCTTCACTGCCTGGAAGTGGAATTTGCAGGGAAGAAGCAACAGATGGGAGGTGGGTTTTTAACCCTTCCATCAATTCTTAGCATCAAGACCTGGCATTTACAGACAGCTGGCAGGTCTGTGCCATACCTTTGTGCTAGACAGAAGAGGCCTGTGAGCCGTCTTCCATTTTAATAACCCAGAATTTTAAAAATAGACACTCATTAACTGCTGTTGCCTTTTGCTACCAGCAGATAAGCCTGCTTTTGAGTGAGCGTGGAACTGATTGGGGAGGAAACTGAACAAAGATTGTATACTCTCCAATGGTCTCAATTTGGCAAGGACAATCCTGCTTAAATTGCCTCCTTTTTCAGCTGCTTCTACGATGTCCCAGTTTCTCTCTTCCCCTCCCACTCTCATCCTTTGCCTTCAGCTTACTTCAGTTGCTGCAAACTGAGATCAAAATGCAAAACTAGACTAGTTTGCACTCGATGAACTCAACCGGGGGGAGAGGAGAGGAGGCGGTGGCATCTTGCCCTTCCCAGTAGACTCAGCAAAAGCAAACTGCTGCAGGCTCTCCTAGTTTGTGTGTTCTTCGCCATTAATACTTTCTGCACCTTGACCATGCTGTGAGGTTGCTTGGCCATGCATGAAGCCCTGGAGGGTAAGAGGTTGATCTTCTAGGGCCAGGGAGCAATGCTGCCTCCTCCTCCCCTCATGGCACCTCCTTATTCCCCTGACCCCACCTTCCCTGGCTTGGCTTGGATCAGAGAGGTCCTCTGTCCCTCTGTTGTCCCTCCTCTTACCTCGTTCACCCTTGGTCCCATCTACTCCATCTTGACCGTTGGTGCCTGGAGCCCCCGGCATGCCAGGGATCCCTGGAATCAGGGTGGGTCCTTGGCAGGTGTTGGCGCTGGCCAGCTGGCTTGCTGGGATGCAGACCAGCATCGCCCAGATGACCGTCCTGATGCTCGGCATCCTGGAAGGGCAAAGAGAGAAGGAGGAGAACTTGGACAAAAAGCAGACTCGGTCCATGCATCATGACGGATCTGCCTTTTTCTGTCCCCTCCGCTGTGACCGACTAGTTCTTTCATCACCGGCTCTAAGCAAAGGGCAGAACCTTCGTCCAAGAATCCCTCATCCAGCTGGCCACTGGCTACAAGTCTTGTTGGCTGAGTGATTCTGGGATTTGTTGTAAAAAAAAAAGTAACCTCCCCAAGTTCTGGAAAAAAAGACCCTTTTGTCATGGCCTCCCCACTCTCCAACATCTACCATTTCGTTGTATCACATACACTGAATTTCGCCTGTCAGCTGATATATAACAATTATTTCCCCATGCCCCTTCCTTCCCTACATTACTAGTAGGATAGCTTTTCTTCCATCCGATGTGACCAGTTTTCCCAACAATGAAGAAGCAGAACAAAGACCAACCTGATCCAACCTGACGCTTTCTCCTCTTTAGTCTCAAAGAGCGGAGTTCAGAAAAGAGTCTACAAAAAAATAGTTTTAATGCTTTCTCCTAATCTGCAGTTCCTGAGCCAAGGAACTGAGGATACAATCAGGAAACTGTACTGGAAACTGTACTTTCAAGGAATGGAGAGGATTCTAAGGTGGGTCCTAAATTACACATCTCAGGATTCTGCCGTATCAAACTGTATGGCTAAGCTGATACAAAACTGCTAGATCTGTACAGTGTAGATGCACTCTTGGAATATTGCTCTGAGGCTGAAATGCTACATCTGCACATTGCTCCACATGCACGGTTCTAAATCCTTCCATTGCCTGGTAGCTGTAAAACCCCAGGAAGGATTGCTGGTGGGGAGGGGGAGGGCGCAGAGAGGCAATTTAGATTGCAGAGAAGCGGGTGGTCTCAGCTGTCTTGAGTGGGTAGGATGAAATAAGGGTGAGCTCTCAAAGGCAGCGCACCTGCCTTTTTCTTCCCCCAGGAGCCTAGAGTGGCCAGATCTTCGAAGTCTGAATTGCATCCCCCCCGTCCTCCAGTCCCCAACACTAAGTTACAGTGGTGGGGGGTCCCTCTGGTAGCAACCGGGGGGTGGAAGGTTTTTGAATGGAGACTAAAAGCGACAGGAAAGCCTGCTGTGCTGCATCCTAAAAGGGATATGCACATGCCTTAGCTGCAAATATTCATGAATAAGTGACTAATACGGTACCAGCCAGAAGGTGCTCTGCACAGCCAGCAATCACAGATCCCCCCAACACACACACACACACACACTCACATATGCACAACAAACACACACTCTCTCACTTGTTGGCTTATAAGAAAGGGCCGAAGAGAAGTCCTTCCCTTACCTAAAGATCTTTGAGGACAGCAAAACCGGATCCGATTCAGGCCCTGACTAAAGGACAGAAAAGACAAGGAGAGAACTGCACAGTCGGGACACACTCCTCCCCCCCTACAAGCCACACACACACACACACACACACACACACATTAAGCAATCACGGCCCCTTCTCCGTGTTTCTCAGACGAAAGAGAAACTGGTCAATGCTTCTTCTTTCTCTGGCTGTCCCTTCCTTCCTTCCTTCCTTCCTTCCATGTGCCACCCCAAAGGTTTCACATCCTCACCTTGCGACAGCCAAAGGGAAGTGTGGTGTTCTAGCTCTGGCTTTTCTGCAACCTCTGCAAGAAATATGGGGAACGTTCCTTTGGTGGCCGGGGGTTTGCAGAGCAAAACTGCAATCCCAGTGGCGTGTGGCTTTTGCGGAAACCCACAAGAACATCTCTGGTGCTCCTCAACCTCAGGTCTTTCTCTTTCTTGCTCTTTTTCAGCAGCTGTCCCTGGGTGTCAGCACTTTTTCTCTGTGTGATCTATACTCAAGCCTGCCTGAAAGTGACATTTGCTTTCAAGGGGGAAGCATTTCTAACCCCAGATCAGCTCAGCGACAATGCTCAAGCTTTGCAGAAGGCCCTCAAAAGGCCTAATTTACACCACACAATTACAGCACTTTGATACCGATTTCACTGCCATGATCCTGTGGAATCCCATACCCTCCAACATTTTATAGATGAAAACCTGGATATGTGTGGCTATGCAACATGAGAGTCTGGTTAAGATCGCAGAAATTATTAATGAGGAAGAATGTGGAAACGAGGGACCTTTCTGCCCTACAATGTCATAGTGCTATTATTCCATTTTCAGCATTCAGTGGAACCCTGGGGTTTGCAGTTTAGGGAGGGACCTTCAGAATTCTCAGCCAGAGAGCTCTTGGGCCTCAGGAAACTACAAACCCCAGAATTCCACAGGGGGTTGAAAGTGGAATAATAGCACTATAACAATGTAGTGCGGAAAGGCCCTAAGAGAGATTGAAGCAGTTTGGTTTAGCTTGAACCTCTTAGGAAGGGAAAAAATTCCATCCCTCCTCTTCTTACCTACCTGATGAGTTATTTGAGCACAAACTACTGCTCTTGGAACTCACTTTGCAGCAACTGAAGTAGCTAGCAAAGGGGGAAAGTGGTAGGAGGTGAGAGTAACTGGAACATTTTAAAGGCAGCTGAAAAAGTGGGACTGTCTTGCCAAATTGGGGCAGCTGGAGGTATGGAATCCTGGGGTCTTTCGTTTCATGAAGGATGTAGACTTCTCTGCCAGAAAGCCTTCCTGGCTCACTAAATGACAAACTAGGATGCAGCCATGGCACTTAAAGTAGTGTGGTATCAAAGTGCTACATGTATGTAGTATGGGAACCAACGAAGGAGAGAAACTCTCCCAAAGATATCAGGGCCTGAGCTTGCCTTTATGGGAGAACACAGCCCTTCGGACTGTCTGGAGTGAGCCTGGATTTCTAACATCCCTGTCTGCCCCTTCTTGGTTTATGAAGATGTTAAAGGGAACTCCACTCACATCCCCTTGAAAGCAAGAATCCAGAATCCACCCGAGCCTAGCTGTGTACCCCCAAAAGTCCTGGGTTCTTCCTCACAGTGAAAAGGAAGTCAAATCTGGAAAAGATCCTAGAATCATCAACTTGAAAAGGAATTTTGAGGTCATCTTGTCCATACACTCCCTCTCCCATGCTATGCGCGATGCAACTGGAATAGGGGTGGAGAAATGTGGGCCATATGTACCCCAGCCCCTACTTTTTGTAGCTCCAAAGACCCTAGATCCTTGTTTTGAAAAAAGGTGGGGGGGAGGCAAAACAACAATTGCTAATGGCCAAAGTTGCACCCAAAGTAGCTGTCAGACTGGCTTTGCTCTCCCTGCCATGCATTGTAATGCCATGTAGCACTTTAATGTTTGATGTCATGCAATGCCATGCCATGTAATGAGTGCCATGTAGTGCTTTGAACGAAGAGCTGGAAGGCAACGATGGAACTGAATGAGAAAGCAGTGGGGAATGAAGGAATGTTATTTTAATGAACTTTGATAAGAGAACAAACACAGATGCAAGGTCATGTCATTGGCAGATGGGATGTAAGCCTGGGAAAAGAGTTAATTACCTGCCAAATAAGATGCTTGCACATGCAAATTTGTAATGTTACCTCTTTTAAGGCACTGTACATTCAATAGTCCTTTAGTCTTGGCGATTGCCAAGATGTGCTGCTGTTACTCTGCTGTTTCTGTCTAAAGCTTTTGCAAACTTCCAAGCCTAATCTCTGGGACTGGAATTACCTTGTACATGATAGTACCATCCAATGTGATGGCTTCATTTGTTCTGTTCCATGATCCCCCACCCCTCCAGGTGCCAAAATGGCCAAAAATCAATTGAAACAAAAATGAGATGTGTGTTATGTCACAAAGTCTCCTGTTTCGGCAGGCTCAGAAAGGGCTGGGTCCAGATCTTCTGCTCAGATAGTACAATTTGCAAGGGTTAATTGATTTGTGGCTGCAACTTGTGAAGACGCTTTCAGGGCAGGAGGGGTGCCTATGTATTTACTTAGCTTTCTCCTTCTGTCCCCATTGCTGTGGTGCCAGGGACTGCCCTCTGCACTGCTCTGCATCTACCTAGAAGCAAGTGGACTAGTTTAAATGGTCCATATCCCATATCCCCAAACAGATGAACCCTTGCCATTGATACTTAATGCATCATGTTTAATGATATTACCAGAGGCCGATCTCTAGGTCTGAAGTTTGGCCTTGAAAAATGCACAGCCTAGGATGATCCTGGACTGGAAACCACAATTGTGAAAAAAAAAAGCACAATCCCATCTTCTTAGAAGTAAGCTCCATTGTGTTCAATGAATCTTACTCCTGGTTCACTGAATATGTAAAGGAAAAGAAAATTGTCATTGATTTACAACTGCTTTTATGTAATGTGCCATTTCTATTTCTATTTCTGTGTTTACCCATGTTTCTATTTTAGTGGTTTTGAGTCTTTGGGATGAGCAGCCTGAAAGGGGAAATACGTTTTTCATGAATAAATATTTGTTTCAAAGCAAACGCATGCTTTTTAGAGGCCGTTTTAATCTTGCTGACTGCTTGATGCCGTTTTTATAATCCAGAGACCACTGGGACTTTTTTTTTTTCCAGTGTTGGTGGTGTTACAATTTAATTCTTTTGTTCTTTTGGCCTACCGCCTTGGGATATGATTGAAGGGTAGCAGGAAAAAAAAATACTTATTACAATTGAACAAAGAAAGAAAGAAAGCAAAGAACAGATTTATTGAACTTTTTTTTTTTTTCCAAACAGCTGAGAACATTTTGGGAACAAGAGCAGAACAATGTTGGCTGGAATACAGTTATGGGACTTACAGCTACGTGAATGGGCTTCCAACTGCAGGAAATATTACTGAGCAGTTTTGCAACATCTGTATTCAACAAGGGGCTGCCGTGAAATTATGCGCATGGGGTGACTTATGCGCATTGGGTGCCAATGTGCATTGGGACACTGGTGAAGAAGTTCCAATATAGCTAAGCATGTGTAGATCTATACAATGTAAGCTGCAAGGCAGAATTGTGGTCAATAAAATTGCAGTCATAAAAACGGCACAAGAGATGCTCAGATGCTTACAGAGAAGCTGAGCTCAGGTGTTCCAAAGAACTGACTCCTGTTGTCCCAGAGAGAGTAGACCCACTCAACACATTGGTAAACCCCATTGATTAAATGGGTTCTGCTCTTGTGGGGGTTATCAACAAGATTATATCCCTAATCTGGGAAAAGCAGGAAGCCAGAGAAGACGCTGTCAGACCCACTGGTGCCCACCATGCCGTTGTAGTCATTGACTGCTAACCAAACTTGGTGGCCCACTTGCATCTGGAGAAGGACACCTCCCGAGCTCACTTGCTTGGCGTTGGACTTGTGGTCGCAGAAACTGGCCACCTTCTCCCGGTTCAGGTACATGTTGACGCAGAGGTTGGCTGTCTGGGAGACATGGTAGGTGAAGTAGTAGAGGCCAGATATGCGGCAGGTGAACTTGCCAGTGTTGACGTCAAAGTCTTGGTTGGTGTTGGCGATGGCTCTGTTGAAGATCACTGGGATGTTCTTCTCAGGGTACTGAGCCGTCTGGCGCATCACCGTGAAGGCCGACTGATGGTTCCGCTTGTAGCCCCCTGGCTCTCCTGGTTCACCTTGCTGCCCCTTCAGACCAGGCTCCCCTGGGGGTCCAGATGGGCCTCGAGGCCCATTCTTCCCTGGTAAGCCAGGAATACCTGGTTGTCCTGGGTCCCCCTTGGGGCCTTGGCTTCCAGAAATGGCTGGAGTACCTACAGGAGATTGAAAACATGGTGGGTCATGGCTGGAGGCATTAAAAAGGACGTGTGAGTAGAAAGCAGAGCCTAGACAAATTCGTCTGTTGGGCTACAACTCCAAGAATTATGGAAATTGTAGTTCAAAAGAATATGTTTTCTAAGCTCATGGCCCCAACCTTCTCCTTTCAGTTTGTGGCAAATCTGGGACCAGCATTGGATGTCCCATCTTCTCGTGGAGCAAAAAAGGAACTTTTGGAACTCTCTAACTGGAGGATAACCAATGAATATCACAAGTAAAGGATTATAACAAGAGGACATGAAGTTCCCTGACGTGTTCATTGCATCTGGGAGAAATCAGGGTGCTCCTAGCTTGGGAAACCAAGGAGAGCTACATGTTATTTCCCTTTCCCCTTCTGGTGAGGAAATGTCTGCTTTTTGAAAATCAACATTAACGACAGTGGTCAAAAAGACTTGGGGCATTTCCGCCCTAGAGCATTATAGCGCTATGATTCCACTTTCAACATGCTATGGAATCCGAGGGTTTGCAATTTCGGGAGGGGCCAGCGGTCCCTCCAAAAACTCCAAACCCCGGGATTCCACAGGATGTTGAAAGTGGAATCATAGCGCTATAACACTCTAGTGCGGAAATGGCCTTGGTCTTAACAGTATGACTCATTATTGCCATTTTTTAAATTAACTTTTTATCAGCTAGGTAAATGTATCTTCAGACTATAGGGATAAGATTGCAAAGACTATTAGCAACAAAGTTAATTTAGGCTTTTTTAAAAAAATTTTTTAGTAATGATTAAATAGTTAAGTACAAGCATTTACTAACAGTTGTTTGCAACAAGAGCGGCAACCAAATTTTAGTTATTTGTAAGAGTTTGTTTTTTAATTTCAGTTTTGTTCGGTGTTTGTAGCTCTGTTAGGTATTTGTTGCTTTCTTATGTAGTTTTGTTGTTTGTTTTCTTTTTCTTTTCTTATCTTCTGTTAAATAAAAAAAGTTTTTTTTAAAAAAAAAAAAAGAAGCTAAAGCAGAACTAGCCAGTGCCTAGCTCTTGAGGTTCCACTATAAACAACTGAAAAGATAGAATTGTACACCAATGTCTTCTTAAATGTGTATATGCCTTCAAGTCGCCTGTGAACATATGGCCACCCCATGAATTTCAGAGAGTTTTCTTAGGCAGGGGATATTGAGAGATGGTTTTGTCAGTTCCTTTCTCTATATAGCCTACAGCCCCTGGTATTCATTGGTGGTCTCCCATCCAAGTACCAGCCAGGACTGACCCTACTGAGCTTCCAAGTTCAGATGCCTTTAGGATATTTAGGTCCACAACCTCTTAACAGGATCTGGTGCCTTTAGGATATTTAGGTCCACAACCTCTTAAATAGCTCCATCTTGTTTACAGACGAAGGAATTCCGGTCAGCAATTCATCCTATTTCTCTAGGGGACCAAAGGGGTGTAGCTGTGGGGAGGAGAGCCAATGTGGGGAACATGTTGAAGCAAGTCGGCTTGATTTTCCAGAAGTGACGTGAGAAAAACATCAGCCCTTTCCACCCTACACTGTTACGGTGCTATTATTCCACTTTCAACATCCTTGGGGGAATTCTGGGATTTGTAGTTTCCTGAGGCCAAAGAGCTCTCTGGCTGAGAATTCTCAAGGCCCTTCCCTAGACTGCAAACCCTGGGGTCCCATAGGAAGTTGAAAGTGGAATAATAGCACTATAACAGCGTAGGGCGGAAATGGCCAACAACTCTGAAATATTGTCAAGAAAGACTCTTAATGCAGTGCTTCCCATACCTTGGTCCTTGTGGTGTTTTGGAGCTCAGCTCCCAGAATTCCTGTTGGCCAAGCTGGCTGAGGATTCTGGGAGTTGAAGTCCAAAAAACACCCAGAGGACCAAAGTTTAGGAACCACAAGTCTCATGAGAAATGTTGGCTCAGTTTGTTCCAATATACTTAGTTAAAAGCCAGCACAAAACAAAATGGCGGATCTCAGTCCTGCCAACTAAAGCGGAAAGAGATTGTCTTGGAACTCCCATCAGGAAAGGTTACCTGGCTCTCCTTTGGATCCTTTCAGACCGTCTCTGCCATCTTTGCCCGGAGGACCTGGCGTGCCTGGAAGCCCAGGAGTGCCATAGCAATATTGCGGAGCTTCGGCGCCTGAAGACAAATTGGCCAGAAATATGGAAAGGAGGACGAGGCCCCATCCCAGCAGCCTTCTTGAATCCAAGTCCATCTTTGTTCTACGGAGAAAAAAAAGGGGGAAACCGGGAATGGCTCCAAGGGCATTCTCCAAAACTTTCTAGTTAAGATTTTTTGGGGAGCAGAGGCAGGAGTTGATGACCCCATGGGAAGTGTCTTAGGAATTTCGTTACAGATATTAGAAAAGGAACACCATCCCCAGAAAACAGAAATTAATTCATCCATCATGTTGATTAATTCTATGCAGAGAGCATGCTCCCCCTGAATTAACAGAGAGCAGAAATCGCAGCAACTAAAAGAAAAGTAACATTAACTATAAACGGGTCAACGTGGAGCAGTGGAAGGGATTCTCTTTGCCTCTCCTTGCCAAGGAGTCTGAGATCAGGTTGGCAAACCACCAAGAAATAAAGCAAGCCAACAAACATATTGGATATATTCACCTTGTGCAGTCGCAGCCATGTGAAAACACTCGACTCTGCAACCTTTAATTAAGTTTTATCAATATTAATTTTCTTTAAATTCTTTAGATCCATTTTCGTTTTGGAAAAGTCCCTGACGAAATGATGAAATAAAAATGTTTCCTTGAAATAAAATCCCAGTTGAAATAATTGCTGCTTTATTAATGTCAGGTCATGCCTAGTTTTAGTTTTCTTGTAATTTGTTTTATTTTTGGAAAAATCCCAGTTGAAATAATGCTGACATTTGCTGTTTTGATTATTTATTGTATTTCTGGTTGTATTTTATATATATTGTGCATTTTTTTTAAAAAAAACTGCCATGCTACCCTATGGAATCCTGGAATATGTAGCTTGGTGAGGTACTTGGAATTCTCTGCTAGAGAGTTTTGGTGTCCTCCCTTGAACCATAGCATTGGAGTGCTCTAGGAGAGAACCCTAAGTCCCTCACCTGACTGTAATTCCATAGAAGAGATTTTTCGCAGGTAAAGTCAGTCTGTGTGTAATTCAGATGCATTCACAGCCCAGCCGGCTTGCTCTCATGCCTTTAAGGACAGGGTGCCCTGTGGCAGTGAGCTGGTTTCACCTGTTCATTTTTGCAGGTCACAAATGATGGCCCAGCTGAAGATGCCCATTTAAAGGCTGGCGACCCTGTTCCAAGGAGGAAAGAGCCAGGCAGTCCTTTCTGAAGGGACAGGATATCCCTCCCTTCTTTTTGCAAAGCTTGTGATCTTAGCAGCTCTGTATAGCTCACTAGAGCAGCTAATGTTGCTCCCTGGGCAAGAGAGACCTCTGGCATTGCTTTGGTTTTGTTTTCCTTATTTTTTAAAAAAGAAATATAAAATAAAAACACATTCTGCAGTGGAACATTTGCAGTGCAAAAGCAGCACTAACCCTTCACGAGCCCCAAAATTTTGCAACTGAAATCCCCGTAGGTCCTCTCCAAGGTCTTTTGCAGAGATCTTTTCCATTCTCCATTGAACTGGAGATACCTGGGATTTGATACCAACACCTTCTGCGTTCAGGATGATTTGAAAAGCCTGAAACTATATAGCAAGAGTAGGCAACTGTGGTGGGTTCAGGGGCCAATTTTCTCCCCCTGACACTCTCAGTGCATCCCCAAAGTTCCCCCCTCCAAAAAACCCCAGAATTGGCAGAAAGCGCACTTCTGGTTTTGAAAAATACTTCTGAGGAGAGCTTCACAATAGATTTAAAAACTGCCCTGCCACCTTTGAGGCTTCCCAGTTGCTTTCCCAAGTCTTATTATCTTTCTTAACCTCCCCAACCTTCTAGTGCCAAATTATTATCCTTAGTTTTTGCACGCTACCAACAAGCCATCTCCAGAAATCTGGGCAGTTTTGCTTATTAGTGGTGGCAGGTTAGGTGCCAGGGTCTCTCTTACCTCTGGGCGGGGGGATGCCCACTCTTGGACTCTTGCAGACAGCAGACAACTCGGAGTGCCGAGGGAGCCAGCAGGACAGCTTGGCGTGGGGTCGGCAGTTCCTGCTTGCAAAATCATCACCCTGAACGGGGAAGTTGGTGGCCTGGGAGAACCAAGAAGCGGCCCATCCCCTTTCCTGTCTTCATGATGTTCGTCAGCCAACTTTCAAGCTGATACATTTTTGTCATACCTTCCAATTGTCCTGATTTAATAGAGGCATCCCTCGTTAATCCTTTGCCATCCCATTTTCTCAACTGCTATTAAAAACATCCCAGTTTCTCTCTCCTCCTCCCGCTTTCCCTCTTGTCCTCAGCTTAATTGCTGCAAACTGAGTTAAAAGTGCAAAATCGGTTTGCACTCAACTCAACAGGAAAGAGAGTAGAGAAGAGACACACACTTGCTTTTCTGAAAAAGTTCCTTGGGCTCTTTCTTTCTTTCTTTCTTTCTTTCTTTCTTTCTTTCTTTCTTTCTTTCTCTCTCTCTCTTTCTCTCTTTCTTTCTTTCTTTTGTGTGTGTGTAAGAAGATTTTTCTTAACTCACTACACACATTTTAGGGTTTCTCTGCTTAAAATAGTTTTGTGTCTGCTTCCTCATTAATAACTTTAGCCATCTTGAACACACTCCAATGTTGCTTGGCCACTTTCTGCATTTTCTTCTGTAAAATGTTGGAGGTTAAGTTGGATGGTCAGTTTTTATTAGCCTCAGCTTGGCGCAGTGGTTTGAGCTTTGGACGACAGCCCCGGAGACCAGGATTCGATTCCCCACTCAGCCATGGAAATCCACGGGGTGACCTTGGGCGTGTCACACACTCTCAGCCCCAGAAAACCCCATGATAGGTTCATCTTAGGGTTGCCATAAGTTGAAAATGACTTGAACACAGGCAGCCTTTTATCTAGGGAGTTTTGGTGTGGATGATCAGAAGCCACATTTTGTTCAACATATCAGGAAGGATTGGGGAATTCGGATTCAAAGCCTGATTCAGATACAAAGTTCACAAAGGACCCCCGTGACACTCAGAGTCTCTCAGTTTGACTTATCTCCCAGAGCTGTTGTGAAGCCAACTTTGGAAGAAGACAGAGAACCATCTGTGCCCTGCTTCAGCTCTTTGGGATGAAGACAAATGTAGCAAATAAATTTTAAAAAGAGCCGTTGGACTTTTTTGTCTAGCCTGGCTTCAACCACAGTGGAAGCTGGTGGCTGCTATGTCGGTGGTCTGACGAATCCACTCCTGGTTTTAGCCTGAATTTTAAAAGAACTACTTAAGCTGGATCTATTGGAAGGAGAGTGTTCAGCACCTTGGATAGTACCTTTAATTCACTACACCAGTCCGCTAACCTAAGAGCACCCCAGCTGCCCAAGTTAAGACGTGCTTCAAAATTGTGCCTGCTAGTAGCCTTCGATGGGAATGAAGGCGACCCAAGCACATCACAAAAACATGCACACACTAGAGCAGGAGGGGAAAACCTCCTCTACCTTTTTGCCCTTGACTCTTACAGGAGGAGAAATAGCACATTTATTTTTTGCAGCTCCAGAGGGTAGGATCTGAACAAAGGGGTTTAAAATTGCAGGGAACGGATCTGTATGTGAGGTTCTGCTAGACAGAATCTCCTGATTCCATGAGCTGTTCAACCGTGCAACAGACTGCCCAAGAAGACTTCAGACTCTGCTAAGATTCCTCTGCTGGAAAGAATCTTGACGGCTTAAACTGGGGTAACTGGGGGGTTATGATAGTATAGGTGCGGTTTTGCGGTGTTGCACAAGGAGGCATCCAGTACCTACTTGTGCAACACCTTTTCCCTAGCTGTGCACCAGGGCAGCCAATCAGTTGCCAGAGGGTGGAGCTCTGCAACCAATCAGTAGCTGGGGGTGGAGCTAAGTCCTGGCGCCATTTGGCTATTGTTACAGAAAGAAGGAGAAGCCATTATCCTCCTGACCTCCATGTGACGGAGCTTTATAGACTGTCAGCAAGAAATAGGATCTCGGACATAATTTCCCATGGTAATGGGGGATGCCGGGAGTTGTAGTTCCAAAAAACTAACTTCTCCAAGCCCTGATCTAGGATGGAAAACATTTTTTTGGGGGGGGTGCATTGGTTATTTACAAATCTTGCACTATGAGTCATTGCATCCTCCTGTTTTGCAGCGGGAAAGAGACATAATGGTACCCTTTGCATTCTTTCAGTCAGTTGAGATGCCCTACTTTCGGGTGGATGTGATGGAGACACAACTCCAATTTCTCCTAGCCTCAGGGGGGCGGGGATGGTGGTGAGGCTAACTGACAGGTTTGTTGCAGGACAGAGGGAAGAAGTGACAAAATATTAAAAATGCAAATAGGGAAATGGCATCCTGGTCAAGGCGAAATCCTTTCATGATCATTTAGCATGCCATTGTTATGCTGCTCAGCTCACTACCAAAGGCACCAGAAGCGGGGTTTTAATTCACACTGCATAGAAGGAAAACAACAGCCAACCACCCTCCCTCCAAAAAATGGGGGCAGCCCCGCCTGCGATTTCCCTTTCGGAGGAACTGAAAGAGACTAGAAAGCAGCAACCACTCACTTCTGTGTAGGCAGGCCAAAGCGAAGAGAATTTTGTTTTTCTGGGCAATAGGTCTCAGAATCCATTGCAACACAGCCCATGTCCATAGAGACCGGCCGCGGGGTTATGTGAGATGTGACCCAAAGAAATGTAACTTTTGCAAGCTCGGAGGCAGGCCTTCAGAAGGGATGGATCATTGGGACTGCGCAGGCTCTTGGTGGCAGTTTTTGGTCCCTGGATCCAGGACGAAGATAGACTAAGGGCCATCATGTTCATTGAGTGGAGCACCAACCTAGAATCATAGAATCATGGAATTATAGAGTTGGAAGAGACCCCCGGGGCCATCCAGGTCAACCCCCTTCTGCCAGGCAGGAACAAACACTCAAAGCCCTCCCAACGGATGGCCATCCAGCCTCTACTTAAAAACCTCCAAAGAAGGAGAGTCCACCACACTCCTTTGAGGCAGCAGATTCCACTCCCGAACAGCTCTGACCGTCAGGAAGTTCTTCCTGAGGTTCAGGTGGAATCTCTTTTCCCATAGTTTGAATCCTTTGCTCCTTGTCCTAGTTTCTGGAGCAGTGGAAAACAAGCCTATTCCCTCTTCAATATGACATGCTTTCAAATATTTAAACATGGCTATCATGTCCCCTCTTAACCTTCTCTTCTGCAGACCAAACATCCCCAGCTCCCTAAGATGCTCCTCACAGGGCTTCATGGTTTCCAGACCCTCCACCGTTTTGGTTGCCCTCCTCCGGACACGCTCCAGCTTGTCAATATTCTCGTTGAAATGAGGTGCCCAGAACTGGACACACTATTCCAGATGAGGTCTAACCAAAGCAGAATAGAGTGGTATCATTACTTCCCTTGATCTAGACACCACACTCCTATTGATGCAACCAAGAATCGCGTTGGCTTTCTTGGCTGCTGCATCACACTTCTGACTCATGTTCAGCTTATGGTCCACCAAGACTCGTAGATCCCTTTCACATGTACTGTTGTCCAACCAGGTGTCTCCCATCCTATATTTGTGTATTTCATTTTTTCAGCAGTGCATGAACCTCTGCCATGTATGTTGGGGTGAGGATGGGTGGAGACTATTTCTATGCACTGTTGTATCTAGCATTCCCAGATCTCAGGGTTTGGCCCATTCTCTCCAGTTCTCAGGGCAAAAGGGAGGGATCTTAAGATGAGACCACTGCCGTCATATCCGATCTGGAGAAGACCTCACAGGCCCCTTGTTTTTGCAGCCCCCCGAGACCTCTAGAAATTTGATTTGATTTTGTTTCACCTCCTTCCTCAGGAGATGCTTTCCTTCTAAAACACATTCTGCCTCCCGCACCATTTTTATGGCAAAGGTTTCCTCTGGTACATTGCCTTGAGGGACCTGATGGGCTGAGAGGTGATACATAAATGCTTCATATAAATGAATTTAAAAAAAATAAAAATGAAAATGAAAAACTCCACTCCCCATGGGGAGTTTTTAAAAACTCTTTCTCAGTTTCTCTTCTATGTAGAACAATCAGGATGCTGATTGTCTAGGGGTTGGGAAAAATAGTTCCTGCTCCCATTGAATTGAGAAGCAGTATGGTGTAGTGGTTTGAGAGCTGTTATTGTTGTTGTAGCCATCAGAGCATTGGACTCTGCTCGGCCATGGAAACTCACTGGGTGACCTTGGGTGAGTCACACTCTCTCAGCCTCAGAGAAAGGCATAGGCAAGCCCCCTCTGAACACATCTTTCTAAGAAAACCCCGTAAGAGGCAGGAGGTTTGGTGGTTTGCGTACGGGACTAGCAGTTGAGGAAAACCAGGGTTCAAGGCCTTGTTCAGTCGGGAAGCCCACTGGGTGACTTTGGACAAATCACACTCTCTCCGCCTCAGAGGACAACAGCGGCAAACTTCCCCCGAGGAAATCTTTCCAAGAAAAGCCTGGGACAGAGTCGACATAAGTTGGAATTTACGTGAAGGCCCGAAGCAAGAACGAGGACAACAGCAAACTCATGGTTTCTCCATCCCAGGTTTTGCTCGTACAGGTTTTGTTCTAGGTTGAGTCTGTGACTCAGCTGTGCCGCAGGGTCAAACGGAGAAAACAGGGAGCCCCCAGGGAATTGCCCAAGGTTGGTGTTGTTTTCCTTTTTCCCTTGCTTGCCTGGGCCATCCACTCGGTTCAAACCCACGCTGCAACACAGCTGGGTGGAAAATCAAATTGATCAGGTTGAACCTGGTGGCCCAAGGAGAAGAACATCGAGCCCAGTCTCCCTTGGTGATTGTGAGAACATTTCACTGCAGGCAGGTTGGGTGGGTTGGGGCCCTTTGGGAAAGAATGCTTTCAGTCCCACCATTCACCCTCCTCCCAGGTTGCCTTAGATGTGCGTAGTCTCCTTGTGACAGGCTGCTGAAAAGGGTCACAGCATGTGGATTTGTGTTTCATTATGCATCGTGGTCACTGACGCTGAGGGCCTTCCGGTTATTTCTGACTTATGGCAGCTTATTTCTGACTTATGGCTTTTTGTCTCCTTCCACTCTTATGAAGCCAGAAAAAAAAAATAGTGGGGGGAGTGGTTGGGACCATTAAAATAGGCTTGAGGAGTGGCTGGGGGTTATAAATGTCCGACTGCCAGTCCATGAAGCTTCTACACACGGGCCATTTCTGCACCATACTGTTAGAGTGGTATTATTCCACTTTCAACATCCTGTGGAATCCTGGGGTTTGCAGTTTAGGGAGGGGGCCTTGGGGAGAGGTAAGAGACCACAGGACACCCTGATTTTCTTTGTGACTCAACAAACACTAAACAGCACACCTCCAAAGTTCTGAATATTTATTTGGTGCCAAATTAGGAGCTACACAGAAAGCAGGACTGGCACAATCAGGGTATAGGGGGAGTGGTACATATGCCCAGACGAAGACTCGTCTGGCCCAGGAGTCTTGGTGGGTGTAGCGTTGCGTCAAGCACCAGGGTCAAAGGAGCTTTGGGAAAGGGGGTCTTCTCTCTTCGGCGGCTTCTCATGCCCCCGTTGGGAACAAAAAGAACCCACTGAAGACGCTGTCAGCCTCTGGGCCATTGTAAATGTTGTCGTTCCCCTCTCTGGCGACCGTCTCCAGCCAAACGCGATCCTCCTCCTCCAGCTTCAGGACGCTGCCGCCTGAGTTGACCTGATAGATCTGTTGGCTGTTGTCATCACAGAACGTGGCCGCGGTGATGCCTCGGTGCACGAGGCGGAGGCACAAGTTACCATTGGAAACCACCTGGAAGGTGAAGTAGTAGTACCCTGGTTCTTTGCAGGTGAACTCCCCCGTCACTGTGCTGTAGCGATTGTCTTGGTTGGTGATGATGTTGTTAAAGACCACCATTTTGGGGTTCAGGGTTGGGGTTGGGCCCCTCCGGGTGGCTGAGAAGGCAGCCCGGGGCTGCTCCACAATATTGCTGACCTGGCCCTTGATGCCTTTGATTCCTGCTTCGCCTGGAGGACCCCGGGGGCCATCTGGACCTCGGTAGCCCTGTTTCCCTGGTATGCCAGCTGGGCCGGGCAACCCGGGATCACCTTTGGGTCCCCGTATGCCTGTGCTCCTTCCGGTCATTCCTTGAAAGAGAGCAGAGAAAAGGGGAAAATTGGTTGCCTCAAGGGAGGAGAAGAGGCCAAGTGAGAACGCCTAACTAGTCTTGGTCTTTGACTCTGGCCATTTCCGCACTAGACTGTTATAGTGCTATTATTCCACTTTCAACATCCTATGGAACCCTGGAGTTTGCACTATAACAGTCTAGCGCGGAAATGGCCTCTCTCTGCTCCTCGCTCCAGAACTGGTGCTGAACAAAAATATTTTACACACACATTTTATAGATAATTTAAGCCTGTTCCACGCATGTCTAGTTGTATCTTCTTCTTTGGCAGTGTTTGCCTATGCCTACTGGCAGTGTTGAACAAATGTCCGACTGCCAGTCCATGAAGCTTCTACACATGGGCCATTTCTGCACCGTACTGTTCTAGGGCTATTTTTCCACTTTCAACCTCCTGTGGAATCCTGGGGTTTGCAGTTTAGGGAGGGGTCTTTAGACTTCTCAGCCACTCAGCTCTTGGACCTCAGGCAACTACAAACCTCAGAATTCCACAGCTTGTTGAAAGTGGAATAATAGCACTGTAACAGTGTAGGGTGGAAATGTGGGTGGGTCTTGTCCACCATCTTAGCTGCCATTTTGTTTGGTTATACATATCTCAAGCTGGACACAGCAGTCTACAAAAAGGCACACACCTGACTCCTAGAGCCTTAAGCTGTTCCTGGCACTCTAAAGGTAAGAGCATTCCTATTCTACGGAGCTCGGAAAAATTAACTTCTTTGGACTACTACTCTCTCAGTGCCCCAGCCATCATGGCCACTGGGCATGATCCAAAAGCATAATGTGTCCAACCTATGCATCTCTGCTAGAGCATCGAGTTGTTCAATGGCATCTTACCTGGTTCTCCAACATCACCTTTCTGTCCCCGCCGGCCATCCCGCCCTGGAGCCCCCGGATGTCCATCTCTGCCATTAGGTGCTTGGCATATGGTTCCCTGAGAGGCTGCAACATCCAGGATCAGGGCCAGCGTGCAAGCAGCCAGCCAGAATCTGCTCCTCATCTTGCCTGTGTGAAAGCCAACACAGCAGTGAAAATGAATCTTTCTTCCTTATTTCTTAGCGGTATTTACCCCACCAAACAAATAGAGTATAAAGAGTACTTGCTTTCTATGCAGAACGTCACTGTTTCAACCCCCAGCATCACCAGTTTTAAAGAATCGGGAAGATTTTAGAAACAATGAGTGCATCTACTCTGGTCATTTGTATCAGTTCAATGCTCGTTAAAACCAGAGAGGGGTGAAATGTAGCTTGTGAGCTGCATATGATCCCTAGGGCTGTTGTTCTGGGTCCCTGGGCCCCCAAATATTAATGTTTGTCCCCCAAATGCCCTCTAGGAAGCATGGGAGCATTCTTCCATATTGAAGGTCCTCCTGGATCGTTTTAGGCCCAGGAGAGACCTTTTCGAAAACAGGAAGTGAGTTCCCGGTCACTTCCTGTTGTTAACAAAGGTCTATCTTGGGCCTAAAATGAGTTGAGCTGCACTTAGGGGCTATATAAGTTAGAAAAAAAAATGCTGCCCACACCTCTTAGATAGCATGTGGGTACAAAATGGTATTTTTTGTGGGGTGTGCATGTGAATGGATGCAACTTTCCAAGGTCTCCTGGGAGGCTAGTGTGCCCCTCCAGTCTCTTTCACAGTTGCCCAGTCATGCCTTAAACTATCATGGCTTCATCCTGTGAAATCCTGGAGTTAGTAGTGTGTTGAAGCACTTAGAATTCTTTGCTGAAGATCTGAAGAGCTATAATTCAGGTGGAATGGGTTGGACCTCTCTAACATAGACTTCTAAAGACCTCAACAAACTGGGAAACTGCAGGAAGAGAAAGAAAAACAACAGTGGGAGATAGGATGGGGAAGATCTCTTTCGTAGTATGAGATGTAGTTGGCCATTTCTAGGTAGAGAGTGATGGAAAAGGTGCACCAACCTAGGAGTAAAAGAGATCATGAAGTTCCCTCAAGCCCAGGATGGGAAGAGTAGAAGATGAGAGTCTGAGATGATGGTGCCCAAGTGTCCACACCTAGAAGTTCCAACTAATCTGATGATAGAATGAGTTTTGAAAAGTGCCCAAGCTTTGGGGTTGCCTGAGATGCATGCTTATGACAGTTACAGCATCCATAACCCTCACACATCAGGAAGGGAAAACTGTTGCTCCAAAGAATAGACCTAAAGTGGAAGCATCTAACGATTGTGTCACCTGAAGGATTGTAAAGCATGACCTCAATCCTACATCAACATATGCTCTGTATGTACAGATCTGAATCCTCCGTGAATCCATGGAGAAGCAGCTGATCTCAGCTCAGTGGTGGAGGGAAATGAAGCTGCACCCACATATGGAATATAATCTTTGTTTTTTTTATTCCTCAGGGAGCTCAGAGAGACCAGATCTCCATGGTATGACTAACATCTCAGGTTTCCATCTGTTTTCCATGTATCATTTTTAACAGGAAAAAAAATGGCATAAAAATGGTCCCCAGCACGGATCATTTTTGGTCTCTGTCGGTGTCATGCATTGGGACAAAATGGTTCATCTTTTGGTGATGCCAAGGAAAAATTCAATCCCTGCATTCTTGCACTTTGATATTACTTTATCTGCTATGGTTCTATCACATAGAATCCTAAGATTTGGAGCCAGTGTGGTTTGAGTATTGGACTAGTACCCTAGAAAACCAGGATCTGAATCCATGTTCAACCACAAATACCCACTGAGCAGCCTCAAATAAGTCATCCTCTCTCAGCCTCAGAGGAAGGCAGTGGCAAACCCTGTCTCTGAAGAAAGCTTGCCAAGAAAATCCGAGGACAATAGGATCTCCACAAGACAGAGGTGAAGTGAATGTGTGTAACAAAAAAACAGAAATAAAAAGAAGAAACAAGAAGCGAAGATATTTAGAATTCTCGGTCAGATATCTCTAGTGCCTCCCCAAACTACAAATCCCAGGATTCTCTAAGATACCTCTAAGAGGTATCAAAGTACTGTAATTCTATGAAAGAGAGCGAAATTACCTATTCTGGTTGTCAATTCTTGGCTGCCATGTCAGGAGAGAGGTGGGAAATAAATAGATAAATAAATAGATAAATGATTGCCCATAAAGGGGAAAGGACTGGAATTCTTTAAGGAGGTCTGCAAACAGAGGTTGGATGCTTATCTTTCAGCAGTGTTGTAGCTGCATATTGCTGAATGGCCGGGGGTTGGACTAGATGGCCCTTGTGTTCCCTTCCGACCCTTAAGAGTCGATGCATCTCAGTGTGTTCCGTAAGTATAAGAAGTGTACATTAAAACCTTCTGTTAATCTTGATCGGCCAAACCTATTGTAAAACCTCATTATCCTGGCATTCCAGAGGGGTCAGAAAATACTCCAGAACTCTCCCAATGCATTTTTTAAAAAAATCTTCATGCATGAGGGTGAAACTGCACCATGAGCCATGCAAATAAACCAATGTGTGGTCCTCTGGAGGAGAATCAAAAGAAGTAGCTCTAAGAAAGGACCTGAGCAAAGTTGCTTACCTCTTTGAGAGAGACCTCCGCCACGTTCTTTGGGAAGGACGAGTCTGTCTTTTCAGCCCCGCAGATAAAGGAAGTGGAAGGATGAAGGGCAGGAGTGTTTGGCTTTGGCTGAATTGTAGAAAATAAAGTTTCCCTTCCTTCTTTGGCTTGCTTCCCCCTTGTCCTCTCTCACTCTATGGGCTCAGCCCTGCCGGTGCTCTGACACAGCTTCAGCGCACTTTGCAGTCTTGCAAGCCAACATCACAACTTTCCTTCCCCATGTAATTGGGACAGCGGAATGCTCTCTGTATGGGACCACAGTGAGCAAATTTTTTAGACAGGTATGGGCAACTCATAGCCTCCTGATGTTTTCTAGCAGCTACGATTTCCATCATCTTCTACCATCAGCCATGCTGTCTAGGGCTAAAGTCTAATAACATGGCAAGTTGTCATGCTTGCTCTAGCTACTAAATATTGAAATTATTCAGGTAGGGTCAGAAACAAGAAAGAATTTTTTGGGATGCACTGAAAACCCACCCTTCTGGTGGTATCCATTGAAGCTAATGTGGATTTAATATTCATTTGGGGGGGGGGGATTTCTGGAATGTTTTAACTGACCATCTTGATAGCCAACAGGGCTGGTAGAACCAGCAACAAAGTAGGCAACTGCTTGGAATGTTAACATCCTGGTGTTATAGTCACAGCTCATGTATTTGGCAGAGTAAGGCTATTTCCACACTATACTGCTACAGTGCTATTATTCCATTTTCCACCTCCTATGGAATCCTGGGGTTTGCAGTTTAGCTAGAGGCCTTTATAATTCTCAGCCAGAGCTCTTTGGCCTCAGGAAACTACAAACTCCAGAATTCCACAGGATGTTGAAAGTGGAATAATAGCACGATAACAGTATAGTGCGGAAATGGCCTAAGTTCCCCTATTAGCCACTGACCACCAACAAATCCTGGCCATTCCCAGTAAGCCTCCATTGACTGATATCAGAAACAGGGGTGCAGTCAGAAATGAGATGGGGGTTGCTCACATAATTGCTATGTTGCAATGGTTTCTCCAGCTTCCGCTAGGCCATATGGAGGGAACTTGCCTGTGAAAAGAGGAAGGATGTGGTAAATAATGGCCCAGTGTGTCCCATGCGCTTGACCTGGGCCAAATGCTGACAGGACAACTTGCCCAACCAGAATAGCCCAGATTGCCTAAAATTGGCTGCCCGTAAATGAACATGCTGCATGCAGTGACTTTACCTTTAGAGAGGAACAGGTCACTAGATGGCACCATTGCATAAATGAAGCAGACTGACTGCCCCGTGCAATGGGGAATAGTTTCCTGTTGAATGAAGTCACACAATGCAAGCTAGCCTTTGAGGTCCAATACGCCTCTTCATGTGGCACCCTTTGAAATCCACAAGCCTTTTTCAGAGAAACTGCAGCTGCTGCCACTCTGCACGTGCCTCTTGCCAGTTGACTTGTTGTGTGCTGGATCAGAAAGTACCTCTACCACATTTCCACAACTGGAAATGGAGGCAGCCAGATTTGGAACTGTGGTGGCATTGCTGGAAAAGGATGCCTTGTCCTTGTGCTATGCCGAGATCTGCCCACCTGCTTCCCAAATATATTCTCCCCCCCTGAAAGAGGCTTCAGTTTTCTGGCTCCAATAGAATTTCTTTTGGGAAAGTGGTGAAAGCATATTAACAGCCAGTGCAATTCCCCTGAAACCTGTGTCATGTAGGGCCTTTCTGCACTACACTGTTCTAGTGCTATTATTCCACTTTCAACATCTTATGGAATTCTGGGGTTTGTAGTTTCCTGAGGCCAAACAGCTCTCTGGCTGAGAATGCTAAATGCCCCTTCCTAAACAGCAAACCTTAGGATCCCATATGATGTTGAAAGTGGAATAATAGCACTAGAACAGTGTAGTGCAGAAAGGCCACAAAAGGGTGAGGATTTTCACTGTTTAGCTAGAACTCTAAATGGTTCTATGGTCATGCATTTCTGAGTTACCCTGAATACCATATACTACTCAGCACAAAAGAACTCTGCGTATGTTTTTGGAAACAGTGTTTGCTGCATTAAAAATGTGGGGTTTTGTGCAAAAAAAAACATGACTTCCAGGGGAAAATAGTGTATTTCAGAGCAGAAAAATTTCCCAAAGACACTTTGGGACATGCAAACGGGCCCCTCCCTGAAAACTGTGCAGAAATATTCCTTTTCTCCCACAGCTGGGAAGAAATTTGTGGACATTATTCATCCACTCCTGCAAGGACAAAATAGCTGAAGATTTACACCTCTAGTGGCATGGAATACAACATTTCCAAATGATTTTACCCAGAAATCTCGTGTATGTGCTAAACAGCATGGGGAACAAGATGGTACTCCGAGCATACAGCAGACCAATGGCTACATTATCAAGAAAGAATCCCCAGTATTAATGTTTGGATTCATTGTCCAGGAAGAAGTGAAACCTCCCAACAGTGGCTCTGTGTCCCATCCTAGACAGATTCCTGAAATGAATCCCATGCCCAATGGTGTTAAAAGCCACTGAACATGTTTAAAAAAATGCATTTGTCCTGCCTAGAAGTTCCTGATTTAGGTTGCAGATATTCAGAAATACAACCTCTGCTTGCCACAGATGACTTTTGTCTCATACATTGACAAAACACAATTGCAGTCTAACTGGGTAAGGAAACAAATGCAAAGGTGAAATCGTCTAGGGCCATTTCCACACTGCACTCTTATAGTGCTATTATTCCACTTTCAACCTCCTGTGGAATTCTGGGGTTTGTAGTTTCCTGAGGCCCAAGAGCTCTCCGGCTGAGGATTCTAAAGGTCCCTCCTAAACTGAAAACCCCAGGATTCCATAGGAGGTTGAAAGTGCAATAATAGCACTAGAACAGCGTAGTGCAGAAACGGCCTAGGTCTCGGGGTTGCCACTTTCGTCCTCGCCTTTTAGTGATCCGTCAAGCTGTGCAAGCCACTTAGCTATTCTAAACATGCAAACAACACAGATCCAATCATTAACACATGGGCTATTAAAAATTTATCATTTCCGCTGGCAGCGGCAGGCTGATTTGAAATTCCTCGGTTTCCGCATCCCGTTTCTGATTAGATTAAAGATGCTTTTCAGAAGCCACAAAGTCCCCTCTACCTCTCCTTTCTCCTTCAAGCTCTCTCTCCTCCTTCCGCCTTGTTCATGCTTGTGTTCGGAGCGTTGGTGCCAACGCCAGGCTTGTACTCATCCCTTAGTTCTCAACATGTTTGTCTCCCTTTGATTCCCTGTCGCTTCATCTCTGTTTACCGGGTGTCCACACTGTCTCGCAGCCAACCCTCCCGCGCCTTTCAAGTGGCAGCTCTTTGCCTTTGTTACTGTTGTACCTCCTTTGCGTTCACCTCTCTCCCTTCTTTTTCTTTTCTTGTGTGGAAAAAAAAAAAAGAGAGGCAGAAATAACATGGCAACACCGAGTTGGTGGGAAACCAAAAAATAAGTTTCTCAATCTTGACAGGCAGGGCCAAAACAAATCTCAAACGATATTATTCTGGGCAGAGGACGATCCCATGAGATTGAAAGGGATGTGATTCTTTGCACATTTCATTTTCACAGAAGCAACAAAAAGGCTTTGCAATTTTCTTCCTTTGCAAGAAAGGTTTTTGCACAGCTTTTGGAGACTCATAGTAGTTTGGGACTCATTCTGCACAAAGATTGCATGAGATCTTTTTGTGCAGGAAATACGGTTGCTCATGCAGAAAATGATTTTTTTTTTCTGCACTAAAAACAAACAAAACCTCCACAAATTTTGTGCAGAAGAAGTTCTGAATTGAAAAGTTTCCCTCATGGGGGTTTTCCAACACTTTCTAAAACCAGTTTTTCAGTACTTTCAAATAGTCTTTCTGTCTCTACCTCAAGGCCCCTTCCTAAACTGCAAACCCCAGGATTCCATAAGATGTTGAAAGTGAAGTAACAGCACTATAACAGTCTAGTGCAGAAATGGCCTACAGCCTAAGTCTGAATGCATTTTTGCATTGTACAAATTGCATTGCAAGCATGGAATAGATTTCTGACTTCCAGTTGTATTCAGGTCCACATTTGTGAGATGGAAACTGAGGACAGAAGTCTGTTGGTGCTAAGCTAGCAGTTGTAGTTTTTCAAAGGTCACACAGAGATGGGAAGGGATGGCAGAGAGAACCTCCCACCTCTGAGCAGCCGATTTCTTCACAACCTCACAGCATTTTGCCTTCTACCTTCACCACTTACGCTGCAGTAATTCTACCAGCATAATGTGCCAGCAGACTTCCAGACTTCATAATGTCTCATTGAATTCCTCACTCGTCCCTAACAATGGCAGACAATGGCACGTAGGAACGCAATGTTCCTTGCAAATTTTGGGAAGAGACCCATTTGAACATTTCAGATGGTGTTATAACAAGCAAGGCTGATTCCAAAGAGGGATGCACACATGCACATACACGAAGGCAAAACACGACCTCCTTGCAACAGCTCCAAAAAGCATATTCTTCCAGTGAGTTTGGAGGGGAGATGTTGCAGACACAAGTCCAGGAGGTATTGCCTGGGTGATGCCAACAAAACCTGTAGTGCAAAATGACCTGGCCACTTGCTGACCAGCGTATGGCACTGAGGCCATGGTTTCCTAACGGGAGCCAGTTTAGTTGTCTGAATGTGGGACTAGGACTCTGGGTGATCAGAGTTCACATCCCCTCTCATATCCCCAACTAGTGGAACCCACTAGTTGGCCTTGGGCAAGTCACACTCTCTCAGCCTCAGAGGAAGGCAACATCAAGCCCCCTCTGAAGACGTCTGGACAAGGAAAACCATAGGATACAGTCAACATAAGTCGGAGTTGACTTAAGGTGCATCTCGTCAACAGCACAACTGTCTGCTCTGGTGCCCAGTTGCTTTTTGCTGACAATTCCAGATGTTGGTTTTAATTTTTAGAATCTATAGAACTGTGCTTCACAGTACCTTATTCTGGATTTTACTTTAAACTTTAAAAGTTTGAACTTTGAACTTGAAAGTGCTTGGCCTTATCTCAGACAGATTAAGCACCGTAGCGCCGTAGGGCATTAGCCACCCCACTGCCATAGATCCTGCCATTTTTGTCCAGGTAATTTTAGGAAGGATGTGAAGGCACAGCCCTTCAAAACCGGCCTTTCAAACTGTTTTGATGTTTGACCGTTCTACTGCGAGCGGACATTCCTGGATGATTCATAAACTGTTCATTGGGGACTTCAGTGTCCCACTAGATTTTCTAAGGCCATTTCCTCCCTACACTGTTATAGTGCTATTATTCCCCTTTCAACATCCTGTGGAATTCTGGGGTTTGTGGTTTCCTGAGGCCAAACAGCTCTCCAGCTGGGAATTCTAAAAGCCCCTCCCTAAAATCCAAATCCCAGGATTCCATAGAGTGTTGAAAGTGGAATAATAGCACTATAAACATGTAGTGGCAGGGGGTTGGACTGGATGGCCCGCGTGGTCTCTTCCAACTCTACATTTCTATGATTCTATGATTCTAGTGCAGAAGTGGCCTGAGAGTGCAGAAACTGCTGCAGGGCTTCCCTTTTTGCACAAAGAGACCCTAAGCGGGCGCCCTGGCAGACACACAATCAGTTGCACGAAGCGATGTTGTGCAACCTTCATTTAACTATGGGAGTGCTATGTGCATAATCTGAGCGTGATAAAGGATCTTGAGCTTTATTTTGATGCCTTTTTATAAAATTTTAAGCCATCACCATCAGCATTTTCTTGTGCGAAACTCCACATGTGTAGAGCTGTCCCTCCCTCTCTTGGTGTGGATCCCATTCTTCCTTGCTAGAGTCACTGTCCGATTTACCTACCCCCTTGCCCTGGGCCAGATCCACCCAATGATCCAGAGGGAGGGGGAAGCAGCGAGCCTCTGCATTTGTTTGTAACCACTTCCTTTCCCCGTGCAGCACGGGGAAGAGGCCGGCCGCGCTGCGGAAGGAAGGCGAGTGTTGCTCGTGCTCTTTTTCACAGGGAGCTATCCAGGGAGGGGAGCGTTTGCATCACTTTCCCATCCTGCCAAAGGTGCTGCCGGGATCACAACGGGATGACAACAGGAACCCGTAAGGTGCACAAATGGCCTGACTCTTGGTAGGTCAATGGCATTACCTCTGCACTGACTACCCTACACTATTTCAATATACCGTCAGCCCTCCACTTTTGCAGATTTCATTATTCACGGATTATTTGCTGTCACCTCTGCTGCTGCCCTGTGCCATTTTTAATAGGGACTGCAAGCCTCGAGAGACTGAGAAACTGTGAACAAAGCTTGCCAGTCCCTCTTAAAAACGGTGTGGGGCAGCCGTGGAGGTGGCCGTAAGTCCCACCAGCCCCCCACTTCTTCCTTGTGAAGGAACCCTGATGCCTCAAAGGAATCCCTGGTGGGTTGAATATGGTCATCATACCCCTTTTTGTGTTAAATATGGTTTGGGAGGGCCTAGAGTTACTCATAGTGTTTCCACTTTCACAGGGGTCCTGGGACCCCAACCCTAGCGAATGCGGAGGGATGACTGTGTATCCAGAAGATCAACATATGACAAGCGCTATGTATCCTGACATAATTCTTGTCTACACACGCCCTGGTTTTCATCTGTGAAATGCTGGAAGACATGCATGCAAGATTCTGTTTTTGCATTTGCATCGTGCCTTCCCCGTCTCGCCTCCACTCTCTCAACCTCAGTCTCTTGCATTTTTCCACCAGCAGGGGGAGTCATCTCCCTGACCGAGCCAAACCGAAGCATTTCAACTCTTCCCTTTTTCTCTCCCCACCTTCCTCCCCTTTTCTTTTCCAAGGGATTTTTTTTTCCTCCTTCTGGATTCCCCACAGGACTCCATAATGGGGAAATCGTTAGATTCAGATTAAAATATCCTCAAAGATGGGCTGTATGCACAAAAGCCTGGCCTCTGACCTCCCCACGAAGCATGTTGTTGCTTCATAATTAGCTGCAATCCTGCCCGGCTGATACAAATTTTTCTGGATTTATGGGAGTGGAGGGAGGGGGAGATGGCAGAGGAGACTGGCGTTCCAGGAACAAAGAGATGGGCATCCTCCTTGCCACTGCTGTGTAGGACCCTCTTATTAGAAAGCAGAGAAAGCAGATTTTCTGGGAGACTTAACTGGTCCCTCCCCTCCCTGTTGTCCCCTCCAATTTCAGGCCCCCTTTTGGTTCTTCTCTTTGCTTTGCTAGATTAACAGGAAGGACCTGGTGAGCCCCTTCTCTCACTTAGCCAGCAAACGGCTTTCAAAATGAATTTTTCTCTTTTTTGCTGCTGCGCCGGGTGCCCATTAAGGGAAAAAATTGCAAAAATGGGACCAAATGTAGTTTCATAGAATTATAGAATTGGGAGAGACCTCAAATGCCATCCAGTCCAACCCCATTCTGCCATGCAAGAAGACACATTCAGAGCCTTCCTAACAGATGGCCATTCTGCCTCTCTTTTAAAAACTAAAAAAAAAAAAATGGGACTCCACCACACTCCATGGTGACATAGTCTACTGTCAAACTGCTCCTTCTGTCAGGAATTTCTTCCTAATCTTTAGATGCAATCTCTTTTCCTGACATTTGAATCCATTGCTCTGTGTGCCAGTCTCTGGATCAGCAGAAGACAAGCTTGCTCCATAGGACATGCCTTCAAATATTTAAACATGGCTATCATGTCCCCCTTAACCTTCTCTTCTCCAGGCTAAAAATACCCAGCTCCCCAAGCCACTCCTCATAGGGCTTCATGGCTTCCAGACCCTTCACCATTTTGTTCGCCCTCCTCTGGACAGGCTTGTCAATATCCTTCTTGCATTGAGGTGCCCAGAACTGGACACGGTATTCCAGATGAGGTCTAACCAAAGAAGGATAGAGTGGTACTATTACTTTCTTCAATCCAGACCCATACCCCTGTTGACTCAAGCAAACAATTGCATTGGCTTTCTTGGCTGCGGCATCACAGTGCTGTCTCATGTTCAGCTTGTGGTCCACCAAGACCCCTAGATCCCTTTCACACATACTGTTGTCTAGCCACGAGTCCCCCGTCCTATATTTGTGCATTCCTTTTGTTCTGCCTAAGTGTAGGACTTTACATTTCTCTCTGCTGAAATTCATTTTGAATTTTGATCCTGTGCCCTGGAGTATTAGGAACCCCTCCCCATTTGGTGCCATCTGCAAATTTGATCAGCCTGCCCTCCACTCCTTCATCCCAGTCGTTGATGAAGAAGTTGAATAGCCCTGGGCCCAGGACAGAACCTTGTGGCACCCCGGGCTTGTCTCTTCTCTTGTTATGTCTCCCCAGCAGCCTTTCTTTGAACAGATATTTGATCATTTATTTATTGTGAGGACTATTTGGGGAGGGGTGCTGTATTTTTGCCTTTATTGTTATATTTTAAAATGAATTTATACTCATCCACGTTAAAGGGATGTTAACACAAGAATGTATTCAATTGTATTTCAACTTTTTTTTTATTGCCAGATTTTTCATTCCATCGTGCGGTGACCCTGTTCTCAAGGTATCAGATAAATAAATAAATACCTTGTTGTACCTGCTGTATCTCGGAGAATTTGTAGAAAGATTGATAATCCTATTTCTCTCACTCGCCCCGGTTTTATAAGACCAGGACTTGCAAGAAAACGGAGATGCAAGCAAAGATCAAGGGGGTACCACAACTTAAGTGCCGCGGTGAAAAAACATGTCGCTTCTCTCCTTAATTTGTTTATGACAACATAATTCATCCTTTCGATGAAGGGACAGATTTGCTCATTATAAGGGAAAAACGGACATGAACTCTGAGGAAGGGAGAAGGTCCCTGCCGATGTATGCTAATGCCGCAGCGACAAGAAAATTTGTAATTCCCCAAACGGTGGGACTTAACCAGGAGAACGCAGAATGTGTAAAATCTCAGCCGGAGATAAGAGCTAGGGGCATTCCCTTAAGCAAAAAAAGAGTCACGGTTTCTCGGAGTCACGGTGTCGCACGTTATTTAATCTCCCTGGCCTCCCACTTTGGGGTTAAACCCGATGTTATTTCCAACAAGAGCGGTGGTGCTCAGACTTCAGTCCTCCAGAGGTTTGGACTTCACCTCCCGGAATGCCTGACCGTTTTCCAAGCTAGCTGGGACTTCCGGAAGCTAGAGATGAAACACGGCAAGAAAGCTACAGCCATTGCCGCGCTAGACTGTCATCGTGCTAATGTTCCACTTCCAGCATTCCATGGAATCCAAGGCCCCTCCCTAAACGGCAAAGCTCAGGATTCCATAGGATGTTGAAAGTGGAATAATAGCACTATAACAGTGTAGTGCGGAAATGGCATATCTGGAGCTGGTTTACCTGCACTGCTATCAAGATTATTCCGTGTAAGCCTGAAAGAAAAACGCCGTGAGCCAGTCATGGATGCAGTCAGAACTTAGAGATGTTAGCTTTTTGCACTACAAATCCCTGAAATCCCCCAGCCGCTTTGACTACTGGCCATGCAGACTGAGCATTCTGGGAGTTACAGTCCAAAAAAGAATATTTCTGGTTTATGAATACGGTCTTTATTTTTAAGTGTGCTTTATCAGTATGTCAGTGGCCGTAGTTGTGGTGTGCCTTCAAGTCATTTCTAGCTTCTGGCGACCCTGAGGAAAACCTATTGCAGGGTTTTGGGGAGCTGAGAGCGTGTCACGCACCCAAGGTCACCCAATGGGCTCCCATGGCTGAGTGGAAAATTGAATCGTGATCTCCAACATTCAAATCTCTATACCATGCTAGCTCAAATCACGTGCAGACATACCAGACATGATGGGAACATAAAGGAGTTGAACAAACTGGTAGCTCTGGGAAACTGGGCATGCTCCAATTTGGGAATTTATATTAGGATTCCGATGGGGTGGGATGTAATGCTGAGTGAACCGTGGGTATGAGAGAGCAGAAGAATAGGTGAAATAACCCCAATCTGGGTGGTGATACATCAACAGACCACGTGGTGTGTCCCATAGGAGGTGTATGGCTGAAAAATTTCAATTTGATGCAATACCCCACTTTGTTCCAGAAGGAAGTTCCCAGGTTGGCGGCCAAAAAAGGTGATTCAGTTCTAGACTGCGTCATCACCAGTATAGGGTCCAGAGCAAAGGAAGCAGAAGTTCCATCCTATTCCACCTTGGTCAGTTTTCACCTGGAATACTTTGTCCAGCCCCACAGTTCAAGAGGGACAAGCTAGAACATTTCCAGAGAAGAGCCACCAAGACGATCAAAGGTCTGGAAACCAACCCTTATGAAGAATGACTTAAAAGGCTAGGAATGTTTAGCTTTGAAAAGAGAAGACTGAGAGAAGATCTGATAGTTATCTCTTGGAAGGGATGGGACGCAGCTGATGGAGCAAAGACTGGGGCCACTTCCGCACTATACTGTTACAGTGCTATGAGTCCACTTCCAACCTCCCGTGGAATTCTGGGGTTTGTAGTTTCCTGAGGCCCAAGAGCTCTCTGGCTGGGAATTCAAAATGCCCCTCCCTCAACTGCAAAAGCCAGGATTCCATAAGAGGTTGAAAGTGGAATAATAGCACTATAACAGTGTAGGGTGGAAATGGCCTAGGACATGAACCAGTGGGTTCAAATTACAAGAAAGAAGATTGCATAGAGACATCTTGGAGAACTTCCTGGTGGTGAAAGCTGTTTGACAACGGAAGAGCCTCCTTTAGAAGGTGATTGACTCTCCTTTGTTGGAGATTTCCAAACAGAGGTTGAATGGCTGCCTCGTGGAGTACTTTAGTGTTGGATTCTTGCGTTGACAGGAGTCAGACTAGATGACCTCTGGGATATTTTCCAAAATTCCATGAGGCTCCACCCTTTTCTCTTGATTTTTGAAATTGTATCAGATTTTTAAAGTATAAATGAAAAGAGAGAGAGAGAGAGAAGAAGAAAAACGAGAGAAGGGAAATAAACAGGATTTTAAACATGGGCTAGGCGTATGCTTTAATGTAAGCTGGTTCCATTTCCAAAAATCCATTTACTTGAAACTGGTGTCTATTAAAAAAAATGGCATATGCATAGCTAAAGAGGTTAAGATTTCCAACGAGAAGAGCATGCAGTATCCAACAAAATTTTAATGAGATATCATGTAATTTTTTCATATTCAAAATCAAGGGCCAGTATTTTATATCAACCATTTAGCTAAGTATACTTAACTCGTAGTACCTAGTTAAGTATACTTAACTAAGTAATCTCTCCTGCTCATACATAATTTTTTTAAAAAAACCCTGCACAGTGCACATCTATGCACATCCATGTATACGTCTGTAGACGCCTGTGCACAGCATGCATCCGGGTGCAATGGCATCCCATGCGCAACTCATCTTCCTCAACCTTACATTGAAAAAAGGCTGTCCGGTTTAAAGCAAAAGCATCCAGCTGCTTCCATAGGGCAGCTTGTGCTGGCCAAAGACAACAGGATTCCAGCTGTAGGGTTCCTTGTATGTGTGTGTGTATGCGAGTGTGTTTGTAAAGAATTGTTTCAGGGGGGAAAAAAGTCACAAAATGCAAACATCTCACAATGGTAGACCATTTGACAGTGATTCTTGATCTATAGAGACACTCTGTCTCATTGAAGTTGAGAACATTGTCAAATATCCTTTACATCCCTGGCCTTGATGTATTCCAAGGTAACCAGACTTGTGATGGAGTATAACCCCATCACATCACCAGCTTCCCCCTAGATAAAACCTGACCCGCAATTTTTCTTTGGAGCAATGCCTTTCCCATCCTCAAAAAAATTCCACCTGCTCAATCCCAAGCTGGTTGTTAAAGCGGGTGAAATTATACCCCCAGTTCCTCAGAAGCCTGCACGGAAACGGAGCGGGAGACAAAAAGAACCATCAGCGGTTGCCTTTGAAAGCCCCAGCCGCCGGCCACGGAGGCAATCCGGGCCCCGCTCAATGATAATACGATGCCTTCCAAATCGAGCCGACGTGAGAAGCGAGATGCAACTTTTGTATCGATCAAGCCACCAAGGTCATTTGGAGGGAAGAGCGGAACCCGTCGGGAAGCACGTGGCAATCATCTCCAGCCAGAGCTGACTTCCAGCCACTTCGGTGACCCAGTTATTGCCAAGCCTTCCCATTGCAAGAAAAAAAGAAAAAGCAACAAGCAAAAAGGACAACAAAATTGCACAGTGTTTGCAGTGGGCTTGCAGAAAAATCAGCCTCTGGCATGGAATTCACTTGGGACAAACAGCCGAAAAAAAGACCCACGCTGTCCAGCCAGCTTTTGTTTGACCGACGATGTGGCCAACACAATAATGCATTTTTCTAAAAAATGTGCCGTATCATCCTTTTATTATTTCTCATTCAGTTTGCCTTGAGAGTGCCACTCTTTCTGAATTTTCTGCTTTAGGAGAGGGTCTGAAAGAAATTTCAATTAGAGATACAAGGATTGTTGGAAAATATATATATATATTCTTAATTAAACCTTTTTACTAAAGAGAAAAAAAGAACGCTACGTAACAAGACATGAAACTACGTGAAACTACGCATGCATTGTAATACAATACGAAAAAGAAAGGCAAAAAAATACACGACACAAGCATCTAGCAAGACTAAGAAAACTATTACAAAACTACAAGCATCTAACAAACAAAGACTACAAATAACTAAAAATTGGATCCCGCCCTTGTTGCAAGGAGCTCATTTTAATCAACTACTTACACTTAACTATTAGTCCCTAAATATATATCAAAAATTAATACTTGTTGCTACTCACTGTTATCATCATTGAGATGTACCTACAAGGTTAATTAATTAATAAACAAGATTTTTTAAAAAATCAGAATCATTTGTCAAATAATTCTATATTGTGTATTAGTTTAAAGTATTTATCCAGTTCTCTAAAAGGTTCTGAAGGTTCTTTGCCTGCTAAGTAAGTCACAAATGTATAAATCATTCTTAACTTGTAATTAATAAAGTCTGTTATAATCAATTACGGTCACTTATCCAAAATGTTGAAAAGGATTTTTTTAAAAAAAATTATCAGGAAACTCTAAGAGGAGAGTCTCAGAACTGACGAGAAACTTTGCAGTTCAGGGCTTTATTCTATGCAAAATTTGCATGTTGTTGTTTTGAACTGAAAACAGTATTTTCTGCATTGGAAATAATATTTCTGTGTAGACATATTATTCTGTGTGCATAAAAAGCTGCTTTCCGTACAGAAAATTCTGTTAATGGGGATCAATCCTGCATAAAATGTGCGTATGGTTGCTTTGCTTAGAAAACCACATTTTCTGAACCAGAAACAGCATTTTACATACAGAAAACAATATTTCTGTATAGGGACTTTTTTTTTTTTTTGCACAGAAAATGTCATCTCCTGCACAAAACAATGATGCACGAATTTTGCACAGAAGACATCCTGAATTGTGAAGAGGCTTTGATAATGGTGGAGTTTTCAAAGAATTTCTAGCAACAGCAAGAAAGTTGCTAAAATTATCCATTCATTCCTTCAAAAAGAAACTGAGGCCATTTCCACCCTACACTTTTAAGTGCTGTAATTTCGCTTTCAACACCCTATAGAACTTTGGGATTTGTAGTTTAGGAAGAGGCCTTTAGAATTCTTAGCTCTTTGGCCTCAGGAAACAACAACCCCCAGAATTCCACAGGATGTTGGAAGCGGAATAATAGCACTATAACAGTGTAGGGTAGTGAAAAACTACATCTCTAATTTCAGCAATGGGGCACGTCCAGTTGGGCACAGTTTCTTTGCATCCCATCATCCACTAGTAGTGATGGGAAGATTCATTAGTTTTGCTTTCTCCTTACCTTTATTTAAAAGAAAACAATTAAGCAAACAGCATGCTCTTTCTGTTCCAAAAATGAAGAAAATTGCAAAAATTCATCAATTGTAAGGAAAGGGAACATTCTTTCATTTGCGGTCATGCATGCAATAGGTACACTTATTCTTGGTGTGACAATTCTTTGCAAAGTCTGTATGAAGCCATTGCCAGTCCTGCCTGCCAGTTAAAGATGAAGCACTTTGTAGAAAAAAAGAGGTGGCAACCCCAAGACATTTCCGCACTACACTATTTTAGCACTATTGTTCCACTTACAACATCCTATGGAGGCGAATGAGCTCTCCGACTGGGAATTCTAAATGCCCCTCCCTAAACTACAAACCCCAGGATTCCATAGGATGTTGAAGGTGGAATAATAGCACTATTAACAGTATAGTGCAGAAATGGCCCCAGTTTGGCAAAAGCATGGCTGGATAGACAGAAATCCAAACTCAGATTTTAAGAATCAAACATTTAAAGCTCTGGGGCTGGAGGGAGGAATTTGGCCATTTATGACCTTCCACACCTACCTCACTGGTCAAGGATATAAAAAATATTTGCTGATTTTTTTTAAACTAAAAATAATGGGGTTTCCTGGCACTTATAAATTTGGGAAGAACAACACAGAAGTGAGAATTTTGCAGAGTTTTTGCATTGCCTTTGGACATCCCAAAATGTACCAGGAAATTTTTTGGCACAGAAAAACACTTTTCTTTTTGTCTAAAACAATAGGCTTTGCATGAACATTTTGCTATTTGTCCAAAAACATTTTTTTCTCAAAAGAAATGTTTTTTTAAAAAAAGAAAATTTGTTTGGTTTTTTTTGTGCACAAAAAGGACAGTTGTACAAACAAACTGTATGTGTATTTTTGCGCAGAATCATTTTCTGAACCACTATGTGAATGCCTGGGGAGAACTGCAAAGGAATATTCACTTTTTCCCACAGTGAGGAGGAAAGTATGGAAATTATTTGTTGTCCGATGTAAGGATGATGTAGCCAAAGATTTGCGTCCTTGTCACTGATGCACATAGACACATTTCAGAACCACAGCTCCCTACTTCCCTCAGAAAAACCCAAGTTTTGATTCTTAATGCGATTACATGTCTCATTGAACACAACTTGGGGATGCCTGATGCACTTGGTCTTTCCAAATTCCAATATTGAATTGGCCATGCCCTGAAAAAGTTACTTTTCTGAACTGCAACTCCCATGATACTGCAACCACAAAGCCCTTTCCTAAGCTCTGAAAACTACTTGTCCTGCATTCCCCAATGAATTTGTGGGTTGGAATGTGACTGTATTTCTTGCATTTCACATTTCTCCGGCTATTGTGCTGTGACTCTGGACTCACACTGAATCGAAACACAATTAAGGTGGCGGAAAGCACATTTAGAAATGACTATTTTACACATTGCTAAATACCTGTTTAAATACTTACGTAAACCCAAATTTCCATGCATGATTTTTTTTTTAAAGAAAAAAGATCACAGATAAAGCCAGGATTGGGACAGAATGGGTTTATGAATAAATGCATGTGAAAATGATACAGACCTGAAAGAGAACGATCCGTCCTTCTCTGCAGTCTGAGATCGGAGTTTTGAGTAGAGACGGGAGCCAATCTATTCAGCTGACATTTTGCTAACAGCTTAATCAGGCCCCCATATCTCCAAACAATACGGAAATCTGAGAGACAATTACCTTTTAACAGAAGCTCCTTTCACAATTTTTGGGAGGCGGTTCCCTGAACAATAAACATAGTTAAAGATACGTATATTATGGAAAGCTGCGCACAAAGGCCCGCGTACCAGGGGTACAAAATAGCAGTAATTCGATTCTGCAGGGCTGGGGGACACAAAACAGCGTGAAATCAAGGGAAACCATTTGCAGAAAGTGAACACAATGGGTGGAACCGCATCTAAAATGTGTATGTTAAGGAAAGGTGGCCAACAATGCATTTGAAGTTTGCTTCAGCCCCCTTTCTTTCTTTCTTTCTTTCTTTCTTTCTTTCTTTCTTTCTTTCTTTCTTTCTTTCTTTCTTAAAAGGGGGAATAGTCGCATGTGGAAATAGGATGCCGAAAAATGGGAAAAGGAAGAGACAAAGATGGCCAGATTTATCAGTCTGTAGACTTGAACTTTCTCTCTTTGGCCTGGGACTGTTCCCTGCAGCCCACCCACTCCGAAAGAATTGTGCTTCCCAAGCACGCTCCTCGGGGGAGAATTCGCACTCCATGGCGGAGCCAAAGCTGCGCACACGGAGGCAGAGAGGGAAGGCTGCGCCTCTTTCATCTCCTGCTACATCTCCTGCAGCTTTGCTCGCCTTTGCCTCTTTCGCAGCCCTGTCCCTTTCCAAACCCGTCCGTTGTGGTATTAGTTACCCAGTGGGACGTACAACAAAGCGAGGGGCTTAAGAATCAAAACAGCAAATTGCAAAGACATAAATTAATGAAGGGAGGGAGGGGAAAAAATTCCCCCCGACAGTCACTTTGTACACTTGGTGTGTGGAATTCCCAGGTATGATGAGAATGTAAATGCCGGTCCCCACTGTGCCGAAGCATCCCGGGGGCCAGATTGAAAAGTTCACTCCAGCTCTCGTGGTAACCATTTTAATCCTGAGTGCTGAGTGAAGGGGACGGAGATCTCTTTCCCTCCCTTCCCACTCTCTCATCCGGCAGAAGAACCCGGTTTGCCTTCTTCCAGAGAATGCTTGTTGTTCTATGCCTTTAAATCATCTCTGACTTCTGACAACCCTGTCTGAAGATTCCCTCACCCAGATTTATTCAGAGGAGGTTTATTGCTGCCTTCCCCTAAAGCAGAGGGAATGTGATGGATCCAATATCACCCAGGGCTTTTCCATGGCTTCATGGGGATTCAAACCCTGTTTTCTCAGAGCTCTAGTCCAACACTTGAAACTAGTACCCCATGCCACCTCTCCTAAAGTTATCTTGGCAGGGTTCATTCAAAGAAAGTTAGCTGTTGCTTTCGTTTGAGGCTGAGAGTGTATGGCCCTTTCCACATCCTACCTGTTGACAAATCCATCCTGTGGGGATCTTGGCACTGGCTCTCTTGGGAGGGGAACAAGACAGGAGAGCTCCCCTCTGCACTGCATGCCTCCATGAATGGCGGAAGCACAATGGCCCTGCAGTTGCACACTTTCCCAGGCTGCACTGGGGGAGGAAGTGCAGCCGTTGTGCTTCCAGGACTTTGGCACAGCAGGGAAGTGCAGGAGGGTGGCAGGAGGGCTATGCAATTGTGGGCCACTGATGGGGAAAAAAAAAATCAATGATTCACTCCGAAATCATGACAGTTGGTGAGGGTATCGTGACGGGACTGTGATGATGTCATGCAGAACTGTCATCGTGGTCCCGTCATGATCCCGTCACCATTGTGGGATGGGAGTGGGCTTTGGAAAGGGCCTTTGACTCACCCATGGTCACCCAGTGGGTTTGCAGGGATGAGTGGGGATTTGAATCCTGGTCTCCTGTTGTCCTGCTCTAACACACAACCAGTGCATTGTGCTGGCTCTCCTTTTCCAAAGGATGCCATTTGGCAAATCCCACTTCATTATTTCTGCACAAGCCTGCATGTTCATGCCTGAAATGTGGCCCTATAGCTTGGATGCAGACTGTCAGAAAAGACCGTACCTCCCTACCCGAGGGCCGACAAGGCCTCCAAAATTTGTGAATATTCCTCCCATCCCTATTATGCTAACAGCAGAGTGCTGTTTGATTCTCTTGTCCTTTGACTGCAATGTACCCATATTTGCCAGTGTATAAGACGCATCCGTGTATAAGACACACCCCGTTTATACACTGGCGAATACTATTTGCCAGCATAGAAGGCCCACCAGTGTATAAGACGAACCCCATTTTCAAACAGTACTTTTCGAGGAAAAAAACTGAGTCTTATATGCCGGCAAATACAGTATTTAGTGAAAAGAGGAGTCTATCCCTGGCTCCATGGAGAAGTTCAGAGGGCATGATCTAATTCTCTCCATAGGTGTGCCATCCAGAATGACTTTTTGCCCCCCAGAACTCCGTATAGATGTCTCTATACAAATGGAGTCCGATCACCTGCTTCTTCTGATAGGTGCAGCCATTTCCCCGCACATGGCACAAGCGGATCATCTCTGATCCATATCTCCATGCTTTCTGCTTGCACCCCTTGGCAGTCTTTCTCCACCCAGCCCAGGAGTTCATTCAGGTGCCGCTGGAGAACTCAGGTGCTCCGGGAGCCTATGTGACACCATCCCGCGTCCTTCCTGAGATGTACAGATAATGGAGCCACCCGACCGTTTGTGCCAGCAACTAATTTAGTGGAAAGGCCCCCCACTAAGCTGCATTGGCAGTTTTGCCACTAAAAGCCCAGCTTCCCGAGTCAGAGGGAAAGAGGTACAGACAAAAGCAAGGACCTTGTCCTGAACACACGGCTTCAGCTGTGTGACCGCCGCTGGCCCATGAATGACCACGGGCCAAGAGATGGGCCACTCAGAGGCACCCTGGAGTCAAAAGCACAGCTGGAGGAGATAACAAGAAAACGTATTCAGGAGACGGGACAGGTGAGTGACGGCGTCGGAACTTTTCTTGTTTTACTTGTGTGAGCATTTTCTTCTCTGGCTTTCTCGTACTTTGGCACGCCATAAATGGAGAGATACCGGACAGTTTGGGAATTTCTGATTGCACAAGTGGTACCTCCTGCATTGCGATATGGGAGACTCTCTGTCCAGGATTTTGGGCACTCCGTTACACGTATATGTAATGGCTGGAATCCTCTTTGTGACTTATCATAGTGTAGTAAAGTTTTATGCTAGCTTAACTGTTTTTTCCTGCCTTGCACAAGGAGGTATCCAGCATCTCCTTGTGCAACATTTTGGCTGGAAACTGGACCAAGCTTTCTGCTGCTCCAAGGAACTAGGACACGGAGCAATGGCTTCAAACTTCAGAAACTTTGGAGGAAGAGATTCCACCTAAACATTGGGAAGAACTTCCTAATGGTAGGAGCACTTTGACAGTGGATTATGCTCCTCTGAAGTGTGATGGAGTCTCATTCTTTGGACATTTTTAAACAGAGGTTGGATGTCCATCTGTCGGGAATGCTTTGATGGTGCATTCCTGCATGTCAGGTGTTGGTCTCAATAGTCCTTATGGTTTCTTCCAGCTCTATGATTCTATGAAACTGAGTTCAAACAGCAAAAGTAGTTTGCATTCCAATAACTAAGTGGGAGAGGAGAGGAGAAGAGGAGAGGAGAGGAGAGGAGGAGAGGAGAGGAGAGGAGAGGAGAGGAGAGGAGAGGAGAGGAGAGGGTGGAATTTTGCCATTCCCAGTAGGTTCAGGCAAAAGCAAACTACTCCAGTTTCTCTTATGTGTCCTTCCTCATAACTTTTGCCATCGTGACCACACTCTAGTGTTGCTTGGCCATACATGACCTGGTTTTCCTCTGTGAAACATTGGAAGGTATGTAAGAATGGAGTTGGATGCTTCTGTATCAGTATCCCCTCTCCATTTTCCATTGACCAATAAATAGACAAGTTGGAATGGGGGATTTTATCCACTAAAAGGTCGGATTTTGGAGGGTGAGGAAACAGAAGTGCCACGGTTCTGCCCGACAGAACTTTATGGTACATCTTCCTCATACAGGATCTGTTTACTTTAATAGCTACATGAGCTCGGTCCCATATTCAGCCTGGCAACCTTAATCTATGCTTCAGGACAATAAATTCGTAATATGCCATAGCAGGATCATCTGAAACAGATTTTTAAGTCCAAGGTAAGACAATATACACATCATTAGAACCGGTATTTCCCCTTGAGATCTGAACTTTGTTGAATGTTCTTGAATTGTACTTTTATGATCAGATATACACATTGCAAGGTAAACTTCATTTGTCTGGGGGGCCATGTGAACAAACATAGCAATGATCCACTTGCTGTTCTGAGACAGGCTGACTTTGGAAAGGTAGGGACTGTTCTATGATTTCCTTACAGCATTTTTGTGGCAGTGCACTCCGGGGCGGTGATTCCAAGATGTTTGATGTCTTAACAAAAACAACAACCTAGACGAATACATTTGGTTTGCATTGGTTTGGGAATAGGTAAACCATATCTGCATGCACCGAGCTTCCCCCCAGCTCGCAGCAAGCTTGTCCAGCAGAGACAAGAATCAGGGAGATGGGAAAGGTTTATTATACCCAAGATTAGGGAAGTGTTTGACAACTGCTTGCTCTAAGCCGATCAGAGGGAAGGAACCGACTGCCACTCTGCATTCTGATGAGGTTTCGGTGTAGACAAGCGGGTAGGAGCAGAGGCAGTGGTGGGATTCTGGTGTTCCACCCCTTCCCGCTCCTGCTTTCAATGCGTTGTCTGCTGGTTTTCTGACTCTTAATGCTAACAACAGCACCTTGTTTGGGATGACACACGTGCAGAAAGAGAGAGAATGCAGGTGAGACTCTGGTTGTTTCCGCACTACACTGTTATAGTGCTATTAGTCCACTTTCAACCTCCGGTGGAATCCTGGGGTTTGTAGTTTCCTGAGGCGAAAGAGCTCTCTGGTGGGAAATTCTCAATGCCCCACCCTAAACTGCAAACCCCAGGATTCCACAGGATGCTGGAAGTGGAATAGTAGCACTAGAACAGTGTAGTGCAGGAAGGCCCTCAGTGTCTGATTCCCGCAACCCTATGTGTGCTTCCAAAACAGGCACTTGTCCAGGATTAAGCATGAAAATGTAGAAACCCTCTAGTTGTCCCGATTTGGAAGGGACAGTACCAGTTAACCCTCTGCCATCCCACTTTTTCAGCTGCTTTTATAATGTCGTGGCCCCCCTTCCAGCTTTCCCCCTTCGTTGCCCGCTTTTCAGTTGCTGCAAACTAAGTTCAAAGTACAAAAGGAATTTGCACCCAGTTAAGAGAAGAGAAGATTAAGAGGGGATATGATAGCCATGTTTAAATATTTGAAGGGATGTCATGTTGATGAAGGAGCGGGCTTGTTTTCCCCTGCTCCAGAGACCAGGACAAGGAGCAATGGATTCAAGCTGCAGGAAAGGAGATTCCACCTGAACCTCAGGAAGAACTTCCTGACAATCAGAGCTGTCCAGCAGTGGAAGATGCTGCTGCCTCCATGGAGTGTGGTGGAGTCTCCTTCTTTGGAGGTTTTTAAGCAGAGGATGGATGGCCACTTGTTGAGGGTGCTTTGAGAGTTTGTTCCTACGTTGCAGAATCGGATTGGACTGGATGGCCTCTCTGGTCTCTTCCAACTCTATGATTCTATGATGCTAACTCAGCTGGGGAGGGAGAGGAGAGGTGGAGGGAGTCTTGCCCTTCCCAGTAGGCTCAGGCAAAAGCAAACTGTTGCAGCTTCTCCAAGCTTGTTTGTTCTTTCTCATCAATAACTTTTCGAATGTGTCAGCATTTTTTATGCAACCATCTGAGAGCAGAGGCTACACTTTCTTGACTGTTTACTCCCTGATTCAGAAATATAAGCTGGTCTGGAAAACGACACTGCACCTAAGCTTCCCCTGCCACAACTATTGCCATGTACCCACAGCAAGGAGTTTTGGAAAGGAGCTGTGGGGTAACTCCTTCCATAGCGTCCCCCCAAATCCACATGCTTGGCCCTGCATATACAACCCACAGGATCCTATGCATTGTGTATATTTTTCCCCCTTTGATGGTTGCACTTTTGTGTACCTGTTGGGACTCTATGCATTTGTAATCATTCTCATTTTGCAAACCTACATATGGTTTTGACACACACTTCCCCCCCTAAAATGCATCCCAAGTCTCAGCGGTGGACGGATTTCTGAAAGGAGATGTTTTCCTTGCCACTGGCAGGAGGTGCCAAATCCCCATTTCACACCTGGGAAATGTAATCCACAAATTTCTTCCCCCGGCTTTAACTTTGAATCTTTGACTACATTGGTATGTTTTGGGTGCTGATTTGGGGTTGCTATGCCTTATCTTTCATGATAGACTCCCCTTCTTTAATATCTGCATGGTGAACAGGTACAAAAGAGTTTTCTATATATTCAGAATAGCTGTCCTTGTAGAATATAGCCTGTATAAGTCACTGGGAACTTTGTTCAATTCATTTTCACCTGTCTGTTATTTCTTTATTCAGTTGATATCCCAGCTTTCTGCAAAGAATGGGACTCAGGGTGGTTTGCAATTCAATAGTACAAAATCGATTCAAACGTATGATTAATTAAAGCATAAAACATTAAAATGCAGATTAGAAAGACCCTGGTGAAAGAGTGTGTCCACAAATACCACTTCAACTGTCATGGTTCTACCCTATGCAATCTTGGGATTTTTAGCATGGTGAGATCCTTACAATTTTCTGCTAGATTGTTCTAGTTCTTTCCTCTGAACCCCAGTTCTTGCACTTTCTTCTAGCAGAGAACACTAATTGTCCCACTAAACTACAAATCCCACAATTCCATAGGACGGAGCTAGGGCAGCTGAAGTGGTATCAGTGCTGAAACGGGTGTATATTTATATGTGTGTGCGCACGGCTATCCATTTAAAAGCCCTTTCTAGCACGAGCAAAGCACAAAGGCTTGCTTGAATGCCTGCCGAAGGAAAACAGGGAGAGAGATGGCCTAGGCTCTTTTTCATGCATCTCAACTATACGTATCTCAGAAGTTGGCAGGATCAAGAGAAGAACCTCACCTGAAGATCTCAAACCCCAGCAGCATCTCCTAGAAGAAGATGGGTCTTCAGATTACGTGACTCCAAATCACAAATGGCTTTTTTTAATTTACAACTGAGATCACGGAAGCTTAGGCCATTTCTGCACTACACTGTTATTGTGCTATTATTCCACTTTCAACCGCCTGTGGAATCCTGGGCTTTGCAGTTGAGGGAGGGCCCTTGAGAATCCTCAGCCAGAGAGCTCTTGGGCCTCAGGAAACTACAAACCCCAGAATTCCACAGGAGGTCGAAAGTGGAATAATAGCACTAGAACAATGTAGGGCAGAAATGGCCTTAGAGGGCAGTCTATCCCACTATTAAACAGCTTTTACAGTAAAGAATTTCTCCCTAACTTTTAGGTAGCATTTCCTCTCTTGTCATAGGAATCCATTGGTTCATTTTCTAGTCTCTGGAGCAGCAGAAAACAAGCTTATTCTGTCCTCTCCATGACAATCCCTCAGATATTGAAGGATGGCTACCATGTCACCTCTTGGTCTTCTCTTCTCTAAGCTAAATCCAAACATAGAAGTTGTTCCTCATAAGACTTGGTTTCCAGGCCCTTGAGCATTATCTGGACATATTCCAGCCTGTCAATGTCCTTGTTGAACTCTAGTGCCCAGAACTGGATACAGCGTGACCGAAGAGGAATAGAGTGCCATCCTTACTTCCCTTGACTGTGACCTATACTCCTGAGATCCTATATCAGAATGGCATAGTATAGTGCAAATCTCCACTAGTGGAGTTATGCTTTGCTTGTGGGGCCCATCCACACTTCACTGTTATAGTGCTATTGTTCCGCTTTCAAAATCCTTGGGGGAATTCTGGGGTTTCGAGTTTCCTGAGGCCAAAGAGCTCTCTAGCTGAGAATTCCAAATGCCCTTCCCTAAACTGTAAACCCCAGGATTCCATAGGAGGTTGAAAGTGGAATAATAGCACTACAACAGTGTAGTGCAGAAAGGCCCATAGTCTGCTCCCTTGTGTTGAATGGCAGTGCTATGCAGCTGAACACACAACACAATCTGTCTGTGAATGCACAACCCCAAATATCTATGCATATCCACCTGCACCAAACACACACCTCTGCTTCTACAACCTTGAAATGAATGTCCAAAATGCCCAATGGCTTCCATAGGGGAACACGCACATGCCTGAGACACCCATAGCGTTCCAGCCATTTCCATCTCTCGAATTTCCAGCCTCTTGAATTGTTCCTGGATAGAGATAGGTAGACTGTTTTAGCATGGGAATCCTACATTCCCTATAACCTCAAGCAACAAATATTTGATCAGAACTCACAAACATTTGCAAAGCTCTTCACAAACTGGGTGGAACAAACTTGAGATGAAATGGGGGGCGGGCAGGAAGCAAAGAGGGCAGGCATTTTCCATTCCCTAGAGCTGGGAGGAGGAAGAGTTGAACATCCTTCACCCATGAACTCCTTTTATATTTTCAGTGGTCCCCGCGTCTCCTCTCCCCGCTTCACGCCTGAGCGAGGCAGGCCCACGTGTAAAGAGACATGAGACTTCAGCTGTCATGAGGGCTTTGGTCTTTATTCAGGCTCCGTCTGTACCTGCGAATTGAATTAGGAACTTGGAACCCTCCCTTGACCCCCCTGAGAGGTAGGCTGCTATGACAATAATAAGAGGAGAGTGAAGCATTTTCTTGGGGGAACAGATCACAGACTCTTGGAAGCTGGATTTGAAAAGCTGGAGGAAAAAAATAATCACTGCCTCTTTCCGAGCAATGCTGCTGAAGTGGCAGAAAGGAGGCGTGCGGGAGGAATACCAATTGGGCTAGAGGCAGGTACCTGTCACATTCTCCCTGAAAGAGCTGTGGAAATGGCTGAGATTTCCTTCACAGTACCTGGAAGGGAGGACGAGCCCTCCATGACGCTCTAAGCAGCTCTTGCAAAAGTCAGAGACAGTTAGATGACCAAAAATATCAGCTCCTTGCCTCTAAATCCAGTTCTAGTGTGGTCCAGGCAGCGAGATTTGGTGTCAAGCTGGCGGCGGATGTGCTGTTGAGAAGGAAGAACATAGCCCACGAAAAGGAGGCAATAACGGTGACAGTGATTTTTGATGCAAAGTCAGGAATATTATAAGTTGAAGGCCTAAATCCAAGTGCTAGGCCCTTTCTGTGTGTCGGCGTCGTCCCGTCATGACGACGCAAGAGGAGCAGGACCACGATGAAGCTTTTGCACGATGTCGTCACCGTCCTGACCTTCTCACGTTGCCAGCTGGCACAATCGAGGGGTGTGTCATTGACAGAGAAACTCCCTCAGTGACCTCCAACCACATGAGCCTTCTGTCGCAGCCACCCATGCAGCAGGGCAGGAAGCGTGACGGATGCGTTTCCTGCCCCAGCACGGCATGGGAAAGAGCCTGGCTGCACTGCAGATGGAAGAGGAGTGTCCCTCATGCTCCCTTCGGTGCAGAAAGGAGTTCTGGGGGCACACGCCCATCCCAGCAGAGGCGCTGCTGGGATCACGACCGGAAAACACCAAAATAAGGCAAGCTGTGAAAAGGTCCCTCGTCTCAACTACAGTAGACCCACTAAATTAAAGGGATTTTCGTATATGTCCACTTATCGTTCAGCAACTAATTTAACGATACTATTCCATCTGGGATGAGCAACTAGATTTAGGTCTGAGGAAGTTACCCTGTTCCAAAGATGACTAAACTGGACTACATCACAGGTGGTCAATCTGTGGCTTTAGGGGCACAGACAGTGCTTTGTGTCATTTCATGTGACCCCTCAGCCGAATCTCACAAAACCGTCTGCAAATTATAGTGTCAACCCAGAGATTGGAAAGAAGATCCTGCATGACAGGTTATGATGACGGAGCTACACAATCATGCTCATGAGTTCCGACAAGGCAAATTAAGGTACCAGGCAATATATCCAGTTGTGCAACGAGGGCTCCCCTTGCACAACGTTGGACCATTGCTTTTGGTGATGGGTATGCACCCAAAGGCATAGTTACTTCTCCACAAATGCTTTCTCGGCTACGTTGGAGAAGGCTTGGAGAAGACCAGAGGGTCACACACCTGTCCCTAGATCATTTGATAATTCCAGGAAATGGTGAGCAAGGTGGGGAAACTTCTGTGTTTCAGGTTTTGTGATGAGAACCTGAAGAGCCGAGATTAGGGTTTCCGCCAATTTATCTACCCTTCTCCATTCCTCTTGGTAATCATCACAGATGTAGGAGCCACCTCAATAGCATTCATCATGTTGCATCTTGGTTGGAGTTTTAGAGACAAATGACAGCAACTGCCATGCAGAAGAGGGCTGATTCTAAATTTCACCCCGAACCCCAATTCTGAAGTGCCCCCATACACACTCACACACATAGACGTAACCCAAAAGCAATGGCAAAATAGAGAGGGGGCTTCATTCAACCTTTGGTCAGGCTAAACTGTTCCCACATCCTCAGGCCTTTGTGCCGCTAGGATGTTCCATCTGGAAATTCTAATACATCATTGTTTTTATATTCTGATGTTACTGTGTTAGCGTACTGTGCGAAATCGTGTGTTGCTTCAAGAACTCTGGTGGGCAGAAAAGCAGTTTACCTAGACTCTAGGGGACAAGAAAATAATAATTGTTCATTTGCAGCTAAGCAAGAGTTGTGTTCAGCTCTCAAGCCCCTGAGCAGACTAACACTCATTACAAATCAGGTCTCTTTTCTCTGTTTCTCTTTTCCCCTTTTCCCCTCTGCTTCCACTCCTTCCCACTCTATTCCTCCCTGCCATTCTGCTTCTGTGTGCATTGCCCCTCTGTCCCTCTCTCTTTTCCATTCATCCTGAGGTTCGTTCCCAGAGAAACCACCGTAAGCTGAAGAAGGCCAAGGACAGAGTGGTCCAAAGTGTTTGCGCTCCTTTCCAGGGATGTAGATACAAGAGGGGGCATTGCCCTCCCAAGAAGAATTCTGTTCTCTTCCCCAATTTTCCTTCAGTCCCCAAAGGAAAATTACCACAATTGCAAATTCCACTCACCCCATGCCACCTAAAACTCCAGGAAGCTGCTCTGAATGATGGTGGTCTGTTCTGCAGATGTACGTCACTTGGAGTGGCTTTCAACAGTTAAGGGTAGCTTTTGGAGGGTTGGGCCTAGAGATTATACTTACCTATGGTTTTGTAACTTAGACCATTTCTACACAACAGCGTTCTTCTGCGTCATTGCACTACAATCCCAGGTCTGGAAGGGAGCGTGTCAGCAATGCTCCCCTCCGTACCTGCTCACTTCATGCGGAAGGGAACGCGAAGATGCCGCCTCTTCCTTCCACAGTGTGGCTGGGCACCTTCCATTGCTGCGCTGCAGAAAGAAACATCACCATTCTGCAGCTTCTCCACAGCTGGGAGGGATGAGAGTGCCGCGCGATTCCAGGCGCAAAATGGATTTTTTTCCATTTTGCAAAAACTGTGCTGGTACGAGGCATCCTGTCCCAGAAGTGGCAAAGCCCCATCGTGCAGAAATGGCGTAAGTTGGTGATGCAGAATCTGATTTTGAAACATAAATTCACAAATTGAGATGCAGCAACGGGATGAGCTGAAGAGGGTGGGAGAGAAAACAAAATGGAAAAATCTGTCCAGTTGGAGCTGCCATGAAAAATTACTTTTAGATTATATATCCGACGATTCTCAGCTGACTGGGGGATTTTGGGATGTGTAGTCCAACGGCAACTTCCCCAGATTCTGCCTATCACTGACACCATCCCAAATGTTGATGGCAACATTTGATTTAGAGGAACATGTTCCTCCCATCTTGATGGACCCATGATCTGACTGAGGAGGGCATTTCTCATGCACTTTTCACCTGCCGCATCTCCCCCAACCCAATTTTCATGCCCGTACTTGGTGAGATGCCAAGGAGCAGATTTCCACCACGGCAACAGGAGCTTTTTAATTTGGTTGGCAAATTGCCTGATGAGTCTCCTCCCTTGCAAAGGGAAACCGGGAAGAGGTGGGGACATGCTTTTGCGTGTGCGTGTGAGAGAGAGAGTGTGCGAGCGGAAACTTGAAAAGCAAATGAACGTATGTTTTATGCTTTTTATGATGTCGAGCAGAGTACAAAAGTTCATCTTTAATAGGAGGGCAGCGCCGACTGCTTAGAGCTGCAGTTTGACACAGATAGGGAGCTCAAAATACCTTTGAAGTTCCTTCTGATTTCTCATGCTGCCTGAAGTAACTTCCTTATTTATGCGGCATCTGGGAGATAGTCCCCGGCCGCCTCGCTCTTCTTTTTCCAGCACCATTTCTGAAGCTTGATGCCCAGCTGCAGCCCAGCACTTTAAAAGCGATTAGAAAGTGTCTTGGTCTTCTGGGACGCCCGGCCTTGCCAATCCATGTTTCTTCCCTTCCCTCTCCCTCCCACCCCTTTCCTAAAATTATTCCTAGTAAGTCCAATGCGGTAATGATGATCTTCAAAGCGGGACGGGGTAGCTGGCCCACGGAGCAAAAGGTGCATCATTTTCATTTGTTTGAAAAGTGTCTTCAGCCACCTTTGTAGGGAGGCCTTGAAGAGGAAAGCAGATAAAATTGTTCTTTGCATAATCCCACACCCACCCGGCATGACTCCTAGTTCTTTGCACAACTCTGCAGAGCTTGCTTTCTAGGACCCAATTTGCACAAATGCCTGTACTGTGTGTGTGCTTGCATGTTGTTGACTTATGGAGACCCCATGAATTTCATAGGGTTTTTCTTAAGCAAGAAATGACTAAATGTCAGGAACATTCCTGACGGTACGAGCAGTCTGACAGTGGAATACGCTGCCTCGGAGTGCGGTGGAGTGTCCTTCTTTGGGGGTTTTTAAGCAGAGGCTGGATGGCCATCTGTCAGGAGTGCTTTGATGGTGTGATGGTGTGATCCCTGCATGGCAGAAGGGGGCTGGGCCGGGTGCCCCTTGGGGTCTCTTCCAACTGTATCGCCCTTTCTGCACCGTGTGGCTGCCCCGCCACGGGGACATGATTGCGGTGCTCTGTGGGTCGTGCTTCCACACGATGTCATCGCAGTCCTGCTGCCATCTTGTCCCTGCGCATCGCGTGAGCACGGTATTTGTAAAACGGAAAAAATCCATTTTACACTTACTGTTGCATTGCGCTGCCACCTTTTCCGGCCATGCGGAAGGGCAGAAGTGCACCGGCAATGTGCTGGCATCCCCAGCACAGCAATAACAAATGCCCAGCAGAAGGGAAGAGGTGGGGCCAGAGCACTCCCCTCTGCAGCGACCAGGTGAGGTGCGGAGGGAAGTGTTCCTGGCATGCTTGCCTTCCTGCCGAGACTGCTACCAAAGCACATCGTTGCTCCCCGTAGTAAGGAAAGGGTCTATGATGCTATGAATACTCAGAGGTGATTTTGCCAGTTCCTTCCTCTGAACTATAGCCTACAGTATTTGTTGGCGGTCTCCCATCGAAGTACTAACCAGAGCTGACCTTGCTTAGTTTCCAAGATCCTCCTCCTAAATATGGCACTGGGGTGCTGGCAGAAAACAAAATGGGTTGCTCAGAATCATGGGAAACGTTTTGCCTGGTGGAGGCAGCTTCCGACCGCGTTGTCGCTGTGATTTCCCACGTCGATCTTGGAAACGGGGCCAGGGAGGGCTCGGGGCCCTTGCAGATACACTTTGGGTTAAGGCCTGCCTTCAGAGAGACTTGGAGGAACGAAGTGACATGGGAACTGAACTTCCCACCGGGATAATCTTCTTTGCAGAAGGCCTCTGCTCCCCACTCAAAGAGCTGCCTGACTAGAGGCAATTGTTGCCACCACCTTGAATCCGGTGTTGAGAAACGAGGGACAATGGGGCAGGCCAGTTCCCAGGGGCTTTGGTCTCCCTCTTTGCAGGGATACGCTCATTATTTCTCCCCGCAAGAGTGTCTGAGTGCTGCAGGCCACGCTGAACGTTCACTATGAAGTCCTCCCTGCTGACCGGACGCCCATTGTGCCGGCATTCTCCCTTCCACCTGCTGGGTATGCTTCCCTAGACACATCATGGGACTCTCCTCGGAGACCCCATTTTGAACATTTCCCTGGTACTGGAGGCAACAGTGGGTGGAAGAGATTCTGTGTGAGTCAAAAGCATTTCACAGAGAGGGATGTAAAACCAGGCTTGGTCAACGCTCATGCAGAAAATGAGAAAATGGAAAAGAATCTTCTCGTCCCAACAAAGCAAGATCGTTCTTTTTTCTATTTCTCTTTTTTGTCAATAGGGTAGAATTTGCACATTTCTGAGGTGGTTTTGGCTCATTATCCAAAATGCAAATCTCTGCCAAGCCTTGGCTTTTTGGGTGGACTCCTAAAAAACAGTCGCATCAGCTGTCCTGTTTGCATCTCTTCTGATGCTGCTCCTTTATCTGCCTTATTCCCTTTGAATTTTGCTCCAGAATTATAGAATCATAGGGTAGGAAGAGATTGCAACAGCCATTGAGTCCAACCCCTCGCCATGCAGGAACAAACACTCGAAGTATGCCCAGAAAACGGCCATCCAGCCTCTGTTTAAAAACCTCCAAAGAAGGTGGCTCCACCACACTCTGAAGGAGAATATTCCACTGTCGAACAGCTCTGACTGTCGGGAAGTTCTTCCTAATGTTTAGGTGAAACCTCTTTTCCTGTAGTTTGAATCCATTGCTCCATGTCCTAGTCTCCAGAGCAGCACAAAACAAACTTGCTCCGTCTTCAACATGACATCCCTTCAAATATTTAAACATGGCTATGATATCACCTTAACTTTCTTCGGGCTAAGATAAACAGAACGTGTAAGGGAGCTGATTGTTGACTCACTCTATCACACCCTTTCTACATTTGCACTTTAACAGTGGCACTTCCATGTTTGGTTCATCCATGTTAAGGTGTCTTTAGAGACTCTTATACCCTGCCCCTCGCTTCTATGAAAGGTTTTTGTAGCTATAGTAGTGCCAGAAAGTCACAACCCTACGATATCATGGTGCTATGAATCTACGATGAAAGAAAGCACTATGAGATATCCACATCCAAATTGGTTACTGGAAGGGGGTCATTAATGAATTATTTCCACTGTGAAAAATAAACACCGTGCAATAGCACTTGGAGAGCAATGACATCATGTGATAAAGCTGGGACAAAAACATCACTTACGCATCACCATGATGATATCACAGCATGGTGTGATAAAGCTCTGGCTTTTTATGTGTGGAGTAGTTGTGTACTGAGCAACACAAAGGAAAGATCCGCGTTTTGCACAGGGGCCCCTTCGCACAAGCTATGAAAATATATCAGCAGGAAAAAAACACATTTGCTCTTAGGGGGGTTGTAGAATCTTATCTTTCTCAACACGCTGAGATTGTCTGTCTCAGTCAAAATCTTGTCAAGTGCGAGAGCTTTTTTTCCCCTTTTTCCCCCTTTTCTTTTTAAGATCTCTACACACAGACAATGCCAATGGAAAGGTACAGGTACGAAACAAAAGCCACCTGAATTTCAAAAGGTTTTCCTGCGTGACACAACATTTGAGGCATGCCTTCCTGGCGGAAACTTTGCTCGGCTGGAATATTTCCATCAAAGTTCAACCCGGCCTACCAAACTTGTGCCACTGAAAGACCAATAGGCACTTTGGGGCTGAGGTTGCACTCCCAAGCGGAGCCTGAGAAGGGATTCTAAAAGTAATTATTTCTTGGCCTAAGACCCCAAAAGTAGTTAGTTACTATTAGATTTGCAAGATAGTTGTTGTATGCCTGCAAGTCTTTTTCAACTTATCATGACCGTAAGGCCAAACTATCATTTTCTGTTTCTGAGAGTGCATGACATACCCAGTGGGTTTCCATGGCTGAGCAGGGGTGGAGGAAAATGTTAACATTATTTGCTCTTGGCTATGAGAATGACATTCAGGAAGATTTAAATCTCTATTCAATATGACAACTCAGTGAAGGATTTTTCACAAGATTCCTTACCACTTGGAAATGTGTGTACTTGTGTATGTGTGTGAGAGAGAGAGAAAGATTGAAAAAGAAGGGGCTGTTATCTTTCCCATTGTGGTTTCCACAGCACAAAAGGTGTCTGTGGAAAATGGGCATCTGTTCCCTTTGAGAAGCACAGCACAACATTTGCGGGTACAGGGAGAAACCTCACAACCCATTTGATGTTGCTGGTTCCTAAAACTCCATGAAACAAAGCGGTAGCCCTCATAGTTTGGCACAATTCTATGTGTCGCTTTGTGCAATTCTGCACACACTTCCCTCGTTTTGCAAATCGAAGCGCTCTCATTAATAGCGTCAGAAAATAGCTTGCAGACCTTGCTGTGGAAGAAAAGAACGTTGTGCTTCTCCATCCTCGTTTGCTAGGATGAGAAAAGGGAGGATCACACCCCCTTGCCTAGCATCTCGCCGCTACTCAGAGGTGTTTTAGTGCTGTAGCTCTCCGAGCTCACCAGGTGAGTCAGTGTCACATAGATCTCCACCCAGACTTTGTCTGGTTCACATCCCAACAGCCCTCGACTCTGGAGATCACGGAGGGAGAACTTTAGCACGGAGGCGAGGCAGGGGGGCTCCTTGCCTCTCTTACCCCTGCAGCTATTCACGCAAGCGACCTTCCCTGTGCGGAGGGCTGGCGGCACATTCGGCTTCTGCTTCAGGCTGTGACAAACAGCAGGGGTCTTCCTTCTCTTGGCAGGTCATGACAGAGGTGGCTTGACTAGGATGGAGAGAGATAAAAAAGGAGAGACCTGCTCCCCACCCCACCACCAAAGGTCAGCCTCTGAAGGCAAGCTCAAAGCGATTTCGTCCCTAGAGAACAGCCCCGTGGGTGTGCAGCTAAATGAGGGAAAGAGTAGAGAAGAGAACAGCGCAGGAAATAAGCCATGCGGTGCAGAACTTGCGTGCATGAAGGATTAGATCCCTCGGCTTCAGAACAGGGATGAGGGAAGTTCACTCCTAGCAATGGTGACACCATGGCGAAAGTGACGGTAGACTTGCTTTGCAAGCAAGAGGTCTCCAGTTCAAGCTCCGGTGTCTCTAGTCCTAAAGCAAAAACAGGAAAAAAGCACAGAGCTTGGAAACATTCCTTGGCTGGACTGTGACTCTCGTGATCTCCCATCCAGCAGTGGCACAGAGTGTGTTGGCTGAGAGAGATGAGGAATTCTAGTTCCAAAGAGTCATGTTTCCCAGCTTGCAGCAGGGAATGGATTTTGCAAGAAATGTTGGAGAACAGTGGCCAGCCAGGATAGACAAAACTGGTCGAAATCAGGGGTAGGTAACTGCATTGGGGGAGGCCCAATTTCCCATCCCTTCACCCACCATCGCAGACCACACACTTCTGCCAGTATGCCTGGATACTGTCCCCAAAAATCGTTCCATTTTCATCTGTGTCCTCCCCACAAGAAGTGATGTTGCATCACTTTGGGAAATTCACGGATGAAAATGGAGATATTTCGTGCGTGTGTGTGTGTGGATTTTTATGGGGCACCATTGAGGATGTCGATTGTTTTATAGGATTTGGGGGCAAAGATCAACACAAAATAGTTCCAGATTTAAAAAAAAAATCTGGGATTTTGTGAGACTTTGGGGAAATGGCAGAGAGCTTTGGGGACACAAAAGTGATGGTCAATGTTCACATGTGGCCATTGGGATGGATTTCTCCCTAGATGGACTTAGGCTTGCCAGGACATAGCTACCCCAGGTCCTGAGATTTCAGAACCAAAGTCTGAGACTTAGGGTGAACAATTATGATGTCACGGGAAGTTGTTCCCTGGTACCTTGTAACTGCTCCATATTCAGTATGACCCAGTGATGTATATAAGTCTTTTACTCCAACTCGCAAGTCAAGTCTCAAGTCCTTGAAGGTACTTTCAAGTCATGTCTCAAGTCTGGGAACCAACTTTATATCCCAACTTATATTCCAGAATTTCTAGACAGAGTCAAATAAAGTCAGTTTTAACAATTGAAGCAGAGTTGGCCCTCCACCTTTGTGATTTTGCCATCTTCCACTTCGGACGCGGGGAATAGGATCCTTCTTACTCCCCATTACCGAAGCTTCAAAGGCTTTAGAAGGAAGGATCCTTCTTCCTCAAGGCCATCGCCTAACACATTTGCTGTTTCCCCTCTGAGAAACATGCCCTGCTCTTTGGGACCAGTCTTGCCTTCTACTCTTAGGAAAAGTTTTAGACATTGCCTAAGCCGTTTGCTGTCCCCCTCTGAGAAATGCGCCCATGCCTTGGGCTGCCATCTGACCAGTAGGCGAAAAGAGATGGAAGCATTGTTCGAAGTTGTAAGGTTTCTGGACGAATGTGTTACGTTACTGAACCAAGGGCAGCAAGTCAGTCACTAAAAGTATACAAGTCTTGAGTTGAGTCAGTGCATCATTTATGGCCGAGTCAAGTCTAAGGCCCTTTCCGCACCTTACCTTTTTCCGGTGCTGGGGTGCGGGGATCGCGCGAGCAGCCTCCGGCGAGAGGCTCTCACATCTGGGGTCCTTCGGCTCCGCACGAGCTGCCTGCTCGCAAGAGAGCCCCATCTCTTCCTTCCGCAGCCCAGCCTGGGAGTTTCCCAGGCCGTGCTGGGGCAGGAAGCGTTACCGGCGCGGCTCCGGAGGCTCTGCACGCCAGGGAAGTGCGCACGGGGCCCAGGAGCAATGCGCAATTGCACACCTTTTTCAGCTTCTAGCCGAAAATGGAAAGGTGTGCGATCAGTGCCTGCCAGCCCCTGGAGCATCGCGCAATTGTGAGTGTGTTATGCAGATCGCTCCTCACAATTGCACAATGCCCCAGGCCTCTTTTGCATGGAAAATGCAGTGCGAAAAGGGCCTAAGTCAAGTCACTTAAGTGGCTTAAGTCCAACTTGAGTCCAGCTCAGTTGACTCGAGTCTACATCACTGGCAAGCCCATGTTGTCTTACTGTCAACTTCCTTAAATGAACGCAGAGCCCACCTTAATAGCCTGAAGCTAGATTGGGCAAAGTCCGTTCAGCTTGCAATTGGGACTGTACTGAGCGGGTGTGGGTGTTGGACTCAATGCATTCCAACCCTATGGGCCTTTCCAGACTACACTGTTTTAGTGCTCTCATTCCACTTCCGACAACCTGAGGAATTCTGGGGTTTGTGGTTTCCTGAGGCCAAAGAGCTCTCTGGCTGAGAAGTCTAAATGCCCCTCCCTAAACTGCAAACCCCAGGATTCTACAGGATGTTGAAAGTGGAATAATAGCACTGTAACAGTGTGGTGCGGAAACAATCTATGATTCGATGACTATGATTCTTTGGAGGTCTTTAAAGAGGCTGGATGGGCTTCTTTCAGGAACGCATCCCTGCATGGCGGGGGTTTCGACCCTTATGTCCCCTTCCAACTCTAAAATCCTGGGATCATCATAAAATCTTACTCACACTATTATTAAAACAATCTTATTTCTAAAATATATCTCTGAGTCTATCTCTGGGGTACATCTAGGAGAAAAGAGCAGCCATCGCTCTCTCAGAAGTATATGGGGGCCCAATCCACCAGCGGGAAGCTGTGTTCCTTGCGGGGAAGCAGCAACAGCCCCGTGAAATTGTTCAGTTGTTGTGTCACACTGTGCCTGTGTGAGGTAGGATAACAGCCCAAAGCAGGCGGCTTTTTGATCACAGGGGGAGGTTTGTGAAGTTCCATTTTCGGAAGTCATGCAACGAGCGGGAGCGACGCTACACCTCTGGTGAAACAAAAAATGTCTTCTCGTTCCTTGTTAGCGTACTTTTAAAAGTCGTTCTATGGCATTTTTGGAGACATTTTGACAGGAATTATTCCCGCTTTGTGTCACTCTCTTATCAATCCTAAAGTGTATTTGGGGGGAAAAAAGCCGACAGAAAAGTAATGGAAATGGAACAAGCAATTTTTAAAAAAGGAAAGGATGAGTTACTTTATAAACATTGCAATGAAGAAGGACAGTGAATTATTCTCTAAGCTAGGGATGGGCGACTTATAATGGTGCAGGGCCAATTTTTTCAGCCTCAGGAGCTATGTGGGCCACACCGAGCAGGGAAATGCTGGGGCAGAAATTAAAATTAAACAAAACAAACCTGAAAGTATTTGGAAGTGCATGTCTGTTTTAATTTTTTGGGCTTTGCAGTGTTGTGAGATTCTTATGTTCCTCCGTCACAGACCAAAGCTACCATTCCTTTAACACCTTCTAGAAGTGTTAAAATCAATTTTTGGGGGAATAAGAACAGCAACAGTGGAGGAGCATTAGGGCGCTCAGGTTGCAAGAAGGACCCTGAGGGGGCTGGACGGCCCATCCCTGTCCTAAACACTGTGGCTGATGCTTTCTCGGTGTCGTGCTCTGTCACCTCTCCACAAACCATCTTTTGGATCTTTTGGACTGCTTTTTCAGCAGCTTTTAAAATGTCCCAGTTTCTCTCTCCTCGTTTGACAGGGACGGTCCTGATTAATCCTCTGCCATCCCGTTTGTTTCAGCAGCTTTTAAAATGTCCCAGTTTCTTTCTCTTCCTCCCTTTCCCCCCTCCTTTGTCCACAGCTAACTTCAGTCCCTGCAAACTGAATTCACATCTGCAAAAGTAGTTCACACTTGATTAATAACTCAGTGGCAGGAGAGGACGGGACAGAGTTTTACCCTTTCCAGAAGAATCAGGCAAAAACAAACTGGTGCTACCTCTCTTAGCATACGTGGTCTTCCTCATTAATAACTTTTGCTGCCTCATCCACATTCTGATGCTGTTTGGCCACGTGTGCCCTGGTTTTCATCTGGGAAAAGCTGGACGGTTTGCACTCTATGGTGTCACACTTACTCCAGTCGACAAGGTGGCCTTAGATGAATAATGGGAATCAAATAGGTTTAAAAAGCCTCATTCTAGACTACTGTGGTCTCCTGGCATTTTGTATACATGTGCCTTCATGTTGCCCATTGACTCACGGCAATCTCATGAATTTCACAGGATTTTCTTAGTCAAGGAATACTCCAAGGTGGTTTTAGAATCATAGAGTTGGAAGACACCCCAAATGCCATCCAGTCCAGCCCCATTCTGCCATGGAGGAACACGCACTCAAAGCACCCCCAGCAAATGGCCATCCAGCCTCTGTTTAAAAACCTCCAAAGAAGGAGACTCCACCACACTCCAGAGCTGTGTATTTCACTGTCAAACTGATCTTTTCCTGTAGTTTGAATCCATTGCTCCTTGTCCTAGTCTCTGGAGCAGCAGAAAACAAGCTTGCTCCATCTTCAACATGACATCCCTTCAAATATTTAACCAGTTTTGACAATTCCTTCCTTGGAAATATAGCCTACAGCACCTGGTATATGTTGGTGGTCTCCGTCTAAATACTAACCACGGCTGAGCTAGCTTAGCTTCCAATATTAGATGGGATCTATTGCCTTTAAGACATTTAGGTCCTGTGTATGTGTGTCTTCAAGTCACCAGCTGGCTTAATGGTGACCCTTTGAATTTTTAGGTATACTCAGAGGTGTTTTTGCCAGTTCCTTCCTTGGAAATATAGCCTATAGCACCTGGTATTTATCAACAGTCTCCCATGCAGAGCTGACCTTGCTTAGTTTCCAAGATCAGATGGGATGGGGAGCCTTTGGGGTATTTTGGCCCCTAGTCTTCTACTCCTGTTTTATTTACCTCCTCACCACGAGAGATAAGAGTGCCAGAACCTTCCAACTCGAAAGTGCAAATGCATCTGGAACTTTTCGGGCTGGGCGTCTGTCTTCCCACCAACCCCGGAGGCTGCAGGCTGCTCCGTCTGATCCGCTGATTTGTGTATTTAGCAAGTGAAAAGACGACAGGGAGATGAACTGGGGCTGGGCCCGTCTGAAATGGCCTGTCAGGGACCGTGATGGGTCGGCCTGATTATTCCGCCTTTTCTTAGGCCTTCTGCCTTGATCGGTCCCGAACAATGGCAGAAGACCTGCCAACCCAAAGGAGGTGGAGTGAGAGGGATGGAAAAATGGGGGCAGGGATAGAGAGAGAGATGGGATGCTGCACGGAATGTGCAATTCGTGGGATCGGCAATTTACGGCCAGGGGATTGGCACCTGCTGGAAAAGAAAGAGAGAGAGAGAGAGAGAAAGAGAGAGAGAGGTGGCAGAAAGATGGAAGGGCTCGCAGGGACAGAGATGGTTCATCCCCTTGCTTTGCCAAGGAGGGGAAATGTTGATGGCAACACACAAGCATTCTAGGATGAGACACTGGAGTGAGGGGTCTCTAAAATAATAGCCCTAGTAGTTATTTTAAGGTTGCCAGGATTGTCCCAAGGGCTGAAGATTCTGGGCCCAAACTGGAGATCTATGGATGGCTTCTTGTGTTGTCATTAATCATAAAGCCTCAAATAACATCTACAGTCACTCAGCGCTTGTCATTCAAATACACCCACACCCACTCATCCACCCACACAGACACAGAAAGAGAGAGACAGAGACAGAGAAGATATGTTTTCCTGTTCTCAGCGGGGGAATTATTTCTTAGAATCCTAGAGCTGGAAGAGACCACAAAGGCCATCTAGTCCAACCCCATTCTGTAATGCAAGAATACACCATCAAAGCCTTACCAACGGATGGCCATCCGTCCTCTGTTTAAAACCACCCAAAGAAGGAGACTCCACCGTATTTTGAGGCAGCATATCCCACTGTTGGACGGCTCTTACCATCAGGAAGTTCTTCCTAATGTTTAGGTGAAATCTCTTTTCCTGAAGTTTGAAGCCATTGCTCTGTGTCCCGGTCTCTGAAGCACCAGAAAACAAGCTTGATCCATCCTCCATATGACATCCCTTCAAATATTTAAACATAGCTGTCATGTCACCACTTAAGGTTCTCCTCTCCGGGTTAAGCATACCCAGCTCCCTAAGCCACTCCTCATAGGGCTTCTACCACTTCCAGGCCTTCTACCATTTTGGTTGCCCTCCTCTGGACGTGGTCCAGCTTGTTAATATCCTTCCTGAACTGTGGTGTCCAGAAATGGACACAGGATTCTAGGAAGGTAGAAGCTCAAAAGGAGATTGCCTTCCACCATACAAACCTACTTGTGTTTAAATATCTCGTGGGTAGGCCTTCATTCCTGTCACATCACTCTCACATGTACCTTTGGTGGGAATGCACAGTTCCACCGTTCGTGAAGGAGATCGACAAGCTAGAACATGTCCAGAGAAAAGTGAACAAGATTCTCAAAGGCCTTATGGAGATTGATTTGGAGAGCTGGGAATGTTTAGCTTGGAGAAGACCAAAAGCGGTGACATGATGGCTATCTTGAAATATCTGAAGGGACATTATGTAGAACAAGGCGCAAGCTTGTTTTCTGCTGTTCCAGACCGTGGAATGCAAGCTGGTGGATTCGAATTACAAGCAAAAAGATTCCTTCTAAACATTAGGAAGAACTTCTTTAGTGTAAGAACTGTTCAACAGTGCAATAGACCACCCCAAAGAACTGTGGACTCTCCACCCTTGGAGGAGTTTAAAGAGTGGTTGCATGGACCTCTTTCCAGATTGCTGTAGACGTATATTCTTTCATGGTAGGGGATTGGGCTAGATGGTCCCTTTTCTTCCTTCCAAGCCTTGGATTTTATGAGTCTACATGCTGAAAAGGCCTCAGGAATGCCGAATGGGCACCAGTGGCCGAATAAGGCCCCTCTCGAGTTGGCTTCCCCAGGGGGTGGGACAAATGAGGGGTCTCGAATCCTGGAAGGGGAAATTAATAGAGCAGAAAATCCCAAATGGTGAGACAGTAATTCTTTAAGCTTAAAGAGGGTCTCTTTAAGGTAAAATTTCAGGGCATGATTCTGAGCCTGCCTGTCAGAAGTCTACCGCCTCGGCTGGTGTGGATTCCTACCAAAGGGTAAAATGGACACACACACACGCACAAACAAAGAACAATTCCACTGCTGCCCAGGCTAACCCTCAGCGGGGAGAGACATGAAAGAGACGGCAGCAAAGCCAGGGTGCATAATTAGTCAATGAAGGCGATTAAGAGCCATCGTTTGCCTCCTGCAAAATGACAGACAGCTGGAGGCAACCAGCAGGGCTTTGTGGGAAAAGGGCTGGCTTGGTCAACCGGGACGATATTTGCCAATTCCAGGCTTGCGATAAGACAGCAACACAAAAGGCTTTGCTTTGGTCCCAAAATGTGGGAGAAACACTGAACAAAATCCACAACTGGGACCAATGTTGGGATCGATGAGTACATCACAAAATAGCATGAGAACTTTGGAGTTGGCTAGAACTTTACTGCAGGTTGGATAGGATAGGGTTGGAAGGATGTTTGAAAGTATTTGAGCAAAGATTGAAGAGGCATGTCTCACGTTGGCAAGAAACCCTGATAAGACTAGTGAATGGGTGAGAAATTTTGTAATTTGACACTTATTCTGTGCAAATATTTGCAAAACAAAAAAAGTGCAGAAAATCTTGATTTCTGTGCAAAGCAACCACATGTGGTGTGTGTGTGTGTGTGTGTGTGTGTGCGTGTGCGTGCAGAATAGATCTTGAATTGCAAATGGTCATCCAAACTGTTGAGATTATATCTATATCCACATCTATATCTATATAACCCCAGAAGTGTAATAAATTGTTAAAATTACTCAGTGCTTCTTTGAGAAGAGAATCCAATTCAGGGAATATGGCTCAGTACCTTCAACAGCTTCTTTAAAGCTCAGACTGAAAAGTGGAGTGGCTTCTCTTCCCCATGGAGGCCACCAACTGGTGCTTAACATGCACCTCAGTGCCCATTGCTGAGAAACACACAGTGGAGGGTGTTGCTTTCCTCATATCTTCCTTGTAGGTTTTCCACGGTCTGGTCGTTCATTCTGGTTGAACAAAATGTTGGATGAGAGAGGCCTTTGGTCTGATCTTAGCAAGGCTCCTCTTATGTTCTGGCTTCCATCTTTCAAAGTGCTGAATGACGTGACGTGAGGAACGCTTGGTATCTGAGATTATAGCCTCCTGGGCTGTAAGGCAGCCAGCTCTTGCTTAATGCAGCATAAACAAGGGCCATTTCTGCACTACGCTATCGTTCCACTTTCAACAACCTGTGGAATTTTGGGATTTGTAGTTTACTGAGGCCCAAGAGCTCTCCGGCTGAGAATTCTCAAATGCACCTCCCTCAACTGCAAACCCCAGGATTCCATAGGAGGTTGAAAGTGGAATGGTAGCACTATAGCAGTGTGGTGCGGAAATGGCGAAGGTTGCAAGAAATGGGTGCCTGGCTTTTGGAGTGACAATATCCTCTCTCAGACAGCAGGCGGCACCAGTGACCTAGACTCTTGCTCAGCTGCTGAGACAGGCCCAGGTGATCCTTTAAGGAAAACCTACTGACAGACAGGGCCGTTCAACGGCTTCAGAAGAATGACGGCAGAATCACTTTCTCCAGAGAGTTTCATGGAAAGGTTAGGAAGACATCTGCCGGGAAGGCTTTAGGGATAAGATGACCCGTCTTCTGTTAGGTAGCTAGAACCGAGGGGCAAAGACAGGTGGGGGAACCGGGTGATCAGCACCAGCCATTTCACCTGCTCCGTGTGGAGTTTTGTGATGTGCAGCTTCTTGATGTGAAACCTGGCATTTTTGAAAGGTTAGAAAAGGTCTGACAAACTCCCCAGTTCCTACCCGTTTGTTTTGCGTTATTTTCCACACTGTCGTTCATCTGGTCTGCCAAGGCACCCGTATAGGGATGTAGAACTTCTGTTCTCCCATGCAATAGAACAAAGTTTTTCTTCCATGTTGGGAATGGTTGCTTTTCTAAAATTATTTAATTTTTAATTTTTTTTTTTTTTTTTGGCAAAAGAAAAAGCTGGAAATGCAAAATATCTCGCAGTGATTGACTGTGTCAGAGAACTATCCGCATTTGAGTAGAGCCTGGGAAAGTTCATTTTTAAAAATCTCTAGTCCCACCCTATCCTAGGGGGGGGTGTGTGTGTGTATACTGTCTGTGTGTGTGCATGTGTGTGTACGTATATATAGATATTCTCAGCAATTCTCTTCTCAAAGAAGCACTGAGTAATTTTAACAATTTATTCCACTGCTGGGATTATATAGATATAGATATAGATGTGGATATAAATATAATCTCAGCAGTTTGGATGATCATTCGCAATTCGAGATCTATTCTGCGCACACGCACACACACACACAAACCACATGTAGTTTTTCTTTTCACCATCTTTAAGAAAATTTGAACCTATTCTCTACATCTCTCCGTCCACAGCATATTTATTTATTTCTTTGGTTGGAAAGGTTTACTTATTTGGTTCATTTCTTCTTGCAGCAGATTTGTCTGTCGCGGCACCTTTAAAGATCCTCAATCCTTAGTGCAGTGGGATCCTAACAGGGGGTACAATAGTTGCTTGCAGGGGGGAAAGAAAAGTTAGCCAGCAAGTACAGCGAATGTGAAACAGAAGGGTAAGGCTACGTGCATATGCGTGCATGCGTGTGTACATGTGTATGCACATGCATCGTTGAGGATTGACTGGTCTCAGCATAATAGTGACGCAGAGCATCTTCCCCGTTATGCCTTCCTCCAAGCTCAGACATAGCAAAACCCAGCTTTCCCTTTTTATGCTTCCCCACTCAGCTTCTTCAAACGTTCTGTCATTGATGCAGCCCCGTACTGACCATGAGGCAGTTTCTGGGTTGGACAGGAGGAAAGTAAAGAGAGGAGGTGGAGAGCATGAGAAATCAGCATTAAAATGGAGAGTGGTCTGTGAGAGAGGGAGATACACACACACACACACACACACACATGAGATAGATAGATAGATAGATAGATAGATAGATAGATAGATAGATAGGTAGGTAGGTAGGTAGGTAGGTAGATAGATAGATAGATAGATAGATAGATAGATAGATAGATAGATAGATAGATAGATAGGATAGGACACCAGGGCGGAACAACATGGAGCAGGGATGCAGCTTCCTCATACAGGTATAAAGGGGGTGATGGGGTGAACAGTTTGAGAACCATTGCCTTACTGTGTTCTGATGACCTGCCTAGTAGGAAATTATGTTCTCGGCACTGGAAACTATTAATTGATCTTGGAAATAAAGAATATTTTTTTTGGTTCTTTTTGCATACGAGAGTCTCCTAGTTGTTTTGCTATTAAATATGTTAGACATTATAATAATATATGTGTGGAACCCTGTGTCCAGTTCTGGGCACCACGGTTCAAGAAGGATATTGAGAAGCTGGAACATGTCCAGAGGAGGGCGACCAAGATGGTGAATGGTCTGGAAACCATGAAGCCCTATGAGGAGTGGCTTAGGGGGCTAGGCATGTTTAGTCTGCAGAAGAGATGGTTAAGAAGGGACATGGTAGCCATGTTTAAATATGTGAAGGGATGTCACGTGGATGATGGAGCAAGCTTGTTTTCTGCTGCTCCAGAGACTAGGACGCGGAGCAATGGATTCAAACTACAGGCAAAAAGATTTCACCTAAACATCAGGAAGAACCTCTTGACAGAGCCATTCAATAGTGGAATATGCTGCCCCAGGGTGTGATGGGCTCACCTTCTTTGGAGGTTTTTAAGCAGAGGCTGGATGATCATTTGCTGGGGATGGTTTGAGTGTGTTTTCCTGTATGGCAGGGGGTTGGACTCGGTGGCCATTGTGGTCTCTTCCAACTCTCTCTTCCTATAATTCTATATGTGCGAAGCTTATGGCACTCTTGTGCTCTGACACTTCCTAGCCACTGTCCAGATCTGTGCAGGGGAGCACCCCAAGCAGCATCAGGGAGTATCCCGATCCGCATCGGTGCACATCAAACATTGGCCCACGAGGCATCAGTCTCCCCACGGCTGTGCCCACCCACTGAAAATTGATGGCAGCCCTAGGTGAATATGAACATTGCAAAAATGACTCCATAAAGCCTTACACTTACATAAGGCTATTTGCAAAAACTTACATCCCAAACAAAACGCAAGTTGTTATTTTAATTTTATTGTATTCGCACGACGTGTTATTTCTGTCACTAACAAAAAGCCAGTATAAGAGAGGTTGACACTTTCCTGCCTCTAAAAGGCAAAAACTGAACAGGGCTGGGAAGATATGGCCCTAGAGATGTCGTTGATCCACAAATACCATTCTTGGCTACTGGCTGTGCAACGTTTGACTAGAAGGAGCTGGGCTAAACCACATCCGGGTTGGAAAATTGTTGGTATGCTACACATGCATAAGTCCCCCTATGGAACTACCTAGAATGACTTTTTTTTTTTTAATCTAATGTGGAATGTGGGGAATCAAAGCAAGGTTGTGTAAGTGGAGTTGTTTCTGTAAGGCCATTGCGCGTGCACTTTGGGGAGCAGAGGTTGGAGAAACTTGGAAATAATCAAACCTGTAAAAGTCAAATCAGCAAAGGCGGAGGGCCGGCTGTAACCCAGGAAGTGCATAAGGCCAGGGAATCCTCGCTCGCGGCAATCCATCCACTCCTGTTTCCTTTGCGTGGTCTCCCCATGTGGCTAAAAAAACGGATAATGCAAAGATTCCCAGGAGAGCCAAGAGGCAACAAACAGTAGACAAGAAGGAGACAGCAGGCTGGTGTGTGTGTGTGCGTGTGTGTGTGTGTGTGTGTGTGTGGACAAAGTCAAGAGAGGAGAAGAAAGGCAAAGAGAAGGGAAAGGAGAAACCAAGGAAAGAAATCTCCCCCTACCCACATCCTCTCTCTGCAGCTCTTTTATTTTAAAAAGGCATTTATCTCTTTTCCCTCTGGAGACGGTTTTAAGGCCCAGCTGCCTGGGAAGGAGAAGGAGGGGAAGAAAGGAGGGGTTTGAGAGGAGGAAAATAAAAAGAGAGGGCTGCCTAGGAGAGCGGCGTGGATGTGTCAGTCGGAGAAATCCCTGGCTAATTGCCGTGTTGTGACAGCAGTAGCGTGTAAAGGGCTGTCCGTGTGCGAGAGGAATAGCGTGTCAAGTGCTCCCCGGGGAGGGGGGAGGCCGGATCGGCACTCAGCTGTTTCTTCCTCCCCCCCTGCTCTGGGCTCAAAGAAAGAGCAGGACCAGGAAAAAACAATGGGGGGATCGCGGTGGGTGGAAAGGGGCAGCAGGGACGGCGAAGAGATGCTCCGGAGGGACCCCGGCAGGTGTTTTTGCCTCGGGCGGGCGAAAGCGCCTTCGCTTCATCCTCGCTTCGCCTCCCCTCCACCTCCGCCACCACCTTCGAGTAGTACAGGCCACTGCTGTGGCAGGAGAAGGGTCAATGCTGGCGGTCTTCATTTCATCCTCAGGACCGGAATAGTTCACAAGGGCCCTGGGGAAGGGGGAGAGAGGAATGGTTCAAGGGTGGGCAAGTTTGTTCCGCCTAGAGACCAGGGACAGTTCCAGCCCCTGAAACTTAGAGCGGAAGTTGCTGGAAGTAGAGCTGGAAAGAACACTTGCTGTCTCGGGCAGCTGAGAAATGGGTTTCCTGACACTAAGGGCTTTTCTGCAAGGTGTTGGCATCCCACGTTGAGGACAGGAGAAGGACGGGTCTCAGGCGACGCTTATGCACAACTTCGTGCACGTCCCATACTTCTCCTGTCCCCGGGCAGCACAATTGTACCACAGATGCCTCCTCCATTCTGGCAGGCAGCTGATGTGAAGGGGAGCACTCCTGTTGCACCCCTGGAGAGGCTTTCCCAGAATCCCTGTGGGACACTGCTGGGATCCAAGAGCCTCCAGGAAGGGCCTAAGGGAACATGGTCTGGGCACCTCATTTCAAGAAGAATATTGACAGGCTGGAATGTGTCCAGAAGAGGGTGACCGAAATGGTGGAGGGTCTGGAAGCCATGAAGCCCTATGAAGAACGGCTTAGAGAGCTGGGGATGTTTGGTCTGCAGAAGAGAAGGTTAAGAGGGGACCTGATAGCCATGTTTAAATATTTGAAGGGATGTTATGTCGAGGATGGAGCAGGCTTGTTTTCCACTGCTCCAGAGACTAGGACACGGAGCAACAGATTCAAGCTGCAGGAAAGGAGATTCCACCTGAACCTCAGGAAGAACTTCCTGACGGTCAGAGTTGTTCAGCAGTGGAATATGCTGCCTCCGTGGAGTGTGATGGAGTCTCCTTCTTTGGAGGTTTTTAAACAAAGGCTGGATGGCCATCTGTTGGGAGTGCTTTGATGTGGGTTCCTGCATGGCAGAAGGGTTTGGACTGGATGGCCCCTCTGGTCTCTTCCAACTTGATGGTTCTATGAAGAACAATGCAGAGTGAGGATTCTGAGCAGTTTTTATTTACACACCCTTGCTTGGAAAATAATTCGGCATAGAGGTATAGTTGAAGGGATTGCCTAAAAACATGCAAAGGAGACTAGCCAACATTTTGCATGGGCCTTGCACTTTCTTAAATGATCTTATGGAGCCAGAACGATGCAGTGGTTTGAGCCTTGGACTACAGCTTTGGAGGCTGTTGTCCACCCTTGCTCTAAAGGCCAGCAACAAAAGCCTCCAATGGGGTGTATGAGTATAGCAGGGCAACTGGGGAAGATGGCGGTCCTGATCCATTTGCGATATCATCCATGCTTAACAAGAATTGATTCTGTATGTTAAAACCAGGTGCATGGGGCCCATCTTGTTTTAAAGGAGAATTTTACAGCCTGGAAACTTGGGATCTGAGAGGAAACGCTTTATCGTCACGTGCCTTCAAGTTGTTTCTGACTCATGACAACCCTAAGGCGAACCTACCACGGGGTTTCCTTGGCAAGAGTTACTCCAAGAGTTTTGCCAGGACCTCCCTCTGAGGCTGAGAGAGTATGACTCACCCCAAAGCATCCAATGGGTTTCCATGGCCAACCAGGGGTGTGAACGGTGATCTCCAGAGTTGTAGCCCAGTGCTCAAACCACTACACCTTGTTGGTTCTCTGAGATACTTACAGGCCCATATTTAACGACTGCACAGTCCATGTTTGGCATGCTAGGGGATTAAAACTCTGCTCTTCCTCTGAGACCAGGGCAGTGGCGGTTGGGATGGACGGAGGGCCTTTCATCTGCTTCTGGGCCCAGGCATGATGGAGTTGTGCCTGCTTCTGCTTCTCTCCCTCTGAAGCCACGGCAGTCCTTTTATCATCAAGAGTTTCCTCTTCCAGCAGGCATTTGGGAACTGATTGATTGATTGGTTGATCTGCAAAGCAAATTCTTGGTTTCAAGGCATTAAGTGATTGAAGCAATCACAACAAAGGGGATTGTGACTGAACTTTCTTTTTACTCCTGCTCACCATTGGCTACGCCAGGTAGGGCTGCCAGGGGTTTCAACCCAACAACATCTGGAGGACAGCCCCATTCCTTCCCTGTTTTACTGGAAAGTAGATTCAACTAAGAACGGACGTGTCTGTGTTTGACAGTGAAATGAACTGTCTCAGAGCATGGTGGATTCTCCTTCATTTGGAGGTCTCCAAAATAAAGTTAGATGGTCGTCCTTCAGGGATGCTTTCACTGTCAATTTCATGCATCAGCAGAGGGTGATTCTTGAGCCATTTCCGCACTAGGCTGTTATAGTGCTATTATTCCGCTTTCAACATCCTGTGAAATCCTGGGGTTTGTAGGTTAAGGAGAGACCTCAAAGGTTCCCCCAGGATTTTGCAGGATGTTGAAAGTGGAATAATAACACTATAACAGTCTAGTGCAGAAATGGCCTTGGTGTTCCTAATGCCTCTACAATTCTGGTTCTGTAAAAATTCTGTAAAAGTTACAAAAAAATCCCTGGTAGCACTGTGTGCTGCTCAGCATTCGACCAGACTCCTTTGGAATGTGGTAGATGTGCTGCAGTTAGATATTTCCAAGCAGAAGCAGGCTGGGTGAGTGTTGGGGCAGCTGTGGCAGCAGATTTCCTGCTTCCGCAGGGGGTTTAGGATCACTGAGTTGGAAGAGACCCCAAGGACCATCTGATCGAACCCCATTCCACCATGCAGGAAGACATAGTCAAAGCATTCCCAAGAGATAGCCAACCAGCCTCTCTTTAAAAACCTCCAAAGAAGGAGACTCCACCACACTCCTGGGCAGCAGCGTATTCCACTGTTGAATGGCTCTTACCATCACAAAGTTCTTCCTAATGTCTGGTAGAATTTCTTTTCCTGAAGTTTGAATCCATTGCTCGGTGTCCTAGCCTCTGGAGCAGCAGAAAATGGGCTTGCCCCATCTTCCATAACACATAGAAGCATGGAATCTTAGAATAATAGAGTTGGAAGAGACCACGGGGCCATCCAGTCCAACTCCCTTCTTCCATGCAGGAATACACAACCAAAGCTCTCCCGTTGACAGACGGCCATCCAGCCTCTGTTTAAAAACCTCCAAAGAAGGAGACCACCACACTCCAAGACAGTGTATTCCACTGCTGAACAGCTCTGACCATCAGGAAGTTCTTCCTGAGGTTTAGATGGAATCTTTTTTCCTGTAATTTGAATCCATTGCTCCTTATCCTAGTCTCTGGAGCATCCTTTCAAATATTTGAAAGGCTCTCATGTCACCTCTTAACCTTCTCTTTTCCAGGCTAATCATGCCCAGCTCCTCATCAGGCGTGGTTTCCAGGCCTTTTCCCATTTGGACATCCCCCTCTGGACATGTTCTAGCTTGTCGCTGGGTTGGACTGGATGACCTTTGGGGGATCCTTCCAGCTTTATTATCCTCCGTGCACACCAGAGGGTTCCTAATGTGTTGGATCCCATCCAGAAAACGGACCAGCCGTGCCATCCTGTCTCTTGCCAGGCAGCCTGCTTTGCCGGTGACCCCTTCTCGGGATGAGCCGAGCGCCAGGCAGAGAAGAGAGCACTCTTCCATCCACACGGAAGCGAGAGCAGAGAAGGCCCTGCACAGCGGGAGGCATTGATCTGTTTGCATGTTTCCGTGCCAAGGTTTTCGTGCCTGGCTGGTATGTGGATGGATTCCATTCCCTCCTTGTCACCTCGGTTCAGGCTCACGCAGGAGCGATAGCGTGCTGGGATTGCTATGAGTCAGACGCAGCTGATGCCAGAGCAATGGGTGGCGAGGCAGAAAGCAGGCCGGCCCTGGCATGAAACACTTGGCGGGAGGGGATCCCCAGGGGGCCCCACCGCGTCGCAAACTGATAGTCAAGGGGTTAAATAGAGACTTAAAAGAGACCTCTTCCCATCCCCCCACCCTCCCAAGTCCCTTCTGTGCTCTTCTGCCTTGTGTGGGTTTTTATTAAAAGCCATGCCTGATGCGCTCCATCGATGTTTTTCCCTTGTTCAGCAGGGGCAGTGTGTGGTGCCAGTGGTTGAGGAGCAGGGAGTCTCCTCTTGGCTTTAGTCCCAACATTAAAGGAGCTACGAACCTCTTTTGGGATTAGGTTTCCATACCTGGGAGAACTCTTTTCAAGTCTGGACTTCAACCCAGGGCAGCCAAGAGCCAGCCTTTGTTTTTTCAGCCCACCAAGTTCCATCTTTTAGGGGCAAAGACTACAAAGGAGTTGATAGAGATCATAAATACTACACAGGGATGCAAGGGACTGAATTTAAGATACTTTTCTATGCTTTGGTCTCTCTAAATTGGAATTTGTGATCAGTTTTTTTCCAACCCCTTTGACTTGTAAATACTGCCGAAATACAGCCGTTCATCCCCGCTATTGTGGACCCACGATGTCAACACATAGGTTCTATTGTCCCAGAGCATTTGTTCTAGTTAAGGGACTACTAATGCCTGGATTAAGGCCCTTGCTTTCCTTGTAGCAGATTTGCAGAATCTGTGGATATCCAGATGTTTCTGGACTCTAACTGCAGTGGTTGTAGATTGTGGCACGTGTCACCCAGCAGCCTCTGGAGGCCTACAGGTTCCCCACCCCTGCCTTGTAGCTTAGTTTGGTGGAAAGCATTTGCACATGAGCAGAAATGCTCTCATGAATTGAGAATCCACAAATTTCAGCTGTTGAGAATAGGATGCAGGCTGTTGGATGTGTATCTTCTCCATATTTGGTTAGGCTTCATTTATTCCTCCCCCCCGCCTTGCTTTCAGTCATAAACTCTCCACATAAATTAGAACAGAATCTTATGTTATATAGGCTAGAATCCCGCTGGTGTCTTATACCTGCATACTTTCCCTTATGGAAGCAATTGTACATTTTTGGCCAATGAGGAATGACCATATTTAATTCAATGTTCCAGAAGAGGAGGTGCATATGCACTTTCTCTCCACATGGATGTGCATTGGGTATGTAGAAATGCATGCACATTTGTGCACCAATCATCATAGGTTCACATGTGCATTGTACGTGTGGATTATGCATTATATATCCAGATGCATGTGCATACTTTGTCCATTTGTTTACTCAACATGACTGCTCACTAACAAGGAAGCATTGTGCAATTGCCATGTAAGGGTGTGCTCAGTCTCCTTGAATCAGGCCTATTACATTACATTAAATTAAATTGTGGACCTTTCCTCCCTACACTGTTTGAGTGCTATTATTTCACTTTCAACCTCTTGTGGAATTCTGGGGTTTGTAGTTTACTGAGGACAAAGAGCTCTCTGGCTGAGAATCCTAAATTCCCCTGGCTAAACTGCAAAGCCCAGGATTCCACAGGAGGTTGAAAGTAGAATTATAGCACTATAACAGTGTAGTGTGGCAAGGCCCTATGTTCGTTATATTATAGTTGGCTCCACAAAATCCTACTCTGTCACCTGATCATGATGTGGGGATGACCTTTTAGAAGCTATGCCACATATGGCAAGTTGCGCCAGGCCTATAAGTCTCCGAGTATGGCCCTGAAGGTGGACTGCACATCTGTCATCCAATGGACCAATTGAGGTATAGAGTCAACAGACCACCTCCTACCAAACTGGTCGTAGCAACTATCATGCCCCAGTTCCACGTGCAAGCACAGACAGGATCTTCCCCAACTGCCATAACACGCAAACACGAACAGGACAAGACTTACTACAGCCCAGCATAGACAGGAAAGGTAGAGGCCATGAGGCTTAGAGCACTTGTATAGGGAAGATGCATTGATCAGGCCAAGCCGCCAATAAATACCAGAGGCAGGGCAGGGAGAAGTCTGTTGCAGACAACTGCCATTTCTGGTGGAAGCAGCGTCTTCTTCTTCTGATCCTTGGCAGGTTCCAGAAAAACCTTGATCCTTGCTTCGTGCGCTGACTATGCTGCTGGATACTCCCTTGAACTGACTCTCTGAATTTGTCGCTGACCTGGACTGCTGAAACAAGAATGGCAATTGACTGAGAGGTTTCTGTAAACCTTGGCTGTGGCTGCTACTATGAATTTTGCTTAAGGACTGTGAACTGTGGCTGGGTTCCTAAACAGGCCAGCAGCTGAATAGCTGCGCCCTGTACTGTGGGAGTAATGACTTGCATCAATGAAGTCATGGCTCTTTAAGGCATGCAAGATATATTGTGTTGTATTCTATCACCTAAAAATGTGGTTTAGCATGTGCGTCTTTCCTGCAGTCAACTCATCAAATGGAGTCCTGCTTGGTGGTTTGCAAGTCTGGAGTTGTGGGTCTGTGCAGTGATTCTGGGAGCAGGCAGCTCCTTCTCTGGGGAGCCTGATCGAGCTCCACGGTTGCTTTGGCCACTTCCTTGTCTCCTCGCTGATGCGCTTGCCGTCCCTCAGCCGCCAGCCGGAGGGGAGGGCTCCACATCAAAGGGACGAGCATGTGCTCCGGCCCGTTTGAAGCCAGTTGCTCACAGTTGGTATGCGGCGTGCAGCACCCACTCTTCGGTTCCCACAACAAAACCCTCACTGCCTTGCTCTGAAAATTGCCAGAGACATCTGCACTTGAGGAGTTTCATCTTTTATTCATCGTCTTCTGCCCGAGCAGGAGACAGGCAAAGGTGCTGAATTTTACAAAAATGTTCACAGAGAGAAAGGGGGAGGAGCTGGACACCGGTGATGGGAGGGGAAAATGAGACATAGCCGCCCATAATAGTCAATGGGACAAGGTCCGTGGCCAGGATTGACCTGGATGGGTGAGTATTGCAGCTAGACCCGTACCACAGCAGTGAAAGTGTGAGGACAACGTGGAAAAAGTCCCTGGTCAAGATTCTACATTTGCTAGATGCGTGCATAAGGCTGACAGCCAGAATGGCGTAGTGGTTTGAGCATTGAACTATGGCCTTGGAGACCTGGGCTTGATTCCCTGCTCGGCCATGGAAAACCACTGGGTACCTCAGGCATGTCACATACTCTCAGCCCCAGAAGATCCTGTGGTAGATTCACCTGAGGCTTGCCGTAAGTTGAAAACAACTTGAAAATTCCATGTCCGCCCCCGAGTATCTCTTTCTTTAGAGGGGGCAGAAAGGGCCTATGCTGTAGCCCAGGAATGGCCAACCATGAGAGGCTAGGGGACTGTGTTACCTAGGAGACCACTTTACCCTCTACGAAGAAAAAAAAATTGTGTCCTCAAATGCCCCAAGCATAAAAATATATAGAAATACATAAAAAACTGAGATCGAGATAACCCTGGAGATGTATTAGGAAACAATCTGAGAAGGTTTGGGGAGATTGGCAAGACCGAAGTATGGAAATAAACAAGGTACCATAGAATCATAGAACCATGGAGTTGGAAGAGACCACACGGGCCATCCAGTCCAACTCCCTACCATGCAGGAATACCCTCAAAGCACTCCCGACAGATGGCCATCCAGCCTCTGCTTAAAAACCTCCAGAGAAGGAGACTCCACCACACTCTCAGGCAGCAGTGTATTCCACTTTCAAACTGCTTCTATCATCGGGAAGTTCTTCCTGAGGTTCAGGTGGAATCTCTTTTCCTGCAGCTTGAATCCATTGCTCCTTGTCCTAGTCTTTGGAGCAGCAGAAAACAAGCCTGCTCCCTCCTCGACATGACATCCCTCCAAATATTTAAACATGGCTATCATGTCCCCTCTTAACCTTCTCTTCTGCAGACTAAACATCCCCAGCTCCCTAAGACGCTCCTCATAGGACTTTGTGGCTTCCAGACCTTTCACCATTTTGGTCGCCCTCCTCTGGACACATTCCATTCAATATCCTTCTTGAAATGAGGTGCCCAGAACTGGACACAGGATTCCAGATGAGGTCTGACTAAAGCAGAATAGAGTGGTACAGTTACCTCCCGTGATCTAGACACCATAGTCCTATTAATGCAACCAAGAATCGTGTTGGCTTTCTTGGCTGCCACATCACACTGCTGACTCATGTTCAGCTTGTGGTCCACCATGAGAACCACTGGGACTTTGGGAAAGTGGAAGACCTGAAAATGTACCAGTGGGACTTGTGCGCAGATAAGAGTGTTCGGCACTATTTAACCAAGTGCGCATTGCAGTATATTAGCTTTGGCAACCGTTGTATGCTATGCCTCATATATCTCATTAAAGGTTGTCGGAAAGCTCTTTGTGTTTTCTTGAGAGTAAAAGAGTAGCCAGCCTATGACAATGATGTTTCGCCAAAAGAATCAGATGATATCCTGCCATTTAATATGTGCCTTGCTTGGTTGGTTGGATTTAAGAGGTTTTATTTGTTTCCAGACAGTGGCTGCAAACCTGCATGGCTCAGCAAATCGTAGTCTGCATGCAAACTAGGATGTCATATCAAAGAGGGAACAGACTTGTTTTCTGCTACTCCAGAGACTAGGACGAGGAGCAATGGAGTCAAGCTGCAGAAAAGGAGATTCCACCTGAACCTCAGGAAGAACCTCCTGACGGTCAGAGCTGTCCAGCGCAATGGAGTGTGGTGGAGTCTCCTTCTTTGGAGGTTTTTAAGCGGAGGCTGGATGGCCATCTGTGGGGAGTGCTTTGAGTGTTTGTTCCTGCATAGCAGGGGGTTGGACTGGATGGCCCCTGGAGTCTCTTCCAACTCTATGATTCTATGATTTATTTGGTCCTGCCTGCTTTCCCACAAAGCAAGGAAGGGCTGTGGGCAAGGATCTTCCAAAGCTATCCAATATTTTGCTGGGCAGGTTCTTCAAAGCGAAGAAGTGAACCCCAACCCATACAAAAGAAAGATATACCTACACACAAGGGAAACTTACCCATAGGTATCTCCCTAACAGGACATCAGCCACTATATGGCGATCAGGGATGGATTTTGCCTCTGTGTGTGTGTGTTTAAATGTCTCTTTTGCATTTTATAATTCTCTCCCATTGCGGAATCACTTGCAACTTAAAAAAAAGTCTTCAAGAAAAGTGAAATGCATTCCTATGCATCCTTTGAGAAATTTCTGTGTGTAGAACTTTGTATGTATTTTTCGATACAGTTTCTATTACCATAATTTTTTTCCCTAAAATTTGCTTTTTTCTATTCTTCTCCCAAACAGGTGCAAAATTTTGTACATACTCTTAAGCAAAGAACCGCATCATAGAATCTGGAGTACTGTGTAAAATGGAAGGAGCTTTCCAGTTTATATATTAGTTCAGGATTTGTGATTTAAGTAAGTTCATATTAAGTTTCTGCAGATAGTCTTTAACTCCCTGAGGAAGGCCTTAAAATATCTGACGGCTACAACATGTCGGGCTTTCAAATAATGAAAGACCACTTTCTTGCAGTTCGAGGAGCAGCAAACAAACAAAGCCCCCAGATGTGTTTCTGCTCATGCAAATGCTGAACATCGCTCCCAGGAAACTGTTGGACAGTTTTTCCTCCCATTCCTCATCCTTTCCTGCTATCACTCTTCCAAGAAATTGGGCAGAGAAGTTTGAGAAGCCATTTGTGCACAGGCTGCAATTATGTATAGCAATTTGGGACAGGAATGCTTTGCAGAAATGCTTTGCAACGTTTTAAAGATGAAAACTGGGACTTGTGTGTGGCCAACCAACATCCAAGTGTGGTCAAGAGGACAAAAGTCGTTAATGAGGAAGGACGGATAAGCTAGGAGAGGCTGCAGTAGTTTGCTTTTGCCTGGGAAGGAGGAGAATCTACCTCCTTCCCTCCTGTTTTCTCCAATCCTTTTCTCTCCCTCTTGCTCAGGGCCTTTCCGCACTACACTGTTATAGTGCTATGATTCCACTTTCAACATTCTATGGAATCCTGGGGTTTGGCGTTTAGGGAGGGGCCTTTGGAATTCTCATCCAGAGAAGTCTTTGGCCTCAGTAAACTACAAGAATTCCCAGAATTCTACAGGAGATTGAAAGTGGAATAATAGCACTGTAACAGTATAGTGTGGAAAGGTCCTGAGTTAACTGAGTGCAAACTGCTATTGCGTTTTCAGTTCAGTTTGCAGCAGCTGAAGTAAGCTGAGTACAAAAGGGGAAAGTGGAAGGAGAAGAGAGAAACTGAGGCATTTTTAACACAGCTGAAAAAAAGGGCTTGATATCGGATTCATCCGGACTCTCCCTGCCAGACTGGGACAATTGGAGGATATGTGCTTCCCGTTATCTTACTGAAGCAGTTCGTAATAGGAGATGCCAAGAGAAATGTGGGAAGCCGGAAAGTATAGGAAACACCATTTTGTCCAAGTACATGAAAGATGGGGAAGAAGGCAGCGGGCGGTCCTGCTAAGCAAATGCAAACCTCGGCTAATAAGAAGCAAAGAGGCCGATGGTGAACACAAGAATTTTATTCTCTGCAGGAACAGAAGAACTCCAGAAGTAGAAATGGTAGCAAGGATGAGCCGGAGACAAACCCCAAAGGTCTCCTTGGAGTGACCTGTAAGGGGCCTTCCCAGCCTCTACTCCTGCCCCCCCAGCATCTGTTCTGGGAAGCAAGGTCTGTCCTGCAGTGTCTTCTCCCCAGACCCAACCTCTTCCTCCCTTCTTCTTTATTTTATTTTATTTTTTTTTGGAGGGGGTTCATTTCCACCACATCTGTACTTTGAAAAAAACTGGCTTCCAGGAAGCCTAGGTCATTGCACAAGGCTGGTGGAATTGGCTGTTCCCTCTTCCTCCGTTATCCCACGTACATTTAAAAAGAAAGTATTGCATCTTTCCCTACTTTTAAAAAGAAAGCAAGCTTCCATAGGAAGTAAAAATGTTTTCTGCTATACAACGGTAGAGTAAAAGTGAGGTGGTATTTGCCCTGCAGAGATGGCTACTGTTAGCCACGGTTATTGCATTCTCGAATGGCTCGTGAACCCTGCCCAGCCAGGCCCCACTTCTTGGCCCTTGTACCTGTCAGTCCCGGGGAGAATGTGAAAGAAAGCGAGTGAATGTGTGTCGCTCCACTGTGGGTGTGTTTTAACCCAGAGTTTTCAACTTGGACCGGAAACAGCTCTTGGGCGAACCAGCTATTTCCCAACCTAGTTACCACCAGTCATTTAATTGGGGATGACGAGCACTGGCTTCCGGCATCAGCGGTGGACTTCTGTGCAAAGCCAAGGAGCTACACTTCCTGCGTTTTCCAGCCCCTTCATGCCTTCCCAGCCTCGTCCAACTATTTAAAAAAAAATACAGGAAGTTGCTAGGCGGTATAGTCAAAAAAAGTTATCCCAGAGAGCCTCAAAATGGACACCTGTGTCCCTTTGAGGAACAACTCTTCCTTTAGGTGCTGGGTTTTCTCCCCCATGGAATAGGAATACACCAGACAGGCTGTACAATTGTCATTGCGGTCCTACAGGCCATGTGCATTTTCCACCCCTGAGCTGTGGCCCCGGGGAGAGGTTAAGAGAGGCAGCAATCAAACTTTGGAGCCGGAAGCTGACCAGCCCCTTGAGCCTCCCACGCCAATAGGAAAGAAGAGGGGACACTGTGCTTTGAGACCATTTTTGCTTCTCCAGAATTGGGAAGGAAAACAAGGAGAATCTTTTGGACTGTGCTAGACAATCCTATTTACACGGGAAGGGAGGAAAGTGGTTGGCAGTCCTCTCACATTTTGCTTGTTTCATGCCTTTGCTCTGTTCCTCAGAGGGCTTTAGTTCCTTTCTAAAAGATAGTGGAAGACCCCTAGCACCAGAGTGCTGAAATATCCTTGATAGGCACAGAAGATCTCTGGATAATATATGGATTACTGAGACCCAAACTTTGTTCTGGGTTGGTGGCAGCCACTTGCACCGGTCAAGGAGTCCAAAGAAACATCCCTCCCTCTTTCCCTTCTGCGTGACCTCACTCCATAACCAAAAGAATAGGAATGTACGGCTGCTCCCTGACCATGAGGTAGGACCTTTGCTGGCATGCGAAGCTGCATCCCACTGTGTCCTGAAGACAACCAGAATTTTGAGCATATTAGACCGATCGTGTCGGTGAAGGTCCTACTGTTTAGCAGCAATGGAAGAACAATGATTGAACTTTCCTTTGAGTTGGAGGAAGAACTCATTCCCAGCCGGGATTATTTCTTGCAGCTGGAGGTGGTAAGCTGGAAGGAGACCTGAGTTTCTGCCCCCAAAGTCCTGGAGCCACAGCTAAGAAGCTTCAGGGCAAGAGGGTGTTGATTGCTGGTCGACGGAAAGGGTGGCTCTATTTCCTGCAGGGGTCATTGTCCACTTCCAAGGAAACCTGTCCGATTTGAAGGAACCAAGGAACAGAACTCTGCTACAGGCCTCTTCTTGGCTTGCCTTTCCGTCCGCGAGAAGTTCCTGGGGGTGGGGGTGGGGGACAAGTCTCACTCCAAAGGGTCCACCCTTAGGGGGCCTCTTAGAGTTTATTGCAATGGGGCGGCAGGAGAAGGCCTTGCAAGGCTTAGGTTATACCCTGACTACACAACTCTGTCCCAGCTCATTGAGAAGAATTAGAAGCACCATGCATGGCAGAAGTGGGCTGCTGCTGCTCTTCCTTGGCTCTCTGGCCCCCATCTTCACAAAGTTCAACCTAATCCATGTGCTGGGCCTCTGCTGCGGTGCCTCTGAAGTCCACCGTAACAATGAGTCCACCCAGTGTGATGCCTTCCCCATTTCTGCTCATGGGAATTAGCTGCACCTCACACCGCAAGTAGCAGACCCTCCCATGGAGCAAAATCCTATTGCTAACACCATGAGCAGCCAGCCACCCATCACTGCCCCCCGTTTTTGAGTTCCTCCGCTCGAAGGTTCACGTGTGTGAAACCAAGGGAGGGAAGCTAGTGGGTACGGAAGAATCCAGGGCTGAGAAATGGTCATCAGAGGTGTCTTCGGGAGCCCATGGTGTTGAGCAGCTGAGACCTCATGATCTGGATGCTGGTCAAAATTTTCCTCTGGTGCCCTACCAGGCTGATCCCCAGGCTCTGGACATCCCTGTGCAAGGAAAAACAAGAGGCAGAGTTAGTATATAATGCACAATATATAATGGGAAACTAAGGAGAGGACAGGGGTTGAAAACAGAGGACCTGACTTGGAAACAGTACATGTGAAAGGGATTTAGGCATCTTAGTCGACCATAAGCTGAACATGAGTCAGCAGTGTGATGTGGCAGCTAAAAAGGCCAATGTGATTCTGGGCTGCATCAATAGGAGTATGGTGTTAAGATCAAAGGAAGTAATAATACCACTCTCTTCTGCTTTGGTCAGACCTCACTTGGAATATGTGTCCAGTTCTTGCAATTCAAGAAGGATATTAACAAGCTGGAACATGTCCACAGCAGGGTGACGAAAATGGTGAAGGGCCTGGAAACCATGCCCTATGAGGACCGGCTTAGAATTTTTTTTTTTTGATCCAGAAAATGTTGTTTCCTACATAGAAAATGCTGTAATTGGGTATTTATTCTGCACAAAGTTTACACATGGTTGGTTGCATAGAAAATAATGTTTTCTGCATAGCAGACAGCATTTTCTGTGCAAGAAATAATATTTTTGCATAGAAACCCTACTTTATGCACAGAAAATAGTGTTTCATGTGCAAGCAGCCATGTGCAAGTGTTGCACAGAATACAACCCGCATTGCAAATAAGCCTTGGAAATTGTGTAGTTTTCGAAGACTTTCTTGCAAAGGCAAGAAAATTGTTAAAACTATTCATTGCTTCTTTCGCGGAGAAACTTAGTGAAGAATTACACCCCTAGAGAATACTCCTAAAGCTAAATGGAGTGAGCGCCCACGTGGACCCTCTTTCTCAAGGGGATGCAGCAAAACTGGTGACTTTAAATAGAACAGACTTAGCAAAACATCTTTCTGTTCTTGCCGCAACTTCTGTACGGTGGTAAGGGAGAGAAGAAATGGACAGTCCAATTAAATTGCTGGCTAAAGCGAGCGGCCCACCTCATCCCTTGAATGCTTAGCTGCAAGGTGAAAAGTTCAGCTTAGCTTCTGGCTATTCTTCACGCAGTAATGTAATCCTTTCAGGACCATGAGAGGCTTCCACATCTGTGAAACCATGACAATTTCTCCTGCACATATGACCACCAGAGTCATTATGACTTCAGGCTTCTCCTTGGAATATAAAATGAGATTTTTTTTTTTTTCACATGTCCCTCTGAAGCAACATTTGGATTGCTTTGTAGGTGTCAGAACAAAAGAAGGCCCAATAAGCTAGAATCTGAGTAAATCTATTTGGGAAAAAAATATAACTTTTCAATTTAAGAAGGATTTTTGCAAAGTTCTTTAGCAAGGGATTAACATGCGAGACTTAAACTGTGATCTCCACCCGCCCCCAAATAATATGATATGGTGCAGTAGCCAACATTATGAGCTGAATGAAAACTCTTGGGAAAAGGAGACAATTTTCCAGAGAGAAAGTCCTATCCAGAGACTAAGCTAATTCTGAATTGAGTTGAGGTGAGTTTGTCCATCATGGCTACTCTGTAGGGATGTGATTCTTCACTAAGTTTCTTCTTGCAGAAAAAACGCAAGCAATTTGAACAAGTTTCTTTGTCGTTGTTTTGTGGTGATATTTTAATATGTGGTGGTAGATGATCCAGTCTGTTGACTTTTTCTCCTTCTGACAACGAGAGTTGGCCCAAGATATTCTTCTTGTCCATCTCAAAGGGCACCATGATGCCTTCACACCTTGGTACAGGTCTGGTTGTGTGGGTCACACAACTCTACCATCTAACATTTTGCCACCGATGTCCAGTTTCCCACGTTCCACCATCAGGTGAAATTACTTCATTCTGTCCAATGGCGTGTCAAGCCTGGTGATAATTGAGTTTTGTGATGAGCAATCCATACAGGAGGGATGGGGAGGTTCCAGATTTTGCTCGACAAACTTTCCTAATATCTTCATTTCCTACCTTATCTTCAACAGGACCATGATAACTCTTCAAGCCGGAAAAGGAGGAGAACATACTTCGTCCTTAAACCTATGTCTGAAATGCTGCCCAGGATTGTTCAAACCCAATGGTTAGTCTCAGCTAGAGTTGAATCAATGGGAACTTGGTAATGAAACACCTAGATCAGTTCATTGATACTACTTAAGCCAAAGAGTTGGATTTTGATTGTAATGCCCGGATATATCTTTTGCTCCTCACCGGCTATCACACTCCTTTGGTGAGTTGGTGAGTTGAATGGTGAGTTGGGACCCTGGAGGATACACAAAATCTTTCAGGAGTACTAATGGGATGAATAGTGTCACCATGGTGGGATAAAGAGATATGCAGTGCTTGTAGGTTTACTCCATGAGCCTGGATGACTGATAAGTTGAGAATCCATTCCCAGCAGAGGTAGTAGCCATAACAACAACACTCATTTAATACCCAGAAAGCTTACCTCCTATATATCAGAAACTCTTATTTTGGAACCAGAGGCTGAAGTTAGGTGAAGGAGGACATTGCTCATTGATTTATAGCCTAGATCCATCCAACTTGTGTTCCCAGGAAGAACTTAGGTGTCTGGCTGCCTCTTTCCCTGCATGATCTAGGTTTAGTCCTCCTGTTAATTTAATCTCCTGCCTTAGGTAAGAGTCTCAGTTGCCTTAAAGTCCATCATCCCATTCAAGTATAATGTTATATAAGTACACACTAGAGGAGCAGAATATAATGGACTCATCGCCATCATTCTTCATGCATTCCCTGATGAGAAGAACTTCTTCTACCCATGGAGGCTCTCCATGTGCTTATGAACATTATTTTTGCTTTTCTTTATCTTTCTTGGAAGTGTCTGAAGTTCTTTGGTACTCCTATGGCTCTAGTCTCCAAAGGACATTCAGCACCTTGGATAGCTCCTTTTAAAGTTTGGACTAAAATCAAGAATGGATTCACTGGCTCACCAGTATCTGAGCCAAGCACACTTTCTGCCTGATCTGCTAATTATTTTTGAACTTACTTTTCATGCACACTTACATAAAGCCTCAACAGGGCTTATACACACTAGTTACAGGGATTTTCCCAAACCAGTAGATCAGGCTCAATGACTGTTTTAGAATTTCACTTATAAACCAGGCAGGATTCAAAAGCCGCTGGCTCCCTTATTGAATTCTAGTTCGATAGATTTGAAGAGGGGGGAATTAAGAGTGCAACAGAGAAAGGAATTCCATAGCTACACTTCCGCCACGGAAGATCAGGCATTTGAAGCTGAGTTTGGCAACCTATTATTCTTGAGCCAAGGCTCCCTGTTTGCACTTACTCGATATTCATCCGCATCACCATGCCCAGGGAGGAGTAGCCAGCCAGAGCAAAGTTTTCTCGATATCGGCCCAGCCGAATGGAGTCCAGCCAGTCTTCCACGGTAGAGCAGCTGGTGAAATCGATGCAGCCTCGCTCGGAAAGCGTTTGGGTGAATCTGCAAACCGAAGAGAAGGAGCCCAGAGCTGAGAGGCAAATGGAAGACGGGGCAATGATGGAAGGAGCTCTTGGCCAGTTATTTCTTTCCCCAGGTCACGGCAGCCTGAAATCTTGCTCTTTCATATCTGGGCCAGCGAGCTCTGCTCTATTATCGACCACAACAGATACTGTGTGATTCTCAATCAGGTTTGCTACATTGCTTGCTTTATTCAGCCTAGATAATCTTCACTGCCCTGGGTACTAAAACTTCATTAATACCGCCTCTCACAGAATATTGAGGCTTACAGGTGTGGCTCCACACGGACTTGGCTTCAGCCTCATCACTTGGAACATGTTAATATTTGTAATGGATAAATCACTGGGTACATTTGGTTCTAATTTCCCAACATTCAGAAACCCCCTTGAAGGTATTTGAGCAATTGTAAGGAATGTTCAAATGGCCCAATTGATTTTCAGGATGAGCACCGGGCTGTTCAGCCATCCCTATTTTGAACTGCAAAAATATTGATGTTAAAAATCAAATTGGGATCAGCTTGGAAATCAGTCATTGCAGTAATGAATGAAAGGGAGGGGGTAAGAGACAGCGGTCAATGGCATTGGTTTTTACGTAGAATCTTAAAACCATAGAATCATTGATTTGAAAGGGATTGCAACAGTCACCATGTCCACTCTCTGCCATGCAGAAATCTACACTCCTGGGAGATGGTCAACCTCTGTCTAAAGACCGTCAGAGAAGGAGAATTCACCACCCTTGGATACTATCTGTTCTATACTGTCAAACCCTTCTTAACAATTGAGAAATGCTTCTTAAAGTTTAGGTGGGATTTCTTTTGTTGACTTTAAATCCATTGCTTTGTGTGCTAGTCTCTGGAGCAGCAGAAAAGAAGCTTGCTCCATCTTCTACGTGACTTCTCTTCAGAGGGCATATCACCCTCATAACTACAATTCCCACAATTCAAGAAGGCTATTGACAAGCTGGAACGCATCCAGAGAAGGAGAATCAAAATGTTAAAAGGCCTGGAAACCGTGAAGCCCTTTGAGGAGTGGCTTAGGGTGCTTGGGTTGTTCAGCCTGGAGAAGAGAAGATGAAGAGGCAACATGATAGCCATGTTTAAATATTTGAAGGGACGTCATATGGAGGATGGAGCAAGCCTGTTTTCTGCTGCTCCAGAGACTAGGACACGGAGCAATGGCTTCAAACTTCAGAAAAAGAGATTCCATCTAAACATTAAGAAGAATTTCCTAACGATAAGAGCAATTTAACAGTGGAATATGGTGCCTCAGAGCATGGTGGTGTCTCTTTCTTTGGAGGTTTTTAACCAGAGACTGGATGGTCATCTGTTGCGAATCGTTTGATTGTGTATTTCTGCAGGGCAGAATGGGGTTGGGCTGGAAGACCCTTGAGGTCTCTGCCAGCTCTATGATTCTATTATTCTATATATGATTCTACTACTGTAAAATGTTACTTATCTCCCTCTCCCAGGAAACATGCCACGAAACCCAATTTGGATGTTAAGATTTGGATGTTAAGATCAGTGCAAACTTGCATGCTTGCACCGATTGGATTTTCTCTCCATTTGATTAGATCTGACACCCAATTTGGACGTTGAAAATGAATGGTGGCCATTCATTTTCACAAGCCCTCCCTTCACTCAGATGGACCAAGTGCTAACCAACCAGACCACCTTGATTCACCAAGCTTCTCTTCCCTGATAATCCCACCCATTCTGGTCATTCCCTACTGCTGCATGAAGCCGTGATATAAACCCAGGGCTGGTTTCCAGCTTAGGTCCCCAGGAGATCTCTCCTTCCCATTTGACCAGGTCCCCGACAAGGCGGCCTACCGGTTGACCGTGGCTGTGCATTTCAGGTTCTGTGGGTTGCGGATGAGCTTGTCCAGGATGCCGACGATCTGGGAGAAGCGGGGCCTCTCATTGCGGTCCTTCTGCCAGCAGTCCAACATGAGCTGATGCAGGGCCGTGGGGCAGCCCATGGGGGCAGGCAGCCGGTAACCCTCCTCCACAGACTGGATGACCTGCAAAGGTTGGGTTCATCGATACAAGAATCACTCTTTGGACCTCAAGCAAACCATCTTGTTCTACATCCTGTCCTCTGACGTGGGGCAGCCAAGGGAAGCCCAGAGAAGGTTCCAAGGGCCTTTCCACATTACACTGGCCGTTCCTGAAACTGCAAACCCCAGGATTCCAGAGGACGTTGAAAGTGGAATCATCGCGCTATAATAGGCTAGTGCGGAAATGGCCACTGTTATTGTGCTCTTATTCCACTTTCAATATCCGGTGGAATCCTGGGGTTTGCAGTTTAGGGAGGGCCCTTTAGACTTCTCAGCCACAGAGCTCTTTGGTCTCAGGAAACTACAAACCCCAGAATTCCACAGGAGGTTGAAAGTGGAATAATAGCACTATAACAGTGTAGTGCAGGAAGGATCTTAAGTCAGAAACGGGAGTTCAGCAAACCTCTCTTGTTAATTTTCAACTTCTGGCATGCTAAGAGGCCTAGTTTCTGAAAAGTGTGCACATCCAGAACTTCAGAGATTCAGGGCTAAGAATGCTACAAAGGACCAACTTTCTGTCTGCTAATGACCACAAAAGCACTTTCCCTCTGGCCCTTCCTTCTATGGCTCAGGGACCTGAACTCACATCTTCCCAAACTGGTAGTGGCCTTGTGTTTGTGACTCGTTCCAAGGGGATCACCTCTGTGTCACTCTGTTCCAGCAAAAGCAACCGAGGGTCCCCTGGCCCTGTAAGAACTAACACAGAATCACAGAATCACAGACTCTTAGAATCATAGAGTAGGAAGAGACCCCAGGGGCCATCCAGTCCAACCCCCTTCTGCCATTCAGGAACACACATCAAAGCACTCCAGACAGATGGCCATCCAGCCTCTGCTTAAACACTTCCAAAGAAGGAGACTCCACCACACTCCATGGAGGCAGCAGCATCTTCCGCTGCTGGACAGCTCTGACTTTCAGGAAGTTCTTCCTGAGGTTCAGGTGGAATCTCCTTTCCTGCAGCCTGAATCTGTTGCTCCTTGTCCTAGTCTCTGAAGCAGCAGAAAACAAGCCTGCTCCCTCCTCGACAAGACATCCCTTCCAATATTTAAACATGGCTATCATGTCCCCTCTTAACCTTCTCTTCAGCAGACTAAACATCCCCACCAACCTCAGCCGCTCCTCATAGGGCTTCATGGCTTCCAGACCCTTCACCATTTTGGTTGCCCTCCTGTTTGACCACAGCCTGGAAGAATATTTGGGACACTACAACCCCCAGAATATGTCACACAACATGGTCCTGCTAAGTGGACAATTATAGGATTTGGGATTTATGGGATTACAAGCTCTGCATTTTGGTTTGCATTTAAGGTGCTGCATTGCTACTAGTTGCTTTTCATCAGATTCCCTGGATCGATCACTAAAGATAGCACCATATCAGTTTTTGGATGCTACCTGATGTTGCTATACAACTTTGGATATCCATGTACTACCCTAAACACACCTAATCTTGTATTATTTTGGAAGCTAAGCATGGTCAGAGCTGGCTAATACTTGGATGGGAAGTCAATAATACCAGAGATCTCCTTGCTCCCAATGATTTGCTTAAGTAGAAGGCTGCTTCCTAAGTTCTCATGGTGGTCAATACAGCTCCATTGACAAAGTTCAGCTCCAGAAGGGAAGATGTTGAGCCCATAGCCACTGTCATCATCTTTTCCATATAATAACAGAAATAACAGGGCAAATAACAGAATAAATTATAGAACTGACTTGTGTGTAAATGAAGGGCCAAAGCTCAGCAGTAGAACACACACTTTACGTGCAGAAGGTCTGAGGTTCAATCCCCTGGCTGATCCCTCCAAGTAGGGATGGGGAAAAAAATAGTCACAATCATTTGTTCACGGGTTTCCTGACATTCAGGAAGCTTCATCAGGAAGAATCATTAATTGGCCAGAAAGAATTTGGTGCAATTTTCTGCTTGTATTCCCAGCACAGCAAAGACTGTATTTCCTGACATTCAGGAAACCTCATCAGCAAGAATAATTTAATTGACCAGAGAGAATTTTGAACAATTTTCTGCTCGCGTTTGACATTTGAACAATTTTCTGCTCACATTTGACATCCCAGCACAGCAAAAATGGTGTTTCCTGACACTCAGGAATAATGAATTGACCAGCAAGAATTTTGAACAATTTTCTGCTCGCATTTGACATCCCAGCACAGCAAAAATTGTGTTTCCTGACACTCAGGAATAATGAATTGACCAGCAAGAATTTTGAACAATTTTCTGCTTGCATTTGACATCCCAGAGTGTTGCCTCAAAAATCATTCTGTGCAGAAAAATTGTGGAAAACCGTTTGCTGTGCTGGAAATGTCATTTCTTCACAGCAAGCAGCATTTGTGTGTGTGTGTGTGTGTTTCTCCACAGTACTACACTTGATCTTAATCACAAGGCCAAGAGCCAGAAGTCCAAAAGCCAAATGGCCGAGAGACTAAAAGTCTCTGCATAAGGCAGCTTCTTATGTTAAATAAAGAGATGCAGAGAGAAAAGAGAGTCAGGTCTTTGTCCCAGATGCCCTGGAAGTGGATTCTCTCTGCGTGGAGCTGTATTCTGCTCAGTACCTTCGGAAAGTCCTGCACATGGCATTGCCCTCTTTCACCACTAAATTTCCCCCGCCAAGTTAGCAGCACGGAAAACTCCATCTGACAGACCCAGCAAGAGGAAGGAGCACTTGTTTTTCTTACATCCCGGTTAGTCATGTTCCAGTACGGCCGCTCCCCATAGGCCAGCACTTCCCACATGACAATGCCATAGCTCCACACATCACTGGCCGATGAGAACTTCCGGTAGGTGATGGCTTCGGGCGCTGTCCACCGAACAGGGATCTTCCCGCCCTGGAAGACAAAGTGTGCACCAAGGATATGCTGGTTACTTGAGAGAAGAATCCTACGAGACTCTGCAAAGAGGGTTCTTAAGCTATTCAATGCCATGAATCTCACATTAGAGACAGCACTTTGAGAGTACCTTAAGGGACATGGCTGCCTCCCATGCAATTCTGGGATAGGTAGTTTCACGAGATACTCTGAGTTCTAGTGCTTCATTAAGCTACAAATCCCAGGATTCTGTAGGATGGAACCCATAGCAATTAAAGTGGTATAAAACTGCTATAAATCTATGGAGTAAAGGAGATTCAGGAATATTCCTGTGTCTCCTTCTGGGAAAGTCAGGGAATTTTCCTCTATCTGAAATGGTTATAGAACCTCTCAGATGCTTTCAGGAAGCTGAATGTTAGCATCTCCATTGCTCCTCAGCCCATGGAACAGGGACCTGCCGTGCCATCACATGGAAATTACCGTTGTGGTATAAGCAGCCTCAGGGTTGTTCTCCAGGATCCGTGAGAGTCCAAAGTCGGACACTTTGCAGACTAGGTTGCCATTGACCAGGATGTTGCGTGCCGCCAAGTCCCGGTGCACGTAGCCCAGGTCCGAGAGGTAGCGCATGCCGGCGCTGATGCCTCTCAGCATGACGACCAGCTGGAGGACTGTAAATTGTCCATCATGTTTCTGGAGAAAGAAGAACCTCTTGAACTTCTGCAATGGGAAGACAAAGTCTCCTACACATTTTCAGGGATGGGGTTCACCAGGCGGCAGTGACACAGCTTTGTGTGTGTGTGTGTGTGTGTGTGTGTGTGTGTGTGTTGCAGCTGCTGCAGACTGGCCACAATTTTGCATCCTTCAAAATCCCCGGTCTCATTCTGGGGCTTTGGGAGGGAACTGGGTCGGCCTCCCAAACAAAATGGTGGAATATGTTTCATACCCTCCAAAATTTCACAGACGAAAACCAGGGCACATGTGGCCAAGCTGCATCAAAGTGTGGTCAAGATGTCAAAAATTATTAACGAGGCCGAACAGACAAGTTAGTAGAGGCGGCAGCAGTTTGCTTTTGCCTGAGCTTACTGGGAAGGACGAGATTCCACTCTCACCTCCTTTGTTCCCCCCTACTAACCGAATGCCAACTACTTTTGCAGTTTCAATTCAGTTAAAGCAGCTGAGGCAAGTTAAGGAGAGAAGGAGCAAAGTGGGAGGATGAAAGAGAAACTGATACATTTTAAATTCAGTTGAAAAAGTGGGATGACAAAGGATTAATCAGGAATGTCCCTGCCAGATTGGAATTGTCGGAAGATATGATGGCTGCAAAGTGATCTCCTTGGGGAGGTGGTTGTCTCAGAAATGTTGTCAGAAAAATGCTCTTACTCACTGTTTGAAAGATTTCAAACAGCATAGAATGGGTAAGAGGAATGCCACCACCCTCCAAAAAAATATCCCTGAAAAACTACTGTGTGGAAATCTGCAAAAGGTCTGACAATCCCCTCTAAAAATAACTATACTGCGTTACTTGTTGCTCCTGAACAGGTACGCAACTTGAAAAGTAAATTGACCATGCCTTCATTACCCGGTACTGTTTTAATGTTTACTTCCCACCTCTAACTTGTGTGACGGAGATATAAATGAGAGAAGAGAACAATCTGGATTCTACCGCCTCCGCTCCAAACAGCGGAGATTTCCCAACGCTTCATCACCTCTACTTGAGAAAAGATAAAAGGGATCTCTAAATTGGCAGTCTTGGGAGAAATTTCACAATATTGGGTTTGGCGTGAGGGTAGCAAAACTGGATCTTTTTGTTTGCAGCCTCCTGGTCCATTTCTCCAGCAGGACTCTGTGACTCATAGGAGAAATTATTTGGGGAGGGCAGGAAGAGATGGGGCACAAGCTGAGCATCTCCCTCATCCGGCCTCTGTTTGGTACCAATTTGGTATGACCGGCAGGCAAGGCAACGGATGACACTGCTGTCACATGCAGTTAGACCTCTGCAAAGATGGGGGTGGTGGGGGGAGAGAAGCATGGAGATGCATTGCAAGCACATTTGGACAAGGTTTCTGGGGCAGGGAGGGCTGGGGTGGGGCCATCGGGGAGCTCTCAGCCAGCCCTTGAAGAGTTAATGCCATCTGCAGTGGCTTGTTCTTGCTCCCCTCACTTGCTCAGCCCTGAGTCATGCAGCATGAATGAGAAGGAGCAATTTGTCTATGTCTTTTTCTTTTTTCTTTTTACCCGGAGAAAGGAATCCAGCGAGCCGTTCTCCATGTACTCGGTCACAATCATGACTAATTTGCCTGGAGGAGAGAAGAGAGGTCAAGTTAACTGAGAAGTCACTTTGCTCAGGGAGTTTCTTTTTGCAGCTGGTGCCACCGTGCCCCTGGGGGCCAGCCAAAAAACTCCACCGCATGGGGGTTGCATTTGCTGGCTGTGCAAAGCATGCTGTTTCCTACTCCGTTTGTGCATGGGAGGCTGAAACACCAAAACATCTTGCAGGTGCTGGTGACCGTTCTCAGGTCATCCCTGTCTTCTTATGTGTGCTGCATATTTGCATCCAATTACCATAATGTTTTGCATCGTAAACATGCTCCCAAAGCCTTCCCCCCTCCCTTCGCCGTTCAATGCAACTTGGCTCCTCCAGTGAATGTGAATGGGTCTTGCACTTCTGAAAGCAACAGGCATGGAGAGAGGGGTTGAAAAAAGAGTCCAAAGCACATGCCAAGGGCTTTCAGATTAAATTGGAAGTAAGCTGAAAATAGCACTGGATGCCACCCGCATCTCCATCAAATGACCGGCTACAGGAAGCTGCAAGGAAGACTAAACAACTCATTTTGCTAATGATGCTCAGAAGGAACAGAGGACGAGAGCCACGGACAAATGCTCTCCCTCTTCTGCCAGGCAAAATCCAAAGGAGTGACAGAAACTGATATCCCCCCGCTCTCCACCCTCAGCCTTCAAGCAATTGACAGCCAGAGAGCCCGCTATGCAGCCTGGTTAAGTCAACGCTTGGAAGGCCGGCCAGCCAGACTTCGGGGTTGCCAACTTTGGGGCCTTCCTGCGGCAGCCTCTTGAACAGACTTTTGATCTGTGACAATTAGCAAGTGACAGCTTTGCGCTCCAGGGCCAAAATGCTTCAGTTCCCGATTTGTGCAGCAGATTAAACCTCCACAAAAGGGAAGGGCGTAGGCAGCTGGGGATATTTTTTTAATCTCTCGGCAACCCTTTCTTACCATTTTGGGGAAAGAACAGGCCTTGCTCTTGCATGTGTCTACCTCGCAGCAGTGGCAGCCGGTGGCTTCCTGTTACTGAACCTGTTGAGGGTTGTAGTCCAAGCTTAAACTAAGCACCTTGGAGGGTGCCTTTAAAGTGTGGACTAAAACCCACTACCAGAACTACCAGCTCGTGCTACTTAACCGGTAGACTTCTACTCTTTTTACAGAATCACAGAATTGGAAGGGGCCCAATTCCCCTGCTCAGTGTGGAAACTCCAGCCAAAGCATCGCCAGTAAATAAGCCGTCCAGCCTCCTCTCGAAGACGTCCAGAGAAAGAGATCCCACTGCCTCGACATTAAGAAAAGTTTCCATTTCAACATCAGGGGAACTTCCTGAAATTCGCTCCGGGTTTTAGTCCGCATTTGAAAGGAACGCTGAAGCCCCTTCCCAAAACAGATAGAGTGCTTTGGATCGCCCCTTTCAAGTTCAGACTAAAACCCAGGGTGGATTCACTGCTCTTCTAACACAAGCATCACCAGCTTCCTCTGGCTTTGAACATGCGACAATGCTTAGAAGACTTAATATTGGCATTTGTTTATTAAGGCTAAAAAAGTTAATATTATCAACTTTATGAAGCAGGGAGATGAACACTGAAGGCTCCCTCACCTGCTCACCCCCCCATAACCGGCCCTGCCTCACACCTACTTTTGGTGACCACCCCCTCCAGGTGGATGACATTGGGATGGTCGAACTGTGCCATGATGCTGGCTTCGCTCAGGAAGTCCCGCCTCTGCTTCTCGGTGTGGCCAGCCTTCAGAGCCTTGACCGCCACAGGCATCTCCCTCTTCCCGGGCAATTTCAGCCGGCCGTAACACACCTCTCCGGACTCCCCTGTACAGCATGAAGGATCAGGATGTCCAGATCAGTAAGATGCCCGCCGGCTTTTCTTTGCTTGCCTACCTTCTCCGAGCTTTCATTTTACCGCACATCCTATTGTTATTGTTTTCCCTGGGTCACACCACTTGTATCTGGACCCTTGCCCACTCTAACAACAGCTCTCCAAGACATCAGACATAGAGTCTCTGCATTTCTTTCAACTGAAGTTGCTGAAGATGTGGCACCGGATGCCACAAAGCTACAGACTCTCCCCTAAATCTTCCATCCACGGGTCAGATCTCGTTCATCTCATCCATGGTTGGACAATCCGTGGCCCTCCAGGGGTTTCGGACTACAGCCCTCAGCACCCTTAGCCAAAGTAGCCAAAGATGAGGCTAGACAAGAGCCCAACAAAATCCCCGATTTAGCTTTAGGTCTGAAAAGAATGTTCAAAAACATCTACAAAAAGTTTGAAAAACATGCTTATCTAGTGTCAGAAAATCCTAGCCTAGAGAATCCTAGACGGATGAGAATGTTCAAACTTCAGGATTTATCGTGTGCAAAATTAGCTTATGAGGTTCTTTTTGGGGCGGGGGGAGGAGTACAGAATACTTATTTCTGCACAGAAAATGGTGCCACATGTGCACAAAATACCATTTTCTGTGCCAAAAACAAACCAACCCATGTGCTCTTCGGCGTGGAGTGAGACCTGAACTGTGACTAGTCTTTGAAAACTGCCCAGTTTATGAAGACTTTGCTCCCTGCAGGAAGAAAATTGCAAAAAAATTACTTGTTGCCTCCTTTGAGAACCAAATTATTGAAGAATTATATCCCCATTCAGGGAGCAAATCGATGCCTTCCAATTATTTTGGACTACAGCTCCATTAACTCCCAATCATTGCCTGATGAGAGTTGTTATACAAAACATCTGGAAGGCTGCAGGTTGTCTACCCTAATCTAGTCTAATGCTGTCTAATCTGACTGGTGGCAGCTCTCCAAGGCTTTGGGCAGAAGTCTGTCCCATTAGTTGCTACCTAATCATTTCACCTGGACATCCAGGGCATTGAATCTAGCATCTTATAAATGTGAAACAGGGGCTCTATCCATTATATTACAGGCTTTGCCAACAATATATGAAATTCCCTTATATCCAACGGGACCTTCATCCTCCTAGACCAGTTACAGTCTGTGCTAATTTGCAACAGCTTTCTCGTCTTCCTAGTAAAATAGCACCCAATGCTTAGCTCAGTTGCATAGGGATGCTGGGGGTGATGCGAGTGGTTCGCCCTGGGCGGCAATGTTTTTGGGGCGTCCCAGCCCGTAGCCATGCCTGCACGTGGCTTGCCACACCCCCACACACCGTGGCCACGCCCCCACACTGTAGCCCCCCTGCCCCCTTACCCTCCAAGCTCCACCACTGTGCTAGCTACTTCTTCATCTGCATCTTCCAACTCACGGGTTGGGGATCTTTCGCTCACTTTTTTTTTTCCCCTTCCCTTGTCTCTTGCCCATGCTGGCTGACGCCCGTGGTTGCTGAAGTCCATAATAAATGGAGGGCATCCAGACTGTCCACGCTGTTCTAACTGGAGATTGAATCTGAGCCTGGGACCTTTTGGTGCAAAGAATAAGCCACCAGTACTGCTTCCGTCTTCCTTCCCCGACTGAACTCATTGAATCTCCTTGGAAAGTTAGGCTCACCACTGCCCTGTGTAGCCCTCCTCTGTTTGCTCTAATTGTCAGTGGCTCTTCAAGAGTTCAAGGAAAGTCTTTTAAAAACCCCTTTAACTTGACATATGGGGAATCAAAAATGGGTTCTTATCACAAATTTAACCAATGTGGCACTCCACTGCTAGGATACAACCCCTGCCCGTCATCACACTCTAGGCCACTAGTGCAATTCATCTTCTGAACACCTTCTGGTATGGTCAGAGATTCTCCTATTGGAGAGATCAGTAAGCAGGTCACCCACCGTAAGAGAGATGAGGGCAGAGGTGAGACGTTTCTAGAGCTCCTCTGTCACTCCATTTAAACACTCCCTTTCCTCGGACATCCCGCAAAATTTGTGAGACTCCTCCAGGCAGCCATACACAACCAATAATGGGAATGGGAAATATTCCCCGTACAGACTTCAGGTGGCTTTGCTTCGCTGAGATCCTCACAAAAGCTGAACTCTTTCTCAACAAAAAATATTTCAACCCAAAAAAAAAAAAACTCCTTTCTTTCCCAATCAAAAAAGGCTCCAGCACACCATTTTGGTCTCTAACCCAGCCCAATCCAAACCACGGGGTTATATTGAGATTAAAATGAGATTTGGAGGACCGCCAACTTGGAGCTCATGGGCCAATCTAGGAAAGAAACGTTAGTGCACAATCCCCGTTTTTGCAAGTATTGCATATAAATAGCAAGCCTCATTCTTGATATATTGGAGATATTCACAGAGACTGTGAATACTCCCTGCTAAAACCACTCTACCTTATCCTGCACTAAGTAATCTCACAGAACACTGAATTTGCACCTCCTAATCTTGACAACACTGGTTTCTTGACCTCAAGGCAGGAATTGGGTCTTGAATTGTCCAAGAGGTTGGAAAAAAAAATAACCCTATCTTTGTGAGCTATTCTGATCTAGCAAGTCACATCCTCCAGGTCATTTTCACTGAGTTTGGGAATACCAGTAAGGACCGCGGGAGAATCCTACCTATGAAAAAAGGGAGTACGCACCACAGCCAATGACCTTCTCAATTTTAATCCTGGAAGCTTCGATCTCTCGCGTGAACTCGTGCACGGCTTGGCAGGGATCTTCGTAGGTGTGCGGTTCCACATAGAATTTTGACTCGGGGAACTTCACTGTTAGGGTGCAGGGAGGGGAGAAGAAAAGGAATCCTTGATGCAGCCATGCAACTGCTTTTAGACTGCAAATTCCAGAATCCCTCAGCCAATGTGGCCAGTTGATTCTGGGAGCTGTGATCCAAAATAACAAAACAAAAACAAAAACATGGCCAGGCTTCAAGATAACAGAATCTTGACTGATGTTCAGGTAACTGTGTACAGTTCTTTGCTTGGAAACAATGTAAAACTCCTTGTTATTTGCTGCAGCAGAGTAACCCAACTAACCCAGGAATTTCTACTGTTGAGCAGGATAGTCCGTCAGCAAGTTTTTTTCTACGGGCTTTTTCGCCCTACACTGTTATAGTGCTATTATTTCACTTTCAACATCCTGTGGAATTCTGGGGTTTGTAGTTTAGTGAGGCCAAAGAGCTCTCTGGTTGAGAACCCTAACTGTCCCTCCCTAACTTGCATACCCCAGCATTCCATACGATGTTGAAAGTGGAAAAATAGCATTGTAACAATATAGTGCAGAAAGGCCCTAAGTTAGCTGACATCTGCTTGCTTGCCATTTCCCCACACTGGTTCTCATTATGACCTCTTCCCACCCACCATAGTGCATGATTTGGCCATGTGCAATGGTGACTCCTGGTCTATGCCCATGTTGCATCTGAACCAGAGCACCAGCTCTGATACAGCACAGCATGCATCACGCTTTTGTGGTTTGCCCCTGGAATAGCAGAGATCTTGCACTGGGCAATGGCATGTGTGAGTTGACTTTGCACTCACCCTGTCCATTTTGATAATGCATTTTCTCCTCATCAGAATCCTGGAAAGCTTTGCTGTACCCACAGTGTCTGGCGCACCAAGGAAAAGAGAGAAGACACACACACATAAACTTGTTAGTAATGCCTTGTTCTCTGTCTGTGAAAACAAAACAGCCTGGCTCTAACTGTAAAAAAAAAAAAAGGAAGTGTCATCTGGTTTATGAAACTCCATACCTTTCAGCTGAAGCTTCATATGCTTCAATGTTTCACAAGCAGGACACATGGGGACAAGTGATGTCAGAGTGATACCAAGATGCAAGAAGTTATTGATGAGGAAGAAGATATGAGCCAGAAGGGGCTGCTGAAGTTTGCTGTTGCCTTAGCCTACTGGAAAGGCAAGGTCCCACCCACCCCTTCCCTTTTCGTTCAGCTGAGTTCATTGAACATCATCTCTTCTTGCCCTTTGAACAGTTTGCAGCAATTCAACTAAGCTGAGGATAAAGGGGGAAAGTGGGAGGAGGAGAAAGAATCTGGGACACTTGGAAAGTATCTGGAAAAGTGGGATGGCAGAGAATTCATCTGGATTCTTCTTCCCAAAGTGGGACAGTACAAGTACCTACAAGTACACAAAATCATAGAATCATAGACTTGGAAGAGACCACAAGGGCCATCGAGTCCGAGCCCCCGCCATGCAGGAACCCACACTCAAAGCACCCCCAGCAAATGGCCACAGTCGTATTGTAACTGTGAGGCACGTCAGGGGCATAGAAGGGGATGTGTGCATGCGTTTTAAAAATCGGTTTGCACACCTTGATCAAAGCTTTTTGCAATACAGCCCTTAAGATGCTCCGTGGTCTGTCTGGGGACGATGGGAAATATCATAACATCCAACAATTGGACACTCTGTTGGGGAAGGTGTGCTAGGAAATGCTGCCATTGTCCCATGGAAAACTTCTCTGCCATTAGGGTTTGGTCAAGATTTGGCTTGAAGTTCTTCAGCCCTTCCCTGAAAGGAGTCTCAGTCTCCATGTCACTTCTGAACATTATTTTTCATCCGTTTTGGCTGTTTTGAAACAATTTGGAGGATGTTATGGGTTTCTGATAGAAGCCAACACGGTTTAGTGGTTTGAGCACAGACTACAACGCTGGGGAGCAGGATCTGAACACATGCTCAGTCATAGAAAACTCTGGGTGACCTTGGGAAAGGCACACTCCTTTCAGCCTCTGAGGAAGGGGAAGGCAAACCCTCTCCAAAAAGCCCAGAAAACCCACAACAACCTCTCCGAACTAATCTTGCCAAGAAAACCATGCAGTAGCTTCGCCTTGGGGTGAAGGCATGCAACAGCAACAATGGATTTCTGAGTGAGGGTGGGGTAGTTTCTTCATTTATGGAAGGGTGGCATGTTTCATGGGGCTCTGGGGGTCTCCAAAAGGATATCAGAGGTTTGGGACCACACGGGGTTCACAGAATGTACTTTCCCCACTTGCAGCGCTTGCAGGCAGGTGCCCCCATCCCCTTGTGGGCAAGACCATTCGAAAGAGATCTGCTCCATTGAGGCAAGCTTACCTCTTCTTGCAAATCAGAAATAAGAGCAGCGTGACAAGGCCACTGATGAGTGTGAGACAGATCCAGACAACCGTGGTGGTGTCGTAACGGGAAGCTGCTGGGAGAGAAAAATTGCAGAAGATTCTAAGCTGGGAGTTCTCAGTAAGGATTCAGTTCTTTGCTTCTCAAAGGAAGCACCACGTAATTGCAACCATTTCTTCTCATTGCAAGAAAGTTTTTAAGTTTCCTCTCACTGAGTGAGACTTATATTCTGCACAAAATCATCACACAGGGCTGTTTTGCCTGGAAAACACCATTTTCTGCACAGAAAACAGGCTGCATATTCTGTGCAGAAACGCATAGGAAAAAACCCTCTGATATGTGTGGAGAAAATAATATTTTTGCACAGAAATATTATTTTTTCCACATAAAATGCTCTTTTCTGCACAAAATGGCTGTGTGTAAATTTTGTGTGCCCTCTCTGAACAAATTTTGTCAGGAAGTACCTCCTCCTGGCAATCAGGTATTCCGTGGTGGGAACTCATTGGGTTTGCCCTCCAACTAAGGGTGGCTGCAGAACCAATCAGAAATTTTGAATTGCTTTTGGGGCTCAGGCGTGTCCCCTGGGGTGGTCTGAACTGGGGAGCTTTGTTTATTAACTTGTTTAAAAAAACCGAACATTGTTTTAGGCTTTATTATTTTATACGCTTTTAATTGTTTTAAATGTTTTTAATGCATTTAACGTGTTTCCAAGAGAAACGTGGCACACAAATATAGCGTATACACCCGGCATTGCATGCGATTTTATTTATTTATTTCATTTTTTAAATTTTATTTCATAGGTAATACTTGTTAGAAAGATTTGAGATCCTGTGTCTCTAACTCCTCCAACTGTCTTGTCCAGTACCTGTAACTTTTCCCCATATTCTCCAATCCAGTCTATATTCAGAGTTATTAACATGCAGAGGTTGGGTTCCTGAGATGTATACATTGCTCTCCCCCTTGCTGCTAGGCCTCATCTCCATAGCAACCAGCCCATTCAATACAGGCACAGTTGATCGAGGCCCAAGGGCTCTCTGGCTGAGAATCCTAAAGGACCCTCCCTAAACTGCAAACCCCAGGATTCCATTGAATCTTCTTAGGCAGCCAGTCATATGAGATCCTCTTGCCTGACACAGAAAAACAAACTTTGACTTTTAGATATTAGATAGATAGGTAGATAGATAGATAGATAGATAGATAGATAGATAGATAGGTCTGCTCCCCACCCCCATCATGTGCCATGGCCCAGTGCACATGCGCCAGCTGTTATGCACACTGGTCTCTTCCAGGGAAGGCATCAAATCCCCACCCTCCCCTCCAACACCAGCACACAGAGATCCAGGTAAGCCTAACATTTAAAAAATATAAATGTGGAGGAAAAGAAACGGACAATTTAAGCCATCCCTCCTCTGAAACGCCAGCCTTTCCACACCCACGCCGTGGCACGCTCCCTGCTTCTCCCAGCTTTGCCTCACTTGCTTTGGCCGTCTCCACTTCCACCGCCTGGCTGAACCGGCCACAGCCCGCAGAGGTGCGGGCCCGGACCTGGAAGACGTAGCGAGTTGCAGGCTTCAGGCCAGAGACGGTGGTGCTGTTGCCCTTTGACTTCAAGGTGGAATAGCTCTGCATCTCTTTGTCCTGGGGAAACGAAAGGGAACATCAAACCAGGGCCTTCTTTTAGAGGAACTTTCCTGTTTTGAAAAGAATAAAGCCAGGCCAATACAGTGTTGTGGTGTCGGATGACAACTCTGGGAGGAAAGGAGTTGAATTCCCGCAAGGCCACGGAAACCCACTGGGGCATCTTAGGCAGGTAATAGTCTCTCAGTCTTTCTCAGACGGTAATGGCCAACTTCCTCTGAAAAAATCTTGGCAGGAATTGACAACAGAAAAGGAAGTCTATGCACAGTAAGAGAAGTGGATTTCCCACTACATCTTCATAGGGAGCTGTCTTATGGGCCTTTCCGCACTACAGTGTTATAGGGCTATTATTCCACTTTCAGCTCCTTGTGGAATTCTGGGGTTTGTAGTTTCCTGAGGCCCAAGAGCTCTCTGGCTGAGAAGTCTAAAGGTCCCTCCCTGAACTGCAAACCCCAGGATTCCACAGGATGTTGAAAGTGGAATAATAGCACTATCACAGTGTAGAGTGAAAGGCGCTTATATTAAGTCAGACTGTTGGTTCATCTAGCTTAATATTTTCAACTCTGACTAGCAGTAATGGACATCCAGGGTTTCAAGCAGCAGTCTTTCCTAGGCCTCCCTGAGAATACCTGGCTTTTCATGGTGGTTTCCCATCAGAGTACCAACCGGGGCAGATCTTACTTAGCTTCCAGACTCAGATGAGTTCCGGATGATGCCGTTGAGCTTCCCTTCTTAGCTATTCTGCTTAGCTTGCCTTCTCGTTTTAATTCAAATCATTTCTAAAATCAATATTGGAACTGGCAAATGCACAGTTTGCCACAGTCTTCAGTTCGGGGGTTGGCTGGTTTTCCTTTCAGAGCTCCCGGGGCATCCCAGTGCATACAAACATTTATTAAATCACAGCAAGAGGGAATCTTGATGTGATTGCATTAGTATGCCTTCTTAACCTGTGATTTAATCAATGCACCTGTGTGCACGTGGGCGTGAAATCTTGAGGCAATTGCATTACGGCTCCTTTTTGGGTTACAGTCCAGTCAGTGCAGATACAGACTCCTGTGTATTTCCAATTGCATGTGAAAATTCTGCAGGTAGCTAAACATGCACACATTACAGGGTCTGGAAGAAGAAGGCGGGGGGAAAAAAGGTCTGGTGATACATTTGTACCCTTCAGCAAACTTGCAACCTCATTTCTGTAGGCAACTTAGGACGAGGGAAATTGCATGCCTTGCCTGCTAGAAGTGCCTACCCTCCAACATTTCATACAAACAAAAGGACACATGCAGCCAAGCAACATCGAAGCATAGTCAAGATGGTAAAAGTTAACAGTGAGGAAGAACACACAAGCTAAGAGAGGCTGCCGCTGGCTGCTTTTGCCTGAGCCTACTGGGAAGGGTAAGATTTGCCCTATCCTCTCCCCTTTGCTGAGTTAATGGAGTGCAAACAACTTTTGCACGTTGAATTCAGTTTGCACAAAAGGAAGTAAGTTGAGGAAAAGGAGGGAAGTGGGAGCAGAAGAGAGAAACTGGCAGCTGGAAAAATGGGATGACAGAGAATGAATCAGAACTGTCCCTACTAATTTGGGACAGTTAAAGGATATGGAGGTGATGTCAGGGCAAGGGAAATGTGGACTCATCCATCAGCCAGAGAAAAAGTAGCTATAGAGGGTTTGCTTCCAACCTTCCCAGCCAGGATGGCCACTTCCATTGTCTTTTCATTTCTACTTTGTCATGGAACATGTTCCCCTGCTGGTCATATAACATCCTCACTCTTGGTTTAAATATCCCCTTGATTTCTTGGATCCTGTAGAAGTCTTTTGTTCATCCTGTTGTTCTTGTCATCGTCTATGTCTCTGCATTGATTATTATAGTAGTTCTCTTTTTCCCTGAACACATAGAGTTCTGGCCCTATTTCTCTCATCTTTTACATTTCCTTCTTGTCTACCTTCAACTGCCTTTTTGCAGAATATGTTCATGCCTAAAAGCTTTTTCTCTATATAAAGTCTTTTACGGGGTACTTTTCCTTTTATGCAATTTTGTATTCATGTTCTGTTTGGAGAATTGTATTGAAAAATCCAGAGAAGGACAAAATATCAAAAGAGGATTGTATGCAAGATAGCATACAGAAGGTGACAATTTGCCATGGTCGGATCAATAACTTGCATGAAATTCTCCCTCCATCCCTCTGCGTGCAAACTGTTGCCGAAGAAGCAGAATAGAAATACAGTAAATAATACAAAATACACATAGCATTCCTTCTTACAATGAGCAACGCTTCAAATAGTTGCAATTTGGGGGAGAGGGATTATTATTAGGGATGATATTAGAATATAAAATCAATTTTAAAAATATTCTAAAAGTAAAGTTATGGCTTTGGACTAATCTCCCATGATCCCTGGGTCAGAATGGCCACTGGAGGATTTTGGGAACTGCAATTGCAAACCGCAACATTTCCAGGTTCTGAAAATAAGCGGGGGTCTGTCTGATTAACCAAGTCGTCCTCAGATTGGCCCAAGCTGTTAAAATTGCCTTTACCTTCTCATAGTACTTGATTTCATATTCCAGAATGATGCCATTAGGTTGTTCCGGTTCCTGCCACAGGAGCGTGATGCTGTTTTGGCCAACATTTTCCTGTCGGACGCCCAGCACTTGTGACGGAGCTGTGGAAACAGTTAAAAAAAAGAGCATCACGGAGGAGACACAAAAATATACCCCATTAAAAAAGAAAGAAAGAAAGATTGGTAAAATGCTGCCCATTGTGTCACCTAAGGAGATCTACGGCCATTTCCGCACTACACTGTGATAGTGCCTTTATTCCACTTGCAACATCCTGTAGAATCCTGGAGTTTGCAGTTTAGGGAGAATTCTCAGCCAGAGAACTCTTTGGCCTCAAGAAACTACAAACCCTAGAATTCCACAGGATGCCGAAAGTGGAATAATAGCACTATAACAGTGTAGTGTGGAAATGGCCTATCCCAATTTTTGCCATCTGAGAAGTAGAGAAAATACGGTGGGCGGATGAGAGCAAGCCTCAATTTTACGATAAACAAAATAATGTGTGCGATTTGGACAGAAACAGTCTCGTGCAGTCACGTCTAAAGACCTAGCAGTGTATTTATATATAAAGTTTAACTCAGTGTTATAGGGATGTGAAATGAGGAAAAAAGGGAAAAAACACCTTAAGGCAGGGGTGGGCAACCATCAGAAGTTAGGGGAGAAATTTTAGCCTCAGATGAGCCCTTTTCCTCACAGGAAGTGACTCTGATGATCGCTGCCAGGTTGCTTCCTTTTGGAGAAATATGCCACCTGTCTTAAAACAGCCCTAAGGCTCTGAAATTTCCCCCCGACTCCTAAGGTATATTTAGGGAAAAACATTAAAAAATTTGCATAGTTCTTGGTGAAGGATGCTGGGAATGTGAGTCCAGCAACTTCTGGGGTGCCAGATCATTCTCCACCTACAACTTTTTGGTAGGAAATGTGGGCTCTCAAAACATCATCCTTGGGGAAGTTTTGCACTTGGAAGTCGTTCCCAACTCCTTTGACCAACTTGGCCTGGAAGACTTCTCCAAATTATTTGCTCTGCCTTTCTCCCAATAACTTTTGCCAATCTCTATGCTTATCCGGTTATAGAAGTTCAGTTATTTCTTGTAGGAAGAAGATCAATCTATTCTATGGGCATTTCACTAGCATAGTTTTGCATGCAAAATTCATAGCCCGCACGCGAAAAATGAAAACAAGCCCAGGTTTCAGAATACCGACACACAGAACAAGTTAGATCTCTCTCATTACATCTGGTCCCCTTTGACTTAGGATTTGTGCATTCAAAACTCAAATGGCTGTGCTCCTTACTTGAGATTATTATCTCTGCCCAAATATAGAAGAATCTCTTTCTTTTCTTTTTAGAACAGCTGAACTGCGACGCCATCTATGGTAGAAGTCTGCCTTCAAAGATTTCTGCATAAACAAAGCTTTTGACCTTGCAATTTGGTTGAAACCAAATCTCTTGTGCATGCAAGGTTTTTTTTTTTTGCAATTTTTATAGAGATGCAAGGGAAATCTTATCACTTCCTTTAACAAAGATATTTCCTGCTAGATCAGGAAATGTTACATGTCTTTTTTTTATTCTGGCAGAGCTAAGGTTAATGTTACTTTGCCAGTAGCTACATTTTCAAACATTGCTAATTAACACTAAACAAAGCTTGCAAATGCACATTGTTCTTCATATTATCTACTACATTTTCCCTGTCAACTGCTGTGCTTTTTGGATAGTTGAATAATAATTCCTGATTGATTCATTCATGACTTTCTCTCTGCCTCTCTCTCTCTCTCAGGCCATTTCCGCACTACATTGTTATAGTGCTATTATTCCACTTTGAACCACCTTTGGAATTCTGGGGTTTGTAGTTACCTGAGGCCAAAGAGCTGTCTGGTTGAGAATTCTAAAGACCCCTCTCTAAACTGCAAAACCTAGGATTCTGTATGATTTTAAAAGTGGAATAATAACACTATAACAGTGTAGTGTGGACATGTTCCCACACAGACACATATACACAGTTTAATATGCCAAAGATGGTATAGTGATAGGAGAGAGGCAAAATGAAGTAATTACCCCCAATAAGAATTCTGCCCTCTCCAAAAAAGAAACTTTAGTCCTAAACATCTAGCAAAACATCACTCGAGTATTTAGAAAAACAGTGTAGGCACCCAAAGAAAAGGGGCACGCAAAGAGACCGAGGGAATGCCAACACCAAAAGGAGAAGAGCTGTAGGGGTGAACCCTTTCCAGTATCTCACTCTCTGCAATGTTAAATGTTAATCTGACAGGCGGAGAAGGGCATCTCCTACCTGCCTGGTTTGTGGTGATGTTGACGGCGGCGAATCTTGGTGGCTCAAGGCTAAGGTCCGAGACCCCGTTGACGGCCTCCACCCAGAAGGAGTAGTTGGTGTGAGCTAGGAGGTTGGCCACCGCCAGGGAGCCCTGGGCCAGGTTCATCTGCTGGGGCACAAAGCGGATGCCGGCGCCGCAGACCTCACATTGTCCCGAGTCCCACGTGCAGCGGCGACAGATCACGTTGTACACGATGTCGCCGCGGCCTCCCTTGTCCTGCGGAGGGGCCCATTCCAAGGTGACGGACGTGCCGTTCACGCTGGAGAGCAGGTTCACGGGAGCAGAGGGGGGACCTGAAGGAAGAAGGCAGAGCCAGTCTGATTTACAGAGGAAGAGCTCTGGGTGACTCCCAAGGACCATCCAATCAACACCAGAATCAACCATGGCTAAGATTACCAGGGCCAAAACCTGAGACCGAGGGACACGTCAGGGGCCAGGAGTCAGCTTTTCCAGGTGAACGGCAGCCTCGAAGGAGGACGAGCAGATGCCAAAGATGCTAGAGTTACACTTGCCTCTGTCATTTAAAAACTAAAAGTCCTTCCTTTTCTGTGTGTGTGCTATGACGGAGGGTTTGTTGTAAGCCCCATCATCTAGAAGGGTCAGGTTGGCAGATATTTAAAGTAGGGCCTCTTTGGTAACAGCACCAGCGTTATAGAGCTCTCTTTTGGAAGGAACTTTCACTCCTTCTTTATTTCCCTTTTGATGTAAAGGGAACCGTAAAGGCTGTTCAGTTCTAACGTTTGTCGCCGTTCTGTTTTAATGCCATCCTCAGATTTTACTGTTTGCGCTGGCTTCTTTCTCCTTTTCTCTCTGTTCAGTTTTATGAGAAATTTTAAGGTTACTTTTATGGTACATCTTCCTGGGGATATAAAAATCCACCATTCTCCTTCATGCGGATAGTAATAAAGTACATTTCAAATGATAAATTTTATATCAAAAAGGGGAAAAAAAAGGATTAGCAAGCTTGAAATTACAGGTGCTGAATAACAAGTTGTTCTTTTTAAACAAGAGAGGAGTCAGTTGTTTAATATGAAATTGTCCCAGGACAGGAAAATGCCACAAGCCAGCTTTGTTCCTGATACTTTTTTCTCCTCCAGAGCTCAGGAAGGTTACTTTTGTGGACTACAGTTCCCAAAATCCCTCCGTTATCCTGGCTTGAGAATTGTGGAAGTTGTAACTGCCCAAAAAAGCAGTTTTCCCACGCACAGCATTTGCTCCCACTTCGGTTTTGTCTGCTTACCTCTAGAATTACCCCATCTTGTCCAGCCTGGAATTTTAGAATAGCTGTGGAAAGAGAATTTAGCAAACACAACTGACCTTCGCCCCAGAGGAAGGCTTGTAAAAACCCCCAGCTGACAGGCAGGAGGAAAAAGGAGACAGAAAAGAGAAACAGAAGACAAGCAGAGCAGGTCCTGGATTGGCAGGTTCCCTGGACGGCTGAGATCTTTCATGCGGCATGCATGCTTTGCATGTATAATGCTTCAGGTTTAGTCCCTGGCATCTCCAGGTAAAAAAGATCGGGTAGCAGGTGACTGGAAAGACTTCACTCAGCCTAACAGCGACTAGGAAAAGTAGACAGCATTTAGTGCAGTGGACAGGGCGGCTTCATTTTTTCCCCTTGGTGGGATAATGCCTTGGGGCTTGCAGAAAAGCTGGGCGCAAAATAAAAACAGCAATCGACATGCCAGAGAGATTATTTTCCGGCGGTGTCCTGCACTAAACGTGTATTCTTTGCAGGCACCAAGATGCCACGAGAGGAGAGGGACTAAAGATTAAATCAGTTTAATGCTGTCGTATTGATGGGCACTCAGAGTACTTTGGGAACTATAGTTCAGGAAAGTGGACTAGAACCACCCGGTGGAGAAGTCTAAATACCTTATCAAACTTCAGATCCCAGGATTACATTGAGGAGCTATAGTAGTTTAAGTGCTATTATGATATAGCTGGGTAGTACAGATAACACCATCAATAGTCTCACTCTGCCGGGCCACGTGGTCTGATTTCAACATGGACACCATAAGGCACAATGGTAGCCAAAAATTTTTCCCCTTCCCAATTTGAGAGCAATTTTCTAGGTAAATACAATTAACAGCAAAGTCTTGAAATTAATACTGAGGAAAATCATGAAGATATTTTTAATATTCCTCTTCCATGCCATCAAAAGAGCCTTACAAACACTTCTGGCTTTCTCTGATTTTCTGTTTGGTTTATCAGAGCTCTGACGCTGTTGTCTCCTGGCTGCCATATTGCATTTCGGCTGCCATTTTGAAATCAGGCCCCATGGTAGCCTAAAAGCATCTATTTCCCAAGTCTACGGGACACACCTAGTAGGAATTAGAAAAGAATAGCTCTAATATATATTTTTCCCACATAGTGCCTATCTGTCCCAATCCATGATGTAGAGAAGGTAATGCTTGTCTACTTTATTCTGTCCTTCTGCTACTATAATCTTAGTTTTCCCACAAAGTTTGTTGAGTCTAGTCCAGGGTGGTGTCTCCAACAACAGTGGGACAGTCGATTCGCTCTACGTTTTAGCCCAGATCTTAAAAGAGTTATCCAAGGCGCATATCCTTTCTCTCAAATAAGTTCAGGACCTTGGATAGCTCCACTAAAGTTCAAATTGAAGCCAAGCCAAGCGTCTTCTCCATGAACCATGAAAGACGTGGCCGGCGTGATGCTAGTTCTTTGATTCTGGTTGCCACCTTGCTTTGGGGCCATCCAGGGAATGCCCCCAGCTCTACTCCGACAGTCACGGCGATGATTTGGGCTTTCCACACGGGCATGCACACACGCGTGACCGGTGCAATGTTTCTTTTGAAGAGGGAGTACATACGTGTGCAGGCTGCCGAAGGAGGGTCTTGGGCTGCTCGGTAAAAGTTGCTCTCACAGCGACACACCTGGGCAGCCTGGGTGTCGGAATAGCTGTGGGGAGGGCATTTGGCACATAGCTGATCACCAGGGGAAGACTTGTAAAAGCCCTGTTGACACGCTGGAGGAGAAGGAGAAAAAGGAGAGAAATGAGAAGGCAGAAGACCTTGAGACAAGCACCTTAGCTCCCGTTTCACGAAACTTTGTCGGTAAGTCTCAGCCAGAGTAGACCCAGTGATTCAATTGCTGAATGGTGTGCCAACATCCATGGGTTTGCTCTAAGCAGGATTAAAATTGGCTGTTCGGGACTATGGCCATTTCCACACTATGCTGTCATAGTGCTGTTATTCCACTTTCAATCTCCTATGGAATCCTGGGGTTTGCAGTTGAGGGAGGGGCCTTTAGGATTCTCAGCCAGAGAGCTCTTGGGCCTCAGGAAACTACAAACCCCAGAATTCCACAGGAGGTTGAAAGTGGAATAATAGCACTAGAACAGGGTAGTACGGAAATGGCCTCTGTCTCTCTGCATGACAAAAAACAGGAAAGAAGTACAAATAAGATGTGGAGAAATTCACTGCAATCAAAACAGAGAGATTTTCATCTGCCTGCTGCAGTCAGGTTACTGGAGGGAACGATGCTGTTTTAGGTGGAAAGAAGAAACACTTATAGAGGAAGCAGTTCTCCAGAAAAAAGTCTAAAACTGTGTCGGTTAGACCGCAGTTAATCGGTAGGAGGGAAGCTCAGGATTGCACCAAAACATTCGACTTGGGCTGGTTGAACTTCAGCCACCTAAGGTTGCTCTACTAGATATTTTCCTCTTCCAGATCCTCCAACGTGCAGCTGATGGTACCTTGGGCTCATTCCACTACACAGTTATCGAGTTTTCAACACTTTTTATAAGCTTGGTATTGTCTTAGGGCCTTTCCGCACTATGTCGTTATAGTGCTATTATTCCCCCTTTCAACCTGCTATGGAATCCTGGGGTTTGCAGTTTAGGGAGAGGTACGTAGAACCCTCAAGCAGAGAGCTCTTTGGGCTTAGGAGACTACAAACCCCAGAATCCCACAGGAGGAATCCCACAGGAAGAACTCTGACTCTTATTAACTACTTGATGATATTCAGACATGAGAATAGCTGTAGCCCAGCAACATTCAGAGGGTCACAGGCTCACCAATCCTGATCTAGGTGGAGTGGAGGCATGTTATTAACTGAGACTCTGCTCTGGCTCTGGGGTCCTAATTAGATGCTATTAATTGGGAGTCTAGCCAAGCAATCAATCCTCTTTAACAGGCGTGCAATTAGAATGTGATGCTTGCCAGAAGAAAATGAGATTTTCCCCCCCATAAGAACGCTGGTGTCTTGCCCCTCTCTCCAAGACCTTCAAGGGTTCTGGCCACTCATCCCGACAACCCTATGAGAAAAGCTAAGCTGAGCGGAGAAAGAGCAATTTGCCCAAGGCCTCAAAAGGCCTTTCCACACTACACTGTTACAGTGCTATTATTCCACTTTCAACCTCCTGCGGAATTCTGGGGCGTGTAATTTACTGAGGCCAAAGAGCTCTCTGGCTGGGAATTCTAAATGCCCCTCCCTAAACTGCAAATCCCAGGATTCCACAGGAGGTTGAAAGTGGAATAATAGCACTATAACAGCGTAGTGCGGAAAGGCTCTAAAGGGAGGCTATTGAGCTGGGACGGGTTTGAACCTGGGGCTGAGACTATAGCCATTTCCGCACTAGACTGTTATAGTGCTATGATTCCACTTTCAACATCCTATGGAATGCTGGGGTTTGCAGTTTCGGGAGGGGCCGCCAGGCCCCTCCCAAAACTGCAAACCCCAGCATTCTATAGGATGTTGGAATCATAGCGCTATAACGTCTAGTGCGGAAATGGCCTACGACTACTACACAACCCAGTCTCACTGGCTTTTAATGGGCTGCATCAGATCCTCAAAAGGCAAGGCTTTGCAGAAACTGCATTCTCCCATTCCATGGAAAAGTTACTTTTTTGACCAACCACTTAAAATTCTGTCCACTGGAGCCAACAAGTAACTTCTCTAAGATCTGCTTCAAACAGCCCCTAGGATGCTGTAGGCATCTTTCTTCCACACGTTTTCCTATTCATCAATAAAGACAGCAAAGAAATAAACAGTAGGCTTGGGCTAACTTCTCCAAAGAAAGAGCCCCCAGGGCTGCTCTGGAGACCTCGCTGGGTAGGGATGAAAGGCTAAAGAGTAGCACCTACTTTTATAGATTCATCTCAGCACATTTTTTTTCCTGAGTGTACACAAATACTCATTGACATACCATTTCCTGCTTGTATCTATCTTCTATCCCTGAGCAGCCTGGAGCAGGCCACTTCCCCAGGTCACTCGGCAAGTCCAGCACCACAGAGAACCTACCAAAAATCCTATTGTAGTCCCAACTGCAGCAAACCCATCCAACCTCTGTTCAAATGCTTGCAATGAAGCTTTCCAAGAGAAAGCTTCCAACGGAGTGCATTCCACTGTCATAGAATCACAGAATCATAGACTTCCAGAATTGGAAGAGACCCCGGGGCCATCCAGTCCAACCCCATTCTGCCATGCAGGAACATACACTCAAAAGGAGTCTTGACAGATGGCCATCCAGCCTCTGCTTAAAAACCTCCAACAAAGGAGACTCCACCATACTCCACTGAGGCAGCAAGATTCCACTGCCAGACAGCTCTGACCATCAGGAAGTTCTTCCTGAGGTTCAGGTGGAATCTCTTTTCCTGTAGTTTGAATCCATTGCTCCTTGTCCTAGTCTCTGGAGCAGCAGAAAACAGGCTTGATCCATCCTCCAGATGACATCCCTTCAAATATTTACACATGGCTATCATGTCCCCTTTTAACCTTCCCTTCTGTAGACTAAACTTACTCAGCTCCCTAGGGTGATCCTCATGGCTTCCAGACCCGTCAGCGTTTTGGTTGCCCTCCTCTGGACACATTCCAGCTTATTGATATCTTTCTTGAAATGAGGTCCCCAGAACTGGACAAACAGCTCTAAGCAACGGTCAAACAGTTTGGACTGCCAAACAGCTCCAACCAACAGGAAGTTCTTCCCAACAGCAGAGTCTCCATGCAAGGAAAAATCTCATCTTAGTTTCACAACCCAGTGTGCACCACAAGGATAGGAAGAAAATGCAGGTGGGAGTCAGATAAATGCCACAAGGATGAAACAGAGAGACTTCCGTCCCTACATCTGGCCTCCTAATGTAACCAGCCACCAGCGGCCACCACCACCTGCCTGGGCCACCATCTCAGCAGAAGCACGGGATGGAGTGGGAAGGCCCAGCTGAGCCATCTGCAGCCCGGTCCATTTGTCCGCCTCCTTGCTCTTCCGGGGACAGCAGAGCATCTGCTAATAAGCTGGAGGGATGGCTGAAATGATAGATGGCCCTGTCCATCAAAGAGATGATAGCTAAGACTGAGCCACTCTGCTGCGTGCTGGCTTGGAGTTGGAGGGCTGTGCCACGCATATGAAAGCAGCTTTCGGGAACATGAAGGCCATGTTCGATGTAGCTTGGAAAAGTAGCAAAACACAAATGTGTTCGTCTCCGTCCCTAGCTGTTCTGAGCTGCAACGGACCACCTTTCCAGGCCTCTCCAAGAATTTTATTTGATACCAGAAACTGACACACCTCACTGGTAAACGTCCTCCAATGTCTACAAATGAAAACACGTGAAAGCCGAGCGATGTCAGAATGTGGTCAAGATGGCAAAAGTTATTACTGGAGAAGAACACACAAGCCAGGAGAGGCCACAGCAATTTCCTTTTGCTTTAATTTATTGGGAAAGGGCGAGATAAACTTTATTGGAGGTAAATTGAAATAGCAGGTGGTCTACAGGACAAGCAAGCATCACGGTCCTTTAACGGATTTGTTCAGGACCCCCTTGTAGAAAGTGGTAGCTTTGGGTCTCTAAAGAACTAATTTTATCCAGTTTGTCTCAGAAGCAACACCGCAGATCCCTGTGGCTGGATAAATATTTCTCTTCCAGCCTCAGGCAAGGAAGATAGACTCCCAAGGTTTATATAAAGCCAAGGAACTAAAAAGGCACAGTGGTGACCCATGTCCCATCCTAATAGCCATGAGAGCAGAAGAAGCAAGCTGCTTAGAGGAAAGTTTATTAAGTCCATTCCCAGCTACCAGTCTTTGCCAGTTCTGTGGCTGCCAAATAATAGTGAAACTATCTGTCTGGTCCTACCAACTCCAAATTAATCCTTTGTGTGCCACTGAACATGCCAACAGGGACTCTAGAACTCATCGGGCAAGGGCCATACCCCTTTCACCAATATATTCCAAATCCACATCTCACCACCATTGCTATTTTGACCTGTGTGCCCCAGGCTAGCTTCCACGTTTGAACTTCTTCCGTCTCACTGACTTTCTTGTCCAGGCAGCAGTGGATTCGACCGTCGAACTGCCCTTACCTAATGTTTAGATAGAATTTCTTTTCCTGTAATTTGAAGCCATTGCTCCATGTCCTAGTTTCTGGAGCAGCAGATAACCGGCCTGCTCCATCCTCCCTTTGACATCCCTTCAAATATTTAAACAGGGCTATCATGTTGCCTCTTCACCTTCTCTTCTACAGGCTAAACATACCCAGCTCCCTAAGGGCTTTCCCCATAAGGCACGGTTTCCAGGCTTTCTACCATTTTGACCTCCCTCCTCTGGACACGTTCCAGCTTGTCAACATCCTTCCTCAAGTGTGGTGCCCAGAACTGGACACAGTATTCCAGATAGGGTCTGACCGAAACAGACTGAGGGACTGAAAAGGAAAACAGAAGTATTTCAGGTTATTACAGGGTTCTGGAGTGCTTACACGGGATGGGGTTGGATATTTTAGGAAGTTCTAATGCGTTTTAGTGGCTTTCTGCATTATTAGAGCCCAGAAAAGGCCCAGAAAGTGCAAAATCACACTGATTTTTTTTTTTGAGGGATTTGAGAAACTGGTGAAATGCTTCAAGGCCAACAAAAGAGGTTATAGCATACACCCCCCAACCCCTTTTTTAATCTATCTCTTTTGTCCTAACCCAGTAGGTGTAGATATTGCCAAGATGGAGGGGACTGTAATGTAGCTATAGCTGTTAAATGAGAGCAGCTTGTCAGAGAAAGGAGGTGGCAGCTGTAATTGAATGCCTCCAACATGGCTGAACACAGAGGGATTTAAATGCTGATGTTTAAGAGCAAAGCACTTGAAGCTTTCTGCCTGGATAAACAAACCTATTTTACTCTCACCCATTTTTTTTTAAAAAAAAACCTCCAGTTCATTTTGGTCGGTTGGGTTTTTTGGAAGCAAGGCATGACTTTTTTTGTGAGTTCTTTTGACACACAAACACCAGCATTTTCTACCTGTTCCTCTATTTTGCGTGTTTGCTTGCTTTCCAAGGTGGAACTGACCAGTTAGGAATCTCCCATTATTCTGATAATCATACATGGAGGAGCAATAAGCATTTGGAGTTGCAAGCAGGATGACAGGGGCAAACACATTGGTAAAACGTCGGAGAAAAATGATCTTGATGGAGTTACGCAGATGATTGCACCTGGTTTCCTCTTTTGCAATTCTTTATAAAAACCCACATCACACCAATTCACCTATTCTTTTCAATAGATAAGAACAGGAGGTCACCACATTTCATGTGGGAATGCATGCTCCTAAAACTCAGCCAACATGTCGGAGATATAGTGGAACTTGCTGTTTAGCTTTTTCTGTTCTCAAAGCATCTAGAAGTGGGACATAAGCTTGTGTCTGTACACTAGTGATTCATTTATCTTTGGTTCATAACTTTGCTGTCTGAACTTTTTTCTTGGAATCGCACCTTGGTCTCCTCCTAGGAAAAATGTACACACCAGCTTAGGGGGGAATTGTGTGGGCCCAGAACCAACGTGTACTGTCCCTTTGGAGATAAAGTACACCACTGGTGATGAAGAGATTCTAGATCCCTATAAATTGGGTGGATATATTGAGCAATTCATTGCTATAAAACACCCATTGCATCCATTAATCACTAATAAAATCTACTCTTATAGCAGTGGTTTGTGCCAATCTTGATCTCACGCCTTGGGGGAAGCTTGGATTGGCTCCATCCTGGATCAGAACAAGTGGCCATGCTTATTTGGGGTCCTGCCCTGCCCACGACCTGAATATGGTGTCCAGCGTAGTTCTCGCCCATCACGTGGGCATCAACAAAAGAAAAATAGTCTATGCCCGCTTGCCAAACTCAGTGCCCTCTGAATGCTTTGGCTAGGTATTCCCATCTCTGACCACCTGGAACCGGAGGGAGCTCTAGTTCCAAGCATCCGGAAGGTGCCACATCGAGGAAAGTTGGTCTGTGCCCAGGTGAAGCTTTCTATTACTTCCCAGGATTGCTTTTGCATGCTAGAAAAAAGAAGAAGTTGGCACTAATAGCTGACCTCTAGATTCTCATTTTGATGACTGTTCATTGTACAGAGAGAATACCCAGAGACTTTGGAGAGCAGGAGAGCAGACTGGTTGTGCTGAGCTGACAGCACCCACGTCTCTATGACAGACTCCCGTCTCTGGAGATGTGCCTTGCAGTGACCTATGAGAGATTGAAGAACCCAAGAAGTACAAGCTCCCATGCTTCCATCCTGCTCCTTCCAGAGAGGATTACTTCTAGGGGACAGCAAGGGCAGCCCCAAGGTTCACTCCTTCCACCTCTGACCGGTTCTTGGGTTAGCATAAATGACATTGCCTTAGCAGGGAGAACAGCTTGGGGGCGCTTGAGGAGCTTTCCCTGTGAAAGACAAAACTCTCCAGTGACACAGGCTGCTAACATGGATGCTGTCAGTCAGAGCTCACATAAAGCTACGAGAAAGTATTTTCATATACAGGGTTCACAATGCTGGGAACCCAAGGCTGACTTCTTTCCGAGGATGTTGGTGGGATTATCGGGTCAGGACTATACCAGACAACTGTCAGGACTATACCACACAACCACTTTTTCAGCTACTTTTAAAACGTCCCAGCTTCTCTCTCCCTCTCCTATTTCCCCCTTTGGTTCTCAACTTACTTGTTTCTGCAAACTGAGTTCAAAGTAGTTTACACGCAGGCCATTTCCGCACTGCACTGTTACAGCACTATTATTCCCCTTTCAACATCCTGTGGGGTTCTGAGGTTTGTAGTTTCCTGAGGTCCAAGAGCTCTCTGGCTGAGGATTCTAAATGTCCCTCCCTAAGCTGCAAGTCCCAGGATTCCACAGGATGTTGAAAGTGGAATAATAGCAGTATAACAATGTAGTGCAGAAGTAGTTAAATCAATGGGGGAAAGGGAAAGGAGAAGCAGAACCTTGCACTTCCCAGTAGGCTCAGACAAAATCAAACTACTGTAGCGTCTCCTGACTTACGTGTTTGTCCTCACTGACGACTTTTGCCATCTTGACCACACTCTGATGTCGCTTGGCCGTAAGTGCCCCAGTTTTCATCAATGAAATGTTGAAAGGTATGCTATTATGGGAGCTCCTTTCTTAAGTAAATATTAAGGCTATAAATAAATCCTTCCCTGTTCAAACATCCATAGCAAGTAAGATGTCTGGCTGTGAAAAGGACGGGGAAATTAATTTGGAGTCACACTTTGAACACCACCGTCAAGGTACACAGTTAATTTCTTCTTCTGTCTAAATCGGAATTTCCCTGGTAGTTATGGAAAGATTATTAAGACCACAATGTGGGGTTTATATCTGTCTCAATGGCAGATAGCAAAAATTTACTCAGCAGGCGGGATCCCGTTCCAGGCCACCTGACAATTAAAATAGCTAGTGTTTTATTGCAGCGGATTTGGATTATAAATCTCATGGTACTAGGACTTTCCTATAGAAAAAAACTTACGGAAAGAGCAGAATTTGTGGGCAGGACTGAGAAAGCATATCTTTTGACCTCTTGCGACTGGGGCCTAAATCAGGTGCAATTTGTGGCCATTCAGATATTGTGGAACTACAACTCCCATCAGCCAGTACCAGGACAGTTAAGGCTGAGAGTTTGTAAGAGTTGCCAGTTTATGACATCTGGAGAGCCACGAGTTGGGCAGCCCCGGGCTAGAAACAAGGCTTAATTCCAGCGAAAGTAGACCTACTCAATCAATAGCTCTTAACTATATATTCTTCCAAGGCACAGGGTGGAATAGATGGGCCTTGTTGTCCCTTCCAACTCTAATTTTCTATAAATGAGTACTTCTTTACCATTTGGCAATTAAAATAATAGGTCTATTCTAGCTAGGACTAAACTACTGGACTTAAGTCAATATACAGGAAGTGAAGATTTGTCCCAATACACTTACCCCAATGTAGATTTGGGTTTTGCTACTGTAAATTGCTAACATGGTACAGTATTTTAAGTGTTTGACCCTGGAGAACAGGATTCAGTTCCCGGCTTGGCCACAGCAACCCAGTGGATGACCTTGGACAAGTTACACTCTCTCAGCCTCAGAGTAAGGTATAGGCAAACTCCAAACAAACCTTGCCAAGAAAACCTTGCGATAGGGTTGCCATAAATGGAAGACACACAACAACACTTGAAGACATGCAACAACAAAATAACAACAGCAACATAATAAATTGAGGTGGGAAGATTTTGGGCTCTCAGGGCCAGAAAACTCTACTGTTTATAGCCACAGGCGATCACAGTACTCAGTAATATGAAAATAAGAATACAAATAAAAACACAGACTAGAGTAAGGTGTCATTTATATTCCTCTAATGACAGCCAATCTAAAAGAACTGAGTTAAATTTTATATTATAATTTTTCCATCTGGTGCAAAAGGCATAGTAATGCATGGTCTCCAACAGATAAAAACTGGGATCGGTGTGGCCAAGTAACCTCAAGATGGCAAAAGCTAGTAAATTAAGAAGAACGCACAAACCAGGGGCTTTTCCACCCTACACTGTGATAGTGCTATTATTCCACTTTCAACCTCCTGTGGAATTCTGGGGTTTGTCGTTTCCGGAGGCCAAAGAGTTCTCTGGCTGAAGATTCTCAAGGCCCCTCCCTAAATTGCAAACCCCAGGATTCCATAGGAGGTTGGAAGGGGAATAATAGCACTATCACAGTGTAGGGCGGAAAGATCCTAGGAGAGGCTGGAGCAGTTTGCTTTTGCCTGAAGGGCAAGATTCCACCCCTTTTTCTTCTCTCCTCTTGCTGAGTTAGCTGAGTGCAAACTACTTTGGCAACTGGAAGCCACTGAGGATAGAGGCGGAAGGGGAGAAAACAACTCGGACATTTTCAAAGCAGCAGCAAAAGTGGGACGACAGAGGATCAATCAGGACTGTCCCTGCCAAATTAGGACAGCCGGAGGGTAAGATGCTGCCCCTCCACTTTAAAACACAGGTACAAAAAAGCATAACGAGGACCCAAACCAAGCTATTTAGTCTGCAATTTTTTTTATGCCCAGTGCTTGATTTTCTGCAAATTCCACATGCAAACCATCCGTGCCCAGAGTCCCCCTCTTGCTGCTATTTTCTCAGCCGCTGGATTCGGGCGCGCCGCTTCTTTCACCGAAGGTAGTATAGAGCCATCATTACAAGTCGCCACTGACAGCCATATCCTCCGTGGATTTGCCTAATCCCTTTTTAATGCCGCCTAAGATGCTGAACACCACCACATCTTGTCGTAATGAGTTTAACGATGCGCTGTGTGAAGGAAGGCCTCCCCTTGTCTGCCCTGAATCTTCCAGCGTCAAGCATCGTTGGGCGACTCCAGGTTGCGGGATTACGGGAAAAGGAGAAAAGACTCTCTACGCCCGCTCTCTCCCCGACATGAGTGATTTTTATATAGCTTTGTCGTGCTCTCCTTTTTCTGCCTTTATTTTAAACTAACACTCAGAAGGGAATTGTGGGGAAGGGAAAATGGGGGTGGCAAGCTATTGAGAGGAACGGTGCTGCTGGTAGTTTTAACCACCACCACTCCTTCCCTAAAACCTTTCCTCCAATTGCTTCTGTGAATTTAGAGGAGGAGATTGTGGGTCGTCAGGCACAGCTAGGATGCAGTGGATCAGAGGGCCAGTTTTTCTGGCCCCAACCTATTCCAGAGAAGGCATGGACTGGTTTTTAAAAAATAATGACCAAGAGGGAGAAGATAAAACATTGCAATAGCAGAAAGCTACTTCCACTCATGAAGAACCATTTGCTGTCTCTATGGGCCTTTCTCCACTACACTGTTATAGGAAAGGACCTCGGTCATAGCATCATAGAGCTGGAAGAGACCACATGGGCCATCTTAGGGCCCTATCACACTGCACTGTTATAGTGCTATTATTCCATTTTACTATCCATGGCAATATTGCATGGAATCCTGGGAATCCTAGTCTCTAGAACAGCAGCAAACAAGCCAGGTCCATCTTCCACCACTTTGCACCTAACTAACTACTAGCAGAGATGTCCGAACTGGTCCATTTCTCTTTCTCTCACATTTAGATTTTTTAATTAAAATTCAAAATCCTTTCTGTTAAGAAATGTGTGGATTTTGCTACATTCTTTCCAAGAATTCAGTGGATCAAATTTTTCAACCATCCACTCTGGTCAAACGCAACACACACAGCTCTACCCAGTAAGGAAGGATGGGTTATGTTGCACCTGTACAACCTGTGACGTAACTATTAAAGATGAGAAGCCTGTCAAAAGAAAAGAGGTGAGCACCTCTACTCAGCACCATGAACAAGATTTAAACACGCATGGATTCTAAGAATCATCATCTGTTCATTTATACCCGGCCTTTTCCCCAAACAGGGCAGCTTACAAAAATTAAAACAGATAGCTCTGTCAGTTTCAATGCATTCCACACAGAAATCTTTTAAATCTCAAATTCCTTCTGACATCTTTGAAGGAAAGCGTCAGAGCTGAGAAGGTCCTTCTCAGAAGTGGAACCAAATGACATTCTCACCCATCCTTATGATCATCTTATTCAAGGGCATACTAAGACAACTCGATCACGGAGTTTTCTTGGAAGCATTCGTTCAGAGGGGGGTTTGCCCTTGCCTTCCTCTGAGGCTGAGAAAGTGTGACCTGCCCAAGGGCACTTGGTGGGTTTCCATGGCTGAGCCGGGATTTGAACTCTGGTCTCCCCACGTATTAGCCCAACACTCAAATTGCAGCACCATGCTGGTTCTCCTTCAAGGGCATCCCCCCAGCTCTCTTATAACTCAGCTCCATCCTTTCCCGCATGACTTTGGCAGAGGTAACCTTGTGCGGCATGTTGTCAAGGCCACTCTTTGCATTTGGCCCAAATATAAACAAAGCCACCTATTGGTATTTGCGGAGGCAAAGCTTGGCTCTCCTAAATCGCTTCTGAGAAGAAATGGAAAGCAAACAAAGCCTCCTGTGAAGACCCCAGCGAGCCAGCTGCTGTACACATGTAGCCCCAGGCCAGCACGCAGCGGTGCTTTCTGAACAGCTGCCGCCTCCTTATCACCGTTTATACAGTCGCGAGCCCAAAACATCTTCCCAGATCCTGCGTTCTCTCTGGGAAAACTCCCTTCATCCGCCCGAGCTTGGAGCTCAGCCACACATTTCGAGGTGATGGATTAAGGAGATAACTTTGTTGCTATCGACTTTGGCTTTGTTTTCTTTGCTGTCAAAACTTCCTGCCAAGGAAAACAGAGGATTACGGAAAATGCCTGCCGACTGAGACCGGCGGTGGACAGAGCCCGGGGACGACTCTGGCATGGAGCCAGCTGCACGTAGCTGACAGGGAAGCCACTGGTAGACTGCCAAGTGATCAATGCACCGGGAGAACACAATGACGGCAAGCCCTGTTTGGAATGGATCGTGTATCTCTGTCGTTACTGATTCCCTCCCTGTACAGGGGTCTGATCTTGGGAACTAAACCAGGTCAGCTTTAGTTAGTACTTGGATGGGACACCGAGGAATGCCAGGCACTGTGGGCTATATTTCCAAGGAAGGGACTGGCAAAACCACCTCTGAGAAAACTCTATGAAATTCATGGGGTTGCCATAAGTTGGCAGGTGACTCAAAGGCACATGCACACAGATATCATATTTACAAGTGGCACTTGGAGGAATATTATCCCTCCATACACACAGACACATTTCTAGTTTCCGGCCATAAGATACCAAGTCACTATCCTCCATCTCCTCTCCACCTCCACAGGCTTCCTCTTATTCTCTGTACCTTCTTCTCCCTACTTTTCTTCTCTCCTTCCCCTCTTCCCACCCCTCCAATTCAGTTTTTCTATGTCCAGGAAATTCATAAGCCCTTTTCAGGCAATGGAAAAGAAATTCTGCTCATGTCCAAACACACCTGTGTGTCCCCATATCTAGTCAGTCCACAAAGTATGTAGAAACCTGTGGTTTATTTTTGGTCACTCCAGTTTCAGTTCCAAACTGACTTTTGGACTTTGTTTGGGAGGGCACAGTAGTTGGTGCACATTCTGCTAGCAGTGGGGAGGGGGTGATGAGTTTCCTCCAAATTTCAGTCTGGATTATAAAGGAGCTGTCCACAGTGCTGAATACTACCTCCAAAATATAGGTTAAGAACCTTGGATAGCTCCTTAAAGCTCAGGCAAACACTGATTGCCATATTCAGTCCTTCAGTGAGAAAGAATTTTGGAATAAATTCCCTCAGTCAGCCAGGGAGGTTGTCTGTGTCGGAAGGGTTTAATTCTCAGGGAAAGCCTAGAGAGAGGCAGAAGCGTACTTAAACCATTACAGATTCTGGTCAGAAAGTGTGACCTAGATTGGATATTGAGCCTTTGATGAGAGTGTAGCCAAAGGGCTATTTATGATACTTATGCATATACGAGAGTTAAAAGTTTTAAGGAAACTGTCTAAAAGTACTCTGAAGAACTGTATTAATTTTGGCCTACATATGAACTCCAATACATTATCCTGTATGTTGTCTTAATAAATGTTGCAGTTTATTTTTATAAATACTGACTCAGCTGAGTTGTATACAGCATTTAAAGAAACACAGAAAACACAGTACCATAGAACTATTAAGGGGCTCTAAATAACCACTGAATGGCCTCGCTCTTTTACACAAAGGTGCTGTTATAAAGGGGAAAGAAGAAATATGTGGAAAAGACAGGGCACTTTTATTAGATTGGGGAACTGCTGCACTAGTCTGGGAGAGAATGAAATAGGCCCTGTCACACTGGCTCAGTATGACATGAGCCTTTTTAAACCCACGGTGGTTCCTCTCTTCTTCCCACAAGAGAGTAGCAACCATTGTTCTGAGTGCCCACCATCCAGACTTACCTCGGCATGAATCCCTCTGGTTCTCATAGCCAGCGCTGCACACACACTTCCCAATAGGCACCAGCCATTCTCCTTCCGCACTACAGTACATTTTGGGGGTGTCTCTTTCTTCTGCGTGACCCACACACTCACCCCGCACTTCCACAAGGGAAGAGGAATCTGCTCCAGTTACCGCCTCTGAGAAAGAAGCCAGGTTCCTCACCATGGCCGGGCACTTCTTGTAGTAGACGCGGACAGAGACAATGGCAATACAGGCCCCAATGTCTTGGAAGGCCAAATAGAAGCCTCGCTTGGTCAGCGGTCCCACGCCCCGCACCTCCGTGTTCAGTTTGAGCCGCCGGACACCCAGGTCCACGTTGGTGAAGCTCTCGTCAGCTGCGATGGTGTCGATTTTCACAAACTGGCTCTCCCGGGTCGTGCTCCCCAGATCACGGTCGGACTGGAGGTAGTAGAGGTTGAAAGTTTCCTTGCAGGTGCCCAGCACCCCTGGCATGCTGTTGCAGTCTCGCAGGGTGAATCGGATCTCCGCGTAAACCCGGTGCGCCCCGTGCCGCTGCACCCAGCTAGTCCTCAGCCAGTTGTTTTGGTTGGGGGACATGACGTTGCACACTTGGTATGTATGGATGGGGTTGAAAAATTCATCCATTTCATTGATGGAGTCCCACTGGTAGGAAACAGCAGGTGAAGAGAGTTAGAGCTGCAAAGTCAGACAGACAGCACTTCTGCTTTATTGACATATGCTTATTTATTCTAAGCTATTTGAAAGACTGCCCATCCCTGTATGAGCCTGCCCAAGTTTTGCACCCTGCAGGGAAGGCTTTGTCTTAGGCCGTTTCTGAACTATACTGTTATAGTGCTATTATTCCATTTTGAACATCCTAGGGAATCCTTGGGTTTGCAGCTTAGGGAGGGGGCATTAGAATTCTCAGCCAGAGAGCTGTTGGGCCTCAGGAAACTACAAAGCTCAGAATTCCCCCGAGAATGTTGAAACTGGAATAATAGTGCTATAACAGTGTAATGAGGAAATGGCCTTAGTCTCACCACCATCATAGCAACGTTTGTTGAAGACCCAGGAGAGACAACCTTCTCAGTGGATGTCCCTAGGTTGTGGAGACCTGGCTACGGAGACAAATACCTTGATTATATCCTATTTGGATTACTATAATACATTGTCCATGGAGATGCCTTTGAGAACTACTTAGAAACTTCAGCTGGTCCTCAATGCTGCAGCAAAGTTGCTGACAGCAAGAGGAAGTGACTTCTGCCCACTTCCTGTGGTTAAAAACAGGTCCTTTCCTGGGCCTAAAATGGGCATCTGAATGCATTTGAGGGCTAAATAAATAAATAAATAAATATTGCAGCGGGCCCCTCCCAAAACTGCAAACCCCAGGATTCCATACGATGTTGAAAGTGGAATAACAGCGCTATAACAGTCTAGTGCGGAAATGGCCTAAGTCCTAAAGTTTGTTCCCCAGCACAGATACAAAAAAGTAAAAAGCAATGCAATTTAAAAATATCAATGGTGATGAATTATTTTGGAGGGCTTGATAATGAACTGCCTAAAAAATTTCTTTTTTAAAAGTAACTTCCCAAGCACTGGCAGACGGTGGTTGCAACGTCAATGGGGTATTGAATCCCCTCTGAATTTACAGGAGCCCTCCGAGGTCCTGAATCCATTTACTAGATGGAGTTCAGCGTCAGAGGAAGCTGTTTAAAGTTCAGACTGAAGTCCAGAGCACATTCATCATCCCACTGTCTGTTTCAAGTTCACGCCAAGGATCTCCAGCCCTGCTCCGACTTGACACCGGGCTTGTTTCATATTCCGGGGATGACCCACTCTTCATTACAGACAACACAATCAGCCACAGCCACAGCTGCTGAGATCGCGAGGTTGGAGGAAGAAGGGGGGAACATCCTTCTCTCTTGCATGCAAGAGTGATCTGGCAAAAAAAAAGTGTTATAAAGAGAGCTCTGAGGCCAAGGGCTGTGCCAAACGTTCTCTGGAGAGATTTTTCAGCACATTTATAAGTGACAGGAGAGATGTGGGAAGACAAAACACAGAACAAAAAACCCGGAAGCTGCTGGCTTTCACCTTGGTGGGGCATTGAATCCATTCCAGGTTTTAATCTAAGCTTTGAATGAGCTATCCAAGGTGCTGAGAGTTAGAAGAGTCAGCATCTTGGAGAATTCCCTTAAAATGTGGACTAGAACCCTGAACGGATTCACTGCCCCTTTGACATGGATGACTGACCCCCACTAGTGGAGAAATTGCAGAGCCAGCCCTACTATTAAGAGTGAGGCAGAATGCACAAATATAGGATGGGGGACATGTGGTTGGATAACAGTCCACGTGAAAGGAGTCTAGGAGTCTTGGTAGATCACAAGCTGAACATGAGTCAGCAGTGTGATGCAGCAGCCAAGAAAGCCAACGCGATTCTTGGTTGCATCAATAGGAGTATGGCATCCAGATCGAGGAAAGTAATAGTACCACTCTATTCTGCTTTGGTCAGACCTCACTTGGAATACTCTGTCCAGTTCTGGTCACTTCATTTCAAGAAGGATATCGAGAAGGAAAATTAAAGACTTGAGCAACACTTAAGAAAACAAAGTCTGGGGTAGTCTTCCCTCTCTTGTACCATTTCGTGGAATTTCTCCAAGCCCTTCTTAACTTACTTTTCCTTCCTCGGTTGAAGATGATACTATGAGGGACATCCACTAAAGATTAGGCACAGAATTAGTGCTTATATAAAGTATGCTGTTGTTCAGAGAGCTCTTTAGAGACAGCGCCCCTAATTATGTTAAAGAAAAAGAATCTCAAGCGGCTAAGGACTCAGACCAACACTGAAACATGGAGAGCTACCCTGCGATAATCCCTGTCTTTAAATGCTTGGCTTACAAGAGACGGAGCATATGCAGTTGAATTAAAATCCATTAAGCTATGAAATCCTTAACTAAGAATCTGACCTCCACCACCATAAACTCAAAACTAAGGTGCTAAATCCTTGCACACGGAAGAAGGAGGAGTTTCTAATTTTTCTCTTTGCCTGTCATAGAGCAAGGGGGCTTATTAAGCATTCTTGGCCACAACATTATCACTTGCAAGAAAGGTGTGTGTGTGCATTTTGCACAGACCACCCAAACGATTTTTTAAAAAATTATTGCTGCCTTATTGCATGAGATTTTGAAAAGCAGGCGGGATGGGTCAGCTTATGACCAATATGCCTGTTCTTCTGTGTGCACACGCATTTTGCTCATAAAGGGAAATGGAACCACTTTGGGCCAGAAATTTGAGTCTAGGAACTGTTTATCATGGTGGCGTGATGTTAGCTTCATGATCCTCTCCAATCACGGCTTTCGCACACTCAAATTCATATGGAAAAGTATAAAACCTGTAACCACTAGGTACACTTTAGGCCATTTCTGCACTACACCGTTATGGCGCTGTGATTCTACTTCCAACATCCTGTGGAATTCTGGGGCTTGTAGTTTCCTGAGGCCAAAGAGCTCCCTGGCTGAGAATTCTCAAGGCCCCTCCCTAAACTGCAAACCCCAGGATTCCACAGACCACTGAAAGTGGAATAAAAGCACTATAACAGTGTAGTGTGGATATGGCCATTGATAGACCTTGTGGAAGCCATGTGCTCCTTCCAATGTTCTTCAAGTGCCGGGAACAGGAACTCAACAGCATCTGAAAGGCTCCATTTTGCCCACCTTATAAGCCTTCCAGGTTTGCGTAAGGCTGCAAATTGCTATGCCTCTACCTAAGAGTAAGCCTCATTGAGCTCAATAGGACTCCCTTTGGAATAATCATGGTTAGGATTGGCAACAATTGGTTAGATTAGCTGATCAAACATGTTATGCTCAATTAAAGAGGTTCCTCTCTGAGTATTTAGAAAACCACTAAACCAGGGAGGAGGAAAAAAAAAAAATGATGCACAGTGTTGGTTCCTATTTCAGCTTGTTCCTGTAGCTGGTTGTAATTTTTTTTTAGAAAAAATGAAACGGCTTTCCTGTCTTTGCATGTCATTGAGATAAGGTCCCCCAGCAAGATGAAAATGAGGACATCATAATTAATGCGGCAGGCGAGCGGGTTTGATTACATCTGTATTCAGGACGTTGCCAACAGTTTAAATTAAAGTCAACACAAGATTTTTTTTTTTTTAAAAAAAGCAGATTATAAAGGGATAAAGATGCAAATAACAGATACGAACGTGGCTTAAGCTCGGCCCACGTGGCGGGAGGAAGATGGAAAAGGAGAGGAAAAAGCTTGGAAAAATTACTCTTTTGGTGCATAACATCCAGGATTCCCCCGGCTATCGTGAGAATGCAGGTTGAGGACGCTGCTTACATTCAATTTTTGTTAAGAATTTGTTTTTATTAAGAATTTACCAACACAGAGGAGTGACTTAGGGAGCTGGGTAGATTTAGCCTGGAGAAGAGGAGACTGAGATATATTCTTTAAATATTTGGAAGGATGTTACATAGAAGACAGTTCAAGCTTGTTTTCTGCTGCTCCAGAGACCAGGACAAGCCTTTCTATATCTAAGCTAGAACAAAACTAAACAAAGATTAAGACAAAATAATGAAACTCATTATTAAAAGACTAATCCGTTACCATAAAGACATTCTAACAACACTAACTGACCCAAATTAACTAACACAAAAGAATTCCGAGCATGGTTTTTTGGGGATTAATTTCCAAGTATCTACAGACATGGTTTCAAATAACTGTCGTTTTTCCAGTGGTTTTAAACTCTTGCTTTGCTTCATATGTTTTCATCTTGCTCAAACTATTTATCCTTTTGATCCGGAAGTGTTTTAAATTGTTTGTATCTTACTCTGCCCTGTGATGGCCATGCACAACTTACATCAATAGTACCACGTGTCAAATTCCACTTTTGCAAAACCGAAAGGAATACGGTGAATACGGACACCCTCCAGCTGTCCAGATCTGGCAAGGACGTTCCCATTAAATCTCTGCCATCTCATTTTTTCAGCTGCTTTTAAAATGTCCCGGTATATTTCTCCTCCTCCTCCCATTTTCCCCTTTCGTCCCCAGCCTACTCCTATAGCTGCAAACCGTTCTCTCCACTGACATCCATCTCACTCCTCACTTTCTAAAACACTAGCTAAGAGTGGGATATGGTACAGCCTCTTTCTTTCATGCCCTGCTTGTGAGCTCCCAGCAAGATCATGGTTGTTTGCTGTGGGCCACAAGGGCTGAAATCTTGTTGGGGGTTTATGCCTAAGTTCCCCTAAGGAAGTAGCTGGAGACTTTTGTTCACATCTGTTTGAGTTTGCAAAGGTGCAGTAGGGCAGACGGTGCTGTTATGCACAGACACATGTTCATGGTGGCAGACAGAACCAAAGCATCATAGAATCATAGAGCTGGAAGAGACCCCGGGGGGCATTCAGTCCCACCCCTTTCTGCCATGCAGGGACACACATCGAAGCATCTCCAGCAAATGGCCATCCAACCTCTGCTCAAAAACTTCCAGAGAAGGAGAAGACTCCACCACACTCCACTGAGGCAGCAGCAGATTCCACTGCCAGACAGCTCTGACCATCAGGAAGTTCTTCCTGAAGTTTACGTGGAACCTCTTTTCCTGGAGTTTGAATCCATTGCTCCTTGTCCTGGTCTCTGGAGCAGCAGAAAAAAAGCCCACTCCCTCCTCGACATGGCATCCTTTCAAATATTTAAACATGGTAATCATGTCCCCTCTTGACCTTCTTTTCTGCAGACTAAACATCCCCAGCTCCCTAAGCCATTCCCCATAGGGCTTCATGGCTTCCAGACCCTTCACCATTTTGATCACCTTTCTCTGGATACATTCCAGGAAGGATGCAGATAGGCATGGATGTGCGTGCATGCGCATGTGGCTGCGCATTTGGTCACCCATTTGGCTGTGCGCTCAGTTGTGCAACCCCGCCACTCAGTCCAACAGCCGTGTAGCACAATCAGTGTATAACTCTGCAGGTGGAGATTTGCACTGCAAGACACTCATCTTGGCTTTAATGCTGGTCTAGGTAGAAGTTTTGTCCAGGGCTTTATCTCTGCATGCTGTGATGTTACTTACCCCATGCGAAGGGTAGGTGAGCCAGCCCCAGTCGCCGATAATTGTGGATGTATCCAGCAAATTCACTGGGAAAAAAAAAACAGGAGAAAAATGTTCATTAGATATCCAGAGAGGTTGTGGTACTCATGGGCTTCTTACATCACCTTGCTTTCTTCACCACAGCTGCCCTGCTACTGAATGTCAAATGGCTTGCTAGATAGCCATCATCCAAAATCAATGAGAGGTTTTGATGCCACTATGGATGTTCACATACAGACACACACACACACACACACACACACACACACACACACGGGGGAGGGGGCAGTATTTATGATGGAACTATCCAGAAACTATAGAAGAAATGGTGTTATGGCAAAGCTCCAATCTCAGCTTTGCTTGCCAGAATTTTGGAATTGTACCTATAAAAGGTATAAACCCCATGTGTGCTTTAGTCTGAGCAACTCTGGAAGCAGTATGCTGTGTTGTTTGCATTTCTGTGAATAAAACAACTGTCTACCTCAGAGTGACATTTGTGGAGTGCAGGTTATCCTGTACATAACAATATTGTTAGTTTTTATGATGTATTTTGTAGTTTTGTGTTCTTGTAAGGCAAAGCCAACTCAAGCGCTGTGACAAGATGGCAGAATATTGAAAGGAAAAAAACAACAACACAGCATACTGCTTCCAAAGTTGCCCAGACTAAAGCACACATGGGGTTTATACCTTTTATAGGTACAATTCCAAAATTCTGGCAAGCAAAGCTGAGATTGGAGCTTTGCCATAACACCATTTCTTAGATAGTTCCTAGACCTGGCTTTGGTACCTACTTCTTACCATCCTGGACCCAAGCACATATTTCCTGCCTCTTATCTTAGATACACCAGGTTCCCAAAACACATGCCTCATCTGACTACACTTTCATTTTTGCCTGGCTCTGATTTCCCCTCGGATATATCATAGCAGTAAACAATAAAGTAATTTGCAATCAATACAATTTGCAATTGATACGATTGCAAATGCCTCCCTAAACAAAAAAGTCTTCACCTGCTGTTAGAAAGATATGGCATGGGGCCCAATCAGATCTCCCTAGGAGGAAAGTTGCACAGTGTGGGAGCAGTCGCCAAGAAGGTTCTCTTTCTCTGGCTCGCTCATGTCCTCACCAAATGTGGATGTAATGATGACAATGGTGTTGGTGGTGTGACCAAGAAAAAGCCTTCCTGTGTGTAGATTTTAAAACTCAGGCAGACCTATATAAAGGGGATGTGGACTTTCAGAGAGTCTGGACCCAAGCAGTGCAGGGCTTTTTTAAAGATCATAACCAGCACTTTGAATTGTCCCTGGAAACAGGTTGGCAGCTAGCGGAACTGTTTCAGCAAGAAGGTTCTATGCTCCCTATAACCAGCTCCAGTCAGCAACCTGGCTGCAGCATTGTTGGACTCACTGAAGTGTCTAGTTGCCAAAGGAAGCCCTAGATGGAATGTGTTACAGCAATCTAATCAATAAAGATTTAATTCTTTAGCATTCCTAACTGACCAACCGCATTAAACTGAATAAAAGCACTCCTGGACGGCAAGAAGGAAAGACAGGTCCAAGACAGGTCCGCTGTTATTCCCAAACTACGAATCGGCCTCTTTTTTTGCCCACCATGGGACCGAAATCCCACCCATCACAACGCGTTCCCATTCCTCCTGCAATCTCGACTTTCCAGAAGCGCAATCAAGGTCTTTCCTGTTTGTTTCACACGTCCTGCGGGATTTAATCCAGGTTTGAAGTCGGTGCGCTAAAGCCAAGGTAATTATGCCCCGCGGTGCACGGTTATGACACCAGCCCCTGCCCCTCTCAGCTCACCCGATTGAAGCGGGAGGGCACTGTCTCCCCAGTGGAAATTGCACGGGGTTGGAAGGGACGGTGGGGAGGAAATCAAAGTCACCTGCTCCAAAGTTCGGCCTCTCCAGGGAGTCCGGCTTAAGCTAATGAGGAAACCCAGGCCAATCTTCCTCTTCGTGCCACGGAAACAAAACACCTTTGAACGGGCTCCTGCACAGCCTCTTTAATCCAGCCATCTCTCTCTCTCTCTCTCTCTCTCTCTCTGTGCATGCCTGCTTTTGTGTGTTGCTGAGTGGGGTAGAGGAGTGCCTAAGACTCCCATTGCTTAACTGCTGGAAATAGAAATGTTTAGAGCTTGGATTCAGGTACTTACACATAGAGCGTCTCACAGACACACACACACACACACACACACACACACTGCAAGAATTAAGGCATAACTACCTACGTACCATGAGTGCTGTAAGTTAATGAGGTGATGCTTTTTGTGAGTTCGGTAGCTAGGGTCTTGGCCCCGAGTCTCCAGATTTCATGGAACATCTCCAGGTGGCAGATAAACGTGCAAATTTTCCAATTTTGGTGGGCTCAGCAAGGGGGGGGGTGGTTTGAGTAGCTACGGTCCCTGGAGACCAAGGTTTGATTCCCTACTTGGCCATGGAAACCCACTGGGTGACCTTGGGTGCGTCACACACTCTCGGCCCCAGAAAACCCTGTGCTAGATTTTCCCCGGGTTTGCCATAAGTTGGAAATGGTTTGAAGGCATACAACTAACAAAATGAATTTTAGCAGGGAGAAAGGTAGGAAGAAAGAATGAAAGGCACAGGTATGAGATGGGGAGAACCTGGCTTGAAAACAGTACATGCGAAAGGGATCTAAGACTCTTGGCAGGCCACAAGCTGAACATGAGTCAACAGTGGGATGCAGCAGCTAAAAAAGCCAATGTGGTTCTGGGCCGCATCAATAGCAGTATAGTGTCGAGATCAAGGGAAGTAGTAGTACCATTTTATTCTGCTTTGGTTAGACCTCACCTGCAATACTGTGTCCAGTACTGGGCACCCCAGTTCAGGAAGGATATTGACAAGCTGGAACATGTCCAGAGGAGGGTGACCAGAATGGTGAAGGGTCTGGAAACCATGAAGTCCTATGAGGAGCAGCTTAGGGAGCTAGGTATGTTTAGCCTGATGAAAAGAAGGTTAGGAGGTGACATGATAGCCATATTTAAATATCTGAAGGCATGTTATGTTGAAGATGGGGCAAGCTTGTTTTCTGCTGCTCGAGAGACTAGGACAAGGAGCAATGGATTCAAACTGCAGCAAAAGAGATTCCACCGAAACATCAGCAAGAACTTCTTTACAGTCAGAGCCATTTGACAGAAAAAGAGATTCCGCTTAAACATCAGGAAGGATTTCCTGACAGTAATCTGTTCAACAGTGGAATACGTTGCCTGGAAATCAGGTGGAGTCTTGTCCTCTGGAGGCTGGATGGCAATTTGCTGGGGGTGCTTTGAGTGTGTGTTCTTGTATGAAAGAAGCAGTTAGACTTTACCGCCATTGTCATCTCTTCCAACTTTATGATTCCACAATATAGTGACCAGTGAAAAAAGTTATGTTGTTGGAGCTGCAATTACCTGGTTTGGGAGATGACACTGTCCAGCTTCTCTGAAGGTACTACCTCTGCTGGTAGGTGGCAGAACGGCACGGTGAACTTCACACGGAGATTCATTTATTTCAATGGGGGTAGAGGACAGAATGGCATCATCTCCGCCATGCCTACTCTCAGCAGAACAATTGGGAGATGTTTTCAGGTCAGTTGCAAAACTGCAAGTTTGTTCTGTCTGAATAAATTTCATGCCACACTCTGCATGGCACATGGTGGGATTTCAGCTGGCATGGCAGGACAGAGCTGCGTTTGAGTCCCCGCACCTGGCCACAAAGATTACTGGGCGACCTTGGACTAAATGCAATGTTTCAACTTAACCTCATTTAACCCTCCCACCTGTTTTCAAAACCGGTCATTTTGAGGCTAAAAATAGTAGATATGCATAGGTTGCCAGAAGCACTTGGCAGAGTTTAAAAGGGTTCCTTTTTTGGCCTACAAATCCCCAAATCCCGAGCCATGTGTCCAGGAGCTATGCTGGCTTGGGGATTATGGGCACTGTAGTCCTCCTCAAGAAGAAGGATCTGCGCCCTGCTCTGCTCCCCGGAGAAAAGACGGGAGACAACGGCACATTTGAGAGTGCAAATTTTAAGAACCGCAAGGTACACAGCTTGTGCTGAATGAATAAATTTCTGCCAGCTTTCCCGCTCGGCATGTTGCATCATCTGGGCCCTGATGTGCAAACCAAACACGGATGGAGGGGGAGGGAGGGGAGAAGCCCCTCTGGATTCCTGCCCATTAAGCAGCTAATCTCATATTTAGCTTCCTTTCTAGGGCACTAACGCAGAGATGGGATCGGCTGTCTCTCCTTAGCATTTCATCTGTTCTGTGCCGCTTCAGTGCCAAAGAGTTTCTTATTATTCAATTGTCCAAGTGGGCAGGGGGACAGAGACTGTATAGATTGCTTGCGTTTGTCATTTCCAAGGAGTCTGATACTTCAAACGTATTTCTTGCTAAGGAAATTGCATTTTCCCCAGCCATAAATTGCAGTGTGTGTGTGTGTGTGTGTGTGTGTATACATAAACACATAGATAACTGCAAGAATGCATTTTTTTTCATTCTCTGTAACTATGACCATCATAGGTGCTGAGTGGAAAGCGGCTGATGCGTATCAAGCCAGCTACTGGTTATTGCTCAATCCACCACTAAAAATGAAGGACTCCGTTTCATGCCTTGTGCAATTTTTGAGCAGGCGCGGCTGTTCAGATCTAAGGATTGCAGCCTGACAGTGCAAATCTGCAGAAGTGCTATTGAGCTCAGGAGGTTTTCCTGCCAGGAAAAAGCATCTTCAGGATGGGAAAGTTACATGTTTATTTTCACTTTGAACCCTGAAAAAAGAAAAAAAAACTAAGCAAACTCTCATTTCTATTTTGTGGGAGTGCTCTTTTAGTTCCCTTTGCAGCACAGTGTGGGCCATTTTATGGAAACTTTTATTTTTACGGTTGGAAAAAGTGAGTCCTTTGGTTTGACTCCTGACTCCTTGGCTCTGCATTAGGACATTTGATAACCCAAGCTATTTTGACACTTCACTGTTATAGTGCTATTATTCCACTTTCACTATCCTATGAAATCCTGGGACTTGCAGTTGAGGGAGGGGCCTTTAGAATTCTCAGCCAGAGAGCTCTTGTGCCTCAGGAAACTAGAAACTCCAGAACTCCACAGGGTGTTGGGAATGGAATAATAGCACTATAACAATGTGGTGCGGAAATGGCCTGAGACACAACTGCGATGTGACTTTGTTTCTGCAACCAGCAATTGCATGAATAGAACAATTGCAAAGAAAATGCAGGCATGATTCATTTTGGCAGAAGGAAGATTTAACCCTTGCTGCAACTGTGGTCTTGTTCCAAACTCTTCCTTTCCTACAGATGCAACTGCAATGGGAGGAAAACTTCTTGGGAGCCGGGGAGGGCAATGGAAACTTTCCTTCCATTTGTTGCAACAGCTCCGCTGGCTGCTGGGGACGACCCATGAAGCCCCTACATGGCTCAGGTCCAGGTTATCTGAAGGTCTGCATTCTTCCAGACGAGCCTGCCTGGATTTGGAGAACTTGTTTAGGGGAGGAAATTGACTGTCCGAGCATCCACACAGGTACATCCTACTGGCTGCTTCCACAGTCTAGAAATCCCTTCCTAGAGATGCTAGGCTGGCTAGTGGTGACTTTTTGATTCAGCCGTTCAATGGGAACTGACTGCTTATGGAGAAAGGGCTTTTAATAATTGTGTTCTATTGCCAGTGTTTCTTGCTTTTAAAATGTGTGTGTGTGAGAGAGAGAGAGAGAGAGAGCATGATGCACAAATATGGGGTTGGTCCCAGGCACATTAGAAAGAAATAATGTCTGATACCCCGCAGGAGATAGCTAGGGAACACAGATGTATCCCACTAATAATACTGAGATGGGAGAAAATGTAAAGTTGATGCTTTTGCATGTATGAATAGGTCAGGATTCTTTGCTCCTGTGATGGGCCTCCACAATGGCAAAATTGCTCAGGAAATTGTATGCCTAGTTTTGCTTTTTTAAAAAATAATAATCATGCATATTGGTGCACAAAAATATTGATCTGTTGGTAAAGACTACACAAAAGCAGCCTGAAAAAAATATCATAGCTAGAGGGTTTTGTTTTCTTTCAGCATGTTATCAATGCACACATGTATGCAGTTAATGTAATAGCTCGGGTATATGCCTTCAAGTTTCTTATTGATTTATGGCGACCCTGTGAATTTCATAGGGTTTTCTTAGGCAAGCAGTACTCAGAGGTGGTATTGCTAATTCCTTTCTCTGAACTAGAGCCTACAGCACCTGGTATGCCTTGGCAGTCTCCCATCCAAGTATTAACCAGGGCTGACCCTGCTTAGCTTCCAAGATCTGGTGGGACCTGGTCCCTTTAGGGTATTCAGCCCCTGCTTTAAGCCCAAAAAAACCATGAAGGAACTGTGTTCTTCATCATGCTTTGTGACTAGGAAATAAAAATAGACATGGTCATTCAAATGTGCTTGCACACAGGGTAGAAAATACCAAACACATTGGTTCCATTTCATAGACAAGAGCAGGGTATTGTTCAAAATTCCATGATCTGGAGGAAGAGCTCATTTCAGAGTGCACATTATAATATCTAAGACTACACATTTAAATAAAAAAGTGTAAAAAAATTAACAGAGAACGTGATTATTCTCCCTTATTATTATCCTGAGATTCCAGTACTTAAGAGTGCCTAAGTGCTATCTCTGCCCCCTTGGACTTTCCCATGAGGCACAAGTTGGAAGCCCAGGAGACCAGATATGGATAACAGATATAGATTAGCTGGCAAATAGCAAAGAACTCCCAATCTCTCTAAAGAGATGGAGTGGGGAACTAATGCCTGTTTCACTCCCCTGCCAAATTAAAATATTAGGGCCAATTGTTGAGACCACCCTTCAGGACACCAATTGATATCTGAAGTGCGTACTTGAGTTCTACCCCGTGACCATTTTTTGCAGTGTGAAATGCAGCAGGAACAGCAGCTGAAGAATTAAAAATTACACACTGATCTGATAACTGAAGTGGGGTCTCTCAGCCCACTGCACTTTGCGTGTTAATTGAAGTTGCTTTGATGGTGTATCTCGTGCTACGGCACACAGCTCCTCTTATCGGAAAGAGCAGGACGGGTGGTGGAAAGAGGGAGAGGGGAGAATGTGAGCCTTTTCCCTCTCTCCATGCCTTTGCTACCGTAAGTGAAACCGACAAAGCTTTATTTAGAGGGTACAGCAGCCGGGCAGCCATCACGCCTTCCCACTCCCCCTCCATTTTGACCTGTGCGAACTGAATGAAGGAGCCTATGGGAATATTGTTCAAAGACTAGGAAGGAAGGGGATGTCTCGGGGGATTGTGTGGCTAAGCCCCTGCATAAGCCGGTCTGTGAAGCCGAGGGATGGCCACACACGCTGCCCTCCTGCTCATGGCAAAGCAGCCTCCTCATGCCAAAAATTTCAACGGCTATTTTCTGCATTCAGGAGCATCAGGAGCTCCGATAGAAAACTGCTTTTTTCTGGTCTGGTTCTGCTTTGGAATCATGAAACTGATAAATATTTGCTTCACCATCAGCCAGGTTACAATCCTACCTTCAAAATGCTGGCAGGGCAGCAGGGGGAGAAAACATTTCCTATTGAAGAATGCTGTTGTTTTTCCACACTTTCCACCTCTGGGCTTTGCAAAGGCAAAGGAACCGAATCTGGGATTAAGGACTCATCGGTTTCACTTGCTTTGTTGGGTCTCCAACTGCTCTGCTCTCCCTAATGTGACTCTTAATGCACATTGTTGGAACTGAAAAGACCGTATGGTTTCATTTCATTACTAGGTAGGAATCAGGGACAAGATTTTTGATATATAACAGATGGGAGGAAGGGCTGGTAGCCTCCTAGGAACTGCGAACGCTAACAAAAAGACATTTTCAATGAAGGTGACCTGGGCACATGATCGCGCTTGCATGTTCGTATCAACTCCAGGATCAAGAACTACAAGAGGAAACTGGATGTGCATTCCAATGCTCAACAGAACGCGCTTCCAAATGTGGAAGATATCCTCTGGATGTAATTCAGACTTGGTTAATCTGTCACAGCAGGAAAAATAGCCAAGAGTCATCAGGAAGCTCAATCTCACATTTCATACCCTTCACTTGTCCCAATTCGACAGGGAAAGCCCTGGTTAAACCACTCTTATCTCACTTTTCCAACTGCTTTTAAAATATCCCATGTTCTTCCCCTCCTTTTCCCATGCGATTCTGGGCTGCATGAACAGGCGTATACTGTTGAGATCAAGGAAAGTAATAATACCCCTTTATTCTGCTTTGATTAGACCTCACTTGGAATACTGTGTCCAGTTCTGGGCACCTCCTTTCAAGAAGGATATTGACAAGCTGGAGCGTGTCCAGAGGAGGGTGACCAAAATGGTTAAAGGCCCGGAAACCACCCCCGATGAGGATAGGCTTAAGGAGCGAGATATGTTTAGCCTGACAAAAAGAAGGTTAAGAGGAGACGTGATAGCCATGTTTAAATATTTGAAGGGATGTCATGTTGAAGATGGAGCAAGCTTGTTTTCTGCTGCTCCAGAAACTAGGATACGGAACCATGGATTCAAACTAAAGGAAAAGAGATTTCATCTAAACATCAGGAAGAACTTTCTGACAGTCAGAGCCATTCGGCAGCGGAATCTGCTGCTGCCTCAACGGAGTGTGGTAGAGTCTCCTTCTTTGGAGGTTTTTAAGCAGAGGCTGGATGGCCATTTGCTGGGGGTGCTTTGAGTATTTGTTCCTGCATGGCAGAATGGGGTCGGACTCGATGGCCATCGTGGTCTCTTCCAACTCTATGTTTCTCTGATTCTATGGTTCTAGGACTTTCTCCCTTTGTCCTCAGCTTACTACACTGGATGCAAACTGAATTCCAAGTGCACAAGTCATTTGCACTCAGTCAATTCAGAAGGGGGAAAAAAGAGAGAGAAGGGGTGGATTCTTGCCTTTCCCAGTGGGCTCAGGCAAAAGCAAACTGATGCAGCCTCTCCTAGCTTGGATGTTCTTCCTCATTCGTAATTTTTTCCCTCTTGACCATACTCTGATGCTGCTCGGCCACACATGTCCTGGATTTCATCTGTGAAATGTTGAAGAGTATGACATCTACACAGAGAGAAAACCAGCATGGTGTAGTGGTTTGAGCTTTGGATTACAGCCCTGGAGACCAGAATTCGATTCCCTACTTTAGCAAGGAAACCTTTGGGTGATCTTGGGAGCACTGCACACTCTCAGCCCCAGAAAACTGTTACTTCAGTGGAAAAACCCTATCCCGGGGTCTACAATTTTGATATTAAGCATGATTCCGTGTGCCTGAGAGGTCGCCCAGATGAGCACGTAGGCAGTCACGGTTGAATGACTGAAAACCAGGTCAGGCCAGGAAAATCCTCAGTCACGTAGCCCCAGGAGACCTCAAGGTGTGTAAGCCCCCAATAAACAAAGGATCCTCAGCCCTGAGACACCAGCTTGAGAGGATTAGTGTGTTTGCCCCAAGTTGAGCAAAAATCCTGTCAGGCGAGGACCATTTAAATGAAGTCACACCACAACCAAATGCTGCCGAAGATCCTGGAGGGCAACACCTTGTAATCCCATCGCGCAAAGGAAGTTACCATGGTGGAGCTTCCTTCTCGCTGCAACACCCATTGTTCTCCCTGGGAAAGCATTAGTCCTCCAGGTACTTTTTCCCCTACTAATAGTCCCAGTTCTTGAGCGTTTCTTCGGACCACCCCCGCTCATCCCAGCGCACCGTTGCTCCGTCCGTTGAGTGATCCCCTCAACCCTCTTCGTGCTGAGTCCCACTTCTCTGCTGTTTTCCCGGACCAAGGACTTCAGGAAAAGGTGCAGTATCACCCCAGCTACACCCCTTCAATATTCCCCTATCCAGTTTCCTCTCTTTTGCTTCTTAACAGGTCTTGAGTGAGTGTGTGAGTGATTGTGCTGCTGCGTGAGATTTTCATTCAATAAAATCATTTATTGGACATTTTCATTTGGCTTTTGGCTTGGCCGGACCCCGTAAAAACTGGGTAAAAAGACCCCGCTAGTTTACCCTGCCTCTTGCATTGCTATTGCTTGTGCTCTGGCTAGTTTCCATTCCCTATCACACGGAGCACATTGAGGTATCCCCCAACGGACCCAGAAATCAGGGTAACAAAACCCCTTGATAGGTTTGCCTTAGGGTCACTGTAAGTCAGAAATGACTTGAAGGTGAACAATAGCAATGACATTTATATGGGGAGGGGGGAGCCAGACAAGTTTTCATTTGGTTTAAACTTTCATGAACTTCAGTGCACTTTTTCAGAGCCATTTAAAATGCTTGGCTGCCATCCATGAAAACTGAAGCCAAAGGAAACCTCTTAAGCGCCTGTCACACTACACTATTACAGCATTCTTTAACTGCCATTGTTTCACGCTAAGGAATCCTGGAATCTGCAGTTTAGGGATGAGTAGTTAACAATTTTCTGCCAGTAAGCTCTAGTTCCCAGATTTTGTTCCTCCAGGACTTCACTTTTGGACTTCATCTCCCCAAAGCTCCAGCCAGCTTGGCTAGTAATCGGGAATCCTGGGAGCTGAAGTTCAAAATGTCTGGAGGGAACCACAGTTTGGGAATCATTGCTTGACGGACCTCACTGCAAAGTACAAAGCTCAGGATTCCAAAGGTAACAGTCATGGCGCTTAAAGTGGAATCACACTGCTATAGTTGTGTAGTGTGAAAGAGACCTTAGCCTTTCATAGCATTAGGGCCTTTAGTCTTTATCTCCATAACTTTCTTTTCACTGGACTTCACACCTGAAAATGTTTCCCAAACAACATTCTAGCATAAGCAGGAATATGTAAAGACCCTTTCAAACCAAGGGCCTTTCTACACTACACTGTTACAGTGCTATTATTCCACTTTCTACATCCTGTAGAATTCTGGAATTTGTAGTTTCCTGAGGCCCAAGAGCTCTCTGGCTGAGAATTCTCAAGGCCGCTCCCTAAACTGCAAACCCCAGGATTCCATAGGAGGTTGAAAGTGGAATAATATCACTATAACAGTGTAGTGCGGAAAGGCCCTAAGACTAGAGATGGGGCGTGTATGTGTGTATGCCTCCACACAAGATCCAGGAGCAAATATATCAAGACTGGACTACATGCCTAAACTGGTGGCTAGAGAGAAAAAGATATTTTCTCACTCCACACTTTTACAGCACCCTGATTTCAGTCTGCTCTGCATTCTGCTCCTCCTATGTTCACTTTAATTGCTTAATTTCTAAAATTAATTAACTAATTTCTCCAGTTAATTATGGAATTGCATACTTTGCCCCAGCTTTTAGTGGATTTGCATCTTCCTCCTTCTCGTTCTTTATTACAAATGTACATGGGTACAATAATAAAATATTTAATGGAATTGTATGGATGGCTGCATCGAGACTGTGCCTCCGTATGCACACAGGCAATGTTTTACTGATGCACACCTGCACTCCTGAACATGTTTCTGGTGTAAAACATCCACACTCCACCGCAAGAGAAACTGCATTACATTGGGTTGCAGGATGTTGCCATTTGCTAACAAGATGACATTATGGGCCTTTCCGCACTACACTGTTACAGGCCATTTCCGCACTAGCCTGTTATAGCACAATGATTCCGCTTTCAACATCCTCTGGAATCCTGGAGTTTGCAGTTTCGGGAGGGGCCAGCCGGCCCCTCCTGAAACTGCAAACCCCAGGATTCCAGAGGATGTTGAAAGCGGAATCATCACGCTATAACAGGCTAGTGCGGAAATGGCCATAGTGCTATTATTTCACTTTCAATCTCCTGTGGAATCCTGGGATTTGCAGTTTAGGGAATCGCATTTAGAATTCTCAGCCAAAGAGCACTTTGGCCTCAGGAAACTACAAACCCCAGAATTCCACGGGAGGCGGAAAGTGGAATATTAGCCCTGTAACAGTGTAAGTGCGGAAAGGCCCTATGTGACTAACACACAATTCTGTGACTATTAAGCTCCATGTAACCAATCTCTCATAGTGGTCTGGGTACTGGAATATGGCTCTGGAAGATCAAGGTCCCCATCCTTGCTCAGCCACAGAAGCACAGGGACATTTGGGTGTCCTCTTTCTTTTGGCTGCCTGTGTAATCAAGAAAAAGCAAGCTGTCAGACTTTTAAAAGAATTCCCATCGTGTTTGCTTTTATTTTGAGTCTGCATATAAAGGTCTCTGGGGCATTCGGATAATCTTCAGGGAGCATCTCAGATGTTTCCTGCATAAAGCGGTCCATATACAGTGGCCCCTCCGCTTTTGCAAGGGATTGGGGCACAGAACCTTTGCAAAAGTGGGAAAACCGCAAATAACTCACTCCTCCCAACCCTTCCGACAACATCTTCAAAGAAACAGCGGACAACCAGCCAAAAATCAAGTCAGCCCCAAACCAGAGGCTACTTCAACATCAAGCTAAATCAAAACTTTTGGTGTGGCCCTCTGAGGATGGCAGTATTTGCCCGTTGTTGCATTATTGGAAAGTAATCAACAAATTACAATGATGAATAAAAATTGGCTGCGTACCACTATTTGATGTAACTACCAGGAAATTAAGCACGGTCGGCCGTCCACATTTGCTAGGGTTAGGGGCAGTGGCGGAGCTTGGAGTGCATGGAGGGGGGCAGGAGGGGGCGGGGCTATGGCACAAGGGGTGGGGCCACTGCGCATGGGGCCGTGCTGTGGTGTGTGGGGGCGTGGCCAGGGCACATGGGGGCGTGGTCAGGGCGTGCGGGGGCGTGGCTACGGCCAGGATGCCTCAAAAACATTGCTGCCCTCCCCTTCCGTGTGCCCCATCCCTACACGACTGGTTAGGGGTGCAGAAGCCCCACAAAAGTGGGAAAATCTCAAATATCAAAATATGTGTGTGTTTCTGTAGGAAGGGGAGTTAGACATGGGGAGGGGAGAATGGGCTTACAGGGTCCAAACCAGGTCAGGGGCCTTTTCCGCACTACACTCTTATAGCGTGATGATTCCACTTTCAACATCCTATGGAATCCTGGAGTTTGCAGTTTTGGGAAGGGTCGGCTGTGAAAATCCGCAAAAGTCAAGCCCGCAAATGTGGTGGACCGACTGTACTTTGTATTAATGAATTGCAAAGATCTTGATAGTTCATTTTGAAGGACCATCTGTACATCTTTGTACACGTTATGGGACAAAAGTGATTCAAAAATAACCTGTGTTTTATTTCATTGCATGCATTGCTTTCATCCCGCTTTCCGACCGAATTGCAACGCCCCTTGGCTCCATGCTGCCAAAACTGGCTGACTTCCTTGGCCTTTGTACGTTGCAATAAAAGAACGAATTGCATCCGTTGTTCGGGTTGAAGAAGACTCTGGAATGCAAGGCAAGCCAGGAGATGGATGAAGGAAGATTACGGGGAGAAATTTGCTTCCCAATTTACCACTGAATCTTGCCTGTGTTATCAACAACGACACCCACGTCCCATCTAGCAGATGAAATAAATCACTTTACATTGAATCCTTCAGCTCCGGGCCTCTGAGGATGATGAAGGAAGACTGGTACCAGCCACCCACCAAATCAGGCACAGATAATGATGTCCCTCCGAAAATGGAAAGTGGGGCCGAAAAACAGGAGCTGATCAATGACTTCCTTACTAACGCGACGGACTGGCAAGCGATTCTCTTCGTTCTCACTGTCGTTTGGCAAAGAAAGAATCCCCCCGTGTCGGGCTGTCAAACGAGTAAATGCTTTTTGACTGATCGAACACGTCTCTTTGAACCAAAATGGCCAATTAAAATGAATTTTACGTTGCTATCAACCAAAGTCACGATCGGAGGATATTAAGTGACAAAAGCGGCGGCTTCCTGTTTAATCCCAGGGCCGACAAATCACACACCGAAGGGGGAAAATGGCATTTTAAAATGCATTGCCTGACTACACTGCTTATAAGACTATCAGCTGTTTATTTTTCACAGGGGGCCGTCGCCGCTAATGAAAATTAACCGGAGTTGAGGGGGGCGCGGAGAAGCTGTGGACAGACAGATCAATCCATCCTCGTGCCCTTTCCTTTCTGAAAATAAAACAAATATACTTAAAACGAGGGCTTAAATCCTGTTGTTCCGACTGGAATAGAACCAGTTGGGTTTACTCTGCAATTCATTCAGTGAATCAATTGGCTTACTCTAGTGAGGACTAGCAGTAAGATTAAGGCCACGAATGCCTTGGCACAGAAAACAGTGGGTTTTGCTCAGAAGATTCAGTTTTCAGGTTTGCTGAGAAAAAAAAAAAAGTGAGGTTCTGCACAGGAAAAAAAAAAAACCCACATATTATTTCTAATCAGAGGAATTCCCCCAAAAGACTTCCCAAAATAAAAACAGTGGTTAGAAGCTGAGCAGAAATGTTTGTGTTCACGTAATAAAACAGCCCTTAACCAAACGAAAAAAAGTGAAGATTGGCATTGCCTCCTTAAGCAAATGAACTGCATGAAGATTGACATCATCTTCTTAAGCAAATAAAATGTGTGAAGACGGGCATCACCGCTATGCTCTTGCTGCACTATTATATTCTATTATTTCCTATTTCAAATTTTCACTATTGGCAGGAAACGTCCACCAGCCTGTATTCGTCTACAAATACCAGGGGGGCAACATCCAGGCCACAAGCTTCCTGCCTGTGTCGCTGAGTCCCACTGAAAAAGAACGCTGACCAAAGCAAGCGTTGCTGTCTTGGAAGTCTGACGGAAAGGGAAATTCTCCCCGAAAGCCAAATGTAGAGTCTATAGCCATTTCCGCACCACACTGTTGCGGTGCTATTATTCCACTTTCGACCTCCTGGGGAATTCTGGGATTTGCAGTTTCCTGAGGCCCGAGAGCTCTCTGGCTGAGGATTCCCAAGGCCCCTCCTTCAACGCCAAACCCCAGGGTTCCATAGGAGGTTGAAAGTGGAATGATAGCGCTATAACAGTGTAGTGCGGAAATGGCCTACATTTAGCGAACGATGTGTTTCTAAGTCTTTGTTTAAAAAAAAATTTAAAGATGAAATTCTGACCATTTGTGTGTTTAAAAATAACATTTTAAAACATTTTTGGAGTCTCCAAGGCAGCAAGGGTGTGTTGGTGAGGCTGGTTGATTCATATAGTTGGCAGAGAACACAAAGGATTTCCAGTCCAAGCCCGTTCTGCCATGCAGGAATGCACCATCAAAACGTTCTTCACCGATGGCCATCCCTCCCATATTTAAAACCTCCAAAGAAAGAGACTCCACCGCACTTCACTGGGGCAGCAGCCGGTTCCACTGTCAAACTGCTCTTACTGTTAGGAAGTTCCACTATCAAACACATTATCAAACACTATCAGGAAGTTCTTCCAAGTGGAATCTCTTTTCCTGAAGTAGGAAGCCATGTCCGACTGTCCGGAGCAGCAGAAAACCAGCTTGCTCCAGAGGGGAATCAGCTCCAAGTTGTTGCTGCTGCGTGCCCTCAAGTCATTTTTGATTTATGGCAACCCTAAGGGGAATCTCTCACAGGGTTTACCAGGGCTGAGAGTGTGTAATGCACCCGAAATCACCCCGGTGGGTTTCCATGGGGAATCAAACCCTGTTCTCCGGGGCCGTAGTCCAAAGCTTTGCACCGGCATCAGCCAACAACACGTTCCCGACTCTCCCATTAGAGATCCATCCTAAGGGGACCTGGGATTTGGAGTAAGTTGAGGCATTAAGATTGCATCGTTTTGGAGCTCTCAACACTTCTCAAAGTGATGGTACACAGACAGCAAGCAACTGGCTGCCAGTCCCTGGGAGGACTCCAAGAAAGAAACAATTGCAGCTAACCATCACAAATATAATACTGGTCCCTGGCACATGGGAGGGGAGAAGAATTGCTGGTTCCTCCACATCAGATAGTTTAAAGAACATTCTTCTAATACATTTCTCGAACTACAGAATCCTGAGTTTATGAGTGAAGCGTAACTCACCCGTTGCCAGTCACCACCCATGACACCTCGTGGCCTCCACAGCTGGGGCTCCCATTTCTCCGGTTTTTATTCCACCCAACCTTTAACGGACCTATCCAAGGTGCTGAAACTATTTGGGAGATAGGATTCAGCATCTCAGATAGCACGTTTAAAGTTCAGACTTAAACCCAGAGTGGATTCCCTGTGCCGCACACGTGGAAGCCACTGGCCACTGCTACAGTCTTGGATCACAACCGAGCCGTGATCAACTAAAAATAGGAATCAGAAACTGAAACCGGTCGGAGGACAAGAACTATCAGCCAAGGAACGAGACACAGTGCAGAATTCCTTCCCTTTGTTTTCAGAATCATGTCCAGGACATATTCATGCTTCTTCTAGTTTGGCAGAATCAATGCCCGTAGAGGGTAGACTAAATAAGTTCAGAATTCTGAAATGTCTAAACAGGGAATAGACAAAATCATTTGGTTTCTGCTCCAACTTCTTTTCACATTTTCCTTATATTCATCTGCATTTTAAAAAAATTGCCACTCGAATCATAGAATCACAGAATCACTGTGTCGGAAGGGGTCCCCAGAGGGCATTGAGCCTGACCCCTGCTCAAGGCAGGAAATCCAGCCACAGTTATCTATAGCAAGTAGCTGTCTAGCCTCTTTCTGGAGATGTTCAGAGAAGGAGACCCTGCCACTTCTCTAGGTAATTGTCAAATAGCTCCATCCTTTCTGTGATAGCCCTTCAGATATTTAAAGAGTGAAATCATGTCACCCCCTGAGGCTTCTCTTTACCAGGCTGAGCACGCCCAACTCATGCAACCATTCTTTGTATGCTTTGTTCTCCATATCTTATCATCCTTGTTGCCCTTCCCTGAACCTGCCCCGCTTTGTTCTGATCCACAGATTCATCCAGAACGTATGGATCTCATCCGTTTATCTCCGAATCCACAAAAATTGAGCGCTTCACGCTATCAAACATTTCAGGGCTTACGCTCCACACTGCACAAACTATACAGACCTGTAAGTTTTAGATGTGGCAGTTTCTAAAGCCATTCAAGCAATTGCATTGTGGTTTTTTTATTTTCTGTTTTGAATTTTTCTTTTGCATTAAAGAAGACCGCTAGATTCGGCAAAGCGGTTTCCCGGCCGGAGCAAACTTTTCCTCTCATCTGCTCCTCTCGTTTTCAAAAGTAAACGCTCCAAATTATGTAGAAATTCCAAGACTGATAGGAAACTACTTTCTCCACCGGCTTCTTGGCATCGTGCATTTACTTGTTTGTTTGAGGCATGTTACGTGATTTAATCCAGGGTTGGGGAAAACGGATACGTGAAGACTACCTTGCCTTGTAAATTAGAGACAGAAACAAAGTCAGAAAAATAATGCTTTGTCTCTGCTTCTGTCCATTTAGGAATGCTATTCCAGAAATCTTAACTTCCAGAAATCTTAATTTCTGGTATAAGATTTTTAAAACAACCAAATGTGTGCTTTGTCATAAACGTATCCAATTGAACCCAACGGAAATTTGAAATGCACAAAATTTAAAATACTGGTGTACTTGTCATAGCTTTTCCAAACTATTTCTGTTGCTTATAAGGATATGGTATTTCCTTCTGACCAAGGCTATACTTTACAAGAGAAGGTGAGGTGTTTTGTTCGTGGTATATGTGTGTGTTTGTGTGTATGCATACACACATGTGGGTTAGTGACGGCTGGAGGTATCTGTGTCAGCGGTACAGTGATTCTGGACTAGCATTTAGTCCGAACTTTAAATGAGTGACCCAAGGAGCTGGACCCATTGGAGGGATAAGTTCAGGACCTTGGATAGCTCCTGTAGCAGTCAGTCTAAAACCTATAGTAGATTCATTATTCACTGTCATGAAAGCCACCAGCTGCCATTGGTGTATTTATGGAGGTTTAGTATATAATTGCCAATGGGGAACCAAGGAGTAGAAGAAGCTTGCTTTCCTGCTTGAAACCTCTATTTGAGCTTTTTATTATTATTATTATTTTTGTGGTTGTTGTGGCTGTGGTTGTTAAATTATCTATTTACTAATGTTAAAACAAGCAATCTAATTGACAATTAAAGAGATATGCATTCAAAAAAGGAAAAAAAAAAGCAGAGAGGATTAAAAAAAACTCTAAGGATATTGACAAGCTGGAACGTGTCCAGCTGAGGGCTACCAAAATGGTAAAAGGCCTGGAAACCATGAAGCCCTATGAGGAGCAGCTTGGGGAGCTAGGTATGCTTAGCCTGGAGAAGAGAAGGTTAAGACCTGACACGATAGCCACGTTCAAATATTTGAAAGAATGTCACATGGAAGATGGAGCAAGCTTGTTTTCTGCTGCTCCAGAGACGAGGACATGGAGCAATGGCTTCAAACTCCAGGAAAAGAAATTCTACCTCAACATTAGGAAGAACTTCCTGACCGCAAGAGGAGTTCAGCAGTGGAATATGCTGCCTGGAGTGTGGTGGAGTCCCCTTCTTTGGAAGTTTTTAAACAGAGGTTGGATCATGATCTGTCGGGAATGCTTTGAGCGTGTGTTCCTGCACGGCAGAATGGGGTTGGACTCAGTGGCCCTTGTGATCTCTTCCAACTCTACGATTCCGTGACTCTAAAACACAGTTCTAACACACTAAACTAAATCACTGACCACTAACTAATACACTAAGCACTAACTTAAAGACAGAAGGGCTCTGACCTCAGCCCCGAGCCAAACTGCAACGAAAGGAGGAGGAGAAAAAAAAATACTATTCTACCATTACAGATCCAAGTTATCCTATTAGAACTACTATTAACCCTAGCCACCATAGAAACCACAGGTTTATTATTGCTCCAAAAAGTCCATTAATAGTTTCCAGCCTTTGAACAACGACAATAAAAAAATCTTCGGTTGCCTTAACCTTTAAAACCCATGTTAGCTTGGCCATTTCAGCTAACTCAGCAACCTTAACGATCCATTCTGAGTGTTTTTTGAGGGGCAGATCTGACGTATCATTATATTCATTTGTGGCATCAGCAGAGAAGATGGTAAGGCATTGATTTCACCAAGGGGGCCCACTATATGACTGGAATGTCTGCTGGCCAGCGTACGGCTTCACGGTGGATGGCAGGTCTAATGGGATTGTAGATTGGTCTGTCCAAAGCGATCAACCGATCAATGCATGTAGGAAACTGAGACCGTTGCATGTTGGACCCGTCCTGAGAAGAAATGACTTGCTGGAAGAAAAGAAAAGGATAACTCTGGGGAAAGCAGGCGGCAGTAGGAAAAGAGGAAGACTCCGTTCACAAGTGGATTGACTCCATAAAGGAAGCCAAGTCCCTGAATTTGCAAGCCCTGAGCAAGGTTATTAACAACAGGAGCTCTCAGAGAGCTCGCATTCACGTCTACGGTTGCCATAAGCCAAAAGCCAAAAATTGAATGGAAAGCAATGGCTATACAGGCAAAAAAAAAAACCCCAAACAAACTAGAAAGTCTTGATACTCCTGGGACTTTCTTCCCTTTTTTCCTCTTTTGGAGAAGAGTCGCAGGCACTGTGAGCACATCTTTCTCATAACACCATCCAAACTGACTCTGATCAAGAAAGCAGGAAGGCAATTTTTCAAAAAAAACCCCTACAAATCCCAGAACACTCAGCTATCCCGGCCACTGTCTGAACGCTACAATCCAAAGGAGTAACTTTTCCAAACTCTGCTCCAGTCTTTATACCTCCCCGAGCAGAATTTCTGCAGGACGGCTGAGGCATGTACAGTTGTCTGTACGGAATCCTCTAGCTAGGACAAGTTCATTCATTTAATTAATTTCATACTTTTCAACCAATCCGCAAACCAAAATTCAGTTGTCTTTTAACATTTACACTTTTGCAGATTTTGCAATAGAGGTCTGCATTTTTTTTTTCAGTGTATATTTGGAAACAGTGCCCGCAAGAATGTACATACCAGAGAAAATGATGTTGAAGATACATTACTAGAGAGCAATTGTTGTCAAAAATAATGAGCACGTTGGACAGGAAGGCATAGCAAAAAGGCGTGTATTTGGAGATACGCAGATAAAAATGCATAACACATTTTCTTCGAAACATTTTCAGAGTAAAATGAAGTAAAAATAGACGAATGGATAGGAAATGGTGTTGGAGAGAATCTTCCATCCTTCCCAACACATCATAGAGATTTGCACAGAAAGAAACCTGTGAACATTTAGCTTCTCCTGTGAAATTTCCGCTTGGCTTATGGAAGTTCGGAAGATGAAGTCAGTGGTAAACAATGGGGCTGGCAAGTTTGACCCATCACCTTTGCATGCATTCTTTGACTTTTTTCCCCTTCGCCTTCCTTGGCTCCTATGCTGTTTGGAGACTTCAGATCTTGGTCTCAATTCACTCATGCCCAATTGGGAGCTACCGATTTTTAATCATCTTAAGGAAACCCAATAATTAAAGCTTCGATCCTTTTCTTCGTTCAGGTTAAAGAACTTTGAGAAGACAATGCATCACCCAACTACGGAATTCCTTTGCTTGCCTTTCCATGGGTCTGTTAGAGTGCACTTATTGGATTTGGTTTTTCTTTAAATAGCTTGCTTTAATTAAGTAATGGATTGTTCTGCTGGGGTTGTGTTGATTTAGCCATAACTTACCTGTCTAGCACTCTCGGGCACCTTACAAACAAGCAGATTCACTATGGATTCGCACGCTTTCACGAAAGCCATGTCGACTTTGATGCTGGTCACCTTGAAAGTGCCACAAAACTCTTTGTTGGCTTACTTTGCATATGACTGGCTCTTAAAGAGCAGTTTTGGATTTCTAGATATGAGAGGTCCCCGTGAAACCAGATGATCCTAACAGCCAAACAATAATTAGATTATGTTACAATCACATTGGGAGCCACCATGGCGTAGAGATTCCAGCATTTGCCCAGGACTGGAAGACCAGGTTTCAAAGTTTTATTCAAACTCGGAAACCTACTGAGTGACCTTCAGCAAGACCCACTCTCTCAGTTTAAGAAGGAGACAATGGCAAACTTCCTCTGAATGAGTGTGGCCAAGAAAAACCTACGAGAGTATTGACCTGAAGGCACAGAATAACAACAGCAATTACAGTAAGATTACAAACTGCAACTGCCACAGGAGATGTCAAGCGGGAAAGGAATCATAGGGTAGGGGATGAAAAAAATCTTCTCTCAACCCCACTTCCCAGTTATTACCACAAAGAATGATAGAATCATAGAGTTGGAAGAGACCCCAGGGACCATCCAGTCCAAACCCATTCTGACACGCAGGAATACACCATCAAAGTTTTCCTAACAGATGACCATCCGGCCTCTACTTAAAAACCTCCAAAGAAGGAGACTCCACCACACTCCATTGAGGCAGCAGCATATTCCACTGTCAAATTGCTCTTACCATCAGGAAGTTCTTCCTGAGGTTCAGGTGGAATCTCTTTTCCTATAGTTTGAATCCATTGCTCCTTGTCCTTGTTTCTGAATAAGGAAGCCCCCATTCATACCTGCTGGAAGTCAATATATGGACATATGAAGAACCTGACTGGATGAGACCAAAGGCCACGCTAATCCAACATTCTGTTCCCACGGTGGCCAAAGAGTTGGTTCCTGCTCCATTCTGCTCCTGATTCTCAGCAATTGGTATTAAAAGAAAGATATTGCTACTACTATTTCAGAAATATACAGGTATATCCTTCACAACACTGGGGAATGAGAAAACCAGGTTTTAGCAGAAGTGAAGTTCAACTCTGGCCAAGATTGTATTTGAAGCTGATGGCGCACAAAGTTCCACCAGTGTGCTTATGACCAGTTTCAGGAAGCCGGAAGAAAGGAAGGGAGAAGATGCTCAGCCAGGCAGTGCCAAGAAGGAGCATGATGGGCTATGCCCAGGCACTTTTAGCAGCCGTCACACAACCTGGCATACCCATTGCTTAAGGAGGGACTCAATCGTTCCTTATGCAATTGCAGAAAAGGGGTTGTGCAGCTAAGACTTCTGGTTAGAGAAATGCAAGTCACCATAAAGATACTGGTGTCTTTGTCTGTCTGTCTTTATTTCAAGTCATTTTCTTTTTCTCAATGCACAGAATACTGAGAACAGTTGAGTGAGCAATGCAGCGACGAATGCCTATCATGCCTGGTGAGAAACTTCAGAATTGCTTGCAAGAGTCCAGAATTTTCAGCCAGTGAGCAGCCATCACCAACACCTATGACCTACCTGGCCATATTGGACATGCCAGTTGAACAGGTGAATGGTTCATTTGTCATCCTGGTATCTGGCCACAGCTTCTCTGTCTCTAAAGCTGTCCAACCTCTTGCAGTGCCAACAACCAGGAAAGACTAAAGCTGTAGACCTCTGTTTCCCAACCTGTGTTGGGTACAAGTCTCACATTTCCCAGATAATAGTGATGAGGAGTACCAGCAGATGACATGGCTTGTCATCCCAAGTGTCTGAGGGGTGCTAGAATGGGGAAGGCTGCTAGGGGCAAAGCTGAATGCAGAAGCTGAAGCAGGGTTGGCGCAGTTGCCAACATTTATACCATCATTTCTCTCCCCGGGGGAAAAAAATCAAATAGGCTAACCAACCTAAACAATTGAATGGGAGGCTAGATTGCAGCTCACTCCATCTTTAGCATAGGCTTCCCAGAATGTCTGGAGCTAAGGAAACACATTGAAGCACTGGCAGGATCAATATGACTGAACCAATTCGTGATAAAAGGACCCTGAGGACATGAATATGAATGCATGAATGGCACACTCCAGTTGGATTTGGTGAATGATAACAAGCAAGTGCCATCTTTTCCATATGATAACATTTGGATGTTCGTATACTTTGTTCTTTTTCCCCTCTGCATGGACTGGTGGTCCATTTTCCACATTAACCTCCCCTTCTTTCCACCTCTCCTCTGTCTCCTGACATCAAGAGCGCACTGCTGCTAGGATCAAACCTTTCCAAGAAATGGTGCAATCCAAATGTTACCCGGTGTGATCCTGGGGCCGGTGATATATTCCCCCGGCACAGCCTGTATCGCACCGGCTTCCTGTTGCGTAACGTTGCATTTGCAACCAGCACACCTCACTGCCTGTTCATAGCTTGATCTTGATGGGAGAATCTAGACAGCTGATTAATCCATCAAACGTACTGATAGGAGAAACCACAACACACGGGGGCCATGCGACTCAATTATGACACATATGGTAACATAGGATTAGATGTATATGACCAAAAAGAGGGGGCATTGCATGCGAATGCAGTTCCTGGGAGACAGGAGAGTTCCAAAATGGGAGGCAAGGAGTGGGAGCTGGGGATCCAAACAGTGAAGGAATGAAATAGGCAGCTGCCAGAGAATCAAAGCATCAGCCATGGAGGCTTCAAAATGGAAAGATCCCATCTCTCCGCTCACTCCCCCGTCCTTTCTTTGGAATATGACATGAGGAGCACACACAGCCCCTTGTTTAGTATAATCCTGGCCTTGCGGAGAGCTTAATCCCAGAACCAAGGACAAGCGACTCTCCTGTGGCCCGGACTTCCGACCCACCCACAGCATCAAAACAAACCGCTCGGCAAATCGAGGGTCGCTGTTACATAAGCGGAAACCGAGTCGCCCAGCCAGCGTGCGAGTGACATGATTCCCTTGGGCAGTAGGCCCCGAAGGCAGAGAGAAGGGAGAGCTCCAGAGCTCTATCCCAAATCAAGAGGCCAGGGTGACAAGCCCGTTGGGCTACCGCTGACAGACCTTTCTCCATCCTCCTGCCCGAAAGAAGCACCGAGGAACCGGCAGCGCCGACAGTATAAAACAGACACCTGCTGCCGAGCTCACGGCAACACCGGATGCATTTTCTGTTGCCTGAGATGCACAATTATCTCAGCCAGATGCCGTTCATATCTGAAAATTGCACACAGGTTGGTCCTGGTCCATTCCATTCACCAGATCCAGGTGCCCCCCCCCTTGCCAGCTGGCTTTGATCTAATGTGCCCTTTTTACGATGCTGGTTAATGCCACACGAGTATCGCAGAGAATGGCAGAGGCTTTGCCCTGCCGTGACCTTCGGCAGCAGGGGGAGTGGTGCCCCAGCTTCTAAAAGAAGAATTGTGAACTGTTTGCCACCTGGTTCTATCTCTTCAGCGAAATGCCACTACGCTTTGGGCTGGCACGAGTCAGCCTGGGCCCTGAAGGGAAAAGATGGGCAGCCTCGAATCCTAGAATCTTAGAGTCGGAAAGGACCACAAAGGCCATCCAGTCCAACCTTCCTGACATGCAGGGGTACACAACTAAAACACACCTGGAACGTGGCCATCCAGACTCTTCTTAAAGGATCATCAGAATCATGCCACACCTGAGCACACAGAACAAGCAAGAACACAAGAACAGACATCCTGAACTGCACTAAGGAGCCAGGGATGGGAAACCTCAGCAGGTTAGCGGGACCATTTTTTTGCCCTCTGGCTCTCCAGGGATTACCCAGAACGCCAACAAATTGAAATAACAAAACGGAGCAAGAAGTGGCTGGAAACCTCCATCTGATTTGGAAAAACTTTTTTTTTCTTTTTTAATGTTGAACAGCGTAGGAGGCCCTGGTGACCTTTCTAAAAGGGGAATTGCCAATCCTAGGAGCTTCCAGGAAGGGTCATATACTCTTCTTTGTCAGCAAAAGCAGACAGTGGAGGATTTGGAGATGGGACAGAATACGAAACAGCCTGTGTGGGGCCCCCAACTGCAATTTACCAGACTTTCGTAGAAATCATAGAAATGTAGAGTTGGAAGAGACCACATGGGCCATCCAGTCCAACCCCCTACCATGCAGGAATACCCTCAAAGCACTCCTGACAGATGGCCATCCAGCCTCTGCATAAAAACCTCCAACAAAGGAGACTCCACCACACTCCGAGGCAACATATTCCACTGCCGGACAGCCCTGACCGTCAGGAAGTTCTTCCTGAGGTTCAGGTGGAATCTCCTTTCCTGCAGCTTGAATCCATTGCTCCTCGTCCTGGTCTCTGGAGCAGAAAACAAGCCCTCTCCCTCCTCTACATGGTATCCCTTCAAATATTTAAACATAGCTATCATGTACCCTTTGATCAACCCCAGCCTTCTTCCTCCCACAGTGACCCACCAGTGGTCCAAGAACCAAGACCGTCTCCAAACTTCGCCCTCAATCAATCCGGTATACTTCAGCTGAATTTGGAGTTTCTCCTTTAGCCATCAGGGCTGACCCTGCATGATTTTCCCTAATCCAGCTGAAAAAAGTAGGGGAATAGATACGGAGCGGGAAGACCAGCTGTCTAGAACTGAAGAGACCCAGGTTCAAATGCTCTGCTAAAGTTCACTGGGAGATGTCAGGCCATCATCTTAGGTGAGATTATCTCACAGGGTTGTTGTGAGACAGAAATGGGAGGGGAGGAAGTCATGTCTGACCCCTTGGGTGCCTTGAGGAAAAGGCGAGATGGAAATGAAACATATAAATGAAGAGCAAAATGCAATATATATATATAAATAAATATAAAATCTGGAAGAATGAGGATAGGGACAAAAGGGCTCTGTCCCGATGGCAAAAGTACCGAGGAAAGGGTGACAGAGTATGATGGGCAAATGAAATGGCTAGCTTTGCATTCAGTTCTGGAGTGGAAGAAATGGCAGAATTAACTCAGAACTAGGAGGAACCGCGTCATATTTCCACCACCGTCCCCTGTATCTGATCTTAGGACCCGAGGATACACGAGGTGGTTACGGAGACCCTCCAGAGAGGTGTAAAGGAAGACCAGAGGGGTCATTGGGGACATGATAGCAAGTCAGAGGAAGAAGGCTTCCCTCTCTCAAAGTCCAGGGAAGAGGAGGAGGAGGAGGTGATGGAGTGGGCAATGCCAAGACAGGAGCCGGGTCTTTGAGTGTTGTGGCAACCCATATGGGCTAGTGCCGCTGGGACCCAGGTGGCACCACCAGCCTCAAGGAGATGGGCAGAAAGAGGCAGTTAGTCAAGGCAAAGGTGCTGGCATAGGGTGGCACGGAGGCCACCCCAGGCCGAGTTCTCCTGTGAATGTCCCGGCAACCACATCATCGCCCAGGGTGCCAAGGTGAGGATACGGGGCAAAACAGCCAGGAAAGGTGCGGCAGGGAGGGTCCCACGGAAAGACGCAAAAGGGACGGCAGGCAACGGGTTCCCATTTCCATCTCAGCGTGGAAGTTTCTACAACGCGAGCTCCATCCCTTTTCAGGTGCCCGACAACCTTCCGCTCCCCTCCCCGTGGCCAGTCCACGAATGCCCGCGACAGGACGTATCTGCCAGGCATCTGAGGCACGTGCGCACGCCACCCCTGCCGCCCCTCCTCCCCAGAGCAGAGGCATCCCTCCCAAATTTGGGAAGCCGCCGGTGGCTCTCCGGTCTCCAGCGGCGCCTGGACTTTCTTTCCGCCGCTCCCCATCGCCGCCCCCCGCCGCCCCCGGGCGCACGCAAGCCCGGTTTCGCCCGCAGAGGAGGAAGTTTGACACTTCGGCGTGGCCGGTGCCCAGCCCCAGGAGTCAGCCGGCGATGCCACCCGATGCCGCCCCCCTCCCCAACCTCGCCCCCCGGAGGACCCTTACCTTCGCTGGTGGTGGCGGAGAGGCCAGCGGCGGATGCCGCCAGGAGGAAGACGGCGGCCAGGGAGGCGGAGGGGTCGGGTGCCCGCATCCCTGCCATGGCGCATCCGGGGGTGGGGAGGGGACAGCCCGGCCAGCCGAAGCCACCCAGCTGGAGTGCGGCCGGCTGGTCCAAACGGACTTTCCCCACGCTTGCTCACCTCCCCACCAGCTGCATGGGAGGAGGGTTTGGGGAGGCGGGGAGGGGGGCGTCGGACTGCCTGTCACACTTCCCCAAGCCAATTGGATTCACTGCCTTGGCCAAGAGAGCCCCTTCCCTCCCCCCTCTCCCTTCTCCCCCTCCACCCCTACAACCCACAAACACACACACACACACGGTGCAGAGAGAGAGAGAGAGAGAGAGAGAGAGCATCTCCTTACACGCAGCTGGGCTGGGCTTCTTTTGTCGCGCTGCCTGCCTCCGTATCCCCCCTCTTTTGGGGCTGGCTTGGCAAAAAAACCAAAAAAATTAAAACCCAGCCTTGCTGTGGTCCCTCGCAGGTTGTTTGGGGTTGCTAGGAGACTACAACTTGGAGCCCCCTGGTCTCCATCCTGGACCCCTGGATTGCTCCTCCCTGAATCCGGCACGGTTTCAGGGGAAGAGTTTGGACAAGCCAGAAACCCAGGGGAGGATGCAGAAGGACCGAAGGAACCGATCCACCGCCTTTTCCCTCCCCTCCCGAACTGCTGAGAGGTCCCAACTTTGCTGATCCCCAATTGCCTTGCTTTCAGCCGCTGGGGGAGACCCAGGCTTGGCCCCGCTGCGGGGATTGTTTTGCAAGAGCCTTGCCTCCGCTTTCTTTTCTTTAAAATAGATACTCTTCCAGGAAAGTTTTGAGACAGAGGTGGAAACAGGGCTGTGAGGGATACCTTAGCTATCAGCAGGGGGTTTAGATAGATGACCTTTGGGGTTCCTTCTCAGCTTTCTGTGCGTGCAGGCCTTCAGGTCATCTGTTGGGTTATGGTGTCCCCAAAAATTTCATAGGGTTTTCTTGGGCGAGGAATACTCAGAGGGGGTTCTGCCAGTTTCTTCCTCTGAAACACAGTCTACAGTACCTGCTATTTGTTAACCTACACAGGGTAGCCTATTCATTGGTGGTTTCCCATCCAAGGACTAATCTGAGCAGACCCTGCTTAGCTTCCAAGATCAGTTGGGATCTGGTGCCTTTAGGGGGCTTTTCTCTGCTGATTTTAAGTTCTATGTGCCATGCCTTCAAGTTGCCTGCCAACTTATGGAAACCCTGTGAATCTTATACGGTTTTCTTAGGCAAGGAATCGTCAGAGGTAGTTGGGTCAGTTTCTTCCTCTGAAATACAACCTGCAATATTCATCGGCAGTCTCCCATCCAAATACTAACCAGGACAGACCCTGCTTAGCTTCCAAAATCAGACAGGATCTGTTGCCCGCGCTGCCATTCAACAATTCTATAATTTGGTTTAAAAAGCCATTCTGGGGGACATATTGAGGACTTCAGAAGCTGCAGTTAATCAAAAGGGAGACTGTATTAGAGATGACTGACAATGTCATTTCAGTATGTTATTGATTTAAAAAAAATTGCCAATTTCATCATATACAGGATGGAGGGGAATTGTTTAAAAACTGTGGAAGGAACTAAACCTGGCAGACCTCTCCATCCATTGCTAACGCTTTGAGCGCTTAGAGTTTAAAAGTCTGGCTTCGAATGCCTACGTGTTCAGCTTGGTCGGTGCAAAATGGTACTTGCCAATCCTGTTTCCTGGCATTTCATTGTTAAAATCTACATAAGACAGGTAGGTACAAGATGGCCCTATCTCTAAAGGGAATGCCCGGGCACACTGAATATCTATGTCAGTCCATTTATCTATCTCCCCATTTTCCCCAAAACTGAGATTCAAAGTGGTCTCCAATTTTAAAAGAAACTTACGTAGAATATACAAAGCACTGAGATTAAAATAGTTTTGAAATCTCTTTAAAACACTGGGGTGAAAGCAAAGAATACAAACATTGCATGGCACTAAGAGGAGCCCTTTTTTAAATAAAAATCAGTCCCCCAAAGCCTGCCAGTGTAAAGCCAGCAAAGAGGAAGCCAGTCTCGCCTCCCTAGCAAAGGGGTTCTGGAGTCCGGGAACAACCGATGAGAATGGGAGAGTCTTAGAGTTGGAAGGGAATCCCAAAGGTCATCTAGTCCACCCCCTTGCCATGTAGGAATACACAACCGCAGCACTTCTGAAGGACGGCCACCCAATCTTTGTTGAAAAGTCTCCAAAGATGGAGAATTTCCCCATTCTTCAAGAAAGTTTGTTCCACTGCTCAGTGGCTCTTGCAGTTGGATGAGGAAGAGGAGGAGAAAAAAGAAGAAGAAGGCATAGCTCCTCTTCCTAATTTTTAGGTGGAATCTATTTTCCTATAATTTGATTCCATTGGCCTGTGTTCTCGTCTCCAGAGCTGCAGAAAACAAGCTGGCTCCGCTGTGTACCTGATGCCCATTTGGATAATTAAAGATGATTATTGTGTCTCTCCTCCCTGCCCTCTCCCATCCAGCTGCAGATGATGGAGGATGTGGAAGCTTTAATTTGTCGCTGAAGGACTTACCACACTTTGTAAATTTGTTCCTATTGGGGATAGAAACCACTCAGGATTTTTTTAAAAAAATAGAATGCAGGAGGAAGAGAGAATGAAGCCATTTCCCATTCCTGTGCTCTGCACCACACGGCAGTTGCACAAACATTTGCAGTCCTCCCTCTGCATTTGCAAGTTTGACTTTGTGAATTTAATCATTCACAAGGCACAGGTGTGCCCCCCTCCACATTCTCCTCCCATTCTCTTGCCTTTTGCCCAGGTGCACATGCCTTCTTGCTCTGCACCCCGGCAAAAGACGAGGAAATGGGAAGAGAGAGCATCATGCGCAGAGAAGGAAGGCATGCCCATGCCTCCCCTCCATCCCTTGCCTTTTGCCCTGGTACAAAGAAGGAAGACATGTGCACCAGGGCAAAAGGGATTGGAATAGGAGGGAAAGCCCTGGAAAGGAACGGGAGGAGGGTGTTGGGAGAGTTATTCACAGCCTTTTTGCTTTCATGAGGATTCTACGCTGGAGATCCTCACAAATGCAGAGGGGACGCTGTACACACGCAAGGGGCTTAGAAAGGTCTGTCCAACCTTTGGCCATGCAGATGTTTTGGACTTCAGTGCTCAGAAGGCCCAGTCAGCCTCCCCAACAATTAGGGAATGTGGGAGTTGAAATCAAAATTCCTCTGAAGCACCGGAAGTTCAGAACCGCTGCCGTAGGACATGATCTATCAGGCCACGACTCAGAGATTTAAATAGCGAGAAGGGAGTAAATGTTGAAGAAAGAAGAGCAATTTAGCTACGTACGTTGATACCATATTTGACCACAATATTCTTCTACACCACCAGACTGGGACAATAACTGGTGGCCCCATTTTGTAGTGATGTCGATCCTTGAAGAAATGGCTTCAGAAGGCGTTCAGAAGGTCAATGCCAGCCGTGTCTCTTTGAGTTCTCTCTTGTACCAATCTGCCATTCTGCATGAAATCTGGGGGAGAAACCATCCAGGATATGATTATTTGGAATCATCAACGTTCTGGTAAGGTCTGACTTCTTTCCATCTAAATCGAAGTAAGCTCTTCAAGTTCTAAATCAACATCTAGCATGATGAATGGCCCGGACAAGGGCAAACAAATTGATCCTTATTCCAGACGAGACAGAAGCAGTGGCAGCTGGTGGCTTCCATTTCTATGACGCGGTGAATTTACTCCAGGTTTTAACTCAGGCTTTAAATGTGCTCTCCAAGGTGCTGAACCCTATTTCTCAATGGGCCCAGAACCTTGTATCTCAGTGAGGAGACACAAATACAATCAATCTTAGGATATCAGTTCCTAAATAATAAGATTTTAACAAGTAAGACATTTTTTTTTCCAGAGCAGAAGCAGTGACATCACCTGCTAAAGGACTAAGATGGGCACTCCTCACTCACACCGGCAACCTAATGAGGTAATAATGAGGCTTTCAAGTTTTATTATTCTTTTGTTTGGGACTGTTGAAGAAAACAGAGAGTGAGAAAAGATTCAGTCAGAGGGTGGCCGCGTCTTTTCTTTTCTTTGATGAGACTCCTTTGTCATTGCCAGCAGTAAAAAGGGTGCTCCTTTTATAAGGTGGTTTCTGAGAAAGCCCAGTGTGTTTTCCAAGTTAAATCTGCACGGCTAGAAGCAAGCAATGGAGCTCTAGGCAATGGAACTTAACTCACTTAACTCACTAGCTTAACTTAACAAATGCAGTGTATTGCAGATATGCAGAGAATCAAAGAGACCGAAAAGACCACAAGGACCATCCAATCCAATCCGCTACCATGTAGGAATACATAACCAAAGCATTCCTGGCAGATGGACATCCAACCATTGTTTAAAAGTTTCAAAGAAGAACACATGAAGGTAGTGTGTTCCACTGTCAAACTGTTCTTATTGTCAGGAAGTTCTTCCTAATGTTTAAGTGGAATCTCTTTTTGTACTTCGAATGCATTGCTCCATGTCCAAGTTTCTGGAGTGGCAGAAAACAAGCTTGCTCCATCTTTCCTATGACATCCTTTCAAATATTTAAACATGACTATTGTGTCACCTCTGAACCTTCTTTTCCCTAAGCCAAACCTACCCAGCTCCCTAAACTAAGCCATTTCCAAACTACATTGTTATAGTGCTATTATTCCACTTTCAACACCCTGTGGAATTCTGGGGTTTGCAGTTTAGGGAGGGGCATTTAGAATTCTCAGCCAGAGAGTTCTTGGGCCTCAGGAAACTACAAACCCCAGAATTCCACAGGAGGTTGAAAGTGGAATAATAGCACTATAACAATGTAGTGTGGAAACGGCCACACTCTTCATAGAGCATGGTTTCCGGGCTTTAAACTATCTTGAGTCCCAGCTTGAGAGAAAGATAGGATATTAATAAAGTGGGGGATGGATGGATGGATGGATGGATGGATGGATGGGTGCTGTGATCTTTTGTAGAAGAACAATAGAGTTACAATAATGCCTTTCTTTCCTTGCCACCAGCCCAGGAAATGCCAGAAACCATGTGGTACTGCTGTGCATGAGGAGTGCAGAAAATAGGTCCTGCATTACTAACCCAGAAGCTGCTAAAGTTGTTTTTTTTCGTTTTCGTTTCATTTAAAAAACATTTTCACAATCTGTCTCTATTTACTCATCCCCGCTCAGTTCAGGCTCTGGGTATTTAAAAAATACCCAAATGTGGGTTGATTTTAAATTGGGTCAGCACCAACTCCATTTATAGCCAGGATTTCATTAATTAGAAATACTTTCCCAGGACACGCACGCGAACACACCAGGGTCACGTGATGGCTGGATTCCCTTCACACACACGCACACAACAGAAAGAGGGGCAAGGCAAGCGTAGGGCAAAGGGGTCACTTGCGTTCCTGGTGTGCAAATCCCTTGCCCCACACCTCCAGTCAGCAGTTCTTCCATTCCTGTCCCTTTTCTAAAGGAATCTTCCCTTGCTCGTACCCCTTGTTCAGTCAAGGCACACAACCACAGATACCGGAGAGAACCCACCATAACTATGGCCATTTCCACACTAGATTGTTATGGTGCTTTTATATGGTGGAATAATAGCACTATAAAAGTGCGGTGCGGAAAGGCGTTATGTCCGCCTCAACCCCTAGATCTACAAAGTGACTATATTCACCCCAGTTCCTAAATTCAAAATTTATCACCAGTATATAAGTGCCACGGTGATGTACCAATTTGGGTGTTGGATTGGACGGCTGGAAACGAGGATTTGAATCACGGTTTAGGTACGGAAACCCACTGGGTGATGAGGTCGTTTGAAACTAAAGTTTAAGACGAGCAAAATGGCAGCAGATATCAGTAATGAACAAAATGTTAACTGATCAATTAATTAATGAAATGCATGGGATTTTTTAAAATGACTGAAAAAATGGGAAAAAACTTTTAGAACAAAAGTTTTTTGTTCTGCGATTACTGTGGTTTTTTGTTCTACAATTACTGTCTACATGTCCTGCTTTCCAGGCCGTTTCTGCACGACGGGGCTGTGCCGCTTCTGGGACAGGATGGCGGCAGTCAGCAGGTCATACTTTCGCACGACGTCATCGCCGGCCCACTGTCATCCCATTTCTGAGTGTTGTGTTTGCGCGATTTTCACAAAATGGAAAAAAAATCTGTTTTGCACCTGCAACCGTGCAGCGCTGCCATTGCTTCCAGTTGTGCAGAAGCCATGGAAGTACAATGGCGACATTTCCTCCCGTAGCGCAGCAATGGAAGGTGCCCGGCTGTGCTGCGGAAAGAAGAGGCGGCACCATCGTCCCCGCTTTCCGCACGGACGTGTTGCTGATGCGCTCCCTTCCAGGCCTGAGATTGCAGCGCGGCAACACGGACGAGCATTTTCGTGCGGAAATGGCCCCAGTCTTTCCGTGACATCCAAGCATGGCGGAGATTCTCACACAGCTGCTTCTTCCACGACTCCTTACGTGGAAGAAACCAACTCTGCATTGTGGCAATGCCCCTTCAACCCAGTGGAATGAAGTAATGTCACACCCGCTGAAATGGACCAGACATCTCCAGTCTCTGGCACCCTGAGCTGAAATACATCCCAGGGATGAAATATGGAAAAATATGGAACTGTTCAGACCAGGTATATGGGAGCTTCCTACATTTCACAGCTAAAAATTTCAGAAGCTGACGTCTATTTGGGGTACATCCATAATGCAGAGCTATTAACTTAAACGGTTGTCTTTGCTGCCGGGACTCCGCTCACGCTGTGAATGCAAAGAGCAGCAAGGCTCACATTACACAGCGACGTGCATAATCCCTTTGAAAGCAATGGGGAGGAGTATACCTTTTTTTTTCCCACAGATAGTCATTCCTGTGGACCAGGCAAATTATATTGAGGGTTGAGAAACCCCTTCTGGGCTCCCAGGTGAAATGCATCCCAGCTCAGCTTGTTCAGAAATGTGGAGCTGAAGGCTACCTCCCAACAGATAAGGAAAGTTCAGACAGTAAAGTAATTCGGTTCATTATACAGAAGGAGGAGCTGACTTTTTTCTACTGCTGTTGACCTTAGTTATCGCTTCCTCCATTTCCTTTTCACAAACCGGATCCTCCCTAATATTTGGAAAGTAACAGAGGAGGAACGATTAGCTGCGAGAGAGAGAACGGGAGACAATCGCAAAAACTAGGGTCACTTTTCATCTGGATGGTATAGCTTATGATGTATGCATTTTTAAAAAAAGTTAAAAACCTCATCATTTTCTCAAGTTTGGTCCAAAGAGGGTTTCATGACACATTGGAACAACCTTTCCTGGCTTCTCCAAACTCTGCAAGAGATATTGCATCCCGTGCAAGGCCATTTTTTAACTCCGTCAAGGTCTCTGCAACTTTTGCAAAATGTGTCTTTATTAAGGATATAAATCTTAAAGGCAAGAATGGATAACTCACTGCCCCTCACCACCACAGCCAGTTCTTTTCCAGGGGAACTTTCCCTCTCCGCAGCTCCAACCAGGCTGTGCAGGCCTTTAAAAACTCATCTCTGGTCCTCCCCTTCCTCTACCAGCCGCTGCCTGGCCACCTAGGTGTGGATAGCAGCCTGATTTCTCGGGATCATGAATCCTCTCCCAATGCCCATCATATACCCAAAGCAGGATATGGATGAGATAGAAGTATCCAACCACCATGCCAAAGTCCCCTTTCCTCTCCTTTCTATGATGTGCTTTGGACCCTCAGTCCCTGTTCTCCCCAAGATGTCTCAGCATCCTTCCCATAGACACACACACACATTTTGATATTTGCAATTTTTCCACTTCTGTGAGGGTCTTACACCCCTAACCCTTGCCAGTTTGGAGGGCCGACTGTATTTATCAGTTTAAACAGAACCAATCTAATTCAAAATCAAATCAATTTTCATTGAGGAAAGAATAAAAGCAGAAAAAAAGAAAAGGAAAGGAAAAAAACAGATTAAAACGAAACACAGCATTAAAACTCTACACTAAAACACTAAACACTAACTTACTGAAACACAAACGGGCTCTGCTTCCCAAGCCAAACTGTAACTGTAATCGTAATGAAAGAAAAAAAAATTAGAAAGAAAAATATATTATTCCAGCATCACAGATTCAGCTAAATAAATCCTACTAGAATTACTAGTAACCAAGTCCGCAGATTATTGCATCGTTGGATTTCTTATTGCTCAAAAAGTCCGTAAAGGATTTCCAATCTTTTGAAAAAATCGACAACTTACCCTTACGACTTACAACTTACAAATCTACTTACAACTTAGCCTTTCTGGCAATTTCAGCTAGCTCACCAACCTTAACAAACATTCTCCCTCTATACATATTTTATACAGCAGCAACAAAGTGTTTTGCGAAACACAGTTTAAGCACTGTAAAGCAATGCAACTATCCAATAAAAAGCAGCATATGAAAGCACGGAAATAAACGTGTGAGCAACAAAAACTTTCTGGCATGGCTTCTAGAAAGTCTGGTACAATCCAAGCTTGCGAAACACAACTGCATCTCCATTCCTTTCTGTTTGGTTGCATAAATTTTTTAAAAAGTTTTGCAAGGTTGAAACATTTTAAAAGCGTACTAAAAATCATTGGCTGAGATGCTATGTTACAGACTATGGCCATTTCCGCACTACACGGTGCTATTGTTCCGCTTTCAACCTCCTACAGAATCCTGAGGTTTGCCATTTAGGGAAGGGCCTTTAGAATTCTCAGCCAGAGAGCTCTTGGGCCTCAGGAAACTACAAATCCCAGAATTCCACGGGATGTTGAAAGTGGAATAATAGCACTATAGCAGTGTAGTGTGGAAATGGCCTATATTTTGTACCTTTATGACTCTGTGGCTATGCTGCAGAAACACAGTGAAACCCTGTTAGTGAATTGTGACAATGCATATCTGGGCACCAGTAAAAATACTCTGACATGACTTTGGCACTTCCAATGTAAAATGGGCTCTCCTCTTGAGCTCTGGCACTTCCTAGCCAGTGCCCAGATGTGCACTGGGGAGTGCACCAATGCGCATTGGTGCCCGGTGCCCATCATCAGTCCCTCCACTTGCTGCCATAGCTGTACCGTGTAATGCCATAGCAGCTCCTAGGTGAATACTGATATTGCAAAACTATTTAATTTTGTACACATATAAGGCCATTTATGAAGATGCAAGTCCTAAGCAGCCATTGCCATTGCCTACAAGGGTCCACTCAAGTTGAGATAATAGAATTCAGGTCAAAATCTCTGTAAGACCCACTTTGGAAGGGTCTAGAAACAATGCCATATGCGGAGTCACTTAGGCAGCTCAGTATGTTTAGCCTGACGAAAAGAAGGTTAAGAGGTGACATTGCTAGCCATGTTTAAACATTTGAAGGGATGTCATGTTGAAGACAGAGCAAGCTTGTTTTCTGCTGCTCCAGAGACTAGGACAAGGAGCAATGGCTTCAAACTATAGGAAAAGAGATTCCATTTAAATATTAGGAAGAACCTCCTGACAATAAGAGCTGTTCAACAGTGGAATATGCTGCCTGGGAGTATGGGAGAGTCACCTTCTTCGGAGGTTTTTAAAGAGAGGCCGGATGGCCATTTGCTGGGGGTGCTTTGGGGTGCATTCCTACATGGCAGGGGGTTGGACTTGATGGCCACTGTGACCTCTTTCAACTCTATGATTCTATGGTGGGGTTTTTTTGTTTTCTTTTCGGAGAATTGCCCCCATGATCAATTGTTCCCAATCTAGACACCTACGGTACTCCATTAAGTACTCCATAAAGGTACTCCTTTAATGTGACATGAATGGACCCCAGTGCAGAAGAACTGATTTAAATTTACATTTATACATATCTATATATGTGTGTGTGTGTGTGTATTTTTTAAAGCACGTGAGGAGGACTATAGATTTAAAGATTTGTTTCCTGAGTTCCTTAGTTTTCTAAAGCTGCTGAGACAATAATTTTTAATGTAAAATAGAGCAGGAGAATTTTCCTGTGTGCTCGTGTTGTCTCATTTACCAAACTTGGGACAAACCAAGCTGAGATTTCTATGCGTAGCGGAGACAGGAGCTCTAGTTCCTTGACTCTTGCGTTGATCAAGTGCAACTTTTTTTCCATGCAGTAATCTCTCTCCTGCAGAGATTGTTTCCCAAGATGCTTGCTCGTGTGTGTGTGCGCGTGCCACAGCGAAACAGCAGGTGCAATTTAAGATGCCCGTGGAGTGGAGCGGGGCACCATATGGATGCACCGCAGGTGCCAAACAACACCCACAACTTTGCCAGAATCACAAGAGGAGAAGCCACTCTTCTGCCTTTAAATCCTGTATACTTGAGGCTTTATCCCTTTGCTATACCACAGAATCATAGAATCATAGAGTTGGAAGAGACCACACAGGCCATCGAGTCCAACTCCCTACCATGCAGGATCACATATCAAAACGCTCCCAATAAATGGCCATCCAGCCTCTCTTTAAAAACCTCCAAAGAAGGAGACTCCGCACGCTCCACCGAGGCAGCATATTCCACTGTTGCAGGGCTCTGACCGTCAGCAAGTTCTTCCTGAGATTCAGACGGAAGCTCCTTTCCTGCCGCTTGAATCCATTGCTCCTTGTCTTAGTCTCTGGAGCAGCAGGAAACAAGCTTGCTCCATCTTCAACATGACATCCCTTCAAACATTTAAACCTGGCTATCCTGTCCCCTCTTAACCTTCTCTTCTGCAGACGAAATGTACCCGGCTCCCTAAGCCTCTTCTTGTAGGGCTTCATGGCATCCAGACTTCCCTACTTCTCTGATTGCACACTATCAATTATCACCAAATCAATTAAAAGATGGAATCCTGTTGGGTAGTTACAAATATGTAAGCCACACTTATCCATTTATAAATGCTATATATTCAGGATCCCTACAAAGTCCTTTGTTTAGGGGCTCACTAGGGACCATAGAAACCTATCAAACTCCACTTACTTCTAACTTTTAGGGTCTATAGGGGTCCATTCCCCTCTTGATTGAGAAGCGGCTGCCTGATATCCCCCGTCCACACACAGGCAATCTTCTGAATGAGGGGGACTTATAATAGGAGACCTTTTTCTGCCTTGCGTGCCAGAGATCACTCAAGGGAAGAGGCGGGAATGTCAGGCACACGCTTCTCAAACAACAGGGGAGGGACCCCTCCCAATTCCAGGGGTTGCTTGTTGGTAAGCGGAATTTGGGGAGGTTTGTCCAGAATGCATTATATGCAGTTATGGTGCCCTGTAATATGTAACGGTCATACAGGATTCTGCCAACATTCTTTTTTAAAAATACCAGAAAGCAACTAGGAATTAAAGAATTATCTTGTCCTTGATGAAAAAAAAAGATAAGGAGATGCATCGAAATGCCCTGTTGGGGGAAAAATGGTCAGCGCCATCCGATTGGTCTGTATGGAAGAAAAAGCAAAAGATTTTATGCAGAAAGCTTTCCATTTCCACACACAAAAGGGAGGGTTGTGCCATTAAATTTTCATAACCATAGTCATAGAATGTGAAAATGCATCCAAAAACACCCCATTCTTATAATGTCCTGCAGTAGAAAGAAAACTTTTGCAATTCTTTATCCTTGTTTATGAGAGCAGAATTAATAAAAGCTTCCAACTGAGAAATAATTTTAGCCGGAATCCAGTTTACATCTTGCTCGTGCGTATGTTTCCTCTGTTAAAACAGCTGGCCGCTTTTGTCGGATGCAAAATGGCCATATTAGGCTCAGGATTGCAGAAGTGGGAGTTCTGAGTGTGGCAACTTTGTGCACTGCTGCTTACGGCTCATGAAGGCACATGTGAGTTGTGCATGGGGGTGGGTGGAAATTGCCTGCATGCGGAAGGACATACACGTTTGTTTTCTGCAATATCACAATGCACTAGGAAGGGGGCATTGTGCAAACGCCAATTCTGTGAGGTTGAGTTGCGGTCTGTTGACTTGAGGCAGGATTTGGATCAATGTATATTTAATGTAAACCTTAGCTGCACTGTGATGGCATACAAGAAATGTAGGCATCAGGGTTATAGATAGATTTATAGAATCATAGAGTTGGAGGGGAAGTCTTACAAGCATGGCAAAAGTGCAGGCTCTTGTTCCTAGGTCCTTGTTTTGCAGCTCCCAGTTGAAGATTAACTGGAACAGGGAAGTACAGGAAGCCCCCACCATTTGAAACTCTGTTACCAGACAATTTACTCTTTTAATGCTTCCAAATTAAGGACAAGTCCCATTCGCTTGGCAGGCATCCCACTCTTTCATCAGTTCTTCTTGCCTCCAGAGCCTTGCTCGGAACCTCTCACGCCAACACGCTGCTTGTAAAGTGAGCTGAAAGGGGGAACATGGTGCTAAGCTGGCCAAGAGATTTTGCAAGCAGTGCGTGCATGTTTGGGCCCCAAGGGAGCCTCCATAAGTCCTTCATGCTCCCTACAGTACAGTACATGAGATCCACTTTTCAACCAATTCCATTTTCTGGCAGTAGTGTGCTCCTTAACTTGTCAGATAAGTGCGGGGAGCCTGTACCCAAGCATCGTCCTGTCAAAAGGGAAATCCAATATAATTCTACCCTGTTCTCCCATCTTCACCTTCATAGATCTTGGGATTTACTGGGAAGACCCTTCTCTCTATTCCACCACCCTCACAGAGACATAGAATCATAGACTCATAGAGTTGGAAGGGACTCCAGGGGCCATCAAGTCCAACCCCCTGCTATGCAGGAACCCCCATCAAAGCATTGGCAACGGATGGCCATCCAGACTCTGCTTAAAAACCTCCAAAGAAGGAGACTCAACCACACTCCAAGGCAGCGTATTCCACTGGTGGACAGCTCTGACCATCAGGAAGTTCTTCCTGAGGTTTAAGTGGAATCTCCTTTCCTGCAGCTTGAGTCCATTGCTCCTTGTCCTAGTCTCTGGAGCAGCAGAGAACAAGCCCGCTCCCTCCTCAACATGACATCCCTTCAAATATTTAAACGTGGCTACCATGTCCCCTCTTAACCTTCTCTTTTGCAGACTAAACATACCCGTCTCCCTAAGCCATTCTTCATAGGGCTTCATGGCTTCCAGACCCTCCATCATTTTGGTCGCCCTCCTCTGGACACGTTCCAGCTTGTTGACATCCTTCTTGAATTGAGGTGCCCAGAACTGGACAAGAGAGAGCATCTCCGTGGTTGCCACCAGGTTCTGGTACTCCCTTCCCAGAAAGATTAGTCTGGTGTCTTCCTTTCTGTCCTTCTGTAGACCATTTCCGCACTGCACTGCTATAGTGCTATTATTCCACTTTCAACATCCTGTGGAATCCTGGGGTTTGCAGTTTAGGGAGGAGCATTCCGAATTCTCAGCCAGAGAGCACCTTGATCTCAGGAAACTACAAAGCCCAGAATTCCACAGGATGTTGAAAGGGGAATAATCGTACTATGACAGTGGAGGACGGAAGTGGCTTTAGATTTTGCATAGTCAATGGTGTGAACTTTTATAGGCACTTGTTTTGACTTTGTAAGCCACCCAAGGCTGGGGAGAAGGTGGAGTATAAACAACGAATAGTGATAATAATAACCACAGCAATACCATCAACAGCTCCAATGTAGCTACTCTGATACAGAATGGCGGAGCAGGATCTTGGCTTTAAAATCCTCCCTCTATCTACACAGGCAGCTCTTCCGAACCTTTCGGAAGAAGCTGCATTGCACACACGTCCCAGGAAAAAAAATCCTCCCTGTCTTCCATTGCATCTGCTCACACAGACCCTCTTCACACAGGCAGACCTTCCCTTCAGTGGTCCAGCTTGGAGCCTCTCATCAAAGACGGGGACTGCTGTCTTCTACGGTTTCCATCTCTTTGGAGGCTCTTTGTGCCGCGTACTCGAATGCGTGCGTTGCAGCTGCTGCTTTGCGTGTTTGGCATATCCCCGCACAGGCTACACGCAGCTGTTCCATGTCTGCCGGCACTCCCCTGCTGAGCTCTGACCTGCATCCCTTTTGAAAACAAGTTAAAATCTATGCAATACTCCGACCGGGGAGGTTCTCAATGCTGGCGGACAAGATCTAGCTCTGGGTTGACAGAGGCCGGTTGTCATGGTCCAAGAAAGCGACCCAAGAGCCCTGTTCTCAGGTAGAATCCAGATCCCGGAAGGACACACACTGGAACAAATTTAATAAAACAATTGCATGTCAGTATTTCTCTGAAAAAATGTCCAGCAGTTGCGTGAATAAAGTGTCAAACAAGGCTTTGCAGGGGAGAGATTCCCCTTGGTCCTACAACCTTTGCAGTGAGAGAGTCTTCTCTGTGGCTGCCCCCAAACTGGGGGACTCCCTTCCACAGGAGATTCAGTCATCTTCCCTCCCTGTTCTATTTCTGTGACCTTTTTATTCAGGCAGGCCTTGGAGACTTTTAAAACTATGTATGTGAAGAAAGCCAGGGTTGTGTAGTGGTTTGAGCACTGGACTGGAGACCAGGGTGTGATTGCCCGCTTAGCTATGGAAACCCAATGGGTGATCTTGGGTGTATCACACACTCTCATCCGCAGCAACAAGGGCCATTTCAGCCCTATAATAGTGCTATTATTCCACTTCCATTTCAACAGGGGCCTACTGTGGTCTCTATAACCTGCCCCAGTTAAAAGTCTGGCTGCAGGTCTTTGGACCAGCCGAAGTTTCTGAACACTCTTCAAAGGCAGCCCCAAGCAGAGAGCATTACAGTAGTCCAACCGGGATGTAACTAAGGCATGTACCGCCGTGGCCAGATCAGACGTCTCAAGGCAGAAGCGCAGGTGGCGCACAAGCTTTGAATGTGCAAAAGCACACGCCAGTTGCTTGATGAATCGGAAATCAATTGCAGCTTGAGTAACAAAAGTATTAATGATGGAATCCAGAAAGCGATAAATATCAAGTGATAAATATTTGGGTATTCCATGCTGAATTACATTGATTAACTAATTTAGAGTAGTGGCAGCACGACAAACAAAGAGACAGGAAATGGTTTTCTATCAAATTGGGATATTTGTCCCCCCACTGAGTCCGACATTGTCTGCACTGTCTGGCCGCAATTCTCCAGAGTTTCAACAGGAGTAGGGGTGCCATTCCTTGCTAAGTTTCTTCTTGAAGGTAGCAATGGTTTAGCAATTTTCTTCTCACTGCAAGAAAGCATTCAAAAACTATGCCTTTTTCAAAGGCTATTCACAGTTTGAGACTTAGGCCATTTCCGCACTACACTGTTATAGTGGTATTATTCCATTTTCAACATCCTGTGGAATTCTGGGGTTTGTAGTTTCCTGAGGCCCAAGAGCTCTCTGGCTGAGGATTCTAAAGGCCCCTCCCTAAACTACAAAGCCCAGGATTCCACAGGATGTTAAAAGTGGAATAATAGTATTATAAGAGTGAAGTGTGCAAGAAATTTGCATGTAGTTGCTTTGTGCAGAAAACAGTGTATGCTGTACGGAAAATAATATTTCAACACACAAATGTCAATTGCTGCACAGAAAATGATGTTTTCTTTGCAAATTTTAAGCAGAAGAAATTCCCGATTGCAATGCATTCTGCACAGAAACCAGCATTTCCTGCCTAGGGCTTAATATTTCCGCATTGGCTCTAACTCACAGAATCCTGGAATTTGTAATTTGATGGGGTAATTAGAACTCTCCGCTAGAGATCTGTAGTGCTTCATGAAAAGGGAAAGCTACTCCTCTCTAGCACAGAACATAAGCAAACTATAAATCTCAGGATACCATGAAAGCGTGGAGCCATAACTGTTGAAGTGATATGGAAGTATTGCAACTGTGGACTGTATATACACTTTCGGATTCAGCCAGTCCTTGAGTTTCTGGGCTTCCTTCCCAGAGCAAGGACCTGTTGGCCATGCTACTGGTTCAACTGGGCTTTCGTTTGCAAAGCCAGTGGCTACATTCTTGTTTCTTTCTGGGATGGCCATTTTGGAATATCTGGATGGAAGGCATGCAGGAGACGGAGCAAGCTTCTTTTCTGCTGCAGCTCCAGAAACCAGAACACAAACCAATGGATTCAAATGACAAGAAAAGAGATTCTGCCTAAACGTTGGAAAGAAGTTCTTGATCAAAAGAGCAGTCTGGCAGAGAAAATAGACTGCCTCGGAGGGCAGTAATCTCTCCTTCTTTGGAGGTTTTAAACAGAAGTACCTTTTATCATTTATGGTGGTCATGCCCAAAGGCAAAAAAATAGAACCATGTCAGAGATTCTTCGACAAACCTTCCCTATGACTCCCAAATTCTTCCTTTTAAATGTGTTAGATCGACTGGATGTTGAATTAACAAAAAAAAAAAAAAAATATGGGCGAGTATTATTGTATCTGTTCACAACGGCCAGAATTCTTTATGCATCAGTTTGGAAAAATAGTGATAGTTTGGAGATTGAAGAATGGCTAATAGAGTTGATTGAGATGAAAAATCTGGACAGTGTGTGACATACTGGTTAAGGGGATAAACTCAGGAGGAAAATTATGTAGAATGGGGACCAGTAAAGGACTTCTTAGTATATAAAAAAAATGGCACGGTTATAAAAAACCGGTAATGATGTGATCATTAAAAAACAGTTAAAGTAGAGTTAGAACTCAGAGTCTAGACAATTATCTATTTCATGATTAACGTCCTACACCGAAACAAGAATGTAATGCCGTGAATACGCAGAAAACCCTACTATAAGGTTTGTATGAACGTAAAGAGAAGAAACAGAAATTAGGCAGTAAGATTTCTAACATTAGTACAGGCGGAAGATGAGGGGTGTATGGAGAAATCGTCTGCTGTTTATTTCTTTGCAATAACTATTCACCTTACAAAGGTAAGAAGCGACGGATATTTAATGTATTTATTTTAAATGAAGAAGGAAAGAACTATTCGGCGGTTGGATTTGTATCTAGACAGTCGTACGTAAATGTGTGCATATATTTTGCTTTTGTTCTTGATTGCACTGTGGAAAGTTTAATTTTGTACCTATAATATATAATATAAAAATAAACAGAAGTTGGATAGGTTCTTTAGCTGTGGATTCCTGTATGGTAGGGCCCCAAACTGGATTGCCTTTGCAGTCCCTTCCATCTCTGTGATTATATGACCCTTTCTGCAGCTTACCTGGGTCCGGGGTCATCCCAGCATCGTCCCAGCAGTGGTTTTGCTAGGATGGGAGCCTGGATGCCGAGGCTCCCCTCTGCACCAGCTTCTTCACCACAGAAGGAAGCGCGATGGCCCTGCCTCTTCCTGCCGCGATGCAGGCAGGTACTGCCCCGCACTGTTCTGGGGCAGGAAGTGCAGCCATTGCGCTTCCAAGGTCTCCACAGCTAAAGGAAGAGCGGGTGTGCGGCAGGATGGCGGCATGACTGTTGGCCGTTGATGGAGAAAACCCATCAATTATTTGATTTCCTGGAGACGGGAGAAGGATGGGACCACGACAACGTCACGCATAGGCATCATCACGGTCCCGTCCCCATGGTGGGTTGGGTGCATTGAGCGGAAAGGGCCCGTGATTCTGCTGGGTCATGGCACCGAGGACTGTCGAAGTATCCATGTCGAGCAGATCCTGGAAAGCAGGTGGAACAAGAGGAGGAAAAGCCTGAGCAATGTTTTGGAGCTTATCCACATTACCAGACGGATCCTCAAAACCGTCCTGACTGGAATGCTGATGGCCGCCTCCTCCAGTGGTTTCCCAGGGTGCAGCTGGCAGGTCACCTACCTTCTAATCCCATCTGACAGTGTCGGTGCGGCTCAGCAGGCACAAGCCGAAGGCCCCCTCCTGTGTCAACTCCGCACAATGAGAGCTTCCATGAAATCCATCTGACATTAGCCACTTCCTAATAAAGCTGTCAGAGGCACCCCCATTATCCATCCAGCCTTCCAGCCCCACTTGCCCTCAGTTTCACCAGATAATCTGCCTTCTAAAGACAGATTTTTCTGCCAGCTCAGGGAAAGTTCAGTCCCGTCTCAGCCGCTTGTTACCATGGCACGCTGCAGAAAGGGAAACCGATTGCTGCCCGGAGTGATTATTCCTGCCGTCTCCCCAAAGTCCTGACGGGTTTTAATTCCCGTGTTCCACAAGAAGCGAGGAGCGTCTCTTCTCTCTAGCCCAGGCCTGCTGAGGCTCAGGCGTACAAGCTATGCCTAGGCCACCCACTCACCCATCATGTGCAATTGATGTGGTTTTGCTGCCTAGGGCAGATAGAAATTGTGTTGTCAATTTCGAACAGATGGTCATGCATGGCTAGTAGGCTACTGGTCTTGGGCCATTTCCACACTAGACTGTTATAGCACTATGATTCCACTTTCAACATCCTATGGAATCCTGGGGTTTGCAGTTTCGGGAGGGGCCGCCTGGCCCCTCCCGAAACTGCAAACCCCAAGATTCCATAGGATGCTGAAAGTGGAATCATAGCGCTATAACAGTCTAGTGCTGAAATGGCTTTGGTGGGCCCTATTCTCTAAGGCCATTTCCACACTAGACTTGTTACAGCACTCTTATTCCACTTTCAACATCCTATGGAATCCTGTGGTTTCCGCAAACCCCAGGATTCCATAGGATGTTGAAAGTGGAATAAGAGCGCTATAACAGTCTGGTGCGGAAATGACCATATACTTCAAGTCAACCCGCATTGAAGTCATTGTGCTACTCTTCTTAGTACAGATGGCAAATCTTGATTTTTCCGAGTGTTGATAGAACAACGAGGCAGTTTTCATCCCTCTGCAGCACATACTCTCAGCCCCAGAAAACTGCTCAATACGTCCACTTTAAGGTCACCAGAAGTCAGAAACAATTTGAAGGCACACAACAACTATGTGCGGTAAATCTAAGACAATATATTTACCATATAGTGTTATAACATTGTAAGTTTTTATTTTGAAGCTGGAGTCAGAGTCAATGCATTGGTAAAATTTTGTTCCACTCCAAATTGCTTCTCACTCTGCAACTCCAACTTCATAGCCCTGGTTTCTGTGGCAAGAGTCGTGGGAAAAGGAATAAAACATTAAACAGCATTTGGATGGCCGTTGGTCTGAGTCCTAGGCCATTTCCGCATTACACTGTTATAGTGCCATTATTCCACTTTCAACCTCTGGTGGAATCCTGGGGTTGACAGTTTACTGAGACCAAAGAGCTCTCTGGCTGAGGATTCTAAAGGCCTCTCCTTGAACTGCAAACTCCAGGATTCCATAGAATGTTGAAAGTGGAATAATAGCACCATAACAGTGTAGTGCGGAAATGGTCTTAGCTGTGCATTTCCATCATTGATCTCTGGGGTGCCTTCTAGTTCTATCATTCTATGATTCTTTCCCTATATTCTACCACCCAAGCCAACAAGATTTGTGCTCTCTGCCCCAGTTACGAAGATTCTGAGTCTACATTCTTGGGATAATCTGTTTTGCTGCCTCAAATTAAGACGTCAGATATCTTCTAAGGCTTGTCTCCAAAAACTGAAGTGGGAAAAAGCAGAGGGAGACCAAGCCAAAGATAAGAAAACTGGCATTAGGGAAAGAAAAGAATCACACGGGCAGAAAATAATGAGAGATGTTGGAGAATTCTGTCTGGTCTCCTTTCTTAAGTTAATCCAACACAGTTCACAGATCCCAGCCTAACAATACAATGTACGGCTCTGCCAGCAATTCGTCTGAATCCCTGATCCTGAGCTGGATCAGGCTGGTTTGGATTGATCCAAATAAGGTCTAGGTCAAGTCAAACCAGCCTCATTTGGATGTGGAACCAATAGGCTTGGTGCAGAGAAATCTAGACGAATTTGACAATTCAGAGGTTAACAAAAACACTACATGCAATGGTCCAAATTTAATTGTTAGTCTAAACTAAAGCAGGCCCATTGAATTAATGGAAGCTTGTTAACACTTACTCAAGTTCCATTGATTGAACAGCTCTGCTCTAGTTAGACTTAACAATTCAATTTAAGCCAATATAAATAGATAACAGTCCAAAGAGAGCAGAAAAACCAATAGTACTTCTTCAAACCTGAATTTTGCCTCCAGCAACAAGCCCGTCCCATAAGGGTTAATCAGGGTCCTATCCCATAAGGGATGGGAGGGAATTTTCATCTGGTCTGCATTTTTAAGCGAACTGACCTAATTTTACACTGCCCAAACTAAAATGCAGATCAGGGATGAATTTTTCTTTGGATTCTGCACTTCCCGGTTTTGGCGATGCAGTCTTCCACTTAAAACGGCATGCAAAACTATCTGCATTAGTGAAAAAGTGGGATACAAAAACAGGTCTTTTAGGGAAAATTGCAGATTAGAAAAGTATGCTTCCCAAATGTGTATGTTAGCAAAAAGTGCACAGGAAAACAGATGCAAATTTTTCACAACTGCACATAGATGTTGGCTTGCTTGGAATGCAAAATTGGAAAGAAAAGGACTGAACAGTGGAATCCATGTAGAACTGACATGGATGGAGATGAACTCATTTGCGTGTTCTTCAATGTAATGGCTGGGAACAAGATCTTTGTGAACACTGGCACTGAGGCTTCCGCTTCTGTATTTGAATATTTCTAGCTTACAGGAGGCAATTCTGTGAAAGGCAGACATGCACAAAGATGGGGTTGAAAAAGTGAGAACAAATGAACCCAAAAAAGCTTATTCTTCCTTCCTCCTTCTCTTTTTTATCGGTCCACTTTCTCTCTGATTTTCCCTATGACAAAAGCCAGGGGCTGATTGGGATGCATGGTGCTCGCTCACAATTGACAAAAGGCATCACGATCTTCTCCATCTCCCTGTCACCATGACGGCCTGTGGGACCCCCAAGAGTGGCTACCGCTGGGGTCTCAGGGCTACTTCTCATTCACGCCAGTCCACCTTCCAGCCTGAAAATGCTGGGGCTAGCTGCAGGGAGTGTGACTGATTTGGTGAGTCCCTGTCGAAGCTGCCCGGACCGAGTTTGGAACTATGAGATGGACCCCCATCTCTCTGCTAAGGGAAAGCCAAGTTTCCTTCATCCCTCACCTTGCCTGCAAGAGGCAGCTGGGATACGAAGCTGTCGGTTAACAGGGGAAAGTTAAAAGACGTGGAGAGAAGCATGAAATTGCCAATGACAGTTTTAAGCACAGCGGCGCTCTGCATTAAATGGAACATGGGCGATGCCGCAGAGGTCTTTTCTCACCAACAGCTATATTGTACCCCGTGCTACCGAGCACATCATTTGTAGAGGAAACAGCCATGACCGGACAGGAAGAAAAGAGAATTTGCCAAAGCACTAGACCCTGGTCGCTCCGGCACAATAACGTCGTCTTCTCTGACAGCTCCATTAAGTCTTCCTTCTCTATCCAAAAATACGCAGTTCAGTAGGATACAGAGAGGGCTGTGTACTTGAATGGCATGCGTGGGGCCCCGGATAATGTCAAATCTGCCATTAGCGGGGCACTGGAGTTCGATCAAACATGCAGAACTAGAACAGACTCTGTCGCCAAATGAGCAGGGATCAGAAGGAGAAGCTGAAATTGGAAGGGAAGGCACAGGATGAATTCTACGCAATGAAAGGTGGAGCTGGATAAGAGGCAAGGGCTACACTCACGTGGCCTCTCTTAGCAGAAGGTCAGAGAGACGCAGAAGGACCAGGCACCCTTGTTCTTGCGTACCTTCAAGTCACTTCTGACTTATGGCAAACCTAAGGTGAACCTATCACAGGGGTTTCTTGGTAGATTTTGTTCAGAGGGCATTTGCCCTTGCCTTCATCTGAGGCTAGAGAATACGACTTGCACAAGGTCACCCAGTGGGTTTACATGGCTAAGTGGGGATCTGAAAACACCCAAACCACTATAGAATGTTAGCTCTCAAGGTAACACTATCATGGCTAAATTTGTTTAGAGAGGCATTTGCTTCCTCTGAGGCTGAGAGAGCATGACTTGACGAAGTTGACCCAGTGAGTTTCCATGGCCAAGAAAGGATTAGAACCCTCGTCTCCCCAAGTCTTAGGCCATTTCCTCCCTACACTGCTATGGTGCTATTGTTCCCCTTTCAACATCCTGTGGAATTCTGGGATTCGTAGTTTCCTGAGGCCAAAGAGCTCTTTGGCTGAGAAGTCTAAATGCTCCTCCCTCCACCGAAAAACCCAGAATTCCATAGGATATTGAAAGTGGGATAATAGCACTATAATAGTGTAGTGTGGAAATGGCCTCAGTCTGACACTCAAAACACCACACCAAGCTGGTTCAGGGAGAGTATTCTTCCCATTTCCAGGTCCCGGACCTTCACAGACTCCACCCTGTGACTTAGCATGCCATTTTTGGCAGGGATGAAAGAAGCTAGATCATGTCCAAAGGTGCTGGGATATGAAATAAGCTTTCACATGTAAAATCCCCCTCTCCCATATTGGCATAATTTTCCTTCCATACAGGGACAATTTTAATCCCAGCCACTGTTGCCACATTTGAAGGCCCCATGTGACACGTGGAATGAACTATTCCCACTTGTGCCAGAGAACATAAGAAGCTACCAGGAAGTCCATTGTGTCCAGCATTGTTTTGTAACAGAGGCCATTTCCGCATAAGACTGTTATAGCACTATGATTCCACTTTCAACATCCTATGGAATCCCGGGATTTGCAGTTTCGGGAGGGGCCGGCCGGAAACTGCAAACCCCAGGATTCCATAGGATGTTGAAAGTGGAATCATAGAGCTATAAAAGTCCCATGCGGAAATGGCCAGAGCCACCTGACAGGTACCTCTGAGCAACTTCCAAATAGATTCCAAGGGAGAATCAACTGCCTCCTTCCCCACAAGTAGGTAGAGGTATACAAAACGTCTAAGGTGCAATCATTACGTTGCCATTTTAATCACTTAAAATGGGGAGCGATTTAAATGGGGTTTCCTGTCGGAATTTCTGCCTTAGAGCCTCCTGAGAGCCACATGGACTGTCAAAAATGCCAGACAGAGAAAAAGCAACCAAAACTAGGACCAGAACTCTAACTCTATTAGTGTCTTAGGCATGCGTAAGTTCTCCCAAGGAAGAGATCGAGCATTTTTATTTGGAGAACATCTGAACACTTCACATGTGTGGAATCAGCACGGCGTGCATGAATGCATACTGCACATGAATGCACATTGCATGTGGGTGCGTATGAGTATTTGATTGTGCATTTCACCGCACGCTTGGGCCATTTCCACACTGCACTGTTATAGTTCTGTTGTTCCACTTTCAACATCCTATGGAATCCTGGGGTTTGCAATTTAGAGAGAGACATTTAGGATTCTCAGCCAGAGAGCTCTTTGGCCTCAGAAAACCACAAAGCCCAGAATTCCACAGGATGATGAAAGTGGAATAATAGCACTGTAACAATGTAATGCAGAAATGGCCAAAGTCTTGATCTATGAAGGGCTTCTGTTTAACGCACAAGAAAGAGATGAGAGCAGATTCACCCCACCACAGATTCAAATGAACAGTACACAATACATCTTAATCCATGATATGTGTTGCAGACAGAGAAACCCTGAACATTGTTAGCATCTGTAATGCTTCTATTTGCTTTGTTTGGGCTGCCAGGTCATTTGGCCTTCCCCTTTTCTTTGGATGCCTAAACTCAATTTCTAAATGCTTAGCTGAAGTTCCAAGTTACTGAAATGCAAGAAAATGGAGAGATTGAAGGAAAAATTCATTTGGGGGTAGAAATTTTATTTGAGGAGCCATGTCTTCATTTGTCCCCCGCTCTGCTGTAGCTACACCCTTGTAGTCTGATAACATCTCGATGGGCAGAGGTGCTCTGTGCCTGCTATCTGTCTTTTTCCTCTTTATTGATGCAACTCCAAATGGCCCAATCCAATTCAGTGGGCTTCTAATCAGCTGTCCACCACTAATACAAGGTCGCAGCCTGTTTCATTTGTCTCCCTCCATGTTTTATTCCTCTTTCTCATCACGTAGCTTGCGTTCTTCACCGCCTTCCACTTCGGGTCTCATGGCTGACTTTTCTGATTAGATGCTCCAACGGAAAATATAGGCGACCACCCTGATAACGTCAGATCAGAAGCGCTGCCACTGAAACTTCCAGTTCCAATGCTTTACAAATCCTGGACCACGTGGATAAGTGAAATTTCCACCGTGACCTTTACATCCTTGGTGATGTATCGCCTCCTCTTTGAACCCTTCCAATTGCACTTGGTTGCTCGTGCTCTCCCTCCGTTCCCTCTCTCCTCCTTCCATGGTGTTCTGCTGTCACCAGCCACCCTCTCTTGCAGATTCTCCTTCCCTTCCTTTCCCCCTATCCCACCGTAACAAATCAGTAGCACACAGCAAGAGAAAGCAGTTTCACTGACAGATAGAACTAGCGCTATCATCCCTCTTGAATGTCACCGGGAAAATTGCATGGCACACTCTGAAATTCAAATTAGAGCTTGCTGAAACTGCTAAAACTCATCAAATGCTAGCTTTGAAGTCCACTGGGAGGTTGGTCATTTCTTTTAAATTAGTCCCCGTTGAAAATGAAAATGCAGGGAGCTGATGCATTAGCATACCGGAGTGTCAGAGACAGTGAAGCATTCCTCCCCCCCCCCGGCAACTCCGCCCACCTTTAAACAAAAAGCATGCTGGTGCCTTCACTCCCACATAAAACATGCACTCTCAAACGGTGCTCTTAGCACATTAGTGTACATGAAAGAGTCATGTCAACACTGCCAAGCTGACAAGGAAGCAATTTTCCATAGAAAGGAGGTAGAAGATGAGTGACTCGTCCAGGCAGGGCACTTCCTGCATCCCAGGCTGAGACCCATGGGCCATTTAGACTTGTCTGTTGGACAAGATTGGAGGATTTTGACATTGATCCTGACCTTGAAGAAGTGACTAGGAAGAAAATAATTGCATGTGATGCTTTGTTTCATGCGTTGTCTCCCGCTCTTCATTGTTCCCTATTTTGGCTGAGAGCCTGCCTCGAAGAGATGGAGCATAATTATACGCTCATAGGCATACACAGGGTCCTTGTTCATTGCCACAAGGTGTGACCGAATGTGCCACCAAATGCACCCAGACATCTGCGTGCTCACTGCACATATGCACGCATATGCTCATCCATGTGTAATGCATAACCATGTTCAGTGAGGCAGTATGTGAAACTCATCTTGCCCAGCATTGAATGGAATATGGCTGTTCTGCATCAGACAAAAAAGTCCCACAACTTAGGCATGCGTAAGACCCCAACAGGATCCCAGCCCATGGCTCACACCTCCCCCCATGCATCTAAAGAACAAACAAAGGGGTGGTGGTCTCAGGAAAGCTAACTCCCTGCCCAATTTCCATATATATTTGGGAGTTCTAGGCAGATCTTTCACGACATGCGGTGCTTCCATACCCTACTACCCCTCCTACGAGATACATGATTTTCATAAATTGAACTTATTAATGACTGGAGAGCGTGATCGAGGTCACACTGACTGGAGAACATGTTTCAGGATCAAGCTGACCTGAGATATGTTCAGGGTCCTAAGTCCGGAGAGGATTAGGCAGAAAAACCCAATGCTGATGGGTTTCTGCTAATGCTTTTACTACCCCAGGCTTTTTGCATTTCCAAATACAGTGAAAAACAAACTTCCCAGACTACTGAGCAATCAGAGACCATCCTTGCGTTTACTCTATGGAGATCTTCCCTATACATCCTTCCTGGCTGAACATTAGGAGATCATCATGAGTCTCATCAATGTTTTGTCACTCTGGAGTTAAGAAATCAGGTCATTCCGGAGCCCTTTATGAATCCTACGGGAAAGCCATTACGGCTTGGTCAACGTACCCATTCAACATGTGAAATAGGGTACAAAACCCCTACCTTCAACCCGCGCCAACGGTAGTACATAGTATGTGGTGCATGGTGCCCCAGACTGCCATTCCTCCATGCCACCCTCAGATGCTGTCTGAGCCCCTCTGCTGCGACTCCTTTTTCAGGACTGGCAACTATCACCCTTTCCACCCACTCTCTCTATCCAGCCTTTCTTGCCTCACTTTCCGATAGCCTTGTATGATTCTGAAGAGTGTCTGACTTCTGCATTTGTCAATTCAACTAAAATAATTTGTTAGCCTTAATTGGAGTCCTCTCTGCAGTTAGTACTGGTATACATAGGTGAAAAAATCCTCCTGTTACTCTCCTCTCACAGGCTTTCTTTGAGCTAATAATTGCCCCCAAATTCTAAGGAGATGCCAGCATTGACGGTGGACCCCACATCCCTCACCTCGTAGGGTAACAGCCTTTCTCCACGCACCCTGAACACAGTAGAGATGTACTTATGCCATAGGCCTCAAGAGTGGAATGTACGTGGCACGCGACGGTGCTAGGGAGAAGGGGAGATAATTTAAGATGTGCAAATTTCAGTATGGGAGGAAAACCCACCAGGAACCAAAGATGGGATAAAATTGGTGGCGGTATTTGGAGAACATGGCAAAATTGAGAGTGATCAATAGCGTAGAGCAAAGATGAGAAAGAATGGGCCTCAGAGGGCGAGAGTTCCCCAACCGTCGTATTACAGTGCCGTTGAATACACTCAGGATACTAATCCCTCCTGGATGTCTTGGGTACCATTTTTTAAAAAAACCGTTCTGCGCAATTTGTCACCTAAAAACTGTTCCAAATACCTAAAAACCAAGATAGCAGTTTATCGTTAGTGGGAACTCCTGCGAACTTTAAGTCCCCACCCTTAAAAAACACTGTCAGAAAATGCCCAAAAATTAATCTAGAAAGGAAGTGATATGATATCACTTCTGGGTCATTTGATATACTAGTTTGGCATTCCCAGGACCCCATGGGGGCAAAAAATGGGTCCATGGCCCAGTGCCTTGTCCACCGTGGTCTAGAGACCCATTGCTAGAGGGCTCTGCTTAGGGGTGAAAGAAACTGAATTATTTTCTGGTGAAGGTGAAAACCGAAATGAGAGACAAATTCAAGGACTCATAACGTTCACCACCAGCTCATTCAATGACAAAATGATTAGATTCAGAACTTGAACTGGAAACTTGGCAATTCAGAAAATAGTCCAGTTCGTGTCTACCTGATTCAGAGTTTGCTTGAATTACCTGGGGTCCCAATTTTCCTTTCTTTTCTTTTCTTTCTTTCTTTTCTAAGTATGGTTTAGATGCATTTTTAAATACATAGTACCTTTAACAAATTATAAGAACTAGGAACCAGAATTCGTATAGTTACTATTTGATATAAGTGTAAATAACACAAATTCCCTTTCCCCTCATCAGCTTCCTTCTCTAAAGATTATGGGTGCTTTTCTATTTCTAGTTGAGCTTCTGATTAATTTTTTTTTCTTATTTGATGTTTCTCTAGTGCTTCTTTTATAAAATTGCTGTTACAAATACCAATGCAATGCATACAATTACGCTAATAAAAATAAACATTTGAATTCTTTTTACATTTCTTTAATTTACACCAGACTAAATCATACTCCTTCTGAGATACATAATAACTTGAGAGTCAGTTCAACACTCCCTTTATAGTTGGTCAATCAATCAATCAATAATTTTATTACAGTCATAGACCAGCATGTCTATAGCTAGTCTCCCCCCAGCATTTCTCATAACAGGGTTACCATCTTCCATGTGCTGTTATAGTGCCATTATTTTACTTTCAACCTCCTATGGAATCCTGGGGGTTTGCAGTTTAGGGAGGGGGCTTTAGAATTCTCGGCCAGAGACCTCTTGGGCTTCAGGAAACTACAGATCCCAGAATTCCACAGGATGTTGGAAGTGGAATAATAGCACTACAACAGTGTAGTGTGGAAATGGTTTTAGTCCCAAAACTGCAAAATTGTCACCCGTCTAGGATTTTTTTTCCTCATCACAGTTTCTCACCACTTGAGAAATCCATTTTTCAATCACATTTTTGAATCTAATTTCCATCCCTGTTCAGAACCTTGGGAAGTCGCTGTGCCAGATCTTTGGAGAATTTCAGGAGTTGGAGAAGGCTCTTGTCTCCATGAAGTCATTCATCATGTGAAGAGAATGATGTCAGAAGGAGCAAGGTGGTCCTCCTCCGTCCCCATTTTTCATCTCCATTTCTTAACTCCTGAATCGGCCTAAAATAGTCTCTTACTGGCTTAATTCTCCTCTTAATGAAGATCACAGAATATTGACCACATTTTAAGACACCCATTTATTTGGATTTGCAAATCAATATGCCAGCCTTAACCAAGAGGGATATGAATTTCTTGATAATAGGTTCAGAATGGGTAGTATAACAGCAAAGTTAAAAAGCTAAAAGGAAAAACAAAACAAAAAGAAAACCAGCTGCAGGTTTTCATTATTGGCACATGTTCCCCAAAGATCATCAACCAAGTAAAATGAAAGTTTCTAAGGGAGAAAAAATATATATATTGAGGAATTTGCCCTTGGAATAGATTTAAATTGACGGAGCATTAAAAAGTGGTTTGTTAATACAAGAACTAAATGCATGCTATATAGTGTTCCATTATGTACTTTGCCATGTGATAGCCCTAAAGTATTCTCATGAATAGAAAGTACTCTGGATTTGATGACATTTTTTTTAAAAAAAGAAATGAAATTATATAGGAGATGGCAGACCGTAGCAACACATGTTGAAAGTGGAACGGATGGCCACCTGTAAAAATGTGCTCCGTATCAATAGGCTTGCAAAAATGCATTGAAACCCAATTGCTGTATGTATCCAAGTGTAGGATCAAAAGCTTCCAGGTGTCTGGAGAAGTGCTTGATCAGGCAAGGAGGAACATCAAGGGAATCAAATGCACAACCCAAGGAGATACTGTGAGAATAACCAGGAGCGCCAGATAAAAACGAGAGGAGTCATTAGTACATAAACATCCGAAAGTTCCTGGGAAACTTGGGGGTCTGGAGGAAAAGGTGGTGTGTATGACCTCACCAATCAATGCTGTTTGCACCCAATTTTATACGCTCAGCTATATAACCTGCCTGCTAACCGATGTACCTCAGTCCTAGCAACTTTGGCCATTGCTATGTTGCTTGTGCTACATCAGTAAAAACACCACTGCGGCACTCTGTTTTCTTAGGATGCCGGTTAACCAGCACATGGCAGCCTTAGTAGAAGCCATGGCAAGGCCCCTCTGAACCAATCTTGCCAAGAAAACCCTATGATATGTTTGCATTAGGGTCATGGTAAGTCAGAAATGATTCAAAGGCACACAACAACAATTTTAGTGCTAGGCAAATGGACTATTTGTGGACGGAGAAAGAGTAGGGTGTCCTCAAATTGCTCCACGAAGAGAGATTCTCCCATAGATTCCCACAGCTAAGAAAAAAAATCTGTTAGCTGTATCAGTAGCGCCTCTTTGGTTTGTCCCCAGTGGTTCTCTCCCTGCCACCAGCAACTGAAATTGGCCACAAAAGTAATCATTTTGCCAAGTCCAGCAGCCATTTGGTATCTTTCACAATGGCCATTTCCGCACTACACTGTTATAGTGCTATTATTCTGCTTCCAACAGAATCCTGGGGTTTGCTGTTTAGGGAGGGGGCATTTGGAATTCTCAACCAGAGAGCTCTTCAGTCTCAGGAAACTACAAACCCCAGAATTCCACAGGAGGTTGAAAGTGGAATAACGGCACTATAACAGTGTAGTGTGGAAATGGCCAATGTCTCATGCTGAGCGTCATTTCTGGGCACGGAGTGGAAGAAAAGTGGTGTCTGGTGGTGAATATTCGGATAGAGCTTTGCCATGTTGCCTTCTTTTCCAAGAGGGTGGGGAGCGGAGTAGAAAAATCTGACACATTTTCTCAGGAGAAATTGACTTTGGGGGAATTTGAAGTGAGCCATAATGAACAGGCAGCTGCAAGGCTTGCCTACCTCTGGGCTGATAAATGTACGCCAATGAGAAAAAGTTGTTTCCTTCTCTCCAAGAGAGGTGGTAACCCTCTCTTTTTGCCGTTCCATTGCTCTCACCCTCTGTTCCAGACCCTAACCTGCCATGAATCTCTGAGCAGGGGACTCATTTTGTCTCTGAAATCTTGAGGCGTCAGCTGTCTGTAGATTGATCCATCTCTTTCATGCCGGCACTGATGGGATGGGATGGAGCGCTTGAGCGATGCTAGTCACACACCGGCTTTGTATCCGCTCGCAGGCTCCGTCCCTCTCATTTTGTGCTCTCAGTTGCAGATTTCACCATTCTGAGCACCAGGGGTTCAGCACAGGTCAGAGATGGGAGGAGGGCTGATTCTCCTGCGATCGTCCAGAAGTACAAAGTGTGCCTTGCGCGAGACAGGGTAACCTGTGACATTTCACCGGGCTAATGCAGGACTGCGCTGATGCCGACAGCAGGGCAAGCTGCCAGCCACACATAGATAAAGCTGTCAGGGATGGGATTTGCAGCTGGAATATTAATTTGGAAGCTACAGGGGGACAATTTGATGGGGGCTCAATGGTGCTGCCTAGGACCGAGGCATCCTCGCACCTTCTGATACAGGAAAAAACCAGGGACCTTTGGGTACAAACCGTGCAAACCTTGTTCCCCTGGCCAAACTGGGAGGCAACGTTACTCCATGGAGAATTGCTGGGCTTTCAAACTAGGGTATTGGTTCAAAGTACCAGTACAAGGGTTCAGGCCCTGACATTTCACTGAACTTTGCTTTCTCAACATGGCTTTGTGGATGAGACTCCAGTGTGGAGACAGAACATACAAGTACTGATTTCATGCCAACCATAAGGGATTAGCTCGACTTTCCTAGAGAGAAGGAACGCCCTTTTGGGAAGGGTGAGCTTAAGGAAAAGGGGAGTGAGGAAGGACAGGACAGAGGTGTATCAAATCATGCAGGATGGAGAGCAAGATTGGACTGGCGCTCCCATCAGCCTTAACTGCACATTGGTGAGGAAGTCTGAGAGCCGTGGTTCAGCAATATCTAAGCCGAAATCCTCCTAGTGAGATATATGTACTGGGTATATATACAGAGATATATGTACAGAAATATATGTACACAGGGCACTGCTATGGACATGGAACAGACAGGTAGGGGAACCAGAAAATAGAGACGGCTTTCTATCCCCACTGCAATTTTCCAAGGAAGAAGAATGACTTTTCTCTTCTCCTCTCTCTGGAGGATTGCAGGAGGGACAGAAAACAGTCCTCGCTACTCAAGCACTACCTCTCTCTCTCTCACCCCTGCCCTCCTCCAGCTGTTTAATGGTCATAGCAATGCCCCCAAGGCTTTGATGCTGCCTGAGGAAAGGCAGAGAGCAGCTTGTGTAGGGCGCTATACTCCATGAGTGAGGATCTCAGCCCTGGAGAGCCCAAGAAATTGCCCAAAGATATTCTGTGGTAGAAGGTTTTGCTCCACCTTAATGCAACAAACGGTATGGTCACCTGATAAAACTGGAGGTTTGGCAACAGACAGAAGGCAGTAATGTCTATAAGACAGTCCCTGGTCAAACTGTGGCATTCAGTCTCCAACAACGTGTCCAGTTCTAGACACCACAACTCAAGAGGGATATTGACAAGCTGGAATGCGTCCAGAGGAGGGCAACCAGGATTGCAAAAGGCCTGGAAACCATGCCTTATCAGGAGTAGTTAAGGAAACTGGTGATGTTTAATCTAGAAAAGAGAAGGTTAAGAGCTGACATGATAGCCATGTTCAGATATCTGTTCCTACACGGCAGAGGGCTGGATTCGATGACCCTTGTGTTCTCTTCCAGCTGTATGATTCTATGAAATGTCTCAAGGGATGTCATATTGAGGATGGAGCAAGCTTGTTCTCTACTGTTCCAGAGACTAGGTCCATTTTCACATCTTACTGGATCTTATCGATGCCCCATTGCAATCCCGGCAGCTCCCCTGCCAGGAGGGGGGGGCATGACATGAACGCTCACCTCTGCACCCAGCTGGCTTCCTGTGGAACAGAGAGTGTGAGCAACACAAACCTTCCTTCTGCAGCACAGACAGCCTCTTTCCCATGCCGCACTGGGGAACAAAGTGCCTACATCGCCCTTCCACATGGTTGGTGGTGATGGGGGAGCCACGCAATCATGGGCACTTAACAGATTTATTCATTGAGCGAATATCTCATGTTTGCAGTGGGTGTGGATGAGATGGCAGTGGGACCACGATGACGCTGTGCGAAAGCATGACTCGCAGACTGTTGCCATCCTGTCCCCATCGTGGGACAGCGACACCATGTGGAAGTGGCCTAGGACACAGGGTAATGGCCTCAAACTTCAGGAAAAGAGATTCCACCTAAACTTCAGGAAGAGCTTCCTGATGGTAAGAACAGTTGGACAGTGGAGTGCACTGCCTTGGAGTGTGATGGGGTCTCTTCAGCTGAGAAACGAATGGTTTTCTCCAAAGCTGAACCTCTTTGCAGAGTGGGCCCTCTTCCCTCACCAGGTGTGTGAGGTGCAATGCTATGTGCATATACGGTAAACTCATAACTGGAGAGAGAAAGTAGATTTATTCTCAATACATCAATCCAAAATTGAAATTGAATTTTGCTTAATGAACCCACTCGCTTTTGCCTTGGGCAGGGGAGCGGCAAAGGGGTGGGAAGGAAGGTCGGAATGAGCAAACAGCCCAGGGTTTCGCACCGATCGCACCAAGGGCAGAGCGGAGTCCCACAGCCAGATCTGGATGCAAAACTTTCTTCTCTTGGGTTTTCTCCCTCCCCCGCACTGATGGCTGTGTTTGATACACAGCAATTGCTGACCTCGCTGCCCTTTCCTGCTTTTTTTCCTCCCGAATTAGAGACACCGCCTCAGGGGGCTTCGAGGAGCAGAGGTATGAGATAATAGAGAGATCAATGCAACACCCCACTGCGTAGAAGTGAGAGAAAGGAAGAGGCCTCTAAAGGCAAGCAGCCACAACCGGCAAAGGTGGGGGACAGAGCAACCCAGTCTTGATCCTCCTGGTTGCTGAGCAGAATAACAGCATGGTTGGCAAAAGGAAATGTCTGGGCAGCCGCAGCGGACGGCAGCTCAAGCAACACAGGGCAGTGAATCTGCTATGGATCTTAGTCTGAACTTTGAAGAAGCTATCCAAGGGGCTGCTTTAGGGACGGGGCTCAGAACATCAGGCCACTCCACCCTCAAAAGATGGAGTGGATTCACAGAAAACACCAGCTTTGCACAGCCCGAAAATGGTCTAGCACCTAGAATGGCTCTTTTGAGGTGTTGTGATAATGGAGGTTCTCATTATCCAGGTAATAGAGCTGAAGGAAGATAGTTCTCCCTCCAGGTATACAAAAGGTTAATGAGATGCTGAGGTTAGGTTACCTTTTATTGGGGGTCAGCCTCACAAAACATCAGAGACCACGAGAGATAGTTGCCCAGTCAGGGAGAGAAAGGTGAGAACCTTTGAGATACTTCAGTTCAGAAGTTTTAAAAACCCTCAGGAGACCATGAGGCAGAAGAACAAAGGAGGAAAACAAAGACATCAATGGGAGAAGGTGTATCACCGGTTGCAGGTAGGCCCAGCTCGGCCTCGCCTCCTGGATCTGCCTCTGCGCACCATCTCAGCCCTGATCACGATGTGAGTAGCTAGGATGTTTCTTAGATAGTTGCGTTAGGATCTCCGTTCTCTGGCTGATATGATGTAACTGTCTGTACTTGTAACTCGTAACCTGTCCATGACAGGTGTGAACAGAAACTTAATCCAGAGTGGTTTACCCCATCACTGACATGGGAGCCACCAACTGCTACTGGTAGACAGTGGTTCTGCTGGGCACTCCAATTCACTTTCAAAGGGTAGTCTGAAACTGCTGAACAGAGGACAACTAAGAGCCAGGTCCGAGTGGCAAATATCTTTCAGTCCCTGCTCCGAACCATACTCAGCTTGGGGGATGTTCCTGTGAGGCGACCTACACTGGGGACCAAAACCACCGACCTTTTTTATTTTATATACAAAGGGGAGGGGAGAAATGTGGCAAGATTGCCCCCATGCTGGATAAGTGAGATAAAACTGTTGTGTGCCTTCAAGTCATTTCTAGTTTATGCCAACACTATGGTGAACTTCTTGTGGGGTTTTCTTGACAAGATTGGTTCAGAGAGGGCTGGTCATTGCCTTCTCTTGACGCTGAGAGAGTGCGACATGCCTAAAGTCAGCCAAATGGGTTCCAATGACCAAGCACGGATTCGAACTTATAGTCCATGCTGGCTTGGGGGGCGGGGGCAGAGAGTAGATAGATAGATAAATAGATAGATAGATAGACAGAAGTGTGTGCATATTTCTATATATATATATATATATATATATATATATATATATGTATGTATGTATGTATGTATGTATAAATATTCAGCCCTCCACATCTGCAGGTTTCACTTTTGTGGATTTGATTATTCACGGATTATTTGCTGTCACCTCTGCTGCCCCCTATGCCATTTTTAATAGGGACTGCAAGCTTTGCGAGACTGAGAAACTGTGAACAAGGCTTGTAAGTCCCTCTTAAAAATGGTGTGGGGCAGCCACGGAGGTGGTCGTCAGCCCCACCAGCCCCCCACTTCTGCCTTGGGAAGGAACCCTGATGCCTCAAAGGAATCCACGGTGGGTTGAAGAGGGTGATCATACTTTTTTTGTGTGTTAAATGTAGTTTGGGAGGGCCTAGGGTTAGTCACAGTTTTTTCACTGTCACAGAGGTCCTTTGCCCCTAATCCTAGCAAATGTAGAGGGATGACTGTATGCCTGTATGTCTGTAATATACATATTATATATGAATGCTATTCAAAGGGGTGGCTGGGAACACCCTGGGGGTCTTGGGAAAGGCCTTGGGGGGCCTCAAGCTGGCTGCTGACTGAACCTTTCCCACCCGTGCCCTCGTATTCTAGGAATTCCTGCTGCTCCCAAGCCTCCAACTCCATTATGAGTCAGCTGCCAGTTCCCCTAGATTTCATCTTTGAATGCTTTCTAGGTCATGCAGAAGTTCTGCTTACTAAATTTTTCACATCATTAGCGATCTTATTCCCTCTTTCTCTGAGGAAATCAAGGCAGCACAAGCTGTCTGACCCCGTCCCCTTTCATCTTCACCGGCAGGGGTGGCCGAGGAGTTCCACCGCAGCGGGGGAATGAATGCGCTCCTGGTTTTGGCTGAACTTTACAAGAGCTGTCCAAGGTGCTCTACCTATTTTGGGAAGAGAGAGTTCTACACGCTGGGGAGCTCCTTTAAAACCAGGAGAAAATTCATCATTAGATTCATCAGAGCTTCCTGATGGGAAGAGCTGTTTGACCATGAAATGCGCTGCTTGGAAGTGTGGTGGAGTCTCCTTCTTTGGAGGTTTCTAAGCAGAGGCTGGATGACCATTTGCTGGGGGTGCTTTGAGTGTTTGTTCCTGCATGGCAGAATGGGGTTGGACTCGAGGGCCATTGTGGTCTCTTCCAACCCTGTTTCTATGTTTCAATGAAACCCAACCAACTCTGGGTCAAGGAAACTCCCTTTCCGCCCAAGAAGTGTCTGCTGGACACTCACTGATTCCCTGCCTCTTCCCGTTGCTCACTTCCCACCTCAATGCTACCTATTTAAAGATATCTCGGCCAATATTCCCATGGACAATCAGTGCAACGTAGGAAAAGAAATTCCTCACCCACTTGGCTTCAACATGCCAACCAGATGACAAGGGGCAAAAATTCCTACCCATCCCCAAAAGCAACCAGCCACAGCTTTCGCTGGGCCCACAGGGAGAGGGGTAGGCTGAGCATACCAGAGAAAAGTGGCCAGCAGCACGGTGGCATGGGCTTTTAAGCCCTCCCTTTCCCCACCCACCAGTACCACTTATAGGGCAATGCTGAGCATTGCTTTACCCACTACCCCACCTCTCCTTCCCAAGCATGTAAGCTTGCAACTACAGAGGCCTTGCAGAGACCGAATGCCAATTTCGCAAAAATCCAAGCACATTAGGTATAGAATCAAGTGGGGAATGTATTTTTTTTTCCCCTCTTTAGAACTGTGGTTCATTTAATTAATAAATGATTCAATTAATAACTTAACTCTAGGAAAATGTCAATATTGAAATGCCAAGGATGTCAAACACTTCTGAAATTCACAATGTCGGTCAAACAGCAGTCTTTCAATATCGGAAGGGATGTCGTGGAGAAGAAGACGGAGTGAGTTTGTTTTCTGCTGCTCCGGAGACAAGAACACAAACCAATGGATTCGGATTACAAGACGGGAGATGCCAGCTAAACATTAGGAAGAACTTTTAAAAAAAAACTTTTAAAGGTGTTCAGCCTCAGATAGTCTCTTCTATTATAGATGTCTTTAGGCAGAGGTAGGATGGGCATCCTTCAGAAGTGCTGTGGTTACGTTGTTAGCAGGTGTATACTCCCACGCCTTGATATGGTTTAATTGGCAAATATGATTCAATTGGCATAAAATATAAATTATATGCTGTTGTGTCTGCATGCCCATGCTGGCTGAGAGGAAGACTGGGCAAACACATGTAAAAACTAAGGCCACGACAGCACTCTTCCGCATCATTATCCTGCAATCCCGGGTCTGGAAGCACTTCTCCCCTCCGCACCTCACTGGCTCGCTGTGGAAGGGGATATGATAGTACCGCCTCTTCCTTCCACAGTGCAGTTGAGCATCTTCCCATACTGTGCTATGGAAAGAAGCATTTCCATTGCACTTCTGTGGTTTCCACACAGATGCAAAACATGGGAGCACCGTGCGATGGTAAATGCAAAATGGATTTTTTCCCTTTTGCAAAAAATTTGCCGGCACAACAGTTGGGGATGGGATGGCAGCGAGTTAGCAACAACATTGTGAGGAAGCACGACCTGCCAACCACGGCCATCCTGTCCCAAAAGCTACTTAACCCTATTGTGAAGAAATGGCTTGAATCAGGCATAGCTAGCTCATAGTCAGGACATCACCAGGGAAACCCCATCAATAATGGACTTGCAAATGTCCTTCAACAACTCAATATTTTAAAAACAATAGTGCCTGAAATGTTTCCACAGGATAGCCGATTGTCTTAGCTCTTCTTCCTGAGACCACCAAAACTTCCTTTTGTCCTCACACCTGCCTGACCGCTAAGGAGCTACTAGGATTTCCATCAGCATTTTGTTACCTAATGCTAAGACCATTTCACACCCCATTGTTTATGCTATCAGAGAGCCATTAGCACCCTACACTCCAGGCAGAAACAAGGTATTTAAATCCCAGTTTTAGCCAACTCACAGTACACTGGTTGCTAGTTGCCACTCTGCCGCTCCAATTCCCATCTGCGTACTGTCCTTGGATGGCTAGTCTAAGCCACATTGCTTTATCTCTTCTCTGCTGTATTGGTAAATATAACCCACTTCGCTCTAAACTCTCCATATCCAAACTTTCCTCCTTCTTCCTTCAGTTAGCCTGGTGTGACCGTGAGATTGCTTGAATCTCGAGTGTGTGGGTGTTAACTCCCCAGTAAAACATTTTAAACACATTCTTGAACCTCCAGCTGGTATTCCTGCCCTAGTACCAGTATACATAGGTGTTAAATGTCTTGTTAGGTTACCCCCTTCTCTCCCTTTTCAAGCTAATATTCCTCATTGTTTCAAGGAGGCACTGGCATAGCGCGTGGACCCCTGAGTCACCCACGTTTGGGGCCAAAAATGTATTGCTGCATGGCACGGTTTGGACTAGATGGCCCTTGACTCTATGATTCTGTTTAAAATTAGGTTAATTCACCTTGCCCTTATTTTGCTGTCGACTTTCCAACTCAATTCACAACTTCATTAATGCTAATGTGTTGGTACCTGCCGGCTTATTCTCAGATGAGGTTGGATGAGGTTGCTTTCACTTTGAAATGTGGACTGAAGAAAATCCTCATACCTCCCCTTCTCTTTCCTCATTTCCTGAAGCTGTCACAGTAGTAAATGGCATATTGCACCAAATTTCTTCTAAAGAGGGGGGACCATGCCCTCTGTCCCCTCTCTTGTTTACTGCATCTTTTGAGCCCTTTGCTTGTACCATCAGGGATAATCCCAAAATAGTTGGTTACAGCATCGGCTGTGCGGTGTGTTAAGATCAATCAATTTCCCGATGGTGCTACTTTATTTACGGTAACAACATTTCAAGCAATTCATACAAAAAGGATTTGGGGAAATTGCAAGGTTCAAAATTAACGTGGGCAAACCTGAAATATTAGAGATTTATTTGACAGATAGTTCAAAGCAGGAGCCAGAGAGCATCATGCCATATAAATGGCTGCCAACTCCTCAGAAAATGTTCGGAGTAAATATGTCTCATTTCCTAGTGTGTCAAGAAATATTCAAGTTAAGCCATTCATGTCCGGATAAACACCTGCCTCCGTGCCATAAAAAGAGACAAGAAGGAATGGGGAAAATGCAAACCCTACTTCTCAAAGAGGTCCTCCACTTTTCTCTGTGCTGTACCACTTCAGAATGAAGATGGAGGCATGCTTACTAATGGGATTCTGCTTTACGGAAAGCTAGCATCTCTGCATGAAAAATGAGCTAGCACCTTCCTCAGCGACATCTAGTTCACTCGATAAATGTTCTAGGACTTTGAAAGCCAGCGTGGAGTAGTGGTTTGATCTTTAGATTATGACTCTGGAGACCAGAGTTCAAAACTCTGCTCAACCATGGAAACTCGCTGGGTGACCTTGGGCAAGGCACACTCTCTCAGCCTCAGAGGAAGATAAAACTAAACCCCCTCTGAACAAATTTTGTCAAGAAAACCCCATGATAAATTCTCTTGGGGGGGTGACTGTAAGTTGAAAACAACTTGAAGGCATTCAACAACAAGAACTTTTCACAACTGGTCATTATTAATTGAATAACTGAAAGAAAATGAGGATGAAACTATGATTTTGGGGTTCTGAATGTGTTGCTACTACTTCTCCTTGTCCTGAATGGTTGCATTTATAATTTGATATCGGGCAAACAAAAGAGGTTAAGAAAATTATAGATGATTTTACTATGTTATTATATTTTAATACTTTTTTATATGTTACATATAATATATTACATATCAAAAACATTGTAAGATGACTACCTCATTTAGTTTTTCAGTAAAGATGTTATTAATCAACTAAGAAATAATTATCTATACTTGTATCTATATTTACCTATTCATTCAAATACTGAATTAATTCAAATAATTAATAAATAATATTTTATTAATAATAATAAATCATTAATTCAATTATTGACTCAAACATACTACATTATAGAATTATAAATTTAAAACTAAGCAGCAATGCTAACTTTAATTGTTTGGGGTAGATTTATGATGCTAGTGCTTAGATAGAAGACTATGGGCAGTTGATAGTTGGGGCGAGAACTACCTTTTATTATATGCATTATCTGTACATTATATTCTTTCAGTTATTTGCATTTTATAGTTAGGTTTATTTGTTGCTAGCCTTTAATTTGGTGATTTGTTAACTTGTTAATTGCTCGATTAGTTTAGATAGTTTAGTTTAGTGCGTCAGTATGCTTTCAATATTTGTACGTCTTTACTTGCACTGTGTATTTTGTGTTTGTGTTGCTTTTTCTTTTTTTCTTCTTAATACTCAATTTTTTTTAAAAAAAGAACTTTTCATCATTTGAGTCCTACTATCAGCCTAAACTGGTACAGTCTAGATGTAGGTCTGCCTTCTTGCTGAGAACCGGGGCTCTTTCACATTACACAATCACAACACTATGATTCTGCTTTAACTGCCATGGCAACATTCCACGGGATCTTGGGATTTGTAATTTAGGGACGGGGATTTGGAATTATCAGCCAGAGAGGTCTAGTGCGTCACCAAACTACAAACTACAAACCTCAGGATTCCTTAGGATCGAGCCAAGGCTGTTAAAATGGAATCATAGTGCTCTAACTGCGTAGCGCGAAACAATATAAGGACTGTACTAGGTGTAATAGAATTTCACCAGAAACATAATGCAAAAAACATTGGCGATGGTCATTGTTGAAAAAAATGTTTAACAAAGTGAGCCGGAATTTTATGATAGAGTTATTACAAAGAATGGGTATAGGCCAAAATTTCACTGTAGGGATCAAAGAAATAGATGCAGAAATATTAATTCCTGCACAGAAAATCCTGTTTTCTGCACACCAAAAGGCTGTAATTGTGCATTTATTCTGTGTAAAATTTGTACGTGGTTTATTAGCATAGAAGACTGCATTCTCTGCACAGGGAATGATATTTCTGCATTGACATATTATTTTCCGTTCAGGGGCACTGGGGCGGCAAACGCAAGCGCCGCAGCTCCGGAGCTCCGCACGCATGGCAAGCGCGTGCAGGGCCCCGGAGCGAGGCGCGATCGCTCGCCATTTTCAGCTCGCAGCCGAAAATGAAATGGTGCGTGATCAGCACCTGCCAGGCCCTGGAGTATCGCGCGACTGCGAGTGCGTCGTGTGCACCTCTCCTCACGGTCGCACGACGCTCCAGGGGCCCTTTCCCACGGCAAATGCCGTGCGAAAAGGGACTAAGACAAGGAGCAATGGATTCAAGCTGCAGGAGAGGAGATTCCACCTAAACCTCAGGAAGAACTTCCTGATGATAAGAAGTGTCCAACAGTGGAACGTGCTGCCTGAGATCGTGATGGAGTCAACCTTCTTCGGAGGTTTTTAAACAGAGGCTGGGTGCCCATTTGCTGGGAATGCTCTGAGTGTGTGTTTCCGCACGGCAGAAGGGGGTTGGACTCCATAGCTGCTATGGTTTCTTCCAACTCCATGAATCTAAGATTCTATGATTCTCTCTTGATTTCTCAATCCTCTTTGCCGTTTTACCAGAGCTTTCGGGGTCCCCAGTCACCTTGCTCCAGATGGGACTACAGGTTCCATCTTGGTTCCCGGCCAAGAGACGTCTGACGACAAAATTCAATTACAGGCCAGGACTAAGTTTGGAGCTTTGAATTCCAACTGTTTTGTGGAGCTGATTGCCAAGAAGAGGAGAAAATACAACAAAACGAGGCAAGGGAAGAAAAAAGACCCCAACAATTTTTCAAGCCGCTGCAAATAAGCACCAAACAAATGAGAAATGGATTGTCGTCAAATTTCTCTCAGCAAAATCATTTTCGGAGCTTTGAAGAAGAGACATTTCAGTCCGGAAGGTAATTTGGGAGCAGGGAGAACAGCGGCTGGCTGTAAGAGAGGCCGTGGAATACTGTTTCACAATACTCCTCCGATCCCTGCTGGGATAAATAGGATCTGTGTGACACAGGCAAGTCTTCCTCACATGGGAAGTTTCTCCATGCGTCGGCCAAGTGGTGGGATATTAGGCGTGCAATTGAGTGGAAGAGGCATCAGAGCACAGGCTCAAAGCGGTGCGCCAGAGAACACTTTTCAGATACCTGTTATTTTGCAAGGAGGTGGAGAGGCTGTCTTCTCCGTCCTTTCTACCCCCCACTCCCCAACACAGATTCAAAAACCAATAAAAGTGACAAAACTGGAGACACAAGAATCAGGGCAGAGCCGGAAAGTCGTGAGCTAGAACCAGAAACAAACATCAGCGCCGTGTTCAGGCTGGGACGAACCTAAATGGAACAGGTGCAGGGGTAAGAAACACACACACAAACACGCATAGACAGAGCGGCCATTTCCGTACTACACTGTTATACGGCCATTATTCCCCTTTCAACCTCCTGTGGAATTCTGGGGTTCGTAGGTTCCGGAGGCCAAGGAGCTCTGTGGCTGAGAATCCTAAATGCCCCTCCCTAAACTGCAAACCCCAGGATTCCATAGGAAGTTGAAAGTGGAATCATAGCACTATAACAGTGTAGAGCGGAAATGGCCGTTGTCTCTCTCATCAAGTGGAAAGCGACAGACTGAAGAGGAGAGTATCTGCTACTCATGGAGGTGTTCTACACAGTCCAGAATGAGAGGATCTGACCACAAGGAAGGGTTAGACACAATGGTAGCCGGTGGCTTCAATGATATTCACTTGACCGATCCACTGGGGTTTTAGGCCATTTCCGCACTACACCGTTATAGTGCTATGATTCCACTTTCAACCTCCTGTGGAATCCAGGGGTTTGCAGTTTAGAGAGGGGCATTTTGAATTCTCAGCCAGAGAGCTCTTTGGCCTCCGGAAACTACAAACCCCAGAATTCCACAGGAGGTTGAAAGGGGAATAATAGCACTATAACAGTGCAGTGCGGAAGTGACCTTAATCAGAACATTAAAGGTTATCCAAGCTGGTGATCCTAATGAGGGGATAAGATTTAGCACCTTGGAAGTACCATTGAAGCTAAAACTTAAACCTGGGTCAAATTTGCCACTAGGGATGGAAAGAGTATCTGGGGGGGGGGGGGGAATATATATATATAAAAAAATAAAAAAAAGAAGTTGAAAAACATGTTTTTTGAGTGTCAACAATCCCTGATTAGAGGAATCCTGGACTGATGAGAATCTTTGTGGTTCAGGACTTCCTCTGTGTAAAATATCCAAGTGGTTCTTTTGTGCCGGCAACAGCATTTCCTGTATAGATTTTTTTTTTTTTTTTAAAAAAAACATTTTCTTCATGGAAAACAACATTTCAACACAGAAATATTCCTGTGCAGAAAATATTAGTTTCTGCACAGAAAGAAAAAAAAGCTGCAATTGGGGATTTGCTGTGCATAAAATTCATACACTCTTGGTTTGCATAGAAAATAGCATTTTTCCACAGAAAACCACATTTTCTGTGCAAGGACTAATACTGAAATATTTTCCATACAGAAAATGCTGTTTCCTGTGCAGAAAATGCAGTTTTCTGCACGAAAAACCCCATGAGAATTTTGCATAGAATAAGGCATTCTTCTCTAGCATGGAATATTTACATTCAGTTGAATATCATAGAAGCAAAGCTGCATGTTGGGTGGAGTCTCCAGCCGCACATTCTGCGCACGATTGGTTGCACAATATCACCGTTCAACACAAGGATTGCTCAGCACAAGCCCTTTTGCTTGCGTTGCATATTCCTGCTGCAAGATCATGGCCCTTGCCTCTTGGGACAGAGCTTTATGGCACTATTTTCTGCTCCCAGCAAAAATCACATTTTTTTTTTGTCTACGTGACTTCTTCGACATCTGTCACTCCCTAAATATATATCCATTTTGGCTTGCAATTTATCAGCCAAGGAACGCAGCCCAACATTCAGAGATCTGCGCAGTCTGAGCAACATCTCTGCTCCAATTTGTAATGCATATTAGTCAGGGATGTGCAAATTAGATCGGCTTTCATTATAAAATGCAGAGCAAATGAAATTCTCCCCCATCCCAGACTCCCTAAGGCGGGATGGGCAACAGTGAAGGGGGTACGGGAATTCCCCCCTCCGTACCCTCTCAAGCAGGGCACGCTGTCACGTTTTGGGGCCAGACGTGACAACTGAAATTTTGGCAAATCTGGGGAGGAGGTTGTGTTGTTTTGTTTTTCCAATAATTTTGGGGGTCTCTGGAGGAGGGAGATAAACCACCCCATTTGCAGCCAGTTTTTGATTGTCCTCATTAGCCTGGGGGTCAAAGAAAAGGTATCACTGGATTTTCAAAAAATATTTGATGGTCTAGGGACTTTGTGGGGATTTATGCGGTTACACTTTGGGCCCCCAAGAGCCACACTTTTTCAGCCCCATCCAAAAGCCACACTTTTTCAGCCCCATTACAAAAAAGGGTCCTTTTTTATAAGGTAACATTTAGATTTGGATAAGATATACTGAAGGAAAGCCAACATGGCACAGTGCATTAAACTATGACCCTGGAGACCAAAGTTCAATTCCCTGCTTGGCCATAGAAGTCCACTGGGTGACCTTGGATATGTCACACACTCTCAGCCCCAGAAAACCATATTATAGGTTTGCCTAAGGGTTGCCGTAAGTTAGAAATGACTTGAAGACCCACAAGAACAAACTAAAGATGTGTATTGATGGTGCTGTTCTTTACATGATTACGTTTTTTCTGTTGTTAGTCCTTCATGTAAAATTACAGATGAATTGTTTAATCTTGCTTCTTGTTGTTTTTTAAATGAGATATTTGATTGCCCTATTAATATTGGTAGCACTGCCTGCTTACATTCTGTTCTCTCTTTTTTGTAATTATCAACGGTTTACCATGAAACATTGCGGCATTTTACGGTATAGACGTTTTCGGCGTCGCTTGTCATGGTTAACAATTTGTTTCCAAGAATAGTTCAAAGTCCCGACCTCTAAACAAGGGTGGAAAGGAAATTTCGCTCACAAAAGCAAAGTTTTGAATTTGTCATCTTCTGCTTCCACGACTAGAAAGAAATTGCACATTACAGAGCAGGGTTTTTTCCCCCAAAAAATTCTATGCAAGTAAGCGCATACCCTCCAAAATGTCACGGATGAAAATCGTGGCGTGCATGGCCAAGCGACATCAGAGTGTGGTCAAGATGGCAAAACTTATGAAGGAGGAAGAACACACCAGTTAGAGCGGCTGCAGCGGTTTGTTTTTGCCTGAGCCGACCGGGAAGGGTGAGATTTCATCCGTCCTCTCCTCTCCCCCTACCGAGTTATCTGAGTGCAAACTACTTTTGCACTTTGCACTCAGTTTGCAGCAATTGGGGTGAGCTGAGGATGAAGGGGGAGGAAGTGAGGGAAGGAGGCAGAAACTGAGACATTTTAAAAGCAGCTGGAAAATCAAAGAATGATTCTGGACTTTTCCTGCCAAATCAGGACAATCGGAGGGTATCTAAGCGTGCGCGTCTCAAAATTAAATCCTGATAGGTGCTTGCAAACAGTATAGACCCACTGCTGAGTCGACAGGTAGGTCAATCCAGCTAACTGAGAATAACCTACTCTATCCAAGACTAAAAGTAGAATTTAGGATGCTTGATCTCTGAAATACGTGCACAAGGACATGTTAATCAAGAATGGGATGCAGTAATTGAGAAATCTGTGTGTGTTGTGTTGTTGTGTGCCTTCAAGTCGCCTCTGACTTATGGCGACCCTAAGGCAAAACTATCATGCGGTTTTCTGGGCAAGATTAGTTCAGAAAGGGGGTTGCTTTTGCCTTCTTCTGAGGCCGAGAGAGTGTGACCCAATGGTTTTCCATGGACCCGTGGGGATAGCCCATTCTTCAAACCATTATTCCATGCTGCCTCCATCCCCATTCCCTTTTCTTTTTCACAGGCACGCATGCTTTCCTTCTCTGAAAACGCAAGGGAACGGGAAGTCACGCGCATGCCTCACAAATAATGAAATCCACAAAGGTTAAACCTGTGGATGCAAAGAGAGATCTGCATTTTAATTTTAAGTTTTTTTCTGCTTTTTAAAAAAGCATGTTACTTCGATTGTGAACGAAGTTGTTAGTGTTAATAATTAATCAATATTTTTTTTAAAAAAAAACTCCTCTAGGCTTACGTACAGCCCCAGAGCTGCACTTTGTACAGTCCTGGTATAAAACTTGTGACTCTTAAATGGATACAATCCCTCCACTTGGTTTAAACCTGAGCTCCTGCTGGAACATGTCTACTTCCATCAGATACCTGGATTGTTATCAAACGGTTGAAGTTGGAAACCGTCTGGAGGAGGATGACCAAAATGGTGAAGGGTCTGGAAGCCATGCCTTATGAGGAGAGGCTTAGGGAGCTAAGTATGTTTAGCCTGACAAAAAGAAGGTTAAGAGGAGACTTGGTAGCCATGTTTAAATATGTGAAGGGAGGTCATGTTGAAGATGGGGCAAGCTTGTTTTCTGCTGCTCTGGAAACTAGGACACGGAGCAATGGATTCAAACTACAGGAAAGAGATTTCACCTAAACATCAGGAAGAGCTTCCTGATAGTCAGAGCCGTTCAACACTGGAATAGGCTTCTGCCTCAATGGAGTGTGGTAGAGTCTCCTTCTTTGGAGGTTTTTAAGCAAAGGCTGGATGGCCATCTGTCGGGAGTGCTTTGATGGGTGTTCCTGCATAGCAGGGGGTTGGACTGGATGGTCCCTGGGGTCTTTTCCGACTCATTCTATGAGTCTATATTCCAAGCAGGACCTGTCAACATCATAGATTTACCATCCTACCATATAATATTCTTTGAACTCCTTTTATCAAAAAAACGAAAAAGCATTGCCTCTGTTCCATACAATATTATTTGGGTCAAAATCGCCACGTCACCCTTTCCAACACAGCGGCCCCGCAGTTCTGCTGAATCTGCCACCGTTTCCGACAAAGCCGCTTGCGACGCCTTCCTCGATGTGCGTTCCGGGCAAATGTGTTGGCCCTGCTGTGCCTCGTCATCTCGATTCTCATATTTTATGCACGGGATATGCTTGCGGGAGCCGTCGGACGCACAGCAAAGCGACTCACCAAACTCACGAAACGGCATGATGGCACGCAAAAGAGAAAATAATTTAAAAAAAATTAGTCATACACAGAAACAGCCTGGTTAAAATTCAGGGACTGATAATATTTAAATGAAGCGATGCACAAGCAGAAGCAGTAGCTCAGCCGAGAGAGTCTTCTGACATCTCAAAGACGGAAAATGTTTATTGTGGCGTCGGTTTATGTGGAGTGGAATCCGCTTCCATCAGATATCTGGATTGTTATCAAAGTATTGAAGGAGGTGGTTGTAAATTGCTAGGTTAGAGAGCAATGGCATGCAAAAAAAGAGAAAAGAGGAAGGAAGGAAGGAAGGAAGGAAGGAAGGAAGGAAGGAAGGAGGGAAGGAGGGAAGGAGGGAAGGAGGGAAGGAGGGGAAAGAAAGAAATAAGGAAAGAAATAAGTACCAACATCAATAATGCTTAAAGGTGTGCATAATCAAGTGATTGTGCAAAAAAGAGCACTCGTTCAGGTTAATCTAATTAGCATCTGCTGTGAAATCTTTAAAAAAAGAATTTCTTGAAAAGCCAGTCCTCCAACTGGGGTATCTCTTGCGCCTTCCGCTTTTTTCCGCAAAGGCTATCCTTGCCGTGGTGATCACACACAACCTTGTTTTATTATTTAATGCCAATTGTTGATCTATCCTGTTCGGCAGATATATTTCAGATTTCATCTCAAATGAGATATTTAATATTTCACAGATCTTAATATGAGGGGTTTTTTTCTCCCCAATAATGAGATGTTAGATGTGATGGGCACGGGGGAAGAAAAAACTGACCGGATTAATCAAAGAGAAGGCATTGCAAGAATTTGACAAAGAGTGGGAACCAATTATAGACTATGTAACTCAAGAGGTAAAAAGAGTGTGACGATACCGTTTCTATATAGGGATGATGTTGCTCGTATATAGTTTTTGTTTTTATTTTAAGAGGACAACTCTAATCTTTTAGAAGCAATGGTAGAAGGCTTGATAAAATCGTTATTAAAATGAAGAGGTATTGGAAATGAACATAAATTCAGGTCTTCCTGCATGGCAGGGGGTTGGACTGGATGGCCCCTGGGGTCTCTTCCAACTCTAGGATTCTATGATTCTATCTGAGGAATTGAACCCTGGTTTCCGAGGTCATCGTCCGACATGCAAACCGCTACACTACACTGGGGGTGGACTATGGACTATGTCCGTTTCTGCACTACACTGTCATAGTGCTATTTTTCTCAACATTGTGTAGAATTCTGGGCTTTGTAGTTTACTGAGGCCAAGAGCTCTCCGGCTGAGACCTCTAAACGCCCCTCCCTAACTACAAACCCCAGGATTCCTTTGGATGTTGAAAGTGGAATCATACCACTATAACAGTATAGTGCGGAAATGGCCTACGACTCCGGAGACCAAGGTTTGATTCCTCACCCGGCCAAGGAAACCCATTGGATGACCTTGGGCCACGTCACACTCTCTCAGCTGCATTACAGAGTTATCTTAGGTTGAGAGCTGGAGTGGTGTAGTGGTTTGAGCTTTGGACTATGACTCTGGAGATGAGGATTCAGTTCCCCACTTGGCCATGGAAACCTACTGGGTGACCTTGGGCATGTCACACACTCTCAGCCTCAGAAGACCCCATGCTAGGTTCAACTTAAGGTCACCGTAAGTAGCAAACATCTTGAAGGCACACGGTAATGACAGTAAACTAGACGCTTCAACAGGGAATAAAGTGGAAAGCATCTCCTGGTTGTAAACTAAACAACGTTGCCCCACGTTTAAAAAAAAAATAAAATGAGAGGTTGAGGCTCCCTTGGGTTGAAGGGGAAGGGGGCCACTGATACATTTCAAGAAGCCAGAAATTTATGCATAAAAGAGGAGACTTGAGAGAGATCTCTGGTTTGCTCTCAGTAGGGGTAAAAAGCAAAAAAACAAAAACAAAAAAACCAGGATGCTTTCAGAAGCATCGATTTTCATTTCCATACTTCTCTGGTTTGAGGGCAGGCGCCCCCCAAACAGCTTTGGGGCTATAAACGGCCCCCGGGGCCACAGGATTCTGACTTCGGTGCTATAAAACAAACGCGGCAGAACGGCTCCGGAGAGCGATGCCTCCCGAGTCCGCTTTTCTTTCGGGCTTTTCTAAAGGCTCGTTTCGCCCTTGCTCAGTTGCTGGGTGGCCAGGGGTACCTCGCCTACCTCGAGAGAGCGAGCGCCCCCCTTTTCCCGCTTGACAGCCAGCCGTGGCCTCGCGCGCCTAACATTAACCGCCGGCTCGCTTTGTGCTCCAGTGCCCCCCTAGATAAATGGGACTTTTCCCTTTCATTGTTTAAAGAGAATAGCAAAGTGGGTTCTGTACTCCTTGCGCTTTGCAATAAGCTTTTGCGATTCACTTAGATCTCGTGCTGAGATTTTTCTAACTGCCAGGGAACAAAGAACACCTTGCTGCTGCTTGTCCTTTTATTGACTTCTCCAGCATTGCTGCTTCCCCCTCCTGCCTCCCCTTTTCTCTTCCCGTTTCTTCTTCTCCGTCCTTCTTAGGAAAAAACAGTGGAACTGTGCGGAAATGCAACATACTATTTGAAAAACCAGATCTCTCTTGACGGACCTGCCAGAGCCCTTAGATCTGGAGAGGAAGGCCTTCTGTCGGTCCTGCTACCACCCCAGGCTCACCTGGTGGGGACACGGGAGAGAGCTTTCCCAACGGTTGCTCCTAACCTCTGGAACTCTCTGCTGCAGGAGGCTACACTGGCCCCCTCCCTGGTCTCCTTTCATAGGAAGATAAAGCCATTTCTTTTTCATCAAACCTGTAATACCTTTTACACACGTATCAGCTGTTTTTAAAATGTACTGTTAGTTTTATAATTTTACAATTTTAAAATTACCTTTTTATAAAAACTTTTTGGAAGCTACCTTGGGTCCCACTTTGGGAGAAAAGGCGGCATATAAATCCAATAAATAAATAAACAACCCAGGGATTCCCCTGAGATTCCTTTACGATACTGCCGAGATCCTATGTCACGCTTCCATGGTGTAAATCTACATCCATACAGATGTGCTACGTGTTCCAATTTTATTCCATTTACATGCTGCGTTTCTCCCGCTCTGAGACTCAAGGTAGCTCACAAAGCTTAAATAGGATCAGAAAACGAAATACAAAAAGCGGCATTCAAAATCATTGTGTTAAAAGCATTTTAAAACTACTTGGAGTAAATTTAAAATTTTAAAAAAACCCAAATACCCAACAAAAAGTAAAAAATGGAGCACAAGAACCCCATTTAAAAGGCAGCCTGACATTACTCATTATTCATTCTATTTATCTATCTATCTATCTATCTATCTATCTATCTATCTATCTAATCTCCTAGTATGGGATTCAAGATGGAGTAAAATGTTTTAAAAGAACATTGTAATTAAAAAAAAATAATAGGACATCTACCACCTCTATACTATTGTATATTCTGGTGCTTACGTATGACAGGATCAACATCTCCTGACATATGTAGCTCTGGATACCTTTAGTTTTTATTTGTTCCAAGTACAGAATGACCCAGTTAGACAAGACCGTGGACTTAGTGTAAGGGACAGAAACTGGGCATGACCTGAGATGGCAGCGTTGGAGATATTGTGCCTCTCTGTTTTGTGCCATCCAACAGAACCATTAAAATTAGTATTACTTGTATATAATAGATTATATGTATTATTTACAAGTAAAGCAACCAAAAACAGTGAGCCGGTCCTCTGCCAAAGTTTACAGCTCTCTAATTAAACATTTTTATCAGCAGTCATGAGCAAAGTTTGTAACAGTAAGCAAGTCACCAGTCATTATTTTCACGTCCCAGTTGGTCGTAAATTCAGACCGACAGTCCAGTAGCAAAGTCACTCCTGAAAACAGCTCCGAAACTTGAATTGGTCTGAAAATCCAAAATCCGAACGGGTAGGGGGTCAGGCTTGATGACCCTTGTGGTCCCTTCCCACTCTGTGGTTCTATAGTTCTATGAAGTGCTCCAAAGTCTTCTACTTTTGCAAAGCTGAACCCAATCTTCTTCCTGTAGGAAACGTGAGGGAATGATGTTCACCGTCCCAAGCAAGCCTCCCTGATCCCATCGTGTTCCCCACAAGGCAAGAGGAAAAGAAGTGACTGAAAGAGCCTTTCTGCACTACACTTTATAGTGCTATTATTCCACTTCCAACCCCCTGTGGAATTCTGGGGTTTGTAGTTTGCTGAGGCCAAAGAGCTCCCCGGCTGAGAATTCTAAACGCCTCTCCCAAAACTGCAAACTCCAGGATTCCATAGGAGGCTGAAAGTGGAATATTAGCACTGTAACAGCTTAGTGCGGAAATGACACAGAATGATATTTGTAGCATAAGCTTTCATAGACAAGAGTCTACTTTATTGGATGCATGGCCTATGGACAGACTTTTATACCAATGAATGAGACATTTGTGTGTCTAAGTAGAAATAGAAATGCAAAATTTGTGGGCATGGTGATGAGATAGCAAGTTCGGTTCTAGCAGCGGTCATTGGAGGGCATGGGTGAGAGGAAAGATTTTGCCTAAAACTACCACGAGCAGATGCCCATATGAATGGGGGAAAGAGTTCTTGGAATATAGAACTGTGCTGGCTGGGAACGGAGGAGGTGTGATAAAATGGGCAAGAGAGCCCTCATGAGGCTGGAGTATTAACCAGAATTCTAACATGTCTACCGTGCCAGGAACCAGCACATAGGGCTTACCTACAACTCAAGCATAGATTCCATGGGTTTCTTTCAGACGGCGCTAACAAATATCCCATTTCCGTGCCGCACTGTGATAGCGCAACTGTTCCACTTTCAACTTCCTATGGAATCCTGGGCTTTTGAATTCTGAATTAGAATTCTGGAGGTTTTAGTTTGTAGCTGTCTGGATGAGAATTTAAATGCCCTTCTCTAACCCCAGGATTCCATAGCAGGTTGGAAGTGGAATAATAGCACCGTAACAGCGTAGTGCGGAAATGGCCAAAGACCAGCATCCCATTCAGCAGTTATCGTATTGTAAACTGGACTTACGGCATGAAACTTCTGGGGTCCCCTTTTATAGTCAGAAAAAAGACCAAATGTGACGTCCATCACCTGCCTTTACAGCTCAGACTTCTTCACATCCAAAGCAGGGGGAACACAGGACTCAGAAAAACGAATGTGGGTGGAAGTGAAGCTGACAGATCAGTCAATCCTGATCCACAAAAGTATTCCATCTTGTTTTCTGCTCCAAAATTTGCATTTCAGTTGAGCGCAGGTCTCCTTTCATTATACATGTTTTTGTGTGTAAATATATATGCTCTGAATACATGTATATGTATTTAATTAAATTTAGACAACTGTGCAACCCAGTGGAAAACTGCCTATGGGTCTAAGTTGATTTGTTTAGTCTTTATGCATCAGAGGAAGAAGGAAAACATCATACATTGTGTGAGTTGTGGCATATTTTCTTACCTTAGAAAGAATCCCAACATTCTGGGGGTTAGAAATAGGATTATAACTGTAGTTAGGATTATGGTTAGAAGCACAATTTAATGTGTACTGAACCCCCTGAGAATTTTAATATCCTCTGATCAAAGGGAGGGTGAATACAACAGCCAGAGGTCTATCCACCCTATGTATTTATAGTTCTTTGATATCGCTTTAAATCCAAATTATGGTGTCTCAGGATCAGTAGTTTTGTGAAGCATATAGAATTATCTGCCTGAGAATCATAGATTCAAACAGCTGGAAGAAACCACAAGGGCCATCTAGTCCCATTTCTGGTCATGCAAGAATACACCACCAAAGCATTCCCGAGAGATGGCCATCCAGCCTCTGTTTAAAAACCTCCAAAGAACTCCACCACACTTTCAGGCAGCGCATTCCACTGTTGAACTGCTCTTAGCATCAGGAAGTTCTTCCTAAAGTTTAGATGGAATCTCGTTTCCTGATATTTGGAGCCATTGCTCCATGTCCTTGTCTCCGGAGCAGAAGAAAACAGGCTTGCTCCATCCTCCATGTGACTTCCCTTCAAATATTTAAACATAGCTATCATATCCCCTCTTAACCTTCTCTTCTCCAGGCTAAACCTACCCAGCTCCCTAAGCTGCTTCTCATAGGGCACGGTTTCCAGGTCTTCTAACATTTTGGTCAACCTCCTCCAGACACGTTCCAACTTGTCAATATCATTCCCGAACCGTGGTGCCCAAAACTGGACACAGTATTCCAGATGAGGTCTAACCAGAGCAGAACAGAGTTCTAAACACCATACTCCTATTGATGCAACCCGGAATCACGTTGGCTTTTTTAGCCGCTGCAGGATGCCAGCTGCTATGTGTTTCTGGGAGCGGTGAATCTTGATGCAAAAACATTCCCCCCCCCCAATAAACTCAAATATATTTCTGTGAAGACTAATTTACCGAAACCCGTGTAAAATGCAAATACTGGGTGAAATATCCACAAACATTCCCACTGTCTATTATTTCTTCTGTATGACTGGTGTTGGAAAACTTTTTTTTTTCCCCAGGAAATGAATAACAGCAAATACGCTTCCCATTTTCAGCAGAGACCCCCAGACGGATCCGGGGAGAGAATGCAAAAAGGGGGGAAAAACGCTTCCTTGCTTCTTTGGCTGCCTTCATTAACCAAACAGATTTTGGATTCTTCAGAGAACTGTGCAATTGGAGGGAGGGGCTCTCTCCCCGCAGGTAAGATTGCAATTAAAACTCCAATTAAAAGTCAATTCACTTGTGCATCCCTAATGATTATATCTGATTGGGGCCAATTGGAGTGAAGCTCATGCTTCAAACCAATACTTGCACATATTTAAGACAAGGCAACCCATCTGAAAGGGGTCTCATGGCCGCCTACCGTCCTTGCTAATTTATGATATTTAACTTCTGCCTTTCCTCCAGTGACTTCCATAGTTCTCCTCCTCTTCTCCACTTTGTCTTCGCAACCAGAGTTCTGATTAATTACTTTGATTAACTACTTTTTAAAAATAATTAGTTGGAGTAATAATTAGTTGCAATGGACAACCTTTATTTGAAAAAATAACTATGACACAGTAACTAACAGTAACTATTCCTGCTTTTGCTACTCCAACAGTAATTGTTACCAACAGCAAGAATTACTTCCTGTTATAGTTATTTTTAACTTTCTTGGCCAGCTGGGCAATAAAACAAGGACAATAAAATTTTGAATAGCAGCAGCAAAGTAACTTCCATTGAGATCCAGGCTCCCTCCATCCTATGTGAGACTAACTGTCCCTTTCTTTAGGAAAAGAAAGTGCAACCTAAAAAAAAAACAACTAACATAATAGTAACTAAGTCTTACTGCTGGTAACAGTTACTATTACAGTAGAAAAGTAAAAATAGTAACTGTTATGAACAGTAAGAGGAGTGGCTAACACATTGAAAGGTGGGAACTGAATTCAAACAGACCAGCGAGAACGCTGAGCAGAAATTAACAAAATGAAATTCAACGGAGACATTAATAAATTCAGCTTATTTTTTTTTAAAAAAATTAATTTTTCTATGAAATACAATCATATAACTAAAAATAGATGGTGCCATTTCTTCTCCTCTTTTCCAAATGTATAAATACAATTATACATACAAAACTTTAATAGAGAAAAAATTTCCTATCTAATTATTTTTAATTATATATTGGACATTTTGCTAAGTTCACCTATATCGTTTTGACTTCCTTTGCTGCCCGCACAAAGTAATTGTATTTGCGCTATTTCATTTTTACTTAAGAAATTCCCTTGATTGTAATTTACCCTCTGCTTTTGAACTGTTTGAGTACACATTTCATTTAACATCTTTACAAAACTATAGTTATTTACAATACCTAATTAAATAATGTGTAAAGAAAATCTATACTTGTCTTAACCGGTGTATTTCTTTCTGTTCCGCAAGTCACATACGTATCCTTCTAAACTTTCGTTTATCCGTTGTTATATAGTTCATCTGATCCATCTTCAATAAATTCAGCTTATGAAAATTACATATCTCATAGGAGGGGTGGGAGGGTATGGTAACACTAAGCAGGATCATCCCTGGTTAATACTTGGAGGGGAGACCGTCAGTGAATGCCAAGTGCTGTAGGTTATATTTCCAAGGGAAGAAATGGCTAAACTACCTCCAAAACTTCCTTCCTTAAGAAAACCCTATGACATTTATGAGGTCACCATAAATGGACAGGTGACTTGAGGGCACATACACACACAAACGCACACAAAATACATGTCTGTCATACAAACTATCACAGAATTAATTGGCTATTTTTAAAGCCCCAAACCCTGAAAACTGATAGTCTTTGGCTCCCCCTGCTGACATAATATTTGTAAACAGCATTCAGGTTTTTGCTGAGGTTCAGTGCATCATGCTGAATCATCATTAATGATGTCTAGTGGACCTCTTGAACAATGCAGGCTGTTCCAGCCAAGGAGTAAGTAAAACGCTGCCAAAATAAAATAAAATAAAGTTTTGTCACCCTATGTGTCACCTCCTGCTCTTACAAACACCTGTCAATGTTTTAAGCAGAAGTGTTTGTTTGGAGAAAAGCAAGCCTCTAGACTAAAACATAGAATCATAGAATCATAGAGTTGGGAGAGACCCCAGGGGCCATCCAGTCCAACCCCATTCTGCCATGCAGGAACACCCATCAAAGCACTCCCAACAGATGGCCATCCAACCTCTGCTTAAAAACTTCCAAAGAAGGAGATTCCACCACACTTCATGGAGGCAGCAGATTCCACTGCTGAACAGCTCTGACCATCAGAAAGTTCTTCCTGAGGTTCAGGTGGAATCTCCTTTCCTGCAGCTTGAATCCATTGCTCCTTGTCCTAGTCTTTGGAGCAGCGGCAAACAAGCCTGCTCCCTCCTCAACATGACATCCCTTCAAATATTTGAACATGGCTCTCATGTCCCCTCTTAACCTTCTCTTCTGCAGACTAAACAGACCCAGCTCCCTAAGGCGTTCTTCATAGGGCGTGCCTTCCAGACCCTTCACCATTTTGGTCACCCTCCTCTGGACACGTTCCAGCTTGTCAACATCCTTCTTGAATTGAGGTGCCCAGAACTGGGCACAGTATTCCAAATGAGGCCTAACCAATGCAGAATAAAGTGATACCCTTACCTCCTTTGATCTAGACACCATACTCCTATTGATGCAACCAAGAATCGCATTGGGTTTCTTGGCTGCCGCATCACACTGCTGACTCATGTTCAGCTTGTGCTCTACCAAGACTCCTAGATCTCTTTCACGCGTACTGTTATCTAGCCACGCATCCCCCATCCTATATTTGTACATTCCATTTTTTCTGCCTAAGTGTAGAGCCTTCCATTTCTCTCTGTTGAAATCCATTTTGTTAGCTTTGGCCCAAATCTCCAATCTGTCAAGGTCCTTTCGAAATCTGATCCTATCCTCTGGGGTATTAGCAACCCCCTCCCAATTTGGTGTCATCTGCAGATTTGATCAGCCTGCCCTCCACTCCTTCATCCAAGTTGTTGATGAAGATATTGAACAGTTCTGGACCCAGGACAGAACCCTGTGGCACCCCACGAGTCACTTCCCTCCAGGACAAAAAGCAGCCATTGGTGAGCACCCTTTGGGTCGATCGGTCAACCATCTAAAACATCCAGTAGGTTACAGGTTTTATACCTTGTCATGCAGAATTAGCCACACATCAAGGTTAAAATTCATAAATGTTATTTACTCTACCACCACAAGCGTTTTCCTGGACCCTTCATTATTTACATATCTTTCACCCTGGGAACTGGGACAAGATCCTGCACCCTTATCTTTGTAATACCTATTCTTATAACACCTCCCCGTAACGTTCACATACCAATTTCTGCTCTTCTTCCTCCTTACCCAGATACAAATTAACATCCGACAACGCAGTGATTAGCCACTTGGCACTCTGGGATACTTTAGAATTTACACTTGGACACATTGGCCATTTCCGCATCTTACCGGTTCCTGCTGATATCCCGTCACTGTTCCAGCAGCGCCTCTGCCAGGATGGGAGAGGGTCCCCCGTGCTCCTCTCTGCAAGGGATCGGCCGCCTATGGAAGAGAGTGCAAGGGACGCACTCCTTCTTTCCGGACTGCAGTCGACCTTCTTCCCGTGCTGCATTGCAGGAGGAACCCATAGAATTCCCAGCCCTCCCGTATGACTGGCTGCAACGGAAGCCTCGCACAATCAGGGGTCATTGACGGACTTTTTCCATCAAGGATATACTCCGTGATTGCGCCGGCTGGCGATGTGAGAAGGGTGGGGCTGTAACGACGCCATGCAAAAGCATCACCACAGTCCTGCTCCTCTTGTGTTGCCCTTACAGGACGCCACCGTCCTGTTGCAAATGGCAGTTGACAATTGATACAACAGCCTGCCTAGCAAACTATAGCTCTGGTACCTCTAGCATCGCGATTCTCTACATATCCTAATACCTTCAGCATATATATGACAGGAGCTATGCATCATGACGTGTGCCTGTTCTGTGATTTATTGTAGACTCACACACATCACTAAACACTAAGATATCTGGTTTAAATATCCCGATCCCGTCCTTTAGGCAAGCCCATCATAAGTGTCTGCTTCATATATAAAATAATACGGGTTGGGCACAGAATCCCTCAGACTGTAGCATACCACTAAGGCCATTTCCGCACTACGCTGTTATTGTGCTATTATTCCACTTTCAATGTTCTGTGGAATTATGGGGTTTGTAGTTTACTGAGGCCCAAGAGCTCTCTGGCTGAGAATTCTAATGCCCCTCCCTAAACTGCAAACCCCAAGATGCCATAGGATAGGATGGTGAAAGCGGAATAATAGCACTGGTACAGTGTAGTGCGGAAAGGCCCTGAGAGAAGTCCAAGAACTATGTACCCTTTTGGCCATCAGGTGGCACTAAGATACTTCATGACAATGGGAACTTTACAGCGTGAACAAGGAATGACTACTTAAGGAAGGGAGAAGAATTGTGCAAGATTTTTTTTTTTTTAATCTTTAAACCCCTGTCCTCCAGACACATTGGTGGGGTGGGAGGGAAAAAAGGAAGCATTCAAGAGGAACAACCGTTCTTTAAACAAGATGTGGCCTTCCAATTTGTTGTCGTCATCGTTGCGTGCTTTCAAGTCGCTTCTGACTTATAGCAACCCTAAGGTGAACCTATGGCAGAGTTTTCTTGGCCAGATTTGTTCAGAGGGAGTTTGCCTTTGCCTTCTTCTCAGGCTGAAAGAAAATGACTTGCCCAAGATCATCCAGCAGGTTTCCACGGCCCAGTTGGGAATTCAGTCCCAGGAGGGTAGATTTCGATTGAAACATTAGGAGGAACTTCTGGACAGTCAGATCAGTTTGGCGATGGAATCCACTGTCTAGAGGAGCGGCGGGATCTCCTCTGGACATCTTCAGATAGAGTCTGGACAGCCACCTGCTGGGGACGATCTAACTAGAGATCCTGTATCGAGCAGAGGGTTGGAGTAGATGGCCCACGAAGCCCCTTCCAACTCTACGATTCTGTCAGGCCATGTAGAAAATGGAGTCAGCTTATTTTTGATGCTCTAGAGAGCCTAGAATGCAAACCAATGGATCCAAACTACAAGAAAAGGTGTTCCATACGCAGTACTGTTAAAGTTCCCCTGAGAGGTGGTTACTCCAAACGGTGGGTGACTCAGAGGTCCACCTGCAATACCAGTGCCTCCGTGAAACGGTGGAGAATTATTGGCTCGAACAGGAAGTCCGCTAGATGGAGATAACCCTTATAGGATCTTTTATAGCTATGAATACCAGTACTAATGCAGGGACGTCAGTTGGAGGTTCATATCATGTTTTGTTTTATTAGGGGACTTCACACAAGATGAAAGCAGTCACACAACCACACAAGGATCACCGAATGACAGGGCGGGGGAACTGGATAGCGAGAAGTTAGGGCGAAGCGGGTGATATTTGTCTATCTTGCAGAGAAGAGAGGAAGTGATGTGGCTCAGACTGAGGGTCAGAGGGTGGTACCAGGGTGGGAATCGGAGCAGCAAAGTGACAGCCTGTGTCCAGAGTACTACGAGTTGTCTGGCTTAGAGCCAGGGTTTAAATCCCCTGTTTTCACCCTGAGAGGGAAGGTGTTAATGGCAGAGTAGATATTGGGACCCAGAATGAGCGAATGGCTTTAGCGTTAGGTAACAAAAGACGGATGGGAATGGGGATAACTCTTTAATGGCTGGGCGGATGAAGAAACAGAGGAGTATCTTGGCGGGAAGAGGAAGCAGGTTAAAGACAATGAGTAGGTAGTTTTCGGTGCTTTTGCTTCCGAAGGTTGGGCCATTGAAGGGATATTTTCAAGCTCATTGACACCAGAGCTTCCTTGTCTCTGAACTGACCGTGCGCTGAGATCCCATCTAATCTACTTTCGCACGTGTTCAGCCAGTCGTCGTAACCAAAGCGGCTTCTCAGCCATCACAGTATAATATACAAGTGATATTTCATGCCAATTAAATGATATTTGCCAGTTGTAACGTATCATGGAACGGGGGCGTACGGCAGGGTAACAAGGTGGTCCTCTCATCTCTGTTTAAAAACTTCAAAGAAAAGAGGTTCAACTGCACTGTGAAGCGATGAAGTCCTTTATTGAGGAGCGCTTACTGGCAGGAAGTTCTTCCTAATGTTTAGATGGAATCTCTTTTCTTACGGTTAGAATCCATTGGTTTGCATAGTGGCTGGCCTTTAGCTTCTATACACATCCAGCAAATATACTATGCATCTTCACCCTAAGGACCTTTCCACACTCCACTGTTATAGCGCTATTGTTCCACTTCCAACATCTTATGGAATCCTGGGGTTTGCAGTTTAGGGAGGGACGTTTAGAGCTCTCAACCAGAGAGCTCTTTGGCCTCAGGAAACTACAAACCCCAGAATTCCAGAGGATATTGAAAGTGGAATTATAGCACTATAACGGTATGGTGCAGAAACATAGAATCACAGAATCATAGAGTTTGAAGAGACCCCAGGGGCCATCCAGTCCAACCCCATTCTGCCATGCAGGAACACCCATCAAAGCATTCCCAACAGATGGCCATCCAGCCTCTGCTTAAAAACCTCCAGAGAAGGAGATTCCACCACACTCCATTAAGGTAGCATCTTCCACTGCTGGACAGCTTTGACCATCAGGAAGCTCTTCCTGAGGTTCAGGTGGAATCTCCTTTCCTGCAGCTTGAATCCATTGCTCCTTGTCCTGGTCTCTGGAGCAGCAGAAAACAAGCCCACTCCCTCCTCGACATGACAGCCCTTCAAATATTTAAACATGGCTATCATGTCCCTTCTCAACCTTCTCTTTTGCAGACTGAACATACCCAGCTCCCTCCCAGAAAGTTTCCTGCAAACCTTCTGTGAGCTGAGCTTAAGGTGTGTTACTCTTGTACTGTTAGGCCTGACTTAAGACTCTTCCTTCAGCAGTGATTCCTGTGTGCATGTGATTTGTGCAACCAATTCTTCAGCATTAGAGGCCTGAGTAATACGGGACAATTTTCCTGGCAGTCTAAAGCCAATGGAAGGACAATTTTTATTTTCACAGATGCCCTGTAGCGCAGGGAGCTTGGGAGGGATCGAGCCAGTCAGCTGGGCTGAGAATGAAAAGCCTTAGAGATGGCCAGCCAGAAGGAAGCAAAAATGGCAAAATGTTTACTGAATGCGAAAATACACCAGGAGCAAGGGAGTGGGAGGGGCAGCAGAGAAGAAAGTTTTCCTTGAAAAATGTGTTAATATTAGAAACAGGAAGGGAAAAAAAAAAAAAAGCAGCTTTCAAGCTTGCCAAGTGGCGACATTCACTGGAGCTTTTCTTACTACCCCGAGGTTGAAAGCGGGCTGTTTGCTAGAAGGAAAAAGATGCCAGAAAATTACAGGAAGAGGTCATGTAACAGGCAGCTGTGGAGGGTTCAGAAGTGGGCAAAAGTGGCGCTCCCGCGAGGTGTTCTGAAGCCCGGAGAGAGGCACGGGCAGGAGAGCTGTGCCAAAGTGTGGCTTCTTTCGCCACGGCCCTTCGGCAAAGGAGCACATGGCACTCAGTGGAATTTTCCACCTTTTTTCCAATGTCTTGGCGCTTTCTTAGAAGCCGTTGAGGCCAAGGAACACTTCAAAAGGATCCATTCCAATAAGGAAAAGGGCCTTAGTGAGGATGCCAACTAGGAAAGGTAAAGAGAAAGTCAGGGCAGAGGAAGCGCCTGGCCCGTCTATGGGCACACCTGTGCCAGGTCCAGAGCTTGTTAAGAGTTCTTTCACGATCTACAACTCCCAGAGCTCCCCTCGCCAGTGCGGCCGCCTAGAAAAAGACGCTTTGACCTAGCTTTGGCCCACGTGTGATTGACAACATGGCAGACTGATTGAACAGCAGAAATTTCATATTGCGCATGAATGTAAGAGAAAGGAGGAGGGGTGCAAATTTTGAAGAATGATAGACTTTTGAACGTATTTATTTCTTTGCTTTCTATCCTGCTTTTCTCCCAAATGGGAGCTTACGATAGAAATTAGAACAGCTGAAACAATACGGAGGATGAAAGTTCGAAAAATGTTAAACTATACGTCCAATTAAAACATTATTTTTAAGACATTGACTTGAAAACAGTTAAAATGCTTGAAGTACCTTTTTAAAAAATGGCATACCTAATTGCATATCCCTCTTCCATGGTCAGTTAAGGTGGATGTCCTGTTTTAATAGGAGAGTCTTTGCCTGCCATTGAAAAGACAGCAGAGAGGGGGTCAAGTGGGCCTCCTTCGGGAGAGAATTCCAAAGCTTAAGAGCAGGTACAAGAAAGTTGCTTTCTGTGCTCTCACCAGATGAGCCTGGGTGGGTGGTGGGATCAGCTAAGAAAGCCCTCTCCAAAGACCGTTAGACCTGGGCAGTCTTATATGGGGAGGTAGTGCTTTCAGTTAGTCTGGATTTAAGCAGTGTTCCCCACTCCACCGGTTCTGTGCAAGACATCCCTGGTAAAGAGTTGGGCCATTTCCACACGGCTTTTCTGTCCGAGGATGGGGACGCATTGCTGCCAATCTGTGAGTCGTGCTTTCACGTGACATTGTGTCCCACTGCCCATGTATCCCCAGCTGTCACAGAATCATAGAATCATAGAATTGGAAGAGACCCCAGGGGCCATCGAGTCCAACCCCCTGCTATGCAGGAACACCCATCAAAGCATTCCCAACAGATGGCCATCCAGCCTCTGCTTAAAAACCTCCAAAGAAGGAGACTCCACCACACTCCATGGAGGCAGCAGATTCCACTGCCAGACAGCTCCGACCATCAGGAAGTTCTTCCTGAGGTTCAAGTGGAATCTCCTTTCCTGCAGCTTGAGTCCATTGCTCCTTGTCCTAATCTCTGGAGTGGTAGAGAACAAGCCTGCTCCCTCCTCAACATGGCATCCCTTCAAATAATTAAACATGGCTATCATGTCCCCTCTTAACCTTCTCTTCTGCGGACTAAACAGACCCATCTCCCTAAGGCATTCTTCACAGGGCATGGCTTCCAGACCCTTCACCATTTTGGTCACCCTCCTCTGGACACGTTCCAGCTTGTCGACATCCTTCTTGAACTGAGGTGCCCAGAACTGGACACAGGCTTCCAAATGAGGCCTAACCAATGCAGAATAGAATGGTACCATTAACTCCCTTGATCTAGACACCATACTCCTTTTGATGCAACCAAGAATTGTGTTGGCTTTCTTGGCTGCCGCGTCACACTGCTGACTCATGTTCAGCTTGTGATCTACCAATCTGTCACAATCGTGGGTTATACCATTACCAGAAAAGAATCTGCCAACGGCCCCCAATTGTGCAAATGCTCCTGTCACTGGTGGCCGTGCGGAAAGGAAGGAAGCACGATGTAGGCACTTCCTTCCCCCCTGCAGCACAGGAAGCGGCCAGCTGCACTGCAGAAGGACGGCATGTGTTGCTTGCATTACCCTTCCGCAGGCGGCACTGCTGGCATTGCAACAGGACGATGACGGCAAAGGGAAGGTGCGGAAATGGCCTTGGTCTGCCTTGAGGTGTCTTAAGGACACAACTCCTGAGCCAACAGAGGCTTGGTTTCCAATCTCCAAACTAGCCACATGGTCTAAGAGCAGCTCCTGTCTCACAGCAATAATACTGATTTCCCTTAGAAGCTGTTTTCAGGATTACGGGGAGGGAATATGTATCTCACGTACTTTGAAGCAAGATATCATGGCTTATTATAGTCACAGGTGTTAACAATTGTGTGTTGCCATTTTAGGAGGACCAAACCATGGGTGAGTTAGAACAACTCATCCCTTCTCCGACATTTAAAATCAAAACGTGCTGCTTTCATCCACCACTAATCCTTTATCTGTCTGCTTCCTGCTCCCCGATTCCTTAAGCCCAGCCTTAACAAAGACAGCAAATCCTACTGTAAAGAACACTTAAGACAAGGGCTAGGCAGGCTGGAAAATAATTGAAACCCTGCCCTGTTTGTGAGAACAGGTGGCTTAAAAACAGATTAATCCCAGGGTTTCAAACCAATAAAGGACATGAGAGGTCTTTAGAATGAATGTTTTCTATATTACTATAATTTCTTCTATGCCAACATGGCTGCTCCTTGCATTAATGTCAAGTTTGTTTGGTGGCAGCCGTTCTTGGCCTGTATTAAGATAGATTAGCAATGGGGATATGTAATTGTTGACATGTAGTAGCTGAAAAGTTCAGAAGGCCATTTCCTTCTGTCTCCTACAGCCTGCCTTGCATTTCCTAAGATAAGTCCTGACCCAAATGCACAAATATAGGATGACTGACCCCTAACTTGACCACAGTACATGTGAAAGGGATCTAGGAGTCTTAAGAGACCACAAGCAGAACATGAGTCAGCAGTGTGATACGGCAGCTAAAACAGCCAATGTGATTCTAGGCTGCACCAGTAGAAATATAGTGTCTAGGTTGAGGGAAGTAATAGTAGAACTCTGTTCTCATTTGGTCAGGCCCCGCCTAGGATGCTGTGTCCGGTTCTGAGCACCACAGTTTAAGGATATTAACAAACTGGAATGTGTCCAGAGGTGGGCACCCAAAATAGTGAAGGGTCTGGAAGTCATGCCCCATGAGGAGCATCTTAGGGAGCTGGGTATGTTTATTCTGCAGGGACATGATAGCCACGTTTAAATATTTGAAAGGGTGTCATATGGAAGATGGAGTAAAATTGTTTTCTGCTGCTCCAGAGACTAGGATGTGGAGCAACGTCCTCAGACTTCAGGAGAAGAGATTCCACCTAAACGTTAAGAGGAACTTCCTGACAATGAAATCAATTCAACAGTGAAATACACTGCCTCAGAGTGTGATGGAGTCTCCTTCTTTGGAGGTTTTTAAACAGAGGCTGGATGGGCATCTGTTGGGACTGCTTTGATTATATATTCCCATAAGCCAGAATGAGGTTGGACTCAATGGCCCTCGTGGTCTCTTCCAATTCTATGATCCAATGATTCAGTGATTATCTACGACCCCCTCCCAACTGACAGTCAAGTCAGCTTTAAAGTATATAGATGCAATAAAAAAATAAAGATTTTATATATTAAAGTAACGATGTGTTAAGCTATTAATTGCTTATGAATGATGAGCAATGTTAATGTCAACATGCCAGGGATTCCTAAAGAAACAGCTAACGCAAACGCATTGGTGGTTGCCAGCGACATTTCCAAGAGCTAGGCGGAACATCTCTTGCGCAACTGTAGAGCTGCTTGCTTCGTCGTCTCGGCAGAAAAATACGCCTCCTTTTGCCAATCGTCCCCTAAGACGTTTGTGACTTTAGACATACATGCGTAGAGTTACTCTGTCTTCATTTTGCACACAAACTATAGGGAAGGAGAGTGCAGATACAAGGTGCAAACACAACTCCATACACCGAGAGTCGGCATGGGAGAAATTTCGTGACGGTGTAGCATTGATCTTCTCATCCAAGTGTTGAGATCTTTGAGAGAGAGCTTTCCTCCTGTCCCACCACCGTGACAGTAATGTCTGGTGAGGACACGAGAGACAGCCTTCTTAGGCCGTTTCTGCACTACACTGTTATAGTGCTACTATTCCACTTTCAGCATCCTGTGAAATCCTGAGGTTTGCCGTTTTGGGAGGAGTATTTAGAATTCGTAGCCAGAGAGCTCTTTTGGCCTCAGGAAACTACAAAACCCAGAATTCCACGGGAGGTTGAAAGTGGAATAGTAGCACTATAGCAGTGCAGTGTGGAAATGGTTTTTCTCAAAGCAGGAAGAAAGTGGCTAAAATGTCTCATTATTTCCTTCAAAACAAAAAAAATAGTGAAGAATTACATTCTTAAGGGATCCGTCGCTGGTCCCCCTTTGGGTCCCTGGGTTTTCAAGCATTTTGGAAAATCTGCGATAAATATGTCCTTTTCCTCTTTCCCTTTTGCTTGACGGTTGCAAATAAACGATGAAGATAAACGGAGCTCCTCAACTGCTTGCCTGGCGGATGACTTAGCCTGTTGAAAATCCTTCACTCGGGACGCTCCTCGGCCTCCCCTTCTCACTGCCACCTGCAAAGGGAAACCAGTCCTAGGTACTAAAACCTCCTTTGGTTGATCTGTTTGAGATAAGGGATCATTCATCAGCCAGCCCTCGGATGCGTGGACAGGTATTAAAATTCCGTCACTCCTTACTCCGCTGCTCCTCCTCTCCCGCGCAGCTGTGGAAGAGAGATCAAAGCCACCCGTACTTCTCCATGGCTTTCCCAGAAACCCACCAGAGTGAGGAGACGGTGAATTCGCATGTGGGACTGGGGAACCCATCCCTGCCGGGCCTTTTAATCATTTCCATCTTATCTTTTCTTCTTCTTCAACGTACCTGGCGATCAGTTGGCGTCTGTTATCTCTCCTTCAGCTTCTTTAACAATATTTTTAAATTAATTGTATTAAAAAAAGTCAACATTCAAACTACAAAAATTTTGCAGTCTTCATCTCTAAAGCACACACGTGGACTTCCTCTTGGCAAGTCTTTGGCTATTATATCATGATCGCATAAAGTCAGCCTTTTCCAAGTCTCACTCTAGCTCATATGTGCTAAGGATATTATATTGAATACGTATTGTAAGTTACGTGCAGCTATATTTTAGCGCTAGAGGTCTTTCTAATTTTTCTAATCTTATTATTGTTAGATAATAGCATTAATAATAATAGTAACAGTTATGTTTAGATACGAAGGGCCTTTCTGCACTACACTGTTATAGTGCTATCATTCCACTTTCAACATCCTGTGGAGTCCTGGGGTTTGCAGTTTAGGGAAGGGCATTGAGAATTCAGGGAAGGGCCCCAGAATTCCACAGGATGCTGAAAATGGAATAATAGCACTATAACAATGTAGTGCGGAAATGTCCTAAGGCGCATTAAAGATCAAGCAGACAAAAAGAAATAATTTAAATAGACTAGTAACATGATTTATAGTTATTCTCCAATAGTATGAATTATCCTCGTTCCAGAAAACCAAATCACTCTATGCATTTCTTAGATAATTAACTATCGGGTCCAAATCGCTGATAAATTTCTCTATATTTCCATCTCTTATTAAAACAATCAACTTGGTTTTTATGGCACACAGGAGTGTTCTGACCCGGTTTGAATTTTACGATGCCCAACCTGGAAGCATGTGGTGGAAAGAGATAAAAAGGAATTGCTGAGTAGGGAGAGGGTGAAAGAGAACGGGGAAAATGCCGAAGGCCGTGTGTGATTGAGAGGAAGCAGTTCTTTGGTCAAAAGAGGACAGAGGTCCTCGGGTGAGTTGGCCGCACCGGCTTTTCTGAAAGTGCCACCCTCTTCCCAGAACTCGGCCACGGTTTTCTTCTCCGAAGAAGGGTTTTGCATGACACGCCGTCTTCTCACCAGAGCGGCTTTGCGAAGGACAGGATCGAGCCAAGACTCATCAAGAAAAATGCGATACGAAATTGTTCATCTGTTAGTGATTGGGAGTCGGAAAGCTTAAACTTCAAGACTGCCCAATAAAACTGGCTTGGGGAGAATTTCCTGAGTCCCAGATTAAGTGGATAAAGATGTCTCAGGGCAGCCGTTGGGTGGTTTTGCACACAATTTGCTGTTGGTTTCGCCCTTTGTTGCTTAATAAAGAACAGAAGGAGTATCTCTTGCCATCTTTTTCTTCCTCTTCTTTTTTATTTTTTTGGACCCAAAACGTTCTTTCATCCACATTTAGATTCATTTCCTGTTGGAGACTAAGCTTTGTTTAGCTGATCTAGATGGAAGCTGCAGGGCTGGAAGGACGGTGTCTGTCTGTCAAACCCCAGAAGAAAGATCCACGGAACCTGAGACCTAGTGCCTTTCCACACTACCCTAGTACTATTATTCCACTTTCAACCTCCTAGGGAATCCTGGGGATTGCCATTTAGGGAAGAGCATTTAGAATTCTCAGCCAGAGAGCTCTTTGGCCTCAGTAAACTACAAACCCCGGAATTCCACACGATGTTGAAAGTGGAATGATAGCGCTATAACGGTGTAGGGTGGAAAGCCCCCTAGGCTCATAGGATGATGTGTAGCTCATTTAAGTGGCAGTTACCTTAACCCTTTCAGCTTTGAAGTTGTGTTTACTAACCACAGAAGACAGTTAAAAGGGATTGCCACGAACGTGCACCATGCAGCCATTTCTATTTCCCATCGTGATTTGGGATTGTCAGGTCTGAACGCTAAGCAGAATTCAGAACAGGAGCCAAGATCTGGGAACCAGCAATCAGGGACTCAGATACAACGAAGGAAGCCAAGCGTCGGAGCCAAAAGGGCCACATTGAATCCTAACGGAGCTAAGAAGCTCACCGTTGCACATGCCATTTTGTGTCCCAAACAGGAAGTCCTTTAGAACACTTCCTGCTTTACCGTGGAAAGTATGAAGGACTTACACAGGCTCGGTTGGTACCAACCGTGCATGCACGGCTTGCGAGGTTTCTCAGACAACCTAGCACTTTTTTTCCCCCTCTCTACTCCCTTTGTAAGATGCACACATGAGCAAGCAGTTCCTCCACAGGCAAGAAGAACTGATGAAAGAGTGGAACCCCGTTGAATTAATGAAACATGTCCTGAATTTGGAAGTATTAAGCGAATGACTTGTCAGATAACGTGGCACAGGAAGAGGGGGGCTTCCTGTATAGTGAAAATGAGGTTGCAATTTAGGCTCAACTTTCCTTTTATGATAATTGGCATAAAGCCCGAGTCATCCTGATTCCAGTCTGATCTCTGATTGAGCCCTGGTGCTGCGTCCCTGAGAATCAGTAGCAGCCACATCCAGGATCTTCTATGTCAAATGAAGTATATATAAATCTCCCATGGGGTTCAGCTTGAGCTTTGAAAAACCTAGCCATGGGTCATTTCTGCACTGCACTGTTATAATGCTATTATTCCACTTTCAACCTCCTATGGAATCCTGGGGTTTGCAGTTTGCGGAGAGGCATTTCGGATTCTCAGCCCGAGAGCTCTTTGACTTCGAGAAACTACAAATCCCAGAATCCCACAGGAGGTTGAAAGTGGAATGATAGTGCTATAACAAGTGTAGTGCAGAAATGGCCATGGTGTTGAATGCTTTCCCCAAAAAAGGTTCATCCTCTCAGATGGTTCACTTAAAAGAGGGACAGAAAACTCAGGAAGGGGCAAGGACCAGTTTTCACCCTTGCACCTCCAAGGCTTCAGCATCACTCTCTTCTTTCATTGGTAAGTCAAAATATTCTGATGCTATCAAGCTTTTAGGAACAGTTGGGCTTTTCATGGTGTACGGTGCAGAGTTATGGTTCGCATGTTGCCTTTTAATGAACTTTAATGCTTTTAATTGTATTAATTGTTTGTCTTTTAAGCTATGGTTACAGTTATACTTTTATTGAAGTTTATGCACATTTTTTTAAAAAAAATCATATTGTTTTTCAATATATTGGAAGCCACCTTCTGCCTCATTATTGGGAGAAAAGCAAGTTATAAATTCATTTTTGTCATCGTCGTCATCTTCGTCATCATGTTTTGAGCATGTTGGAAATCATGTCGTATGTCACTTTCAGCCCATTTTCCTTTTGTGTGGGGTTTCGGCAGGGTGCTAGAAGTCAACTGCTGCAGTTGTGGCCAGTTTTGATTTGTTTTGGCTGGTTCTGGGGTGAAAAATTGCCTCCCAAAACGGGAAGGATCTATAATTTTTATAAAAGTTTGTGGGCCTTTAGGGGGTTGCCTTGGGCTACAAAAAATGTAAGGGCCTCATACAGCATGCCTTTGCCACCCCTACCTTAAAGGATACCTCCTTTAAAAGAATGGCAGTGGAGGAGCGGTTACTGGGGAAAAAATCACACAAATGGGCACATTGGCTACCCTTCCCTTAAGGAACAGGTTGCCTCTTACAGGAGGACATTCACATTCACTATTTCCCACTCATCTGCGCAAGCAGAACCAAAAGCAGAAGCCAACCAAGAGTGATGGACCAGGGAGAGCCGATGGAGACTTCCAACTTCTCAGGAAGAGGCTGTCATGGGCTGGCCACTCTTTTACCCTCAGGAAGACACTCACGGTTTTCCAGTAATGTTTGATGAGGTATACGGGACACAACATATAACAGTTGCTGAAGCTAACATTCTACAATACACACTTGGTTATATAGTGATACACACTCTGCCTGTGCAATTCCCATTTGGTGGATTCTCAGGGTCTTCCCTTTCCAAAACTCCTAGCGGCTCCCATGGGACCTTGTTTGTTCCTCTCTTTTGATTTTGCCAACCCCCCAAACTTTCTCAGTTTTCCTTATCAGCACCCAAGTTGTTTCCTAATGCATCTAACGCTCTGCCTCAGTTCTTTGAGTTTGCTTCTAAATACTGACCAGATGCCTTCGGGTTGGCATCTCTCAAACTACTGTCTTCAATCCCTGTCCACTAGGATAAGATGCAGTGATGCTTTCCTTTGATATACAATCCGTGGTTACCTGCAATCCTAGCACGGGTTCTATTGCCCTTACAAAGTACCCTAAAGTTCATACCTAGTAAAGCACTTAGCAATTGCTGTCATGTCTAAGCAAACAGAGACATACCTTCATGGCAGGGCTGAACATATGCTTGCAACAATCATTCAGGGTTGTCCCTGCGTTGTAACATGTAACGTATGGTGGCCCGTATCACATGTTGTTAATCCAAGTCTTTTGCTCTAGCAAGATGATAACTCACCACAACAATGTTTTATACCGGGATATAGTATTGGGAGCATAGCATAATCCCCAAGCATTCCTTATCCTGGCTGAGTCACATTATTAACCATGGCATGGAGCACAGATGACATGACAGAGGGTGGACCCGGTGAGCTTCAGGCCTTCTTAGAGCACCTTGTCTGCACGGAGCTATCCAAGGTCCTATTCAGACTTCAGGCCTGGTCTACATAACTTCTGTCTTAACGAAACCACCCTCAAAAATCTCTTGTGCCCTTTACTTATCATCAAGGCATTGTTTTTAATTTCTTCCCTGTCCTGCATTTTTTGGTGAAAAAGGCCTATAGAGCAGCTTACATGCCATCAATACCAAGAAGACAAACTTTGCCCCTGGGGCTATAGTTGTAAAAGACGTGGCATGAAAGGAAAGGAGAAGGAGGAAAAGCAAGGACGTCAACAAACCAGAACATGTCCAGAGATGGGCAACCAAGATGGTAGACTTTAAAGGGTGTCCACACCAAGACAACTTCACACCAGCTCCCCATGGTTGAGGGATCTGGGCAAGTTCAGTAGAGAAAAGAGAAAGCTGATAAGTGATATGATAAGTTTGTCGTGTAGAATGTAGCATAGGCTTGCTTTCTACTTCTCCATAGTAATGCTACTCAAAGTCATGGTCTGTAGACTTATGCAGGTCCGTGGGCCAATAGCGGTGAGTTTCCAGGGGACAAAGAAACAGTTGTAGCTATTGGGCACAAATATTGTACCAGGCCCTGGTACACTTGGGGGGAAAACGCTGGTGCCCCACATCAGATAGCCTGAGAAGCGCTGCTCCAGTGCCTGAACCAATAGATTCAAACTGCTGGAAAGGGGATTTTGATTAAACATCAGGAAGAATTCTTTTATGGCAAATGCGGATAGACAGTGCTAAAGGAACTGGTGGATTTGCCTTCATTTGAGGTTCGTAAACAAAGTTTGGATTATAGAATCAGAGGATCATAGAATCACAGAGTTGGAAGAGACCCCAGGGGCCACCCAGTCCAACCCCTGGCTATGCAGGAACCCACATCAAAGCACTCCCAACTGATGGCCATCCAGCCTCTGTTCAAAAACCTCAAAAAAAGGAGGAGATTCCACCACACTCCAAGACAGCATATTCCACTGCTGGACAGCTCTGACCATCAGGAAGTTTTCATGAGGTTCAAGTGGAATCAAGTGGAATTGGATCCACTGCTCCATGTCCTAGTCTCTGGAGCACCAGAAAACAAGCCCACTCCCTCCTCGACATGACATCCCTCCAAATATTTAAACATGGCTATCCTGTCCCCTCTTAACCTCCTCTTCTGCAGACTAAGCATCCCCAGCTCCCTAAGCTGCTCCTCATAGGGCTTCCTGGCTTCCAGACCCTTCACCATTTTGGTCGCCCTCCTCTGGACGCGCTCCAGCTTGTCGATATCCTTCTTGAATTGAGGTCCACAGAACTAGACAGAACTGGGTTACTATTTTAACTGTGGCTTTCCTCTTCTCAGAGGGGATTAAACTACATGAGTCTTGGGGACCTTTTCAGATCTTCAGTTCTGGGATTCCATGGCTGTCTCTCACCATGCCCTTGTTTGGTGGCTGGCCCCTTTGAGAAAGCGAATGCTGGGAAGCAACGCAGATTTGGTCTGACCAAGTACGGGAAGCTGTATGTTCACCAACCGTTTCCTTTCTTCCCATTATAGCTTTCCCAACCTCCCACCGCTGCTGCTCTCCTGCCGATTGCCGCAGGAGCCATCTCAGGAAACCTAAATGCAAAATCAAACATTGACAGGAATTGTCTTTTTTTCCCCCCTCATCCTCTTTAATTGCAGAATCATCACTGTGGGCACTAGAATGCTGGATCTGGCAAAAAACTCTCTGGGGGAAAAGGAAGAAGCATTGACATCTGTCTGCAAGAATGCGGGGGGTAGAGATACATGGCAGGGGTGCCTCCGGGGAAATCAGAAGCAGCAATGGCCTCTCTGAGAGCACTCAAGTCCTCGGGCAAACTATCAGGAAATATTTCCATGCTCACAGCACTCTGGAACGTCTCCCAAGGCCCGGGCGGGGGTTGTAGAGGGGTGGGGAGAGAGAAAACTGCATCAGCCCCACCACTGAGTCATCTTGGGCTAAGTGCTAGATAACAGAAGGATGTGAAGAGCCAGGATTTTTTTTTTCCTTGGGCCTAGGCCCTTGATGAGCTCATGGACTTCTCCATCTGTCGCACCCGCGCATCTCATCCGATCCATGTGCCAAGCGTGCATTCGCCGCTCTCTCTGGCCGACTCAGGGTGGAGGACAGGAAGGGAAGGCAAAGATCTTTCAGCCCCTGAACGGGAAGGCAAGGGGAAAGAGAAAGCGAAGCCAGTATATGCACGTTCTTGACCAAAGCATTTCATGACAGAAAGGCACAAAGGACCCTGCTTGAACATAGAATCATGGAGTTTCAAGGGGGGGTAAGGTTCATCTAGTCCAGCCCTCGGCCATACAACAATGCAAAATGAAAGCACCGAGTGATGGCCATGCAACCTCTGTTTGGAGACCTCCAATGAAGAAGTTCTTCCTAATGTTTAGGTGGAATCACTTGCCCTTTGAATCCCTTGGTCTGTGTCCCAGAGTCTGGGGCAGCAGGGAACAAACTCACTTCTTCATTTACACGAAAGTCCTCCAGATGTTTAAAGATGTCTGTTATGTCACTTCTCAATCTTCTCTTCTCCTGGGTAAACAACATCAGTTTCCTGGAACATGGATTCTAGCTCTTTGAGATTGGGAAGAAATCAGGGTGGTGGTGGTGGAGATGTTAATCCACATGGGATTTGGACCAGGGGAAAGATAGTCTGAATTTGCTTAGCTGTGAAGATGGGACAAGACCATCATGATATGATTGAACACCTTGGCATTGATGGGACAGGTCCACTTTGGACCAGTCACCGTCCCTTAGGAAAGTGTCCTGAAACTTAGGTCTTCTTGGTGTTTTGGACTTCAACTCTCAGAAGAGCCAGCCAGCACAGTCAATGGTCATGGATTCTAGGAGATGAAGTCCAAAACATCTATAGGATCAAAAGTAGGGAACAATTGCTTTGAATAAGCTCATCTTCAAGCTTTCAAGATCTACTTGGTATTTTTACAAGAACCATGATTTCCACCAACTACAGCAAAGTGCAACCCTCTCCAACCTCCAGCACCTGAAGGTTCAGGAGTTTCATTTCAAAAGTTTAGTTGAGGTGTGTGTGTGTTTGTGTGTGTGTGTGAAAGAGAGAGAGAGAGGGAGGGAGAGGGAGGGAGGGAGGAAGAGTTATTCTATTGTTGCTATTCTTACACAATCAGAATTCAGGAATCTGCTCCAAACCATTCACAGATATGCTAGTGGAACACAAATCATTTTCCGCCTTAGGCTCTTTGGAGAGACATTGGTTACCTGGGAGAGTCACCAAGTGCTGAAAACAGCTGCCTGAAAATTGGCAAGCCAGCATGGTTGGAGCATCTGCTTATTTAATGGAAGAACCCTCTATATTGACCAGGAGCTGGACTAAGAGATCTCCAAGACCCTTTTCAGCTATATGGCTCCTCCAAGGTTAGGGAACCTCCTTCAGCTGAATTCAAGGACTGGATTTAATTCCAGAGACATTCTTGGGAGCTGCATTCAACTAGTGGGCAGAGCGAAAGGAAGAAAAGGTAGAGCCAAAGTCACCGGCATATTTTAGCTTCAAGCTTTCAGTGCTAAGGAACAGTACAACTTTTCGGAATGCAGGAAAAGACCACATGCAAAAGTTGAGGAACCACTAAACAATGGTGTAACGGGGAGGGAAACCTGGCCATCTGGGGAACACTAGAAGATTGCATCGCCCTTAATTTAAGGGTTGCAATGGTTTCTTGTTCAGCCTAGAATCTTAGCCTGGGGAAGGAAATAAAGTCACCTGAGTCTACTACAAACCCATGTTGTTTGTTGGGGGAATTCACCATGGTAGATGCCCATGGCCATTTTTAATGTATCACTTAGACTGATTCCTTGGATAGACTGATGCCATTTCTTCCTGATTTTCTTCATATTAGTTGCCTGTAGGCTGTGCAAATTCAGGGGGTTATGCTGAAAATCCATGCAGTGAAGCTCTCCACAAGAGTCCTGTTCCCCAAGCCAAAGAGAGATGCCCAAATGTCATGAATCCTTCATCCACGTGTGGCCAGCACGACCTCCACTGAGATGCCTGTCTGGACCATTGTTTTCCTGTTTTCTTTTGTGCAGTGAAATTGTAGCCCCCATAGTTTATGGCATGTACTGTAATCTTCACTTTCCCACAGCCAAACAAAAGTGCCTCAAAGACAGGACTGGAAATGAAGAATTGCAGATCTGGAAGGTGTTCTGACACCTTTCACTCCACCTTTCATGTTCCATTGCATGATTCTAAAGTCACCTGCTGGGAATTACTGCATGACATGAAGTGGCCAGTACAGGAATCTTGGGCAGTATGCATGTTCTCAGCCTTCGGAAGACCATGGGAACATTACTTTCTTGGACTACAATTTTCAAAATCCCAAGCCATCATGCCTAGTGGCCAAGCTGGATAGAGGATCCTCAGAGCTGCAACACTCCCCAGTTACTGGCCCTTATTGGGATGTTTGGAAACACTCCTCCCCATAGGGTTTGTTTTTCCTAAGGATTTGTTGTACTTTGCAAAACTGTGTTTCCTCCAGGCCTGTTGATGCATCTCCTTTGTATGTGTGTGGTACCATTATGACCGCATAAACAACAACATTCCCAGTCCAAACATTGGAAACAGAGTGAAAGTTGAGAACCAAGAGTTTCTTCGGGGGGAGGAACACCAGGCAGTGGAAAGTGAAATGTGTGTGGTATTACATCGTGTGGCACAAAGATTGCAAGTCACACCAGTTTTGTAGCTGATTGCATGGAAAGTTCTGTTGCGGATGCACCCATGTGTCGTGGAATGAGAGCACCACGTTTGAGCACATAAATAATAGCAGCCCTGAAGGCTGTTTCGCCTTGGCTTGAGGAAGGTTTTTCTCTCCTCTTCAGCAGGAACGCTAATATTTGAGGAATGAATGAGAAACTGATTCCTTTGGAGGAAAGAGGATCAACCGGGGTGGGGAAGCAAAGAGGAAAAAGAGAGAGAAAGATAAAAGGATGGCCAAAATTAATACCCTCCCATTCCCAACTGTAAGCAATCATGAGAAACTTCATAGTTGTGAATCCTTATAGAAAGTGCAACCTAACTGGTCTTTGATTTGCAAATTCCTTGGTTTAACATGAAAAGAAACACTTCCTTTTGTCCACCTTGACTCTCTCTATCCCATCGGCTTCCCCAGACGATTTCCAGATTCAAGGGCTCCAAGAAAGGAAGAGAAACTTCCCTCTGCTCTATCCGTGTTTCTTCGCTCCACCCGTAATTTGTTCAGCCACGTATGGTAAGCCATGGATTTTCAATACCGGTCTTCACATATTATGAGGGAGCCCTTGTGTGTGTGCATCTGCGCTCCCCGGTTACAGCAGTTGGATTCCACTCTAGCCAACATGGCTCCATCCTACTGAACCCTGGGCTTTGTAGTTCACTGAGGGACTTGGGAAGTCTCTGCTAGTGACTTCTCATTCTGTAGTTCAAGGGCAAGGGGCAGAACTCTTAGCAGGGAATACCAAGGGTCTCACCAAACTCTCAGAATTCCCAAGGAAGGAACCACTACAGTTAGAGTAGTACAAAGCGATATAAATGTGTAGAGTGCAGTCTATGTATTGTTATAAAACGTACACACTGTATACATTCTTAGACCTCAGGAAGAGGAAAATAAGTGGCAGATAAATTTGCCAGATCCAGGCTATCTTGGGCCCTCAGATTTTGTTGCTAAAACCTGAGACTAAGGCCATTTCCGCACTCTAGTGTTGTAGCGCTATTATCCCACTTTCAACATCCTGCAGAGTCCTGGGGTTTGTAGTTTAGGGAGGGGCCTCTAGAATTCTCAGCCAGAGAGCTCTCTGGCCTCAGGAAACGACAAACCCCAAAATTCCACAGGAGTTGAAAGTGGAATAATAGCACTATAGCAGCATAGGACGGAAATGGCCTTAGAGATGGCTTCTGGAGGCTTGTGAGTCCTGGTGATATGAGAAGACTCGGGTTACACTGGGCCGCCCCTCGTGATATTATCAAGCATGATGCATTAAGAAGCAACCAGAGTTGCATATGATATGCCATTGAAGGGTGGGTGGAAGCAAGTATAACGGATGGGGAAGCCAGCTAGCCAACTGGAGAGAGAGAGAGAGAGAGACTTTTCAAGGCAGTGCCCTTGCCCTGAGATTCCTCCCTCTACTATAAGGACCAAACAAGTGTATCTGGGCCCTGAGAGTTGGAATTCCCGAGAACAAAGACGAAGAACTCCCTTGTTCTCCATCCACTTAGAGCAAGCAGGCTCTGGGTTTTGGGGAGAGGGTCTTAGGTAAAACTGCCCTCTCGCACCGCTGTCGGCATTTCCTGGCTGTGGAAGAAGCATTAGCTGCCATGTTGGATGCCCATAATGCCTTGGGGCACTTAATGCATCACTACAGAATCACGGAATCACAGAATCACAGAAATGTAGAGTTGGAAGAGACCACACGGGCCATCCAGTCCAACCCCCTGCCATGCAGGAACACCCTCAAAGCACTCCCGACAGATGGCCATCCAGCCTCTGCTTAAAAACCTCCAAAGAAGGAGACTCCATCACACTCCGAGGCAGCAGATTCCACTGCCGGACAGCCCTGGCCGTCAGGAAGTTCTTCCTGAGGTTCAGGTGGAATCTCCTTTCCCGCAGCTTGAATCCATTGCTCCTTGTTCTGGTCTCTGAAGCAGCAGAAAACAAGCCCTCTCCTTCCTCTACATGGCACCCCTTCAAATATTTAAACATAGCTATCATGTCCCCTCTTAACCTTCTCTTCTGCAGACTGAACATACCCAGCTCTACGCTGGGGGTTTGTGGATAATTTAAGTGGAAAGGCACAGGGATCGATGCTCTTGGGCTTTTCTTGGGCACTGGCATTCTGACAGCCTTCCCGGCATACCAGGTATTGATGGTGAGCCTAACCTGGAGGACCAGGAGACGGTGAAGCTCCAACGAGAGCAAGTGAGGTCTTGCCATTCCATCCACAGGGAACCACTCTTTCACTATCAGGCCAGTATTTCTGGGAGGAGATGGTACACAGACTCGTTCGGCCTCGCTGGTTTGAATTAGCTGGCGAGCTTTCCCGAAAGCCTTGTTCTGATTAGCAGCTCTGCGCCCACATGGATGCTTTCTCACTCACATTTTATTATCATATTCTGGTCCAGGTCCCAAAGAAGATGAAGTTCATACAATATACACTCCCCCGCCCCCCCGGGGCCTGGCCAGAATCACGGATTCCTACGTGGCCCGCCCTAAGGCTATTTGCTCTTCCATGGGTGGAGTGATGTGGGGTGGAAGGAGAGGGGGGCCACAATGGAAAAAAAGCTCAACCACCACCACCCCGGCCTGTCTGGAATCCTGGTCTGATTTTCCACGGGGTTCGGGGGGAGAATATTTTGCACTCCCGCTTCTAGAAAGTGAAATGTTAAGAATTCCCTTCCCGGATCACACCAAAATCCCATCTAAGTCACCCATCCATCTTTCCACCACAGGGAGAGCCAGAAACTCCTAGGAAGCTCATGGTAGAGAAAAAAAATCTTCTCCCTGCTGAGTGAGACCACAAGAGATTTTTGCTTGTTGTGTTTGCATTTTTCGGAGCTTCTTTGCATCTTGAGACTTCTAAGCAATTTTGTAACAAACTGTTTTTATTTAGTGCAAATGGACAGCAGAATGCACCACCATGCAAGACAGAATAGCCACAACAGCTAATGGGGACCAAAATATGCTGAATACAAAAAAGAAACCCATATTAGTCAAGGAACATACCATTCCATATGCTAACATACGTCTCCGTGAATGGAAGGTTTCTGAGTTTCTGTTGGCTTCTTCAATACATATCAGCCAAGTATCGTAAAAGTTATCAGTTGCACCAATGTTTGTCTGTGACTTTATTTGGGCAGTCAGTTCCAAAGCTTTTGCCAAGTTGCAAAGCATAAAATCTAGCCATCTGATTATGGAGATCTTTTCCATTTTGATGCTTTTTTGGGCTCTCTGGCTCCGTCTCCTGCTCTTGAGTAGGAGAGGAGACTCCCAAAAGACTATTTAGCTGCCCCCTCTTCTCTATGACAGCCCTTGGGATATTTAAAGAGGGAAATCATGTTACCCTTCAGTCTTCTGTTCACCAGGTTGAACATGCCCAGCTCCTTCCATTTCTTCCCATATATTTTGTTCTTCGTACCTCTTATCCTCCTAGTTGCCTTTCTCTGAATTCATTCCAACTTGTCTATATCTTTCTTCTTATCTTTCTTTGAAGTTTGGGTCTAGTTCTACACAAAATTTACATGCAGCTTTTTTGTGCAGAAAACATTTTCTGTTCTTCTGCAAAGAAATACTATGATCTGCAAAGATAATGCTGTTTTTTATGCAAGAAGAAGTGTGGATTTTGTCCAGGATAAGACCCTCGCTGGAGCATTTTCTGTGCAGAGAAGATCCTTTCTCTACACAGAAAATAATATTTCCGCATTGGAAGCTGTTTCCTGAACATAAAACAATGTTTTCTGTGCAACATTAGCACATAGAAATTTTGCATAGACTAGATGCCAAACTGTCAATAGTTTTTGAAAACTGCACAATTTTCAAAGATTTCCTCATAGTGGGAAGACAGTTGCTAAAATTACTCACTGCTGCTTTCAAGAAAGGAACTGGGGAAGTGTTGCATCCTTGTTTTGGGGCAAAACCACCAAAGATGCATGTGAGTGCCACAAAGTCTGCAGCCTTGACAGCACTGGTCATTAATATTGTTATTAATGAATTTAAGTCAGAGGGGCATAAGGCGTAAGTGTGTAGATTGTTTTTGATTAGTTTCCACAAGCGGCCAAAGAGACTGATCTACATATAGTGGTTTGGAGCAAAGTGAATTCCAGAGCTTTTCGTTACCTCCGGGGCCACCATTTTGCAGATGAATTCATGAACAAAACACGCGGCTTCAGGGCACAAAATAAGAACTTTTTTTTTTTTGCACAAAATGCAAAAGCGAAAATCGACTGCCATGGATAAAGGAAAGCCACCAATATAACAGCGCAGGGCGGAAATGGCCTGTGTAGCTAATGCAGGCAATTGACAAATATTTATTTGTACACACCAGGACAGATAATGACTACCATCAGAAAAACAACAACAACAAAAACCTGTCCCCGTTGCAAAGATCAAAAAAAAAGATGGAACAGTATTTTACATCACATGTCGGATAGTCTGCATAGTACACTGAAATATAAAAGAATTTTATACCGTTAGGAGTGAAAGGTTGAATATGGCTATTGGTTGAATAAGGCTGTTCCATTCCTAGGTGCCATGGTTTTGCCCTGCTGACAGATCCATCTTCTAGATATCTGTCTAGTTGGTTGGCGAAATCTTCTAAGTGGGTGGCCATCACCTCATGCTGGGGCAATAAATTCCCGCTTGATTATATGTCATTCGGCAAAAATCTTTACTCGTAGTGCTGTCTCTCTGCCTCTTGGCTCCCGGTTGCTTTGGATTGTCCAGAATTCTACTGTATTTGGAAAAAGGAGAGGAAATTTACATAGCTGCTCTGTGCCGGTCCTAATTGGAAAGCTCTCGAGCATACTGCCATTCCACAGTATTTTTAATTAAAAAAACAACCATATTTTTCTCTTTAATCTTTGTTTACAGGGAAGATGCTGTATTTCTTAATATCTTTTTTTTTCTTTTCCTTTTCCTCTCCCTCTCCCTCTTTTTTTTTTTTCCCCTTTGAGTTGTGGCCACTGTCTCCATCTTGACCTTCTTGTTATAATAATCCAACCGCCTGGCCACATCCCCTTGCTATTTTTCAAATCCTCGGAGTGGCAAAACTTGTAGCGAAAACAACTGTGAGTCTTGTGGCGTCTTAAAGACTAACATGTTGCATTTGGCAGAAGCTCTCATGGACTGCAGCCGGCTGCTTGTTTGATCAAAGGCAAGGCGTCTTTTCTTGCAGCAAGACTCCTCTACCTCCCCAAGACTTGGGCCATTTCCACACTACACTGTTGTAGTGCTATCATTCCACTTTCAACCTCCTGTGGAATTCTGGGGTTTGTAGATTCCTGAGGCCAAAGAGGCTGAGAATTCTAAAGGCCCCTCCCTAAACTCAAAACCCCAGGATTCCATAGGGTGTCGAAAACGGAATAATAGCACTATAACAGTGTAGTGCGGAAAGGCACTAAGTCTCAGGTTCAGTGGCTCTGTCTTCTGGGATTTGAGAGACAGAAACAGTCCTTTCGGCCCTGCGACTTCCATCTAAATCAGTTAAACAAAGCTTAGCCTCCAACAGGAAGTGAATCTAAAAGGGGATGAAAGAATGTTTTGCGTCCAAAAAAACAAAAAGAGGATGAAAAAGATGACAAGAGATACTCCTTCTGTTCTTTATAAAGCAACAAAGGGCGAAACCAACAGCAAATTGTGTGCAAAACCACCCAACGGTTGCCCTGAGACATCTTTATCCACTTAATCTGCAACTCAGACTTCCATAGGAAATCCATAGGATGTTGAAAGTGGAACAATAGCACTATAACAGTGTAGTGCGGAAATGGCCCAAGATGCTTTTCCCCATCAGTTGCTTCCTCAGAGGCACAGCAGTGGAAAGGGGCGAAAGGAAGGTGTTGCTCCTCCAACTAAGAATCTTCCCTTCCACAAAATCTTCCCCCAGTCCACAAATTTGGAAAGTTGCACAAAGTGAGCGATTGAAATCCCTTCACATCTAAAACTCTTCTACTTGCTCATTCACCTTCCCTGAGTAGCTTTTTCCGTCCTTTTCTTTGGAGGCCTACGTTGTGTCCCTAAATGCTCGAGGTTTGAATTATTGCAATGCTAGAAATTCAAGGGCTGAAGCAAAACCCGAAGCACAATTCTTATCTGAGGGATAATAATGTGAGTTTGTCCCTTAACTTATATCCCTGAAGACACACCCGCCTTTCAGGAATAAAGGGTCCGACATTTTGCAAGACTGGGACCGCTTGAGGGCTAAGGAAATCATTTTCCTTATTTTGCCCCGAAGTATTTAAATACCTGTACTTTCTTCTTTTCTTGGAGATCAGGCCAGATTGGGGTCACATTGGCTGGATTACTGTCCTTGAATCCTTTCCGTGGGTAGGTTCAAGAACATGCGAAGATGGGAAGAACGAGGCTTTCCCCGTCTTTCCAAAAGCCAAAACAATACTCCCATACATAGACGGGGTGTTCGTCTTTCCAATGCTCCAGAGACAACAGGGCTCTTTCCAGGTCCCTGACCCCAGAATAAATAGATAAATAGACCTCTGGGCACTCAACTGCTGCTCAAACACGCTGGGATTGACTCTCTCAAGCCCTGTCTCCCCACACATTGCCTCTGTTGACAAAGCCAAAAATAACAGCAAGATTTCTCTCCTCGGTGAATGGTGCTCTCTCTGCAGCTCTGATCTCTCCCCCCCCCCCCCCATGACACTATCAATATTTAGAAATGTGGCAACTTCCAGACCCTGGTGATTTATAAGGGAACCGGGCTGTCAGGAAGAATTCCTGTAGCCTCGCTGCGGTTGCTGCAGATGAGTAGTGTCTGTTAGCTTGGCTCCCCCAGGAAGAGCTAATGGGAGAGATGAGGAGAGAATTCAGCAGATGCAGAAACTCCTGCTGTAGTGAAAAAAAGGGCAGATGCAAAGAACTGGCGTGCTTCTCTCCCAGAACTGGAAGAGCAAATCGACCTGGGGCACCGTGCCAGAGCCATTGCGCCCAGGGATGGGCATTTTCTTGGGTGAGGGGGTAAATTAGCCAGGCTTCCCAACTTCCTTCCTCTGTTGTCATCTTCCTGGCAGCTCCTGTGGCCCCGCAACTGGACTGGGAGGAGGAAACTCCACTTTGCTATGTGACCTGAAGAGATTCAGGCTGGGCCAAAGCTAACAACATGAACTTCGACAGAGAGAAAGGTAAGGTCCTACACGTAGGCAGAAAAAAAATGGAATGCACAAATATGGGATGGGGGGCATGTGGCTGGATAAAAGTACGTGTGAAGGGATCTGGGAGTCTTGGCGGACCACAAGCTGAACATGAGGCAGCGGTGTGATGTGGCAGCCAAGAAAGCCAATGCCATTCTTGGTTGAATCAATAGGAGTATGGTGTCTAGAGCAAGGGAGGTAATGGTGCCACTCTCTTCTGCTTTGGTTAGACCTCATCTGGAATACTGTGTCCAGTTCCGGGCACCTCAATTCAAGGATATCAACAAACTGGAAAGTATCCAAAGGAGGGCGACCAAAATGGTGAAGGGTCTGGAAGCCATGAAGCCCTGTGAGGAGCAGCTTAGGGAGCTGGGGATGTTTAGTCTATAGAAGAGAAGGTTAAGAAGTGACTTGATAGCCATGTTTAAATATTTGAAAGGATGTCATGTCGGGAGCAGGCTTGTTTTCCACTGCTCCAGAGACTAGGACAAGGAGCAATGGATTCAAACTGCAGGAAATTCCACCTGAACCTCAGGAAGAACTTCCTGACGGTCAGAGCTGTCTGGCACTGAAATCTGCAGCTGCCTCAATGGAGTGTGGTGGAGTCATCTTCTTTGGAGGTTTTTAAGCAGAGGCAGGATGGCCATCTGTCGGGAGTGCTTTGATGTGTGTTCCTGCATGACTGAATGGGTTGGCCGTGGACTGTCTTCCAACTCTATGAGTCTCCTTCTTTGGAGGTTTTCAAGGAGAGGCTGGATGGCCATCTGCTGAGAATGCTTTGATGGGTGTTCGTGCATAGCAGGGGGTTGGACTTGATGGGCCCTGGGGTCTTTCCCAACTCTATGATTCTATGATTCTATGAGTTGAAACCGTGGTTCACCCAGCTTCAGGTCAAAACAGGTAGGGCATTGTCAGATTCCACAGTTTGGAAGGAATAGTCACGATGAATTCTCTCTCATGCAACTTTTCCAGCTGCTTTTAAAATGTCCCAGTTTTTGGTTTATGTTTTAAATGTTGGGAAGGCTCTGGAACTTTTCCTCATATGTGGTGGTCATGCTCAAGAGCAAAAGCTTACTGGTCACAAGTTGGTATTCTGCTTCAAGAGATCCTCAACCAGAAATTCTCCATGACATCTAAATTGTATTTCTCGAACATGACTCACAAATTTGATCCAAACTTCTCCAGAAAGTATTGGAAAATTCTACTGTACGCGGTGATTGCCACCAGGGTAGCTTTTGCGAGAGCCTGGAAGAAAGACAATATTCCAGAAATGGAAGAATGGTTTCACGATTTCTTGGAAATGAAGAATATGAATATCTTAATATATAGACTCAGAGGAAGAGCTAAGTCTGCAATATATAAAGAATTGAAAGAATAGTAGACACTACTCTTACATTAGTATAAATGATTCTAAAGGAAGATGTAAACTGATCACTTCTAGATACTTTATTTGTTCTGTTCCCATGTGAGTCTTGGAAGTTTGAATGAATAATACTCTGATTTAACAGTTAACCTGCTAGGTTTCATTAAGTTACTTTTTGTAATTTCAGGGACCGTTGTGTAAACATATTTCTGATGGTGGAACGTACCCAGTGTATGACAGCTATCAAGTACCAACAGGGAAAGAAGGCAGTGTAAAATTGTATATTTTAACTTATAGATTAGCAATTTCCTTGAACTTTGGTTTATAGGTTCTACACACGACAAAGGTTTGGTTCAGTGTGATGTATCAAGAATAATGTCTTTTTTTTTATTTTTTCTTCGTTTCTTTTTTTTGTTTGTTTGTATTTCTACCTTTTCTTTTCTACTGTCTAATAAAAAATGTTAAGAGAAAAAGTCTCTGTTTTTCTCTCCTTCTCTTCAGTTTCTCAAGAAAGAAGGGAACAGAATCTTGTCCTTCCCAGTCTGCTCAGCGTACACCGGCAGCAAGCAAGGAGATGATGCAACACAAACACAACAGAACAGGGCCGAGATCCCAAATCCTAAATGCATATCTCTGTGTGTGAAGGCATGCCCAAATTGTGCAAGGTGACTCGTGAGTTAAATGGCAAACAACCGCATGCACACCGACCGTGCAACCACATGCGCATGTGTTTCTGCATGCATATTTAGCATGTGCAAAGGCACATCATGGGGAACTCCACTTCCACAATGCAACTGAATGTGAATGTTCTGCATCGGACAAAAAAAAAAAAAGGTGCGGTCCATTCTGTAAAGCACAATAGGATTGCACGCCTAAGAAACCAACAGGGTTCTGGCCAAGCGTATATTTTTTCTTTTGCCAAGTCCTACAGTGCAAGGGTTCATGGGGTCTGAAACTGGTCTAGCTCGGTGCTCCTCATGTTGGGAGGGCTGGGCTAAGAGAAAAGCAGCATGAACTGGCAGAACCGAGCCCTCGGCTGTCTGTGCCTGCTTTTCTTTCCTTTGCTAAAAAAAGAAAAATCTAAATTTTCAAACACTATAGGTGTCTAGTACAAAAACAATCCCAGATGTATGAGTCGACATGATTTATCCTTTTTGAAGGAGCTCCCACTTCTCCAAGTGTCTCTGAAAAAAACAGAGGACCAAGTTCTTCAAGTGAGTAAAAATAGGATTTTTTTACTGAATGGAATTTTCAATTTTTGAGTCAGATTCAAATGGAGCAAGCTGGGTTCCTGTTGGTCCAGACGAGCGATGGTACATCTTGATTTTTTTTTACCCAATCCCAACAGATGTGGAGAACAATGAAGCAATTTTTCATCCCATAGCTTCAGGACACTCGGGTATTTTATTTTATTTTATTTTGGTAACTTCAGATCATTAGACCTGGTCCTACCCTCTGGGACAGCAGAGAACAGGTCTGTCCCTCCTCTCTGTGACAGCCCTTTGCCTTTACATTTGGTTTTTGTGGACTAAACATAGAATTTTGCATTTGTCTCGGTTGAATTTAATCTCATTAATTTCAGCAAAGGTTATCCAGGTTCCTTTGAATTCTATTCCTATCTTCCAGTGTTTTAGCTACCTCTCCCAGTTTGCAGACTTGATACGGATTCCATCTAATGCACCATCCACGTCATTGATAAAAATGTTTCAGGGTAATGGCCCTCGGATAAAACCCAGAGGCACTCCATTCAAGACCTCCTTCCAGTATGAAGCAAAATGACTCTGACAAATGGGAGAATAAGGCCATAAACTAACAAAAGGAATTTCAACAAGTGTAAAGTACTAGATCTAGGAAGGAAAAATGAAATGCTTGAAAGCAGTGCACATGGGGGGGGGGTCTTAGCAAACCACGAGCCGAACATGAGTTAATACTGTGATGCAGCAGCCAAAAAAGCCAATGCAATTCTGGGTTGCATCTACAGGACCGTAGGGTCCAGATCGAGGGAAGCTGTAGTGTCACTCTATTCTGGTTTGGTCAGACTTCACCTGGAATACTGTGCCCTGTTCTGGACACCACAACTCCAGACGGATATTGAGAAGCTGGAATACGTCTCGAGAAGGGTGACCAGGATGATCCAAAGTCTGGAAACAAGGCTTTCTGAGGAACAATTTAGGGAGCTGGATATCCTTAGCTTGGAAAAGAGAAGTCTGAGAGGTAGTACGATAGCTATCTTTAAATATCTGAAGAGATAGCACGTAGCAGAGGGAGCAAGCTTCTTCCCTGTTGCTCCAGTGACTAGAAGACAAGCCAATGGATTCCAATTCTAAGAAAAGAGATTGCCCCTAAACATCAGGAACAACATTTTTACCATTAAGGTTTGCTTAAGAGTGGGATGGATTGCTTTACAGCATAGTGGAGTCTCCATTTTTTGAGGTCCTTAAACAGAGATAGGACGGATATCTTTTGGGAGTGTTTTACTTGGGCACCTGCCTGGCAGGAGTTGGACAAGACGGCCCTTGTCAGTGTTAAAAGTCTTTGATTCTAGCAAATTATTCCCAGCCGAAGAGGGCCCCTTTGGCCATTTCCACACTATGCTGTTGCAGCGCTATTATTCCACTTTCAACCTCCGGTGGAATTCTGGGGTTTGTAGTTTCTTGAGGCCCAAGAGCTCCTTGGCTAAGGATTCTAAATGCCCCTCCCTAAACTGCAGACCCCAGGATGCCAGAGGAGGTTGAAAGTGGAATAATAGCGCTATCGCCATGTAGCATGGAAACGGCCCAAGAGAGAGGACCAAGGTGGATTCTGGGGGTTCCTCCTGCATCCCCACCGCTGAGCATCCCTGGCAAGTCCTTTGTGGGAGTGCATGCACTCCAGGCCTCGGCGTGCCCTCTGCAGACAAACCGTGCATTGTTGCTGTTGCTGTAATTCCCCCCCTGTGCGCACGGGGAGGCCTTTGTGCTTCGCCTCTGTGCTCCCTGCTTTCCCCAGAGCTCTCGGAGCCTCAGGAGGGAGAAAGACGCCTTTGTGTTCCAAAAGGTGTCAGGTACTCCAGGCTCGGGCCGCTGAATCGGAGCTTTTCATGGGGCAGCGAGGCTGCCGGGTCCGGTGTGCCAGCGCCAAAGATTACTTGGCAGGCGCTCGAGTAACCAGGGCCTGGAGCTCTTCCTTGCTGGTGGGGAATGAAATGTGTAGTTGGAAGGTGGAGGAGGGGGTGGGAGAGAAGAGGAAGGAGGGGAGGAAACCAGGGACTAAGAATAAAAGCCCTGTTTTTAAAAATAGATACCGGGCAGAGAAGTCAAAGCTACCTTATTGACCAAGGGGCACGTTGCCGATGCAGTTATCAGCGCTCAAGGGGAAAAAGGGAAATTCTCAGTCTCTAAGAAGAAGGATCCTCCCATAATTCTCTCCGCCCTATTTGCGGAAGGCAAAAAAAGGAGGAAAATATTTCACTAAATGTATCACTAAACTCAGGTAGAATTCTTTACCTGTTCAGGCTTTGAGAGAATATGAAAATTCTCTCCTCAACCACCCACCGTTTCTGACTAATGCTGCCTCCCTTAATACGGGATAGAAAGCACCGTGTTAATTCTTGGCAGTCTGTTTGGGGACTACAGCTCCTATCGTCCTTGGGCTTTGGCCACGCTGGCTAGGACTTGTAGCATCTGTAATCTAAAGTACCTGCAGGGTACTAAATGGCCTCCCTCATGTTTAGGGTTGCTAGATCTCAGGACCTGGTCTCCACTTTTTATGGGTCATCTCCAGATGGGAAGCCAAGAGTACCAGTTCTCCACTTTGGCTGGCCTTAGCTCCGGCCAAGTTTCCACTGTGTGCAAATGTCCAGCTCACGAGGAGAGCAGCTGCTTCTTAGAATTTGCAATAGTTAACCAGTTTGATGCTTCGGCCTCCAAAGGTTCTCCAGTGGGGTCTACATATTTGTTTAACTTCTTCCTTCCTTTCCAGACATTGCGATGCCAGGGCTCACCCTCTGCTCTGCTCTGCAGCCCACTTCTGGCCGGAAGCTAGGAAGCTAGATTAAAAATTCTTTATTCCAGCTCCTTAAGTAAGTGAGAAAGAATGGTCCTGTCATTTCACCTTGATCTGGGAACAGTAAGCTGAGGACAAAGGAAGAAGGTGGGGAGAGAAATTGGGATACTTTAAAAGCAGCTGAAAAAGTGGAACTGCTGACTGTCCCTGCCAAATTGGGACAGTTGGAAGGTATGTAATGGTATTCCCATAAGGTGGAGAAAGTGTGGCCAATGGATAATATGCAGCCTCTAAACTCTTTTTTTTTTCTTTCTGTTCTCAGAACTCCCATGGATGATGCTGAAAGCCCCAAGTTCCAATTAAAAAAACAAACATTTGGACCATTTTTTTTTTTACTCCAATTCTGCAAAAAAGGGTTGTGACAGATGCCCTATCCAGTATGCCCATACAGTTCCTATCACTCACCTTGCTCTTTCACCCTTAAAACCTGAGTTTGCTGCTTTGGCCTCAAGGCGACCACGATTCCGGATAACTGGATGCGTTGATCTGTGGATGCAGCGTGGTACTGTCTGACCGTATCTTCGTTATCTTTCTTATTAAATCAAAACATCCAGGCAGAGAAAATAACAATAGTAAGGACTGGTCAAATAATCAATGAATAAATGATTCAATAAACGCTCAGTCTTATGAGCCATTTCCGCGTTGCAGTATTGTAGTGCTATTATTCCCCTTTCAACTTCCTATGGAATCCTGGGGTTTGCAGTTTAGGGAGGGGTCTTTTGGATTCTCAGCCAGAGAGCTCTTTGGCCTCAGGAAACTCCAAACCCCAGAATTCCACAGGAGGTTGAAAGTGGAATAATAGCACTATAACAGTGTAGTGTGGAAATGGCCATAGGATATTGTAACACCTCATCTTCAAGAAAGCTAACACTTCTCGCTGAATTCTTTCCACACTCTCAGCTGCCGTCAGACCAAAACCCTGTCCGCATTTTATCCACTTCCTAACTGTCCCTGACCCTGTTCCCAAAGGGTCCTGATTCTATTTCTGACTGGCCCCATCTCACTGTTTAACAGACAAGTTTCTAAAGTCATTTCTGTATGATACTGTTATAGTGCTATTATTCCCATTTCAACATCAGGGTTTAAAAAGGAATGCACGGGTTCCCACCTGCTCCTTCGGCCAACATAAGAGGACAGACCTCAGGGGCAAGGAAATGCAGGGTCCCCTGGGGAGAATGAGTCGCTCGCTTTTGCTGAAGCTGGATTGCATCAATTCTCCTTCCCCGCCACGGTGCCAGGTCTCTTCGTCCGAGGAGGGGAGGAGAAGAGAGAAATAATGAGATTTCCCATCCAGGATTCCAGGGGATTTATAGCTGTTGTGATAACCCCGGCTGTTAGCTGGGCTAGGAGGCAAGAAACAGTGCTGGCTTCCAAGCGCTGCATTTACCCACGGTACCGTAAATCAAGGCCGCATGCAGATATGGCAGCTGGCAGGTCTTTGGGATCCCGGCCATGTAAATAGAGAAGGTCTGGTGCCCCCCAGGAGGGACTGTCCCCTCCAAAATTCAATGCAGCCAAGAGTTGCTGCTATGGGGGCAAAGTCAGGCTGTGCTAAGATCATCCCTAGGGCTGACTGGCGTGTTATCTGAAATGTACATGTACCCAAACAAGCCCACATCAATCCAACTGTCTGGATTAATTGTCTGCCATCCTACTGTTTGAACTGCTTTTAAAATGTCCCAGTTTTTTTTCTCCTCCCACAGAATCATAGAGTTGAAATAGACCCCAAGGGCCATCGAGTCCAGCACAATTCTGCTATGCAGGAATGCACAATCAAAGCATTCCCCAAAGATGACCATCCAGCCAGTTGGATTCAGACTCCAACACACTCCCAGGTGTACTCCACTGTCAAACTGCTCTTACCATCAGGAAGCTCTTCCTAACGTTTAGATGGAATCACTTTTCCTGAAATTCGAAGCCATGGCTCCGTGTCCTAGTCTCCGGAGCAGCAGAAAACAGGCTTGCTCCATCCTCCGTATGATATCCCTTCAAATATTTAAAGATAGTTATTTAAACATATTCTGTGCAAAATTCACAGGTATTTGATTTGCACCAAAACCAGCTTTTTCTGCGCAGGAAATATGATTGTTTCTGTTTCCTGTGTCAAAAAGAGAAGAAAAAGCTGTTTCCAACACACATCAACCATGCACAATTTTGGTATGTTGCAACCCAATTGCAGCATGTTTTTCACGGGAAACAGCCTTTTTTCTGCACCGAAAATAATATTCTATGCAGAAAACCCTGTTTTCAGTGCAAATCAACCATGTACAATTTTGGCACAGAATAAGCCCTGAATTGCAAAGAGTCTCCCCACACCAAAATCTTTCTCACCTCAAGGCTCGAAAAACATGTTGTTGGGTGATCTTTTTGGAATATTTTTTAATATTCTTTCCGTCTCTATTCACCACCTCGATGCCATCGGAGCCAACTGGTTAGTAACGTTAAATATACTGAACTGAGCACCTGCTGATGTTCTTGACCTTTGCTTTTGCCACTTTCCTGCTTAAGCTTTGACCTTCACAAAACCAGGTCCGACCTTTTGGGTCTTGCTTTCCAAGCACTCTGCTCGTGCCCCGTGGCTCTCGGCCGGCCTTGTGCTCCCCGGTGCACCCTCTGGAGTCCATCAGTGTGATATGTGGACCTCATTAAAGGGGGATCAAGCTTTCCGTGGTTTCAAACCCCCAAATAGTGTAGCTCAGCTCTGACTTTCTTCAGCCAGCAAATTTGGGGATGGGGAGGGGGAGAACCCACGAGGTTGCCGTGCCGAACTTTGCCATGTCTCTGATTTATTGGGTCCACTTGGACATTTTAAATAGAGTATTAAGTGCAATAAATGTAGATCACGTTCCTAAATATTCTTTGATTTATGCCCCTGGTCCCTTCCCCAGGGCAGAGTTCATAAATCCTCCATGCAGAGCTGTCACAGGACTGTAATTGTGATGCAGTTAGCAGAAAGGAGCGGAGTGAGAAGGAGCAGATGAGGCAAGGAGGGGAAGCGCATGTGGGGCAGAGCTGGGGCAGACTGCCAGAAGGGCATGGTGGAGTGCGGAGGCCACACAGCCTGCGGTTCCACAAGACTTTCGGGGCTCCATGCACAGGGGATGTGCCGTTGCAGCACGCCGTACAGAAATTTCAGATCATACAGTGGAAGCGATTTTGGGTAGTCCCCATTTCAGGTCACAGAACGATCGGTTGTCTCTTTCTCCTTGGTCTCAGTTTCATCCGTGTTCAGTCATAATTCTCTTCCATCCTGGTTCTGCTTTGCCTAGTGTTTTTCTTTTTTTTTCTTTTCTTTTTAGATGCATGAAAATCCATGTCTATGTCTGTACGTGGTTTCTCCTAAAGCAGACCATTTTCTTTGGTAGTCGTTTCCTCCAAATGCACAACGAGTGGGCAACGGTAGAGGGCAAAAAGGGTGGCATTTGCAACCGTGACGCCGAACTTAGCGCCGGCATCTGGCTGGTTGGACAAGAATGAAACGGTTTTGCTCAGCAGATGGCAGTTCTCCATGTTCCTTTTCCATCATTGCCACCATTCCTCACCACTGCCAGTTCTTTTTCTCCCTATATCCTTCTCTTTCCCTAGGCCCCCTGTTTTTACCCACTGCTGTGAAGGTAGAGCACTGCAGAGCTGGAAGATATCGATGTGGCATTTAGCTCAACCCCCAGGAAATCCATTGCTAAATCTTCTCTGCAAGGTAGCCATCCAATCTCTGCTTAATAACCTCAACAAAGGAGAGGCCAGCCTGTTCTCCCGTCAACCAACGTTTTCTATGAGGAAGTTCTTCCTTATGTTCAGTAAGAATTTCCTTTTTCATCCTGTTCTTTCATCCCAGGATGGGAATTTTACCACGCACGCCCATTGCCCGCCAATTCATCCCACTCTTGTGTCCCCGTAGTTTTTTGCCAAACCCAGTTTTTCAGCTGAAAAAATAATACTAGAGGATATGAACTGGGTGAACAATGCTGACCTCCTTAAACAGCCAAGTAGTGCCCTTCAGACTGACAGGACATGTCTGAACTATCACTTGCAGGCCCGGTGACCGGTGGCTCCCACCTAAAGGGGGCGGTAAATCCACACCAGGTTTTAGTTTGCATGGAGACTGCTGTCCAAGGTGCTGAACCCAATTTCTGAATATGTTCAGCACCTTGGAGAGGTCCTTTAAAGCACGAATAAAACCCTGAAGTGGATTTACCACCCCACTGGCATGGGAGCCACCAGTTGTCAGTGGCTTTCAGTTCTGTGTGTGAAAAGGATCTAGGAATCTTGGTAGATCACAAACTGAACATGAGTCAGCAGTGTGATGCGGCAGCCAAGAAAGCCAACACAATTCTTGGTTGCATCAATAGGACAATGGTGTCTAGGTCGAGGGAGGTGATGGTACCACTCTATTCTGCATTGGTTAGGCCACATTTGGAATCCTGTGTCCAGTTCTGGGCACCTCAATTCAAGAAGGAGACTGACAAGCTGGAACGTGTCCAGAGGAGGGCGACCCAAATGGTGAAGGGTCTAGAAGCCATGAAACCCTCTGAGGAGCGGTTTAGGGAGCTGGGGATGTTTAATCTGCAGAAGAGAAGGTTAAGAGGGGACACAATAGCCATGTTTAAATATTTGAAGGCATGTCATGTTGAGGAGGAAATGGGCTTGTTTTCTGCCGCTCTAGAGACTAGGACAAGGAGCAATGGATTCAAGCTGCAGGAAAGGAGATTCCACCTGAACCTCAGGAAGAACTTGGAATATGCTGCTGCCTCAACGGAGTGTGGTGGAGTCTCCTTCTTTGGAGGTTTTTAAGCAGAGGCTGGATGGCCATCTGTTGGGAATGCTTTGATGGGTGTCCTGCATAGCAGGGGGTTGGACTGGATGGCCCCTGGGGTCTCTTCCAACTCTATGATTCTATGATTCTGCAAAATGGCCACAGTGCCACCCACTAAGAGTTAGGAGGAGCCAAAAATAACCCCGATCCTCTGGGAATACCTGCCCTCACCTTAGCCTGTGTATTCTCCAATCCTTTTTATAGCCCCACGTATATCTTCTGCTACCTAGCTCCCTTCCTTTGAGTTCTAACCCCACGGAAACCTGAGCCATGAAGTTTTGCAACCATACCTATGAAGTCTCAACAACAGACTAGGAATCATGCAGCCCTTCCTAGGGTTCTGAACTGCATCCCCTAGCATGCCCTGCCCTTCTTGCCTGTGTGGATTAGGGCTGCTGGGAGTTGCAGTAAAACAACATCTGGAGGTCTGAACCGGCATGGTATAGTAGTTTGAGTGTTGGAGTAGGAATCTAGGATAAGAAGAGTTGCAGTGCTGCTCAGCCATCAAAATCCTTTGGGTGACCTTGGACATGTCACAGTCTCTCAGCCTCAGAAGAAGACAAACGCCCTCCGAACAAATCTTGCCCAGAAAAACATAGCAGTGGGTTGCCAGAGTGATGCTGTGGGCTGAATATTGGGCTAAGATCCTGGGAGACCAGGGTTTGAATACCTTGGGCAAGTCATACTTTCTCAGCTTCTGTGGAAGGCGATGGCACCACCAGCACCCCGAACAAACCCCTTGTCAATAAAACCCTCGGATAGGACCATCATAAGTTGGAGTTGGCTCAAAAGCAACTTCTAAAGGATTGTGTGAATCTCCTCGCTGTTTTATAACATCCCTACAAGCCAAGGGGTCTTCATCGTGGAACAAAAGCTAGCTGTTCCATTTTCATAAAGCATGACTAAAGAGGAAGGCACACATTTTACAATGCTCATCCAGCCGTGCTGCAACCACCCACTGTTATGAGGAATTCTGGTGCATCCCTTGAGCTGGAGAAGAGGTAGTTGGACGGTGAAAAGCCAGGTAAAAAGAGTATGAGAGAGATGGGAGGGGGCAAGAAGGAGCGGCAGAGGCTCATGCTTTTCGTCCTGAGTGCAACACAACATGGCACTTTAATCATGATGGATTTGCACTGTAAATCCAGGGTTGGAAAGCATGCCCGCTAAGTGAGTTTGGGCCTTCTTGCCCTTTTGGAGCCTCTCCCTCTGGGATGAACTGGAGTGACGGGTATTAAGAAACAGGGGCCAAATGGAGCCGGGGGGGGTACCCCTTGATCCGAGAAACGGAATGTCTGGGTCTGCTTTTGAAAAGGAAGATTTGGAACCAAGCATGCAAGTTGTCTCTGGAGGAGGGGTATGAAGAATATTCACCATTCCAATCAGGAAGGGTGCCCAGAAGTAAAAAGATGAGCGATTCATGACCACCACCACCCAACACTTTTCACACATTTTACACAAGAAGATGGTGGGCAAAACTCATCTCTTTCCCCTTTGTTAAAAAACACCCTCTTGACCTTAAACAATAGAGCAAGTGCAGGGCTGTTGACAAAAGCAAGATGCAAATAATCCATCCGTTAAATATGCTTTTCATAGGCCATTTCCGCAAGAGTCTGTTATAGCGTGATGATTCTGCTTTCAACCTCCTATGGAATCCTGGGGTTTGCAGTTTGCAACTGGCCCCTCCCGAAACTGCAAACCCCAGGATTCCATAGGAGGTTGAAAGTGGAATCATCACGCTATAACAGACTCGTGCGGAAATGGCCATAGTCTCAGACTCTGAGGGTGCATCAGTGGTAACCTGTGCAAAAATCCTGCGTGTGACCTGTGCAGAAAATTACACAACAGCCCAGACGAATGCTTTTCAGAAATACACAGGAACCTCTTGACACCTTGCCCGGAGAAAAAGAGAAAAAAAGTGGCTTTTGTTGATACTGTCTCTCACAAGCACGAAACCATGAAGCCCTATGAGGAGCAGCTTAGGGAACTGGGCATGTTTAGCCCGGAGAAGTGGAGGTGAAAAGGCGGCATGATAGCCATGTTTAGGCTATCCTGATAGCCTAAACTTTAGGCTGATAGCCATATTTGAAGGGATGTCATGTCGAAGATGGAGCAAGCTTGATTTCTGCTGCAGAAAACGAGCTTTAGTTATTCATCCCCCCAAACCTAACCTGCCCCAAACTAACTGAAAATGCACCGGTTTATTTCTCTCACTGCCCAGAACCCAGGGAATGGAGAAAAATGGTCCCTCTCCCACCACCCTTGCACACCCTCAAGGCAAGATGTTACCCCTTGCCTCTGGAGCAGTCCCATGTAGCTCCTGATCCGAGAGATCTAGCACACGGTAGATCCTAGGCAGATCCAAGCCCCTTGGCTGGAGTTTATTTTCTTCTCTTTAAAAATTTCAGCAGACTGGCGATTCATGAGACTCCGCAGTGCAACCTGTTGACATGCTCCTGTAATGAACGGCTCACCTTGCCCTGCTGCTGCGGGGACTCAGGCCTCCCATGTGTAGCCGGAGCCGGCGAACCTTTTCCCCTGCTCGTTGCAATGTGATGAGAACACTTTTGGACCTCCTCGGAGCCAGACGTCCATCTCCGTGTTGAAAATCTCGTGTTATTTTTAGACCGAACGTGGTCGATTTTCGCCAAGTCTCCCCAAGAGTGCTATTAGAAACAGTAGTTTTTCTGAATGGTAGGAATGAACCCTAACTCACAGCTTGGGAATGTGACTCACTCGAATGACAAAGCCCAGAATCCCACAGCTATGTCAGCTGGGGGATTCTGTGAGTTGTAGTCCAAATAAGTCACATTTTCCAAGTTCTGCTCTAACTTTTGACCAGACCACCTGCTCTCCTGGTCCCCAAGAGGTATAAAGTCTCAAGGGGGACTGGTGGTTTCATAGAATCATAGAATCATAGTACTGGAAGAGACCACAAGGCTCATCGAGTCCAACCCCCTGCCATGCAAAGATAGGTCCAGAGGAGGGCGACCAAAATGGTGAAGGGCCTGGAAGCCAAGCCCTATGAGGATAGACTTAGAGAGCCGGGTATGTTCAGTCAGCAGAAGAGAAGGTTAAGAGGGGACATGATAGCTGTGTTTAAATCTTTGAAGGGATGCCATGTAGAGGAGGGAGAGGGCTTGTTTTCTGCCGCTCCAGAGACCAGGACAAGCAGCAATGGATTCAAGCTGCAGGAAAGGAGATTCCACCTGAACCTCAGGAAGAACTTCCTGACGGTCAGGGCTGTCCGGCAGTGGAATCTGCTGCCTCGGAGTGTGGTGGAGTCTCCTCCCTTGGAGGTTTTTAAGCAGAGGCTGGATGGCCAACTGTCGGGAGTGCTTTGAGGGTGTTCCTGCATGGTAGGGGGTTGGACTGGATGGCCCGTGTGGTCTCTTCCAACTCTACATTTCTATGATTCTATGATTCTAGACCATCAAAGCATTCCCAACAGATGGCCATCCAGGCTCTGTTTAAAAACCTCCCAGGAAGGAGACTCCACCACACTCCCTGGCTGCACCGTATTCCACTGTCAAACTGCTCTGGCCACCAGGAAGTTCTTCCTAATTTGTAGGTGGTATCTCTTTTCCTAAAGTCTGAAGCCATTGGTTCCTGTCCTAATCTAACTCAACACAGCCACTCTGCACTACTCAAAAAAGTCCAAGCACTTCCACAGGGGAACTTACACATGCGGAAGATGCCAGTACAATTGTGCCGGTGCACAACAGAAGTGACCGACGTGCATCAAAAATACCCAGTGGGAAGGGTCCAGTGCTCATCAGAAGTACCTGATGCTCATTAGAGCCCTTGTGCCAGAGCCTGAATGTGCTGGAGAAGAGAAGGCGAAGAGGGGACATGATCGCCATGCTTAAATACTTGCAAGGATGTCACCTGGAAGACAGAGAGAGCTTGTTTTCTGCTGCTCCAGAGGCTAGGACACGGAGCAATGGCTTCAAACATCAGGAAAAGAGATTCCACCCAAATATTAGGAAGAACTTCCTAGTGATAAGAGCAGTTCAGCAATGGAATACACTGCCTCAGAGTGTGTTGGCATCTCCTTCTTCGGAGGTTTTGAAACAGAGGCTGGATGACCATCTGTTGGCAGTGCTTTATAGAATCATAGAATTATAGAGTTGGAAAAGACCACAACGGCGATCGAGTCCAACCCCCTGCCATGCAGGAATACACCATCAAAACATTTCTGCAGGTATCTCTGCACGGCGGAGTGGCAGAACGGGGTTGAACTGGATGGAGTGTCTTCCAACACTGTAAGTCTATGATTCTATGGGTCTCACTCTGGGAGACAGGAGGCATAGAAATATAATAAACAGATAAAGGTTCTATGACTCACAGGGCTTTATTCTGTTTCTTCAGTATAACTACAGATGCGTAAAGTTACAAAATGTACATGGCGATGTAGGATTTTGGTCCATAATTTTAAATGTAAAACACTGCAGCTGGTGGAACCAAGAGTCAAGGTGAATTGTCACTCCGAGAACCTTCCGGGAGGAAAATGTATGTTTTCAACTGAAAAAGACTACCTATTTAAATAACAACTGTGCCAAACTATCACATATTATTAACTAAGGCCAGATGCAATGCTTTTCCCTCGGAATTACTTTTTTGGGAGATATTCCGGGTTGCCCACTTCTGCAGGACTTTACCTGTCGAAACAATGTCACACATTCTGCTATCTTGCATTTTTTTTTTTATAGTCAGAGTCCCAGTCATTTGATCTCTCCCTTATTGAGCTGTGTGCTGGGCCGTTTGGAAAAGTTTTATGTAAAAATCCTGCTGGAGGACATTTGTCCCAACACAACTCTATCAGTTGCCAAATTTCTGTCATCGACTATTAAGATCAGAGAGAGAGAAATCTCAAAACTATGTCAGGATACTGGTAACGTACCATAAGATCAATCCAATTTTGCTGTGTTAACAAGATGGAATTAACGAACGCCCAACTATATTTTACCTAATAGTTCATATTCTTTATCATATTAATTTATTTTATGCATTTTTAGCCCATTTTTAGCAGGTGTACCTTTCTTATACCTTATATTGTACAATTCGGATGTTCGTTATATTGGGTCTATGGGCTGTAAAACAAAGTCTGTCTGTAACTGAAAGAGGACAATCAAGGGGTTTGGCAGTGATGTAGACCTGAGTCGATAGACTTGGACTCAAGTGGGACTTAAGTCACTTCAGTGACTCAACTCAGACTCGACTTGGCCATAAATGATGCACTGACTCGACTTGACTCAAGACTTGTATATTTTTAATGACTGACTTGATGCCCTTCGTTCAGTAACATAACGCCTTCATCCAGAAACCTTATGACTTTGAACAACGCTTTCATCTCTTTTTGGCTACTGGTCACTTGATGATCTGTCTCAAGCCCAAAGTGCGGCTGCATTTCTCAGAGAGGAACAGCAAATGTGTTAGGCAATGGGCTTGAGGTGGGCATGAGGTCTGACAGCGGCCTGTCCCTGGTGCATATCGGAGGAGCCTTCCAAAACATTTCCTACGAGCAAAAGACAAGACTTGCCCCCAGAGTGCAGGATGCATTTCTCAGAGGGGAACAGCAAATGGGTTAGGCATCGGTCTTGAGGAGGAAAGATCCTTCCTTCTAAAGCTTTTGAAGCTTCAGTAATGGGGAGTAAGATAGGATCCTATTCCCCACTTCCAAAGCTGCAGATGGCAATATTGCAAATGGGGAGAGCCGGCGCTGCTTAAATGGTTAAAACTGACTTTATTTCACTCTATCCAATAATTCTGGAATTTTGGTTCGGGTACAAAGTTGGCTCCCAGACTTGAGACTTGACTTGAAAGTATCTTCAAGGACTTGAGACTCGGAGTAAAAAGACTTAAATATATCGCCGGCTTTGGAAGTGTCACGGGCCACAAAAACAGCTTTGGGGAAGCGTCCAGGGCCTCTGGGACCTCACCGTCCCACCTCTGGTGTAAACGAATTCGATGGGCCATCCTCCTGACCTCGGTGTCTGGGTACCACGGCTGAGCCCTTGGCAAGACGCAGCTCCCGCGGCCAAAAGACAGCCGCAGGGCTCACGCTCTCTTCTCTGCAGGCTTTGCATAAAAGCAGCTGTGATTTATGAAGCGCAGACGAGGCTTGCCGATTGTTGCCCAGAAGAGCCTTGCTTACACAGGGCTCCCAGAGGAAGCCGCCTGTTCGGAGATGGCAAGGTGACAGGGTTTATATAGAGCAAGCACAACACAATGTGTCTGAGGCAGCCTGTCAGCCAGGAGATGGATGTAGTGGCAGAGAAGGTCCATTACTTCATTCACACCTCAACAGGCAAACAATAAAGCTCACACAAGGAGCGGGAGCAGCTGCAGGGGGGTCGGAGAGCCGCCTTTCCCACTCCGCACAAGCCCTCACTCGACAGGAGAAGGAGACCCAGGGAGAAAAGGAAAAAGGCGCAGGGATGTCAGCAAGTGCCTTGCATCCGAATGATGGCTCGCTTAGCCAGGGTTTGGTCCCTCCCAAGGAAATTAAGATCTATTGCTCACCGTAACAGCAAAGCCTTTCTCGTAGGGCTAAGCATCCTTTCGTCAACCTGTCGTCCTTGCAACTGGGGAGGAGTGAGAAATGTGTGGTTCATACCCACATCCGCAAAGAACCCGGCTGGGTAACCTTAGCGGATCGGGAAGCCAATTTCCTCTCCGGGAAACATGAGAGAGTGTGGACACACCCTGCCACGCACTCTAAAAATTAGATGGGGGGAAATAGGTGTGGAGGAAACACTTCCAGATTTCTAATAGCCATATTGGGAGGGGGGCTAAAACAAGGAGGGTGGAGAGTGCACACCTTGTTTTAAAGGGGAATCCTTGAGGCATTTGGGAGAGCAAGCCTTCTTTGAAAAAAGGCATATGCTCTCCCTGTGGCTTGTTTTTACCCATAAGTGCAGTTTGAATGGGTCTTCCCTTGCACAGCATTAGCAACATGGTGCCAAACTCAGCAAGAGCTCAGAGGCACTGGGTGGCTGCAAAGGTGGGGGGGGGGAGGCATACATGCCAGCCACCAGACGCATGTTTCTCCCCTATCAAGAAAAAGAGCTTTCATGCATTTCACATGATAACATGCTAAACGTTTCAGTAAGCCCCCAAATGTCAACTGGAGGCCCTGGATTTTCTCATCGAATAGGCATTGGCTAGCTGTCGCTGTGCATCATGGAGCCTGCCATTATAAATAGGGGTTCGCAGTTTGGGCCTTGGCTTATTAGTCAGTCACTATTTGCAGTTGCTGCTGACTCTTTCCCCTACTCCTGCCAGCAACAAAGTTTTCCCTTCCCATGCTGCTGACAGAATTACCCAGCAATTGCACAATGCAGACTTGTTCATGAATTGCTATGTTGCCTAACCAAAAAGGCAACCAAATGCACAGGTGACCCATATGGGCAATGCCCCTGCCGACACCACTCTGTTTCCACAACCTTGGACTTCAAACGGCCATTTTGCTTTAGAGAAGCATGGCCAGCTCCTTCCACAGAGGAACTTACTGATGCTGAAAACACCAGTAGGATTCTAGCCACAAATTCATTTGTCTCTTCTCAAGCATGCCTAGCAACAAGGTGCAGCCAGTGAGCAGGTTGCTGGTCATTTCATGGCATCAGAGGATCTTAGAGCTGGAAGGGACTTTGAGAGCCACCTCATCCATCACCCTGCCATGCTTCTTTCTTTAGCATCTCCGGCCATTTCCCCATGGCATAGCATCCCATGATGGGGATGCAATTGTGGCCGTCTGTGGGTCGTGCTCCCAAAGCCAGCATTGTCGTGCTCGTGCAGCAAGTGCGTCCCCGTGCATTGCGATCACAGGACATTTGCTTAACAGAAAAAAAAATCCGTTGAGTCCCCGTGATCACGCGATGCTTTCATCACCCCCAGCCGTGCAGAAGCGCAACACAGGAAAGATAGTGTCTGCACTGCAGGAGGCAGGCACGTGTGCTTTGTGCTCCCTTCCAAAGACAGCTGGCTGGGTGCAGAGGAGAGCATTCCTGTCACGCACCCCTCCGGCAAAGGCGCTGTCAGGATCGCAGCAGGACATCAACGGGAACCGGTCAGATACAGAAATGGCCTCCTTCTTCCACCCAATTTCCATAAGCCCCCTTGGCCATTCAGGCTGGCAGACATTCTAGGTAAAAGACTATTTTCCTCTTGTGGAGACCTCACCCACAGCCTCTGGCTCTGAGGACCCCTTCCGTCCTCTGTCTCATCCTTGGAAGTGGGGCAGAAGTCTTGGCTGTGAGAGCAGCAAGAAGGTGTAGCTGGAGGGGGTGACAGGACAGTGGGAGAAGCAGCACTTCTCTGCCCCACCCAAGTTGGTGGGAAAGCTTGGATAGACACACGTATACCTGGCACACCCTGTTTTAACCATCCTTCCCTAGCCTATACTCTCAGATGTCCCCCAGTCCTGCCAAAATAGGCCATATAGGCAGACAAGAACTCCTTAGCTACCCTTTGATACTTTTTCTCTGGGGACAGGCTAATATTAGGGAGCTTAAAGGCTAACAGACAGTGTGCTGGCACGGAGCCCCTTGGGAGCTAGCCCAGCACAAGCCAAGCAAGGAATCCAACCCCGGCGAACTCTCCCCGAATCACCGCTGCTTTCCCAAAGATAAATCCAGATACTCAGGAGCTAAAGCACCAAATCCTTCCGGGCTTTACATATTCCAAAGGGTTGGTTATTTTTACAGCATGCAAGAAAGGCAGAAAACAGCGGGGGAGAGGCTGGCAGCTACGTGGGGGGAAAGAGACAAGTGAAAAGACAGCTAGGGTGAAGTAACTCATGTGAAAATAAATAAACGGAGATTGAATCCTGAAGCCCTGGCGATGAGCAGTTCCCAGGTCTTGAAATTAGGTAGGTTGCCTGTACTAGCTGGGGTAAATGTCCCCCAGAAGGAGCAGGTACTTAGCGTGGGCATGTCCACTGAACTGTCGCCGCCACAGGTGGGCCACATGGCGGCAGGAACTAGGAGGGCCATTTCCCAGCTGTGGCTGGTACATTAGCTATGGGTGCTCCCAGACAGAGAGACAACTTAGCCCTGGCAACTCAGGCATGGCAACATCATACATCTCCACATACTGTAGAGCACTGTGGAGAGGTGGAGCTGCTCCTGAGCATGATCTGGGAGCTCTGACATGTGCAGAGCACGTTGGCTGGAATGCTGTTGGTGTCTTACGCAGGCGTAAGTTCCCCTAATGAAGCGGGTGGATTCGTTTTGTCTTGATGCAGAATGTCTACAGTCAGATCAATTTTACAGAAGCAGAGCTGTGCATGTAGGGTCATTGTGCTTTCGTTTACTGCACAGACGTCCCTTGTGCATTACACACGGATACACATGGAAATGCACTGTGCATTGTTCATTGATACTCATTCGCATTTGGTTGTGCGTTCGGTTCACATTTGGTGTCTTTGTTCACTCATGCAAGTTTTTCGTGATCTGCCTAGCACAAGTAATGGGTAACTGAATCTCTGATGTAACGTCTCAGCATTTGTGAGCATCTGTCACATGGAAGAAATGTGACCAATTTGTTACCAGGACAAGTTGGATCATCTTCATAAACGCTGTCAGTTGTACCCATCCTTCCAGAGCTTGGAAACATTTTGGGGACTTTGATTACCAGTATCCCAAGCTTCACAAGTAGCCATGCTGCTCAGTGGATTCTGGGTGTTTAAGTCTGAGAATGTATCTTTTCCAAGCTCTGCACCCTTGAGAAATCCCCTTGGCAATAACCAGGAAGATAGCCTTTCCTTTGGTGGCACCCTGTCTTTCCCTTGTCTCAAAAATAAAACATGTGTGAACTATGTTGCAATTTTAGTGCAAGCTGAGAAGTGTTTTGTTTCCCTTGGCAATTGCTGATTTGTACTACCTGACATGTTGATTTCTCACAGCCAGCAATGGTAGTGTCTAAGCTGTCCTTGCACTCCAACTATAATATGATTTGATATTATAATGTTATTACTGTACACTATGAGAGCCAGCACGCTGTAATGGTTTGAGTATTGCACTACAACCCTAGAGACCAGAGTTCGATTCACTGCTCAGCCACGGAAGCCCCCTGGGTGACCTTGGGAATGTCACACACTCTCAGCCCCAGAAAACCTCATGATAGGTTCACCATAATTCCGAAACACCTTGAAGGCATACAGCAGAAACAACCACCAGCATAATAGATGTCAAATAGTACACAAATATTTTTAAATAAATTGATAGTGTTTGCAAGGTGTCCTTTAAAGGCTCTGCAGATGTTAAAAAAAAATGTCTACAGAATTCCACACATTCAAGGTTGGCCAGTCTTGGGTGATCAGTACCCCTTTGCCTTGAGGAAAGCACTGAGAACCTTTTCCTTCCCAAGGGTTGAATCCAAATTCAGAGAGCTTCATGGGACCAAATTCAAGCAGTGAATCAAAGGAACCAAAAATCACAGCATGTTGGTAGTGGCCTGAGGTTTGCACATGAATAGGGTGGCAAAGCCTTGGAGTCGGAACTTTAAAGGAACTTTCCAAGGTGCTGAAGCTACAGGGTCCCCTGGATAGTTCCTCTAAACTTCACAATAAAGCCAAACATGCACCACTGGTCCTGATACGGGATCCATCAGCTGCAAGCGCAACATGTTGAGCTGGATCATAAGTGCTGGAAACCCAGATGAGGAAAATTTCCCAACAAGATTTTTTGCAAAGCAGGACTTTTCTATGCAAGAATAGCCACAGGAATGTCATTGTCTATGAAAAACAAAAAGGTTTTTTTGCAGATGAAACACAATTCTGTAAGCAGAAAACATGATTCCTGCATAGGGGGGTTGCACAGAAAAAGTCCCAAACTGTGAATAATCCTTGGAAAATGCACTGTTTTTAAGACCTTTCTCAGTGCAAAAAACAAAAATTATTCATTGTGGTACATGAGAATGACATTTAGAAAGACTTGCAAACTTCACTAAAGGAATAGAATAGAGGTTTACTTTGAAGGTGCTCACCAATGGCTGCTTTTCATTCTGGAGAGAAGTGACTGGTGGGGTGACACAGGGTTCTGTCCTGGGCCCAGTGCTATTCAACATCTTCGTCAATGGCTTGGAGGAAGGAGTGGAGGGCATGCTGATCAAATTTGCAGATGACACCAAATTGGGAGGGGTTGCTAATACACCAGAGGACAGGATCAAAATTCAAAACGACCTTGACAGCTTGGAGAGTTGGGCCAAAGATAACAAAATGAATTTCAACAGAGGAAAATGTAAGGTCTTAAACTTACCAGAAAAAATGGAATGCACAAATATAGGATGAGGGACGTGTGGCTGGGTAGCAGTATCTGTGAAAGGGATCTACGAGTCTTGGTAGATCACAAGCTGAACATGAGTCAGCAGTGTGATGCGGCAGCCAAGAAAGCCAACGTGATTCTTGGTTGCATCAATAGGAGTATGGTGTCCACATTGAGGAAGGTAATGGTACCACTCTATTCTGCATTGGTTAGACCTCATCTGGAATACTGTGTCCAGTTCTGGGCACCTCAATTCAAGAAGGATATCAACAAGATGGAAAGTATCCAAAGGAAGGCAGCCAAAATGGTGAAGGGTCTGGAAGCCACGAAGCCCTATGAGGAGTGGCTTAGGGAGCTGGGTCTGTTTAGTCTGCAGAAGAGAAGGTTAAGAGGGGACGTGATAACCATGTTTAAATATTGGAAGGGATGCCATGTTGAGGAGGGAGCAGGCTTGCTTTCCACTGCTGCAGAGACTAGGACAAGGAGCAATGGATTCAAGCTGCAGGAAAGGAGATTCCACCTTTCCTCAGGAAGAACTTTCTGACGGTCGGAGCTGTCCGGCAGTGGAAGATGCTGCTGCCTCCGTGGAATGTGGTGGAGTCTCCTCCTTCTTTGGAGGTTTTTAAGCAGAGGCTGGATGGCCACCTGTCAGGAGGGGTTTGATGGGGGTTCCTGCATGGCAGAAGGGGGTTGGACCGGATGGTCCCTGGGGTCTCTTCCAACTCTATGATTCTATGATGCCAGTAAATCAACCTTAGGAAGGGATTTTAGAACTAGGGAGAGGGTGCAAGAGGAAATGTTGAGAAACCGAGAAGCTGGCATAGCCGTGTGGGGAAATCTAGATGCCCAGACAGAGACGCCAAGAAGGGCACACTGGGGCCCGAGGTCCTAAGGCCTTTGCACCTATGCCTTAAGAGCAAAGAAGAAGAAACAGAGCGTGGGATGACATGGCGGGGAGGGGGGTGGAACCGTGCAGGAATTCGCTAAGCCTTTGGGAAGAGGGGTGGGGAAGCGGGCTTGCCATCCGCGCAGCAATAGAAGGAGAACTCCCAGATGTGTATCGGGTCTCTGGTGTTGCTGAGGAATGCACCGTACGGGCGGAGGAGCAGGTGCTCGAGGAAAGGTTATGCCGGTCCAGCCCTCCAAGAAAAACACCAGCCCCACTTGATGAGGAAACAAAGCAGGGAACAGCCTCTGCGCCGTCAGATTTATGGGCCCCAGCAGAGGTGGGGGGCAGAGACACGCGGGGGCCAAGAGGAACCAGTGAGCATTGCAGTGACTATACCTCCTTTCTTGGAAGTGTGGAGACTATGGGGCAAAAGTGTCCCACCCTCGCAGCTGCCCTCCCTCTCTGCAGCCACCCTCTCCCTCGCCTGCTGGACCCGGTGACTCAGTGCCATCGGGCTCAACACCTTGTGGGTCCAGGGAAAGGGGGAGAAACGATCACAAGGCCAGGCCGAGAGCAGCTCGGTCGGCCCGCCAGCGCGAGGCTGCTGCGGGAGACCAATTGCCCCCCAGGGGTGGCTGGGTTTTCACAGGCCGGTAACGTGAGCCCGGCTGGAGGGTTGTAGGAGAGAATGAAGGAGTGTGAAAAGGGGCTTATGAGTCCCGGCGTCCCATAGATAAGGTCAGCCGCTCCAGAGGAGCAAAGAAGGAGGAGGAGAGAAACAGGGGAGAAGACCCAGACAGTCATATATTCCAAGGAGGGAAAAGAGAGGGAGAGGATGTGGCGTGGCGTTAAGGCTTTGCATGGGAGAAAACCAGGCTGAGCAGCTATTCGATTTGCCAGGGCGTTTTGTTGCAAATTGCGGGCGAGGTGGAATGGCTCAAGATCCGATCCATGACATACGACATTTTCAAACACAAGAATACAGCGGGAAGAAATAGGTTGTTGTGGGTTTTCCAGGCTTTGAGGCCGTGTTCTATTAGTGGGAAGAAAGTTTTTCAAAAGCTTCTCTCCAAGAATGGGCTCCACCATTTTGTACTATCATAGAATCATAGAATCGTGGAATCGGAAGAGGCTGCGAGGGCCATCCAGTCCAACCTCATTCTGCCATGCAGGAAGACACCATTTCTGACAGATGGCCATCCAGCCTCTGTTTAAGAAGGTCCAAAGAAAAAGACTCCACCATATTCCACTGTCGAACTGCTTTTACCATCAGGAAGTTCTTCCTAACGTTTAGATGAAATCTCTTTTCCTGTAGTTTGAAGCCATTGTTCCATGTCCTAGCCTCAGGAGTAGAAGAAAACAGGCTTGCTCCATCTTCCATATGACATCCCTTAAAACATTTAAATATAGCTATCATGTTGCCTCTTAACCTTCTCTTCTCATACCCAGCTCCCTAAGCCAGTCTTCATATGGCATGGTTTCCAGACCCCATCAGGAAGTTGCTCCTTATATCTCTGATTATCTGTCAGAGATGTAAAATCTCAAACATGTGCTAGAGACCAGTTTCCCTTAAAAGCAGGTTAGGATCATGGAAAGCTGCCTTTACGACTGAGACAGGTCATTGGTCCATCTACCTCTGTATTATCAGCTCCGTCGGGCAGTCATGGCTCTGCAGTGTTTCCAGTAAGGTGGTTTTCTAAGTCCTACTTGGAGACTCTTGGTGTTTCTTGGTGGCTTCTCACCCAAGGACCAACCAGGCCTAGCCCTGCTTAGCTTCTGAAACAAGATATGTATGATGTGATCACTGCATTGGTGAGGGAACACATTGCGATTCATTATTGCTTCCTGCGCTCTGTGAAACGGAACGAGTAAGTGCACCCTTGGCGACGTGTCATGTGTAGAAACGTTTGGCAAGTAATCCCTACCTAATTCTCACCTCCTGGAACAATGTGTCAAACAAAGTACAGTTATATGTCAATATTCATGTGTCTGCCAATTGTGCAATGCAGTTCGCCGGCCAAGAACTGAGTACTAAAATGTGTATGGCCAAATCCATGTGAGGTACATCTCTCTGTACCTCTCTCGCTCATCCATCAGCTATCAAATAACCCTGGAGAGGCACAGATGTGACCATTTGGTGGCCAGGAAGAGAGGGAGGGGAGGGGAGGGGACTCAAGTGACCAAGGCCATATCCGCACTATACTGTTATAGTGCTACTATTCCACTTTCAACATCCTATGGAATCCTGGAGTTTGCAGTTTAGGGAGGAGCCTTTGAGGCCCCTCTCTAAAGTACATACTCCAGGATTCCATAGGATGTTGAAAGTGGAATAATAGCACTATAACAGGCTAGCACCCAAGAAGCTGTTGGTCTCAGCTGCACAGGGAAGAAAAATAAGGTTAATCGCCATTCAGGATCGGCTGCTGCTTTGTCACTGCATTACTCTGACCCGCCTTCCTCGACTGTACCAGGGCACAGCCATGAGTTGCCCCATTCACAGCTGAAAATGGTTGGGGAAGTTTGGACGGAGCGCCAGAGGCTTGTGAATAATTCCTTGCACACCCTCCAGAAGAAGACAAACAGCTGCAGTTCCCTGAGTTACGTGCACGCAAGTTACCAACAGGATTCCAGATGTATGGCAATGAAAATAACATTAAATAAAAAAAAAGCACAGGCAGAAATGTTTATGTTGGGAGGAATGAGCATAAAATACAAACATGTGTGTATTTTCATGCAACCCACTGATGCAGTAACGGGAGAAAATTAAGGTTAGAAAAATGAAAAACAGAGCAAAGTTGGAATGGAAAGATGCTTCCATACCTACCTATGTGCTATTTGCCCCAAGTTCCCTTCAAGACTCCAAACTGGAGGACTTTCCTCTACCTGCCACATCCGCTCCCTTTACGTTACGGCAAAAGAATGGGGTTGTTTTTCCCCACCACCTTTGCCATCCATCTTCTACATATCTTGCAATTATGACAGAGACCAAATTTAGCTTTGTTAGTTTTGGCCCAGCTCTCCAATCTGCCAAGATCATTTTGAATTCTGATCCTGTCCTCTGGGGCATTTGCTAAGCCCCCCTTGCATTTAGTGTCATTTGCAAATTAGATAAGCGTGTCTTCTACTCCATCATCTAAGTCATTTGTAAAGATGTTGAACAACACTGAGCTCAGGACGGAACCCTGAGGGACCTCAATAGCCGCTTCTCTCCAGGATGAAGAGCAACCTTTGGAGAGCAATTTCTGAGTTGGGTCGGTCAACCAATTGCACATCCACCTCAGGGTAGCACTGTCTAGCCCACAGTTCACAAGCTTTGCTGCAAAAATATCATAAGGGGCCTTAATTACGATCTCATAATCTGATCATACAACAAGAACCTCATAATACCAGAAGCTAAAGTCATTCAACATCGATGATGGGAGATGGAGGACGGCTAAAAGAGAAGATGTCTTCACAGAGAACGTGGATGGACTGTGGCATTCGGTACCACAGAATAATAGTGATAGCCACAAATTTGGATTCATGGAGGAGGACAGGGCTCAATCAATGGTTACTAGCCACAATGGCTACATCTTGCCACCAGGAGACAGCAGTGCCTTGGGCGCCAGCCAAACAAAACAACTGAGAATAAAGGGTTCTGCTTTCTTGGCTTTCTCAGAGCCTGGAAGAATTACTTTATAGACTGCAACTTATTGGACCGCATGGTGGGTGTTATGATTCTGGGAGTTAAGGTCAAAAAAGTAACTTCTCTAAGCCCTGGTCCTGCCTGTGGGCTTCCCAGAGGCCACTGTGGGAACAGAACGCTGGACCGAAAAGACGCCTTTGGGGAGATCCACGACGGCTCCGCTTATATTCTTAGAAACTTAACTTGTTTGTTTCTTTTTATCCCACCTTCCTAATACTCCTGCATTCCTCACCCCTCTCCTTAATAAACCTTACAAATTTGGAACCTGGGGCTTAACTGTGATGTTTTGATGTCCCGAGGAGCGTTTCCCCCTGCATGGGTCATGCTGCTCTTTCACATCCCACGCCGAGGTCCACAAGGAGATCAAGGGGAAAGAGGCTGAGCCTGACCTATCAGAGACGGCAGAGTTTGCCATTTCTGCACTAGACTGTTATAATGCTATTATTCCACTTTGAACATCCTATGGAATCCTGGGGTTCGCAGTTTAGGGAACTTGAGCTTGAAATCCCAAACCTCTGGAGAACCCTTGCACTACAGCATTCTAAATGTTTCACCAAACTACAGATCCCAGAATTCCATGGATGGAGACATGATAGTTAGAGAGGTATCATACTGCTGAAACAATGCAGTGTGGATACATCACTCCCTGTCCCCTTTTTATCTCTAGTTTCACCTATGGGAGATGTATTGCTAAGATGCATTATTTGCACAGCTTGGAAAAGTTACCTTTCTTGGAGACAGCAGCTCCCAGATGCCCAGCAGCATGGCCAGAATCCTACAGCCAAGCACAGATTTGTAGCCCCGAAAAGTAACTTTTCCAAGCTCTAGTTTGAGGCTGAGAAACCAGCTTTAAGAAAACTGTCGGAAGGAGGAGAAGCAGAGGTGTTGTTCTTGGGGAGAGAAATCGAGTTCTAGGTGTGAGAACAATTTTCAACGCCTTATTCCCTGCAATGTTTGAAATTTACGGACTGCCAGAAAATCTCATGGTGGGAGGGCAGAATTTTTCTGTGGGGGGGAGGAATGCCTTCATTTTGTGCCCCTCCCCATAACTACACCCCAGAGGAGGATGTGAGAGTGGGCAGGAGAATAGGAAGTGGGGCAGCTAAAGAGAGAAAACAGAGAAGCAGAGGAAGAGAGAATGAGACAAAAGCCAGAGGTACCAGAAACTTTATAGAATCATAGGATCATAGAGTTGGAAGGAACCCCAGGGGCCATCCAGTCTAACCCCCTGCCATGCAGGAACAAACACTCAAAGCCCTCCCAACAGATGGCCATCCAGCCTCTGCTTAAAAACCTCCAAAGAAGGAGACTCCACCACACTCCATGGAGACAGCAGGTTCCACTGCCGGACAGCTCTGACCATCAGGCTGAGAAATCAGGACAGTTGCAGGGTATGAAAGAGTGCTATCGGCACTGGTGACTGGTCAAATTCCCTTTTTGGGATTGCAGAATCCTTCAGACAGCCTGGCCAGCCGCCACGCTCCCAGAGTGGCCAAGCTCCCAACTGCCATGCTAGAGAGCAACTTTAAAATTTGGACTAAAATCCAGGGCTGATTCACTACCCCACTGAAGTGGAACCATGGCAAGGGGTCCAGGGGAACGCTTCTCAGGGGCTTTCCTATGGGGCGGTGATTTCGAAGGTCCCAGAAGCTTTGGAAGACAGCGAGCTGCGTTCTATAGCAGAGCATCTTCTTCCCCGCACAAAAGCCAAGCTCCCGGCTGCCCGGATGGCCACGGGGATGGAAGGAGGGGGTCTCCCTGCCGCTCGGAGACACGGCCCAAGTCTGCAGACGTCTCTCGGAGCACAAAGTGCGGGGCAAATAAATCAGGCAGCCTTCCACCCGCGCGCCTGCCTTGCAGACAATTTATGGAGTTGGTGTGGGGCCCTGCCTGGCTCCCTGATGGATTTCTTTTCAGAGTTACAGATACCGTGCGGAGTTTTCCTGGGAGAGAGGTTGGAGTGAAAAAAGAAAAAGAAAAGAAAAGATGCCGCTTCCAGGCTCAGCCGGATTTATGGGAGACCTCTGAGGGCAGCCAAAAGCTGAGTCCTGAGTCCTATTGTTACTCCTGAGCAAAGCAGACCTATTCAATCAATCATAGCCCATTTCTGCACTGCACTGTTATAGTGCTATTATTCCACTTCCAACCTCCTATGGAATCCTGGGGTTAGGGAGGGGCATTGGAAATCTCAGCCAGAGAGCTCTTGGGCATCAGTAAACTACAAACCCCAGAATTCCACAGGAAGTTGAAAGTGGAATAAAAGCACCATAACAGTGTAGTGCGGAAATGGCCATAAACTAGAGTAAACCTTCATTGGGATTTAGGTGAGACAAATCAATAGGATACCAGCCAGTTTTCCCCCAAACCCAGGAGTCACAGGCCTTATGGCAAGTTACTATTTCTGGACAAGCGGAGTAGACCCAAGGAATCATTTGTTGAATGGTGGGACTAGTTGCTATTTTGGGCAATGAGGACGGAACAAAGTACCATTTCAAAATGACTGAGAAATTACTTTATGGATGCTAACAGACAGCATTCTCTGGTTATTTTTTTTAAAGCTACTTTTAAAATGCATGTTTCTTGATTTATGATTTATGATTTTTAAATACTTTTAAAAATCAATATGTTTAAAATCAATAGAAATCAGGGGCTGGAATTCTGCCTGGGCAGAATTCTAAGGCCAAAGAGCTCTCTGACTTGGATTCTAAATGCCCCTCCCTAAACTGCAAATACCAGGAGTCCATAGGAGGTTGGAAGTGGAATAATAGCACTATAACAGTGTAGTGCAGAAAGGCCCTGAGAGTTCTTGAGAATATGTCCTAACCCAATGTGCTAACCTGCACGTGCTATCCTAAGCTCCCTGCAGGGGAAAAAAGAAAATGCAATCAGTTAATTAATGACAGCTCTCATGTACTTTCTGCCTTTCTATAAAATTAGCTTACACGACCATCATTTCCACTAAAAGGGGTTTTCCATACATTTCCAAAATTTTACAAGTTCAAATATCACTGGATCTCTCCAGCGCAAAGTGTGTTTGCTTTAGTTATTGCCCACACAAAATACTTTCGTTTCATACACTTCCCTTTTTAAAACATATAAAAATCATTTTGGGATGTAGCAAAAAGTTTTTGGGAAGCAGCACTTCAGCTCAATGCTGTAACACACTATTGCAGCGTGAAAAAGCAAGGAGGGTAGCTAATCTCTCAGAAGACAGAATTATTGTGATGCGTAGTGATTTAAATTCTGCCTTTCTCCCAATAATGGGACTCCAGGTTTCTAACAACATTTTTTTTAAGCAATACAGATTTTAAAAACCACACAAAACTATACAAAAAGGTAGATGAAATTATAGATATAAAAACGACTTAAAAATTAGAAATTAAATCATTTATAAAGTTAAACCATTAAACATTAAAAGCATTGAAATTCATTAAAAGATGTCCATATATATTGTAAAGAAGTGCGTGAAATATAAATAAAATGCATGGTTCTAATTTTTAAATTTTATTTTTTAAAAAAATTATTAAAAAATCGTAAACATATATTTACATTCACCATTTAACAAATACTGAAATTGTATACCGTTCTCTCCTCTTCTTACCTCCTCCCTTGTTATATCTCCCATTTATACAATTTTAACCTTGAATTTACATTTGTAATTATTCCCAATAACATCTTCTTTTAATAATAATTCTACAGAACCTTCTACCATTTATCCTAAAATTCCATTATTTATTGTCTTAATACAAGAAGCAAATGCATACAATGATATAATAACAATTCTAAAAAACTTTCTACCATTATTCCTAAATTCCATTGTTTACCATCTTAATACTTTAGGCAAACATACACAATGATATAATAATAATTCTACAAAACCTTCTACTGTTATTCCTAAATTCCATTATTTATCATTTTAATACTATAAGCAAACGTATGCAATGATATAATCACATTCTCTATTAATCATTCACCTATTTTACTGATATACTTTATAATTGGTTCCCACTCTTTTTTCAAAATCTCATAATGTTTTCTCTTTAATGGGTACAGGAAAGTCTTCCGTTTCCATGATGTCTAGCACCTTCTTTTCAGTTGTTGTGCTCCTTCAAGTTGTTTCTGACTTACAGCAACCTAGGGCGACCCTACCACGGGGTCTTCTCGGGTTGAGAGTGTGTGACATGCTCAAGGTCAATCTCCAAAGAAGGAGACTCCACCACACTCCACTGAGGCAGCAGTTTCCATTGCAGGACAGCTCTGACCGTCAGGAAGTTCTTCCTGAGGTTCAGGCGGAAGCTCCTTTCCTGCAGCTTGAATCCACGGCTCCGTGTCCTAGTCTCTGGAGCAATGGAAAACAAGCCTGCTCCCTCCTCGACACGACATCCCTTCAGACATTTGAACATGGCTATCATATCCCCTCTTAACCTTCTCTTCTGCAGACTAAACATGCCCAGCTCCTTAAGCTGCTCCTCACAGGGCTTCATGGCTTCCAGACCCTCCACCATTTTGGTCGCCCTCCTCTGGACACGCTCCACCTTGTCGATATCCTTCCTGAATTGAAGTGCCCAGAACCAGTCTAACCAAAGAACAGTAGAGTGGCACCATTCCCTCCCTTGATCTAGACACCATACTCCTATTGATGCAACCAAGAATCGTGTTGGCTTTCTTGGCTGCTGTGTCACATTGCTGACTCATGTTCAGCAGGAACATTTTAAAAGCAGCTGAAAACATGGGATGATGGAGGAGATGGAGGATTAATTGGAACTGTCCCTCTCAAATCTGTCTGAGGTTCATGCCTGTGTCTGGACTGCAAAAGTTTTAGCATGGTAAAGATAAGCTTTCCTGTCACTTGTTGCATGGGTTACACCTGTGAGCCAAGCTGTCTTCTGCTTCCCCCAAGCCTGGAAGGGATTTTAAGAAGTCAGGATTCTGTCTTTATGAAACCCTTTTTCCCTCCCATCAGAGTCCTCCTTCCTTTTTCCCCTTCTGTAATATTCAAGGATTAGAGCATCGTATGGAAATAATTAAGCGATTTGTCTCTTTGGCCCTCATAGTTCCACAACAATGTGAAGTCTTTCCAATCTTTTCGTGAGACTGGGCGGGAGCCAAGCCCCCCTCTCTGTCTCCTAAGAAGAGGAGGTTGCCATTTACTGACTCGTGCCCGTTGGTACATCTTGTTGCCGTTCTGCACATCCAGGTGAACTCTGACTCAAGATAACTCTCTTGCAGGGTTTTCGTGGCCAGAGTTCCTTGGAGGAGATTTGCCGTGGCTGAGAGAGCGCGACTTGCCCAAGGTCACCCAGGGAGTTTCCGGGGATCTGAACCCTGGTCTCCCGGCATCTTGGTTCGACATTCAAACCGGCACAACACGATGGCTAGAAGGAAAGATCTATTCGCTGGAGGTTTGTCTTTGCCTTCCTTTTAGGACGAAAGAGTGCGATTTGCTCACGGTCACTTGGAGACCTAGCCCCGGCAATCTACAGTGGCTCGCGGATGGTGGATGAAGCTCGAGGCCATATAGAGACAGCTGTTAGACACCGGTCAAGATGGGAAAGGGAACAGATTCCCAACCCACGGCAGCCCTTGTGACCCAGCCACACAGATTCTCACTCGCACGGGTCCCTACGCAGAATTCGGCTTCGGGTTTCCCTACGTCTGCTCTCCTGAACTCTCCTGAACTGCGTGTGTCGACCATCTAACCTGCTAGATGATGTTGCAAAACACGTACAAACCACGTATACTCGATCATTTACAAAAGAGGCCTAATGGAACAAACCGTACAGAGAACTGTCATTAAATGGCCCCTTTGTGGTTTTATTACCTGCCACCCTGACCAGGCTACGAATCTCCCTGTTGGATAGCAACAGCAACTGCTCTTCAGACATACAGGACCTCCAAACACTTGCATTTCTGCAATTACTGTTCAGGACCGCTACTCCCATAATGCACCGAGAAGCATGGGCGCTGGGTTCTGGGGACTGTAGTCTCCGTAGGTAACTTTTTCACATGCCGCTGGACACGTCCCATTTAGTTACGGGCAGAGAGTCCTTTCCGGAGTTTCTAATGAATTTTATTACTTCGTTTCAAACGCCCTCCTAGCTCTATCATCCATCTTCACATCAAATTCTGCAGGTTTTGAAGACGTAAGGCTCTTTATTTGAGTACCAGGTGTTTGGAGACAAATGGCAAATGAAGATTTATTTGAAAATGTCTTTGCTGTCCTGGCATTCAGCCCCAAGGAACTGCAGTTAAGCCAAGTTCCTGGTCCTTTTTACTCACAAACATTCTCACCCACAAGGCACCATTTGCTTTATAGCTACTGGGTCAAAACTGGGTTGATACTGGTTTACAAACTGGTATTATAATGTTACAGGGAAGGGGTTCAGCAATTTTTTGGTTCACGTTTTAATACGAACCAGCTTCATTTCCACTTCCTGAAATATTGTGTAAACCAGGACACAATTATCCTTTGCTTCCCAGATGTTCACAAAAATTCATGCAAAAATGTGAACACTATGAAAAAATGCATATAAACATGAATACGCTATGAAGAACCGCATATAACAACATGTACTGCCGAGAAGATGGACTAAAAACACATTCATTTGGGGAAAGAGTTCATAAAAATGCGTATCCTGGGGCACAGTGCATACCAACCACCATACACTTGGGGAATTTGCTTCTCAAAAAACATACGAATTCAATATGCATGACAATGCATGAGAATTTTCCATGTGTACTTTTTAAGAAAATAATTACAAGCTGACGAGGCAACGTCCTTGAAACAATGAGAATTATTTGTTTGAAAACAGTGTAAATATTTAGGGAACAAGAAATAGCTTTGCCCATTCCAAGGCACAAAGCATACATATTCCGTTGTCTGAGTTCGGCTATCTCTTCCATGATTAGTTTCCACAATGTTCAAAACATTATCTCAGACAGCAGTCCACAGAGCATTTGATATACCTCTGCCTTCCCAGACAGTCCCGTGGGCTTAACTACAATTTCACGAAGATTTCTGCTGACTTCTGCAAAGCAGTGTGACGCAGCACCTAAAAAAGCCAATTCAATTCTAAGCTGCATCTATAGGAGTATAGTGTCTACATCAAAGGAAATAATAATAGCACTGTATTCTGCTGTGGCCAAATCTCACCTGGAATACTGTGTCCAGTTTTGGATACCATAGTTCAAGAAGGATATTGACAAGCTGAAGGATGTCCAGAGAAAGATGACCAAGATTATCAAAGCTTTGGAGACCAACCTTAAAGAGGAATGACTTAGGGAGTCACATATGTTGAGCATGGAGAAGCTTCTTTTAAACAAGCTGGAAAACTTCTCTCACTGAGATCTAACTCCGTCTCCTCCCTGGACAACGAGCCAAGAAGGAGAGGAATTAAGAGGACAAGTTGTCTTCCTTTCTTGTCTTTGTATTTTCTTTCTGTTGTCTTTAAGTCAGTATTACGGTTTGCATTTTCTTGTTTGTATTAGAGGATACATGTGTTTAATGTTGTTTGTGTTTTGTGTAGGTCATATTAATAAAGGTTATTTCCTTTAAAAAAAAAATTAAAAAATCACTTTAATAGGCCACTTTTTTCCTAAGATGAACTTCCAGAAGCCTGCTGTGTTTCAACAACTGTGTTGCAAAAAAACCCTGAACTTTTGTGTTTGCCATGCAAAGATGAATCAGGATTCTCTATTTTAAGCAGACACAAATGTTTTCCCTCCCCTGCTCTATTCCTTCTGCTTTATGTGTATTTATTTGGCATGTCCACTCATCTGATAAAATTTCCATTTGGTCCATAGTCAATCCATGGGTGCTTACAGTGGAAGTTTCAGAAGCTAGGTGGGCTCTACTTGAGTAAAGGTCGACCAGATGGCCATAGAATCATAGAGTTGGGAGAGACCCCAGGGGCCATCCAATCTAACCCTCTGCTATGCAGGAACACCCATCAAAAGACTCCCAACAGATGGCCATTTTTAGCCTCTGCCTAAAAACCTCCAAGGAAGGAGGAAACTGCACCACTCTCCATTGAGGCAGCAGCCTATTCCACTGCCGGACAGCTCTGACCATCAGGAAGTTCTCCTGAGGTTCAGGTGGAATCTCCTTTCCTGCAGCTTGAACCCATTGCTCTTTGTCCTAGTCTCTGGAACAGCAGAAAACAAGCTGCTCCCTCCTCGACAGGACATCCCTTCAGATATTTAAACATGTCTATCATGTCCCGTCTTAGCCTTCTCTCCTGCAGACTAAACATACCCAGCTCCCTGAGCCACTCCTCATAGGGCTTCATGGCTTCCAGACCCTTCACCATTTTGGTCGCCCTCCTCTGGACGCACTCCAGCTTGTCATTATCCTTCTTGAACTGAGGTGCCCAGAACTGGACACAGTATTCCAAATGAGGCCTAACCAATGCAGAATACAGCGGTACCATTACCTCCCTCAATCTAGACACCATACTCCTGTTCTTGCCAGAGGCATATCCATTTATGCCTCTGATGGCAAGCGTTGTTTAGTACATTGGAATGACCTGCCTCAAATGGTGGTGAACCTTCTTTCCTTGGAGTCATAGAGCTGTAGAGTTGGAAGTGTCTTCATGGGCCAAGCTCCTGCTCAATGCAGGATCTCTGGCTAAACATCCCCAGCAGGCAGCTGTCTGGCTTCTTTTTTAAAAATGTCTGGAGAAGAAGACCTTTCAGGTTGGTTGAGCTCTCCCTGCCATGTTTATCACCATACTTTAGTGTTTAGGTGCTTTGCTGTGTAGAAGGGAAGGATGGGATGAGGTGATAGACGGGAACCTGGGAATGTTTGGGTAACGATCTGTGATAAGAATGAACAGACTTGGCTGCAAGGTTTCGCCACCAGCAGGGAAGTGAGAACATGGGAGGAGTGGATGATGGGCCTGGGAAAATTCTTTTAATTTGTTAACAGATGGGATAGCAGCATGCACTATTTGGAAATGTAACGTCTCATACAGCACTGCAAATCCAATGTTCATTTAGTCTTGGAAATTGCCAAGGTATGCTGTTGTTTTGTCAAGGTTTCTGAATAAAGTTTTTGAAACCTCTAAGCCTAATCACCCAAACTAAGAGCTATCTTGTACATCACAAGACGTCCTCACCTCTCTAGGCAATTGGTTCCACTGCTAAACTGCTCTTATGGTCAAGAAGTTCCTTCTAATGTTCAATCAACTCTCCTGTAAATTCAAACCATTAGAATGGGTCCTACCCTCTGGAGAAGCAGAGAACAGGTCTGCCCCTCCTTGTCCTAATAATAATAATGATGATGATGATGATGATGATGATGATGATGATGATGATGGTGATGATGTTTATTTATAATGCCCTTTATACCATCGACATACACAATCAGCAACAAAGACAATGAAGCAGAAGACCACAACAACACACGGAATGAAATTCCCCACAGGAACTGTCCAAGTGCTCAAGATGAAAGTCACGTAAACATTGGGAATGTCTGTGAAACTTTAAGTTCTGGTGAGGTGAGGTGACATTTACAACTTTCACCAGTCGTTGTCATTTGCCCCTGAATTTGTATGCCAAGGTACAAAACCTCTTCCTGTTACCTCAAAAGGTGGGTGACTCAGGGGTCCACCTGCAATGCCAGTGCCTCCGTGGAAAGATGGAGAATTTATTAGCTCAAAAGGGAGGCACTGAGGCATTTAAAGAGTACGGTCATGTCACTCCTCAGTCTTCTTTTCTCTGAGATGGACAAGCCCAGCTCCTTCAATCTTTCCTTGTGTGTTTCATTATCCGTACCTCTTATCATCCTCATTGCCCTTCTCTGAACCCGGAAATTTTAAGCAAAGGTTGGATGACTATCCGTCAGGAATTCTTTGCCTGTGGATTTCTTGCCCTTGGCAGGGGATTGGACTTTGGGGATTGTTCCAACCAGTGATGCATTTAAGTCTTTTACTCCAAGTCTCAAGTCAAGTCTCAAGTCTTTCCCTTCAAGTCTCAAGTCTCCTTGAAGATACTTTCAAGTCAAGTCTCAAGTCCAGGAGCCAACTTCATACCCCACCTATATTCCAGAATTCCTAGACAGAGTCAAATAAAGTCAGTTTTAACCATTTAAGCAGAGTTGGCCCTCCACCTTTGTGATTTTGCCATCTGCAGCTTTGGAAGTGGGGAATAGGATCCTTCTTACCCCCCATTACTGAAGCTGTAGAAGGAAGGCTCCTTCCTCCTCGAGCCCACTGCCTAACACGCTTGCTGTTCTCTGAGAACCATGCCCTGTGCTTTAGGGACAAGTCTTGCCTTCTGCTCTAGGGAAAGTTTTAGAAGGGTCCTCTGAATATGCAGCAGGGACAGGCTGCTGAGCAGACCTCAAGCCCATTGCATAAACCGTTTGCTGTCCTCCTCTGAGAAAGGGACCCACTTTGGGCTTGAGACAGATTGCCATGCGACCAGCACGCAAAAAGAGATGGAAGCCTTGTTCAAAGTTGTAAGGTTTCTGTACGAAAGTGTTACGTTGCTGAACCAAGGGTGGCAAGTCAGTCACTAAAAAATATACAAGTCTCGAGTCGAGTCGAGTCAGTGCATCTTTGCTGCCAAGTCGAGTCCGAGTTGAGCCACGGAGACGACTCCAGTCCGACTCGAGTCCGAGTAAGTCAACTCAAGTCTACATCGCCGCTTTCAACTCCACATATCTACGATTCTACGACAACGATTCCCTGAGCCTTTGGGACAGACGTGCCAAGGACTGTGCTGCACACGGCCGGGAGACAATGGTATGTTAAGCAGTAAAGCACAGTTCATTCTCCGGCACCTCTGTGCCCCCCAGTTCTGGAGTGTGATTAATAAAATAAAGTCATGGAAGGAGGGTTGGGGGGGACACACAGCTCTCTAATTCCAACACATGTCCAGAAAATGCCACGTGCCAGGGCCACGGGGGGTTAGCTTGCTTTCGAAATGTCTGATTCTGTTTCGGTTCATGCTAAAACACTCTAAAGGGCTTTCTCTCTCTTACATATACGTGTGTGTGTGTGTGTGTGTGTGTGTGTGTGTGTATATATATGGTATTTTTACAAATGCTCAAACTTTCCTGCCACAAATTATTCTTGGCTGGCTTACAAGCAGAACGGCTGTCTGTAGCCCCTTTTAAACAAAAAGAGAGAGAGGTGGCTTAAGAGGTATTTCATTTGCCCAAAGCCCTCTCTCCTTACACCCCTCCTTCACAACCACACTGTGTAACAAGAGTTCAAGAGTTCTCACGCCCAGCCGTATAAGGCAAAATGGCGTCCAGGAGCGTCCAGCCCAATTCACCTGTACAGGCTTTCCGCAACACAACAAAGTCAAGAGGAGGAGTGGGTGGAATTTCAACTTACCGTATCCAGATTTTGCCGCCAGCGTCCTTGCAGCCCGTCAATGCTGAACCACAAGAAAACAAAAAAGGGAATTCTACAATGATAAAATTGTGGAGCTGGAAGGAACCACAAAGGCCATCTAGTCCAACCCTCTGCCGTGCAAGAAGACACAACTGACGCATTCCTGAAAGATGCTCATCCAAACTCTGAAGACCTCCGGAGATGGAGAATGTACTACCCTCCTTTCTGCTGTCAAACAGCTCTTACGGTAAAGACATATGTCCTAATATGTCGGTGGAATCTATTTCTCGTAATTTGAATCCAGTGCAGCTGAGAATGTTCCATCCAATGCCACTGGAGACAGTGAATCCACCTTGGATTTAAGTCTGAACTATGAAAGAGCTGTCTGAGGTTCTTAACCTATTTTGTTCTGCATCTTAGACAATGCCTTTTCAACCAAAGTGAATTCACCCCCTCGCGGACATTGGGCCCACCTGCCACTGGCAAATTGCTATCTTCTTCTTCAATAGGTATCGTTGCTGAATCACATTCCTCCCCCCAAGAGATGACTCAAAATGAAGTTGTCCTTTGCAATTCACACTTCTCTAAAGTTTGCAATGCACCCTCCAATCCAAAAGAAAACACCTTGCGTCCCAGTTTTAGGGAAAAGCTGAGGTATAAATAAAGACGATCGTGATAATGATTATTTCTCACCAGTTCCTAGATTTTTGGATAGCACCCAAGTCCCTGATAGTCCAAAATTGCAGTCACAATAACAGCTCATAGGCTGTGAAACTAAGATGATGACGATGATGACGATGACGACGACAACGACAATGGTGGTGGTGATGGTGATGATGAAAAATGTGCACATCATAAGGGGATGGATGTGCATCGAAACACCCTTTGGCCCAAATTCTCTGTTAGTCCTGACTCACAACTTTTAATCCTGAGCTGTTGTTGTGTGTCTTCAAGTCATTTCCAGCTTATGGTGACCCTAAGACGAACCTATCACAGGGCTTCCTGGAGGCTGAGAGTGTGTGATCCACCCAGTGTCACCCAGTAGGTTCTTCTGGTCAAGTGGGGAACTGAATTGAGGGTTGCAGTCGAACGCTCAAACCACTACCCCATGCTGCCTCCTCTGGACTAGAGCCGATCTGCGGAACCCATTCAATTTATCTATGTGTTGAGTCACCATTTAGTAGTTGATTGAATCGGTATACTCTAGTTGGGACTGATAGGGTTAATTGTAGCCTCCTTCCTGGTGGGACTTCTTAGTGTTTTTCCAGCAAAGCTATCTTGAGGACGATTATTTCTGGAGTACTGAGAATCCTATGCCGGCCTATGACTGGAAAGCAGATTTCAGCATTTGCGAGTGGTGTGCAGAGAAACGCTGCAAAATTAGCTGCCCACATTTCCAGCTGCTGGCAGGCAGTATTTTTTTTTTCCCTTCATCCACTAGATTCCAGAGCAAGGGCACAAGGTATTACTCTCACTCGGGGTTGGCTTCATGATAATACTCCATCCTTTGGGGAGCTGGGAACTTAACGGCCCCCCCAAAATGCACGTTTTCCAAGCTCTGGATTCCATTCACCATGACTCTCCTATGGATAGAGAAAATGGTCTCCGCAACCACTGGGCATTTGGTTATTGCAACCAGTAGGACAGAGGGTGGAGGTCAGAAAATGCGCAGGGTCATCCAGAGTTGGCTGGTGGGAAGGCGTATTAGCTCTTGGGTTCTACTTTGAACTTTAAAGGAAATGTCCAAGGTGCTGAACCCAAACTTCCAAGTGAATTCTCCACCTGCTTGCACGGAAGCCTTCAGCTGTTACTCGGGACATCTTCCGTACATGTTCGACTTTTCCAACCACCTTAAAAGTCTCTTTTGGGCTCGCTCTGTGTTAGAGCTCAGAGATGAATGCATCTGTTCATTTGGGTTTTTCAGGTTCCCGTTTCTGAAATCTCTTTCCACGGCATCGTGAACTCTTTTAAAAAAAAGTTCGCTTGAAATGTGCTGCGCATTTTTGTCTACATTTTGGCTAATGTATCCATTTTAAATATGCAATTTTGCTTCATGGGTCCATTTCCCTCAAGCAATTTCTCCAAATATAACGCACTGGGGGATATTGTTTTCCAGTAATATACATATAAGTGGGATTTACCTGCATCTTGACTCTCACCATGCAGCATTTGAATTTCAAAGGCTGCTTTTGTTATACGCATAGCTATATGTGGTTTGAGACCTCCGTATTTGATGCAGTGCATTCTCTCCCTTTTATGAGTACACACATATGTGCACATGTACACACACACAGACACAAACACACACACAAGCCCTAATAGGGTTGTCTCTTTTTTAGAAACTCAACAGCCCCAGATGATAGAGAAGCAAGGGTGGACAACTTGTGCTCCTCCCAAATGCTGGATACCGGTCCTCACAATTCTGTACCATGGGCTGTGCTACTGGGAGTTGTAGTCTCTCACAGTTGCTGTTCCTGTTATACCCATTCTACATGGAGACTTGCTTGCCTTTCTGTGAGATTATTCCCGCTCTGCTATATCCCTATCTTGTGATTCAGTGGCCACCACTGGGCACATCATTCCACGTGTGCATTCATAGAATCATAGAGTTGGAGGAGACCCCCGAGGGCCATCGAGTCCAATCCCCTCTACCATACCGGGATACAAATCAAAGTACTCCCAACAGATGGCCATCCAATCTCTGTTTAAAAACCTCCAAAGAAGGAGACCCCACCACACTCCCAGGCAGTAGTGGATTCCACTGTTGAACCACTCTTACCATTAGGGAGTTCTTCCTAATGTTTATGTGCAATCTCTTTTCCTCAGTTAGAATCCATTGCTCCGTATCCTTGTCTCTGGAGCAGCAGAAAACAAGCTTGCTCCATCTTCCATCTGACATCCTTTCAAACACGGCTATCATGTCCATATTGTGTCTGGCTGGATCCATGCTGTGATTGTAACATGGATCCAAATTAACACGGTTTAGCTAAAAATTAGGAAGAATGTCCTGAAGGTAAGAGCTGTTTGACAGTGTAATGGACCCTCTTGGAAGTGGCAGCTTCTCTTTCATTGGCCCTTTTGAAGCAGAGGCTGGTGCTTTTGCAGCAGACTCAAGCACGGGCAGAGGGTTGGACAAGAGGGCCGTTAGGATTGCTTCCGGTTCTATGATTCCCAAATTTCTATTTTTAAAAATAAATAAATAAGATTTTACATGAATCCTTCCCCAGTTATGGAGATTTCGACATGTTTTGACACTGGTGGAGATTGCTTTGGCCTGAGCCTACTGGGAAAGGCGATAGTCTTCCCTCTTCTCTCCTCTCCTCTCTCTTCCCTGTTGAGTAAATCGAGGGCAATCTAGTTTTGGACTTTGAAGTCAGTTTTTGGTAACTGAAGTAAGCTGCGGACAAAGGGGGAAACAGAGGGAGGGAGAAAAACTGGGACATTTTAAAAACCGCTGGAAAAGTGGGACAGCGCAGGATTAATTTGGACCGTTCCTGACAAATAGGGCAAGGTGGAGGGTCTGATATAGAAGCAAGTATTACAACAGCCCTCCAGAGCAGGCCATTCAGTTTGAACTCTTCGGACCCCGCAGCTGTGGGAAAATGCACAGAGAGGCATGTCGTAGCTCCTCAGAAGGCCACCTTCTATGGCAGGAGTAGGTGCTATATTTCTAGGGGAATTTGGGGAAAAATTAAGCTGGTTTAGCCTAGAAGAGGGCTTTTTTCCAAACAGGAAGTGACATCTAATTTTCCCGGGCTCAAGTTCCATCACATGTGCACGAACATCTGGGGAGGTTATCCTCTGTGGCCTCTAGAGGGCACAGTGGGGCTTTTCTAGCCATTTTCTTTTTTAACTGGATGAGGGAGCATGGGATCAGCTGTAGTCCTTGCAGGTCCGGCAGGGAGCTTGTGTGGCTGGCATTGCTCAGGAAATCACCCATCCCTCCTCCACCGCCAGAGGAAGAGGAATATGCCTAACTTCCGAGCCTGAGAAAGTTACCTTTTTAACTACAAATCCCAGAAACCTAGGAATCGCCATCCTTGCTGGTGTGGGGATGCTGGGAATGGCAGCCCAACATATCCTTTTTCCAAGCTCTGCAAAATTTGGAGAGGGAGTGTCACGGTGGGTGGTTTCGCTTGGCCTAACTTTCTTGATAGATCACCGTCTGATGTCAAGAAAACGCAAGAGGTTCCAAACTGGTTAATATTTTTAAAGAGCAGGACCGGAGTCGGGGGAACACTTCAAAAGCAATCCAGGAAGCAGCCGGTGCTGAGGAGTTCAACCGCCCCGAAATAGATCCCATCTTCCCATCGACCGGCCTGGTTCTGAGGAGGCACTCCCAAAGACAAAAGCATAAGGGAGATCAAAAGAAGATGCAAAGCTATAAATCAGCAAACTTGCTTTTCCCAGGGCTGGGATTCCTCCCCCGCTGGAGACGCACAACAATCAGGAGATTTGCATCTCTCCAAGCCAGCTGCAAGCCATGTTGGAAACCTTCCCTCTTGCCTGCGTCTTCAGAAAATGCTACTGCATCCCGTCTTCTGCTTGGCTGTATTTGCTCATTTGGTTAGTGCTTGGATGGGAGACCACCAACAAATATGCATGTATGTACCCTCAAGATGCCTGTCTATGGTGACCCCATGAATTTTATAGGATTTTCTTAGGCAAGGAATATCCAGAAGCGGTTCTGCCAATTCCTTCCTTTGAAATACAGCCTACAGCACCCGGTATTCATTGGAGGACTCCCATCCAAGTACTAATTAGAGCTGACCCAGCTTAGCTTCCAAGTTCAGAGAGAGGATTTGGTGCCTTTAGGTCTGCTGTGGGCTATACTTCAGAGGAAGAAATTGTCTTTAGAATGTGTGGCACCATTTAAAAACATAACCATAAGTGTGAAAACACAGCAAAAAAGAAGTTGGACACCGGAGTCCATTATCTAGGAAGATGGTTGGGTCTTGGGTTGCCAGGCCAGTTCTACTCCAGGCTCTGAATTTTCTCTAAAACCTGAAATCAAAGATTGGTTCTATTGTGATAGGAGGTTACAAAGCAATAGCTCCTTATGACGTCATTAAGCACGATACATTAAGCATCGACCTCTCTGGCTGCCTGGTCTGTGTTAAGATACAAGCAGAGATTATTTTATCCTGTGGTCAGTCGTATATCAGGCACATGTCTTTCTCTCCCCGCAAGTTTGAAAAAACTGCGGTGAGGAGTTTGCTCAAGTCCTAAAACACACAATCCATCATAAACCAAATGTGCGCAGAAGCATCCAGAGCCTAGGAAAGTAACTTTTGTGGGCCACTGCTCCCAGAATTGCCTGGGCATCGTCATCCGTCAAAGCTTTCCCAAAACCCCACGGCACTGCTGCAACCAAATGTCTCTACCAAAGGGGCGAGTGGATGCATCAGGGATGGGGAATATGTGGAATGGTGATGCAAACACAGACCTTCGGGCATTTGACCAGAAAGCCCTACAACTTTGGGCTCTTTGTGGGGAGAGGGAAGGGGGAGAGTAGGGCCGGACTGACCTCTGCGTGTCTCTGCAGCACAAGGGCAGCTGAAGCAAGGGGTGTTTCCTGGGCACACAGCCACCGTGGCTTCCCTCAGGAGCCGTAACTCCAACGCAGCCTGTGTCCTGCTGTCAGGCCCGGTGCCCGGAGCTTGTTATTACAGGTGCCGTGTCTGCCTTTGCCCCCGCCCTCTCGCTTGTCCCTGTCCCCACGGTGGTGCCCCCTTTCCCCGCTCAGCAGAAGGCGCCTCCGCCCTCCCAAATCCCACTTAGCAAGGAGGGACAAGCCCCCGGTTTGACAGGCTGCAGCCGGGTCTCAGCTCATATTCTCTCTCTCCTCCTCCAACAAGCCATACGGACACCAGAGAGAGAATCAGCTCAGACGGTCGTCACAGTTGACACACAATGCATGCAGGCAGGCTGGGATCCTGTGGGTGCCATACGCTTGTGTAAGTCCCCTGACCCATGCAGTGGCGCTTTTTTAGCCATTGTGCAACAGAAAATTTCAGTTCACGGTTGCAATTTCCCAACATTTCACTGAGTCCTGTTGTTAGCCCTGTCTAAAGTCACATATCCCCCAACATTTCACAGTTGACTCGTGTGGCCGAGTGACATCAGCGTACGGTCAAAATGATCAATGGAATTAACAATGAAGATCACCCAAAGCCAGGAGAGATTGCAGCAGTTTGCTTTTTCAAACTGCCCCCCTCTTCTCCTCTCTCCAGAAGCAGAGTTAACAGAGTCCAAATCTACTTTTGCCCTTTGAACTCAGCTTGCAGCAAAGGTGAGGACAAACGGAGAAAGTGGGAGACAGAAAGAAAAAAGCGGCTGAAAAAGTGGGACCTCAAAGAATTAATCAAGACCATCTCTGCCAAGTCAGGACAGTTGGAGGGTATGGAGTTGAGCCATTGAGTCAATGGGATTTGCCAACATTATGATCTGTCATTCAGCAATCGATTCAACAGGTCTACTGTAGGTATAAATAACCAACATGAATGCATCCATGCTGTTGCACATTCTTTGATGGTGCAAAATTATTTTTCTGTACCTTCAATCGAAAGATTGGCTGTGATTTCCCCCGTCTCCTCCTTGTTATTGTCCTTGCCAGAGTTGAGACGAGCTGCCTTTGGGGGACTACAGTTCCCAGAATCTCTTTGGCTAGGCTGAGTGAGGGAGCCTGGGAGCATTAGTTCCACAGAAGTAACTTCTCCAGGCTTTGGTTCCAGCACTACCCACTTGCATTTCTCCCAGCCTTTCTCTGTTTTCTTGTTTCTACCAGCCTGAACTCTTGCTCAACAGAAGCCAGACTTTCACTGGGGGGGGCTGACCACAGTTACCCACACTTTCCCCCTTCAAAGGGAGGCGGTGGGGTTTCTCCCCTCCCCTCCACACTACCCCACCCCAGCTTTGCATCATTTGGAGCTTGCCTGTGGGTTTGTTTGGATCCGGTTGCTCGGCTGCAAACCTCTTTGCTATGCGCGCTTTCTCCATCGCTCTCCAACACCTCCCAGGGAGATGCAGTTGGGCCCTGCCCCTTCATAGAGAGTGAGTCACCGCCATCGCAGAGAGCATGACAAGGTCAGACTACAAATGCCCCCAGTGGGGTCTGACTTCTTCCTCCACCACAGCTCCAGAGAACGACAGAAAAGGGCACAACTTCCACCTGCACTGCAGCAGCCAAGGGGACAGAGCTCTGGCGGTTAAGGTGCCATCAACCTGCTTTATATGTGTTGTGCAGTTACACCTGAAGTTCAGAAAGCCCGGATCAGGCTTGCTATCCGGTTTCAGCATCTCACCTCCCCATGCGCAATTTTGCAAATGAAAGATGACAAAACGTACACTTTTTTGAGACAGGACGACGAATTTCATCGAGACCCACAAGAGTAGCTACTACCAAAAATGCTCGCTTCCGCTTCAACATGTCCGTCCGCATCTGACTTCATCCATTTCCGCACTACGCTGTCATAGTGCTATTACTCCACCTTCAACCTCTTGTGGAATCCTGGAGTTTGTAATTTCCTGAGGCCAAAGAGCTTTCTGGCTGAGAATCCCAAATGCCCCTCCCTAAACTGCAAGCCCCAGGATTCCATAGGAGGCTGAAAGTGGAATAATAGCACTGTAACAGGGTAGTGCGGAAATGGTCTTCATCTCAGGGCACAGAGGAAGATCTGTCAGGAGAGTGTGGGAAGCACTGGCATTCTTTTACTCTGGGCGACCCTGAACAAGCCACAAGTCATTCTCTCTTCCCATAGGTAATGATCTAGAAGGGGGTGTTTGGTCCCTTCCCACTATCAGGTAGGAAACGTGCCTTATTCTAACTCACATTTGCCTTATCTCAACTCATAGGTTTATCCTAGTTTAGTCTTGCCCTCACTAACTGGCAGAAGCAGTCCCAACCTTCAAACAGGGGCCATTCCCTCAGCCCTTCTTATATTACACAATGAATTGAGGCTAGGATCTTCTACATGCAAAATATACGCCCTGCACCAAGATATTGCCCTTCCTTTTGGACATTGTGAGGAGGGGGAGTGGGCTGGTGAACTTTTCCACTTCTGCCTAACATTAGTTACTCTGCTTAAGAGGTCCGCCACAGTCTCTTACATTTCCCACTATACCCATTATATGCTTTTCCTGGTCATTTAAGCTGACATTTAAGCATTTAAGCTTTGCATCAGTACGGAAAAATCACTTTGGTGGACAAAGAACGGAGGTGCTTCTGCACCCAAATCTCACAAGCACAACCACAGCATTTCTTGCTCCAAGGTATATTGTACATGAACAAAGAGCATCAACTGAATTTTCTAAGGACTGAGACAGCATGCTGAATGGATACCCCACATCCATAGGTGCCAAGGAAAAGCTATAAAGGAGGAAAAGCTATAAAGGAATCCCAGAGTGCATTTGAGGCTGAGAAAAAGAAAAAAAGAAAAAGAATTCTGGCATAAGCTTTTGTGGACTCCAGTGCTACAGGATTTATATCTTTTATAAACAGACTAGCATGGCTGTTTCTTTGAAAACTACCAAGGATGAATCTGGCACTAGGATAGACTCCAACCCCATATGGCTTTCCTTTGTTGCATGACAAAGTGCAGAAAGAACTATCGAAAGTTAGAAAAACAAAGGAAGGAAGGAAGGAAGGAAGGAAGGAAGGAAGGTTGTTTTCTGCTGCTCCAGAGACTAGGACATGGAGCAATGGCTTTAAACTACAGGAAAAGACATTCCATCTAAAGAATAGGAAGAACTTCCTGAGGGTACAAGCCACTCAACAGTGGAATCTGCTGCCTCCATGGAGTGTGGTGGAGTCTCCTTCACTGGAGGTTTTTAAAAAGAGACTGGATGGCCATTTGCTGGGGGTGCTTTGGGTGTGTGTTCCTGCCTGGCAGAAAGGGGTTGGACTGGATGGCCCCTGGGGGTCTCTTCCCACTCTGTGATTCTGTGAAAGGAAGGAAGGAAGAAAGAGACACACGTTGACAGAACCGTTTTGCTAAGGATTGCTCAACAAACTAAGATCTGCAAAACGCACGCCACAATACTAATTCTTCCCAAGCAAGCTGATTCGAACCAGCACAGACACAGAGAGAACCAGATTTGTTCTTAACAGTGATATCGCCGTGAAGCAGCAAGTGAGAATAACGTGGGAGGCAGAGAGCAGGGGAGCCTTTACCACAGGGCTGTGCTGTGTCCTGCAGTCCTGAATCTCTTTCACAGCTGAATTTTATTTTATTTTTTTAAGCTTCTTCCCAAACAGGAAGCCTGTTTTATCAGCCTGTACTGATAGCAAGAAGGGAGGCTGCGGCCAGCACTGCCCGGCCTGCCTGGGAACTGATGGAGAAAGGAGACTCCAACATCAGCTGGAAACCCCACCCAGGGAAACGCAGCCTGTCCTTGCCAACTTGTGCCCATCGGCTTTTCACAGGAGAGAGAGAGAAAGAGAGAGAGAGAGGAAATCTCTTCTGCACTCGCAACCTCTTTAGCCTCGTCCCAAGCATCTCTGCTGGATCCCCTCCTCCCTATCTCACACAGGGCCAAAAAACAACCCTTTTCTTCCACCTGCTCGGCACTAATTGAAAAGCAAAGATCGTTTGTTCCTTTCCAGACAGATGCTCAAGGATGGTTTAAAGAAACATGAGATTGGCTCGTAATCATGTTATCAACGAGCCTGAGAACAGAGCAACTTCAAAAAAATGACAACTAACACACTCAGCTTCCTAATTTTCAGTTCCAGTGGACCCGGTGTGTCCTGATCTATTCCTCCAGCAAAAGGTGAGTCAGTTTCTTACAGGGCCACCAAAGTTATGTCTGTGTAACTAAATAACAAACATCGCCTGGTCCCAGCCTCACCCCAGCCACCTGAACAGCCAATAACTGGATCGGGTGAAGGAGGTCTCTTCAACTTCTGATTGGGCACAAGGAATCACAGAATCATAGAATCATAGAGCTGGAAGAGACTCCAGGGGCCATCCAGTCCAACCCCCTTCTGCCATGCAGGAACTCACATCAAAGCACTCCCCACAGATGGCCATCCAGCCTCTGCTTAAAAACCTCCAAAGAAGGAAACCCCACCACACTCCACTGAGGCAGCAGATTCCACTGCAGGACAGCTCTGACCATCAGGAGATTCAGGTGGAATCTCCTTTCCTGCAGCTTGAATCCATTGCTCCTCGTCCTATTCTCTGGAGCAGCAGGGAACAAGCCCGCTCCCTCCTCGATATGACGTCCCTTCAAATATTGAAACATGGCTATCCTGTCCCCTCTTAACCTCCTCTTCTGCAGACTAAACATCCCCAGCTCCCTAAGCTGCTCCTCATAGGGCTTCATGGCTTCCAGACCCTTCACCATTTTGGTCGCCCTCCTCTGGACACGTTCCAGGTGCCATTTCCAACCCCTTCTCACCAGCAAGCAAGGCTCCGACAAGGACTTGTGACAGGACTCCTGCTTTTGGTTATGTTTCAAATATTTCACATTATTGTTTTAATTTTCAGATCTAACATTCCAAGTTCTGCCTCCTCCTGGATAAGGCGCGTTTGTATGTTTAGCCTGCTGAAGGTTAAGAGGCGACATGATAGCTATGTTTAAATTTTTGAAAGGATGTCACGTTGAAGAGGGAGCAAGCTTGTTTCCTGCTGCTCAAGAGACTAGGAGATGGAGCAATGGATTCAAACTGCAGGAAAAGAGATTCCATCTAAACACTAGGAAGAATTTCCTGACAGTAAAAGCAGTCTGACAGTGGAATAAACTGCTTGCTTGGAGTGTGGTGGAGTCTCCTTCTTTGGAGTTCTTTTAAACAGGCCATTCGCTGAGGGTGCTTTGAGTGTGTGTTCCTGTATGGCAGGGGCTTGGACTCGATGGCCGTAATGGTCTATAACTCTATGACTCTACGAGCCAGTGGGCTTATTGCAGTCAATAGAATCTGACGCTCTTGGAGGCAGTAGCTTTAAAGGGGTCTCATCGCTGTCTCCACGTTTGTGGGTGATGGTGGTATCATTTTGATTTTTTAAACACTGCAGCCATTTTGACTTGTTGCTCTGTCTCTCAGCTTTTCTAGCACAAGACCTCCAGTTCCTCCTATCAACAAGCCGCATGCTTTCAGGGTGCCTCTCAGTGACCAGAGGGACACCACCAAAAGCTGGCCCTGCTTCATAGAGGGTCAGATCTCCCTTTGGGAATCCTTCCTCCGTTCCCATCCCACAGCCTCTCCGAAGCGCGCCGCGCCCTATGGGGACTCCAGCCACCGATCTTTCACACCAGCCCCTGAGGGCAGGCACCTTCCGCCACCCTCCGCTTTGGCTCCTGCCTCCTCCTCTTCCCAGCCGCTGAGCAGCACACCCGAGGCGATTAGCCCGTCTCCATCCTGTTTGCCCACCTTTGAAGAACAGATCACCAAGTGCCATCGCCCAGTCTTTCTCCGTCCAGGGCTGCTCTCTCTGATAAGCAAAGACACAGGCCTCCCCGGTCACTGGGTGGGTCCAGGCTGACTTTCTATTTTATCCCAAACAAAACAAAAGTCCCTGTTCCCGGTCTATAAATAGGCAGCTCTACCGGGTGAGTCAAGGCTTGGAAGAGCAATTGGGAATTGGTACCAAGCTGAGAGTCAGCGTAGTGTAGTGATTTGAGCATTGGACTCTGACCCTGGAGATTGGGGTTTGATTCCCTGCTCAGCCATGGAAATCCACTGGGTGACCGTGGGCACATCACACACTCTCAGCCGGAGAAAACCCCAATTTCATCAGTGCAGTGCAGTGATTCAGACTGCACCTATTGAGCAATTGCATTATGTCCATAGTTGTTGTGGCCAGTTTTCTATTTATTTATTTAGGGAGAGAACGAGATAATTAAACATTAAACCAGAGCACCAACATAAATGAACAGATAACAATGCCAAACACCATAAATAGTCATACAGAGAACCATACATGCAACCAAATCAAAAAGAGAGCACTACAATAACAACCTCTAAACTAAATTGGTTTCTACCTTTATTGCAAAGAGCTCTTACTAAATAATTGTACTTAACTTTCTTTTAAAATTGCTGTCACCAGTTTTTCATATGGTGGGCAACAGCACACCTTCCAGCTGTCTTCGGTTGGGCAGGAACGTTGCCAATTAATCCGCTGTTGCCCCACTCTTTCAGCTGCTTTTAAAATATCCTGGTTTCTCTCTCCTCCTCCCCCTTTATCCTCAGCTGTCTTCATTTGCTGCAACCTGAGTTCAAAGTGCAAAAGTGGATTGTGTGCAATTAACCCAGCAGCGGGAAGAGGAGGGGAGGAAAAGGCAGAGTCTTGCCCTTCCCAGTAGACTCAGGCAAAAGCAAACAGTGGCAGCATTTCCCAGCTTGTCTGTGCTTCCTCACGAATAAGTTTTACCATCTTGAGCACATTCTGATGTTGCTTGGATGCTTGCATCCCAGTTTTTACATGTGAACGGTTGGAGGGAATGCAATAGGGTTGCCAAATGAGGACTGTCCCAAGGCTCTGAGTCTTCAGAACCAAAACCTAAGACTCTGACCATTTCTGCACTACATTGTTCTACTGCTATTATTCTACTTTCAACATCCGCTGGAATCCTGGGATTTGCAGTTTAGAGAGGGGCATTGAGAATTCTCAGCCAGAGAGCTCTATGGCCTCGGGAAACTACAAACCTCAGAATTCCACAGGATACTGAAAGTGCAATAATAGCACTATAGCAGTGTAGTGCGGAAAGGCCCTACGATTCTATGGTTCTCTGGCCTGCTCCTGGTACAGCCGCCCATGACCTTAAAAAGCCGAGATCCCAATGGCCTTGCTGTTTATGTTTGTGCCTTATTGTTTTCAGCCCGTTTCGGGAGCATTGGGGAGAGCTGTTGACTCATGTTTTGGAAATATTTGAGGTTGGCAAGCCTGAGGAATGCTCCAGCTGCGGTGGCACACTGGGTGGAAGTTCTTGTGAAGGATCATCGAGCGGTATTTGCGGTTGCTCATGTACAGTTAGTTTTCCTTTCCCAAGTTCTTGACATTCTTCTTCAGAAATAAAGAAAATACCAAAGGGAGGTGGTTGTTGGGGAACCAGAGACTTCGGCAGGACTTTTCTCCCTGTTGACCAAAACTCTGCTGTTTATGGTCCCCTCGGTCCCATGATGGGAACTGCAAGAGAAGCCATCGCGATGCTCAACTTCCCACTTCCACAAAGCCGGTCTGTGTGCCTAATGCTATATATCTGCAATTTACCATAAAGGCATCGAGTTTTTGTGACTGGAGCAAAACCAATTTTTTTTTCCTGTGTATCATTGTTGTTTTCAAGCTATTTAAAAGCAGCAGAGCTGAAACTAAACAATTCAAACTTTCCCACTGTTTTTTTTTTTTCATCTGCCAATCAATTTGGGAAAGCAAATAATAAAAATGAATTTTGGAGCCGCCCGGCTTTGGCTTCAGCTGGCGTCGAAAAAGAAAGATCAAAATCTGTCAAATATTGAGATGTTTCAAATGGATAAGCTAACCTGTACGTTAAATAACCAAAATATGACAAAAGTAAACCAGGAATGGGAATGAATTAAAAAAAATATGGAGACTGATAGTAATAGATATATAGACAAATATTTTTTTCTCTTTTTCTTCTTCTTCTTCTTCCTTTTCTTTCCCCTTTTCTGTCCCTTCTCTTTTTATATAGATCTTCATGCGATTTGGGGTGAATAATAGAATAGAATCTGGAGGCGTTTATAACTTTAATACATTGAGTAAGTTTTTATTAGGTAAGGAACTGATTACCTAAGGAAATTCAGCAGATATATTATTTTTATTCTCTTATTATCTCAAATGGATGATTTCATATTTATTTGTACCTTTATATGTATATTTTTTTCTTCTTTTTCTCTGTTTAATACATTCATATATAGAACTGTAGAGACAGTGGAAGCTATGTTTTTTTTTGGAATATAAATGTATCTTTCAAATAAAATTAAAGACAGGAAAAAATCTGTCAAATATTAGGCATCATATGCTGGAAGCGATCAGAGCCTAGGACAGTTACTTTTTTGGAGTTGTTTTGCATTGTGTGTCTTCCAGTTGTTTCCAACTTACGGTAACTCTCAGGTCAACCTATCATGAGGTTTTCTGGGGCCAAGAGTATGTGACATGCCGAAGGTCACCCTATGGGTTTCCACAGCCAAGCAGAGAATCAAACCCTGGTTTCCAGTGCCATACTCCAACTTTCAAACATCCACACCACGTTGGCTCCCTCCACCACTAGAATTCACTCGACAACCCAGGCAATGTCCATGCTGGCTGGTAAATTTTGGAGAAGCTGTACTCTCAAAACTAACCTTTCCAAGATCTCTGAGCTTACAGAAGCAGACATTAGGCAGAATAAGGTCCAAAAAAAAAAAAAAAAAAATTAACAGGCAACGTGTACAAACTAGTAAAGCACCAAGATTCCAGAGATTCCAATTGCTGCACCTTTTTTTGCACCTTCCTTGAGAAATGGGCTTCTGGGTCTTTGGTAGCAACTTTATCCAAAACACAAAATGTTGCCCACCAGAAAGGACCAAAGCTCAGAGATAGCATATAAACATTCACCAGGGCATTTCCTTTCTGCAGTGGTGCAATTGCATGCTCCTTAGCTATGAAGGAACTAGACAAGACCCTGGCTATTTCCGCACTAGACTGTTATAGTGCTGTTATTCCACTTTCAACCTCCTATGAAATCCTGGGGTTTGTAGTTTAAGGAGAGGCTTTTAGAATCCTCAGCCAGGGAGCTCTTTGGCCTCAGGAAACTACGAACCCCAGAATTCCATAGGACATTGAAAGTGGAATAATAGCACCGTTAACAGTGTAGGGTGGAAATGGCCCCTGAAGTGTAAAGATACATCACTGAATGCTAAAGTTAGGACTATGCAAGCCTTCTTATTTCCAGTTTGTATGCATGGTTGTCAAAGCTGGACAGGTGAAGAAAGATGACAGGAAGAAAATCAACTCCTTTGAAATGTGGTGCTGGAGGAAAGTTCTACGAACTGCTAAAAAGACCAATAAATGGGTCCTGGAGCAAAGCAAGCCCGAACTCTTCCTAGAAGCCAAGATGACTGAACTGGGGCTATTTCCGCACTGCACTATTATAGTGCTATTATTTCACTTTCAACATCCTCTGGAACTCTGGGGCTTGTAGTTTACTGAGGCCCAAGAGCTCTCTGGATGAGAATTTGAAATGCCCCTCCCTAAACTGCAAACTCCAGGATTCCATAGGATGGTGAAAGTGGAATAATAGCACTGTAACAGTGCAGTGCGGAAATGGCCTGGCACTGTTGTATGTTGGACGTACTATGGAAATACGTGAAAAGACAATAATGCTTGGCAAAGTAGAAGGCAATAGGAAGAGAGGAAGACCACATTACAGATGGATAGACTCAATCCAGGAAAACACAGTCTGCAAGACCTGAGCAGGGCAGTCAGTGATAGAGTGACTTGGAGATTTCTCATTCATAGGGCTACTATAAGTCAAAGTCAACTTGACAGCAGTTAACAACAAAGCATATTTGCAGATATATCTCAGTTAAGAATTCAGAAATGCAATTCAGAAATAACGTGAAAGAAAGTAACATGGAAAGAATAAGGATGGGTTCCCAGACCTCATAAAAAGAAGAGCAGTTCAACCTGCTTCTGCAAACCTTTTCTCCAAAACGAACAATGTGCGCTTGCGAAGTGGAACAACTGGTCAGGTTGTAAGCCTTGCAGAAGTTACACAATAATATACTGAATTTTCTAGAGTGCCCTTGAAGGCTTCTTGCAAAATGCAACCAGAAAGACTTTCTCTTTCAGCAGGCTCCACTTTTCCATGATTTCCATTTTGGTGGGCAAACTTTTAGATCTGTGCTTTCTGACCATTGCTGGGGCAGCTGGCGAAGCCAGCACATAAGCTTTCCCCTTTTTGCTCTGTTTTGCCATTCCCTGCATGCTCAGTGAGGGATCCTGCAGGTAGCTACTGTTTCCCTGGCCTGTTGCAGGCAACCACAGGTGGTTACAGTAGGACTAGCTGGAGCAGAATCCCATTATTTCCCAGCTCAAGCACTGTTGCATTGTTTACTGCGGAAACATTGCTACACCCTGAACTAAATATTTGTGCTTCTCCAGCCCCCCTTCACTAACCTCCCAGTACCAATGCTGCTGAAAATCCTCCAGCTAGAAAGAGGATAGGAATTAAAAGGTGGTAGTGGGCAGGCATAAAAATCCTTTGCGAAAAGGAACTGTGGTATCAGAGGCTTTCTTAAATGCAGTATGCCTCTACGACAAGTGTAAAAGATCTCGGGATCAGTCCCTCCTGACACGTCCAGATCCGAAATGCTGCAGAATTTACTGCCATGCTGCAAAAACAATTGTAAAAACATGCATTCCAGTCACTGAGGCAGGTGCCTAAGGTTAAAGAGACACAAAGGAATCCAATAACACACTACGCTGTTGTAATGTTATTATTCCACTTTAATTGCCATGGCAACATCCCATGGAATCCTGGGATTTGCAGTTCAGGGAGAAGTATTTAGGATTCTCAGCCAGAGGGCTCTTGGACCTCACTACAAATCCCAGAGTTTCATAGGATGTCGCCATAGCAGTTGAAGTGGAATAACAGTGCTATCACTAACATTGCTATAATACAGCTGTAAAGATCCACTAGTCACTCGCTTTGGTATGATTTATTCTTGTCCTTTCCCATTCTGCTTTCCAAAATTGTTTGTCCCCATCTTTCCCAGGGGGGACTTATTGAACCAGAGTCAATCCGAATTAAACTAGTGGGCACCTATGTGCACACACAGAGCTGTCATTCTTGAGGACTTAGCGGTTCCTCTCCTGGCCAAATTCTTTCGGAGGGGAATATGAAAGCCGTTAAACTCCTGCTAAGGATTTCAAAAAGCTAAAGAATTAGACCAAGGAACTGAACAAGAGACAGTCTAAAACTTTTAAAGAGAATGTAAGGTCATGTCATGGAAAGGAATTCAGCCCATGAGGGGCCTGTACTGCAGATAGCACTGAAGGGATTTCATTGTAAGGTAAGAAAACCAAAATAAAGCAGTGAGGCTCAAAGGGTTTAAGCGAGCATCTTTTCAGAAGGCTGGCATTTCGTTGGAAAGGAGAAACGTGTGATTGCCGAGAGGTTCAAAGAACTATAACATCACCTTCACCTCCTAAGAACATTAGTAAATGTTCTGCTCAAATTTAAAGTATGATGTGAAGTTGAACAAACAGGACATAAATATAATTAGTTAATTAAAAAAAAAGATTTAGTAGCTCGCATATCTCACCTTAGCTGCTTGCTCAGCACAGCTTCCAAATTAGTACCAGACTCATTGAGCCACTTTTGGGGACAATGCCCATCAGTGATGTAAACAGCAGACCTTTATTGCGCTCCCTATGTGGCATTTAGCATCTATTCAAAGCCATGAAATACACCACCAGGAGTTCTGGAGTCGAGTGCTGTGCGGAACACTGATGAGAGAGCCATAGATTTGGAAGGAACCACAAGGCCATCTCGTCCAACCCTTGGACCTGTGGGAATGCACTAATAGAATCATAGAATCATAGGGTTGGAAGAGACCCCGGGGGCCATCCAGTCCAACCCCCTGCTATGCAGGAACCCCCATCAAAGCATTCCCAGCAGATGGCCATCCAGCCTCTGCTTAAAAACCTCCAAAGAAGGAGGAGACTCCACCACACTCCACGGAGGCAGCAGCAGATTCCACTGCCGGACAGCTCCGACCGTCAGGAAGTTCTTTCTGAGGTTCAAGTGGAATCTCCTTTCCTGCAGCTTGAATCCATTGCTCCTCGTCCTATTCTCTGGAGCAGCAGGGAACAAGCCCGCTCCCTCCTCTACATGACATCCCTTCAAATATTGAAACATGGCTATCATGTCCCCTCTTAACCTCCTTTTCTGCAGATTAAACACACCCAGCTCCCTAAGCTGCTCCTCATAGGGCTTCATGGCTTCCGGACCCTTCACCATTTTGGTCGCCCTCCTCCGGACATGTTCCAGCTTGTCCATAGCCTTCTTGAATTGAGGTGCCCAGAACTGGACACAGGATTCCAAATGAGACCAAACCAATGCAGAATAGAGTGATAAATAGATATGCCAATAAACTTAGAGCACTCAAGCGCCTGATTCTGGAGTAACATTTAACTCTCTCTCTTTTCTCTCTCTCTTCCCCCCTCCCTCCCCGGTCTTTCTCTCTCTCTTTTGTCGTGGTTTGTCCTTTCAAGTCATTTCATACTTATAGCAACTCTAAAGGCGAACCCATCACGGGGTTTTCTGGGGATGAGAGCGTGTGACAAGGAGTGTGAGCATTGATCCCAGGGTTCAATTCCCTGCTCAGCCGTGGAAACCCACTGGGTGACCTTGGGCAGGTCACACTCTCCCAGCCTCAGAGGAAAGCAACGGCAAACCCCCTCTGAACAAATCTTGCCAAGGAAACGTCACGGTAGGTTTGCCATTGGGCTGCCCTGTGTCAGAAACTACCTGAAAGTACACAACAAGAACGAGAACAACCAGAACTATTCTTTCACGGAAAGGAATTTCCCCAATACTGTCTCACTGAGGGCGGGGAGAGTTTCTTCTAATGGTTCACTTCACCACAGAGCTTCGCAACGTTCCTTTCAGGACTACGTCCATTTCCGCACTGCACCGCTATAGTGCTATTATTCCACATTCAATATCCTTGGGGGAATTCTGGGGTTTGTAGTTTCCGGAGGCCAAAGAGCTCTCCGGCAGAGAATTCTAAATGCCCTTCCCTAAACTGCAAACCCCGGGATTCCATAGGAGGTTGGAAGTGGAACCATAGCACTGTAACAGTGTAGTGTGGAAATGGCCTACATCTCCCAGAAACGTTTCCCAGTTCTGTTCCGAGGGGACGGTGCCAGGCCGAACGACTTTTCCTCCTTCACGCGCTGCAACCCCAGGCAGCAGGCAGAAGCTGGTCTCATTCCAAGCCGGCGGTCTGGGTAACCAGAGACTTCACAGAAGGCTTTGGGCCTCTTAGATCAAATAGCTTCCCAGACAATAGCCTGGCTGCTCTCTTAGGAGCTGGGCTGCCGGAGGCAGGTGTCTGGCCAGTGCCGCGGTGTCTTCCAAAGCCACCTGTGGCAATCACATCCCACCCAACAGCCAATAGCGCTCAGGAGAGAGCGAGAAACGCCTCCCGATTGTCTTGCGGCTAATCCCGTCTCGGTAGCACAAGAGGCCCCGGAGAGAAAGTCATCCCTGGTTTGGCAGATAATTCCCTCCCTCGGAATGGAAAGAAGTTTTGCTCGACACAGACACCCGCGGCTGGACAAAAGTAGCGCTTTTCACACCCTCCCGGGACGTGCGTGTTTCCGAGACTTCTGGAGCGCTTCCGACACGTGCGCAAAATGCGAGAGGCTAAAGCAGGTGGAGTCGGGGGAGATGAGAAATACACAGGAAATGTTGGCTAAATGAGATCAACTGCACGAACAAATGGGAAAATGAAGGGAGGTGCGTGTAAAAAAATGCACAAATTTCAGCATGGGAATTAAAAGCAAAGGCCAAGATCCGACACTGAGGAAATGGAGAGGAATTTTACACTCGCACAGTTGGAATTTTGCACCCGCACGGAAGTTGCACAACACTACCTCACTGATGAATTGCCCGACTGAAGGGCCAGATCATAGAATCATAGGCCATTTCTGCCCTACGCTGTTATAGTGTTGTTATTCCAGTTTCAACCTCCTATGGAACCCTGGGGTTTGCAGTTGAGGGAGGGGCCTTGAGAAGTCGCAGCCAGAGAGCTCTTTGGCCTCAGGAAACGACAAACTCCAGAATTCCACAGGAGGCTGAAAGTGGAATAATAGCACTGTAACCGTGTAGTACGGAAATGGCCTGAGTCTCTCTCTACTGATAGCATTTTTAGTCTCAATGCTCTTGGGCTTTTCTTTTGGCTTTGGCTGTTGCTCTAATATTTAAGTTTGAAAGTCCTTTGGTGAATGGAATGATTGTTTTACAAACGGGTTGCAGAAAGGCAGAGTAACCCCTGAGCAAAATAAACACATAAGAGTATTCAGTTGTACATCTCTCTTTCTCAGTCTCTCACTCTGTGTCCCCGTGCGTAAATGTTCTCTTTCACCCTGTGCCCCTCCCGTAGTCCCAGACATGAACCCACGATGCCCCAATCCTTCCCACCAATTGTGACCACCCCCCATCTCTTGCTGGCTGCCGTCTCCTGCCCACTCCGCTCCGAGCCACTCCCATGGGCGCCTCCCTTCCTTCTCCACTCCCAGTTCAGGCCCTCGGGGGGCTATTTCTGGCTCCCGTGCACCTGCAGGGCCACCGGTGCCGCGGACGGGAAACCTGAACCTATTGCACGATGAGGCACCTTCCAGCTCCCCAGGCGACAAGAGGAGGGAGTTTTCCTACTCCGCTCCAGACCCCCTAGGGAGCCCAGTAGGGTCAGGTATCGGGAGAGGGGTTCCTCTTACAGGGCTGAATCTCAGCAATGCAGCTCGGAGGCAATAGGGCAAGGAGGTGTCAGTGCCAAGCTGCCGCCACCCCCTCCATCCCACACACCCCCGCACTCGGTCCTGGAAAACTGAACGCCACCTTTGATAAAGCTTGCCTCCTGTACGCAGGCCCTCCTAAAAGGATGGACCTATTTGAGGCTTGTTTCTGGGTCCATTTTCACACTGCATTGCTATAGTGCTGTTACTCCCCTTTCAACCTCCTGTGGAATTCAGGGGTTTGTCGTTTCCTGAGGCCCAAGAGCTCTCTGGCTGAGAATTCTCAAGGTCCCTCCCTAAACTGCAAACCCCAGGATTCCATGGAATGTTGAAAGCGGAATAATGTAGTGCGGAAATGGCCTTGGAGCGGAGGTGTGTGTATTGAGATGCCATAGGCACCCCACCCACCCACCCAGTTATAAGGGGAAAGAAGAGAAAGAGAAAGAACTTTGTAAAAGTCACGCAGATTTGCTCAGTGACACAACCTAGGGAAAGTTTCTTTAACATACCGTGAAGGTGACAACCCCAATGCATACAGTATCATTGTAGAATCATAGAAACCTTGGCCATTTCCACACTACACTGTTATAGAGCTGTTATTCCACTTTCAACCTCCTGTGGAATTCTGGGGTTTGTAGTTTCCTGAGGCCCAAGAGCTCTCTGGCTGAGAATGCTAAAGCCCCCTCCCTAAACTGCAAACCCCAGATTTCCATAGGAGGTTGAAAGTGGAATAATAGCACTATAACTGTGTAGGGCAGAAATCACCTTGGTTTCCAGGCTTTGAATCATCTCGATCGCCCCTCTCTGAACATCTTCCTGTCAACGTCCCAGACCATATCCTGGACACGGTATTCCAAGGGAAGTCTGACCATTCAGAATAAAGTGGCACTAAAGCAAGCATTCTCTACAAATGGCCACCCACCTCTCCTTAAAAACCTCCAAAGAAGGAGACTCCACCCCACTCGATTGAGGCAACAGCAGATTCCACTGTTGAACTGCTCTTACCACCAGGAAGTTCTTCCTGATGATTAAATGGAATCGCTTTTCCTGAAGTTTGAAGCCATTGCTCTGTGTCCTGGTCTCTGTAGTGGCAGAAAAGAGACTTGCTCCATCCTCCATATGACATCCCTTCAAATATTTAAACATGGCTATCATGTCACCTCTTAACCTTCTCTTCTCCTGGTGAAACATACCCAGCTCCCTAAGCTACTCCTCATAGGGCAGGGTTTCCAGACCTTTGACCATTTTGGTCACCCTCCTCTGGTCTAACATGGCTACTTCTTCGCTAATCAAAAAGTTTCAGTCCGAAATCCTACCTTGGGATTTTGCTATGTTAATCTTCATTCACCGGGCAGTGGAGAGAGAAACTGGGACAGTTTAAAAACAGATTAAAAGGTGGAATGAAGATTAATTGCTGGCCACCACCGCCAAATCAGGACAGCTGGAGGCTGCATTATAGATGCTCCAAGCTCTCATTCGGCTACACCACCCCTGAATTCTCGTTTGCATGTTTTGCTGAACTAAAGCACGTCAAATCATTTTGCTTCTCTTCCTCTGGAATCCACTTTGCTGCAACACAAAGACCAAAGCTGAAACTCTCCGTCTAACGAGCCAAGGAGACTTTCTCTCCTACCAGCCGAGGTTTCGGGAGGGAGCGGTTTCCACCCATCACTGATTTCTGAGAGCCGGCACTTGGCATAGGCTGCCCGCATTCTTCATGCATGGAGAACACACCAGCTTTTGATAGAACATGTCTGCTGTATGTACGCTGGCCATGCTCAGACATGGATCTCCGTTCCGCCCTCTCCTCTCCTTGCATGCCCGCATGCCCAGCCACTTCTCGGAGCCAGCTGCACAGCTGTGGCTGTGGCCCTATTATGCAGCGCAAAAACGCAGCTGGGAGAGGCAGGGGTTGCCAGCTGTTCTCTGATACCCACTCGGCTGCGGTGTTGGTAACATTACCTCTTCCCTCAGGCATTGCAGAACACGGGTAGCATAATGCGCTCATGGATCACACGACTCACAGCCGGTGTGTGCCCCCAAACTCCTGTACCCCAATGCACGGGGCTTGGGCCACAGAACACCGCCGATGGCACAAGCCCGTGCAGTAATCCACCCGTGAATTGCAAACATTCATCCGAGGTCCATCCAGAGCTCTGCCTCTCTTTTTTAAGTCACCGTTCAAGATTCATAACTCTGGAATTGTGCATGGTTTTCAGTCTGCAGTGAGAGGCTGTTGCACTTCTCCCCAGGTGGATGGCTAGACAGAGATGGAAAGGGCGGGGGACGAATTCCTCCACACCAGCATCATGGCTGCCTCCCCTTCCTCCTTTTCTTGGTTGCATATACTTCTTGCCCAGCCTGAATTCTTCCTTTTTTTCACAACCATGCTGCGAGGTAGGCTCAGTCATCACAATAGTGTACGGGTTCCTCTTGGTGCTTTTTGTCTAGAGGTGTAGACGGCGGTGGCGGGACAAAAAAGACCACAGGGCAACAACTCAAGAGGGAAGGAGGAACCGTCTGCCTTCTCTCGTTACCACGGCATGGCCCTGGAAAACAAGCAACTACTAGTCTCGTGTACCAACTAGATTATGGTGTTGAATTTTTACCCAGTATTCCCGTTTGATCTTTTATCTATTTATACCAGTGGGTACCTTGGGGCAGGTCTGAGGGCCAACCCCCTAGGTTTCTGCAGTGGGTTGCAGTGGAATCACAGACTCTTAAAAGTTGGAAGTGGCTGCAAGAGCCATCTAACCCAACCCCCTGCCATGCAGGAAGAGATAACTAAAGCATTCTCAGACCAGTCCTAGAACCTGGGGGCAGCCACCAAGAAGGCCCTCTCCCCTGTTCCTACCAGATCTCCCTCTGAGGTGGTGGGACAGAAGGACCCTCCTCCCCCCTAAGAAGCTCTCAAAACGTAGGCAGGTTCATGTGGGCAAGTACTAAAGCGGTCCCACATCCAACCTCTGTTGGAAGATCTCCAAAAATGAGAGTCCGCCCCACTCTGGGGCAACCTATTCCACTGTTGAACAGCTCTTACCATGTTGATGTTCTTCCTAATGTTTAGGTGGAATCTTCTTTTTTTTTCCCTCCCCCTCTTGCAGTTTGAATCCACTGATTTGTGTCCTTAATCTCTGAAGCAACAAGAACAAGCTTCTGCATCATTGCTTGTTAAGCTATCTATTCTGAGGTACTGGCATTTTTTTTTCCTGATGTGCCAGGGACTAGGACTATACTTGTGCCTACTGGCTACAGCCATTTCCTTCTTTCTTAGAATCTCTCGAGGAACCAGCAGCCGATGACTTGCGGACCAGCAACAGTCCATGGGCCACCACATTGAGTAGCACTGTTCAACATGCCATCCCTTCGGATAGCTGGGTATCATGTCATCCTTCCACCTGTTCTTCTGCAAGTTCAACATATCCAGCTTTATAAGCCGTTCCTCACAAGGCTTGGTTCCCCGACCTGTGATCATTTTGGTCACCCTTCTCCAGACATGTGCCAGCTTGTCGGTATCCTTCTTGACCTGTTCTACCCAGAACTGGACACAGAGCACCGGAGCTGAGGAGCAAACCAGGCGGCCTCACTTAAGCAGCCAGATAGAAACCCGGGCTCAAGTAGGAAATGTTTGTTTCAAAGGCGATTTGCTCCAAATTTGGCCATAAATTTGCCACTAAATATTGGTGGTGTACCACCAACAGACTTTCTCCGGTTGGTCTTCAAAGACTCGCTGCGTCTAAACCCAGAGGCTCAGCTATCTGGCTAATAGCCGCCAGGGCAATGCACATAGAGAATTCAAACTCTGAGTTAACTGCCTTTTGTGGGAGACAAGGGAAAGGCACTGATAGTAGTGTGTTGCAGAGCTTCAGTTTCGTAGAACGGCCCAGCAGGTTTGCCTGTACCTTGATGGCACTGAGTTCTATTTTGCTTACTCTGAAATGTGGAAAACCAGCCACGGTGCCGTGTGGAACATCAAGGTCCTTGTCCTGAGTTGAGCCCCGGGTTTCTGCCCCCAAAGCCTTGCATCTGACAGCATCGCTACTGCAAATAACAGCCTTCTTCCACCTTAAACCTGCCGCATCCCCTTTTAAAGTTCAGTAACATCTTCTCCAACACCAGCGTAGTGTAGAGGTTTGAGCATTGGACTGTGATTCTGGGAACCAGGGTTCAAATCCCTTCCGGGCAAACCTTCCAGGCAAGTCACACTCTCTCCGCCTCAGAGGGAAGTGAAAGCAAAACCTCCTCTGACAAAGCTTGCCCAGAAAACTCCACGGTAGATTCACCACAGGGTTGCCACAGGTTGGAAATGGCTTGAAGACACACAAACAGCAACGTCTTATTCGACAGGTTCTGCTTTTCATTCTGGATTTCCCTCCCTCGTGTAATCTCTCTCTTTCTCTCCCTGCCCGTCGCAGTCAGCAGGCGCACACACAAACACACACCGTTTCAGCTGAATTTCTGACTGGCAGCTCGGCTATTTCCTTCCAGCGCCGTGAGCCTCCTCTCATTTGACAGCTGTGTCTCTTGTGCGGACAACCTCTCCAAAACCACACGCACAAACACATGCACACGCACCACACATACAAGGGGAGAGAGAGAGAGAGAGATCTCCGCAGTACACAACAGGTTAAGTCATCCGTCCCACTGGCTGGCCCGATGCCAGGGAGGGTCTAAAGGAAGGCAGACCGACCCGAAGGCTCATCCTCCACCGGCACCTGTGCCTTGGGCTGGATCCCAGGGAGGCTTGCTGGTGCTACCCAGGCCCCCAGGCGGCGGCAACCCCTCCCCGGGCCCAGGTTGGGCACGGAGACGCACTGCATGGAGCTATTGTTCCATGGGAAACTGGCTCCCTTCCTACTCTTCATCTGTCAACGGGATTTTTAGAGAAAATGCTCCGAAATATGAAGTGAATGCGGCCCAGACTGGGGGCCGGAGCCCTCTCTCGGAAAACAGGGATATTAAAGAGTGTGTCCAAGTTAATCCGGCACTCGGGGAGAAGGAGTGGCGGAGGGACCCCGAGCCAATGAACTTTTGCCCCGGTAGCTGCGGAGACGGCCACAGCCCCTCGGGTCCATTGCCCACCGTGGAGGACTCCCACTCCCCACCTCCCTTCCCCCCCTTTCACCGCCGATGGCACGTTCACCCTTTCTTGTCCCCTCGCAGCACCCGAAATAGCTGTGAAATAGCAGTCCGACAGCAGGTGGCAGCTGTTTCTTGCACAGGCCCAGGGTGTTGCAAAGGCTGGAGCGGGACAGGGCTACCTAGTGCTTAGCGAGCTGGCCCTGCAGAGGTGCAGGACATTTTTGCTGCCTGCGGTAGAGCAGGAAATGAGAACGCCACAACCCAACTCCAGGTTGTTGGTGTTGGGTGCCTTTAAGGCTGTTTAAATATTTGAAAGGATGCCATATGGAAGAGGGAACGGGCTTGTTTTCTGCTGCTCCAGAAGCTAGGACAAGGAGCAATGGATTCAAGCTGCAGGAAAGGAGATTCCACCTGAACCTCACGAAGAACTTCCCGACGGTCAGAGCTGTCTGGCAGTGCAATCGGCTGCCTCCACGGAGTGCAGTGGAGTCTCCTTCTTTGGAGGTTTTTAAACAGAGGCTGGATGGCCATTTGGTGGGGATGCTTTCGGTGTGTGTCCCAACTCTATGATTCTGTGATTCTATAAGTTGTTGCCAATTTATGGTGAGCTTAAGGCAGACCTAGCATGGGTTTTTCCTGTCATGGTAGTGAGTACGTAAATTCTTAGACACCTGAGATGGAAAATTCCACAAATGCGTCTCCTTCCCTAGCAATAAGAAAGCAATAACAGCAAAAGCAACGTCGACCAGCCTTCTGCCTTTTCATGGTACCACAAAAATCTGAGATGGTCTCAATGCAGTTGGGCTGCGGCAGGTGAGAAACGGGTTCAGATCCACACTCAGGCCATTTCTGCACTAGACTGTTATAGCGTTATTATTCCACTTGCAACATCCTATGGAATCCTGGGGTTTGCAGTTTCGGGAGGGGCTTTTAGAGTTCTCAGCCAGAGAGCTCTTTGGCCTCAGGAAACTACAAACCCTAGAATTCCCTCAAGGGTGTTGAAAGTGGAATAATACCACTGTAACAGTGTAGTGCGGAAATGGTAAGCTGGGACTATTCCTGCCAAACTGAGACAGTTGGAGAGCATGCGAAGAAGACTTTGCTGCAGGAAGCTTGCCTCGAGAGAACCCTGAGGTGCTGTACATAGAGAAAGGCATGCTGGCTGGACAAATTCTGAAACCATTTTAATGCTCTTCTTAGTGGGATTTATTGTTTTGATTTTACTCTGTTTCATTTTATTACGACGGCCGGTTTTGCAGCTGTATTTTCTTTTCATCTGTGCCATGAGCCACCTCAGGTCACATAGCAGGGAAAAAGCAGGAATATTAAAATAAACCTTATCAATAAATAAGCAAGCTCCCCTCAGAAGGCGGCTTGCCCACCACTCCAGGTCTTCTCTTTCCCAGGGGTAGAAGCAGGTGTTGGGTTTGTTCCAAGATTCAGTCGGAGTTCACACACAAACAAGGACCAACTGGTCCGGCCAAAATTCCACTCGGACTGGCTACGCACCGCAGAAATCTTTGGCAAGATATGGCAGCTTCACGGCAGGAGAGGTGCAAGGTTTCCTCTGAAGCAAGATTCTGCAAGGGTCCACCTAGGCCATTTCTCCACTAGGCTATTGCAGTGCTATTATTCCGCCTCCAACATCCTATGGAATCCTGGAGTTTGCAGTTTCGGGAAGGACATTTAGAATTCTCAGCCAGAGAGCTCTTGAGCCTTGGTAAACTACAAACCCCAGAATTCCTCAGGATGTTGAAAGTGGGATCATAGCACTATAACATTGTAGTGCGGAAATGGTCCTACCCTCAGGCTGGAATCCTGGACGAGCTCATATCACGCCCTCCAATTGTCTCAGCTTGGGCCATTTCCGCACAAGCCTGTTATAGCGCGATGATTCCACTTTCAACCTCCTATGGAATCCTGGGGTTTGCAGTTTCGGGAGGGGCCTTGAGAATTCTCAGCCAGAGAGCTCTTGGGCCTCAGGAAACTACAAAGCCCAGAATTCCACAGGAGGTTGAAAGGGGAATAATAGCACTATAACAGTGTAGGGTGGAAATGGCCTTGGGCACATGTGGCCAAGCATCATCAGAATGTAGACGGGATGTGAAAAGTTATTAGTACACAAGCTAGGAGAAGCAGTTTGCTTTTGTCTAAGCCTCCTAGGAAAGAATTTTACCCTTCTCTCTTTTCCAGCCTGCTGCATTAAATGACTGTGAACTACCCTCACTTGAACTCACATTAAAATAGGCTGAGAACGAAGGACGAAAGTGAGAAGAGGAAAGAGAAACTGGGCGCCTTTCCACACTGCACTGTTATAATGCTAGAGCCAGAGAGCTCTTTGGCATCAGTAAACTACAAACCCCAGAATTTCCACAGGATGTTGAAAGTGGAATAATAGCACTGTAACTGTATAGTGCGGAAAGGCCCTGAGACATTTTAAAAGCGGCTGAAAAAGTAGGATGACAGAGGATTGCTTGGGGCTGTCCCTGTCAAATGAGGACAGTTGTGAGAACTGAAAACAAGAGAAGGCAGGCTTTTGCTCTGCTCCAGTAAGACTTTCCCAACATCCTCAGTGACCAGGATCAAAACTTTGCAGAAGGTAACTCTCAGATGCCCCAGCTGCCTAAAAAAAACCCAGCTTGCTCCTTGCAAGGGCCAGGAGGCTCCAAGCACAAGGAAGGAAACCAGGCTAAACCAGGTTATCAAGAAGTCTCCCCTTGTTCTTCCACAGGTGCGGGTGCTGCAGAATACAGTGTCGATAACAGCGCCCGCAGCATTTCGCTTCTCGCTTTTCACCGGGCAGGAAGGCAAAGGGCCTTCCGCGGAGTCTTCTGCAAAGCCGAGCAAGGCAGGTGAAGCTAATGACTTTTTGCTAATCCCGGCTGGCTCCAGGGCGAGCTCTCAGGTTACCGCCACCGTGAATGAGATCTATGTTTCAAAATGTTCAGGCTTCCTGGAATTTCGGCTGGACCAGTTATCTGTTCAGCAGCTTAAGAGTCCCTGGAAGGAGAATAGCCGGCCGTGGAGCAGGTCCAGAATTTCTCAGCTACCTGCTGAACATCCTTGGGAGAAGACGATGCATTTTCTTTCTTTTTCCCTCTTCCTTGAATTGTTCACTAACTGTTGATGCATTAAGGTGAATGGCAAACTGTTGCTTGGAAGCAGAGAAAATGGGCTAGATCCTGTCTGAGCGTGGAAGCTAAGCAGGGTCAGCCCTGGTTGGTGCTTGGATGGGAGACCGCCAGTGGGTGCCAGGTGTTGCAGGCTGTGAGTGTTCCTCTGAGTATTCCTTGCCTGAGAAACCCCTATGCAGTTCATGGGGTCACCATATGTTGGCAGACTTAACACACATTCACGGAGTTGCCAGAAGTTGAGAGACTTATACAGGTACATACATATGCACGCGTATCTAATCTAGCTCATTAACCGTGGTATCACCATGATCACTCAATATGTATCTGAAACAAGGGTAGTGTTCTTTCAGAGTCTTGAGATTTGTCACATATCATATATGATAAAGGTTAAAAGGGGACATGATAGCCATGTTTAAATATTTGAAAGGATGTCATGTCGAGGAGGGAGCAGGCTTGTTTTCCCCTGCTCCAGAGAAAGAGCAATGGATTCAAGCTGCAGGAAAGGAGATTCCACCTGAACCTCAGGAAGAACTTCCTGATGGTCAGAGCTCTCCGGCAGTGGAAGATGCTGCTGCCTCAATGGAGTGTGGTGGAGTCTCCTTCTTTGCAGGTTTTTAAGCAGAAGCTGGATGGCCATCTGCTGGGAGTGCTTTGATGAATGTTCCTGCATGGCAGAATGGAGTTGGACTGGATGGCCCTTGGGGTCCCTTCCAACTCTATGATTCTATAACTGTATGTATTGCTGTCTTGCTTCCAGGTGAAGCTGGATGGAGACATGCTCCTGATGCTCGGAGCCTAGGGGCCTTTTAATAAACTAGTTCCTACCAGATTTTGCAGCTTCACGGCGTCAGGCATGTTTACTGGAGTGATGTGTAGGCTGAGATTCTGTGGAGTGATTGCTACCAAGGTACTCGGTCTCATTCTCTGCACTTGCATGCAATATAGTCTTCAAGATTTAATAAATGACTGGGACACCTATGGCCAGGCAACATCACTGTTCCATCCCTACGTTTCTTGTCATCATAGTGGAACTGTGGATCACAAAATCAAGTGAGAGTCATTTTACACAGGTCTCCGGTCAGCAACAACACAAACTGCCCTTGGGAAGCTGTTGCAGGCTGGGCAGCTAAGCTGTGGGGCTGCCATTTGTAATTTCCCACAATGCCCTGTGCAATTTCCCACAATGCCCTGGAGCAACCCTGCGCCCAGGGCATTGAGGACAATTGAAACAGTAGCTACGTGGGAACATTGCTGCTGTCGATATTCCAGCTGCCATCGTTGGCAGTTAAGCGCACCAGGGGCCTTTCCGCACTACACTGTTATAGTGCTATTATTCCACTTCCCACATCCTGTGGAATCCCGGGGTTTGTGGTTTAAGGAGGGACATTCAGGATTCTCAGCCAGAGAGCTCTTCAGCCTCAGGAAACCAGAAACCCCAGAAGTCCACAGGAGGTTGAAAGTGGAATAATAGGACTGTAACACTGCAGTGTGGAAATGCTGACTCAGGACGGCATTCATCTCGGTGAGCACTGTCCAGGCTTTAGCTCTTAAACCTGGTGGCGGCATTTGAAACCGGAGCCAAACCTTACCCCAGAATTGCACCTACTGGCTTTTGCTGCTTACCTGCCGCTTCTCTGCCCACCCGGAGAGACAGCCGAAGGTGTGTTTTTTGCAGACGCACATACACACACACCTCCGTCTCATAATAGCATTCCTTAGCCTATTAGCCTATTTGTATGGAATTAGTCGGAGAGGTATTTCTCCCCACACATACACTCACCCACACCCTTCCACCCCCCCACTGCCTCCCTCCCCCCACAGCTATGTTACACAAATATTTGAGGCCGGGAATGTTACCTGCAGCGGTTCGCCTGCCTTTACCTGAACAAGTCCCAGCACGGGAGGCCCAGGAATAAGAAGGGGTGAGGTGCAGGGTGTGAGTCTAGGGAAAGTTATGGGGAGAGAGGGCGGGAGGGCCCCACCTGACGCGGTTCCCATTTGGAACACATAACACGATGATAATGGGTGCTGAGAAACACTCGGAGGAGACAGTGAAAGGAAAAATCCCAGAGGAAAACACTGCACAAGGAAAGGGAACCACTTCATGCCCTTGGGCCTGGCACCAGTCTGCAGCATCCTTGGCAGAGCTTTGGAAAGTTCCTTTTTTCAGGGAGTTCCCAAAAGCCCCACTGGCTGTGCCAGCTGACTCATAGTCCAAATAATCCTTTTTCCCCCAAACTCTGAGCCCTAGGCCCAATTGCAGACTTAGATGCCATGGTGCAGCCTGCCCTGAAAGGTAAGTCTAATTTTTTAAGAAAATTGAATCATAGAATTATAGAGCCGGGAGGGACCCCGGGGACCATCCAGTCCAATCCCATTCTGTCATGCAGGAACACACCTCAAAGTACTCCCAAGAGATGGCCATCCAGCCTCTGCTTAAAAACCTCCAAAGAAGGAGGAGACTCCACCAGACTCCATTGAGGCAGCAGATTCTGCTATCCGACAGCTCTGACCATCAGGAAGTTCTTCCTGAGGTTCAGGTGGGATCCCTTTTCCTATAGCTTGAATCCACTGCTCCTTGTCCTAGTCTCTGGAGCAGCAGAAAACAAGCCTGTTCCCTCTTCAATATGACATCCTTTCAAATATTTAAACCTAGCTAACACATCCCTTCTTAACCTTCTCTTCTGCAGGCTAAACATCCCCATCTCTCCAAGCCGCTCCTCACAGGGCTTCATGGCTTCCGGATCCTTCACTATTTTGGTTGCCCTCCTCTGGACACACTCTGGTTTATCCTCCTTGAAATGAAGTGCCCAGAACTGGACACAGTATTTTTACTCAAATGTATTTCGAGTACAGTCAGCCCTCCACATTTGTGGGTTTCACTTTTGCAGATTTGATTATTTGCTGCTGCTGCTGTTACCCCCTATGCCACTTTTAATAAGGATTGCAAGCCTTGCGAGGCTGAGAAACAGCGAACGAGGCTTGTAAGTCCCTATTAAAAATGGTGTGGGGCAGCAGTGGAGGTGGCACCAGCCCCACCACCACCCCACTTCTGCCTTGGGAAGGAACCTGGATGCCTCAAAGGAATCCACGGTCGGTTGAACATGGTGATCATATTCTTTTTCACGTGTTGAATATGGTTTGGGAAGGCCTAGAGTTATTCACGGTTTTTCCACTTTCACGGGGGTCCTGTGCCCCTAACCCCAGTGAATGTGGAAGGATGACTATATATAAATTGACATAAAAAGGATTACAAACAATAAACAGACAAACACATTCAAACAGCTTTGGGCTTCCCTCACTTATCTGGCAGGTGAGGGATCAGAGCATTGTCAGGAAATGGAATTGGTTGAAAAGTGGAACTCACATCCTATACTGTGGGGAGCATGAAGGGCTGACGGAGGCTCACTTGGGACCAACCATGCACATGCTGCTTGCAAAGTCTCAGCTGGCTTAGAGACCTTTTCCCCCTCTCGCATCTCACTTTGCAAGCAGCGTGCCCATGCAGGCGGTTCCAAGCGAGCCTCCACAGCCAAGATGCACTGATGAAAGAGCAGAACCTGTAATCTACTTCTAACCCATCTACACTACCAAAACACAAAACTAAACTGGGCTAAAAACGGGAGGGGCCAAAACTACATATAAATGGCTTCCAACTCACCGAGTGCTTGTGCAGTTGCACCCATTGCTGCAAGTGCAGAAATAGTTTGCACCCAATTGACTCAGCGGGAGGAATCTTGCCCTTCCCAGGAGGCTCAGGCAAAAGAAAACTGCTACAGCCTCTCCTAGCTTGTGTGTCCTTCCTCATTAATAACTTCTCCCCTTTAGACCACATTTCTGATGTTGCTTGGCCGCACATGTTCCAGGGTATGTATTTATACAGCTCCACTGCTCAGGGGCCTGCTTTGGGCCTCCGAGGTATTCAAGGCAACTGACAGTCGCGAAACACAAGATGTCAGTGTAAAACGGAGAGGCAATAAACCGTAACTCCGACACCGCACCCAAATAGCTTATTAGCGTAAACCAGATACTGGCCTACTCGCAGGCATCACCTTTTGAACCGAGAGAAGCGGAGAAGGGGGCGCGGATGGGAAAGAAAAGTAGCATGACAGGGATGCCCTCGCAGCAACAAACAGATGTTCGTTTTGGATTGCGGTATAAGCCGCCCAGGAACAGGACGCGGCGACTGGAGAAAGAGAGAGAGAGAGAGATCTGCTTTTCTACAGAGGGAGCACACAGCGGGGAATCGACGGCAAGACCCGGGACCAAGAATTTTGTCCTCCGGACAGTCCTTCTAAGGAGCATGCACTGACAGCTACCGAGAGAGAGTCGTACGACAATGGCCTGCACAAACCAGGGCTTCACAACTTAACTTCACAAAGCTAACAAGCTGACATTCCGTCACGGTTGCAAGCACTGGTGTAGCAAACCCAACGGTTTATCAAGTAAATAGTATAGGAATGGGGATCATGTTACCTTCCAGATGTTGTTGGACTGCAGGTCCCAGCAGTCTTAGCCAGCATAGCCAGCGATAAGGAACGTTAAGCGCTATAGGCCAACAGAACCAAATGATTCCGGCCTCCATCTCTCAACAGGAAAGAGAGATGGGGGCGAAGCCTTGCCGTTCTCAGCAGGCTCAGGCAAAAGCACACTGCTGTGACCTCCCCTGGCTTCTGTGTTCTTTCGCGTGCGAAACTTCTGCCATCTGATGGGATTTGGCCACATGTGTCTGTGAAATGTCGGAGAGGATGCCTTTCTGTCTGAGGTTCGTCAGCACCATTTGCAGGTGTTGCCAGCTGTGCGCAGGTGTCCATGGCTCTGCAAGGCATAGACTCATGGAGGATGTTTGACAAGAAAGGAGCCGGCTGAGAGAGATAACAGACGAAAACAAGCATCACTTTGATCAGCATTTCCTGTTACAACAGAGCTGGACCATACTCAAGCCAGACTCTGCAGGCAGCCAAGAAGACCCAGGGTTCGAAAAACAATGCTGTGTGGGAGCGCCTCCCTGTCTTTGTTGCTCAGCTCTGGCACCGGCAAGCACAACAGGATGAGCTTTGCTCTCTCGTAAATCTAGATGCAAAAGCGTCTGGTTCACAGACAGGGAGTTCTGCTCTGTTTTGCGTGGAGTTCTCTCAAGGAGGCTGGATGGGCCTTTTCTGAATTCAGCAGCAAAGCAAGAGGCCTGTGTTTAACCGATTTATTTAAATGCCGCCAGCCCACCTTTCTAGTTGAAAAGGAGGCGAACACTAGGAGATGCGTGGCCAAGCAACACCGGGTTGTGGTCAAGATGGCAAAAGTTACGAATGAGGAAGAGCAACCGAGCTAAGAAAAGCTGCAGCAGTTTGCTTTTGCCTGAGCCTACCGGGAAGGGCGCATTTCCAACTCTCCGCTCGCTCCTGCTGAGTTAATTTCAGTGCAAACTGCTTTTATGCTTTGAACCCAGTTTGCAGCAATTGATGTAAGCTGAGGGGGAAAGGAAAAAAGTGGGAGGAAAAGAGATAAACCGGGATGTTTTTAAAGCCACTAAGAAAGTGGGACAAAAGAGGATTAAGCAGGGGTGTCCCAGACAAATGGGGCCACTTAGAGGGTGTTAACATTGCTATCTTGTCGAAAACTGCTATCGATCGTGGAATTGTAGAGGTGGAAGGGATCACAAATTCTCAACCGCTGCTCTACAACAATGTATAACTAAGGCTATTTCTGCCCTGCACTGTTCTAGTGCTATGATCCCATTTTCAACCTCCTATGGAATCCCGGGGCTTGCAGTTTAGGGAGGGACATTGAGAATTCTCAGCTAGAGAGCTCTTTGGCCTCAGGAAACTACAAATCCCAGAATTCCACAGGAGGTTGAAAGTAGAATAATAGCACTAGAACAGTACAGGGCAGAAATGGCCTAAAGCAGTCTCAAAAGACAACCATCCAGCCTCTGATTAAAGATTTCTAAACAAAGATAGAAAAGAATGTATTTTAGTTTGTCTAAGGGTGAACTCAAGTAAGGAACACCGATGGCTAGGTAGCCCAAATGAGACCAGTGAAAGGCAAGAGGGGGATATCAACCCACATGGGAGAACGAGAGATCAGCACACACAGGATACAGTGCCCTGATAAAGAGTGTTTGAGGATTACTTTGAAACTAATGGAGGGAGCTTGCCAGCCTACTGCTCTCTGCTTCACCAGCAAGGCTCCTAGAACCATCTGTGAGTGCTTGCTCGCTTGCATCCTCTGAACAGAACTAAGGCCCTGAGCGTGGAGTTCCAGCAAGTACCACCATCGCAGCAGGCAAGATCTGGGTGTATCGTAAATCCATCCCTCATATGCTAGATTCTTGTCCTTCCTGGATCATCAGAGTCCAGAGGACGACTGGCTAGTTGGGTACTGGGAGTGTGCCATGCCTCTTACCAGTAAGACATGGTCGCTAACTGGCTAAAGGAGGCAGTTCTAAAGCTCTTGTTTATAAAGATCTTGCTGGACCCACTTGTCATGTACTGGCCAGCTTCAAGTTCAGAGAACAGGCTTAGGGAGTTCAAAAGCTTTATTCAGAACACTGAAGCAACAACAGCACACCTTGGCAATTTCCATGAAGAACTATTGGATTTGCATTCCCTTATAAGCTGTAACATTGCAGATGTGCATGCACAAGCATTCTATTTGACAGCTAATGAAAACAACTCTTTTCCCGTACTCTCATCTCACCTGCCAACTGCTTGACCTTGCAGCTGTGTCCGTTCCCTCTTATCAACGTTCATTAATACAACATGCCCTTGTTCCCAGCACATTCAGTTCCATCATCCCCTTCCAACCTTTTCCAGACATCAAAGCACTACATGGCATTATATGGCATGGCATTACGTGACATCACTTTGCATGGCAGGGAGAGCACAGACAACCTGACACCACCTAATGGGAAAATTATTGGCTGGTCTCCAATACCCCATTTTCGGGCAAAGTTTTGGAGCACATGTTGGTGTCACACCTCCAGGAGTTTCTCATGAGAGTGATTATCTGGATTCATTGCAATCTAAATTCAGGTCTGATTATGGGATGGAGACATCTTTGGTCACCTCGGTGGATGACCTATGGAGCTAGATAGGGGGAGCGCTTCCCTGTTGGTTCTGCTGGACCTTTCAGCAGCATTAGATACCAGTGACAGTGGTATCTTTCTGGGCCGGCTTACTGGGATGGGACTTGGCAGCAGAATTTTGCAGCAGCCTCCAATGGGAATCTAGCAAAACCCAGAGGTAGAACTTTGTCTGGCCCGTCCTTCTGTTGTCTTTACCAGGAGATGCTTGTAAACTTATTATGGTGCATTTAATCTCTTTGAAGTCTCCATGACAGTGGGCTGGATGGCCCGTGGGGCTTTCAATATAAAATAAATAGGGCGGGCAGTTAATTAAATCTTCTTTTTTATTTTATTACTCACCAGCCAATTAAATGTGCATTTATACAATTTTAATGTAGGTGGCCTTAAGAAAGATTAAAATGATGAGAACTTGCCATTTAACTTAAGCAAGTAAGCACTTGATGTGATGAATATGCTAGGCTGGAGTTTCCTTCCATACTACGCAACGCTGGCACTTAGATACCACTGTAATTTATTTAATTTTATTGTGTTGTATTGTATTGCCATGGCTGCGTCTTATGCAATCCTAGAGTTTCATAGGATGTTTCATAGGCATCCTATAAATTCCGTAGATATTGAGATATATGCCAGAGAACTTCAGCACCGACCAAACTGCAAATTCTCACAGCCATTCAAGTGGAATCATAATGCTGCAATCATTTGGAGTGGTGAGATCCAGGTTAAAAATCTCACTAGGGGACCTTAGACCACCTTACAGGATTGTTGGGTGGATAAAAAAGAGGGTGTGAGGGTGTGCTACTTTGAGCTCCCTGGAATAAGACTGAGATGTACGTGAAGTACAAATTTAATTCATTTTGTAACACCAAGATAATGTTTTTTTTCTCTCTCCCCGAGCAGAGCTGTTTCCCCCATTCTCTACAAAACAGGTCTTCTGCTAATTAATTAAATGTGGTTGTTCAGCTCAATTTCATGCAATTTTCATTTCTTTCTCCCTCTCAATTTCATCTGCCAACAGAGGGTCTAATCCAACAAACTCATCAATAACGATAATGGTAATGATAAAAATAATAATACATTTTATTTGTTACCCGCCTCTCCCCAAGGCTCGGGGCAGGGCACAGCACAAATACGACTAAAAACAAGCCATGGTTAAAATACGCTAAAGCACAAACCATTTAAAATACCAATATACCACAATTAAAATACATCATAATTTAATGTACAATTAAAAGTAGAAGTACAGTTAAAAATACAATGAAAAGTATAATTAAAAATAGACTGTGTAGGTCTGCTGGAAGTCATAGGTCTTAGTCCTTTTTTTTTTATTCGGACAGTATATTTTGCTGTCGAATTTCTTCTAGCAGGTCATTCCCCAGTTTAGGGGCGGCCAATGAGAAGGTCTTCGGGGCAACCATTGCCAGTCTAGTCTCGGCCAGTTTAAGGAAATGGCCCCCGGAGGACCTGAGCGTATGGGGTGGATTGTCTTGGAGGAGGCAATGCTGTAGGTACCTTGGACCCAAACCATGTAGGCCTTTAAAGGTAATAAACAACCAACGATAGCTAGACCCTAAAAGTGTTTGTCCGTGCAAAATTTTTCAGGTATCTCAAGACTTGTCCAGATTTTAACTATTGTGTGCCGACCAGGAATGAATGAATACACAGAGACAGATACTTTGAAGCTCTGAGATTTCATTGATGCAGGCAATTCTCCATCAATGCAAGGATGGCAACTATGCCAGGCATACTTGCTATGGCCAGGTCATTGCCTTCTGCTGCTAAGCACTGACATTTCCCAAATGAAACCCAGGAGCCATGTGGCCAAGCAATGTCAGAGTGCGGTCAAGATGGCAAAAGTTATTTATGAGAAAGAACACGCCAGCTAGAAGAGGCCGCATAGTTTGCTTTTCCCCGAGCCTACGGGGAAAAAGAAGAGAAGAAGACCTGACCACCTGTCTTGGAAACTGGTTCCATTGCAGACTGTCCTTACCATCAAGATGTTCCTTCTAATGTTCAGTCGAAATCTACCCTCCCGTCATTGAAAACCATTAGACCCAGTCCTACCCTCTGGATCAGCAGAGAACAGGCATGCTGCCTCCTCTCTGTGATAGTTCTTTGTCATATTTAAAGAGTACAATCATGTCATCCCCTCATTCTTCTCTTCGCCAAGCTGAACATGCTCAGCTCCCTCAAACACTCCTTGTATATTTTATTCTCCATACCTCATTTCATCCTCGTTTCCTTTCTCTGAACCTGGTCCAAGTTGTTTGTATCCTTCTGAGGTGCCCAAAACTGAATGGGAATATTCAAGATGAAACCTGACTAGTGCAGAATATTTTTTTTAAAAAAAAGACTTTACGCACATCTGCAAATTTGGTCGTATTCCAGATGGAAAGAACTTGAGAAGTAACAAACGTCAGTGTGGGAGGAAACAAAATGGGAAGTTCTCCCGGCCCAGGGCTTTGAGAGCTTAGACCTTCACAGTCTGGATCCCCAGTATTGGATGGCTGGATGGTCATCTGTCAGGAATGCTCTGATGGTATATTCCTGCATGGCAGGGGGTTGGACCAGATGGTCCTTGTGGTCTCTTCCAACTCTGTAATTCTGTGATTCTGTGATTTCTACAGAACCTCCACAGACCAATGGGCTGGATCATGTTCAAAGGGAGATGGGACTTATCTCCGTGGTAAAGTGCTTGCTTTGCATAGGAAAGGCCAGAGGTTCAGTCTTCAGCTAAAAGGGTAAAATAGCAGGCAAGGGAAAAGATGTCTAGTGGGAACTCTAGAGAGCTGCTGTAGATTAAGGGAGATGATACCCACCTAAATGGATATCAGATTGCTTCCTGTGTTGTTAAATGTGCAGCGCAAAGAAAGAGCAAGAAAGGTAGATCTCCATGGCTGTTAGACGCAATGAAGATTGAGAGAGACTCCATGGTCAGAGGCAGTCTACACCTGAATGTCAGTAGATGGAAGGCAGCAGTGGAAGATCTGTTGTGTTTATGTCCTCCCTTTGAATTTTTTTGGATATGCCTGGTAGCCTTTAGCCAGAAATGGGATGCTTAATGAATTAGGCATGATCCAACAGAAGATCATACGTTCTTAAGTTCTCCTGTCCGTGCTCTCCCTAAAATTGCAAGGCACTGCCAGTAGAGGGCATCTCCTTCTCACACATCTGCCCTAGGGCAGATGTCAAAAGCCAAGCTTGATGCCACAGTGATGCGCCGAAGCCCCCTTCAATGAGGCCTGGATGTAGAGTCTGCTGGGAGTCCATCAGCGTGAAGCGTTTCCAACATGTGCCAAGCCTGCTCCATTGCTCAATAAAATCCACCGTGTTGGTTTATTTGCAAATACAAAAACCGAGCATGGGCTAGAGAGAAAGAAGTGGGGAGCAGTTGCATGCCCAGATAGTGTGAATCCTTAAGGCAGTCAGAGTCACAGGTTCCCCACAAGCAAACAGCATGCTCTTAGAGCACTCCCCCTTTCCCCAATATTTGTATCATTATATTAATTTATATCCTACTGTTTCTCCAGTTTGGGATTCAAGGTGGCTTGTTGTGTGCCTCCAAGTCAATTTCCGGTGACCCCAAGGCGAAAACCTATCACGGGTTTTTATCGGCAAGATTTATTCAGGGGAGGGTTGCCCTTGCCTTCCTCGGAGGCTGAGAGAGCGTGACTTGCCCAAGGTCATGGCCAAGCAAGGATTCAAACCCTGGTCTCTCGGTGTCTCAGGTCAACACTCAAACCACCACGCTGGTTCTAATCAAGGTGGCTTACAACAGTCAAAACAAACATAGGTTAAAAAAAAGAGATCACCGTACAAAAGTTTAAACTACCAAAAATTTTGAACCAATTAAAAACACAACCGTTAAAAGGAAAGCAACCAATACCCAACACAGAACATTGTGCAAGGCCTTTGGTCCCTTGAGCAATCAGACCTGCTAAAACGTTAAAATCTTCACCTGCCTGCAGAAAGATAGCAATAGGAGTGCCCGTTTTAACCTCTCCAGAAAGGAATTCCAAAGCCTGGGAGCAGACACCAAGGAAGGCTTCGCTTCTCCCGTGTTCCACCTGTGAAGATGGTGGGATAGAAAATCACAGGCAAGCTCATATAAGAGAAGAGGATTTAAGGCATCTTTTCCCTTGGTGCAACTAAGGACCTTTCTGCCCTACACGGTTATAGTGCTATCATTCTACTTTCAACATCCCGTGGAATCCTGGACTTTGCAGTTTAGGGAGGGGTATTTAGGATTCTCAGCCAGAGAGCTCTTGGGCCTCAGGAAACTACAAACCCCAGAATTCCACAGAAGGTTGCAAGTGAAATAATAGCCCTATAACAATGTAGGGCTTCTACTCTTTAAATAGCTAAAGTTAACAAGGGGGAAATTACCGCGGTCTTCAATTTTGCACAGTTACCAAAATGCACAAAAATCAATCCGGCAGGTGGCTACTCTGCTACCAAGACAGAACCCGTTCCCGGTCCCAGAAACCCCATGCCCTCCAACATTTCACTGATGAAACCCAGGAGATGTGTCACTAACCAATATCAGAGTGTGGTCAAGATGGCAAACGTTATTGATGAGTAAGAGCACACAAGCGAGGAGAAACTGCAGCAGTTTGCTTTTGCCTGAGTCTGAAGGAAAAGGGGGGCTAAATACTCTAAAGGTTCCAGATCCCATCTGATCTTGGAAGCTAAACAAGGTCAGCTCTGGTTAATACTTGGAAGGGGGACCACCGATAAATATGTGGGGCTACAGACTATATTTCAGAGGAAGGAACTGGCAACAGCATCTCTTGAGTATTTCTTGCCTAAGAAAAACCTATGAAACTCATGGGGCCATCATAAGTCAGTAGGTGACTTGAAGGTATGTGCACATGTGTGCACACAAACACACACACACGCACACAGGGGGAAGGGCGAGATTCCACCCCCTCCTTTCCTCCGCCTTCCCCGCACTGAGCTAATTAAGCGCAAACTACTTTTGCACTTTGAATTCAGTTTGCAGCAATTGAATTAAGCCAGAGACAGAGAGCCTTTCCACACTACATTGTGATACTGCTCTTATTCCACTTTCAACCTCCTATGGAATCCTGGGGTTTGCAGTTTAGGGAGGGACATTGAGAATTCTCAGCCAGAGAGCTCTTTGGCCTCAGGAAACTGCAAACCTCAGAATTCCGAGGGAAGTTGAAAGTGGAATCATAGCACTAGAACGGTGTAGGGTGGAAAGGCCGAGAGAAAGTGGGAAGGTGGAAGGAGGAAAAAGAGATCATGGGGTTTTAAAAGTGGCCGAGAAAGTGGGACAACATAGATTAATCAAGACTGACCTTGCCAAATCAAGACAGTTGGGGGGTAAGGGACGCATGCATGTGCATGCGAACTCAGTTTGCAGCAAGTGAGCTGCGGACAAAGAGGGAAAGTGGACGGAGGAGAAATAAGCCAGGACGTTTGAAAAGCAGCTGAAAAGGCAGGATGAGAGAGGATTAACAGAGGATCGTCCCTGCCAAATCAGAACCGCTGGAGGATATGATATCCTCACCCTCTCAAGGAAGCAGGGGAAAGTGCTCTCCCGTTTAACATGCAAAGGTGGCCCATGTTCAGATGTCACAGAATGCCTGTAGGAAGGCATACGATCAAAATGAACGGGTGACTAGCTGAAGAAAGTGTCTGAGATGTGCCTAGGCAGGACAGAATTTGGCTCTAAACTCCACAAGCCGGGCTGGATCGGAATGTTCAAGTTCCTAGAGGTCTGAAAAGTTACTTTTCTGTGCAAAGAGTGACTTTCCAAAGCTCTTCGAGGTCCTTGCGAGAATCTCCAGGTCTGATGTGTTCCCGAAGGTACTTGAGCGTGCGATCACAGACTGGGTTTGTTTCAGGCGGAAATGCAAAACGAAAATCAGCAATTGGTCTGAAGAACAAGCCAAAATGAGCCAAGCCTGTGTGCTATTAAATAGAAAGTGCAATTGAATGTTATCTATTCCAATATTAACAATACAGAAATGAAGAAAAATAATTTTACCGTAATATTAACAACTGTACGACACAACTGCTAACAATCCTAAGGGCACTGCATAAGCAATACAAAGATTTACAATAACAGTTTCAAGAGTAGAAATGATGGTATCCAGGCTTGTTAGTATCAACCGGCGCTGTGAGCAACCCAAGAATTTCCATCTACCACGGGAATTTTATGGACAATAGTAAATGGATTGGAGTATCTGACACATTTCTCTTAAGCCTTTCCTTCGATATGTTGTGTTAGGCAGGCTATAAATTACCCTCTCCTTTGTCAGGGTCTCTGTCGGGTGACGATATCTCTGCATGCCCTTGAGAGAAGGCCAGCTACAGACACATCTTTGTCCTTCACGTTCTGGATCCAAACTTTCTATATTTTTTCCTCGCATTGTAATAATATTCTTCACAGACACCCTGAGTCTTTTTTTCCACTTATCTGGTGAGGCTCATTTAGATCTTTCCTTGGGTACCAAATAGACTTCAGCTAGAGAGGAGAGGATTATATTTCAGTTCATTTTTGTGAGAATTTTTACACGAGAAGTCACCCCTTTCTTCATTTACAGCGTGGAAAGTGTGAGAGAGCAGATGCCAACGGGGAAGAAATCAGAATATAGTCGTCCCTCCACATTCGCAGGTTTCACTTTGGTGGATTTGATTGTGCGCAGATTATTTGCTGCCGCCTCCGTTGCTGCAAAAAACACCATTTTTAACAGGTGTCGCCTCGCATTTGCAGTCTCTCTGCAAGCCTCGTGAGGCTGAGAGAGTGTGATGGCGAGGCCAGGTCAGTAAGCCCCTATTAAAAATTTTGTAGGGCAGCAGAAGAGGTGTTGGCGAACAATTCAAATGTAGTAGGCACTGTACTGTGGAGTCGAGTGGGTGGCTCCATGGACTGTACCTTTTTGTGTGTGTTAAACATAGTTTGGAGGGCACCTAGAGATATATGTGGTTTTCCCACTTTCACGGGGATCCTATGCCTCTAATCCCCACAAATATGGAGGGACAAATATAGGCAGATTCATCTATGTAGACCCAAGCCTTGAATGCTTAAGGCTGAAATAATAGTGTTGCTGTGAGCGGACACCAATTTCTATCTAATTTGATGCTAAAGGGCAACCTATTGAAGCGGCACCAACTCTATGGGGAACTGAAGGAACACAACCCTGCAGACTATTTAGGGATACTTCCCAGTACCTGTCCTTTCCGTCCCATTTACCAGCCAGGTTTGTCTGCACAGCCTCCCCTGCAGGTGCTGAGAGCCTGTCCACCTTGTGAAAATCCCCAGGGTCTAGGCACCATTGGAGTTCTCCGATCTTCTGATGGTGAAGAAGATGATGTGATTTCTAGACTGTTGAGCCATTCTGTGGCCATTTCTGCACTCCATCTGATCCCATCGTCCACACTCCCGGTAGCGCCTTTGCTGGGAAGAGAGTTTGACGGGAATGCTTCCCTCTGCACCCGGCCAGCTCCCTGCGGAAGGGAGCACGAGTGACACACGCCTGCCTTCTGCCACGCAGCCAGGCCGTTTTCCATTTTGCACGGGGGAAGAAATTGACTCCATCACGCTTCCTGCCCTTCCTCATGGCAGGTAAGCATGGGAGTGTCGTGTGATTGCGGGCGCTTAATGGATTTATTCTGTTAAGCAAACATCCCACGAACGTGATGGGTGGGGGCAAGATGGCAGCAGGACTGCAAAAGCAGCATGTAGAAGAACAACCCGCAGACTGCCGTCAATCCTGTCCCCATTGCAGGATTGCAACGCCATGTGGAAATGGCCCGTAGGTTTGATCACCGCTTTAATCTGAGATCTTCTGGGGGTGTGGGGAGCTTAAAGTTGGCATATGGGAACTTTCTGCACCCATACACGTAGCTGGGATTCATCCTTATAAGCTGCAACAGCCCCACTCACCAGTCCATCCCAGTCCCAGATCCTGTATGCAATTTGTCTTCTGCAAGGATAAAGCGCTTGCAAGCAAACAAATGCATGAACGGATGGCCACACAAGTCAGCGACACCCACACACATGCGCACACAAATACAAACAGATGCTGTTTCCCTTCCACTCCTCCCGACACAATCTTTCATCCACTCCTGCTGGCTGGCAGCATCTATTCGCTGCATGGCTGGTGATAAAGCGAGCTCATATCACTGGATCTTGGAGGAAGCCGCTTCCCAAGCCCAGGAGAGATGAGGAGATGATGATTCCCTAGAAAATCAAGCATAAACAGAAGTGACTACACTTCCTATTAGGCATAGTAAGGCTGATACCTCAGGATGCAGATTGTGGGGCGGCAGGGGTGGGTGAAAGAATCCAGTTAACATATTCATAGCTTGGCCACGTTGGCCGTACAGCAAAATACAACAAAATCCAAAATCCGCAGAACAGCGATACCCTTATTGGGCCAACTAAAAAGCACAAAATACATCATGCAAGCTTCCAAAGCTTCACTAGCTTCTTCCTCAGGCAAGGATGCTTAAAGCCATACGGCAGAAGAAAAGTGATGGTGTTAAGAGTCATGCGGCTACAATTTGTCTCAGATGTTATTTTGGTGGCCAATTAAGGTGGCCTAAAGGGATCTCAATGCAGGCAGAAGCAGTGCCCTTCTTGGCCACGTGGGGACTCGGGACAAAGGGCAACAAAGACGGGTAAGATAACCTTTGGGCTATGTGTGCGAAGCGTGTATGAAACATAAATGAATTTCGTGTTTAGACCCTCATCTCCAAGATTTCTCATTATGCACCTATATGCAAATCCAAGTATTCTAAAACCCAGGGAAGAAATATACAAAATCCAAAGCAATTAAATTATTTAAACGATTAAAGCTGACTTTATTTGACTCTGTCCAGAAATTCTGGAATATAGGCTGGAGGATCAAGTTGGCTCCCAGACTTGAGCCTTGACTTGAAAACATCTTCAAGGACCTGCGACTCGACTCCAGACTCAAAGGCAGAGACTTGAGGCTTGACTTGAGACTCGGAGGAAAAGACTTAAGTGCATCACTGGCCAGTGGGGTAACTCACGCTTCCTGATGCTCGGACAGAGCCTGTCAGCTCTTGAGAGCAGCGCTGGACTTCCCGCGGCCGACTGCTGAGCGGTGTTGGCCAGCTGCTCACCCTGCTTCTCTTGGCAGGCAGATCAAGGAGTTTTGTGGGAGGAAGAAAACAATTTGGAGCGGTGAAGGAGAGCGGGCTTTGGCTGCAGGAAAAGTGCCGTGATGGAATCAAGGTTGAATCTTGATTGAGTTGTGCTGGAAAGAAAGAGGAATTGTGGATCCCGTGGGCAGGCAGATGTCTTAGGGAGGTATACGCCAGGCTGCCCTTAAAAGACAGAAAAGATAAAGGGATGATGATGATGATGATGATGATGATGATGATGATGATGGTTGGTGGTGTTCCTTACTCCAAGCTGCTGCACATCTAATCTATCTATCTATCTATCTGTCTATCTATCTATCTATCTATCTATCTATCTATCTATCTATCATCTATCATCTTTCTCAAATGGGTAGCAATAGCTAGAAAGCCACCCAAAGGAGCATTGATGGATTTTGATACCTCGTGGCCTCTAGCTTGCACCTGCCTTGCCTGAAACAGTTTAGCATGAGTTTTGCAGCTGGTATTAACAAGAACGAGCCTTCAGGAGGTCTAAGGCTATGCCATGGCTTTGGGGAAACTGCTGCTTCGAAAGTCCTAAAAGTCTCTTTCTCCACCCTTCCTTCACGAACCTCTCAAGTGCTCATGCTGCTAAAGCCTTCCAGCTAGACAGAGGACATGAGAGAAAAAAATGGGGCGAGGAGGAGGTTAAAAGGCTTTGTAAAAAGGAGCTTCTTGTCAGAGGCTTTGTTTACTGAGGTGTGCCTGGAAGGACCTATAAAGCACCATATGCTCAGGTCTGGGGGATGCTAAGCACCCTTTCTATAACAGCCTGCCCGAGTGAAACAGAATCATAGAGCTGGAAGAGACCACAAAGGCCACTGAGTCCAACCCCATTCTGACGTGCAGGAATACACCATCAAAGCACTTCTGACAGATGGTCATCCAGCCTCTGCTTAAAAACCTCCAAGGAAGGAGGAAACTCCACCACACTCCATTGAGGCAGCAGTATATTCCACTGCTGGACAGCTCTGACCCTCAGCAAGTTCTTCCTGAGGTTCAGGTGGAATCTCTTTTCCATCAGTTTGAATCCATTGCTCCTTGTCCTAATCCCTGGAGCAGCAGAAAACAAGCCCAGTCCCTCCTCAACATGACATCTCTTCAAATATTTAAACATGACTGTCATGTCCCCTCTTGACCTTCTCTTCTGCAGACTAAACATCTTCAGCTCTGTAAGCCACTCATGGCTTACAGACCCTTCACCATTTTGGTCATCCTCCTCTGGACACCTCCCAGCTTGTCGATATCCTTCTTGAAATGAGGTGCCCAGAACTGGACACAAGATTCCAAACGAGGTCTAACCAAAGAACAATAGAGTGGCACCACTACCTCTCTTGATCTAGACATCATACTCCTATTGACGCAACCAAGAATCGCATTGGCTTCCTTGGCTGCCGCATGGCACTGCTGACTCATGTTCGGCTTGTGGTCCACCAAGACTCCTAGATCTCTTTCATATGTACTCTTATCCAGCCACGTGTCCCCCATCCTCTATTTGTGCATTCCATTTTTTCTGCCTAAGTGCAGGACCTTCCATTTCTCTCTGTTGAAGCTCATTTTGTTAGCTTTGGCCCTGCTCTCCGATCTGTCAAGGTCCTTTTGGATTTTGATTCTGTCCTCTGGGGTATTAGCAACCCCTCCCCATTTGGTGTCATCTGCAAATTTGATCAGCATGCCCTCCGCTCCTTCATCCAAGTCATTGATGAAGATGTTGAATAGCCCTGGGCCCAGGACAGAACCCCATGTGACCTCATAGATTTCCACATAAGAACTGTGGTGGAACTTAGCACTCTTTCAGCTCAAAAACAGGTTTTAAGGCACTGAGTGACATAAACCTCTATACGCGTCGGGCATTCTTTTCAGCATGCAGCCTGAGAAGGAACTCTGTGCCACCTGAAAGCTTGCTTGCCACATAGTGAACACATCTTGGTCCCGAGCATTAACACATTTTGCAGCGGCCAATGCCACAGAAGGGTCAGTCCTCCCAGCTCACCTGATCCTTCCCAGGTTCTTTTTTTTTCTCCAGGGTCTGATAGTTTAAGATTAACCAGTTCGAAACAATCTCGCGGGAGCGGTCTTCCTCAAAGGAAAGCAGGCAGGCGTGCACGCGCATGCGGAACACACAGATATACACACAAGTGCCCACCTGCAGAATTGCAACCCAATAAAGATGGGCGAGCAGAGGAAAGAGGCGATTACCGGCGAGCTGGTTCCTCGACAATTCATTAGCACGGGGCCGGCGGCCCTCTCTCGCGTCAATCCCACAAAGTCAAGTATCAAAGGAAGGACACAGCTGGGATGGGAGAGGGCTGTTTGGGGGGACCCGCCAAGGGTGGGCCCTTGTCCCGTGGATTAGCCCGTGGTCCCGGCCGAGGGGGAGAGCGTTAGCTCATGCCGGCTGCCCGGCAAGCAGACGAGCCCCCTGGCCGCCACCTGTTTCCGATAAGCTGGCTAATCCCGCTCCATAATTATTCTTTATTAATGGACGCCCCTGTCTTCATTACATGCTTTAATTAGTGTTTGGTGAGCAAATACAAAAGGGATAAGCGTGTGTCACATTTTCCAAAGGGGAAAGTTTACGCAGAGCTACCAAAATAACTTTTTGTCTGGGAAGTGGCAGTTCCTGTTTCATCTCGGCCCATCGGCCACAGTTGTGAGAGGCGATCCCGCTTAATCCCACCGAAGAAGCCGGGGGGAAACGGCGTGCGCTGAAGCCCGAGGGTCCGGTCCCCTCCCCTCCCCTCCCCTCCCCCCCCCATCCTCCAGAAGAGCCCTTGAGCTCCGGCAGGCCGCGGTGCATTTCTGTCGTGCACAGACTTGAAACGAGAGTTGTTCGTGGAGGTGCTTACGAAAAAGAAAACTCCGCTGTCAAGTGCAGGGCCGGCCGGCCTGCTTGTCTGCCTGAGCCCTCGCTGTCATGCTCAGCTTTTGGTCCCACCTGTGTGTCAGGGCTGCTCCGGATGTTATGCCCTCACGCCTACAGCCAAAGTATTCCCTCTTCCCCATCCCAGGCAGTCTTCCCTACTGCTATCATCAGACAGCAAACACAACCGGTTGCATTCAGTCACATAACCCTCCTGTGTTTCACAGATGAAAATGCAGAGCCGTGTGTCCCAGCGGCATCAGAGTATGGTCAAGACGGTAAAAGTTATTAATAACGAAAGACACGTGAACCAGGGGAGGCTGCAGCAGTTTGTTTTTGCCTGAGCCTCCCGGAAAGGGCAAGAGTCTGCCCCCTTCTCTCCCACTGCTGTGTTCATAAAATCACGGAACCATAGCATCATAGAGTTGGAAGAGACCACAACAACCAAGTCCAACCCTGTTCTGCTATGCAGGATCGTACACTCAAAGCACTGCCAGAAAACAGCCATCCAGCCTCTGTTTAAAAACCTCCAAAGAAGGAGACTCCACCACACCCCAAGGCAGTGCATTCCATTGTCGAACAGCTTGTACCAGGCGAAATCTTTTTTCCTGACGTTTGAATCCATTGCTCCATGTCCTAGTCTCCGGAGCAGCAGAAAACAAGCTTGCTCCATCTTCAACATGAAGTCTCTTCAAATATTTAAACATGACTATCATGTCACCTCTTAACCTTCTTTTTGTCAGCCTAAACGTACCCTGTTCCCTAAGCCACTTCTCAAAGGGTATGGTTTCCAGACCCTTCACCATTTTGATTGCCCTCCTCAGGACACGTTCCAGCTTGTCAATATCTTTCTTGAATTATGGTGCCCAGAACTGGACACAGTATTCCAGGTGAGGTCTAACCAAGGCGGAATAGAGAAGTATTATTACTTCCCTTGATCTTGACACTATACTATTGATGCAGACCAGAATCGCATTGGCTTTTTTAGCTGCCGTATCACACTGCTGACTTACGTTCAGCTTGTGGTTGACTAAGACTCCTAGGTCTCTAAGACTCCTAGGTTGAGTGCAAAATATTTTTGCACTTTGAACTCCATTTGCATCAACTAACATAAGCTGAATTCATCATTTATTATTCCACGTGATTATATGTCCTTTCCCTTTTTGGAGTCCTTTAACCATGGATTTTTGCAGGGACTTATATGACAATCACCAGTCAAAACAAGTAGGAGAGCAAAGAGATTAGGTTATAAGAGAGAGGAAAAGAGCCAGCATTTGGGGTGGGTGAGAGAGAAATTGGGTTTTCAAGAATGCATTTCACTGTTTCCTTCTCTCCAAAGCTGAAAATGAAGATGGGTAAAATTATAGATGGGATTTTTCACCTTCATTCTCATAAGGAGTAGTATAGTAATATAACACAGTAATGTGAGGTGCATTTGCAAAATTATTAAGTTCTGCATTAAAGTAGTAATATATTTTGTAGAGAGCCAGAACGGTATAATGATTTAAGTATCAGACTAGGACCCTGGAAGACCAGGTCTGAATCCCTGTTTGGCCATGGAAACCCATTGGGTGACCTCGGGTAAGTCACACGCTCTCAGCCTCAGAGGACGGAAAGGGCCAATCCCCTGTGAAAAAAATCTGCCAAGAAAACCCTGCAATGCATTAAGTCAGAAACGACTGGAAGCACACCACAAAACATTATGTAACGAATTTAAATGTGTATTCAAAATTAACATAATTGTTCCATTTGTCAAACTTTTCAGATAAGTGCAGATTCCAAGCATTCAATGATTAACCTAATGCATTATGTTAATTTTTTTTCAACTACCTTTCCCTCCTCCCTATAATAACGTTAGCCAACCTTCGGCCTTTTAATAACAGTTGTTTTCCAAATCCTCCTCTCCTGAAATCCTGCCTGGGTTTTCAAGTTTTGAATGATTGGTTCTGGTTTCCAAAGGTTCCATTGTTTTGATTTTGTTTGTTTGTTCGCTTGCCTTTAATTTCTGCTTTCCTTTCCACAAACATGCCCAATCTGTAGGCATGCCCTGAAACAAAAGCAGTCTTGATGTGGTTAGGCAGAGGAGGGTGAACTTTTCTCCAGTGTCTTGCTTGTGTTTGTTGCTTGAACATGGGGGCAAAATAATAAGTTGGCCAGTATTCTAGATCAACTACTCAGGCCATTTCCACACTGGATTGTTATAGTGCTATTATTCCACTTTCGACATCCTGTGGAATTCTGGGGTTTGTACTTTACTGAGGCCAAAGAGCTCTCTGGCTGAGAATCCTAAAGGCCCCTCCCTAAACTGCAAGCCGCAGGATTCTATAGGAGGTTGAAAGCGGAATAATAGCACCGTAACAGTCCAGTGCGGAAATGGCCTTAGTTAAGTATACTTAATCTCTCTTAGCCTTGCCCTACCAAACCTGATGGAAAGATCATTCACTCCTACCCTGGTCACCAGCAGAATTGACCTCCTTATCCCTGTGCAACAGATACCTAGCAAAGTGGGTTGAGGTGGAAATTATTATTGTGCAATAGTGTCACCCTCACAACTAAGTAGTTTTAAAGGATAAGCCAGTGGAAGATTTCTTGAAAGACTGGAATCCACGTTCTGAGCAATAAGAAAGCTAATGATGCAATAATTTGTGGGCATAGTTACTAGTAACTTGCTTAGCATACTTAACTAATGAACTGAGATGGCCGTTACGCCTGTTAATTCATGATCAGTTTATCTGGATCCTTTGGAGTGGTGCTTTCTTGGTGATCAGGAGCACTTTTGACTCTGGACAAAATAAAAAGAATCCTGATGCGATCAGCCACACAGGCAAGCAGATCTAAGTTTGCTCTTCTCGTTTCTTTTTCCGGTGTCTGACGTCAGAATAAAATTCAAATGAATTGCAAGAGCGCATGCATGCATTCGTAAAATGCCACTCCAAAGGAAGTTAGCTGTAGCCGCATGTACCACTGCATCAAGAAGGCTTTGTTTACAGCCTTTTATTCATACACACATTTGTATCACTAACCGAGAAGAGAGGCCAGATGCAAACATGCAGAAGGAACTGCGTTCTGGTACCACATAGTCATTCTCCAGTTCCGGAATTAGTTTAAGGAATGCTGCGTATTCAATTTGGATTCAGGAGGAGATGAACGCAGGGAAGAGCAGAAGAAACCAAAAGAACAAAATAAACGTGAGAACTGTCTCATTTCTACCAAGTTTGCAAATGTTTGGGGAGAATGTAGGAGCTTCAGGCAAAACTGGCCACTCTGGTCCAAAACAGTCACATTTTTGAGTCCTGGTCTCTTTTTTAAGATGCATGCATGTTAGAAGTGGAACAGGTATTAGCGTCTGTGTTGCCCTCAAGGTGGGACTTTGAAGAAGACATTTAGTAGAACGAACAGGGACACACACAGGGCCACCGATGCAGCAAAGCTGACTTGCCAAATTTTAAAGCCAGCAAAACAGCACGCGCTACCTTCCCAAGAACGTCCACCGATAAGACCAATGCGTCCAGCATCTAAAGTTATCCGACTGCATCGGTGCTGGGATGCGGGTGTGCCATCCGCACTTCACGCTGGAGAATAGGAATCACAAAGTGTGCAGTCCTCCAAAGCTTTCAAAGGATGCCACATCAGCCCCCACTATCACAACAATCCCACCTTTTCTATTGAGTCAAGTGAATCCAATTCCATCAGCCTTTCTTTCTGGCTCTGGGAAGAGAGGGAAAGCTCCCTACGGAGTGCCCCCTCTGACCCGTCCTAGATAAAAGGTTGACTGAGGCATGGGGAAGAAAGCCAGAGGAGAAAGCGAAGACACGGTGCTTACCGAGTCCGGCACAGCAGGAGCCTTTTCTTCCTTACTAACCCTCTCCCAGTTAATCATCACTGGCCTTGGCAGACAGTTCCAGGCTGCTGGCTGGTAAGAAAAGGCAATTAATTCAAGACTTAACAGGATTTCAGGTCCGCAGCAGCCTTCAGAAACTCCATCAGGGAGAGCTGGGAGGGTTGATTAAATATAAACTGGGGTGGGATCCAAGATTCCCCGCAGTTTCCAGAACCGCAAGGCAGTAATGTATTGGTGTCGTGCCCCAGACAACAGTACCCACTTCTAGGAGATACCATGGCCCCTCGTGCCAAGGATACCCCATTGCCTTGGCATTCTGTGCTTTGAATCTAAATGCTTGTTTGGCTTTCTTGTGCTAATCCTCTTTAGGTCTTTGCCTTTTCTTTTATCTTCCACAATCACCTCCTGTCTCCTTCTGTCCTCATCTCCTGCCCTCTCTTCCGCTTGTGAGCGACCACGATGGCATCCGTGAACAACTGTGGTTAGTACTTAAAGTATACAGTCGGCACTCCGTATCTCCAGATTCTGTATATATGGATTCAACCAACCAACATCACTGAGCAGCATGGGTCTTCTGCCAGAATATTCCTTTTTTCGGGGCTTTTTGGGAGCTTCATCAGTCTCCGTCACTTGGCTGCTGGACGTTGGCTTGGCCTTGGCTGGAATGTCTCCAAAGACAACTTTTGTTTGACATTTGCACTGATTCAGGATGGAAGCTGGTTCCAAAACCAGCCTTCCTTGCTTCATTTATTTCACCATTTTCTGCACATCGCCACTAACCACTTCATGGTGATGGTATTTTGTTCATCACATTGACTACATTCCCACTCTATGTGGACCTTTCTTTCTCTTACTCAAATTCCATCTCCTTCTTCGCTTCCACGGTTCCTTGTTGCCTAGCCCCATGCCATCTTCCACAAATCCCCTCTGTTGCTCTTCATTCCTTCAACTCGACATTAAACCACCCTGGGAGCTTGTCTACGTGTCTCAAGTTGATTTTCTTCAACAATCATCCCCGATTTCTTCCAATTCCGTTGACATTTTTATGACTTTTCAGTAGGGCAGAGCTGCAATTTCTCCTAAGATATTTTTTTTTCTGAGAACTTTTCTCAGATGTTCTCTTCCCAAACATCCCAAATATAGACCACCTTGTCTTTCTTTCTCCAAATAAGTCTCCACCGTGGGTGCATATTTGTGGAGGGTGCCATTTTCCTTCTCCGATGGTCTAGAAAAACACTAGGTTTGGAGTATCGGAGTTAAACCGAATGGTGGCCAGCAGTCAAGAATTAAAAATGGAGATAGAAACTATGTTATTGCCATTGCAATGGTTAGCCCTACCCCTGGTAAGCTCTTGAAGGATGTTTCCTCTCCATGGAGAAATCCAGGGAAATATCCTTCCACTCACCCTTGTCTACTTTCCTCTGTCCATAAAATAGGATAGAGAATAAGAACGTTGGAAGTAGCCGCCTCGTACCAAGTTAGACTGTTGGTCTCTCGGTGAGTGTCCACACTACACAACTTTGAAAAAATGTCAGTGTACTGTAGTGATTTGCGTTTTGGACTAGGACTCTTAGAGAGCAGGGTTCAAATTTCCGCTCGGCCATGGGAACCCCCACTGGGTGATCCTGGGCAAGGCATACTCTTTCTGCCTCAGAGGAAGGGAAAGGCGAACCTTCTCTGAACAAATCTTGCTCAGAAAACCCAGGGATAGGTGGACCTGAGAGTCACCAGAAGTTGGAAACAACGTGGAGACGAGCATAAAAAAGGAAAAAATGAAAGTCACAAGTATAGGATGGGGGACGCGTGGCTGGATAGCAGTACGTGTGAAAAGGATCTAGGAGTCTTGGTAGATCGCAAGATCACAAGAACATGAGTCAGCAGTGCCATGCAGCAGCCAAGAAAGCCAACGCGATTCTTGGTTGCATCAATAGGAGTATGGTGTCTAGATCGAGGGAGGTAATGGTACCACTCTATTCAGGGTCGGTTAGGCCTCATTTGGAATCCTGTGTCCAGTTCTGGGCACCTCAGTTCAAGAAGGATGTCGACAAGCTGGGAGGTGTCCAGAGGAGGGTGACCAAAATGGTGAAGGGTCTGGAAGCCATGAAGCCCTATGAAGAACGGCTTAGGGAGCTGAGTATGTTTAGTCTGCAGAAGAAAAGGTTAAGAGGGGACATGATAGCCATGTTTAAATGTTGGAAGGGATGTCATGTTGAGGAGGGAGCGGGCTTGTTTTCTGCCACTCCAGAGACTAGGACAAGGGGCAATGGATTCAAGCTGCAGAAAAGGAGATTCCACTTGAACCTCAGCAAGAACTTCCTGACGGTCAGAGCTGTCCGGCAGTGGAAGATGCTGCCTCGGAGTGTGGTAGAGTCTCCTTCTTTGGAGGTTTTTAAGCAGAGGCTGGATGGCCATCTGTTGGGAATGCTTTGGTGGGTGTTCCTGCATAGCAGGGGGTCAGACTCGATGGCCCCTGGGGTCCCTTTCAACTCTATGGTTCTATAACCACAAACCACTGTAACTGCCATGGCCCCATCCTATGGGATGCTAGGATCTGTAGGTTCATAAAGTACTTAAAACTGTTTTCCAAGGGAGGCAAGAGAATTTTCTTTAGCATCTCACCAAACTAAAACTCCCAGGATCACACTGCTACAGTTGTGCAAAATGGATTCACCTTCAAGCTCACCATACTGCCCGAGAGCAGCCCTCCAGAAAGGCTTCAGAAAGGATTCTCCCCCAATTCCGCCTGGCTGTGCCAGAAATCAAGCCTGAGACCTTCTGCGTGCAAACACGCACCCTACCAGCGAGCTCTGACTGCACACGTCGAAGGCAACTTGATGGCAGTTGACAAAGCAAAACAAAACAACAACTGGCCCAGGTCTGAGGAAAAAAAGAATGATACTGGGAGGCTGTTCACTTGCAGGCCTCTACTTTCAGTGGACGAGCTTCCTCTCTACTTTTGCTTCCTTGCTTTCTGATGAATATACTCATTTCTATCCTGGTATTGAATTGCCTTCCAAGATCATCAATCAGTCTTCTGAATGGAGCAGCCACTCCTTGGTGAATAGAGCTCCTAATTCAGCCCTAAAACCCTTCTTTTCTTTTCTTTTTTAACTTTGGCAAAAGACGGGCAACTCCTTCTTCTTTACCTTGGCACCTTGCCCTCTCAAAGAAGCCGCCTTGAATCGCCAATCGTTTCTCTCCCCCTGCCCCAAAAGCAGCCAAAGGGGGATCTCCCTTGCCTTTTGTGTGGGCACCCCGACCCGGCTTAGCCATTCTTTGTGGCGCAACCGGGACGACGTGATCTGTGCAGAGACACCTTTCCGAAACAAAGCCGCGTATTGTGCCAGGCTTGAAATACCCAGAGGGTGTCCCTCTCTCCTCCCTATTTTCCTCCTTGCTGCTCCTTTGCCTTTGGAAAGCCTGTGAATGGGAAGGAACCCCAGCAGGGAAAGGGGTCGGAGTCTCCAGTCTCCGGCGTCCTGCTGATCCTTTGGAGGTTTAATTTACGTTCGCTACAAAAGAGGGGGATAAGAAATGCAGAGAAGGATGTTGGAGAAAAGATGTTGTGCACTGACGCACTACCAGTACACACAACCTGAATTTCAACCTTGAAAGCCGCTCTGGGCCAAAGCCGGGCTGTTTCACGCTCCACAATTATAGCACTATGATTCCACTTTAACTGCCGTGGTACTATCCTATAGAATCCTGGGGCTCATATTTTTAGGGAAGACACTTACTGTTCTCAGCCAGAGAGCTCTAGTGTATCCACAAACTACAAATCCCAGGATCTCGTAGAACGTTGCCGTGCCAATTAATCAAAGCACTCCGACTCTGCAGTGTGAAAGGGGGCCCCTGCTACTTTTTTGGCACCAAGCGAAGACTTTTCTGTTCTCTCGAGGCATTTTAAAAAGTCTGATCGACCAGCTGGAACCTGCTAAATGTCTTAGGCATGAGGAAGTTCTACCAAAGCAGCTGGATATTTTTGCATGTACGTATTCTGTTCAACATTATGGAAGCTGAGCTGTGCAAGGGGTACCATGGTGCACGCAGGTGGTTTTTATTTATTTATTTATTTGTTTGTTTGTTTGTTTATTATTGAGCCATAGAAAGAAAGGCAGAAAAAGAAAAAGAAGAAAAAAATACAAAGAAAGACAAATACAAAAAAATATCGTTCTCTACATATTTCGGTCGTATAGTGATGTTCCGTTAAGCACAGGTATCATTTGTATTCTACCAGATTAACAAAGTAACTCCACTAAATGAGTAAATAAAAGGAAGAAACCAAATCAATCTATTCACATCTTTAAAAAGGAATTCTTCTGTCCTTCCTAGAACCCTTTTTGGATCCAAAAGTAATATATGTGAGTCGCTTTTATTCATGCACTTTTATCTAACTGTATAAAGATATGTTCATTCTGTTACTCCCGAAGCATTAATGGAAAGCCATGTTGTCAGGATGAATATCTTACAGGTTTGTCCACACACATTTCAGATAACTGTATATATACACATACATACATCATATACATGTGTACATATACACAGATACCAAGCCATATATGTTCATGTTTGCATATACGCCAATGTGGGTCTATAATTCAGCTATAATCACAAAGATGTATTTCAGTTGCTGGACACTTAGAGATCTGTCTTAGCATTTGTTGTACTTTATTGTTACTGCCCTGGCTAGTCCGAGCTTTGGGGATATTAAAAGATATCCTTTTGATATCATAATTCGGCTTCACTTACCTATTCCCTTCCACGTGCTTGCGAGGCCCCCGGACAAGCACGCATACAGGCTCGGCCGATTATCACCTAATATTCCTAAGACAATACAGGCAGGCCAGAAATAGCTGACTCGCTGCTTTAGGAGACCTCCAGGCAAGTAATCTAGTTAGGTATGCACGCAACCTACAAAAGAGCCTCTGCCCCACGCTGGCAGCTTGATGGGTAAACTTTGCAATACCCAAGTACTCTGCGTTTGCATACTGGCTACTCTGTTGAGAACCTCTGCGATAACTCAGGTCATTCAGATTCTGACCTTTCGGAGGCTTTGTCTCCAACTCCAAATCTATCGTTTTCCCCCGAGTACGGCGTAGCCTGCAGTCACATTCTCCTTATAAAAGCCCTTGATTCCGAGACCTTCCTCGGATCGCTCCCGAGTTTCATCCCACCTTGCTGCCACTTTGCTTGGCGAGCCTCCCCTCAGCTCCGCGTGCTGAGCTACATCGCACCCCAGCCTCGCTCTCCATTTTTCCGGGCTTCAGGACAGGTGAAGTATCACCCAAACCAGCGATCCCTCTAAAAATCCCTCTATACCACTCCAACCTTTATTTCTTTAGTTATCTTGTGTGAGTGTGTCGCATACACTGTTTTGCTTGTGTTTTTAATAAAACATCATTTATTGCTTCAACTTCTGTGTGCTCCTTGACTCAACCCGACCCCGTAGACGTAGGGTTCGAGATCTCGCTACGTTACCCTGCCTCCCGTAACGCTAAGCCATGCTCCGAGCTGATTTTCCCCACCTTGAGTTGAGCACGTTTTGGTGTCCCTCCCGGGACCCCCAGTACACAGGGTAACATTATCGTACTTTAACAATTATCAGATTAATTAATTGGCTGAGTATTTATTTTCTTCTAACCGAGCTTTTATTCCTCTGCTGGTGTTCGTGTGCGTCCACATATATCCGTCGCATGTCCTCTGTCCCACTTTGGCAAGGACACTCTGGATTAATCCTCTGATATCCCTCTTTTCTTCAGCTTCTTTCAAAATATCCCGTTTTCTCTTCCCTCCTTCACCTTTCCTAGCCTTGACCGCAAAAAAGATCCAAAAGAGATAGTTAGATAAAATTGCCATAAATTGTCATGGAGACTCAAAGTATTAAACTGATTGCTTTTCATGTTGGCGTTTTAGAAATGTAGGTCTTTTGCTTTTTTACACTAACTTTGGTCATGGCATGCAAGGTATGGGGTGGATTTTTTTTGTACTTTTGTACTCTCGTACTTTTATCTTAAAGTCTTACGTATTATACGTATTTTAATGTCTTTGTCATGGCCCTTGTCTAATACAATAAACATATTGGAACCTTCCACCTTTCCACTTTTTCAGGATCTGGCTTGCCTCAATTGCTGGAAAATGAATTCAACATGCAAAAGTAATTTGCACACATTCAATTCAGCAGAAGGGAAAATCTTGCCCTTCCCTTCAGAGTCAGGCAAAAGCAAACTGCCGCATCTTCTCCTAGCTTGTGGGTTCTTCCTCATTGCCGTCTTTTCCGAGCTTCTTGCACAGAGAACAAGCTTCTTGCACTGAAAATAATTTTCCTACACAGAAAACAGCATGTATTTTTTTTGCAGAAAAACAACACAGGAAATGATGCTTTCTGTGCCGGAAACTTGTTTTCTGTGCAGAATACATTTTATTTATCTATTTTTAAATTTATGCACTTTTTTATCGTACAGAATAACCCCTAAAATGTTCATTTTTAGTACGAAGTGCCTCCCAAATTGCAGAGTCTTTGAAAACTGCCCGGTTTTTGACGACTTTCTCACGGCGAGGAGGAAAAAATGGTAGCATTACTGGTCCATAAGAATGGAATTCATGAAGACCGGGCTTAGAGCTGAGGTTAGCTAGGCAGCAAAGATCTTTTGTGACCTTTGAGCAGTGTTTGCTGTTTCTCCGTGGCAATGTGCGGTTCCCTTCCGTGGTACTCTCAGGGCCTTTTGACTGCCAAGTACCTTCCACTATCAGAACCGTGCTGGATCCTTCCCTTAAAACTGCATCTTTAGCACCCCAAAGAACTTGGGGAAGTTCCTTTACTGGCTGGGGGATTTGGGAAGCTATAGTTCAAAAAACAAAGTCACTTTCTCTTGGTTTTAGGAATATGTGTTACGAATTCATTGCTTATCTTTAGAATTAATCAATATTGAAATACTTCGATTTTATTAATAACATTATTAATAAAGTTATTCATAAATTTAACAAAGTTATCAATAAAGTTGGAGCTTAAAAGTTGGAATAGTGTAATACTAAAATAAAAGACTTATATAAACGAAAGTGTCTCTTCTCTAGCTATTGAAAAGGTATGAAATATAGTAAGTATAAACGTAACGAGCAAAACAGTTAAAACTGAGTTTAAGTCACCAGTCCACTTCCGCACTATGCCGTTATAGTGCTATTATTGCACTTTCAGCATCCTATGGAATCCTGGGATTTGGAGTTTAGGGAGGGGCCTTTAGAATTCTCAGTCAGAGAAGAAGCTCTTTGGCCTCGGGAAACTACAAACCCCAGAATTGCACAGGAGGTTGAAAGTGGAATCATAGCACTATAACAGTGTAGTGCAGACATGGCCTAAGTTAAGTATAGTTATTTGCTAGGAGCTCTTTGCAACAAGGACGTGAACCAATTTTTAAATCGTTCTAGGGTTGGTTTTTGTTTTGTTTTTGTTTTTTTCATCTTTTTCTCTTGTTCGTTAAGTTTCAATTATAGTTTAATTACTTTAGAGTTAGGATTATCATGCTTAGCATTTTTTCTTTTTCTTTTTTTTCCCCCTTAACTTTGATTTGTTGTATGGTTCGTACGGTGCGTGTCTTTTCGTGTTCTTGTGTTTTTTACCTTTCTGTTTAAATAGTAAAAAAATATAATTAAAAAAGCTTAAAAATATTTAAAAAGTAACTTTCCCTAGCTGGGCTCAAGGGTAACGTTTCACCCCCTAGTCAAAGAGGAAAATGCCGAATTAACACTGATGCGGGTTGGCCTTTAACTGTTCCGTGGAGCAAGGCCAACCGGCTGCCAGTTAGTTATTTGCCTTGGAACAGGAAACATTTTCCCCCTCCTATTTATACAGCTTACCTCAGGAATAAACCAATTACTCCCGTTGAAAAAAAAAAAGAAAAAATAAAATAAAATAACAACCCTTCTCTCCCATAATGTCCCGCACACATCTGTAACCTCTGGAAAAGACGTCCTCACTCACATGGCCTGCCAGCTGTGCTGTCCTCTTGCCGAATGGCCCCGGCCCAAATTTCGCCTTTCGGAGGGCTGCAGAGATGCTCGAGCCACATGGACTGTTTACCTTGTTCATAAACACATTGCAGCTATAAAAGTCTCCCAAAATAGCCCGGGTAGAAGCGGGGGGGGGGCAGTAAACCGAGGAGCTAAAAAGAGGAAGAAAGAGGTTAACTGTATCGCCGAGTCTGATGCCTGTCCAGTGGAGGCCTCTTTGCACGGTTACAAAAATATATATATATTTCTGGATGACAGAGAGTTGCTACCTCTCGGGATTTGCAGTGGGAGAAAGCTGACCCATGCAATGCATCGCATCCCTCACAAGGACCAGGCTCCAATCTTCCTGCCTCCCGCCGCCAAGGGAGTAAGCGACGAGACTTAGGCCATTTCCGCACTGCACTGTTATAGTGCTATCATTCCCCTTTCGACCTCCTGTGCGATTCTGAAGTTTGTAGTTTCCTGGGGCCAAAGAGATCTCTGGCTGAGAACTCTAAAAGTCCCTCCCGAAACTGCAAAGCCCAGGACCCCATAGGAGGTTGAAAGTGGAATGATAATGCTATAACAGTGTAGTGCGGAAATGGCCTTACTTTGAAGTAGAGGTGCATGAGATCGCAGCGTTACTTCACACTTTACTCCGTGCCGTACAGTGACATCAGTTTGATACTACCTGAACTATTGCGGTCCCATCCTAAGGAATCGTGGAGTTCATAGTCTGGGAAAGGACTATAGATCAGGGATGCCAAGCCAAGAGGCCACGAGTTGATCGTCAATTCTCCTTCTCTCTCTCTTGTTTTTAGTATAGAAATTTAAAATACAGATATATGAAGGAACATCAAACGAATATGATATGCAGTGACAGTTACAGTCATCCCTCCACATTCGCTAGGGTTCGGGGCACAGGACCCCTGTGAAAGTAGAAAAAAGGTGAATAACTTGACCCCCCCCCACCACCACATTTAACACGCAAAAAAAGTGCGACCACCATATTCAACCTACCGTGGATTCCTTTGGGGCACCAGGGTTCCTTCCCAAGACAGAAGCGGGAGGCCGGTGGGGCTTACGGCCACCCCCACTTCTGCCCCACACCATTTTAAAAAGGGACTTACTAGCCTTATTCGCAGTTTCTCAGTCTCACGAGGCTTGCAGTCCCTGTTCAAAATGGCATAGGGAGGCAGCAGGGGGGACAGCAAATAATCCGTGAACAATCCGCAAAAGTGAAACCGGCAAATATGGAGGCCTGACTGTATCTTAATACATCAACAGATAACAATACATTACATATTTCATTTTCTTGTCATAACCTTATATCTGACATTAATAAAATATGCTACAGAAGACGCTGTGAGATATATTGCAAATTAATCACTATAAGTACACCCAATACGATCCCTAAACAATGCTTAAAAGGAAAAAAAAATCTATTATAATCTCTACAGTCTCTACACTTGTTTACAGTTTGGCACTTTGCACCGGGTTTGCAGTAACTGACCTAAGCCAGAGGGAAAGTGGGAGGAGGAAAGAGAAACTGGGACATTTTGCAAGATGCTGAAAAAGTGGAACGGCAGAGCATTAATCCGGGAAGTCCCTGCCAGAGTTGGAGGGTATGAAGATGTCAGTGCTGAGAAAACAGGAGGCTGATCTATTAGTGATGCAGACGTGAGTCGATTGACGCGGGCTCTAGTCGGACTTAAGTTTCTTCAGTGACTTCACTCGGATTCAACTTAGAATCATAGAATCCTAGAGTTGGAAGAGACCCCAGGGGCCATCCAGTCCAACCCCCTGCTATGAAGGAACACCAATCAAAGCATTCCCCAGAGATAGCCATCCAGGCTCTGCTTAAAAACCTCCAAAGAAGGAGACTCCACCACACTCCATGGAGGCAGAAACATATTCCACTGCCAGACAGCTCTTACCGTCAGGAACTTCTTCCAGAAGTTCAGGTGGAATCTTTTTCCCTGCAGTCTGAATCCATTGCCCCTTGTCCTAGGCCCTTTTTGCACGGCATTTGCCATGCAAAACGGCAGCTGGAGAATCGTGTGATTGTGAGGAGCAATCTGTATGACACACTCACAATCGCGTGACGCTCCAGGGTAGCGCAAGCACCACTTATGCGCTTTTTTTTTAGCTTTCAGCTGAAAATGGTACGCAATCGCGCATTGCTCCAGGGCCCCACGCGCACTTGCCGCAAATGCAGAGCCTCCAGAGCTGCGGCAGTCATGCTTCCTGCCCCAGTGCAGCCTGGGAAACTCCCAGGCTGTGCTGCGGAAGGAAGAGGTGGGGCTCTCACGCTACCTTTTCGGGAGCAGGCAGCTCGTGCGGAGCTGAAGCAGTGGGGATGCGAGAGCCTCTCGCCGGAGGCTGCTCGGGCGATCCCTGCACCCCAGCACCGAAAAAAGGTAAGCTGCGGAAAGGGCCCTAGTCTCTGGAGCAGCAGAAAACAAGCCCGCTTCCTCCTCAACATGACATTCCTTCAAATATTTAAACATGGCTATCATGTCCCCTCTTAACCTTCTCTTCTGCAGACTAAACATCCCCAGCTTCTAAGTTGCTACCAATCTACCAAGACTCCTAGATCCCTTTCACACGGACTGTTATCCAGCCGCGTGTCCCCCCATCCTCTATTTGTGCCTTCCATTTTTTCTGTCTAAATGCAGGACCTTCCGTTTCACTCTGTTGAAATTCATTTTGTTAGCTTTGGCCCTGCTCTCCAATCTGTCAAGGTCATTTTGAATTTTGATTCCGTCCTCTGGCGTATTAGCAACTCCACCCGATTTGGTGTCATCTGCAAATTTGGCCAGCATGCCCTTTGTTCCTTCGTCGAAGTCACTGATGAAGATATTGAACAGCCCTGGGCCCAGAACTTGGCAATAAATGATGCACTGACTTGACTCGGCCGGAGACTTGCATATTTTTAGTGACTGACTCGCTGCCCTTGGTTGAGTAACGTAACGCCTTCATATGGAAACCTTGCAACTTTGAACAATGCCTCCATCTCTTTTTGCCTACTGGTCGCATGGCAATCTGTCTCAAGCCCAAAGTGTGGGTGCATTTTTCAGAGGGGGACAGCAAAAGGGTTAGGCAATGGGCTTGAGGCAGGTTTGAAGTCTGTTTGGCAACCTGCTGCCTATCAGAGGAGCCTTCTAAAACTTTTCCTAAGAGCAGAAGGTAAGACTCACCTAAGAGAAGAAGGTAAGACTCACCCCCAGAGGGCAGGGCGTGTTTCTCAGAGTGTTAGGCAATGGGCTTGAGGAGGAAGGATCCTTCCTTCTAAAGCTTTGGAAAATTGAGTAATCAGGAGTACGAAGGATCCTGTTCCTCACTTCTGAAGCTGCAGGTAGCAAAATCACAAATGTGGAGGGTCAACTCTGCTTACATTGTTAACACTGACTTTATTCAACTCTGTCCAGAAATTCTGGAATATAATTTGGGGTCTAAAGTTAGCTTCCAGACTTGAGCCTTGACTTGGAAGTATCTTCAAGGAATTGAGACTCGAAGGCAGAGACTCGAGACTTGCCTTGAAGCTCAGAGTCAAAGTCTTAAATACGTCGCTGCTATCTATCAAAGAGCGAGGGGATGGCAATGGGGTCTTTGCAACGTGGCTAAGATGTATGTAGGGGCCTTGGCCGTAAGTGACTCATCCCTGAAGAATGAAGAGGATGAACCGAAGAATGCAAAAAGAAGAGGAGGAAATTGAAAGGTTAGGAGACTAATTTTTTTGGGGGGAAAAAAAAAGGGAAGAAAGAATATGAGCATCACTGTGAAGAAAAATAAGCAAAAACTGAACCGGGCGAAAGGAAGAAAGAGATGTTGCGACATCAAAAGGGAGCAGTGGGCGTCTCTTTTCAAGATTAATAACTCCGAAGCCTTTGCAGATGAAAAGATAGAGCACAGGCCAATAATGCACTGAGATTGCTGACAGGGGATGCAAAAAATAGTACCCTGAACAACACTAAGCATAAATGGAATGTCGGTGGGGAGAGCAGCCGAAAATGAGGCCGTGTTCAGGTTTTTGCCCCTGATTGTTTTTTGGTTTTTTTTGACGGCCAGGACTAGATTACAGATAGGATGTTAATAATGTAACAGGAAGAACAGAAGCATGCAAAAGTCAAATGAAGTCAAATTTAAAAGAAACAGCTTAAGTAACTTGTGGTGTTTCAGCCCCTCGTTTCTTTATAAGCTTCACATGTCAAAGTATTTCTGCTCCAATCACCCCTTAATCTGGAAGTTTATCCGATACAGCAGCCTGCATCCAAAACGGCAAGCGAGGCGGATTTGTTTGGCTCTTGGGTTAATTATTCTCTCCGGCCGTACATTTTGAACCAACCCGAAGCGAAATGGATTCCTCCGGCAGGAAACAGCTGATGAACGGAGATTGCATCTGCGTTTCAAACAGCGTTAACCGACTGCACGGCACATCATCCGAAGAAGGAACTCAACCGGAACGTGTTAGCCCTTGTCGTGTTGTGCCTCTTTAGCGAAAAGGAAAGCCGAGCATCCATCCATGGAGAGCTCTGGGGACATTCAAGACATCCAAGTCTTCCTGAAGCTCCTTAAGCCGCTCCTCACAGCACATGGTTTCCAGGCCTTTTTACCATTTTGGCTGCTCTGGACACGTTCTTGTCAATACCCTTCTTGAATTATGGTGCCTGGAACTGGACACTGTATCCCAGGTGACCTATGACCAAATACAATAGAGTGGTATTATTAATTCCCTCAACCATTTCCGCACTACGCTCTTATAGCGCGATTATTCCACTTTCAACATCCTATGGAATCCTGGGGTTTGCAGTTTAGGGAGGGGCCAGCCGGCCCCTCCCTAAACTGCAAATCCCAGGATTCCATAGGATGTTGAAAGTGGAATAATCGCGCTATAACAGCGTAGTGCAGAAATGACCCTAGACACTGTACTCCCATTGATGCCGCCTAAACTTGCCTTGGCTGCCGAATCTTCCTATACTTCCTCCTCCATTTATTTTACCTTGAATAATGAACTATGGCCATTTCCACACTAGACTGTTACAGTGCTATTATTCCACTTTCAACATCCTATGGAATCCTCAGGCCCCTTCCTAAACTCCAGGATTCCATAGGACGTTGAAAGTGGAATAACAGCACTGTTAACAGTCTAATCTGGAAATGGCCTATAATAATCTAATTTTTCCCCCCATTATGTAACCCGACTATTCCAGTTTCCTGCATTTTATGTTTTCGGACGTCTTCGTCTGTGTGCGTTCTCTTCAATATTTCTTCCTTGCTCACCTTCTCAGTCCAGAAAATTCTTAACATCTTGGGGGGTGCACAATCATATTTCAGATGCTCTATATTTTTTATGGCAGCCTGTGTTAAAGTCCACAGCTCCAGCCCCTACAACAGAACTGCAAATCCATAAGGAGTGGCATGCTAAAAGCTCCTTCTCAGTTTCTGCTGCTGTACGTGACCTTTTCATCTTTAAAAAAATAAATAAATGAAAAGAGGGGGGATTCTCACTTGCAGTGCACTAGGATAATCCCATCGCTCGTTCAACCAGATTCCAAGCTACCGAAATTCGTCAACACATTTCCCCATTTTCGTTTTGGATGTATTCCAAGGAACAGACAAATTTGGGACTTAAATCCTCCCCTCTGCTGTCGAGAGCCGTCAATCCCCGAGGTAGTGGCAAAGTGGGGAAAGCGTCACAGTATATAAGATATCATGCCATTTCCCTGTGCCTCAATACCACTTTTGTTCAGCGTGTGGCCCTTCACACGGCACGGTCCCAGCGCTTTGGGGGCCGGAGTGAATGGGGAAACCCGTGAGCAAACCGCAAGGACTTTGGTTCACTGAGATCCCATATCAAGGTGGCATGGCATTAAAAAAAAACCCATGATGTTAACACACTGATTGCGCTACACAAGCCCTTGTGTTCAACATACGCTTTGACATTCCTCAAAGGAAAACTGGGACACATGTGGCCAAGCAACATCAGAGGGTTGTCAAGGAAGCAAACGTTATTCGTGCGGAAGAACACAGAAGCTAGGAGACGCTGCAGCGGTTTGCTTTTGCCCGAGCCTACTGGGAAGGACGAAATTTCACCCCTATCTCTCCTCTCCCACCCCTACTGAGTTAACTGCATGCGCATTTTGAACTCAGGCCCTTACTGTACAATGTGGCCGCCCTTGCTCCCGGTCCGAGACGCTTGCTATCGCACAATGTTGTCGCTGATCAGGTGCTAGTACGTCCCCGGCCCTACGTGTGCCCTATACCGATACCCGAAAAATCCAGTAATGGCCCCCTTTCCGCCATGATCCCGTTGGCTGCAGGCACGCACTAAGGGCCAAAGCATTTGATAGTGCTTCTTTCCACAGTACAGCCCAGGAAAAGACGGGGAAAGGGAAACACCATTGACACTGTACTGCGGAACGAAGAAGTGCGTCTCCAACACTACCTGTTCTCCACCAGCCGACCGGGTGTGGTGGAGAACGTTCTGGTCCCGATCCTGTCCTGGCAATGGCACTGCCAGGATCCTGCTGAGATAACACAATATTGAGGTAAGGTGCAGAAAGAGCCTCAGTCTGCAGCAACTGAGGTAAGTGGAAGACAAAGGGCACACTATTTACTGGGCTCCTGGAGAAGACATTTCAGACATGATGCTAACGCGGGATGTGGCAACTCTCCTCCTAGTGGACCTGGGTAAAAAGAGACCGTATACCCACCAACATTTAACACACGAAAGCCACACGTCTACCTGTTCCACTCCTCTCCTTCCTGCTGAGCTAATGGAGTGCAAACTACTTTTGCACTTTGAACTCGGTTTGCAGCAACTGCGGTGAGCTGAGGACGAAGGAGGAGAGAGCAAGCGAGACATGTTAAAAGTAACTGAAAAAGTGGGACTATAGAGGTTTAAGCTGGACTATCCCTACCATATCAGGACGGTTGGAGGGTGTGAGAGTATATGCAGTGCAGTGCTCTTCTGCCACTGAGCGAGTTCAGCGTTTTGAGAAAGGGCCTTCCCTTTCTCTGTGTTAACTTGTGCCCACAGATGCTCAACCCAGGCCTAGCTGTGCATGCATGTTCACAGAGCATGCAACAAGGAGTTTACAGTTGTGTTGGCTACTCTCTCGCAGTGACATGCAGACAGAACCCGGAACTTTTCCCTTCTCTGTTGCCAGCTGAAAACTGCTCATTTCCCCCTACGGGGCTTCTGATTTTTGCGACATCCTCAAGAATAAGGCTCTCTGCTGCTTCTGTATTACAGTTGGTCTGCGTGCTTGCGTGTGTAGCTTTCAAACATTTTATTGCAATCATGGATCTAAATTTTATGTGTGCACAATGCCTCCCTTGGGTGCTTTTAGTCAGAAAAAGATGGCTTCAAAGTTTTAACAACCACTGTTTGTAATAATACATCAAATTATAGATAAGGTACCGTAACATAGCTACTTACCAAAAAGAGGCACTGGAAAAAGTGATGCCTGGCTAATGCCTTGTTTATTTTTTTATATTTTATTTTTATTTTGCATGTGAGTGTGTGATGTATATGTACAGAGATATAGAGGTGTCTGTGTATCTTTTTGGGCTGTGCGTGTGTTTCCCATTTGTAGTTCAAGAATCTCAAAGTAGCACACAGGTATAGCTATGGGGAGAAGCAAAAATAACCCCTTCAAATAATAATTCCTTCAACCCTCCCCCACCAATGAAGTTTTCCTTCAGTCCCCAGACTTCTAGCTCTGTAGTAACTTAATAAGTTGAGCATTTAGAAATATAAATTTTAGGCATCTCATGAAAAGGGGCGGGCAAAATGGCCATGAGAATGTGAGCCCTAGAAATGTTAGGAGTTCCAAGTGCGAGCCATTTTCACTGTCTCAGTCACATACATGGTTTCTATCTTTGATTTTTACCTTTAGAATCATAGAGCATAAGGGCCATCAAGTCCAACCCCCGTCTCCCATTCAGGAAGACACTATCAAGGTACTCCTGACAGATCCAGCCTCTGTTTAAAAACCTCCAAAGAAGGAGACTCCACCACACTCCATATTTCACTGTTGAATTGCTCTTACCATCAGGAGTGTTTATGTGGAATCTCTTTTCCTGAACTTTGAGGTCATTGCTCCTTGTCCTAGCCTCTGGAGCAGCAGAAAACAGCCTTGTTCCATCCTCCATATGACATCCCTTCAAATATTTAACTTTTCAACAAGCCAAGACTTGAGCTAGAAGTAGGAAATAGTTTGAGAGGGGTTTTACAGCTGAACAGGGACTTGAATCCACATCGCCACCTCATTGTAATCCGGCATTGCAATTACTGTATCATACCAGAGTGGCCATTCACCATTTGGGGTGCAAAAAAAAAAGTCTTCCAAAACTTTTAATTTTGCGGGCAGAATCTAGTAGCTTTCAGTCCCCCCACTGGAGATAATTTCCATTGTTGCTTATCTGGAAGAGGAAAAGATCTGTCCAGTCTCTGCCCCAAGCTTTGGACAGGGATGTCCAGGGGTCACAGCGACCTTCCTGGCGCTGGCCAGCCTCTCTCCTTCGGAGACAGTCTTGAGTGTTGAGCTTGGACCAGCTGAGACCCAGATTCAACCTGTGACGCTCCGTAGATGGCCTTGAAAAAGAGGGAAAAGACAAACGGCAGAGGGAAGAATCTAGCAGCACTTTTAAGACTATTACATTTAGCTCCAGCAATCTACTTTCTCCATGGGGTGCCTAATTGTAGGCATTTCTATCATCTCTCCCCTTGCTCAGCTTTCCTATAAGCCAAAGTGACCCAAATGTTTTTGCCTTTCCTCAGATGGGAAGGGCTCCCGAAATGATTTCGCTTGGCCTTTTCTCCACCCTTCCCAGCTCCTTGCCAACTCAGCAATTCCAGGTGCGACAGACCCTCCAGCATTTCACAGATGAAAACCGGGAGGCCTGTGGTCAAGCGACATCACAACGCGTGGCCAGGATGGCAAATGTTATGAACGAGGAAGGACACAATTCTGTGTTCAAGGTGCTGGTGATGACATTCAAAGCCCTACGGAATGAGTCCCGTTTGCTCTCTGCCTTCCTTGGGATCAAGGTGTGATGGACGGCCTTTCTCTGTATCCCACCATTAGGAGCAACACTCAGTGCAAGCCCATGGGAGCGGGGCCTTCTCTACTCTGGCACCTTGGTTATGTAATGCAAGCCCCAATATCAGATTGGGACTGATACTGGCTTCCTTTTGGTGCCCAATTAAAACATAATTATTTTTATTAAAGCCTTGGGGGGTCTAATAGTTTTATTCAGTTGGTTTTAACTGTTTCAGCTTGTTTCAAACTGTTACATGGTGCATGTTTGTGTCTTTAATTCACCTGTGGACTTATGGCAACCCCATGAATTCAATAGGGTTTTCACTGGCAAGGAATACTCAGAGGTGATTCAGACAGTTCGTTCCTCTAAAATATAGCCTTCAGTACCTGGTAGTCCTTGGGGGTCTCCCATCCAAGTGCTAACCTAGACTGACCCAGCTTAGCTTCCACGATCCGATGAGATCCCATACCTCTAGGGCATTTAGGCCCTTACTGTACTTTGAGACTAATTTATTTGCTTCCTTTTTTTAAAAAAAAAATATAGTGTTTCACCTAATGCTGAATTTACTGCAGACCTCTGTCAGATCTCTGGCTATGGGCAGGATAAAAATATTTAAATAAAAAAGGATATTTATTGATATTAAACAGGGAGGGCTAGAACCTGTTTTGAAAGGAGAATTGCCACTCCTGGAGGGGAAGAGTGTTGTCGGTAGATGATGGGTGCAGGAATCCAACACATCTGGAGGGAGCCAGATTGTATTCAGAAATGGGGCTTTCCTCCCCTGTACAGCGAACCCTACATAAACTTCCTCGAGAGCAAGCCCCAGTGAGCCAGGGACTCCAGGGAGAGAGATGAGAGGGATTTCTATCATCTGGCCTCTTGTACCTTGTCATAGAATCATAGAGTTGGAAGAGACCCCAGGGGCCATCCAGTCCAACCTCCTGCCATGCAGGAACACCCATCAAAGCCCTCCCTTGGACAGATGGCCATCCAGCCTCTGTTCAGAAACCTCCAAAGGAGACTCCACCACACTCCATTGAGGCAGCAGATTCCACTGCCGGACAGCTCTGACCATCAGGAAGTTCTTCCTGAGGTTCAGGTGGGATCTCCTTTCCTGCAGCTTCAATCCATTGCTCCTTGTCCTAGTCTCTGGAGCAGCAGAAAACAAGCCGGCTCCCTCCTCAACATGACATCCTTTCAGATATTTAAACCTGGCTCTCATGACCCCTCTAAACCTTCTCTTCTGCAAACTAAACATCCCCAGCTCGCTCAGCTGCTCCTCAGAGGGCTTCACGGCTTCCAGACCCTTCCAGACCATTTTGGTCGCCCTCCTCTGGACAGGCTCCAGCTTGTCGATATCCTTCCTGAATTGAGGTGCCCAGAAATGGACACAGGGTTCCTCCAAGTGTCCAGGAGCGCGCAGCCACTCTGAATTGAATTGATCAAGGACAGCTAAGCTTTTTAATCCCAAATACGAAGAAGTCAATCCATCCAATCAATCATTTATCGCGGGGGAAGACGAGCATGTACGACAGTGAAGAAATACTGACTCCTGAGCAAGCGCGCCTAGAGTGGGGCAGCCTCAAGAGTGGGGGAAGACACCCCGAGGAGCGGCTGAGCCTCGAATCGGGGCCGAGCAGCGTTGAGGGGGTAGAGGCAGCAAGCCCGGCTGCGCCTTCCTCGCGAGTATACCGATACAACCCCCCCCCCCTCAGCAAAGGCCCGGGCGCCCGTTTTCCAGCCAAAGCCGCTTGGATCGCGCCCCGTCTCCTCGGAGGTAAGCCCCAGCGAGGCCGCCGCCTTCGCCTCGGGCTCCCGAGCTCCGGAGGCGGTGGAGGCTTACTCGGCGAGGCGGCTCCCCAGCGCTCCGCCTCGGGGGTGTCTCCGTCCCGCCCTGCGAGCCGCCTCTTGGGGCCGGGCCCCGCCCGCCCGCCGTCGCCGCTCCATCCCCGGAGCGCCCGGCCGGAGCTGACAGTCGGGCTCTGGGCAGCGGCGGCCGGCGCATCGGGAGCCCGTCGGAGCCCCTCCGGCAGCAGCGGAGGCCCCCTCCCCGGAGCCTGGGCGGCCGGGCCGGGGCGCCCTCGCCCGCCCGAGGCGCCCTCGCCGCGGCCGCGCCGTCCAGGATGAGCCCGCGTTACTTCCTGCGCTCGCTCCTGCTCCTCATCTTCGCCGCCTTCTCGGCCAACGCCAGCAACTGGCTGTGAGTCTTTGCGCCGGCCGCGGCCACGGGGAGGGAGGCTGGGCAGGGCTGGGAAGGCAGCGCCGAGCCCGGCCGAGGAAGGGGCGGGCTGCAGCGGCCCCGGCCGCCCTCGCTTGCAGCAGGTGCCGGCGAGAGAAGCAGCGCCGCCGCCGCCGCCGGCCGACGAAGCGCTCGGCTGCAGCCCGTGCGCCCTCGCCCGTGCGCCCTCGCCCGCTTTTCCCTCGCTCTCTAAGAGAGCGGGAGGATTTTCTTTATATTGAGGGAGGACGGGGCTTCCGACGGGAGTCTCTGGAGGCAGAAGAGCCAGCTGAACCTCACGGTCAGAGCTGTCCGACAAGGGAATAGGCTGCCTCCGAAACGTGGTGGGGTCTCCTTCTTTGGAGATTTTTAAACAGAGGCTGGACGGCCATCTGTTGGAGAGCTTTGACGTGTGTTCCTGCATGGCAGGGGGTTGGACTGGATGGCCCCTGGGGTCTCTTCCAGCTCTACCATTCTAAGATCCTTTCTCTCCCCGGCGGTGTTCCTGGGTTCTTTCTCCGCTGGACAGAGCGCGCCACGCCGCTCTCTTTTGCGCGCTTTGGCGCACTGGCGTTCTCCCCGGTTCCTTTTTTCCCCCCGGGAGGAAGAAAGATCACGGGGCTGAGATCCGCCTTGAGATCTTGCCTCCCAGGCCTCTTGGGGGAAGGGGAAATTAAACAGGAGGCGTTGGGACGGATTGAAAGCCCTCTGCACACGCTCGATGGCACGCTTGCTTTTCCGCCTGATGACTCTGCCTGCCCTAGTTTTGGGGGCCTTGGCTTTCCTCTGAGTCCTGGCTGGGGTTTTATTCCTAAGTAGATCGGCTGAAATGCGTAGGATTTACAAAGTTACCTTAGGGTCTTTCTGCACTACACTGTTATAGTACTATTATACCACTTTCAACATCCTATAGAATCCTGGGGTTTGCAGTTTGGGGAGGGGCATTTCGGATTCTCCGCCAGAGAGCGCTTTGGCCTCAGGAAACTACAAACCTCAGAATTCCACAGGGTTATGAAAGTGGAATAAAAGCACTATAATAGTGTAGTGTGGAAAGGCCCTTAGTCTCCAGCAGCTGATAAGACTGTGGGGTGGGATTATTGCTGTCTCAGGGGAAGATTGGGTTCACTACTTTAGGAATAAGGCCTATTAAAGTCAGTGGCATTTCCTTCTGAGTAGACAGGTAAATTTGGGCTGTCGGGATGGTTAGCCTAGGCTGTTCAGCGTTCGTGTTTCTCTTTGGATCTGCTCTTTTGGATAGAGCTGGTAGTGTCTGTGAGTATGGCCTACCTGGTGGGGTCGTTGTGAGGCTAAACTGAACTCATCTCCCAAGTATGGCATCCCCAGTTCCTTGGAGAAAGCACAAGAAGATTAGGATAAATATAAGGAATGGATTTTGAGAAACAAGCAACATGGATTCTAAGGCCAGCTTCTCATCCACTGGGATGCCTGTAACTCACCCGAAATAAATAATTGGGTGGAGAGGAAAATCCAAAAATATTTTAAGTAAATAAGACTGCTCTATAATCCATATTCTTGAGCAGCATTTTGATCTCCAAAACCATGCATCTACTTTAAGAATTACTAGTACAACTTTATTTAATTTACTTTATTAGTACTACATTAGCAACAATGATCATGCTCTCCGGAGTGGGGGGCTGTATTGCAACAGAAACAACAGAGTTGTGAGGCACCTGAAAGGCTGGCAAGTTGTATTAGGCAAAAGCTTTTGCCTAATTTGAGTCCACATCCTCAAATGTTTTGTCCTTGCTGTCATTATTGTCAGTGTCGTGTGGATGAAATTCAGAGCCAACTAAATCAAAGCCAGCTTGGTTACAGGTTTTGCAAAATACGTTTTCTTTAGGTTTTTCTTTTCTTTGCCTGTTTGAAAGGGCAGTAAGGAAAGATGCCAAGACCCTAGGCTGGGAGAATTGTCAAGAGATCCCAAAGGGTCATCTAATCCAACCCTCTGCCATTGCAGGAAATCCACAGTTTGAGGTGCCCTGACAGTTGGGTCTCTAAACTCAGGTTAAAAACCTCCAGTCCCTTGTATCTGGGTCACCACCAATAAGAGGTTAGATCTTATGGCCACTTTCTGTACCTCCAGCATTATAAAAACTATTCAGGAACATTTGAACAGGAATTTTTGCTATCTGCTTGGTTCTGCTGGTAGTTCATAATTTCCATTTGAAGTGGTTCACTGCACTTTCTGTTGTTGGGGCATGCTTTCCTCTTTGAAAAAGGGAGACGACCACTCTGTGTTCCACATTTGCAGATATAGGGGGAAAGGAAGAAGTCAGAGAGCTATTGCACAGGCTGTATGCAGATAATACTCTTGGAACTGTTTGGCTGCAAACACATCACCCTCGATATAACTCTTGCAATTTGCACAGCGTCATGATCATTTTTGCCTGTCTGGTCTTGGAAGCTAAGGAGGGTCAGCTCCAGTTAAAACTTAGATGGGAGACTGCCACCAAATGCCAGGTGCTATAGGCTGTATTTCAGAAGAAGGAGACAGCAAAACCCCCTCTGAGGATTGCTTGCTTAAGAAAACCTTATGAAATTTGTGAGGATGCCGTAAGTTTACTTGAAGGTACATACACATCCAAACACCCAAGATATTTTTTGTGGGGGGATTGCCAGTTTTGAGTGGCCCTAAAAATGGAGCTAAATTCCATTGGACTTCCATGGTTTCTGCATAGCATGGAGGAGCTAGAAATCTGATAGAGTGAGAGAAGGGTTTCCTTGTTTGAATGCACAAGGCTTCTGCGGGTGGAGAGAGAGTAATCATTGTTTGTTAAAAATCCCAGTTGAGAACATGTTAATCTGATCAGAGAAGCAGAGATTCTGAAAGTTCTGTTTTTGGATTATAACTGAAAGAATCCTCCATTTGGCATGTTAACTTTCCAACACTCTGGCAAAATCACTCTTTTAAAAAGTTTCCAAAACAGGGGTGGTTCTCCAATTTGTACAGGTACGGTGCCATCCACTTAACCCACAACACTTTCCCAAACCGTGGAGTGTGGGAATCACGTGGCTCTCATTTTGCTGAACTGCATCTCATTGCATTCCTCATGACTAGCTGTGCTGATCAGGGTTGCTGGGAGTTGCAGTCCATTAACATTTGGAGGGCCAAGCCGTTCCCACTCTCAACTTAGACCTTGCAAGGGAAGATGCTGGGTCACAATGTCGATGTTGTTCAGTCTGTCTCTAGCGACTCGGCCCCGTGCCCCATTGGAAGGCATCAGGTGCCACTGTCTGGAAAGAAGCTTCGGTCTTGTGAGGTCGTGCAGTCTGCATGGATGCCAGTGGTCCAAGGGAGCCAGACCTCACAGTGCCAAAGCCTTAGGAAGTGGCATCATCTGCTGCCAGCACCGCCTTGGACTCCCCTGTTCTTCCTGAGTTTAGCTTTAGTCCCCAGAGGCAATGGATTTTCCCAGACACAGAGCTATAAGCTATCCAAAGGATTTGAGGTGGCTCGGTCTTGAGCAGGCAAGACCCGTTTGCTTTACAAAAGACCTGCTGCTGGTGAAGATGAAAACTGCTAGACAGACATCTTCTGATGCAGACCAGGACAGCCTCCTGTGTTGTTGGACCATCTTTGGGGGTATCACTATAAAGATTGTTGTGATGAAGGTTTCCAAATTTGTCCCTTCTCCCTTGAAGGGTACTGACAGGCTGGTCCCCTACGTGGCTTTTACTACAGCCATGGGTGACCAAAGCCAAGTTTGCTGCCTTTCTCTTTTGGCCTATTCTGTTCAGTTGATTGGGTTAAACTCCCATCCCTGGGCTGCTAGGGAACATCTGTTCCTCTGTCCAAATGTAGTTGAGTCATGTGTTGTCTGTTTTGTGAGAAGCCCAGCATGGACAGGGGACGGACTCTCCCAGCTCCCAGCTCTCTTTGCTAATCTTCCCGCGGCATCACCAGAAGTTGCTTAGAAATGAGACTTAATTGCTCTCTATGAGTGGGACTGTTGGCCATCTCTGTTTGCTAATCCAGATGGCAGATCTTTCCCTACCCAGTTAACTCTCTTGGCCCTTAAGCATTGGTCAGATCCAAAGTGTGACCAGCCTCCATCTGACATAGAAAAAGAAAGAGAATATGACAAAATGAGAATCATACAGTCCTCCAAATTTTGCTCAACTGCAACTCCCATTTGCCTTAGCCAAAATAGCTTCTCTCTCTCTCCCTCTCTCTTTTTCTTTCTTTCTTCCCCTGCCTGTCTACCTGTCTGTGACTTTATCTATACCTTGCCTTTCCCCCGAAGCAGAGAATTGAGGCAGCTTGCAAGATTTTTCAAAGGTAAAAACACATTTCACTTTTTAAAAAAACCATTAAAATAGTATTATACTCTCTAGAAATTAAAATCAATTTAAACACAGACTTAAAAGTGATGAATGAAATTAGGATAGTATATTGTATATTTTTCTTATTAAACTATCAGTTCCCCCAAACCTGCTGAAATAAAAAGGCCTTTGCCTGCCAGGGATCTGAAGTCCAGCAACATCTGCAGGGCTCCGTGATTCTCACTCGCTCCTGATGCTGGTGTAAGGTCTTCCTCTCCAGCAATCTTGCAGAGTTGTTGGTGTGTTGTGATTTCCTTCCTCTCAGGCTAAATGTATTTTTCCCTGCGTTGCTCTGTTCAGCTTTCATTTGGGGAAGAAAAATGGCCACATTTCTAGTCCTTAGGCTTAAAAGTGTGTGGTCAAGAGCTCAGTGAAATCTTGGGTTGACTTTCCAAGGGCCGGGGAGGCTTGGAAGTGTAACACTTGCTCAGCTTCTTGTTTCTCTGTAGAGGTAGCATAGCACAAAGTAAGAGAAATGTTGCGTGTGTGCATGTGTTTGATTTGCATACTTCCGATATCTTGCAGGCCTCCCTACTTGCCGTGCCCAATTTGTCCGGAAAGCGGGCTTTGGGTTTACCGTTGGTTTTCAGAACCGAGGTTGCAGAATTCAGCTGTTCCGACACAAACCTCCTTCTCCGTGTTTGTTTATTTTAAATCTCTGGCGTCCCTCGGCAGTTGATATTAAGCCATGTGCTAAACGATGGAATAACCTCTCCAAAGAAGTTTGTCTTGGCCTGTTTTTAAGTGGGCCCCTCAGGGTTTTCTCTTTACCTTCTCCACTGATGGATTTGCCTTTCCAGCCATTAGGCTGGGACACTGCAGGGCGGGGGGGGGGGGGTTTAGAAACAACTTGCTTTTACACCCCTGCAGGATATTGGGGGCATTGAAAGGGCTGGATTCACTCACCCCCCCACTGCTCCAGTTTCCCCTTTTCTAAGCCTTTGCTTGCATCAAGCGTCTATTTTCGCAGAGTGATCTTTCTTGGTGCCGCTCAGCAGGCCGGATCCAGCTTTGCTCATGCTGGTCAAAGCTTGGAAAGGTTACTTTTGGGGGATGGCAGCTGCCAGAATTCCTCAGCCAGCTTGATGGGTCTTTGAGAGTACTTGTCCAAAAAAGTAACTTTTTCAAGCTCTTGTCTGGCTCCAACCCTGAATCTGCAGAAACTGAGCTGGCTCTTGGTAAAGCTACCCTTGGACATGATGACTCTTATTATTGTTATTGTTGTTATTGTCATTATTGATGATGACGATTGTATTTATTTATTTATTTCCTGCCTTATCCCTAAACTGGGATTCAAGGTGGCTTACAATATATCAAGAAGCTAATACAAATTTATAGATAGATAGATAGATAGATAGATAGATAGATAGATAGACAGACAGACAGACAGACAGACAGACAGATACACACATACACATAATACAGTATGTTGATTATGTGTGTGTGTGTGTGTACATACATATACACACACATACATACACATATATAATTCATAAGAGAGAGAAATAGATATGAATATCTAGATACAGATATATAAATAACAACAGTTGTTGTTATTGTGTGCCTTCAAGTCATTTCTGGCTAATGGTGACCCCAAGGTGATGCTGTCACTGGGTTTTCCGGGGCTGAGAGTGTGTGACACACCTAAAAGAAGACAAGGGGAAGGCAAGGAGAGAGGTATCTAGCAGCACCTTTAGAACTGGTGTATTTGAGCACGAGCTTTTGGAGACATCAGTCCACTTTTGCAGATACATTGATGGAGTGATACTTAAAGCAGCAAGGATTTAAGCAGAGCTAGATAGTTGTGGAAGTGGAACAGAAAGCCATAGGGTATAGCAAGATGCCGATTGTGACCCTGGCCATAAATCCTCAAAGAGCTGCCACAAAACTCCTGCTTCCTTTTTTGTAATATAGGATGCACAACCACACAGTGGGGTCTCTGTACCACTGAGCTCGCGCAGGTCCATCGTCATAAAATTAGCTTTCCTGCGCCCTCCAACATTTCACAGAAAGAAAACTGGGCCGCGTCTGGGCAGGCGACATCAAAGCGTGGTCAGGATGGCAAAAGTGATGCATGAGGAAGAACACACAAGCCGGGGGAGGCTGCGGGACTTTGCTTTTGAAGAGGCAAAGGCTGGAGAGCACCCAGTGGAATCCACAGGAAAAAAAGGGGAGAAATGTCTCCAAGTGCTCAGTAGATGGTTTTTATTTTTTTTTATTTTGAAACAAGCTGAACATGTTTTAGCCTGTGTATATATATTTCAATGGCCTTCTTCCGAAGCTCCATAAAAACAAATAGAAATGTCAAATTAAAAATCAGAAGGGCAGGACATAATCGTACCCTAACACCTGCATATGAGACAGCCAGCATGGTTTGAGCGACTCTGGAGACCAGGGTTTGGTTCCCCATTTGGCCATGGAGAACCACTGGATGACCCTTGGGCTCGTCACATACTCGCAGCCCTGGAAAACCTTAGGGTTGCCATAAGTCAGATTCAACCGTATAAGGAAGCTGGAGGGATGCTTGCCAACTGCAGGGCCTCTTTTTTTGGTGGGCCCCTATCGTGCGCATCCTTTGGAGAACCTAGGACTGGTCTCTGGTCTGTTTATACAAACACTGGGATTTATTTAATGGCGGTCCGAGAAGAAGGGGAGTGAGGGCAGCTTTGCAGAAGTCAGAGGCAGAAGGAGGACAGCAAAACCAAAGTTATTTTTGGACTATAGTTCCCAGAATTCCTCAGACATCATAGCTCTCAGCAACATTTCACCTACTGTTCAACAGCTGAACAGTAGGCATCTCCAAAGAAGAGCACATGTCATCCTCGGTGGCCAAGGGTGTGTCTCAGAGTTATTCGAGCCTCCTGGTGGAAAGAGAGCAAAGAAGGAACCAACCAAAACTTCCAGTGGGAGGGAGACCCACAGCATGGCGTAGCGGTTTGAACGACGGTCTGTGACCCAGGATCTGATTCCCCACTCTGGGGCTGAGAGTGTGTGACGTGCCCAAGGCCACCAAGTGGGTTTCCACGGTCAAGCAGGGAGTCGAACTCTGGCCTCTAAGGTCATAGTCCAACGCGCAGACCACTACGCCACGCTGTGTTTTTGTCTGTACCTTGGAAGAAGTGACCATAACGTCATCATCAGCTGACTACTTCTTCCATTTTTGGATCAATATGAAGATTTTAAATTGAACGGTTGGACTGACCGTGCCTCTGAGTCTGTCTACATTCACAAGCAACTAGGGCCATTTCCGCACTATGCTGTTACAGTGCTATTATTCCACTTTCAACCTCCTCTGTAATCCTGGGATTTGGGGTTTAGGGAGGGGCATTTAGGATTCTCAGCCAGAGAGCTCTTTGGCCTCAGGAAACTACAAACCCCAGAATTCCACAGGAGGTTGAAAGTGGACGAATAGCACTATAACAGTGTAGGGTAGAAATAGCCCAAGTCTCATCTGATGCGGGGCTCTTCAAGGTTGCTTTAAAGAAGGGCGAATGCTTTGTGTTAGAACTCCTTGGTTTTTGCTGGTCGTTCTCACCTCTGGGTCTACTCCTTCCCTTCTTTGTGGTGTGTGTTTGTAGTGATTTTTTTTAGGGCTCTTCCAAAGTTTTGTTGAGTTAGTCCTGTGGTTTGAAGAGCAAATTTTCTTCCTGCCGAATTTTGTTTAAATTTTAGAATTGCAGTGTAGAAATTCTATTTCACTATAGCACAATGATACTCAATTTTGTAAAAAAGGAAGGAAGAGAAGAAAAGGAGATATATATTGTAGCAATATGTCATGGAATTTGAACGAAAACAACTTTTAGGTGCAAAAGCAAAAAATAAACAAACAACCATTCTCTTAGATGCACCAATTTAAAACAATTTAACACACATTTAAAACAGAATTTTAAAAAAAGATACAAGCATACGCAGTAAAAAACTCCTTCTGCTACCATAAGGTAAGAACCAAAGGCTTATCTGAATCAAAACATATTCGCCTCCTGGTGGAAAGAGAGCAAAGAAGGAAGCAACTGAAATTTCCAGTGGGAGGGAGTTCCACAGCCTGGGAGCAGGGAAGGGAAAGCCTATCTCATGTGTGATGGTGGGACTGAAAGATAATCCTCCTCCAGAGACCATGAAATTCAAGCATGCTCGTATAGGGAAATGCACATACAGATAAAGGCCATTTCTGCACTACACTATTATAGTGCTATTATTCCACTTTCAAACTCCTGTGGAATTCTGGGGTTTATAGTTTCTTGAGGCCTAAGAGCTCTCTGGCTGAGAATACCAAAGGCCCCTCCCTAAACCGCAAACCCCAGGATTCCATAGGATATTGAAAGTGGAATAATAGCACTATAACAGTGCAGTGCAGAAATGCCCATAGATCCACAGCCGGTGGATTATAGTGGACTAGGCCTCTGGAGACCAGGGGCTGAGTCCTCACTTGGGTGTGGAAACTCGCAGGATGAGCTTGCCCAAGTCACATTCTCTCAGCCTCAAAGCCACAGGTAAACTGCGTCTGAGCAAACCATGCCAGGAGCAGCCCGTGATAGGTTTGCCTTTGGATCTCCGTAAGTCAGGTATGTCTTGAAGGCGCACAAAAACAACAAGATACACCCTGAAAGCCTGAGAGTGTGTGCTCAAGTCACCAGGTGCAGTTCTCTGAGCTTGTCCTTCTGCTGGGGTTGGGAGGCTAGATAGGTATTTATCCGGCTTGCCAGTGGAGCAGAATGTTTGCTCTTCTCCCTCATCTCCGGTGAGCACAGGCGGCTACAACTGTCTGGAAAGGGAGGCCAGAACTAGCCATGATGTGCCCAGACTGTGGAAGAGGACAGCTCCATTCATCAAAATGGCCCTTATGTTCAACCACTATAGTGAAGCTCTCATTAAAGGGGGGACCAGGCCTGCACGGGGTGCAGGGGCTGCATTGTAGAGGAGTAACATTTATCCACTGGGTGGGATCCTCCGAACTGGGTTACGTTTCCAAACGCAATTAGACTTTTCAGTGCTTAACACAGATTTAAAAAATCCTGCCCCAGGGCAGGGTGGAATCAGGGACGGGGTGTGTGCGGGGAAAGAGACAGCATACCAGATGCATTACTTGGTGTGTAACTGTTGCGACTTGTCTCGGGTGCAAAGCTTGAGGAAAATGTGCCAGAGGCACACTTAAAGTCTCGCTTCTGAGCGTCTCGGCTCCCGAGCGCACGGCAGATCCGGGGAGGCAGGGAGCCACGTTGAGACGTCCCCCAGGATGGGGGTCGAGTCCCCCACCTGCTTGTGGTGTGGGTGTTTTTCGTTCACGAGCTGCATTTGGAGCGGTGGAGAAGACCGAGTGTTTCTCTGATCACCGCCCCCTCCCACAAAGGACAAGGTGGTATTCGACAGCAAGAGAAACCACAAAAGAAACAGGTGTAAGACCTAACTCAAAAAAGCAATAGAAAACAAGCAAACATGGTCAGTGACAGACAGACAGACAGATAGCTAGACAGACAGACAGACAGACAGATGACAGACAGACAGACAGACAGACAGACATCTCCTGACTATATGTTTGCATCTTTTCTATTGCTTTTCTATTGCTGTGTGTGTATGTATAAGAATACATACACACACACACACACGCATACATATATATATAGTGATTTACAAAAAGACCCCCCAAAATGTAAAATGAGCAAAAAGTTCTCTTTTTCAGTTCTGTTTGTTAATCACTTCGAGAGAGAGAGAGAGAGAGAGAAATTGAATCCTTCTGGATCCAGGGCAAACCTGGGAGGAGCGATGTTGGCTTCTTTTCTCATCTCCTGTATATAAAATAAGCGTCAGTGCATAAGAAATATTAAAAGATTGCCACAAATCTATTAAACAATTAGTTGTTTTAAAAAATGCACAGTCCAAGCTTATACATTAAATGAAGGTCCATAAGACCTAAATCAGTAATTGAAGGAAAGGAGATGGCCGACGGTCTTGGCAAGTTGTCCTTCAAGACGTCTTGACCAGTAGTCCTCTTCAGTGGCCAATGAAGTTCTTACATTGTTGAGGTTCTTTCATCCAGACAAAGGCTAACATATCAGCGTAAAATCCTTACAGAATCAAAATTCCTCTTCTCCTTCGTGACTTTCAGAACTTCACTGGCTACGGAGGCAGACCGTTGGTCAAAACAGCCCTACTTGAAGGAAGCTCATCTGCTGTCCTTCAACATTGATTTATACCTTACATTTATCCCGCACAATCTGCCCCATACACTCAGGTCCTCTGGAGGCCATTTCCTTAAACCAGCCAGGACTAGACCGGCAATGGTCACCCAAAGGACCTTCTTGTCGGCCGCCCCTAGACCGTGGAATGACCTGCTGGAAGAGATCTGACAGCAAAACATGTTCTCCTAATTCAGAAAAGTACTAAAGACCTATCTCTTCCGGGAGGGCTACCCAGTCTATTTTTAATTATGATGTATTTTAATGATGATGTATTTTAATTATGGTACATTTGTATTTTAAAAGATTTTGTGTGTGTATTTTAACTTATGATGCATTTTTAATTGTATTTTAATTTATATTGTGCCTCATTGAGCCTTGGGGAGAGGCAGGCAAGAAATAAAATAATAATAATTCACCCACACTGCTGTTCATAAGTTTGGACTGTGTCTGTTTTTAAATCTGAACTATTGATTATTTAATAGGTTTATTATCTTTTTAAAAAGTATTTGACGGAGAGAGACATCCCTTACTAAGTACGAATTCCCCGTCCCTCTGCTCTGCGGTTCGAACTCTGAGCTTCTCAGGTTCATTTCAGCACGTCAAGATCCTAGTCCTTGTTGTGGACACATTTCCTGACTCAGAGAAGCTCCGAGAAGCTCCCCCTTCATGGAAATTTATGGGAGGTCCAGGCAGCAATGACACAATGACACCTTTCACTTCTCCAGCCGTGTTTCCCCTTTCCATCATTTTTTCTTCCTACCAGAGAAAGTCTGTTAGTAATAGTAGTATAACTTGATTGATTAGCCAATTGACCGCATCAAAGCCACTAGCACCAAGTGTTACGAAATACAATAAAATGGGATAGGTAAATATAGTAAAATAACATAAAACAGTCTAAAGTAAGGCGTGATACAACAAAATGCAATAGAATAAGGAAGTAAAAATAACAGAGTAAAGTAGGAGACTATAAGAAAATGCCAAAACTTATAATAACTTCAAACCGCAGAATACCATAGGACACTGCCATGGCAGTTAAAGCGGAATCATAGCACTACAATGGTGCAGTGTCAAAGGGCTCTCCATCCCAGGGGATGAGGTTCCCTGGCCCTTTTTCCAGGGAAGCATGTCATCAAGGCCATTTACCTTGCTGGCAGTTGTTTTATGGCCAGTGAGTATGTGTCTGCACTGCACGCTGATAGCATTTTGATACCAGTTTAATTGCCATGGCTCTTCTGTGTGGGATGCTGGGATTTGTGGTTTCGTGGGGTACTTAGAACCCTCTACTAGAGCAGTCTTCTGCTACAATTCAGGAAGTGGATTAGAGCTTTCTAGGAGAGAATTCTAAGCATCTTGTGAAACTGCCAGTACTGCAGCCACAAGGTGGTGAGTTCGATCCTGCCGGGCTCCAGGTTGACTCAGCCTTCCATCCTTCCGCAGGTCAGTAAAATGAGTACCCACCTTGTATCCAGATTTATAGTTTGGTGAGCTGCTTAGATTTCTCTTCCATAGGACGAGAAGAGAATTCTAAGTACCTCGCCAAACCGTAAATCCCAGGAAATTCTGTCAGAGGATGCCACAAGCTCCTGTAATGACATACTGCAGGCACGTCAAGGTCTCCAGCAATTTTTTCTCAGCACCTTTTACCTGAGATCATTGTCCCAGGGGATGCCAGGGCTTACATTTGGGGCCTTTCCACCCAGACCGGAGTGCCAAGGACTCCGGAGTACGAGGTCAGAAGACGGCGGCCCTGTTAACATTCTTCTCCTCCCCACACACATACACACACCTCTCGAAGCGGAGAGATTGCCAGAGGGCAGCTAGCGTAAGCGAGATGACTTTCAGGAGATATGAAATGCTTGGAAGGCTTCTGTGCTGGAATGTGCCTCGTCCTGTTGCATTTTTTTGTGCACGGCTCGGAAACCCCTCCCGTCACTGGGCTCCCTTGGCTCTGCATCACAATAAGCCAGCATACATCACACCGTGGCATGCATGGGGGGGGTCACAGCAGCTGTGTACGGGCACTCTCTCTTTGGCCCCGTTCCTGGAGGTTGTGTGCCCAGGTGCGTGTGGCATGCTCTGTTGTTTTAGGTCGGTGGGTAGGCATTCTCCTCCGGCTGCTTGGTGAAGTTTTGCCTTTCTTTTCCTAAAGCGAACCTGCCCGATTTGTGGTTTTAAGCTCAGGGGAGCATTTCACAACAAGACAAGAGGGTGCTTGGCTCTCTTTTCTTTTCTTTTCTTTTCTTTTCTTTCCTTTTCCTTCCCCCATCTAGAAGCCTTCTTTCGCCTGTTGAAACTCGCTCTCCCCAGCATTTCGCAGAATGGGAATGTCGTGTCAGGCTCTCGAACCAAACACATTATGCGCAACCACCAATGTTTTCTTTCTTTTTTTTGAAAAAACAACAACAGCAACAACAGCCGTCTCTGGGGATGGCGGGGTGTCAGCATGAGATTGGGAAAGGACTGCTTTTCCCTTTTCACGATTTTTTTTTCCTGCTTAGATTCCCTCCTTCTCCAGCTGTGTTACCCTTTGTGAGAAAAGGTACACACGCTCATCTCTTCAGCGACATCCTAGAGAAGTGGTTTTTTGGACCCAAAGTCCCATAATCCTCCGGATGGTGGGGTATTCTGGGAGTTATTGTGTTAAAAGGGACCCATTCCAAGCTCTGTCTTTCGTTCTGTTCTGTGGGAAGATGTTGCTTGGGCTCTTGGATCTGAACCGGTGACTCCGTGGGATTCAACCTGCTTAAGATTGGCCTTAGGATAAAAGTGATGATCTCAGAAAATTGCTTCTTTGGACTGCCTTGTTATCTTGCCTATATTATAAGGGTATCCATTCTTGGCTCATAGATCTGATCTTGGAAAAGTTCCCAGGCAGATCTGATAGCTTTTATAGCTGCCTTCTTCTTCCAGATTCCTCTCAAAAACCTGAGTAGAAGGTTGCAAAGTTCTGTATGTTCCATGATGCTCAAAGCCCATGTTACCCTGTGAACTGGGGGTCCCGGGAGGGACACTAAAATTAAAGTTGGGGAAAATTAGCTCAGAGCACTGCTTAGCGTTACAAGAGCCAGGGTAACATAGCGAGATCTTGAACCCTACGTCTACGGGGTCGGGTCGGGTCGAGTCAAGGAGAACACCGAAGTTGAAATAATAAATGATGTTTATTAAATACAAGCAAAACTGTGTATGCGACATACTCGTACAAGATAACTTAAGAAAATAAAGGTTGGAGTGGTATAGAGGGATTTTTAGAGGGATCGCTGGTTTGGGTGATACTTCACCTGTCCTGAAGCCCAGAAAAGTAGAGAGCGAGGCTGGGGTGCGATGTAGCTCAGCGCGTGGAGCTGAGGGGAGGCTCGCCAAGCAAAGCGGCAGCAAGGCGGGAGGAAACTCGGGAGCGATCCGAGGAAGGTCTCGGAATCAAGGGTTTTTATAAGGAGAATTGTGACTGCAGGCTATGCCGTACTTGGGGGAAAACGATAGATTTGGAGTTGGAGACAAAGCCTCCGAAAGGTCAGAATCTGAATGACTGAGTCATCGTAGCGGTTCTCAATAGAGTAGCCAGTATGCAGACGCAGAGTACTTGGGTACTGCATAGTCCATCCATCAAGCTGCCATCACGAGGCAGAGGCTCTTTTGTAGGTTGCGTGCATGCCTAATTAGGGTACTTGCCTGGAGGTCTCCTAAAGCAGTGAGTCAGCTATTTCTGGCCTGCCTGTATTGTAGTTTGAATATTACGGCGATTAACGGCCGAGCTTGTTTACATGCTTGTCCGGTGGCCTCGCAAGCACATGGAAAGGAATAGAGAAGTTCAGCCGAATTGTGATATCAAAAGGATATCTTTTAATATCCCCAAAGCTCGGACTAGCCAGGGCAGTAACACCCATCATGACTTTCTCTAAGCTTAGCAAGTGTCAGTAGGGTTTGATTTAGAAGCTCCTTCTTGAACTGCCACCTGGGAATATCTTTTTATCTCAGAGCTGCTTTTTATCTTTTTTTTTAAACCAATATTTTTTGCCACGTTCTGCTTTGGTTCTTTCATGACTGGCCAATGGTCGTAATAAAGTGGATTGATGCTTCTTTGGAGAAAAGGTCAAGTGATGGTTGACTGGGAATCCCCACTGAACTTCTTTTCCTTCCTGAAATTTCAGGTTCAAAATGTATTGGTTTTCTCAACACCCAGGAAACACCACAACTATATGTATGAATTAGGCCATTTCCGCACTAGGCTGTTACAGTGCTATTATCCCACTTTCAACATCCTGTGGAATCCTGGGATTTGCAGTTTAGGGAAGGGCCGCAAAGGCCCTACTCGGCCACGGAAACCCACTGGGGGACCTGGGGTACAGCACACACTCTCAGCCCCAGAAAACCCTATGATAGGTTCATCTTATGCTCGTCATAAGTCGGACTTGAAGGCAAACAACTCAAACTGCTGGGAGTGAGTCCCTCTGAACTACGCTTCATTTTCTTCTTAGAAAACAAGTGTCAGGTGGAGCTATTCACCTCTCCCAACTGCAGCTCCCTTTTCCAAATCTAACAGGGTTTTAATGATTAGAAGGCTGTTCATTAGAATCGCAGAGTTGGACGAGACCCCAGGGGCCATCCAGTCCAACCCCCTTCTGCCATGCAGGAACAAACATTCAAAGCACTCCCGACAGATGGCCATCCAAAGAAGGAGACTCCACCAGACTCCATTCAGGCAGCATGTTCCACTGCCAGATACCTATGACGGTCAAGAAGTTCTTCCTGAGGTTTAGGTGGAATCTCTTTTCCTGTAGTTTGAATCCATTGCTCCTTGTCCTAGTTTCTGGAGCTGCAGAAAACAAGCTTGCTCCATCTTCAACATGGAATCCCTTCAAATATTTAAACATGGCTATCACATCCCCTCTTAACCTTCTCTTCTGCAGATTAAACATCCCCAGGCCGCTAAGACCTTCCTCATAGGGCATGGCTTCCAGACCCTATTGTAAGGACTACTGAAATTATATATATGAAATATTTTGAAGATTTAAGGAAAAGCTCTCTATAAATATAAATTATTGTTCTAAAGTCCATCACACTCAAGTGTACAGAGAGAACTCTATTTTAGTTTGTTGGGTTTTTTTACAAAATTTGCATAGTAAATAATAATGGTGTTTGTTGCCATCATCATCATCATCATCATCATTATCATCTTTTTAATTCAAATCTACCTGTTTTATGTCTTTCTCTTCAATATTTATATCCTATCTTCTGGAGGAAGTGCCTCAAAGCAGCCTACAGCATTACAGGGGGAAAAAAAAAAGCACAGGATAAGCTACAGAACAAAAATCACACACAAAAAAATGCATATAAATAGAAAAGGAGCAGATGCAACTGGCAGTAAATAAGAAGATGACAAAGCCAGCAAAAGTCAAAGGAAAGAACAGAGGGAAACAGATTAAAAACAGCAGAGAACAATTTGAAAGAGGTCAAACATCTTTAAACATGAGTAAAAAGGAAAAAAAAATAAGTAAACATTAGCGGAGTGCCTTTATTCATCTGTAACTCAAATGTCCATTTAGATCAGTGATTCCCAAACTTTGGCCCATCAGGTTCCTTTTTTTGAGACTCCAACTCCCAGAAGCCCCAGCCAGCTTTGGCCAACAGTTAAGACTTCTGGGAACTGAGGTCCAAAACAGCTGGAGGACCAGAGCCTGGAAACCACTGCTTTTGATACTTTCCCAATTCATCAGTTGAGGCTAATAAATCCTAATCCTTTTAGTGTGTGTTTCTTGTAGCCCATCTTAGAATGAAGGAATTGTAGAGTTGGAAGAGACCCCAATGGCAGGGATACCCCATCAAAGCATTCCTGACGGATGGCCATCCAACCCCTGGTGAAAAACTTCCAAAGACAGGGACCCCACCACACCCCCAGGCGGCAGCGTTGAACTCCTCTTGTCATCGGGGAGTTCCTCCTAATGTTTAAAGGAAATCTTTTTCCTGACGTTTGAAGCCGTTGCTTCCTGTCCCGGTCTCTGCAATTCGTACCACCACCCAATAAATCTGGTCACTGCTCTTATCAGCCCATTGTGGTTGGATCGCTCAAAGAGAAAGAAGTTTGCTCGGAAAGACTTTGTAGTGAAATTCAAATGGGAAACTGACCAACACGTAATTCTCTCTCTCTCTCTTTTTTTTTTTAAGTCCCTATGTTTGGGCGATTTGGTTGGGCAGAAAGGAGCAGAATTGAAAGGTCAGCGTATTCGTTGCAAAATCATGAAGTCTTGGACGCCATCTAGAAATCAAGCGAGCTAGAGATGGAACACCGGTAATGGATGGTTGGTCCAGTCTCTACTCAAAGGCTTCCTCTGTTGGTCCGTCTTCTCCCCCAGTCAGTGCGTCCGTTGCTGAACCTCTCTGCTTCAACCCATGGCGACCCTATGAATGAGAGACCCCCAAGGCACCCTGTCGTCAACAGCCCCGCTCAGGGTCTTCATGCTCAAGGCACTAAAGCACTCTTCCTCCTTTGCTGTGCCTCCTGCTTTACTGAGCATTACTATCTCTTCTAACAAGTCATGTTATCTCATGCTATGGCCAAGGTGTAACAGCCTCAGTCTAGTCATTTTGGTTTTTAGGCAGAGTTATAGAATCGTAGAATCGTAGAGTGGGAAGAGATCCCAGGGGTCATCAAGTCCAACCCCCTGCTATGCAGGAACACCCATCAAAGCATTCCCAACAGATGGCCATCCAGCCTCTGCTTAAAAACCTCCAAAGAAGGAGACTCTACCACACTCCATGGAGGCAGCAGATTCCACTGCAGGACAGCTCTGACCATCAGGAAGTTCTTCCTGAGGTTCAAGTAGAGTCTCCTTTCCTGCAGCTTGAATCCATTGCTCCTTGTCCTAGTCTCTGGAGCGGTAGAGAACAAGCCTACTCCCTCCTCAACATGACATCCCTTCAAATATTGAAACATGGCTATCATGTCCCCTCTTAACCTCCTCTTCTGCAGACTAAACATACCCAGCTCCCTAAGGCGTTCTTCATAGGGCTTCATGGCTTCCAGACCCTTCACCATTTTGGTTGCCCTCCTCTGGACACATTCCAGCTTGTCGACATCCTTTTTGAATTGAGGTGCCCAGAACTGGACACAGGATTCCAAATGAGGCCTAACCAATGCAGAATAGAGTGGTATCATTACCTCCCTTGATCTAGACACCATACTCCTATTGATGCTACCAAGAATCGCGTTGGCTTTCCTGGCTGCCGCGTCACACTGCTGACTCATGTTCAACTTGTGATCTACCAAGACTCCTAGATCCTTTTCACACGTACTGCTATCCAGTTCTGGCTTTGTTTGCTCTGGAACCCCTTTGTTGGTAACTTCGGCAGTCCACGGCAACCACAGAGTTCTCTTCTGGCACTGCGTTTCATATGGATTAATTTTCTTCCAGATCTTTTACCGGTACAAAAATTCCAACCAACGTTCAACCAAAACCAACCCTCCCGTCTTGCTCAGGTATTTCCTGACCTCCAGAAAAGGCACCGCAGGACGCCTACGTGCCAAACGGGGTTCACGGTAGCTTGGATGAGATCAGGGTGTGGCACCAGCCGCTCCTTCCCAGCCCTCCGTTTATGAGGCTGGGAGAGCATGTGGAAACACAGCCCTCGGGGCTAAGACTTGACTTGGAAAAAGCCAGGCAGTACCCTTCTGGTTGCTAAGTGGATCGGGCGTTTTGTGTAAATATTTTCCTTCCACCTATAGCCCGAGGAGGAGCCTGTACCTGAGGGACAGAAGGTTTGGGCAAGGTCTGTTGGCTTGGAATCTCTTGGACGGGTAAAGGCGTTTACTGTCCAGCACCCTTTCTGTCCTCTAGCAATGGAAATAAAATGGGCTTCATTTGCCATTTCATTAGTATAAGGGCCTTTCCACACTACCCTGTTACAGTGCTATTATTCCACTTTCAACCTCCTGTGGAATCCTGGGGTTTGCCGTTTAGGGAGGGGCCTTGAGAATTCTCAGACAGAGAGCTCTTGGGCCTCAGGAAACTACAAACCCCAGAATTCCACAGGAGGTTTGAAAGTGGAATAATAGTGCTATAACAGTGTACCTATGTGTTGGCTCACTGTTCAACAATTGATTGAGGCCATTTCTGCCCTACACTGTTATAGTGCTATTATTATACTTCCAACATCCTGTGGGATTCTGGGATTTGTAGTTTACTGAGACCAAAGAGCTCTCTGGCTGAGAATTCTGAATGCAAACTAACCCCTAAAGCGCAAACCCCAGGATTCCATAGGATGGTGAAAGTGGAATAATAGCACCGTAACCGTGTAATATGGAAATGGCCTCGGTCTACTTTAGCTGAGGGTTCACAGCAGGATTCCAGCTTGTCACAAAAAGCATCACACCCATTGCCCATCTTTCTACTCCAACTAGTTAAATGCTGAAAACCTGTTTGAATAATAATAATAAAAAAGTGGGGGACGTAAGTAAGGCAGGACTTGAAAACATGCCTCTAGACATTGTTGGATGGCACGTCCCAGCAGCCCTAGCCGGCGTAGCGAAAAGGGAGCTGCAGTCCCTGGGAGCAGAGAGCCCCCCAAGACTGAATGGTTGTGAGGAGGATTTCACGCTCAGCTAAATGGGACTGTCTGGTTAAGCTGTTGAAGGTTTTCTATCTCCAGGGAAGCTGCCAGGGGTTGTCCTGGTTTCATAATGAATAACCCAAGCGTGTCAGGCTCTTAAGAACAACGGGCAGGAGCAGGATCTTGGGACAGTTTTCTCAAAGTCAGTTGTTCCTTGTGTGCCAGGGCCCCTGACTGTACACTGCAAAACAGGCCTGTGTGTGTGTGTGTGTGTGTGTATGCGCGCTTGCATGTGAAGAAGCAGGCTGCGTGACCAGGAGAAGCTGCAGTGACGTTTTCTATGGTCACACACTATGGTCATTTCCGTACTACACAGTTATAGTGCTATTATTCCACTTTCAACACCCTTGGGGGAATTCTAGGGTTTGTAGTTTCCTGAGGCCAAAGAGCTTTCTGGCTGAGAATTCTAAATGCCCTTCCCTAAACTGCAGACACCAGGATTCCATAGGATGTTGAAAGTGGGAATAATAGCACTATAACAGTTTAGGGCGGAAATGGCCTTGGTTTCTGAATTGCAACGAAATGACACCATTGCACCAGTGGTGGGAATGCAGTGTTACTGGAGCCATTAATGGGTGCTTTCCAATAGATGGGAATGCAATCCGACAACGGGAGAGTGGTGTCATGGGGTAGGAGAAATAAAACACAGAACTAAGCCAGTGCAATTGTGCAACAAACCTAGAGTGTGGTAAAGTGGAATCCTATGCTACAAGCATGTTGTGTGAAAGAGTCCAAGGTGAGCCAGGGCTTCCGTGGTTGCCTGAGGATTTCTGGCCCTGATCCCAGGCGCACACGGACTGTCCCTTGTGCAGGGCAACCTGAGCTCGGAGCCAAGACAGGCGCATGAAGGATTTCATTTCAGAAGAGAAAAAAAGTGTGTTTTTTTGCCTTTTGTGTGGGTTCTTCTAAACCTGAGAAGCCACTGCTGTTTGTTTGTTTTTCCTGCAAAGAAAAAGGAGTAGAATCTGTCAAACTATCAGAGAGCGGGGAACATGTTCCTACTAGTGTTCTTTCCCAGATCGTCTCCAGTGAAATTCAGCCCGGAGGGAACTAAGCCACTCCGCTCTCAAAACAATGATCTCCTGGAAGGAAAAGTGATGGAGGAGAGGGGGAACGGGTGTCATTTCTTTCTTTCTCCTTCCCTCTCTTCCCCACTCCGACACCCTTTAGATGTGTTGGACCCTATCTGCTGGCTGAGGATGATGGGCATTGTAGTACAGCCCATCTGGACAGGTGCTGGTTGGGAAAGGCCGCTCTGGTGCAATTGACCTGCTTCTGCTTGCAATTCTTTACTATCCAGCAGTAACTGTCACCACCACCACTCCTTTTCCCCTTGTCCCTGTGCAGTTGAAAACTAAATGGGTGCCAACAGCACCTTAAAGCTGTCAGTTAAAAAATAAAACCTAAGGAAAGTTTGATTTGGAACGGAGAAGGAGCACTCCAGGTGGGTGCTTAACTCTTTCACCGTTCGCCCCTTCCCAAATCCAGATCACTCCCGCAAGCCACCCCTTCCTCCCTTCCTATCCGGTTTGACCTGTGAGTTGGTCAAATATTTCTGGAGGCTCTGTGCATGAGAAAGGGGATTCGAAGTGGAGAAAAGGCTTAAGGATTTTTTTGTCTTTTGCTGCTTCTCTGCTCCAAATTGAGTCCTCCCCAAATCGCTGTTCTTTTTTTTTCTGGAGTACAGTCGTCCCTCCCCATTTGCTAGGGTTAGGGGCAAAAGTGCAAAAGTGGAAAAACCACATATATCAAAATGCGTGTGTGTGCCTAAGGGTAGGGGGCTGAGGCACGGTGATGACAGCGGGCACCCAAGGTCCAACCCGGGTCAGGGAAATGAGACAGAAAGGAGGTGGGTTGGCATAGCGGTCCTTTACTTCCTCTATCCCCCATCTCCTCCCTTGGATGGGCATTGGGAGAGGCTTTGCGGAGCTGAGAAATCAGGCCGGGAGCTTTCTGGAGCTGACCATGCCGTGGCTGGCGGAGGAGGAGAAGGGCCAGAAGCTGGTTTTTAAAGGGCTGCACAGCCTGATTGGAGTGGGCAACAGGGAAGCTTCCCCCAGAAAAGAAGGGCTTGCAAGGGACAGGGGTTGGAGAAACTTGCAAACAATCCAAGTCCTCGAGAGTCATAGAATCATAGAGTTAGAAGAGACCCCGGGGGCCATCCAGTCCGACCCCATTCTGCCATGCAGGAACCCACATCGAAGCCCTCCCAACAGACAGCCATCCAGCCTCTGCTTAAAAACCTCCAAAGAAGGAGACTCCACCACACTCGACTGAGGCCGCAGATTCCACGGCTGGACAGCTCTGACTGTTAGGAAGTTCTTCCTGAGGTTTAGGTGGAATCTCTTTTCTTGTAGTTTGAATCCATTGCTCCTTGTCCTGGTCTCTGGAGCAGCGGAAAACAAGCCCGCTCCCTCCCCGACATGACATCCCTTCAAATATTTAAACATGGCTATCATGTCCCCACTTGACCTTCTCTTCTGCAGACTGAACATACCCAGCTCCCTAAGCTTATGAGTGTGAACGGCCAACTGTATTAGTGTTCCATTATTTGTATTTATATTAAAACCTTTATGTCTCAATGTCCCTATAGAACAGGGGTGGCAGAAGGCAAAGTTCCAACAAGAACCAGCAATGATTTAATTTTAGAAAGTAACTTTTTCCAGGCTCTGTGTTTGCCGCCCAGTTGTGGTGATCCACCAAGTGGCGAAGGGGATGGGAGGGTTAGCATGAAACCCTCCGGGTGTTCTTAAATTGCAGCTGCCAGCATCCATCGTCATCATTGGGTCTGCTGGCAAAGACTGCTGGGCCTTGTAGTCAAACAACCCTTAGAGGATAAATGATGCACACACCCCCTCGCCATTTCGGCATGGCTGATGTTGTTGCAGACAGCCAACATAGCACTGATCACTGCCAGTTTGCAGCGAGAGAACATCATGGGATGGTTTGTGGGTTTTTTATTCCTGTCTTGTATGCACATGCATGCAACAAAGGTGGAAGAGGAAGTTGAAGAACTGACGCCAGACTTTGGTCTCTGTTCTCCTGCAGTCTTTGACCTAAATCCCATTCTGGATTAGACCTGTTGAATCAGTAGGATTTACATAGGTGCTGACTTGTCACTTGGCAGCTGATTGGATGGGTCTACTCTAGCTGGGACTAGCAATTGGATCGAAGCCTTGGTTTGCTGGTTGGATTATTCTTTTTTCCACCCCAGTTCTGCTCTTAGGATGCTGCGCTCTCTGCTGGATTAGTCTGAAAACTTGAAGCTGCCCATCTTCTCCTGTGTTGGTGGGCTGATTGATTGATTTTTATGGGACCCAACGGGGACCATGGGCATTTCCGCACTAGCCTGTTATAGTGCTATTATTCCACTTTCAACATCCTGTAGCATCCAGGGGTTTGCAGCTTAGGGTATATGTGTACAGGCCTGAGTTAAAAGGCAGTGGAATGCAAAAACCACAGTTGTGGTCCTGCTGTCCGGGGATGATGGGAGTTTTAGTCCACGTTGGGGGTGCCAGGTTAGAGGAAGATGCATTGGTCATCTGGGGAATGGAGAAAGCTTACCTTCTCCAGTGTTGAGCAAGGGAGCGGTGGGATTCTCTTTCTCCTGGGGGCCCACCTTTCTCTTTTCCCACAATGCCCTGGACGCTGACATAGCCTGCAAAATAAATAAATAAAATTAAAACATTAAAAAATTAAAATTAAAAAATATGGCAGCCTCCACTGGTGCTTATCCCCCTGATAATGCTTGATTTAGACATCTGTCTGTCTATCTGCCTATCTATCAATTGATCGATCTATCTGTCTCTCTATCTGATTTCAATGAGTGAGCATAATATGAATGGGATTTTTGACAGTGAATGAAACGATACTTTTCACAGGGACTGCCAAGCTAGTCTGTTTCGGCATAAAATAGAAACGCAGGAGGGAATGAAATATACAGCAGCATCCTTGAAACAAGCTGATCTATTTTAGCACAAACTTTTGTGGATATCAGCACATTTATTTATACATACTGAAAGAGTTGGAAGTACAGCCACAGGTACAACAGTACTTCCAGCTCCATCGGTGCCATCTCAAGAAGTGCATTCATAGCCACGAAAGCCCACGCTAAAATATATTTATTAAAGATATAACACAAAGAAAAAAAAGAGAACACATCAAAGAGAAATAAACAATTACACCATTCAAAGAATACAAAAACAAATACAGGTATAAATACACAGAAGAAAACTTAACTGCAGACGCATATATAAATTTATATACGCATAAAAACTTATATATAAAAAATAAGGTTTCCCCAACTGATTAAAGTACAGCTAACATTTTTAAAAAAAATCCTAATTCATACCTCTTCTGAAATCAAAAAGGGAGAAGGCTAAATATATTTACAGAGTTTATATATTTAAACTCACAATATTGTATTTTGTTTCTTCGTTTCTAGAAAGATGTGAAAACCCAGGTATACATATTTCTCATACGTTCAGGTCTTTAAGCTTCAATGAGGTAGCTAGGTTAAAGAGGTTGGGGTGAGAATTATTGGATCCCATCTATAAATCATCTAGTTTCAAAAGTGCATCTGAAAATTTGTGTTGATGTCCACACAAATAAGTCAACTAGTCTCACAGATGCTGCTTCATCCTTCCTTTCTCCCCCACTTCCATTTTATGGTGGAATGATAAGATGCTACGTTTCCTGACAGCCCCAATAATGCATTATATTAAAAGTTCTGAGTATCCTGTCTTTATTTCACGATGGAAACTGAGTTGGCATACAGGAGACCTTGCAGAGTCTCTTCTCCGCCCAGCGTTCCCAGAATCCCTCAGCCAACGATCGAACACCACGCTGGCCGGGGGATTTTGGAAGTTGCAGTGATGCCAACCTCTGCCACCCCGGCTCAGTTTCAGCAACGGGAGGGACAGCATCATCTGCTTTTCAGGCCATGCCTGGCACGCCTTAAGAATTTGTTGTCACTGTTTGGACATCTTTGCCAAGCGGCCAGCCATTCTCTTCTCCATAAAACTCCAGCCAAGAACTTCTGGCAATTGCACCTCATTGCGCCGGTCCCATGATACTGTGCTCTGTCCCTGAAATAATACATTTATCTCCATTTCTATCCTCCTGGAAGAGTTTTAAAAAAAGCACTTGTTTGGAAAAGCCCTTATCTGGAGCATCTTTTTGGAGATATTTGAAAGGGATCTGTTGGGCTCCGACTCTTCCTCTGCATTTGTGGTTTTCAGATGCTTCCAGCGTCCGGAAAAATCTGGGAAATGTCTTGAGGCTTTGAACCAGGGTCCTCGTCGTTTGCCAGATGGAACTCTTCCACGCTTCTCCGAGGAGAGGTGGGCTGTCCCCGGACCACCACGGCCGCCTGGTTTCTTTGCGGCCGTGCCTTGTGGAGGGGGCTGCCAGGACAGCTAAGGAGGGCCGGGGAGACCTACAGGCGAGGTGGGCAGAGACGGGCACCCTTGAAAAGCTCACTGGTAGATTTTGGCACACCGGAAGCATCCCATTCTGTGATTGCTTGGTTATGAGGCAAATACCCCCCCCCCCCAAAATGGGAGTATAGCATGGGTTTTAAAGGGTAAGCCAATTGCAGATTATTTTTTTTTTGATTGGAAACTGTTTATGGGTTTTTTGAGCAGTAAGGAATCTAACAATGCAATAACTTGTGGCTATGCATGCTAGTAGTTCTAGTAGCATTACCTGGTTGGCTCTGGTCAAAAAATATATTTTTCCCCTTTTTTTATTTTATTCCTACATTACAGTTTGGCTGCTTGGAAGATTAGCGCCGTTTTGTGTTTTAGTAAGTTAGTGCTCGGTTAGTGCATGTTTAATACTTCAGTTTAGCGTTATTATCATCTTTTCTTTTCTTCTCTTTGCTTGTTCTTTTTCAAATGTGTGTCTCTTTGATTGTGTATTATTAGACTGTTAACTTTAAAACTAATACATTCACAATTTAAAAAAAAAGAGGAGGGAACGGTTGCACATTTGAAAAGCATGTTTGACCCTCCCCACAATTCTCTATTTTTTATCTTTTTATTAGAATAAAACATAGCCAAATATACATCAACATATAATCATTTCATTTTTTACAGACATTCCCAATTTAAAATTAATAAAATAATTTCTCCTCTCCCTCTCCCTTATCTATCTTTCCCCTCTCCCTCCCCCATCTTCCATCTTATTGCTTTTCACTTGGATTTATAACTTACTGAATATTATTTGTTCCTGCAAGTTATTTTCCTTCTGTTGGTCTTACCAGTTTTCTGTTATTTAGTGTATATATAATACTATTTTTTTAGAAACTTTAGATACTTAATTATTCTTTCAGTAACTTTATCTGTTAGTCATTTCTTCCCCCCCTTTTTTTGTTTGATATATTCCAAAATTGGTTTCCACGCTTTCTCAAACTGAGTTGATTTCTCATTCAATAACATTGTCAGTTTTTCCATTTCCATCATGTCCATTGCTTTTAATAGCCGGCCATCTATCATAGATTTTTCATCAGTTTTCCATTTTTGTGCAAAATTAATACTTGCTGATGTGACCCAGTTCTCCAGTGTAGGAGGGGCCGTGGTTCCACTGGTGGAACCAAATCTTTGCATGCATCAGGTCCGAGTTCAGCCCCAGTACCTCCATTTTAAAAAAACAGGGACCCTCTTATGCTGCACTGTTACAATATTTTGATTCGGCTGCATTCTATGATTTCCTGAAATTTGTAGTTTGATGAGGCCATCAGAGAATTCAGTGAAAATGTCTCACCCTAAACTGCAAATCCCAGGATTCCGTACAAGTGCAACCATGGCAACTGAAGTGGAATCATAGCGCTATAATTGTGTAGCGTGAACAGACCCCAGGTAGCAGTAGTATTGCTTGCAAGCTGCTGCTGATAAACAGTACTGGTCTAGATCAGCAGTGGGCAACCATACGGGGACCAGGGCCAGTTTAAGCCCCACCTTCAGGCTGTACTCAGCGTGCGGTTAAGAGGGCAAAAGTCTTTCATGAAGAAGAACACACAAGCCCGGAGTGGCGGCTGCGGTTTGCTTTTGCCTGAGCCTCCTGGAAAATTCCACCCGCTTTTTTTCTCTCTCCTCTACTGGGTTAATGGCGTGCAAACTTTTCCACTTTGAACTTAGCTTGCAGTAATTGAAGTAAGCGGAGGAGAAAGGTGGAGGAAAAGAAGAGAGAAACTGGAAAATTGTAAATGCAGCTGGCAAAGTGGGACAATAGAGAATTAATGGGGATTAATGCCCAACTGGGATGGTTGGAGGGTATGTCCTATGGCATCGCAAGGGGTCACTGCTAGGTCTCAGGTTTGGAAGCCTGGGATAGTCCTGACTTGCTAACCCTACCTGGCACCGCACAGCTGTAGAAGCGCTGGAAATCATGGAGAGGGTGATGGGAAAGAGTCCTGCTACGTGGCTGAGCATTTCAATCTTCGGCATTGCTGCACCCAGTAGAAAATTCATGTCTTTTTGGTACTCAGTTTGGGAGACTGGGGTGACCACCGTGTGTTTGGCTCCAAGGGGCCTGTGATATTAGAGGGTGACCTTTCTTGCCAGCACTTTATTTTAAAACGGCTGAAATGTAAAACATAAAAAAGAGCTGGAGAACATTGGTGCAAACAAAGGAGAGTTCATCCTTCGGGTTCACCACGCCAGGCTCCTTTCTCTTGCCCCTACTTTGGATTCCTAGCGGAGCCTGGGAAAGCAACTTTTTTGGACTATGGCTCCCAGAATCCCAGCATGGCCAGGGGATTCTGAGAGCTGTAGTCCAAAAGAAGTCGCCTCTCTAAGCTCTGACGGAGACTTACGGCTGGGTCCCATCGCAATGGCTTTTCGCAGCAACAAATGAAGGAAAAAAATCCCCATTTCTTGGCTTCTTCCTTTCCCCCTTGGCTTGGCTTGAGGGGCGGAGGCCAGAGGCAGATGTTTTGAGCTTGCTGAGGCCTCGGGGACCCCGGAGGACATGCGAGTCTCCAGCGGGTTTGCCTGAAGTAGCCGGGGAAGGATCTTTCTGTCTCTCTTCCTTCTGCTGCAGCATCATTTCCCAGCGGCTGGAAGGCCCAGCTCCGTGAAACAACGGAAGCCAGGAACAGCTCAGCGTGGCCCTGGGGAGGGAAGTGGTTTTTGAGGGAGCCTCAGCCAATCAGAGCACTGCCCATGCCGAGGGATCCTTGTGGCAGCCGGAGCTTGGCAGCCGGTGCCCTGGTTCTGCTGATTTTGGCTGGCTCGAGACCGCTTTGGCTTCTAATAGCCCTTGGATACACTGGGACTCCTCAGACCTGAGAGGGCAAGACTATCCTTCGCCTTTCTGGGGGGACAAAAGGCAGCTGTTGAGCTGCTGGGCACAGCTTGTGTGTGTGTGTGTGTGCGTGTGTGTGTGTGTGTGTGTGTGTGTGTTTGGGCAGGGGCTGTTAACCCCAAACAACATGTACAGCAGCCTTTGTAAGCACCGGTGCTCGGACGCATCTTCGGTACTGAAAAGTGAGGTTTTAGGACGTGAATGCACAATGCAAGTATGTTTTTCGTTCTGCAAAATGCATTCCATATCCTCCATATTGTCAAGGAAAACCTGTATGCCTGTGGCCAAGCAACATCAGTGCACGGTCAAAATTTATTTAATGAGAAAGAACATGCAAGCGACAGGAGGCTGCCGCAGTTCGCTTTTGCCTGAGAATTCCAAACGTCCCTCCCTAAACTGCAAACCCCAGGGTTCCATAGGAAAGTGTTGGAAGTGGAATAATAGCACTAGAACGGTGTAGTGCAGGAATAGTCTAAAGCTCACTTACTCACCTGCATAGAATTCCTTGGTTAACTATGGCGACTAGATTAGTGGTTAAATTCTAGGCTGGGTGTAGTGTTACATTTGCTTTGGCCCTTAGATCCTGAATTTTGTGCCGGATCATTGATTTAAATCATTGACTTTAAAACAATTATTTTGGTGGGGGTGGGGGTGTTGCCCTTACAGGTATTTGGCAAAGCTCTCGTCAGTGGGAAGCATCTCGGAGGAGGAGACCTGTGAAAAGCTGAAGGGCCTGATCCAACGCCAAGTGCAGATGTGCAAAAGGAACCTCGAAGTCATGGACTCGGTCCGCCGGGGGGCACAGCTGGCCATCGAGGAGTGCCAGTTCCAGTTCCGCAACCGCCGTTGGAACTGCTCTACACTGGATAGTCTGCCAGTCTTTGGCAAGGTGGTAACTCAAGGTGAGGGTCACACATACCTGCGTTGGCTTGTTTAAGCATGGTGGTGGAGGAGACAGCAAATAAAGACTCTGGCAGCACCTTGGAGACCAACTGATGTATTTTAGCATGAGCTTTCGCCTATCAGTCCACTTTTTCAGAGGCCCTGATAAGGTGATATTAAAGCTGCATGTATTTTAGCACGGTTGCACAGTGGTGGGAGGGGGGTAGAAGGCAGCAGATACAGAAAGATGAAAATGGAGACCCTGGCTAGACATTTTCCAAAGCACTGCGTAAGACAAGACAGCTACTCTGTTAGTATTGAAGTGTGAAAGCAATACATCTGCTTATAAAAATGCAAGCTTCCTTGGAGCAAGAAACTTCTTTGGGGATATTTCTTTTTGTCATATGTGCAGTTCTTGTTTCTTTTTTTTCCCAAGAGTTGAAGAACTTCATTGACAATGTTTTAGTTGGGAAAAATGGGGTTTGTTCATTTTGCCAAAATACTTTGGCTTTCCTGCAGGATCCAGAATTATTGTCTGGCTGGCTGGCTTCCAACCAGCAGGGCACACTTCTCCATATTGATCAGTGTACTCGAGTGCTTGCATTAGACGAAGAGTTTCATCCACAGATCTTCCATCGAGAAGATCATTCATGGTTATTTGTTGTAGAACTTTCTTGGCATCCATAATGAAGAGGCCTCTAAGAGCACTCCTGGGTCCTCTAGATACATGCCACAATCCTTTGAAATCTGGTGTGTCGAATCTGAAAGAAGGGGTATCTTCGTAGCTCTAAGTCATATGCACAGTTCTAAGGACTTGGGTATTCAGGTATGGCGGCTGGCGTCCTTTTACTGGCATATACAGGTATAAGTCAATGTTATGCCTGCATATGTTTTTTTTTCTTGAGATGAAGGTCGGTATTCCCTCCCTCTCTCCACACTGCCAGAAGCTTTTCCCATCTTTCCAGCATTCCAACAGGCACAGAATGGGTATGGTGGGCCTGTGGAAGTTCTACAGGTAGGTCTAGGGGTCGGTGAATGATCAATTGCGTGCGGAATTATTACGCTATTCTGATCCGTACAAGATTGTGCCACACTGTGCCCACAAACTATTGTCTCTGTTTATCTCTCTGCCGGTGGATTGAAACGTCACAGCATATCCCAATTCATCGATTTCTCTTTCCAAATCTTCCCTTGATTTTGATTTTGTTTGAGAACTGCTACCTGAAAGTCAGAGCTTGTATGTCTTGTCACGTGTGGCTTCCAGAGCTTGGAAAAGTTGCTTCTTGACAGTTCTGGAATTTATACTGTATAAGAATAAGCCTCTGGCCTATGTTGGGTGTTCTGCAGACAAGAAGGCAGGATAATGTGGAAACAGAGAGCTTTTTTTTGGCCATGGCAAGAGGGGAAATGCAACAAGGTACCGCGGCATGAATGCTCCTGTTCAAGATGCCGGCCGGCCAGCCACGCCAGCAGGATACTCCATCTTCTCCTATGACTTGTGCTTAGTTCTCACTGGGCTATTTTTTTTCTGGTTCCATTCTTAACACGTCTTAAGAGTTGTTCTGTTAAAGGTGTTTTGCACTTTGCCAAACCTTGGGTTTCCCCCAAGCTTGCCAAAATTTCCCTTTTGGTTGAGGTAGGAAGCTATGCTTTCAAGAATGAGTTTGCCATTATCAGAGCTTGGAAAACTTTCCATTTTTGAGATTACCCAGATTTCTAGCAAGGACGAGAGCGCAGAGACCCTCTCCTTTCCCTTGTCCTCAGCGTGCGAGATCCAAAGTCCCATCGCCTCTGGCTGTGGAAGCTGTGTTTATATTCTTATGCCACAGAGCAACTCATTTCATACCCTTTCTCCTCCACCAGCCTCAGCAGACAAGGACTAGAACTAAGATTGGCTTTGATGCCGCCTTCAGATGCTTCTTTCTCCACAGCTTCCTCCCTCCACCCCTGAAAATACCCAGAATCCTCTGTTGCTGCCTGGAGAGTGTCCCCATTTTGTGCCTATTAAGGTTTACCCATGGAAATGCCAGAAATACCAGCAATTGAAGTCTTCTCTCTTTCGGGTGGCCGCAAAGCAAAGCTCGCTAACGTTAGCCTGCTATTAACCTCAATTCCCTCCGAGGTCATTTGGGTGCTCCGGCCGGGGCCGGGCCGGCCAATCCCCCAGCGCCTGCGATGTCCTGGAGACCGAGGCGTTGGTTTTCCTCCTCGCCTCCCATCCCTGGTCGGCGGAGCTGGGGCAGAGGGTGGTGGTGTCATCGTCAAGGGCATCTGTGTTCTTCCCTCTTGGCCGTCGAGGCTGTGGGAACGAAAGGCAGGCCTCTGTCCGCCCCGTGCCAGGATCCTCCGAGACAGAAGGGCTTGTTACTCTCTAACCACCCTTGGCAGAAACTAAAGTGTTGCAAGACTTAATGGAGAACTGCTAAACCATCTCTCTCCCTCTCTCATTCACTCCCTCCCTCACACACACAGCCATGTGCTGCATGTGCGCTCCGACACAGGAGGAAATCTGCACAGTTCAGCCTCTATATAGCAGCAACCTCTTCTCCACCGTAGGAACGGTGGAAAAAAAACAACCACCTCCTTTTGCAGCCTCTCGGAAAGGGAGGCGGCAGGAGTCTCCGAGCGCGGCTGGCATCCAGAGCTTCTCCCGAAAAGAAAGCAGTGGCTCTCGGACTGACTCGGTGCTAGCCACAGAGGAGATGTTGGCAATCCAGGGGCACAACCGAAGAGGCACCGGGTTTGCTCAGACGGGCTTTGAATAAGGGTGTGCGAGAAAGAGAGCACACTAAAGAGGGAAAGGATGTTCGGAAACATTGGGGAAATGGTCAGAAAATATGTTTTTTAAGTGTCGAGAAACAAGAATCTTGAACTGTCAAGAATCCTTGCAGTTTGGAACTTACGGTGTAAAAAATTCGCACATGGTTGATGAGCGTAGGAAACCGCTTTTTCTGCAAAGAATAGAGGATCTCTGCCTAAAACTTGTTGTTTCCTGTGAAGAAAATGCTGTTTGCTGTGCAACCACAACCGTGTGGTTGTTTTCTCCCAAACTGCAAACGGGTGTTAAAAACTGTGGTTTTTGAAGACTTTTTTCTTCCAGTGAGAAAGAATAACTTGCTAAAATAACTCGTTGCCTTCTTCAGGAAGAAACCTAGTGAAGAATTATACCCCTAGAGTGTATACGTACCATTAGGCTAAATCATGTTGATTTCAAGCCGCCTTAGTGGATGGGATGAAAACAGACTTAAGCCGGTTCTGCCCTACACTGTTATAGTGCAATTATTCCACTTTCATCCTCCTGTGGAATTCTGGGATTTGTAATTTCCTGAGGCCAGAGGGCTCTCTGGCAGAGATTCTAAATTCCCCTCCCTAAGTTCCAAACCCCAGGATTCCATAGGAGGTTGGAAGTGGAATAATAGCACTATAAGAGCTCAGGGCGGAAATGGCCTTTGTCTGTGTTTTTGGGCACATAGCCAGGGGACTCTCTAGCCCCAAGGGATGCGCTTTGGGATGTGCTTTGAGCCATTTCCAGCGTACAGCATCCCTAAGGGTGAACCTATCCTGGGGTTTTCTTAGCAAGAGTCTATCAAAGGGGGCTTGTCCTTGTTTCCATCTGAGGCTGAGAGAGTGTGGCGTGCCCACGGCCCCCCATCATTCCCACTTTAGAGAGAAGTCATTTGTGTACCCTTTTACGCTCATTTTATTTTTAGGCCTCAGTCCTTCCTTCTCCGAGAAACAGCACGCTGCGGTTGTCTGAGTGCTGGACTAGAACCCGCGAGAGACCAGGGTGAGATCCCGGCTCGGCCCTAGAAACTCACTGGGTGACCTTGAGCAGCTTACACTCTCTCAGCCTTCAGGAAGACCATAGCAAACCTCCTCTGAACAAATCTCATTGAGAAAACACTAGGAGAGGTGCAGTTGTTTGAGCGTTGAACGAAGGCCATTTCCACCAGGAGACTGAGCTCTGAATCCCCGCTGAGCCACTGGAAACTGACTGGGTGACCCTGGGCAGCTCACATGCTCTCAGCGGGTGAGCAAGGGCGAATCTCTTCTGAATACATCTTGCCAAGAAAACCCTGGGATCAAGTTGCCATAGGCCAGAGTTGACCTGAAGGCACATAACAACAACAACAACACGCACGCACACACACACAAATATTTCACTCTACAGATATGCGTGCACGGACGGAATTTAAAATGCAAGCAGTGAGATCAGAGGGAAATGAGATGCAAAAATAAAAGAGCGACTCTGGTATTTGAATTCATAGGAATGTAAAATAAGGGCTTTATGTGCAAAGCAGTGCCAATGATAGCACAAACAACCTGGCATTGGCAAGCGGATGAACTTTTGGTCCCCCTCCCAATCTTGCTCTTGTTTATTAATGGCTTGCCAATTGTTTTATCTATCTATCTATCTATCTATCTATCTATCTATCTATCTATCTCCGAGTTTGATCTAGAGGGTACAGACCAAGCTCTGGATTGTCGCCTTTCTTCTGCTAAGCAGCTCTGACTTAGGGTCTTGGAGCATAGCGGTTTAAGAGCCTGAGCTATAGATCCCCTATTTGAGTATAACTGGATAGTTCTTTTCACACGTGGTTCTTCTTCCATAATGGAAGAAAGGGGAAATCGGCGTTTGGTACCAAATAATAATAATAATAATAATAATAATAATAATAATAATAATAATAATAATAATATTGTTAGGCTCAAGGAGGGGTACAGAACTAAAAATCATAATTAAAGTGCACTAAAACATAGATTGATTAATACAAATATACTATGATTAAAAAATATCATGATTAAACGTACAGTTAAAAATGCAATTAAAAGTACAATTAAAAACACAATTAAACATAGACTGGGTAGGCCTGCAGGAAGAGAGAAGTCTTTAGTCCTGTTTTGAATTTGGACAGCATATTTTGCTGTCGGATCTCTTCCGGCAGGTCATTCCCCAGTCTAGGGACGGCCAACAAGAAGGTCCTCTGAGTGACCATTGCCAGTCTAGTCCTGGCCGGTTTAAGTCAATGGCTCCCCGAGGACCTGAGTGTATGGGGCAGATTGTATGGGAAGAGGCAATCCTGCAGGTAACTTGGACCCAAACCATGTAGGGCTTTAAAGGTAGTAGCCAACACTTTGCGTGTAGTGAGTAGGCAACATTTCCTCCCTTGCTTTTCCAGGGAGGGGATGGAGAGCGGTTGTGTTGCTGTTGTTCAAAGTCACAAAGCCTTTGCAAAAACAAAAATAAAAAAAAACCTATAGATGAGTGCCATAAATTGTTTGGGAGATTTCAGAGGAAGAGCAAGATTTCCTTCCCGCTTACCATGCATGCTCAACTCGCTTATGCGCACGTTCCGCCTTCACTCAGATGTCTCTCCTGCTCACCCTGCCAGGGACACGGGAGGCGGCCTTCGTGTACGCCATTTCCTCCGCGGGCGTCGCCTTTGCCGTGACGAGGGCCTGCAGCAGCGGAGAGCTCGACAAATGTGGCTGCGACAGGACAGTACACGGAGTCAGCCCTCAAGGTAAGGAAGTCTACCCAGAGCGCGTTGCGGTGGCGAGGTTGCGATCGTGCAAGCCTTGGATGCTGGGATCCTCAAATTAGAAGGGACCTCGGAGACCACCTCGTCCCAAACGCGGCAGCCTGTGGCCACTGGAAGCTGTGGGTCTCAAACTCCCATCAGCTTCAGTCAGTGTGACCAGTGGTCAGGGGAGGAGAATTACAGTTCCGCATCTGGACGGTCACAGCGTGAATGCGTCGAGTCTCCTCCTCGGTGCAGAAGCTTGACGAACATTTTTCAAGGAAGTTGTGGCTCAGGAGTAGGCACAAGCACAGAGAGTTGGAGGGCCGTTTTCGGATCTTTCCAACATGGTCCACACCGCCGCTGTTCTCTAAGGTCATGGTCAGTTTGAGTCACTTTTTTCCATTGATTTTGGGCTGTTTCAGGAATAAACAGCATTTAGGGCAGTAGGTGGGGAATGTGAACCATACGCTGTATACAGCCCCCAAGTCCCCTTTTTACAGACCATGGTACCCCCAAAAGATACCCCCTGCCAGCCCCCAAAACTCCTCATTATTCTTTTTTATGGACCACTTTTTGGCCTCGGAATGACCCCAGAGGAGCCAAAATCATTGCAAAAGACAGCAGTTTGGTGCCACTCCAAGGTCTTAAAAATGGGCCTTTAAAAGTGTTTGGATTTTTTTTCTCTCAGCCAAAATTCCCAGCATCCCCCAGCAGGCATGGTCAGTGGTCCTCCTTGCTGAGGAATTCTGGGAAAAGAAAACATGGTAAATGTAAAAGCTCTGCATTCATCTTCATGCATGGTATCTATTTCCATAATTCATTGAGCCAACGCATGCAATTATTAATCAAACTATCCGTACTGGTTTTAATTTTTGTAATGAACCCCAGGGCTGTGCCAAAGGTGGTAGTTTTGATGATGCTGACGATGCTGATGAAGATTTCCTTGCTGAGAGGTGTTCATACTAGTTATTCTTTGAGTGAAGAAGCAAATGAATGAAGGACACAAACCCAGCCTGCATTGGTGCAAAGCTGTAGTGACCCTCTCTTTTGTAATGGAGTGGCTTTTATGTGCAACCAACACAACTATTGCATGCAGATGTAAATGAAACACAATCAGACTGTTGCTGGACCCTGGCAAAATCCAGCATCACCACGCATCATCCTTCGTGAGCTGCTAGGGCCCTCTGTGATGCTCACCCTCAGTCCTCTGTAAGTCTGAACCTGGCGCAGTTCCAGGTGGCCTCCATTTTCGACAGTGCCTGAGAAGTTCAGTGAAGTTTGAGGACACCGCATGGAGGAAACATGGCCGATGGTACATAACTGTGGAGTATACCATGTTTTTCCCCCAGTGGTAAGCCCCCTCCAGCTCAACAAATACAGGGGCAGCCGCCCACTCTTGTGGAAGGATGGTGCCCCTCTGTTTAACTGGATCTGGCCTTAACCTTGGCAATGCCAGCCGAAGAAAGAGAAGAGAAGGTTAAGGGGTGACACCATCGCTACGTTTAAATATTTGAAGGGATGTCATGTTGAGGATGGAGCAAGCCGGTTTTCTGCTGCCCCAGAGGCTAGGACATGGAGCAGTAGATTCAAAGTACAGGAAAAGAGATTCCATCTAAACTTTAGGAAGTTTATGGTAAGAGCAGTTTGACAGTGGAACATGCTGCCTCAGAGAATGATGGAGTCTCCTTCTTTGGAGGTTTTTAAAGAGAGGCTGGATGGCCATCTATCAGGAAGGCTTTGATGGTGTATTCCTGCACGGCAGGTGGTTTGACCCATTATTGAATTATTTTTGCACCTTGAACTCTTCCAGCTCTACAATTCTATAAGATGTCCTACAGGACCTCAAGGAGGGGAAGGTCACAGTAGCTCCCTCTGTTAGTCCTCGGTTGCATTACTTGCATGTGCTGTCCTCACTTTGTCCTTTGTTATTGTCTTTCTGCTCCTGGCCATACTCTAGGCTTCCAGTGGTCCGGCTGTTCCGACAACATCGCCTACGGGGTGGCTTTTTCACAGTCGTTTGTTGACGTGAGGGAAAGGAGCAAAGGAGCCTCCTCTAGCCGGGCGCTCATGAACCTTCACAACAATGAAGCTGGAAGGAAGGTAATACCAGCATCTTCACCATCCCGTCACGGGTCCAGCGTTTGCTTCCCAGGCCATCTTGGCTGTTGTGTTATATGCATTTAAGAAGCAAGTTTTGAGCCCTTACGGCTGCAGAGAAGAGCATAGACGTGTACAATCCAGTCTCAAAAGTCAGAGGAAATGAAACAGAGAAGTGTTTCAGTTGCCCGAACAATTTTCTACCTCTCTCTTATGCTGCTTTATTCCTAATGCTACATCATTTCTCAGCCAGAAGATAGACAGTTGGCCATTGTTGCCACAGAACTTCCTCGAATCGCCAGGAGATTCAGAAAGTTCTACAACAAAAAAAGAGTAACTTTTCCTTTTTTCAAAAAGCTTTCATTTGCATCACAAATATACACGGAAGAGAAGAAGTTTCACCAGAACACAAGGGAAATAAATCAGGAACAGCTTTGGGGGGGGGGGGGGGGAATAAATAAATGCAGAGACCAAGATGTTCTAACATAGAGAAGCCCTATGACACTAAATTCACAGGATTTAACCAAATAAGAGAATCGTTCCAGAGACTGCACTGCGTAGCTGGGGAATGGCAAATATTTCTAAGCCCGTCACTTTGGCTTCAGGAAACTACAAACCCCAGAATTCCATAGGATACGGAAAGTGGAATAATAGCACGGAACAAGTGTAGGGTGGAAATAGCCTGAGGGTCATGGGCATTATGAGAAATCTAAAAGGTGGCTAAATCCAGCCTGGCAGGGGTTTGGGTACGCCGAGTAGGCCTGGCTGGACCTATAGGTAAGAACAGTAAGCTCTGCCCAGCTACTAAGGTCTCGGTCGTTGCCCTAAGAGCCCGTCATTGACACTGACCTTGTCCATTACTCCAGTATTTTCAGGATTAAGAGGAAAGCTTGCCGTATAGTTGCAGACAGAATGGTGCTCGATAAGCTACAAATACTAAAAGATACATGAAAACTGGAGAGGGAGATGATGGAAATGGAGGCTTTCCGTGAGGTTGCAAAACAGCAACGGGTATTTGGAATGTGGATGCTATGCAATGATTTGCCTGCTGCTAAAAGGTTAAGCTGACACGGCATTGTAAAAACGGGTTGGTTTTCATGTCCGAAAAGGGACAGCCCCACAAGAAGAAAGGGAAGAACAAACACAATGCTCTTACGTGTTCAATAAAGGCCACAGTCCGATATGCCCGTGTGTATACTACAAGGATGGGCGAGTGAAATTGTGTATGTGTGGGTTAAAGCTGGGTGGGTTTAGACGGTAACCCCAAACACATTTACTTCTAGTCACACTGAACTCGGAGGGCCTGTATACTTGGGGAAACATGCCTTGGATTGCATTGCTAGGCTGTAACCCTAAATTCACTTCCAGATGGGTGTGGGTTCTGGCCTTCCAGGCCTCATATCTATCAGTGATCCCTGCGGTCTTATAACACCAGAATGTCCGAGCAATTAGTATTAGGATTTGTACCCCGCTTTTCCCTTGGGTGAGACTCAAAGCGGCTTACAAATTTTTTTAAAAAAAGGCATAATTAAAAACTCATAAATACTCAAGTTGAAACATAATCAGTTGAAAGGATTGAAACAATGGTGAAATACACAATTAAAACTCAATTGTTAATCGATCAGCACACAATAAAAAAACATTGGAGGATCTTACTTTAACTGATAACGACAGCAAGAATTGAATATGCTAAACTTTGGGGAAATGAAGAGATCCCCAACATGGATCAGTGGCTATTCACTCGGTCAGAAACAAAAAATGCTGACATATTAACTCAGAGACTTTAAAGGCCAGACAGATGAAGAAATTGAGAAAGAAGGGGACCCTTTGAAACAATTCCTTCAAAACTGGAAAACACAAAACTAGTTAATAAACAGTTCTTGTTAATTTTGTAAAGGTAAACTAGTATGAAAATGGGGTAACAAACCTATGAATCATATATTCTAAGAAGTACATAGGTTTTTTTGTTGGTGGTTCTGGTCTATGACCGTAATAAACAATATCTATCTATCTATCTATCTATCTATCTATCTATCTATCTACCTACCTACCTACCTACCTACCTACCTACCTACCTACCTATCTACCTACCTACCTACCTATCTACCTATCTATCTATCTATCTATCTATCTATCTATCTACCTACCTACCTACCTATCTACCTATCTACCTATCTACCTATCTATCTATCTATCTATCTATCTATCTATCTATCTATCTATCTATCTTCTAAGAAGGAGTTAAAATATCTATATGACTTTGTGAAATTGGAAAAGTGTTTTTAGATTGGACAAATGAGATAAAGATGTCAGATCAGACTATAATCTATACACCAGATAGATCAGAATTCACAGGAACAAGCAAGTCAATTGAATTTATTTTTGTGTAGTACGGTTAGAATTTAAAACATTAAGAGTATTCGGCTCCAGTAAGGATTGGAAGAAGAATTATACGAAACTTCAATGAGCTACAAAATATTGAGAAAAAAAATCAACGCTGTATTGAATGTATTTTATATATGTTTATATTCTAATAAAAAGTATTAAAAAAAAAACCTCAATTGTTAATCAAAATGCAATACCCAGCCCATTTCTATTAGACAGGACACATATAATCATACATCAAATGCTTGTCTTAAATAAAAACATCTTTTCTAGGCAGCTGGATCTAGCGGCCATTTTATTGCCCACAATGTCCCCAATCTGGACCATTTTGGAAAGAAAAAAAATAATGAAGGGAGGTCTAGGATAGAAAGCTGAAACCTGCAGGGCAGAGACATAACAATCTCCAATCCCCACCACCACCGCAGAAGCAGCAATTTTTTGGAGAATTCAGTGGTATCCTGATGGACTCTTATAGGGTAGTTCCATCTCCTAAGCCATATTGGAGTCTGGCCAATGAGTTCTGGGTGTAAAAGATTCCAGAGAGTAATACACATCCTCCCTGAGTTTTAGGAGAACCTCACAGTCAAGAAAGTCAACATGATTCTTGGTTTCATCAGTACGAGTATGGTGTCTAGACCAAGGGAGGTAATGGTACCCCTCTATTCTGCTTTGGTTAGACCTCATCTGGAATACTCTGTCCAGTTCTGGGCACCTCATTTCAAGAAGCAGATCGACAAGCTGGAACGTGTCCAGAGGAGGGCGACCAAAATGGTGGAAGGTCTGGAAGCCACGAAGCCCTATGAGGGGTGGCTTAGGGAGCTGGAGATGTTTAGTCTGCAGAAGAGAAGGTTCAGAGGGGACAGGGCAGCCATGTTTAAATATTTGAAGGGATGTCATGTCGAGGAGGGAGCGGGCTTGTTTTCCACTGTTCCAGAAACTAGGACAAGGAGCAATGGATTCAAACTGCAGGAAAGGAGATTCCACCTGAACCTCAGGAAGAACTTCCTGCTGGTAAGAGCAATTTAACATTGGAAAATGCTGCCTTGATGGAGTGTGGTGGAGTCTCCTTCTTTGGAGTTTTTCAATCAGAGTCTGGATGGCCATCTGTTGGGAGTGCTTTGATGTGGGTTCTTGTATGTCAGGGGGTTGGACTGGATGGCCCCTGGGGTCTCTTCCAACACTATGATTCTGTGATTCTCACCAGCTCTGCTTTGCCCCTTCCAGGCCATCCTAAACAACATGCGGGTGGAATGCAAATGCCATGGGGTGTCGGGCTCCTGCGAGGTGAAGACCTGCTGGAAAGCCATGCCTCCCTTCCGGAAAGTGGGCAACGTGCTGAAGGAGAAGTTTGACGGGGCCACGGAGGTGGAGCAGCGGAAGACTGGCTCCACCAAAGTGCTGGTCCCCAAGAATTCCCAGTTCAAGCCGCACACAGATGAGGACCTGGTCTACCTGGACTCCAGCCCCGATTTCTGTGACCATGACTTAAAGAACGGCGTCCTGGGCACGAGCGGAAGGCACTGCAACAAGACGTCCAAGGCCATAGACGGCTGCGAGCTGATGTGCTGCGGCCGCGGCTTCCACACGGATGAGGTGGAGGTGGTGGAGCGGTGCAGCTGCAAGTTCCACTGGTGCTGCTTTGTCAAGTGTAAACAGTGCCACCGGGTCGTGGAAATGCACACTTGTCGGTGACATGGGACACGGGGCCTCTGTCTCGCCTCAGAGCCGACGGAGGCGGCCTCAGAGACCACGTGGGAGAGGGCCTTGGGTTACTCGGAGGGAGATACTGCAAGAGGAAACAGATCTTTTTTTTTAAAGAAAAAAATATTTAAAGCTCCAATAATGAATGGTTTGTTTGGTTTTTGCTTGGTGGGTTCTGTGCCGTTGTTTGCATTCTTGGTCTACTTTATTTATTGCCAAAACCAGAAGCCATCTCTTCCGGGATGGAGCCCATGCTGCTGCGGAGAGAAGCTGGTCCCAACAGAGGCCACTGTGGCTACTGACCCAAAATGGACAGGGAAGGTTGTGCCCAGCAGCAAACGCTGTGTCCAGGGACAGATCTTTGGAAGTAATACTGCACTGGAAAGGGGAGGTGGTGGAGATGATACAGGCGTCTTCTGCTTTTGACCATCCGCTCTTTCAAAACGGACTGAACAAAACTGACGGCACCGGGTCAATGGAAAGAAAAAGCAGTGTGTGGCCACAAATACTGTATGAGGGATGCGCTGTGCACAGAGATAAGCCACAAATGGATTCTTAGAAATTGTGTTCGGTGCAGCTCTTATACAGTATTGGCGAACCTGCACTGCTTTTTTCTTTCCGTCGACTGGATGCCATCTTTTAGAAAACTGTGGACAGTGCATCTTTTATACGGTACAGTTGGCCCTCAACGTTTGCTAGGGTTAGGGGCACAGCACCCCCACAAAAGCAAATATCAAAATGTGTGGGTGTGTCCGGGAAGGGGGCTGAGGCATGGTGGGGAGAACAGGCACCCAGCTTCCAAGCCAGGTCAGGGAAAGGAGAGGAAAAGGCACGAGTAGGTACAGCAGCACTATATTTTCTGTCTCACGTGCCTATCTCCTGCCTTGTGGGAGGGTTCGTGGTGCTGAGAAATCAGGCTGTGAGCCATCCTTAGCTGACCAAGCAGTGGCTGGTGGAGGAGACGGAGAACCAGAGGCAGAGCTGCAGAGAGAGAAGGCTCCCTGAAGCACCTGCGGAGGAGCAAATAAACTTGCATTTAAGCAAATCTATGCAAGTGTAACCCGCAAATGCAGAGGGCTGACTGTACAGGTTTTTGTATTTTTAATACAGGATTCATATTGGGTTCCGTGTTTCGATGATTTCCGCTTTTTGACAGTGCTCTGGCCCCTAAACTTTTGAATACACGGGGAGACCATAATAGCAATCATAGTAATTTGTATCATAGAGATTCTGGATGAGAACAGATTTTTTTTTCCATCCATCCCACTATAAATGCCATTTTATACAATCCCTCCCCATCACCTACCTACCAGGGCCCTAGAATGGCACTAGCTCCAAGCCCTCGCGGAGAAACAGTGGCCAAGGCTGCCTACCGAAGTCTCTAGAGCAGCCTTTGCAGCAGCAAAATAACCCTTCTTGGAGAAGGGGAGAGAAAAAAGCTGTGCTCCTGCTGGGATGGTTGGTGGTGATGCCACCCCCCCCAAAACTATTAGAGAATTTCTCTTTCTCTTGGAGAAGCTGAGTGAAGTGGTCCCCCAAGAAGCAGTTTTCAATGCAGGAGCTGAACGCAGCCGTCGATGAAACGGAAACAAGAACGGAAGTGAGGATGCATGGGCACTCAGCGCACGCTCAGAAGCACCATGTTACCATACTCACCTCCCTATGCCTGAGGACAGAGGTCTTGGTAGATTGTGTGGCAGTGACTTTGATCGCATGCAGACAGCGTTTCCTCCTAAGCCTTGTCGGACAACAACCGAGCCACAGCTTCTCCTTCTTCTAAGAAAACCTTTTTGTAAGCGCCGTTCAACATGGTTGTGTCCATCTAGCAAACAGAGTTTCTATGTAAGTCCTCTGCTGGTTTGAGGGTTCTCATCTCATGGAAGGCATTTATACATTGTCAGCGCAACTCTTAAAACTCTACAGGCTGGCTCTCGCGGCACCAACATACTGTATGCGTGTGAGGTAGGGGAGGGACACAGTGAGCCTCCGAGGGGATCCCTGTCACTGCCCCCCGCTCCCGTCAAGTGCTGAAGCAGCTCGCCAGCACCCCCTGGCTCCCTGGTGTTGAAAAGTTGCAGGCTGGAAGGCTAAAGAGAGAATGGCAGCCAAAGAAAGAACACGGGGGCAGGCAGCTTTCCACCTACTCTCCCCAACCCTCCAGAGGAGATTTGGGGATTGCAAAAGGGGAACCAGCAGGATACATTTCCCCTTTCACATGCCAGAGCGTCCAGTTTACCGAACTCCACGTTTCATCCTTTTGGATCCAATCCAAATGCTGGCAATTTTATCTAGTATTTGTGGCCTTACGGCCCAGCTTGGTGTAATGCATGCCATAAAACATCTTTATCTATTTGGACGTATCTGACTGGTCCCGGTTTGGAGATGGATGAATGCACAGGTGTTCCTGCATGGCAGGGGGTTGGACGGGATGGCCCCTCTGGTCTCTTCCAACTCTACATTTCTATGATTCTATGATTCACATCTAGCTGGTTCTTCATCTGACCTAGCAAAGCACTTGGTACATCCTTAGCCATGCATATAAAAACCAGTAATGGAGTGGGGGTGTTGGCCAGTTTCCTTCACTGTTTTTAACTTCCAAAGGAAAAAGTCATGCAACAAGTCACATGTTATCAGCATCCTCTGCTTTCCACGAGCATCTGTCTTAACATTAATCAGTATTCAGGGATCCTGTTGGAAGCAACAAAGACCTTGCTGTGATGATGTGCGCCCTAAATATTGTGTTAAGTAGGTATGCTTTTCTTTAAAAACTACTGCTTTAATAACATGATCTAACAGCAAATTTCAGAGAGTAATTCCATGCATGTGAGGTTGGGTAGAGACAATATGAAACCTTGTCTGTGTCACACCCTTGCTTTGAGATATTACTGGATATGGTAAGTGGTCCTGAAACTGAACAAGAGGGACAACGGATGTCGGGATGAAGGAGGAGCAGGGAAGGGCAGGAACATGGCTCACATGGTTGAAGACCTGGACATAGACTGGACAAGATGCCAAATCTCAGCATCCCCAGGCGGTGTCGATAATGGTGGGTAATGATGAGGGGACCCATAATCCAACAACATCTAGATGGCCAACGGTTGCCTGCTCCTGCCATAGTCGAGTGTCTACCCTAAATGACACACCCAAGCAGAAGCAGGACATTGATATCTCTGCAAGCCATTTTGAGGCAGCCTATAGCAGAAGCTGCAGTCTTATTCTTACTTACCTGAACACAAAACCCTACTGAAGTCAGTGGGGTTTAACTTTGAGTAGACACGAGCAGGGTTTCATGGTCCCATATGCTAGTGATGTTGTAACAAACATCACTAGCAGGTGAGACCATGAAATCCTGCTTGCATCTACTCAGAATTAAATCCCACTGAGTCCTGAACACGTGTGTCTGGGGGACGCTCCAGGCTTCCCAAAGGCTCTTGGGTTGATCCAAGCGCACATTTTACTGCATGCGGAAATCCTAGGTTGAATACCTGGCATCTCCCTATCCACTTTTTGTTTGTTTTATAGCCCATATTTCTCCTAAATGGGACCCAAGCCAGTTTGCAACATGAATTAAAGCAAGGGCACGTGAATTAACACCTTATAATAAAAAGTTTAAAAAGCCAAACACGCTGCCGTATTAAAACATCAATCCTTTAGAACAATTTAAAATTGTTTAAAAAGATAAAAATAACGATGCAGCACATGCACCCATTTCAGAACTTTCCACATAACCATTTAGTCAGCAAATACTTAGCATCATAGAGTTGAAAGTGACCACAAGGGAAATTGAGTCCAATCTCCTTCTGCCAGGCAGGAAGGCACCATCAAAACATTCCTGACAGATGATCATCCAACCTCTGTTTAAAACCTCCAAAGAAGATGACTCCACCACATTCTGGGGCAGTTCAGAGGCACTGTTGAATTGCTCTGACTGTCAAGAAGTTCTTCCTAATGTTTAGGTGGACTCTTTTTTCCTGAAGTTTGAAGCCACTGCTCTGTATCCTGGTCTCTGGAGCAGCAAAAACAGGCTTGCTCCATCCTCCATAGGAGATCTGTTCAAATACTTAAACAGTGCTATCGTGCTGCCTCTGAACCTTCTCTTCTCCAGGCTAAACATGCCCAGCTCTCTAAACCACCGCTCACAGGCCTTCATTGTGTCCAGGTCTTCTACCATTTTGGTCGCTCTTCTCTAGACATGTTCCAGTTTGTTAATATCCTTCCTGAACCATGGTGCCCAGAACTGGACACAGTATTCCAGGTGTGGCCTGACCAATGCAGATGAGGGTGGTATTTGTTCAAATAAGAAAGTCTTTACCTGCCAGTGGAAGTAGAGCAGGGAAGGAGATCAGCTTAATTTCTTGTGGCAGAGAGTTCCACTGCCCAAGAGCAGACAACAACAAGGCTCTCCTTCTCATGTCTTCACCAAACATCCCTGTGGAGCTGGGCTGAGAGAAAGCCCGTCCTGGAGGATCTTAAAATTCAGACGGGCTCAAAGGCTGAACCTTTGGAGAGTTGAGGTTAATCCGTGCCACCAATACTGAGCTAGACGGCCCAAGGGGCTCACTCGACACGAGCCAACTTCCAACGTTTCTGCTGCTTTAGCCACTTTGGGAACTAGGGAAAGAGCAGAGTATATTTTTGCTCGGAAGGCCTCATGTTTTCTTTCTTCCCAACTGAGAGAGAGGTGAAAGGTTGGGGAGCCTGGAAGGGTGGGAGGGGGGCACAGAGGCATGCATTCCAAGCTGGCTCTTCTATGGCAGTGATGGGACGGGGGAGCGTTGCAGTCACTGGAAGAGACTCTCCCCCGTCCCACCACTGAGAAAGTCCGGCTGGAACTTCTTGGCTGCCGAGCGACACGCGGCAGCAAAATCGGCTGTGGGAGCTGAGCCGTTTGCCCAGAAAGGGCCCCTCTATGCTCTCCGCCAGGAGAAGGAGTTAGAGGCATGCTTGGACCCCCGCATCCTGCCCCGTCCGCAGCTTCCCATCTTGTGACGACAGCCAGATCTAATTCTTCCTTCTCTTGGACAATGACGGTTCGTGGCTTTGTCACACTTCCGTCCACAGCCTTCTCTCCTGAAGCACCGGTCTCTTAGAAGGCACGTGGGGCTCCTTTCTCCACTCACTTGTGGCATTTTAGCATGCCTGATCACAGGGGAAGGCAAAGGGAGCCCACGTAAACCAGTCGACCCTATGCAATAAGCCCTGTCCGATTCAGGTTATAGGGGTAGGAGAAACCGGCAGCAAAGGAAAAAGAACCAGGCCAGCATGATAGAAGTTAAGAAGTCTGCATAGCACGGTTCTGCAGACAGGACTTTAAGCAGAAAAGTACAGAAGCGAGGTTGCAAACATTCAGATCAGGCTGTGCCAGGTAGTTCCAGGTGGACCTGGATCTGCCCCGTGACGGCTTGGGACATCTCCCCAAGCCTTTCCTCCTAGGGCTTCACGTCTTCCAAGCCTTCGACCATTTTGGTCAGCCTCCTCTGGACACCTTCCAGCCTGTCAATATCCTTCCTCAACTGTGGTGCCCAGAATTGGACGCAGTCTTCCAGGTGGGGTCTGACCAAAGCTTAAGGCATAAAACAGTAGCATAACCAAACAACATCCTTTAAACTTTAAATCATCCCCCTTCTCCGTTTCCGGAAGTTGGTGGGTTCTAACGAAGTTTGTACGGTCCACGTGAGAGAGCATCTGCCACTACATTTGTCTTCCTCTTTATGTGCTGAATCTCGACATTATATTCCTGTAGGGCAAGGCTCCACCTCCCAAATTTTTCCTTCTTGTGTTGGACCTCCTGCAGCCGCTGAAGATATGCAATATCATCTCAGCCCTGTCAAGAGTATGGCTTAAAAGGCATTGACATGGTACACCTTGGGCTTGTTATTCCCGGGAAGGCAATAAAACACTGCTCCCAGTTTTTCTTTGACCTCAAAGGGACCTTGCCAAGCAGTCTCAGTCTTAGGCCATTTCCGCACTACACCATTATAGGGCTATTATTCCACTTTTGGCCTCCTAATAAACCCTGGGGTTTGCAGTTTAGGGATCCATCCATCATCAGGGGTTTGCAGTTCAGCTCTCAGCCAGAGAGCTGTTTGGCCTCAGGAAACTACAAGCCCCAGAATTCCACATAATATTGAAAGTGGAATAATAGCATTATAACAATGCAGCGTAGAAATGGCCTCGTCACTGGGCCCCGGTTCCAGACTGAAGATCGGTTCCCCACCTTCTCTCCCCTTGATCCTTGTTTTCTGTACCATCTCATCTGATGAAAAGATCTGGAGATCTTTAAAACTTCCACATGTTTGCAACCTTTGAGGTATTACCCTAGTACAGATTTTGGACAACTTAACAGTGCCACCCTTTCAGGCAGAGGCACCACAGCCGTTGTGTCTCCTAATTAGGTTTAGCTTAGAGGGAGAGGACCTCTTTTGATGGCCAAAAGTCCCAGGTTCAGTCCCTGCCATCTACTCTCCAGGTAGACTGGAATGACTCCTTCTGAGATCTTGAAGAGCCACGGCCCATCGGTGCAAACAACATTGAAAACAAGATTTAGAAACATCATTTTTCGGTCAGCTAGTCGGGAGATTCTGGGCTCTGTAGTCCCAAGAGAAAAACACAGAGCACCACTTTTCCAAACTCTGTTCAAGTGCCCCAGACAGCCCAAGGGTCTGAGTCAGGATGAGGTATGTTTGTATCAAAGTTTTCATCAAGGCATCATCCCTTCTTCTGGGTCTCTCCCACTCAGACTTGGGATGACATCTCCTTTGGACCGAGTACAGTTCTGAACTCTAGCTTTCTAGCTGAATCCTCATTATCGGGGTGATGCAAGAGGGCAGCTTCTCAACTTAGGCCTTTTCCGGGTACTTTCAGACATTGGTCCAAGGGATGCTGAGGCTGCCTCCAATGGGACACTTATCAGGCCTCTCGCACACGTCCATCTAGGACAAGGGCCAAGAAGGCAACGGAGAACAAACAGCGCGCTAAGCGCAGAATTCCTGGACACAGCATTTCAAGGCTGACCCTTGTAAATGTCATCCTGATCCAGATTTTTCTTTGCTTTTTCTTTTATTTATGTTGACAGTTAAAAGAGTTCCAAGCTAAATTAACTTGGGGCTTCTTTTTAACTTTTCTTTTCTTTTCTTGACATGAAACAGAATAGGCACGGGGCCCCTGCTCTCATCATATTTGCAGCTCAGCAGCAAAATCCTGAGTCAGAGCAATCGCCGGGTTTGCTCACTAAGGAGTTTTCTTTGCCTTCTGAGCTTGAATCAGAGATCTACTTGCTCTCTCTCTTTTTTAAAAAAAGCCCCCAGACCTTATGGCATTCCATGATAGATAGGATAACAGCCTCTTGCATCCACCAATTTAAAACAGGGAGTGTGAACAGGGGGCCTGTATCCAACCAATTCCCATTAGCCTCAAACAGCATGGTTAATGGCCAGAAATCACCTAGAGATTGACAGGCATCCTATAATAGTTTTACACAGACGATGGGTCTTCTGGCTGCTAAAAACATAGCCGCAGCAGCATGCTGAAGGACATGAGGCATAACTGCTTCAGGGCCATTTTAAAAAAGGTACTTAAGTATATACCTAACTAGCATATATACCCAGGATTTTATTTTCTCCTAGGTAATACTTGTTAGAAAGATTTGAGTCTCTAATTCCCCAAACTGTCTTGCCCAGTTTCTGTCACTTTTCACCATATTCCCCAATCCAATCTGTATTCAGAGTTACTAACATCCATAGGTTGGGTTCCCGAGGGAATACACTGCCCTCCTCCTTGCTGCTAGGCCTCATCTCCATAGCAACCAGCCTGAGGCCCAAGAGCTCTCTGGATGAGAATTCTAAAGGTCCCTCCCTAAACTGCCAATCCCAGGATTCCACAGAATCGTCTCAGCCAGCCAATCATATGAGGTCTTCGCCTGACACAGCCAATCGTGCAAAGTCAGGTCGTCGCCTGACACAGACAAACTCACAAACTTTGACTTTTATATATTAGATTCTTTGCCTTACACTGAGAGTTAAGCCTCCTAAACACCATTTGGATTTCAAGCAAAGGCTCAGTAGGGACCAGAGAATACTGTCAATAGATCCTGCTCCCAAACCTCTTTGCCGTCTGTCTCCGGACAAAGGCCGCCGTGAGAAAAAGAAGCTTTATCATCTGCATAGGCGGCAGTAAACACGGGGCACAATCCACACACATGTTCGTGCACATGATTCCAGGAATATAAACAGGCACTTCCCCCTGGGGACAGGAGGGCTCTTCCATAGCTCTCATCCATTCTGATGCTTTTAAGCAGGAGAATATGCAGAGAACCAAACTTCACTGGATCATTAGTGTTCCCGCTAGTGTAGGTTCTGCTGTGATTCAACAAGGCTGCGTTGGCGCTCTAAAAATGGATCGTATGGAAGTCAGGGGGAAGAGGAGGAATCTATCCTACCAAACAGCCTAAAATAGCTGCTGTCACCACAAGGGCTGGAAACTTGCTTTTCCCAAAACAACTTTAAGATCTGTACTCTCTGCTACCTTCTCTGCACCTCTTGCTGGCACAGTCAAGGTTGCTTTGCTACTCCAGAAGCCATCCACAATCCACGTTGTAGGGATTTTGTATGCATTCATCCCTCCACATTCGCGTGGGTTAGGAGCACAGGACCCCCACCCCCACCCCGAAAGTGGAAAAACCGGGAATAAACTCCAGGCCCTCCCAAACCATATTTACACAAAAAAGTAGGATCACCGTATTCAACCCACCATGGATTCCTTTGGGGCATCAGGGTTCCTTTACAGGGCAGAAGTGAGGGGCTGGTGGGGCTTACAGCCACCTCCGCTGCTGCCCCACACCCTTTTTAAGAGGGACTTCCAAGCCTCATTCACAGTTCCTCAGTCTCACGAGGCTTGCAGCCCCTATTGAAAATGGCATAGGGAGGCAGCGGAGGTGATGGCAAACAACCCGTGAATAATCAAATCTGCAAAACTGAAACCCGCAACTGTGGAGGGCTGACTGTATTTTAAAAATCTGTAAGAATTAAGCTGGAACCAAATGTCTTCGCTGGCTGAGTTTTTTTTCCTCCTGTCTCAGTAGTGGGTGGCAAAAGAAGACAGGGCAGTCAGGCAGTTTTTTGGGCACGGACTGCCAAGGAAACGCAGCTGACATACTGCTGGATTCCCCAGCCAGCTGTCCGTGTTGTTCTGCAACGCAAGAGGCAACGACACCCCCCTTCCCGCTTTCCTTCCCACCCACCCTTTTGGTGCGAACAAGCCCTACAGAAGAGCTGAGCTGTAACATCAGCCTAGCAACATGGAAGGGGCAGGTGGGAACGCTTTGGGCAGCGTCCGCGCCACTACAGCTGGCCGGCGCTGACTGGAATAGCCTCCGGGGTGTTGCAGCTTGTCTACGACAGGCGATGAGAATGAGGAGCTGAATTTTGCAATCTGTCGCTCTAGCACGAAACCCGGCCTTGCCCGCTAATAAACCAATCCATCCATCATCAGAAGGTTCCTGCTGAGAACCCTGCCAGCCTTGGAGAGCTAATCTCTGCCAAAGTAGCTTCAGTGCAAAAGCCTTCCCTTCCTCTGCATGCAGAAAGAGAATGTCATTCCTAACGGGGAAAACAGCTTTGCATACAGAAGGTCCTAACTTCAGTTCCTGGCTGGAGACTGGAAGAGAACCTGACTGACGTCACAGAAAGCCACTGATGGTAAGTATTGATAACCCTGAGCTGGATGAACAGACTGATATAAATAGCATCCTGAAAAGGGGAAGGGGTCCATCAGCTTCCAGGGGACAAGCCAGCAATAGTCTTCCAGCTGATTTTAGACTCCAAAGTCCTTTATCCCTCATCACTGGTTATGTAAGCTGGGGATGACAGGAACTGCAGCCCCAAAACTATAATTGTAGCCCCCTAAACACCCTGGAAGACCAGAATTGTCCTATCTCACTTGGCTATTTATAGGAGAATAAGGTGTATTTGAGAGCCAGCGGGGGTATAATAGTTTGAGAGTTGGTCTAGGACTCCAATCTCCACTCAGTTATGGAAACCCCTAGGGGAACCTTGGGCAAGTCACACTCTCCCAGCCTTAAAGGAAGGCAAAGGCAAACCCCCTCTGAACAAATCTTGCCAATAAAAGCCCATGATAGGTTCACCTTAGGGTTGCTGTAAGCTGGAAACATCTTGGACCCCAGGGTTCTATCCTAGGGCCATTCTTCTTCAACATTTTTATCAATGACTTAGATGACAGGTTGGAGGGAAACCTCATCAAATCTGCAGATGACACAAAACTAGGAGGGGTGGCTAACACATTGGACGACAGGAACAGAATGCAAAAGGACCTAGATGAACTAGAAAATTAGGCAGAAATTAATAAAGTGGAATTCAAAGAAACAAATGCCAAGGTCTACATTTAGGCCACAAAATCCAAATGCTCAGGTATAGGATGGGGGATACATGGCTCAGCAGTACAACATGCAAAAAGGGACCTTAGGATTATTTTTGATCATAAGTTACATAAGGTAAATATAAATATCTCACTCATTCTTTCATTGCCTCCGCTGGGCAGGAACCGTAGTTCAGTATATTCTGCTTTTCCATGTAGATTCAGTCCCAACCTCTGCTGCAAAAGGATGATAGGAAGGACTTTTCTCTGTCTGGGACCCTGGAGAGCCAGTGCCAGCAAAAAAGAAGACAATAGCATGCCAAGCAGACAACAGTCTGAGCTGGGTGAAGCAGTTCCGTTTATTCCTACCAATCCCTCCCTTGAAAAGAAAGAAGGAAAGCAAGAAAGGAAGCGAAAAAAGAACGTAGCAAGAATCACAGAATCAGAATCACAGCGCTGGAAGAGACCATTAGGGCCACTGAGTCCAACCCCCTGCCATGCAGAAATACACCGTCCAAGCATCCCCAACAGAATGCCAAGAAGCGCTTGGAAAAGCTGTTTTGGGAGCACACTGGCTATAGTGGCTGGTGGATTTTGGCAGTTGGGAGTCCAAAAAGTAATTTTTCCAAGCTCCGTTCAAAGCTTAGCTCACAATATTATGTGACTGCAAAGTTAAATATATTTAGAGTACAGCCAGTCCTCCAGGTTCACTAGGGTTAGGGGTGCAGGACCCCCCAAAAGCAGAACACAAATATCAAAATGTCTGTATCTGTGGGAAGGGGGGTGAGGGATGGCGGAGACAGCAGGCATTCAGGGTCCAAAGCAGAAAGGAGAGGGAAAGGGGGTGGGTTGGCACGGTGGCCCTATACTGCCCCTCTCTCGCCCATCTCTTTCCTTGGGTGTTTGTGGAGGGGGGCACTGGGACAGGGTTTGTAGTGCTGAGAAATCGGGCTGTGAGCTGTCCACAGCTGGCCAGGAAATGGACCAGAAGTGGGGCTTTAAAGGGCTGCGCGGCCCGATTGGAGCCACCAAGAAGGAAGGTTCCCTGGAAAAGAAGAGCCTGAGGTGGGGGGACCGGGGATGGAGAAACACGCAAATAGTCAAATCTGTGAAAACTAACATGGAGGGTCGTCTGTGTCTTCTTCAGAAAACAGCCCTGTTTACTGGTGACTTTACTCGGACGGTGCCTTCAGTCCTGCTCCCTTTTTCCCATTGTCTCCAAATCCTGAAATTCTTCCCATCTTCACACTCTGCCCCATGATCAGGGAGTTCTCCTGTAGGGCACCGCTGCTCCTCACAATCTGCTCCCACCCTGTCCTGGCGGCCTCTCCATGCCAAACGTCTGACACTCATAGCAGGCAGCTTCTTGCTGAAGTCAGACGTTGTCACTTGGCCAACGCGCCCTTCCAAAGATAACTCCAGAGGCAAGCGTCGACTCCAGCCGCCTAGCCATGCCCTAACCTCCCCGTCCTTCCAACTCATCGAGGGGAAAGTGGTGTGGGATTGTTGCAAACGTGTGTACTTTGCGGTCTCCCTTTCTGAATGGGCTTTTTGGCTGTCACAGCACTCCGCTCGACACCGTCAGCCGGGCCAAGGCTAACCACTTCCCTTGTACGTTTCCTCACGGCACAAGTTCTTCCTCTCTCTCTTGGCATAAAAGCGGTGTTGGTGGACAATTTTGGATGCTGCTAGCCCAAAGCACGTTGGACTTTGCCTCTGGTGTGCGAACCTTGGCCTCCTGTTGCTGTTATTTGGGGGAAAACTGCTGCAGAAATGGCTGCAGTATCTCCATCGTGTGGCCTGACTCACATTTTTTAGTGCCATTTTGGTTAAAGGGGGAGGGAGACACACACCCCCTGCATAATTCTGGTAATCATGTGTTCCACTCATTTTAAGCTTGTATTTCTTGCTAAATGCAGAACAACTGTGCTCTTTTCTTGCCAAGGAGGGAAAAGGAGAAAGATTTCAGCGTCACAAACACTTAGAAAGTGCTATGATTTTAACAGTTCAGATTTTGCGACCATGTGGCTACAGTACTCCCTCCACATTTGCAGGTTTGACCTTCGTGAATTTCTTTATTCACAAGACGTGCGTGTTTCCTTTCCCCCTGTTCTCCTCCTCGCATCCCCTTGATTTTGCTGGGCAGAAAAGGAGATCAAGCACCCAGACAAAAGGCAAGGAAATTGGGGTGGAGGGAGGCAGCTTCCTTCTCCCCTCTGGAGCTCCCCCATCCCTTGCCTCTGGCCCCAGTGCACAAAAGGCAAGGGACTGGGAGAAGGGATTCGCCATTAACTTCGCCATTCGCCAAGTTATTCGCCATTTTCCCACTTTCGTAAGGGTTCTGCACTCCGAATCCTTGCAAAAGTGGAGAGAGCACGCTAAACGTCAGATTTCTGTTCACCTAAAGGCATACACTTCCCCATAAAGAGGTGAAAGTGAAAATAAAATAATTCAAGTTTGCCAGAAAGCAAAACCCAGATTTATCCTGCTAGGGCAGGGGTGGTCAACTTCTAGAGTCCGAACTGCTATTAGACCGTAAGCCACAACCAGCTCTAGGTAGCACGGCCTGGGCAGAAAAATGGCAGGAGCTTCAATCCATCACATTCAGGAGGACCACAAAGTGCCCGCTGCTGACCTAAGATGAGGCCTGTCAGTGCTTAGATCTTGACACCCAGCTTTGCCTTCATTTATCGGTCTGAATTAGGGTTTCCATGCTTTCCTGCATTTGGGTTGCCCTCTTTAACAGCCACGTGGTGCTTTCCGTACTGGGATACCTTTCCTATAGCAGTTGGCCAGTCTAGATGAGTAAGATTTCACGCTGATATTTTGGACTCTTTTTGTTAAAATTCCACAGTTATCTTCCTAGACGGCAAAGGAAGAACTTGAGATTTAAATTTTAAAAAATTCAAATGCTTAGACAGCACAGCAAGACCTTGAGATTTTGAAAAAATAAATTGGGTAGAGAATAAAACAGGTTCATCCGCCCCTACTGTAAGCTTTCAATTGGCAATATGGGGCTAGCCTCTGCAGCTGCAGAGGGAAAGGCCTGGAACGCGTTTGTAACAAAAATTCAGTCCTCTAGCTTGGTTTTCAAAAAGACAAGAACAACCCAAAAGAGAGGTTGGATAACTAAACTTGGTATAAGAAGCAGCACTTTTGAACCCTGTTGTCCAGAAGTGGGAATCATGCAGCCCTCCAGATGTTGAGTTACCACTCCCAGCATCCTGAGCATCAGTTACGCCCTCTGCCCAAAAAAACACGATAAGGCACCATAAGCTTGCCATAAGTCAGAAATGACTCGAAGCCACACAACAAACAACAATAACAACACTGTGCTGGCTAGAATCACAGGGACTTCCCGTCCAGCATGTGTAAAGCCCCACTCTTGACACAGCAGATCCAAGAATTTATTCAGTATTGATGCATCAGGAGAACGTATTCACATCCCTGCCCAAATGCAGTCATTTCCTGGTGATTAAGCCTGGTGGGTTTTCCCTGCAGCTGGGAAAGGAAGAAGGCAGAAGGAGAAAAGAGAAGAAAATGCTGAAGTGGAGGAGGCAACAAGACGGTTCTTTCTCAGAAGCTTTGTTAACCGAGAGGTGTGTGTGTGTGTGTGTGTGTTTTCAGGCAGTCTGTATTCATGCACACATTGAGAGCCCTTCCAGCACACAGACACCTCTTTCTACGTGTGGCCCCTCATTTCATCAGCCAAACCACTGCAAAGATCAGCAGGAATGAAAGAAGCTCTCCTGAAACAAGAGGACAGAGCCAGGCTCCTGGTAGGAAGTCCTGCAGGAACTGTCAGAAGCTCAGCATTGCGGGAAGAAGCACACAAGGGAGGTCAGGACATTTAGAAAGGAAACCAAAAACAGAGTAACAAACAAAAACCCGAACCACACATCAAGTTCTTCCAGCGTTGCGCTCAGCCTGGAAACGAGGAGATTGTAAGGAGAAAGGAAGAAAACGGAAAAAAAGGGGACTCAGTAATGCTTTGGGCCCACAGCATGCTCCAAGTTTTTAAGAGCAGCAGCTCCCAGAAGAGAACACACAAAAAATTGGGGCAAGAATGCAGAGCAATTGCTCCCCACAAATCAACAAGAAGAGCTGGGTACCAGGTATAACAGGGGGACATTCTTCCGGCCCAATCGCGGAATATCCGCGGACGCAGTCCCAAAGACACTCACCCCACTGCTGGGAATGAGCTAGATACCTAAAGATGGTTTCTCTCAACATCCTCAACTAGGCCTTCCTGGAATGCAGCTGGAAGTGATGGGCCTTTTGCCTGCTCCAGAAGACAAGATTTTAAATACTCCTTTCATCTTGCTGCTCTTCTCAGAATAAGTCTGATTCAGACGCTCCAAGGCACGTCTTCAGCCAGCCTTCTTTTCCATTCGGACCCTGAGTTTTGAGCTGTTCCTTTCCAACTGAGCTGTTCCTTTCGAATAGCCACTGCCCGGTTCTGCATGTTCAATCCAGTCCTTTAGCATCCTTGGATGTAGTTCATCCAGCCCGAGACCTGAGTTCATTCAGAGTAGCTAAGCACTTTTGTGATTTCCGTCTGTTTCTCATACAAGTCCCTTTTAAATCTCAGCTTATCTGAAATCTGTTTGTGCCATGTACCTGAGTTTCTTTAGACACCTCTGATTTTTCTTCCTGATTGTAACTGTTCTTGTTGTTGTGCATTCAGTATCTCACCTTTAAGACACTCCCATGTATTGTGAATTCCCTTCCTTTGCAGTATTTCTGATTGTGGGATGTCACCCAATATTTCCCTAAGCTTACTAAAATCAGCTTTTCTGGAAGTCCACACAGCACGTCCAAATACGTTCCTCTTTCCTCTGCACAACAAGTTACAGGAAGACACGATCGCTCGCACCCAAGGATCCCATTACTTTCATCCTATTGACCCGATCATACCTGTTGGTTAGGAATAATTCTAAATAGTGTATCCCAGAGCTTCCCAAATTTTTCATGTTGGTGACATACTTTTTTAGACATGCATCATTTTGCAACACAGTAATTCAGTTTTACTAGCAAACCAGAGGTCGAGCTAACCCTTTATAAGAGATACAGACACATACATAAATTCTAATAACAAAATGTATGGGGGACACAACGTATCTCATGAAAACCTTCCATATATTTTTAAAAATATATGATTTATAAATAATAACATACATTTCCAAGATTGTAGGCGAAACACCTACACACTTCAGGCGACATACTAACATGCCATGACACACCATTTGGAAAGCCCTGGTGTACCTCCTTGTTATCTCTCCATCTTCTGTCCAATGAAATTGTTTGCAAGGCAAGATGCTTCATTGTCCCTGCTGCCTGCATATCCAAGTGCGCTGTCTGTGCTTATCCCATTTTGCCAGGCAGAAAGGCACAAGCTGTGACTTGTAACAGGCAAACCTACCAGCTTAGGTATCCCAGTATTAATAATAACATATTCTGCAAGGAGGGCAATTTCCAAGCATCTATTTTGCAACAGAATCATAGAAATGTAGAGTTGGAAGAGGCCCCAGGGGCCATCCAGTCCAACCCCCTGCCATGCAGGAACACCCTCAAAGCACTCCCGACAGATGGCCATCCAGCCTCTGCTTAAAAACCTCCAAGGAAGGAGACTCTACCACACTCCGAGGCAGCATCTTCCACTGCCGGACAGCCCTGACCGTCAGGAAGCTCTTCCTGAGGTTCAGGTGGAATCTCCTTTCCTGCAGCTTGAATCCATTGCTCCTTGTCCTGGTCTCTAGAGCAGCAGAAAACAAGCCCTCTCTTTCCTCAGAACATTTTGCAGCAAGTGTTGCTGCATGAGTCTATCAGCCTACTTTCCCTTAAGCATGTTTTTGATCATTGCTCAAAATGCCCATCGATAGGTGGTCACAGGAAGACACCCTGGTATGGGAAGTACGGAGTATTGTAGTTTTGTGGCCAATTTCATTTTCGTGATACTTTCCAGACACACTGCTGCCTCATTTCTCCCAACCTTTAAAGCTTGATGAACTTTTTGCTGCCATCATAGGAATGCCAAGGGCTTGAAATACATCAGAACTGTATAGTGTAAAAGGAAAATGCTTCTTCCTTTGGATGTAGTCATTGAAAAGTACAACCGTGACCCATTTCAGCTAGTATCAAGGGAGCCTCTTCCTGTTCAATAATCTGCCTCAGTAAAGGCCTTCCTACAAACTTGGTTCACCCCTGTGACAACTAAGACAGCCGCTGAAAGCTACTAATTCTCTCTATTCCATTTTTCCTACATTAACCCCTCACCCTACACCCTACAATATTACTTTCCAAATTCCACCTCTGATCCTTGGATAATTCTAACCTATTGCATTGCCCTAAGAATTGTGTTATTTTATCCCCTTCACCTGCCCACTTTCACATATACATTTAAAAGGAAAATCACTTCTTATTCTCTTTGTGCGTTTTAACTCTTTGCTTTTCTCCCCGTCGGAGCATGGAAGGCTTTTTTCTCCTTCCTCCCTGGGTGGAGGAAGGCCCCAGATCATTTTACTCAGGGGCTCCCTTAATCATTTCTCTACCTCAAGGAGCATTATAATCACCCAGCTCTGGCTACTTACTGCGTGTAAAGCTATCTTAATCAGCAGTACCCTGACAAGTGTGTATTGTTTCTCTAAGTCTTCTTTATTTCCTGCTCCAGTTCTCTCCCTCTTTGCTAAGATTATCCTCTCGTTCCTGTTGGGAACTGCGACACAGCTCTAGCCGCACTCTGGCTTGTATCATCGAAAAGTCGTGGGCACCACCAACGGAGCGCATGCAGCTCCGACTGGACCGGTCACCTCCGTGACAAGGCTGGCAAGGCAGACGCAGCAACAGGCCTGCTCAAACACTAACCCTATCCATGGCTGAGAGGAAAAAAGACGGTTACAGGGGAAGACCAAAAAAGCAGCATTCCTGTGCATACAGTCCTCTCTCTCAGTCCAGTATTGCTATAGAGCACATGTGTCAAATGCAAGGCCCGGGGGCCGAATCTGGCCCACCAGGCCATCTCATGTGGCCCCCGCACCTCTCCTGCAGCTGCGGCACTCCCCGTGCCTGGCAAGCCTGATCCCCCCATTGCAGGCCCCAAGCTGCCAGTATTTTGAACAGGGGCCCAGCAGCCAGCACTCACAATCTACTTCTACTTCTGACTGCTCCTCTGTCCAAGTCTCGCTGTCAGAGCATTGCTGCGGGTTACCACGGCAACGCTCCATGCGGCTCACGAGAGTTGGACAGAGGAGCAGTCAGAAGTAGAAGTAGACTGCCAGGGCTGGCTGCTGGGCCCCTCTTCGGAATACCAGCAGCCGGGGGCCCACAACATGGAGATTGGCCTCCCCAGGTACAGAGAGGAGTAGAGGGGCACAAAGAAGCACAGGGGAAGGGGGAACAGAAATAGGCACAGAATAATCAAATACAGAGAAAATTATTTAATATGATAAAAAAAGTAGATACATTTACATAGCCTTACAGATACAACCGATACAAAGGCTGCCCTTTGAGGGCAACCATCATGCTGACGTTGCCCAAGATGAAATTGAGTTTGACACTCCTGCTATAGAGTTTCTTACATCTTTACTTTTCCTGCTTGGTTATTACTTATAGCCTGTTTTCCAAGACAGAATGGATGGAGACTGCAGAACATGAGCAAAGGATGTGCAGGTTTGCAGAGGCATGATGTCTCCGGCTGCCTTCTACCTGAAGCTTGAGGTACATCAGCACCAACCAGTGAGAGCCAATCTGGAGTGATGGTTACAGTGCAAGGGAGCTTAGAGTCCTCAATGAGACACGAAACTCACTGGGTGGCCTCGGGCCAGTCACTCTGTTATCCCGACCTATCTCTCCACATCTGGAGGATAAAACGTGGAAGACGAGCCAGCATGCCATTTGGAACTTATTGAAGGAAAGGGAGGACACAATTAAAAAGAAAAGGGAATAACACACTAACGTTGCAAACCTGGAAGAGCCTTTATTCCATCGGGTTCCAAAGCACACCAAAGGATTTGAAAATATGTGAAGTAGGGCAAACAAGTAGCTATTTTTAAATTATAATCCTGAACACTCACAGGGTTAGGAAAGCTGCAAGTAGATCCAAGGCTACAAGGAACCCACTTTCAGAATCTTTTGCCGTGAAAGAGTTACACTGTTCAAACCAAACTCTTCTTTGGACCCGCATTCCCATCTCTTCATCTATTTTATGCTTCCACTTGAAGCACCATTAAAATCAAGTAAGGATGGTTTCACAGTTGAAGGGCCCCATAACCAACCAACCCAAGCTTTCCGAGCCTGGCACGTTGCAAATACGCTCAATTACAACTCTCATAACTTCCAACCAGCATGCCTAGGGTGATGGGAGCTATAGTTTAAGACCATGGCAAAGTACCCCGATGAGTGAAGCTGAACTAGTCAAAACAGACTAAAGAAGAGGACAGTGGGCAAGACTGCATCGTCCAAGGCTATCAACAACTTGTGAGCTGAATGGAGGCGAAACAAGCTTAGATATTTAGAAAAGACACCTCTCCCGGAGGCACTGCGCACCATACCAAACAGGCAAAGTGTTTGAGAATTTTTTTTAAAGGAATAACTCTCTGCTACCTAGATCAAAACTAGATGCTTGTTCTTTAAAAGTACATGTATAAAAAAAACCCAGGAAGGGTACTGGATTCTTCTTCACTGGAGATTTTTAGACAGAGTTTGGATGGTCATTTGTCACAGATCCTGTTAGCTGCAGATTTACTACGTTGTCAGAGATTTGTGCTAGTTGTATCCTTCGGATCCTTCCAAGTCTGCCGTTCCGTGATTCTATGAATCCCCTTGAGAGGGGAGGATGGCGTGGGGAAACAAAGTGCCTTCATTTAGAGCAGAATGGAAGATCAGCCCTAGCTAGCATGGTCAACGGGCAGGTAAGAAAACGAGTTGGTAGCCCAAAACATATGGAAGCCACCCTAGCCTAGAGCAAAAATGCTATCCAACACAATTGCTGAGATCTGGAGGAAGAATCCACCTGGCTTAGCAACCAATCCTTCATTGAAGGACTTCACCAGTTGCCCCTTTTTCCCTCACTTACATCATCCATTGCTCTTCTGAAGCAAGACCTAAGAGTACTCAGCTTGCAGCAATCCAGGCGTGCATGATACAATGTTTTCTGACTTCTCTAGACTAGGTGAGTTCACCAGATGTCACACTAGGACTCACTTCTAGGACCAGAGGGAATTCTGCTACCACTTGTAACGACAGGGCCTGGGGGAAAAGACCTCACTACCCAACCTACACAGCCAGAACTGAGCTTGGGGGCACCGAAAAGCTAAAGGGGGCAGCTGGTAAAGCAGAGAGTACTCTAATCGTGACGTCAAGTCCAAGGAAGCAAGGAGACCCACAGTCCTTTCCTTGACCAAGTGGGCTAGCTTTTTCTTCCGACGCATGTGTGTGTGTGTGTGTGTGTGTGTGTGTGTGTTTCAGAGCCCTGCACTTCAGGAGCAATTAGCAGCGGGCCTGAACTAATTCCCTCTGCCGCAGCTCCAACACAAACACCAGGCTCTGGCTCCCACTCGGCACCTCCATGCACACTCACCTCAGTGTTTGAGAAGGGCCAGGCTGACATTGCCAAGAACAACACAAATAACCCAGGGCTTCTTCAGGTTAAGAGGCGGCCTTGGAGGTGCAGAGCTGCCGCCCAGCAGCAACACACACACACACACACACACACACACACACAGAGGCCAGCAATGGGCAGAAAGACAGCCAGTGTCCAAGGTCTTGAGGTCAAGGGCATGGGCAGAAGAAGTAGGCAACATGACTGTGTATACAGAACACACAGAAACACATCCCCTTCCCACTCTCTCAGGACTAAGGTGGAAACGACGAACAGGGCAATCCAGTCCCAGGCTACGGTTTCAAAACAGCTTTCGAAGAGCTCCATCGAGATGATATAAATACTCTGCAAACAGCACCTGCGTGGCAAGGGACCCAATGCGTGCTGGCCAATGCTTGCTCCGGCTCCTCCAGCTGAAACAACAACAGAGGGAGGGAAGGCAGGCGCTTTAAGGATGTCTCCAGCTCTCTAGACAGGGAGAGACCAGCAGAACACAGCACCACCGGGACCCAAGGAAGTGCTTCAGAAGTGAGAAACCATCCGCTCTCCCTTACACTGCCCCATCAGACCAAGGCACCCCACAGCCGACGGAGGGCAGACGTGGCGAAGGAGCATTTCACAGACAGAACCACAGCTTACAGGCCTCCCCCTTCTCTGGTTTGAATCATGCACACTGGGACCATAGAATCTCTAGGTTTTCCATGGCTTCCATGAAGGCTCCGCTTCCTGAATCACGGAGTACATGTCTGGTGGAGGGGAGACACACGGCAGAAACTTGTTTCTGCGCAATTGATAGGCCAAGACCAAGCACTGGAATGACCCTGGACTATTCTAAGTGATTCTTTAGAATCTCACACATTTCCCGCACCGTACAAAATATTACATAGTGGGCCAAGCATTCTCACAGTGTCGAACAAAGAATTAGTCTTAAATGGATTGGCCTGCGCTGGCTAAGAAAAGTGTGCGTCGGAAGGAGACAGAAGTACGTTCCTCATGCCATTCTGTTCTGCTCTGAATGTTGCCAAGATTTAAAAATCATCCCCTTTAATAACTAGGTGCCATTCTCTTGCTTCCAGATGAACCAAGGCTGTGGCCATTTTTATTGTCTTCAATTTCATTATTTTCATGAGCAACGTGATTTATGTATGTAGCTTTGATTGCTGCACTGTGTTCTGTTTTCTTTATGGAGCTGTCCTGTTTGGGCCCTTATTTTTCAAAGTGGCCTATAAATATTTTAAATAAAAAGGTAATAAACATTCTGACTACAGCACCAGAACACACCAAAGGGCCAAACAAGCTATGCAAGAACCTCCTTTTACTGTAAATACATTTTTGTTGTTGCTGCGTGCTTTCAAAGTTGTTTCCAACTTATGGCGATCCCAAGGCCATAAGGTGTTCTTGTCAAGTTGCCTGTGCCTTGCCCTGATGCTGAGAAAGTGTGACTTGAGCAAGGATTTGAACCCCGGCCTTCAGAGTTGTAGTCTCAACAGTCAAACCACCACACCACACTGGCTCTCTGACACTTACCACTTATTTCTCCAGATACTGTGTCCAGAATTCAACATTGTGAACAGTTTACCTTCTCCAGCTCCAAACGTAAAGCTCCAATTCCCATGGTTTCAGAGGAAAGGGCTTAGAAAACATTCTGACTCAAAAGAAGTAAGTGTATTACCACCCCCCGTCAACCTTACTCAGTAAAAGCAACAAGGCATGAGACTTGTTTCCAAGCCCATTTCTCTTTTTGTCTCCCTCTCTCCCTCTCACACACACAGTGAGAGAGAGAGAGATCTGTCTTCCCTTGGTTTACTTTTCTCAGTGGTAGATTGTGGATTAGAAAGGGTGGGTGGGAAGGACTCAGTGTTATGCTAAGTCTGAAAACAGGAAGGATGAGGTGAAACTTGGAATGCTGAACTGTGGCAAGCAAGGGCAGCTGGCCAGGGCATCACTCCAGATACTCTTACACTGCCCCAGCAGGGGGAGAAAAAAGGCTGCAACGCTGAGACATCGATGCCTCTGCAATATAGAGCCCTTGCCAACTCCGGAGGGCACCAGGCTATGTAGATGCTGCAACCATAGGACATTACTAGGAGCTGCACTAAACAGGCTTTCTCGATTAGCATCTGGTTCCCTACACACCTGGGCCCAGCTGCTCGGCTCTACAAGTGAACCTCTGTTGATCTCTCTGGAGCACATCTTATAAACAAAAGGGCAGAGTGATCGCTCCACGGAGCCAGCACCAAGGGTATACAAAGATGCAGAAAATGTAAATTAGTGCAGACTTCTGGACAAGACATGCCTCTATCTTGCAAGCAGCTTTTTTCTTGGGAAGAAGGGGGAACGAAATTGAGAAGCGCAACTGGCAAAGTTGGTACACCCTTACCATCTAGTGGCTTCTCTCAGAAATGCAGAGCTAAGTTCCTAGCTCCCTGAAGCAAGCACGACCTTTTTTTTTTTTTTTTGCACTTTTCTGTTGACTGTTTGCTGCTGGTGAAAATTTATCACTGCTGTTCGGTCTGAACTGGAAGTAACGTATTTAAGGAAGCCGCCACTTCATCCAGTATCCATTCAAGTTCCCCAGGTAGTCAATTTGGATAGATGATGTTCTTGCGTGCCTTTAAGTCATTTCTGACTTACAGAGACCCAAAGGCAGGCCTATCATGGGAGTTTCTTCTCAAAATTTGTTCAGAAGGGGGTTTGCCATCACCTTCCTCAGAGGCTGAGAGTGTGTGATTTGCCCAAGGGGTTTAGATCCAGCTATCCCAGAGCCCTGCTCCAACACTCAAACCACAATATTACGCTGGCTCACCCGTTATGCTCAAGGAAAAAAAAATCAAAATAGTATTACTTTAGAGATAAATATAAAGGCATCCAGTGAACCCTGTGGCAGAAGGGAGATTCAGAAAAACTTTTTAAGGTATATTAAGAGACTGGATGATCATACCAGAAGAAGGCAATGAAGCAAAATGCAGGGGGATTCAAGACAGGCAAGATAAATATTCATTTGGACAGTATATAGTTACGCTGAGGAAATTGCTACCATAAGATGTAGTGGTGACCACAAAATTGGACAGGTTTAAAAGGCAAAGGGACGAACTCAGAGAGAATATCGATGGCAGGCAGCCATTATGACTATGTAATTCCTCCAGCACGAGAAGCCACATCCTTCTGAAATACCAGTTCCTGAGAGACACAAGTAGGGACATGTGCAATGCCCTCATGTTCTGCTTGTGGGCATGTTGTCAGCCACTGTGGGAACGGAAAGCCAGACCAGACAAGACTCTGAGCTGATCCAGCCCTGCTCCTATGATCACGTCAGAACTTCTTGCTGTGGTTGCTTCCCCGTACCTTCCCCTCTCTTCCAGAAAGAAAAAGTGAAATGCAGTTAATGTTCCATTTACCTGTTAAGACAAGATTCTACACCAAATTTTCATCAAAATCAATAAACAGAAGGAGGGTATCTGCCACCCTAAACCAGTTTGGAGTGGGATGCTTGTCATGGAAAAAAGGATCCAAGGGCTGAACCTAAAATCATTTCCTCTTCCCTTCTCCAAACAACTGACTAGTCAAATTCACAATTTCTGAACAAAATGAAAAGGGGAGGCACTACACTATCCTGATCATTTTTTTCCCTTGTTCATAGGCCAGCTATGATAAAACAAAGTAGCTGCTACCCACAATCTGGACAGAGGTTTTCTTGCAACTCACACAGATCTCAGGTCCTTGTCAAGGTCAACAATAAATAAAGGTTTTCAGAAGAAAGGTGGGATCCCCCTGTAAGTCAGGAAAAGCTACTTGTCATTCACTGCAAAGTCTGGTTCACCATAAATGTTCTGCTGTTCCAGTCCATTTGTCTCCTGACACACCATGGGTGCTGGCCACCATGATTCCAGTTCCCCTTTACCATCTTAATATATACAAGGAGCGAATGCAACACAGCAAATCTTCCACAACAAAGAACTAGAATTTTTCTACAGACTCAGTGTGCAAGCACAGAATCACCTTTTCAGCTCTCTTGACTTTCAAATGTAGAAATATTTGAAATGTAGATTCTGAAGGTATAAAAAACACCACAGGTATAGTGTCTAACGAAGGCTTGAAAACCATAAAGAAGCAAGGGCAGATAGTTGTCTTCAGTGCAATGCCCAGCATTCCCTGCCCATGCCCATTATCAGATGAGCAGACTTCAGAAAGGCGTCCTTGGACTTGTTTCAAAAACCTCAAAATGTCAGAGAAGTTTGCATCGTTGGCATTCCTTAACTCCCCCTTCCCAAAAGGGTCACCTACAGTAAGATTACCAAGCACTGTGAACAGAGCATGAGCTAAACTGGTATCCTATAACTATATATTTAGCCAGAAAATTCAGCATTACCTTGTGACACTAGAAGAAAATTGATTCAGATTTAACCAGGACTGGCTCAACATGCAATGAAAATTTAGATGGTAAACAGAGACCCAACAAGCAACCACTTTAAAAAGCACCACAAAAGTTTAGTAGAGACATAAAACAAGAACATTTTTGCTATTCAATATTAGGGACCCCAAAAGGAATGTTGTTTGTGTTGTACATTTTACAATATGAGGATTCAGTGTCTTTCTGGGGAAAGCCATCTTTCATCTCCAAACCACAAGCAAACAATGACAAAGTTTTTTTTTTCTTTTATGCTGAAGGATTCTGGAATGCAAATAATAACATCTTTCAAGTTCTTCCTATGAGACTGCAAAACCCAGTCTTTCTTTAGCATCTTGTTACTAATGAATGGAAAGATTGCAGGCAACTACTTTTTCCAAATTAGAAAAATTGTCAAGAAGCTCCCAGTCAGCAGAGAAGAGAGTTTTGAACTGGCTGCTGAAAGAAAATAACGAATTCCTCACAGATGAAGACGAGATTTCTGAGTGGACAAGTCAAATCATTTTAAAAATTTTTAAAAACATTTATGGCATCAGTCATTCAGGCAAAACAAATTATTCTCAGCCAGGCTTGTGAAGATACTTTATGTTTAATACATTTGAAAAAATGCATATACAAAGAACTTAAGACATGGAAAAAAGCATCAGTTCAACACTAACAAGTCTACAAGAATTAGAGTCAGGGAAGATTGAGAAGTATTAAGCTGGAGTATAAATCTGTTAAGATCCCTACTAACACTGGAGTCAGAGACCCCCACATGATCTGTTATACTGAGCAACAACCTGGGAGGCCAGAGGTGCTAAAATATTTTGGGTCACTCGTCTCCCAGTCCCCAAGGTGCCATTATTCAGCATCTTTCTCCGCCACATTTTTTTTTTCCTGAGGCACATCTCATTCCCTTTCTCTTCAAAGAGAATACCAAACCACTTTGTGACAGTCAGCTTCCTAACTTCAAATTTCCATTCCGTGTGGACTGATTTCAAATATATCACTCATGCTGCTGATCATCAGAAGTCTCTATTGCCGAGAGAGGGGCTGGCTGTTTAACACCTAATGTTTTCATGTTTTAGAAAACTACAGATCCAAAAAGTAGTAATTGACAAGGCTGGATGGGATTTATGTAGGGGTGTGTGTGTGTGTGTGTCTCTCACACACACAAAAAACGGTTTTTGGCAGAAAATACAGACATGGGGGTCATTTACATTTCATTCTTAAAAGGGCAATATAGTAAGTTCTGACCTCCTTGGAGGAAAGAAAGGGAAACAGATCCAAGGCAACTTCAGAGGAGATGTACGTAAGAAGGACCACTACATCCCTCTTCAAAGAAGCACCAGTTTGAGACATTTTCAATTCCAGAATCTGTTCCAAGGACTGAAACCTGCTCACCCCCAGACTGCAAGCTGGCCCGAGAAGCCCAAAAAAATCTAAGTAATGCCAGCCTAGCAGTGATGGGTCAGGACCTGAAGGCTACAGCCTAAAAATTAGTCTGTTATAGAGAAAAATCACCACAAGCATGTCTGAATTTTAAAAAGAAACAAAAAAATTAAACAGTAAACAAAAACCTAGTACTGATCAGTGTTGGTTGAAATACAATATTATTCTTTAAAAAAAAATTAGTTTAACCGAAGGGCAATGGAAAAGAGCACTAACATTTGCATCTTGCACAGGGAGCATATGGCAAGAGGGTGCACGACATTTGTCATCATTGCAAAAAACAAATTGGAAAATCTGAATCTTTAGTTTGATTTCAACATTGCTTTTAGTATGACATCGACACCAGCTTTGCAGAAGGGGCTGTGAAAGGACGTTCATAGCAGCACACACCTGCGGCTCTTCTTCGGCTCCGGAGGCTCCAGGGCGGCCAATATCGCCTCGTCAAATACATTCTTTAGGCCTTTCTGAAAAGGGGCAAAGAGAAAGGGGCTGTCTCATTTTCTGCATTATTGAAAACAAACTGTGTTTTTTTTAAAAAAAACCCACACAGACAGAATGAAAACCTCGTAGCGACGAACAGGGTCCCGCAGTACAGCAATATTCCTTTCTAGATATTCTAGATACTTAGTGCCTGAACCATGTTGCAATGTTTAGCGACTCCTTCAATGCACAAAACCTGACATTTAAAGCCAAAAAGTAGCCTGAGAACACAAAGTAGTCAGCAAACCTGGATATCAAGAAATGTCAACGTACATACTGAAGGTCTATCGCTCAATTTGTTGTGTGTGGTGTGTGCATGAGGCAGTCCTATTTAGCATTTTGCAACCTAATGAAAATGCATACCCCATGTTCGAAAGAAAGAAGAAATGACTCAGGATCAGGAAAGGGGATTTGTGACACCAAGGTTAAATCAGAAAGCAAGAATGGAGAACCCTTCAACACGACTCCTCTGAGGTACCACACGTTACCCAAGCAGCAAAGGAGGACTCGAGAGCAGTGAATGTTAGTAGAGTCCAGTATGAGAAAATGAAGAGGTAGGCACTTAGTGTATAACTGTTAAACTGAAGCAAATGAATGCAAACAGGAATAATGCTTCATCAGGCATTTATACGAACAACTAATTTTAATTTTTGAAATGTATGCTACTACACAATTGTATGTCTCTTCCTTGCTCCAGACAACAGAAGTCAAAAAGTATGACTTTTTTTTTAAAAAAAGGAACGCTTTACATTTTACAGTTGCAAGCTGTGAGAATGAATAAAGTCAGTGCTACTATGCCATTGAAATCAGAAGTTGGACATCTGTCATACAGTAGCAGGTACACCTAGCTTCATTTCCCCCACAGAGGACCAAATACTCACTATAGCACAAACAGCCAAAGCAACAGCAAGCCCCATTGCACAGAGGAAAACCAGAGAATCCTTCACCATTTCAGCATCACTTGCAGGTCACCATATCAAGTACAATCATCATGCAAATACAGTTAACAGAGCCACAAGAGAGAGGGAAAAAAATGAATTGCACATAACTTCTCATTTGGCTATTTTAAAAATCTTGCCACATCTTCACTTGTTTTATTTTTTTTCTCAAATTTAATTACTTGAGACCATCAATCCCTTAATAACCTAACTCAAAGCTAATAAAAATCCAGCAACCCAAGAAGCAGAAGGTTTAAATGAGTCCAGTTCATGTTCCATAGCCATAATGAAATCATATAAGCAGTTTTCAATCCAAAAAGCTAATACAGAGTTTGCTCTAAAACATTAAGTAAAGACACAGCTTCTTTCATTCAGGATCATTTTATTTGTTAGTTTTGTTTTGTTTGTTTTTTTCAACCAACTTTCTACAGCAGTGGGAAGAGGAAGCAGCAACAAGAAAGGAAAAAGAGGAAACTGTTTAGAATATACAGCATTTCCGTTTGGGTTGAGTTTCCGGAGGCTCGAGGGCAGCTAGGATAGCCTCATCAAACACATTCTTCAGACCTCTCTATAAGACAGAGGGGAGGAGAAAAAATAGTAGGCAGGTTAGAGGATTAGAGAGACACAAGCAGATACAAAGAGCATTCAGGATAAAGGTGGTCAGCAAAGCAGATTTACTTTGTTAAAAAGTAGATCTTTGAGGGAAAAAGGAAACAGATAGGCTGAGCAGAGGGTTAGCAAGAATGCTGCCTGAACAGAGGTCTTCTTCCCTATATGTGAAATATTCTAGAGCACATCCTTCCAAAAGCGACTTCTAAACTGAGAAAGAGTTAAGAAGTACTTCCCCCTTTTGTGTCTATAGGTGTTAAAATGGAACATTCTTCTTCAAATGAATCCACTCCGAAGAAATGATTCCCAATACTATTACTATCAAGTAAAGCACATAACCTTTCTTAACTGAGATCATAAACTGTCAGCTCTCCTTGACCCTACTTCCATTTTATACAATGATGGCAATGGAACATGATGTACCATAGGACAGCATCTGCTGCTGATGGTCAGCTGGGTTAATTTCAAGGCAGTCCTGCCCCCCTGAATTATGGACAGATATGGTGGTGATGTGAGTGTTATCACAGAAAAGGATGGGCAAGGAAAGTCTGATCCCCACAGTGTGGCATGGCCCAATTCTTCATTCACTGCTCTCCAGTTCAATCTGGTACTTCAGAGCAGAAAGTTACATGCTGCTTCTCCGACGTTTAATATTTAACCGTGCCAATCATACAAGAATCCAATTAGCGGAGGTTTAGCTACAGATAGACATGATCATTCCACCAACTGTTCAAATCCAGTTGAAAAAATTTGGCTACCAGAACTCTATTTTACAGTGCACAAGCTCCAATATTATGTTGATCACAATTATGATTAAAACAGGTCCTTCTCTGAGGTTGCCACGAAGTCTAGGGAAGGAAATATTAAGTGTTGCTTACAAATCCTAATTTCAACATGAGTACAAGAGCTTACAAACTGGTCTGTTAGGTTATTACTCCACTATAATTATAGTGATAAAAGAAAAACATGAAAGGTGAGTTCTAGATGTACTAAACACCAAGCAAGCACATGCTTCAGTCTGCAGCAAGCACACTGATCTGCAGCAGTAAAGAGTTCTTTCTTTCTTTCTTTGAGGTAAGCATCTCTTAACAGACTGTGCAAATTATGCTCTTCACCAATACAAGCACACAGATTTTGGAACATGCTCCATTATCCAGCTACTTTAGACAATTATCTTGCTTTGAGTACTGGTCCCAGGTCACCGTTTCATGTTTTTCAAGTTATCAATACAGAAATTCATAACTAAGTAAACAAATGGACTAATTTCCTAGACAAAACCAAAAACCAATTAAACTTAACATAACAGAAAGTTAATATCATGCTGTCTGATGCATAAAGTCAAATGTTAATAAATTTGGAATTGAGTAAATTGCAAACTTTTGAGAGGTTAGATAGAATGAAACAGTCCCTACAAGATATCCACGAGGCCAGATCTGCCAGTTATCCTCTGGAGAGAGACCGAATGGATTTTCTATAACCAGAGACTAAATTCTAGCATCTGCTGCAATCTGCTGCTACAGTCTCATGAAGTAAGTACCAAGACCGTGACAATAAGTTCACCAAGGACCAAGTATTTCCCCCATAGCTTGTTTATGCAGAAAACAAAGTTATTTGAAGCTGGACTGTACATATTAGAGGGTCAAAGATTTACTTTTAAGCACTGGATGTGTTTTAACAGGTTTTGCTTAAATTTATTTTAGACCTGGTCTTTACCTAACTAGTTTTATTTAAACATTCAGAAAAAAAGTTTTTATTATTCACTATGACTAATAAAGGAAATTTCCCCAATCAGTTAAAAACTTTTTAAAAAACTACGACTAACTTTAACTATAGAAAATGCTCTACAGTTGTTTGATAACAATTAGAGTGGGAAAAAATAGGGCAGACAAAAGTCAGCTATACACAACAAAATTATCAATATTGGCCTTAAGCCTTTCATTTCAACCACAATTTGAAGCAAGGGTATATATGCTCGTAATCTTGATCTCAGCACTTTCAATGTTTCATTTTGTATTCCTAGATGTCAATATCCCTTTCAAAAACATTCCCAATTGCAAGTGAAGAAAAGTTCCAACATGTGGTTTAAAAAAAAAAAGAATTACGCACAGAAAAGCTGATTAGGATTTCCAGTCCATGTAACAGAAAAGCCAAAATTTCAAGCAAGAATCCTTTGTTGTTGTTATTAACTGCTGTCTAGTTGATTTTGCCACCCTATGAATGAGAGAACACGCAGACTCAAAGCCATGGCTTCCTTACTGAGATGCGTTTTGTTGAGCAACCCATGGAAGCACCTTGTGGCCACAACTCAGAACTACAATTACCAAAGTGATGATGGAAACTGATGACTAGTCTTAAGGCTAACCAGATTTCATTATGTACGGGAATTAGTACAGAACTGATTAAATAAAAATAGAAATAAAAGATTCTTGGTAGCACCTTAGTTCTAAGTCCAAGTAAAAGCACACACGTTACAACCATGTTTCATTTATATCACTACCATTCCCACTGTTCAAGAATGAGCAAAAATACTGTATGGTTCACAATATACATGAACAGTCAACTTCCTGAATATGCCCACCTTCTGAAAGTATTTCAGTTTTGTTGTAGTGCTTGCGGTCACAAAGTAGTACAGGTATACCTCAGTTAACAAAGTAGATGGGTTCCTTAGCTTTACTAAACAGAAATTTTGGTATCAGAACCAGAAATAGCATAGAAATAATGGGGATAAGCTCCTATACCACAAAAAAAAAAAAAAAAAGATGGAGCAGTTCAGCATGCCTCTGCATTCTTTTTATTCAAAAATAACAATTTGCACACGTGAACTGAAACAACCAGGTCAAGTAAGCCTTATCTAAGGTGAACAAAAACATTTTGAACCTTCTAGAAGTAACCTGAAGACTTCTTTGAAAATGCATCCTTTTTCTTCCATCAGCCTCCCCTTTTCTTATGATTTCCACTTTGATGGCCAGACTTAGAGATCTCTGCTTTTTTAACATGCTGGGAATAGCTGGTGAGGCAGATTTATGTCTCCTCCCTTTTTTTCTTAATTCTGCTATGCCTGCCTGATGAGTAAGGGATTCTGGAGACAGCTACTGTTTACTTCGTCTGTTGGAGGCAGACACAACATACAAGTGCAACAGTATCTTCTAGAGTAAAATCCTATTCTTTACTTCACGTTCTACTACAGACATACTGCTGCAACCTGATAACAAACATTTCTATCTCTCCAGCCGTCCTTTACCATCCTTTACTTTAAAAAAAAAAAATCCATCTAGGCTTTGGATAAGAAGAAAAGGAGGGCTGGGCAGCCATAAAAATTCTCTGTAGAAGGAAGTTTTACTGTCAGGGGCTTTGTTAACTGAAGAATGGCTATATCTAGAATCTTCAGCAATTAAACATTTGTGTAACTTTGCTACTGTCTTATACATACCATTATTAATACCACTACTAATATTTACAAACACTGACTAAAAGAAAATAATTATTAAATAATCAAGTCTACTACCATACATAGTCATATGAAGCCTAGGCACATTTTAACTAGTAGTCGTCTTCAGTGGCCAATGTAAATCTTATATTGTCCAATATTTCCTCCAGACAAAAAGCTGAAGTGTTGGTACAAAAGACATACAGTGGGCCCTCAGTATATACAAGGGTCTGGTTCCAGGACACCCCCTTGCACCAAAGTCCATGGATGCTCAAGTCCCATTATGTACAATGCTGCAGTAAAATCGTGTCCCCTATATAAAATGGCAAAATCAAATGTGCTTTTAGGAATTTTTTTAAAAAAAATATTTTCAAGCCGTGGTTTGCTGAATCCTTGGATACAGAATCCACAGACATGGAGGGCTATCTATACTTGTAACAATATTCAAAATGTACATATTTTCAAAGAACCAACTTCAGTCCAATACTTACCAACATCAGAGTACATATCAATAGAAAGTACAAACACCTCTTCACCTCTTCTCCTTCATTTAAGGTACTTACGTTAGCCACTAAAGAATACTACTAGCTAAAATGTGTCTGGTTTCTGTGTAAAGCAACTGGATGAGACCTTAGGCCATTTTTTTTCCTTCAACAAATAATTTAGGCCTTATGGAACTAATATCGCTATTTATAGTGTGGGCTCAGTAGTGCTTATTTTAATAATGGATTATTTTAGAGATTTATTCCATGTTTTTATAAACTTTTACAAACATACACACATGCCCATATATATATATTCTAACTCTCATATCCTAACTCTTTCTGTTTACTTTAAGTCAGGGGCTATGCTTGGATCCAAGGACAGCTATGCTAAAAAAGTCAGTCAAAGTTTTAAGTTAAGGTAGGAAAATTTATCCTATTTTCCAGTACTAAGAAAAGAAAAGACAGTAGCCTAGAATATCGTTAAGCGAGAAGACTTACCTGTGTAAGCGCAGAGCATTCCACGTATTTGACAGCCTTCAAGTCCCGCGCCAGTTTTTCAGCAGTCTCAGGAGTGATAGGCTTCTGCTTATTCTTGGCAAGTTTCTCAATTGTTGAGGGATCATCTCGGAGATCAATCTGGGTCCCGACAAGCAAAAAGGGAGTCTTTGGACAATGGTGAGTGATTTCAGGTACCCACTGAAAAAAGGAAGTGCAAGTTATAAAGAAAAATTCATAGACCAAATAAGCACAGGATATTTTATAAAGTTTTAAAGAAAGTGGATTTGAACTTAGAACACACACACCTTTTCTTTCACATTTTCAAACGAAGATGGCGAAACCACTGAGAAACAGACCAGAAACACATCTGTCTGAGGATAGCTGAGAGGCCGTAACCTATCATAATCTTCCTGTCCTACAAAAATGAAAACACCAGTTTCAGATTCTTTTCAAGAAGCAATCATCCTATGGTCACAATCTTTTTGAGAGTTATGCAGCTATAAAGCATGTGCAAAAGTATAAATCTGTACCATGTATGATGCATCTGCAGAGATCTTCACAAGAAAAAAACACTGATTCTGAATGTTATTCCGCCCCCCGTCACCTGCCCTACTCCAATTCTCACATCTATGGGGAGAGCAGAGGAAACACATACTTCCTTACTAGGACACAGAATCCTGGAGACTTCATCAGGGAAGTAACTTCATTATTTTATAGAAAGCTGAGATAAAACATTCTACCACTAACCAAATCTAGCCTGATTCAGGTCCTAATTTCAAGGCAGGAAGAACAATGCAGTACTAATTCTACAGGTAACAAGGAAGTCTGGCTTGCTCCAAGGAAAGGAGACAAAAACAGAAATGCTCCCCTTCCTACACATACAAAAGGACATGTTACTGAATAAATAAAGCTGCCAAACAAGTTGTCAGCCTGTAAGAAGCAGCAACTGCTTCCTGCCAGACAGAAGACAGCAAAGCAGAATCCTCCTTCTTGTCTATTGATCCACCATGGGTATCACGAGTATTATACCAATCCCAAGTGTTTGTTCCAGCTGTTTAAAGCAGGGGCTCAAACTATTTTCACCATTAGTCACCCATGATTCAGATTTCAACCAGGAAATCTTCAAAAGCATCATGGAGATTGTATGGGTGGCTACTTCTCTGACTAAATGCAAGAAAGAAGAAAGAGTGCAGTCAGTACAGTGTTGCTGGACTGAAAATTAAAAAGTGTGCACACTCAAGTCTTAATCTGGAGATGTGTTCTCCGCATATTTAAAAAGATATTACATCCTTGTATATCCTTTACATGCCACCAATATAAACCTTCTCCTATCTACACAAATTAAACACTCTCACCATTACACCAACTGCCCATGCTTTTGCCGCTTCTTACTTCTTCCCTATATAGGTCTGTCCTTCTTCCACCCCAACTGCTCTCTCACTCCCCCAACAGAAGCATCATCTAAACCAATGCTTTTCTACCTCTGTGATGTGGTGGACTCGAAGGTTATTTCTCCTATTATTGGTCAGGGAGCAGTAACATATCTGTGCCCACTGGCCACAACTGTTTCTTTCCCTACTGCAAACTGACTGCCAGCTGACGGCTTGTGGACTGGTACAGGTACACGGATCACCACTTCAACACTGACCTAGACTTGACCTGTAGGGGCAGGACCTTCTACTAGAAAATGCTACAAGTCTCATTCCCATATTACCAACTTATTTCAAACCTTCACATTATGGCCTGAGGTCAGAGTACCAAAGAAGAAGAGGATAGAAGATAATTACCAAGTAGCCAGTCTCCACTGAGAAAAATTACTTGAGAAAATGGAGTGAAGCTCTTTAACTATTGTACAGTTGACCCTGACTGCTTATTTAAAAATGAGCCAAGTTGTCATATAGTATCTGGGAAGTCCAGATGAGCATCTAGGACTTTATGTTACTTGTTTCACATACACATATCAGCCCGAACTAACATCAAAGATAACCTACCTGCTGTGTCAAACAGGCCTAAGGTATACGGCTCTCCACCAATCATCACAGTTACAGCATAGTTATCAAACACCTGTGGGGGGGATTGACAGGCAAAAAACAACCTTCAGATACAAAATTAAACGTACAACATTACTTTATTACAATCAACAGACCATGAAATTTTAAACATGAACCATGCAGAACTAAACAATAAGTGAAATAGTGGCAAGGAATGGAAACCTGAAATCTCCTTTTTGAACTTTGCAGCTGGTACTCTCCAGTGCCAAACTGAACAAGCTTGGGGGGGGGGGGGTTCTATCAAATGGAAATAAATGCTGCAATCAGTTAAAATACACTGCGTTTCCTACCTATAAGGCAAAGGATTTTCTTCTTGAATTAAACAAGTAGACTAGTGTTTTAAAACACCAGACAGGAAACTTAGGGAAGGTTCCAGTTCTGATTGTGCTTAAGATTTAAGATACATTTATCTCTTCTTTTTCTTCTTTTTAGTATTGCACTTTTGACAAAGCACAGACTTTGAGCAAAATTACAGCTAGAGGTCTTCTTGCATGTTTTATCTATTCATGCTTTAACTTGTTTCTTTTTAGTTTGTAAGCCAACTTGAGTCCCAGGTCTTCGGAAAAGCTGATGTATAAATAAAGCAAAACAAAACAATACAATGTCTGCTGTCTGAGCAAGTATTTCATATCTAGCTTGAGTTCTAGTAAAACAAAAACCAATGTATTGCTCAGAGTCAGTTGATTTTAAAATAGGGAACCACCCTGAAGTAGAAAGCTTAAGTTTACTTCATCCTCTGTTGACATCAATACTCCACTAGCCTGAAAGAAAGATTAAAGTATTTCCAACGGAAGAGTCAAAAGCATATCTGCTCACAACCCTAAGATTTGCTATGGCACCCAGACTACAGTAAGAGTATGCTGCAGAGCTTAAAAACCCCTTTAACTGAAAAATGCAAGATGCGGAAGAAAATCAGTTCTCACTCATCTAATTGCTTAATTTTTTCCAAAGGAAAGAACTGAGATTGGAGGAACACAGGAAAATGTATGAAAGTTTTCTCTTTTTTGGAATGGTCACATCACAATTACAGCACTCTCAAAAGAATGCCTAGATAGGTAAAAAGTGGAACAAGCTTGTTTTCTGTTGTTCCAAGAAACCAGAACAAGCTGGAATGTGTCCAGACGAGCACAGGTGGTAAAAAGTCTGGAAACAAAGCCTGGTAAGGCATAGCTTAGACAGCTAGGTATGTTTAGCTTGGACAAGAGAATATTAAGAGGTGCATGATATCCATTTTTAAATGTCTGAAAAGATGCCATGTAGAAGATGAGCTTGTTTTCCGATGCTTCAGAGACCAGAACACAAACCAATGGGTTCAAACCGCAAGAAGAGAGGTTCCCCTTAAATATTAGGAAAAAACCTGGACTGTGAGAGCCGTTCAAGACTGAAACAATTTGCCTCAGAGGGTGGTGGATTCTCCCTCTTTGGAGATCTTTTAAGAGAGGTTGGATGGTCACCTTTCAGGAGTGCTGTAGCTGTAAATTCCTGCATCACAGGGGATTACATCAGATGGCTCTTGCAGCCGCTTTCAACTCAAAGATTCTATATCTGCATGGGAGAGGGGAGAGACATAGAGCGCTGGCTACCCAAATATTCCACCCTTCAAACAGTGTGGATAATCCTGGCAACAGACCCCTGTGCTGCCCAATGCCAAGTCAGTAAATAGGGATGAAAAACATGAGCAATGATCCAGGACCTGATTCTGGATGAGCAGGATGGCCTGGCACTAATTATACAGAGCTGGATGAATAAACCAACATGGTTCATTTGAAAAGATATTAATGCTTGGTAAGGTAGCAGATAGCAAAAAGAAAGAGGAAGGCCACATTACTGGTAGACAGATTCAATCAAGGAAGATACAGCCCTGAGTTTGTAAGACCTGAGCAGGGCTATTAAATAACACGGTGTTGGGGTTCTCTCATTCATTGGGTCACTGTAAATTGAAGTCAACTTGATGACTCACTCTGTCTAGGTTCTCCATACAGCAACAAGGGAGGCCTGGGGGTTAGAGAGACAAAGTTGCAATGGTTTAGCATGATTCCATCTCCCTCACCAGGTGCTCCATCGCCACAATCTTCTGAGTTCAAGTGTATTTGAAGGTTTGTGGATAGGACAGAACAGGGATACTCCAGTATGCAGCCCAATCCGCTGCTCAACAGTCTCCCTTCTTCAACTGGTGGAGAGAGTCTCAGTGGAACTGCTGTAAACTTTCCAACCTGTTGTGCCCGAGGTTTTCAACATCCATGCTAAGGCCAATCTGTCAGGCACAGCTAATGATTTCATGAGTTTGTTTCAAGTGGTATAGACTCTATTCATGCCGCTGGCCATACTCTGCACCTAGTTTTATCTGCTGGATGACGGTGATCTGGGTGTGGAGGAACTTTCTATAGTTCCTCTGTGATGAATGGATCTGCAGGGGTGGAGCAACTAAGATCCACCTCAGGATGCATATAGATTCAGATGGATCCCTCTTGACTCCTGGGAAATTTCCTGTTGCCATGACCAGCGATCTCGTAAAGCTCTGGTTGATCTGCAAGATGGAGAACGGCCAAAGCCATGGACATGACTGCTCTTGAGCATCCCTTTCCACAAGGGTGAAGCATTTACTGAACCCTTTCTGAATATCATCATCCAGGAACCCCTGGAGTTGAAAGGCCATAACAAACTTTAGGACCTCGTCCAAAAAACAAATATTGGAGACTGGCTGGAAGCTGTTTAATACCATCGGTTCAAGGAGAGGAGTTGTTGTTTTTAAAGCACTGGCCTCACCATAGCCTCTTTCAGATACAATAGAAACCTGCCTTGCTATTTCCAGAAGGACTGGAGAAATGAATGTTTCTAAATGCAAACAACCACTTTGATACAGATTATTTCTAGCTTGCTGCTTCATATTTTGCTGTGGATACATTTGAACAAAGCTAAAGCATTTATACCTTCCATTTATAAACTCAGCAGTTACAAAATAATACATTTTTATATGGGAAGTCACCAATCACACATTGTTTCTTTCTCAGGTGGAAACTATTCATTATATATTTAAGTACAAAATAAATACGATGTTCTCCAAAACAGTTTTTGTATGACTTTCAAGTTTCCAGAAACGTCTGCAATGACTAAACAGCGATGTCTGAATGGTAACACGGCACAGGAGACTAAAGGGCCCTGTCTATAGGCCTCAGAAACAGTAGCCTCAGCAAATGTCTCTACAATCAAGGACAAATACTGCTCTCCCAAACATTTATGTTAGCATGGATACAGAAGAACAGTACAAAACTATGGCAAGCCAATCCGATATATGTATGTCACTATATTATATAATTAACAAGATTGCAATTCCCTCTTCTTCCCGTTGAACAAAAAATAGGATGAAATTCACCCATTACTTACCGTTGGTACATATTCAGATGGGAATTTATTTGTTGTGTATGAAATTAGAAGACATGTTTTACCAACGGCTCCATCACCCACAACTACACACTTAATTGTCTGCATAGTTACGATCTGCTACTGTGTCAAGTCAAATATTAACCTAGAAAGGAAAGAAAAAGAAGTCTCATTTGTCTTTGAAAGAAAACAGTATTTCTCATTATACAGATTAAGTCACCCAAAAACCCTGGCCAAATAGGATATCATAGCTTGAGTAATCAAGTCCCTGAAACAAGAAGTCAAAGAAAGCAGAGGTTTCCCAAAAGCACACTTGCTTTCTCTACCAAGAAACCCCAGTTGATCAGAGGATTCTAAGTCTTCTTCGTCTAAGTTTTGCTTCAGCATCACTTGAGAGTCCAAGAAATTTTCTTGTGAACACAAGGTGGCCTTCTTGGGAAAGAAAACATAACCATAAAGAAACTAGTATATTTTTACCAAGAATTCATATCTAAACACCTCATCCTGTAGAAAGATCAGAACAGAAAGAATGAAAACAGCAGTTTACATGATATATCTTCATATTGCATAGTTTTGTCTACAAAGCAGTGATGTGGTATATAATATTTGCCTGTCAGGAATCCAAAGTTCATGGTAAGGTTGACACTTTTTATTGCTGCTGAGCTTGGAAACTTCAGTTCATACATCTTGCTTTAAAGCTAGAAGTCATCTTTTAACCACAAGCCCTTTCCTTCCTGTTTTGCAAGTAGGCACTCAGAAGTAACAATCATATATTAACTGATAAAATTGGCTTCACAAATTAACTACTTTTTTAAAAAAATGAAGCAATTTTTACAACATTGCAAAGAATATGCCTTTTGCTGCACTCCTTTCTTGCCTGTTGGTGCTGAAATCTAGAACAGAGGAAAGCATGATGAAGTTCTTTGGATGCTGTTGGATGACAAGTCCTATTAGACTTAGTCAGCATAGCCAGTGCTGGAAGAAGCAGTCCAACAACATCCCTCTCAGGTGATATCATTTAAAATCTTCCCTGAAATGTGACAAACAGTCCTCTGGCATCTTAAAGATTAAAGTTTTTGTGCATATTTGTAAATTATAGCCCACTTCAATGAATGCATGAAGCACCTAGAACCGCAAGTGTATGTACTAGACAGGGTAGAGCATCATAAATAATGAGGTCAGAGGGAAATTAAACGCACCAGGTGACAGTGACCATCACATTATTAGCTTCCCTCCAACACAGCTATCGTTGTTAGTTTTGTTGTAAAAGACTAACTTGCTTTCTTACCCTGCCCCAGGTGGCAACTGATCTACTACATTCAGTACAACTCTAAATTGCTTTCAATAAGTTTCCGGTTATGAATCACAAACCAGATACAGCAGTTTTTATTTCCACAACAAATGTATAACATTATTTTCTGTAGCTGAAGTTATACACACTCAAACTTATCTACCCCTCCCTATCTCTTTTAATAAATTCTGAGTTTTACAGCTAGCAGTTTCCTTCAGCTAGACTCCGAAAGAACAGTTCTTACTTTTGTCAACACAGCTATATACCAACATGTTGAAGTCAAAGCCTCCTCCTATTATCAGGGTGTGTTCTGTGAGTCACTGTACTTTGCCATGGTTGATTTCTCTTTCTGCTTGCCAGCACCTCTTGCGGAAACACACCAAGGAATTAGCAGCAAAAAAGTATTACAGACTACTGGAGGATAAGGCAAGATGGTATAGACCTAACTTGCCCTTAAGAAATCAGCCAACAACTTAAACAACAATTCCGAATACTTATTTCCATTTCTTCCTTTTCTTAAGGAAAACCTTACTAGATCTGTTGCTGTGTTACGCAGGAGCTTCATTATGGCAGCCCAACTGCAACCCCAACATGTAGCCTCTCCTATATAAGAACAAGAAACAAACACACACACACACACACACACAACTATATGATGTAATCACAGCAGAATTCTGATGTTCCTCCACTCAGCAAATGTCATATCTCACATAATCTGTAAGACGTTTTTGCAAGACTCAATGAAAATGAGTACTTCGGTACTTTCAAACTGACAACAACAAGGCCCAAGAAAACAAACCATCAAAACTAATTTAAAATGGCTTTCTCATTTCGTAATACAGATACTTCCAAAGCCAACATATGTAATTAAAGACTGCTATAATCAACAAAATTAATCATGGCTTTGTACAAGCTACCTAGGAGAACAACTGAGAATTTGGGGGGGAGAAATTTCAGTCATCTTGCTCAGAAGTCTTTTGCAAAGCAGCCAAATAACCTGGCCAGACTATACTGGTAAGTACCTCTTTTCCTTTGGCTAAAGCACAACTATGGAAAGAAAGTGCCTGTCATTCTTCTGTGCCCGGAGAAATGAGAGGCCTCTTTCCATGATAGAAAAATGATGTTAAAAATGCAGGAACATGGGAAGGGGCTCTCTGCAATGTGAGATATTCAAGAAGCAAAACTGGGATTCCTCTCTTCTGTGGCAGAATATTGGCACAGATTCACACCTAACCCACTCCGTGACTGTGTGATGTTTTGAGTACAACATAATGCCAGGGGACTTATAGCCCCACACTAGAAGAAGGTAGAGTCATGGAAGAACAATTTGCAAAGGGTTATCCATGTCAGCCTGTTGTAGGGTAACAAAAAAGAGACTTAACACACTTATTTTACATGAACTTATATGGATTTTAATCAATTTCCTTAGGTGCATGGAGTACAAGATTCAAGGCCCTGGAACAAGTTTTAGCTGGCTCCCAAGGTGAGCCAAGATTTGTTGTCTCTGATGGCAGCAATGTGCCATTTACAGAAAAAAGAGAATTAATGAAATAATCATTTAATTTGCCTTCCCTAATGCAGTGAACATGGGCGTTTTAGAACAGAGTGGAAATAGTTATGGACGCCAAATGGTTTGAACTCCAACTCCCAGCAGCCCCGGTCAGCATAACCAGAGATGAGGAATGCTGAAAACTGCAGCTCAATGACATATGCAGGATCTACAATCTCACACACATTCTAAAAAGATTAAGCATTTCTTTAAAAATTGCACTTACAGAAGTTTAAAAAAGAAAGAAAGAACAGAGCTATACAGTTGTATAGCTGATGTTATCTGCCATCAAGTCAACTACTTCAACCTGTAGCAACCCTATAAGAAAAATTCAAAATCCTCATCATCAACTGCCTTCCTCAGAACGAGCAAGCTCAGGACCATAAATTCCTCGACAAAATGAATCCACATAGTGCAGTCTTCCTTTGTTCCTACTGCTTTCCACTTTACCAAGCATTACACTGTTTTTTTTCAATGAGTCACGATATCTTATGATATGTCCAAGGTACGACAGCCTTAGTTTACTCATCTTCGCTTTTTAGTGAGAATTCAAGCTTCCTCTGCCTCAAGACTAATTTGTCTTTTCAGCTGTTTGTGATATCCATGGCACTCTTCTCCAGCACACATTTCAAGTAAGTTGATTTTCTTCTGGTCAGTTTTCTTAACCGTCCAGCTTTCACAACCCTATACAGCTATCACCAACACTATGGCCTAAATAATTCTGACTTTGGTATTTAATGATGTAACTTTACCCTTGAAGGTCTTATCTAGTTCCTTCACGACTGCCTTTCCAAATCCAAATCGTAAGTCTTCTGATTTCTTGACTACAGTCTCAGTTTTGGTTAATTGCTGAGCCAATGTTTCAGAAATCTTCAACTATTTCAATGTCCTCATTACCCACATTAAAGCTATGTAAAATATCTGTAGTAATTACTTTTGTCTTAATATTCAACTCTAACTCTGCTTTTGCATCTTCTTCCTTAGTCTTCCTCAGTATTCATTCCAAGTCTCTGCTATTTTCTGTAAGTAATAATGGTGTCATCTGCTTATCTTAAATTGTTGATACTCCCTCCTGCAATTTTTATGCCTGCTTCCTGAGTCTAATCATGCTTTCAATACCATATGTTTTGCGTATAAATTCAACAGAGTGATAAAATATGTGACCCCCCCTCGCCAATGTTAAATCTTCCTGTTTCTCCATACTGTGCCTGAAGTACAGGTTACATATGCATTGTGAGTCAGCATGCTTGGACAAGTCAAGCAGAACAGTGGCATAAAATCGCAACCTCAAGTAGGCTCAGCAAATGATTGATGAGAAACAAGATGGCAAGTCCTTGCTCGAAGAACTAAACGCGAACACCAGTGATGGACTTGCCCATCACCTTGATCAGCGTTTCTCAGGCTATTTGAACTAATATGCTAGGGATCTGAGCCATATGTGTGTCCACTGAGTGCAAGTGTTTCTTTCTTTCCTGGAAACTTGCTGCAGCCCATTAGCCAATGGTTCACGTACAGTTGACTACTGCTTTCTTAGACTACAGTAAGATTACAATACAGTATGTCTCAATAGCATATCAATAACGGTTTACTTTCAATTTTGCTACCCCCCTATTTATTTTCAAGAGATCAAAAAGATGTGTGTGTGTACACACGCACATATATATTAGTTTCAGATTTTGGCTGAAGCAGCACTTCTCAAATGCTCTGAAGTCGGGCCGCCTGTCAATATATCTGGGATCCACTCACACACTAAACTCTACCTTTCAATCCCTACTGTCCTCCTCTACAGCAGAGCAGCTGAGAATATCACAAGAGAAGTTAAACTGTACATGTTCACTTTTTTTCATTTTTAGCCTCAATTCAGGACTCTTCAAGCAATGTGTATCTGAACAGAATTTAAGTATGCTATACAGGGAGAATGGAACAGGTGATCTTAAGGGAGCCATTCAACTGTAATGATGTGCTATTAGCACATCGGGGAAAAAACGACCCATATTGTGTGACCCAGACAGGAATACATCAGGAGCCACTGTAAATCTTGACTTCAGTTTCATGGCAAACAAGTTAACTGTAAGGTCAAGGATATAACTTTGAAGTAGGTCAGCAGCCATCTGTGACACTATCATCCTAAACTAAAACATGTTTCCTTAGGAATAATTTCTGTGTCAGTGGGTAGGGCATTTTACTCATTTCAGAGCCTATGAATCAAATTGTAAACAGCCACTTGGATCTAGGTCCATTGTAATGAATGGGATTTCATTTCACCTGACAAGACAGAAAATAGGTTATTTAGGTAGTAAATAAAATACATCACTTAAAATATATGTACAGTTTCATTGTGTTAAGCATCCTCATACCTTACAACCATGAGAAACAGTCACATGGTATTTTTCATTAAAAAAAATAAACCACCAGATTATAAGGTTTACTTTAAGCCAGGGAGAGAGAATAACGTCCCTTCAAATGTTGATGAGCCACTATTCCCATTATTCCTCACCAGCAACCAGGCTGCCAGAGGCTGATACTAGCAGAAATCCAACATCTGAGGGGGCTTCTGATACTCTGACCTTGCTTTAAGCACCTGCATAACAAGTGGATTAGGAAAGAATATATTTGCAAACTCCCTCAAAGCTTTAGCCACCAATAAAACAGGACCCTAAGCAATCAAGTCTATGTCTTCTCAGGAGATTCTGTTTACAATGGAAGATGTAACACCATATTATGTATTCACTCTGTTATTTCAGGAAGTTCTATCCTTTAAATGGACGAAGCACTTGCTCTCCTAACTGAGATCTGCCCTCCTTATTTCTACGTAGCCCATAAAAAAGTCCTCCAAACGACCTAATGCAATCAACCGTAACTGTTGAAGGAACACAGCTTACATTTTTCTAACATCATCATTTATCATATTTCTGCACAAATGTAAAAGAAATACCCATTTTAACTTCCACAGACACATGCATTAGGGGGACTTGATTTATGGTGGAAAAGCAATATAGCTTCAAGGTCAGACTAAATGCACCAGTTCTTAGCCAAGGAAGAAGACTATATAGGATGAGCTTCTTACAGAAATACAGATCTTGAGCATTGGGTGTTTACGCTCTTTAAATACTGTGAAGGAAGCTACCTATGGAGATTTCTATATATAAAAATAATAGTAATTTGCTATATGGCATACAACTCACATCAAGTAACATCTAACAATTAACATACGAACAAGCAATATACTAGCAGCCAAAAAGAGCAAATTTCACGTTACAATTTGCCATATACAGCAAGATTCATTACAAAGGAAAAAGTTAGACAATGTTTACATTGATCTTTTGGTATGCATAGTGAGAACTGCTCATCATTCTGCATACATACAAGCTTCGACAAAGCTCTAATAGGTTTCTGTCACACAATGTCTGCAAAGATATTCTTTCAATGCAACATGTGTTAACACTACACCTAAACAGCACCAGTAGTGTATCCTTCTAGAATTGTTCAGGGGAATATATTCAGCACACAACAGTATTCTAGCAATAAGCAGTCACGAACAGAAAGTAGTAGCTTTGAGAAGAATACATTTACAAGATTTCAAACTAGTGATACAAAAAGCAGCATTTTATAGCACAGAGCTCAAGGCTGCCTAGCGACCACATGTATTAAAGTTTATGGCTGTGATGGGAGAAAGGAGGCTACTCTAGCATGCACAGACATAACCATCCTTTCACCAGTTAAGGCCTGAGAGTGAGCGCTCTAGACAGAGGCATTAGTATCTGTTGTCTCAACCTCACACATGAGCATGCTCAAACAACTCCTTCACACAATCCTGGGTGCCCATTCTGGTGAGTAATAAATAAGCGTATATATGTACGTATGCATGTATGTGTGTGTACACACACACACACACACACACACACACACACACATAATATTATATATTCATATTCTAGCAATAAAAACAACTATAAATGGGCAATCTGAAGGCCCCAACTTGATCTTCTGTGGACCTTGGCCTAATTCAGAAAACTACTGCAACTGGTCAGTTCAGGACTGTGTGACAGATCTGCATCTTCCTCACCACACTTTCAGACAGAGAGAAAGAGGGGGAAAGGTGGCAAGAAAAAAAAAGAAAGAAAAAGGATGGCAAAAGCAGAGTACAGAGAAGGAAGACTGAAAAGGAGCAGCTTTGTCTGCTTTGGGCTTCGAGTCTGTCCTTGCCAAGTTCTGTCCTACAGGCTACCAAGGGCATGCAACAGACTACTCCTAACAGGCCCACAATACATAGACACACACACTACCTACCCCTCTTCTAAAGCAGTCAGTCTTGTCCTCAGATGGCAGAGGAGAAACTGAGCCTGAGAGACACAAGTAGCTTTCTTAGGAGTTTGGTGCATTCACAGAAGTGATGTAATAGACTGGTGGATTCCAGCTCGTAGCACTTAAAGCTGCAGCAGCTGCTCAGTGAACTCAGTATCACAGAACTTCCTATGCAAATCTTTTGTACTCCCTGAAGTTATAAATTCAACCCCAGGTTACATTTTAAGATCTTTAACTTTAAAAAGAAACATAAACAGCAGATATTTGCAAATAAACGTACTGATCTTAAAGGCACATTTTATACCACAATCCTATTACCTCCATCTACAACTAACTGAAATGCACTACTTTACACTACAACTCTCTACCAAAATTAAATACTGAGCATTTAAACCCTAACTTTACAGTGATTAATCTATTTCGTTTCAATATCTAACCAATTATGAAGGCAGGACAGTATCACACCCACAGAAAAGGATGCAGAGGACTGAGGCCCATCTGGAGTTTCTGGAAAAAGTACATTCAAACTGGACATGCCCTAATCTGAGCTTGTTTTAGCTACTGCACTATTCCAGTTTTATAACACAGAAGAGTATTACAGTCCACATATTCCAGAGAGGATAATTTTGAGAACTGAAAGCACCAATTTTAAGCAGCTACAATGTTAACAGGTTGGCATTTTATTTATTTCCTGTCATGTTTACTTCAACTTATGGTGAGCCTATGAATGGGAGACTTCCAAGAGACTGTTATTAACAGCCCCCTCAAGTCTTGTAAATTCAGGGGCGTGGCTTCCTTGATTGAATTAATCTGCCTATAAAGGGATCTCTTTTCCCACTGACTTTGACTTGTATTGTCTAAAGTATCATGTCATCCCATGAGATCCCCTCAGCACAATGGGTAGAGGATTAGATTAAGGATAATATTGACCAAAATTATTAAGTTCAGTCATTTTGCTCAACATTACCCTCACTCTAATACTCTACTATACTAAGCCTAGATATCCATATATGAAATAGCCACATATCCATTCCCTCTTGTACGTGAAACAATTACATACACATTCTTTGGCAAAATGACACCTCCTTATTCTTTGCTTAAAACACCTGTAAATGGGTTACTAATAACAGCTCTGACTGGGAGGATGAAGCAATGAGAAGTGTTCCTCAAAATTCCATCTAGCAATTCCATAACCAAGGTGAAATTTGAACAAACTTTATCCCAATCAGATACTATAACAAGCACAGGGAAGGGGGTAGGCATATGCTAAATATGATACTCTCTCTCTCTCTCTGTATGCATTCGTGTGTGCATGTGTGTACACACACACACACATAAACTTAGCGCAATCCTAATAAGTCTTCGAAGCAGGCCAGTAATATCACTCCTCCATATCAGTGATGGGAGAGGTGAGAAGCCAGATCAGCCCCGTGAAGGCCACCCTGGGAGTTCCTGGCAGCAGGTAAAACATCCAAATGGGAGAGGTGAGACTTGTGGATCAGGAATTCAGTCTCTGCCACTCTCCCAAAAAACAAAAAGCACCTCAAGTCAACGTCCCCATGGGTATCATCAGCCTTTTAAGCTCCCTGCTTCAGCTGGGGATGCAAGAAAACCTGCAGTGGGTTGAAGCTAAATTAGCTCTGTTTAAACCCCGTTTCGCATCATAACTAGTCTCACTAATAGATTTACAACTACTTTAGAATGGATCCAACTACTTTAGGATTATCATTTACCATACCTGACACACATTTCGAGCCACTGAATTGGAGAAACTGAACTGGAAAAAGTGTACATTCTTTTCGCATTTATTTGGCCTCCAGCCCCACTTCCCAGTTGTTTCCCCTCCTGTCTCTCTCTTAGACCATAAGCCTCTCTCAGCTAACAATTTGCCCATAGGTGTCCTTTGATTTAAACAGATATGAGGCAGAATGAAGTGGGGCAGATACCTCCCTTGGGCAGGGACTGTTAGATCCATGGAGCTCCCGTATTTGTGTTTCCCTCATATCTTTCCACGCTGTATACCCCAGATCAGACATCCCATCCCTTCCTTCATCCCATTTGACTCATATTTTTCTACACCGTAAAGGCCTCAGGGAGACAGTGAGATGCCCTTTAGAACTTCATCAGCTGTAGGGGGGTTAGTAACCTAGTGTTCCTGTCCACAAGCACTCCTCTTCTCTTCTCCCCTCATTTCTAAATTACAAGCCACCAGGGGCAATGGTATGTCCCCCATCTCTCCATTTTCCTCCCCAACTCCTTTGTAGCAACTTTTCTAGATCAGAAGCCTTTGGAACGCAAAGGAACACGCTTCTCTCTCCCACTACCCCCCAAGGGGCAGGGACCGGTCAATGGGACTCCCCCTTTCTTCTTCCTCCTCCTGGTCAGACCTCATCTGGAATACTGTGTCCAGTTCTGGGCAATCAACAAGCTGGAACATATCTAGAGGAGAGCAACCAAAACGGTGAAAGGCCTGGAAGCCATGCCCTATGAGAAGTGGCTTAGGGAATATGTTTAGTCTGCAGAAGAGAAGGTTATCAAGGGACATGATAACCATGTTTAAATATTTGAAGGGATGTCATGTCAAGGAGGGAGCAGGCCTGTTTTCCACTGCTCCAGAGACTAGGACAAGGAGCAATGGCTTCAAACTGCGGGAAAAGAGATTCCACCTAAACATTAGGAAAAACTTCCTGATAAGAGCAGTTCAACAATGGAATCTGCTGCCTCCATGGAGTGTGGTGGAGTCTCCTTCTTTGGAGGTTTTTAAGCAGAGGCTGGATGGCCATCTGTTGGGAATGCTTTGATGTATGTTCCTGCATGGCAGGGGGCTGGACCAGATGGCCCCTGGGGTCTCTTCCAACTCTATGATTCTCTGACTCCTCCTCCTCTTCTTGGGCCTTTCCATGCTGCAAGTCTAATGGGAATGACGACCTGTGACCCTATCTTTTCCTCACCCAGCCCAGCCCTCCTCATGCCTTACTGCTCCAACCTCCAATGGGCCTCCATAGGTGGGAAACCCCCACCCGCCCTCTTTCTGCTGATCTCTTTCACAGACTGCAAAGCCCTCTACCCATGGAAACACCCCTTTTTTCTCCCGCTCCTTCCTTCCTTCCTTCCTCCCTGCCCCCCCCCACGCAACAAGCAGGAGCACCCGGCCCGTCAACGCCCAGCAGGGAGGAAGTGGAGGAGGGCAGCCGGCCGGCGGTGCCTGAGAGAGAGAGAGAGAGAGAGAGAGAGAGAGAGGCGGTGCCTCCTCCTTCCTCCCTCCACAACCCACAACGCCGCCGCGTACCCTGGGCAAAGAAAAACGCAGCCCACACACACCTGAGAGGCTCACATCTCGCCTTCTGAGCTCATCCTAAATCTTAAAGGTGCCACAAGACCCCCCTGTCATTTCCCCCTACACACACATATCTCTCTCTCTCTCTCTCTCTCTCTCACACACACACTCACACACACACACAGTCCTAACATTTTGTTAACATTTTGCCCTCTTTGCTTGTCCTAAAATAAATCTTAAAGGTGCCACAAGACTCCCCCTTTCATTTCCACACTCATGCACACACACATATACATACAGTCCTAACAGTTTGCTAACATTTTGGCCTCTGAGCTCATCCTAAAATAAATATTAAAGGTACCACAAGACCCCCCCCCTTTTATTTCCACCCGCACATATATATATATATATATATATACACACACACACACACATGCACACACACACACACACACAGAGTCCTATCATTTTGCTAACATTTTTCCCTCTGAGCCCATCCTAAAATAAATCTTAAAAGTGCCACAAGACTCCCCCTTTTGTGTACACACACACACACACACACACACACAGAGTCCTAACAGTTTGGTAACATTTTGCTAACATTTTGCCCTCTGAGCTCATCCCAAAACAAATCTTAAAGGTGCCACAAGACACCTCCCTTTATTGCCACCCGCACATACACACACACCCATATGTATGTGTGTGTATATATATGTATATACATACACATACACACATACACACACACACATACACACACATATGTGTGTTCCCTCGCAAAGGACTTTCTCTCTCTCTGTATGTGATATATATATGTGATATCACATACAGAGAGAGAGAGAGAGAGAGAGAGTCCTTTGCGAGGGAACTGTGCTGAAAGAAACCAGATCTCGGCGAGCCCTTTGCAAAATGGGGAGCGGAGGAGAGGAAGAAGGGCGAGTTGAGGCCGGGAGGAAGGGAGGGAGGCCCCTTCTCAGCCCGGTAAAACCGTGGGGAGCCCAGCTGGCGGGGACATCGGGGCCCGGCGCCCTCCCAGGGAGTGCGGGGAGGGCGCCGGGGGAAGCGGGAGCCCACCGAGGGGGACTCGGCCCCTCCCAAAGGCACCCCCGGGGGGACAAAAGGGACAACCGGGGTGCGGGTAGGGAACGGGCGGCGGTGGGGAGGGGAGATCCCCCGATTTACGCCCCACTTCCCCCCTCCTCCCCCCCACATCCGTCAGGAGGCCGCCCTCCCCTCCCCCACCCGGGCTGAGGCGAAACAGAAACGGCCGCCCGCCGCGCGCGCCTATGACGGGGGGGGGGGAAGCACAAGGCGGCCTCCTTTCCCTTTCAAACCCCGCGCTCGGGTACCGACCCGCCGAAGGCAGCCGCCCCGCCCGGCCCGGCTCCCCTTCTCCCCCTCCGCCGGAGTAGGCCCGGCCCGGGCCCTCGCCTCAGCGCACTCACCCCGCCTGCTCCTCCTCTCAGAGCGGCTGCGGCTCCCGCTGCTGCTGCTGCTCCGCCGGGCGTTGGCAGCTCGCTGCGGGGTCTCCGCGCCTGGCCAGCAGGGGCCGCCGCGGCCGCCGCGCCTGCGCGCTTACGTCATCGCGTTCCCCGCAGAGGCGGGGCCTCAAGGCGAAAGGGAGATTTTTTTCCCCTTAACGGAGGCGGGGGGGGTGAGCCGACAGGAGGAAGAGCCGTTTTCTCCTAGGCAGGCTCTTCTCTCCACCCCCCCTCATTATGGCAATCTATTCTATTCCTTTAACAATATATTAATATTGATTTTTTTTCTTTTGCTTGGGGTTGGCAATAAAAACAATAGGTTTCCTCTTCCATTTTCCTCGCTGTCGCCACCTGATCTATTTGTTTCAGAGCATTTTTCTTCATGCTGCTTGGAAAAAATAGTAAAGGGGTTTGCAATAAAACATGATAAAATAATGATAACACAAGGCTTTTCTCTCTCACTTTCCTCACGGTCGCCACCTGATCTATTGATTTTAGAAGGTTATTTTTTTTCTTGCTGCTTGGAAACATATACAAAAGGAATTGCAACAAAAACGATGATGATAAAATAATGATAAAACAAGGGTTTCCTCTCCCATTTTCCTCAGTCACCACCTGATCTATTTATTTCAGAGCATTTTTTTTTCATGCTGCTTGGAAAAAATGTGCAAAGGGGTTTGCAATAAAAAGAATGATGATAAAATAATGATAAAACAAGAGTTTCCTCTCCTGTTTTCTTCACTGTCACCACCTGATTTATTTCAGAACATTTTTTAATGCTGCTTAGAAATATGCAAAGTGGTTTGCAATAAAAGCAGTGATGATAAAATAATGATGAAACAAGGACTTCATCATTTTCCTCACTGTCGCCACCTGAGCTATTTATTTCGGAGCACTTTTTCATGCTGCTTGGAAAAAATGTGCAAAGGAGTTTGCAGTAAAAACAATGATAAAATAACGATAAAATAAGGGTTTCCTCTCCCATTTTCTTCATTGTCGCCACCTGATCTATTTATTTCAGAACATTTGTTTTCACGCTGCTTGAAAAATATGCAAAGGGCTTTGCAATCAAAGCAGTGCTTATAAAATGATAAAAACAACACCGGTTTCAAGTTTGAGGAAAACCTGGAGTAACTGACTATTGTAACCTGATGAATGGTCAGAAGAATGCTTGGGTAGCAAATAACTTTTAGCTTGCTGGGAACATCTGCATTTGTAAGACTTTACAGATCAGTGCCCATACAGCGTATGCTTACTCTGGGGTAAATCCCATTGTGTTACTCTCTAGGGCCATTTCCACCCTAGACTGTTACGGTGCGATTATTCCACTTTCAACATCCTATGGAATCCTGGGGCTTGCAGTTTAGGGAGGGGCCTTTGAGGATTCCATAGGATGTTGAAAGTGGAATAACAGCACTGTAACAGTGTAGTGCGGAAATGGTCCTGGGCAGAGGACGGAGAACCTTTTGTCCAGCTTTCGCAGTGCCTTGCGCCACTGGCCGTGCCAAAAGCCACCAAGGTGCATAAGACAGCACAGCGCACACGGCTCTTTGGCTCCCCATTTCATCCTCCTGTCACGCCGATGGCCAAAGACCCTCCCAAGTTTGTGTCTGGTGTGCCCGAAAAGATCGATCATTTGGATGTCTTTCATTCGAATGTCTTTCAACGGAAGCTTTCATTCATTTACTGCACTGCAACGGTCTTGGGCCCGAAAGCAAATGCAAGACCCAGACAAAGGGTTTACAGTCCTTTAAACATGCTTTTCCCAACACCTGAAGCATTATTTGATCAGTTACTAGTTCGTGATCCATTACTCGAGCAGTTCCCCAAAGCCAAACCTGATTGATTAATTCATAAGTATATTCTCTCATTTTACTGGCACACCTTCATTCCTTTAGCTCGTACCTGTACCATGTCTCAGGTCATATGGGCCATTTCCGCACTGCCGCGTTATAGTGCTATTATTCCACATACAACATCCTGTGGAATTCTGGGATTTGTAGCTTACTGAGCTCTCTGGTTTTACAAAAGCTCTCTGGCTGAGAATTGTAAAGGCTCCCCCTTAAACTCCAAACCCCGGGATTCCACAGGGGTTGAAAGCAGAATAATGGCACAATTACAGTGTAGTGTGGAAATGGCCAGGGACAATCGGGCTTCTCTTCTGAGCCCATAGCAGTGTGGCTTCTTCTTGGCTTTATCTACTAGGGAAGCTTCAATCTTTCCCCTTAAAGTATGATCTGCTCCTTAGCTCCTTAACTTTCCAGGTGTCCGGTGGCTCCTTTTCCTTTATACGTGCCCATTTTTGCAATTTCAGTATTAACCATTTCAGCAAAGCTACCTTTTGTTCTCTATACCCTCCATTGCCTCGCTCCCTACAGTTCAGGTGAATCGGGCCCATTCGCACCATACAGTTACAGCACTGCTGTTCCACTTTAACTGCCACGGCAACCTCCCACGGAATCCTGGGGTTTGCAGTTTAGGGAGGGGCCTTGAGTATTCTCAGCCAGAGAGCTCTTGGGCCTCAGGAAACTACAAACCCCAGAATTCCCCAGGAGGGTGCCATGGCAACGGAACTAGAACACAGTGCTGTATTTGTATGGTGCAATCGGACCCCTTTCATCACTCAGTCCTTTCTCGTGGCCCATTTTATGCAATCAAAATAGTATTGAAAATGCTGTATTTCGCCTTTCACGTCATTGCTGTTCAGCTTTAAACACCATAGAGGTCTGTATTTGTGCATATATACACATAAACAGTTAGCCCTCTTTTTGAGGGGTGGTTCCACTTCTGCAGGGATCTTGTGCCCCTAACCCCTTTGAAAGCAGAGAGCTGACTGTATTTTTATTCTTTTCAAAAAGAACTTCATAGATGCATTTAGAACTTAGGTCCCTCTAACCACGGGTCTCCTGGATGTTGTTGGTCTTGCATGAACCCCTACCAGCATGACAATTTATTTATTTCATTGTCTTTCTAAGCCACCTTTCTCCCAAAATTGGGACCCAAGGTGGCTAATGGTCAGATATAATGGAAAAATTTTTTTTTACTTCTTACATTGTTTCCAACTTTCTCTGCATCAGCAGATTGTACACATGGTACAATCAAAGAAATCGCTTATAAAGCCTGTAATCAAATAAACTGACAAACTCACTAGAGCTAAAGTGCTCAGAAGGACAGACAGGTTTAACCTGATACCAAAACAAGGGAAAAGTCAGGATCAGTCAAGCCTCCAAGGGCGTGCCATGAGGAAAATCCTTTGCAAATCCAAATGGTGGATCATAACGCTCATTCAACATCATGTGCAAATCTATGGATTGGAAAAGCTAAAATGCCTGGGTAGGTTTAACTGCTGTTTTTTTCCGGTTGATAATCCAGTTTAACATAGAGCAAGAGCAAGCAACGTGTTAGCTTCCAGATATTTAGAATTGCAACTCCCATCAACCTCAGAGAAAATGGGCAATGGCCAGGGAGCTACAGTACCAAACAAATATTAAATTTATTTAGTTATTTGATTTATATCCTGCTTTTCTCCCAAATGGGACTAAGCAGATACCATCTTGCCTTTCCCTAGATTAGAATACCAGGCCAGAGGAAACTTAAGGTCAGCTTCCGGAGAAGAATCGGATACAAGTCCTCCCTCGGCCACAAAGATCTTCCGGTGACTTAAGGATCTGCTGACATCTCTCAGCCCAACCTACCTCACAAGGTAATTGTGGAGATAAGATGAAGGAAAGAGAAAGGGATCATAATGGTACCTTGAGTCATTTGGGAGGAAAAAAGGCAAAAAATGTATGTAATCAGCAACAATGCAAACCTATGAGGATTTACTCAGAATTAAAGCCCACTGGGCTGAACGTGGGAAGAACTAAATATGTTCAGGATGAGACTTTGAAAGGAAAGGACAGAAAAGCTCGGCTCAGATTGCTACGTGGTGGAAACCTTCAAAGACAAAGAAGGCCTCTTTTTTCACTGGATTGTGCTTAAGATGCATAAAATAACTATAAACCTTGAAACCAGGTTGATTTGAACCAGAAAACAGGTTGATCTGAACCATCCCAATTCTTACATCAAGCGCAAGAACCATCCAGAGCGTCCTGGCAGCCGTCTCAGACAACCAAAAAGGTCAAAGGAACTCCCGTTTCAGTCCTGTCATTGCGTTTCTCTCACTGGAGCTGCAAGGTGGAGGGACGAAGATGGGGTCACCCTTCCGAGGCCGCCTCTATTCCGCGATGGAGCTCCACCCGGTTCCCCTCACATCGTGAGGCCATGGAAGTTGGGCTCACCGCAGGGCGGCAAGGCAGCCTGCTGGTTCAGCAACTTCTCAAGGACATTCAGCTCAGCGTCACGTCTCTCAATGTCGTCCGAAGGCGTCCAGGACATGTCGTGCTGCAGTTTGAAGGCACCGAGAAACTCACTCGGGCAGCTGGCTCCCCATTCCTGGAGGACAGTGTGAGTGGAAGAAAAGGACAGATCAAGTACCCATCAATGTCTGCAGCAGAGAGACCTTGGCACAGTTCCCGTTCTGGATCACAGTTCCCATAATTCTGCATGGCATGGGGGGATTCTGGCAGCCACAGTCCAAAACAATTCACTTTTCCAAAATCTGGCTGGAAGAAACTGTTGCTCCACATCACTGATGCCACATGGAAGCTATAGATATTTTGTTACATAGAACTCTACCAGAATATTCTTTGACTGAACAGAACCTATCTCCAAATATTTATAAGCTGGAGGATGGTGAGGAGTCAGAGACAATTAAACAATATCCTGCGATTGTAGATAATGAAATATTGAGTGTTCCATTTGATTAATCAGGGCTATTGTTTGATCACATAGGGATAAAATGAATATATTCATAAGCCAAATAGACACTCTTTTTACCAACTGGGGGAAAAATTTGGGCTATCTAAATCTTTTGACCCACAAATAGCCCATGGGGACATGGGGTGAGGCTTCTGCCACATTTATGTCCCTCCTTGGACCATTTAAGGGACCATTTTTCTTCCAACAGGATGAGACCTAGAAGCTAAATTCTTTCTTTCTCTTTCGCTTTCTCTTTTTTAAACTCACTGAGTTACTAGTTTTAAAAGAAGCAATCTAATTCATAGTCAGAATCAGTCACAATCTGAGAGATATGCATTTGGGAAAAAAAAACCAGAACTAACACACTAAGGTAAGACATTACGCACTAACTGAAACACTAGAGCCTACCCTACTAAAATTCACAAGGGCTCTGAGACACAGACACAGACACACACCAAACTGTAATAAAAGAAAATGAAATAAGAAAAAAAAATACACTATCAAATTGTGTGTCAGTCACTTCCTACTGAAAAAATGCCTCTTCTAGGCATAAAATGGCCCAGAGAGAGACAAAACCACAGCAAAATTGCTCCCGTGCCTTCTAGGAAGAAAAGAAAATTCAAAAATGGTTCTCCAAGGTCTCCTGGGAAGAAGATTTTCACCCTTGGCTTATACACTTGTGATGTGGAGCAATGGATCTGTGTATAGGTCTTCTTGGTAGCATAAACTGAAAAAGGGGAGAGCGTGAAGGCTGAAACCCACCTGCCAGTCTTGGAGGGAAGGGGATTTGGGAGTAGCTACTGGATCAGGGCAAGGGAATGTCGCAACACAGTGAGCCTGGACAATACAATCATACTGTTGGAAGCAAAGAGGCACCAGTGCTTGTATGCAGTGATTAGTAAGAGGGAATTCTAGACACCACGCCTGCCCTTTTGTTTCCCCTCTCTGTTCCTTGCTTTGACCTATGCACTCAAACTTTTTTGCTTCCTTCCTGATGGCAAAGGTCACTTCCCTGTTCTTCCAAAAGTTAGTTCACCCTTCTCTCATCCTTTGTTTGGGAAGGGAGAATCCATCAGGCTCCTCCGTCAACATGGCTTACATGACAGCCAGCGTTTAGGGGCTCTTCTACTGAAATTTAGGTCATTTTCTTTAGTCTACTTCCTTTCCTATCCCCAGACAGATTTCCTGAAACAATAAACGTAAGATTTTTTTCCCTCTTTTACACGACAAGAGCAACCTTACTGTTTTCTGCTATTTACTATCACAAGCTTATATTGCACTGGCTACGCTGCTTGATACAGACACCAAATATTCCTGCACATACATGGGCAAGGCATATCGCTTCTCCCACCGCTGTCCTTCCCCAGGGCTAAATTTCAAGAGAGGGAATAGTTTGAGACCTTTGGTGAAAGCATGGAAAAGTAGCGCTGGCCGTTTGCCCGCTTGTACAGGTAGTAGGTGTTTCCTGGCTTCTTCACAAAGTTGCAAGCCACGTGGTGCAGGTCGGCATCTCTGCTGGCGTCCTCCAGAACCTTAAAAAAAAAAAAACAGAGACAGACTTGGAAATGCCGTCCTGCTGCTTGGCAAAGAAAATAAATACAATTGACTCTCCACTTTAGTGGGGATCAGGAGAGTAAAACCCCCTGTAAAAATGGAAAAAACATGAATATAAATAAAAATTGTGAATGTTATTTTTTTTTAACTTGAGAGAACACTTCCCTAAGAATCTCTAGGTCCTCCAGTGAAACTCTATGGTCAACTTCCAAAAGAAGTTGACCACAGAATCAATCACCCAGGAGTCCTGGAAGCTGACCACAGGGTTGCACTGGAGGACCTAGAGATTATTAGAAGGAACATATTAAATCCACAAATCACTAAATCCACAAAAGGAAACCAGTGAATGTAGCCTACTGTAATGACACAACCTGACTAAGACTGCATCTACCTGACGAGTGGGGATCTGAAGACGAACTGGGGCCACAAACTGCTTATCTTCCACCCATGTTGGTCCCCAATGGGCCACAGACTCCTACCCAAAAAAATCACGTTCAGTTTGCCCAAAATGCAATTTTCAGGCAGGCATGACTAGGTGCAGATCCCCTGAAGATGCCAGCCACAGATGCAGGCGAAACGTCAGGAGAAAATACTAACAGAACACGGTCTCAAAGCCCGGAAAACCCACAACCACCCAAGGTGCAGAAGAGTTTCGAAGCACAGTTCTCCATCTTACGGGCCTTAATTCTATTTCCCCCACAGTGCTTCAATGGGGGAGGCCTCCAGGGTCACATAACCCCCATAGAAGGCAAATCTGTAGGACTACCAACACAGCATGCCTTACTAGAGTAGGCGCTGGAGTTGATTCTTGTCTGAGGATTTTCTTGGCAAGATTTGTTGCCATGGCCTTTCCCCGTGGCTGAGAGAATGTGACTTGCCTGAGGTCATCCAGTAGGTTTCCATGACTGAGCGGGGAATTCAAACCCTGGTCTCCAGAGTCATAGTTGGGGTACGAGCACATGTCTGCCACTGCATCCCTTTCGTCAGGGATGTGGCAGCAAGGGTGTGCGTGCATGCACCCACACTGCTCCCTCATTTGCAAACAAGGGAGCAGTTTTAGCACTGCAAATACCCTCCACAGCCATGCCCCTATTGCTGTTGCTACTGATGTTGGTGTCCAGCAGCAGGGCTTCACAGACCCCCGGGGGGGGGGGCTCCAAAGACCTCAGGTTAAGAACCACTGTCCTACATTACTTCTGCCTTCCATCTTTTGGCTTTTTGCATGGAATTGCTATTTTAACAAATATATTTGTTCCTCTAAGTTTAAACTTTAGTGTCGTTGTCATCAAACTTCTAATGCATAATAGAATTATACATAATAAAGAATATAATACAGAAGATATTCTAACTATTGCATTGGAAATTTTAAATACCTTTGCAATTTTTTTAATTAAAAGCTTCTTTTTAATCTTTTAATAAACTCTACGAACGGTTCCCATTCTCTCTCGAAGTTTTAGAGAAGTGCGCCTTTCGGTAATGTCGCCAATTTCTCCATTTCCATTATTTCTAATGTGAACCGTGGCAATTAAAGTGGAATCGTAGCTCTAGGACTGTGCAGCGGGAAAGGGCCCTAGCAGGTGCCAAGGACCGAACCTGGTCCCCTCTGAATGAGAAGCATGTTCTTGGTTACCGAGCCACCGGCCTGCTTTTTTTTTTTCTACAGAAGTACCCAGAGAAGAAAAGTAGAAGAATACACCCCAATCTTGTACATGTCTATTCAGAAACGACTCCTATCGACTGCAACAGCACTAACCCCAATATATGTGGGTATAAGACTGCAAAGATTAGAGATGCTAGCCCAAAACCTCCGGCAGGCCAGTTGGACACATGTGTTTTAACTACTCCCCTCTACCCAGGAAACAGGCCTGCAGCTGAAACACATGAAAGACTTGCAAAACCACAGTTGTCTATTCATGCAACTCCGCTGAAGACTAACCCTGCCCCACGCTGGCTGGCTGCAGTTGCCACCTGACAGGACCTGTCTGTTCCACTCCACCTTTTCATTATCCACTTCTTTGCTTGCCTAAAACTCGGCAATTCCTCAGTGTTCAGGCAAGCCCTCTCCGCACTGGGATTCAAGCTAGCAGAGACAGCTCTGAATGAGCATGCGGTCCTTCCAAGAAGAGAAAAAAGTCTGTTTTGGATTGCAACTCCTAGAATCACAGCAGCCTGGAAATTCTGGGACTTAGAGTCCATAAAAGTCATTCCAACCAGCACCGATTCTTATCGATGGTAGTCTTTTTTGCATCTGCTCCTCGGCATACTGTAAGTGGGCGAAACCAAAATGTTATAAAGAACCTGATACGGTAAGTTGTTGACCCTCAAAGCAGTGAAGTTGGGCTAACCTCGAGCTCAGAAAAGCTACTTTTTTAGACCACAAGTTGCAGAATTCCCATACAGTATACTCCGTGCTCACGCTGGGCTGTGGCATTCCAGGAACCGCAGCCCAAAAAGTTACTTTTCCAAGCTCTGATCAAACCCAACCCCAAGCTACGCCTTCCAAGCAGCTTGCATGCGTTTTGATTTGTTTGGTCGGTGGAGACTGCCAATTTTCCCCTGCAAGGGAAATTCTCTCTGCTGAGCCACGCACAGTTTCAGAATTACACAGGCCTTCATGGTTAACAGGTTTCCCCCATGCCCAGCCCACATTACCTTCCTGGCTTGCTCTTGCAAGTACCGGATTTGTTCTGCTATGACTGTCAACCTGTTGCATGCATTTGCTCGGATAAAATCGTCAGCCTGCAGGAAAAAAACAAAAACAAAAAACAAAGACAGAAATCACTGTACTGACCAGAAGGGCCTCTGTGATGAAATTCGAGGGTTGTGGCTAATTGAAATGCCATAACAGTCTGGAAGCATGTTACCAGGCAACAAGAATAGCTCCTCAGGAGAGAAACCCAGCCCAGTAGTGTGTGGAAATGGCTGGTGGCTGAGAAGAAAAGTTACATAAAGCCAAGTAACGGTTGGCATTTGGTCCTTCAGTGAGATTCTAGCCAAAGATTGCTAGGGAGTGGAGTCCCTTAGCTGCATCAGAGGGTGTGACTATGCGGGAAGGGTTTAATTCTCAGCAGAAGTCTACAGAAAAGCAGAAATTAAACCCTAGCAGAATCTGGTCAGAGAGTGTGACCTAGATCGGGGGTTGAGCCTTTGGTAAGAGTGTAGCCAAAGGGCTGTTTATGATCCTTGTACCTCATAGGTGAGCCTAAAGGTAGAAGCGAACTGTCTACGAAGTACACTGATGTATCAACCTTGAATTGCATTTGAAATCTGAAATTCTATTTTATTATGATAAACATAATATAAAACATTATATTTTATTTTTATAAACGTTGACTCAGCTGAGTTGCATGCAGGACTCAAAGTAACACAGAAAACACACTACCGTAAAACTACTAAGAAGCTCTGAACAAACACTGAAGACCCTCACCCTTTTACCCAAAAGTGGTGTTATAAGGGAGGAGGCAGCCCTGGGTGGGTGAAGACAGACAGTCTTATCCGACTGAGAAACTGTAACACCAATTTGGGAGAGGTAAGGGCCTGTCACATAGAATCATGGAGTTGGAAGAGACCCCAGGGGCCATCGAGTCCAACCCCCTGCCATGCAGGAGCACCCATCAAGGCACTCCCGACAGATGGCCATCCAGCCTCTGCTTAAAAACCTCCAAAGGAGGAGACTCCACCACACTCCACGGAGGCAGCAGATTCCATTGCCAGATAGCTCTGACCGTCAGTATTGCTCTACAGTCATCCCTCCCCATTTGCTGGGGTTAGGGGTACAGGACCCCCGTGAAAGTGGAAAAATCATGGATAGCTCTAGGCTCTCCCAAACCATATTTAACACACACAAAAAGTATGATCACCATATTCAACCCACTGTGGATTCCCTTTAGGCATCAGAGTTCCTTCACAAGGCAGAAGTGGGCACTGGTGGGGCTGGTTCCACCTCCCCTGCTGCCCCGCACCATTTTTAATAGGAACTTATAAGCCTCGTTCGCAGTTTCTCCTTCTCACGCGGCTTGCAATCCCTATTAAAAAAGGGAAGCAGCAGAGGGGACAGCAGATAATCTGTGAATAATCAAATCTGCAAAAGTGAAACCCACAAATGTGGAAGGCTGACTGTACTTTCAAAATGCTGCCCTAATACTTGCCTAAATTTCAGCAGCCAACCCGTGCAACGGCAAGTTTACGCCACTGACCTTCCATAGTGGCTCGCTTTTATTTTAGTTGATTTTTTTTGTGGGCATAAGAAGGCTTGGGAATCACAAAAAAGATCTGGGGGAAGGTCACACACAGCCTACACTTTGAATAGCCTCGCTTTAAGTGTTACAAGACTTTGCTATTGCTTGTTTTTTCATCCGCGACTTTTGCTTTCCATTATAACTGCAAGCCGTGCTTTCCAATTCTTTTAAAAACTTTGTTCTTTTAAATCTCATTATATGCACCAAAGCAGAGCTGCATAACACATTTACTGAGTGGTCAAAAAAAATCACAAAAAGGCGAGCTTTTAAAATGATACTATGGCGGCCCTAGATTACCCAGCTATACCTTTTCATTTTATCCAGAGCTAACTTTTAAAAAGTTTCATATCATCACATGGTCTGCTACAATTTTGCCAAATACTGGTGCACGGGCCCCTACAAAAATAAAACTGAAACATGTCTTTACAAAAACAGGAAACAAACTAATATAAAAGACACAAAGTAATTGCTAGGTTTTTCCATAGGTTTGTTGCTGTTGTAATGTGCCTTTAAAATGTTTCCAACTTAGGGATTTTCTGGGCAAGATATATTCAGAGCGGGTTTGCCCTTGCCTTCCCCTGAGGCTGAGAGAGTGTGACTTGCCCACAGTCACTCCGTGGGTTTCCACGGCTGAGTGAAGAGCGCGGCCCTAGTCTCACAGACGGTCCTTGCTCAACCACAGTGTCTCTTTTTTCCCCCTATATATAAATAATGGAATATTATATATCTGCTTGTGTAAGAGAGAGCACGTGTGCGTGGCTACATAAATAATCAGAAGTAGTTACACAATTTGTTATTGGGCAGGACAGGAGGATGCTACTGCTGCGGAACATGCCCAGGGCACTGAAGCAACAAAAGCTCTGAACTGCAAAAGAGGTGGGCAAAGTACAAAATTACCAGTATGGGGGCGGGTGGCAATTCTTAATTCAGCACCGCAAACATGCCTGAATAAATAGAGATTCAAATCCCGATGTCAGACACTAAATCAGGAGTGGAGAATTTGTTGCTGGACTGCAGTTCCCATAATCCCTCTCCACTGGCTCTGCTGGCACTGGATCACGGAAGCTGCAACCTAGGCATATCTGGAGAGCTGTAGTTCGCCCACCCTTAGCCCAAATCCAGTTGTGAGTCACTAGAGGCCCCATGAATGTATCGCTAAATGGTAAGTAAACACATATAAAAGCCCCAATGGGTCGACCCTAGTTGAGACTAACAATAGAAGGCTCAGATTATTATTATTATTATTATTATTATTATTACTATTATTTTGTAATTACATCATCAAACATACACGCGTACATTCTCCTTCCATTTTAACATATGTTAACATAACCACTTTACTATTTGTATATATAGTGAAAGAGTTCAAACAAAGATTAATTATTATATATTATATATATATGTATGTTTATATATGTACACACACACACACACATATATACATATATGTTTGCATATATATGCAGTCCAACAACAAATTCTCCACTCCTGATATATATAGATATATGTGTGTGTGTGTGTGCGTGTGTGTGTATTTTGAAGCAGAAATAGACATGTTATATTTCTAGCATCTAATGTCAGCAACCAGAAATTTTATATATATAATGGACTGTAACCAAAACAATAAAGTCTTCTCAAGAGCCTCTATATTGCAAATTACCCTAATTAATCCTCCTCAAGTTAGGTTAGACCCATTAAAAGGGGTCTCAACTGGTGGTACATCTGTGTTATCCGGAAAGCAAAGAAAAACATAGAAGATACACCAATATACGAATATAGCAGCTCTAATGCATATATGTTTTCTATTTATCTAAATGCATATATCGGTTATCCAACAAAGGTCAGACTTTTTCAAAAAACAACAGCTCAGACTCGGATGTACCCAAGACTCTGCCCTGACTTTGCTCCTTAATCTCTGCCTGACTGCAGGCTAAGACCCTCCACAGGCAGACTAGACATTCCCCCAACGAGCCTGAGCCTTTTGCCCCACGGGCACTCTGCACATGCTCGGGGGCGCCCTTGCTCACCTTCTCCACTTGCTCCGCCAGAGCGACCAGGTCGGAGGGCCGCGCCTTCCGGGCGGCGGGGGCCAGCTGGAAGCCCTCCAGCCCTCCCCGTCCCACCACGGCCGAGCTCTCCCCGGAACCCTCCGCCCCGGCCGGCGCTTCCACTCGGGCCGCCATTCCTCGCCAGCAGAAGCGCCGCCCCCTCGGCTCCGCCCTTTCTCTATGTTCAGAGTGGGGGGCGTGGCTTACAGCTCAGAAGGAAGAAAGCAGAGCTCGTCGGAGGGGGCGGAGTCTGTATCCTCCAATGAGGAATAACAGGAGGATGGACGAATCGCGGAGAGGCGCGGCCCGAGGGCGGGATTACATCTTGACTCTTGGCCAATCAGACGGAGTCGCGGCGGGAAGGCTGAGCGTTGGCCGCAAGAACATAGTAGTATGAAACGGATAGACTGAACCCTGTGGCCGGTTCTCGGGTTTCAACTACAACTTTTGGGATTTTTAATTCCTTCTCAAAATAGTTACTGAGCAACTAGATTGGATGCCGTCTAGTTTATTGATCCGCGTACCCTGCCCTCTCCAAAGGCTCTGGTAGACAAGGGCTTGCTCGGATCTTGCTCTTTAATCTCTTCCCATTTTTTTTTCCGCCTTTTGCTCCCCGGTCCTGAACACGGTATCCCATGGTATTTTCTCATAGGTAATACTTGTTAGAAAACTTTGAGATCCTGCATCTCTAATTCCCCAAACTATCTTGTCTAGTGACTGTCACTTTTCCCCATATTTCCCAATCCAATCTGTATTTGGAGTTGTTAACATGCAGAGGTTGGGTTCCTGAGGGAATACAGTGCCCTCCTCCTTGCTGCTAGGCCTTGTCTCCACAGCAATCGGCCTATTCAAGACAAACACAGTTGACTGAGGCCCCAGAGCTCTCTGGCTGAGAACGCTAAAGGCCCCTCCCTCAACCGCAGACCCCAGGATTCCATAGAATCTTCTCAGGCAGCCAACCGTGTGAGGTCCTCGCCTAACGCAGCCAATCATATGAGATCTTTTTGCCTGACACAGGCAAACAAACTTTGACTTTTATATATTAGAGATATATTGCCCATGGCTTTCTGAGTCGGGATAATACCTCTGAGGAAGAAAGGCGTATCTATGAAAAGTCCTTGCCAGAATAAACTAATATCTACAGTTTTTTAAAAAAAGCCATTCACAATAAGCCTTCCAAGGGCACCGCTCCACACTGTTATAGTGTGATTATTCTCCTTTCAATCTCCTGTGGAATTCTGGAGTTTGTAGTTTCCTGAGGCCAAAGAGCTCGCTGGCTGCCTCCCCCTGAGACAGCAAGTATCCCACCTTACAGTCTCACCAGCTGCCTTATCAGAGCCTTTCCACACTGTTCTGGTGCTATCGTCCCACTTCCAACCTCCTGTGGAATCCTGGGATTTGTAGTTTCCTGAGGCCAAAGAGCTCGCTGGCTGCCTCCCCCTGAGACAGCAAGTATCCCACCTTACAGTCTTACCAGCTGCCTTATCAGAGCCTTTCCACGCTGTTCTGGTGCTATGGTCCCACTTCCAACCTCCTGTGGAATCCTGGGATTTGTAGTTTCCTGAGGCCAAAGAGCTCTCTGGCTGCCTCCCCCTGAGACAGCAAGTATCCCACCTTACAGTCTTATCAGCCCCCTTATCAGAGCCTTTCCACACTGTTCTGGTGCTATTGTCCCACTTCCAACCTCCTGTGGAATCCTGGGATTTGTAGTTTCCCGAGGCCGAAGAGCTCTCTGGGTGAGAAGTCCAAAGGCCCCTCCCTAAACTGCAAACCCCAGGATTCCACAGGAGGTTGAAAGGGGATTAACAGCCCTATAACAGCGGAGGGCGGAAAGACCCTTGCCAACTTGTTTGGCATTCCAGTGTACCGCAGCACGTGTATGTGTGTGTGAACATTATATATATTCCTGACTCAGAAAGCCAAGGGCAATACACACACACACACACATTGCCCTTGGCTTTCTGGGTCAGTGAGTAAGTCCTTGCCACAATCAACTAATAGCTACAGTTTTTAAAAGCCACCGACAGCATCTCCAAGGAAAGGACGCGCGGACCCCCGTTCCTAGCTCTGTAGGGCAGGGCGGGGCCTCTGCCGACGTGGTGCCGAAAGACTCGGAGGGGGCGGGGCCTGCGGCGGAGGGGGCGTGGCTAAGCATCTCGGCATCCCCGCCGGCAGGAGGCTCTGCCGTCCCTTCGCGGCCGGGACGATGGCGCTCCGGCGGCTCCCGCTGCTTCTCCTCCTCGCGGCGGCGGCGCTTTTCCCCTCTGCCGTCGGATCCGAGGCCGATCCGGCCCCGACGGCCTCCGCGGACGAGCTGCTGGCGGCCGGGGCGGAGGCTTACTCGCGGGGGGACTGGAACGCCGTGATCCTGCACATGGAGAAGGCGCTGCGGGCGCGGGAGGCGCACCGGGCGCGCCTCGTCCGCTGCCGTCGGGGCTGCGCCGCCGGCAACGGCACCGACGGAGCGGGTTGGGCGGACCCCTCGGGGCCCCCGGCCGCCGGAGAGCGGCGCCCCGTGGAGGACCTCCGCTTCTTCCGACGGCTCCTCCGCCGCGCCGGCTGCCTGCGCCGCTGCCTGCCCGACGGGGCCTCGCGGTACCTGCTGGGCGAGGAGACGGAGCTGGAGTTCCGCAAGCGCAGCCCTTACAACTACCTCCAGGTGGCCTACTTCAAGGTACGCGCGGGCTTTTCGGCAGACGGATCGGGGCCGTCGGTTCCGCACTAGCCTGTTATAGCGCGGTGGTTCCACTTCCAACATCCTCTGGAATCCTGGGGTTTGCAGTTTCGGGAGGGGCCGGCCGGCCCCTCCCGAAACTGCAAACCCCAGGATTCCAGAGGATGTTGGAAGTGGAACCATCGCGCTATAACAGGCTAGTGCGGAAATAGCCCTAGACGGGGCGCCCATCCCGCATCTCCGCCTTGGCCTGGCTCAGGAGGCCAGTGGTGGAAAGGGAGTTCCCTCGGGGGTCTGGGGAAGCCCTTACTTGAAATCTTGAACTCGCTTTCTGGGGGGTTATGGGAGTCGGAGTCCCGCAGGTAACTTTCCCAGGCTCTGTCGGAGGAGTACCGAAAGAAAGACCCCCTTAGGTCCTTTTCCACTCCACACTGCTACAGTGCTATTGTTCCGTTTTCAATCTCCTAGGAGATCCTGGGGTTTGCAGTTGAGGGAGGGGCCTTGAGAATTCACAGCAAACTGCAACCCCCCCCCCCTCAATTCCACAGGATGTTGAAAGTGGAATCGTAGCACTGTAACAGGGTGGTGCGGAAAGGCCCACTGTCTGCAGTGCCGTTCTCATACGTGGGAACGAGTCGTGTTGAACCCACTGGGTTCGTGAAGAATGTCCGGCAGTGATTATTTACTTTTCAAACCGGGATACTTATTGATGGTGGGTTTCTAAGTGCAAATTCTATTAGCCGTGGCAGTTCATAGGATGACAGAGGTGGAAGAGACCGCAGAGGCCATCCAGTCCAACCCCCTGCCATGCGGGAACCCCCATCCAACCCCTCCTGACAGGTGGCCATCCAGCCTCTGCTTAAAAATCTCCAAAGAAGGAGGAGATTCCGCCACACTCCATGGAGGCAGCAGCAGATTCCCCTGCCGGACAGCTCTGACCATCAAGAAGTTCTTCCTGAGGTTCAAGTGGAATCTCTTTTCCTGCAGCTTGAATCCGTTGCTCCTTGTCCTAGTCTCTGGAGCAGCGGGAAACAAGCCCGCTCCCTCCTTAACATGACATCCCTTCAAATATTTAAACATGGCTCTCCTGTCCCCTCTTAACCTTTTCTTCTGCAGGCTAAACATCCCCAGCTCCCAAAGTTGAAAGAAAACCTCCTGGAGTCAGAGGAGTATACTTCTGCTTATTCTGGGAATAATTTTATTCTGTTTCCATCGTGCTTGTAAAACTCTCGTGGGTGACTGACCGGCCCTTAGTGGAGAAAGGATGCTGGGACAAAAATTCTCCAGCTCTAGAAAGGAAATTGTTCAAACTGGACGTGGAGTTGATAGAAGGCAAGAGGGGAAATCTTAAAGTGGATAGGATGAAGTTAGAAACAGAAAGGACAGGGGGAAAGTATGTGCAGAGCCTGTCGGGCCGGTGCTTATGGAACTCCTAGCCACAAGATATTGGGTAACTCCTCAAATTGCACGGCTGTAAAAGAGAAGGAGACCAGTTTGGGAATGAGGAGAAATATGTCATAGAATCATAGAGTTGGAAGAGACCCCAGGGGCCATGGAGTCCAACCCCCTGTCTGTATATACTAGCCATAATGGCTAGGCAAACTACCGTGCCACATACCATAGGATTCCAGCTCCTGCAAAGAAGATGGAAGGCGAGTGCCTTCCTGTCCACCTTCTTGGGGTCTTCATAGCAGCATCCAGTTGCCCATCTTAGAAAGAAGGATGGCCCTGATGGCTTTTGGGTCTCATCTAGCTGGGCCCTTGTTATGAAAGCGATGTTCAGGCCCAGAAGACGGAAGAGAAGATGGCCTCATTCACAGGTAAGGAATCTTTAACCCACTAGATATCTGGGGCTGGAGTTCCCCTCCGCCACAAGGTTGTGTGGGATTTGCAGTCCAAAACATCTGGAGGGCCAGAGGTTCCTCAGCCCTGGCCTTGCCCTTGTGGCTCGGACGGCAGGACTCTCACCCAGGACTGGATCAGGCCCTCTGTCTGCTTGCAGGCTCTTTTTGCTTGTAGAAGTAACTCGTGAAGGAGGGGAGAGAAGCACAACAGTCTAGCCAAATGGCTTGTATTTAGTATCACAGTTAGTGGGTTTGTATTTAGCGCTGGCTTTGTACCGGATGCAGGTGGAGAGAGGTTCGTGCAAAAGGGCTGGGTGACTGGGACCTAAATAAGTTTATAAAATGAAATGAAACCTTAAAAAGAAGTACATTTTTATAAGGGAGTGAAATATAAAAAGAAATTATATCGTGGCTCTGAGGTCAGGAAATCGCCAGTGTGACTCTCACTCATGGTTTTTTCCTCCACCTCAGTCTTTTCATCTGCACTAAGGGTGAATAATAGCACTAACAACCTAATTACTACTGGTTTATACAGGTGAAGTGTGATGCAGACATTATGTTGCTGTTAATACATATCTGCCTAGTATCTACATAATAGCAGAGATAAGTATGGAAAATAACTTTATGTATGTTCTGTCTTTTTCCCAAGGCTGACACTCAATGTGGTTTCTGCATGTTAAAAAATAACAATTAAAACACACAGAAAGTCAACATTAAAACCAAATTAAACTATTAACCAGAGAATCAGCATGAAGGAGTGGTTTCGACTATGAATCTGGAGACCAGGGTTCCAATCTCTGCTCGGCCACTGAAACCTACCGGGTGACCTCGGGCAAGTCGCACTTTCTCAGCCTCAGAGGACGGCAAAGGCAAGCACGGGAATTGAACCTTGGACTCCAGGAGAGCAGTCCAAAGCTCAAACCACTACCCCATGCCGGCTCTCTTTTTGGATGGATCTGGGCTTCATAGCACCATCGTTCATCCGAATTTGATGCGTTTGTATGTGCGTGTGTATAAATGCATGGTTCAAGATGGGAAGATGCTGGAAATTGTCCGCGTGTAGATCGTTGGGGGTCTTTGATGTGACTGCAAGATTGTGGAATAGAAGACAGATGCCGTGGGAATGTACAAAGCGGCTTTCTGCTGTCCAGACACTTGATCCACCTCTTTGCCAGATCTGCCTGGAAGCCGTGGCTTTCCAAAGGCCATTTCCGCCCTACGCTGTTATAGTGCTATGATTCCACTTCCAACCTCCTGTGGAATTCTGGGCTCTGTAATTCAATGAGGCCAAAGAGCTCTCTGGCTGGGAATTCTAAAGGCCCCTCTCTTTCAACTGCAATCCCCAGCATTCCACAGGATGTTTAAAGTGGAATAATAGCGTTAGAACAGAGTAGTACGGAAATCACCAAAGTTTCAGGGAGAACACTTTCCTAGACCTACCGGAAGATCCCTGTGCTCTGCCAGTCGTGCGTTAACCAGACCTAGCCACGCTTAATTCCTCAAACCAGATGAGATCTGGTGTATTCAGTGTGATTTGTGTTACGATTTCCTTAATGGGAATGGATTAGTGGTGAGGCAGGGAGAGTCAGAGATTTAGACCCCTGAGAGATTATAGAAAGCATATGGGCCTGGAAGATCAGGTGGAAGGTTAAACCAAAAAGGGGACCTTCCTTGCTTCTGATTCAAGATCTGCGTTGCTCGAAATGGGAAACTTCTGCCTTGCAGAAGCTGATGATTTGTGCACAAATGCAATTGAAGGGTTTCTTTTGTGAACCTGGGCACCCGAGACCTTGCTGAGGGTGTCCTGTGCAGGAAAAATCCCTTAGCACATTGCATTTAGGACTAGACCAGAGTTTGGAAACGTTATTTTGGATGGAAATGCCCAGAATCTTCCCACACATGGTGGCTGAGGAATTAGGGGTGTTCCAGTCAGGAAAAAAGTAACTTTCCCAAGCTCCGCAATTGGTCAGGTTGTACCGGGGGTCATCCATGTATAGTGCCGTTGAGGCCATTTCCGCACTACACATTCCGCACTTACACAATCCCGCGCGGTGCTATTATTCCACGTTCGACCTCTTGTGAAATTTTGGAGCTTGTAGGTTCCTGAAGCCAAAGGGCTGTCTGGATGAGCATTCTAAAGGCCCCTCCCTAAACTGTAAATCCCAGGATTCCATAGGATGTTGAAAGTGGAATAATAGCACTATAACAGTATAGTGTAGAAATAACCCTAGCGAGGTTCCCGGCCAGAGGGAGGCCTCCCATTTGCTCTGTTATATGGGGAAGAGTTGGGTGGCTTGGTGCACGGAATTGAGTAAATCTCAGATTCCTGCCCTGTGGTCAGAATAGCAGGGGATGATGTGTGTTCCTTGAGAGCAGGACTGCAGAAAGCCTGGATTTCGAGATGCTTAAGGGTGGACAAAGGGAGAAAGATGAATTTGTGCTGCGTGATGCCAGGGCTCTTCACCTCCCCTTTCAGTCTTTAGCCCTGTAGAGATGATCCAGCCACGGGCGACCCGTCCATTCCTATTTTTCCGGCCACATGTTCCCTCCGGCCACCTAGGGAAGTCTCCCTCCTCCTCTTCCTTCTAGCTGCAAGCTCAGCTCTTCCTTTCCTCTCTGACTCCTTCCTTAGGAGGGGCATATGTGCCACGTAGTGAGCAGGGGACCGCACCATTCTTCCTTCTGCAAGGGGAAAAAAAAAACGGAGTCGGGGAGGGGAAAAATCTCCACTATGGTCTCAGATTTCGGAAGGGATTTTAAAACCAGAAAAGCAGAGTCCTTCCTCCCCTTGCCCCCATTTGCTCTTCCGCACATGATTTATAAGCATGGGGTATTCCTTTTTTGTGAGCCAGATAACTTCACTTTCCTTTAGCCCATATTTTAGTCTTTAGTCTTACTTTGTTTCTCCCAGTGCTTCTTCCTTCTAATTTTCTTTCCATGCAAAGCACACTAAGGAAGGGGAGAAACCGGAGCAACTTTTTAAAAAACTCTTTGTTGCTATTACTGCTTGTCACGTCTGGAAAGTAATCCGTTGTTATTTGCTGTGAGGTTAAAGAAGTAACCTCTTGCAGAGCTTGGGAAGCTTTATCTAACTTTCCTTGCATTGCTCCTGAGCTTTAAGTTACTTTTTATAACTGTTGTGAAGGGGGAAAGCCAGAATAAGGTGGATGGCGCTCTGCAGCGGTTCCTTTGGTGTGCCTATCCACACTGCATAGTTATAATAGTTTAATCCCACTTTAACTGTCGTGACTCCATCTTTTTTAAAACATCTTTTATTAAAGATGGGGGGGGGGGAAGGAACAGACGACAAAACTACATAACAATACATAACGCTACAAATGCATAATAATAAAAATACAATACAAATAAAACAAAAAATACCTAACAAAACTACAAGCATCGAACAAAACTACAATAAACAAAAGAGACTGCAGATAACTAAAAATTGCAGATAACTAAATTGCAGATAACTAAGAATTGGTTCCCACCCTAGTTGCATACAGCTCTTAGCAAATACTTGCACTTAACTATTGAAGTCATCACTAAAAATCTAAATTAACTTTGTTGCGAAAAGTCTTTGTAATCTTATCCCTATACTCTGCAGATAAATTTACCTCGTTGATAAAAAGTTAATGAAAAATACTAATTATCAATCATACACAGTTACTACCAGAATTCTCTTATTTTTAAATAACATTGATTGTAGACATTGATCTCATACCTTTATAACCTAAATATTAAGATCACCATGTTTAAACCAACAGTACCAAGAGGAAACAATAATAAATGGTGAAGTCTTAGCAAAATACGAATCCCAGCATTCCATACAGGGGAACCATGGCACTTAAAGTGGGATCAAACTGCTCTAATTATGCAGTATAGATCTTCCCTGAGTGTGCAAAGTGTAAACCAAGAATTGCTTCTAATTCCTACTTCGTTATTCCTGCAAGAGAGGAGTGGGTAACTGTAGGGGGCTAGTCTTAGCCCTGCAGGAGACCTTGGAAGGCCATAGACCCCCACATCAAAAAATAAAAATATTGCCCCTAAATCCCTTTTAGGGGATACAGGGGGGCATTTTTACCCTGTTTTAGCCCCCCTCGTGTTTTTAGAAAGGCCTCTCCTGGACCCAAAATGGTCCAGGGGGCCTCCAAAATGTGGAGAAAAAGGCCCCGTGCCCCCTAGGAGGGCAGGTTGGGGCAAAAAAAATGATGTGTGGGCAGCTCTGGGAATTTTAAGGTATACCTTAAAGGTGTACTATACAGGCATAGCAACTTGATACTGTTATAACTGCCATGGCTTTGGGCTCGAATGGAATCCTGGGATTTGTAGTTTTGAGAAGGGAGTTAGAATTCTTAGCCGGATATCTCTCATCCTCTACTCTAAACCACGACTCAGAAGGTACCCCAAGTCCTTTTCTACGCTAGTGTGTTAAAACTGATTTAATCCTCCGTCTCTCTTGTCGTGATTCAGCACTGCTTCACGTTTTTGCACTCTGCACATGCTCTGGGTTGCTCACCCAGGCACCCTGACATCTCTCTCTCCTCGGGAGAAGGTTCGCAGAAGAGAAGGTTAAGAGGGGACATGATAGCTATGTTTAAATATTTGAAGGGATGCCATGTAGAGGAGGGAGAGGGCTTGTTTTCTGCCGCTCCAGAGACCAGGACAAGGAGCAATGGATTCAAGCTGCAGGAAAGGAGATTCCGTCTGAACCTCATTAAGAACTTCCTGACGGTCAGGGCTGTCCGGCAGTGGAACATGCTGCCTCGGAGTGTGGTGGAATCTCCTTCTTTGGAGGTTTTTAAGCAGAGGCTGGATGGCCATCTGTCGGGAGTGCTTTGAGGGTATTCCTGCATGGTAGGGGGTTGGACTGGATGGCCCCTGGGGTCTCTTCCAACTCTACATTTCTGTGATTCTATGATTCAGGCTGCTTTGGCACTTTTTGAGGTCCGATCCTGCAGAGCAGCTCCTCAAGGCTCTGGCTGTCTTCCTCTTCCTTTGCTCAGATCAACAAGCTCGACAAAGCTGTGGCAGCTGCCCAAACCTTCTTCGTGGCCAACCCTGACCACATGGAGATGAGGCAGAACCTCGATTATTACCAGATGATGGCTGGCGTCAAAGACTCTGACTTTGTGGACTTGGAAGCCAAGACACACATGGTAGGAAGAACTCAATTGCATTGCACATCTGTTTTGGGCGTACAGGTATACCTCACTTAACAAAGTACGGGTCTTTGTGGCATTACTCCTTTCACAGAAATCTTGGCACGAGAAGCAGAAGTCACATGGAAAGAGTAAGGCTAGGTTCCTGTGCCACAAAAAAAGAAGTTCAACATCTTTCCATGATTTTTTATTTGTAACTGAAACGAAACAACTAGGTTGAGTCAAATGTTGGACCTTCCAGGGGCTGTTTGGAAACTTCTTCCAAAATGTGACCAGGGATAATTTTTCCTTTTCATTTTTTTCCAATTTTCTTATGATCTCCATTTTGGTGCCCGGACCAAACCTTTTCAACCTTTTTTTTTTAAAGAAAAGAACATGCTAGAGGTAGCTGGTTAAACAGTGTTATCTGCCCTTCCCCTTCGCTGTTCGTGCATTAATAAGAGATTCTAGGGGCTCTTAGAACATAGTGTAGTGGTTTGAGCATTGGACTATAACTCTGGAGACCAGGATTCGATTCTCTTTTCAGCCAAGGAAACCCACTGGGTGACCTTGAGCAAGTCACTCTCTCTCAGCCCCAGAAAACCCCATGATAGGTTCACCTTAGGTTCGCCATAAGTTGCAAACAACTTAAAGGCACACGACAACAACGACAGAGCTGTCTGCTGTTTCCCTTGTTTGTTGCAGGCAGGCATACATGGTTACAGTAGAATCAGCTAGACCAGAATTCCTTTCTTTCCCTGATCAGGCTGTGTTTATTTCATTGTTTATTACAGGCGTGCTACTGTAACCCAGCACCCAAAGTCTGCATTTCTCTAGATCTCCTTCACCATCCCCCCGCTGCCAAAAAACATCCAGCTAGAAAGAGGATGAGGAAAAAGAGGGGCTGGGCAAATGTAGAAAGATTTTGTAAAGGGTGGTTTCTTTTTCAGAGGCATGGTTAACCGAGGTATGGCCACCTTTTTGATAATTTGGAAGCTCTGTAAAATTTGGAGAAGTGTGAATATGGCCATATAATTGCATTCTGGTTTAGGTGTGTCTTTGGAAAGTAAAAATGTGGGATGCTGGTATAAAAATATGAACTGAATGAATTTCTCATCCATCACGTTCAGTCATTTTAACTCCTTTAGTGTCATTATTATTCCTTCTCCCCCAGCTCTGCAGAATGAAAAGTAAACATTGCAGAGGGAGAGGAATGCTTGGGAAATATCTGTACTGTGAGGTTATAGCAGCGTTTTAACTGACGTGGCTCCATGTCCCTATGGAATCCTAGGATTTCTAGTTTGGTGAGGTGCTTAAAATTCTTTGCTAGATGGTCGTATTCTACTCCACAAAGTACACAGATTTAATCCACAATCCCTCATTTCTGGGAACTGTATTTCAAGGGGATGCACTAGAAAAATAACTATGCCAAGCTCTCTGTTCCACTGCTTGTGGACAGACATTGCCACCCAATTGTCCTTTTGCATTCGTGCCTCTAACTATGGGTGACTGTTCTGAAGGCTCTCTTGTAATTTCTCGTAGCAAGAATTCCGCCTGGGCGTGAGCTATTACACGGAGGAGAAGCCCCAGGCAGCTGTTCTCCACCTGGAAAAGGCACTGGAAGCGTACTGGGCGGCCGATGCAGAGTGCCGGGCCCTCTGCGAAGGGCCGTATGATTATGAAGGCTACAACTACCTGGAGTACACGGCCGACCTGTACCAAGCCATTATTGGTGAGCTCTGTGTGACCTGGGCCATTTCCGCACTAGACGGTTACGGTGCTATTATTCCACTTTCAAAGGCCCCTCCCTAAGCTGCAAACCCCAGGATTCCATAGGATGTTGAAAGTGGAATAATAGCACTGTAAGAGTCTAGTGCAAGAATGGCCATAGATGGGATTTAATGTCATCTGCACACTGTGAAGGGAAGGGGAAAAAACCCTGAGAGCATATCTACACCACACGTTTATAGCGCTATGATTCTGCTTTAACTGACGTAGCTCCATCCGTCCTTGGGATTTGTAGTCTGGTGAGGAATTTAATTTCTTTTTGCTGGTTAATGCTTTAAAATCATAGAGTTGGAAGAGACCACAAGGGCCTTCGAGTCCAAACCCCTGCCATGTAGGAGTACTTAATGAAAGCACACCTGAAAGATGACTGTCCAACTTCTGTTAAAAAGACCTCCAAAGATGGAGAATTGCAAATGTTATCTTCTCTATGCTTTGAACTACAGCACTCATCATCCATGACCATTGGCCATGATGGTGGAGCTGATGGGAACCGTAGTCCTACACATCTACAGTCCGCAGGAAAAACAGGGGGACATGCCTCCAAGTAGATGGTCTTTATTTATTACTTGAAGCAAGCCCGATGTGTTTCAGACGAAACTGTATTGCTTTTACTGCGTTTTAACAGGCAATGTTAATCTCTCATTTTAAATACAGAAGTCTGCTATTTTAGATGCTTCTAATTTGTAGTTTTAATTTTGTTAATCACTTTCAGCTATTACAAAGAAGACGGGATATATGTGTGTAGATAGATAGAGAGAGAGGGAGAGACAAAGAACATTATTATATTGTGTTATATATTGCATTATTATATATACACACACACACGCACGCACGCACATACAGATAATGCAATGTAATAATGCAAGATATACAATATAAATATCTTGCATTATTGTGTATATTGCATTATTGCATTGCATTATTATTATTATTATTATTATTATTATTATTATTATATATTATTTTACAACAACAAAAACTTAAATGTAATCAGTCCGTTTCCTGCTTCCAGCGGGATATTAGATGACATGGCTGATGAGGCCCCAGCTCTGACTTTACTAGAATCCAAGCTTGGTCATTTGCCTTCCTTTTGCTTTGCAGACCATTACATGCAAGTGTTGAGTTGTAAGCAAGGCTGTGCTGCGGAGCTGGCGTCTCAGCCTGGTCGGGACCAGCCCCTGGAGGACTTCCTTCCGTCTCATTTCAACTACCTTCAGTTTGCATACTACAATAGTAAGTTGGAGGCAGGTGGGATGGTTTATTGTACCCCCTTTCTTCTTTTGGGAGGGGAGGTACTCCAGAGTGCCCAGGCCATTTCCGCCCTACACTGTTCTAGTGCTATTATTCCACTTTCAACCTCCTGTGCCATCCTGGGGAAGAGCCTTTAGAGTTCTCAGCCAGAGAGCTCTTTGGCCTCAGTAAACTACAAACCCCAAAATTCCCCAGGATGTCGAAAGTGGAATAATAGCTTTCCACGTAGGGCGGAAACGGCCCCAAATTACAAAGTGATGTTTCCAAAGCTGGAAGAAGAAGTTATATTAAAGCTTGAAAGAAGGCAAAGGAAGGTAGGCATTGGAGCTCTAGGAGTGTGTGTATTTATTGGGAATGTGATTAAAACCTTTCTCCAGGTTGGTCTCACAGTTCCAGCTCTGGGCTCCCCTCACTCACCTTTCCCGTTTTTACCCATAACATCTCCCCACCCCGTCCGGATCTGCTATTCCGGTCTCTGGGGGACCTGTATCCTGGACAAGTGGCTGTGTTGATCTGTGGATAGCGTGCAGCAAGACTTGGCCAGTTTTCCTTGTCGATTATTAAATTAATAATAAGAGATGGAGAAAATAAAAACAGCAAAGGGTTATTGTAGAGGACATAAAATAAACATCTAACCTAGTTCCATACACAGTACACTGTAACTCTCCTCCATTCAAACAAAAGAAAAAGTAACACTTCTCCCTGATTCCACATTCCCAAAACCCTATTCAGATTGTATCTATTCCTCTCTTCCTAGCTGGCCTTACTTCTGTCTCTGACTGGCCCTTAACTAAGGCCATTTCCACACTACACTGTTATAGTGCTATGATTCCACTTTCAACATCCTATGGAGTCCTGGGGTTTGCAGTTTAGGGAAGAGCCTTTGGAATTCCCAGCCAGAGAGCTCTTGGGCCTCAGGAAACTACAAACCCCAGAATTCCACAGAATTTGTTGAAAGTGGAATCATAGCACTACAACAGTGTAGTGTGGAAATGGCCCAATTCTTTTACATACCAGCCTCTAGATTGTATCCTTTCACACACACACACACACACACACACACACACACACACCCCACTTCATGATATTCTGTGAGCCCTGTTTGGCTGGGCCTATTACAGAGCAGTGAAAAGATTCAGGGAGTGGGGAGGATTTATACCAATTGGAGATGTTATTTGCAAAATATTCCATATTCTGCTTCTGACTTCACAGGGACAATTTTGCACTCTCTCTCTCTCTCCCTCCATCACCCACATCCTCACTGCATGGGTTTCCCCAACCTGGTGCTCTCCCAGATATATTGAACTATATTCCCCAATGCAAAGGACCCACCAATAACAGAAATGTCTTGCAGCGGAGCCCCCATAGTTTTGTAGACTGGATTCTGCCTTCTAAAGTTTGCTTTAGTGCAAATTAAAGCCAACTCTCAGTTTCTGCAGCTTATGTTTGACTCTGTGGTTGCTATAGGTATCTTGACAGGGTGTTTCATTTCACAGTTTACCTTCTTGTGGACCGGAGCTTGCTTAATTTGTTTCCATAGGCTTTGTGTTTGCATCTTTATCCTTACCACGTTCACAGATTTGCTTTTCTTGGTTTAATTCAAGTTCCTCTGTTCCATGCATATGATGTTTTGTCTATATAGTAACCTCCTTACATGGGCTACTTTGTACACATGTCTGCTGTTTTTCATCAACATGTTTCTTTGCAATCCTATTTTGATATTGTTTCACTGACTATTCTTATGCATACTTTCGGGATATAAGACCTATTACAGAGCAGTGAAAAGATCCAGGGAGTGGGGAGGATTTATACTAATTGGAAATGTTATTTGCAAAATATTCCATGAAATAAGAACAGTCTGTTTTCTTTGTAATTAATGCCAGAATTAGGTTTTTTTTCCCTAAAGCCAAAACAAGCAAACAAACAAAAATCCAGCATCTTGCCATGGGAAAGAATGGGCCTTAAGGCATGATAGAGGAAAACTTTCATGACACCCAAATGGGATCATGAAACTTAAGTCCAAAACGATGGAAACTCAACTGACAGAACTCTCATTTTAATGTGTGTGTTTTTGTGTGTATATTGTCTTGTGTTTGAAGGTTTTTGGACACCAAAAAAATAACATATTTTTATACAATTTTCTGGGATGGGGAAAGGGCTGCAAAGTTGGGTCTAGAGGTCATTTGTGGCCCACGGCATGGATTTTCTCCATCCTTCATGAAATTCAAGGACAGTCACGGAAGGCAGTGGATTTGCTGTTCTCTGCCATGGCAGACTGTTGCTGCGCTGGCGAGTGGCCACAGAGCCAAGCATCTATCCGTAGCTGGGAATTACATGAGCCATGTTTCTTTATATTTCTTTACGAGGGATGAGGTCCCTGAGGCAAGACCAAAATGTCACCCCGGCCCCCCATTGCAATGCTAGCAGCACGACCTGGAGCCCTGCAGGAGAAGATGCAACGGTTGAGGGTGGCATTATTGACAGGCAAGAGGGAAATTAAATACAGCAGGTATTTATTTATTGAGGGCAGTTGCTTTATTAACACTGGCATTTTCCCCAACTGTTGCTGATAACATGAATATTCCAGTACTCTGTAAACCAGTTAACCCATGTAGTGTGTTAAAAATCCATAGAATCATAGTTAGAAGAGACCACAATGGCCATCAAGTCCAACCCTCTGCAGTGCAGGGACAAACCCTCAAACCACCCCCCAGCAAATGGCCATCCAGCCTCTGCTTAAAAACCTCCAAAGAAGGAGACTCCACCACACTCCCAGGCAGCATGTTCCACTGTTGAACAGCTCTGACCGTCAGGAAGTTCTTCCTGAGGTTCAGGTGGAAGCTCCTTTCCTGCAGCTTGGATCCATTGCTCCTTGTCCTAGTTTCTGGAGCAGCAGAAAACAAGCTTTTCCCATCTTCAACATGACATCCCTTCAGATATTTAAACATGGCTGTCATGTCCCCTCTCAACTTTCTTTGTGTCAGGCTAAACATACCCAGCTCGCTAAACCTCTCCTCACAGGGCATGGCTTCCAGACCCTTCACCGTTTTGGTTCACCATTATCCCAGTTTAGTCTTCTAGGATGAAATGGAACTTATTTGTGCATTGCAACTCAGCTATTTCTCTCTCTCTCTTTCTGTTTCTCTTTCTGCCTCTTCGTCTTTTGAAGTTTCTTTCCTCCATAACAGCTATTGGAAGGTCAGTGATAGAGTGTCCTGTTTGCTTGAAATGTTCTTTGTCTGGGTTTTCCAAATTTTTGCAACCTCCAGTGTCAGATTTGCTTAGAGACGCTGGCCCTCTTTGCAAAATACAGAATGGCATTGTCAGCAGAAGACATTGTAGAGGGATGTTCCTCAAAGTGGTGATCCCTTCACCATTGCTGGTCCGTGAGCGTTGTCTACTGGTGTCCTGTAAGTTTTCAGGAAGGAAAGAAACAGTTGTAGGCAGTGGGTGTAAATATTGTAAGTATTATAAATTCAGTCATAGCACTAGAGGTTTATTCACTTACTCAAATTCTAATTTAATCTATGCTAGTGCTTTTTATTTTTTCAGGTATGGGGGCCAGCAATGTTTCCCTGTAATGTGCCATGGACAAGAACAATATTGTTAAATACATATTATATTACTAGACTCTCATTACTTCCGAAAGGTTTCACTTGACTTCTCAACCCTGGTCCCAGATTCCTTCTATCATGGAATTCAAGACAGGAGGCTGTGGCAGCATCTCTTTCACACTGTACTTTTATAGCACTTTGATACCACTTTAAATGCCACGGCTACATCTTATTCAAATGGGGTTTGTTGTTGGACGAGGCACTTAGAGCTGTCTGGCACAGCATTCCAAATACCTCTTGAAGCTACAAACCTCAAGATTCCATAAGATGGAGCCATGACAGTTAAAGTGGTATCAAAGTGCTATAACTACGTAATGTGAAAAAGACCCAAGGCAGGCCATCGTGATCCTTTAGATTATTTTGTGCTGTACTCTCTCTCTCCTGCAAAGTGGCCTTCCCTTCCACATGTGCCAGAAATAAGAATTTTCCTCTAAAGTTGATGGGAGGTGCTACAACTCTTCTTCTTTAAATAAGGGCAAATTCTGGACCTAAGCTTTGGCCAAAAAATATTACTTGTGGCTAGGCTATTTATTTTTTTAAAAAAAGACATCAGGCAGGGATAAGTGAAAAGCATGGATGAGGATTGGCCAGTACTGGGGCACGCTAAAAAAACCTCCGTGTTTAGGAATGGTATATCTCCAAGTACTAGTTGCTAGGAGCAGACAGTCAAGAGGTGTGTCTATTTGCTTTGCTTGTGAGCCTCCTAGAAGCAACTACAGGGCCTTGCAAAAGCATTCACCCCACCTTTAGCGGTCTCCAAGCCGACAGAGCTGGAACAATTTTGCCAAAAAGAATGAGCCAAAATCACAAGACCCAGCAAAGCCGATCGCGAATTATTCAAGAAGACTTGCAGCTATAATTGCCAGCAAAACTGATTCTGCCAGGTCATTGAGTACGGATACTTATCCAACCAAAAAGTGTCAGTTTATTTTTATTCACTTATCTTTTGTCTTCCAATCAGACTATTTTGAGCCTTCACAGTGTTGAGAATCTTGTCTGTATCAAATGGCAAGAGTGCCAACTAAATCCGTTGCATAACAAAATGCAGAAAATGCAAAGCTGGGGTAAATGCCTCTACAGTCGCCAGAATAGGTTGTTCCGCAAGGTAATCCTCTTGGCTTGATCCGCTACAGGAGTGTTAGTTCATTCAGCTTCCAGGTTAAGTTTTTGTTCTTGGGTGCCTTCAAGTAGTTTCCAACTTATGGTGAACCTAAGGCATACCTCTCGGGGGTTTTCTGCGGCTGAGAGTGTGTGATGCACCAAGGTCATCCAGTGGGTTTATGCGGCCAAGCAGGGAATTGAACTCTGGTCTCCAGGATCATAGTCCAAAGCTCAAACCACTACCCCACCTCTCATTTCTATTTGTGAAGGAATTTCCAGATGAGAAAAACTCTGTTCTGTTCTCCCCATTCCTTTAGATGGGAAGAGAGAAGGCGTTCTGTTGCCAAACTCCATCTCTGTGTTACTGTTCCTCCGTGAAGTACTTTGAACTCTGAGCTCTGAAATAATCCTTTTTTTTTTCATCCTAAATTGTGCACAGTGTTCCATGATGATTTTAATATTTATTCTTCCTATCATTATTTTTGAGGGGTATTTAACACTTTCTGTTAATGTGGCCACTGTCAGTGACTTTAAATGATCATTTTTTAAAAAAAAAAAAAGTAACTGAACCAAATTAATTAACAAATCAAGTTAACAATCAACAAATTAATAGTATTTATTAATCAGCAGAAGTGTGTGATAGTATAGAAAGCGTAGTTCATAATGTATTAGCATATTGTGGTTTCTAGGACGTATATTTCACATATAATCTCCTATAACTAGCAACTGATGCGTTGGAAGTCATTTGTGTGTGCGTGTGTATATAGGGTTAGTTTAGTCTAGATTAGTTCGCTTTTCTTGGTAGCATAGTTCTTGGTTTGTCTTAATTTGGAGGGATGCCTTTGTATGTTGTTTTCTACATCTAAAACATGCGCTTTAATAAAATAATTAAAAAAAAACAAATCAAGGACATAATTTTAGTGAATGATTTGGTGTTGAGTAATTTTTTAAAAAATGATTTAATGTTGGCACCTTGGTGGTGACCCCCGTTTCCACCGTCTGCTTGACCTGACGTCCTCTCCTTCGCAGGCGGCAACTACGAGAAGGCCATCGAGTGCGCCAAGACATTTTTACTTTTCTTCCCTAATGATGAAGTCATGAACCAGAACCTGGCGTACTACACGGCTGTGCTGGGAGAGAAACTGACCAGCCACGTACAGCCCAGAGAGGTGGGTATTGCCTCTGGCACGTCTTCTGTCTTCCTCCCTTGGATCACGAATACTGTCTGTGCCAGTGTTTGGTGGTGGATTCCATTCTAGCTGGGCGGTGAATTCACTCTGGGTTTTTAACCGTGCTATCCAAGGTGCTGAACCTCGTTTTTATCATTATCGTTTATTTATTTGTATAGTGCCGTCACTGTACATGGCACTGGACAAGTAAAAGAACAACCAAACAGTTCCCTGCCCTTAGGCTTTCAACCCAATTGAGACATGACATAAAACGAAATGGGTAAGTGGGAGAAGACTAAATCTTAGCCCTGGGATAGGTATGTGTTGGACTGTTGTTTTCTCAGTCCACCTAGTCAATTAATAAAGAGGGTTTAAAAAAAAATTCCCAGTAGTCATGACTCACAGATAGGGAGTTTCTTCAGATGTTGAGCAAAAAGGCTTCCTAGCCCAGTTGAGTTAAGCTCTTTTAAAAACAGACAAACTGGAAACAACGAGGGACCCATCCTTGGTGGGAATATTAAAATCACTCCACCGGCTGCCAGTTAGTTTCTGGGCAAAGTGCAAAGCGATGGTTGTTTGGTTTGGGTTTGAGTCTGGCTTACCTACAGGATCACCTTCTCCTGTATAATCCAGCCTCACTCGGGGCCTCTGGAAAGCGCCTACTCTTCCAAAGACTAAGCTGACCGATAGCCAGAGGACATTTTCTTCAACTGCCCCCAGACTGCGGAATGACCGGCCAGAAGAGACACATCAGCTCAAGATGCAGTCTGAGGGCCCTTCCGCACTACACTGTCATGGTGCTGTTATTCCCCTTGCAACACCCTGTGGAATCCTGGGATTTGTAGTTTCCTGAGGCCAAAGACCTCTCTGGCTGAGAATTCTCAAGGCCCCCCCCCCCAAACTGCAAACCCCAGGATTCCATAGGAAAGTGTTGGAAGTGGAATAATAGCACTAGAACAGACTCGGGCAGAAATGGCCTCTGTTTGAATCAGCAGTAAAGACTGGTCTCTTGCAGCAGGACTATCCAGATTATTTTCAAATTATGGTCTTAAAGTATTTATTGATGGATTTTAATACGTATTGGTTTTATGTGCTCTTTTGACTGATATTATGTGCTGTGTTATTAGTTGTCGTTCCCCATCTCAGTCCATAGGGAAAGTTGGATAAGAAATACATAGTCTGTTCTACTACTACTACTACTACTACTGTTGTTGTTGTTGTTGTTATTTGCAGATAAAAGAACTGCTCTTCCACTGAGCTTGTAGCCACACTAGCAGGGCTGTGGAATTTGGAGACAGTGTTAGAAGCGATTTTGGGAGGAGTTGGTAGAAACGTACCGACTCTCGCCTCGAAATAAAAACTTAACAATATCAAATGCCTAGTTTGTTGCCTATTTACTTTCATGGGAATTTAGAGTTCTCTCGTTCAGAGATTTTAACCCAGTAAATCTATCTTGTGTTCTATCGATCTCAGCAGCCTGAGGCTTCACGTGCTGGTCATGGGATACCTTTGGTGACCATGTCATGACCATACGTTGGGTAACGCTAGCACGCATTTGCCATGCATGAATGAGTCAGAGCTGGAGTTAGTGCAGAAAAACAGAGGAGTCGGAGTGAAAGGTTTGGCGTACAGACTCCGCAGCCCTGTACGCTCTTCTGTTCATGTTTCCATGCTGCTGTTGGGTTTGACAGCTCGAACCCCATGTTGTGCTCTCCTGTCCTCTCAGAAAGCCCAGGTCTACTGGAGGCGCAGCCTACTGGAGAAAGAACTGCTTTTTTACGCCTACGACACCTTTGGGATTCCCTTCGTGGATCCGGTGAGCCAGGGAGCGGGGGACATCTTTCAGCGGGAGGGCGGAATTATTTGGGGGGCTGCCTTGTGGGGGCGGGCAGAGCCAACCGTACCAGGAACATACCGATACTTGCATTTCTACGGAGAAATGCCCTCTAAATAAACTTTAAGAGGGGGTGGGAGTTGAGAGCCTTCGTGCAAAAAGAGGACACGGCTCAGGGGAAAGGGAAAGTGTCGTTTTTAAGGTTTTCTCTTTTCCCCTCTCTTCCCCACAACCTTGTCTTTAAGGACACGTGGACCCCGGCGGAGGTGATCCCCAAGCGACTGAGGGAGAAACAGAAGTGAGAGTCCTCTGGTTCTTCTGCCTTGGCTGCCTTTCAGCTTGGAGTCAGTTCTGGTGGTTGGGATATTTGGGACACCCACGCTTACGTGTGCGAGCCCAGTCCTACTACTGGGACAGGCCAAGTGACGGATGCGAGGGAGGCACTATGAGATGCTGGGGGCCAACGCTATGTACACCGTGCTTCCTGCTCGGTGCCCCCAAACTAGCTGGTTGCACACAGGTATAAAAGAGAGCAATGCCCTGTCGTAAGTTTGGAAGTGAAATTCCGTTGCCGGTCAGGTCAGCTTTTGTAAACTGATTGGGGAAGACGCCGTCTTGTCTTTCACATCAGGGGACGAAATGCCTTTCGCACCAACGAACCAAAATAGGGTGGGCTTAAAGGGGTTTGTCTACTAGATGAGATTGGACCAAGGCCAAAATGGTGGGCAGGATGAGATCTTGCCTGTAAGGAGTATACGGGTGGCATCCAGCATCCTTCCAGTAGATGGAAATTAACCTTTGGCTTTCCCTTTCTTTAAATCCCCTGGCTTCAGCTAGGGTGGGCATTGAAATTTCCTCTAGAACACAGAAGGTGCTCATTGTCATAAAGATATCGGAGGCCTCCTGGAACCCCTCTTTTTCTCTTGACGCAAACTTTTAGCTGCTTACACCTCCCAGCATAAACCTGCTGACCAAATCAGTACTTGGAAATGTTCTTTTTTCTTTTTCTTTTTTTTTTTTTGCTTTCTAGCTTTCAGAATTCCCTAGCGAGCATTGGGTTGTCCAAAAAAGTAATACTATCATTCCGTAAAGCAGCTTTTCCAAGCTTTGCCGTCACTCTTCATTAACAGCTGACACCATCTGCATTTCACACTCTGCTGAAATCTTAGTTTTCTCACCTTGTGACGAAGAGCATTCAGATGCCCCAAAGCGGGGCACTTTTCTGGACATCAAAATGATGTCTCCTTACCTGTGGGCTGAGAGGAGATTTGAACTCGGCTCTTCCCTGGCCTCTCTCCTTGCTCCTGGTCTCCACGGTTACCACCTTATCTCTGCGTCTTCTTCTCCAGGGTGGAACGCGAGACAGCCGCCCGCATCTCAGAAGAGATTGGCAACCTCATGAAGGAGATCGAGACCCTGGTGGAAGAGAAGACGAAGGAGTCATCAGACATGAGCAAGCTTGTGCGGGAAGGTGAGAAGATCGTCGAGGAAAGTGGCAAGAGGGAGCAGGCTCATTCCGCTGTAGATCTTGCCCACGCGTGCTGTGGGTCTCGCGTCTCATCTGGACAGGTGGTCTCCCAGCTCCTTGGTCACTTCTTGATTTTCCCACCACTGTAGGAGGACCTCTGGTTTATGACGGCCTCAGCGTCACCATGAACTCCAAGCTTCTCAACGGCTCCCAACGTGTGGTGGTTGATGGCGTCCTCTCTGAGGAAGAATGCAGGGCTCTGCAGAGACTAACAAATGTGAGTCTCGTCCCACCAGTCCCGCTTTGGCATCCGTTGACACACGGGTTTGGAATGGCTCCAGCCTCTTTTTTGCTTCTGGTACCTTCAGCGAAAGCTGCTGGGAAAGATATGCAGATGAGCTGCTATCCTTCCCAGAGCTCCACCAGAGGCTTCCTTCTCTGGTATTCAAAAAAGCTGGACAGCTACCTCCCGGGGATGCTCTGGTGGAAGATTCTGCTTTGAACGGGGTGGTTGGACTTGATCGCCTGCCACTGCTGTGATTCTGTGATGATGCCAGAACCCATGAATGCGTGATACGAATTTAAGAACTGAAGCATTCGACTTAATGCTTCGGCTCGTACAAAACAACCACGTTTTTGTGTTGTGTCTGAAATGGTACGTTAAATGTTACATTCCTGCTTCTAAAGTCATACCGTGTGGTCACAGGAGAACCACGTGTTCATATTCTGAACACATTGTGCGGCAAGACTTTGGCTGATGGGCTCCCCTTTTCCCTTCCTTTGTTCACAGAGGAAGAAAACGTAACGTTTCCATTTGCTGTTTGGCATAAACCACCGTTTCCCATTATTGCTCAAATATGGGAGGCTGTCGCTTGTTTAGCTTACTAAAACCGCTGTGTTCTGGTTTCTTGTCAGATTGTGTAAACCAAAGGTTACTAAAACCTGGAATCACAGTTTGATCCTGGTTTTGTTATAACCAACTTGTAGTTTATTCGAGCCACAGTCTCACAATTGTCCCAAACGGCAAGGGGAGCTTTTGACATCCTCCTCTCCCGCCCAAAGGAGGAAGGAAAGAGATGCTCCATTAACCAAGACCTACTGTGATGGAAATTCATGGGTTTCCCCATATCTGAATTAAGCCTTTTTGTTTCAAGGTGAGGAGAAAGATGGTAATAGAACTCCATGGCATACTTGAGTCCTGCTTTAGTCAAGACTAACAATAGGATTTAGGCCAGTCCTTGTTTCGCTGCTAGGTCGGTATTATTCTGCCAAGTAGGCCCAACTGGATCAATTGGATTGCTCTAGACCTTGAATTCCACGATCGGTTTGATGGGGCTACTCTGGTTGGGACTGTAACCCTTGGAATTCTGGCTGTGGATACCTCTCTGTGCGTGAATTCGAATTTAAAGAAGTGAAAAGTCACAAAGATTCTCAGGGCGGCACTCCAGTTCTGACTCCCACCTCATGGACCGTGTTCCAGTTTCCAGGAAAAGGAGAAGGGATCAGAAGGTCACCTCTAGTTGTGTATGGCCATTTCCACACTAGACTGTTCTAGTGCTGTTATTCCACTTTCAACCTCCTGTGGAATTTTGGGGTCTGTAGTCTCCTGAGGCCAAAGAGCTCTCTGGCTGCGAATTCTAAATGCCCCCCTCTCAACCCCAAACCCCAGGATTCCACAGGGTGTCGAAAGTGGGATAATGGCACTAGAACAGTCGAGTGTGGAAATGGCCCGCGTGTGAGAGAAGATAGCAAAAATCTGTGCTGCTTATTCTGTGTGCGTTCGAAAGAGAGAGTGCGTGCAAAATAGAGAGAAATTTAGAGAGGACCTATGGGAACAGCCTTGGTCTACCGCCTTGTTCCGTTGGTTAGCTTTCCCTTTGCTTAAGGACGAACTGAGAGCCAGCCCCAACAAAATGAAGACCAGGACGTGCGACGTTGCATAGGCCTCTTTCTTTCTCCTCTCTAGGCAGCTGCCTCGGCTGGAGATGGGTATCGCGGAAAGACCTCCCCTCACACACCCAGCGAGACTTTTTATGGTGTTACTGTTTACAAAGCGCTCAAGGTAACCCTCTGAGAGCACGGCATGGTGGGGACCAGTATCTGCAAGGGCAGAGGATCTAGGAAAAGGAGGGACACACGTGTCTCCCCAGTTTCCCTGTGGTGGCAGAGCTGGGCGGTCGGCTGAGGTGACCCCCGGCAGTGGGACAGTCTCCCCCACCTGCTATGGAAGGGTCTGGAAACCCTATGAGGAACAGCTTAGGGAGCTGGGGATGTTTAGCCTGCAAAAGAGAAGGTTAAGAGGAAACACGATAGCCCTGTTTCAATAGTTGAAGAGATGTCATGTCGAGGAGGGAGCGGGTTTGTTCTCCACTGCTCCAGAGACCAGGACAAGGAGCAATGGGTTCAAGCTACAGGAAAGGAGATTTCCCCTAAACCTCAGGAAGAACTTCCTGAAAGTCAGAGCCATTTGACAGTGGAATCTGCTGCCGCCGCCATGGAGTGTGGTGGAGTCTCCTCCTTCTTTGGAGGTTTTTAAGCAGAGGCTGGATGGCCATCTGTCCAAGGGAGGGCTTTGATGTGGGTTCCTGCATGGCAGAAGGGGGTTGGACTGGGTGGCCCCTGGGGTCTCTTCCGACTCTGTGAACCTGTGATTCGTGTGTCCACAGCTGGGACAGGAGGGCAAAGTGCACATGCAAAGTGCCTACCTCTACTACAACGTGACGGAAAAGGTCCGGCGGGTGATGGAGTCCTACTTCCGCTTGGACCTCCCGCTGCATTTCTCCTACTCCCACCTGGTGTGCCGCACAGCTATTGAAGGCAAGCGGGGGGCCTCTGCTTTGTGGGGGGTTCCTGGTAGAACCAAGTGTGGGAAGAAGGAACAATTTCTGGCGTTCTTATATATATATATTTATTTTGTATTACATCACAAAAACATACATGCGTACATTCTCCTTGAGCTTTAACATACATTAAGATTGCATGGACCAGCATAGCCCCTCTCCAAAGCTTGGAAAAATTACCTTTTGACTGCAGTTTCCAGAATCCCTGAGCTAGAACAAGCAGGAACTGCTGGGTTGAAGGAATTCTGAAAGTCATATTCCAAAAATCAGTTTTTCTGTAATTCCCCCCTTCTCCAAACAGTGAATTCCCCCTCCCCTGATGATGTGTTATGTGCATTTTTCTGGATTTTGTTCTGTTGTATGGCCAACACGCATATCCCTGCATATTTTTCCCCTCCCCTGTAAAAATCAGAAGTCTTGCAAATCCAAATTCTTTCCAGCTTATGGTTTCACAAAGGTTCATTTTCAGGTTTAGCGTGAGGACCAGAAATTTGCCTTTCTTCATTAAAAAAAAACAAATGAGATGCTCCAAAATGCTGAATTCTTGCTGAAAGCCTGATCACAGAGCGTGGTTCAGATTGAATGATTGAATGGGTTGATTCACTGGGATGAAGTCTAAATGTTTCTCCCATTCTCCTTGCGCAGATAAACAGGAGGACCGGGTGGATCCCAGCCATCCTGTCCACGTGGACAACTGCATCCTTAATGCCGAGGCCTTGGTGTGTGTCAAGGAGCCCCCGGCGTACACCTTTCGGGATTACAGGTAACGGCTGCTGGAAAAACAGGAAAAAATATTCTTCCAGACTTCCTACGGAAATGACGTGGCTACTGTGTTTCTATGATTTGGCGAAGCCTTTTGGGTTTTGGTCCTTCTCAACTATCAACAGGCAGCCTGGGATGTCCCAAGCCTATTAAGAAATTGGTGGGCAATTCCCACAATCTGGAATCTCTGTATTACCCCAAGAGGCCTGGGAGTGCTGAACTTTTCCCATGCCATCCCAAATGTGGTGGTGGGGATTCTCAGTAGAAATCCTACAGAGGAATACAGGCTTTCCTCGCTGATCTGACAGGTTAGGGACCGGAGGCACGGTCAGAAAGCGGCAATGGTCGAAAAGCAGAAGCTGCCTACGGTAGGGAACACGAAGGACCTACGGAGCTTTACTTGGGACACACTGAGCACATAAAATTCTTGTAAAGTGTCTCAGCTGTCTCAGTGCCTTTCCCCCCCTCTGAGTTCACTTTGCTTTTTTTTTTAATTAAAAGGAAGAAAGAGATTAAATAAAAAAACTACAAAGCAAATACATAAAACTACAAACACATAGTAGTAGTGGTAGTAGTAATAATAATAATACAATACAAATAAAAAAGCAAAAAATACCCAAACAAAAAAAACAAAACAAAAAAGACTACAAAAAAACTAAAAATTGATCCACACCCTAATTGCCTACAACTCTTAGTAAATACTTGTACTTAAACTATGGGCCTTTCTGCACTACACTGTTATAGTACTATTATTCCACTTTCAACATCCTGTGGAATTCTCGGGTTTGTACTTTACTGAGGCCAAAGAACTCCCTGGCTAAACTGCAAACCCCAGGATTCCACAGGATGTTGAAAGTGGAATAATAGCACTATAACGCTGTAGTGCGGAAAGGCCCTATGAGAACATGACTCAAAATCCAGGTTTAACTTTGTCGCTCGTAATCAGTGTTACCTTATCCCTCTACTCAGAAGCTAAATTTACCTGGTTAATAAATAAAGATGTCAATCATACACGGTTACTACCACGAATCTATTATTTTGAGTTAAATGGATTCCAAGCATTGGTATCATACCTCTAGTGTTAATCTTTTGAGTTCACTTTGCAAGCAGTGCATTCACGGTCTTAAGCAAGCCTTTGTAGGCAAGAAGAACTGGTGGAAGCCCACTGATTCAATTCTTGCAATACAGACAAATTCCATTAATTCAACCAAGAGATCTGCTCTTTCCGTAGGCACGACCGTGCGTCTGTGCCAGTGGTCCCAGGTGAGCCTCTGCACACAAGAAGAACTGACAAAAGGGCAGACTCCGTGTCAAATGAATGGGGGTTGCCCTCAATTTGGAAATGTCAAAAAAGTGAGTCGTCATATAATGGGGCATCGAAGGGCAGCGGCTTCTTGTATTGGGGTCTTGGGGGGTGGGCTGCTCTGGAGCTCCTGGAACTTACAAGAGGCCTTTAATGCACATTTTTCATCCCTGCCTTAAAGGAAGGGTGGCTAACACCACTTCCACAAACCCGTTCACACTACACAGCTACAGAACTACAATTCCACTTGAACTGCCTCTGGTGTCCTGGGATTTGCAGTTTAGATAAGAGCATTTAGAAGTCTCCTGCCCTAGACTCCCCGAGTTAACTGGTTTTCCTGCTCAGCTAGATTACGTCTCCCAGCACAGTATAAAATTTGAATGAGATCTGCCATCTTTTTTTTCTTTTTCTTTTAATTCCATTTGTAGTGCCATCCTCTATTTAAATGGCGATTTTGAAGGAGGCGCCTTTTATTTCACAGAACTGGATGCTAAAACAATCACGGTGAGTTGGGAGTTTCCATTCATAAGCGAGCCTTATGCGTGCATGCTGGAGCGAGGGGAAGAATCCTTGCAAAGGTCATCCAAGCTGAATTCTGCAATCTCTGTGCATTCTGCAGACCGAACGGCTGAGCCAAATTTGTTCTGTTCTTTCTGGTCATCTCAGTATTCGTATAGTGTTTCTGTTCCTTCTTCTTGCTCTCAGTTGAGGACGAGCAAATTATGGGCCTTTCCACACTATACTGTTATAGTGCTATTATTCCAGTTTCAACATTCTTGGGGGAATTCTGGGGCTTGTAGTTTCCTGAGGCCAAAAAGCTCTCTGGCTGAGAATTCTAAAGGCCCCTCCCCGAACTACAAACCCCAGAATTCCACAGGATGTTGAAAGTGGAATAATAGCACTGTAACAGTCTAGTGCGGAAAGGCTTTATGTCTCTGTCAAGCCCTGGATAACTCACAATCCACAAATTCCACTCGGGGGTAGATGGTAGTGTTTACTTGTAGCAAAAGCAAACAACACAACAGAATTTGTGATCATTTTTTTTAAAAAAAAAGTTTACTAAATTTTGTTAAAAGTACAAAATATCTACCTACCAAGCAAAAGAAACAACAAATAATAGATATAGAAAACAGACAAAGAAAAGAAGGGAAAAAAGACAACAGAACAACAGAAAGAAATCCTAAATGATAGCTGCAGATTGCAAAAAAAAATCAATAAAGATATTTTTTAAAATATGGTTTCTACCTTTCCTAATGCAGATTATGGATCGTTCAAATACATTCTATGGTTTATAAAAATTGAAAATTACTGAAAATTAATTGGGGAATTGCCAGCTCTCACTGCTTTTTTCCGTGCACTGAACAGAAAGGCTTAGACCAGAGCCTAGAGAAGTTCCTTTTTTTAAAAAAAGACAACAGCTCTCTGAAGCCCCTCCGGCTAGTTCTAGTCACCATGCTGGTGACGTGTGTGTGTGTTGTGGGGCTTGTATTCTGGGAATTGTCATCCAAAAAGGTAATTTTTCCAAGCGCTGGCACACAGACCGGGGTGAAGCTGGCAACGCTTGGTGGGAAGGTGGCCGTGGACTGGTTAGGTTGGGGGAATTTCATTGGGAACGCGAGTTGGAACTTCTCCTTTGGCCCTCTGCGGTACCTCGGCTAACCCTCCGTGTTCTGACGTGTGGGGGGGATCTAGGGCCGGAACGTGGGGGCATTTCTGTATTGCTGAAGAAGTACTTGTCTCCTGAATTGCCAGCCGTCCCTTCTGGCCATGCCCTCTCCACAGTGCTACGGTCTCAAACTAGCATCGCCCTGTGATATCCTTGCACCCGTGGTTTCTCCCCGAGCGACAGAGAAAAGCGAAACGGGACTAAACAGTCTCTGCTGCAACCCAGCACCTTTTCTTGGTACCTTCCTCCCTCATCTCCTGCGTTGTGTCCTCAGGCCGAAGTGCGGCCCCAGTGCGGCCGGGCGGTGGGATTCTCCTCGGGCTCAGAAAACCCTCATGGCGTGAAAGCGGTCACCAAGGGCCAGCGCTGTGCCATTGCTTTGTGGTTCACTCTTGATCCTCGCCACAGTGAACGGGTAAGGAGATTTACTGCAACTCTCTCAATCTCTCTCTCTTTCCCTTATTCCCATCCCTCCCTCCCTCCCTCCATTCCTTCCTTCCTTCCTTCCTTCCTTCCTTCCGTCCGTCCTTCCTTCCTTCCTTCCTTCCTTCCTTCCTTCCTTCCTTCCTTCCTTCCTTCCTTCCTTCCGTCTTTCTTTCTTTCTTTCTTTCTTTCTTTCTTTCTTTCTTTCCTTCCTTCCTTCCTTCCTTCCTTCCTTCCTTCCTTCCTTCCTTCCTTCCTTCCTTCCTTCCGTCTGTCTTTCTTTCTTTCTTTCTTTCTTTCTTTCTTTCTTTCTTTCTTTCTTTCCTTCCTTCCTTCCTTCCTTCCTTCCTTCCTTCCTTCCTTCCTTCTTTTTCCTTCCGTCCGTCCGTCCGTCTTTCTTTCTTTCTTTCTTTCTTTCTTTCTTTCTTTCTTTCTTTCTTTCTTTCTTTCTTTCTTTTTCTTTCTTTCTTTCCTTCCTTCCTTCCGTCTTTCTTTCTTTCTTTCTTTCCTTCCTTCCTTCCTTCCTTCCTTCCTTCCTTCCTTCCTTCCTTCCTTCCTTCCGTCTTTCTTTCTTTCTTTCTTTCTTTCTTTCTTTCTTTCTTTCTTTCTTTCCTTCCTTCCTTCCTTCCTTCCTTCCTTCCTTCCTTCCTTCCTTCTTTTTCCGTCCGTCCGTCCGTCCGTCCGTCCGTCTTTCTTTCTTTCTTTCTTTCTTTCTTTCTTTCTTTTTCTTTCTTTCTTTCCTTCCTTCCTTCCTTCCTTCCTTCCTTCCTTCCTTCCTTCCTTCCTTCCTTCCGTCTTTCTTTCTTTCTTTCTTTCTTTCTTTCTTTCTTTCCTTCCTTCCTTCCTTCCTTCCTTCCTTCCTTCCTTCCTTCCGTCTTTCTTTCTTTCTTTCTTTCTTTCTTTCTTTCTTTCCTTCCTTCCTTCCTTCCTTCCTTCCTTCCTTCCTTCCTTCCTTCCTTCCTTCCTTCCTTCTTTTTCCTTCCGTCCGTCCGTCCGTCCGTCTTTCTTTCTTTCTTTCTTTCTTTCTTTCTTTCTTTCTTTCTTTCTTTCTTTTTCTTTCTTTCTTTCCTTCCTTCCTTCCGTCTTTCTTTCTTTCTTTCTTTCCTTCCTTCCTTCCTTCCTTCCTTCCTTCCTTCCTTCCTTCCTTCCGTCTTTCTTTCTTTCTTTCTTTCTTTCTTTCTTTCTTTCCTTCCTTCCTTCCTTCCTTCCTTCCTTCCTTCCTTCCTTCCTTCCTTCCTTCCTTCTTTTTCCGTCCGTCCGTCCGTCCGTCCGTCCGTCTTTCTTTCTTTCTTTCTTTCTTTCTTTCTTTCTTTCTTTCTTTCTTTTTCTTTCTTTCCTTCCTTCCTTCCTTCCTTCCTTCCTTCCTTCCTTCCTTCCTTCCTTCCTTCCTTCCTTTCAATTAGCTTCGACATCTTTTCTTTTTCCTCCCCATCCTGGGGTTGCATGTAAAATTCTGTAACCAGAGTACGGAGCCTCCAAAATGCTCTAGGAAGATTTATTGCAGTCTGTTACATTCCAAGGTTATGGTCCTGCAGCATTCAGGGAGTGGCATCCGTACAGCGTATTCTTTTGTCCCGTGAAGCCTACAAGCAGGTACAACAACGTACGGTTGATCCGTTATTGGCAGGTCTCCCTGGACGATCGGCCCAATTTTATGTCAAATTCCTGTTAGAGGATAAGATTGCCAGGAAAAGAAAGAAGGAAAAGTCTTTGGGGGGGGGGGGGGCTTCGCTGCCATTCACCTCTCGTGAGCTCCCTGACGCTCCTCAGGGCCTTTTGTAACCCTGTACCTGAGACAAATGCAGTCACAAAGGCTTGCATCCAGCTGCTATACCCAGCTAGACTAGACCTGTTGAATCAATGGTCTGTGCTGGCTAGGGGCTGCTGGGCCTTTTCGCCTGACACTATCTGGTGGATTCCCACCTGATTTTATAGGCCATCTTCTCTTAGATCCTTTTGTCAGAGTAAGTTTATCAATATTATCAATTAAAAAAAAAAACAGCCTTTTGCTGAGCAAAAGACAAATTAAAAATCACCCCGGCTATAAAACCTGTCTGAGCAACATCAGCTCCCAGTTTGCGACCACTGATTCAACAGTACATCTTTGTTGTCCTAATAGCAGGGGTTGCTGTGGCTCTTTCTGTAAACACTAAGTGTCTACAGTGGTAGCTTTGTTACTGTTTTACCTGTACAAGTTGCCAATTGTTTCTGAATACAATTGCATTTTATTACTTTTTTAAACTGAGGTAGGAAAACATCAGCCCTAGCACTCATTGCTTCTCTCAGGAGAAAAGTTATTTTATTTTATTTTTTGGCAGTGGGGCAGGATGTGGCAGGGGGTGCCATTGTCCAAGGTTTGCTCGGGGACTTATACAGCCTCCTGGGCCATTTCCGCACTAGACTGTTATAGCGCTATTATTCCACTTTCAACATCCTACAGAATCCTGGGGTTTGCAGCAAACTCCAGGATTCCATAGGATGATGAAAGTGGAATAATAGCACTATAATAGTCTAGTGTGGAAATGGCCCTAGCTTCCCCCAGCTGCCCACCCCTTCCCTTATTCAACTCTCTCCCATCTGCTCTTCCTTATGACCCACAATCAATAGATCTAAGTTTCTTATCCACCCTGCAAGCCTGAGATTCCACAGGGTTTGTCGAAAGCAAGCTTCAAAATGCCTTCAAACAATAACAGCATTGCTTTCCCATCTAAAATAGACATCAGCAAGCAGTCCAACAAAACGCGCATTTAAAGGCAAGTGAAATTTTAAAGCTGAATTAACAAAAGGACAGCATCTGGATCGCAAGGGAAAAAAACTGCTAACTTCTGAGTGAGATTTCCAGAGGCATTTTTGACCAAAAAAGTTTCAAGGTCCGTGCTCTTTTCTGAACAATTCAGATGATGAGAAGTGATAAGAGAACACAGCTTGCCAAGCACGGCTGAGCAGGGATTTGAACGCAGGTCTCCCAGACATGCGGGTCCAAAACTCTGAAACCACCACACCACACTAGGGCTATTTCCGCACTACACTATGATAGTGCTATTATTCCACTTTCAACATCCTCCGAAGTTTGTAGTCTCCTGAGCCCAAAGAGCTCTCTGGCTGAGAATTCTAAAGGCCCCTCCCTAAACTGCAGACCCCAGCATCCCGTAGGATGTTGAAAGTGGAATAAGAGCGCTATAACTGTAGTGCGGAAATGGCCTAGTTCTCTGAATAGGATGCTATACTGCTTTTCATTGCGCTGTGTATATTCTCCCTTATTATTTTAACTGGATGCTTTAAACTGTTTTGGACTACACAGATAGTTAAATTTTGTTTCGCATTAACCTTTTGTGTGTTTTCAACTACCTTTCGATGGTTTTAATGGGTAAGCCTCTAAGTCCTGACTTGGGGAGCAAACTGGGTTATAAATAAAGCGTGGGCAGGGGAGAATGAGAACAAATTAGCATCCCGTTTAGATCGGTTCTTAAGAAACAACGCTAAGTGTCCCCACGCCTCTCTCCCGTGCATTACAAGGACGCGTCTTGTCTTTCCTGCAGGAGAGGGTCCAGGCGGACGACTTGGTGCGGATGCTGTTCAACACAGAGGAAACGGAGCTGCCTCCGGAGCAGACGCCTGCTGTGGAAGGGCCCACACCGGGCCCGACGGAAGCCCCCGGAGGGAGCACCAATGTAGAGAAAGACGAACTCTAACCCTCCCCGTCCGGCACCTCCCTCTCCACCGAGCCCAGGGCGAGGCTCTTTTGGAACAGACAGAACTTTGGGGGAGAGGAGAGAAATTGAGACACGTAGAGAGAAAGAGGGATCAAGCCTGTGGATCGGGACCTTTGGCTGGCAAACAAGCCAGCCTGATAGTCGCCCATGTCCTCATGCCTCCAGTGTAGTTTTTCCCGGGCCCCGTGGCTGTCCGGGGACATGGTTCCGGTTGCACCGCGTCTCTCTGTTTTCCCAGTTTTTCTTTTATCTCAAAAGATGGAATGCGGGCAGCCAGTGGTGTGAAGGGAGCACTTGGCTGCCAAATCATGGGGCGGAGAGATACAAGCCCCTTCTTACAAGCCCCCCATGCGATGGGGGTCTATACTGGTCAGCAGGCCATATCAGTGACCTCAACTTCCCCTTTAGTATTATTATTACAAAAAAGTATTATTAGACCGTCATTGTTGGGATGGCTCCTGATGTCCCTAGGGAATGAACTTCGGTTCATCTTTACCTGAGTCCTTTTCCCAGCCCGAGTGCACAAAAGACCAGTTTGGGATAGCAGGCGACGCATTCTGTTTCGGCCCTGAGAGAATCGAGTTCAAATTCTGACACATCTCACTGAGAGGCCACGGGCCAGTCAGCATCTCGGAGCATATCCTACCCTGCGAGGTTGTTGTGAGGACAATAGAGGGTGGCTCAGTATACACATTGCGGAGATCCACACAAATAGAAATGTCCCAGACGAATTAAGGTGGATGCCACTTTTGTCCCTGAAAAACAAAGGATCCCTCGTACAGTTGCTGAATAAAGTGTTTCTTCTTTTAGTGTATTTTATTCATACAAACATGGCAGATTCTAAAGTGTTACCTGAGAAACCGTGGAAAAGTTAAGGGTACTTTTAGTAAGGAGCCTGTATCAGCTATCTCTTGTTTGCCTACATTCATCAGGTGGTAGCAACAGATTGCCACTGGCTATGGAGGTTCTGTATAGGTGTCCTGGCTATAAGCCAGCAGTAGACCTTGCCTCTGTGAGTTTCTTACACATAGAATCATAGAGTTGGAAGAGACCCCAGGGGCCATCCAGTCTAGCCCCCTTCTGCCAGGCAGGAACCCACCTCAAAGCACTCCCGACAGATGGCCATCCAGACTCTGCTTAAAAACCTCCAAAGAAGGAGACACCACACTCCATTCAGGCAGCATGTTCCAGTGCCAGACAGCTCTGATCATCAAGAAGTTCTTCCTGAAGTTCAGGTGGCATCTCTTTTCCTGCAGTTTGAATCCACTGCTCCACGTCCTAGTTTCTGGAGCAGCAGAAAACAAGTTTACTCCGTCTTCAACATCACATCCCTTCAAATATTTAAACGTGGCTATCATGTCCCCTCTGAACCTCCTCTTCTGCAAACTAAACACACCCAGCTCCCTCAGCCACTCCTCATAGGACTTCATGGCTTCCAGACCCTCCACCATTTTGGTCGCCCTCCTCTGGACACGCTCCAGCTTGTCAACATCCTTCTTGAATTCAGGTGCCCAGAACTGGATGCAGTCTTCCAAATGAGGTCTAGCCAAAGCAGAATAGCGTGGTACCACTACCTTCTCTCTTGGCCTAGACAGCAAACGCCTATTGATGCAACCAAGAACCATGTAGATGATCTGTCGTTCAGCACTATCAAAGTACTGAGCAAGCACTTGCACTAGCTTAAGCGTGCTGTTTCAGTCCCTGGTCAAACCGCTAGAGCATGCTGGCTTTCTTACACTTATCCCCGTTGAAATTCATTTTGTTAGTGTTGGCTAAGTTCTTCCCTCAGTCTAGGTCATTTTGAATTCCGATCCCGGGAGGACTGAACAACAAAGAGGAAAGGTATATTTAAGAGTTGTTTGATAAAAAAAAGTTGTTTTAAATTGAAGTGGCATGGACATTTGGAGGACTGGAATGCCATGATTACAGCGCTGCAATGGGAAATTGGCAGTTTTGCAAAAGAAAGGGAGTCATGGAAGATGAGACCCACAAATGAACACAGAAATGGATGTCAGGAAGATTGCTGGGCCGAGTTTTATGAAAGAGACATTTCTAGGGAACGCCTTTTCGAAAAAGTAAGTCAGTGAAGGTCATGAAGAAGGAGGAGAGGATGTTGAAACAGTTGTTGGCAACACTCTGCCAAATGCTATCCTGAAGTCCAAGGGCTCTTCCATGCTGCAATTCATCCCCTCCAGCATTTCACAGGTGAAAAATAACACCAAGCAATGTCGGAGTGTGGTCAAAATGACAAAAGTTATTAATGGCAAAGTACGCATAAGCCAGGAGAAGCAGCAGTTTTCCTTTGCTTGAGGATACTGGGAAAGGTAACATTCCTACCCCTTCTCTCCTCTCTGCTCCTGATTTGAGTGCGAACTGCTTTTACACTTTGAACTCAGTCTGTAGCAACTGAAGTAAGCTGAGTAGAAAGGGGGAAAGTGAGAGGAGGAGACAGAAACTGGCATATTTAAAAAACAGCTGAAACAGTGGGACGAGGAGGGTTAATCAGGAATTTGTTGTGTGCCTTCAAGTCATTTCCAACTTTTTTTAAATGCTTTTATTAAACATTTTGGATATATAATACAATACACAAGGATATACAAAAACCACAAACAAAAAATCTAAAACTGCATTTAAAAAAATATAAACTACTAAACTAAACTTAGCAAACTAAGTTTACTAAAATGTAAACTAGTAAACTACTAAAAAATGTAAACTACTAAACGCTATCACTACAGAAAGATACGTAAGGGTAAGACAACAATGACTTCCAACTCCCCAGACGATGGTTAGAAACTGAACAACTAACATACTTCCTCAAAGCTACTTGAAAAAAGAAATGTAATGGAGTTGAATATACTTCTGCTAAAATACTAGTAATAAGTAAACCTTAAGTTTAAGAAAACCTTCCCCAATGGATAGTAAGAAATGTCATAACTCGACATAAATGTCATAAATCTGTCCCAATCTTTTTAAATGTTTTTCATAGATGCAACAATACAGCTAATTTGTCCACTACAACCAAATCAAGAGGTTTCTCTATCCAGTCTTCTTGTGTTGGAATTTCCATTTCTTCCCACCTCTGTGCCAAGAATAGCCTTGTTATGTACCGTATATAATAATAGCACTGTAACGGTGTGGTGCGGAAATGGCCTCTGATGTTGCTTCACTATGCATGTCCCAGTTTTGTTATAGTGCTATTATGTATACAGTGGAAAAGTAGTTCGCATTCAATTACATGCTTTTGTGAGAGTTTGGGGTGCAGAACCCTTGCAAAAGTGGAAGAACTGCAAATAACTGCCCCTATGTCCCCTGCCCCCATTCCCTTGCCTTTTGCCTGGGGTGCATGTGTCTTCCTTCTTCCAATGTGTACAGGAAGGGAAGTGCGGGTTGGCTTTTGTCAGGACTGGAGAGAGGCGTGAGGAGGTGGGGAAGAGAAGAGGAGGAAAGCGTTGGAAGATGGGAGACCGTTGGTGATGTCTCTAAAACAAGGTGCATTTTTCCTGGCCTGAGAATCTCAGAGACCAGTGATGGTGTCCGACCAAGGCGGACCTTCAAACTTGTGAATAATCGAATTGGTGAACGTCAAACCTATGAATGTGAAGGACTGACTCTAGTAGACATCTACATTGCTGCAGGTTGGACTTGGTATTCTCTGAGTTCCCTTCCAGCTCTGTGATTCTAATCCGGGAAAATTCCTGCTAGAACAAATTTGCTAGTGGTAAAAGCACCGCAAGACTCCTGCCCTCCTTTTGCCTCCTTCTGACAGGCTAACAGGAATCTCTCTTTGAATTTGGCCACATCAAGAAGGATGTCCTAACATCTCAGCCAACATCTGTGTGTGTGTTTAGCCCATTGCTTTGGGTTCTCCCCTCGGGCACAAGAGAGAACAAATTTACCCCATCAGCTGTGGCACTGCCCTTTAAATCTCTCTCTTCGTAGTTCAGTGTGATCCTTCCTTCTTATCTGAAGAAGGAGAAGCCATGTGCCTTAAGGAGAAGAGGAGAAGAAGCCAAAGTCCCAACCATTCTGGCATCACGGCCCTGGACTGTAAGGACTCAAAATTTCCTCACCTGAGTCATCTCCACCCCACAACACACACACTCTGAGCTGGAAATATTTAACTCTCCTTGCTCATTAGCAATCTGCTCACGCCTTTCACACTCCCTTTCCCTTTAGTTGTTTGCAAAGGAGCAAAATGGATTATCATGTATTAACAGATCAAAAATGGGTGCTTTTTCAGGGTTTTTGGCCAGAACGAGTATGCATTCTCTCTCACCTTATGCAATTAAACATTGCAGAACATACCACAACGAAGGGTTGCTTCCCATAGCTCCCTCTTCAACTAGGGTTGCCAAAGTAAAACCGGAGAGTGCTCCTGTACCTTTAATGGTTGCATGGAAAAAGGAATTTCTGCAGATATTGCTTGCCAGACAACCAGGAAACCGGCAACACTTGCTGAAATCCCTCCTTTGATACAGCCATTAAATATTCAGAGCCCCTCTCCAGTTTTCAACCTGGCAACCCTATAGCCTTCACTATCTTATCTCAAAGACCCAGTTTCCTGAGTCAAAGGCAAAACAAAAGAGACCTCTAGTGCCTCTCGGACATTGTTCTGTGCAGATTAGTTTGTTCAGCGCTACCTCCAATTTCATTCTAACCCACTGAAATGACTAAGGTTTGCATGCGTGGTGGCAAACAAGTCCCATGCATTTCAACTTGATCTCCAGCTGGGCCTTACAGTTGTGTTGACTTACTATTCAACAATGGTTCCAAGAGGTCTACAAATGGGATTGAGGCCGACGTAAGAGGCAAAATACTTGATTTAGCCAAGCCTTGCCTTGACCCTCTTCTTGAAAAGTTGCAAAACTGGGATCCACTTAGCTAAGCAACATTGGACAGTGGTCAAGATGGCCAAAGAACATTCAAGCTAGGAGAGGTTGCAGCAGTTTGCTTTTGCCTGAGACTGCAGGAAAGGGCAAGATTCTGCTCCGCTCCTTCTTGCTCAATTAATTCAATGCAAACTACTTTTGCACTTTGAAAGTGGGACGAGGTGAGAGAAACGGGGGCTGTTTTAAAGTAGAAGATTCGCCAGGATTGTCCCTGCCAAACGAGGAAGCCGAAGGCTATGGAAGCATTCACGATTACCTGCAGTAACAGATAGATCTCCTATCCATTTAGTGGTTGGATAGAAGATGGAATTTCGACAGACGTTGCTTGCCGAGCCGGTGCCTTAATTGACCTGGCCTGGGATTAGGAATGGTTTGTGGTGCTACAAACTCTGCTTGTTTCTAACTTTTCCCTCTAGGCACCCATGCTGGGTCTTTCAGACCCAAATCCAAATATAGCCAGCCCTCCAAATTTGCCGGCTTGACTTTCACAGACTTGATTATTTGCAAGTTGCTCCAACCTCTGCCCTCCCACCCACCTCAGGCACTTCTTTTCCAGGGGAACCTTCCTAGTTGACTCCGATCAGGCCATGCAGCCCTTTAAAAACTCACCTGTGGTCCTCCTCTTCCTCCTGCACCAGCTGCTCCATGGCCAACTATGGATGGCTCTCAGCACCACAAACTCTCTCCCAATGCCCCTCGCACCCCAGAAAGAAGACTGGCAAGAGAGAGGAAGTATCGGGCATCATGCCAACTCAACCCCTGTCCCTCTCCTTTCCCTCACCCGCTTTGGACCTTGAGTGCCTGTTCTCCCCACCAAACCTCAACCCCTTTCCCATAGACACACACAGGTTCTGATATCTACAGTTTCCCCACTTTTGCAAGGGTCCTGGCACCCCTAATCCTAGCGAATGTGGAGAGCCAACTGGAGAATTCAGGTAGAATTCCTCACCTGCTTCCAACTGCCAATCCCAGCAATAGGAAACTCAATGAATCTGTGTGATCTGCCAAGGGCCAAACTTATTCTTTAGCAAAAGATTCAATATGTATCCTCCCACTGGGACCAGCAGTTGGATTTAAGCTAGTTTTCCCTTGGCACCTTGAGTTAATCCTCTATTGCCTTACAAAGGATCTGAGCAGGGTTTGAGAATTCTCCATTCTATGTTACGTTGTTTGTTGTACACCTTGAGGCTGGGCTCCAAGTTATGGTGATCCTTTCATGGGGTTTTCTTGGCAAAGACGCCTTCCGAGGGGGTTCCTGGCCTTCATGGCCTTCTTCTGAGGCCGCGAGAGTGTGACTTGCCCAAGGTCACCCAGCGGGTTTCCACGGCTGAGCTGGAATTTGTTTACAGCAACTGAAGGAAATCAAGACAACTGAAAAGTAAGTGGTACATCAGGACAGATTTGGAAGATTTTAAAAATGTCTTCTTTTATCCCTCTCTCGGATGTTTATACACATACTGATGAAAAGATCTAGAGAACATGAAAGCCCTTTGAAAGATGGTACTTGCGTCTGGTTCGTGCTGGACCAAGGTGGCCTCTTTGCTTTTAGAAAATTAAAAGTATTACCCACATCTTCATGAAAATGAATATGTTTCCCTGAAAGAGAGCCGTGTGGGAGCTTCATCCATCTATGCACAGTTTCTGTAGCATGAAGCGAACTCCAAAAGCTGCCTGAGAACGAGCCCTGTGGAACCTACGAGGATGTTCTTTGGATAACGCATGGCCTCCTTTGGGAGGGATCTGATCTGTTTCAAACTCGACTGCCTCATTTTGCAGGACTGGGGCTACAGGACACCCTGGGCATTGGGAAGGTTTGACCTGAAACCTGCTCTCTCCCCACACCCTGCCCCATTCCTTCAACTCCTGCCCTTCATCTACAAAGGAGGCCTGAGCTGCATGCTAATGAGAGTAACCTTTTGGTCTCCTTTGCTCTCCATCCAAAGCTCGCTTTGTGCCTGGCCGTTTTTGCGGGGGCTGCCTGGCATTTGGGCTGGAATCTGAGTGGGTTCCGTTTGTCAACAAAAAACCTCATTGACACCAAAGGATGGCTCGGAGCGCTCGGCTTCCTGCTGATTGCATTTGACTCTCCGCAACACCAACCCCCCTGCAAATTTGTGTGTAAATTGTGGAGGAAGAATGCTCCCTCCCTCCTCCTCTTTTTGCATCTTGATGAAAACAGATTGTACAGGGCGCAGGGCCTCTCCTGCCCCACAGTGGGCCAGCTGGACAGAAGCCAGGATTCAAACCATGCCTGGTACATTCTTGCCGTGAGCGGTTTGGAAACGGCTCTCTCTCGCAGCTTGTCTTCGAGGTAATGGCTCCTGTACACCAAAGGTACAGCATAGTCTCCAAAACATCACAAAAACTAAGACATGCACAGCCAAGCAACATCAGAGGGCAAAAGTTATTACTAAGGAAGAACACACAAGCTAGGAGAGGCTGAGCCCACTGGGAAGGGCAAGATTCCACCTCCTTCCCTGTGTTGAAAGGGTACAAACCCAGGGTTCTGTCCTCGGCCCCGCACTATCCAACATTTCTTATCAATGACTTGGATGAGAGGGTAGAGGGGAATGCTTATCAAATTTGCAGATGGCACCAAATTAGGTAGGGTAGCCAATACCCCAGACGTCAGGGTCAGAATGCCATGTAGAGGAGGGAGAGGGCTTGTTTTCTGCCGCTCCAGAGACCAGGACAAGGAGCAATGGATTCAAGCTGCAGGAAAGGAGATTCCACCTGAACCTCAGGAAGAACTTCCTGACGGTCAGGGCTGTCCGGCAGTGGAATCTGCTGCCTTGGAGTGTGGTGGAGTCTCCTTCTTTGGAGGTTTTTAAGCAGAGGCTGAGTGGCCATCTGTCGGGAGTGCTTTGAGGGTATTCCTGCATGGTAGGGGGTTGGACTGGATGGCCCGTGTGGTCTCTTCCAACTCTACATTTCTATGATTCTATGATTCTATGAATTCAAAATGACCTTAACAAATGAGAGAGCTGGCCCAAAACTAACCAAATGAATTTTAACAGGGAAAAATGTAGGGAACTACATTTAGGTAAGGGGGGGAAAAAAGTGAAATGCACAGATACAGGACGGGTGACACTTGGGTTGATCACAATAGGTAGGAAAGAGATCTAGGAGTCTTAGTAGACCACAAACCCAACGTAAGTCAACAGTGTGATGCAGCAGCTAAAACCAAAACCAGAACAAAAAACCAATGCAATTCTAGGCTGCATCAATTGGAGTGTAGTGTCTAGGTCAAGGGAAGTAATAGTACCACTCTCTTCTGCTTTGCCTGGAATACTGTGTCCAGTTCTGGGTACCACAATTCAAGCAGATATTGACAAGTTGGAAGGGGAGGATAACCAAAATGGTGACAAGGCCTGGAAACCATACTCTATGAGGAGCAGCTTAGGAAGATGGGTATTTTTAAGCCTGAGCAAGAGAAGGTGAAGAGGTGACATGATAGTCATGTTTAAATATTTGAAGGGATGTTATATTGAAAACAGAGCAAGCTTGTTTTCTGCTGCTGCAGAGACTAGGCACAGAGCAATTAATTCAAATTACAGGAAAGAAGTTTGACCTAAACATTGGGAAGAACATCTTGAACGGTAAGAGCAGTTTGACAGTGCCTTGAAGTATGGTGCAGTCTCTTTCTTCGGAAGTTTTAAAAGAGGCTCGACGGCCATGTGTTGGGAATGCTTTGATTGAGTCTTCCTGTGTGGCAAAATGGGGTTGGACTGGATGGCCCTTGGGATCTCTTCCAACTCTAGGCCTCTATGAAACTACTTCTGCACTTTGAACTCACTTTACAGTAACTGAAGTTAGGTGAAAATGAAGGAAGAACCTCTCCAGGGAGGGGAGCAGAGAAACGGGGGAATTTTAAAGCCTGGTCTGAGATTCTATGATTCTCTCTGCTGTTGCAAGCCTGACTCCGACTGCCTTCCTCCTCTGGAGCAGCAGTCTAGGGCCATTTCCACCCTACACTGTTATGGTGCTGGGATTCCACTTCCAACCTCCTGTGGAATTCTGGATTTTGTCGTTTCCTGAGGCCAAGGAGCTCTCTGGCTGAGAATTCTAAGTGCCCCTCCATAAACTGCAAAGCCCGGAATTCCAGAGGAGGCTGAAAGTGGAATCATTAGCACTACAACAGGATGGAAATGGCCTCTGTTTCTTATGTTTCTAGCTGTGTTCTTCTTTTTTAACTTGTAAGCTGCCTTGAGTCCCAGTTTTGGGGGAAAGGAGGGATGATGATGATTGATGATGATGATAATAACAGCTGCTTCTGTTGTTGGACTCACTAAGCTAAAGTGAGAGGGAGGGTAAAGAAACAGCAATACCAGGGAGGAAGGAAGGGGAAAAGCAAGAGAAGGGTTTGGGTAGGATGGATGGGGAAGGTGCCCAAAATTTCATGCAACTGCTTCCGTCTCCCTTCAGCTCAAAGCAGGAATGGAGAGGAGAAATGAATAAGAGAAGGGGTAGGAGCTTTCAGCTTGGCAACTATTTTAGTACAGTAAGGTAGCATAAATTTAAATGCCTGCTGGAAATTCATCTTTCCACCCCACACCGTTACAGTGCTATTATTCCGCTGGGCATCCTGGGGTTTGCAGTTTAGGGAGGGGCATTTAGAATTCCCAGCCAGGGAGCTCTTGGGCCCCGGGAAACGACGAAGAATCCCAAAGGATGCTGGAAGTGGAATAACAGCACTATAAGCGCGCAGCGCGGAAAGGCCCGCACTGTTCCAACTCCCCCCCCCCCCGCTCCGTGCTTTAGAGGCCATCGGAAGAGCGCCCCTGGTTTAGGAAGGAGAGACTTCACCTGTTTCTGGGCTCGGCCCCCTTCCCCCCCAAAAAAAAGCGCTCAGAGGTGCGTGCGGAGGGGGGAGCATCCCCAACGGCCCCCATCCCCGGCTCCCAAGGAGAGGGAGGCCGGCCGGGCAGAAGGGCAGGCTGGCTCCTCCCGCTCCCGAGGGAGGGCGGGAGGGAGGGGGGGGGACTCGGGCGCCGCGCCGCGCGGGGGCGGCCTCTGGCAGCCGTCTCGGCCGCCGCCGTCCGCCGTCCGCCCCGTCGAGGAGGTGCGCGCCGTCGTCGTCGCCGCCGCCGCCGCCGCCGGCCTGGGAGGCTGCCGGGCGCCCGATGGCGAGCGCGGGGCTGCAGCTGGTGGGCTACTTCTTGGCGCTGGCCGGCTGGGTGGGGGCCATCTGCGCCTCGGCGCTGCCGCAGTGGAAGCAGAGCTCCTACGCCGGGGACGCCATCATCACGGCCGTCGGGCTCTACGAGGGCCTCTGGATGAGCTGCGCCTCGCAGAGCACCGGGCAGGTCCAGTGCAAGCTCCACGAGTCGCTCCTCTCCCTCGACGGTGCGTCCCGGGCGCGCGGCGGGCGGCCGGGGAAGGAGAGGGAGAGGGAGAGGGAGGCGGCCCGGCCCCGCGGCCGGGGGAAGGCGCCCGCCACCCGGGAGCGGGGCCGCGGGGGTCCCCTCTTCCGGAGCGGCGAGCTGGGGTCCGTCCCACGTGTCAGAAGAGCTGGGAGACCCCCTTCCTTGGTCGAGGGAGGGCTCCTCCGACCGTGCACAGAGTGCCTTTCTCTCCCCCGTAGGTCGCTCGTGGCCGGCCCCGCGGCATGCGCGCCCGGAGCGAGCTGCTCGGAAGGCACTCTGCGCTTGCTCGGAGAAGCCCTCTCATCCTGCAGTGCGTGCACCTGTAACCTGCATGCGTTTTAACTTTTCACATGGGTTTTAACTTTGATACGTTATCGTTTTAACTGTGTTGTCTTTTTAAATTGGTGTAAACCGCTTCGGGTCCTTTCGAGGAGAAAAGGGGGGTGTAAATAAAGATCATCATCATCATCATCATCATCGTATTCCCTCCACCTCGCTCTCTTCCCCCAACCCCGTGAACCCATCACTTATCGGTATAGAGAGAGCTGCTCAGAATGCACTCTGCACCTGCTCAGAGGAGCTCTCTCATTCTGCAATTCGTGCATCCGTAACTTGAATGCATATTATTCCCTCCACCGTGCTTTGTTCTCCCACCCCTGCGAACCAACCGCCTATGCGCACAGGGAGGACTGCTCAGAATGCACTCTGCACCTGCTCAGAGGAGCCCTCGCCTCCCTCAGTGTGTGCATCCATAACCTGAGCATGTTTTAACTTTTAATATGTTATAGTTCTAACTATGTTTCTTTCTAACATCCCATCCAAGGACCAACCAGGGCTGACCCTGCTTAGCTTCCAAGATCAGGCAGGCTCTAGCACCTTTAGGGTATTTATGGCCCCTGTTTAAAAATCGGTTTCTGGCCAGAGTGTCACAGACAAGGGAGGGAGGAGGAGGGAAGAATGAAGGAATATAGCAGCACCATTAAGACTTAGCTGGTTTTTATTTTAGCATGGGCTTTCATGGATATAAATCCACTTCAGATGCGGAGTTATGTGAAGAAATGCATTTGCATTTAAAGAAGTTGGTTTGTATTCATGAAAGCTCATGCTAAAATAAAAACCGGTTAGTCATAAGCATGTTCCTAGATTCCTTCTTTCTCTACCTTTCCCCTCCCTTCCACCTTTTTACGCTGCAAGAGACAAACACGGCTTCTTCTTTCAAGACGTCATTTTGGGAGAGAATTGACCGCGTAGCTTTTTCGTCTCCGCGTATAGGTTGCAAAACTCAACTTTTCCTTTGCTTTACAGTTCACATCCAGACATCCCGGGCCCTTATGGTCGTCTCGATCCTCCTGGGCTTTGTGGGGGTTATCGTCAGTGTGATTGGCATGAAATGCACCAAAGTTGGGGATGAGAATCCGGTGGCCAAAAGCTGGATCGCTGTTTTGGGGGGTGTCTTTTTCCTTCTGGCAGGTAAGCAAAAACACGTGCATGCCCTGTAAGTTTTACTCAGCGGTCCGGAAGTTACCTATAACTGGTGAGTCTGGGTGAAAGCAAGTAACCAAAGTGTGTTCTTCTTCTCTATCCTAGCAATAAGGTGCGCTTGCTCCAGGTACAGCCTGGAAAAGAGCATAAAATGGCTAGTAGCAGGTGCTTAAATGATATGTTCTGCAATAAGGGAAGATGTGTGTAGGACAGTATGTGGAAATCCATGTCTCAGCTTGCTTGGAGGCTCAGAAAGGGCAGTAGGCCAGGTGGAGTGGCATTTTTGGACATGCTCTGTTGTTCTGTGCCAGTAGCCTAACCTCATGAAGTACATCGGCCGTTTGGGAGTTTGGGAGAATTGGGGACTTGTGACTGAGGATAGCAGTAGTCAGAGTTGAAATGGGACTGCAGGGCTGACTGATTCAACATAGTTTGAGATGCCTGCATGCTAGGTATTCCTGCATGGTAGGGGGTTGGACTGGATGGCCCGTGTGGTCTCTTCCAACTCTACATTTCTATGATTCTATGATTTGTGTGATTCTGTGCCTCCTCCATTTGGTCCCTTCTGTCCCTGAACTCTGTCCAGCTGCTCACTACAAGAACCAGAGCCTGAGTGCGCTTGTTTTCCTCTTCCCTCCCCACCACACCACCTTTTATGTTGCGTCTTTTTAATCATAAACTGGAGGACAGGGACTATCTTCTTTGTTGCAGTCCTCACGCAGGGGTGGGGCCCCTAAAGGAAGCCCTTCTAGCCCACCCTAGCCCTAGATCACCCCCATGAATTTTTTCAGACCAATTTTTAGGCAGTTTTCACCTCCAAATTGGTCAAAAGCTCCCCAAACCGCCTGCAAATGCAGTGGTTTGCTTCCTCCAGCCCCCCACCCACCCAGACACCCCTCAAAGCCTCCCAAGATCCCCTCAAAAATATTTTTAAAAAGTTGGAGAAAATTTTGGCCCAAAATCAGCCGAGAACCCACCACCCGGTGGCTGCAATTGTAGCAGTTTGCTTTCCCCAAATCTCAGTCCCCACAAACGCTAAAAAAAAAAAAGTGTATGTACGTGTGTGCTTATTTGTATATCTCTCTCTCTGTGTGTGTGTGTATATGTATGTACGTTGGTGTGTATGTGTGTGTATGTATGTATATGGGTCAAAAATAGCCGAAATATTTGCAGGAGGTGAAATTGCATCGCTTCCAGTGCAGCTGAAACATGTCAGTGCATCGCACTGGGCACGTACAAGGGTGAAAAGGGACTCTGACCTTCACTGTTGTCTGCCCATGGTCTCGTGTAATCCTTTCTGATTCAAAAGCAAAAAAGTTCCTTGGCTGTATATTTTTGTCTCTAGGGCAAATAGTAGCAGTCGGGGCGGCTGGGTAGAGTTAAACGCGACTGCAGCCTGGAGGAATGCATTGAATCCCTCTCCATCCATTTCCGCGCTACGCTGTTATAATGCTATTATTCCACTTTCAACCTCCTGTGGAATTCTGGGGTTTGTAGTTTCCTGAGGCCAAAGAGCCCTCTGGCTAAGAATTCTAAAGGCTTCTCCCTCAACTGCAAAACCCAGGATTCCACAGGAGGTTGAAAGTGGAATCACGGCACTATAACAGTCTGGTGCGGAAGCGGCCTTTCCGTGTGTGTGTGCCTCCAAGACACTTGTCGACTCATGGCGACCCCATACATTTCACAAGATTTCTTAGGGGTAAGGAATACTCAGAGTTGGTTTTAACAGTTCCTTCCTCTGAAACAGAGTGTACAGCATCTGGTATTCGTGGCTGGCTTTGCATCCAGATACCCCATGGAAATTCAAATACCAGACCCGCTCACATTTCTGCACTACACTGTTATGGTGCTATATGGTGCTCTGGAATCCTGGGATTTGCAGTTTAGGGAGGGGCATTTAAAATTCTCAGCCAGAGAGCTCTTTGGCCTCAGGAAACTCCAAACCCCAGAATTCCACAGGAGGTTGAAAGCGGAATAAAAGCACTATAACAGTGTAGTGTGGAAGTGGCCTTCCAGTGTCAATCAGTTCTCCCCTCTCTCTACCTATAGCTGCTTTTCTGAGTAAGAGAATCGCATTCGGAGTTCTGATCAGGGAACACCATGTTAAACATAACTTGATCGTCATCTGTTTTCTCTGCGGTAAGCGAGATAATTTGAAAGATTCCTCACCAAAATTTTCTTTCCTAGGTCTGTGCACAATGACCGCAGTTTCGTGGTATGCCGCAAGGGTGACGTACGAATTCTTCAATCCTAGCACCCCAGTTAATGCAAGGTGAAAAAGATGGTAGGGCAGGGCTTGCATTTTGGGATGGGGGAAGTCGGGCTTGGTTTGCACTGTAGTAGGAACCAATCTGATTCGACCTAATATATGAATATGACTTTTTGTACTTTTCTGTTACGTTGCAAAGCAGTTCTCCGAGCGAAAGACCTTGCAAAAAGGCGTACGTTAAGGTACATTGTGGACAAATAAATGCATGTAGGGGAAACGGCATTTGAAAGCAAAGCCAAATAATAAACGTGTGTGCCTGTGCGCGTTAGGAAAACTTAGCAAACTTTGTAAACCAGTTCACCCATTTCATGAAGTAGATTTGTTCTTGCGTATCGTTTCCTTAACAGAAGATTTAGTGCTAGAGGCAGAAACAGCATAAAAAGAGTTGGGATAGGTTCCTCGACCCCAAAAATAAAATGAAACGAAATAGCAGTTCGATAAAACAACATTTTTTTCTTCTTCAAAGCTAACAATAGACAAACGTGAAAGTAAAAAACCAGGTCAGGTAAGCCTTGCGTTAGTAAACAAAAACATTTTTTTAATTTTTTTTTACTTTATTTTAAAACAACACAATACAACACTATTCAACTACTACACAACTCCGTAGCACTACTGGCCTAACACCCTGTCCAAGTCATAACCCAAACCATCCTCGTAAAGATTCCCCCATAATAATTAAAAAAATATTGGTTTCCAACTCCCCCCAGCTTAGGCTACAAGTCAAAGCTAACTGTGCGGCTTCTGTTATAAAAATATAATAAAAGATGTTACTTCCTTGGCCAAATTTGCCATCCGCTAATTATCACAACCAGTAATTGATACATTAATCTCTTGAGGCCCCTCCCTAAACTGCAAACCCCAGGATTCCATAGGAGGTTGAAAGTGGAATAATAGCACTATAGCAGACTAGTGCGGAAATGGCCCGGGTAATCTTCCTTGGTTGGGATTTCATATCTGCCGATTCGCTCTTTGGACGCTTCCAAAGGAAGGGCAACTTCCATTAGTTTGATGGGGTTCCACTCTTTTATGGGTTGTTCTGGCCTGTGGAGGTTTGCTTGGAACTGTTTGCGCATGCGCACTGCTTGCAAAATGAGGTGAGAGGGCCAGCTGAGAGACTTTGCAAGCAGGATATGCATCCGGTTGGTCCCGAGTGAGCCTCCGTAAGCTCTTCCCGCTCCCTTCAGTACAGTCCACAGGTTCTGCTTTTCAACCAATTTGGTTTTCTAACAGTGCTCCGGTCCCCAACCTGTCAGATAAGTGGAGGAAGCCCGTACACCAAAATGTGTTTGGTGACGGTTGGTATTTTGCTTGTGTTTGCATTCACACATGTACACGGGATGCACATTTATTTATTTATATCCCTCTTTGCTCCCGAATGGGATGCTAAACAGCTTACAGTATAGATGCAAACTTGTGTACCTGACCTGACACTGCATATGGACCTCAGGCCTGAAAATGTTATCATGAGTCCTCTGTATTCGTGGTGTTCGAGTCTGGCAGCAATTGTTAACAGTGACAGCTCAGCGTAACCTCCGTGTTCAAGAGCAATATACCTCCAAAAAGTTGGGAAATGTTAAGTTTCGGGACTGAAACGCCTAGAATCCTGCAGTCAGCCTGGCCAAAGGGAATCAACGGAGGACCAAAAACAAAACACACACACACAAGGGAGGAGTTACTGGCCTGCCTTTCTTGACACCTTTTAAAGTCACATTCTGGTTAATCTGAAGACCAAAGGGGCTAAGAGGGCACAGAACAAGAAAAGTGCCTCCTTGTGGGGAAAGTGAGAAAGACAATACCGAAAGACGCTCACCACCCCCGTGCTTTTTTGCACCTCCCCGGTGCAAAGGCGCCCAGGGCACAGGTCCTACTTGCCCCACCTTAGATATGCCTCTGGATTCAAACCCTGGTTTCCTGGAGACTGTCCTGTTTTCCGCACTAGACTGTTATCGCGCTCTGACTCCACTTTCAACATCTTATGGAATCCTGGGGTTTGCAGTTTTGGGAGGGGCCGGCCGGCCCCTCCCGAAACTGCAAACCCCAGGATTCCATAGGATGTTGAAAGTGGAGTCAGAGCGCGATAACAGTCTAGTGCAGAAATGGCCTTAGTCCAATGCTCAAACTACGAAACACGCCACCTCTCCAAAGATTCCCTACCTCTGCTTTAAGCGACACCCCTTGACTTATCTCCCAACGGCTCTGACCTTGCCTTCCTCTGACCCCCCTGTTTTCCCAGGTATGAATTTGGACCTGCTCTCTTTGTGGGTTGGTCCGCGGGCAGCTTGACCGTCCTGGGCGGATCCTTCCTCTCGTGTTCGTGCCCCAGGCCAGAAGACCGAGGACAGCAGTACTACCGGCAGTCCCAGCCTTCGACGGCTAGAGAGTACGTGTGAACCCTGCCTTGCTCTCCGCAAGGGAAGAGGATGGAAGAGAGGTTCATTCCTACTTGGGTCCCTTGAAAAGGAGCGTCCGAGCTGCCTCTCGCAGCCCCGGTGGGCTGGGGACACAAAGGCTGACCAATTTCTCTCCCTCTAGCTTTGGATTTCCTGCATCAAGCAGGGGTGTTGGGCTAGCAGGCCTCCAGCTCTAAGATTTTATGGTTCTCAGGGTTTATTTTTTCTTTTCTACTGCTTATTTTCAAATCTGAGCTGCAACGGCAATGGTGATTCCCACATCCTCCCCAGTTTATCCAAAACCCCATGGCAGGCGTATGCCCGGGGATGGTAAAGGAGGGAATTCTATCAGGGTGCTTCTTTTTTGTATTTCCTCTCCCCACTTCTGGGCTTGGAACTAACAGCCCCTCTTCTTCTCTTTTCTTCCTCTTTCTTATTTTCCCTTGATTTTTCAGACCCACTGTAAAAAGGGGAGAGCAAAACGTATAGTGTCATCGGTACTGAACTTTCCCTTCCAGAGAGACCAAAATGACTGTAACCAGGATCTTTAAAGGAAAAAAAAATTAAACCTTGTTTCCCGAGATTTCTTTTGCATGTCAAGATAGCAAAGAAACAAAAGTCAGAATCAGTGGTTTTGTGCAACACTGAGTGAGACCTGCTCTTCTTGCGTTATAAATGCTGCATTAACTTTCCCCCCCAGTGCTGTCTCTCTACCGTGGACAAGATGGCTCTGCATTTCTTTTTCAAACAAAGCCAACAACTGTGTATCTAATGGTTTGTACTAAAATCTGTATTATTAAAATATTTTTATTGCCAGCTTTTGTGAAGTTTGTTGTTGCGTTCCTCTCCTTGCTCCACGTGGGATTCTGAGCTGATTTATGACTTTTTATGACTTTGCTTATATCGTATGGCCAGCATCTTTGCTATGTTTTGAGGAAATGAATGTCAGGCTTGGAAGCAGTACGTGTGAAAAGGATCTATCCAAGGTCATTTTGAATTTTGATCTTGTCCTCTGGCGTAGTAGCAACCCCTCTCAATCCCTCCCCAACTCCCAGGACTTGACATTGTCTCTTTCTATAGGTAGACTGTAGTTGGGAACACTGACTCTTATTTTTCCATCTTCATGGCCAACTTGCATCTGTTTTAGGGTTGCCAGGACAGGACTATCCTAGGCCCTCAGGTTGCAGGGCCAAAACCTTCAAGGGTGGGACGACCCCTTGTAATGTCACGGTGAGCCAAGCCCTATGGATGCGACGAAGGTCAAGTTGCAAGCAACAGCCCCGGTAATGTCTTCTAAGAATGACACGGTGAGCATCAGCCACAGTGGGCAGAGTACGCCAGCCAAATAAAAAGCACCAGGTCTAACAAATGAGTAAATTATAGAGTCTCTCCCCAAAAAATGTATACACCCTTGAAAAGCTGATAGGAACTGAGGCGATTATTTGAAAGCTAAGTACATGCATTTATATTGAAGGATATAGGTTATAATAATGATTTAAGCAGCATTAGGAATTCTATGTTAAGTTACTGCTTTCTGTAAAATGTTCCAAGTGTCGTCCCTGAGCAGCAGGGCAGAGTTGCCAACCCCGCTCCAAGTTTCTCTTGCAGCTTTGCGACACTTCCGCACCGTTGGAATCTTTAACTACGTTAAGGGTGTATATTTAGGTGGGGGAATTGCAAAAAATAAAATGAAATCCAGACTCGTACCCTGTTAAGGGCGTACAGGCAGCCCTCCACGTTTCCAGGTTTCACTTTTGCGGATTTGATTATTTATGGATTTTTGGCTATCGCCTCTGCCGCCTCCCCGTGCCATTTTTGGTCGGGATTGCAAGCCTCGTGAGGCTGAGGCTTATAAGTCCCTATTTTACAAATGGTGTGGGGCAGCTGTGGAGGTGGCCTTAAGCCCCATCAGCCCCCCGCTTCTGCCTTAGGAAGGAACCCTGATACCCCCAAAGGAATCCGTGGTAGGTTGAATATGTACCTTTTTGTGTGTTAAATATGGTTTGGGAGGGCCTAGAGTTATTCACCGTTTTCCCACTTTGGCAGGGGTCCTGTGCCCCTAACTCTAGCAAATGTGGGGGGATGATTGCATGTATTTTGGGGGCACAGCTCTGTATGTATGTTACACTTTCCAAGGCGGCACCCTCGCTCTGAGATTCCTCTCCCTCCTGCCCTCTGAGGATAGGAGAAGGGGGTCCGGGCTCTGAGACCCGGCAACCTTATTCTGTGAATAAGGTTCACAGCCGTGGGCTGGCTTAGTTGATTTTTTTTTTCCTGGGAAAATGCCGTTGTCCCTTCCATGATTAGCCCTGCGTTCATTCTGCCCCCATTTCTTTTTCTTCTCCCCCTCACCTACCCTGCTCCAGGCTTTTTTGGACTGGTGACCGCAGGAAACACTAATTAATTTAATCCATCTGCGCAATCAGATGCCATGAAAAGAACGGGGAGTGGAGGTAATCTCCTCCCCTGTGGTTTTTTGTGTTTGGCTAAGGCGAACCTGGACTAATTGGGTCTGCTTCTTAAAGTTCAAGGTTTGAAAACTTTCGGCAATGGAAACAGCCCAGCGGTTGTGCTGAAGGAAAGGCAGAGCTGCCGCAAAAGCAAAGTGGGGAGATCTGAGCTGTCAAACCGGTCTGAAAATGGTTCCTGGTCTCCACTTTTAAATCACCAGAATGGGGGAGCTGGTCTGACCACTCGGATACGATTCAAGATTATGATCTATTATTATGTAGGCCTATTATTATTATTTGATGTATTTTGGGACGTTAGGTCTCAGAGTTCTAGCCCATCTTTCTTTCTGACGGACTTCCCCCGTATTCCCATCTTTGGTTGCTGTTATAAGTCTCTTCCTCTGTAACAGAGCGTATAGCCTTCACGAGCATGAGACTGAACACCTATTTAAAGGAAGCATTTTCTACTTTAGTGGCATTTTGCTAGCACAATTCGGGAGTGGGATAGGCTGCCAAATTTCAGCAGTGCGGTTTTGAGTGTTCTGGAGGCAATGCAAAAATGGCTTCAGGGTGGCTACGGGTGAACCACAGCAACACGTGCTTCTCACCCTTTTGTTAAATGCCTGGATGATCTTTCATTGTCCAGAGAAACAAAGTTATTGGTCAGGGAATAGATATAACAAGCGAGCAAGCACGATAGGTGCAAGAAGCATTACTGCCTGCATTTTGCAAGCGAACAAGTCAAGGGTTGACAGAAAGGCATGGCTGGAGAAACCCACTTAGCAATTTCGTGATGAAAATTCAGCTGGAAATAGAATCAGCTCCCCTGGTTTATGTTCTCTGTCACTGCATTGGGAACAGAGTCCCACGGTGCCCAGTATGTGTGGGTTTGTGCATGTCCTGAATTCATCTTGCCAGGAGGTAGGAGGTTTTCAAGCTTATCTCCTCCCTTGGTCTAGAAAGCAGGACAAGGAGAGCAAACATGGATGAAACATTTGATCTTCTCTTTTTGAATGGCCGAACTCTTTTTTTTTTAAAAAAAAAAAAGCTTCTGGCTAGACAGCAAAGCAATCTATGCAATCCCATGACTCCAGATTTGGAGTTACATAGGGGAGTTCAGGAGGTTCAAAATCCGGACATAGAGCTCTTTCTTCCAGCCCTTTCCATTTTATGAGAAGCTTTTGCCTGAACGATCCATCCAAGTGCCTTCCATCTAAGGCTAAAAAGCAAGGACCAGCAGTGCAAATGATTTAGCTGTTCACAAGGAGAAGGCACGGGATTAGCAGGAGTGCTCACATTTTGCTGGCACAAAATGCGGGGAGCCTTTGAGAAACCTCCCTTAAGGATGGGAAATAGAAAGGAACAGGAACCACTTCCGCACCACAGTGTTATAGCGCTATTATTCCACTTTCAACGTCCTATGGAATCCTGGGGTTTGCAGTCTGGGGAAGGGAATTAGGATTCTCAGTCAGAGAGCACTTTGGCTTCGGTAAACTACAAAGCCTAGCATTCCGCAGAAGGTTGAAAGTGGAATAATACCACTATAACACTGTAGTGCGGAAACGGCCTCAGTGTGGTCGCTCCACTGGACTTTTGCTGTGCTAATGCTACTTTGCTAGTTGAAGTGAAAAAGGACATTTTGTCTAGTTTTTTCTTTTTTTTTTTTGTCTTTTTTAAACCACTGGGTAGTTCAGCTTTGGGCAGACTGGCTGGCCATTAACTCCATGTCATTGTTGTCGGCTTTCCGGAACAGTTAGCTACTGTTGGAAATAAAATAATAAGAAAATATCCTAGAAACATTTATTATAATAGGGACCTCTGGTTGTGCCCGCTAACAGGAACCCAAAAATTCTTCAGGAAAGTCATTCTCCTTGCTCTTTCTCTGGGGGTTAGGGGTAGCTGGAACCTCTAATTCCCGTAATAATTGATGCAACCGTATTCCTCAACTTCAGAAGTAATGCTTTTAGCACTGGACGGAGAATTACCGCTGTGTCGGGGTTGCCTGCCAAGCTTCCGAAGATGCCAACACCTGCTTCGGATGCTTTTCGTGTTTTCTGACCCGTGGCTATTTTAATTGCAAAGGAACCCGTCACGCCGTAAAGCCCAAAGCGCAGCTGACATGGAAATATTTTTTTAAAAAAAAATTCTGGTCCAGAGAGCTTCGACAGCTGTTAACTATTGGGTGGATGCGAGGAGCAGATGCAGCCAGGTGACTGCTCAAATCCTAGCTGGGCCAAGCGCCTGCTACCTTGTTGGCATTTTAAAACTCCCAGCGTCACACTTACCTGAGCTCTCCCGTCTTCTCCGGAGGTTCTTCTGCTTCGCTTTACCACGGTGATGGCTGGGACTGCAGCTGTTTCAGCTTAAAGGTAAAACTTGTGACCTTCCCTTGGGAATTTTTTTCCAATTATTTTTTAATCATTTTTAGTTATTATTTTTTTTTACTGTTAAAATTTGAATCGCTGATTATGCTTAGAAATTGCACGCTACATTTATATTTCATCTCTTCCCCCCCTCCTCCCACCCAACCCTGGAATAGTATAACAGAATTAATTTCTTTTTCCCTTTATGTCATTTTAACCCTATCATCCACATCCTCATAGCTGTCTCTCTCCTCTACAAACTCAGTCAATTTCTCCCACCTCCTGGACCACTTCTCTTCTCTCAGCTGACCTAGATATAAACTCCTCTTCTCCGATATAAAATCAAACAGCACATAGTCTGCCATCTAGCATTTCCGTCCGTTAAGGTCCCGCTTTTCTCCATCCTTCCACCCATAGGCAAACACTGCCTGTGCCGTTATTCATAATTGTTTAATTAAATATTCCTCCTCTTTTTGTACCCCTGTATCTTTAAAACGTTAATAATCAACAATCTTTATTTATTGTCAACTTCTCCCCTGCAATTCTATTAATTTCCTGGACAATTCAAAAATCTTTGTATTTTTTCACACTCCCACCACATAGGAATATAAGTTCCTTTAGAGCCACATGCATGCCAACATTCATATGTTATTGTTATATAGATATAAGAGAATTGATGTGGTGTTCTGTACCATATTCCTATTAATTACATCTATTGTCCCCTAAATTTATTATTTTTAGTTTTAGTTATCTCTTGTTGCCATTGTAATATTGCTTTCCAATTAATCCTAATATCCGCTTCCCATAATCTTCGCTTGGGAAATCGTTGGGGAACCCTACAAGAAAGAGCTCTTATCCCCTCGAAAAATAATTCTGTTCTTTAGGGTAGCGTTTCTTGCCTTGCAATTCCAGATGTTTACTCAGAAGGAAGCAGCTGTCTCACAAGAGGGCTTGCTCCTCCCACGAACAGGATTAGGCATAGAATCAGACCAGGTATTCCTTTATAACACAGAGGGCAGAAGTAGGAGGTGTGAATGGAAATGGTTAAGAAAGCAGATTTGGGCTAAATGTTAGAAAGAAGCTTCCCGATCAGTACCAGAAGATCTCTCGCTTAGAAGCCAAGACTAGAGGTCTTCAAGCAAAGGCGGGACATCCATCGTTCAGACACGCTATGGGGGAATCCTGAATTGAACCGAAGGATGGACAAAATGACTTACAAGACCCCTTGAACCTCTGTCATTCGGTTGTTCTGTCAATACTCCTTTAAGTTTCTTAGCAAGGAATACCCATAGGGGATGCTGGGTTCAGTTTAGAGCCCACCCTTTTGAGCATGAAAATGTATCTGGGTCAGACCTTGGATGAGTTAGCTTTTGGACGGAGATGACAGGTCTGTCAGCCATCGTGCCCACTCCTATGGCCGTGTTGGCTGGCGTGGTTTGGGACGTAGTCCAAACGTGTGACTTCTCTGGTCAGTGTTTGCACTGTAATCCGGTACTCAAAGTGGCTCACAAATTAAAATGCAATAAAATGCAGACCCTCGGTCATCTTCGATGCCCTTCTGTGGACATGTTCTAGCTTGCCAATATCCTTCTTGATCTGCGCTGCCCAGAACTGGACACAGTATTCCAGATGAGGTCTGACCAAAGCAGGATAGAGTGGCATTGATACGTCGCCATACTCCAGTTGATCAACTGGAGTTGATGCAGCCTAGAATTTTTGTTGACTTTTTAGCATCTGCATCACCCTGTTGGCTAATGTTTAGCTTGTCGTCTACTAAAACTCCCAGATCCTTTCGACGTGTGCTGTTTTCAGGCCAAGGGTCACCCATCCTATATTTTGCTTGCAATTCATTTTTCCTCTAGGACCTTCCATTTATCTTTGTTGAAATTCAAAATCAAGAACTGAGAAAAGGAAACCAAGAACAGAAATGCCAATGGTGCGAGATGCATAATCTTATCTAAAAATCTACCTGCTCCTTTATTTTTCAAGAAACAATCTGGAGGAGCAACTGTATGAACACCTTGTATTGCTTATTTTACTCATGATTCTACAAGAAAATATCCCACAATCCATTGCTTCCAACATTTCTGAAAAATGAAAGGCTCTGGGGAAAATGTAGAATATTTTTATCCACAAATTCTTCTCTTTTTTAATTCCAGACCTTCTCATCTCTATCCAAGCTAAACAACTGTAAAATATTTTTTAAATTTCTTTCCTGTCCACCTTTTTTAATCTATTAAAATTCCTCTGGGTCACATAAGCCAAACACCTTAATTTCTTTTTCCCTTTGGTGTTCTTTCACAATTCTCAGTGTGCAATTCTTAATTGTTTCCAGCTTAATTCTTTCTTTGCTAATTTTTTTTTTAATGGGGCACAGAGAGAATACAGAGAGTCCTAGCCCCAAGCACCTAGAAGATTAAAATTATTTTAACGTCTCTATGCACACACAATAACATCTCATGATTTTCGTTTTATTTTGCAAGACTGGAAGCATGCATGTCCCAAATGTTCCTCAAGGAGATCGGCTTCTGGAAATGCGAAGTCTGAATACTGCTGGAGAATGTGCAAATGTGGGCTCACGGAAATCACAGACTCATGGAAGTCAATGAGGACCCCTGCCTCTACGCGGAAGGCATTTTTCTTAATTCTGAGGCCATTTCCGCACTACAGTGTTATAGTGCTATTATTCCACTTTCAACCTCCTGTGGAATTCTGGGGTTTGTAGTTCACTGAGGCCAAAGAGCTCTCTGGCTGGGAATTCTAAACGCTCCTACAAACCCCAGGACTCCACAGGACGTTGAAAGTGGAATAATAGCACAAGAACAGTGCAGTGTGGAAATGGCCTGAGAAAGATTGCTGGCTGTCAAAGCAATGCAGCTTCCCCTGTTAACCCCAAATGCAAAGAGTGGCAGCTGATGCCCACAGGGGTTGGTGGAGAAGACGAAAGAGTCAGCAGAACCGAAGCCAATGTGTCACCGGAATCTGAATCCACAATGTTAGTTTCATACCCTTCAGCATTTCACAGATGAAAATCGGAACATGCGCGGCCAAGCAACGCCAGAGGGTGGTCAAGATGGCAAAAGATATTAGTGAGGAAGAGCAGACAAGCTATGAGAGGCCGCAGCAGTTTGCTTTTGCCTGAGCCAACTGGGAAGGGGGAAAATTTTGCCTCCTCCTGCTGAGCTCACTGAGTACAATCTTAATTTGCAGCAACTGAAGTGAGCTGAGGACAAAGGGGGAGGAAGAGAGAGAAACCGGGACATTTTTAAAACAGTTAAAAGAACGGAAGGGCAGAGAATTAGTCAGGACCATCCTTTCCAAATCCAAGACATTTAGAGGCTCAAAACTACGTCCCATTTAAGAGGCGTGAACTTTCATCCTCTGATGAGGTGGGCTGGAGCTTATGCTAAAGAAAACATGTAGGTTTTTAAGCTTACACCCAACAAGACTCGTTGCCCATAACCTGTGGTCCCAAACTGTGGTCTACTTAGAGGCCATTTCCACCCTACACTGTTATAGTGCTATTATTCCACTTTCAACCTCCTGTGGAATTCTGGGGTTTGTAGTTTCCCGAGGCCAAAGAGCTCTCCGGCTGAAGATTCTAAAGGCCCCTCCCTAAACTGCAAATCCCAGGATTCTGCAGGGTGTCGAGAGTGGAATAACAGCACTATAACAGTGTAGGGCGGAAGGCTGAGGGTTGCACGCCAATCCGACATGGAAGGAAGCCACGGCTGTGCAACTGGTACGCACCGGAGAAGACTTAGTGGAGCAAATATGCCCCAAGCCATAATTGCACATTTGGTCTTTTGGCGTTTTTCAGCTCTCCAAATGGCAGTGGCTTTGCAGCTGGCATCTTTCGGTGTGGCGTTCCTTTCAACCCTCTTCCTCGTTGCAGCCACGTGGACAGACTGCTGGATGGTTAATGCCGATGACAGCTTAGAGGTGAGCGTGATAAACACTGCTAGATAGTGGGAGTTTGATACTCTTTTTTCCTCCTTTCCTTAACGATGCTCTTTGTTATGTGAGTGGCCTTGAGAGGGCTGTACAGCCCTGGAAAGCAGTATGGCCAAGCAGTGTATAAATCCCGCAGTAGTGATGGTAGCAACAAAGACAACGATAAATGTTATGATGACGTATTCCTACACAATACTTTGTTTTCTTCCCAGGTCAGCCACAAATGCCGGGGGCTTTGGAGGGAGTGTGTCACCAACATGCAAGATGGCATCAGGACCTGTGACCAGTACGATTCCATTTTAGCAGAGCACCCACGTACGTTTCCGGTTAGGATCAAAGAGCCCGTGTAGCTTAGCCAGTTTGGACGTGCACGGGGCACCCAGACATTTCTGCAGTTGTACCTCTCCTTCCAATTTGGCCTTCAGAGACTGAAGCTCAAACTCATTTTTATTTATTTATTAGGGTTTTTTTTAAAAAAAAACCAACACAAATTCACAGTTAAATTGCAGTTAGAGAAACATACATTCAAAATGAAGGAAAAGAAATAAATACAAAGTATTAACACACCAAGCTAAAACACTGGATGCTAATTACCGTAACTATTCCGCACTAGACTGTTATAGCGCTATTGTTCCACTTGCAACATCCTAGGGAATCCTGGGGTTTGCAGTTTCAGGAGGAGCCTCCCTTATTCCCGGATTCCATAGGATGTTGCAAGTGGAACAAAAGCACTATAACAGTCTAGTGTGGAAATGACCTAAAGCACTAAACACTAACTTACTAAAACACAAAGGGATCTGACCTCCAAAGCCAAACTGTAATGAAAGGGGGGAAAAAAAAGATAAATCGGGGGAAAAACCCTGTTGTTTTACCATTGCAGACCAACTAAGTTATCCTACTAGTGACCCTAGCCACAAATTATTGCTTCATTAGATTTCTTATTGCTCAAAAAGCCCATAGAGCTTTTTTCAACCTTTCAAAAAATCTTCAGTGGCTTATCCTTGAATGCCCGCATTAGTTTGAACATTTGGGCTAACTCGGCGACCTTAACAATCCGTTCTTCCGTCATTGGTATTTGTCACATCCTGGAAAACTCGACTCCACGAACTTCACTCAGAGGTAGTCAGAAGCATTTGTTTGTAGCAAAGCATTTCCTTGCTCCGCTTTCTTTTTCCCAGTGAAAATCGTGGTCACCCGGGCGTTGCTGGTCACAGCTGATATCCTCTCCGGATTTGCTTTGGTCCTGCTGGTGTCAGGTCTCGACTGTGTCAAGTTTCTCAAGGAGGAGCCCCAGATCAAGCTGAAGATGTGCTACGCCGCCGGATTAGTTCTTGGAGTTGGAAGTAGGTAGCGTCTTCCATCGCTCTGGTTTGGTTAACATAGGGGGAATCTATAGGACCGAGCAACTGAGCGAGCAAGGCTTGGGGTGGAAGGGCGTCATGAAGCTAATGCAGTCTCTGCTAGCACCTACTATATTGCAGAGATTGATTCTGGGTGCAGAATTCAGTATTTTTTTAATTATTCATTTATTCTGAAAGCCCAAGCCTGCCTCTTGGTTTGGCATCTTGTAGAACCTAGCTACCAGCACAGGACGTTTTTTAAATAGAGGCTAGATGGCCATTTGTCAGGAGTATTTTGATTATACATTCAAGGAATCACAGTAATGGTTGAACTGGATGGCCCTTGGGATGTGTTCCATTTGTATGATTCTGTCTGTCTGTCTGTCTGTCTGTCTGTCTATCCATCTATCTTTTATCTATTTACAAAAAGTTAAAATATGACTTCCTGTGTCACCTATTTGCATCCACAGTAAATGTATCAATGCAATTGTTATTGCTCTTTTGAATAACTATTGGAAAACACAGTTGCTCAAATGTAAATAAGGGCTAGTCAATGAAAAAGTTGCATAGCAGATATACTGGTGAAGCTTTTTTGTAAATCTTTTGGATTAGGAATGTAACAAGATGAGTAACTGAAGACAGATAAAATCAAGCATAAGATTTTTGGGCAAACAGCAGGAAAGGTCTTAAGAGTGAAAAGTACAAAGGGTATAGGAGTACAATATTATTAAATACACTTGTTATATTCAATGAAGGGGAGACAGAAAATGAAACAGATATTGCACCATTTGAAAATGAATTATTTCATTATAGATTTTTTTTATTATATCTGCAATGAACATAAGCATACATATATGACAATTTATGTATTTATAGACATGAATTCATGTTGTTATATTGCTTTGTTATCGCGATCGATGTATAATAAAAATGCAGTTGTTATTACTCCTCACACCGTAATTGCCTTTCCCCATTTTCTCTCCAGGATAAAATTATCATTCTAACTTTAATATTTAACACCTGAAAAG